>CAWUFW010000169.1:2806279-5612559 GCA_963921515.1 Calotriton arnoldi | reverse complement strand
TCGCAGTCTAGGGAAATAGATGTACCGGTTCAGGAAGAGCAACATTGCCGCCAAAACATCGCGGAGCACACGGCTGAACATGGTCTGTGACATCCCACCAGCAGTCGCCACAGTATGTTGGAAGGTACCGGTGGCAAAGAAGTGTAGGGCTGCCATCACCTTCACCTTGGGGGTCAGCGCTGTAGGATACGGCCGGCCAGGCTGCAAATGTGGGGACAACTGCACTGCCAAATCCTCAATCAGCTGCCTGGTGAAGCGGTACCGTCGGATGCTGTCCCGTTCCACCATCGTTGCCAGGTCTGGGAATGGCCGATGGACAGCAGGAGCCCTGCAGTGCAGAGGAGAAGTAAGCAAGATTGTCAGTCACCCCACATATGCGGCATTGAACACACTCAAGATCCCAACATACATCATTATGAGGCACAACTACATGAAGTGTGCAGTACCGGAAGGACATGTATGGTACGTACATGGCCAACATCTGTCAACACGGTCCTACAGGTGGCATCAATTTGTCCCAGGTTGGCCCATTGGATATCATGATGCCGTGTCACAGTTCCCATCTCCTGCTGCCGTGTCACAATCACCCCCACAGTGACATGTGAGGACAGATGTGCCCCAGGCACCACAGCTCAACGACAGGTACATTCCCAGGGACCCTGTAATGCCACATGGACACTGGCATCACATGGAGTATCATGTGTACACCACAGCAAAACAAACATGACCCCCACAGGTAGTGGCCCCACTTGCCACGGCAGGACAGACATGGATGTCTGTGACACACACGCACAACATCAGAGTCCATGCACACACAACGTGGATGTGGAGACTGTCTCCCATTGTGCACATGAAATCAGAGACATTGTAAACACTACATGCACAAAGACTGTGGAGGTCCATCACTATTGTGCCACTGGGACACCCTGGCTCAAACATACCGTCCCACATGGGACTCACGGGGTATGTGACATGACATACACAAACACCACTGTGAAATGTGACCATGGCACATGCACAGATATGAACAGTTGCACATCACAGTGGTCACGTACACGTAACACCCAGGATCCTGTCCCCATGAACACGTGCACAGCCTGGGGGTGGCTGCCCACAGGTGACACCCACAGGACAACATGTACACCAACATACACACAATAGGAAATGCAGCCTTACATGCCTTATGATAAGGTTTGGACAGGCTGTCGTGATGTAGGTGTGCCCCTCACTCCCTGGGAGCTATCTGTGGCTGGCATATGTCCATCTGAGACAGGCATGCTGACATATGCCAGTCACATGTACAGTGATGCGTTGTACTGCAATGGACCGATCGGTGCCTCCGGCCGGCCCATTGCTTTCAATGTGTGCGGGTACGCGTTGTACCCCTGTGCGCGTTGAACTGCAATGGACCGATCGGTGCCTCCGGCCGGCCCATTGCTTTCAATGTGTGCGGGTACGCGTTGTACCCCTGTGCGCGTTGAACTGCAATGGACCGATCGGTGCCTCCGGCCGGCCCATTGCTTTCAATGTGTGCGGGTACGCGTTGTACCCCTGTGCGCGTTGAACTGCAATGGACCGATCGGTGCCTCCGGCCGGCCCATTGCTTTCAATGTGTGCGGGTACGCGTTGTACCCCTGTGCGCGTTGAACTGCAATGGACCGATCGGTGCCTCCGGCCGGCCCATTGCTTTCAATGTGTGCGGGTACGCGTTGTACCCCTGTGCGCGTTGAACTGCAATGGACCGATCGGTGCCTCCGGCCGGCCCATTGCTTTCAATGTGTGCGGGTACGCGTTGTAGCCCTGTGCGCGTTGAACTGCAATGGACCGATCGGTGCCTCCGGCCGGCCCATTGCATTCAATGTGTGCGGGTACGCGTTGTACCCCTGTGCGCGTTGAACTGCAATGGACCGATCGGTGCCTCCGGCCGGCCCATTGCTTTCAATGTGTGCGGGTACGCGTTGTACCCCTGTGCGCGTTGTACTGCAATGGACCGATCGGTGCGCACCCATTGACAATGGGCTTGCCTGGCAACGGACGCGTTTTCGAATTCCGAACGAGTCGGTTGCTGGAAAATCAGTTGGTCACCCACAACAATGTTGCAAAATCATGTATGTCATGAAGTTGAAGATTTGAAGGATGCTGTGGGCGTGTTTTGGTGCTGCTATTCCATGGATTGGCCAGATTCAGAAGATGCAAACGACTTGGACCTATCACTTTGGACACAAGGGACAGTATCTGCCTCTCCAGCACATATATATTGCTGGCTGGTCCCCTGAGAGCCCACTTGCCTGCACTACATGCTCCAAGACGACATCTGCCACTGCACTGCTGCTGTCTCTGCCCCTCTGGACCCTGCAATGGCACGTACTGTGGAGAGAGCCCCAGCCTTCAGCCTTGAAGAGAACCAGGCCCTGCTGGACAGCCTACTTCCACAGTACAGCAAGCTGTATGGGACACCAGGGGAGCAGGTGAGTGTCCTGTGCACTGCCTTTCTGAATGTGCATTTTGTCTGACTAGCAAGGCTGAGAGTCTGCACGCCACTGGCTAGCAGGCTCACTGAGTAGTTGTCACCCCCCATAGTGTGTAGTGACTTGCACTGGACAGGTATGGTGCAGTGACAGTGCTTCTGAACAGGGTTTTACTCCCCATGCAATGATACCATGTAGTGACTTCTGGAAAACTGTCCATGGGCAGCCGTGCACTGCCTGTGTACACCATGTGCCCCTGTGATTGCGACATGTATATGCAACTGTGTCATGCACGGATATGTTGCATGTGTAGTAATGGCCTTATCACTTTGTCATCCTGACAGGCTTCTGCCCATCGGAAGCAGGAGATCTGGAAGGACATCGTCCGGGCTGTCCGGTCCGTGGGGGTCTACAAGCGCCGGATCCGCAACTGCCAAAAGAGGTGGCAGGACCTTCGGGGCTGGACCCGGAGGATTGCACGGGTCCAGCTGAAGCTGTCGCCTCCTCGCAGGAGGGGCGGAACACGGACCCTGACCCCCACATGCTCAGGATCCTGGCGGTGGTCTTTCCAGACCTGGATGGGCAGCTGAAGGCCAGAGAGCAGCAAGGAGGGGGTGAGTCAAAGACTGCACTGTGAACTCTGTCTAACATGCTATGTGCCCTCCTCGGGCCTGGTTAAACTGCCACAGTACAGCAGTCATGTTGTCCAGGAGCCATGTCCCTCTATTGTGCACTGCCCACTCCTCATCTGATACCCAGGTGTGGCCCTTACATGCAGGGAATACTGTCACTTAGGACTGTGTCCTTGCAGTTTGCTTGACTCAAGGTGGGAGACAGCATCTGTTTCCCTGACTCTGTGGTGGGCATCATGGGTGGGTCCATTGCTTACACAATGCCTGTATTCTGACATGTATTCAGCGTGTTACTTTGATCTGTGGTCCAATTGCTGAGCTGATCCACCACATGTGGCTGGGGTATCTGGCACACACCCATGCTGCGGGTGGGAACAATGTTTGGGCCCCAGGAGTATGTATATGACGTGTGTCACACATACTTAGCCAGCTGCCTACAGTCCAGGGCTCATCCCTCATTCATGTGGGGCTGGACAGTCATGCCTACTCCAGGCCATACAATACACTCTGTACTCCCACTCCCGTGTATCAGCTGACACATTGTGCGCAGTGATTTGACCCCTCAGGTGTCTGCCTCTGTGTCAGTGTGCTGTGGATTAGTCGCCAGGACTGCTGTGGAGTTTCTTGGTAGGGGCTCAGCATGCCACTGGAGATGTGACCATAGGAGACGATACTTGTGTGTCACATAGGTGTCTGATCAGCTGCCCATGCAGACTGGGGCATGTGAATGTGAAGTTCAGGCAGCTGTTCCCCATTCACAGCAGAGTGTGAGGGGCTCAGGTTCAGAGGGTAGTGTCACAGGTCTCCCATATGTCCAATAGGTATGACCTGGACAGATGAGGGTTGAGAGGATGTGTTGTGGGGGGATGTACATGTGCACTTGTGCAGCTCCAGGACTTGCATTCCCCATGACCTACTATTGTGACACAGTGCAGAGTGTTGTTGTCTGGCTGCAAAGTCATACATCACTGAGACAGTGATGTATGACTTTGCAGTCATGCCTCCGCCATGGCATGTGTCTACTGATTGGTGAGCCTGCAGGGGAGTGACATGTGCTACATGCACACCATAGTGGCGCTGGCTATCAGGACATGGGTGCATCATGGTGTCTGTCGCTGGTATGCATCACATGCATTTCCTATTTGACTCTGGGCATCCCTTTCATCCGGAAACCTGTACTGACTCAGTGGCAAGAGCTGTGATGTGTGCATGTCCACATGCCACACCGTGTCCTCTGCACTGTCCAACTACTGTGTACTTGGTGCATGTGTCCACACTGGGGTGTTGCAATCCAACAGACACCAGACAGATGGGTGCAAGGCCATGTGGGATGTGAGTGCCATGCTTGGCATCAGACTGACAATTGGCTTCTCCTGTTCAGTTAGGGCACTTTTAGCAATGTACAACTAATGATGCCAGGGCTTGCTCTGTGATGTGCTGTGCTCACAGTGGTGTGTGCGTTTTGTGCAGGTGACTGATGTCTGTCTGTTTCCCCATTGTTTGCAGATACATCCACGGCCACGGAAGGGGACAGCTCCACGGACCAGGAGGAGCCAGAGAGCCAGACTGGGTCAGCAGCCGAGGAGTGGTCGGAGGGACCCAGTGGCACGGAGGGCGAGGGGAGCCACACCGAGGAGTCCTCAGCAGCATCCACCTCAGCTGAGGACCAGAGCAACTCGGAGGATGACTCCCTTGTGGAGGCGGGTGTCAGCAGCCACCACACCCCAGCTAGTGTTGCTGTCCCCGCCACCACCAGCACCACCACCGCCCTCCCATCGGCTCCCATTCCCCAGGTCCGTGGAGGCTCCCATGTCCGGGAGCGTGTCTCCTTTGGGCCAGGCACCGCAGCCCCTGCCCCTGTGTCCCCTGCTGCCCTGAGTGAGGAGTCTGTGTACCTCCTTCGCCAGCTCCATGTAGGCCAGACAGCCATGCTGAGTGTCCTCCATGCGCACACCGCGCTGTTGACTCAGCTGGTGTCGTTCATGGAGGGCATCTCATCGGGCATGTCTGACCTACAGAGGGGCAATAGGTCCATGGACTCCTCCCTGACGGCAGCAGTGTCCCTCCTCAAACGGTCCCTCACCCCTCCTGCCTCTGCTCCATCCACACTCCCCAGCACCTTACCCATCCCAAGCACACACACACCGGCACAGGCACACACCAGCACACACACATCCAGCACACTTACACACACGCCAATGACAAAACGCACACGCACGCACATTCAGGGGACTGAAGCCAGACTCACAGGGGATGGGGCCCTGGAACACACACACGCATCCACATGCACTGCGCAGTCCTCAGTTCCCTCTCCTTCCAAAGCACCCTCCCTTGCCTCACCTGCAACCCCAAAGTCACAGCAGCTCTTCCTCTGTGACCTCGGCCTCTTCCCCACCGATGAAGCTGCTCCAGCATCCCGGGGGAAGAGGAAGCCCACCCACACGGAGCAGAGTGCCCCTCGCCCCCGGACACCCTCCCCCAGGCGCAGACGGACTGAGGCCCCCACCCGCAAGTCCCCACGGAGTCCTAAGAGCAAGACCCCGCCACCGCCCTGCAGCTCAAGCACCAGGTCTCCTTCCTCCATCCCTCAGGCCCCCACTCCACAGGTGCCCCCACCACACCCTGCCCCAGGTTCCCCCACCCACAGATATACCATCCCCAAGAGGCTCCGGCCTTCTCCCCCTGCCACTTGCTCTCCCAGCACCACACCCCCGCTGCGCTTGTCTGTGCCAATGATGTGGTGAGGGTGTCCTCCCCCTCTGTCCAACCCACCTTGCCTGTTCCCCATTCTCCTCCCCTGGAGGTAGGCACTGCAGTGGAGTCCACTACCGCCCTGTCTGACTTGGGCACTGCAGTGGCGGACCTGTCCACTCCATCTGCAGGGTCCACTGCAGTTGTGCCGGCACCCACGACATCTGAGTCATGCCCCCCAGTTGTGCCGGCACACACCATGTCAGACACCTCCACTGCAGTTGTCAGTGGCTCTCCAGCACCCACCACCCCTTCCCTGACTCCCCCTGGTGAGCCCTGATCCTGTCCCTGCGGTGCCTGGCCTGCCCCCCGGTTGCCCCTCCTAGTGGATTGTCCCTGGTTTTGTGCAGGCATGCGTAGGGTGACATCTGCCAGTGTCACCCTGTTTGAACTTTGACAATGGACTGGCCATTGGCCTTTGCTCTTTTTTTCTGGACGTCGTTTTCATTCAACACATATGCTGAATAAAGCAACTTTCTTTTCTCTAGTGCTCATGCTTCAGATGTACATGTTGTTGGTGCTGCTAACCATGCCCTTGCTGCAGTGATGGTGATATCTGGTCTCATGATTATGAAGTGTTACTGTGCAGGAACCCATGTGGTCCAGGGGGAATGTGTCCTATCATGTGGTGTATCCATGTCATCCATAGCAGCATCTGAGGGTGTCATGTGTTCAGTATTTGGCAATGGGATTTCCTACTTACATTAGCAATTTCATATCTGTGGCTTCCACCCCTGCACATCTGTTGTGCCTTCCATTGTTGGATTTGTCTACTTCCCTGACCGTTTTGCCATCTCCACTGGACATGCAGGTTTGGGCATCAATGGGGAAGGACTCATCCGTGTAGTCAGTGCAACATTGCTATACAAGTGTGTTGGATCTGTGCTGATGATTCCGTTGGCACATCCATGACCAGGCTGATGTGACGGGAGCCCTCATTTGGTGCTAATTGTTGATTGTGTGACCAAGTGCTCAGCTAACATGATGGGGCCCTACTGAGGCAACATATGGCACAGCTTTCCTCACACAGGAGTGGAGTCCCCTCATGGCAGTGTGTACACGTGTGACATTGCCTGCGCCCAAGGTGTGTGTTGTATGTGCATGTCTGTGTGTTCACTTCCATTTATCTGCGCATGCTGTGATCCCTAGTGTTGTACCTGTTTGTGATGCTTGCTGACTTGAGCTATGTTCCCCCAAAGTCTTCTCCCTGTGTTCTCTGTGATGTGGGTGCATGGCACATTACTGGTCATCAGGGTGTCACCCATAGGTGTGTTTGCTGTCAGGGCTGAGTTTGTGTGCAGACGCAGATGGGTCACAGTCAGGTTTCCCCTTGGCACTTGTTGTTTGCCCCTGTCATGTGATTTTCAGTTCGTGTTATCTTTAAGTTATTGTGACACGTTGTGTGTGTGACTGCTGGCACTCCTCAGGGTCCGGGCTGCAATGTTGGTTGTTGTCTATGTGTGTTCTTTGTGGGTGACCTTGGCTTCTTCATTGGTGTGTGACTGTGGCTGGGATCCCATTGGTTGGTGTGGTATCGCCGTCATGTCCATGTACAGCGTAGTGTGCAGTGTGTCAGACATTCAGGAGTCTTGTTGAGTGGCCATGTGTGATGTGTTTCTGCACCTTGGTTCCCACCCACCACCCTGGAATAGTCATGGGTGCATGTGCAATGTCACCAGTGCATGTGTACTTCACTGCTGCACATTGTTGGAGGTCGAGGGGTGTGGTCTTGAGTGTGTGCAGATGGGAGTTGTTGCCCAGCTGGACCCCTGCCTCCATGTTGGCCTTGGCTTACTGGCCATGCTGATTGATTTGTGCTTGTGTCGGTGTGATGGTAGTTTGTTGCTCAGGACACATGACTGTGGTTCACAGTGTGAACCACATTCAGCTTTGTCATCAGAGTGGGAATTTTATGCAGCCAAGGGTCACCACATTGTGGGGGCCCTGGGGGTGGTGCTGTGGTGTGTCTGTGTCTTGCTGTGTCAGTTGTTGTTCCTACGTTCCTGTGTGACATGTGTGTTTTGTGCTCCCTCTCATCTGACAATGCCTGCTTGCCCACATAGGGGATTTGGATCCATGAGTTACCTTAGTGTGGCACTGTATGCACATCTGTATGATTGGTATTCAGCTCTCCTCATGTGTTGTGTGGTTACCTGGGGACACGGGCACCCCCCTCACCTGCTGTGTATGATGTCAGTGTTGGTCTGCCTGTTTGTGTTTGTGCATCTGCACCACTGCATTGGCATATCTTGGGTGTGCCATTGGCTGTATGTTGTTTGGTGTGTTTCCCCTGCTGTCCCTGGGACTCCTAGGTCATCGGTCAGCACAGTGATCATGGTTTGTGTGTCCCATTGCTGCCATGGTATGGTATCTGTTCACCTCACATCTGCTGTCTCCACAGGATATCTGCATTTGTGTGCCCATTGGTGCAAATATGTGGTTCTGCATTCTGATGGTCACTTCTGTCATTGTGTCATTGATGAATGTTGACGGTGTCAGCCACCATGGGTGTTGTTTGTCTGCACATGGCCAAAGGAATGTCTCATTTGCCCTGCAGTATTTGGCTCACCCAATTTATGTTGCAATGGGACACATACACTACTTTGCCACAGATGAGTTTTTGGTTCTGTGACCAGGAATGATCCATGCAGTTTGGCAGTTGCAGCTCTTTCTTTGTCAACACTTACCTTTTGGTCACTGTGATGATGGGGGTGTAGACCCCATTGCCACAATGGTCAAAATGTGCTTCAGCTATGGACCCCACACTTCCCTTTTGGTCACTGTGATGATGGGGGTTTAGACCCCATTGCCACAATGGTCAAAATGTGCTTCAGCTATGGACCCCACACTTCCCTTTTGGTCACTGTGATGATGGGGGTTTAGACCCCATTGCCACAGTGGTCAAAATGTGCTTCAGCTATGGACCCCACACTTCCCTTTTGGTCACTGTGATGATGGGGGTTTAGACCCCATTGCCACAATGGTCAAAATGGGCTTCAGCTATGGACCCCACACTTCCCTTTTGGTCACTGTGATGATGGGGGTTTAGACCCCATTGCCACAATGGTCAAAATGTGCTTCAGCTATGGACCCCACACTTACCTTTTGGTCACTGTGATGATGGGGGTTTAGGCCCCATTGCCACAATGGTCATGGGCTGCTTGCATTGTGGGTGCCACACACATATATGTGTGGCACATGTGCTAGGGGGTCACATTGTATGTTCAAAGTCATGTTCGGTGTTGTAGGCATTTGACACAGCCTACACACGCTTGTCATGGTGGTGGGGGGATGTCTTTATCTTGCATTCCCTAGGTTGTGGTGTGCTGGTTGTGTCATGCATTGTCCATCCTATGAGTGGGGGTGGTAGTAGTGGTAGGCATCCAGCCCCCCCTGGCTGAGGGTGGTAGTAGTGGTAGGCATCCAGCCCCCCTGGGTGAGGGTGGTAGTAGTGGTAGGCATCCAGCCCCCCTGGCTAAGGGTGGTAGTAGTGGTAGCCATCCAGCCCCCCTGGCTAAGGGTGGTAGTAGTGGTAGGCATCCAGCCCCCCTGGCTAAGGGTGGTAGTAGTGGTAGGCATCCAGCCCCCTGGCTAAGGGTGGTAGTAGTGGTAGGCATCCAGCCCCCTGGCTAAGGGTGGTAGTAGTGGTAGGCATCCTGCCCCCCTGGGTGAGGGTGGCAGTAGTGGTAGGCATCCAGCCCCCTGGCTAAGGGTGGTAGTAGTGGTAGGCATCCAGCCCCCCTGGCTAAGGGTGGTAGTAGTGGTAGGCATCCAGCCCCCCTGGCTAAGGGTGGTAGTAGTGGTAGGCATCCAGCCCCCCTGGCTAAGGGTGGTAGTAGTGGTAGGCATCCTGCCCCCTGGCTAAGGGTGGTAGTAGTGGTAGGCATCCAGCCCCCCTGGCTAAGGGTGGTAGTAGTGGTAGGCTTCCAGCCCCCCTGGCTAAGGGTGGTAGTAGTGGTAGGCATCCTGCCCCCTGGGTGAGGGTGGTAGTAGTGGTAGGCATCCAGCCCCCTGGCTAAGGGTGGTAGTAGTGGTAGGCATCCTGCCCCCCTGGGTGAGGGTGGTAGTAGTGGTAGGCATCCAGCCCCCTGGCTAAGGGTGGTAGTAGTGGTAGGCATCGTGCCCCCCTGGGTGAGGGTGGTAGTGGTGGTAGGCATCCAGCCCCCCTGGGTGAGGGTGGTAGTAGTGGTAGGCATCCAGGCCCCCTGGCTAAGGGTGGTGGTAGGCATCCAGCCCCCCTGGGTGAGGGTGGTAGTAGTGGTAGGCATCCAGCCCCCCTGGCTAAGGGTGGTAGTAGTGGTAGGCATCCAGCCCCCCTGGGTGAGGGTGGTAGTAGTGGTAGGCATCCAGCCCCCCTGGCTAAGGGTGGTAGTAGTGGTAGGCATCCAGCCCCCCTGGCTAAGGGTGGTAGTAGTGGTAGGCATCCAGCCCCCTGGCTAAGGTTGGTAGTAGTGGTAGGCATCCAGCCCCCTGGCTAAGGGTGGTAGTAGTGGTAGGCATCCAGCCCCCTGGCTAAGGGTGGTAGTAGTGGTAGGCATCCAGCCCCCCTGGCTAAGGGTGGTAGTAGTGGTAGGCATCCTGCCCCCCTGGCTAAGGGTGGTAGTAGTGGTAGGCATCCAGCCCCCTGGCTAACGGTGGTAGTAGTGGTAGGCATCCAGCCCCCCTGGCTAAGGGTGGTAGTAGTGGTAGGCATCCAGCCCCCCTGGCTAAGGGTGGTAGTAGTGGTATGCATCCAGCCCCCTGGCTAAGGGTGGTAGTAGTGGTAGGCATCCTGCCCCCCTGGGTGAGGGTGGTAGTAGTGGTAGGCATCCAGCCCCCCTGGCTAAGGGTGGTAGTAGTGGTAGGCATCCAGCCCCCCTGGCTAAGGGTGGTAGTAGTGGTAGGCATCCAGCCCCCTGGGTAAGGGTGGTAGTAGTGGTAGGCATCCAGCCCCCCTGGGTAGGGGTGGTGGTGCGCATCCAGGCCCCTGTGTGCATATGTGGCATTGGTGATGGGCATCCCGCCCCTATGGTGCTGCTGTTTCTGGTGTAAGTATATTCAGCATCCCCGTGTGTGTGTGTGATGTGTCGTGTACGTGTTGTATGTGTTTTGTGGTTGGTGTCTGGCTTACCTTCTGCGCCGTACGCGTCCGTGCCTGTTCCGGTAGTAAATGTAGAATATTGGTATGATCGGGACGAAGGGATTCATGGTTGGTTCGTGTCGTTCGTCCTTCTCGTTGCTTGGCGTCGTCCTCGTCGCTTCGCCTCGTCCTCGTCGCTTCGCGTCGTCCTCGTCGGTGCCGTGTTCGTCTCGGAGCCGTGGATCGTGTTGTGGCGCGAATCGGAGCTTATGTGCGCCTCTCCCGGATGCTTTGACGTGCCGTGCGTAGCGACGGGTTCGGAGCGTACGGAAAGCGCATCGTACTTGTCCGGCCGGACGGGGCTGCATTTTCCCTTCCGTGTGACTCGATTCGGCGTTTCCGGATTCGCCTCGGTCGGAGTACAGGACCTGGTTTGGGTGAGTACGGCTCGGCCGGATTTTTTGCTGTTGTGCGCATCGTACTTGCTCGTTCGGTGTACTGTACGGATCGGTCGGGAAACAGGCTTTCGCATGGCTTTTTTCCCAACCGAATGGTATTGGGTGCGCCTCCGACCGAGATCGGAATCGGCCCCTTAATCAGGAAGGAGAATTATTGCAGTAATCTATCGAAATGAGAGAGAAGATTTAACTCTCGTCCAATCTGAGGGCACAACACTACAAAACTATCTTTAATCTATATTGTACCCCAGCAAAAATATCTAAATGGGGAGGGGCAGCTGATAGTAAATGTACTCGGTGCAAGGCTGTACAGGTGGAAATACTTCATGTGTTTTTCATGTGTCCCAAATTAAGTCAGTTAACAGAGGGGATGGAACAATTTCTGACTGATATTATTAGTACGACTGTTACCCTTACATCCCTAATGATGCTGCTAGGACTGATTGATGAGACACAAATCAATCGGATCTTGAGGAAAGGAGGGTATTTGATTTTTGTGGCAACTGTAGTGGCCCGATTATGTATTGCCTGAGACTGGTTGAAAACAAAGCCCCCATCCTAAGAAATGTGGACAGCTAGACTTCTGGCAATTTATAACCTGAAGTCTAGCCTCTATGGGGCTTATTTACAAGCCCCTTGCGCCACTATCGCGTCATTTTTAACATGGGAAAAGTGACGTACGGGTGGCGCAAGGGGCTTGTAAATAAGCCCCTATATTCTGAAGAGTTCTAGGAAACGCTGATTAGGAGGAAAACTCTGGGGCAAGAAGTCTGATTGGATGAATTCTTAAGTCTTGTGCTCGGACTTGAGTTATATCCTCAAAATATAAAATAAGCATTGTTGATCATAGAACCGGACTGTGTGGCATAGGTTCCTGTTAAGTGTTTTAATTTAGCATGCTGCACTTTGTCTATGTGAAAGGTTTGGTTTATTAAGTCATAATTGGGCCCAGCAATAGGGGTCTTTGTTATGATGTATGAGATGTATGAGCTGTGTATATTATTATTTATTTCGACATTTATTTATGTATGCATTAATGAATTATTGTAATTCTGAAAGCTTTATGTATTGAACTGTAATATGATGCTTTATCTCCCTTTCTTTCTCTGGATTTTTATGCAATTATCAGTATGATATGTCCGTTTTATTCTAAGGGGCCGATTATGATGTCAGTCGGGGTTTCCTCCGACCTACATCATGGAGGAATTGGGACTGACTGACCTCCGGTCAGCAGTCCCGATCGCCTAATTACGATGCAACCGCACATGGTGCGGTCACATACGATGCGACCGCACATGGTGCGGTCACATACTCACATTTCCCTATGTGAACTTGTGCTACGGACATAAACCGGCCATAGCACAAGCTCTCATAGGGAAATAGGAGGTTGTGTTCATACCTACACCTCAGGGTGCCTCCCACACTGTGCAGGAATCAACAGGGGGGCACCATAGGTGCCCCTCTCCGCAACCGTAGGCTGAAAAGAGAAGGGGGCCCTGCAAGGGGCCCACTACCTCACTTTCAGACAGGCTTTCCATGTTGGAAATGCCCGGAATGGAAAGCCTATCGGAAACCGAGCATCGTAATTACCGTCCATTGGGATTATGGGCCGGTCTCCGACTGGCCGATGGGCTCAAGAAGCCAGGCGGAATGACCGGCCGGTTTCAAATCCGACCGTCTACATTGAAATTAGGCTGTCAGAATTAAAACCAACACTCTCGTTCTGAAAGCCTCCAACCTGAGGTCGGAGGCTTTCCGACCGAGATCGTAATAGGCCCTAAGTGTTTTACTGGTATGATCAGTCTTGCTCCACCTATAATTCATTGTGTTTCTGTTTTTTTGTATTGGCTTATAAAACTCATAAAAAAAGAAAGAAAAAAAAAGAAACTGCGAGTTCAAATTTTTTACATTTTATTTAACTTTATTTCCTATGGTGTTTTAAGTCCCTCCAACCATTATTTTCTGTGGGAGGGTGTTGCAATACCAGTGGTTAACCACGTATGGTGCTGGAGTACATTTACTACTGTTTTAGGTTCTTTTTATCTGTAGCAAGTTTAGTGCAGTTTGTGAATTGCAATGGGCTTACTCTTTTGTGGGGGGATGTCCCTTCCTAAATGCCTCCTTAAGCCTCCCTTAACCTCCACTTATTATCCCCTTAACCCCACTTATTTAGCAGTAAGTATGCCACATTTTTCAACAATTCCCCATGGTCCCTTCCACATTCACACCTAACTATTATACTTGCGTGTGTGAAGATCTTCCCACAGAAAAGATAGGAAAAGTGGAGAGTTACACTCGAAGGTTTGTGAATAGCATTTTGTAGTACTCTATTACTACTATTGTATTGTAAAGGCAGTTTGTGAATAGTCTGTTTTATTTTCAGTATTTTCTAAGCCGGGCATAATTTTTAATTCTGATTGCGAAATTGGAGAAATTTGATGACTCTGCATTATTCTTGTAACACTGAGTTCTGGCTGAATTTTTTTCGCGTTTGAGCAATGCAATGACAATGGGAACAAAATGAGGCTCCAGAATGCTAGCTGGCGACCATTAGTGAGATTTGCCATCCTCCATCATGACTTCTGATAGCTAGGAGGACTTACTGTGAGATTTTCTAATGCAGGTTGTCAAGGGAGCTGTCGTGGTTGTGGTCAGAGGGCTGCTTCTTGAGTAGATTTTCTATTTGAGCGGCAGCAAAATCAACTGGAATGGCCGCGCACTCTTGCGCACTCATGGTGCTACTCGTGCTGATTTTTCAGCGAGAAACACACTACCAGCACTAAATCACAGCGCGACGTGCATTTTTTCTGCCCATTGGCGCAACTCCATGGCATCTCACCGAGTTTTTATGACGCTCAATTGAATTCCACGAGTTCCGCCTTACCCTAGTATTTACATATTTCAAAATTTATTTTTTTAAATAAAAGTACAGGTTTAGAAAATGCAATTTGCACCATTGCTCAGTGTTTATTCTGTTATCGTGCTTTGACCTTCATTTTTTTTTGCACACTCTAAGGTCAGTTTTTGATAAATTGAGTGTTTAAATTGTATTTTTCAATTTATGCAAGGAAGAGTCTTAAACATTGTGAGAAAGTAGATTAGTATTGGGGTGGCTTGTAGTCTGCAACAAGTAATAATGTCACTGTTCTTTTTAGGCCCAGTAAACGTTTCAGTAATTTAAACCAGAGCTAAACCCCTGGTAGCTATGGCACAGAGCAGACATGCTGCACTTAAGAAAATGTGTAAAGCATTAGAAATACCAAAATAATTAAAAGTCAAAAACACAACACTGTAAACCTCCCTCTCTAATTTATAAAACTAGAGAATGTTTTATTTTTAATGAACAAAATGACAACAAAAATCCAAAAAGGAAACCATACATGTGATTTTAAAAGTTTTAAATAAAAATATAACCAAAAAACTGCAAAGCGCCAACCGCTGGCAACTAGTCACGCTAGACCGGGACAAATGTAAGTGCTAAGGCTGACCGCAATGGTGTGCCTGTCAGATACAAGGATTAGTTTGGTCCAGATCAAGAAGCTACCTTCGGACCTAGAAAATTTAAGAGACAGTAGAGTCCTCATTGCAGCAAGGCTGCAGGCTGGATCCGGTGATGGGCTACTCGGCGATGGCTGACAAAGGATGAGGTCTCATTAAAGTCACCAATGTAGGCAGGAAAAGCTTAGAGAGGAATAAGTCTGGAGTTTGCACCTAGGAAGCCATTGATTTCAAACGGATGCTGCTCAGCACTGGGCTCAGTGAAGATTTCTACCTTCGGCTTAGAGTCTTTTGTGGAAGCCAGATTTCTTCAGCGGGGCCAGGCTGCAGCCAAAGTGGGTTCATCATCATTGGATGCTCGTAGACATTGGGCCTGCTGTATCAGTTTTGTTGCTATGTAGAAGAGCATATTGGAAGCTGTGGTGAAGTCAGGCCCACCAGCCATGCAACCTCGGGGGATCAGCTGGCAGGTTGGTCCCAGTCTCATGATGGTTCTCGAGGAAAAATGTTTCTAAGTCTCAGCTTTTAGAGTTAGGCAAGAGGAGAAGACTCTGACACCAGCCAAGAGATCCAGACCTCAGGAACAGCACTTGTCATCAGGACTTGCCCCAACAGAAGCCAAAAGCAGAGTCCAGGGCAGATCCAGGTGTGACTGGTCAGCTGGGCACTTCCAAGAAAGTGGGCTTCTTGCAGCTTTTTTTGTCACTGTAGCTTAACAGGAGATCAGACAACTGACCTTTGCATAGCTGCCATGGTTTCAGATTGCTTATGTGTGACATTTTCATATTTTCAGTGTTCTTATGCGTGACATTCAACAAGTAATGTGTGACACTTTCTCGCAAGTAAAATCAAGCAATGAAGACCAGAGAAACATTTAAAGATCAGAAATTACACACATTTGAGCAACCTGAAACCCTTAGAACATCTTAAAACTGATGCAAACCACCAGAAATAGAAGGGCAGTGGTGGCACCGCTGTTATGAGAGAGGCATGCCATTTAAAGTTACTTAGCACCACCTGCTTAGCTGTCTCGGACTCAGAGCACATCATGAGAGGTTGGACACCTGTTAAAGTTCTGTTACCATGGCAGCAGCAATTCTTGGGGGCCCGGGCTGGGGCACAGGCAGGAAATGGAACATCCTGCCACAGCCTAGGTCGGACACCTGTAGCCAGGCGGCAGAAACAGCTATTGGGATCCTGGCTTAGGCAGCCTGTGCCGACCGGGCCTCCTGGCTGCTCCCTGGAAATCGATCAAATGAATGCAGCATCATTGGAGTCTGTAGGCCCTCTATCCTGCGTGGGGTCCGATTAAACACGCTGAGAGGCCCCAGCGCGGATCTCAGCAGCTATCAATTTTAATGTACAGTTGCAGAAGCTTTTTTCATAGGGGATAATGTGCTTTTAATTCAGCTTAGAACTTGTCTCCCCTGACATGCAAGGCAGTTGGTGCCGACTCAGTTTCCCTCTAAAATAATTATTTTATTTGCGCTTGGGTGGGTTTTAAACAGCATTTTTATAGAGATTCCGTTTGAGCGGGCAGGATCCGACTGGCATGGGTTCCTCCACCACACCACCACTCCCCGTTGTGATCCTGACAAGGCCAGGTGAAGGGCTGATGATTCCCTCTCCCCCTGGGAATCCGAGCCGAGGTTGATGACTGACACTTAAAAATGAATATAATAGTATTTAAATTACCTGGTGAGACTTTTAAAAGTCTTGCTCTGGCAGAGCGAGCTATGGGGTACTGGAGGGACCAGCGTGATGAGAGGCTGCAGGCACCAAATAACCTCCGGCAGCTGAGCTCGAGAGCCATTTTGTGAGAGACTAGAGGCTGCAGGCATGCACCAAATATTGCCTTTGTTCTAACACCGGCGACCCGCTCACTCCAGCCACAAACTTAACTGCGATAGCTGCCGCCTGCTCCCGCACCGCAGGTGGGCCACCCTAATAATAAGCCGCATCTCAGCCTGCATTGGGCAAATTAAACATGGACACATTGTTGCAGTGAGTCTCCCAGACTCTGTATCACGTTAAAGCCGAATGAAGCCAGCGAGCCAGTTCCCAGTTTCTGCAGCAGCCAGAGTCTGTGAGAGCAGGGTGGACTGTGCATTGCTTTGCTCAGTTATAGTGCTCTTGCTTCACAGATTCAAGAGGTGCTATAAATGCGTGATGCGTGGTACCTGGCAGGGCTGCCTTTGGATTCCATTTCTTAGTCCTTGGTACCAGTGGGAGGAGGTCAAGCCCTTAGGGTTCTCCTCACAGGTCCCAACAGCAGATGCAGTCGTTCTACTGTCTTCCATAAGCCCAGTATTGTTCTAAAGAGGGTGCCCAGGTGTGCCACATTTATGCCTGGAACTAGCCTGTGGGTACGGGTGAGTCCTGGCCTCTCCCTGACCAATACTGAAAAAGGTGCCAGAGGTACCGCTACCCACTTTTGCAGCAGTCCCTGTGTGTCCTACTGCCAACAATCCCACACTGCCCCTCTCTACCTAAAACCAAGATGGCAGAGCCGTCCTTCCTTGTGCAGAATTCCTGTGCCCACCCTAGAGGTGTGGCTAGGGAAATGTGCATCCCCCCTACCTGTGGTCACTGAAAACCGGTTCTGGGGCAGCTCCTCTCTCACTGCGATTGGTGCATGACTAGCTAGAAGGACAAGTGAGAGGGTAGGCCCAGGTGTGAGCTACATCTACCTGTGAGAGAGCAAACCCTTTCAAGATAATTAAGTTCCTGGGCACTGCCCAGATGATCATCCTGTCAGAAGAAAGATACCTCCGCACAACCAAGGCCTCCTGCATGACAGTTGGGCTTCAAGAGGATTTAGGCAGATAAAATCTGACTTTTTCATAAGTATCTTTTGTAAAATATTCGTCACAAATCCGACCACACTAATGAATTGGATT
This sequence comes from Calotriton arnoldi, assembly GCA_963921515.1. Taxonomy (NCBI): domain Eukaryota; kingdom Metazoa; phylum Chordata; class Amphibia; order Caudata; family Salamandridae; genus Calotriton; species Calotriton arnoldi. The sequence goes on along the minus strand of CAWUFW010000169.1, from coordinate 5,594,793 downwards.
TGAAATAAATATCTTAAACGGTCCAAGAATTAACTTTTTATCTGGTCTCTAAGCAGAGATACAAATATTTACTTTTAATATCAACTCTAAGTGCTATGCTATGGAAGAGCTAACCCTGCTACAGTGAAAATAGCTTATTAGGCCTTTTGCTATAAGGACATATTTAACATTCAAATTGTTATTGTCCTACTTTTAAATACCTTGCACCCTGCCTTATGGATACTTAAGTCAAACTTAGGGGGTGACCTATTAATATTTAAAAGTAGTGTTTTTGTTTGTTAAAATGGGTTATTTTGACCAGTTGAATTTGCATTCATGTTTTGTATTCTTCCTTTATTGGTGGCATAATATGTGCTGCAGTCCACTAGTGACATTTACATTACAGGCCCTAGGTTCACTTTGTGCCCTATATTAGGAACATATAGGTAAGTTAAAAATGCATATTAGTATAATAGCCAATTTCAACATGTTTTAGGGGGTCATAGCACATGCAGATGGGCTTGGTTAACAGAGTCCCAGTGTACAGTCAACAAACCAGCCGTATCAGTCCAAAAATAGGTGTGATCATGCAAAAAGCGAGATTTATCTACAAAAATGAATTGAAAATGGAAGTTATTGTACACAAGGCATGTTTAGTTTTCTAGTAGCTCCCTAAACTCAAGGGAGGGTTTTCTTTCCCACAAGGAGATCACTGCTTCCTGTCTAAAAAATTATGACCCGGCATACCAAGGGATTCTGTAAATAGCTTTTAATTTACAAACAGAACTGTAAAATAGCTCCATCAGAATGATCTTGCTGAGAGAGGAAGAAAGTACATGTGAAGGAAATTAACTCTTGCAGATTAGATTCTTGAAACTAGAACTGTTTTGCTCATGTTTTCAAATTTCTATTTTAAGACCTGTGACTCTGCTGAAATGTACCATGAGGGCCTTGATTAGACCACACAATGTGTTAATCTTCCCAATTCTTTCTTTGGACTTTTTTAAATATTTGGACACACAATAGGTAGCATTTTACTTATTTGCACTACAGTGTCCCAAGAACATTTGCTTATAGTTCTCAACCCAGGGCTTTCGGGTTGAGTTTAATTGGAATCAGTCATTATGTCTAAGAAAGCAAGCGTCAGAATGTCATGAGTTCACATTCAGATATTTATTTATCATGTGTTTATTTTTGCCATTTCCACTGCATGATTTAGGAATATTTGTGAAGGGTGTTTTCATTTTCTTCTCTTGCATGCTACCATAATCTTCTGTGAGATAGAAGATTATTATGATTGCAAAAAAGTGGTACTGGTAGAAGAGAGTTAAAGTGGGTCAGAAGAGTCTGATCCCTGCAGTAGCCGCTGTTTGGGCAAGAACAGGAACTCTGAGTAACGTGAAGTTTACTGCACAAGATCATTATCGGATGCAATACATTTAGCAGCATATTACATTTTGTAAAGGGCCATAATCTGAATCGGGCTATTGTGCTTCTTTTTTCAGGGCACATAAAACAGTCAATGGAATTTGTATGTGTAACAATTCTTCAGCTCCACTATACCATAATCTGTTCATCACAAGAAATTGTGGTGCCTGTTGGAATAGCCCTGATGAAATTGTATTCTCTGGCTGCATTATAGTCTATCTTTTTTTAACACTATGCCACCTCAATCAGGAGCCAACCATATGCAAGTCAGCCTTGGTCCTGCTCCAATAAATACTGCCTTTCCCACACTGCCAGTCTAGGGTGCCTTCTGAACGGGACCCAAGCAACCCAAGACCATTTTCAGCCTAAACGTACCTCTGCTTGAGTTCAATGATATACTGAGCTAAGAACACATATCTGGACATACCAATCACACTCATGGTATTTACTGCAACAAAAAGCAAAGTGATGTAATAAATACTTCAATAAATCTCACCACTGATGATCACTCTAGGTCATTTTCTCATCAACCTTTTTTCAACCACGGCGCCTAGGCCCAAATCCCCTGGGAACACAAGCAATCGCAAAGCAGATTTGGTCTATGTAGACATCATCAGTGAGATGTCACTCAAGTACTGTGTTACAGTGACCAAGGGACCTGTGTCTAGGCATACCCATTGCACTTAGGGGATTCAATGTGGTAAACCATGGTTGAAGGATCGCTTGAATTAATCTCAGCTGCCTCAGAAATATACAGGCCATATGAAATTCGGCCCTTGTCCTGCTGCAATGAGAGCAGTCCAGTTCGAACTGCATAGCCAGGTATGAGAAAGTGGTTTGTTAGTTGGGGTGAATTGGTGTCCACCACAAGTATTAAAGTCACTACCTTGTCAGGTGCAGTCAAGCGTTTCAGTTAATTAAACCTGAACTGAACACCTGGTAGCTATGGCACAGAGCAGACGGGCATACAAAGAAAATAAGTAAAGCATTTAGAAGCACCAAAGCTTTTAAAACTTTTAAAACATAATAAATACCCCATGCAAATTTATAGCAATGGAGTAAAATGTAATGAAGATATTGACACCAAAACAAAAAAAATCCAATGTGAAGAACCAATGATTAAGAAATGTTAAAAAAATTAAGGAGAAGATAGTGCCAAAAAACATACAGTGGCAATTGTGGTCAATGGTTGCAGTAGACCAGGACTTACACATAATTTGAGGCTGACCTCTAGGGGGCCCAGGTTTGGTACAACAAGTACATTGGCCAATCTAGGACCTGGAAGTAGGGAAGTTTGTAAAAAGTCCCAATCTGAAAACATACTTGTTAGAAATGGGGGTCTCTAGTTGGCAGAGGTAGGTACCTTTGTCCAAATAGGAACCCTTGCTTCGAGTCAGGGTGAGGGGGATACACTCCTAAAATAACCCCTGCTCACCCCCTTGGTAGCTTGGCACGAGCAGAGAGGCTTATCTCAGAGGCAGTGTGTAAAGCATTTGTGAACACATACAGTAATACAGTGAAAACACTACAAATAGACACCACACCAGTTTAGAAAAATAAGCAATCTTTCTAAACCAAAACAAGACCAAACGACAAAAATCCAGAATACAGTATTAAAATTAAAGCTTTCAAATGGTAGAAATAGTTCAGTTCAATGCAGGTTGTAAATGCGACACTTTTCTCAAAAGTACCTTAGATGCGTAACGCAAAACAAACAAAATGGCCGCAGGGAAGGTGATGCGTCCGTTCCTTACACTCAGGGAAGGTGATGCGTCGATTCCTTGCTCCGGGGGAGTTGATGCGTCGGTTCCTTACCGGAGAGGAGGTGATGCGTCATTTTCTTACTGCGTGGGGAGTTGATGCGTCTGTTTCTTACTGCGGCCCCCAACGATGCGACAGTCTTGGCGCCTTGATGCGATGCGTCGATCCGGTACGATGCGTGGTTTCGTGCAACAGCACAGCAGGCTTGCGTCGGGATCGGTGCGGTTATCTCGGACTTCGGAGATTGTTGCACCCGATGCGTTGTGTTAGCAATTTCTCGAGCCGCTGCGACAGTTTCTTCGGCAATGCGTCGGAAAACAGGTGCGGATGCGACGCGCTTCTTCGATGTTGAGTCGATTTTCCAGCTCCCAGCGATAAACAGTCTCTAGAGGTCCTAAACAGCAGCAGGCACCTCTATGCAGGTTGGAATTCCCAGCAAGGAAATTCAGTGGAACTGGTGGTGAAGTCTTTGTGTCCCTGAGACTTCAGAACAGGAGGCAGTTTCAAGCCCTTGGAGATCTTTTCTTCAAGCAGGTGACAAAGCAAACAGCAAAGTCCTTTTTCTCCTTTCCTTGGCAGCAAGCAGCCACTGCAGGCCAACCCCAGACAGCAAACAGCACAGGGGCAGTATTCCTCCTCAGCTTATACTGCTCTTCTCCTTGGCAAAGGTTCCTCTTGATTTCCCAGAAGTGATCTAAAAGTCTGGGGTCTGGGCCCCTCTTTTTATACACTAAAATCCTTTGTTCTCTGAAGGCAGAGAGTATCTGTATCCAGCCAAAACCAGTTCTGTGGGGCACTTTGTAAGTGCACAACAACCTCCTTTGTCAGTGTGAGCCCTGGCTTCAGACACACCACAGGGGGGTGGAGCCGTCATTGTGGAAGGCAGGCACAGCCCTATTCAGGTGAAGATGCTACTCCTCCCACCACTCCAAATACAGACCAAGCCTATTCAGCCCAGCCCTGACTCATCAGACTTCTGGAGCCACTGTCCTGCTCCAGCCCCTGTCATCCAAAAGCCAGACATGCAATACACAAACCTAGCAGAGGCAAACTGGATGGTTAGGCAAGAAAATACCTACTTTCTAAAAGTGGTATTTTCGAACACAGAATGTAAAAATCATCCTCACTAAAAGATGCACTTTAACATTCTGAGTTCAGGCATATTAAACTTTACTTTCCTATCTTGTTCCTAGGGTCAGTTAGGTTTATAAGATGTTATAAACTAACTTCCCATTTTGGCCTATGGGAACAGATAGCCTTCCAATAGTGAAAAACGTAATTGGCAGTATTTCACTATCAGGACATGCCACACACATCAGGGCATGTCCTACCTTTCACATACAACGCCCCCTGCCCACAGGGGTACCTTGGGCCTCCCTTAGGGGTGACTAACATGTAGAAAAGGGAAGGTTTAGTGACTGGCAAGTGTGTGCACTTGCCAAGTCGACATGGCAGTCCCAGACTGCCCACAGGCTCTCCAATGGCAGGACTGAGTCACATTTTACACGCTGCTTCTGTGGGTGGCACAACCAGTGCTGCAAGCCCACCAGCAGCATTTGATTTACAGGCCCTGGGCACACGTAGTGCACTATACTAGGGTCTGACAAGTAAATCAAACAGCCAATCATGGAATCACTAATCCACAACAATACTTTACAAAGGGAGCACTTGCACTTTGGCACTGAACAGCAGTGGCAAAGTGCCCAAAGCATCTAGACCAGCAAAAACACAGGAGGCAACAGCAAAAAAATGGAAGGGAGACCCACGCCAATGGTGCCAAGTCTAACAATACTTTATTATTTTTTTGGAGAAATATCTGTTCTTCACTCAAGACAAACCTAAAATCCAGTCCGAAGTCATAGACCTGCTGGTTGGGTATTTTTTGTGGTTGGTCTACTGGAAGCTCTGGGGGAGAAAGTTTTAAAAAGCTCCAAAACTTCTTTTGGTGCCCAAACAAACAAAATAGTAGGACCTCAAGGGAAGACTCTCAGAGTGTCAGGCAGAGTGCAACATCAAAGTCCAGTCAAATCCAGTTACCACTGGCAAGCTGGGATTCTTCATAATAATGTTTTCTTCAGTTTTTTTTTTATTTTCCTTGAGCCACCTAGGGGATCAGCCATAAGATCCATAGAGATCTTTCTGAAGTTGGATTTCAAGTGGAAAGCGGTGCAACCTTTGCAGGTTCTCCTCACAGGTCACGGATGCCAAGTGCAGCAGGTTCAGGCCACTTAGTATCCTTTCTCAAGCCCTCCAGAATTCTCAGGAAGGCTAAGTGACAGTCCAGGTTTGAGGGGTTCACCAGCATGTGGGTTGGGGATACCCCAATACGCTTGTAGTTCTTCTCTGACCAATGAAGTAAAGGTTCTCAGGCCCTGACCTACCTACCTTTACAGTAGTTCCAGTTTGCTTTGCTACAAACAGGCCCAAAATGCAATGTGTCAGGGCAAATTCAAGATTGCGAAGGTCCTCGAGCACACTAAACTTGGACTCTGGGGCTGGGGTTTGATTGAGGAGTGTATTATGGTAATCCTAGTACCATTCCACATCTAACTCTAAAATCTAGATTAAGCAGGCACTGACCCACAACAAACCCAGAGACAGAAGTCTAATAGGACAAAAGCAGGACCCTTCAGCAACCAGACACGGAGCACACAGGAAATGTCGTGCCATTCTTTTCTCTCCCCTTCAAGTATGCAAAAGTGTTACATAGGGGTCAATAGGCAGGAGTTGACACTGCAGTGTCACTAAAATGCCCACAGCCTCTACAATGCATATTCTAATGCGCTCAGAAGAGTACCCTCTGCTATTCAGGTAAGTCCATTGTGTGCTGCTGGACAGAAATTCATACCTCTTTCACACCTCTTTGTGGGCTTAGCACAGACTGGAATGGAGAGTCAGTGCAAATTAGCCTCCAAGAGCCTCAGGTAATGGGAAGATAGCTTTTTTTTATAAGTTAATTTTCCTTAATATGTATTAGAAATCCGACTTCATCATTGAATTGTATTTTAATAACAATAGTGGCCTAATTATTTTTCTTGCCGTTCTCTTCTCTGAGATACATTATTATCATTTTAATCTGTTCTCTGATTTCCTACATAGGACAGCGACAGCCTGCCAAGGTGAAAATAGCTTCTAGGGCCCTCTCACTGCAGAGACATGGTAACCAGGGGCGGTTCCTGATGATGGGCAGAGGAGCCACGCCCCTCCAACTTTACAAACCTGATGGATGGTAATTGCAAAAAGAAATTACCATATATATTACCATTATTATATAGGGCCTTTGCCTGCTTGGAATGACCCTTGCAGAAACGGACATCCAGCAGTATTTCTTAGGCACATGCGCTATTGCGCATGTACCAGTTATATATTGTCAGGGTTGGATTTTAAGTAAACTACGGGCTGACATGGTGCCAGCCCGGGTCTGCAATACTTGGGGTCCCCAGGGACCGCCCAGTAATGACAGGATGCAGCATCATATTTTTTGAAGCAGCCCGAGGCATGTATAGTATCAGCCCTGTACTTCCCTGGGCTGCTTGTCAGTTCCAAAGCTGCGTGTTATCGCCCCTCCATTTCCCAAGTCGTCACAGGGTAGGGTGTGGTCGAGAAACATAATTGATCCCACCAAACCCATTGATGAGATGGGAAAGGGAGGGTCGCATGCTGTAAACAGAACTGCGCATGCTTCTGCGACTCAAGTATTCTGTTTAGAGCATTTCAGAAGCTTGTGGAAATGACTGCTGGTGTGCAGTACCTCCATCTGCAACACCAACCTGACGGAGCGGAAGACAAGATTTACAAGTTTGTTAAGTCAGTCTTTTTTCTTTACCTTTCCTCTTGTTTCTCTCTCTTTTTTGTGCTCGTTTTAAATCCTAGTTTGCTGTCTTACAGAGAGCAAACTAGGATTTAAAACGGGTACAAAAAAAGAGTGTCAAACATCCTCTAATCTATTGCTCTCGCTTGTTGTCACACTCCCATACGTTAGGTATTCCATTCTTTCCTCTGTCAACATTAATCTGTATGAGCGCTGGGGAAAATTGTGAGAAATTCTTAAAAATAGCAAGCAGCTAGACTGAGAATTTGAGGAAGAGCAGGCCTTGGGACGTGCTCCAGGGCGGAGAAGCAATCAGTCCTTAACGTCTCAGTTTAGAGCTATGTCAGAGAACTTCATGGCGCATTGCTCCCGGGCACACACAGGTTCATCTGTGGGATGTGCAGACAAGCGTATTGTAATGCGTGCTTACCACAGAACCCCCACATGCTAGCGCGCACTGCTTTTAATTTTAATTATCTGCGCTGGAGTGAATGCTTTTCCCTTCCCTATCCCCACTGCACTCTGTCAACATTCTAACCTTTTTAAGAAGGCATAGAACTTGGGTGAGGGTAACAACTGGAAACACATCAAGTCCAATCAGTGCTTTTAGTGGGATGAAAAACGTGGGTGGGGGACTCTCTAGAAAGTGGCGTGGCCTATGTAATGAATGACGTGGCATAAACAAATAAACTAAATTTCTATGATTACAAAAATGAGCCATCCGACAGAAATGTTGGTGTCTCTGAGCTTTCTGGTATTGCATCCAGACAATGGGCAATTGGTTTTGTTGTAAATTATTAAAGATATTGAAAATGTTTGAACTCTGAATTTATGAAACTGTGAATTAAACAGTTGAAACGTGTGGAAGGGGTAGTGGACTGCCGAGGGTCCCAACCACCCCAGTTATGTTCACTCTGTTTTAGACATGTATTCCCTCTTTCTCTCCATAGTCCGTCCATCTATATAACTTAAACCTCGTCTCTTCCCTCTTCAGCAACTTCTTTTCACTTTCTCCTGAATGCACTTCCTCGCTTCTCCTTCAATTCACCACCCAACCCACAGCACACCCACTCACCCGAAAGCACTTCTTTTCTCTTGCTTTCGCCTTGTCAATATTTTGATGACGGTGTATCTCCTTCACACATATTTACACAGAATCCCAATTGCAATTGGAATACTCATTGCTCTGTGCACTCTGCAGAGAGGCCAAGGATTGGATGACCATGTATTCTTTTTGACCCATTGACAAACACCGTGAGAAATGCGAACTGCCTTCAGCCTCAAGTCCAGAGCGCTCAATCGTGGCCTTTATAAATAACCAGAGGTGACTCAGTTCAAAGTATGCACTATACAAGAGTAATATGCTACACGAAAAAAGAGAAACACAGTATCCTACAAACACCAAACACACTTAAGGAATGGAAGATTAACTATAACATGTGAAATATAAACGGAAACTAACTCGCTGACATGGATTACCTTAATGTTTGTTACATTCTCTGTTATGAAATCGATCAGCATTTTTGTCAGTCACATTAAGGACATTAATATAGGGCCTGATAAGGAACCGCTTCACTGTCCGTTTTTAATTACTACTGGGTCCAAAACCAAGAGGGGCGCTGCCCACTTAAGGTTCTGAGTCCAACTTTTGCCTATGGCTAGAGTCCTCGCTGTAGAGCAACCCAAGGTCAAGTGTGACACCTTCAGGCTGTCTTCACCTTTAAGGTTTAAGATCTTTTTAGTATCAAAAGTGCAACAGGATACAACAGCAGCCCACCTACATCGATCAGCCTGCGATGGGCGCCCGCGGAGGAAGTGCAAATAAGAGGGACGAGCCCGGTGGTCTCCAGGGCCAATAACTGTAGAGTGGCCTACCGTGCCACACCCCTCCGCGAGATCCTCAGCAGCCGAAGCCCGAGGCGCCTGCCATCTTGCCAACAAGGTCTTGGGCTGCTCTCGAACGCATCGCTGCTTCAGGCGGCTCCACGCCGTTCACAGCCCCCATTTTGCTGGCGGTGTCCAGGAGACTGCGGGTAGAGGGTCTGGCTGAAGGGAGCCCAGATAAGGTCTGCGTCTGTCCCAGGCAGTCAACGGGCGGAGGGGATCCAAGAGACCAGGCATACCCGGACGCCATCTTGGACAACATGCCCCCTGACTTCAACTTTTAGTTTTAAAAAACTGCATTCTATAGCTTTCAGCAAGTACTCGGGTTAGGAATCAGTGCCTACAAGTCCCCAGATGCAAAGTGCTTTTGGCTTAACAGCCAGAAGAGGTCAAAGGGGGCATACATGGAATGGGGCCACGTGACAGTTGTAGCTTGAAAAAGGCTGAAAGTATTTAACGGCATCAAGGCATATCACTGCTGTGGCCAATTACCAGTCTGGATGACCCAAAGAGAACTGAAACTTAAACAAAACCAGAATGCCTCATATCAGCTGCAAGCCTGCAACACCCAAAAAATATTAACCCATAAATGGAAAGAAAATCTAGGAAAATCATGCACCACTTCCAAACATACTACCCAGCAAAATAGGATTTAAAACGAGCAAGAAAAGTGTTGAATGCTCTCTCATTCCTCCCGGGCTCTCTTCCTTCTCCTTCCTTTTCTATCTTTTTCTCAAGTTCCTCCTGCAAAATCTTATACACTCTCTTCTTTTCCTTCAATTCGCTTTCGCTCTCCCTCTCTTAACGTCTAGTCGCAATGATTAGGCAATACATTAGGCAGTTGGTAACATTCCAAACACGGTCTGGCTGAGAAGAAGCATGCTTCTGAAAAGAAGTCATGTATCCAGGCTGTGCACTCTAGATCTAGAAAGCAAGTTGCCTAAAGTCTCGGTATAGGCTCAACATCCTGTAATTCCGGGCAAATCATGTAATCTCCTTGTGTCTAAAAAAATAATTTGTGTAATGTAACTGGTATGGTACAATCCTGTCAAACTGTCATCTTGCATTGTTTGATAAATAGTGATTTGAACCATTCATGCAACCCTTTGCCTTTCATGACACATATGAAGCTGCACTTTTGGGGAGACTGAAGTAATAGACTGAAATAGTAATCTGCAATTCACTCACTTACAGTTGTTGCTACCTTGTCACAGAATATACCAATTGCTGCAGATGCTGGAAAAAATATGGTGATATTGCCAATCTGTACATTTCAAAAAGTATTGAAATAAGTTCAGCTCACAGCAGGAACAACGCGCAGGCAATTCAAATCTGAAGCAGGTGCTGGTAATGTCTGCATACCGGCAAAACATTGCCCAGCATTTTTTGTGCCTTGAAACATTCATTGTATAATAACTAACAGGAACGATCGTGATGAACTGCCTTAGCCTTTACAATTTAGGCAGATATACCCCTGTCTTCTGCATGAAAAGCCCAAGGATCCAAGAGGTGCTGAGGAAACTCTCCAGGATGGCATGGAGAAAGCAGCAGGGGTCTTGGGACACCGCAGGTACAGTACTGGTCTCTGCGCCATGTTTAATGTGTTCCCTGGCATGCCGCCTCTGAACATAACATGGGGCTAGCATAAAACTTGCTGTGGGGGAGCAGTGAGGGCCCAGTGTGTTTCTTTGTGGATGTTTATGATCCTGTGTTACAGTGGCGGCTCCTGGAGGGAGTGCTGCAGGGCGGGGGAGGGGCTGTGGCTGGGTGGGGGTAGCAAACTCCGGCATACGGCCGAACGAAGTTAAGTAAACAAATAAATAAATAAAACGAATTACATTGCGCTCCTGCAACGCCAAATGGGGATGCAGCGCGCGCAATGTAATTCGTTTTATTTATTTATTTGTTTACTTAACTTTGTTCGCCCGTATGCCGGAGTTTAATGTCCCCCCACCAAGCCCCAACCCCACCGCCCCACAACACTCCCTCCAGGAGCCGCCACTGCTGTGTTATGTATTTTATATTGTTAAGGGGAGAGCCCAAGCAGTCGTGCCTGGTACTCTAAACCCATCAGAGTTCAGACTTGCTTGGCAAACCCGAAATTCTATGAAATAATTTATGAGTTTTCCTTTATAAATGCCACAAGAATTATATTTTTGGTCCATTTATTAAAGAAATGTTGCTGAAAATTGCACCAAAATACACCAATTTTTCAACATTTTCTCGCAACGGGAACCCCTTCAAACTACTAAGTAATAAACGTCGGCCTCACTCGTGTTAAAAAAATCATTCATTGCACTTACGTCTCACTAATCTCCAATTCCACCAGCCGCCACTAATGGTAACATTGATTTTCTTCATGTTCAACTTTTAAATACCATGCACCCTACCTAGTAGATTTGAAGGCTCCAAGGCCTACATAGGGGTGCCTTAAAAATATTTAAAAGGGAGGTGTTTCCAGTCAAAAGTAGTTATTTTAACAAGTCGCACTGCAAGTTTGACACTTTAGCAGTGAGGCTACATTAGTAGAACTGAAGCCATGTTTTCCTGTGTGGCACTAGTGGATGACACAGGTAGTGCTGCAGTCCACAGGATGTATTTCCGCACCATATGCTATGGCCTTATAGAAAAGTTAAATGCGTCAATCAGGTATTACCCAATTTCTACATGTTTTAAGGGTCAGAATATATACAGACAGCAATGGAGTACAGTGCCCCATTGTGCTGAGTCTAAAAACCAGCAACAAAATTCAGCCAAAAAGGGGCATTTTCTTACACCCGGTCTCCTAAAAATTCCTTATTTTAGTTTATTGGGCAAAGAAGATCATTTCAGATACCACCAAAACCAAGGTTAGGTCTATGTTTATTCTTATTTAGGCTTCAAAAGAACCCCTAATGAATAAGGATTGCCTAAGACTGACACCTTATACATATTTAGAGGACAATGCACACACGGTGACCTCAGCCCTAACAGTCACCAAAGCATATTTAAGGGGAGAAGTGATGCAAGATTCAACCCAATTCAAGACAGGAGCAATGTCCAATCAGAACAAAAGGTGGCCTTCCTAACTTCCCAGTACTCAACCACACACTCACAACTACACACTACATGAACTACTAAAAGCAAAACACGACCTGAACATAATTCACATAACCAAGGTTAAGAAAGTCTTTTTTCACCTCAAGGAGAGGCATTATCCAAGGGGAGAAAAGACAGATTGATTGCTTCCATGCAATTGAGTAAACAAGAGGCCTATCATACGATTTTGGCAAACACATGAATCCGTACTCATGCACTCTTCAGAGATATTTGCTGTTTATATTGCCTTTTATATTATTCATCTCAGAATGCTAAAACACTCTTCTGAATACCACAAATGACACCTGATCAAGTACAGGCTCTAGAATACGACATTACTGAAGATGAGATAAGCAAAGTTACAAAGAAGCTCTGCTAGGACAAAGCTCCTGGGGTCAGTGGCTTCCCTTATAAATATTATAAGATCAACAAACAACTATGGGTGCCATTGCTATAGAAAATATTTGGTGAAATATGTGAGGGCAAAACCCCTCTATGAGAATTTAATAGGTCGGGAATATCTCTCCTTCCTTAACCAGAGGAGGTCACAATAAACTGCGCCAACTAAAGGCCAATTTCATGAATCAATTTTGGTGTTAAGATATTAGCCAAAAGGCTGGCTAATAGACTGAAAACAATGATTCCATCAACTATTCATCGGGATCAGGTGGACTTTGTTCTGAACCGCTCCTCCGCATCTCATTTGACAGTGCTGACAGATGTACTCTGGCATATAAGACATAATGATGATAAATTGGCTATTTCACAGGCCACTGAGAAAGCTTTAGACAGGTGGAGTGGCATTACTTACACCAGGTGTTGGGAAGAATGTGATTTGGAGCGAATTATTTAAGGCATGTAAAATGGCTCTATTCGTCCCCGACAGCCAAGGTGACTTTTTGGCAATGGAACCTCTGACAATCCAATCCGACACAATGATTACATAGAGGGATTTGGGACACCAGCAAGAGAACACAAGGCCTTAGTTTATGCCAACATTCGTATTACTATACCAAATCCAACAAGATCGATAGATAGTTTTATAAGGGTGATCCCACAAGTTTCAACATTTTCAGGATACCAGATTAATTAAGAGAAGTGTGAGGCACTGCTATATATTAGATTCAGGACAAAAGCAGTTGTAAGTGAGCACCTATTTTGATGGATTAGATCTAAACTATAATACCTTGGATTTAGATAGAACAGGATCCTAGCGGAAATGGTGAAACATAACATGCGCCCCTTAATTGACAGTTTCAAAATTAGACTTGGGTAAAGTTTTAGTTACCGCAGGTAACTTTTTCATAACAAAATTGACACAAAGTTACAGAGATTACGCCATTACGCCCCATCGCATAATTTAATTGAGAAAATTTAACGAGAGATGTACAGTTCAGGTAATTTTTAATGAGAGTGACATTTTAGGTAGATTTCTTACTTGAGCACACCGATCAGGTAATCTTTGAGTGTGAATCTATAAATTCACGTGCACTCAGCAGTGTTTTGAGACGAGCAGTTCACAAACATTTCAGATAGACTTTTTTACCCGAGGGGACCGTTTGTGGAAATTTGTGAGCAAAAAAACTACAAATCTGAATGCCAGCAGCAGTACTTTCAATGAGGGGGACTGGAAATCAACTCAAAATTATATTTTGGAATTGAGTTTTCACCTAAATGGACCATTCAGATAATTTTTGAACACAAGATGCTCTTTGCGTAATTATGTGTAAGTTTGCGTAATTTTGTGGTAATTTGTGTAATTATGGAATAGCAAAATGCACGAGTTTCCCACACCCCTAAAAATAGACTTATAGTCTACATTAAATTTATATTTTTGGTGAAAGTACAGGTGATCAAGATGAATGTGGTGCCCCATTTAATTATGTGTTTGCTTTGTTACCTGTTGGAGCATTTTTGTTCATTAAAACTATGTTTAATTGTGTGTGCTTAATTTAGCAGAACTAGGACCACAAAAAATTAATTTACTAGGCCTTTTCTTTGTTTCCACTGATAGCTGAAGACAACATGGCTTTTAAAGTTGCATTTAAAACTTTGTGTGCACGCAATTTTCTCTTTTCTGTGGTTTTTTTCATAATATGGTAGAAATGGGATTCATTTTATGGTGAAGCTTCTCATGTTGTAACTAACCTTGTTTCATGTTTGAGATTTTATCGTAATGTTGCATTAATCAAAGCTGTTGTTGCCTGCAGCCACAACTGTTTGCTCATTCATTTTAAATGGTGTGTTGCTTAAGAAGTGCAATATAATTTCCCCTGTTTGCAGGGTCAAGGGAATTATTATTTATTAATATTTAGAAGGTCTTTAGAGTAGCCTGTTTTATGTAGCACAATTTTTGGAACGTTGATAGGCTTTTGTCATCTAACATTATTAGTTCAGCCCAATGGTGCCGTTTGACACCACGCTGAGAGCGTGGTTGTCTACTCCTCTAAACCTGTAAAATGTGCCTTATTTGGGATGTGGGCCAGGCTTTCCTTGCTATTTTACTGAGCAGTCCCTATGTTGGATTATCATTTGATTTTATACTCAGGCTTTTCTCTTGATTTATGAGCTATATCGATTCTGATTTAAAATGACTAGCTACCATTTTGCTTTCCTTAATGATTCTTGATTTTATATAAAACTTCATGACTTTGAATATTTTCCTGCATACGTTTTCTTTATTTTCCGTGGGCCATTGTCCTCTAGGATTCACACAACCTTGATCCTGCATATCAGCTCTTTAATGGCTTATTGGTGCTAAGCGCTGACATAGCCATTCGCGTCCCCTTGCAATGATTAACGAGGTGGCTAAACTATTAAAGATTTTCAAATGGGTGGATACAGCCCTGCCTGAAAATGGCTAAACCGTAGTCAGCCACCAAGAGTGGCAGACTATGCCTTCCTCACTTAAAATCATACTGGTTGGCATTCCAATTAGCACAAGTGAGATAATTACTACACAAAACCTTAGCAACCTCGCAGTGGGTCAAATTTGCGAGTACTTTTGGGGAAGGAAGGGTAGTATCAGATCACTCGACATGAGAGATTAATATCGATTGTTTTTCAATAACCCCATGCTCTAGATGATGTTCTCTGTCTGGTACTGGGCAACATCATTCAAAAAGGTGCCTCCATATGGAGTAATGGCAGCATAGGGATCAGAGGGACTCCTCTGCATTTGAAATTCAGAGTTCTTCCTAAAATTGTTATATATCTGTGTTTTCAATACTTCTTTGAAATATAGAATTATATATGTTGTCATTGCCATCAGTTCACATTGTGTTTTTAACAAAAAGAAATCTCTGCTTGTTGAGCATATTTGCAATAGACGTAGAGGCTAACAAGACATTCTTAACCTCAGAATTATTGGTTCAGCCAACTGTAGCTAACACCAAAAAGATAGGTGCCAGTAAAAAATGGAAAGGATTGAGAATTTAGGGCAGGGATAATTTCAGTTTAAATTCTTAACAACACTGTTTGGCTAAAGATAAAAAAATGTGCAACAAATAATATTTGAACAAACTAGGAACGGAGACATATTTATGCTGGCATATTTTGAAAGTATATACAAAAATTCATTGTTATGTACGAAAGTAAATAGGCATGGCCACAAACACAAATATTTAATATGTGTACAGTTTAACTGTAGGAATGGGAGATTACACATAACCTATTAGGATTTGTGTATAATACTGTCCAGGGTAATTGAAAGAGAAGGAAAAATTTAAAGAAAAAAATGTGTCACAATTGGGGGCGTGGCTAAGCCGGCCATGATGGCAGACGTGCCTCTGTAGAGCTCCGCACGTCGGTCGCACAATCGGCAGTAATCCTGGTCGGTGGGGTCCAGCAGGGGCGAGAAACGGAGCCTGCCCACTGCCGGACATCTGATGCTTGAGCTGGGATCGCCGAAGTAGGCGAAGCGAGGCCGCTCCGCACAATCCGCAGGACCCCGACCTCGAGGCCGCCATCCCCAAAATGGCGGCCGGAGCGGACGGCGAGCAGAGGAGCAGTGAGCTCGGGCCAGTGGCGGTCTTGGGGCGCTGGCTTGTGAAGAGGTCAGACCCCGGCCCCGACCCAGTACAACTTCCCAACCACGGCTGGTGGGCCACCAATGGCACTGGAGACAAGGTGAGGAGCGGGTGGGAGGCAACAGCGGCATTCAGGAAGAGCGCCTGGACCCGCTTCCCCCTCCCGCCAGCGGTGAGGAGCCCCCTGGCCCAGAGACGTAAACACGGGACCGGAGGGGCAGTTGGTACCATCAAGGGCCCCTCTCCAAAGCACCTGGACGCGGGCTGCAGGGGCCGGATCCCTCCGTGGACTCCCCATAGGGCGTGGCACTGAACCCGGGCCGGGCCCTGAAAAAGCACCGCGAGCGACGGGGGGGTGAGACGCGAGACACCAGCGGCAACAGGCGATCACCCTTGCCCCCCATGCGGCACCTGGAAATGAGCTGCTGGGACTGGAGCCTTCCATGAGCTCCCCGGTGATACTCCGGCACTGGGCCCAGGCCACGCTGCGTGAGCACCTTGATGTAGCTGCAACGAGGGAGTGCAGAGCGCATTAAGGAGCCGTGGGCTGCACCGCACTGAGACTGATGGTGCACCAGTAGACAGCGGATAAGCAGCCAAGGAGACCTCAACAACAGAACATTTGCCCCCGCGTAGTGAAGTGACAGAGAGGTGGGTGGGCTACCCCCTGCTGGCTAGTGACAGGTTGGTGAGGGGTGCCCCCATTACCTTGGACTTGATGATCTCTGGGCCGTAAGCTTGGTGGCGGCGTGGGGCCTCGCGCAGAGGATAGATGCGCGGGGTTCCTCCATCTCTCTTCCCCTCCGCTGCCTGAAGAGGGGACCCCCACTGAGGTCGCTCCAGACGGAGACAAGACTACGAACCCCCCGCTGCTGCACTCGGCCCCTTGGCACCCCACTGAAGGCACACCCAGGGAGTAGGCTAGGTGGAAGTCAAGGATTCTAAAGAGCCAAAGACACCCCAAGGAGTGATAAGGGGACAAGAAGTTGAGCACACTCGGGGGAGGGAGAAGACCATTAGCCTGCCCCGAGGAAGAAATCCCCAGTAGAGAACGTACTGAATCCAGATGACAAAGCCAATCTGAGAGCTCCCGGCCAAGCCACAGGCCGGCGAAACAGCACGCCAGGACGTTGATGGTAGGAAACACATCCGTACTGTGAAAAGAGGCTAAGAAAGCCTGCTGAAGCACTCCGCATTGAGGACTATATAGGAGATTCCTCCTATTCCAGCTCGCCCTTCCTTCCCGGGGGCCACTCCCCTGACGGAGGCCAGACCCGTCCAGCAAGTAGACACTGACAAGAAAAATAATCAAAGGACTTATTAGGAGCCCCCAGCAACATCCAGCTCGTGCCATAAACAGCGGACGTCATCAGGCTACCCCGGGAGCCACAACAAAAGTGAGAGGACCTACCTTGCCACTGCGCACGTCATGGGTCGCCCGCCTCAAACCGCTGGATCACAGGTGCCGCTCCCAACCGAAATCCATCCCAGATGGATCTCAACCATCCCTCAGTGGCCGAACCAGTTACCCCACAGTCAATGTCCGACAAGCTAGACAAGGTGCTGGCAGCAATTGAACAATCACAGGCCTCGATGGAGAACAGGTTTGGGGCCCTGTCCTCGGACCTTGGCCTACTGTGAGACGACCACCGGAAGCTCACGGATAGAGTAACAGATGGAGAAAAGACCCTAGCCACCCTCCAGCCATTAGCGCAATCGCAGCAGGAAACTTTAAGAGACCTCACAACTCGCTTGCACAGGCTGGAAGAGAGAGCGGACGACTTAGAGGGGTGGTCTAGATGCAGCAACATTCGAGTGATCATCCTACCGGAGGGGGCTGAAGTAACCAATCCAGTGGAATTCGTGGAGACATGGTTCAGGTCCTTCACCTCAGATGCCGAACTCATGCCCTTCTTCTCTGTGGAGAGAGCCCACAGGGTCCCGGCCCAGCGACCCCTCCTCCCTGGTATGCCCTTGGGGCCACTGCTCCAGAAATTACTCTACTTTATTGACAGGGATGCAGTGCTGAGAGCGGCCAGACAACACGGGCCATTACAGGTGGAAGACAAGTGAGTGATGATCTTCCCGGACTAATCCAGGGCAGTGCAGCGGCAACGAGCCTCTTTCCTGGAAGCGAAGCGGATGCTCCCCCAGAAAGGAATCCAGTACTCACTCCTTTTCCCAGCCCGCCTCAGAATCATACACGATGGGGACACTAAATTCTTTGCGGATCCAAAGGCAGTGTTGGACTGGATGGAACTACATGTGATGGGTGGCCCCTCCAGGGAGACGGCCCCTGGCACCCGAGAGCCGCGGCGTAGACGCCAGAAATGGAAGGGAACGTCCCGGCGGCATGGACTGAGCCACCAGAGCCCGCCGGTGGGCCCCCCCAACCTGGAGGAGAAGATAGCAGAGTGGAGAAGGGCCATCCAGGTGGAGGCGAATCTAAACCTGGCCCAAGCGGGTTCGGACAGAGAGGACGGCCCACGCATTTTTTCCTCCATAGAAGACTCCAGGGGCACAAGCATCTCCAGAGCAGCCTCAGAGACCCCTCCCCTGGCGACCCCCCAAACACCAGACACACTGATTTGAGGGAACATGTCGCTCAGGAACACAATCCCCTTTTCACTTTCTCACCTTTGACGAACCGGGATATCCACATTACCGCTGCCCGAGGGAGGCCATAGATAACAATGGTATTACCCCCCCCCAGCCATCTCACGGCCTCGTACTTCCCTAAGACACATAGGACCCCACCGACGCCATACCTGGGAACACAGGCCGCTATAGATAGCACCCCAGATGCACAGCCGCCCATACTATACACTAGGATGGTAGCTTTATGCACAGTTTCGATGTATCGCCAGTTGTGATAGGTCCGAAATGTTGGGGCCTGGACCCCCTGAAAGGTTTATGTTCCCCTTCAGTTATTCCCTCTTCCCACAAAAGTAATCCCTTCCAGAGCATGCATCTCCAGCGGGCGACACTACATAACAAGGAACCGGGAGAGGGGCACAGAGCAAGGCATCCCACACCCACTCTCCCCAAACACAGCGGGCACCCGGGCATGACCATGCCTGCAGACACTAGTATCTTATCCCTCAATGTTTGGGAAGTGCACACGGTGTGTAAGTGATATGAGGTCTACTCATATGCTAAGCGCCAAAAAGCACAGATAATACTGTTACAAGAGACCCACCTCACCAGCGTCGAACTAGAGCGCGTGCAAAAGCATTGGCGAGGCACATTCTGTGCCACCACATTCTCTGCGTTTGCTCGTGAAACGCGGATTTGGATTAGGCCAGGGGTCCCATTCCGGGAAACTTTCAGGGTAGTGGACAAAGAAGGGCGATACGCCCTCATGGAGGGGCTTCTAGACGGTCAGCCCCTACTCCTGGGCAGTATATACGCCCCAAACTCAGACCAAGGGAAGTTCTGGGACTCCCTATCTATAAGCTTGACACAATTCACAACATCATTCTGGATATTGGGCTGAGACGACAATTGCGTGCTGGGTCTATCCCTGGACCGGTCACACTCCCCAAATGTCGGCTCCCCAGCTAAAGCACAGGCGTTGTGGTTCTGATCATGGACACAACAGTGGGCTTTAACAGATGTGTGGCGGAGCCGAAACCCATCCTCTAGGTTGTATTGCTTTCACTCGATACCCCACAATTTGTGGGTACGCCTTGATCGGTTTTTATGCTCGCCGACAATACTCCCCATGGCCCAACAAGTAGATTACCTAGGACGGGTGGTCTCTGGCCACGACGCACATCTCCTAACCCTCCAATGGCGACCACATTATCCACCAGTCCACGCTTGGAAACTGCAACTGGAATGCCTAGAAGACCCAGTCTTCCGCCATGACCAAGCAAATAGTATAGATGAATACTTTGCGAAAAATACCAATATGGCATCTATCAGGACACTGGAGTGGGATGCCTTCAAGGTGGTCATTAGATGGGCCTGCATTAGGCAGATAGCAGGAGTCCGGCGGACACTTGACTGCAGTTTACAGAAAACAGAGCAGGAATTGGCGACTGTGACCAAGGCAGCAGACGCGGGCCTGGCTACCCCTTGCGGAGTTTGCAGAGTTTTCAGCACTCCGCGTTATGCGAAGCTCGCAGAGTCCTGAAAAACTCCGCAGAGCGGAGCGGAGTTTTTTTCCTCGCTCGTGCTCAACATCAAGTTGGTGAGCGCGAGCGAGGAAAATCCACCTCCCGCGAGATTTTTCCTCATTCACGCTCGTCAACGTCAAGTTGGCGAGCGCGAGTGAGGGAAATGAACCGCCAGGCGAGATTTCTCAACACGGGCGGTCAGATTTCTCAATGCGAGTGGCCGGGTATGCTCGCGACCGCTCGCATTGAGAAACCATCTGTCGCGTTTAGAAAGCTGCACTCGGGTAGAAAATCTACTCAAGTGGCAGAAAGGAAGCAGCGCCCGCTTGCATTGTGCATTGTGCCGTTCGCGATGATTTCACAGCGCGGACAAACACCCAGCACTAAAAATTATCGCGAACAGCATTTTTTCTAACCCACTCCGCTGCGAACTCCGCCCAGGCTTAGACAGGGTACGCGGAAGGGTTGGCAGATCTACGCAGATCTACGCAGATACAATTTCAAACTATACGCAATCAGGAGACACAAGGAAGGGGATAGATCAGGGGCACTCCTAGCCTGGCTTGCCCGCCAGAACCAGGATGCGCAACCAATTACAGAGATCATGGGCCCTGCTGGCAGGGGGGTCACATCGCAGGCAGATATTCTCGGACTCTTCCAGGACCATTACGCAACACTTTACAGGAGCCCTGAGCGAGGCTGCCAGGAACAAATCGAATGTTTCCTTGCGCCCCTCACATTACCCCAAATTCCAAATGAGGATAGAGATCTCCTTGATGCAGCGATCACACCCACAGACGTGAAGCAAGCCATACAGGCCCTGGCCCGGAACAAGCCCCTGGACTGGACGGCTTACCCCTTGAATACTACAGCGTCTTTGCCACGCTACTGGTGCCAAAACTGGCAGACATGAACAAGGCGGCACTGGAGGAGGGCAGTTGCCCAGTTCATTGTGAGAATCTCTTATAGTCTCGATTCTAAAGTCTGAACGAGCCGCGACGCAGCTGACTTCATATAGACCAATAGCATTATTATCCGCAGACTGCAAGATCCTGGGCAAGATACTGGCAAACCAACTGGGCCCAATGCCCCCGCCACTGATACACCAGGACCAGAACGGGTTTGTGACGGGTAGGAAGACCTCCCAAAACATCCATTGACTCTTTCAGGATCAGGATCAGGCGTCGGGGCAGTACCCCGGGGCGGCTTGCCTGATCCTGGACCTGGAAAAGGCATTCAATACCCTAACCTGGCCATACCTATTTGAGACACTGCAACGGATGGGGCTGGGCCCCACCTTTAGAGCGCAGGTGCAGCTATTATACATGAACTTCACTTCTAGGGTGCGCCTGGGCAAGCACATCTTGTTGCCCCTCCAGATAGGGAGAGGCACCCGACAGGGCTACCCCCTCTCCCCTCTGTTATTCGCCATGGCCATAGAGCCTCTCGCGATACGACTGCGTCAGGAGGGAGAGGAGTGGGGCATCCCGATAGCGGGTACCACACATATCATCTCCCTTTATGCAGATGACCTGCTGCTGTATATACGGGACATCACGGCGGATCTCAGCCCCATATGGAACACGCTGTCGGATTTTGCGGCAGGGCTCAAGGCCAAGTGGGCAAAATCCACAATATATCCCCTGAGCCCAGATCTCCCTCCACGAGTGATAAAGGTCGGAGACTCGCTCATCGCCTGGAATGCCAGTGCCCCGCGATACCTTGGCATTCGGCTCTATCACCGCCCCACAGACTTATTTGAAGGTAACCATCGCAGGGCTCTCGCTGGAGCCAAAGCCTGAGTAATTTTCTGGAAGACCCTACCACTGGCCCCGATAGGAAGGATAGCCTTGGCAAAGATGATACTAGTGCCACAATTTCTCTATTACTTTGCTAATACCCATGTCATTCCCCCTTGCTCCTTCTTCCGTGAGCTAGTCACTCTGTTGGGCTCCCTTATATGGGGAAATGGACGCCGGAGAGTAGCCCTCTCAAAGCTGCAACTTCCGATGGACCAAGGGGGACTGGGGGCACCATCCTTTGAAGCCTATTTTTTTGTGGCGCAACTTCAATGGATATCCCGATGGACGGCGGGCTGGCATCTAGAGAAAACCGCCTCAGAAACGGGGCAAATGACAGAACAGGCTATATGCCGCTGGCTCCTTCCAGACACTCGCCCGAAGTCGGCATGCCCCATTCAAGTGGCGGTAGCGCATGCAGGCATGACGCGCATCCATCGCATGTCGGCGAGACCCCCTCTACATCCCCTTGCTTCCATTAGCAGGACTCCCCAGAAACGGAGGGCATTACACCGCCCGAACTATGCACATCTGGACCAGACATTCGGTCTTGGAGGTTGGAACCCTGTTCATGGAGGGTCAGCTGCTTCCGTTTGATCGGCTTGTGGAGGAGACATGACTTCCGCAAGGGCAGTTCTTACTCCACAGGCAACTTATCCGCAACTTATCCAAACTGCCGCCGGCTTTGGGACCTCTCAGAGGGGTAACCAGCAAAGCACCCGGTACTCCACGCGATACTAAATATAAGCGCAGGCCGCCATCTAATCACATGGCTTTATAAAGCAATCCGAGAACTCACAGCCATTACACTCACCTGTTACGTCAGAAATGGGAGGAGGAGATAGGGCGCCCATTTCACGACAAGGAATGGGAACAATCCCTAGAATACCCGAAGAAAGTATCCCGCAATGCTCGCTTTAAAAACATACAGTTCTCCATACTACACCGGGTCTAACTTACCCCGATGCGGCTCCAGCGGTTTTATCCAGACAAGCAATTTCTCTGCCAAAGATGCCAATCCCCAGACGCAACATTTATGCACATGTTTTGGTTGTGTCCCACGATACAACCTTATTGGAATGCAATACACCAGGCACTGCGGGACTTAACAGGGCTCACAGATATCCACACCTGGGAGGCCAGTAGAATTGGGATATTCCGTAGAAGGAAGACGCTCAAGGTTCAGACACGCTTCGCCTCCCTGGCCCTTCTACTGGCAAAGAGAGGAATCACAATGCATTGGAGAGCCCCAGAGGGGCCCCCACTGGCAGCTTGGACAGGGGCGGTCAGTAAATGGAGCTCAGCCGAGGAGGACATAATCAGATGGGAGGAGGTTCAAGGAACACGTAAAAAGCACATTTCCATGGAATGGGCTACACTGCTGCACCAATTCAAACAACACGCAGTAAGCACCCAGCAAATACAACACCACACCTACGCGACCGGGACCCAAGGCCAAGATGCAGTAACGCAGCCTCACCCACAGGCCGGCAGCGCGGCGAATACCCCTATACCTCACAACAGACTAATCCCCAACAGTACCCCCACGAGTTGAGGTAGATCTGTGCGCAGTACCCACGTTTGGTTACGCCCTACCACGGGAAGGCCTTGCTCCCCCCACACCACTTCCACAAAAAACACACGCAACAGCATAATATTCTCACTTTTGGATGCCCACCGATGGAGATGACCTCATACAACCTACCCCAACCACCCCAGGTTTCTACCCCAGATCGTTACCTGAGCCGGTAGTTTCAGGGACCGGACGCCAAGTAAAACACTTGACTCCTAAATTAGCTGTAGTAAGACGCACCACGACAAGGCATGCTCACACAAGAGACACCAATAGTTAATCTCACTATGCATACACCACATTGTGCCCCTGAAGGACTGGTAAATCACCACAGTGAAAATATGTAAAGCGTGTCAGTTGCTATAACCTTGGCAATGTAAGATGTAATTGCAAACTCAATAAAAATGTTTAAAAAAAAATGTGTCACAATTTTGTTTGAAGCAAGGCAGCCAGTTGGACCTTGTGAAATCAAAACATGATTTATCTATTTTTTGACATCTTCACTAGTTTCCTGTTGAGCAAAGTATGTAATATAAAATTTACACCAAAGGGCATTGCTTTTTCTATACACAATCCTCAAATTTGTAACAGAATGTGTGCTACATTATCAGTCAATCAGCATAATCACAGCAGGAGAATCCTGTCTTTCTCAAGCCAAAATGTCTAATGTGGCATGATTTTGCAATAGTGCAGCTGAAGCCCACCCTTAAGTGCTGAGGGGCCCTGCCCCTCCACGGTTTTGCAGACATAAAGAGTGTCTCTCATCCAGAGCAATGGTCAGCCTGACAGACATTCTTTATGATCAGGTCAGGCATCCAGGTGTTATACATGCCTTGTGGATGTGACCTCCTCAGTGCTGCAAAGTGCCTTGAGGTCCTCCTCCTCATGGAGAAAGTGCATTTCACAGATAGACTCGGACCTGGGTGCTCCAGTTTTAAGTTCTGAAGTGCCCAGGGCAGAGTGTCAAGCAGTGCTATATCGTCATAGAGTGGGGTTGCGATCAGAAACTCTCACTGACCCCATCCCACCAAAAGTCAGCCAATGAGACAAAGAGGCAGACCCAACCCCCCACAACCTCGAAGGCTTCCCGCCTGCCACCTGAGATTTCCGAAGCAGCTCGCTAAGTTTATTTTTATTTTTTAATGTTTAGTGCATGCATGAGGGTGTGCCTTTGGGTGTATGAATATATGAGTATTAGGGTGTGCGTGCTATGAATGGTTCTGTGCGTGCGTATGTGCTTGTGAATGGCGGATGTATATGCACATAATTGTGAATTTATGGGTGTGAATGAGTGTGCATGTAGAGGGGTGAGTGTAAGTATGTAAGAATGTATGTATGTTGGTGTGTGGACTGGTCTCCCCAAGCGTGCTCAAATTACCGGCTGCCAGTGCAACAGCGGTTTCTGGAAGCTACTGGTTGAAATTTGCAATTCTGCTTTGTCACATTGCAGATTAAACAATTTGTTAAGGATTTACATTTGAAAAGTGCAAATTCCTTTTTTCGGAAATCAATTTGTTTCTTCAACGACACATCGTTTTTCATTATTAAATATGTGACACACAATTATTTTTTTTGTTAACAAAATGCTTTTGTGCACTTTTCTCAATGTAATTGTTCGGGAACAATTCAACAATTTGCTGCAAGATGACACTGATTTCAAAATCAGCAGTTTGTTTTGAGGGAATTGAATTTCCTTCGCACTACTTTGATAATGTTGGTGCACGAAGTTCACGCGCTTCTTATCCATGTTGATAGTATGCTAGGTTCAGGTTCACTCATACCATACCTTTTAGCCAGAGTCCTTTCACATGGAAGCAATGATGAAAATAATTAAAAAAATACATGTGCTGTCTGAACCGTTTTTTTGCACTTTTGTGTATGTTTCGAACTGATTTTGCCTTCTAAAATGCCAATGTGTCATTCGGAAAAACATTCAGAAATCAAGGCCAAATCAGGACAAAAGCTTTGATGTTTGTGTTTTGTAGACTTATTTTAGTTCCCAAGATCCAATCTCATGCGGTTGTCTCGAGGAAACAAACCGCATAACTTCTTTTATCAGAACAGCCAGAAATCAGCGTGATCTAGGGGCACAGTAATCCATGAGAAATAAAACAGTCTGAGGAGAAACGAGGAAAGTTAAGTAAAAAAATTAGAAAAATCGCTTTCCCAGAAGGGCTAATTTTAGTAAGAGCAATTTCCTTTTTTTTTTATATAGTAAATAGTTAAGTGTAATTGCAACCTTATGACATATAGCTGTGAACTGGAAAAGTATACTTATTCAGATCATTTTGCACGGATGACCAAACACTCTGTTTATCAGTCTTCACCAGTCTCTTTTTGCTGCTGGAGGGAGAGATTGCTGTGCGAAAAAGCAGGACATGGCTGTCATGTGGAAATCAAACGATTCCATACTTGTGTACTTGCTTACTGTTCATAAACAGCGCCGAAAGGAGCAGGGGAAATGTCATAAATTGGACTCGGCCCAGTAATATTTACTTCAGGACATTACTAAGTGATTTTTAATATCTACTTCACTGCATTTAAAAGAAAATGTCTCTTTTATATTCTTAAAGAATGCTAATTCACATGCAACTGATTTCCCGAAGCTCAAATGGAAACCAGGTCATATACCTTAAGTTAAAAATGCAAAAATTTAAAAATCACATTTACCAATATGATAAGTACAATCACGGTGTGTATGCATTTTGCAAAATTTATGAAGAGTGACACCTAAAGTTAAAGCAACAGGCTCTGTAAAATAAATCGAAAATAAATATAACATAAAAATGAATGAGCATATAAAAACTAGTCCAATGAAAAACGAAAGAACAAAATATAGGTTTGCAAAGAACTATTTGCAAATTTACTCACATCAGGCTTACCTATGGGGTAGATTGAAAGATTTGTTTTCATTCTCAAACTGTTCCAGGAGTTCCACTGGGAGGCTGCAATAGTCAGAGCTTTCCAGATATACTCACATGTATATGCGTAGATGAACTACTCTTAAGCATGAATGAATGCATGGAAAAGGTACATTAGTAAATATATTTCCTGTAGAGAAACATCTTTCCATGCGCCCCCACCTGTGTGAGAGTTCCTTACCAATTCACATCCTGGATCTATATTTAATCCTGCCTTTGACGGGAGTATAGTTCTGATTGTATCCAGGGTGAGAATAGGCCTTGTAAAAGTTTCTGACAGTGGCGGTTACACAGGATTGGGACATTCGATTACTAACTTACACAGGGCCTGTAAGTTAAATGTCATTAATGGACTGCAGCACCCATTGTGCCATCGGCTTTCATGAGGGTTGCATGATCGTTTCCCTTTGATGGTCACATTTCCAACAACCAAGGTAGGGCGCAGAAAGGAAAGTAGACTGAAGTCATGCCAAATAGGTTTACCCCAGGTAGTAGACAGGGTGAGACAGGTGGCAGGTGACTACTTTAGCAAGAATATCAGCATGGTGGCCTTAGAGGTGACTTTGTAGGAATAAAATAAACCTGAACTTAGAGGACACATAATATCTTGTAGTATGGGTAGACGGTGAGAGTTGGCAAATCAGAGAAAGGGATTAGAGGTTGCCGAAAATACATATTCTTTGCCCCGATGACTACAAAAATGTGAGATTTGATGTGTGGTGAACGTCAGTCTGTAAAGGGGTATTTGCAGCACAAACTGACCTCCTGAGTTGTTAAGTGACTAGGGAAGATCCACTGAGTATCCAGACTGAGGAATTACTTTGTTGAATTGAGCTGTTACCACAACCTGCCCAAGCAAGCATCAAATATTGTGGTTATTTTTAATATTCCTAGCTATATTTCTGATTTTAACCAGGGTGCGATAGGGTTTGTCATAATTAGAGAGAAGTTAACGGTGAGATGGCCAGGTGTGGGGCCTATTGTGCAAGAGGTAATGGCTGCAGAAAGGAGAGATCAAATCACATGAAGACAACCCATTAGAAAGTTCTATACTTAAAATGTAGCCCTCCCTACATTTATTGTGTTTTAGTTTCTTAGTTGTCAGAGGCTTGGAGGAGCCCACCCATGTTGTTACAACATTACAACGTGACGAGGGTGGTGGGATGGTGAAGAATGTCACTCCAAGATGTTGAAGGGCTTTGCATCCTTTAACATGATGCACATACCTGCGCCTTACAGAAGGCACATAGAAGGCATAAGGCACACATTCTAGACTGCATAAATGTGAGAAGTGTGCCAACTTGAAGACACCTGCTTTCCTCCTAGAGTATTTTTGTAGTGGTTGAGTTTATCCAACTTGTGATGGGTTGGCTTATTTAAAGGTATTCGAAAGGGCATGATCTAGTGACTCTCAACTTCTACCTGTGTATATGTGTTCTTATGCGAGACAGTGTCAGTATCTATGAGCCTACTGAATGTGTGTTGATCATGGTGCATTAATGTATCAGTCTACTTGGGTGTCCCCCTCTTATACTGTGTGTGTATATCCTGTCTCCATATTGCTAACCCTTGGCTGTGGCTTCTTGCCATGGAGTTTTTCATTAAGTGCATAGTGATCTTATTTCCACTTATTAACGCATGATGTACTTATTGGTATTGTATGCTGTGCTGTGGTTGTAGATGGCATGATGCTTCATAGTGTGATGTGATGTGGTGTCATATGGTGTATTATATTTTAGCAAAGTATGATTTGGTGTACAAGGTATTTGTGATGTTCTGTATCAATGTGTGAATGGTGTTCATTGATACTGTGATGCTGTGTTAATGGTATAATGTGGTACTGGCATGATGTGCTACGATAATGGGTGGATGTGTGGTTTGGTATTGCATTGCATGGTTGGGGTGTGGCCATGTTGTGTGGTTTAGTATGATGGGAGGAATGACGTCCCTCTGGTTTGAGATGTTGTAGGGTTGATTAGAGAGGTGAAGAAATATGTGGTATGGTAAGTGGTGGTCTTACTTGGCATGTTGTAAGTTGTGTTTGCTACAGTGCTATATAATGTGAGTGGTATAGGTTTTGTGTTTACATTTTAAATGGACTCTCTGCCTTCTTGGACAACATGGCAATTAACTTCTCAGATACGACCTGCCCACCCTCCTAGCTACCAAGATTTTACACAATGGAGCCTACTCTGTAGTGGTGCTGTGCAAGCCCTATTTACTTTGGGAATAACATAGAGCAGCACTTGCTTCCTGGATTGCTATGGAGGGTGAGAAAAACGTGAAAGGAAGGCTGCCCATGTGATGAAGAAAAGGAGTGCACTTGTGTGGGCCAAGAGAATTCTGATGTGATGTGCTGTCTGAGAACATACTCATTTTGCAACACAGAGTGCTCCGTGTCATGCTCTGCCTGGCTAACTGTTCGGACCATAAAATGGTGACTGGGTCTGTCCATCATGTAATTCCTGGGCAACAGCCCTTAGATAATCTCCATGCTGTCACAGCCACCTTCCTGCTCAATGAATGTGATGCTGCTTCCTATTGTCTCACTCTCTTTAAGACTGTCACTCTCTAGCTCATATTTGCCTGCCCTTTCATCACTGCAGCATGCACATCGTTGTTGAACTCCTGCCTGACACAGTCAGTGATGGAAAATCATGTGCTACTCAGCAGAAGCAACTGCAGTCATTCTTCCCAACATTCTGTCACCAAAAAGAAGTAAGATTTTTCAAATGTAAAACTACATTGTGAGAGTGCATTAATAATTTGGAAGTTTGCCCCTACAAAATGAAATCTGTTTACTACTAGTGCAAGTAATACACCAGGGGCTGTATTACACAAAGTGCCCCGGAGGCGCAACGGGTGTTTTCACCCACTTTGCGCGCCACCGGTGCATTACAGAAGGGGGCGCAGATGCTTGTACGGCCCCTTCTGAAATACTGAAATCGCTGGTGCACATACAATGCCAGTGCTTTCTCATGAGGGCGTTCCATCATTTGCGTGGTGGCGTGACCCCATGCAAATGGGGGAATCCCTTTGCCTCTGCGCCTGTGCCGTATTATTGATGTGGGCGCAGAGGAAAAGAAGCTCTCAGGAGGTGCAAAGAAACAGCGCCAAATGCAGAACTACTCCTCTCTTGTAAACATGCATAATCTCGGGGGATTCTTAGGTAATTCCACATGATTACGCTACACTGAATTAAACAATTTACCCCCACCCCTAGCCTAAACTCATGTTTTAAATATTTATTACTCACCTTTAAGTAGGCCTTAGTGCACATAAGAGAGGGTGCATGGTATTTAATAGTAGGACACATAAAAGTTTAATGTTAAACATGTCCATAAAGTGATGAGACCCCAAAAGCTACTTTCACTGTAGCAGGGTTAGCTGTTCCTTAGGAAAGCACTGGGGTGCAATATTAAATTGTAAAACTGTCATCTCTGCCTAGAAAATAGCTACTTCTACAAAAATACAAGGGAAACCCGAAGATATATAGGGACCAGGGGTAAATAATGTTATGAAGGAACAAAGGTCCCTATAACCAACAGTCTTACATTCATGGAGAAGAAAAAGTTAGAACCAGAGTCAATGTCCATGAAAACAAATAAAATCAAATTTATGTAACAAATAAGTCAAAATGGTGGGTAGAGACAGAAAACACAGCTGACAAAAAAATCAGATAGATACACTCAGGAAATAATGTGTGACGCAAATCAAAAAATCTTTTCAGTTACAATTAAATATATAACAGCAAATCAGCCCTTTATTAAATATTGTATATACGATACGGGGGCAGGTCGCCAGAGTCAACGATGTTTCTATCCTAGGAAAACATAATCATCAGGATTTTACAAAATGATGCTTGAGAATAATACTCAATGGTAAGGAAGGAATAGCTGAAATTAACAAGTCCTGCTGCACAATTCTGCACCGAGAGGTCGGTCAAAAATGTCCAAGACGCGGGGAGTAATGCAAACAATGATCCAGTAATATAATCTGTCTGGGAGAGATGAGAATCATCAGCGAGGTACCGGGATTGCAGTCGCGTGTCACACCTGTGCCGCGACCGGAGTAGAAAGCCACGCCGATGCCGTCCGCGCTTCCAGATGTTCCCAAAAGCACCAAAATCAATAGCCAAAGGCTGGAAAGCAGACGCGTGTTCAATCAAAGCTGAACAGGAATTCTATCCTGCTTTCCGGTCAACTCCCGCTGAGTCCTGTCAACCGAGATAACATTTTTAGAATGACTGGCTGGCTACCGCGTTGTTATTACAAATTGGTACACACTGCTTTTGGCTATTCTATCGTGGTTGGTTTTCACGATGCCAACGAGTTGGTGTCATGTGTCATTTATGATATTCCCCAAGGTATGGTTTTTAACCCTTTGCATAGTTTTGCGTGCATGTGGGTTGACGCACTGATAATCTTCGAAGTTTGAGCACCTTCGTTGCTGCTCCGACATTTCCGAGGAGCCACTTTGATGGACACTACATATCTGGCACCCTTCGAGCATAGCTTTCCGCGTACAATGTGGTGATTACACTTCGGTGGTTTCTTTTAGTTTCATTTTTAGTCGAGCCTCGACAGCGCTTCCACTGTCTGCAAGACCTGGTGTATCTCTTCTGTGTGCTTTTGGCACACCCACCGTTTGCCATTGGTTGTTGTCTGTGCCATTCAGAAATAGTGGCTTGTAATTGGTGCATGTGTGTCAATGTCCCTCCTTTGTGTGCTTAGTGCTCTCCCGGGCGATTTCACTAAGAGAACACCGTTGTTGGCCATCGCACTGCTACAGCGTGTGATGGCACCTCCTCCTGTCTGGTTTTTAGAAAGGCAATACCTACGCCGTATTTAGACTCCCATCCTGTGCCAGCCAGCCGTGAAGTGTATTGCATGTACCGAGCTGCATCACCCTTGTCCCCAATTCGCTCTGCTCGTTGTGGGCACTTACCATGGACTGCGCCGCAGCCACATAGGCCTTTCGCCCCACTGCCTGCTAGGTAATAACGACCGCTGCCCGGTCTGGTGTGCGTACAATTTCCCTGTGTACCTGAGTGACCTATGATAAGGCTTCAGCACATCTCTGCTTGCCGGGAGAGGCGGAGCGCTGCTCGTGTCTCCCTGTCACGCTCAGCGAGAAAGGAATCAAGCCAACTTGTAACCATCGCCGTTCCCTGAAGACCGGGGGATTCTCGGTGTAGTGTAGTTCCTATTTCCCTGATAGGTTCTGCGCATTGGAATAACATACACTATAGGCTTGGCATAGGACTGAGGTCGGTATGCCTCTATCGCGTATATTAAACTTAATTACTGTGTACCAGCTAGCTCAGAGGCCACTAGAAACGTCTTGACAACAAGAAGGGAATAGCTTCTGGCAACCACATAACATAAAACCCTGATCCCTCAGGATCGTGGAAACAATATACTACTTTTCATTCAGTCACTCATCTCAGAGAAGTACATAGAAGAAACAGTTGGGTGTGTTTACAATAACATTTATTGCACAGTTGTTATTCTAGTACTGGTAATATGTGCTGCAACAACTGTTGGACAGTAGCAGAGAAATATGGCCAGCAGTGCAGTTAAATAAAAATGCATGGCACAGTTTTACCATTGTGCAATAGTAATGAACACATACATGAAATGCAGAATGTATTTAAGATAAAGCCTATACCCCTATGATGCCTAACTAGATGTACCTAAGTGTACCTAGCATGTGTGTAGGTCTTAGAGAGCCAAGAATCCCCTAGGATTTAGTCTAACCCCATTACCTTAGTGGGACTTCATCCTGATCTTGAGCTGGACACCCCAGGATGGGTGGATGGACCTCTGCCAGCTGGAGCTGTGGCATGACGCAGGTTGCAGCGTCTCAGGTCAGAGTGTCGGCATGGAAGTCTCGGTCCCCTCTGGTTTGCTTGGGCAAAGGGAGGTATATTTATAACTGATAGGTGCCTTGGAATTTTAGTATTGACGTAAAGGCGGTCAGAGGAAGACGTCAGGAATGAACCCTTAGGGAATAGTGGTTCATGCATATTTAATGAGTTCTTGGAGAAATCAATAATCCTGTGCTAGGGAAAATCCCAAGAGCTTAAGGGTCTGTTTCTAAGAACTCGTTGTGACGTAGGTTAGTCACTGTTGGACATGGATATGACGTATTTAGGATGGACCGTCTTCTGCACCCAGAGCACACGTCAGATAAGGGACAGCCTCTGTTGCTCGTTATTTGTGAAGGGAGGGCTAATGTAGGTGAAAGGGCCTGTCTGTCTCTGTGGCACGAAGGATTTGTGCCTCTGAAACGGCGCACCTATGTTAGGGCCTCAATCCAGCACATAACACCGGGGGCCACTAACATAAACACAGGCGAGCCATAACATAACTTATTTGTTTTGTACAGTGCTAGCTTGTACTAACAGGCAGCTGCGTAAAACATAACCCTGGGCGGCAAATTCCGTTCCGCTCGCGGAACTTGCGAAATTTCGGCATTTCCGCGTTCCTCGCGGAACGCGGAAATGTCGAAACTTCCGCGATTCGCGGCGGAACGGAATTCGGGTGCTGACACTTACAGATATAAATAAAGCAGGTGCCCGAGTTGAAGCTCAAATTCTGTAACGCATTAATCAGCACAAAAAATTAGTGAGCAAGGTCGAGGCTAAGCAGGAGTGCTTTCTGCCCAGATCTACCGCCAAACATTAGCTGTAATCCCTGATGGAGGTCTTTGCATCCTTGATTTTCTCGAGCGCAATCCCCGTGTAGGTCCAGTGGCCAGGAGGTTCTTTCTCCTCATCTGCTGCTCAGATCGTGCTCTGACCCTTCCTTTATAAACGAGATGCATGTGAACTCGCATGGATGCCCCGCCCGTTTTGCCCCACCCCACATACACTAGCGGTATGCAACGTCTTCCCGCCCTTTCCCCACTATGATGGACAGCTTACTCAAAGGACCCCCGCGCCTTTCCGGCGCGGTGGCAAAGTTACAGACACACGAGGTCACTGGAGACAATTCTTCTGGTCCTTTCCGCAGCTGTAGTGTAGGAAAGGCACTATACATTTACCCAACGAGGTAGCACTTACTGATTAGCCAGTATAAAGTACTCCAGTTGAGTAAAGGTATTGCACAAAACGGTGGCATCTTCGTGGATAAATATGCAGGGCAGGATTCATTCTGGCACGATGCTCCTGTCACAAAAATTAAACCTCGACAGGAAGCACTTACAGATAAAAATAAAGCAGGTGCCCGAGTTGAAGCTTAAATTCTGTAACGCATTAATCAGCCAACAAATTCGTGAGCGAGGTTGTGGTTAAGCAGATGTGCCTTCTCCCCATTTCCACCCTGAAATGTTCGCTGTAATTCTTGATGGTGCTCTTTGCATTCTTCATTTTCTCGAGCGCAATCCTCGTGTAGAATTCGTGATGCAGGCGAGGAGGGGCTGCTGCCATTGGGCCGGCTGCAGCGGGGGCTCACC
Source organism: Calotriton arnoldi (assembly GCA_963921515.1). NCBI lineage: Eukaryota > Metazoa > Chordata > Amphibia > Caudata > Salamandridae > Calotriton > Calotriton arnoldi. The sequence continues at coordinate 5,560,952 of CAWUFW010000169.1, read as the reverse complement.
AAGGCATATGCTTTCCTTATTTGTGAGAAGAGGAGGAAATCTACTTTCAAGAATCCAGACCATGGTGCGTGTTTTGAGGAAAATAATGACAACGAAATAGACACCATCCCAGAGGACACACTTTCAACAGTGAATGCACCACACTCAAAAATAGAACAGCAAAATTGCAGTTTTCTCTGTTTGGTACGGGGCTTATCACGGAGGGAGCAGATTGATGCCTACATGGCGCAAGGTGGCTCTCTGGGTCTGGGGGCCAGGCTGGGGGGCGAAGGGTCAGGTGTGGGAGGGGGATCTGGTGGAGGTTTGAGTTTCAGCTCATCGGCAGCAGGGCTGGGCAGGTTGGGGAACCTGGGGAGACGGGAATGGAGAGATGACGAGGGGGACAGGGTTGGGGGGGTAGCCATTGATTTTAGCAGAGTAGGGCGCCATTGGGCGGCTAATACGTTGGGGGTAGGTAGAAAGAGGAATTGGGTAGGGGGGATAGGGAGATTAGGCCCAGCACACCGGACCATAATTTTTGTTGCAGGCGGTGGGACAGCGGCGGAAGCCAGACTTGGCAGAGCTGGGAGCGGCTCATAAGCGCCAAGGTGAAGGGAGGGTGGAGCCTTGCGCGGCATGCCCAATACCGGCGTGGGAGCCCGTCGCGGCCGGCGCAAGTAGGCCCAGGACGGTCTCGCTGGCCCCAACACCCGATGGCCCTCAACGGGTCACGGGACATCGCGACCACAGGACCATGTATTGCGATACTGTTGTGAGACAAAGGAGGGTGCAGTCGGCGCCTCCGCCAGACAGGCGTTGGGGGCAGTTGGAGACCTTTGATTTGGGCAATGAGGAGGATAGTCTCGAGGAGTGTGAATTGAGGGAAAGCGAGGAGGGCGGGGCGGGGGGGCCGAATAATGTCTGTTATAGTACATTGCAGAGGTCACGACGCCCGACGGAGCCCACAGATCGGTCAGCTGGGTTAGAGGACGCAGAGTTTCCTGTGGCAAGGTGGACTAGAGCAAGACGGGCACCCTCCTTGGACCAAGGTAAAGCAGGGGTCGGAAGGGTGAAACCAGTGATGGTGTCAGTGGGGATCGGAGGGGGGAAGGGGTGGGGGAGGAGGGAGAGAGGTTAAGCGGAGGTAGATACGTGTCGGATGTGGGTGTGGGCACAGACGACTCAGGCAAGACGCCAGTAAGTGTGGGGGACGATGCTAAGTCAAAGGTGGAGGGCGTCGCAGGGGCATCAGGGACGGTAGAGTTAGACGGGAAACTAGAGAGCAAGGAATTGAAAATCAAGAAGTTGCCATATATGGGGGTCACGAAGCCATTGGGAGCGCATTTGATGTTGGCCACGAAAGAGCGCATATGGAAAGGGGAGTATGTGGAAATGCTCAAGCTACTGCACAGGGAGGTGCACGCAAAGGAAGGGTCAAAGGAGGAAGAATATGAGTTGGCAAAGCGGCCCAGGGTGCCCCTCACTGTTGAAAACTGGACGGCAGCTTTTCTCATATATGCCAGCGTGTATTGCGAGAAATACCCGGAGCGGTGTGTGGCCCTCTTTAAGTATATGGACGTCATTAGGAAGGCGCAAATCACGGGGGAGGGATACGCTTGGGCCCAATACGACGAGGAATTTAGGGCTCATATGGCATGGGACACAGAAGCAAAATGGGGGGAGTTAGATATGGATCTGTGGCAGCACACAATGGGGTCCTCTAGGGCAGGGAAGACGAATTTTACAGCCAGCGGATTACCGCTCGTTTATCACCCCTCTCAGGGGCAGCCCACCTGGGGAGGGGTGGGGGTACGGGCCGGGGGCAGACGGGCTCTGGGGGGCCTGCTGGGATTTCAATACGGGAACGTGCTTCAGGGAATTTTGTAGATTCAGGCACGACTGCTCGAAATGTGGAGGCAGACATGCCGTGGTTAATTGCTTTGGGGGGCTCAGTCGGGGGCCAGTAGAAGCACAAAGGGGGGGACAGCAGCAGCAGCTTTTCGGGTGGGGTCGGGGGGCTAGAGGGGCTGGGCCAAAGGGCTCATACGCCAGTTAGGGTGGACTGGTTAGGGGCAGCCTTGCCGGGTTAGAGCAACCAGAAGGCTGCGAAAACGCGACGGGACGGGTTTACGGACGGTTTTCATTTAGGTTACAAGGGCCCCAAGGGTAGGCGAGGAGAGGACATTGTACAGTCAGCAAGGGAGCACCCGGAGGTGGGGCAGGGAAAATGGGATAAGGAAGTGCGTGAAGCTCGCATGGCGGGCCCACTTGCAGAGGGCCATGGGATAATTGGTGGTCTCTATAGTGGGCGGTTCATGCGACACAACAAGGGAAATTTAGGTTAATTCAGCATTTTTACGGCCGGACGGCAAGGCTTTTCAGGTTTTTATGGAAGGCACAGGGGATACTGTGTCTTATTAATCGGTTGACGTGACCATGTCACTGTTAAGTGACCACGGGCGCAACAGAGGGAAGAGCATAAATCGGTTGACGTGGCCATGTCACTGGTAAGTGACCACGGGCGCAACAGCGGAATGAATATAAGTCAGTTGGCGTGGCCATGTCACTGGTAAGTGACCACGGGCGCAACAGCGGAAGGAGCAAAAATCGGTTGACGTGGCCATGTCACTGGTAAGTGACCACGGGCGCAACGGCAGAATGAGCATGAGTCGGTTGACGTAGCCATGTCACTGGTAAGTGACCACGGGCGCAACAGCAGAATGAGCATAAGTCGGTTGACGTGGCCATGTCACTGGTAAGTGACCACGGGCGCAACAGCAGAATGAGCATAAGTCGGTTGACGTAGCCATGTCACTGGTAAGTGACCACGGGCGCAACAGCAGAATGAGCATAAGTCGGTTGACGTAGCCATGTCACTGGTAAGTGACCACGGGCGCAACAGCAGAATGAGCATAAGTCGGTTGACGTGGCCATGTCACTGGTAAGTGACCACGGGCGTAACAGCGGAAACAGCATAAGGAGACGGATGGGCAGCTTTCTGAGTGCTATTAGTACACCAGGGGGTTTGGGACTTCTTGTGCATCCATTTCCATGGTTTGGGACGTGGGCAAAGCAGTACCAATGAGCTGCTCTATGTTTGGCGCATTTGAAGATTTCAGTACGCTTCTCCATGGGTTGTGTTACAGGCGCACGGGTCACCAGTTGGCAAGCACTATCTGGATGACTTATTTCTTTGTCGGCACCTCAAACTCCACGGAGTGCCAGGTAGCACTGGACAGCTTCAAAGAGATCATGAGGGAACTTGGAACGCCTTGGCACGGGATGCAATGATGGGGCCCAGTACGTCTCTTTTCTTTTTGGGGCTTGGAGCTCGATGCCCACGTGAGGGAGGCTCGGTGGCGGATGGTTAAACAACAGCAGGTGCTGGGGCTGCTCGAGATAAGGATGGCCAGAGACAAAGGCACAGTTCATGAGATGCAGGGGTCGGTGGGACACCTTACATTTGCTGGCAGGGGTAGGAATAGGGAGGAATTTTTGCAGACGACTGGGGAGGGCACTGACAGGACAGACTTTTACATCAGGGGTAGAGTCGGGATGCCAAGAACAGGGGGTGGGGAGGGGTGACAACTAGGGGGGTGAAAGAGATGGGTTTCGGACTGTTACCAGGGATGTGCTCGCGGTGTTCCAAGAGGGATTGCGCGCGGTTATGTGTTTTCCTCTGTTCACGCAGTTTTCTATTTCAGGTTCGGTTGGGGGCCCCCTCGCCTGGGAAATGACCATACGGATAGGGGGACATTCTGTCGTGAAGTGGGCCCAGGTCCAGGCGCGGGCCCAGTATGTTTGTAAAAATATTGGATGTTATTAAAGATGTATTTACGGTTATGGGGATAGGGAGGGGGGCATGCTGTGGAAGGAGCTTTTGCGTTTAAGGAATGGTAGGTTGGGGGCTGGTAGAGGCCCCGACATTTTTTGCTGATTCACTTGGGGGAACATGTCATGGTTAGAGAGGAGGGTTTTTGGTCCTTACGAGAATAGGGAAGCGAGACCTGGCCCTGTGGAAGCCGCAGTGGTCCGGGTGCTCTGCCATTTGTTAGAGCTTATCCTGGGTCAGGGAGATAGGGGCTATCATTCCTAGGGAGGTGGACAAGGCCAGGAGAAAACTGAAATACAGAATGGGGGCATAATGCAGAGAGTTGTTTTTTTTTTTCAGGGTGGCGCATAGTGCGATTAAGTGGGACATGGTGGAATTGTTTAGTGGCAGGGGAGTAAATTTTTCCGGTTAGGTATGGGATTGTATCTGCTGGAGGTTAAGGTAGTGTAGTAAGAGTATTAAGGTAGTGTATTAAGAGTATGAGTTAGTGCGGGATAGGAGGTTGAATGCTTAGAGTCAGTGGGAGAGCATTCCTACTAGGGCAGGGGGGCAGAAAAAAGGGGAGGCGGCCTCACCGCCTATGCTCCCGCTTTTTCCTGGGTGGCGGGGTTGTTAAAAAGTTGGCCAGATTGGCAGAAGTTTTTAGTTAAATGTTGGAAGTTTTGTGGGCAGGGCCAGGGAAAGGTTAGGCAGGTAGGATAAGTTTAGAATAGAGGTTAGGTAGTTACAGTTGCAGAAGGACAGATACGGTGGTAGGTTTTTATTAGATGGCAGGAGTTGGGAACTGCAATATTGTGGAATGGAATTGTTATGGAATATTATGTAATGTTATGTTATCGGCAGGGTGGGGGATTTTATGTGGGGATCGTAGGGGTGGGGGTGGGGAAATGGAGGATCAGCTATTTTATGTATATTGAGGTTTTAGTTTGTAAGGCACTGGCCTAGTTTGGATTTTGTGATATGCACCTGTCTTCAATAAAGCGGCCTTTTTCACACACAAAAATGGGTCTCGGTGTTGGCTTGCCCCCTTCCCTCCCATTGGGGGCTTGGGGGGCAGCCGAGCCCCGGGAGGTCTGCCCCCGGGCAGTTTGGGAGGGGGAGGGGCAGGACGACAGAGGCCATTTTGAGGTTTGTTTGGGCTACGTGGGGAATAGCCCAATAGTAGCCTAAATTATTTTATAGCCCAAAGTGGCTATAAGGGGCTGGCTCCCCCTCTCCCAGCCACCATTTTAGGTTTTGGTGACCCGGTGGCTGGGAGTGTAATAGGATTTAGCTTTTTCCCTCCCGCCCACCCTTTACTTAGGGGTTTCAGTAGGCGTGTTTCGAAGAGGATTCTCTAAGGTTTGGCCGTTTTTGTTGGGGAAGGGTGCATAGGGTTCTGGTGATTTTGTATACGCTGTCGCTTGAAGCAGGTGCAGCGGGGTTGTTAAAAAGTTGGCCAGATTGGCAGAAGTTTTTAGTTAAATGTTGGAAGTTTTGTGGGCAGGGCCAGGGAAAGGTTAGGCAGGTAGGATAAGTATAGAATAGAGGTTAGGTAGTTACAGTTGCAGAAGGACAGATACGGTGGTAGGTTTTTATTAGATGGCAGGAGTTGGGAACTGCAATATTGTGGAATGGGATTGTTATGGAATGTTATGTAATGTTATGTTATCGGCAGGGTGGGGGATTTTATGTGGGGATCGTAGGGGTGGGAGTGGGGGAAATGGAGGATCAGCTATTTTATGTTGAGGTTTTAGTTTGTAAGGCACTGGCCTAGTTTGGATTTTGTGATATGCACCTGTCTTCAATAAAGCGGCCTTTTTCACACACAAAAATGGGTCTCGGTGTTGGCTTGCCCCCCTCCCTCCCAATTCGTGATGCAGGCGAGGAGGGGCTGCTGCCATTGGGCCGGCTGCAGCGGGGGCTCACCAAGGCATATGCTTTCCTTATTTGTGAGAAGAGGAGGAAATCTACTTTCAAGAATCCAGACCATGGTGCGTGTTTTGAGGAAAATAATGACAACGAAATAGACACCATCCCAGAGGACACACTTTCAACAGTGAATGCACCACACTCAAAAATAGAACAGCAAAATTGCAGTTTTCTCTGTTTTTATTAGCCAAAGCTGTTTGTGGTGGTTTTAAACATCAGAGTGAGGAGGCATGGTGTAGCTACATAAGTAAAACACTGCACTGTTAGCTTTCATTTAAAACAACAGACACCGTGCCGGGCCACTCTCTCACTCACTGACGGTGCTCCCAGCCAGAGCCCTCACGCACACACCAGCGCGCAGCATCTCGTTTATTCTGCGTTATGGAGTCAGCTGTGAGAGCCAGAAGGCGGCAACACCCGGCTGAGCACGTCCGCGGAATACATGGGCCATACAGTAATTGAGAAATAGCCAGTCCATGTTTCATAGGGGCAGGCTCCAGCCGCGGTTAACCATTAAACGAAATAATTTAATTGAAAAGGAAATCTATTAACTTTCTCTAACTTGCTGCGCCATTTGCAAACACTGGGGTCAACAAAGCGCTTCACACAACTATTTCCATGTATGTTTCCTGTACCGATACATACTCGGAGATTTCGAGAACCCGCGGCCACTGCAGGACGTTCCATCTCAGAGAAGTAAACAACTGTGTGCGAACACAGGTGCAGGTTATTTTATTATGCGCAAGCTCACGGGGCTCTTCGCTTTCTGACTGGTTGTAGTTTGTGATATTCCTCGAAGGTGCTAGAAGGACTTGGCTGGCCACCACATAAGCTTCACTAAAGTTCCCAGTTTACCCGTGGTTATCCTCCTCTCTACAGCAGCGAGGACAAGCGGTGTAGTTGAGCCCTTCCACTCAGAGGAGAAAGCATTAAATGCAGGTACTGGAGATAATTCTTCTTATCCTTTACGCAGCTGCAGTGTAGGAAAGGCACTATACATTTACCCAACGAGGTAGCACTTACTGATTACTAGCCAGTAGAAAGTACTCCAGTTGAGAAGGGGTATTACACAAAACGGTGGCATCTTCTTGGATAAATATGCAGGGCAGGATTCATTCTGGCACGATGCTCCTGTCACAAAAATTAAACCTCAACAGGAAGCACTTACAGATATAAAGGGGCGCAGCAAAATCTCCGCGAGCAAGCGAAATTCCGCGTGCTCGCGGAGATTTTTTGCCGTTTCACGGAATTTCGCGGAACGCAACTCCGCAAATTCCACCCACCCTTAACATATAGCACAATACATAACACCATATAGCGAAATAGCTCTTCGTGGATCCATAACATTGACACCAAACGTGAGAAATTGAAAGTGGCCTTCTGAGACTCCGTAGTGAATGGTCTTTCTATTATCCAGTCTCAAAACGTGAGCAGAGGCAGGGGGCCCAATGGAAAATAGAAAGAGCCTTGAAAAAACTCTGTGTTCAGCCAATGGCGCTCACCTTCCATTCTGCGAGATGACTTTCTCGGAGGTCAGGGAAACTGTAGGAGGTTCTGGAGAAAAGCGGAGTAATGCGAAGGAAAGTTTACGGAATCCATCCCCACTTTTCGTTGGAAGACCCCTGTTGGAGAATGGTCGCGGCTTTTTAATGATAACAGTTCGGATACTCCGAGAGGGAAACATGCATCTATTACACCGCAGCGGCCAAAATAAAATGCAAATCTCGCTGGTTAATGGCATTCAATGTATTTTGCAAAGTTGACTTAGTTTGGTAAACATTTTGTTCTTGTGTGGAGGGTATGCTCACGGAAAACATAGCCCAATGTTTGTACATCCTTAGTCAAATGTGTGCCAGCTTGGTATGTACAGGGGAAATGTAATTTTAAACTCAGCAAGGTGTGCCTGGTTTCATGATAACTTTCAGCTCATTTCTTGAGATTGTAGCTAAAGAGATGTGTGCCAGGATGCTAAAATAATGTCCCCTTGATTTCCCCGTTCTGCATTTTCATGCAATTGTCCTCTCCAAGACCACCACTGTCACGTATAAAGTTCTCAGAAAGGGCCCGTGAACATATCCGGTAGAGAAACTACACATCTCAGGAGCACAGTGCCACACCAGAAGCCAGGACATCACCGGACTGCAAACAAAAACGGCAACAAACTAATAGAAGACAGGCCTTCTCCATCTCTTCCCCCATCCTCGGGAACAAAGACCCTGTTAACATTAGAACTGCCCCAACCCTCTTCAGAGAACACATCTCCGCGCAATATGGAGGGCTTAATTTGTGAAAGAATAAGTGCTGAGGCCCAAAGTTTTGTTCAAAAGTCTGCGGCCGCTGCTATTAAAGGTTGGTGTACCAATGCTGCATAGACTTGATTCCATCTCATGCCTCTTTAATCCACCACTACACACTGCCTGTCTCTTTATCTCACTCTAGCAGACTATTTTTCATCCCTGCTTTCTTCCTCTGTCAACGTTATTCCGGCTTTCTCTTTTCCCCTTAATGTTTTTCTCTCGCTTCCTCTGAATCAAAGTTTGTTGAGGAAAAATAATTGCCAATCCCAAAAATGAGTGTTGGTAGGCCCCACCTGCAACCACCAGCTCAAATTAAGCAGTGAATAAGTCTTGCCATACATGAATGCTATTCTCCATTGTAACAATCTAAAAACACATCCCAGGACTCCCCTTGTAAACTGCTTTACAAACACCTATGCATACATTTACATTTCCTGTTGATATTAGGACATGACACATTTAGGGGTCAATGCACTAACCCTTTTCAAGGCTATGTCAATTATACTTGTGCATGGACATGCTGCATTGAATGAATACAAGATTGCACACAATTCACAAAGGTAAAATCTATGTGTTTAATTATATTCTCTATGTGTGTAATGTACACTAACTCTTGGTACGATATGAACATGCCATGTCCTGACAGGTATGCAAAAGATGGCAAACCCAAGGGATTGTCAAAACAAGGCTACCTGCACGCAATCTGTCGAAGTATTCAATTTGGGCTGCTGGATTTCTCCACAGTGAGGGAGGGGCATCAGTTGGTCGCCTTCCGTTGAAGTCACGTTAAACCTCTTAGTTAGTACAGCCCTGCTTCTCTTGCGGTCATCAACAATAGGCATTCAGAATGCTGCTTGTTTGATGACATCAGCTTCAGTTTTCGTTCTTCTCGACATTCAAAAGTGCCGCTTTACAGCTGGCTCTTCTTAAGGAAGGCACCAGCTCCTCCACGCATGATTTACTCTCTCCATGGGTGTACAATTTTACTTTACATTAGCCGCCAAACTACCACATGGTGTAGAATTTTAGAGGTGATTGCATGTGATTATTTGACGAGCGCTTACACAGTGATATATTTATAGCCACAGAGATCTACCTTGCACTAATGTGCGATAATATGCTGCATCACTAAATACTTATAAGGTCCCAAAGGCGAGACCGATTGCATTGCAAATGCTTGTTAGTTCTGTTGTTTTTCAGATCAGCATGGATGCATGTTGGGACTTGTGGTTCTTCCGCTAGCCATTCATTTAAACCTGCCGTTACCTGTATACACATTAGTTCTCCAATACGAGTCTATACAAAATTTCTATAACACAGCATGTTTGTATTTTCACGATAAAACGCCAGGCTGCTTGATTTACAGTTGTCATTTCACTGGCTTTGTGCACATGCTGGGATATGATGTGCTTGATCGTCCTTTCCTCAACTCATTGCTGTCAGTTCACTGACTTTGCACAAATGTCAAAATATGATTTCCTTTCCTTCTTTGCCTGTTATTTGTAATTGAACCTATGAAGCTATTACATATATGTAACCAGATGTCCTTTTAAATTGTAGTTACCCCTGAAGAAGGTTGATTCCCACCCAAAATACATTGGGCTTTTTAAGCAACATTGATGAAAATGTATTCCTCGTTAAGGATTCCTGTTATCAGAAAATGTGATGTAACATTTGTAAACCAGACATCTACTCTACAAGCAACTTAATAAACCTCAGTTATCGCATCGCAAAGCTCTGATTATTGTTTTGGACTTTTGTGAAACTGATTAAATATCTGTGTACATGGAAGCCTTAGGGCCCGGCATTGCTGTGCGTGCTGTATCTAGGACACTGCCTTGATCTCGTTTTTTTCATGTTAATTCACAGGCTTGGGCAGGGCCTGCTTCAGCACTGCACAGTGAGTTCATATAAATTTGTATGAACAGGTCAATATTTGTTTATTAGGGTCCATCACAACCATTGTATTCACTAAGGCAGGAAAATGCCAGTTTTCTAAAAGTGCCAAAGCGGGGTGCACTGCCAAAAGAACGCTTCTCATGTAGAAGAATTGCAAAGTTTTTATATTTTATTTTAATCCCAATCAATTTTCAAGTTCAATACATAGGGGCATATTATCAAGAACGGCGTTAAAATTATCGCCGGTTTAGCGGCAGAAAACTGCCGCTAAAGCGGCGATAATGGGCTTGATAATATGCCCTGGAGAATTCAATAGAAGCCCATGTTCACACCAGAACATGGACTTCTGTGGAATTCTCCAGGGCATATTATCAAGCCCATTATCGCCGCTTTAGCGGCAGTTTTCTGCCGCTAAACCGGCGATAATTTTTAACTCCGTTCTTGATAATATGCCCTATAGTCATTACTTCTCAAATGGTCATACAAATTCCTGTTCCAAATTCAACGAATGCCAATTCAAGCCTTTCATGATTAGCACCTGGGGGTTCACCCCTCCGCACAGCGTGACATCAAAGTTAATTAACCCAATGCATTTCGGGCAATCAATGCCCTTCGTCGGGGGTAACTGTAAGAAAACAGATGATGTATACATTACCAGTACATCGCCCTATTGTTCATGAAATACATTCAGATAGTTAAATAAGAGAGTTATGCCCAACGTTCCCCTATAGCCCAGCAGTAAACAAAAACCATGAATTTCGTACAGTGTGCCCAAGTCAATAATAAAATTAAGATAAACTTAAAGATAAATTTAACTCATTACAGTGTTACAAATAAACATACCCTGATGGTGTCCCTAAAGTGAGTAAATCAATAAATGCATCCTCCATATTGCCCAGACACCTTAATTTCAAACCTAAATTTACCTTCGTGCACGCCTGTCTCTGACCCCATAGTGAAAGAGCTCTCTAGAGAACATGAACGCTGTTGGGGCATTTAAACTTATCACGTGGTGAAGCCACGTTACCTGACGCAAATCCACTAAAACTGAAGAAAATACCAAATTAAATAAACCCTGCATTATCCCAACCCCTGAATCACACCCCAAGCGTATTCCAACATAAATTCCAAAATTAATCCATAAGTAAATAAAATCACGTGCAAACAAAAAAGTGAATGATACAATATGACCCGTTCCGCCATCCTCGGATGAGTGAATTATGCCCAATGTACCCATCTGACCCAGCAGTAAACAAAAACCATAAATCTCATTCAATATACCTAAGTGTACCATAATGGTATCCCCAAAAGGAGTGAATCAATTAATACAGTGAATCAATAGATGCATCCTCCATCGTGTCCGGACAATTCGATTTCAACTGTCCTGCTAAATAAATTTATTTACCTTCATGCACGTCTATCTCAGGCCCCATAGTGAAAGTGCTCTCTAACAAACATGAATGCTGCCAGAGCTTTTGAACTTACCACGTGGTGAAGCCACGTTACCTTACGCAAATCCAATGGAACTGAAGAAAATACTAAATTAAATTAACCCAGCTTTATCCCAACCCCTGAAATTACACCAACACCGTATTCAAACATAAGTTCCTAGCAAATAAAAATAAATAATACAACATAAATCATTCGAACATTTTCGAAAATATGATCAATTCAAACTCAGATGGCATTTTTTGACAAAAAGTCGTAACATTCCACATGAAGACGGTTGGTAATCTTAGTTTTAGTTGTCAGACTATGTTATGAAGATGAGCCTCCGGTGTTGTGCATTTCAAAAATTACTCGTATGACCAATCTTCCATATCAGTGCTAAGTCCATGGGTGCAAACTACTATGGACGGATAGAATTTTGAAAAAAGCTTCAAAGGTTGTAGAATGCACTGCGAGAGTGCACGCCGCTATCAAGTAAAACAAAGTAAAAAAAGTTTAAACATTCAAAGTTTTGGAGTGCATTCTACAACCTTTGCAGCTTTTTTCAGTTTTTTAAAAGTAGCATTTTCAATTGTAATTGAAAATCCGACCTTACCAAAGACATCAAACATGAACTGGTTGCCTGCTCCCATTTGGAAATTACAGCTTATTAATTGTAATAAGGTAACTTCAATGTTATCCCATGGGAGAGGAAAGCCCCACAGTAGTGAAAAATGGATTTAAGAGTTTTTCCCTACCAGGACATGTAAAACTTAAAATTGCATGTCCTATTTTTTAAATACATTGCACCTTGCCCTCTAGGCTGTCCATGGCCTATCCTAGGGGTGACCTGTGTGTAAAAAAAGGGAAGGTTTGGGCCTGACAAAAGGTTTATTTTTCCGGGGTAAAATTGCAGTTTAAAACTACACACACAGGCTGCAATGGCAGGCCTGAGATACATGTCAAGGAATACTTAAGTGGGTGGCACAAAAGGTGCTGCAGGCCCACTTGTAAATTTAATTTTCAGACCCTGGGTACATGTAGTACCACTTTACTAGTGACTTATATATGCCAATCGAGGCTAGGCAAATGTAACCACATTTTAAGGAGTGAGTACATGTACTTTAGCACTGGTTAACAGCAGTGAAGTGCACAAAGTCCTAAGGCCAGCAAAAACAAGATCAGCAAAACTGGAGGAGGAAGACAAAAAGTTTAGAGGAAGACCACCCTAAGGGTGATAGGTTTAGCATGTGTTCTCCCGAGCTGAAAGTGGGGAGAACTACCCAACCTTTTGGGAATTCTCATTACTAAGGCGGAAGAACTTGGATAGACCATCAGCATTGGTGTGGTCTGACCCATTCCCTGTAGGGAGATAAGTCACCTCAACAATTTAGGATTCTCATCCCTCAAGTGCATGAGTCATCTGAGGGGCTTGTAGTCTGTCTGATCCCAGAAGTGAGTCTCAAACAGGTATGGTCTCAGCTTTTTCAGTACCCAGACGACAGCAAAGGCCACCCTTTCAATCGCACTCTACCTCTGTTCCAAGGGGAGTAACCTCCTGCTAATGAAGGCTACCAGTTGGTGTAGGCGCTCCTCATTTAACTGTGCTAAGACAGCCCCTATGTCATGCTCTGAAGCATCTGTCTGCCCAATAAACTCCTTAGCGAAGTCAAGAGCCTTGTGTACCAATGCTGTACACATAGCTTCATTAAGGGTGTGAAAGGCTTTCTGGCAGCCTCAGTAGAGATCACTTTTCTGAGCTGCTTCTTAGAAGTCAGTTTTGTTAAGGGGGCAACAATGGTGCCATATCTCTTAACAACCTCTGATAGTATCCTATGAGGCTTAGTAAGGCCCTCACCTCAGTCTGTGTTTTAGGGGATTGCCAGGCCAGGTATGAGAGCAACATAGTGAGCGGCCTGCGGGGCCTATGGCCGGTAGCTGAGCACAGCGGCTTTGCAGGGGCAGGGCCTGCGAAGCGGACCGGGCACGCCAGTATGTCTGGCTTTCATTGACAAGAGCTGCTGGAGATTGCAGCAGCACAAGAGAACCGTAGGAGGTGGCAGTGGTGGTACGGCCCATGGGAGATCAGGGAGTGCTGACCACATGGACAACCTCGGGCCCAACTCCTGCCCATTGACCCCACCAGTGACTGGAGAGTGGGGGTGGGGCAGGGAGCTCATGCCCTGAGGCGGTGGCTGGGGAACTTCGCTGGGGGCTGGTGCACACCCCTTGCTAGTGCTTCCCCTGGAAAAGGTGGTCAGGGTGCTGGCTGTGGCCTGGAGACTTGATGGACAGGCTGGGATAGTGAATACGAAAAGAGGGCGACAGACACCTCGAGCATTATCTCTAAGCTGACCACACAAGGATATGGGGAGGAGGGTAGTTACTATTGGGAGATGGTGACTTAACAGCACCAGAAAGCGGCTGTTGAGGTGGCAGTTGGGGTGGACTGGTACTGAATGGATACAAGCAAAACACATGGGATAGAGTTACTGGGCCCCCGTAGTATGGGAAATAAGAGCCTCAAAGTCCTCTAATGGAATGTCAATGGTCTTGGCAGCAGTCTAAAAAAAGGAGTCACACAATTCATATCCGGACATGCGCCAGATATAGTTGTGCTGCAGGAGACCCACCTGGTGGGCAATAGGTCAGGATTCTTCAATAGGGGAACATACAAGATGGTGGTGGGTTTTCCCTGGGTTCCAAGGGGATCGGGATCCTGCTACGGTTAAACCTTTGATACCACATTACACGGACATGGGCATCCCCAGACGGTTGCCGGGAAGCCGCCTCTCGGACTTGGAACAGGTTGCCCCTAACTGTAGTATCATGGTACCTTCCACCGAGACTGCAGACGGATAGACTGGAGAAAATGGGGGACTGGTTGTTGGCCATACCGGATGCCCTTACCATTCTTGGAGGGACCTCAATTTGCCGGCCCAGGAGGACAGGGACAGGATAACACTATCCCGACAACCACACAGGGCTGATACATGCCTAGCTGTTTTCCTGGGCTCTATGGGACTAGCTGACCTGCGGAGGGTGTAGATCCTGACTGGCAGCGATTCTCATATGCGGCCAATGCCATGAGGTTGCTCTCCAGACTGGACTACCTCCTGGTCCTGTAACACCAAATTGGTTGGTGGTGGACACCCAGTACTTGCCCAGAGGCATCTCTGACCACTTCCCTAACACCACAACATTCCAAGTGCCTGAGAGGAGACAGGGGTGGAGCCTCGATCCTTGGTAACTCATGGATTGGGGTGACAGAAAATATCAGCGAGAGGTAACCATTAGCTATTTTGGTGGAAAAATGGGGTTGGTGGAATTGGGGTCGGTACTATGGAAGGCTTACAAGACGGTGATCTGGGGGCAATTGATTTCCCACACTGTGGGGAAAAAAGAGGAGAGGGTGCAGTAGTGCCTGAATCTGGAAACAAAACTGGTGCAAGGGGAGGAAGAGTTTGTTAACTTACCAATGCCCAACCTGGAGATTAGAGTTTTCAGGATCTGAGAGGAGTGCAGAAAACAGGCACACCAGGAAGCGAGGGCCGGCTTTTCGGCATAACAAGGGCGGGTGTATGAATTTGGTAACACGGCCTGAGAAACGTTTGGTTAGGTTGGCAAAGCAGGAAGAAGGGCAGAAATGGATACACAGATTTAGGGGGAGAGACAGAGCCATGGTGGATACACCAGAGGGCATTACCTGAGAGATGGCAGCCCACATGCTGGTTGTCAATAGCTCGCACACCTCTGAGGCTGGGGAGCAGTTGCTCAATTTCATCCATGATCTACTGAGATTTTCTCTGATAGTGTGCCATTCACTCGTACCAGGGCTACAGAGTCTCGATATAGCAGTTCGGCCTACCCATAAAAGAGCAGCCAAAGACCATCCATTCAAGGACTGCCCATAAGTATGCCCATTCCAAGGAGTCGAATGCCTTTTCAACATACAATGATAAGAGCACTGCAGGTGCCACGATCCTACCACTACGCCCCAGGCAGCAAAACAGGCGTCTGAGATTGTGTCATGACGGGTATGAGTGAATGGCACACTATCAGAGGAAATATCGATAGGATGGGGTACCAGGCAGGGATGATCACTGTCCCTGTTGTGGTTCACAGTGGCACTAGAGCTACTCACGAACTGGATACGCAGGGATGCCCAAATCCGGGCCCTGCAGTGGGACCTGGACTGGGAAGGCGTACAATCCCTGTATGCAGATGATATGCTTTCATATCTGGCAGACTCCAACTGGTCTCTTCAGCATATACTAGAGATCTTGCTTGTCTTCTGAGAATATACTGGGCTGCGCATTAATTGGAATAAATCTGTGGTCTACCTCTTGCCGGATTGGCGTCCCGTCCTGTGCAATTTCCGGTCTGCTCGGAGCCCACTGGTCTTAAGTACGTGGGCATTTATATTACAACCAACTGGGAGCTATTCTTCCATGTAAAACCTGGGGAGGATCTTGGAGGTCTATAAGCCAGATGCGGACTATTGGCAAAGCCTCTCACTGTCATTGCTAGGTATGGCAGTTCTGTATGAAATAATATACCTGCCTAAACTCCTTTCCACCCTCGAAAACACACCTTATGAAGTACCAGACAGGCTTTTCTAACAGGTAGATGAGGTCACCAGAGCATTACTCTGGGATGGTGGTGCCCCTCGGATAGCTCTGACGCCACTGACAAGAAAGAAATGGGACGGGAGCATTGCACAGCCCAACCTCAAGTTGTATTATTTGGCAGCCCATTTGGTGGTCGCAAATGATTAGGTCTTCTCAGACCAAAAGGAGACCTCTATCTTAGCAGATAGTAGGGCGCAGGGCCCTGTGGGGTACCTATGACACATGTATGGTGGGAGGAAGCCACAAGAGCTCCCACCACCAATGGCAGTAGTAGTCAATATTTGGAAATGGCCTGAAAGGACCATGGGCTAGTGGGGGAGGGTTACACTGGCAACACTGTTGTGAGAGTCAGAGACCCTAAAAGAGCTCAAGGAGATTGAGGGATACAAGAGATAGGGCATTCTGGGTATCTCAGTGGTGGGGGCGTCTGGAAGGAGGGGAGGATGGTATCCTTTTCAGACCTGCAATCAGAATATGAAATGGCAGGTAGCCAATACCTAAGGAACCAGCAGATGTAGTATATCCTTAAGAAACACAGGGGCATATTTACAAGCCCTTATCGCCACAGGAGTCTCACTTTTTTTGACGCGCCGGTGGCAAAGCGGCATTCCCCATATTTACAAGGTGGTGCTAAGCCGCTTGTAAATAAGCCCCTTTCCGCCGCAGTCCTCTGCAGCAAAGGGTTGTGTAATGGATGTTGCAGTGGGTGTTCCACCGCAACACCCATTGCTTTTTGACACTGCCCCAGATTTACAGTGCTGTGGCAGTGCCAAAAACTAACGCCAGGGAATACCTGGTCTTGGAATGGCGATACAAGGAAAAAATATTAATTTCTCCTAGTTGTTTGCTCCTTCTATGTGTGACTGCATTCTGCAGCACACATAGAAAGGGCAAATAGCCATTATTGATTGTTTATGTGCTGGAAGGAGTCCTTTCCTGCACATGAACATTCGCCCTGCAGCGCAGGCACCCTTGCAACATGTCAGCAGAGTGCCCACGTTGGCGCTAGGCAGCTTTTTTTAGCGCTAGCACTAGGGGAAACACAGGGGTGCGCCGTATTCTTGTGAATATGGTGCATCCCTGCGTTTTAAAAACTTGGCGTAACACCACACTCTGACATTTTTTTGTAAATATGCCCCCTGGAGTTTACAGTGCTTGCCTCCCCTCTACATGCACTTGCCATATCGTTAGTGTACACTACACTCTTAGCCCATAGCCTCTCCTGACTGGACTCACTCAGAGATAAATAGGAGCAGGATCTAGGCAGACTGGAGGATGAGACGTGGGATGAGGCCTGCCACTACCCATGGGAGGTGACGATATCGGTGGGCTTCCATCTGATACAGCAAAAATTGCTGCACAGAGTGTATTACACAAGGGAGACATTATATAAAATGGGACAAAGTAAATTTGATCTCTGTTTGAGGGGGTGCAGCCAGAGAGGTTCCCTACCGAATACTATCTGGGGGTGCCCGCCAATGTGGAGGTACTGGTAAAGCGTTGGGGCACGAATTCCCGAGGTGACGGAGGTACAGCTACAGCTCACTCCCCACATTGGGCATACGGGGGGAGCAAACACTGGAGAAATATACGCTGCTCTTTTGTAATGTAGCCTTAGCAGATGCAAGGTGGGAGATAGCATACGATGTGGGACCCACATTCTGCCCTCAGAGCAGGAGTGGAAATCGAACCTTAGCTTGTGTATGAGGGTGGAGGAGCAGGTGTATAAAGGCCAGAGTTCTCCCTCAAGTTCGAGAAAATATGGAACCCTCGGAGGACTGCTGTTCAGGGCTTCCCATCACATGACCCCATGAGCAGGAATTAGAAGGGGTAACTGGCATGGATCACATATGCACACGTGGGATAGGGACCACCGGCAGGGGGATGTTGCTGGGCCACATGAGGTGGGCTCAAACAGACGCCCAAGGATAAAAGCCATGATTGAGATATATGTAGACACTTGTTCCTTGACCACCTGCTAGAATTAAGGGTTGTTAGGATAGGCACCAATGCCTGACATAGGCACATAATGCATGACGCCGACTGGAAGCTATTTGAGTTGGGGGGTTTCATTGGAGTTGATGGCAATGACAATAAAAAGATTCTAAAAATAAATATTGGCCTGGAGGAACTGCATCTTGCCCCCACCCTACACAAAGCCCAGATATACCATGCAATCCTGCCTGATCTGGCACTTACTGGCCTTGACCATCAGGCCTGCCTACTGCAGGGCTTGAACCACCTCCGGGAGGTAGTATAGGTGTTCCTCCTAGCTCGAGCTGAAGACAACTATGTTGTCCAGGTAGGCGCCACAGAATGCCTTCTTTCCAGCTAGGGCCCTGTTGACCAACCTCTGAAAGGTGACAGAGACATTCTTTAAGCCAAAGGGCATCACACTAAACTGAAAGTGGCCTTCAGGGGTCAAGAATGCAAACCTCTCTTTTGCATCCTGCCAGTGCCCTGATGTGATATTGAAGGTACTGAGGAACTTGGCAGCACCCAGCCTGTTTATGAGGTCATCAGCTCGAGGGATGGGGTGCGCATCAGTCTTTGTGATGGAATTGAATCCTCAGTAGTCCACACAGAACCTAAGTTCTTTAGTGGTGCCCGTTGGGGCAGCCTTGGGTACCAGCAACACAGGATTCGATCAGGGACTGTTGGAGGCCTCAATCACCCCTAGCTCCAGCATCTTGGAGACCTCCTCCTTGACACTTGCCCTCACTTTATTTGACAGGCAGTACATTTTATTTTTGACAAGGATACTGTATCTTGTATCTAAGTTATGGGTACACAAATGTGTAAGCCCAGGCGTGAGGAAGAACAGAGGAAAACTGCTCCAGTGACAGTCACTTTGCTATTCTGGGGTCAGAGTAGAGGAGAGGTTGACAACCTCCACTGACCCATCAGCATGTTGACTTCAGACTCTCAAAGTGGGGGTTGAGGCGGTTTATGTGGAGCACCCTTAAGGGGTTTCCAGGGGTCTTGAAATCCACCAGGTAGGTGAATTCTCCTTTTCACTCCTTCATCTCATATGGGCCTGTCAAGCGATTCTGGAGAGCTCTGGGCTCCACAGGCTCTATAAGCCACATCTTCTGGCCAGGTTGAAACTCTAACTGAGTGGCCTTCTAGTCATTCCAGAGTTTCATAACTTCTTGACTGGCCTCAAGATTGCTTTTCGCCTTTTTCCAGAAGTGATGCATCTGGTTGCGGAGGGCCAGTATGTAGCTGACCACATCCTGAGGGGGTTTCCTGGGAGCTTGCTTCCGCCCCTCTCTTACAAGGTTGGGAGGTCCCCTAACAGGGTGGCCATAGAGGATTTCAAAGGGGCAATACACAAATCCTTTCTGTGGCACCTCCCTGTAGGCAAACAGAAGGCATGGCAGGAGGATGTCCCACTTATGCATCATGGGCTCAGTTAGGCCCATTGTCATGCCTTTGAGGGTCTTGTTGAATCATTTCACACACCCATTTCTTTGGGGGTGATAGGGTGTGGTGAACATTTTAGTCACTCTTCACATGGACTTCATGCACACAGACATGAGGTTGGTGCCTCTGTTAGACCCTACCTCTGTGGGGAACCCCACATGAGTAAAAATCTGCATCAGGGCACTGGCCACTGCAGGTGCAGTCACCCACCTCAGAGGAATGGCCTCTGGGTGGCGAGTGGCAAGGTCCACCAAGACCAGGATGAACCTGTTTCCTAAAGCTGTCTTGGGGTCCATGGGATAAACAATGTCAATCCCACCGTCTCAAAGGGAGTGCCAACAACGGGTAACTGGGTAAGGAGAGTCTTGAGCTTTTTCCCTGACTTCCCACTGGTCTGGCAGTTGGGACAGGACCTACAGAATACATCTGAGTATGTCTTCATCCTGGGCAAATAGAAGTGGGCAAGAAGCCTAGCAAAGTTTTTGTCCTGTCCCAGATGTGCTGCCAGGGGGATATCATGAGCAACCCCCAGTAGGAAGGCCCTGCAACACAGGGACTGTCCCAGGTCCAGGCACCTTAGACTCACTATATAGGAGGTTATTCTCCCAATAGATAAGGTGGTCTCCAGAGGGATCACCTACTACCTGGGCTTCAGCTTGCCACCTCAAGCCCTCTAGAGTGGGGCACTCTTGTTGCTGCTTGAAGATTTCCATCCTGGTTTGGCCACACTCAACTTGCCATGAAGCAAGCTCAGCAGGTCACCCATAGCGGCAATGTCCTCACCAATAGTCTCAGGAGCATTCTCATCAGGTGTCCCATCTACCTGGACCACGGGAACTTAAGGTAGCACCCCTTGCCCTTATTCTTCTTGACAGCTGCCTCTGCCATTGTTCCAGGCTCCAGGCGCCCTTGACTCCATTCACAGGCAGCCATGGAGTCACATGAGCTCTACCTCCTTCCAGATAATGTTGTCCAAGGCATTGCCCAACAGACAATCTACAGGCATATCAGGGCTCACAACTACTTTCGGAGAACCTGAGACCCCCCCCCACTCAAAGGGAACTATGGCTACCGGTAGATGACTCTCACGGTTGTCTGCGACTATGACTTAATCGAATGTGTTAGAGAGGACCTGCTCTGAAGACACCAGCTGACACCTCACAGTAGTCATGCTGACTCCTATGTCTCTCTGAGCCTCCACCCGTTGCCATTTGATGGTGACCCACTGTCTATAGTTGGAAGTATTTGCAGGCATATGGGCTTTTGCCACCATCTTCTTATCCATCAGGGACACTAGGGAATCCTCCATCTGTTCCCCAAAGCTAACTGGGACCACCTACTCCCCAAGCGCTATACTCACCAACCCAGATGTCTTCCCACCGGTGGGGGGCTGTGCCTTCTTGGGACATTTGGTGACTCCCTTGAAGTGCCCACATTTTTACCACTCGGGGACAAACCTCACTGTCTGTTTATCAAAGATTCCCTTCCTCTTTGGCTCAGATTGGGACTGGTTCCCACTGTTCCCTTGGTAATTATTTTGGGGGCCATTTGAGAACCCCTTACTTTTTCTCCAATCTCTTTCTTCTGGTGAGACCCCTGACCACCCTTTTGAGTGTCCCACCCAGATGCCTTTTTTGACACTCTCGTGCTGAACCAGAGTCAGTTCTAGGGGCAGTCAGCTTGCTGCCCATTAGGTGCTGATCCAGCTCTGTAAAACAAATATAGAATATGTGCTCCATGAGACTCAAGTTGCACAGCTCATTATAATCATTTACCTTGCTGGCCCTCACTGCCTTGTTAGAGTAATCTAAGAAATCCACACAAGACTGATTCAGGAGTTTGGGACTGTCCCTGAATCTCTGGTGGTACTTCTCAGGGGTCAACCCAAATTTAGCTAGAATAATGACTTTTATGGGAGTGTACCTGCTTTGGTCCTCTACTTCTATGGTTGGAAGTGTGTCTCTCCCCACTGGAGGCATATGGTTCGAAAGGCCACCCCAGTGCTCCTCTGGGATCTTGTGCACACTCAGGGTCACCTCATAAGAACAAAACCATTTATGAATGTCATCTCCCGCCAAACATTTGGGTGCCAGGTCTTTAGGGGTGCAAACCTTTTTATCTCCTTCAGACACTGCAGGTATGCTGCTGCCAATGATGCTGGAATCTGTTTGCTTTGCTTTAAGATCAAGCTCCTTATGGGTCATTTCATGAGCCATTTTCTCATCCTCAGCTTCCATCTTAAGTTTGGCCATCTGTAGCCTCAAACCCCTCTTTGCTTTCCTGCCCGTCAGCTCCTTTGGGTACCGGCCATGTGAGAATACAATTCTTCCCTCTCTGGCAGGGAGTTCCAACTCAGGAGATGGGTCCTACCCACATATGCATTTAATGGGAACGTTTGGCCGTGGCAAAAGATTTTATTTTGCAGGTCAAAATGGCAATTAAAAACTGCACACACGGGCTGCAATGGCAGGCCAGAGACATGTTTACAGGGCTACTTAAGTGGGTGTGACAATAAGTGCTGCAGTCCCACTTGTAGTATTTCATTTACAGGACCTGGGTACATATAGTACCACTATACTAGCGACTTATAAGTAAATTAAATATGTCCATCGGGGATAAGTCAATGTTACCATGTTTGAAGGAGTGAGCACATTCACTTTGGCACTGATTAGCAGAGGTAAATTGCAGACAGTCTTAAGGCCAGCAAAAACAAAATCAGAAAAAATGGTGGAGGAAGGCAAAAGGTTTGGGGGAAGACCACCCTAAGGCTGACAGGTCTAACAATGCGTAAGTGTGGTTCTGAGTGTCCTGGTAAACTTGGTTGTGCCAAAGTGTCCTCCTCCTAACTCCCTGTAACCCCTGATACTTATGAAACATTTTGGCTTGAAATACCTCTGGAGGTTCACGACAACCCTGCTAAGTCATTCCAATGAAAGTGCGTTGATGCTGGGCCAAATATTCAGGTTGCTGCCGCTTGGAGCTTTTCCACAGCAGCAAATCGACTTCAGGGGCCGTCACAGAAAAGAAATTCATCTACATGGAGCCCTGTTCGGCTGCAGACTGCAGCCTTGTTCCACTGGAGATATTCAAGCTCCAAAAAGGTGTCTAAGCCCAAACATAGAAATCTTCACCAGGCGTAGGCGCCAAAAGTATCTTGCCTGCTGCCTTACCCCACTGCGGATTTTTGACTTTCATTTCATAGACTAAGGGCCTGATTTATATTTTGGTGGTCCGGTTGTTTATCCACCAGGGGGACATAGTAAATACCTCTGTTGCCTTAGTGGAGGTCCCGACAGCCAAATTTATAAGTGAACACCAATCTGGCGATCATTTATAAAGCATTGACAGGAACAACCATCACGGTGGTTCCTGTCAATATGAACCTCTGTTTGGTGCAGGGCTGCATAAGCATGATAAAAACCTGCACCAAACAGTATTCTTTTATTATTTTCAAAAAGAAAATCCCAAAATGGGATTTTCTTTTTGAAAATAAAAAAAGGAATGCTCCCCTCACAATGGGGGGGGGAGTATTATTTGGGGTTTACTGTCCCTCACCACCAGGGTTTGCCTGGCAGTGACGGGCAGTAAAGAAATGGCTGCATGCCCGCTCTTTCTGATTGGGCAGGCGGACATGTAGTAATTTCAACAACGGCTCTTACTCCATCAGGCCGTGGGAGAGGTTTGGCTATGACGATGATGGAGTAGTCACTGCCATAGAAAAACCAAAGGTCTGCCCATATTTAATTCGGGTGGGTAGACCTTCATGTTGGCGGTGTGTATACTTCATTGCTGCTGCAACAGAGTATACATCCTGCCAAGTTAAAAATAAGGTCCTAAGTGAGAAGGTATAACTTTCAACTGGGACAAATCTGGTTTCTGTATTCAAGCTCTGTCCCATCTCGAGCAGCCTTAAAAAGCACCTGGGTCCCGGTCAAGCACAACCAGATGACCGCAATGGGCACTTAACACCTTTTGGCTTTATTTTACTTAAAAACTTTAAAAATGTATATCTCCAGTTCTCCTTATTGGATTTTAGTGGTTTAGTTGTTTTGGTGTCTTTTTGTTCATTAAATTAGCTTTGTGCAGAGTGGGTCAATAGCACTGGGGAGCCTTATTGTGGGACTTACTACTTCCCAGCATGGTGAAGTACAGGCAATGGGCAATCATCAATGGGACCAAGATAGAGCCCCTGTTGAGGGGTACAGGAGCCAGCCTGGTTTCCCCAGAGCAGATTATTCGAGATGTTCTCCTTAGGGCAGCCAATGCTGGCAATGAAGTGATATTTCCTCCCAAAGTAATGGTCACCTTTGAGTGGGGAGGGGTAACTGTGAGCCGTGTCATTGCCATAGATTGTCTGTTGGGGGACGATCTTGAAACCTTTGTTTGGGCTGAGGTGGAAAGAAAGACTTGGGCAGAAATGTGGGGTCTACATGAGTCAGTGTTCGTGGTCACAAGGGCCCAGTCAACCAGTTAGGGAAGTGAAGGAACCTAGAGTCTGGAACAATGGCCGAGGCTCACACAAGTTAGAGGAAGGGTAATAGGTGTGGGAAACAAGTCTCAAAACTTCCCACAGCCCAGAAGGCATCTGACCGCCTGGGGAGATCTGGGACCTAAATTGGAAGAAGAGTCCTACCCTGAGAAACCAACCAATACTCTCTGAGTTGTATGGAGAAGGAGGACCCTCCAGGGAGAAATTATGTCAGGAGGAGAAATAGTACCTAATCCGTGAAGCCTTTCAGTACCAGACTGAAGTCCATGAGCAAGGGAATAGCAATGGAAACCACAGGATCTACAGGGATGAGGGTGTTTTATACAAAGAGGCTACGGACCCGAGCCTGGAGCAACCAGGAGATTGGTAGTCCCTCAGCAGTACAGGGCATTCCTCTTAAATGTAGCCCATGATATTCCCTTGGCTGGGCAATTGGGGCAGATCAAAACCTGGGTCAGGTTGGTCAACCACTTTTACTGGCCCCAGATGTCTGAGAAGGTGAAGGAGTTCTGTCACTCCTGCACAACCTGTCAAGCCAGTGGCAAGAAAAGAGGGTGACCCAAGACTCCCCTGTTCCCACTACCTGTGGGGGGGATGCCTTTTGAGAGGGTGGGTATTAACATTGTTGGCCCCTGGACC
This sequence comes from Calotriton arnoldi, assembly GCA_963921515.1. NCBI lineage: Eukaryota > Metazoa > Chordata > Amphibia > Caudata > Salamandridae > Calotriton > Calotriton arnoldi. Next base: position 5,536,421 of record CAWUFW010000169.1, on the reverse strand, counting down.
GAAAACAGCATCAGGGAACAAGTTCATCTTGATGGTGGTGGACCTTGTCATTAGGTACTCTAAAGCTATACCTCTGAGAACTGTAACTGCGCCTGTGGTGACCAGGGCACTGCTTGGTATCTTTACCAGAGTAGGGTTACTGTAAGAAGTAATCTCAGATAGGGGGACAAACTCCATATCTGCATACATGAAGGTTATGTAGAATGAGTGTGGGATGACCTAAAAGCTCACCACCCCTTATCAGCCCCAAACCAAAAGGGCTTATGGAGAAATTCAAGTTAGACCCTAAAAGCTATGATTATGGGGTTGTCTGAGAAACTCCATAAGATGTGGGATGTCCAACTCCCATGTCTTTTAGTTACCTACTAGGAGGTGCCACAAAAGGAAGTAGACTTCAGCCCCTTTGAGCTTTTGTATGGGCACTGTTCGAGAAAGGAGGAAGAAACCTCAGAAGTAACCCAAACAGGACCTTGTGGATTATGCTGGACCTGTGTTCCCGCATGGCTGAGTACATGAAAAGGGCTAACAAAACCTTGGAGGCCAGCCAGAAGCTTATTAAGCACTTGTATTTACAGAAAGCAACCTTGTGGGATACTAGCCATGTCAAAAAGTGTGGGTGTGAAGCGTGTGGTGCTGAGGCTCCCCGGGGCCTCCAGGAGAAATAAGCTGGGCCCTACACTGTACTGGAAAAGATGGGTGAGGTCACCTACCTGGTGGACCTTGGTACCCCCAGACACCACCACAGAGTGACCCATGTCAACATTCTGAAGCCTGTCTTAAACAGGGCTGGCATGACCATGGTTATGTTCACAGATGGAGGAGTGAAAGATAAGAGTAAACCTTTCCCACACCTCTTGTCCCACAATACAAAGGAAGGTTAAGTAGAAGGACTAGTGATCTCCCCTACACTGACAGATCAGCAGCATAGAGACTGTGAAAAAACAAAGTCTACAAGTTGTCAGACAAAGTAAGGGCCAGTATTCAAGAGGAAGCTGCCAAAACGTTGTCTCTAGGGTTGATTGAACCCTCAAGTAGTCCCTGGGCCAGCCCAGTGGTGCTTGTGTCCAAGACCAACCCAAAAGGGGGAATCTCAGAACTCAGTTTCTGCATGGACTACAGCCGACGGAATGCTGTCACCAGAACTGAAACACATCCCATTTCCAGAGTTGATGATCTCATTAACAGGTTGGTGGCTGTCAAGTATCTCAGCACATTTGATATGACTTCAGGGAACTGAGAGATTGTCCTGACTGAGGAAGCGAAAAAGAGAACAGCATTCTCCACTCCAGCGTACCACTTTCAATTTGAGATAATGCCCTTTATTTTGAAGTAAGCCACTGCCACCTTCCAGAGGCTGGGGAGCAGGGTCCTGTTAGGGTTGGAGACCTTTAGCGCAGAACACCTGACCCACCTCAGGGTAGTGCTTCAGTACGTGTGACAGGCAGGACTGACTGTTCAGGTCAGAAAGTGGCAGTTAGGGCAGGGGCTGTAGAGTACCTGGGCTACCAAGCTGGCGAGTGACATGTGCAGCCTGCCTCTCTAGCCCAAGATCCAGACAATCAGGGCTTGGGAACCTCCCAAAACCCAGACTCAGGTCTGAGCTTTCCTTGGTCTAACAGGTTATTACAGAGGGTTTGTCAAGGGGTATAGCACCATTGTAGCCCCCCCCTGACTGAGTTGACTTTAAAGCTGCAGCCAAAGAAAGTCATAAGGACTGAGGGGTGTCATAAGGCCTTTGCCACCCTGAAAAAGGTGCTGTGTACAGCACAGCGACCTCTGGGGCGGGCACAGGAGCTCAGCACAGGGGTAAAAAGGTTCTGCCATGTTGGATTTAAGTAGAGAGGGAAACTGTGTGACTGCCTGAAGTTGGGTTAACAAGAACTGCTGTAAAAGTGGGTTGGGCAACCCCTGGGAAAATTTTCCCTATTGGTGAGGGAAGAGCCAGGAGTCACCACCACCAACAGACTATTTCCAGGATTAAATGTGGCACCCTTGAGCATCCGCTTCAGAATACTACTGAGTCTATGAAAGACAGAAAAAGGATTGCACCTTGTGTTGAGACCTGTGAGGAGAACCCTAAGGGCTGAACCTGCTCCCACTTGTACCCAGGTCAAAGAAGTGTACTTGAAGGGTAAGTTGGCTGACCTCATGTTAAGCTGCAGGAACACAACAAGCTGCTAGAAGTCCTTTTCCTGAAGATCTCAGCTGACCAGTTCCAACCATATCTGCCCTGGACCCAACTGAGTTCTGCAACTGAAAATCTGTTTCAGTGGGATGTCATATAGAAGGTACACTGCCTTGTGGAGCTCTGTTCAGCGACAGCTTGCAGCCTTGCCCCTGTAGAAAATCAAGCTCCAAAAAGGTGACTAACTCTTAATGCAGAAATCTTCAGCGGGTGAAAGTGCAAAAGTGTCCAGGGTGCAAGGGACCTTCCTTGAGTGTGAATTTTGAATTTCTACAGCTCAGAGATTTCCAGCCAAATGTAAATGGCTTCACCAGGATTACGTCCGACAGCTATCCAGCCTCATGGAGCCCTTCTCGGCCACAGCCTCTTGCCTTGTCCCAATGAGGATTTTTGATTTCCATTTCAGAAACTTAGGGTCTGATTTAGATCTCAGCGGATGGGTTACTCCATCACAACAGTGACGGATATCCCGTCCATCGAAATATAAATCCCATAGGAGACAATGGAATTTATATTACGGTGGACTGGATATCTGTCACCGTTGTGACGGAGAATGGAGTAACTCGTTCGCTGAGATCTAAATCAGGACCTATGTCAGAAGGTAAAACTTCTGATCAGGACGAGAGTGATTTCTGTATCCGACCCACACTCCATCATGGTCAGCCTCAAATAGCGCCCATGTCCTAGGCAAACGAAACCAGATGACAGTGGTTGGTGTTTAACGCTTTTTGGCTTTAATTTCACTTCAAACTTGTATGTACTGTATGTCTCCGTTCCCCCTTATTGCATTCTTGTCATTTTGTTCATTACATTACTGTCTATTATTATAAATTGAAGTGGGATTTTATTGTGTTGTGTTTTCAACTGCTTTGGTACTTCTAACTCCTTTACACATTTTCTTAAGTTAAGCCTGTCTGCTCTGTGCCATGTCTACCAGGGGTTGAGGTCAGCTACAAATTACTGGAACCTTTACAGGGCCTAACAAGAATAGTGCTATTATTACTTGTGGTGGACTACCATCCACCCCAGCTAATAATCCACTTTCTCCCGTTTATGTAATGAACATGTTCCTCAATTAACACTAATTAATACTTTAATTAAACACTATACAACAAATCCCTGAATAACTACCCTAAAACAATTAGGATTTCTAAAGTTTTATTAAAACATTATCAAAACTAAATGTCACAATAAAATAATTAAAGGAATAAAAGCATAATACAATACAAGAAACATGACACGTAAAACAATATATTATTGAACAATATTTTAAGCTTAGATAATATTATAACAAACAAAAAAACCTGAATACCTACCGTCAATATCTTGGTCCACAATATTTTTAAAATCATTATATTTTGACCATGATAGTATGGTCAAACGATATTTTTGAGTCGATATTCCAGTTGAATATCCACCAAGTAATAATTACTACTAGCCATAAAAAGTCTTTCCCCCATATGCCATTTTGAATTCAGCCTTATCTCCTCATGTCCTAGCCTTAATGGTGAGCTGTAGATTGTCATATGGGTTGATGTGTTGTACAAAGGTACAGTGCACTGCGATGTGGTGGAATTAAAGTGCTTGTCATATGTATGGTTAAGTCTCATGTAGTGCTGGATGGTGTTATGTGGTATGGTGTGAAAAGTTGTGTGGCACAGCATTGTGTGTTAAAAGTTGTTATGGTGTGATGCAGTGTGATATGATTATCTGCTCTGCAGTGAGTAAAATGAGGTGTGAAATAATCTGATGAAGAGTTGAACTATGTGGTGTGATGTGGGATTGTATGGTGTGATATGTTATAATGTGATATGGTTCGCTGTTGTTTGATAAGGTGTAGTGAAATATGATGATTGATAGTTTGAAAGGTAGGAGTATAATTGGCAAATTGTGATGTCATTTTGGATGGTCTGGAGCGGATTCTGTGGCATGATGTGGCATGGGATTCCATGATAAGGTATAGAATGCTGTGGTGTACAACTGTGTGGTGTGATGCAGGAAGGTGGGGTATGATGTGGTGCAGTTTCAGATGGTGAGGTATAATGTAGTGTGGAGTATATTTAGGTGCAGCATGCAGTAAAATGTTTAAGGCCTTATGGAGTGTTGTGCCAGGATGTGGCCTGAAGTGAGTGAAGTAGTGTGAAATGGTACAATGTTACGTGGTGTGCGATTGTGTATATAATATAGCATGGTGTGATGTGATGAATGGTTAGTGTGATTCCACATTGTGCAGTGTGGTATGGTGTCAAGGGTTATGCTGTGGGGATGATCTGATGTGGTCTTCATGGCATGGTCTGTTCTTGTGTGGCACATTTTCGTATTTAGGCATTTGTATATGCTTACTCTCTCCACATGGGACACTTACCCACATGAATAGAAAACTACACTGTGTGGGGTGTGTAGTTTTAAGGTTGTCGTTTTTATTTAGAGCCTATTTAGGAATTATTTTCAGGTTGTGCGTGATAATCATCGACATGCAGTTACTGTGTTACGTGATACAGCAATGGGTGAGTTTATGTGAGAGACAGATGCAAAAAATATATAATTATGATAAAAACTAAAACATATAGACAGCTACACAGCATCAGCATGGCTATAGGGGCAGCATGATGCTCAGTGTGCACACCTAAAAAGTGGGGATAATCATAGAATGCACAGTAACATATACTGCAAAATGTACAAGAGATGGTGTTGAAAGAGTACAATGATGCCAATAGTGCAGTAACTTGAATTGGTGACTTGAGCAGCAGCTGTGCATTATTTAAAGTCAAGGATATTGCCTACTGCTGAAGAAATACGACATATGAAGAGGAAAGAAGTGGAAGAAAATTACGATTCCACCTATGCATGCTAGAGCAATGGAAGCAAAATCTTTGAGCAGAGGTTAGCGCTTCAAGCCCCTCTCAAGCTTTGAAGAGTATTGTCAGGAGGTGTGGTGCTTTTGTGGTGTTATGATGATTAAAGATCTGATTTATATGTGACCTGTTGTTCCACTAGGGGGGGCGGAGTATATTACTTCACCCCCGGTGAAGGGATCGCCCACCTCATTTATAAATGACTGCCAAGCTGGCGGCCATTTATAATTGCATTAGCAGAAACCACAGTCACGGTGGTTCCTGTCAATGCTCTTAGCTGTTTGGTGCAGGGCTCAGTCAACATGATGGAGCCCTGCACCAAACAGTTTTATTTAAAAAAAAAAAATCCCAAAATGGGATTTTCTTTTGAAAATAAAAAATGTAATGCTCCCCTCCCCATGGGATCATATACCAAAGTAGAAGGACCGACCCCTACACCAAGACTGGAACCCGGGTCAAATATGCAATATAAACGCAATGGTCATGTGGGCAACACTTGAAACACAGATCTATCACACCCGTGAAACCAATTACACAGTAGGTATGAGAGTATATTGATAGATGAGACAATGGCTCTAAATTATCATGTCAGTGTGATATGTAATCTCATAGCATCATCATAACAAAGTAGAACAATCAGTTCACACGGCGCAAGGTGGAATTAAGGTGCTCAGTGCGAATGCAAATAATAGTTTTTACGTATATACATATATACACATCCAAATAGCATGAGGTCCCCACATTGAAAATAGCTCAAGTCTGAGCATATCAGTATTCACAACAATGTCCATAGGATAACCCCATGAAAATGTCGACTTTTGACCCATAAAGGAACCAATACACTGGTATCTTCAGGACAGGGCCCTCCAACTGGATTCCTAACTTTACTACTCCTAAATGCCCTTTGTGAATACCGAAAGACGTAAAGTTAGGATTTTGTCTCAGTTTAGGAGTAGTAAAGTTAAGAATCCTAACTTTACTACCCCTAAATGCCCTTTGTGAATACCGAAAGTCGTAAAGTTAGGATTTTGTCTCAGTTTTGGAGTGGTAAAGTTAGGAATCCTAACTTTACTACTCCTAAATGCCTTTTGTGAATACCGAAAGTCGTAAAGTTAGGATTTTGTCTCAGATTACTTTTGTGAATCGGGCCCATTGGGTTTTACAATTTCAAATATTTTAAAACTGTTTTAAACATTAACTTCACCTTGATCAACAGTTAAACTGTACATAACCGTTTAGTGATTAATATCCATTGTAATCTGCTTCCCTTTAAAGGGAATTGTTCATCCTGAATGGGAGATGGCCAATAGCAATAAGCCTTTGATTAAATCCCTCTAATAATGACATCGCACAGTGTCAGCAAATTGACACAGCAGAAGATTGACACAACACAAACTAAATTCTCCACTTCCGGAAGGTATACGACCACTCAAAAGAAATAACCAATTCAAATGAGTAAATCCAGTCAGGGAGCTACACTCTTTGACTAGTTTCATGCTCGACTCACGAGTTTGGCAAAACTACCTGTACTCACCTTTTATTTAGGGTAATTTTAATAATGTACAACACGCCCTTTTAGGAGACCATATGTCTGAACCAAATGTAATGAACCACCCTTCTGTATAATTCCCACCAAGAAGGTAAAAATATTATGAGGTCTTTGTGAAAGCTCGTGATAACCTCACCCTGATGTGCAGAAACATGTCGACACTCAATCACTGCTGAGACATGTGTTCAATGTTTTGTTAATATAATGTTGGATATCCCTCTGTGAAATAAAAGTTGTAAATTATAGGATGGCTACTACACAATCTTACTCGCCACCCACACTTTTTTTTTGTCTTTTCTCTACATTGAAGATCTTAGATAAATTTGGCCTATGTAAAGTAACAGTAATCAGAAAAGCATCAACAAACTCGAATCTCAGTACCACTAAATACACCAAGTATCCACACCAAGCATATCGGTGGTATGCCCCGGTGTGCAACCCATGCACAAAACACGGTGATTCCAATCACTCAAGAAGTATGTCCAAGGGCAATCTCACACAATGAGAAAGTTATAGTGTTCAACAAAGTAACTCATGTGGAGTGCCATAGTGCGGTACAACGGGCAAAGACGGAAACTCATGCAAAAGTGTCCAAGGAGAAGTGTCTACTTACAACAACGGACCACAGAAGAACTTATCGCAATTTTCGGTAGTGACGTAGCTGCCAAGGTTTCAGATTGCTTATGTGTGACATTTTCATAATTTCAGTGTTGTTATGAATGACATTCAACGACTACGAGTGACACTTTGTCGCGAGAACAAAATGCAATGAAGACGAGGGAAACATATACATATCTGAAATTACGCCCATTTTAGCAATGAGAACTCTAAGAAAATCTTAAAACTGCTGCCATGCACCGGAAATGGAAGGGTACTAACCTAATAAAAAGCAGTAACTCACAGCTAATCCTCATATAATACAGTTTTGTGAATATGTGTGGTTCATGTTCTTTTGCGAAAACTGTCACTAAACAAAACGCTGATCTTGCTACAGCACTCCATTATTCAACTGAGAGTTGGATGTACTAGAATTTTTAAACAATGTGCATATTCATAGTGCTTTCAGTTGCAGGCTGTGACCTCGTAGCACTATAATACAGAAGTCACAACTCCCTCTTTACCTACCAGGCCTGAATTCTGTTTCTGTCTGGTTACATTAACAAATTGATGTTTCATATTGTAAACATAAAAGAATGCATTTCCCATCAATGTCTTTAACTTGAAGGATTCATCATCTTTAATTTATGTGTGCTTATTTTGTATGTAGTTACCTAGAAATTAAAACCAACAAAAGAGTTTTAGAATATTTTTTCCTTGTTTCTGTTCTCTTGTGAGACTTAAGGCCTGATTACGATGGCAGTCTGACCGCAACAACAGCTCGTCGGTTTCTGTCTGACCGTAATCTGCTGCTGCGGTCCGTCCGACGCATTACAAAGCGTGCGGTCGGAGGCAGCAGTCGGAGGGACCGTCGAACGCTTTCCGACAGGCTCCTTGAGCCCGCCGGTGCATCGGAAACAGTTCATAATCCCTTAATGACGGCATCTCCACTGTCGGGATTATGATTTCTGTTTCCCACAGCCATTTTATGTCGACCTTTCCGACATGGAAAGGCTGTCGGAGAGCGACATTGGGAGCCCCTAGCAGGGCCCCTTCCCTCCTAGCCCTCCGCATTTGGGCCTGTGCCCCTCTAAACATCCCTGCACCATGGAGTGCCTGCCACATGGTGCAGGGATGATTGAAAACATCAGCTTTTCAATGGAAGCTTGTGCTGCGGGCCTTTTCCGCCCGACCCCCAAGCTTCCATTGAAAAACTGATGTTTCCGACCGCCCTATGGGCGGTGCATCCAAATTGGGATGTTGGAACCGTCGACCTAAGGTCGGGCGGTTCCTTTCCCGCACTGGTGTCGGGCGTACGCAAGTCCGCCCAACATCATAATAAGGCCCTTAGGGTGCATTGGCTGCTCAAGCAGTCAGAGCTAAAGTCTATTTATGCATTATGTCCACCGCAGTTTTAAATTTCACTAGATATTTAAGACTGTATTTAGTGCAGGGTATCAAAGCAGCATATTTCATGGGATGCTAACCGCTTGGCCCTTGCACCTGCCTGGAGCTGAAAATCGCGGAACATCATTCATGGCAATTATCACATAAATACCATTCATTGTGAAATAAGTAACCCTGAGCATTTTTTTGCGTCTCAATCTACAAATTAAATTAAGAAAAACATGCCTGTCTCCAATTTCCTATATGCTGTAGGCTGTAACAAGGCAAAATGGACTTGGTAAGTAATTTAAATATAGCCTACATTTAAATTGATGAATTGTTAAGTGGGAGGAAAATATAAAGCTAGATTCATTTTAGCTTGAAGAAATCGGACCTTCCCATCTAAATCGAAAGTGCTCGAGCCACAATAATGGTTGGGATACCTACACACCATGCACATACCTTGTACGCCTCAGCAGCTACATCTATGGGACTCACTGATTGACATATTTGATCCTTACTTTACTGCTCTTATCCAGTTTGAGAATAACAAACCTCCTTGGGCTGCTCAGCTGTAGACTTTGAAAACATCCTGCCTGCAGTGAGACAATGATCCTCAGTCCTCACAACAGACGTGCATGGCAAAGGTGATATCTTTTTTGATTTCAGATTCCATGGGTACGGACCCTCCTGGGCATTGGCATCTGTTTGCCAGTGCTCAGAGCTGCTCAGCAGGCGGGACTGCAGGATTACTTTCATGAAAACATCCTGCCTGCAAACAGAAAGTCCATGCCACACTTAAGTGCGACACATGATCTTCTCAATGTTGGCAGTCGCCAGTGCAGCCCATGGGCTTTACTGTGCCACTCTGACAATGGCGGGCATGGCAAGTTAAAAGAAATCTGTCAATGTCCGGCTCTGGTCAATCAGATCCTGCTTGGTAGCAGAGGGGCAGCCGCCTTGCCAGAAAACAAACATAGGCAAGGCACCGGATCCACGTGGGGTACTGGCTGGTGGATCCGGAATTATTTATGGCACAGACACGCTCAGGCTCAGCTTGAGTAACTGATTAGGTACTGCTGTCTGAATAGTCAGTGCCATAGTAAACATTAAAACAAGTGAGAGAGCACTCTGTTAGCACAGCGCACGCCAGTGTGATCGCTTAATACTGTGCAGCTAAGCTCCTAGAGCACGCCTCGGTGCAGTGGTCATGAGCATTATATTGCGCAACAAATGCATTTTAGTGCCGTGATGCGGACACCAGCACTAAAATTCATTAGTCTAATGCCTGATGCGTAGTACTTGGCAGGGCTGTAGTGAGACAAACCCATACCCTCGGCACTGTCTGCTTTATGTCCAAGAAAGTGGGAGATACTATGCATGCCCAGACGCCAAGAATAAAAGCTTACCAATACCACGTGACTGGCACACCATGAAAACAGCTAGACCATGACGGCAGCCGCCATTATGGGTGTGTGTGCTACAGTATATGTATCAATCCATGAATGTGTCTAATATGGATGGAGGCACGTGAAATACTCAAAATTAAGCCTCGCCAATCCAACACATGCGGTTAATATGCCACTTAAACACCACCATGTCCGCAAGGCCTATCAGTGACTCAAGTTATGCAACTATCTCTATCTGGGTGGAATTACCGGGGGCAGCGCACTTGTTACATGCTCCAAAATAAGCCACATACCATGGTGCGTGTACAAATTATCACTAAGAAATCCTAATAAATTGGTAAATGCTGCAAGATTTGTAGTGTAAAGCAACAGAAGTACAGTTTTACGCATAGCAAGCACATAACCCACACATAGGTGACTGGACCAGTGACTATGTCAGATTTATTCCTCATCAATATTATTTCAGGCAAACATAGTGGCCAAGGTTTTTAGTTCATCTTCATCATTGACTCCTCTGTAAGTTGTGTTGAGACAGTCTATCCACTGGCACTCCATCCTAGCCAGTACCATGATCACGTCGCCACCTCTAGAGTCCTCTAGATTGGTTAGTTTCACCACTTCAATCACCTGCCACTCAAGTTGGTCAGCATTGTGTCCCAATTCAGTATAATGTTTAATCAGCACTGTATGTAGTGCATGTTGACACTTCTGCTCAGACACTTTTGCATGAGTTTCTGTCTCTGCCACCTGCACCGTATTTATGGCACTTCACCTGTGTTATTCGTTGGACACTCTGGCTTTTCATTGTGTGAGATTGCCCTTGGACAGACTATTCACATGATTGGTGTCACGTGTTTTGTGCATGGGTTGCACACAGGGACATACCACCGATGGGCTTGGTGTGCAGGTTGTTTCACTCGAGAGTCACATTGTGCACTCTAGTCATTGTGTTTACGGGCATAGCATGCTGGTTGTTGGTGGACTCCTTCTCCAAAATGTAGTCATTTTTTAACATGATATTGCTATAGGTGAATCAGTAGGAATGATTTCACACATTCAGCCGCAAGGCTATTTGTTAGCTACTTTTGTTTAAGGTACAAAGATTATTTACTATATGATTATCTACACATAAGGAGTACAAAATTGTACCATTAAGGGCCCTATTTCTAACTGTAGATTGTCAGTTGGATGGCGCTGTCATGAAGAGACCCACGGATAGGTTCCTTTATGAGTCAAAAGGTCGACATTTTCATGGTGTTATCCTACAGTCATTGTTGTGAATACTGATATACTCAGACTTGAGCTATTATTCAATGTGGACACCTCATGCTATTAGGATGTGTATATATGTATGTATGTAAAAACCATTGTATGTTCTTGAACTGAGCACCATAATTGCACCTTGCACCGTCTACACTGATTGTTCTACTTTATGATGATGATGCTATGAGATTACATATCACACTTACATGATAGTTTGGGCTTATTGTCTCATTTATTGATACTCTATCACATTTACTGTGGCGGGACAAATTCACTGTGTTTGGGGCTGCTGGCAAGACCACAAGTCCCAGAGGAAATCATGCCAGAAGGCGCCATTGCAGCTGCAGCGCTTCTTAAGTGCCTATTGCCCTCCCGCAGCATGGCATAAATTCATTCTGTGGGGGTTGCTGGGGGGACCACAAGCCCCAGATGACATTGCGACAGGAGGTGCCATTGCCGCTGCAGCGCATCCTAAGCACCCATTGCACTCCTGCAGCGTGTGACGCACCCAAGCGCATGCCCGGGCGAAGACTGAGCCAAGAGCAGGCCCGTCTGTGCCCGTTAGAGCCCCGAGGAGGCTGGGCTTGGCCACCCCTCTGACATCAGCCGTCGGGCTACCTTCTTTCACTGCAACAATACTGACACCTCTCTCATTCGTTGTAACTAGTTACTACCATAAGTTTAGTTCCACTGGACTGTGGTATAATGGGTAAGCGTAAGGCCACTGAGAATCTGGCAGAGAAAAGAAACAAAAGCTCTAAGCTAACCCCTTCAGACCCATTTGGCAAACCTCAAGCCAACATGATGTTTAAGGTAATCGATATATTAATCAAGGAGGTTGAAACTCTTCTGGGGGACGATAAAGCTAGATGTCGGAACCAAGGAAAAGAGGCTGGTAAGATTGTTCCTATGTTTGTTAACAAGTCAAAAAGTAAAATGGCAAGAACCTTTGAGAAACCAGCATGTTCGGATGTTCTCTTTTCTAGTGCACCCCTGGAGGATACTGCAGAAAACTCTGAAGTTCCCAAACCTATGGAACATGCATCTGTACCGTTGGAGTCAGCAATATTATGCACAGACAGCTATTTGGTCCTCTCAGAACTCCATCCATGTAGTGGCCTGGAAGACACACTAGAGCAAACACTAGCTGAGGTCAAATTGGTGGACCGATCTGCTGTGGGCTCTTGCAAGGGGTATCTGGTATCAATGGTAACAATGAAAATGTTAATATAATTACCTTGGTTAGGAGACTACAGAATGAGGTCAACAAACTGAGATCGCAACTAGCAATCTTGTCTGCTGAAGTTGCAAAATTAATGCAATGTAAGCTGCCCGAAACCCCAGCATGAGGTAGAGCTCCTATCAATTTCCCTAAAAGTACATATACTACCTTAGTAGATGAACGCAATAGGTATAAATCTACAAGAGACAAGATTCTTTATGGACCAGGCAGTAAGTACGAATCAGATTAACCTATCCCCCATCTCAAATACCCAAGTGTATTCAATAGTAAAGAGCAGACCCACAGCGGTAGGCCCCGACAAGTCTATCGACCCAGTGACAAATGGCATGCCACATACATTAGGAACTAGAATACGAACATCAGAAAGGTTCCAACTCCAGTTTGTAAGTGGAAGGGCTTCAAGTGGAGAGGGGCACAGAGAAGCAGCTAGGGATCCCATCAGTGTCTTTTAGACAAATGTGCCCAAGTTAAATGGGGCAGTAAAAGAAAATGAGGACTCACTCAAACACACATGCTCCCATTTGATAAGATCTGTACACAATTGCTGTTCCCTAATCCGCTCTCATATTGGTCAAGCTAATAGATTGCATGATCCATCAGCAAACAATAGTGACTAAATAGAACTCAAAGTAAAGCACACATACTTGGTAGAGGGCCTAGTGGGTCTAGGCTTACGGAAAAATCCCCCGTTCAAATACAGACCCCAGTGTCCACATCCCCAGGCCACAAACCCTTGCCCTGCTAGCCCAAATTGTAGAGAGGAATTAGGGGCATCAGTGTTCGATTGACTTAGCCCGAGCTCCCTCTATAATACACCTGGAAAGGCACAGCTGGGTGTGAGGATTTGCCCAAAGGCTCAAGTTGGTGGGGGGCTGGCCTGAACCACGGGTCATTAATTGAGGCAACCGCCACTGTACAGGGCCACAAACCAAATAAAGATCTAAACAACATTAACATTCTGTCCTAGAATGTGTCAGGTTTGAAATATAACCTTGGGGGTTAATTTATGGGATTTTGGCATAGGGCAGCGCAGCAAGGCACCTGGCTGTGCTTCCCTACGCCAAAGTGAAAGGGCAGGAATGCACCATATTTAAGCAATACGGTGCATTCCTGTCCTTCCTCACTGCACTGGAGCCATATCGGTAGCCTAGCGCCAAGGTAGCCACCCTTGCACCATGATGCAAGGGTGCCTCCGCTGCATGCAGGATTGTTTTTGTGCAGAAAGAGGAACCTTCCTGCACAGAAACAATCCTAAGAGGCGTTTTCCTCACTCTATGTGTAAAAAACAAGGAGAAATAAACATATTTCTTCTTGTTACGCCTCACCTTGGGAGGCGTATGGATTTGGAGCTTTCCCAGGTTCACATGATTTAGTAAATCTGGGGCAGTGTCAAATTCCATGGGTGTTGTGTGGGATACCCACCACAGTGCCCATGGAACGCCTCCTGCGTGCAGCGTAAGGTGATGCAGCGATTTGCGCTGTATTGCCTTACTCATTACCTATGAGGCCACTCAAAGCCATGCATAAATCTGATTGAGAGCCCTATGTCACATCTGTACCACTTATGACCCTGACTGGGGCAAGTTTATTGACCATTTCTACATCTGCTTATTACATGAGACGTGGTGCTTGGACCCAATGTATAGGGCGGGTTATCTGAATTTTTGCACTCCTGCCCGCCACATAGGAACAGGTCATCCCACTGGTGGCCTAGCAATTTGGGTTAGTTCATCATTGATTGCAGACAAGGGGCTACTTGACATAGTTGCCCCGACATACAGGGCATCTCCTTCACCAGTAAAGCTGGCCGTGAAATTCATATGTACAACATCTATAATAGAGGGGTCAGAGGGAGCGGGTAAACACCTACACTGAAGCATTTCACGAAACATAGGGGAGACTTCGATTCCCATGAATTACCTGATTGTAGCAGGGGACTTTAATACAACATTGAAACCTTTAAATAACTATGGTGACCCCCTCAGTGAGGCAGAGGATGACGAATGGAGAATCCCTGCTCTGGAGATGCCGCCTGTGAAGCGGCGCACGGACGCACCTTATCAACTGATGTCGGTAACTTTATCCTATGGCCTACGGGCTTGTAATGGTTGCATGAGATCAGATCTTCAAGCCGAACACACTTATAACCGTCCAGGCCACACTAGTAGGATCGATTATGTCCTTGTTTTCAACACTTTCCCTACTGTCGCACTGACTGGAGTGGGAATAGTCAATTTTAACCCCTCCCCTATCCAACACTTTCCCTACTGTTGCACTGACTGGAGTGGGAATAGTACATTTTACCTCTCCACTATCCATCACTTTCCCTACTGTTGCACTGACTGGAGTGGGAATAGTAAATTTTACCACTCCTGAGTATAACACTTTGGCTACTTTGTATAAATTGTAGTGGGAATAGTATATGCATTCATTGTAAAATGTTATAGTCTAGTTTATATTCTTTAAATTTATACTAAGTTTTTGTTCATTTAAAATTATAATATGTATAATTATTAACGTTTTTAAAATGGAATATAATTTTTGTAAATTGTAATTTGTTATTCTGTTTAATTTTTTATCTGTAACTAAAATGGTTAAAAAAAAATATTTTATGTTGTTGGAGATATATATATATATATATATGCGCAAATAACACCTACTCACCTGACTTACAAGACATTTTTCAACACAAGTGGCACCGCAAAACAGGTACTTACGTTTTTCAACTGTGAATAGACTTGGACTTCCATAAGTATATTCAAATCAAAATGCGGTGCACCTTGGGACTTGTATTTTTCACTTTGGTCACGTGAGGCAAAATGATGTGAAAAGCACGCAGGTGCGCAATGAGCAGTTCGATAATCTTTCTCCCGCCTGTGAGCAAGGCCGGATGAGGCCAAAACGTTAGGTGCTGGGGAGAAATCTGTGTGCGAGGACGTTCCAATAAATGTCTCTTTTGCCAGTAATGGGCCTCTGATGGTTCTTTTGTGCGAAAATGGATGGGCTGCTCCGTGCCCATTGGACAGAGGCCTCCCTGAAGGGTTGGTGGCCCCAGTAACGAGAGACTTTGTTTGTGATATTGATTGAGGGGCATGACCCACTCACGCTCCCGACCTACTAAGGAAAAGCCAATATGGTAAAAAGGATAGCGTGTTGGAAGGGATTCGGAATGGTGGACTACCATTCACGATCGTGCTGGCTGAATTGCATCAAATTGCAGCGTCATTTGAACTTTTGGCAATGCGCAAATAACACCTACTCACCTGACTTACAAAGACATTTTTCAACACAAGTGGCACTGCAAAACAGGTACTTACGTTTTTCAACTGTGAATAGACTTAGACTTCCATAAGTATATTCAAATCAAAATGCGGTGCACCTTGGGACTTGTATTTTTCACTTTGGTCATGTGAGGCAAAATGATGTGAAAAGCACGCAGGTGTGCAATGAGCAGTTCGATAATCTTTCTCCCGCCTGTGAGCAAGGCCGGATGAGGCCGAAACGTTAGATGCTGGGGAGAAATCTGTGTGCGAGGACGTTCCAATAAATGTCTCTTTTGCCAGTAATGGGCCTCTGATGGTTCTTTTGTGCGAAAATGGATGGGCTGCTCCGTGCCCATTGGACAGAGGCCTCCCTGAAGGGTTGGTGGCCCCAGTAATGAGAGACTTTGTTTGTGATATATATATATATATATATATATATATATATATATATATATATATTTATATTTCTTTTTTATATTATTACATTTTAAAAAAATGATTACATTATAATATAAATTAAAATTAATGGTTTAATAATATTTTTAATTAGATCAATTTTGCCAGTGAACCTTGACCCGCCCAAAGATCTTGACTGATATAAAAAGGCCCTTACAATCGCCATAGAGGATATAGATAGACTGCCCAATCCTGAGACTAGAAATCTTGATATCCTTGTGATTTACAAGGATCTTTACAACAGTGTTGGAAAATGCTTCCACTACAGTGTAGGAGGGTTCATCCAACTAGCAAATCAAGTAAATATTGATTTAATAAAGATTGCAGGGCTGTTAAAAATGAGTTGCTCATGCTCTAAAAGGTGGTAGTTGTGATCTTATAAAATCCAAGAGGACCCAGTATAAAGGAATGCAGTTGCAGGCTCGTAGGGTTTGGGATACACAACTATGGGACCTCATCATTGATGTGGTAAAAACAAAAGACGCCAAAACATTCTCGACGTTAGCGGCCAATAGGGGGCCAGTGTGGAAAAGCCATCTTGAATAACCTTATACAGCCCCAGGTCTAGTGGAACCACTTCTCAGATTTATATGGCACTGCAGGTGAGGTGGATGTCGCTAATATTGAGTCACTAGAGGTAGGGAGTCCTATCCCCAAACCTGGATTGACTATAGACTTAGAGGCTACTTTGTGTGCAGTTAGGAATATTGTGCCAGGCAAAGCTGCGGCCCGGATGGGATTCCCGGGGATCTCTTTATTGCCGACATTGAAAGTAGGGCTGCATATTTTAACAGACTTGAAATGCAGTATTAGTGGGTGCTGAGATGGCTGCCTTCAGGAAAGCGGCAGAGATCGTACCGATCCATAAAAAAGGGCTCGGAGTATTCACCACTGAATTATAGGCCAATCAGCTTAATAGATGTTTCTCAGAAAATATTTTGTAGACAGATTCTGAACATAATTGATTCATGGATTCAAGACGCTAACAGGCAGGGTTTAGAAACCATGTTAGCATCATAGAACAGGTGTTCAGATTTATGACCATTTATTGAAAAACAGTGGGTTCCCCAAATCAGAAAAAGAGGCCTAAGTTTGTCTTATCACGCTTCAGGGGTACTAAGGCTACATAATTCTTCAACAACCAGGCAGATATCACCGGCATTTAATATCTATCAGTTAAAGACAGTAGGGAGTGCCCTATATGGAGCTGAGTTGTGGGGTTACACTGGGATATTAACTTTGGCATCTGCCGAAAACAGCTTTTTAAGATCATTATTGAATTTACCCAAGAGCAACCCAACACTCCCTTTGTTGTGGGACACTGGTGCAAAATCAATTACAAGCAAGGCCAAACTAAGACCTATTTTGTACTGGTGGAGACTGAGGTCTACCCTGGCTCTGGATAAGTATTTTAGAGCTTTTAAAGAAATAGAAGACTTGGAAAAGGGAAATAAAATAAAATGGATAACTAATTTAAAGGTATCACTGTCCCAATTGGCCTTAGACCATTACTGTGAAACCAAGTCCCCTCAGAAATCCTTAGCTAGGGCTTGTGTGAAGGAATTATATTGGGCCCAGGCTTGGGGCTTGGAAGTCAGTGGCAAGAATGCAGAAACCATTACTGTAGATTTTATGGACCTTAAATATTATTGCAGTGTCAAAGACTTTCTCGGTACCGTTGCTAGAAAACTGAAGATCAAGTTTCGGTAGGGCACCCTTCCTGTTAAGTGCTTTTGTAGCAAGCTGAAGGGTACCATCTAACAGAGTAATGTGTGCCCAGTTTGCTTACAAGCGGATGAGGAAGTCCTACATTATTTCTTTTTTCTGCCCGGGCTATGAACGTCCTAAGAAGCAGTGGATAGTTCCGATTTGCAGGCAGCTTGGCATCAGACAGTGTCATGTTGCATTTAGATTGCTGCGCGCTGAAACCAATGAGTTAATTGTGTGTGCTGTAGTTACATTTTCACACTGGAGCTGGTCTATAAGAGCAAATATATGATGACCCAAATGTAATATGGCCTGTCGGAGCCTTTTTATGCTGTTTCCCGGAGGTACAAGAGGGGCTTTTCTGCACCTTAGCTCACCCTGTTTGTTTCCTTTGTTTTTATAAGTTAACCATTACATTGATGATTGCACTTAATGTTTTGCACTTTATAACCATCTCTGGATGTACATGTTCATGCTTTTAAATGATGTTACAACCCTAACAATCATTACTTTTGTGCAATTTGATGCTAATTTCATCACGATCCCATGATATAATGCTAACTGGATGTGCTGTAGCTGAATGTGTACATTGGATCTGGTCTACAAGAGCAAATATTACGAGTCAAACGGAATGGGCTTTAATGGAGTGCTTTCATGTTGTTATTTTTTGTGCCACAAGAAGGGTGACTCTGGGTTTTAGACTTACCCATTTGTTTTTTATGACTTCAGCAGACAATTATCTCATGCATCAAGATAATAATTGCATTGAATCATTGTCTCTTTGTGACTATTTTTGGTTCTTATGTCCTTATATGATGCTATGGATTTTAATAACTATAAATCATGTGCATATAGTGACAATCTAATATGATATAATGTCAATTTGAACTAGCATCCAGACCTTGAACCACTGCTCTACTATGACGTCAGCTGCTTTTACATAACTTGAACATACCACTGAGAAAAGAGTCAAGCACGGGGCACTGTTAACCAGAAGCTCAAACTCCGTTAAAAAACAAAAGATCAAATATAAGCATGCATGTGCAATAAGACATGTTTTTGCAAACATTATGTGACTGCCTTAAGAGAGGACACGTTTCCACTCCTCATTTTCTACACTAATTTTGAAATATTTTGTGGGAACAGCAAGTGATTTATGACTTTCTTTAGTTATAAACAGCAAACAATTCCAATACGGTCTTTCAGAAAAAGGTTGAATAGATTTTCTCGTACTGAGTTCAGTCACACAATACATATATTTGTACTTTTTAACAAGAATATTGTAATTAATTTGACAATTGCCTTTTTAATCTTTTGTGCTTATGTTGATGCGAAAAGGTCACTCGGCAACAACTGAGATTGCAGTTTATATTACTGATAACATTTTATAGGCACAAAAATGAACTTTGCTTTGGAGCTACGCTAAAGGCATGTAGAAATTAATATAAATGTCTCCTCGGACTAACCTCTCCTTCTCTGAGTTGCAAGGCGAGATGAAGTCATGCCCTCAGCGTTAGTCCATGCATTTATCATGTGAAATATGACTCAAGACATGTAGACAGCTCAGTGCCTAAGGTCTGCAGAACGCAAACCACAGCTCAATAATTTACACAGCCTGGTCCTAGAGAGCTCTATAAATATTAGCTTCACTCCAGCATATCATTAATTGTCCTGCAGCTTGATATCCAATCGTTAAAGGTTGACAAGGCAATCTGTGTGGTGCAGAAGCTATGCCAGGAAGAGCCATGTCATATTTTAAAGTGATTCGTTTCTCTAATTAACTGGTCCATGCCAACAACATTTAATTTTGACTTTATTCTGCAGGGTGTGTTGGTCTGTGAGTAATACTGTGGGAATGAATAATGTCTAACAGACACGGTATAAGTATATAAAAATGTGCAGCTTATTTGCTGTAATATCTTTATACTTTCCATTTCATAGCTGTCCAATTGTCAGAAAAGCATATTTTGGTACCAATTTAAACCTTCCCACGTGTCACTACTTTGGGTTTCTGACAACAACAAAAAATAGAGAATCCCCAGGTGAGCGGTAGGAAAATTCTATAGTATCGTTTTTGAAAGTAAATCTTAAAGGTCTCTTTAAAGAGGTTCTGTAAAAGAGTAGCCCAGGGTTTTTAGCACTGTAAATTGAGATTAGTAGCTTTATTTAATGCATAAAATGGCAGATTCCTCTTTTGAACCTCCAGCATTCAATCAATAAAGAATTTGTAAAGCGCGGCAAATCACCCGTGAGGGTCTCATTAAACCTTCCCTATTAATTGTTCCCTGGGTGGCAGAAATTCTGCCTGGGCAGTGCCCGTCTGCCACCGCCTTGGCCCTCCTAAGGTCTGGAGTTCACTCGTAAGACATGGTGGCATGTCTGGGGGGGTGAACAATGTTAAAGACTGCCAAGGAAATGGAGGACACCTATCATGGCAAGCACATATCCATAACGTGCCGCACAAAAGCCTAAGAAGACAGAGCGTCTTAACAGGAACTGATATGTGGAAACTAACAATGCATCCCAATGTGAGGGTACACTCTCAGTGTGCATACATTTGCTGCCCAAAATTCCACCATCTGTGCAGGGCGTGCATGGAATTTGCATCAGAGGTTTTCACACCGAATGTCCTCCTGCCTGGGCAGGCAACCTCTGTTGCACTGCAGGAATGTGAAATTAAATATTCTCTGCTGCTTGCTGAACTGGGCTGTGGGTGGGTGGAAAGTTTGACACATTGGTTCCAGGGGTAAGCCACCAAACTTTGAAGTGAATCTTGAATATTATAAAAAAAAACATGGTTCTATGTAGAAATGTATAGTTCCAACCTCCAGACTACAAAGATGGTTACTAAAAGCTGTACTGAAAAATGAAGACCCTTAAACAATATCTACCCACATAAACATTGCCGACTTCCCACCTATTGTCAGGCTGATGTAAATTACTATTTGTTAGACATGACAGCCTTATGGTGGTATTTCCCCCAACTTTTAGTCTGACTCCCTCCATTTTTCAGATCTCGTTTTTGCTGGTATTAGGACTCTGTGCCCGTTACTACTGCTAACCAGTGCTAAAGTGCTCTCTCCCCTAAACATGGTAATGTTAGCTCACCCCGAATTGGTATATTTAATTTACTTATAAGTCCCTAGTAAAGTGTTACCCCTTGAACCCAGGGCCTGTAAATTAACTGCTACTAGTGGGCCCTTTAGCACTGATTGTGCCACCCATTTAAGTAGCCCTTTCATCATGTCTCAGGCCTGCTAGTGCAGGGCCTGTGTGTGCAGTTTACACTGTCATGTCGACCTGGCAAAACAACCCTTTTGCCAGGCCCAAACCTTCCCTTTTTAGGTCGAGCCTACAGCGCCTGCGCTGCAGGATGATCTGTTGTATGTACTTTGTGGGGTTTGACTTCTTGCATTGCTGCTGATTGGTTAAGGAGAGTGTTATTCTCAAAAGCTTGCTTTTATTTTGTTATTTTGCTTCTATGTCCCACCTTCTAGTGTAGAAATAAAAACCTTCTTAGGGGTTCACTGATACATCTGGTCCTTAAGACCAACAAAGAAGAGATTGGCACAGAAGCTGTAATATCAAAAAAACATGTTTTATTAACCTCAGATGAGGGAGATTGCATCTTACGGTACCCGCAGGCCACTGTAGGAGGCATTCTAATGAGTGCAGAGAACAGGGTCCTTATATATGTATTTGTTACATAGTCAGCATAAAATCAAGGGGAGGTCCTAGCACATACAAGCATGCTTATTGACTAATATGGGTATACAAAATTTGCTTGCTCCACAAAGTGGGAGGGAGACTAAACTGCTTACATGAGTAAGAATAGCTTGACAGTTCTATACTAGGAGCAGGTGCATTCTACCAGCTAGGCCTCTCTGAGCATGTGCAAGACTCTGGAAGAGGGAGAAAGCACATGGCGAGCACATGGCTAACTAAAATGGCTGCCAAGTACAAAATGGCTTTCAGCTCATGCTAACAGCGATTCCTGCAATCTTTAACAGACGATCCTTTTAGCATGAGCTAAAGACATTACCATGATCTAGTAGAGACATAGAAAATATTTTGCACATTTTCTTCTCATAAATTCATCAATATCCTATGCTAGGTGGGCATTTACATTCTAAACATTTCATTAAGCAGGTATATACAAGGTATAAGCAGGAGTACAAAGTGAACAGAGCATTGGGTCATACAGGTAGCAAGAGAGAATAATGACTATTATCTCAAACAGAAATCTCAATATTTTCCAATCCTAAGCAGAAAGCAAATACCAAAACCATCTAGTCTAATTTTAAGTTTCAGGGCTCTGATGGGGGCTCGTCAAATCAATTTAAAAATAGCCAACAGCACATACCTAATAAAAAACATTTTCAATAGACTTTCTCAGTATTTTATGAGGGCTGAATTATCAATAAATATACTTAAGGAAAGAGTAAAGTAACATGCTCAGATGAACTTTTCTCGTGCAGAATAAACATTACTCTTAAAAAATATTAAAGCAATCAGACATATTTTACAAAAACAATTGTGGCTTCGGGGACCAGGAGGACCACACAGGGCCATAGGAATTAGGACAAGGAGCCGCAAAGGGCTGCTCCTCCTCAAAAATGGGACGACCAAAGGGGTACATTACTAACAAAAAAGAGTCCTTGGGAAAGTTCTAAAACCAACCAGCCAGAGGGAGTCTTCTCCCTGTGTCCGTTTGAGCCTCACAGGCAGGCTCTTGTTGTTCCCACGGTGGAGCTGCACAACTCGCAACTCAAGAATCACGGAGAAGGAAAAGTCTTTCTTTCAAGATAGGGCAATCACCCCCCAGGGCAAATACCCTCAATGATCCTATCCAGTGTCTCAGGCAGTGCACCAGTTTTCTTCACTTTAATCTAACAGGCACCAAGGGCATAGCACCTGTACCCTAAACTCAAGTCCTTCCCTAACTCCTGTATTTGCACCTCTGGCGCACTGCTCTTTTGTTGGGGCACAAATTGTACCCAGTGTACTCGGGCATCTCTTGATCAACAAACAAAAGGCGTAGACTTGCATTCACTTTGGACCAGGACTAAGAGGCCTGATGCTAGGATCTCTGAAGCAACCCTTGTTTCAAAGGGGGTCACCTCAAGCAGAAGCCTCCTTGCCGTCCTTGTCGTTCTGTGACTCTCTCAGCTGGGCATCAAAAACTGGATCCACACAAAGATTTCTCCATCCTGATTTGTAACCCCGTCTTTCGCCCAAGACAGTGGCAGGGGTACACACTTCACGTCCCAGTGCTTCCGCCTTCACTGAGGTCCTAGTTGCCAGCAACGCCTATGCTGGTTACCTTCACTTTGGCTTCAAACTGGAGTGGCGCTGACTCCCAGGCTGGATCTGATGTCCGGGCCCCTCTGGCAATGGTTGTAAGGCAGCAAATATCTATTGGTGGACAGAACAAGAGGTCTTTAGACAAGGCACAGAAATAATCTAACAACAGAGAGGATAGTCTCAGAATACTTCCTTAGTCTTGGGGCGCCCCATACATTAGCAAGACACCCAAGAACCACTTCATCTATCTGAGAGTAGAAAACCCTGGACCTATTGGCAGAGTATAAAAGGAACGTTTTGGTGAACTGACAAGAGTAATACATCACCCAATCCCAAACAGCCAAGGAAGTCTGTGTTCATTTACTAAATTCTGAGGAAAAGAGAAAAACAATACAGACATACTCCAAATACTTACATTGGTGTATTCCTATATTACTAATCTGAAGAACCCTCCAGAAAAAGGAAATGTTCTACACTTTTACTCATAGATTTTACATTACTTGTACAGGACTGCAGACACTTGTAAAATAATTTCTCTTACATGTTATGCTTAGGACCATGCTCTCATGTTATAGGTGCAGCAGGAAAATCTAAAACTGCTAATCTAACAGGGATTCTTATTGCAAAAAGAACTAAACTTCAACATAGTGAGTACTTTTTCTCCAGCAGAACATGTTATGACAAACAAATTCCTATAAAACAATATTTTCCTTCAAAATGTTTGCTAAGGATCACATGAGCGTCTTTCCTGCATTGTACTTTTCACGATCTGGACTATGCAACATCATTTTCAAAAGGAAAAAAAACCCTATCTCCAGCTCTAATAAGGGCTGTCAGCTTATTTACACAGGCTAGCTAATAAAAGGCTAGCAATGCCCTTGCAAAACTGTATAGAACATGAGAATAACATAAACAATAATAGTGTTGCCACCTGAGATTTTTGAACAGAAACCCCCACTATACAATTTTCCTTAAAGATCAAATAAGGGAACATCAATCTGTTCTACTCATTCTTTCAGACAGGATGGGCAGTAACATAACTTATGTGTTTCATCTTTTTATTAATTCTAACAATTTTAAAACAGTATTACAGAATAGCCAATTGTAATTGTAAGTAGCATTTATATAGCGCAGCTGTCACCCAACGGGCATCCTGGCGCTGGGATTACCTAAATCACTGTGCAGCTATAAAACTATGAATCATCATGCGCCAATCTCTCAAGGCTATTCTTTTGGAAAGAGCCTGGTTTTTAGCTTTTTCTAAACTGCAGTAAGTCATCAGTCTGTCTGAGTTCACTTGGTAGTTCATTCCATAGCCTTGCGGCTGCATAGCCAAATGATCTACCTCCTAGTCGGGTTTTCTTGACTCGTGGGGTACATACTAGGTGGGCTGCCAAGGAACGAAGACTTCTAGCTGGGGAGTACCAAGTAAACATTCTCTGTAATGGTTTAGGCCCCATTTTGTGTGCCGCCTTATGAACAATGCAAAGTGCCTTAACTGTCACATGGCCATTTCCTAGACAGCTTTAGACAGACTCAAAAAAAGTGAGAAAAAGAAGAGAGAAAACATAATTTTGCCTACCCTTAATTTGTAGAGGAGCTAGCCTCCTTCCCCATTTTGACAGTAGGAAAACCTGAAACAGGTTTTACTTCTGTCAACACTTTCAACCCCTATTCATAGCAACTGGGCACAAACAAACCTGTAGGAGATATCTTAGAAAGTGGCTATTCTCTGATTCAGTCTAACACAATGCAAATTGAGTTAACTTTAAACCAATTTCTACAGCAATTGTACTAGATTAACATGAGGGCGCCTGAATGCAAACTAAAATCCATTTCCTCCTTATCGTAGCCCCTACACAGTATTCTTTAAACTAAAACCATTATTTTATATAAATGGCAGATCAATGTTCAACTGAGGGTTGTCTTCCTTCGTGGCATAGGACTGCGCAAAACGTGTGTTTGCCAAAAATAGGAAGCAAAGCTTCTCTTCCTCTCTTTGCGCTATCATCTCGTCTTTCAAAAAATCTTTCGAAGGTCGAAGTGTCCCAGCAAACATTACCCTTCACTCTGCTAAGTTGCTAAATACAGAACTCCGACCTTTGACCCGTTCAGCAGCTGCTCATTTTTGCGTGCAAGGCTTGCCATGCGGTTTGTAATGCAAAGCAACTCTGAAGAATCACAGCGAAAAGCAGTCCTATACTTATTCTCATTTATGTACAGTGGTGTGCAATCTAGTAATGCAGAGGCAGCTGTTTATTTTATACTTGCATATGTATACTTTTATTGAAGCCTAAGAGCACGTTAAAACTGCCTTGAGTGGTAGAACTGCTTGTAAAATTGTGAATTTAGCTCAATTTCGACTTTGGTGGTAGGGGCACTTAAAAATGAATATCCTACAATATTTTTGCATAATAGGAACCCCCAGAGTGTTCTCTAGATAGCTCAGGAATGGGAAATCAGAAATGCATAAGATATACTCTTATAAAAATGAGTTTTGTACGGCTGGGTAAAGTGACATTTCACATTTAATTTCCCTTTTTTCCGGTACAGCACTGCTTAAATTCAACTTTGATGCTAGAAATTCACAGTATGATGATTAGGCTTTATAAAGATGAAAAAACGAATTTAAAGCATTTGTTTTTAACAATATATTTTTTCCCATATAATTAAATTTTATTTTTTATCAATAAAACCAACCATTTTGATGATTCCACATTGGAAAAGCAAGCTTCATTCGTAGCCTATCATATTTAAACGCATTCATTCATAACCCTAAGCACAGAAGCCTTACTTGAAACAGGAAAAGTCTGCGCCACTTTTTAAAAGACAGTTATCATTTAACATCGGAACCATAGATGTACTTATGTAAAGAAGGCATTAAGAAAGGAAATCCCTACTTTCAATTTTGTTCTCTGGTATCCAAAATAATGAAACTGGTGTTTTGAAACTTTTAAAATAATGCAGGCCTGTATACCAGGTTTACACTGACTTAAAATATCGCTGACACAGCATTCCTGTCTGTGGCCGTGAGCAGGAATAGCCATATGCTATTTATGCAGCTGTTGTTTGTCAGCAGGCGTCGAATTTTCACGCCTTTCTCAGGAAAAAAGCCCTTTATTATTTGAAATACCCTGACAGAGTTAAATCCCCATTTGCTGTGTCAAACGGTTTCTTTCAGTTAGTCAGTTTAAACACAGCTGTCGGAAAGCTTTTTTCTCGGGTGCTGAAAGAAAAGCATGTCACAGTCTATTTAAAAACTGAGGCATTTAAATGCAGTCAAATCTATCTTTCTATAATGTGTATTTAGTTCAGCAACGACCAAATTCACTCAAATGATGTGCATGCCTTTTAATGTCTAATACAATATTTAAAGAAAAGGCTGTGACATTGTGTATTTAAGTCTATTGATTACAAAACACACAATTTCGTTTTTCTACCTCTCTGTATGAGGCCTATTTTAATCCTATTGAATACGAATTCTAATTTTATGTGTAGCATTGTGGCAAGTTGCACACATGTATAGTGTCTTACTCTGTCAATTTAAATAGTAACATGCAGCTGTTTAGCATATGTTACATAATTTATTTCTGGATTTTTATTTAATATGTAAGTAACTAAATGACATTTTGCATAACAGAATAATGACAGCAAAAAAAAACATAAACAAACTCATTGAGCTCATTCAGACAGTTACAGAAGGACACAACACAGCGCGCTTAAAGCTAGCCATTCGTACACAGAGTACTCACACAAGTATTACCAATGTCAAACCAAAAACCCCACATAGACATTTAAACACACATTTAACCCACAAATCAATACTTAGGACAGCTTACAAAGTGTACGCAAGACCAACCTATTTGTAAATACTAATTGTAAGTCATATTTACAAGAAGAGCTCTCAAAAGTAGCCCAAAAAACTGTTCCATGGTCAAAAAGCTGAAATACACCAAATTCGCCAGTTTTGGCTGGTAGAACACTCAAAAAGCGCTCTGCATATCACCACTTATGAATGTTACTAAGTGCGCAGATCCGGATCCGTTTTATGTACATATTTAGTTCCATGGGGTACTTAGTCACCAAGGAAGAAATATCTTTTTACTATACCTAAACCTATTTAGGTATCCCCTCTGAGGAGTCAACTGAGTACTTCCTAAATCCATATCGGTACCTCCAAAACAGCAACACTTTCAACAAAGTGTGCTGGTAACAGGCATGCCAAAAATATTATAGCATATATAATATTATACTCCAAGTGACACTTAACACAATCTGTGTCGTTCAAATTTTCAAAGTTTAGAGAAAAATCTCCTCATTACCTGCCTATATGAATTGCAATGCATATATAATTACAAAACAAATTCCAAAATTGGCCAATCATACAAACAAAGCCACAGTAAGTGTTACTAAAACTACCTTACCAATCAAAGGCATCAAACCAACAGCAAGTGCCGCAAAACGGCTCTTACCAATCAAATGGTGTCCAGGTTCCAACTGCCAAGTTCTGAGTGACCTAACGGTCGTTTTAAAATACTCACGCCAAAGAAGTTCTCAGTCGGGAGCGGCAAACACTTGGAGGATCAGATCAGGAAGACCAGAAATATACTGGGCTGGAAAACAAACAATCTCCGTGCGCTGGGTACCTCCTCAGTAGATTCCTGTCCTGTACTCCTCAGTAGATTCCTGTCTCCCTTCAAGACCACTCCCTTGGATAGCCGCTGCACCGATGAGTCCCACTTTCGGGCGCCATTTGTAGAAATAAAAACCTTCTTAGGGGTTCACTGATACATCTGGTCCTTAAGACCAACAAAGAAGAGATTGGCACAGAAGCTGTAATATCAAAAAAACATGTTTTATTAACCTCAGATGAGGAGATTGCATCTTACGGTACCCGCAGGCCACTGTAGGAGGCATTCTAATGAGTGCAGAGAACAGGGTCCTTATATATGTATTTGTTACATAGTCAGCATAAAATCAAGGGGAGGTCCTAGCACATACAAGCATGCTTATTGACTAATATGGGTATACAAAATTTGCTTGCTCCACAAAGTGGGAGGGAGACTAAACTGCTTACATGAGTAAGAATAGCTTGACAGTTCTATACTAGGAGCAGGTGCATTCTACCAGCTAGGCCTCTCTGAGCATGTGCAAGACTCTGGAAGAGGGAGAAAGCACATGGCGAGCACATGGCTAACTAAAATGGCTGCCAAGTACAAAATGGCTTTCAGCTCATGCTAACAGCGATTCCTGCAATCTTTAACACTAGTGTCTTGCTCCTCCCCTGGAGAATTGGTCTAGTGCTGCTTTTGGTTGGCCTTCAATGTGTTTTTCGTGTCCACTAAAGCCCTGCCTTCCCGGCTTCTCCTGCTGCTCATGAGACGGATCTCTTGTTTAGCGTAGCAGAAAAGAAAACAGTGCCTCTGCATGCTGAGGCAACTACAATGAAGCAATACATTATTTTTGTTATGGCATGCTAATTAAAATGTAGCTTGTAACTCATGTAAGTGTTTGAAGTAGAGCACATTTTTCTTTTCATTTGTGAAGTGTGAAGGTAAATTGTCCAGTGACAGTGCAGCACTGCTAACAAATACAGAGTGAAAAAACGCTTCCTGGCTCTATTAGTCCTGACTAGCGAGTCTGAATTGGCTATTCAGCGTACTCGCCATTGCTGGCTTGAGTGATAAATGCTGAGGTGTGTTTGTCAAATCAGGGGCTGCACCCAGTGGGACATCAATATGCTCTGTTGTTCTTCGTGTCCGCTAATGCCCCGCCTCCCGGCTCCTCCCGTGACGAGCGTGCGACCAGTGCGACATCAATATGCTCCGTTTAGTCACCCACCCTGTCCTTCCTACATAGGAATCGGTCGCATATAATTAGAGGTAGCCGCTAACCAGCCATCACACGCGCATCCGGCACCAGGCTGCCGCTCTTCTGTTTGTATGTTAGTCACATGTTTAACAATTTAGAGAGCAGAGGTGGGAATCTCCAGCTAGGCTGGGGGCTCGCTTTCACCCGCTCAAGCTTTAAGGCCGTTTTCTGCCAGATCTGTGCATAGATGCACCGCCCTGAGCAATATCTGTGGCCTAGACAAAATGACAAATGGCACAGTGTACATTATTGCATTAAACATTAAGTGCTAGAAGTCTGTAAATTTTAAGTAAACTACCGCGGAGCCCAAATGGCCGAAACTACCATTAACACTTTTAAATGCGATTCGTTCTTTCAAGAGCTCGGAGAGGAGCGAAAGTGCCAAATTAGAGACTCACATTACCACACGATTATCAAGCAACCTTAGAGCTCTACGCTCGCTCTCTTATCACTTGTCCACCTCTCGTCTGCTCTCCTCTCTCTCTCTCATTGTGTTTCTCTCTCTAGCTCTCCCAATCTCTCTTTCCTTCCTCATCTTGTTTATTATTTTCCTCTGCTCCCTTTCTCTAATTGCTATCCCTCTTTCTCATCCTCTTTTCATCCTCTCTCTTTATCTTCCTACCAATCTCTCTCCTTCGTCTTCCTTCTCTCTCGTGTTCCTCAATCCCTCTCTCCCTGTTATCTGTTTCTCTCCATCTTATCCTCTCTTGCGCACACTCCTTTCATTTTTTTCTCCTGTCTTCTTCCTCTGCCCTCTTAGTCCTTCACCTCTGTCTTTGCCTCTCTGTAACGCTCTCGTTTATCCCCCCCCCCCTTTCTTGTTTAATTAGGTTGAAGCCTACCAAGCGCTCTCTACTTTGCTAAAGACATTTTGGGGAGAATACAAAAGCTTCCATAGTGCATACGAATACATTCCGCACATTGCACGCCATGACTTTGTAGTTTGGAATACACATTTACTAATTACTTTTTGGCTCCAGCAAAGCTCACGTGTCAGGCTCTATCTTCTGAGTTCGTTTACTGTTTACTCTCTTTTTCCCAGACGTCAAAGTGAGACCATTTATGTGACAATCAGGCTGGGTACTGCAGGTGTGCTGGAGTTAAGCTGTACAAAGTTATTTTTTTGTAGCACACAACAAAATTTACACATCTGTAAATAAGAATATATCAGAAATAGGAAAGCGCAATGAAACACTTTTTGGGGTAACTCTAAAGTGTGGTGGAAACAAATATTTTAATGCGATCAAAAGAAATCATTACAATGATAAAGTTTAAAAAACATTGTCAGTTATACACTGTACTCTTTTATCAGTAAAACTGTATGTCTGTGCAAATGTAATGCTCATTTCAAATGAAAATATGTTCTCTGTAATAGCAGTGTGCTGCCACACTATGCATACTACACTTTACCCCACTGCACTCTACGCCACTCAAATCCACTCTGCACTATTCAACTCAACGTCACTCCACTCTACATCACTACAATATTCCCTATGCCACTCAACTCAACACTACGTGCCACACTACTCTTCACCACTGCACTCTATGCCACTACATTTCATGTTGCAATCAACAACACTGCACTCTTCACCAATGCACTCAACACCACTATACTCACAAACAATACACTCTGCGCCACAGCACTCTAGCCCAATCTATTCTGAACCACAGAACTGTACACCAATATATTCTACTCAGCAACACTCTACACCACTGTACTCTACGTCACTGCAGTCTAAGCCATTCTACTCATCACCACTGAACTCTACGCCACTCTACTCTGCACCACTACACGCTATAACACTGCACTCTACTCTGCACCACTCCATTTTACCCCACTCTACTGCACTCTATGCCAATTCTCTCTATGCCAAAGCACCATATGCCACTACACTCTACACCACTACACACTATGTATGCCACTACAGTCTACGCCAATACACTCCACGCTACTCTAATCTATTTTGCACCACTGCACACTATTACACTGCACTCTGTGCCACTATATTCTACACCTCTGCACTCCAACATACACCACTTCACTCTACGCCTCTCTACTCTCCTATGCTCCACTCTACCCTATGCTAATGAACTCTACCCCACTCTACAATACACAACTGCGCTCTATGCCACTGCACTCTGCAACTCCAGGATAGGCCACTCCAGTGTACTTTTCACCACTCCACTCTATGCCACTCGATGCTACTCTACTACACCACACAAATCCACGCCGCACAATTACACAACTAACAATTCCAATCCAAACCACATAACTCTACTCAAGCCACATACATCCACTTCATAACACAAGGGTTAAAGACATTGCAGTTTACAACACCAATAGCTCTAACGCAAAAACAATTGAGACCAATTGCATTCTAATGCTTGTTATACATAAAGATACCCCTAAGGTAGGCCCTGTATAACCCAGAGGGCAGGGTGCAATGTATTTAAATAGCAGGACATTTATTTTTAAGGTTTACATGTATTGGTAGAGAATAACTCCCAAAGTCGTTTATCACTATTGCAAGGTCTATCTCTCCCGTAGGATAACATTGGGATTACCTTATTACATTTTATAAGAGATTAGACCTCCAAGTCTGGTATCTCTGGAATCACAATTTAGAATCACAACTTATGGTTACGTCGGATTTTGTATTGTAATTCTGAAAATGCCACTTTTAGAAGTGTGAGAGCTCCATAATCCTATGAAGGATACCCCCAGGGCCTGGGGTCTCCTTCCGATAATCCCCTTCAACAGTGAACGAGAGTCTGGAACAGGCACACTTTCTGGTTAGTAGCATTTGTTACGGAGATGTGTGCCTGGACCAGTTTAAAAGATCCCTCCCTTTGCCTCTCCCTAGAATTAAGGCAAAATAAGTAGACCTGGGTGAAATTTCAATTGCACCAGAGTAATCAGAGTTATTTTGGTTATTTTGTGTTACACTTGTGATGCAAAATTACCAAAAAGTATGATATTACACCGCTTGCATAATTTAGAAAAATGTAGGTGAAAATGCCCACCACAAGAGCACGGGAACAGAGTGTGAGCAGCTGCTGGCTTCTGTTGTTCTTCTTCTGTTGCATTTAGCCCTATTTTTATTCGCGGAAAATGCATCCTCAGCCCCATTTTGAACGTAAGGGTGGATTTTGTAGTAGTTCAAAATTCAAAAATACTTTATTTCCAAGAAATATATTCTTATAGAAGTATTACACACTTTTCTAGTTTATAAAAAGAAAGAGCAAAAATAAGAACAGACAATTTTAGTAACCTAAAACAACAATGCATGGTTATATCCTTCCACCACGATAACTTGTAGGGCATACAATTTCAACTATATAAACATTAAAATGTTCCCTACCCAGACCCACTACAATCTACAGCCCAAATTCTCACATATATTTAAAACCTTTCACTAAAAACTATAGAAAATTGATCAATATAAGAACACTTCATTCACCCCAATAGAATTTTAAAGTGCAATGTGCGTTTAACCAATAGTAAACAGGTACATTTGACCCCAATCAGGATTCTAAAGTACAATATGCATAGCAGCTTTCCACAACCTTCCTATTAGGGGATCCATTAATGTACTTGACGTCACCTTACTGAGTATAATTACACCCATACAGACCTGGATCTTAAACCCTATGGGGAAGATAATGCCAGTGAAATATCTATGATTTTACTAACCCTGGGCGTAGTTCGCGTAGTAGCGCTACGCGTAGCTACGCGAAGTGCACTTCGCACTACGCGAGCTACGCGTAGCACTACGCGAACTGCGTAAGTGCGGTAGGAAATGCTGTTCGCAATGATTGCACAGTGCCGGATGCTTGTCCGCACTGTGCAATCATTGCAAACGGCATCTTGCACAGTGCAAGCGGATGTTTTCTGCCGCTCGAGTAGATTTGAACTCGAGCGGCAGTTTTCTCAATGCGGACTAGTAGTTTCTCATCGCGAGCGGTTGCGAGCATACGCGACCACTCGCAATGAGAAACCTGACCTCCCCGCGTTGAGAATCTCGCCGGGAGGTTTATTTTCCACGCTCGCGATCGGCAACTTGATGTTGCTGATCGCGAACGAGGAAAAAGTCTCGCCGGGATGTCATTTTGCTCGCTCGCGGTCGCCAACTTGACGTTGAGGACCGCGAGCAAGCAAAAAATGTGCTACGCGTTTTTGCACTGTGCTACGTGCAATTCGCGTAGCACGTAGTTGCGCAAACTACGCGAGCGTAGCGTAGTTTTCCGCCCAGGCCTAGATTTTACACAAAAATTGACCAACAGGGATAGCTACATCTCGGGATCTAAGACTATAAATTAGCTCTAGCCCCATTTCTCTAGTTTGAATCCTGTACTTCTTAAACAAAGGTCGAAGTATCTTTTTCCTTGCCTCAGTGAAGGATACACAATCCAAAAATAAATGGCTCACTGAATATTTCCTACCTCTCTTACAGGGGCACTGGCTATTGTTCTTAACAACCTCTGTTTTTTATTCCCTCGATACGCCACCCAGGGTCAATTCCCATCCTCAAGCACAAGATTTCATTCCGCAAGCGCTTGTCTGGAATATTATATAGGTATCGGAGCAAGTCCGTGTCTCCTGTGAAATTAAGAAAGGAATGGCTGAGCTCTTAATTTTGAGATAATACAAATCCTCTGCCCAACTAGTTTCTATGGCACTTTGCCTGAGTGTACTCTGTCTGGTTAATCAAAACCACTTTCCCTCCTTCTATACACCTCTATTGAACATTCAAGCGCGTTGTCACCGGGTTCCTTTTCCCAGAGAAGGTTGTCATTATGTTCGGTAAGATTTGCTCTAACAATTTGCCGCATGGGGGTCCATCTTTCAGAGATAAATGCTCAAGGCTCTGGCATCAGCCAGCACACTGCAGGCTACAGTTCTCAAATCCTACCTTACAGCTTGGATCATAGCATTTTTAGGGAGATCAAGAAGCAATTTTAGGGAATTGCCTTCTAGCCCTTCCCATACGACTCGCCTGTCTAAAGCCAACACCTCTGCTCCATATAAGGCCTGTGGAATTAGCGTACCCTGAATAACTTTGCTTAGTGGCTCCAGGGTGTGACTGCCAAATTTACGGTCCAACCTT
Source organism: Calotriton arnoldi (assembly GCA_963921515.1). Taxonomy (NCBI): domain Eukaryota; kingdom Metazoa; phylum Chordata; class Amphibia; order Caudata; family Salamandridae; genus Calotriton; species Calotriton arnoldi. The sequence continues at coordinate 5,502,225 of CAWUFW010000169.1, read as the reverse complement.
TTCACCCCATTCACCACTGCAGACAGGGCAAGCCTCTGAGTAGCCATTTGTTTATCCCACCTCAGACCATCTGAAAAGGTTAGCCCCAAATATATATACTCTCTAACCTGCTCTAATCTTACATTACCAAGGAACCACACAAATTTCCTTTTCCTCCTAGTGAAAAGCATTGTTTTTGTCTTATCAACATTTATTGTAAGTTTATTTTCAATGCAGTAAGCATTTAGGGCATTTAGTTTCTATTGCAGCCCGATGGGTGTAAGTTCCATCACCACTAGATCGTCTGCGTACATGAGGCAACTAATGTGCCTACCTCCACTCTTTGGTTTAATCCTGTGTATAGCATGTTGCGTCTGGGGAAGGTCTGCAATAAACAGACTGAATAGCAGGGGTGCTAAAATGCACCCCTGCCACAAGCCGTTCTCCACTGGAATTTTCCTAGTCAGTTTCCCAAGCCCATCAAGATCAATCTGAACCCAATTACCACTATGGAGCTTCATCAACAGGCCCAGCAAGACCCCAGATATCTTCCACTGTTGTAAATTGCGCCAAAGCGTATCTCTATCCACCTTGTAGAAAGCCACTCGGAAGTCAACAAATAGCTACAAAGGCTCCATTGAATTCCTTGCTACTCCCCACAACGTGATCCATTGTAAAACCTCCTTGCTCCATTGAAATCAAATCACTATCAAAAGCCGAGGCCGCTAAGTGCTTTAACAAAGTTTGAGCATATAATTTGGACAGGATATCTAAGAGTGAGATTAGATGGTAGTTAGCTGGCTGATCCATTTTGCCCTTTTTATGAATGGGCTTCACTATAGCCCCCTTCCAAGACTCTGGAAGGAAGTCTGCCAGCGTTGCCCAATGGAAAAATCTACTCAGGATGGATCCTCTACTCAGGATGGATCCGTTTTTTGTACTAAAAAAAGAGCTAAATGCAGGGTTACACTCCTCGCGTAATTCCACCTAATCTCACACAATTTGCTGTCATTTTTCGACATTAAACTGCAGCAAATTTAGGCCCAGTCCTAAAAATAAGCATCTAAATCAGACCATACCTCATTAAATACATTCCTCTGACCAGCCACCTTATATATGTTCCTATACACTTTTAGATCTTCACGTCTCAAAGATTGAATAAATACTTTTTTTTTAAATTTCAGGTGTTAGATTGTTAGATTCATCCAACAACTTACTTGAAGGTCTATATTAGGGAAAATTCCTCAAGTTTCCAAGTCACAGCAATATGGCCACTGGTTAGGTTTGTCCGTCGCACCCTTCTCACCCCTGACCATCCGTGACATTCATCCTGGCCCCCGCGACGAGCATTCTAGAAAGGAAGACTTGCTGATCCCATCGGTGCAAGAACTGCAACTGTGCGACTCCCGTAGACGGAGATCTTGACGACGCCCTTAACGGCCTGGACGGAAGGCGCAGCCGGACAGTAAAGTGATTACTGTAAACGAGTGTGTAACGACGCACAGCGGGGATCATCAGACGTCGGCCCGGACTATGGACCCACATAGCCAAACTTTGCGTCGCTGCACTCCTTAGGAAGGCACAACTACGGGGCCCATCTCGAAGGCTCTGGATGAGCAGGGAACCCGTGATCGGGGGCAGGCCCCGAACCCCAGTGGACTTTGGCGAGAATCGTCGGGTGGCGCGGCACCCGCCTCAGCCACCGGACACTCAAGGTTGGGGCCTCCGACTGCCTCACCGTCAGCGGTATACAGCCCGTAATTACCTGCGCATCTCCGCGAGAGAGAGGGAGGCGCCGTGGCAGGATTCTTCAGAACAGCACCGGAGCGGCCTGCGCTAAGAAGGTGAGGAGGTGGCCAGAAGCTGGTGCAAAGGCCTTGACTGCATTAGACACTAATAGAGGCCTGACCGCCTCATACGCTGCTGCGGAGGGTGCCTTCCCCTCCTCCCCCCTCATACCCTGGTGGTGCTGTGGCTCTGCGGTGGCGAACAGTTGCGGTGCCTGCGCGTAAAGGCACTGTGGCTCAATCCCTTCACTTTTTACTGATCTGGTTGGAGAGCTGAGTGATCTAGGGGCCAGATACGAACCTGGGGAGTGGGTCCTGTGCGCAGCCGAAGCCATCTTCAGATGATTGAGCGATAATGTCTCGTCCCCACCTCGCAGATTTAGCTGCACTCGTGAAGCGGGGGCCCACAGCTACTGCGCCTCCCAATTGACACACTGGTGTAGAAAGAGACTTGGGGTTGCCACACACTATTGCTGAAGTCCAGTACTAGTCCTGACCCAGGGAACACTGCGATGTCGGGGGCAAAGGGTTCCAAGGTGGTCCAACAGAACAAACTAGACCACTATGCATTCCCCAAAACATCACCCCAGGACCAGCGAATCAGAGACAAAACGGGGAGTGGGACAGAAGCGAATCCCCCCGAGCCAAAGCTCAAGGACGTCATGGAGGCCACTCTGGAACAAAGGATGGACACAATTTCCACTGACGTCACGCTCATCAGGGCGGACCTAGCGAAGATCAACGAGAAGGTCAAACAATTGGAGATCACAACAACGAGCTTGGTGGACGACACTTCGCATCTCCAAACCGAGATCCGTGACTTACAACTCTTCTGGAAATTTGCTGAAAATAAGCTGGACGACTACGAAGGCCGCACCCGTCGCAACAACATACGAATCCTGGGTGTACCGGAACGGGCGGAGGGGCAGACGCCGGATCTCTTTGTGGAGGAACTCATTCTTACCCATCTTCAGCCTAAGGGCCTCTCCAAGTTCTTTGTAATCGAAAGGGCGCACAGGGTCCCTGGGGGACGACCAAAGCCTGGCGCTCCCCCGCGGCCGTTGTTGGCGCGAGTATTGAACTTTCATGATAGCGACGTGATTCTTCAAAATGCTAGAGTGGCCCCACCGCTCAGGTATTAGAATGCTGATATAACCTTATTTCCTGACTTTACGCAGGCAGTCCAGAAACAACGGAGATCATTCCTAGCCGTCAAAAAGTTGCTACGTGAAAAAGGTGTGAAGTATGCCATGCTGTTCCCGGTTAAACTTTGCATGGAGGCGGACAGCAGGGCTTGGTTCTTCGATAATCCCCAAAAAGTGGCGGAATGGCTGGCGAGGAGCGAAGGAACACAACTCCTGTTGAAAAACCGCAAGCCCGCCCGGGAGACGTCAGAACTCAGGACCGAGGCGCATGGAGGTCCGCCAATTCACTGAACTTTCCCCGTGTCGGATGAGGACGCAGGTACCATGCAACAGCGACAGCAACTGATTTAAGGGGACTAAACGTGTTTGATGGGACATGACTCTTGGGGCGTGCCCATCTCGGGGAACTATGGGAAGTTGATTGACTTTGGGGAGAGTTGGGAAGACGTAGCATCCATCTCACCCCCACTTTTCTTCAATTAGTTCTTCAGTTGGGCGACAGGCACTCTGCATTGTTGAGTTCATGGGCGGTTTAATGCCCAGAGTGCAGGGGAGCAGGGAGGGGGGTTGTTGGGATTGGGGTATTGTTAGATGTTCTGTTCTTAATGAATCGGCACGCAGAGATTGTGTTCTATGGGAGGAACAAGTGACACTCACATATTACCATGAACATGCGTGGGGACTGCAACATTAAACTACTGAGCTGGAATGTCAACGGGCTTGGGGACAAGGTTAAGCGCAGTGTGGTGTTACAACATATTAGGAGACATGCCCCGGACGTAGTCTTTCTTCAGGAGACACACTTGGTGGGAAATTCCTGCAAGGCACTCAACAGGTGGGGTTACAAACTGGTGGCCCACGTGGGCTTCACCACTGGCTCATGGGGAGTAGGAATACTGCTGCGGAACGCCTTCCCATTTACGGTCCAATCTACATGGACGGATGACCTTGGGAGATATATTGGTATCACAGGGCAGTGGGAGGGAAGTACGCTCACTTGCATGTCCATCTATGTACAACCAGGCCTTCAGAATCGCACGTTCAAAGATTTGGGAGCTGTACTGCTCACACTTCCGGAGGGCCTACTGCTGATGGGAGGGGACTTCAACTCTGTGGTTTCAGGCACACTAGACCGATACCCCCCGCGTGACACTGGGACATCAGCCAGATGGATGCCAGACTTCCTGGAGGCCCTCGGTTTAGCGGACGCGTGGAGAGCATACCATCCAGTTAGTGTCCAACATACGTTTTACTCCGGGGCACATAACAGCCTTTCCCGCATAGACTACGTCATTGTCCCTGCATCCCAAATAGCGCATATCCGTGACATCAGACACTTGGCGAGGGGCATCTCTGACCACTCCCCACTCTGGGCTCACCTGGTGATAGGTCGGAGAGGGGTGGGTAAGATAGCCCCTATAAATCTGGGGTACCTTCGCGACCCAGGGGTACGCAAGGCCCTGGTGCAAGCCGTTGACCAATACTTCCAAGAAAATGAAGGAACGGTCGACTCCCCCTTCACACTGTGGGAGGCATTTAAGTCGGTGATATGAGGGAAGGCACTCTCCCTGATAGCCGGAACACGCAAGGAGAAAATGAAAGAACTGGTGGCTGTTGAAAGTGAGGTCCTCAGACTAGAAGGTGAACTGGAGGAGGAGGTGTCACAGGAAAAGCTCCACGCGCTGCAACTTAAAAGGGATGAATACAAAGCGATAGCCATTGACAGGGCCAGATCCATGGGGAGGGAGACAGCGAGCAGAGTATACGACCTTGGGGACAAAGCAGGTAAGCTCATAGCATGGCTAGACAGGAAAGAACTGGCATCCAGGTTGGTGCCAGAATTGATAGATAAAGACGGTCAATCCATCAAAGATCCTCAAGCTATTGCCAATCTGTTCGCAGCCCACTGTAGTGACATCTATCGCACTCATACATCTCAAACGGTAGAAGATTCCCAGTCCCTTCTCAGGGACATAACACTCCCTACCCTATCAGTTGAAGACCGAGAACTGCTGGACAGCTACCTCACTAGTGACGAAATAGCATTAACGATTAGAAGCCTCCAGTCAGGCAAAGCACTGGGCCCCAACGGCCTACCAATTGAACTCTATAAGCTAGAACCAGACAAACTAGCTCCACACTTGCGATCCATGTTTGCAGAGAGCAAGACACAGGGGACACTCCCGCCAGATCAGAGGGTGGCCACGCTCATCACCATTCATAAAGAGGGCAAACCTAAAACTGATTGCGCCTCGTATAGACCTATCTCACTCCTAAATGCCGAACCTAAAATTCTCGCTAAGCTCCTGGCCAACCGTCTCGTAAAAGTGATCAGCGGATTGGTGCACCCAGACCAGTCGGGCTTTATGCCTCAGCGCAACACCGCGCTGAATCTCCGTAGAGTGCACGGGGTTATGGGACGACTAGACTCTATACAAGAGCCAGCGATTATAGTTTCACAGGACGCATCCATGGCATTCGATACCATTGAATGGCCCTACCTCTTTGCTGTGCTGATGAAAATGGGGTTTGGGACTGAATTTATCCGCTGGATCAAACTCCTCTATTCGAAGCCCCTAGCTCAGGTTGTGGTGAATAACAAAATATCTGACGTGTTTGCGCTGGGTCGGGGGACCCGCCAGGGTTGTCCGCTTTCCCCCCTCCTCTTTGCCCTTGCCCTGGAGCCCCTGGCAGCATGGGTCCGTAGAAACCCAGTTATACGTGGTTTGCGATGGGCAGAGACATGGGAAGACCGTATTTCGCTCTATGCGGATGATATTCTTCTGTTTCTGGCTTCTCCTAAAGCATCGCTGATCGAAGTGTTCGACATCTTTGCAACCTTTGGCAGATTCTCTGGTTACTCCATTAACTGGGGTAAATCTCTCATTTATGTCCTTCACGGAGACCTGCCAGTTGTGCCCAGGGGCTGTCCCATCCAAGTTACCACGGAGGGCTTTAAGTACCTGGGGATTTATGCTACGTCGAACCCACAGCTCCGTTATGACCGCAACCTACTCCCGCCAATGCAAAGATTGAAGCGAGACATAACTGCATGGAAGGCACTTCCTCTCTCACTGTTGGGCAGGGCAGCACTTTTTAAGATGATGTCCCTGCCTCGCTTCCTTTATGTGCTACAAAACTGTCTTGACTCAGTGCCTGCTCGTTACTTTAGGGAAATTGAGGGCCTGCAGAGGGACCTGTTGTGGGGAGGAAACCACGAATAGCACTAAACAAGCTCACCCTTAACTGGTACGACGGTGGGATTAGCCTCCCAGACCTTAAGAAATACTATTGGGCGGCCCACCTCGCAGCTATTAATCATGGCACATATCGTCGCATGGACGACCCGGGTTACGCCATGGACCGGTGGCTCCTCCCGGGTGGGAACTACAACAGAGCTCTTTATTCTAGACCACAGCGGTTCCCCCTCACCGGACCGACAAAACACTCTGTGCAGGTCTGGCACACAGCATCCAAAAGTCTGGGATGGGAGTGGAAACTGACACTAGCAACGCCCCTCTGGGACTCAGAGAGGTTGGGTGACCTATGGAAGTCGAAAGGTTTTGACAAATGGGACCTCATAGGGATCTCAAGTATCGGGGACATGTGAGTAAAGGGCGACGTAGTGCCATTTGCCTCCCTACAACAGAAATACGAGCTCACTACCCCAGAATACTTCCGTTACCTCCAAATCCGGCATGCACTACAGTCCCAACTACCTAAAGGCTCCTCTCCCCCAGAGTCCACACCTCTCGAGGATAGACTGCTTGATGGGTACTTGCCAGAGAAAGCGATCACCCTCACATATAAAAAACTGGTGAACAACACCGCAGATCCCCTCCAGGGCACCAGAGTAATGTGGGAGAGGGATGGCTTCGAACTAGACGATGAGGAATGGCAAGAGGCGCTGGCCTCCCCAAGGGAAGTAGCTATTTCAGCCAGGTTAAGACTTGTACAGCTCAAAATCTTACATAGAGTGTACGTCACTGGACCTTGTCTGGTCCGCATGGGGAGGGCGGAAGGGGGGACTGCAGGAGAAAGTGTGGTCATGAGGGTACGTTCATTCATATCCTCTGGGAATGTGATCTGATTCAGAGGTATTGGCACCAGATACATGCAGTACTTGGCGAAGTGTTGGAATTGGTCATCCGCCCTGAAGCGAAGAGATGCCTATTGAATGTATGGGAACCCACGGACTTGAACAGAATGGGTAAGATCTGGGTCACACTAGGCCTCATGGTGGCAAAAAGGAACATAGCTCAGTTATGGGGAGCCGCAAACCCGCCCACCATAACAGAATGGAAGAAGCATATGGACTGGTGTATGTTTCGGGAAAAGACAGTGTATGTTGCGAGAGGATGCCCCAAGAAGTGGTCTCAAATATGGTGGGCATGGAATACGTACCGAGGGGAGATCTGTAGTCCTCCACGCAGCACCATCGCTGATGACCTGTCTTCACCATAAATGTTGTACCCCATGATATTTCATGGCTCCATTCCTGTGGTCACCAAGTTTGTCACTATGCTGAATGAATTCCTCCCATCTGTAAATTACTCACCTATTTCATGTTACTACACCGATTCAAGTTGTTTAATAAAAAGAATTATAAAAAAAAAAGTTTCCAAGTCACCTTAATGCCAGAACATCATCTGTGTCCTCCCACCCCTCTCCTCTTACCCCTCTTTTCCCCAGTGTAGCGTTTTCTTTAGTCCCGTCCCCATACAGGCTGAGGGTTTGCTATTTGGACTGAGAGGAGGATCTGGGGCTACATGTATGTAGGTTTTATTTTGTGAGTTCCTAATAGCCAATTTTTGTGATTCGCTATTAGGAAATCACAAACACCTATGTACGAATGTGTCCTTGACACATTGAGCAATTCCTAATGGGGTCGCAATTGACTTACCTCATTAATATTCATGAGGTAGGTCACAATTTGCGACCCATTGGGAATCAGTAAAAGCAGAGGAATGGTGGCCTGCTGGAGACAGCAGACCACCATGTCTGTGTTTGCTTTTAAATAAAGCAACGTTTTTTTTGGGTTTTTTAAAATGCAGCCCGTTTTCCTTAAAGGATAATGGGATGCATTTCAAAAAGAAAAATAAAGCGTTTCAGTTTCATTTTTTAAGAGTAGACAGTGTCACTGCCTGCACTTAAAAAATATTTTCGCAACCATTCACAAACAGGAAGGGGTCCCCTGGGCAGTTGCGGCTCCTCCGCTAAGGCGGAGGAGCGTCGCCCCACTTGCAGGAGCAGAAAAGAAAGGAAAAATAAAATGATAATAACGGAATGTTATTATCATTTTATTTTTTCCTCCTGCTGCAGCAGTGCATGAGGGGGCGGGCAGGAGCTGCAGTGGAGGGCTGGTAGAACACTCCTGTGAAAACAGTCATGCGCACTTCCATGTTCTCCATGCAGGCTGCATTACAGCCTGCATGGAGAACATGCCCACACCTCCAGCCCCTGGCTGAGCACTGTGTTACGGCGCTCAGACAAATCACAACGCTGCAATGCAACGTTGTAATTGGCTTAGAGGTTGGAGCCTGGCTGCCTGCTTCCTGTTCCGACCTGGAGTTGGACACAGGCAAGCAGTAGAGAAAACCCGGGACCCGGCAGCGGCAAGGTAAGTTTTATTTTATAATTTTTTTTTCAAAGCAGCCCACGGCCCTCCCTCCCCACCCCCCCCGCGCCTGCCGCCCTACCCGCGAGCCGTACCGGCCGCCCCCTGCCCCTGGAGCCCCTTCCCATTTGCGACTGGGTTACCACCTACTTGAAGTAGGGGGTAAAATACGAATATTTTGGGCCCAAAACATTCATGCATGACATTGCGAGTCCCTATTAGGAAGGGACGTCCTAAACATGCCCCTTCCTAATACCGAATCGCAGAAACCCAAATTGCGATTCAGGAACATGTTATTGAATCGCTATTTGGGCTTTGTACATTCAGAAAGCCTTTTTGCATTCGCAAACGGGCCGATTGTGCAAATCGGCCCGTTTGTGACCGGCAAAAAGGTTTGTATAAGTGGCCCTATGTTCTCTCATGAGAAACCAAAACATCTCTGAAGTGCTGACGGTGGGCCTGATTCACAGAACTAACTTGCGTCAAAAACGTAAAGTTAGTACTTTTTGGTATTCACAGAATACACTTACTCATTTTGGTATTCACAGAATGAACTTACTCATTTCGGTATTCACAGAAGTTAGTAGTCCTAACTTTAGGACTCCTAAATGCCTTCTGTGAATACCGAAAGTCTTAAAGTTAGGATTTTTCTCAGTTTAGGAGTAGTAAAGTTAGGACTCCTAACTTTAGGACTCCTAAATGCCATCTGTGAATACCGAAAGTCTTAAAGTTAGGATTTTTCTCAGTTTAGGAGTAGTAAAGTTAGGACTCCTAACTTTAGGACTCCTAAATGCCTTCTGTGAATACCGAAAGTCTTAAAGTTAGGATTTTTCTCAGTTTAGAAGTAGTAAAATTAGGACTCCTAACTTTACTACTCCTAAACTGAGAAAAATCCTAACTTTAAGACTTTCGGTATTCACAGAAGGCATTTAGGAGTCCTAAAGTTAGGACTACTAACTTCTGTGAATACCGAAATGAGTAAGTTCATTCTGTGAATACCAAAATGAGTAAGTGTATTCTGTGAATACCAAAAAGTACTAACTTTACGTTTTTGACGTAAGTTAGTTCTGTGAATCAGGCCCAATATCTTTAACGCCTCCTTCACACTGAGCCCCATTCTCAGATTACATACACACATTCTAGAATGTGAGCGCTCTGCTGAGTGGAAGAGAATTAAAGTGATAGTAATGGAATTAATACTTTATACACATACTACAGGTGAGCTATTATAACCAGGTGTTTCCCACATAGCCTAACTAGCATTATAAATTTATTCAGGTCAGCTCAAACAAGCTTTTGTGTTATCAAACTAATTACCGCCTCACTGGCTTTATGAATATAAAATTGCATATGCTTTTCAGTGTTGTTGTATTTAGAGGCAGCCACTAGAGACACATAAATGTATACTTCAATAAATTGTTAGAAGCTACCAGAAACAGTGGCAAGTTGATAGTCTGTTGTCCCTTTGCTGAACACTGTAGAATAAACCACATTGAATAAAGTTAATATTTCTCCCAGCATACTTTAAAAGTAGCACAAGGATGTTCCAGAGTTAGAGGCCCACAGGCATTAGAGGCACTGGATGGAGAGAGGTATGCAGAAGTCCTCAGCCTTCAGAGGAGGTTAAAAATAAGACGCAGAAAAAGCAACAAAAGCGATGAGTACAATCATCAACAGCAAAATGATGTCAAAAACCCAGGTTTTACTAACCAAGCTCCATTTTTAAAAGCAGAGGCCACGATGACAATGACCTCGGACTGCACTGCAACAAAAGTGCTGAAGAGTGTCCGAGGAGGAACTGTCACGGGCAGCCATCCACTCTGCTGGGACATAGAACAATTCCCACGTCATCATTATGTGACAGGCTACTATTTTGAGATCCTTTCTTAAAGTGCTCATCTTTGTAGCTCTGGATAAGAGATGTGAGTTTTCTCGTCACACAGGAGACTCGAGCTCTCTGTGAATTATTTAAAGGCCTGGCAGAAAGTAGCCAAGGCGCTGCTCAGAACCTGTAATGTCTTTTGCTGCTGATTTAAAAGTATAATTTATCGTTTATCCTTTTGGTTTTATTATTTTACATATTTCCATATATCGCAATATCCCTTTTTTTAATGTTTTCTGTTATTGCGATGGGTTTAGTTTGCTTTTCTTATGGCAGGCCTCCATGCCCTGATGATCACACTGTAGTGTTTCTCCATAGTACATGCATGAATCCTTTGCAAAATGATAAAAAGAAACTGCACTTCAACTCAGCAATTTACGCAGCAACTCAAATAAACGGTGCCTTCAGATTACAGAAACTGCCATGCTTCTTAGCCACTTTAAAGAGTGAAAATTGGCATTCTATGTCAGGACCGGAGGCTTCAGATTATGCTTATCTCTCTTCGCTTTTATTACAATGAAAAATCCAAGCAGCCAGAAAGATATTCAACAAATTATCACAAACAGTAAAAAACTACAACTCCCTACATCCTGGGCGGTTTGTAAATCCATAGTCCTTCCATTATTTCCACTATCTTTGGTATGTAGTCCCATGTCTGTCTCTGTCCTTCCTCTTTCTTCGCTGCTTCGCAGCCAGTTAAGTCGTTTTTTCCCTTCTTCATGCTATGTTTCGTATGCTTTATTGATTTATTGTATTATTGAATGGCGTTGTTTTGCCTTTTCTTGCAGATTCCTTAAACGACCGCGGGAGCGTTTTCCGCTCCTAACGCGGCCGGACCCCCCACTGGTGCGGTGCCTCTGAAGCCCGCTAGAGGGACTCGCTCCGCTCGTTGCTCTCGCGGCGCCGCTCCTCACAGAGGAGTCGCGCTGTGAGAGCGAGGAGTTCAGAGCCTTGTCCCCGTCTGCCTCACTGTGATGCCCGTCTAAACGGGTTGTATTTCCCGCATATTTATTGCTACGCCCCGGCGGGGGTCCGTATTTTGGGTTTTGTTATCCCGCGATTGACGCGCTTAAGCACAGTAGAGCACAGCTTCACCGTTGCTTGTAACGGTCAACGCGCGAACGCGCTCAACCTTTGCTCACGCATTTTGCGTTAGACGCGCTGGGAGGCAGGCAGCCCGGTCAGCTTCTAAGGGCTATAGCGCGTTTTTGTGTGAGTGCAGCCCTATCGTGACCCTTGGGGTTACCCACAATTCTGCAGCCTTTCAGCCTGCCCCACATTGGTTTGGGTTTCTTCCCACATTAACACTTGGTAGTGCTCACCACTTTAATAAAGGGTTCTTCTATTTACTTAACCCTTCACTTACCTGGTCAGTGTTATTTTTCCCTTCAGTATGGAGGCCCATTCTGAGTATTATGACGAGGAGGTCCAGGGATACCTACCCTGGGATGATGATTTTTATGAGGCAGTTGATACCTCAATCTATCGAGTAGTGAATGAGGTGGTTGGCCCTATGGAGCAACGCCTCTCTGAGAGAATAGTCCACGAGTGTGCTAAATTAGCGGCAACGCGTGCGGAACCCCCGGCGGATTCCAACCAACAATCTGGTGACAATCCTCCACCGCCAAAGAAACAACGACCTGGAGGGGTGGACGTGGATGCTTTTGCACGCCTTAAGTCTGCATTTTTGGCTTCGGGGCCGCCACCCGCCCCCGCACCTCCACCGACAGATGCCCCTCAGGAACCCCTAGAACCCCCTTCCCCTGGGACAGACAATGATGATACGCAAGGGGATACAGATGACAACACGGGGTCTTCACGGCCTTGGCGCCCGGCAGCGACCCCTTCCACTTCTGCAGCCCCTGAGGACTCTGACATGCTTAATCCCGATGACATTATGCATCCACGGTCAGCGGCCAGGGTTCCCGGCGTTAAGGTGGCCAGATTTGTCACGGCCCGTCTCCGCAAGCCCCTTGAAAAGGAGGCTCGAGGTTGTCTACGGGTGGAATGCCCTAGACCCTCTTTGGACGACAAAATAGCTTTCACACCAGAGTTGGACCCTAAGATGGCCACTTTTTTGGCCAAATACATGAAGGATCCCAGGAAAGGCATTGATAGATCCTGGCAATCCTGTCAGGATAAACTCCTTGACGCCATCGGGCCAATGACAAAAATACTGGACATGGCGGAAGAAGCAAAAGTCTCAGGGTCCTCTGTTTCCCCTGAAGTCCTCTCCAATTGGGCCCAGCGGGCTATTATCTTCATGGGCAACGCTAATTGTGCCCTGTCCACCGAGCATCGCCGCTCGCTTTTGATTAAACTAGACCCAAAACTTGGGGATTTGGCCTCCTCGGAGGCGGGGGCAGTGGCCCAAGGGGGCCTTTTCGGCGACCCCTTCGTTAAAGAATTAGGTAAATTTGTCGCAACATTCACTTCTCTGGACAAGGCCCAGTCCAGTATCAAAAGGGTCTTCAATTAGCGGGTTTTCCGTGGGGCCGGGCGAGGCAGGGGCCGCTCGCCCGGCCGCGGCTTCCAACAAAATCCTGCAAGGGGACAAGGCTCTGGTCACGGACAGTATAATTCTACCGCGAACTATACAAACTTCTACCCGACGAGAGGACAACATTTCAGAGGACGCGGAGGCTTCAAGGCCAACGCCGGCGGTGGAAACTCCAACGGTAAGTGAGCTTCCAGCATCACGTGTTCGCATCGGAGGTCGACTGGCGGCCTTTCGGAATGCATGGGCGGACATTACTTCAGACGCATGGGTCCTTCAGACCGTTCAAGGTTTTCACATAGAGTTTTACAGAAACCCCCGACAGGAGGTTCTTCCTCGTCCGCTTTCGTTCAGCGGCCTCGAAGCACAGTTGATCGACGAGGAGGTCTCCGAGCTGCTCTGCAAAGGAGCCATTTGCCGATCATCTCTACATCCCCACGGTTTCCTCAGCAATGTTTTTCTGGTGGACAAGGTCGACGGAGGCCGACGCCCAGTTATCAATCTCAAGGAATTCAACGGATGGTTGGTATATCACCATTTCAAGATGGAGGGAATCCATCTGCTCCGCGACGTCCTCTTGCCATCCGACTGGATGGCACGCCTAGACTTAAAGGATGCCTATCTGGTAGTTCCCATTCACCCACCTCATCGACGGTTCCTACAGTTTTGTTGGAGGGATCTGGTGAACTAGTTCACCGCCCTTCCATTCGGTCTTTCATCAGCCCCTTGGTGCTTCACCAAGGTGCTGCATCCGGCAGTGGAGTTCCTCCGCGCTCAGGGCATTCGTATGATCGTGTATTTGGACGATCTGCTCCTGATGGCACAGTGCCCTCGGACCCTAGCCCTCCAGCTCCAACAGTCAGTGTCTCTTTTGCAGAGCCTGGGTTTCATTATCAACGAGGCCAAATCGGTTCTCCAACCTTCTCAGAAGGTAACTTTTCTCGGATTTGTGGTGGACTCCGTTCAAGCTACTTTGAGTCTCCCATCTCGAAAGATGGCGAAGATTCGACACGAACTACGCCAAACGCTCTCCAAACCTTACACCTCATTACGTCATCTGGTCCAAGTGGTGGGCCTTCTCTCATCGTCAATTCAGGCGATCTTCCCGGGGCCTCTACATTATCGGGCTCTCCAACGCCTCAAGGCGTATCATCTGAGGAGAGGGAAGTCATACGACCATTTAGTTCCCCTCTCGGCGGAGGCCAAGGAGGAGATTGCGTGGTGGTTGTCCCACATGGAAGCTTGGAATGGACGGGCGATTTTCGGCTCAGTTCCAGACCTTATCATAGCATCCGACGCCAGCAGGTCAGGCTGGGGCGCTCGGTGCAGGGATTTTTCCACTGGAGGAGTGTGGTCTGTAGAAGAGCAGAACCTTCATATCAATTGTCTAGAGCTTCTAGCCGGCTCCTTTGCGGTCCGATGTTGGACCAAGGACAGGGTGCAGTCTTCTGTTCTTCTAAAAATGGACAACGTCTCCGCGGTCCGGTACGTCAACCGATTGGGCGGTTCCCGCTCCCGGGCGTTGGCAAATCTGGCAAAGGATTTTTGGGGTTTCTGTCTGGATCATCACATCTCGGTCACAGCAGAATACCTTCCGGGCCAGAACAATCAGATTGCGGATTGGCACTCGAGAAACCTTTACGATTCCAGCCTCTGGAAGTTGGATTCCCAGATCTTCCAATGGATCGATTCTCTATGGGGACCGGTTTCGGTGGACCTCTTTGCCTCCCGCCTGGACAATCAGGTCCCTCGGTTCTTCAGTTGGAGACCGGATCCGATGGCGGTTGCCACGGACGCCTTTCTTCAGGACTGGACCGCAGAGAGCGGTTATGCGTTTCCCCCCTTTTCCATGATAACGAGAACGGCGGCCCAGATCCGCCGACAAGGGACGGAGGTGATCTTGGTAACACCTTGTTGGAGGTCTCAAGTTTGGTTTCCGGTTCTTCTGGAACTTTCTTGGGATTTTCCAATCCTACTCCCCCTGTGTCCTCATCTGCTTCGGAATCCGGACGGGATGCCACACCATCTGGTGACGCAGGGCAGGGACTGCTTCGCCTCATGGTGTGGCGACTTTCAGGCAACGCTGGTCGCTGCCAGGCCTTTCAAGACCGGCTGAAGCCCTCCTGTCAAAGGCTTGGGCAGATAGTACCACGAAGCGTTATCGGTCCGCTTGGACAAGATGGGTTCGTTGGTGTCTTTGAAGGGATTTGGATCCCGTGGTCGCAGGTGTCGTTCACATCTTGAATTTTCTGGCAGACCTGGTGTCCGATGGGCTAGCGTATCGTTCAATAAATGCGATCAGGTCAGCGATTTCGGCGGGTCATGTTCCGCTAGATGGACACCCAGGTGGAGAGCATCCATTGGTCTGCAGGCTGTTGCGAGGTATCCGGTTGTCTTTGCCCCCTGAACCTCGATATTCAGTTCTTTGGGATGTCAACTTAGTTTTAAATCTCTTTTTATCTTGGCAACCAAATAAATATCTATCTTTGAAGGAACTATCTTCTAAACTGGCTATGCTGTTGTGCTTAATCTCATGCAGGAGAGTTTCAGACGTCCGAGCATTGGACATTTCGGCAAGAACTTTTTCTCCTGAAGGAGTAGTTTTTATGATTGGGCGACGTACTAAATCTCATACCCGTACAGTCTCATACCCGGCTTTTCGAGATACCCCAAAGTTATGTGTGGTACATTGCCTCAAGGCATATGAGGACTTGACCCAGGAATTCCGCCCTCCGGGCGAACGACAACTCCTGATAGCACTCAGGAAACCGCACAAGGCTGTGTCTTCTCCCACAATAGCTAGGTGGGTACGTTGGGTCATGCAAGAAGCGGGTATTGACACAAAGCAATTTGGTGCCCATTCAACTAGAGGTGCTATGGCCTCTAAGGCGTTCGCACTGGGAGCGCGCCTAGAAGATTTGATGCGAGCAGCAGATTGGTCTTCAGACTCTATGTTCAAAAGGTTTTATTTTAAACCGGTCCTGGATGTGGCTCAATTAGTAGTAAGTAAGCTTTGAACTAGCATAATCTGAAGCCTCCGGTCCTGACATAGAATCGGAATTTGCCAAGCAGAGTGAGGGTAAGTTCCAATTCTATTAAGGACACGGAGGCGAGGATTATCCCTCCCGGAGCACAGTGGTGCGAACCCACCCGTATCGTAGTAAGTAATCATTTCTTGGCTTTCTTGCTGGGTTTAGGAAATGTTCAGTGTTCAATCTCAGTTCTGCGGTTTGACCGTATTGTAAATTACATGTTTTCTTGGGGGTTTTTTCCTCACCCTGATGTTATCCTTGTTCTTCCAGGGAACGATGGGTCAAAACAGGACCAGTGATGGTTTGGCGTGACTCACGCGAAGAAAGAGGAAGGACAGAGACAGACATGGGACTACATACCAAAGATAGTGGAAATAATGGAAGGACTATGGACTTACATTCCTCCCTGGATGTAGGGAGTTGTAGTTTTTTACTGTTTGTGATAATTTGTTGAATATCTTTCTGGCTGCTTGGATTTTTCATTGTAATAAAAGCGAAGAGAGATAAGCATAATCCTCGCCTCCGTGTCCTTAATAGAATTGGAACTTACCCTCACTCTGCTTGGAAAATTCCGATTCCTCGTTATTTCTTTCTTGCAATACATTCATATTTGTGTGCGTGTATATTATATTGAGATTGCTTATATGTCCTTATTTCTAGAGTGACCCCATGCTTCCTGCGGCTAGAAGGGCATCCGATATTCAAACGTAAGAAAAGTTACATCAAGGGGCTCTCCTGGTGAATGCCACAATAGATTTTATAATACAATCAAATGTCACCAAGCAAGGAGACAGTCCAGAACCTTATCGTTCGTGGTTATTGATGATTTAGGATTAGGTAAGAAGACAAGCTTTTTATATTTCACTGGATGGCCTCTTTAGTTTGTTCTTTGTATTCCATAGCGGGCATATAACAACCGAAGCCGCCTGCAATGATTCAAACAATGCTGTATTTGTAGAATCTGTAGATTCCTTTAAACTCAATGACATGAGTCAGGACTAAAGTTTTCAAAGATCACTTAAAGGGGAATTATCCTTCCCAGCGAGCAGAGAAGGTTCTTGCCATCCCATCCTAGAACAGCACCCAACAAGCCTAAACACAAACGTACATGAGAAACACCCCAGTTGGGTGGGAGTGCCCACCACCTCTGTGGCACCACATTGGACACTGAGGCCTCGCCACTTACAAAACGTTCTATGTTTCTGAAGCCGGGGAACTTTAAATTCCAAATAAAGAGTGATAAAAAAGGGACTCTGCACCAGTGAAAACTTTCCTAGTGCTGTGTTACGTCAGCAGCAGCAGCTGGCTCCCTTTTTTGTCAGTAACGCTGTGATCTATCTTCTTTCCCCGCTGCCAAAACCCATGGGTAGGAATTACAGGTGTTTGAACACTGCCACTCAAGTGACAGCATGGAATCATACATCTCTACATCCTGATCTCCCATTTAGTGTTTGAGTGGTACATTAATGTAAAGATACATTTGGGGAGCTTTTTGTATCTTTGAGAAGAGGCAAAAATTCCTGAAGTCCCCTGACTACAGGGATGTAATAAAAATTGAGTCCACTCTTATTTATTTACAACGATTCCAGAACCACAAACTAGCATTATCAGTCCCCAGTGGGGGTGAAGGAATTGTCAGTGGGCAAGAGTAAACCAGCATTGGCAAAGCTAATAAGTGTGGTGTTCGCCACCAGCCTTTTGGCTTTATCAAAGCTTATTTTGTTTTTTTCATTCCTTTGCAAAACTTTATCATTGAGGAAACTGCCAGGCCCTCGGAAATGTAAAAAACAAAACTGGCTAAAAGCAAAAATATTTTTTGCCTCAAAAAGCGCACATTGTCATAGCAGTCCCTGACACTTAAGAAGCCTGCTCTTTGTGACTTTGCTTCTTGATAGAGGACAGAATACCATCACTCACAGTGAAGCTAGACAATGGCTGAAGTGGACTGACCAACTGCCCTGTGTTGTATGCGGTAGTGGGCAGAAGAAAAATGTGAATGGTACTATAACAGGCCAGTAGATGAAGAAGGCTGGTTGAAAGCTCCTATTGGTAAACTAAACATACTATTTCAGTAAAATAAGAAAAGATCTTCACTAACGCTAGATCTAAACCTTCACAAAAGCAGAGCTTTTCATCCTAGCCAGTGAATTCAGCCCTATGTCACACATTTATAACATTATATCCAGTAAAGCACAAAAGATCCTGCAATAACAAAGGGGACGCTCCTTTGATGGTACAGAGACCAAACACCACTGAACCTTGGAAAAGCTCAATATCAAATACCTTCTGCATAGTTGACAGTCACCGGTGCTTTGTCCACAAATTTTTACTTATTTAATAATAGAAGCAGACTCTGTATGTTTTCTTGTGCAGGAGACCCGCATCTCTGGTTTCCTGAGGAGAGGGAATGGCATTTACAACACAGGCTTAACCATGTGTGCCATTTCAACGGAAGCGGAACAACGCTTGCCTTAACCAGGCATATGCCTTAGCCACGCATATGCATGGTTAAGGCAGTCAGTGCTCTAGATGCAGAGCGGATGGGCGGGAAGAGGAACAGGAAGGATCAGGACAGGAAGGACCGGGACGTGGCTTGGTAAGTAGGGCTGGGGCCAGGGGGTTGGGGTAGTTTTTAGGGCTGGGGGCCGGTTTTAGGGGTCAGGGTGAGGGGGAAGGGGCAGTTTTCAGGGCTGGGGGCCAGTTTTAGAGCTCAGGGCCAGGGTCGGGTTGTTTTTTGGCTGGGGGCCGGATTTTAGGGCTCAGGGTATGGCGTTGGGGTAGTTTTTAGGGCTCGGGCGAGTAGATTGCAGGGTTGAGGCCCGAGTTTAGGGCTCAGGGCAAGGGGGGCTAGGGTGTGATCTTTACCACACATATACCTTTACCAATCATGCCTTTACAACGAAATTTGTTGTAAAAGCATGCGTGGTAAAGGCATGTGTGGCAAAGACGCGGTTGTTGTTAAGACCACGTTGTTAAGGCATGCGTGGTTTAGGGAGTTGCTGTTCCGTCATACAATCCTTGAGAAGGACTCCACTTGATTATGTCATGTTGTTCTCCCGGTATTAGAGTACTAGAGTTTGTAGGGTGGTTAGGTTCTACCTAAAGGAGTACTCCTTTTAACAAGAGTGCATATCCCCCCAGCCCCTACAACTGTCCATGACTTTACTGAGGTTGTGGCTTTTGGTTACTGTAGGATTCAAGAGCTATTCAGTTTTCTTTTCCTATTTACTCTTAAAAACGCTGGGTTGTTGTATGTGGCAGAGAAGCAACACTATCCCGGATGTAGGATGCAAATATACAGATATAGAAAGTGATTTAAAATAATGTACTGAAAAGAAACAGACATTGTCAGAATGCCTAGGTTATCTTAATTGTTTTGCCTCTGTGAATCGGATTCCTGTTTATGAAGCATTTTCACTTTCGGCATGCATTCTTTTGATTTCCCTCACCAACTGCACGCCCCGGACAGAGGGTTAGGATGTAGCTAATATTCTAATATTCGGACAGTATTTTAGGCTGTGTCATGTACTATCTAACCTGCGCTGACAGATGGGAGGTCATGGCACATCCGCTCCGAGGGTGCGCCAAAGGCTAGTCCACGAGTGTGCGCCACATCTCTTCATCGCATGTAATAGAGAGGGTACATGCCAAGGCGGCCCCATCTCGCCTTTATTGTTTGCCTTAGCGATGGAGCCACTTGCTCTCTCACACTGTATTGCACACCATCATGGGTTGCTAGTTGGGAGCCAACCTCTTTACAACTCAAAGGGAACGCACTAACGTTGAGGGGTTCATTGCAGCACTGACACAGTTTGGCCGACATTCTGGTTTGCGGATTAATTGGGTTAAATCTAATGCCTTAAAACTTTCCTTCTATCAAAACCAAATTTGTAATGCATGGGTACTCATGTAAAACCCCTGGACTGGTTAGATTTTAAAACATATAGGGCCCGATTCTGATGCGGGTTGGAAAAGCTTCCCGACCGAGGGCCTGATTCTGATGCGGTTAGGAAGGCCTCCTAACGGCATTTGCTCCTTCCAAATCGGATCGGGAACGTGTCTTCCCGACCGAGGGCCCAATTCTGATGCGGTTAGGAACAAATGTTCCCATTGAAGTCAAAGGGAGTTCAACCAAATCGTATCTGGAAGCATCCGGATGCATCCTACTCCGCCGGTCGGACTTTCCCGATCCGAGTGGGTCGGACACCATTTCCCAACCGATTCGGTCGGGAAGCTTTTCCAACCCGCATCAGAATCGGCCCCATAGTATTCAAACCATTTTTGAAAAGTTAAAGATAATTGGCCTAAGCTCACCTAAAGTGCTGAGCAAAAGAGGATTTTCATGGGAGGGAATGTATCATTGAAGGACTCCACAGATCTGAGTTGCCTATTTGGACCATTTGGTTTTGATTGGAGAGCTGGGACTAAACCTAGTTTTTTCAGTGTCTGTTTTTCCTATGCATTTTAAAATTATGTTAATGAAGGCTTAATTGTTAACCAAAGGCTACTGAGATTTCAGATAAAATGAGGTGTTATTTTTTGTTTCGATGAGGAAGGCATCATCTGTGACTTAGCAGTTTATTTTCTTCAGACTAGTCTGTAACTGGGTTTGCTTGTGCCTTACCCTGACTGGGATTGCGGTGCTGCATGACCAGGGCTCATACCCCAGTCAACCAGTAACCCTAACATTGGTGATCAGAGTTGAGAATAGGACTTGTGTTTGTGCAGTGCCATAACGTGATTTTGTGTACACTACCATCCCATTACTGAGACCAATTCAAGTTTTAAATTCTCCCTGATTGGCTTTTAAAAAAATATTCATTCCTACCTTGACTGTTTGTGTCTGTTGCCCCACCTTCAAGGATGGAGTTTGAGTTTGTCAGCCCGAGAGCTACACTGTGGCTGAGCTCAATGAGTTTTGCCAGGAGAGGAGGCTGCCTGCCAAAAAGGAGCACCAGGAAGGTTGAGCTCCAGAAGACCTTGGCTGCATGCGCAGAGGTCCATCAGTTGCTAACAGATGACCAGGGAGAGGATGATGAGGAGGGATCAGAACAGAAGTGGCCGGAGGATCTTGGGATGCCACCTGATGAGGAGGGGGGTAACCTACTTACGGAATTGGAAAACCCTCACCATGCAGGGAGCAGTGTGTCTTCCAGGGGCCTGACCCCAGAGGAGTTTGAGGATAGGAGGAAGGAAAGAAAGCTCGCGCTAGAGCTAGCCAAATTAATACTGGAAAAGGAAGGCAAGAGGGCCCAGGCTGAGAGGGCCTTGACTGGGAAAAAGCCACTGTTGAAGCATGAAAAGAACATGATGGAGCTGGAGCTAAAGGCAAGGCAACCTACAGGACTCAACAGTGATGGTGGCAGCATACCAACAGTGTCTGCTGGGGAGTGGGAGTCAGCATAACCCAAGAGCTGGTGCCTAACTATGGGGTGGGAGATGATATAGACAAGTGGTTTGCTGCCTATGAAGTTGCACTCGGGGTACATAAGGTCCAAATGGAATATTGGGGGGTGTAGCTTGTGGAAACAAATGTCCACTGTGAGGAGAGGCACACTTGACACTAGAGGCAGAGGATCAGACCAGGTATGCCCCTATGAAGGCAATCCTTGTTGCTAAGTTTGGGCTGACCACTGAGAAGAACCGTCATAGGTTCAGGGGCAACCACAAGCTCGCAAATCAGCCTTGGGTGAATTTCTTATATTATGCCAACAAGACACTGAAGAGCTGGGTGAGGGGAAGCAAAGTGGATGATTTTACTATGCTGTACAACCTAATTTGGAGGTAGGACATGCTCGATATTTGTTTTACAGAGTTGCACCAACACCTAATGTATAGCAGGCTTACTTATCCCAGGAAGGAGGCAGACCTCTGGGTCAGCAGCAGAGAGTCTAAGAAGGCGTCTGGAGGAGGGAACTCCCAAAAGGGTGGGCAGGGTTCTCAAAAGAAGAAAGAGGGGGAAGATAAAAATAAGTTAGGAGTTCTCTCAAGGCCCCTAAAAGAGTTCACAGGGGAAATGGTCCCAAACCTAATCTGGCCACAAGAAGAAAGGCTTCAAAGATCAGAAAACTGGAATGTTTGCCCCTAAGTGCTATGAGTGCTATGAGTATGGGCATATGAAGGGAGATGCCAACTGCTTCAAGAGTCAGAAAAAAAGGAGTTAGGCCCATGGGGCAAGGCACAGGCAGGGCCGTTTATATATACTTGAAAAAGAATGAGCCTGTACCTTGCGTTCTTTGTTTAGTATACAATTTCACTAAATAGTCAAACCCATCGATTTCAGTTTGAGCAGGTATTTTATTTTAACCTTTTTATTTTCACTAGATTCTTATTTTTTGCTGCTTTTTTGATCTTTTTAGAAATCTTCTCAGATTAAATTTTATTCATTATTCCTCTGTATTTTTATGTGCTGTGTGCATTTAATCTCATTCACTAGGGATTCTCATCTCCTGATCCCTCTCTGCCTCCGTTTGCTGACCAAACGGAGGCAGAGAGGGATCAGGAGATGAAAGCAATTGCAGTTCAACCAAGTCAGAGAATAGAGAACGCAAGTTAATCTAAACCAGCGAGCGTCGCTACAAGAGAGGAGGTGATCCAGGTAGCGTTTGAAAAGCCGATAGCGAAAATGCCCGGCATATAAGGAAACTAGATGCAATTGCCTTATAAAAAGACAAAGATAAGAATCCCTAGTGATTGAGATTAAATGTCCTTTGGTGAAGCGTATACCTTAAGGTGAAGATTAGTAAGAATTCTCAGAAACCACCATTGCTGTCAAAATTCAATTGCATCTAGTTTCCTTATATGCCGGGCATTTTCGCTATCGGCTTTTCAAACGCTACCTGGATCACCTCCTCTCTTGTAGCGACGCTCGCTGGTTTAGATTAACTTGCGTTCTCTATTCTCTGACTTGGTTGAACTGCAATTGCTTTCATCTCCTGATCCCTCTCTGCCTCCGTTTGGTCAGCAAACGGAGGCAGAGAGGGATCAGGAGATGAGAATCCCTAGTGATTGAGATTAAATGCACACGGCACATAAAAATACAGAGGAATAATGAATAAAATTTAATCTGAGAAGATTTCTAAAAAGATCAAAAAAGCAGCAAAAAATAAGAATCTAGTGAAAATAAAAAGGTTAAAATAAAATACCTGCTCAAACTGAAATCGATGGGTTTGACTATTTAGTGAAATTGTATACTAAACAAAGAACGCAAGGTACAGGCTCATTCTTTTTTCAAGTAACTGCTTCAAGAGGGCACCACCCCCAATGATGGGAAGTCACAGGGTATAGCCAGTGTAGCGCTTGGATAGGGGGTGGCCACAGTTAGTGTGGGGGAGACTACTGAGGTGACCTTAGTGTCCCTGGGTGATACAGAGACGGTTCCCAGAGCCCACATGCCTTCCAATACTTCAAAGTATAGGCAGTGGGTCCCCAGAAATGGGAAGAAGGCGGATTATTTGAGGGGCACAGGAGCCAGTATGACTACTGTCAGGTGTCATCCGGTGTCCTCAGAGCTTGTGATACCCAATACATTTCACCAGGCTGTCGTAGCAGACAACTGGGAGAGCTACTACCCCATGGCTCTTGCTCCCTTTGAGTGGGGGGAGTCTCAGGTGTTCTGATAGTTGCTGTGCTATGCCTGTGGACTGTCTGTTAGGGTATGATGTGAAGCACACTGCCTGGAAAGAAGTAGAACTCCAGTCACACCTGGCAATGGTTGGGTTGCCTGAGTGGATCTGTGTGACCACCAGGTCCATGGCTGCCCAGGAGGGGAGTCAAGAAGGTCTGGAGCCTGGAAGAATGGCCCAGACAGTTGCTAGGAAAGGGCAAGGAGCATGGGAAGCCAGTCCCTGAATGTCCCTCAGCCCAGGTGGCTGGGGCGCAAGAGGAGGTTGCCCGGGAGCCTACTGGAGAGGACATTGCTTTCCTTGCTACCCTGCATGAACTTGGTGAATGGCAAGTGGAAGAAGGGACCACCAGGAAGGAGTTCTGCAGGGCACAGAAGGAGTGCCCATACATTGAGAGCCTGATGCCGCGTGCGGAAGCCCAGGCAGCTGGTGACACCTCATATAATGGGAGAATGACCTCCTGCATTGTGAGCATAATGCTCCTGAGCATGGGGCAACACGTGTATTGGTAGTTCCCCAATGCTACTGGGCGTTCCTACTGGGGCTGGCTCATGAGATAACCCTGGCAGGACATCTGGGCAGAACAAGACCTTTTACAAGCTTGTCACCCACTTTTATTGGCCCAGGATGAGGACAGCTACTTCTGTATTTTGTATGCCTTGTCTCACCTGTCAGGCTAGTGAAAAGACTGGGAATAAGCTAAAAGCTCCCCTGACTCCCATGCCTGTGGTTGGCACACCCTTTGAAAGGGTGGCAATTAATGCTGTAGGAGCCTTGTAGCTTTAGGCAATAGTTTTATCCTAGTCTTGGTGGACCAGGCCATCCCTCCAAGGTCGGTTACTGCACCTGTAGTGGCTAGGGCACTAAAGGGGATTTTCACCAGAGTGAGTTTCCCCAAGGAAGTGGTGTCAGACAGGGGCGCCAACTTCATGTCTACGTACATGAAGTCTATGTGGAAGGAGCGTGGGGTTATTTATAAGTTCTCCACACCCTACCATCCACAAACAAATGGGCTTGTTGAAAGATTCAACAGGACCCATATAGGCATGACTATGGACCATCTATGGACCATCTTCCTTAGGTTGTTTTTAGAAGACCCCACATTCAAAAAAGAATGGTGTCAGGTTTCTTGGAAGTGCACCAGAGACCTCCTAATCCTTATCATTAACACTGCTCAAAGGCTGGCAGATGCCCTACTAGTAAAGATACAAACAGCAGAGGGGGCACTTAAGTCTACGCTACAGAACACTGCCTACAAATCTAAGTTGGCTGAGATTAATAGTGAGATGGCCGACATGAAAGAATTCCTATTGAAACAAAAAATATCTAAATTACAGAAAGATATTCAGAAATTTGATAAGGAGACAACATACCCATACCTAAAGGCGGATTATCAGGCAACTAAGAATAGTTATTCTTCTGACGACAACTCTGATAATTCCAGGCGGGATTCTTCTGACAGCAATTCAAGCACTGGTAGTTGGGGTAGTAATAAACAGAGGAGAAACAACCAACCCTTTCACCCTCACTACAACGGCCCCTTACCATATACAGGTCCACCGCCACCACCATACTGGCATTACCCCGGTTACCCACAGGGACATCCCCAGTTCTACCCCCCAACGAACCGTCCTTTTTTAGACAGAGGTTGGGGCAGAGGAAAAGGGCGAAGAAGAGGGGCGCAGAAAGGGGTACAGTGGCGGGACCAGGAACAACAATCAGGGGGATCCAGGGACAGGAACAGAGAGAAAAAGAACTAGTGATCAACTTGTCCCAGAGACCCTTAACTGCATTGGAACAAACGGTACTTGAGAAAGGGCTTGGATATGTTCCTACACCACATACCGACAAGTTTAGAGACAATTGTGAGATCCATGAGTTCCTTAGGAAAATTCGCTTGAAAGCATTTTTCCAGGACCAACCAGAGAGTGAGTCCTTGGATTCTGGCCTAAGGAATCCCTCTACCTTTACACCGACCAATAATATGGTTCCCCCAGAGATACTCACGTTTGAGAAAGCAGTTCTCCGTGAGGTGAATACCATCTCCACGAGACACCCATATCACAACATGTCCAACGCTGAACTAGCAGCTGCTAGAACCTTAGCTAATGATACGACCATCACGATCAAGCAGGCTGACAAGGGTGGGGCGACGGTTATACAGAACACCGCGGATTACGACCGTGAGTGTGGACGCCAGTTGGACAATGCTACATATTACACTCCCATCTCGATTGATCCTACACCGAGACTGGCTTCTACAATTGCTAGCATCACCTTTGAAGCAGAGAGTAATGGGTGGATAAATAGAAAAGAAGCAGACTTCCTCATCACTAGAAATCCGCGTACACCTTATTTCTACACTCTCCCTAAAGTACATAAGGGCATATCACCCGTACCAGGACGACCGATTGTTTCGGGGATAGGGTCACTCCTGGAACCCTTGTCTAAGTTTACTGACCACTTCCTGCAACCAATTGTCAAGAGAACCCCATCCTATGTACGGGATACAATGGACATCTTACGCATCATAGGTGATATACAGGACAGGACTAACATTGACCTCTTGGTGACGCTGGATGTGGAAGCATTATATACAAATATCCCCCAACGAGCTACTTTAACGGCAATAGAGATAGCACTAATGAAAGAGGAGTGGAATTCTCCTACCCCTATCTCCTTCATCATGGTATGTGCCACTCTGGCTTTGACAGAATTTTTTTTCGAGTACAAGAAACAACTATTTCACCAATCACAAGGTACATCAATGGGGAGTACCTTTGCCCCCAGTGTGACCTGTATTTATATGGCCACCTTTGAGGAAGAGGTTATCAGAAATTCAAATAATCCCTACATCAGTAATCTGACAATGTGGAAGAGATTTATAGATGACATACTGATCCTGTGGAAGGGGGATGAGGAAACCTGCCTGTCCTTCTGTGAGTGGATCAACACACAGAATCAATATCTAAAATTCAGGCACACTATCTCTTCCACTACCATACCCTTCCTCAATTTGAATATAATACTGGATGACAAAGGGCTCAGTACGTCCTTATACAAGAAGCCCACAGACAGGAACAGTTTACTTCTATACAGCAGTCACCACCCTAGGGCCCTCAAGGATAACCTCCCTTTCGGACAATTCCTCCGTATAAGGAGGAATTGCAGCTCTGTCATAGACTATCAGGATGAGGCACACCGATTGAGCGAGAAACTTAGACAAAGAGGTTACCCCGCACGACAGATAAAAAACTCCAAGAGGGCACGTAACAATCCCCTGGAGGCCTTACTGCAACCCAAACACAAAGAACAAGCAGATAGCCTAACTTGTGTGACATCATTTACACCCAACTCTACACACATCAAGGGCATAATCAAGAAACACTGGGGGATCTTAGGTACAGGTGACTTGAACATCCCTAGACCACGTTTTGCCTTTAAACGGACACAGAACCTTAAGGACATCCTTATTAACACCAGACCTAAGAATGAATCCCAAATGGAACAAAGAACGCTATGGGGTCTTCCACCAGTAAAGGGCCACTACCCATGTGGCACCTGCTCAGTGTGCCATCAGACCACAGTCACGAAAGAAGTGGTTTTTTCTAACACTTTCACATGGAAAATCCTGAGGCATACTAATTGTAACACTACTCATTGTGTCTATCTAATCACTTGCCCCTGTGATATGAAATATGTGGGGATGACCCTGAGAGCTGTCAAAACACGCATAACAGAACACAAAAGCAATGTGAGATGCCAAAGGGTCACTACCAAACTATATACCCACTGTAAGGAAAGAAACCACACACCAGATTCGTTAAAATGGTTAGTGTTAGAGTCCCATCCGATGATTACACAAAATGCACTTCTCAAGATGGAACAGAGATGGGTGCACCGGCTTAAAACGGATCAGGAAGGTCTTAACGACCAAATTCCGTGGGCCTTACTTAATAACAGATAGACCATTCAGTATTGAGGCCACTGTACAGGCCCCCTTTACACCCACTTGTTTGTTACACCTCTACCTGATGGTTTTGATACCACTTGCATCCTGAAACATTACTTAGTGAGTCAAGCGGTGATACATCTGTGAAAGACGCCTCCACTTGACGACACCGACATCACATGGAACCTGCTATATTGCATAGAGAGGATAGTAATTGTACAACTGAGATAATCCCCACCACACCGACTTGGTCCATCTTGGTTTTTTTTTTTTTTTGGGGGGGGGGGTTTAATTAATTTTTTTTTTTACCCAAACGCCTTGTTTTTCCTGCAAGCCTCTTTTAATATATGCCTTACCCAGAATCACTTACACGGCTGTAGACTTCAGTGGATACTTTCTTTTATTCTCTTATCAAACACTGTAAGATGGCCGCCGACTTTTTGCGGTCTTTCTGATTCCAACATCTATTTCATAATGACCACCGTCCTAAGGGCGGTTGTCACCCTGGAATTACACATTTGGATTACCATCTTTTAGTTACACATGTGAGTCGTAGACCTTGCAGTTACAGGTTATTTTTTATGAGGCTTACATTTGATATTTGGGCCTTCCTGCCCTTGGGAGGCACTCTCTATTAGGACATAAGTGCCACTCTAAGATGGCCGCCGACATTCGGCGGTGGGTCATGTGACCTGCTGCAATCAGGAAGCTGAATAGGCCACACCTACACCGATTGGTATTTAAACATGGCCCGCCACTGGTGTTGTCCTTCCCGGTTGAAGCGACGTGGGGGTAGGGTTTGCAGCCGACTGGAGCAGCTGTCAGATGTAAGTACTAAACCACGGGGTTGCTTTCCAGTACTCCTATCTTTAGGGAATTGTTGGGGGCCTGTCGACGGGGACTGTTGACTGCAATGATGGTGTGACCGATCCATTACCCCCTCAACCTACCTATGTACCGAGTGGTGGCTGCACTCCTTGGTGATAACTTGCAGGAATAGCGTTTAGCGCTAGCACACACCATTGTGGTTGCGCCCCACATTGGGCCATACACGCTGAGTGGGGTCCCTGGTACAATCAACTACACATTGCAGTGACATCCCGCGGACGGCCCCTTTTAACCCTTCAAACATGGGTTATGTGGATCACGACCGTGTCGAGGTCCCTGCCGCGTTATGTTGCGACCTCTTCTCACGTGGCACTGCTGTCCTTGTCGCCCTTAGGACACTAGAATCTTGGTGTCTCAACCCCGCTTGAACACGGATGGGAACTAATAGTGACACTACTTGTGGTGAGTAGCCTTGCCCCACAGGATGTAGCTCCCACTTTTGTGATTAGCTAAATATAAGAGATATTCGCATGTGCTTCTGCACACTACATCCCTAGTCTTCTGTTCCTATACAAAATGTATTTATGAAGCACGTTTACAGAGAGAGTTTGACACGATAGAGAACTATGTTCTTCAAATTTTGAAACATATTGTGGTATCTTATTTTTTCTCTTAGATCACCCAACGAATTGAGAAGACTGTTCTCTTAGTGGTAGGTAGCATTTGCACCCTCCACACAGTGTAGATAGATTTTATTCACGTTAGGTCCTGATGAAATGCCGAGGATCGATAGGACCGCAGGGCATGAAACATGTTGACCACCAGAGATGAGCAAAGCTGAGCTGAATCATTAAGACAGCAAGCTGCCACTCTTCATTTGTTTTTAGTCAGGTGGATAGCCAGCCTTAATAAAGTCTTGTTTTTGGACTATCCAACTTGTTTTAACCATCATCACTCACCCACATCTACACCCTAGAGGCCCCACACACGCACTTCACCATACGGCTTGGAATAAAAGATCCCCGCTCAAGAGCCCCTGTACGGGTGCCCGTCGGGTATTGCAGCGCCGACCCGACGAGGGGCAGGTCCATATGATGAAGCATGACACCTAGCTTGCTTGGTGTGTGAGGACCCTAGTTCCTACAAGTGGAATTCCCCCCTCTACCACACACACACACTCTCTCTTCACCCTTATTTTCGAGGAACTACATACCACATGTTGTTATATGACTATGGACCTGCCTGAGCCCATGAGGCAGAAGTGGAACGTCCTCTTGCCACGTCTGTTCTTTGCTTACAAGAAAGTGCCACAGACGAGAGTGGGCTTTAGCCCATTTTAAATTCTGTATGTTCACCCTGTCAGGGGACCTCTCAGTCTGGTTGAAGAGGGATGGGAGCAAGCTCCCAAGAGACCCACTATGATGTGGTTAATTAGATACTAGCCCTCAAGAACAAGATGGCCTAGTTCTGAAAGAAAGCTTCTAAGAACTTGGAGGCTAGACAGGAGGTGATGAAGCAGTGGTATGAACAGACGGCTACCCCTGTGGAATTTCAACATGGTCAGAAAGTGTGGGTGATGGGGCCAGTAGACCCCAGGGCTCTCCAGGATCACTGGACTGGGCCGTATAAGGTGGTGGAGAGAA
Organism: Calotriton arnoldi; assembly: GCA_963921515.1. NCBI lineage: Eukaryota > Metazoa > Chordata > Amphibia > Caudata > Salamandridae > Calotriton > Calotriton arnoldi. The sequence continues at coordinate 5,472,238 of CAWUFW010000169.1, read as the reverse complement.
AGGGGGAGTCCACCTACCTGGTGGATCTCAAGACCCCCATGAACCCCTTAGGGGTACTCCATCTCCGCCGCCTCAAGACCCATTATGAGAGGTCGGATTTCACCATGCTGCTGGTGACAGATGATGGGGAGGAGGAGGAAAGTGAACCTCCCCCTGATCTCCTCTCATCAAAAGAGAAGGATGGGTCAGCGGAGGGTGTCAACCTCTCCCCTACCCTGACCCCAGGGAAGCAGAGGTGTCATGTCCTTTAGGCTAGTCCTGCCATGTATACCCCTTTTTACACACATTGTCCCATCCACATGACAATAACGCTTTTGAACAGGTGACCTTTTACCTAGTAGCTTGCTCCTGTCTCTTCGACACCAGGTTCTTAGTATTCTATCATAATCCCTGTACCTGACGTACATAAACATGTCCTCAGGCATTGCATAATTATTCTGTATAAGGGTCACCACTTTTTTTCCATCCTTGGCCAACAGGCCCGCTGTGCATGATCGCATTGTTTTAGAAAAACATTATGATTGTTTTCAAAACATATTGATTCTAAAAGAAACCCTGGAGTGACCACTCTAGTATATAAGACCCTTATTCCCCCCTGCAAATTAGGGGAGAATTCCTCCCAAGCTGACACAGGGTCCTGCATGCTGAATCTTCGACACACAGCGGTCTGACATCCATTGCGGCATGTCATGCTCGGAGCAGAGACGGGGTCCTTCATTCTCTACCATCAGGTGAGGGGGTTGGTTGGTTCTTCCCTAGGGGATTCTTGGCTATATATATATATATATATTTTACAGGCTCCAAGGTCACCCAAAACTACCGAACTCTGGATGGGTGCTTTCTCCGCAAAAGTGAGGGTGAAATCACTTGATAATGTTGAAGAAAAAAGGGCACGGAGCACTCACGGGACATTTAAAGATTTTAATCTTGAGCAAATGCATTTCGGCGCAAGCCTTCTTCAGTGCTGGTTCATTAGCACAATGGTTTGCATATGTTGTTAAATACTTTCTTTGGTGGAGCCAGAAATGTAGCCAGCAAAGAAGGACTGCTGATTCAAGTCCAGATACCAGTATTGCTGGCCGCCATGCCAGTATGTAAGTTAATGACGCTTAAACCATATAGGTAACATTTTCGTTTTTCATGTATTAAAAGTTCTCACAGTCTTGAGCATTCATTCTTGAATAGAGTGAAAAACGAAATGTCTGTTGATACCTGTCACGCAGGCCAAATCAATGCAGTCCTTTAGGATGATGAGAGGCCTCTGTTCTCCCATACACAAGGTGCCACACTCTTACTGTCCCTCGCCACTGCAGCTGTTCCGGTTTTGTACATCCCCGTTGGTTTCAGTCTGTATGACTCAAATCCATTAATTCATGATTAACGACCTTGCAGGTCAACAGGTTTGTATTTCCATTCCACACGCTGCGGTTCTGGCAGTAATTCAATTACAGGCTCCAAGGTCACCCAAAACTACCGAACTCTGGACGGGTGCTTTCTCCGCAAAAGTGAGGGTGAAATCACTTGATAATATTGAAGAAAAAAGGGCACGGAGCACTCACAGGACATTTAAAGATTTTAATCTTGAGCAAATGCATTTCGGCGCAAGCCTTCTTCAGTGCTCGTTCATTAGCACAATGGTTTGCATATGTTGTTAAATACTTTCTTTGCCCCGTGAGTGCTCCGTGCCCTTTTTTCTTCAACATTATCAAGTGATTTCACCCTCACTTTTGCGGAGAAAGCACCCATCCAGAGTATCAGCACTGATACTCTTTGCAAGTGCACCCTGAGAATTGTAGTGTTCATTGACTACGGTGACACCTAGTAGTCCGTGATTGGTGTATATAAATCACGTGATTTTGCTGCAATCATGGGACTGTTTGTGCTTACCTGTGAACAAGGCTTGTAAGGAGCTGAAACGCGTCAGGACGATTATTTTTAAGCAACTGCCATATTGCGCATTCAATAAAGTGCCCGAATTCCTCTGAAGTTGGTGTGCTGTGTTCTTCTTTCAATTGGGAAGGAAGTATGTTTGGATTATGTCAGGATGCTCCGGTCCCGAACGCCGAGGCCACTCTGCTGAGGTCGAGGCTCCCTGCGGAGATAAGTGGTGATGGATATATTTATATATTTATACAGGAGCATGTCCGTGAGCTGAAATCCTATGTACAGGACACAAGTGATTTTATTTGTAAAATCAAGGACATATATTGGCAAAATGGCTACTTTTTAATATCTATGGATGTATCTTCATTATACACATGTATTAAGAACTGTGATGGTGTAAAAGCTGTGGAATATTTTCTAGCGAATAGGCCACTAAACTTTGTCGAACATAACAAAATGTTAATGGATATGCTGACTTTTTGTCTCGAAAACAATTTGTTTTTATTTAAAAATCAGATGTACCAGCAGATACAGGGGGTAGCAATGGGGGCCAGCTTTTCCCCCAGCTATGCATGTTTATTCATGGGTTGGTGGGAAGAGCTGGTCCTCAAGAGACAATTTGAACAGATCTACAAAGAAAATGTCATCACCTGGTTAAGATTCATTGATGACTTGTTCATTGTGTGGCAAGGCACAGAACAAGAAGCAAGGGATTTTATCAAATCTATTAACATCAATAATGTCAATTTGAACTTCACATTTGATATTAGTGAGGAAATGGTTACCTTCTTGGATGTGCAAATCAAAGCCACAAATGACCGATTAATGACATCATTGTATCGCAAAGACACAGCTGGTAACACAATGTTAAATGCGTCAAGTGCGCATCCTCCACATTTAATACGCAGCATTCCCTATGGGGAAATGTTGCGTATTCGCAGGATATGTAGTGATGAGGATGATTTAAAAATCAAACAGAGGGAGAGCAAGAACAGATTTTTGGAAAGGGGATATAGTACTCAAATTGTAGATGCTGCCATATTGAAATCAAGAAAGAAAGCCAGGGAGGAATTGCTGCAATATAAATATAAAAAAGATGTTAATAGTATTAAGGATACATCCAGGGAATCTACTAGGCTTATCATAAACTACTCTAGACAGGAACAACAATTGCGTGGTATTATAAAGCGTAATTGGCCTATTATTCTGGATGATCCCATTATTGGGGGCTTACTCCCCAAACATCCAGCAATAACATTTCGAAAAACTGCATCAATGGCCAGTGCCCTGGTAAAAAGTAGCCCGGAAATACAAGATCAAAGTAGCTGGCTTACGGCAAGGAAGGGATTTTTTAAATGTGCCAATTGTAAGGCGTGCCAATACGGTTCAAACAGAACTAGTTACCATTCTGCTTTTAACAAAAAGGCACGTACTATAAATCAGCATTTGACATGTCGTACAGATCATGCCGTTTATGTCTTAGAATGTAAATGCAAATTATTATGCATAGGTAGTACAAAATTTTCTGCCTATAAGAGAATATTACAGCACATAAGGGCAATTAATAATAAAGATTCCAGTTACCCTGTGGCTAGGCACTTCCAAGAACAGCATGGGAGCAACCTCAAGGATTTCAAGTACTATGTAATAGATGCGGTTCCCCCCAAAGGAAAGGAGGTGACCGAGAACTAAGACTGAGACGTCTCGAAACGCGATATATATTGGAGTTAGATACTAAGTATCCAGGAGGTTTGAACACTAGTGAAGACCTTTACACCTATCTGTAAAGCATTTTTTATTAGAATGAATTTTACTAGAATAATTGTGTACATTTTCACAAGCCACAAGGTCAAAGTCACATGAATAAAGATTCCAGAATACAGTATCTTGCCCAAAAGTCCACCTGATAATACATGTAAAAATCTGAACCTAGAACACTCATCACAAATTGCACATCCCCTCATGAAAAATATGGAGTTTTTGTATTTATACATATATTTAGGCATTTTTTAGATAGAAAGAATTTTTAAAAAAAGTTTTTTTAAATTTAAAAAAAAAAAAAAGGTTTTTAATCTATTTTTAAATAATTGAATTGTATTTATATATATTTATATGTATTTATTTATTTATATGCATATTTATATGTATTACAATCATGGGAATCAATTATTTATGAATTGGATGAATTTTACTACTTGCTTCTCTTTGTAGGAATATATTTGTACCTTTTCCAAGAGTCATAATCAAAGAAGGATATTGGATCACTAATTAGATGAACCTTGGCAATTGAATGCTCATTTAAAAATAGAATTTTATGTTTTGCACTATATAAATATTTGCACTTATGGTAGCACTTTTTGCACTTAAGATAGGTTTTATATTTGGTCAATGAAATATGGAGATGTCAGTTAAATCAATGGATTTGTAAAAAAAGCATTTATGCAAGGAATTTTAAGATAAAATTGATGAAAAATATGCAGAAGTATGTACTATATATTAAGAAAAGATATATAAGTGAATATCACTGCATTCAAATGTGCATTTAAGCAGGTATTTTGTAAATAATATAAACAAACAAACTAAGGATTTTTTCCATGTCTATGCATTGACCACAACGCACTGTCACTTTAAATTGGTATCCCACAATGTGTAGCGCTGTCATGTGATCAAGGCGATACCAAAGGGGATGATGGACGGAGCGTTAGAGCAAATCAAACACTCACCCCCAGTCAACTGATCTGGGTTTAATCCATCATCATTCTTTAGCTCACTCCACCACCCCAGTTCAGACATGGCCATATGCAAATCAGTCTGACCCTGTGCCTCATGGGAACAGTCCAGCCCGAACTGCCAAGCCATGTCTTCCCTGGACCGGAAACAAGCATCCTGGGTCCGGTTTCGGGTTCAAAACTCTCATCAGCCAGGCTATCTTGAATCCAGTGGCAAAGTGAGCAAGGGACCCACGTGTGGGCATACCCTGCCAACTTAGGGCGAACAAAGCGATACCAAAGGGGATGATGGACGGAGCGTTAGAGCAAATCAAACACTCACCCCCAGTCAACTGATCTGGGTTTAATCCATCATCATTCTTTAGCTCACTCCACCACCCCAGTTCAGACATGGCCATATGCAAATCAGTCTGACCCTGTGCCTCATGGGAACAGTCCAGCCCGAACTGCCAAGCCATGTCTTCCCTGGACCGGAAACAAGCATCCTGCGACCGGTTTTGGGTTCAAAACCCTCATCAGCCAGGCTATCTTGAATCCAGTGGCAAAGTGAGCAAGGGATCCACATCTGGGCATACCCTGCCAACTTATGGCGAACAAAGCGATACCAAACCCAGATCAGTTGACTGGGGTGAGTGCTTGCAATGTTCAACACTCCGTCCATCATCCCTTTTTGGTTTTGATAAGTTCGCCCTAAGTTGGCAGGGTATGCCCAGACGTGGGTCCCTTGCTCACTTTGCCACTGGATTCAAGATAGCCTGGCTGATTAGGGTTATGAACCCGAAACCGGTCCCAGGATGCTTGTTTACGGTCCAGGAAGACATGGCTTGGCAGTTCGGGCTGGACTGTTCCCATGAGGCACAGGGTCAGACTGATTTGCATATGGCCATGTCTGAACTGGGAGTGGCGGAGTGAGCTAAAGAATGATGATGGATTAAACCCAGATCAGTTGACTGGGGGTGAGTGCTTGCAATGTTCAACACTCCGTCCATCATCCCCTTTGGTTTTGCTATGTTCGCCCTAAGTTGGCAGGGTATGCCCAGACGTGGGTCCCTTGCTCACTTTGCCACTGGATTCAAGATAGCCTGGCTGATGAGGGTTATGAACCCGATGCCGGTCCCAGGATGCTTGTTTCCGGTCCAGGGAAGACATGGCTTGGCAGTTTGGGCTGGACTGTTCCCATGAGGCACAGGGTCAGACTGATTTGCATATGGCCATGTCTGAACTGGGGTGGCGGAGTGAGCTAAAGAATGATGATGGATTAAACCCAGATCAGTTGACTGGGGGTGAGTGCTTGCAATGTTCAACACTCAGTCCATCATCCCCTTTGGTTTTGCTATGTTCGCCCTAAGTTGGCAGGGTATGCCCAGACGTGGGTCCCTTGCTCACTTTGCCACTGGATTCAAGATAGCCTGGCTGATGAGGGTTATGAACCCGAAACCGGTCCCAGGATGCTTGTTTCAGGTCCAGGGAAGACATGGCTTGGCAGTTCGGGCTGGACTGTTCCCATGAGGCACAGAGTCAGACTGATTTGCATATGGCCATGTCTGAACTGGGGTGGCGGAGTGAGCTAAAGAATGATGATGGATTAAACCCAGATCAGTTGACTGGGGGTGAGTGCTTGCAATGTTCAACACTCCGTCCATCATCCCCTTTGGTTTTGTCATGTGATCAAGGCAGGGATCTGCCGAAACGCGTCATGGCTGAACAACTCTGGTGTAATTAAATAATAATTTGCACTGAATCTGGGTCCGCTCTCGTTTCTAGTACCTTGAGGAGTCGTGGAGAACGAGGTAGTTGCATATATATATATATATATACACACACACACACACACATAGACATGCAACACCTACATATCTAGGCTAGGTACATTTATGCAAAGTACGTAGGGCGCGCATTATAGGAGTATACAAATGCTACTGTTTTATCTGAACTGTATATGTTCACCTTTTTAGCACTATGGTAGAAATGTATCTACTGTTTACTATATTAGTGCTTGTGATTTCTTTCGTATGCTTCTGTCTCCTGATTGCCGCAGCAAATATGTTTTACACAAGACTAGCGCTGGACCAATAAATACTTATTTAAACGTCCTAACCGCCATCCTGTGTATTTTCTGAGAGTAAGCAAGCACGAGTGACTGAGCGAAAAGTACTGTACAGTTTTCCACGATCCCCGTGGAATCAGGGTTGTCATGTTCAGTGGTTGCCAGAAACTACCTACACCACTGTAAGATACAGGGGGGTGGTAGTGGCACTGTAGAGCTAGCTGGTCTAATGGCTGACATATCCTGAGGGGGTGTCCGGGAGCGGTTGGACACTAAGCCCTCAGTTTAGGTAATCCAAAACGCACACGTCCTGGGGAGTCCTAGGAAATACACGACATGGCGCCCAACGTTGGTTACGAGAGTTACCAAAAATTATCGAAGAAACCTATGCCGCCTTAGGAAGAGATAGTGTGGGAGCCAAACCAGGGAAACCACAAATGGCGGGTAGTCCCAACAAGGACAACTCGAAGCAAACATCCTCTTCTTCTAAAATGAAATGGGATAACAAACAATCCAAAAATAACAACACAGAAAACAATTCACGATCAAGGGGTGGATCTCCCCTACGGGAGTCCTCTGAAAAGAGGTATAACCTTAGGAATCGTAATAACATTAGGAAACCAGACAGGTATCAGGACACTGATACACGTTCCTTTTGTTCCTTTCAGGGTTCATCAAAAAACTCGGAGAGGGACAGGCGATCAGAACAAAAGACTGAAGATCGACCAAAGACAAAAAGGGAAACACATCGTACTTAGATTACATTATCAAGCAGGAAGAACAACCTAAAGCAAAGCCTCAATTCATAAAGAAGAAAGTAGCTGGCTTGAATATTAGACATGCCCAGGTTACAGAGGACTCAGCTTCTGAACGGGGAATGGGCTCTGATGATGCTAGACAGCGCGGCAGAAGTAACAATAGCTTGCCAGGACCTGAAGGATTTTCTCGTGACAGCAGTATTGAATGAACATATTGTGGAAACACCTGATACAAGAGTTAGTGTTCCACATAGACTGTATGAAATCACACTCCAAATAGAAGGGGACAGCTCAAAAAAAGTTAAATGTCTCTTTTGGGAGACCTTAACATTTGGATATGACATCCTGTTAGCAGAAAAAGATTGGCCGCCAGAATTTGTGATGGATTGCCCAAAAGGGGAAAGCGTAAAGACAGATCAAAGAAATCTTAGACCAACTTGAATACCAAGGTGTGATTGAGACTTGCACCTCCCCTATGAACAATCCTTTGTTTCCGTAATGTAACCTGACAACTCATATCGTCTTGTTTTGGATTACCGACATTTAAACACATGCACACGAACATTTGCAGTTCAAAACGCACATAGTGCCGCATTAATGAATAACACTGTGCGGAAGAAATACAAAACAACATTAGAGATCTCGAATGGATTCTTCTGTCAAAATATAGCTCCAGAAAGCAGATATTTGACAGCATTTTCTGCCCTCGGCACTCAGCGTCACTTCTGTCGTTTGCCCCAAGGATTTAAGAACAGCCCGGGGCTATTCTCGGCAAGAGTGTCAGAATTATTACAAACATGCGACGAGGAGGCAGTGCCCTATGTAGATGATATCTATCTGACGGACGATGAATTACTTGAACACTTGTGCAGGGTGAACAACATAATTGTGGGATTCGCCACTTTGGGCTACAAATTTAATTTCAAGAAATCAAAAATTGCCTATCTCAATGTCCTATTTTTGGGATATGAGCTATCAAGTGAAGGCAAGAACCTGGCAGCCAACTTTTTAGAAAAGTGTGCGCTGCTCCAACCTCCGAAGACTCTGAGGGTTTGCAATCCATTTTAGGATTTCTAAATGTTGGCAGAACATACATTCTGGATTATGCAGAAAGAGTAAAACCTTTCTACGATTTAATCAGACCTGATTTCACAGCACATCATTGGGCATAGGAACACACAGATATTCTCTGTTCCGTTCAGGCTGAAATAATAGCATCAAAACATTTGCACACCCGTGTGAATTCTACCAACTTGGTGATCTGGGTGGTCCTGGGTTTATCAGGATATACATACATCACTTTCAATGAAGGTGAGACAGTCCCAATTGCATACAAATCACATTTATGCACAAATGCTGAAATGCGATTTGCAGCCACATAAAAAATACTGACAGCAGTACAGACTGCTGTAGTGAGAGAAAGAGCACTAGCACAGGAGAAACGCATAATCGTTGTAACCCCGGTACCAACTTTAGAAGCTGTTACCAAAGCGAGCATTCCAAATGCAAAAGCACTGCATCCGCGATGGATACAAAAGGCTAATTCCCTCACTGCAACAGACGTAGATTACAAATATGATCCTACACTGAAAACACAAGCATTCCTGCAGTACGAACAAGAATACCCTCTCCCGAATTAAATCTTGCCTCTAGAAAAATATGAGTTCATCATTTACACTTATGGTTCTGCTCAGCCTGCCATTGGATGTAAACAACAGTATAGCGCAGCATGTGCTATAGTAAAGGACGTATGTGGGACGGTAAGTTCCATCCCAGCAACACAACTACACAATCTCTAGGAGATTGCACAGCACAGCTGGCAGAACTGAAAGCCCTGATACTAGCACTACAATATACGGATCGGGAATTCCCCACACTGATAGTGTGCGATTCGTTCTACTGTGTACAGTCTTACAATGAATATCTTCATTACTGGGGCCAGAAAGGTTTTAGAGAGTCCAAGGGTTGCACAATTAAGAATAAATTGTTATGGGAACAAGTGGCAACGCTGAAGGAATGCCTGCCACGGGCTCAAGTTATTCACGCCTTGAGTCATCAGCGTGTTGGCATACACGTTGAAGGGAATTCACTGGCTGATGAAGCTGCCAGGGCGACAGTGCGAATTGCTGCTGTTGCTGCAATCACTCGTTCTAGCACGAGGATAGACTGAGACAAACTGATAGCTGTCAACGCCTCGAAAAACAGCTCTGCCAAAGGACTTTCCACTCAAGTATTCCTATAAATTAGATGCACAAAATACACTGTATGCTCAAATTCCAGGAGTGAGGGATAGAGTTATACCGAACATGGATCGCAGATTAGGTTTGATTCAAACTGCACACGAGGGTCTGGGCTCAGCACACGCAGGAGTCACTGCTGCAATTTCATTACTGAAGCGGCGATACTGGTGGCCAGGTTTGTCTAAACAAACCAAGGGTTATGTCCTAAAGTGCGACATCTGTCAGCAGATAAAAGGTTCCACCGTAGCACAGCTACTGCAAACACCATTACTCATTTCAGACAGACCTCTTGCATGTGTCTATTTGGACCACTGCGGCCCCCTAAATTCAGATGGGGCCTACAAGTACATCTTGGTGGCAGTGGATTCATGCTCTAGATTCCTATGGGTTTGGCCTCAGCACTTGGCTGACGCCCAACTGTTATACAGGATTTGCGAGTCTTCATCGGGATATACGCAATTGGCATGTTACACTCCGACCATGGCCCTGCGTTTAGCTCTCGGGCTTACAAGGAGGCCATGGGAAGTATGGGCGTGGCCTTGTGGTACTCCTCCCCATATCCCGAGGGAAATTCGGTGGTGGAGAGGAAAAACCGGGACCTAAAGCTATCCTTAACAGCAAGGGTATTAGGTGCGGGCGGTAGTTGGGTCAATCACCTATATGGGGTCCAGTGGGCACTTGACAACATGCCAAGAAAATCCTTGGGAGGACGTACCCCCTATGAGATCCTGTTTTGAAACAAGAATGTGGGTACCTGACCTCGATTGTGCCAGCACAGTGGTGGATGTAAAACCATTTGAATTGAATGATCGTTTGGCTATTTTACAGGAACTCAATGAATTCCGGGCAATGTCCAAGTAAAACGCACCGCCACTCGGAAGTGAAACCGGTTCCGGCAAGATCTGCCTGGGTCCCAAAGATTGGGGACCTGGTCAGAGAAAAGATCGTGGAGAAGAAGGAGTTTGGGCCATCTTACAGAACCCATGTACCTGTCCTGGCAGTCGAAGGAACAAGAACAGTACTTCTTCCGCCTCTTGACGGCAAAAAAGAAAGAAGATTCGTCTCCATTGATCTGATCAAACCACACTATGAGGCCGATCCTCAACAGTAGGCCGCATGGAATCCTGAGTAGACTAACAAGCTAAACCAACAGCAATAGACAGGTTTCAGAGTGTTATAGGTAATTGTGTAGATCCTCACTAATGTTTAGACCTGCTGGTGATTTAGTGTTGAGCTCCAAGATGTAGGGTGTTTCTAGTTGCCTCAGCTTTTTTTCACGGTTACCGCCCCGTCTGAGTGGGGGTACACTGTCAATAACAAAGTATTTCAAATGGTCCAAGTTATTGTTATGTACATCCTTAAAGTGTCTTGCTACCGGGTATGTTGCATCACTATTGACAATGGCATGCAGATGCTGCAAAATGCGCATGTGGACTTGCAGTTTGGTGCTACCAACAAACCTTAGACCACAGTTGCATTGTAGTAAGTAGACTGCATACTCAGTTCTACATGTGAGTCTGCTCTTGATGGTAAAGGGTTCATTTCGGAAAGTGGCATTGACTCGAGTAGTGTTAATGCCAAATTTACAGGCTCTGCAACTACTGCATTTGAAGAATCCCTTGATGTCAGTAAGCCAATTAGATTTAGAGATGACTTCTGGGCTACTCTTTACCAGCGCGTCATGCATAGAGAAAGCGCGTCGGTATGTGATAGTAGGGCGCTTTGCTACAAGGGCCCCTAGGATGGGATCTGACAGAATAATACTCCAATGTTTATTGATAATAGATCTAATATCTCGCTCCTCCTTGTTGTAGGTGATGATGAGACGAGTATTGACCACCCCCTCATTATTGGACTCTGTAGGGGCATCAGTGTTACTAGGATTAGTGTCAGATCTACCTGTCAGGAGCTCTTCCCTGGGTATTAGGTGAGCTCTGGTAGTCGCCGTGACTATGGTGTGTTCAGAGTAACCCCGTGCTCTGAATTTCTGGTGAGCCTCACTTTGGCACTGTGCGAGGTCACTGGCAGAGCTGCAAATTCTACTGAGCCGGAGCATTTCGCCATAAGGGATGCTGGCAATAAGAGGTCTAGGGTGGAAACTGGAGGCATGCAGGGTAGAGTTGCCAGCTGTTGGTTTCCTGTGGAGTTTAGAATGTAGTGCGCCATTCGAGATATAGATATTGACATTGAGAAATTCAACAGAAGTTGCACTGATATTCGCATTAAATTCAAGGTTGAGATCATTGGAGTTAAGAGCAGAGATAAATGACATTGCACTATTGATGGTACCATTCCAAATAACAAACACATCATCGATGTACCGGAGCCAGGTCACAATGTGACTGTTCCAGGCACCAGAGTGTGTCACCCTGAGGATCCGCTCCTCCCACCAGCCCACATGAAGACATGCGTAACTGGGGGAGAAGCAGGCTCCCATGGCCACACCCCTGAGCTGTTGATACACCGATTTGTCAAACATGAAGAAATTGTTGTTAAGACACCACTCCACCATGAATATATATATACACAGACATGCTACACCTACATATCTAGGCTAGGTACATTTAGGCAAAGTACGTAGGGCGCGCATTATAGGAGTATGCAAATGCTACTGTTTTATCTGAACTGTATATGTTCACCTTTTTAGCACTATGGTAGAAACGTATCTACTGTTTACTATATTAGTGCTTGCGATTTCTTTCGTATGCTTCTGTCTCCTGATTGTCGCAGCATATATGTTTTACACAAGACTGACTCTAGACCAATAAATACTTATTGACATACCGCCATCCTGTGTATTTTCTGAGAGTAAGCAAGCACGAGTGACTGATCGAAAAGTACTGTACTGTTTTCCACGATCCCTGAGGAATCAGGGTTGTCATGTACAGTGGTTGCCAAAAATTACCTATACCAATGTAAGATACAGGGGGATGGTAGTGGCACTGTAGAGCTAGCTGGTCTAATGACTGACATATCCTGAGGAGGTATCCGGAAGCGGTTTGGACACCAAGCCCTCAGTTTAGGTCATCCAAAACGCGCAGGTCTTGGGGATTCCTAGGAACTACACGACAGAGGGACTGCTACCAGTTACTGGAACACTCTGCCTCCTTATTTCCCCTCTCTCTCCTGGGCTTTCACACTTGTGTTCCCATAATATAGATACCGGGGGAAGTTATCCCTGTCAAAAAGGAAATGTACAGGCTTTCTGACAAAGTGAGGGCCAGCATCAAATTAGAAGTCACCAAGATGCTGGAATTCTGGGATATTGAGCCCTCCAGTAGTCCCTGGTCCAGCCCAGTGGTGCTGGTACCAAAGGCGGCTGCCCCAGAACTCAGGTTCTGTATTGACTGCAGGGGGCACCAAGACTGATGCACACCCTATCCTTCGAGCTGATGAGCTCATTGATAGGCTAGGGGCTGCCAAGTTCCTAAGCACTTTTGATTTGACTTCAGGGTACTGGCAGATTGCCCTGACTGAGGGGGTAAATAGAGATTAGCCTTCTCTACCACAGAGGGCCACTTTCAGTTTATGGCGATGCCATTTAGACTCAAAAATGCCCCTTGGACATGGTCAGGCCACGAACGAAGATGACCGCTTAAAGCTGGAGCTCCGCCGAGAGTCAGGTCCCGGATGGAGTCAGCGGCTTTGACGGTGGGACGTGAGCCCCGCAACCCATCTCTACTGGCTCACTCTCACCCCCTGAGACAGGGGTGCCTTGGCTGCCTTTTGTGCCTGCAAACCCCTGTACACACAATCTGTGGCTGGGCGGCCACCCTCTGGGCCTTGAGGCAGGAACAAAACCTTGGCCCTCTCGCAGGGGTCCCGCTCAACCCCTCTCTCCTACTAGCGGCTCCCTGAGCCCGACTGCCGGCTGCCGACGCTCCTCCCCTTATGAGGCTCCCGGTGAGTACGGGACCTTTGGCGGCAGCATAGAGGTCCTGGCCGGGAGTCTTGCGGCGCTACGACCGGAGGGCCGCCAGTGATGCGGCCCATCCTGCGGGACCCTTGAGCACCCTCATGTGACCTACCGGTACCGCTTACGGTGGTCGCGGCTGGCAAGAATCCCTTCAGAAGCAGGCTGGACAACGGCACTGGTGATAGGTAGGTGGGGGAGCTGCACTCTCTTCCCCCCCCATCCTGCATAATGCTGTCTTCCTCCATGGGCACCAGTGGACTGTGGACGAGAGGAGAGAAGCCGGATACAGTGACAGCCCTGAATGGAGGTAGGCGGGGGCCCCAAGCCCTGATTCCCCCCACCACATCTTCTCCACCCATCTGCTGAATGGCTCCACTCGGGGATGTCCACCCTCCCCCTCTAACCGCCCATCTAGACGCACGGATATGAGGACATGGGCCATAATACTCCTGGCCTTCCCGCCTTCCCACACAGCCTAAAGAGACCCAGAGGCTGTCTGCTCCTCACACATCGGAGAATATAGGCTTACAGGGGGATCGTACCCTACAACCCATAGCCCCCACATTGCTAGTGCTGGGGCCCGATGGCTCCAACCTCTTCTGCTCATCCACAACGTTATGGCACGGGGTTTGCAGTGGTCTGTCCTGTATTGCTGCGGGGCATAACCAGACCAGCACCATTCTCCAACTCCACCGCCGCCCCCGGCTGCTGCAACGGAAGGTTCCGCCTGTGCTCCAAACCCTCTATTGCGTATTAACCGCCTGCTGGACCACCCCTATGGCCTGTCTACAAGGAGGACAATGCAGCAGACCTAAGGCCATCTGAGGGCGAAGTGCGCACCGCAAGCACATTCACCTGCTGGTGCAGCTCATCCACCGCCCCGGCTAGAGACACTGACGGCGGAACGGGCGACCCACGACCATACTGCATGGGCAAAGCCACAGAGCACTCGGTCCATTCCATATGGAGGTACCAGAGCTGCCCTCGCGTCTCTTGATCTGGGGAACCAAAGACCCACAACAACAACTCAGGACTTGCTGCCTTCATGTTGATGTTGGACACGGGCGAACTAAGACCGCCCGCCCCCTTCCCCTCCTTCCATACACGCCACACTCCCTTGGAGGTGTATCGTCGCTGCTGTTTACAGGACGGAAGGCATGAGAGCAGGGCGGCAGGCATCGCTTCAGGCACAGCTTAGCGCCGGAGACCAACACATACTACCAGAGAACAAAACGCCCTAGAGGGAAACCGGATGGATGTCGGCCGGCAAAGCCTCTGGAAAACCCGCACGACAGCTCCTCTTCACAGAAGCTCTTAAACAGCCACTTGCCATGGCGGCAGCAAAGGGTCCTACCCCCCTTTCGAATACCACATCCCAACCCCATGCAAGACAACACCATGGAACATATCCTGCAGGAAATATCGGCGGTAGGCCGCCGGTTGGAAGGCATGGACGCTAACATATCTGCTCTGACAGAGGAAACAAAGTCAAAACAGATAGATATTGCAGGATTCCAATCTCGTGTGGAAGGGCTGGACCAGAGACTGACAGCGGTGGAGGGCCATCTGGATAACATACCGGACCGAGATCGGGAGCTTCTTTTTCTCTGCAGAAAACTGATTGACCTGGAAGACTGCAGTAGGAGAGACAACGTTCGCTTCTTTGGATTCCCAGAAACAATAGAGGGTTCTAATGTCCTCAGCGATATCCTCCCAAAGATCACAGGCGTCCCCTTTGAACCCCCGGTAGAATTACAATGCGCTCACCGCATTGGCCTGCCACGAAAGAACCCAATGGCCCGACCCCAGCCTATTATTGCCTGTTTCCTGCGTCATGAACAAGCACGACAGCTACTTGCCGTGGCTCGCTCACAAGGGCTGCTCTCTCACGATGGTCATGAAATACGCATGGCAGCAGATTTCACCAGAGAGACCAACGACTGCCATAAAGCCTTCCTCTCTCTTTGACTTCGCCTGCACCAAATGGACATAAAATATGGTCTCTTTGAGCCTGCCCGGTTCAGAATCACCAAAGATGGCACCTCCAAGGATTTTTATGACACAGAAGACCTCCAGCTCTTTCTAGACAACAACCAGGGGCAGGACATGGACAATACACCCACCGAGGCGTTCCATGACACAGTGCCTCCCCCTTCCAAGCTGAGTGGCCGGTGGAGGACTAATAGCGGCTCCCGACATCGAGGCAGGGATACTGGAAGAGCGGCACGCACACAAGGGGATAAAGCGCAGGCCCTCCATGCAGTAGCTGCTCTCACACGGGATCAGGATACAGACAAATCTCGATCCCCCCTGAAACCAAACCTCACAACAGAATGATTGCCAAGAACTTTCCACAGCGGCCCGAGCTCGACAAGTCCGGATCCACAGCGCCAAGACTGATAGGAGTGGCATGCGCCGGAAAGCTGAGTATCACACACCCTGCTTTGAACACTTCTGTAGCTAATTGCATTGTTTAATGATGTATATTTCACTGTTGTTGTTACTGCTGTTATAATTACATCTTTTGTTTGCCCTGCGCTGCGCACCCTTAACCCCTATCCTACCCCATCCGGGTATCGCCCTCCGTCTCCTTACCTCTATCCAACAGGAGATGTCATCACCTGCACCTCTCCTCAGATCCGGCGGGCCCAACACTACGAAAGGAGGGGGCACCGCTGTGATTTCCTTCACTCCCTCCTGAGTAGGCCTCCCCCCCTTCCCATCAAGCTTCTACCCAATAAATAACAGCCTTTACCCGCCACATTTCCGACCCCCTGCCCCTCCCCACCAGCATAATAGCCCCTCCACCTCCGCTCTACGCTGCAGAACATCTGTACCACACAAAGGATAGATGGCTACACACCCACCATCCACCCACACCAGAGGGCACGGGGCCCTTTCCTCCCCCCATTTCCCTGATCATAAAAGAGCCCCCTGTAACCTTGGTGCTCCTCTGCCTCTCCCTCATTCATCTGTCAATCCAAGGAGCCCCTCTTGGCTCTCAAGCCCCCCCACTTAATCCCCCTGACCATCTCACCCACCTCGATTATTCTCCTGACATACACTACAAGGCCCTGGCCCCAGATGGGACCCCCCTCAGCGCACTGCCTCCACAACTTTAGACCCGCGGCAAACAGAGCAACTTCCCCTACCTTTCTAGGAGCAGCTCCCCTTGCTTCACTTCTCTTCCTCTCCGACACTCCAGCTCCCCACTACATCCCTGCCCTTGTCTATATACACATACCCGCCTTTTGTCACACATTTCTAAGTACAAACACTCACCCCTTCTTAGCTACTGATCAATACCTCTGGACGCCCCTCCCCTCCATGCCCTGGGATATTTCTCTTGCTTCCCTCTCCTCCTCTCCCTCTCCTTAGCCATCTATTCGGCTGGTCTTATACCCTCTCAATCTCTGTCCCCCCCTGTCCAAACGCTCACCGTTCCCACCCCCCAATCTTCTCTTTGACTTGAGCATTCCCACCCCCCAATCCTCTCTTTGACCCCCAATCAGACAAAGACTTCCACTCTGTCCCAGCCCCGTCCTACGCTCACACCCACCGACGTCACTGCCTCCGGCAGTACAGAATACCCTGGTATAGTTCGAAATACAACCCCCTAACCTGCCTGACTGCCTCGCCCCGCATCAGCGCCCCGACCTGTCTATCGAAACACAGTCGCCTGGGCTTACCCCAGTCATGGGGCCCCCCCACCCACTGCCAGTCATCTCCTGGAACGTTAATGGCCTCACACACTATATCAAGAGAAAAAAAGTACTCTCTTACCTTCACTCTAAAACAGTAGACGTAGCCCAGCTGAAAGACACAATTAGACTCTCTGGAGTCAGATAAATTGCGCCGAGACTGGGTAGGCAGAGTCATCCACAGCTGTATAGCAGCTAAGGCAACCCCTGATAGTGATCCCCCCCACAAACGAGGAGTTGCGATCATCCTCCGCAAATCTTTACCCGTAACAGTCACAAAGACCTGGTCTGATCCTGACGGTAGGTACACATTCGCTGAATTACGCCTTGGAGACAACCTTATGCGTAGGGTCTGTCTACGCCCCGACTGGGGTGAAGCGCTCATTCTTACTCCGTCTGAACCGTATGCTGATGGAAATAGGGGCCTCGCAATACCTTATAGGAGGGGACTGGAACCTGGTGCAGGACTCTATATTGAATAGGTCGGGGCCTCTAGATAGAAACAACGACGCAGATAGGGCCCCGATGAAAGATGTGGTCACGGACAATGAACTAGTAGATTCCTGGCGTCTCAACCACCCAACAGATACAGAGTATACTTTTACCTCTCCAGTCTATGGTATACTATCCAGGCTGGATTATTTCCTTGTCTCTCAGAGGATGGTCGCACGGATACATGAATCCCACATCTTGGAAGCGGCAATTTCGGATCACTCTCCAGTGGTACTGTCCCTGGAAGTGGGCCTTGTCTCACCGGGACGTAAACCATGGCGGATGAACGGACAACATCGTACACCGCAAGGCAAATCCCAACTGCAAGCTCACATTGCCACATACCTCTCAGATAATGCTACCATGGTGCCTTCAGGTAGAATACTATGGGCTGCTGTGAAAGCCACCATTAGGGGCCAACTCATGCGAGACGCTGCAATGGCCAATAAACAGGCGGCATCGTGTCAGAAGGACCTGGAGAGAGACATATCTTCGTACACCCAACTTTATTCCTCCAAACCTACTCTGCAGCAACGTAGGCTCCTAGAGCAAGCCCGGATGGCACTTAATAGTCTTTTCACTTCCAAGGCTGAGTATGCCCTACAACGCATGAAGGGCAGGCACTAGGAGCAGGGTGAAAAGGCCGGTCATCTACTAGCAGCCCAACTGCACCAGTGGGAGGCCGCTATGGCCATTCCTGCCATACAATCGCCAGGGGGTGAGGTCCTTACCCACCCCCAGGACATAGTGAACGAATTTGCCACATATTATAAAAAGCTCTACACTCCGGAAATTCCAGCTAACACAGACCAAATGAGCGCATTCCTGAACAAGGTGAATCTTCCCCGCCTCTCGGACAAAGGCAGGGAACTTTTAGAGGGAGAAATCAGCAAGGAGGAAGTAGCGCTCGCAGTCTCCAAACTGCCCTACCACAAAGCCCCGGGGGAAGATGGCTTTCCCGCAGAATTCTATAGATGGTCTGGGGAAGAGGCAATCAACACTCTGCACACCACACTCCAAGAAGCAGAACGAGAATCCTCCCTAGGTCCCCTGTCCAATAAAGTTGTGATCGCTGTCCTACCCAAGCAGGGAAGAGACCCCCTGCTCTGTGGCAGTTACAGACCTATCTCCCTATTGAACTGTGATATTAATTTCCTGGCCAGCAGTCTAAGCAAGGTCCTCCCCTCCCTGATACACCACTTGCAGGTAGGTTTCATGCCGGGTCGCTCCTCCAGAAACCACCTTCGCACCCTGGCACACACTCTTTGGACAGCCAAAGACATCCCGATGGATGCGTTGGCCCTCTCTCTCGATGCAGAAAAGGCGTTCGATCGCATCGAGCAGAACTACCTCTTTGCCGCAATGGAACGCTTTGGCCTAGGAGATCAATTTATTGCCAAAGTTCGATTACTATATGACTGCCCCACTGCTCAGGTTAACTGTGGGGGGTTCTTGTCCGACCCTTTCCAGATCCGGAGAGGCAACCGTCAAGGATGCCCCCTATCCCCACTCCTCTTTCTTCTAGCCATGGAACCCCTAGCCTCCGCCATCGTCAGTCTGATAGTGGGCGTCGCGCTACCAACCGACTGTTCCAAGGTCTACCTCTACGCAGACGACGTTCTCCTTACCCTGACTGACCTCCAACGATCCCTACCAGCTTTAATGGCCATTATTGATGACTTTTCTACCCTTTCTGGATATAAAATAAATTGGGACAAGAGTGAGGCCTTACCACTCTCAGCCGGTACTACCAAGGTGGCCATATATAGCTATCCTTTTCGCTGGCAGCCCGCTCATCTTAAATATCTGGAAAGGATGGTCTCGGACAATATGGAACCACGGGATTTCGAGAAGTGGTCCAAACTGCGGTTCTCTATGTGGGGTAGGGTACAGGCAGTTCAGATGGTGACGCTGCCGCGCTTCATGTACACACTTGGGATGCTCCCCATTCAAATACCTCTGCCCACACTTCGTCTCATTGATACCCAAATCCGGTCTTTTGTATGGGGATCCTCCAAGCCTAGACTAGCCGAACCAAACTTATGGCACGCCGTTCAAGCGGAGGCTTGAGCCTCCCGTCTGTAGAACATTACGCCCTGGCCCTCCATCTCTCTCAACTGGCATATATGTTGCCTGGGATTTCAGACCCACCTCAATGGGTCCAGATCGAACGGAACTTACTCTCCGCAGACACAGGACTGTCTGCTCTCTATGGAGATCGTACTTGCAAAACCGACCCTGCACATCCAGTTCTGCGTGCAATGCATAAGGACTGGCAGCGGTCACATCGAATATTCGGTATATACCTGAGGTTACATGACAAAGCCTCCATATGGGGCAATGATGGCATACGCATCGATGGCCAGATTATATCATGGATCCAGTGGAGGGAGACGGGCATCCACACCCTAGACCAATAAATACTTAATGGAGACCTCAAACTGTTCACCCAACTAAGTGAAGAATTCGGCCTACACCACAGGCAACTATGGCGCTACACACAAATGCAACACTGCTTGAAACGCCGCTTAGGTCCCCAACCCTGGTCCCTGCGACCCTCGCCTGTGGTGACCTACCTGTCCATATGGGGCCGTCAGAAAAGAGTGATGTCCAGATTATACAGCACACCTCTTCTCCACACTGCTCTCATGAGCCCTTCGGACCAAATGGCACACTCGTCCACAGATTACATACGAGAAGGACGAATGGAAGGACATAATGGAAGACCTGGACAAGTGCACGAGAGAGGCCCGCCTAAAGTTTTGCCTCTTTAAAACGCTGCATGAATGGCACTGGACACCAACAAAATTGAATCGGGCTGGTCTTCTTCCCCATGCGAAGTGCTGGAGATGCACAAGTATCCGCTGCGATATCACACACATCATCTGTGAATGCCCTTTGATCCAGCCCTTTTGGACTCATATCGGGTCGGTCTTGCATGTTTTCATGCCCCAGCATCTTCCACTTACCCCACCAACCATTCTTCTTCACGACGTACGCAACTCTCCCGGCCACAACTCTACCTTCTCCACACAGTGCTTGCCACGGCCAAGATATGCATTCTACGGCAATGGATCTCACCTGTGCCCCCATCGCAGGAATCCTGGCTAGTGGCCTTATTGCAAACGGCCTCCCATGAACGCATCATTTATAATCTGCAAGACCAGACTGACCTGTTTCTGCAGACAAGGGCACCTTTTCTACCTGACGGACTCACTAAAGGTTGATACATCCCAGACTCCTCCCCTACCCCTGCTCTGAACCAAGCTGGACTGGACTCCCCCTCTTCCTTCCCTCACCCTCCTCATATTATTCCCTCCCCCCTGCTGTTTGTTGTATATATCCCCCCTACCCCTCCTTTCTCCCCCCTCCTCCCCAAGACACGCAGGTACCACCAGCGCACCACCCAGTACCAATGATCAGACCCCTCCTTCCCCCCCAGATCAATAATGATCACTAATACCCACAGCTCTACTACCTTCAATTTGATATACACCTCTTGGCATAGGGTTGTCCGCATACACCCCCAATACCTTCTAGAGTCATTGTGACAGGCAGGGGCAGCGGACCTTCCCACCCCTCTCTTCTTTTTTCAAGTCACCCGGGATCAAGGCGCTAGCCTCTCTTACCCCTGCCATCACCGCGGACCAACATTGAGCATCCCACACTGCTGCCCTGCCGTCACCCTGCCTCCCCATGCAAGACAATGCCCCCCGCCTAGAGCGTGCAACCTCACATACTCTTGCCCAACCACACCTGACCCCATAGTCACCAATGCACGCAGTGCGTTCAAGCTCTTCCCATACCTCCACTTCCCTCCCCGGCCCGAGTCACCCCTTCCGGCCTCAGGAATGCGCAAGAGTGCCCCCCCAGCACCCCACGAACACCATCTTCGACCCTTACCGGGCGTCTACCTCCCCACCCCCCCACCAGACTCTGAAGACTACTATGTAACATGTCATTCTCTCTAATACTGTATGAAGTTGTTACTCCTGATTAACAGATGCCAACTACATATGTTGTACCGATTTTCACTGTTTAAAATAAAAAAAATACAACACAAAAATAATGCCCCTGCCACCTTCCAGAGGGTGGTTAACCAGGTTTTAGCTGGGATGGAGACCTTCAGTGCTGCATATTTAGATGACATAGCTATCTTCAGCAGCACCTAGCAGGACCACATATTTTACGTCGAGGAAGTGCTTCAGGCCCTGCAACAGGCAAGCCTGACTATCAAGTAAGTCTGGGCGGTGAACTCCGCTCCGCTCACGGAGTTTGCGGCGTTTTCCGCACTCCGCGTTACGCGGAGCTTGCGGAGTTCCGAAAAACTCCGCTCCACATAGCGGAGGGGAGTTTTTTCCTCGCTCGCGTTCATCAACGTCAAGTTGGCGAGCAAGAGCGTGGAAAATCATCCTCCTAGCGAGATTTCTCAACGCGGGCGGTCGGATTTCTCATTGCGATTGGTCGCATATGCTCACGACCGCTCACGTTGAGAAACCATCCGTTCGCGTTGAGAAAGCTGCCGCTTGAGTAAAAAATCTACTCGAGCGGCAGACAGGAAGCAACACATGCTTGCGCTGTGCATGGTGCCATTCACGATGATTGCACAGTGCGGACAAACACCTGGCGCTGAAAATCACTGCGAACGGCATTTATCTAACGTACTCCGCCGCTTGCAGAGCTCCACGTAGCAAGGAGGAGGTTTTTTTGCACTTCACGAAGTTCCGTGTAGCGGAACTCCGCGAACTCCACCCAGGCTTACTATTAAGGCTAGTAAGTGGCAGATAGGGCAGGGATCAAAGTGTACCAGGACCAGGTAAGGTGCAACCCCTCCAGGCCAAAATAGAGACTATCCTGGTCTGGGAGTCCCAAAAAACTCAAACAGAAGTGAGAGCCTTCCTGGGCCTCACTGGATACTACAGGAGGTGCATCAAGGGATATGGCACAGTTGTTGCCCCTTTGACAGAGCTAACTTCAAAGAAGCAGCCCCGGAAGGTGATCTGGACTGAGACCTGTCAGAAAGCCTTTGACTCCCTAAAACAGGTAATGTGCACAGACCTTGTGCTCAAGGCCCTTGACTTTTCCCAGAGGTTTATTGTCCAAACAGATGTCTCGGAGCATGCTGTAGACAGTCCTATCAGAGCTAAATGAGGAGGGCCTAGATCAACCTGTAATATTCATCTTTAGGATACTACTACCCAGGGAACAGAGGTGGAGTGCTATTGAGAGAGAAGCATTTGCTGTGGCCTAGGCACTGAAGAATTTGAGACCATACTTGTTTGGGACTCACTTCCAGGTTCAGACAGAACACAGGCCCCTCAGGTTTCTAATGCAAATGAGGAATGAGAATCCAAAATTGTTGAGGCGGTCCATTTCGATATAGGGACTGGACTTCACGATGGAACACCACCCTGGGTCAGACCACGCCAATGATGATGGCCTCTCTAGGTTTTTCTGCCTTAGTGAAGAGAACTCTCAAGGGGTTGGGTAGCTCTCCCCACTTTCAGCTGGAGGAGGACACGTTAGACCTGTCAGCGTTAAGGTGGTCTTCACCCAAACTTTTTGCCTCACCTCCTTTTTGCTCCGTCAAAGAGCCAGCTCTTGAGTCTCTTTCTGAAGTCTGCCAGCGAGGCGGCTGTGCGGAGCTTGAGGGGCAGGTCGTTCCAGGTCTTGGCAGCGATGTAGGAGAAGGAGCGGCCACGGCTGCGACGGATGCGAGATATGTGTATAAGGGCGAGTGAAGAGGAGCGCAGGTGTCTGGAGGGTTGGTGGAAGTTCAGTCGATGGTTGATGTAGGTAGGTCTGAGGTCATGGAGGGATTTGTAGGCGTGCGTGAGGATCTTGAACTGGCATCTCTTCTGGATGGGGGGTCTCTCAGGTGGGGGGTGCGATGTGGGTTCATTTGGGGAGGTCCAGAATAAGTCCAGGATGAGTCTGGCTGCAGCGTTCTGTATGGTCTGGAGTCTTCTGAGGAGCTAGGTGGAGATGCCGGAGTAGAGGGCATTGCTGTAGTCAAGGCGGCTGGTGATGAGGGCCTGAGTGACGGTTTTTCTAGTGTTGGAGGATCCATCTGAAGATTCTGCGGAGCATGCGAAGTGTGTGGAAGCAGGAGGAGGTGACTTGGTTGACTTTCGTTTCATGGTCAGTTGGCTGTCGAGGAAGATGCTGAAATTGCGTGCATGGTCGGTCGGTGTGGATCAGAGTTCTGGAGGCCACCAGCTGTGGTCCCATGTGGAGGTGTTCTTCCCAAAGATCAGTACTTCAGTCTTTTCGAAGTTGAGTTGGAGGCAGTTGTCTCTCACCCATATGGCTACATTGGTCATGGCATTACAGAAGTTGGTTTTGGCACTGGAGGAGTCTTCGGTGAGCGAGAGGATCAGTTGAGTGGTGTCTGCGTAGGAGATTATGTTGAGTCCGCGGACATCTGCGGGGGGGTCATGCAGATGTTGAAAAGGGTGGAGCTGAGAGATGATCCTTGTGGAATGCCACATTTGATGTCTTTGGGTGTGGAGGTGAAGGGAGGCAGTCAGATGCTGTGTGTGTCTGGTGAGGAAGGAGGCGATCCACTTGAGGGCATCTTGCTGCATGATTATGTTGCAGAGTCTGTTGATGAGGGTGTTGTGGGAGAAGGAGTCGAACGCTGCAGAGAGATCGAGGAGGATCAGGGCCACAGTTTCTCTGCAGTCGAGGAGTGTTCTGATGTTGTCTGTGGTGGCAATCAGCATGGTCTCGGTGATGTGGTTGGCATGGAATCCTGATTGTGATGCTGATTTTGTCCCAGGAGCTGCTGGTTGATGGCTTTCTCGAGTACTTTTGCCGGATAGGGGAGATCGGACAATAATTTTTGAGATCACTGGGGTCGGCGGAGGCTTTCTTTAGAAGAGGTCTGATGTCTATGTGTTTCCATCTGTCCGGGAAGGTTGCTGTAGAGGTGTTGAGGATGCTGGTGAGTTGAGTGCTGATAGGGTTCGTTGCGAGGTTGTTGAGGTGTGGATGGAAGACATGATGGCTGAGGTGGTCAGGGCAGTGAGTGGAGACCAGGTGGTAATGGTTTGGCTGATGTTCGCTGGTTGGTTGGGGACGTTGCGGTTGAGGGTGGCCGGTTGGAGGTTGAAATTGTTGTAGATGTTGGTGATCTTGCTGTGGAAGTAGTTTGACAGGGTGTCAGAGTGCTCTTGGGAAGGGTAGATGGTGTTCTCTGTAGCTGTCAGGTTGGAGAATTCTTTGACTATTTGGAGGAGTTCCTTTGTGTGTTTGGCTGCGGAGTCTATGCAGGAGGAGATGGCTGTTTCCTTGGCTTCCTTGATGTGCCAGCGATAGTTGCTGAGGGCTGTTTTGCGGGCTGCTATGTAGGCTGGGTTCTTGGTGGCGTGCCATTGTTTCTCCAGTTGGTGGCAGTTGCGTTTGGTGGTTCTGAGTTCCGGGGTGTACGAGCTGGCATGTTTGGAGGTCTTCATGGACATTGTATGTTTCAGTGGAGTGACTCTGCCGGCGCTGTCAGTGATCCAGGCAGCAAATTTCTGGACGGCCTCATAGAGGTCTGTTAAGGCCTCAGGTTGGGAGGTGGTGAGGGCCTGTGACCACTGAATTTCAGTGACCTTGCTCCAGCTGCGGTGGGAGGAGTTCTGGCATCTGGTAATGGTGTGCTGGGCATTGGTGATGGTGAAGTGTACGATATGTGGTCAGTCCAGGTGGGTTCTCTGGTGTGGCTGAATTTGAGTCTATCGCTGGAGGTAAAAATGGGGTCGAATGTGTGCCTTTGTGCGTTGGTTCGTGGCCAGTTGGGTGAGGCCGATGTTGTTTAGATTCTCCTGCTGGGCGGTGGAATTGACATCGTTGGGGTCGTCGATGTGGAAGTTGAGGTCACCGAGTAGGATGTAGTGGTCAAAGTCGATTGCTAGGGAGGCGATGAGGTTGAGGATGGAGTCACAGAGGTTGCTCGAGGTCCCGTAGGCAAGGTGTCTCTTATCGTGGTCTTCGCGGCCATTTGCAGTAGGAAGTTGAGGTGTTTCAAGAGAGGAGTGGGGTCGTCGTTGATGATGGTACATCTGATGGTTTACTTGAAGATGACGGCGATGCCTCCATCTTGTTTGTTGGCGCGATCTCTGTGTATCATCTTGTAGCCTTTGGGAGTGGCGGTGGTGATGTCGGGGTTCGAGGAGGGGTTGAGCCATGTTTCGGTGATGAAGGCAACGTCCATGGAGAGGGTGGTGATGGTGTCCCAGATATCCATGGCATGTTTGCACAGTGTGCAAGTGTTGAACAAGATGCAATGGAGTGGTTGCGGGGTGTTCTTGGTCTTCTGGGCAGGAGTGGTGCGGGATCTTTTGTCGGTTGTGTTACAGGAGAAGTGGCAGTGCCGGCAGGTGAAAGGGCCTTTGGTGGATCATGGGGAGGAGGAGACACAGCTGTTGCTTTGGGGTCTGGGGTCCAGTTCCAGGAGTTCCTAGGCTGTGTACCGACAGGTGGCAGGAGGGCCAGGGGTTCTGGCACTGGGTACTGTCCACCTGGCTGTGCATTGGTGGCACGCACGCTGAGCGCGTCTGCTTCATGGCCGTGCGGCGGCCTCCATTGGAGGTCCTGGTAGGTGGTCCTGGAAGCCGGGCAAGGACCTGGACAGGGCAGTGAGGGACTGGGGCAGGAGGCAGCGCAGGGACAGCAGGCAGCGTAGGGGTAGGGACAGCAGCCGGGGCAGGGACAGCATGCAGCGCAGGGGCAAATATGAAGCTGGAGGGGCAGGGGCAGAACCAGCAGGAACCAGTCCGGGCTCTCCTTCCAGCAACGGAGGCTGCTGGGATCTGTAGTCAGGCGGAGGGTCAAGTTGGAAGTCCCGCAATGCTGGAGACGGCTGCGAAATTGAAGCCGGAGGGGCAGGAGAAGAACCAGCAGGAACCAGTCCGGGCTCTCCTTCCAGCAGCGGAGGCTGCTGGGAGCTGTAGTCAGGCAGAGGGTCAAGTTGGTTAACCCAGACTGCTCTGTGCCAAGCTACCAGAGGGCTAAGCGCAGTTTAATTTGGGGTTTCCTTGTGGCTTACACTGATTAGGATCGCAGTTGCTGCTTGACAGGGCTCACACCCCAGTCAAACAGTAACCCAATTTCTAACAATGGTAAAGAAGAAATATTTCAGGGAGTCTACAAACACAAGAATAGGAAGCAGGGCCGGACTGGCCATAGCGGGCATCTGGCATTTGCTGGAGGCTAGAAGGGTGGGGGTCCGGTTCTGGAGTAGTGGGGGCCATATCGGCCCCCAGTAACAAAACCAGAAGTGCTGGGGGGCAGTTTTGTTAAGCCGCAGTGCTTCACGCTTGTCCCCCAACAGCACCAAACTGCCTCCCCCATTGTCGTCCTATCCCTCCCCCCCTGCCTCGGAGAGGGGGCCGGTCTGACAAAATTGTCAGGGCTGCTTTGGGTTCCCAGTCCGGCCCTGATAGGGATGAGAGGCAGTGAATGAAGTGCAGGGAACTGAGATAGACAAGAAATCCATCCAATCATAAGCAATGGGCTGAGTCAAAGTTCACTCTAAGTGCTTGTTTAAGTACTGTATACAATGCTGTCTGTCACAAACAGCTGAAGTTGCCTATAGGAAAACTGCAAAAAACGATGTATCACCTGCAAACCAACTATTACAGCACATTCTTGCAAATTATATCAAATTACAATGTTTTATTATTAATGTGATTTTTTTAAATTATATATGAATATGATCTGCGAACACATTTAGTCTCTGGGCACATGTAGTTTTCTTCTGTAGACGAGAACCCCATAAATAAATAAACAGATGCACGGATTGACACAACACTCTAACAGCCTACATATCCTCTTGTTTCTTCACACATTCGAGTAAAATAAATGTTGCCAAACATCAATCAATATTGATAAACTGTTTGGTTAATCTTATTTAACTTCACTGTAAACTGCTTTGGGCAATAGCACTGGCTCCATAATCCCAATATGACATGAGAAACTCTAAACTATGTTATTTTGCCTTTGCTGCCACCAAGTGGTTAACTCATATAAAAGGTTAATGTATTAACAAAAAGCTTCTTTGTTTAGGCATGACTGAATAACTTTCAAAGTAATTGAAATGTCAAATTGCCTATATCTTTCCTCCAAACCGATCATCAAATATTTAACCTTGTGCAATATTGTGGCATTATACATGCCTAAGAAGGTGAGTAGTATTCTGAGATGAGTTCACAAATATTGAGCAGTACATAGAATTTGGTGTGTCCAGTCAGCAGGTGTCCCAAATACACTATGCATAAGCACAATGGGGCTGCTAGTTTGGCTGCTGCATTTATGTAGCTGGGCAGTCTCTTGTCAATTATGAATGGTGGACTAGCACACCGACAAAATCAACATCCTGAAATAACTCTGTTTAATTTGCATAATGTCATCAACAAACATACTATATTCCAGGTAAAAATAAATGTACACTTCATTTTCTATAACTTTCAAGAAGTTTGATTAATACTTAAGTGCAAGCGCTTGCATAGTACACTCATGCTTTAGAACATATATGTCTAAAAATGTAAGCCAAAAACTTAATTTTGACACATAAATGTCGAACACAAACATCTCATTTAACATTTTTGGCATCCTCTAAATTTTGGGGGGTTTCTCTCCATGCAGGGGCCTCTCTCCTACATGCAGAGGTTCCTACATGCTGAGGGTTCACTCCAAGTTACAGACATCTCGGCTCCACAGCCAGGCTGGAGATCTCAGCCCTGACAGTGGAGATCTCTGCCTACTGCAACAAACAGGACATTATATACAGCAAGAAGTCAGTCATTTTGAGGTCATTCTGACCCATCACCACAACAGAATCCTCCTCCATCCTACTGCTCCTTTGTTTGTTAAAACTCCAATGTGCCTGAGCGATCAGAAATTGGATTATTACTTGGGATGGTCGACTACTCGCCTCAAGGAATAATCACAACCCTTGTCAGGGTGAACCCTCAAAGTAACAAAATTAACCTGGGCTCAATACCCTGATATGTTATGATATGCAGATTGTACTATCACCCAGGAGCGTACCCTGATGCTGAGCAGGTGTGACTCTACGCACACCTAGGGCTTAGTGGGACTTCTCGAAAAGCCAAATCTTCAGCTTCCTAAGGAATTCCAGAAGTGAGGGGAAGGCTCTTATGTGTAGAGGTAGGTCGCTCAATGCTTTAGCAGCAATGTAGGAGAAGGCTCAAACACCGGATCTGATTTTTCACATGCGTGGGATTTGTGCGAGTAGGAGTCCAGACAAGCGGAGGTGTCTGGAAGGTGTTGAGGTATGCTGGGCAAGTGTTATTTAGTGCCTTGAAAGTGTGAGTGAGGAGTCTGTATTGTGCACGTTTCTGAATGGGGAGCCAGTGGAGCTCCTTCAGGTGTGGTGTGATGTGAGTGCAGTGTGGGAGGTTGAGAGTGATTCTGGCTGTTGTGTTCTGAATGGTCAGCAGCCTCCTGGGGAGGTTTTTGTTGAGCCCAGCATAGAGGGTGTTCCCAAAGCCCAGCTTGTGTGTGACCAGGGCGTGTGTGGTGGTTTTCTGGGTGCTGATTGAGAGCCATTTGAAAATCGTCCTCAGCATCTTCAGGGTAAGGAAGCATGAGGTGGTGACAGCATTGACTTGGATGGTCATGCCGAGCTTGCTGTCGATGATGATCCCGAGGTTCTTGGCGTGGGTAGTGAGGGCGGGTGTCAGACCTAGCTCTGTTGGCTACCAGGTGGAGTTGACGATAATGTGTTCTTCCCGAAGATCACAATTTCGGTCTTGTCAGTGTTGAGCTTTAGACAATTGGTCTTCATTCAGTGGGCGATTTATGTCATGCAGGCATTGAACAACTTCCGGGTACTGAGAGTCTTCTCAATGAGGTAGAGAATGAGTTGCATGTCATCAGTGTAGGAGAGGAAGTTGATATTGTCAGAGCAGATGATGCTGGCTAGAGGGATCATGTATGCTTTGAAAAGGGTTGGGCTCAGGGAGGATCCTTGCAGAACTCTGCAGATGAGGTCACAGGTGTCCGATGTGTACAGTGCCAGGCTGACTGACTCGGTCCTTCCAGTCATGAAGAGCAGATCCATCGGAGTGCACATTCTTGGATTCTGATGTTGTGTTTCCGTTGAATGAGGATGGGGTGGGAGACTGTGTCAAATACTGCAGAGAGTTCCAGGAGGATGTGGGCCGCCGTGTCTCCTCTGTCCAGAGTCATGCAGATGTCATCCGTGGCAGCAATAAACACAGGGGCAGATTTACAAGCCGCTTGCGACACTTTTGCGCGGCCGTTGTGTCACTTTTTGTGCCGCATCGGCGTCGTAAACAATGTGCCACGTTGCGGCCCATTCACAATGTGACACATCTAGGGAGATGTGTCACCTTGTAAAGCCCTGTGCCACATTATACCTGTGTCAGGTATAATGTATGCAGGGTGGGCATTCCCATGCGAGAAAGCCTCATAGAAGTGACGCAGTGAAATCTACAAGATTTCACTGTGCCACTTCTAGGACGCCACTGTGTCAAAACTCTATGCCTGCTTGAAGCAAGCATAAGAAGTGATGTAGTGTTTGAAGAATAGGCCTCCCCATGCATTACTGGAGTTGCATCGTGCTTGTTAGAAATGGGGGTCTCTAGTTGGCAGAGGTAGGTACCTTTGTCCAAATAGGGACCCCTTGCTTCTAGTCAGGGTAAGGGGGATACACTCCTAAAATAACACCTGCTCACCCCCTTGGTAGCTTGGCACGAGCAGACAGGCTTATCTCAGAGGCAGTGTGGAAAGCACTTGTGAACACATACAGTAATACAGAGAAAACACTACAAATGAACACCACACCAGTTTAGAAAAATAAGTAATCTGTATCTAAACCAAACAAGACCAAACAACAAAAATTTACAATACAGTTATAAAAATATGACTTTCAAATGGTAGAAATAGTTCAGTTCAAAGCAAATTGCAGATGCAACACTTTTCACACACAGTACCTTGGATGCGTCGCGCACACAAACAAAAAGGGCCGCAGGGAAGGTGATGGTTCGGTTCCTTACACTCAGGGAAGGTGATGCATCGGTTCCTTGCTCCGGGGGAGGTGATGCATCGGTTCCTTACTGCTGCGCAGGGGAGGTGATGCGTCGGTTCCTTACCAGAGAGGAGGTGATGCGTCGGTTTCTTACTGCGTGGGGAAGTGATGCGTCGGTTTCTTACTGCATCTCCCAACAATGCGACAGACCTGGCGCCTCAATGTGATGCGACGATCCGGGACGATGCGTGGGTTCTTGCAGCCGCACAGCAGGGCTTGCGTCGGAATCGGTGCGGTGATCTCGGACTTCGGAGATCGGTGCACTCGATGCGGCGTGCAGCGATTTCTCGAGCCGCGGGGAGGTGCTGCGACGACTTCTTTGGCGATGTGTCGGAAACAGGTGCGGATGCGTCACAGTTCTTGGTATTGCGTTGCTTTTCCAGCTCCCAACAGCCAGAAAAACCTCCAGAGGCCCAGAACAGCTACAGGCACCTCTTGGCAGGTCAGAACTCCCAGCAAGGACGTTAGGGGACCTGGGGGTGAAGTCTTTGTGTCCCTGAGACTTCAGAACAGGAGGCAAGCTCTTCTTCAAGCCCTTGGAGAGCTTTCTCAAGCAGGGGACACAGCAAACAGCAAAGTCCTTTTTCCCTTTCCTTGGCAGAAAGTAGCCCCTGCAGGCCAACCCCAGACAGCAAACAGCACAGGGGCAGTATTCCTCCTCAGTTTCTCCAGCTCTTCTCCTTGGCAAAGGTTCCTCTTGATTTCCCAGAAGTGATCTAAAAGTCTGGTGTCTGGACCCCTCTTTTTATACAGTAAATCTTTGGCTCTGAGCCCAGTCCAAACCAGTTCTGGGGGGCACTTTGCAAGTGCACAAAAACCTCCATTGTCAGTGTGAGCCCTGGCTCCGGACACACCACGGGGGGGAGCCATCATTGTGGAAGGCAGGCACAGCCCTATTCAGGTGCGGGTGCTACTCCTCCCACCACTCCAAATGCAGACCACACCTATTCAGCCTAGCGCTGACTCATCCAGACTCTCTGGAACCACTGCACATCCCCAGCCCCTGTCACTCCAAAGCCAGACAGTCAATACACATCCTAGCAGAGGCACACTGGATGGCTAAGCAAGAAAATACCTACTTTCTAAAAGTGGTATTTTCAAACACAGAATGTAAAAATCACCCTCACTAAAAGATGTATTTTAACATTCTGAGTCCAGGCATACTAAACTTTATTTTCCTACCTTGTTCCCAGGGGTAGTTAGGCTTATAAGATGTTATAAGCAAACTCCCCATTCTATCCTATGGGAACAGATAGCCTTGCAATAGTGAAAAACGAAATTGGCAGTATTTCACTATCAGGACATGCCACACACCAGGGCATGTCCTACCTTTCACATACACTGCACCCTGCCCACAGGGGTACCTTGGGCCTAGCTTAAGGGTGACTAATATGTAAGAAAAGGGAAGGTTAGGGCCTGGCAAGTGGGTGCACTTGCCAAGTCGACATGGCAGTATTAGACTGCACACAGGCACTGCAATAGCAGGCCTGAGTTACATTTACAGGCTGCTTATGTGGGTGGCACAACCAGTGCTGCAGGCCCACTAGCAGCATTTGATTTACAGGCCCTGGGCACACACAGTGCACTGTACTAGGGACTGACTAGTAAATCAAGCCAGTTATGGAAACACCAATCCATAACAGCAATTTACAAAGGGAGCACTTGCACTTTGGCACTGAACAGCAGTGGCAAAGTGCCCAAAGCATCTAGACCAGCAAAACGAAGTCCAACACACAGCAAAAACACAGGAGGCAAAGGCAAAAATACAGGGAAAACCCAAGCCAATGATGCCAGGGCTAACAGTGCTTGCGACACAACTCCAGCAATGCGTGACTATTTGCGTCGACAGATGTGTCAGAATTTCTGACGCATCTGTCAATCCTTGCACCATGGTGCGCCGTATTGTATTGCAGGGAAACTGACGCATGTATACCGATGCGTCAGCTTCTTGTAAATAAGCCCCACAGTTTCCATGCTGTGGTTGGGCCTGAAACCAGCCTGAGTGGTGTTGAGAGGTTGGTGGTCACTGAGGTATTTTCTCTCTAGACCTTGGCCAGGAATGGTAGCAGGGAGATCAGTCTGTATTTGGCAAGCGTTGACGGGTCCACACAGGGTTTCTTCAGGAATGGGAGGACAGTTGCATGTTTCCAAGCATCTGGGAAGGTCATGAAACAGGTAGAGGCATTCAGAATGGCTGTAAACATGGTGTGCAGGCTTCTGCAGAAGGTATGGTGGGGGCAGGAGTCAGATGGGGTTCCTGAGTGGGTGGACTTCAGGGTGGTGGCGGTTTCTTCTGTGGTGATAACTGCCATGTGGTTACCACTGGTTCTTTGAATAAGATCGGGAGAGGTTTGGCGAGGTCTGTCAGGTCTGATTGCCAGCTGAAGTTGCTGTAAATAGAAGTGATTTTGCTG
The DNA here is from genome assembly GCA_963921515.1 of Calotriton arnoldi. Lineage (NCBI taxonomy): Eukaryota > Metazoa > Chordata > Amphibia > Caudata > Salamandridae > Calotriton > Calotriton arnoldi. Next base: position 5,438,994 of record CAWUFW010000169.1, on the reverse strand, counting down.
CTAAAGAATTGAGAGAGATTGCTGCAGAGGTCTTGTGAGGGAGCAATCGAGTTGGAGGAGGCTGATGGTGAGGTGAAATGTTTCACAATGGAGAAGATTTCTTTGCTTCTGTTGGTGCTGGCATCGATGCGGCCTTCCAGAGCAGCGCATTTGGTGGTACGGGTCATTTGGAGATAGTGTCTCAGGGCAGCTTTGAACGTGCTCCTGTCTGCATTGTCCTGACTCATTCTCTATTTGTGCTCCAGTTATTTGTAGTGGCATTTTACCAGTCTGAGTTTCCCTGTGTACCAACTGGCCTAGGGTCTGGATCTTGTTGTATTGTTGTGTTTGAGGGGGGCCATTGAGTCGGTGCCGGAGGTGATCCAATTGTTAAAATTCTTGATGGATTTGGGGAGGCTGTTGCTGTGTTTGGGTTGGTGGGCGTTGAGAGTGCTGTCATTGTCAGAGATGACGTTCCAGTTTCAGCAGGCTGGTCTGGAGGTGTTGCATGTGCATTGGACCGGGACGGGGATTGTGAATTTGACAGCGGCCTGGTCAGTACAGGGGGTCTGGCCTCGTCGACTCAGGTGTTGCAGAATTTAGTGGAAATAGGGTCTAGGAGGTGTCTTATGATGTGGGTAGGCCCTTTAACTCGTTGGGGCAGTCCCTTTTTCTTTTACCTTTTTGAACTGAAAATGTTATGTCATATTATTTATTAATGCATAATAAAAATGTTAACATTAGGTGAGAATTTATTATTTAAGTTAAACTTCAGCAAAATAATTTTAATTTAATATATTTAAATAATTAAAGATTTAATTCAAATATGAATACTGTAGCAGGTTTTATTTTGTTCTACCTTTAAACTAAATATGTAAATGAATTTACAACAATATTTAAAAAGAAAAGTTTTACTAACATTTTTCAAGTTTAATAAACTTTTTACATTTTCTCTATACCACACCATGTAGATATCAATGTAGATCTTGCATAACATCCAATGTACAGAGGTTTGAGGAGAAAAAACATAATGTGTGAAAGGTTCATCCAAAGAGGTTATCTCAATAAAATTCACAGAACAAAACAAGACCATAAAGATACAAACCATCATATGGAAACATTGGCACATCATCGAAACAGATGAAAGACTAAGGGTCTGATTACGAGTTCGGCAGTCCTTAGGACCCCTGGTGGCAGTCTGACAACCGCCACACTGAGGGACCGCCCGCAGTATTCCAACTGCGGTGGTCGGGCCGTCACGAGACCGCTGGGTCAGCGGTCTGCAACGGGCTATGATATGCTGGCGGTGCTGCTGCAGGCACCTCCAAGCATATTCCGAGTTGCATTTTCATTGCTCTTTTCATGGCGGTGATCCTACCATGAAAAGGGTGGCGGAAAGGCAACAATGGGGGCCTTAACAGGGCCCCCTGCCGGATTTGGGCCGAGGGGTGCATGTGGGAGGGCACATGTAGTGCCCCAGTGTATTTGCACCCCCACTTCCTGCACGGTGTGGCATGTATGCCACACCGTGCAGCAAGGTGCAGTCAACACTCTGACTGCGGCGGTCTGCATTATAGGCTCTTCTATAAGCCTTGCCAGCAGCTGCAGTCAGACCGCCACAGCACCGCCCGCCATATACAAGAAGTAAGAATCTGGAAGAAGTATGAAACAAAAAAAGTAAACATAACAGGAAATGCCATCAGAGTAATATTACCATGCCATAACTGCACTTCATGCAATAATTTTGTCAAAAGAATTGTGATTCACCATCCACACATAAGAGTAAAAATGAAGCTGAAATACACAGCTACATGTGATACTATGTGGTGTGTGTTGTACCTGAAATGTCCATGTGGCTTTGGATATAAAGGAAAGACTCATTATAAATGATGAAAGGATAATTTCAACAAAGAATTAAGTCAGGAGTGGCTTCACATTTTAATGAACACAATTACCAAGTGTCACCATTAGGATTCCGAGTGGTCGAACAGGTAAAAGACTGTAACCAAGGTAAAGTTGATCTAAGACTCTACTACAAAGGAAACTATTTTGGATAAAGAGATTGGATACAGTGTATCCTAGGGGGATGAATGACAAAATTGACTATAGCTGCCACTTATAATACCAATGTAATGTTATGAATGTCATGTCTACCACTACTATTCATGGCATCCAAGTAAGATAATGGAAACCAAAACCCATCCCATATTCTAACTAGTTAGTACCTGTATACTTTGATAATGCTGCATCCAGCAGCACACGTTGTCATTATTCCTTTCCATCATTAGGGATAATCACAGTAAGCTCTAGGAAGCCACAGGTCATCCTATTTTCTAACTAGAAAGAACATTAAGATGTCACAGAAGTCACCTGCTATATTTGTTAATGTATGGCTTCATCATGGGCTCTAAATACAAATGAAAGAGGGGTATGTTCATCTAATGATTACAGATCATCATGGCAGCTTCAAATGATACATGGTTGTTTCCAGTATTACAGACCAACTCTTGCACTTCTTGACTTTTATCCATATCTGTTATGGATATGTGCACCATCATAGATAAGGGTTTGACAGAAGTGTCAAACAGATGTTGCCAGCTGCACATGGCTTGGTGCGACTACAATACTGTAATACAATTATTATGACACTGTCCCCTTAATGGTGGGACGATTCAGTCACATTGATCCTCTTACCCATTAGCTACATCTGATGAGTATTTCTCTCTATTTCACCATAGCAGGCAGCATCCGGCAGAGATAATCTAGACATGCCACTGGCCAAGGGGATAGGACATCAGCTGTGGGTCGGGTAATACCTCAGCCAATACTGAGAAGGGGGATGAAGAAATGGAGAATCAGCATGTGCAGACCCGGAGGGACATCAGGGCCTCCACAGACACCTCTGACACTCAGCCACAATGGGAGAGCTGTAGTCATCAATACCACTATCGCTCTAGAGAAAAGTGCTGAAGCTTGATCTACAGGTCCAGATGACACCAGGGGATTATTGTGAGAGGCCTCAACATCACCTCACCATGCAGGTACCTCCTGTCGATCTTCCTCCCCAAAGCAGCGCTGACCCACCAAGACCAGCGCTGACCCACCAAGACCAGCAGCCGATGGTCTCTTTTGGCCCTGGCACCTATAAGCTCTCTTGTGTTCATTCTACCTCTTTCCAACTCTAGCCCCTTAGAGGAGACAGTCACGGAAGGTTTCAGGCATGTGTGGTGTGGCGGGGAACTCCTGAGGCCCTTGGGGAAACACATTTCCTGGAGCAGATTGACCAATGGGGTGATTGTGGAGCGGTTAGCTACCCTTCAGGAGTCTCCGGACTGCTGCCATCAGTAGTTGACATGCTTGATGTCCTTCTGGACTGCCTCCTAGTCATCACCCCACCCTATCTCTCCCTCCCGACCTTTCCTGTTTATCTAATCTGACCATTCTTCCTCCCTACCCACTTCACCTATGCTCTTGTCAGTGACTTGAGTATGTGCTGTCCTTTACAGTGGAAAAAGAGGATGGCAAGAAACACCTTCCCTCCAGCCAGAAGGTCAAAGTATCCAGGGTGCACAAGTTCCAGTTCTTTCAAGTTCTTTATTTATTTTGTTGCTTGATTAATTAAAATCATCTAAAATCATCAAAGAGTAATCAAAACATGACAGACAGAAGATATAAAAAACGAAAAATGCCATAAAACCCATGTCATAGATATAAAAATTTAAGACCCTGGACACTTATGATCCAATAAGTAGATAAACAGTTAAAGCCGTAAATACTAATCGATCCTCCAGGGACTCTTTTGAGAACTAAAGAAAATAAATATTAAAACAATCTCACTTGGAGACTTGCCGTCCCAACATGCAGCCTCTTCATAGCATTTCATGTGTACAAATCACCAGGGAACTCTATACATACAAATATAAACAATATATATGGAAACAAGCTACTTTGCGGGCTTAGTATCCGCTCATTCAGGCTCACCTTAGCATAGCATCCCTTTAAAGTGCATGTGCTATTAAACCACCACCCTCAAAGTGCATTGGCAGGTGACCATGCAAATACCTGGAGCAGCCGTCAACAGGAACAAATGCATAGGCAAATGTCAGAAATAAGTGCGACTGTTCGAGTGCTATTCAGCCACTGCATTCAGCCTGGCTACCACCACCTTCATATATTTTATAAATCTCCCAGTCAATTGGCCGGATTGCCCTTTTAAACATTCCTCCACCACAACTTTGCAGGTTCTGATATATTTAGCTGTCTAAAAATTGGAACCAACCAATAACGTCTTGGGACAATAAATGTGTTGCATATACAAATAATGTGCTAGAGAGTTCCCAATGCTGCGCCATAAACACTGCATAGGATTTCCTGAGTGTCTGTCAAGCAACCATATTTGCAAGCTTTAAGTCGAATCAGGCCCAAACGGAAACAAAGGAGAGGATTTTGTAGCCTGGTGGAATGAACAAGAAAAATAAGGTGGCAGTATTGAACCTGATACAGGCCGGTCGATAGTATAACAGTAGCACTTGCATGAATTGCCTCTAGGTCGTCATGGACTGGTAACCGCCTGGCCTGCTTCAAAAGAATTCTTGCTAACTGTTTCAGTGGAACAGACAGTTGCATCAGATACTTGACTACAAGTATCTTGATTGAGCCCAAGTAAAATGTATTTAAATCCGATTCCTTGTTATGAATAATATTCCATAAGAGCTGCATAAACGAGCCACTTTCAGCACTTCTTATTTTCACACAAAGAGAAAGAGAGGGTGCACAAGTAATGCGTTTGTTCCCAACAATTTGTGGTGCCTTCTCCATACTTTTAATGTTTTGTTTTTAATCTTGATAAGTGGACTTTGGACTTCTTTTGGGCTTGTGAGATATTTCTGTATATATTCCCTCGGAAATATTGTTCTTTTTTCCTTGAAATATGCTGGATTTTATTTATTTGGAACATTTTGAATTCCCCCTTTCTCAGTTTTCAAAATCCTCCCTGGGGTCGGGATTATAGCTTCCCTCTCTTACTTCATTGCCAATGCCCCCTTTTCCTTATCACATTGGTTCTCTAGAGTCTTCTATATTTTTAATATGCATATTTAGTTTTTAAAATCATCCACATCTGTTATTTGAAAGGGAGTGTGTCTTGCTGAACTGATGATGGATGTATGTGTTCAGATATAGTCATCATGATATAGGTTTCCATTGTGCACACATCACAACATTCACCTCCCAATATCTAGCTACCTGTTCCTTAGGTAACTCCACCACACATCAAGAGTTAATATAGTTTCCAGTGTCAGTGGGGAGAGGAAGCGACCAGGGAGATAACTGCATAATACATTAACAAGCATCACTATGTGGAAAGGGCCATGTGTGTTAAAGTTGTGGATCAGTGACAAAAAAAACATGATCTGATTAAGGGTGATGTCGTCCACATCTTCAGATAAACACCTGGGTCTCTAACTATGAAGTACTGGTTCATGGAGGATGTTGGGACCTTGTTCCTTAACTAGTGCTGGGGGAGGTGATGCTGCCTGTACCAACACTTTCCCATTATCCATTTGGACATAAATTGTCATGCAACACTGTGGTGAACATAAATTTCAGATGACAGTAGCCACACGCATTGCATAAGGATCTTTCTGTAGAATTTATTGACAGCACTAGTAGTCTTACTCGGCATCGTGGAAAAACTCACAAGACTCCATAATATAGTACATGTATACCCATGCACTGAAAGACATCTTCCTCTCTTACACTGTTTCCTTGCAAGGTGGGTCCACTCTGATACTCGATGCTTGTGTGTACTTAACTAGCTGTTTAAAAGTAAATGTTAGAAATTGGGTTTCTGGTTGGTAGAGGTATATACACTGTCCATGTAGGAACCACAATCCTAGTCAGGGTAAGTCAGATACACACTCTAAATTAACCTGTGCTCAACCTCAGGTAGCTTGGCACAGAGCAGTCAGGCTTAACTTGAGAGGCAATGTGTAAAGTATTTGTGCAACAATTCAAACAATAAAACAGTGAAAACACCACACAAAAATATACCATACCTAGTTACAGAAATAGAGCTTAATCTAATGAACAAAACAAGACCAAAACACCAAAAATTAAATAAGTATATCCATAGTTATGAATTTTTAAAGAATATCTTGTAATATAGTACTTAAAAGCAAAAAGTACCAACCGGGGCTATCCAGTCGCGCTAGACCGGACAAATCCCAAAGTTCAGGCCAACTGCGATGGAGCGCGAGTCAGATACAGAGACCAACCTTGCCTACTCAAAAATACTTTGTTGCATCGTCGATGAAGACACGATGCGTGGAACAAAGGTGGCAATGTGTCGGCATCGATCCCTTCGGATGTAGGCGATGCATCGGTTTCGAGCCACGCAAGTCCGTGATGCTTCGTTGTCAAACCTCAAGATGTAGGAGATGCGTCGACGACGAGCAGTGAAGGTTGAGAATGCGTCAGGAACTGGAGGCGATGTGCCACACAGTCAGCAATGCAATGTCTTCAGACCTTGCAGCAGCGGCGAAGCGTCGGTGTCGATGGCGATGTGCCTGTTCTGAGTCATGCAACGACGGAGATGCATGAATTTTGCCAGTTGCAGCACTTTATACCAACTTCCAAGGGCCCAGGATTGGATTGACACCACTTGGAAGGGCAAGACTCTCAGATGGCAGAGTCCAGGTGCTGTAGATGAGTGGATTGAAGTCTTTGATGTCCCTGAGACTTCTAACAGGAGGCAAGTCAGAAAGCCCTTGTAGTCACTTTGGTTCTGGGTTGTAGAGATGCAGGTCAAGTCATTCTCACTCCCAGGCAAAAAGGGCAGCAGACAGCAGGTCAGCACAGCAGAGCAGGAATCTAGCAGAGTCCAGTAGAGTGAAAGTCCTCTCAGCAACACAGCAGTCTTTGTTCCTGGCAGAGTATCCACAGGTCCAAAGGTGTACTGAGTTGGTGGTGAAACAGATCCAGTACTTATACACAGTTGTGCCTTTGAAGTGGGAGAGACTTCAAAGAGAGGCCTTCGAAGTGCAGAGTCCCTGCTCTTCCTGCCCTGGCTCCAGGCTCACTACAGAGGGGTATACAGTCCTTTGTGTGGGAACAGGACACAGCTTATTCAGGTGTAAGTGTCAGCTCCTCCCTCCGATCCTGCCTAGTGGATGGTCCTTGAGTCACACCTAAGCTCCCTTTGTGTGTAGCTGTCTGGAGGGAATGCACAAAGCTCAGCTGTCACCCACCCCAGATGTGTATGTAGAGACAAGCAGAAGGCACCAAATGGCTAAAGTAAGAAAATGCCAACTTTTTAAAAGTGGCAGTTTCAGAATTACAATTTAAAATCTAACTTCACGGTAAGTTAGGATTTTAAATTGTGATTCCAGAGACACCAAACTTGGGGGTCCCATCTCTTCCCAATTGGAAATTACACTTGTTAAAATGTAGTAGCGTAATCTCAATGTTAACGTTAGGGAGAGATAGGCCTTGCAGTAGTGAAAAACTAATTTAGGAGTTTTTCACAACCAGGACAAGTAAAACCTATAAATACATGTCCTACTTTTTAAATACACTGCACCCTGCCCTTGGGCTGCCCAGGGCCTCACTTAGGGGTGACGTATATGTATTTGAAAGTAAGGTTTGGGCCTGGGAAGTGGGTCAACTTTCAAAGTCGGCATGGCAGTTTAAAACTGTACACACAGGCTCTCCATTGGCAGGCCTGAGACATTTTTAAAGGGCTACTGCAGTGGGCAGCACAATCAGTGCTGCAGGCCCACTAGTAGCATTTAATCTACACGCCCTGGGTACATGTACAGCTCTTTACTAGGGAGTTAAATATGCCAATTGTGGATAAGCCAATGTTATCATATTTTAAGGCGAGAGCGCATACACTTTAGCACTGGTTAGCAATGGTAAAGTGCCCAGAGTCCTAAAGCTAGCAAAAACGAAGTCAACAAAACAGGAGATCAGAAGGCAAAAAAGTCAGGGGAAATCCCGCCAAGGATGCCAGGTCTATCATGTGTCCCCACCAGCTGAAAGTGGGGCGAGCTACCCAACCCCTAGGGAGTTCTCTCCACTAAAGCGGAAGAACCTGGAGAAACCATCAGAATTGCCGTGGTCGGTTCCAGGACGGTGTTCCACCATAAAGTCCATTCCCAGTAGGGAGATGGACCACCTCAACAATTTGGGATTCTCACCCCTCACCTGCATTACCCATCTGAGGGGTCTGTGGTCGTCTGAGCCCGGAAGTGAGTACAAAACAGGTATGGTCTCAGTTTCTTCAATGCTCAAAGCACAGCAAAGGCTTCCTTTTCTATTGCGCTCCACCTCTGTTCCCTGGGAAGTAGCCTCCTACTGATGAAGGCTACAGGCTGATCCAGGCCCTCTTCATTAAGCTGTGAGAGCACGGCCCCTACACCATGCCCTGAGGCATCTGTTTGCACAATTAATTCTTGAGAAAAGTCAGGGGCCTTGAGCCTGGTGCTGTCCACATGGCCTCCTTGAGGGTGTCGAAAGCTTTCTGGCAGACCTCTTTCCAGATCACCTGACGTTGTTATGTAGTTCCTATCAACCTATATAGGATCTGCGCGTTTAGACAACATACAATATAGGATTGGTGCCAGACTGATTCTAGACACCCCTACTGGGTATGTTAGCCTGTATACCAGCTAGCTCACAGTGCCACTAGAAACCCCTCTTACCAAGGAGAGAATAGCTCTTGGCAACTATCGAACATGACAACCCTGATCCCTCAGAATCGTGGAAAAAGTGTACTACTTTTCGCTCAGTCACTAGTGCTCAGTTCGTCTCAGAGAGATACACAGAATAAACGGTGGGGACGTTTTTCAATAAGTATTTATTGAACCAGCGTCATTCTAGTGTAAAATAGGTGTGCTGAAACAACCATTAGACAGTAACAGATATAAATGATTATAAGCACTAACAGAGTAAAAGGATGGTAGATTTCTACCATCGTGCTAAAACAATGAATACAGGCAAGTATATAAAATCCATGACAATAAAATAAGTACTCCTACAATGCAACCCTAACTAGATGTACCTAAGTGTACCTAGCATGTATGTGAGTGTAAAAGCCAAGAATCCCTCTAGGATAAAGTCAACCCCATTACCTGAAGTGAGAGACTGTGGGAACCCGTCTTGGTCTCGTGATGGACACCCCACAAGTGATGTCAGACCACTGCGAGCTGGAGTGTCTGCGTGCAGGAACCTCAGAGTCTTGCGTCAGTGTGTCGGCATGGAAGTCCTTTTCTCCTCTCACTATCTCAGCAAGAGATGATGTATTTTTTTTTAAATATATTTCTTTATTAGGGTTTTGTTCTCCAAATCATTAGTTCACATGTCAAAAACAGCAATGACACAATTGGTCCACCTCAGCCGAGGTGGCCGACTTTACAGTAATAATACATAATGAAAATGAGAACTGTGAAAGAGATGATGTATATATACCCAAAGCGGTACCCCCTGGGGATATATCTTGCTGTGTCATGTCAGACTGGGATGACGGAAGGATTGACCCTTATACATAGTTTTATGCAGGAGATGGTAGGCCTGCTGTCCTGCTGTGATTCCAAGAATCCTCATGCATAATGAATGAGGCTTAAGCTCTTTGGAGAAAATCCCATGTCATCTTTGGACATTACTGTAACTAGGTAGAAGGTCAGTACTAAGAATCGTTATGCAGTGTAATGGTAGGGGAGAATATAGGTGAAAGGTTAGGTGACTACCCGAGCCTATATTGGGGTACCTATATGGAACATAACACCCACTCCTCATCCGACGGGACGACATACTAAAAATTCTACATACTGCTAAACATGGTGCGCAACTATTAAGAAGTCAATTAAAAATAGTACTTAAAAATGTAAAATTTCAAAAAAATACTAAAAAAGGAAAAATAGTGCATGCGACAGAAGTCTGTACTAAATAAGTTCGTATATATAGTCCAAACAATGAGAGACTGGAAAGCCATGCAATTGTTAGAAAAAGTGTCTTGTTTAAAATTCCAAATTAGCTTGTTTTTGAAAAAGGCCTAATTTACCCAGCACACGATGAGCCAAATGTTTATGTGTCCTGGCTGGGAGACGCAACATCACTGTTGCCTGCAATCGCAGACGACGGTCCCGGCAACACCTCGCAGATCAGGTCAATCGAGCACAGATGTTCCTCCGTATTCACCACAGCCGTTGCTGGGGGATGTACTAGTGTCATCCAAGGCCTGAGCATTTGTTGAGGAGCCAGTATCCTTACCGACAGGAGCTGAAGCATCCTGTGGTTGCTCTAAGAATGCTGACATCATCATTGGAATATACTGAGGACACTGCAGAACATGGGCCGTTATCGGGTCCAGTAATGCATCAACGTCCGGTGGCGCAATTGATGGAAGTGTTAGACAGAGTTCCAACACGCATTCTTGTCCACAGAACAGGCATCAGAGGACAGGCAGAATACAGTTGATCCAGACTGGTCTAAATGACAAAAACCAAGACTCGCTCAGTTCTCAAATACGAGGTGCGCCCAGATGGATTACCATGCGATCACGGTATCGGCGCTCCAAGAGCGTTCGTTCCATCTCCTTGGTGACTGGGACGTCCATTGAGTAGCAGAAAAATGACTATCAGGATAACTGCTAATAAAAACAGGATCAGCGGAAACCCTCCAAAAATGCTTCCGAATACGGAGTGTATAAAGTTGGGAACAACTCAGAGGATTGTCTGAAAGGTGCTTAACAGTCCAGAACCTATGGCCTTAAATAGGTGGACAATACACGTCGTATCAGACATGTTAATGTGAAATGGAAAAGGCATTTCGTTTGTATCAGTGCCTGTATCTCAGCCGAGGACCTTGCAACCTGGAGATCATAAGTTTCTCAGGCGGAGGTTAAGGGCACGACTTGCTGTAAAAGCATGGCTTTCATTCGGCTCAGAGTACCAAGCCGTATAAAGGAAACATTCAATGAAGGCCATAACGGCGCCTCCCTGACTGTATGGGTCGGTGGAAACAATACTTGCATACAGCAAGTAACCCTGGAGCTTACAGTGACAAGATATGTGATGCCTGGGAGCATCCCACATCAACCTTGATCATTCAGCATCAAGTAACTCCCATTTGAAAGCAACTTGAACACCGGATTAATCACGGCAGCTGGGGAACCTTTCAAGTGACAGGATAAGTTAGCAACTGAACCATTGCAGGCCCCGTGAAGCATTATATTCTGGCATATGAGAGATCCACTTAAGGAATTCTCGCAGTTGGTACCGCTAAGAAACACTTCTGTGTCCCCATTCCTGCATCGAAATCTGTATGGTAATTCCCAAGATTCCTTGATGAATTCCCTACCCATTGCTTCATATCTGCCTGCCTGTTGTTGTTCTAGGCAATACTGAAACTGGAAAGTAGTGACCGGTAGTGTTTTATGGCCATGGATTAACCATTCTGTGGATGGTGACTCTGCCACAGTAAAAGGTAACTTGTACAGTTTTTCAATACACAGCATTGTATATTTTGCTCCCCTTTGTGCCATTGTAATCTGTTTTTCAGTTAGATTGTATGCTGAAAATAGAGACGTACTGTTGATAAATCGCCACGGCACATAACCAGCGCGCAATGATTGCAGCGTCCAGCTCAATAACATAATAGAACGTAGTTGAGATTGTCCGTGTTGTAGTATGGACAAAACCTGTTCTAGTATATCAATAGCAGAAGATACAATGTTGCCCAGTGAATAAATCCTGGATGTTAATGTAGTCAGACCGTTGTCAACTACTGCTAATGCCTTATCTAGGTTAATCTTATCTATTTCACTAATTCTGCAGTTTCTTGTTGAGAGATTTTCCATATTTCATTATAGACAGTGTAATAGAAACGTTTCTGACGTGTGTTTCGCGGACCTAGTAAAAAAATCCCTTAGATCCACCTCATCTGAGAGTAAGGATAAGTGCTCTTTCACCTGGGACAGTGTCGAAGTTTTTATCCAATCGAGGCACAACTTCCCAACACTGTATGATGTCACTACCCCCGGATGTTCTCTCTGTACATATCGTGAGTCTGGCCTATGGATACTAAACCCTTCGGTTGTACCCCTGAATCTTGATTGACATCTGTTTGTGTCTGTGGGCCAAACTAACCATCCCTTCCAATTGGGGTCTGAAGTATTGTACTGCATGATGTCATCTATTGTATCCCCGCCACGTGATGTAAAATTGATGTGTGAAGGCTTGGGAAACCGTGGTGTGTTCAAATCCTTGTTCTTGGCTAGTCCAAGACAGGAAGTCTGTTGCACAGTTTCATTCAGAAATATTATTTGTTACGGAATGTGGCATGGTCTAAATAGTGCTTCTGTTCCCTGAACTTGCCATTCCTTTGAACCCCAGACTGATTTTGTGTCTATTGTGTCTTTCCATAAGTCGAAGCCCTGTTCAGACAGTTGGGCAATAAAGGATGCAGAATATATCTGTTTGGTGTTAGCATATTTTTCTGTGCAGTTGTAGGTGCAACCTTATAGTAATATGAGGTCGGGTCAGAACTGTTAAACCCTGAAAATTATGAAAATTTCTGTGCAAACGTTTTCGAACTACCTTTTGGTGGAGTCGGGCAATGTTCCCATTGGTGGTATGTGAAAACATTACGAGGGATACTCGATTAGTGTAAAAAGTGATGACCATAATGATGGTAAGAGTACATGCTCTCAAAGTCAGATATGTCCTCTAACATTTCATTGTTTGAAAATGCAGCGGATTTTTCCAAATCAGACAACATATTATTTACAGTCTCAAAGTCCCAATCATCAGAAAATGTACTGGAGGTAATGATATCCATTAGAGAAATTTTAAATAAATGTGGTATTTTCAAAAGTTCAGTGTGGCCAAATACATCATAATCAACCTTGTCCCAAACTATACCATCAGGAATTGGAACAGCTGTAATGTTCACGGAAAACAAGTCTCTTTGTTTACGATGAGATGATGTATGAGGTTTCAGGACCAAGTTCACATTGGATACTGCAGAGCGTTCTGGGAGATATTTTCCATTCAATAGTAAGCAAAAGACAGTCACTAGGCCAATCCAGAACAGAAAAAACAATATTCCAGATATTATCCAGAGCTGGAGCCAAGCTGATACTAAGTACGTCTTTTTCAGAAAAGTGTAGAATTAACAAATTTGTTGCTTATGGGAAACTGGAGCTGGTGTTGTTTCAGGTTCACTGGGATCAAGAGAGAAGGTATCAAAATCGATGAAGTAGCCAGATGCAGTTCGATCAATCTTTGGTAACTCGGCAGGTTGTGTTGAACTGGTTGGTGTCTCTTGTTGAGGCATATTGACGTAGACATCGGTGGTAGGCCGAATTGATATTTGTCTTTCATTTGTAATTTGAAGTTCTGTTTCCAGAGGAACAAAGTTCCATTTCATTGTTGGAAATTCCATCACTTCGATTTGGCGACTCTTCGAATGTTATGAGTCTTTCTGTCTGAACGTCCTGTATGGTAGCGAGAGGAGAGCGGAGGCTACCCAGGAGCCCATGAGGCCTACTATTCAGTATCGGCCACATAGTGTGGTTTGATCAGATCAATGGAGACAAATCTCTTTTCTTTTCTGCCGGAAAGAGGTTGAAGAAGTACTGTTCTTGTTCCTTTGACAGCCAGGACAGGTACAGGCTTTCTGTAGGATGGCCCAAATTCTTTCTCGTCCTCGATCTTTTCTCTGACCAGATCCCTGACTTTTGGGACCCAGACAGGTCTTGCCGTGACTGATTTGACTTCCCCAGTGGCAGTCCATTTGACTTGCACGTTGCTTAGTAGTGCTCTGGGTTCATTCAGAACCTGTAAAACAGCCAAACGTTTATTGATGTCAAATTGTTTTTCATCCGCCACTGTGCCTTCAAAATCGAGATCAGGTACCCACATTCTCGTCCCAAATAGGACTTCATAAGGAGTGACACCCCCTAGAGAATTTCTTGGCAAATTGTTAAAGGCTCGCTGTACCCCATATAAGTGATTGACCCAACTACCACCCGAACCTAATACCCTAGCTGTTAAAGATTGCTTTAATTCCCGGTTTTTCCTCTCCACAACCGAATTTCCCTCGGGATGGTATGGAGATGAGTACCGCAATGCTACACCCAAACCTTCCATGGCTTCCTTGTAAGCCCTAGAGCTAAGCGTGGGGCCACGGTCAGAATGTGATGTGCCAACTGCGTATGTCCCTATAAAGACTCGCAAATGTTTTATAACAGTTCGAGCGTCAGCCGAGTGCTGAGGCCATACCTATAGGAATCTGGAGCATGAATCAACTGCCACCAAGATATACTTGTAGGCCCCATCCGATTGTAGGGGGCCGCAGTGGTCCAAATAGACACACGCGGGTGGTCTGTCTGATATCAGTAATGGTGTCTGTGCTGGACGCGCCACTGTGGAACCCTCCATCTGCTGGCAGATGTCACACTTTAAGACAACATTTTGTTAAACCAGGCCACCAATAGCGTTGTTTCAGTAAAGAAACCGTCGCTGTAATCCCTGTGTGTGCAGAACCTAGACCCTCGTGTGCAGCTAGTATTAAGCCTAATCTGCGATCCATGTTTGGTATTACTCTATCCCCCACTCCTGGAATCTGAGCATACGGAATGTTGTTTGCATCTAACTTGTAGGAGTATTTGAGTGGAAAACCTTTCAGTAAGGCTGTGCTGTTTTTGCATGAAGCAATGACAGCTACCATTATCTGTTCGTCTATTCTCGTTTTTGAACGAGTGATTGCAGCTATGGCAGCAGTACGTACTGACTCCTTCGCAGCTTCATCAGCCAATGAATTCCCTTCAACGTGAACGCCATCACGTTGATGACTCAGCGTGTGTATCACGTGAGCTCTTGGTAGTTTGTTTTTCAACTCAGCTACCTGTTCCCATAGCATTTTATGCTTAATTGTGCCACCTTCTGAGTCTTTAAACCCATTCTGACCCCAGTAATGGAGATATTCGTTGTATGACTGGACACAATAAAAAGAATTGCACACTATAAGTGTGGGGAATTCTCGCTCCGTATTTATCAGTGCCAGTAATAGGGCTTTTAATTCTGCCAGCTGAGCCATGCAGTCTCCTAGAGACTGTGTCTTTGTATCGCTGGGATGGAACTTGCCATCCCGCATATGACCTTTTACAATTGCACAAGGTGCGCTGTATTGCTGTTTACTTCCTATGGCCGGCTGAGCAGATCCGTCAGTGTAAATAATGTATTCATACTGATCTAGAGGCATTATTTCATTTGGGAGAGGATTCTTGTTCATATTGCAGAAATGCTTGTGTCTTTAGCCTTGGGTCATATCTGTATTCTACATCCGTTGCAGTGAGAGAATTAACCCATTGTATCCATCTTGGATCTAAGGCTTTAGCATTAGGAACGCTTGCCTTTGTAGCAGCCTCTAAGGCTGGTACCGGAGTTACGACAATTATTTGTTTCCCCTGAGGCAGTGCTCTTTCTCTTACTACATCGGTCTGTACCGCTATCAGAATTTTTTCTGTAGAGGGAAAGCCCATATTTGATTTGTAAGCCATGGGTACTGTTTTGCCTTCATTGAAGGTTAGGTAAGTGTACTCAGTTTGACCTGCTATAACGCGAATCACCAGATTGCGTACGTTTACGCGTGTCTGCAAGTGTTTTGAAGCGATCATGTCAACTTGTAGGGAACGAAGGATATATGTGTGTTCCTGTATCCAATGCCTAACTGAAAAATCAGGTCTGATTAAGTCGTAGAAAAGTTTTACTCTTTCTGCGTAATCCAAAATGTATGTTCTGCCAAAATTCAAAAATCCCAATATGGATTGTAAGTTCTTCAAAGATTTAGGAGGTTGGAGCAGCGCGCACTCTTCCAAAAAGTTAGCTGCCAGGCTTTTCCCTTCACTTGAAAGCTCGTATCACAAAAATAGGACATTGTGGTGGGCTATTTTTGATTTTTTAAAGTTGAATTTGTTGCCCTCAGAGGCGAATCCCAAATTTATGGTGCTCACCCTGGTCAAGTGATCCTGTAAATCATCATCCGTCAGATAAATATCATCTAAATAGGACAATGCCTCTTCACCCAAATCCTGAAGAAATTCTGTTACCCAAGCGGAAAACAACCTGGGGCTATTCTTATACCCTTGGGGGAGTCTACAAAATTGATGCTGGGAACCTAGCGCTGAGAATGCGGTTAGATACCTGCTTTCAGGCGCTATATTTTGGCAGAAGAATCCATTTGAGATATCTAGTGTTTTGTATTTTTTCCGCACAATGTTCTTCATTAATGCGGCACTATGTGCATTCTGTACTGCAAATGTTTTAGTGCATGTGTTCAGATGTCGGTAGTCTAAAGCTAGACAATATGAATTATCGGGTTTCATTATGGGAAATAGAGGATTATTCATTGCAGAAGTGCAAGGTTCTATTACACCCTGGTATTCAATTTGATCTAAGATCTCCCTGACCTGTTTTTTCTCTTCTTGTTTTATTGGGTACTGTATCTGCGGAGTTGGAGTAGTTTTTACTGGGATTACATGGTGTGGTGACTCAGCATCTCACCCAACATGGTTGCGATATAGGGCCGGAGGAAGGGCTCCCGCCCACTCCCGCGCGTATGTGTGTTTTAAGTAAATTGGAACGTGGTCGGAAAAAGCTGGTAAAATTACCGTTTCTCCCTTTGGGCAATCCATAACAATTTCAGGCGGCCAATATTTCTCAGCTAAAAGGATGTCATAGCCATAAGTCAAGTTCCCCCCAAAGAGACCTTTAACTTTTCTGGGTTTGTCCCCCTCCATTTGGAGTGTTATTTCATGTAACCTATTTGGGACACTTACCCTTGTGTCAGGTGTTTCCACCGTGATATGCTCATTCAACTCCGCTGTCACCAGAAATTCCATCAGGTTCTGGCGAGCTATTGTTACTTCTGCTGCGCTGTCTAGCATCGTCAGAGCCCATTCCCCATTCAGTAGTTGAGTCCTCAGAATTCTGGGCATGTCTAACTTTAAGACCTGCTACTTTCTTCTTTTTAAATTGAGGTTTAGATTTTGGCTTTTCTTCTTTTTTGGAAGGATAGCTTGAAGCACGTGGCATGTCTCTGGACTTTGTACGCTCTTCTTGTCTGTGTTCTGACCATCTTTCTCTCTCGGAGTTTCTTGGTGAACCCTGAAAGGAAAGAGAGGAACGTGTATCAGTATCCTGATACCTGTCAGGTTTTTTAATGTTATCCCTATTTCTAAGGTTATATCTCCTTTTGGAGGGCTCCTGTTGAGGAGACCCACCACTAGATAGAGATCTATTTTCTCAAATTTTTGGGTTTTTATTGTTATTATCCCATTTCTTCTTGGAAGAATCAGGTGCTTGCCTGATGTTATCCTTTTCAGGACCACCCGTGAGTTGAGGTTTTTGTTGCTTTAGCTCCCAAACTATCTCTACCTAATTCAC
This sequence comes from Calotriton arnoldi, assembly GCA_963921515.1. Classification (NCBI taxonomy): domain Eukaryota; kingdom Metazoa; phylum Chordata; class Amphibia; order Caudata; family Salamandridae; genus Calotriton; species Calotriton arnoldi. The sequence goes on along the minus strand of CAWUFW010000169.1, from coordinate 5,421,568 downwards.
CATAGGTATCTGTGATAATTTTAGGTAATTCATGTTCCAGTTGTGAAGGAGTGAAATCCCTCAGGCATTGGCGTATTGCCACTGCTGTTGCCTCCCCTTTTATATTTGCTAATATTATAGCTGATACCTGGGCAAAATTACCTAATAATTTCATCCCTAAGTTCAGAGCAGGTTCTGCACCTTACTCAGTTTGTATTTGTCTTAATACGTCTGGTATTACTGCTAATGACGGGATACCATGAGTTCTGGTATATATGGCAGCGAAAACTGTACCCCAAGTGGTACAATCCTCTATCTGGGGAGCTATCCCCATTGGCAAGCAGATTGTTAGCATTCTGTGTTTTTCTTGAGGGCTGGTGTGTGGAAATACCGCCTCTAGCTGTGTTATTTTTTTAGCTATCCAGAATGGCATTTGTGGTGTAATTTTAGTTGTAGAAGCCTGAATTTGACTAGTTTGTGTAGCTCTTGTTGGCTGAAGTGTGAGTGTTCTCATCACGAACTGTGTCAGGTTTCAGTTTTATAATTTCTTTATGAAGTGGACGTAAGTCTGCTACAGGCATTGTGTCAATGTCTGGATGCGGTGTATAAGCCGCTAGGACAGGCCAAGTGGCTCCATCTCTTCCGAGTGGACCTAGTCTTACTTTGTCTTTTGTATGGGGAAGGGCGCCTTTAAACCAGTTTATGTGCTCCTGGTAGGTGAGCGGAATTTCAATGTCCTCATACGGACAGTATTCATTTGGTGTTTCATCTTCAGTGTAAGAATGAAATGTATTTGATTGTGCATTTGCTTGTGGGAATTTAACCCATGAATAGAATACCTCTGTTCTATATGATTTGTGAGCCTCAATCACGAATGTTACTGTCCCACCCCTAGATGTGACTCCATAGTCTGTTAACTTTTGAGTAAGGGCATTTCTAACATTTTCTGAAATGTTAATTTCCCCTTCTAGTTCTTCCTCAACTACCGCACGTTGTGCTCGCACAGCGGCGTCTTCTTCAGTCATTGTTGAAAAAGTTTCAAGGAAGAGTTTCAAGGAAACTGAGATAAGGTTTTATGCACAATAGGAACTGTTTGTCCTTCAAGCTTGATAATCCTACAGCCAATAAATAGGAATTTTGCCTACTCAGCTGTGGCGGATAGGTCCCTTCCCACTCTAGACGTCTCTGAAGAAATGTGAGTAGGGGTCTCTGAGAATAGCACGACTGAACTACTCAGATTTGACTGTTAAATAAGTACCAAACCAACGTTGGCGGCGCCATGTCGTGTAGTTCCTATAAACCTATATAGGATCTGTGCGTTTAGACAACATACACTATAGGATTGGTGCCAGACTGATTCTAGACACTCATACCTTGTATGTTAGCCTGTATACCAGCTAGCGACAGTGCCACTAGAAACCCCTCATACCAAGGAGAGAATAGTTCTTGGCAACTATCGAACATGACAACCCTGATCCCTCAGAATCGTGGAAACAGTGTACTACTTTTCATTCAGTCACTTGTGCTCTCTTCGTCTCAGAGAGATACACAGAATTAACGGTGGGGACGTTTTTCAATAAGTATTTATTGAACCAGCGTCATTCTAGTGTAAAATAGGTGTGCTGAAACGACCATTAGACAGTAACAGATATAAATGATTCTAAGCACTAACAGAGTAAAAGGATGGTAGATTTCTACCATCGTGCTAAAACAATGAATACAGGCAAGTATATAAAATACATGACAGTAAAATGCGTACTCCTACGATGCGATCCTAACTAGATGTACCTAAGTGTACGTAGCATGTATGTGAGTGTAAAAGCCAAGAATCCCTCTAGGATAAAGCCTTCCTGAAGTGAGAGACTGTGGGACCCCGTCTTGGTCTCGAGATGGACAGCCCGCAAGGGATGTCAGACCACTGCGAACTGGAGTGTCTGCGTGCAGGAACCTCAGCGTCTCGCGTCAGTGTGTCGGCATGGAAGTCCTTTTCTCCTCTCACTATCTCAGCAAGAGATGATGTATATATACCCAAAGCGGTACCCCCTGGGGATATACCTTGCTGTGTCATGTCAGACTGGGATGACGGAAGGATTGACCCTTATACATAGTTATTATGCAGGAGATGGTAGGCCTGCTGTCCTGCTGTGATTCCAAGAATCCTCATGCATAATGAATGAGTCTTAAGCTCTTTGGAGAAAACCCCATGTCATCTTTGGACATTACCGTAACTAGGTAAATGGTCAGTACTGAGAATCGTTATGTAGTGTAATGGTAGGGGAGAATATAGGTGAAAGGTTAGGTGACTACCTGAGCCTATATTGGGGTACCTATATGGAACATAACAACGTGGCTGCATCCTGAAAGTCAACTGTGTCAAGGGGGCAACAATGGTCCAAATCCCTTGTCAAATCTCCTCTAGTAGCCAGTGAGGCCTAAGAAGTCACTCACCTCTGCCTGGGTCTTCGGGGGTTCCCAAGCCAGAATGGTTTCAATTTGGGCCTGGATGGGCTGCACCTGGCCACCTCCCACTTGGTGATCCAAGTAGACCACTGAACCCTCCTCTATCTGCCACTTACTGGCCTTGATAGTCAAGCTTGCACTCTGTAGAGCCTGAAGCAGTTCCTGGAGGAGGCACAGGTGGGCCTCCCAGCTAGAACTGAAGACCGCAGTGTCATCTAGATAGGCGCCACTGAAGTTCTCCAATCCAGCCAGGACCTGGTTGACTAACCTCTGTAAGGTGGCTGGGGACTTCTTTAACCCGAAGGACATGACCCGGAACTGGAAGTGCCTTTCTGATGTAGAAAATGCAGACCTCTCTTTTGCCCCCTCAGTCAAGGCAATCTTCCAGTATCCAGACGTTAAATCGAGTGCTGAGTAACTTGGCAGCTCCAAGCTGATCTATGAGCTCACACAGAACCTAAGGGCAGCCTTGGGGACCAACACCACTGGGGTGGACCAAGGACTGTTTGAGGGCTCAATCACTCCTAATGCCAGCATCTTGGAGACCTCCTCCTTAATGCTGGCCCTCATTTTCTCAGATAACCTTTACATTTTGTTCTTTACACGTGTGCTGTCCCCAGTATCAATATCATGGGTACACCATGTAGTGAGTCCTGGGGTAAGTGAGAACAAAGAGGTTAACGGCCCCAGCAACTGGCGGCAGTCTCTCTGTTGATCTAGGGTCAGTGTTGGGGAGAGGCTGACACCCTGGTAAGAAAGGAGATCAGGGAGAGGTTCACTCTCCTCTTCCATCCCACCATCAGTAACCTGGAGCATGGTAACCTCAGACTTCTCAAAGTGGGGCTTGAGGCAATTGATATGAAGGACCATTAATGGGTTCCTAGGAGTCTTGAGGTCCACCAAGTAGGTGACATCACTCTTGCACTCCTTCACCTCATAAGGCCCATACCATCTGTTTTGTAGGGCCCGGGCTCCAAGGGCTCCATCACCCACACTTTTGCCCAGTCCGAAACACAACCAGAGTGGCGTTCTGGTCATAACACTGTTTCATGTCCTCCAGGCTAGCTTCCAAATTCTGCTGGGCGAATTTTCCAAAGCACGCTGTTTGGTTCTGGAGGGCCAGCATATAGCTGGCCACCTACTGGGGGTGTCTCCTGGGAGCTTGTTCTCAGCCCTCCTTCACCAAACTGAGAAGCCCTCTCTCAGGGTACCTATACAGCAGCTCAAAGGGGTGCTTCTACAATACCTCTCTGTAGGTGAACAAAAGGCATGGCAGGAGGACGTCCCACTTCCACCTCATGGTCTCTAGCAGGCCCATAATCATGCCTTTTAGGGTCCTGTTGAAACCTTCAACAAGCCCATTGGTTTGGGGATGGCAAGGAATGGAGAACTCCTTCCACATAGTCTTCATGAACCCTGACGTGAAGTTGGTACCCTGGTCAGATACCACACGGGTAAAGATCCCCATCAGTGTCCTGGCCATGGCGGGCGCAGTCACAGTCCTTAGGGGGACAGCTTCCGGGTACCGGGTGGCATGGTCCACTAAGACGAGAACAAATCTGTTTCCCATGGCTGTCTTGGGGTTCTGAGGCCAAATTATGTTGATGCCCACCCTCTCAAAACGGGTGCTAATGACATGAAAAGGTTGCAGGGGGGCCTTGCAGGTCCCCTTGACTTGCCACTCACCTCGCAGGTAGGACAGGACCTACATAATGCATCTGAAGCCTTCCTCATTTGAGGCCATGAGAAGTGAGTGACAAGCCTGTCAAAGGTCTTGTCTGCCCCAAATGACCTGTCAGGGGTACATCATGAGCCAGTCACTGCAGAAAGGCCCTGTACCACTGGGGGACCACCAACACAGGTTGAACCAGGTTCAGGAGCCTAAGGCTCACTATAAAGGAGACCATTCGCCTAGTAAATCATGTGTTTCCCAGAGGCGTCACCACCTGCCTGGTTCTCAGCCTGCTGCCGCAGACCCACAAGAGAAGGCATTCCTTCTGCACCTTGCAGAATTCCTCCTCAGTGGGACCCCCTTCCTGCTGCCAGTTGGACAGCTCAGACAGGTTCCCCAGTTTGTCCAAATCCTCCCGTGTAGGTTCCGGCGTGTCCCCCTCAGGGTCAGCCTCCTCCCGGACTGTGGGAGTTTCAGGGGTGGATTTCCCTTGCCCCTTGACCTTCCTCTTTTTGGGAGGCTACTGGGCCATTCTTCCAGGCTTACCATCTTGGGCTGCCAGGGACTGTGGTCAGGCACACACACTCGGGGAACCCTAATATCTCTGAGTGAGACCTGAGCCCAGGTGGTATGCTCCAGGTCATTGCCAAGCAGACAATCCATAGTTAAGGATGGACTCACAGCTACCCTCAAGGAACCTGAGACCCCCTGTTAAAAAGACGTAACACTGTGTAGTTGAAGAGTTGAATTTATTACATCTTACACCACCATCAGGTTCCAGTCAGCTGGAGTCAGCTATAGAACCTTCGTCAAACAAACTGAAGGAACATTCCAAAGAGTGGGGATAGGGAGGGGGGAAAGCAGGGGAATAGACCAAGGTAGATTACAACACACCTCCCTGAGCAGGGAGAGGGACAATGACAGAACCTGTGGTGCAACCAGAGTGAAAAGAAAGGGGAAAGGTGAATATCACAGGAAGGAATAAAATGCATAGCAAAGAAATACCTGTGCATTTAGAACGGCAGTACATAACGAACCCTGAAGCCTCCAAGAAACAACTAGGCAGATGAGGCTCAAAGGGTTACTCAAAGCTATAATCTTTATGCCACTGAGGACAAACATTACTTCTCGATGATCTCCAAGGGAGATTAGTTTTCCTTTCAGATTGATTGCTTATAGTACTGGATCCTCTTTCAAGAACTTGAAGTGCCGTGAACGGTACCAATTTCTCCATCCCCCATGTTTGCTCGTTCTCGTGCTGAACAACATTCTTACCCACACTTGCTATCCTAAAAGGTCCTAAGAGCCTGGGAGTAAGATCCCATCCTCGTCGCTAGTGTTAAAAAGACGTAACACTTTGTAGTTGAAGAGTTGAATTTACTATGTCTTACACCACCATCAAGTTCTAGTCAGCAGGAGTCAGCTGTAGAACCTTCGTCAAACAAACTGAAAGAACATTTCAAAGAGTGGGGATAAGGAGGGGGTGATGCAGGGGAATAAACCAAGGTAGATTACAACACCCCCTGACATTCAAAGGGAACCAGAGCTACTGGGTAGTGGCTCTCACAGTTGTCAGCTGCAACAACTTGGTGGAACACATTAGGGACTACCTGCTCTGAAAATGCCAGAGGACACCTGGTGGTTGTCAAGCTGGCTCCAGTGTCTCTCAGAGCCTTCACCCTCTGCTCATTAATGGTGACCCACTGCCTGTACTTCCTAGTATTACTAGGCATGTGGGTTTTCTGCACTATTTCCCTGTCATGCAGGGACACTAGGGTAACCTCTATTCTGTCCCCCAAACCATCTATAATAATATCCTGTCCAAGCGCTACACTAGCCAGCCCCAGTAACCGCCCACCAGTGGGGACTTTGCCACCTTGGGACATTTGGCATCTCCCTTGAAATAGCCTTCTTGTTGGCAATCAAAGCACTTAAGGGGGGCCTTCACTGCAGACCTACTGGCAGGCAACCATGTATTTTCTTCTCAGTAGGGGGGGGGGTGGGGAGACTACTTGCTTTTGTTTTTGCCCCCCACCCTCCTTCTTCTGATGAGGACCCTGCCCACCTTTGTGGTGATCCCCCCTCACAGGTACCTTCCAGTGGACCCTGGTGCTGACCCAGCGCTCTGCCTCCTTAGCAATCTCTCTGAGGTCAGAGAGCTTACTGTCAACAAGATCTTGATGTAGAACATTCAGTCAGAGACATGATTTTTGGAAAAAAAATGAGAAATGCTAATCAGGGAGAATTGACTCGAATTGGTCTTTGGAATGGATTGGCAGTGTACACCAATTACTGTATGGCACTGCACAAACACAAGTCCCATCCTCACTGCTAATCACCAATGTTAGAAATATGTTTTCTGGTTAGCAGAGGTATGTACCCTGTCCAAGCAGGAACCACAATCCTAGTCAGGGTAAGTCAGATACACACCATAAATTAACCTGTGCTCACCCTCTGGCAGCTTGGCACAGAGCAGTCAGGCTTAACTTTAGAGGCAATGTGTAAAGTATTTGTGCAACACTTCAAACAGTAAAACAGTGAAAACACCACACAAAAAGATACACCTGGTTAGAACAATAAAGCTTAATTTAATGAACAAAACAAGACCATGACAAAAAGAATTCAATAAGTATAATCGGAGTTATGACTTTTTAAAGAATATCTTGTAATATAGTGCTTAAAAGCATAAAGCACGAACCGGGCTATCTGGTCATGCTAGACCGGGTCAAATCCAAAAGTTCAGATCGACTACGATGGTCCAACCTTATTCCGCTGAAAAGTACGTTGTTGCACCATCTACGAAGACCCGATGCTTGGACCAGAGGAGACGATGTGTCATCGTCGATCCCTTTGGGTGTGGGCGATGCGCCGGTTCTGAGCTGCACAAGTCGGATATGCGTCTTCATTGAACCCCAAGATGTAGGTCGATGCGTCGGGAACTGGAGGTGATGCACTGAGCAGTCGGCGATGCGGTCCTTGCAGCAGCAGCGATGGATCGTTTCGGGCTATACGCAAGTTTCGAGCCTCACAACGACAGCAATGTGTGGATTTTCGTAGTTGCGGCACTTCATACCCACTTCCAAGGGCCCAGGACTGAATTGGCACCTGTAGTGGCCTTGGGCTCTGTGTGTGCCAATACCTCCTGTACCCTGTGTTCGGTGGGCTTCCAAGACTGAGCACATGTTACTGTGCCTTCATGGCTGGTCATGGTTACCCACTTTCTTTGTGTAAACCGTTCCCTCCCCTGGTATGCTAGAGGATATCCCCCAGGGACCCTTAGGCTATTCCACTACTTATTAAGGCTATTCATAGCCCCTGGGACCTTCAGGCTATCCATCACTGACCACAGTACTTATTATGCAGGCTCATAAATCCCCTGGGCGAGCTGATGCTTTATTTACCCACGAAAGGACATGGTGTTTCCTTCCACACACTCCCTAGGGGCCTGGCATGTGACCGCTGTTGCCGCCACATGTTGCCCCAAAATCTCATTTGATTACGGAGCGCACGTGTTTGGCAGCCATCTTGGTTTTGGGAATGGTCGTTACACTGCGCCCCAACCACGAGGCAGTGCTTGGCCTACCTACCGGATGAAGAGAATGTCTTCTCTTCTGGAGCCCGCTCACCTGAACAACTCAAAAGATTCTGCTGAGCTTCTCCTGCACTCCGGTTCTCCTGCGACTCTCTGCAATCCTGGGATTTCTTCTCCAATGGTTCCCACGATGGTCCATATCCACAGATTTCCACCTCCCACTCTACAAAACAAAAGAAAGACATGGTTAAGTACACCTCTTGAGGTTAGTGCACTTACGAGACTCAAAATATCCAAGACATTTGGTATATAAGACTGCGCATTCTCGAGCGCTGGGGCAGATCATAGTGTGACATTTAGACATTGTTGTGGTGCATACAGAGACAATGATATCACCTTGTGCCATTTGGGCACCATTATTGATGTACGAATTGTGTTGCAAAAAGCGCATCGCAAAGCGCATCGAGACAGATATTGAATGCATATACCTATGCTTCTTTGGCACACAGAACTAATGCGAGCAGTATAATTGGAGCACTAAAGTGCAGTTTGGAAGCAAGGTGTTGTTTCTACACGTTGTGATTTTTGCAAAGGTGTTTTGAGGAGTGCAGTAACTCCTGGTGGCAGGTATTGAAAGTTTATTTGCCAATAGATTATTAACGAGTGTGCACTCATACATGAGTGATAGGTGGGTGGGGATGTTACATGAGAACACCCTAGGTACATTACATTTCTACTTGTGTTTACAGTATCATTCACCGCACAGTACCACTATGCACATACCACGAGGACGCTCTCCAGGACAGAAGAGACATATACCAGACTCCAAGAAAACAGTAGCTGACCTCGAAAACACGCAACTCTCTCTGTTTATTATTTTGTCCCAATCTCCCTTCCCTTTTGGGGCAGAGTTTGATTTAAAGTTTCAGTTCCTTGATCAGGTGCCACCCCGGGAGAGAGAGGATTAGGTGCAGCATTTTCTCTCGGACAAGACTCAGGTGAGTTGCATGACAGAAAGCCAAGCCACACAGACTCTTTTCCACTCATATGATATGGCCCCGCAGGATCAGTTCAATGTCATTGACTTGGCTCAGGCTCTTACAGCTGAGGCCCCAAGTGCACTAGAATTGACTGAGGCATTTTTACACAATGAAGTTCAGTCCTTGCGATAGGAGAATCAATCCCTAAAAAATTAGCTAGTGCAATATCGCCCTCATCATTCTCCTTGGCAATCATCTGATACAGGGACCATACCCAAAGGCCAAAGTCCTGTGTTGCAACCTGCTCATTTTGGGGCATCAAGGCAACCGACAGTGGCGTCCGTCTGTTCACAACCCAGAAGGGGGGCAAAGTCAATATCACCGTCACCACCCCCACGCCTGTTCCACTAGTGCTGCCTGAGCGTTTCTTTGGGGATAGTGTCAAATTTGATGCCTTCTGGAGTCAATGTCAGTTGCAATTCCTCTGTAAGCCTGAGGCATTCCCTACAGATACTGCCAGTATTGCCTTTATTATTTCCTATCTTGGAGACACTGCTGCAAATCGGGCTATCCCACTTTTTGAAAATGACGACCCAGTGTTACATGATTTTTGTAGATTTAAAGAGGCTGTGCATCGTCTCTTTGCTAGACTCCTGTTCGTTCAAGTGAGCAATAATTAGTTGCCAAATCTGCAACAAGGCAATAAGGATTTGCTTTCGTACATTACATCCTTTTGTAAATTAGTCTCAGGAACACAGTGGCCAGAGGAGAAAAGAACCTCAATTTTTTTTTATAGAGGCCTATTGGATGAGCTGAAAGGCTCGCCAGCCCATATTGTTGATCCTCCATCGGATTATTCCGAATTCATTGATTTGGTTGTGCATTTTGATAACATACTGTTTGAGCATAAGGGGGAAAGGCCTCGTGGTGAACCTAAACTGTTAATAGTTAAGTCTGAATGAAAAGAAGCAGATACCAAGAGCCATGATGTCTCTGAGCCCATGCAAATTGGAAGCACTCATGGAAAAAGAGCGTAGAAGAAAGTTGAATCTATGTGTCTATTGAGGCAAGGCGGGGCATTTTGCCAAGTAATACACTGCAAAGCCAAAGGGAACCCACACGGTTGTAGCAATAATCACTGATGTGTTGCAGGAAAACTCAGAGGCCAGACTAGAGTAGAGGTCAACCAGTCGGGTGCATATCAGACAATGACCATGCACTGTTTGGCAAACACCTTGGGCGCAATCCCAGATTATTTAACCATCTTAGTAACTAAGATCATCTCTCCACAACAAAGAAACATTTTGCCCATGCGACTTGATTCTGGGGCAACTGGAACTTTTTTAGACCTCACCTTATCCAACTCCTTGAAAATTGCTAAAGTCAGGAAAGTAGAGCCAGAACCTGTGAAAATGGTGGAGGGCTCAAAATTCTCTTCAGGGATGATTGAATATCAGACAACACTGCTGGTGTGTGAGAATGGGCATACCGAGACGTTAACCTTTGCTTTAATCAACACACCTACATTTGGTGCTATATTAGGGGTGCCCTGGGTCCTACTCCATAACACTGATATCGACTGGGCCTTGCATTTGGTAACTCTGGATCGACACTATTGTCGGACCCATTGTTATGCTACTGCGCAAGAAGTAGTAACACCTTTGACTTATGAGGCACTTGAGCAGGGAACTGCGGTTTCCTTACCTGTAAGGTAACTGAATTTCCAAGATGTATTGGACAAACAAAAGGCAACATAATTATCTCCCCATCGGGAGTTTGATTGTCGGATAGGTTTGATTTCTGGCGCAGTCCTCCTTAGTACTCATATCTATGCCTTGTCCGACCCTGAGACAAAACCCTTAAACAAATATCGGAAGCTACTTGTTTCACGGTTCATTAGACCTCTCCCGCATCTTTGCCACTCTTCTTCATCCCAAAAAGGAATGGTGAGTTGTGGGCATGCATCGAATACAGGGCGCTGAACAAAGTAGTGGTGAAAAATTGGTACCCGTTGCCCATAATCCCTGTTTTGATGGACCAGGTACGCAATCCTACAGTGTACACAAAACTAGATCTGCGCGGGGCATATAACCTTATCAGGGTGAAAGAGAGGGACGAATGGAAGATGGCCTTTTAAACAAAATTCGGCTTGTTCGAGTATACCGCCACATCATTCAGCCTGTGTGACGCCCCCGCTGCGTTTCAATTTTTTATAAATGAGGTCCTAGGAGATCTTCTGGACACCTGCATCATCGTGTACACTGACGACATACTCACTTATTCCCAGAAAATGACTGATCATATCACACATGTGCATACAGTTCTACAATGCCTCTGTGACCAAGCCCTATTCGCCAAGTTAGAAAAGTGCATGTTCCACACACCGACAGTAGAATTCCTGGGGTAAATCCTGTCCCCTGACGGCATAACCATGGACAAAAAAAAGGTCTAGGCAATTCTAGTGTGGCCGGCACCAACCTCCATCAAAGAGGTGCAGAGTTTCCTGGGGTTTACAAATTTCTACAGGAGATTCATTATCCATTTTTCAGACATCGTGAGCCCCATTACAAAACTGCTCAGAAAAAGGTGCCCTTCATTTGGTCACAAGACGCTAACAATGCTTTCTGTTCCTTGAAGCAGAAGTTCACTACAGCTCCAGTATTGAAACACCCTGATTCCACACAGTCATATTTTGTGGAGGCAGATGCCTCACAAGTAGCAATAGGAGGGATTTTATCTCAATGGGACACTTCTACAGGGCACATGCACCCTATTGCCTACCTTTCTAAAACATTGCTACTTGGCAAACAGAACTCTACGGTATCTGAGCGCGAGTAGCTTTCTATCAAACTCTGTTTTCAGGAATGGGGACAGTACTTACTCGCAGCTCAACATACCATCACAATACACATGGACCATAAAAATCTTCAGGGTTGTAGGTACTTTAAAGCCTTAATTCCACGACAGATCAGGTGGCTACTATTCTTTAGCGAATTCAATTTTGTGATCAATTACAGACCTGGTACTCAACAGACTAAAGCTGATTTGTTACCTCGCTGGCAACATGATGGTCAGGACACAAGTCAGACATCACACAGAACATTGTAGCTCCAGAACACATTCTCAGTCATGTGACCAGGAATAGCTACTGGACTACGTATGCCAATGTCTGAAACAGAAGGACATAGATGAATGAGTAGACAAAGAAGACAACTACATGCAAAATGGACTACTCTATCATGGCACAGCCTTATATGTTCCCACAATCAACCTTAGACAGGAAGCTCTGACCTGGTGTCACGACACTCCCTTAGCAGGGCATCTAGGGGTACAAAAGGCACTCGCACATTGTAAGAGATGGTTTTGGTGGCCAATGCTGTCCAAAGACGTGCACCATTCTGTCCAGACTCGCCCCATTTGTATGAAGAAAAAAGCTTCCCATTCTTCTCCCGCAGGCTTGTTGCGTCCATTGCCAGTACCCCCACAACCTTGGCATACCATAAGCATGGACTTCATCACTGACTTACCTAATTCCAACGGTTACACTACCATATGGGTGATCGTAGACCTGCTTTCTAAGATGGAGCATTTTGTTGCACTAAAACAAACACCAACTGGCATGACCCTTTCTTTTTTATTTGTCCAATACATCATGCGCTTGCACAGACTTCCTTCAGTCATCATCTCAGACAGAGACCCACAATTCGTCTCACGATTCTGGCATAATCTGTGCACCTCTTTGAACATAGACACTCGTCTTCCATCTGCCTATCATCCCCAATCTGATGGGCAGAACAAACAAGTAAACAAAACATTGGAACAAACTCTGAGGTGCCTATTGACAGTCAATCACACTGCATGGGAAACATTAATACTGTCTGCAGAATTTGCAAACAACTCCACTCACACTGCAACTGGAGTATCACCATTTTATTGTGTAACTGGTATGAACCCACACATTTTACCAGAAGACATTGTGACTCACATTGGCCCTGTGCCAACCTTGCAGGAATTTGTAACACATTTGGCCCTACAACAACAGGAAGTTCTAAAGCTCCCACAGCCTACACCAAGCAAAGGAAGACATGATGAAACATGCTAACAGAAACCGTGTGCAAGCACCTAATTACAAAAATGGAGATCAGGTTTGGCTCTCTACCAAGCATTTATCGCTCCAGGGGCCATGTAAATTACAACCCCAATACTTAGGGCCTTTCATTCTGTGCCGTGTGTATGGTGGGGCTCCGTGGTTGAGTGCATGTTACTGTGCCTTCATGCCTGGTCATGGGTACCCACTGCCTTGTGGAAACCAATGCCTCCCTTGGTATGCTTGAGAATATCCCCTGGGCCCCTTAGTCTATTCCACTACTGATTAAGGTTATTGAGATCCCCTGGGACCTTCAGGCTATACATCACTGACCACAGTACTTATTATGCAGGCTCATAACTTCATAAGTCCTCCGGGCCGGCTCATGAAAAGGGCCACGAATGGGCCTGATGTTTCCTTCCACACATTCCCCATGGGCCTGGCATGTGACCTCTGTTGCTGCCGCACACCGCCTCGAAATCTCGTGTGATTTCGGAGCACACATGTTTGGTGCCCATCTTGGTTTTAGGAATGACATTTATACAATGCCCAAATCATGAGGCAGTGCTTGGCCTACCAACCGGATGAAGAGAACATCTTCTCTTCTGGATCCCGCTCACCTGAACAACTCCAAAGATCCTGTGGTGCTTCTCCTGCACCCCGGATCTCCTGCGACTGTTCGTAATCCTGGCATTTCTTCTCCAGCGGTTGCCGCAATGGTCCAGCTCCACGGATTTCCACCTCTGACCCTGCAAAACAAAAGAAAGACATTGTTAAGTACTACTGCTGAGGTTAGTGCACTAACGAGACTCAAAACAGCCAAGAGATTTGGTATATAATACTGTGCATTCTCGGGCGCTGGAGCAGAACATAGTTTGATATTTAGACATTGTTGGCATTGTTGTGGCGCATACAGACACATTGTTGATAGCGCCTTGCGCTATTTGGGCGCCATTGTTGATGTGCGAACTGTGTTGCAAAAAGCGCATCTCAAAGTGCATCGAGACTAACCCTGGGCATAATACTTTGCTACGCTCACGAAGCATGCAAAGTTTGTGCTACTACGCACTACGCAAATTGCACGTAGCAGAGTGAATAACTGTACTAATAAACGTAGCGTAGCAGAAGTATAATAAACTCCTTCAAATGCTTTGATAAAGCAATTTTTTATGCTAAAAAGCATATAACCAATTCACAAAAATGAATGTTGACAATAAAATATCAAGCAATGAGAGAGGTGATGATTTTGGAGTCCCCCTAACCTAGGGGGAGGACCAAGCAGATGCCTTGAACACAAAAAGCATATCATGTGAACGATTCAATGGTGGTCCCTTCCTCCTAGGACCACCCCAAGCACAGTTATGGGCAAATGCAATCAACCAAAGGCCCTGCAAAGCATTATGGGACGAGATTAGCAGTGGGCAGTGAATATTATAGTGTCCAATATCAAAATAATTCTACAAAGAGCTGCAGTTCAACTAGTCGTCACTGGGTGTCGTCCCTCAAGAGTGAAATGTCAAAGTATTGAAAACCTTTCATGAAGCTTTTGCATTTGACTCGTGAGGGACGACACCCAGTGACGACTAGTTGGAACTGCAGCTCTTTGTAGAATTATTTTGATATTGGACACTATAATATTCACTGCCCACTGCTAATCTCGTCCCATAATGCTTTGCAGGGCCTTTGGTTGGGATTGTATTTTTGCCCATAAGCTGTGCTTGGAGTGGTCCTAAGAGGATGGGACCACCACCTAATCATTCAATAAGATGTGCTTTTTGTTTTCAAGACATCTGCTTGGTTCTCTCCTAAGTTAGCGAGGATACCAAAATCATCACCTCTCTCACTGCTTTTGTTTTCACTTTAGTGAAATGACTATATGCAATTTTAGCATATAAAGACAGAGATATTTATTTTATCTTAACTTGCACTGTACAAGTTTGCTTTTGGTAATTATTGTACAGTGCAGTGAGTCAAGCACACAGCTAGCACTACGCCCAGGCTTAATAATAATAACAAACTCCTTCAAATGCTTTGATAAAGCAATTTTTTATGCTAAAAAGCATATAACCAATTCACAAAAATGAATTTTGACATATCAAGCAATGAGAGAGGTGATGATTTTGGAGTCCCCCCTAACCTAGGGGAGGACCAAGCAGATGCTTTGAACACAAAAAGCATATCATGTGAACGATTCAATGGTGGTCCCTTCTCCTAGGACCACCCCAGCACAGTTATGGGCAAAAATACAATCCCAACCAAAGGCCCTGCAAAGCATTATGGGATCGAGATTAGCAGTGGGCAATGAATATTATAGTGTCCAATATCAAAATAATTCTACAAAGAGTTGCAGTTCAACTAGTCGTCACTGGGTGTCGTCCCTCGAGTCAAAATGCAAAAGCTTCATGAAAGGTTTTCAATACTTTTGCATTTCACTCTTGAGGGACGACACCCAGTGACGACTAGTTGAACTGCAGCTCTTTGTAGAATTATTTTGATATTGGACACTATGATATTCACTGCCCACTGCTCTCTCGTCCCATAATGCTTTGCAGGGCCTTTTGGTTGGGATTGTATTTTTGCCCATAACTGTGCTTGGGGTGGTCCTAGGAGAGAATCGTTCAATAAGATGTGCTTTTTGTTTTCAAGACATCTGCTTGGTTGTTGGTTCTCTCCCTAAGTTAGTGAGGATACCAAAATCATCACCTCTCTCACTGCTTGTTAACTTTTTGTTTTCACTTTAGTGAAATGACTATATGCATTTTTAGCATATAAAGACAGAGATATTTATTTTATCTTAACTTGCACTGTACAAGTTTGCTTTTGGTAATTATTGTACAGTGCAGTCAAGCACACAGCTACGCACTACGCAATTTGCATAGCTACGTGTAGTTGAAGCTGTACTTCACGTAGCTACGTGAAGTGCTACTACGCAAACTACGCCCGGGCTTAATCGAGACAGACATTGAATTAATATACCTATGCACCCTTTGCACAGAGAACTAATGTGAATAGTATAATTGGAGCACTCATGTACAGTGTGGAAGCAAGGTGTTGTATCTGCACACTGTGATTTTTGCAAAGGGGTTTTGAGGAGTGCAGTAACTCCTAGTGACATAATTACGTATTGAAAGTCTATTTAGCAATAGATTATTCACAAATAAGTGTGCACTCATACATGTGTGATGGTTGGGTGGGAATGTTACATGAGAACTCCCTAAGTGCATAACATTTCTACTTGTATTTACAGTATCATTCACCGCGCAGTACCACTGCGCACATACCATGAGGACGCTCTCCAGGACGGAAGAGACATATACCAGGCTCCAAGAAAACGGTAGCTGACCTCAAAGACACACAACTCTTTCTGTTTATTATTTTGTCCCAACTCCCCTTCTCTTCTTGGGCAGAGTTTGATTTAAGGTTTCAATTCCTTGATCAGGCGCAACCCTCCGAGAGAGAGGAGGTCTGGCATCATCTTCGTGGATAAGACTCAGGTGAGTGGCATGACAGCACCACTTGGCAGGGCAAGACTCTCAGATGGCAGAGTTCAGGTGCTGTAGATGAGTGGATTGAAGTCTTTGTTGTCACTAAGACGTCTAACAGGAGGCAAGCCAGCAAGCCCTTGAAGTCACTTTGGTTCTGGGTTGTAGAAATGCAGTTCCAGTCCTTCTCACTCCCAGGCAAGGGGGGCGCAGGCAGCAGGCCAGCTCAGCAGAGTAGGAGTCTAAAAGAGTCCAGCAGAGTGACAGTCCTTTCAGCAGCACAGCAGTCCTTCTTCCTGGCAGAGTATCCACAAGTCCAGAAGTGTACTTAGTTAGTGGTGTTGTTAAAGATTGCAGGAATCGCTGTTAGCATGAGCTGAAAGCCATTTTGTACTTGGCAGCCATTTTAGTTAGCCATGTGCTCGCCATGTGCTTTCTCCCTCTTCCAGAGTCTTGCACATGCTCAGAGAGGCCTAGCTGGTAGAATGCACCTGCTCCTAGTATAGAACTGTCAGGCTATTCTTACTCATGTAAGCAGTTTAGTCTCCCCTCCCACTTTGTGGAGCAAGCAAATTTTGTATGCCCATATTAGTCAATAAGCATGCTTGTATGTGCTAGGACCTCCCCTTGATTTTATGCTGACTATATAACAAATGCATATATAAGGACCCTGTTCTCTGCACTCATTAGAATGCCTCCTACAGTGGCCTGCGGGTACCGTAAGATGCAATCTCCCTCATCTGAGGTTAATAAAACATGTTTTTTTGATATTACAGCTTCTGTGCCAATCTCTTCTTTGTTGGTCTTAAGGACCAGATGTATCAGTGAACCCCTAAGAGGATTTGTATTTCTACAAATGGCGCCCGAAAGTGGGACTCATCGGTGCAGCGGCTATTCAAGGGAGTGGTCTTGAAGGGAGACAGGAATCTACTGAGGAGTACAGGACAGGAATCTACTGAGGAGGTACCCAGCGCACGGAGATTGTTTGCCTTCCAGCCCAGTATATTTCTGGTCTTCCTGATCTGATCCTCCAAGTGTTTGCCGCTCCCGACTGAGAACTTCTTTGGCGTGAGTATTTTAAAATGACCGTTAGGTCACTCAGAACTTGGCAGTTGGAACCTGGACACCATTTGATTGGTAAGAGCCGTTTTGCGGCACTTGCTGTTGGTTTGATGCCTTTGATTGGTAAGGTAGTTTTAGTAACACTTACTGTGGCTTTGTTTGTATGATTGGCCAATTTTGGAATTTGTTTTGAAATAATATATGCATTGCAATTCATATAGGCAGGTAATGAGGAGATTTTTCTCACTTTGAAAATTTGAACGACACACATTGTGATAAGTGTCACTTGGAGTATAATATTATATATGTTATAATATTTTTGGCATGCCTGTTACCAGTACACTTTGTTGAAAGTGTTGCTGTCTTGGAGGTACCGATATGGATTTAGTAAGTACTCAGCTGACTCCCCTCAGAGGGGATACCTAAATAGGTTTAGGTATAGTAAAAAGATATTTCTTCCTTGGTGACTAAGTACCCCATGGAACTAAATATGTACATAAAACGGATCCGGATCTGCGCACTTAGTAACATTCATAAGTGGTGATATGCAGAGCGCTTTTTGAGTGTTCTACCAGCCAAAACTGGCGAATTTGGAGTATTTCAGCTTTTTGACCATGGAACAGTTTTTTTGGCTACTTTTGAGAGCTCTTCTTGTAAATATGACTTACAATTAGTATTTACAAATAGGTTGGTCTTGTGTACACTTTGTAAGCTGTCCTAAGTATTGATTTGTGGGTTACATGTGTGTTTCAATGTCTATGTGGGGTTTTTGGTTTGACATTGGTAATACTTGTGTGAGTACTCTGTGTACGAATGGCTAGCTTTAAGCGCGCTCTGTTGTGTCCTTCTGTAACTTTCTGAATGAGCTCAATGAGTTTGTTTATGTTTTTTGCTGTCATCATTCTGTTATGCAAACTGTCATTTAGTTACTTGAATATTAAATAAAAATCCAGAAATAAATTATGTAACATATGCTAAATAGCTGCATGTTACTATTTAAATTGACAGAGTAAGACACTATACATGTGTGCAAATTGCCACAATGCTAAACATAAAATTAGAATTCGTATTCAATAGGATTAAAATAGGCCTCATACAGAGGAATAAAAACGAAATTGTGTGTTTTGTAATCAATAGACTGAAATACACATTTTATAGCCTTTTCCTTACATACATTGTATTAGACATTAAAAGGCATGCACATCATTTGAGTGAATTTGGTCGTTGCTGAACTAAATATACATTATAGAAAGATAGATTTGACTGCATTGAAATGCCTCAGTTTTTAAATAGACTGTGACATGCCTTTCTTTCAGCACCCGAGAAAAAGCTTTCCGACAGCTGTGTTTAAACTGACTAACTGAACAGCAACTGTTTGACACAGCAAATGGGGATTTAACTCTGTCAGGGTATTTCAAATAATAAAGGGTTTTTTCCTGAGAAAGGCGTGCAAATTCGACGCCTGCTGACACACAACAGCTGCATAAATAGCATATGGCTAT
Organism: Calotriton arnoldi; assembly: GCA_963921515.1. NCBI lineage: Eukaryota > Metazoa > Chordata > Amphibia > Caudata > Salamandridae > Calotriton > Calotriton arnoldi. Next base: position 5,402,812 of record CAWUFW010000169.1, on the reverse strand, counting down.
TCCTGCTCACAGCCACAGACAGGAATGTTGAATCAGCGGAATTTTAAGTCAGTGTAAAGGGCCTGCCCTATCTTAAAAGTTTCAAAAAAAACCAGTTTCATTATTTTGGATAACAGAGAACAAAATTGAAAGTAGGGATTTCCTTTCTTAATGCCTTTTTATAAGTATATCTATGGTTCCGATGTTAAATGATAATTGTCTTTTTAAAAAAAAAGTGGCGCAGATTTTTCCTGTTTCAAGTAAAGGCTTCTGTGCTTAGGGTTATGAATGAATGTGTTTAAATATGATAGGCTACAATGAAGCTTGCTTTTCAAATGTGGAATCATTAAAATGGTTGGTTTTATTGATAAAAAAAATAATAATAATTATATGAAAAAAATATATTGCTAAAAACAAATGCTTTAAATTCGTTTTTTCATTTTTATAAAGCCTAATCGTCATACTGTGAATTCCTAGTATCAAAGTTGAATTTAAGCAGTGCTGTAGCGCAATAAAAGGGAACTTAAATGTGAAATGTCACTTTACCCAGCCGTACAAAACTTGTTTTTATAAGGGTATACCAAATACATTTCTGATTTCCCATTCCTGAGCTATCTAGAGAACACTTTGGGGGTTCCTATTATGCAAAAATATTGTAGGATATTCATTTTTAAGTGCCCCTACCACCAAAGTCGAAATTGAGCTAAATTCACAATTTTACAAGCAGTTCTACCACTCAAGGCAGTTTTAATGTGCTCTTAGGCTTCAATAAAAGTATACATATGCAAATATAGAACAAACAGCTGCCTCTGCATTACTAGAACACACACTATACACAAATGAAAATAAGTATACAGAAACCAGCAGACTTATTATCCTACCTTTCAATTGCTGGCAAACACATCGACCAGGACTGCTTTTTAGCTGTGCTTCTCCAGACTTCCTTTGCATTACAAAACCGCATGGCAAGCCTTGCACACAAAAATGAGCAGCTGCTGAACGGGTCAAAGGTCAGAGTTCTGCATTTAGCAACTTAGCAGGGTAATGTTTGCTGGAACACTTCAAAGTTTTTGAAAGACGAGATGATAGCGCAAAGAGAGAAAGAGAAGCTTTGCTTCCTATTTTTGGCAAACACACGTTTTGCGCAGTCCTATGCCACGAAGAAAGACAACCCTCAGTTGAACACTGATCTGCCATTTATATAAAATAATGGTTTTAGTTTAAAGAATACTGTGTAGGGGCTATGATAAGGAGGAAATGGATTTTAGTTTGCATTCATGCGCCCTCATGTTAATCTAGTACAATTGCTGTAGAAATTGGTTTAAAATTACCTCAATTTGCATTGTGTTAGACTGAATCAGAGAATAGCCACTTTATAAGATATCTCCTACAAGTTTGTTTGTGCCCAGTTGCTACAAATAGGGGTTGAAAGTGTTGACAGAAGTAAAACCTGTTTCGGTTTTCCTACTGTCAAAATGGGGGAAGGAGGCTAGCTCCTCTACAAATTAAGGGTAGGCAAAATGATGTTTTCTCTCTTCTTTTTCTCACTTTTTTTTGAGTCTGTCTAAAGCTGTCTAGGAAATGGCCATGTGACAGTTAAGGCACTTTGCATTGTTCATAAGGCGGCACACAAAATGGGGCCTAAATCATTACAGAGAATGTTTACTTGGTACTCCCCAGCTAGAAGTCTTCGTTCCTTGGCAGCCCACCTAGTATGTACCCCACGAGTCAAGAAAACCCGACTAGGAGGTAGATCATTTGGCTATGCAGCCGCAAGGCTATGGAATAAACTACCAAGTGAACTCAGACAGACTGATGACTTACTGCAGTTTAGAAAAAAAGCTAAAAACCAGGCTCTTTCCAAAAGAATAGCCTTGAGAGATTGGCGCATGATGATTCATAGTTTTATAGCTGCACAGTGATTTAGGTAATCCCAGCGCTAGGATGCCCGTTGGGTGACAGCTGCGCTATATAAATGCTACTTACAATTACAATTACAATTGACTATTCTGTAATACTGTTTTAAAATTGTTAGAAAGATGAAACACATAAGTTATGTTACTGCCCATCCTGTATGAAAGAATGAGTAGAACAGATTGATGTTCCCTTATTTGATCTTTAAGGAAAATTGTATAGTGGGGGTTTCTGTTCAAAAATCTCAGGTGGCAACACTATTATTGTTTATGTTATTCTCATGTTCTATACAGTTTTGCAAGGGCATTGCTAGTCTTTTATTAGCTAGTCTGTGTAAATAAGCTGACAGCCCTTATTAGAGCTGGAGATAGGGTTTTTTTCCTTTTGAAAATGATGTTGTATAGTCCAGATCGTGAAAAGTACAATGCAGGAAAGACGCTCATGTGATCCTTAGCAAACATTTTGAAGGAAAATATTGTTTTATAGGAATTTGTTTGTCATAACATGTTCTGCTGGAGAAAACGTACTCACTATGTTGAAGTTTAGTTCTTTTTGCAATAAGAATCCCTGTTAGATTAGCAGTTTTAGATTTTCCTGCTGCACCTATAACATGAGAACATGGTCCTAAGCATAACATGTAAGAGAAATTATTTTACAAGTGTCTGCAGTCCTGTACAAGTAATGTAAAATCTATGAGTAAAAGTGTAGAACATTTCCTTTTCTTGAGGGTTCTTCAGATTAGTAATATAGGAATACACCAATGTAAGTATTTGGAGTATGTCTGTATTGTTTTTCTTTTTTCCTCAGAATTTAGTAAATGAACACAGACTTCCTTGGCTGTTTGGGATTGGGTGATGTATTACTCTTGTCAGTTCACCAAAACGTTCCTTTTATACTTGCCAATAGGTCCAGGGTTTTCTACTCTCAGATAGATGAAGTGGTTCTTGGGTGCCTTGCTAATGTATGGGGCGCCCCAAGACTAAGGAAGTATTCTGAGACTATCCTCTCTGTTGTTAGATTATTTTTGTGCCTTGTCTAAAGACCTCTTGTTCTGTCCACCAATAGATATTTGCTGCCTTACAACCATTGCCAGAGGGGCCCGGACATCAGATCCAGCCTGGGAGTCAGCGTCACTCCAGTTTGAAGCCAAAGTGAAGGTAACCAGCATAAGCGTTGCTGGCAACTAGGACCTCAGTGAAGTCGGAAGCACTGGGACGTGAAGTGTGTACCCCTGCCACTGTCTTGGGCGAAAGACGGGGTTACAAATCAGGATGGAGAAATCTTTGTGTAAATCCAGTTTTTGATGCCCAGCTGAGAGAGTCACAGAACGACAAGGACGGCAAGGAGGCTTTTGCTTGAGGTGACCCCCTTTGAAACAAGGGTTGCTTCAGAGATCCTAGCATCAGGCCTCTTAGTCCTGGTCCCAAGTGAATGCAAGTCTACGCCTTTGTTTGTTGATCAAGGGATGCCCGAGCATACTGGATGCAATTTGTGCCCCAGCAAAAGAGCAGTGCGCCAGAGGTGCAAATACAGGAGTTAGGGAAGGACTTGAGTTTAGGGTACAGGTGCTATGCCCTTGGTGCCTGTTAGATTAAAGTGAAGAAAACTGGTGCACTGCCTGAGACACTGGACAGGATAATTGAGGGTATTTGCCCTGGGGGGTGATTGCCCTATCCTGAAAGAAAGACTTTTTCTTCTCCGTGATTCTTGAGTTGCGAGTTGTGCAGCTCCACCGTGGGAACAACAAGAGCCTGCCTGTGAGGCTCAAAACGGACACAGGGAGAAGACTCCCCTCTGGCTGGTGGTTGTACTAGAACTTTCCCAAGGACTTTTTTTTTTGTTAGTAATGTACCCCTTTGGTCGTCCCATTTTTGAGGAGGAGCAGCCCTTTGCGGCTCCTTGTCCTAATTCCTATGGTCTTGTGTGGTCCTCCTGGTCCCCTGGAGCCAGGATTGTTTTTGTAATAATCTATTTTGACTTCCCTGACATTAGCATTACTTATCATTGGAAAATATTGAGATTTCTGTTTGAGATAATAGTCATTATTCTCTCTTGCTACCTGTATGACCCAATGCTCTGTTCACTTTGTACTCCTGCTTATACCTTGTATATACCTGCTTAATGAAATGTTTAGAATGTAAATGCCCACCTAGCATAGGATGTTGATGAATTTATGAGAAGAAAATGTGCAAAATATTTTCTATGTCTCTACTAGATCATGGTAATGTCTTTAGCTCATGCTAAAAGGATCGTCTGTTAAAGATTGCAGGAATCGCTGTTAGCATGAGCTGAAAGCCATTTTGTACTTGGCAGCCATTTTAGTTAGCCATGTGCTCGCCATGTGCTTTCTCCCTCTTCCAGAGTCTTGCACATGCTCAGAGAGGCCTAGCTGGTAGAATGCACCTGCTCCTAGTATAGAACTGTCAGGCTATTCTTACTCATGTAAGCAGTTTAGTCTCCCTCCCACTTTGTGGAGCAAGCAAATTTTGTATGCCCATATTAGTCAATAAGCATGCTTGTATGTGCTAGGACCTCCCCTTGATTTTATGCTGACTATATAACAAATGCATATATAAGGACCCTGTTCTCTGCACTCATTAGAATGCCTCCTACAGTGGCCTGCGGGTACCGTAAGATGCAATCTCCCTCATCTGAGGTTAATAAAACATGTTTTTTGATATTACAGCTTCTGTGCCAATCTCTTCTTTGTTGGTCTTAAGGACCAGATGTATCAGTGAACCCCTAAGAGGATTTGTATTTCTACAGTGTCAGAGGTCCAGTACTTATACACAATTGTGCCTTTGAAGTGGGGAAGACTTCAGGAGAGGCCTTTGTAGTGCAGAGTCCCTGCCCTTCCAACCCTTGCTCCAGACTAACTACAGCAGAGTATGCAGCCCTTTGTGTGGGGACAGGACACATCATATTCAGGTGTGTCAGCTACTTTCTCCCATCCTGCCCAGGATGGCCCATCAGGGTGTGGATGGCCCATCAGTCACAACATTTTCAGAATTACAATTTAAAATTCACCATAAGTTAGGATTTTAAATTGTTATTCCATAGACACCAAACTTGGGGGTCCCTTCTCTTCCCAATTGAAATTTACACTTATAAAAATGTAATAAGGTAATACTAATGCTCAGGTATGGTAGAGATAGGCTTTCAGTAGTGAAAAATGAATTTAGGAGCTTTTCACTACCAGGACATGTAAAACTTAAAAATACAAGTTGTTCTTTTTAAATACACTGCCACCTGCCCTGGGGCTGTCCAGGGCCTACATTAGGGTGACTTAAATGTATTAAAAAGGAAGATTTGGGCTTGGCAAGAACGTTAACTTGCCAGGTCGACATGACAGTTTAAAACTGTACACACAGACTCTACAGTGGCAGGCCTGAGACATGTTTAAATGGCTACTGATGTCGGTGGCAAAATCAGTGCTGCAGGCCAACTAGTAGCATTTAATTTACAGGCCATGGTCAGATGTAGTGCACTTTACTAGGGACTTATACGTAAATTAAATATGCCAATTGTGGATAAGCCAGTGTTACCATGTTTTAAGCAGAGGGCACATACACGTTAGCACTGGTTAGCAGTAGTAAAGTGCCCAGAGTCCTAAAGCCAGCAAAGACGAAGTCAGCAAAAAAGGAGTTCAGAAGGCAAAAAAGTCAGGGGAAACCACGCCAAGGATGCCAGCTCCAACAGTAAACAAATAACATCAAAGAAACCATGTTTGGAGGTTTTGCTATGGTATATTGCCTTGTTACATTCTGTCTGACCAGTGTCTAGACCATGGGTACTCACAAACTTTCTCTCGGGGGCCAAATTTACAGTGTGGTTTGTGGCCGAGGGCCGCACCGGTGGGGGCGGGGTCAGTGGGGGATGGGGGCGGGGCTAGAGCAAAACAAAAACTATGACCATGAGGTTGAACACAGGCACCTGCAGCGAACGCCTTCGTCCACTGAGCCACCAGACCCGGCATACACACATCTCTCTCTCTCTCTCTCTCTCTCTATCTATCTATCTATCTCTCTCTCTCTCTCTCTCTCTCTCTCTCTATCTCTCTCTATCTCTCTCTCCCTCCCTCTCTCTATCTCTCCCTCCCTCTCTCTATCTCTCCCTCTCTCTATCTCTCCCTCTCTCTCTTTCCGTCTCCCTCCCTCCCTCTCTCCCTCTCTCTCTCCCGCTCTCTCCCTCCCTCCCTCCCTCTCTCCCTCTCTCTCCCTCCCTCTCTCCCTCTCTCTCTCCCTCCCTCTCTCCCTCTCTCTCTTCCTCCCTCTCTCCCTCTCTCTGTCTCCCTCTGTCTCACTCACTCTGTTTGTCTCCCTCTCTCTTTCTCTGTCACCCTCCCTCTCCCTCCCTGTCTCCCTCCCTCCCTCTCTCTCCCTCTCTCTCCCTCCGTCTCCCTCCCTCCGTCTCCCTCCCTCTGTCTCCCTCTCCCTCCCTCCATCTCCCTCCCTCCCTCTGTCTCCCTCTTTGTCTGTCTCCCTCTCTGTCTGTCTCCCTCTGTCTGTCTCCCTCCGTCTGTCTCCCTCCATCTGTCTCCCTCCCTCTGTCTGACGCCCTCCTCCCTCTGTCTCCCTCTCTCTCTGTCTCCCTCTGCCTCCCTCCCTCTGTCTGTCTCCCTCTCTCTGTCACCGTCTCTCTGTCACCCTCTGTCTCCCTCCCCCTCTCTGTCTCCCTCCCCCTCTCTGTCTCCCTCCCTCTGTCTGTCTGTCTCCCTCTCTCTGTCACCCTCTGTCACCTCACCCCGCGCGCGTGTGTGTGTCAGCCGGGCTGAGACAGCTTCCCGGGCACACACACAGCCGCACCCGAGTACTTCACAGGTCTTTAAAAGACCATTCACTTGTTAATGAGGCTTTGTTGTATTTCACCTCGTCTTAGCGCCCCTGCATCTCCACTCATGCAGGGGCGCTAAGAAGAGGTGAAATACAACAAAGCCTCATTAACAATTGAATGGTCTTCTAAAGAATCGCCCGGCCCCCATAGAGCGCTGCTGCAACCGGCGGTGTTTGCTGACACTTAAAAAAAAACAACAACAAAAAAACACAGGTAAGATATCTGCAAGGTCCGCGGGCCGCCAAGGAAGGCTTGCCGGGCCGCTGGCGGCCCGCGGGCCGTACTATGAGTACCCGTGGTCTAGACAATTATGTTGTTTACATTACATCTGAGGCACACTGAGCAAATTGAAGTCTTACAAATGCTGACAATGCACCAAAAGGTACAAAGACATCACAATCAATAACAGGTACCGGGCAAGTGTGAAAGGGAACTCAATGAACGCCCTGCTTTTCAGACAGGATAATCTGTCAATGAACACATCTACTGTACCTCCTCGATTAGGGACTTTGGCCTGGCGAACACCGTGTTGAAAACAAAATGACTAGTCTTGGTGACTGACATGCTGTTATACCTCTGACAGGGAGGTGAAATTGTAGCAGACATGATGTACAAGCAGCCTTTTGGCAGGCCAACACACCAACAACACCACCAGTGAAAAGGCGGCAGATAGTAAAGCTGGTGAGGGCAGCTATTTCATGGTTTACATTATATTAGTCAGGTATAGCCATTTTCCTATTTCCAGCATTCAGAATCTGTTTACACCTGTTATGCACAGTTTTTCACTCAGCAGGATTTGTTTATAGAATCATATACATGCATTAACCTTATATGCGAATATTCCACAGAAAGCCGTTGCTTACATGCATGATTTCTGTGATTAGGAATAATTTATAATTGCATAATGTTACGCATACATTGATGTAGGTTGGGAACATTACCTCTGTGAAGAAGGCACAGGGAGTGTAAAAAAACCAAGTACTATCTTAAACTTCACATATTTTAATAGAATAACCTCACAACTTCAGTGACCACTTTGCTATTTTTCTTTTCCGTGATCACTTCATTTGGTATTAAGGTACTTTTGAAGTGCAGTGGGTGCAAAATGAGCATTTAAAAATCTGATATGAGGTCTCACAGGAGTATGTTTCTCTGCAGAGTCTACAGACAGTTTCGCCTCCTTTCAAACCGAGAGGCCTTCTGAAAGTGGAGTTTGTAGCAGTTCAGCTTGTCAGGCCGGGTATGTAAGACTCAAGAATGTGCTAATGTGTCCACATTTTCCAGATGTGTCGCACACTGCACTGTGGAAGCCATCACAGCCAGGTCTGATGCATACAAATGGGCTGGGCTTTTCCGATTCAGCTCAGCAGAAGAAAAATATGACACTTCCCACTGCAACGTAAATTTCCTTTACAGAGTTTTTCCACATTGGAACAATCTCCAGGAACAGACACTGAATTTAGTCACCGTGGTTTATAGACTTGTGAAGAAGAGCTAAGAGCGAAGGCTTCTACGGGTCCATGGCCGTGTGAAATGTCTGCTTGCACATAGAAGCTGCATTCCACCGACTATATACTTTGTCCATGTTTGTACACTGCGTTGAAGAAGTTAACGTGACACTGCTTTTAACTACATATTTAGCCACCAATTTGCCTTTGCTTTATTATATAACATTTAATTCTCTTTGCAGAAACGTAGGCGATAAGAATGCCAAAGGTTAACAGTCTATATCATAAAAATCAGGTGTGAAGTGTGACTCAGAAATGTGTGACTAAACTTTTACCAAATAAGGTTATATTTGGGCAAAGGGTAAATGCAGAATGGGGGTGTGTAGTAATCCAGTAAACAAAATCTGTATTATGGGACACCTGTCTCCGTGGACCAACACGTTTCTCACATCGAAGCGCTAGGAATGTCGCTACTGTGTCACCATCTATACAAGAAGCGGTGGTGGCAAATCACGAGTCCACAGACATTCATGTCCATTGCAGGGGTCCTCGGTGGCCAAGTAAGGTGTTTTCTCCTGTTCTAGTCAGTAAGAGTTGTATCCTTGTGCGTGGGGTTCCTCTACCCTATCCTTAGTTCTCGACTTGGAGTTATTTGAATGAGCTCCTGGTGAAGGGACCACCTTCCAGTAAACCCACTTGTAAACCGCACAAGTTCATCAGATGCTGACCTCTCTGCGCTCGAAGAGTTTACACGTGCAATTGTTGTACACGGTGATAGTGCACGTTTCAGCACTAATGCAAAAACTGCACTCTAAAACCTAAAGAAAATGTGCAGATATTACGCCTACCAACTAAAAATATCAAGGGCGAGAGCAGAGCAGGATAAATTAGCTCAGAAAGTCCCCTGAAACCAAACCCATGTGCTAAATAACTAAAAAAAAAAAAACAATATATGAAAACAAGGACACGAAACAATACTTCAGGAAAACAAATACAGAGAAACAGAAGAACAAAATAAAGAAAGAAAAAAGCATGTAAATAAGCGGGGGCATGCTAGGGCATTTTGCAGAAGTGGGGGGCGGGGGGTCCAAAAGCCTACCCACGTTTGCCACAATACTCTCTGGTCAGAAATCGCTCGTGCAGTGTTTTGAGTTGAAAAAGGCCTTAGCCCCCAAACCTCGGCCCTACCTACGACCAAGGAGTCCCAAGGACCGAGATTCAATTGAACAAAGTCCACTCCAGTGGTGACAAAGGATTATAGGTGAATGTATCACCTCCGGCCCCTATTATCTCACCACTTTAAAGCAGGACCCAGGGAGAAATATGTGAGGCAACCTAATGTTTCATTCTCCTTGCCCAAAGGGGATAGATGAACATAAAAGACATATCAACCCCCTTTCAACACCATCTCCTCAAAATTAAGGTCTTTTATTCCTTCTTTCATTCCTTCCATATATTTGATATCCAGGCAGATGACTCTCTCTAGTCCTTTTTATGTCTTAATAAAATCTACTGTTTCCAATATATTGCATATACTTTGATGGGGGCATTGGCTCAGCCCCTTGATTGTAAATGGATGGCTTTACTGTCCATCTTACTTTCCTGCTCTTGATTTAATGACTTTCCTCCCTATTCTTGTGTTAACCCTACCATTTCAGTCTCACAGTGTTTTGGTTAATGTACCCTTTCACTGCTGATGTCAAAACGTGATTTTAGTGCATGTCAAGGACTTTTTTTGTCTCCCTTTCCGCTGTCTTTTATCCCTTGCATCTTCTTATTTAAGCACTTTCCTGTTTTCCACCCACGTCCAGGGTCCTATGGCCTCCACACCCCCTTGCTAATTTTTGCGCCTGCTATCGCAAGTCAACCACTTTAAAATAGTTACTATCTCAAGACGGCTGCTCGCATGTGCACATATCCGCCTATGCATGGCTGTATCTTTCATTCTTTCTTTTTTACAGGGCAGAACCTCTACAGCTGCCTAATACAACAGATCATATTACATGTTTTCGGCGGGTAGCACGGTGCAGGCCACATGCCATGCCTTCTCTCCGTTTGCCTCTCTCTGTCGTTAGGAACATACTTGTGACTTTTGTTATTTTCTGTTTTGGTCTCAACACATAGTAGCATTGTAAATGATGCAGTAAAGCGCTACCATCATAGTGGTGGAAGGCTACCGCCTTCATCAAGAGTTAAGCAGCACGAGCGCGGTGATGGAAACATACCATGTAGTGATCAGTAGGAGTTAACAGGTCCTTTTTATTAGGTCTCGCCTGAGCCAGCGCATGCGCTGCTCTGGCGAGACTTTTAGTAAGGGCTTCAGAAAATGCTACCACTGTGGCCTAGAGCTTGCGTGCATGTGCGCGGGCACGCGCTTACGAGCAGAGGCGCCATATGGCTTTCCTCTCTCGTCATGGGTCACAGGCCCTGGCTGTTCTCTCCTCCCTCTGCATTCCATTCTCCTTATCACCAAAGTTGAAAACAACCCTGCGCGGACCTTCTCCAGCCTGCTCTTTCCACTCTCGACCTCTCCCTTTGGACAGGGAGGAGGGAAACTGCTCCTGTTTGCAAGCCTCACCACTATTCATGCCATGGAAGTTTGTCAATAGGGCATGAACAGTGCATTTCATTTCTTGAAAACAAGTGTCCCTGTCTCCCTTTCTACTCTGGGCTGCTCGCTCCTCTGGCCCCCACCTCTAGGCTTCAAGGTCTGAGTCTGCCAGCAGCTTCGCTCTGCAGCTCTTCCCTCCTCCCTCTCCCCCCTTTTCAGAGGGGAGGGAAGGGAGGCTGGAGTCCCAGCGCGGACCTTCTCCAGCCTGCTCTTTCCCCTCTCGACCCCTCCCTTTGGACAGGGAGGAGGGAAACTGCTCCTGTTTGCAAGCCTCACCACTATTCATGCCATGGAAGTTTGTCAATAGGGCATGAACAGTGCATTTCATTTCTTGAAAACAAGTGTCCCTGTCTCCCTTTCTACTCTGGGCTGCTCGCTCCTCTGGCCCCCACTTCTAGGCTTTAAGGTCCGAGTCTGACAGCAGCTTCGCTCTGCAGCTCTTCTCTCCTCCTTCTCCCCCCCCTCCCTTTTTCAGAGGGGAGGGGAAGGGAGGCTGGGTCCATTGCAAGCTTCTCAACCAGCAGCTTTAGGTATGTCATAGAAGCGGCCACTTTACCCTTAATACGTATTTCATTTCTTTCTTTCTCTTTTTTTTCTTGCACCAGATTTGTGTCTGTTTCAACACACAGCATGCCCAAGACAGAAAGCAGCCTTAACCTCTCCTGCTCCAACAAATGCTCACATTCTTTTTAATTTCTTTACCGTCTCTATTCACATTGCAACCTCCTTCAACCATATTTTAAAAGAAATTCTAACATAGACTGTCTCCCTTGCAAAACTCGGGGAGGGGAAAGGAAAACATACCTGTCTCTCAAAGACCGACTATATTTTAATTCTTATCTCTAAACTGTAAACCACACGCTGTCAATTCATGAGTCTGTATTTCATTTCGTCCTAGTGCACTTTTAAATGCATGTCTATTCAGTACAGACTTACACTGTCCTGAACAGTCACAAAACTGCTTTCAATTTAAATGAACACTTCTTTGCTAACATTTCTCTCATGCTGCACGAACTTCCTATGCTAAAATAAATGTACATTCTAATACTTCTGATCAGACCCATATTTTTACATTTGTTACATTCTACAAATTAAGAGTGTCATCAAAAAGGGGGAGGGTTTTTGCTAGCTAGGCTCCTTTCAATTAATTTTTACAAAGCAATGATGACAGCAAGAGGCCAGATTAAACTCATTCCAGGCATGTTCAAAAGAGGTCAATTCATTACTCTGCCTGGCAAAGCAATTTCAGAATGCTCTTTTATTTTTTCATACAGTCTGAAGACTGAACCACAACAGAACAGTCTAGAGACTGTACCAAGTCAGAGGCAACCCCAAAAGCTACCTCACCAATTCAAGATATGCCACAGAGTGTCACACAAGTGCGATGCACTCCAGAGACTGCGACTCGTGCACAAGGCATACTTTAGACTGCCGTGCACGTGTCATGCATTCCCAGACCAACACTCAAATATAGGATCCTCGGTGGACTGTCATTCAAATTCACAACAGTCCAAAATCCCACACAATGTGCCCATAAGAGGCCACCGTGAATCGGCATTGGCCCTCACATATTTTATGCCACATGATGCTAAACATAACAGGGCCAATATCGTATTTAACATAAATATCAAATTTTTAGGGTACCCTCTGGAGGCACTAGCTGCCTCTTTTCCAATTTAACATCACATAGAAGAACAACATACAAGGCATCTTAATATAAGATACTTACGCCGTCCCCCACGGACAAACGCAATACCAGTCAAACTTACTGGTCCAAAACCCACATAAAAAGATGGTCCAAAGACCAATGCAGGCAGAACTCGCCGGTATGTGTCGTGCAGCTCAAACAGCTCACTACAAAACACAGTCCGAAAGCTCTACCTTATACAGCGCAGCTCGACCCTGCCATGAAGCACAATCCCAGAGCCTATCTCATACAATGTAGCTCAGAGATCCACCTCGCGACACGACTCTGCGGTCTGTCCTAGTAGCTCCAGAACCACTACGAGACTCCGCCCAAAGACCTGCTTCATACAATGCAGTCCGACACCGCTACAGAGCACAGCCCAGAAGCCTGTCCCATATGGTGCAGCTATGTCCAAGACAAAAGGAACCAAGTCACTTACCTGGTACACAACTACTACGGGACACAACTCAGGGGTCTGCCTCTTCCAAATATGGTTTGACACTATCTATAAGCGCAGCCTTTTAAGTTCTGCCTTCATAGCTCGACCACTATAGAGCGCAGCCTTAAGGTCTGCCTCTTCCAAACAAGTTCAAACAAGGACAGCTCAAATCTGTCGTCTAGGCTCACAACTGTCTGCAGACTTCCGTACAAGTGAACCTGCGTGTTGCAAGTGTTGCAAGTCGCCCACAAGCACAACAGGAATCAGGACAGGACAGATGACCTCTCTATCACCGACGCTTGCGTAGCACCCCTCTCTGACACTCTCTTCCTCCTCGAGATTCTTCCGCGATCTTCTTCTAAATTAATTTGCTTAAGATAATTGGTTCAGCAATTCGATTCTTCTCAGCATCTCCGTCTGGGACTTCGCCGTGCTCTCGGACAGCATCCTGGTCTCTCGCTCTAGCTAACTAATGCTACCTCAATTATACCTTTCTGTATGCTTGTACCACAATATCCTTGGTGCAACAACATCAACTGTTGCATGGGTAAACACTTATAAGGTCCCAAAAGCGAGACCTATTGGCTATGCCAATGCTTGTTAACATGGGTTCCTAGAGTGAGGCCTTCAGGCTACTCACTTTTAAAAGTTCAGCTGCTATGTGCTTAACTCACCCTTGGCTACATCAGAATGGTGTAAAGTGATGAGCAGCGCAGAAATGGTGTATCTGCACTGGGTATATGTGTGCCTAGGAAGGGTACCATATAGGTATAATGCAGTACTGAGTAGTGAGTGCCTGGTGTATGCATGTTTTGGAGGTGCGTGTGCCTGAGACTGGTACACTATTTGAAGGATGTAGTGCTGTGTAGTGCGTGCAGGTTAAGTGAATGTGCTGGGTGTATGTGTACCTATGAGTGGGACAATACATTAAGTATGCAGTGCATATAGAATAAGTGCATGGGCTGTGTGTATGTGTACCTGACAGTAGTACAATACATGAGGAGTGCAGTGTGTGCAGGATGAGTGCATGTGCTGGGTGTATGAATGCCTGTGAGTGGTACAGTAAATAAAAAATACAGTGCTGGACAGTGCACGCATGTTACATGCAAGTGCTGGGTGTTTGTGTGCCACTGAATGGTACAGTACATATACCATACAATACTGTGCAGTGAGTGTATGCTGTTTACAAGCACTGGGTGTATGTGTGTCTGTGGATGGTACAATACATTGAGGGCATTGTGTTCTATTTTGGGAGAGACCGGCCTGCATTGTGAAAAATGAAGTGCAGGTAGAGAGATCCCCTCAGACAAAATTTGTGGATTACTGCATTCCTGTAAGCTGGGTGGGGCACACATTGGAGAGGGGAGGACGAGGTCGCACTGTACTCCGACCCTCGGTCTAGGTCCACTCACTCCCCGCAGCTCCGCTGTGCCGTCTCTTGCCACCAGACCCCGACCTCCTCCTTGGGAGGTTCGAGGCTGCTGCCCGCTCCTGCGCCTGCTGCCCGCTCCAACTGGGACCAGACTGCCTGCAACCACCGTAACCTTTCTCAGCCGTTTTGTTTCTTAATTTTTCCCTGTTGTGCCACTGTTATTGTGCCCATCTGTGTCTTGCTCTAATTCCACCACTGTTTTTATTTTCTCGTGCCTGCCTGTTCCTTTCGCCTTTCGCCGCTGCTGCCCCTGCGGCCCCTCCTCCCCGGAGTCCCCCCCCCTCTGATTTCCCCCCCCGGAATTCCCCTCCGGAATTCCCCCAATCCCGCCTCCCAGCCTCTCCTCCCTCCCACCTCCCCTACTTAATGGCGGCCGCACGCAGCGGTCACGCCGCCGGCACGCCAAAGGCAAGCCCGTCTGTGCCCGTCCGCGACCCGACCGCGGCCAGGGCCAGAAACCCTGGACCTCCCACTTCCCATCGCTACGACACCACCACCCTCCTCGCACTCAACCCTGGAAGACTTAGAGAATGCCAACAGGCCTCGCCGAACACGACCCACAGCCAGTTCTCCTGCCTCCACTGCCGCCAGACCCTCACCGCCACCCCGGCCTCCAACACCGCCGACGCCAGCACCGGGGACACCCTAAAATGCATCCTCCTCAACGTACGCTCCGTACACAAACACGCCATGGAAATCTGGAACCTACTCGACTCTCTCTCGCCCGACATCGCCTTCTTCACAGAGACCTGGACCAACGCATCATCCGCCCCCGACATCAGCACCGCCATCCCAGACGGATACAAGATCCAGAGGAAAGACCGCCCCAACCACCCCGGAGGAGGCCTCGCCATCGCCCACAAGAGCACCCTCCGCCTCACCACCTCCAGCGAAACCTTCCCCTCCGCCGAACACCTGCACTTCCAGATCCAGACCACCCCCAAAGCCACACTCCGAGTAACCCTCATCTACAGACCCCCGGCCCCAAACACCCTTCGCCACCACCATCACCGACTTCCATCGCACCCCACGCCATCGCCTCAGCAAACTACATACTCATTGGAGACCTGAACTTCCACCTCGACAATCCCAGCGACCCCAACTCCACTATCCTTCGTGACAACCTCGCCAGCATCGGACTTAAACAACTCGTCAACACACCGACCCACAGAGCAGGACACACCCTCGACCCCATCTTCGCGGCAGGAAACAGCGTCCAATTCAGCCACACAACGCAGCCGCCATGGACTGACCACCACTGCGTACACTTCGCCATCAACAAACCCAAGGCACCCAAACCAGCCCCACGCCCACCTCGAAGGAACTGGAGCAAGGTTACCGATGAGCAACTTAACTCCACCCTCACCCGAGAAAACCACACCTGGGCACCCGACGCAAACAACGCAGCCAGAGAACTCCACACCTGGATCTTCAACTGCGCAGACGAGCTCACCCTGCTACGCAACCCCGACAGACAACGCCCCAGGAAAGCCGCCTGGTTCACCACCGCTCTCCAAGAAGCCAGACGCACCTGCAGATGCCTGGAGAAGAACTGGAAAAACACCAAGACAACAGAAAACCACACCACCTACAAGGACGCCATGACGGACTACCATAACCAGATCAGAGCCACCAAGAGGAACTTCATCCACAACAAAATCCTGGCCAACTCCACCAACTCCAAGGAACTTTTCAGTGTCATTCAGGAATTCACCAACCCACACAGCGAAGCCACAGACATCACACCATCCCAAGACCTCTGCGACAAGCTTGGAACCTATTTCCACCTCAAGATCAAAAACCTCTACGACAACTTCATCGACCATCCACCAGGCGCCACAGATGGCCCCCCGCCCCCCAGAAACACCAGCCAGCCCACCATCTCCAACTGGACACCGATCATGGCCGAAGACACCACCTCGACCATGAAAAGCATCCACTCGGGGGCCCCCACCGACCCCTGCCCCCCTCACATCTACCACAGAGCCGCGGCCGCCATCGCACCCGAACTACAACGCACCATCAATACCACCTTCAAAACAGGCACCTTCCCAGACGACTGGAAGCATGCAGAAGTCAGACCCCTGCTCAAGAAGCCCACAGCTGACCCCACCGACCTCAAGAACTATCGGCCCATCTCGCTCCTCCCCTTCGCAGCCAAAGTTGCAGAGAAAACAGTCAACAGGAAACTGACATGATTCATTGAAGAGAACGCCGTCCTCGACCCGTCCCAATCCGGATTCCGAAGCAACCACAGCACAGAGACCGCCCTACTCGCCGCCACAGATGACATCCGCACCCTCCTGGACCAAGGCCACTCCACAGCCCTCATCCTACTTGACCTATCAGCGGCCTTCGACACCGTCTCCCACCGCACACTAGTCGCCAGACTACATGACGCAGGCATACAAGGAACAGCCCTGGACTGGATCCGATCATTCCTCACCAAGCCAAAGGATCAGACTCCCACCCTTCCTCTCCGACCCCACGAAAATCACCTGCGGAGTCCCACAGGGTTCATCACTGAGCCCCACCCTCTTCAACATCTACCTGGTCCCCCTCGCAGCCATCGTCCGACAACACGGCCTCAACATCGTATCCTACGCCGACGACACCCAGCTCATCCTCTCCCTCACCAAAGACCCCACCACTGCCAAACTCAACTTCCAGAAAGGAATGCAAGATGTCACAGTCTGGATGACCAACAGCTGCCTGAAGCTCAATGCAGAGAAGACAGAAGTCCTCGTCCTCGGTACCACCCCTTCTGCATGGGACAGCACTTGGTGGCCGACCGCCCTTGGAAGCCCACCTACCTCCTCAGACCACGCCAAGAACCTCGGCATCATACTCTACTCATCACTCACCATGAACCGACAGGTCAACGCCGTCACCTCCAGCTACTTCAACACCCTCCGCATCCTCCGCAAGACCTTCAAGTGGATCCCCCCTGAGTCAAGGAAGACAGTCACCCACGCACTCATCACCAGCAGACTGGACTATGGAAAAGCACTCTACGCCGGCATCAACAAGTCCCTACTCCGCAAACTCCAAACAGTACAGAACACCGCCGCCAGACTAGTCCTCGGCATCCCCCGACACGAACTCATCAGCCAACACCTACGAAGTCTCAAACTGGCTCCCCGTGGAGTAAAGAGACACTTTCAAAATCCTCACTCACCCCTACAAATGCCTACACAACAACGGACCCAAATACCTCAACGACAGAATCAACTTCCACGTACCCAAAAGAAACCTCCGATCTTCCAACCTCGCACTGGCCGAAACCCCGTGCATCCACAGAGCCAGAGCAGGCGGAAGATCCTTCTCTCACATTGCACCCAAGACCTGGAACGAGCTACCGGCAGACATCAGATGCGCCCCCTCCCTGAACACCTTCAGGAAGACCCTCAAGACCTGGCTCTTCGGCTAAACAGATCTGCGGACCCCCCCCCCCTCAGCGCCTTGAGACCCTCACGGGTGAGTAGCGCGCTTACAATTCCCTGATTGATTGATTGACACTTCAAAGGGTGCTATTTGATTCAGTGAGAGGTCCCAAGATAGGGGCCTAGGCACATCTCAGGAAGGAGATGAGGCTGATAAGGGAATCATAAAGAGTAGGGTTGAGAGACCTGGACTAACCTTTTGATGCACATACCACTGTGTCCGACATCCAGGTGTGAACTCTAGTCACACCCATGGCCAGTGTTGTAGAACTATCAGCTTCAGAGATATCCCTATTGTGACAGACTGCTTTTCAAGAGAAATAGGGACGCTTTGCGAGACTTCCACCTGTGATCAGGATTGGGGGCCAAGGCCTGCTCTTCTCCCTGCGGGATGAGGGGACATCACCCAAGGAATCCATGACACCTGCCATGGAACCTGGATCACCAGCGCCTGCCTGCTTGCCAAGACCAATGTGCCTTGTGAGGAAGAGGATAGCGTTGGAGGGAGCAAGGTCTTGTCAGGAGCCCTGTCGAGTAGACTCCCTATGTGAGGTGTGCGGAAATGGCTTCTGCACCAATCAGGTTGTTACCCGTGTGCAGGACCTAGTCGGCAACACCTGTATGCCAAGTGATGGCTGCGTGAAGATAACCATGATAAAGACTGACATGCGGTAAGGGCCGCAGCCTTGTGCGGCAGCAGTGCTGCAACCCCATATGTCAGAAGGGGCCGCCGTGGATAACTCTGCCATGCTGACAGGCCGGAGCCTGTGGACAGAGAGCAGTTGTTACTCGTAGGTCACCGGAAGCAGCAAGGACTGAGACTGGTTTGACCCTGTTGGATGAGTGAGGACACCGAGGGAGCACCGTCACCCAAGTGGGATCAAGAACAGGATCGCCATAGCCTTTCCCCCCATGGGGAGCATGTGAACAAATATCCTGCAGGAGTAGCTGCAGGAAACATATGATTGCTGCAGGAATGCAACCACGATTGAAAAAGCCTGCATCTGCTAAGTGCAGCCACTGAGTCTGCGTGCAACTGACTCGGACGGGAGCCATTGCAAGCAGCTGCGGACGATGCGCAGCACGCACTCCAGGACTCTGAATGCTTCACTTCTGCCGGCCCTGGGGTAACTTGCTGCTTAATAGAGGACGTGTGCTTGTGGACTCTTGGGACACGGACTACTAGTGGGGCATACCCTGGATGTTACCAGTAGCAAATGGGGTATAACCACAATCACTAACACTAGGAGTTGTTGTAAGGATCACGTCTTTCAGTACAGAGGCCCCTTTTTCATTTCAGTTTGAAGACGTGTTATTGAATATGTAACAAGTGATGAATTGTTATTTCATCAAATGCACGTTTCTGGCATGTGCTTTTATTCTGTAAATGTATAATGAATATGCCTGACAAGCAAGATCAATCAAAAATACATTCAGTGATAATTTAGTGACTATTAACTTACAAATGATTTCAGGACTGTGATAAATCGTATGACTGTTTCCCTCCATAAGTCTATTATTTTGTCTATTTTAATCACTTGCTTTTAGGCTTCTTTCTTTTAGTTTTAGGTTCTGAAACACTTACAGAACAGCTTCCATTTTAGTTATAGTATCCATTTTAGTTAGCCTGCCAAGCTTGTTTACCTTTGTCCCAGATACTGCATGTCATTATGATGAAAAGTCCTAAGGTCTCACTCAATTTTTAAGTAGGCCCCTTTTAGAACTGGGGGTCTCTAGTTGGCAGAGGTATGCACCTTTTTCCAAGTAGGGACCCTTGCTTCTAGTTATGGTAAGGGGGATACACACTTTAGATAATCCCTGCTCACCCACTTGGTAGCTTGCCATGAGCAGACAGGCTTATCCCAAAGGCAATGTGTAAAGTATTTGTACACCAAACACACAGTAATACAGTGAAAACACCACAAATGGACGCCACACCAACTTAGAAAGATAAAGTATCTTTATCTAAACTTAACAAGACCAAAACGACAAAAATCCAACATACATGTAGTAAAATAGCACTTAAAAACAGTTATATCAAAAATAAAGCTTGTAGAAAACAAATAGCTCCACCTGGGGCTATTACGACGTTGTGACAGCAATAAATCCAAAGTACGGCGCCGACAGCAAGGCGCGTGGCATCGGGCACGGAGTCACACAGACCCCCAAACCAACAGTACCTTGGAAAACAGAGTCTAGGACGATGCACGGTGTCGTGGAGGTGAGGCATCGGTGACAAGGTCGAGGCCGGCTCCCTGGCTGCCACGGAGGAGGCAAGGCGTATTGTCCGCGAGGAGGTGATGTGTCGAATCCAGGACAGGGGAAGTCGGTTGCGTCGGCGGCGAGGCATCGGTTCCGGGGAGGGGGTGCGAAGTCAGCAAGTTCGTGGAGTCACCTTCGTCATTTATTGGCTCTGCGATAACGGGATGCAGGCGCTGGCGGTGATGGGGTCGGTGTGAGTGCTGGCGTCGGGAAGGCCGATAACTGCAGGCGTCGAA
The DNA here is from genome assembly GCA_963921515.1 of Calotriton arnoldi. Taxonomy (NCBI): domain Eukaryota; kingdom Metazoa; phylum Chordata; class Amphibia; order Caudata; family Salamandridae; genus Calotriton; species Calotriton arnoldi. The sequence continues at coordinate 5,382,528 of CAWUFW010000169.1, read as the reverse complement.
GGGCGTCAGAGCTGTGGTGCAGACAGGGTGGTGCGTCGTGCTCTTCATGAGCTGTGCCCCTGGCCTAGGTGCAGGTCACTGCATCACGGTGGCATCGCTGACAGCGTAAGAGATGGTGTCTTTGCTTTGCAACACCAACCACAAAATTCTCAGGGCCAGGAACTGGAATTGGCACCTTTTTGAATGCAGGAGTCCACCAAGGAGTCCAGGTGCTAGTCAGTGGGTTGTAGGTGAAGTCTTTGTGTCTCTGAGACTTCAGAACAGGAGGCCAGCACACACAGGTCCTTGGAGATTATTCTTCAAGCAGGTTTCTCAGCAAAGTTCCAGTGTTTGTCCTTTCCTTGGCAGAAGCAGCAACTAAAGGCCAACCCCACACAGCAAATGGGTAGTACTCCTCCTTACAGCTCTTCAGCTCTTCTCCTTGCCAAAGGTTCCTCCTGAGTCCAGAAGTGATCTAAATCTCTGGGGTTTAAGGTCCAATACTTATACCTAATTTTGTCTTTGTTCTCTTGTGGCCAGGGTCTCTGAGCCCAGTCCAAACCAGTTCTGTCCTCTCTGGTGCAGCATGACCAAAGGAGGTGGAGACAGCATTGTTCAAGGGACACAGGCCCTATTCAGGTGCAAGGAAAACTCCTCCCACTACTCTAAATGCAGCCAAGGTCTATTCAGCTCAGCTCTGAGTCATCAAGGAAAGGCAGGGCACACCTCAAACCCCCCCCCCAAGTGGCTGTCTACAGCGAACGCACATCCCCAGCCCCCGTCACTCACTCCAAAACCAGATAGTCAATACATAAACCAGCAAAGGCACAGAATGGTTAAATAAGAGAATGCCTACTTTCTAAAAGTGGCATTTTCAAACACACAATTTAAAAACAATCTTCACTAAAAGACGTGTTATTAAATTCGGAGTTCAAAGAGCCTAAACTCTATTTCTCTATCTTGTCCCAATGGGTAGTTATACTTGTAAGATGTTACAAAGTAACTTCCATGTTAGCCTATTGGACAGATAGCCTTTCAATAGTGAAAAACGAAATACACAGTATTTCACTATCATGACATTTCAAACACACCAGTACATGTCCTACCTTTTATATACACTGCACCCTGCCCATGGTCGTACCTTGGGCCTACTTGAGGGGTGCCTTACATGTAAGAAAAGTGAAGGTTAGGGCCTGGCAAGTGGGTGCACTTGCCAGGTTGACATGGCAGTTTAAAACTGAGTGCAGACACTGCAGTGGCAGGTCTGAGACACATTTACAGGGCTACTCATGTGGGTGGCCCAACTAGTGCTGCAAGCCCACTAGTAGCATTGGATTTACAGGCCCTGGCACACTCAGTGCACTTTACTAGGGACTTACCAGTAAATCAAATATGCCAATATTGGATAACCAATCATAATTACAATTTACGCAGAGAGCATATGTACTTTAGCATTGATTAGCAGCAGCAAAATGCACAGAGTCCTAAAGCCCAAAAAAACAGGTCAGGAAAAATAGGAGGAAGAAGCAAAAAGTTTGGGGATACCCCTGCAAAAGGGGCCATTTCCAGCAGCCCCAAATCCATATTAGGTAAAGGAAGTTGCCATCTTCTCAATTTTAGGTAATGGGAGTTGCCATATTCCTTATTTTCCGCAGAATCATCAACATGATTGCCTTTGACGCATAAGTGGTCTGTGCCTATCTTTCCAAGAACTGTGAAAGTGTCAAGTCATTCAGATATAGACATCAACAAAACCCCCAGTGCAACATCAGTCTGGAACAGGTGCCTTTTCCAAGGCCAAATAACAACCATTTCCCAAACAATGCAGTCATCATTGATGTATTTTTACCTTATTAGTACATCCACTGATGTACATGATTATGTCAAAATATTTCAACGGCGACATTGCAAATTGCATCTCAGATAAGATACAATATATAGGAAACTACCACTTGACCACTTAGGAGAGAAACTTCACCCAGGTCACAGATGCAGGTCACAGATCCAGATGAGCACAGCACCAGATTCCATCTCGACAGAAGAAGCCTCCAGCAAGACTCTCCGAGGCTCTGTGAAGCATTTCATTCTGCCTTCACGAACTGGTGCCAGGATTGTGTTCTTGCACAGACGCAATCTCCTAGCTCTTGTGTTCAGAATAGCTGACAAGCTATTCCAAACAGACAACAAACCCTGATGTCCAGGTAAGCGCACAGCCTCAGAAACTGAGGCTTATAATTTATCCATTTGCAAGAACAAGCATAGCGCTCAGAGAATGCACAGTGAGGGTGTAAGGGCTATTGTGACATTACAATCTTTCCGTTTTCACTGTTATTGAAAAGCTTAGCTGCTTTTTATTATCTTCCATGACATTATCAATATTATGTGCACTAGATCTCTGGATTTTAAAATAACTATTTTAAAATAAATATGTTGAAAATACATATTCCGTTTCTGGTGATCTTGAGTGGTTAGCTCATTAGTGAACAATCGTATGGATTACCACTGCTCCCTGTTAGTAACTCAAAAGCATTGACACCGCCTCATTTATGTACTGGGTGAGGTTCTGCATGACTACAATAACCAGTTTTTTACATTCAGCACTGGTGCATTGAACTAAGTTCACTTGTGTCACCCGTGGGTGTGAAAACAAACCTTGCAGAGCTGAGCCAAGGACTCAGTTGATGCAACAGAGTGAGTGGGACAGGGAATCGCCAGAGAGACATAAGAATCCCGATGCCAGGGGAGGACTGTGTAATTGTTCATTCTTCCTTTCTGTGGTAGAATGTAGAAGTTCAATACTTCTGTTTTTTCATAAAAGTGAGTATTTGGCTGGACATAGTAGGCTGGGCCCCGGGACATCAGGAGTAAAGGCCTCATCCCCCACGATTGGGTCCAGGAGCCCCTGCGTTCCCGGTGGCCCTCTGAAAGGGGTTCTGACACACACATTGCGGCTGGGGTTGCATACGATTTTGAAGTCCAGACAAGGGAAACAGAGACTGCATCATCTCTGCATCCCTGTCTGAGTGCTTTTCCTCTATGCTTGTAGGTGTATCCATGTGCACAGCAGACAGTGTCCAGAGAGCAGGCAGATCTGAGCAGGTGTCATGCAGAACACATCCACCGGTTCTCTAACTGCACCCTGCATCCCGCTTCATGCCCCCCATGCACCCACCCAGGGCCACTGGAATTATGCAGCATCAGAAGGTCAAATTATGTGGCAGGTTTGAATAAATTATGCAGAAAAAAAGGCAAATTATGTGACGCAATGCAGCACATTTTGTGATAGTGTTATTTCATTATTTTGTCATTTTTACAATTGTTAATTCTATCTGGGCTTAGGTTGCACCTCACTGGTACCAGTCTACAACCTAAATATAGCAATAAGCAACAGAAATCTGGAAACTCGGACATCGCCACCACCATCCCCGATGGATACAAGATCATCTGCAAGGACTGCGCCAACAACAGGAGGAAGGCAAAAAGAACAGATGATGGACGGAATGCTGAATTAATCAAATATTCACCCCCAGTCACAGATCTGGGTTAAATCTATTGTTTTTTCATGCCATGCCATTACAGTTTAGACCCAGCTATATGCAAATCAGTCTTGACACTGTCCCTTAGGGGAACAGTCTAGCCAGAACTGCCAGGCCAGGTCCGCCTTGGACCAGAAACCGCCATCCTGGGACCGGTTTTGGGGTAACTCCCCTCATCAGCCAGCTAGCTTGAATCTGGTGGCATAGAGAGCATGGGACCCCCATCTGGGCATACCCTTCCCACTTAGGGTGACAAATGCAAAAAGAACAGATGATGGACGGAATGCTGAATTAATCAAACATTCACCCCCAGTCACAGATCTGGGTTGAATCCATCATTTTTTTTGCACGCCATTCCAGTTTAGACCCAGCCATATGCAAATCAGTCTTGACCCTGTCCCCCATGGGAACAGTCCATCCCGAAGTGCCAGGCCAGGTCCATCCTGGACCAGAAACAAGCACCCTGGCACCGGTTTCGGGGTAACACCCCATATCAAACCAGGAGGAGGCATCGCCATCCTCCACAAAACACCCTGCCTGACCACCCACTCAGATGATCCAACAACAAGCATGGAACACCTCCACTTCCAGGTCCAGACCAACTCTAATAACACCCTCCGCGGCACCCTCATCTACAGACCTCCTGGCCCCTGCCCGCCCTTCACCAATGCCATCATCGACTTCATTTCACCCCAGGCTCTCACATTCACCAACTACATTCTACTCGGTGACCTCAATTTTCACATGGACAACCCCAACGACCTAAACACTGCATCCCTTCTGGAAAACCTCCCCAGCGTAGGACTTAAGCAGCTAGTCACCTCTCCTACCCACTCAGCAGGACACGCGCTTGAGCACATCTTCTCCGGCAGCGAAAACGTCACCTTCAGCCACACCTCCAAACTCCTCTGCACCAACCACCACTGCGTCCAGTTCGCTTTCACCAAACCCACCGTACACCACTGCGCCACTGCCTCCCCCGCAGAAGCTGGAACAAGGTCACTGAAGAAAATCTCACCGCCTCCCTTAGCACAACCCCGCTGCTGACATCCACAGACTCCAACACCTCAGCACGGAACCTCCACTGATGGATCTCCAACTGTTCCGACATTCTGGCACCCCTCAAGAAAGCCCCCTGGCAAGCAACACTCCAAGAAAGCCAGCTGGTTCACTCCCGCCCTTCAGGAGTCCAGACACACCTGTGGTGGTGAGACAGAATATCATTTAAAAAATATCGACTGACACATTAATGTCGAGTGAAAGATATTGTGGAATGGAAATATTGAGTGCAAGAATATCGTTGTCAAGAATATCGATTTTAAGGTAAGTAATATTGATTTTTGTTTTTTGTTATGTATTTTGCCATATATTTTTAATGTATATGATGTAGTTTTTTTGTTGAAATATTCTTTATGTTTTTTAATGTATTTGTAAAACTTTTAGTAGTTATTAAATTTTATTTAAGTAATTTTTATTATTTTTGGTACCGTAGCAGGTTGTGGGTTTATAGGGGTACAGGGTGGGAAGGAATTTAATTATAATAAATTAAGGTTTATTTTTTTATAAATATTATTTATTTAATTAATAAAATTAATAAATAATAATTACATTTGTTAATTGTGTAATTATTGTTTTTCAATTGTCAATTAATATTAATTATTTAATTGGTAATTATGTTAATATTGTAAATAATGTTTTTTAATTTAATTTTTATATGTGGGTTGTGGGGATTATAGGGGTAGAGGGTGGGAAGTAATTTAATTTAATTTTAATTAATTATTAATTCATTGTTAATTAATGTTAATTATTTAATTGATCATTAATTATGTTAAAAGTTATTATAAATCAATTTTTTTTTTAAATTATGAGTGGGTTGTGGGATTTATGGGTGTACAGGATTGGAAGTTATTTAATTGTAATTATTTGTTAATTAATATGAATTATTTAATTGATAATTAAGTTAATTGTGTTAGTAATTATTTTTTTAGGTGTGGGTTCTGGGGTTTTTAGGGGCATATGGTCGGAGGAAATTATAACTAAACTTAATTTATGAATTACATTTATTAATAAATAGCTTTTAAGAGAATTTTTTTATAGGTAAAATAATATTGCATTTAATTTTTATTATTGTTTGTAATAATTTTATGATATGCTTTTATTTTTATGAAATGTTTTAATTTTCAATATTTTTTAACATTTAATATATATTACATTTTAAATATTTATTTTTTTCATTTTTATTTTGTTTTTTAAATTAGTTTTTGTATTTGTTGAAATTATGTTTGTAATGTAGTACTGACTGTAGTGGGTATAAAAATTTTTTTAAATTTTAAAATCAAACACTTTTTCTCCTATTGCACTGACTGGAGTGGGAATAGTACATTTTACCCTCCTCAATCCAACACTTTCCCTACTGTTGCACTGACTGGAGTGGGAATATATATATTTTTTTATAAATTATAATTTTTATTGTTGTGTTAATTGTACTGGGAATAGTAAATTGTAGTATTTTGCAATGTTATATTTTATGTAATTTTATATTTATTGCAGTTAGAGTAGTACATTTTATTTTTGTGTGATGTAAACATTTTTGTTACTTTTGTGTTAGGTGGGATTACTCATTTTTATATTTATTTTGTACAAAAATGGGTGTTTTTTTTAATGTAGTGGGAAAATGTATATGCATTTATTTACATTTTTAATAATTTATATTATGATGATTTAATTTATGTACTTTTTTTGGAAATTTTGTGAAGATTCGTCAACTGGTGCCAAGGATATAGGTAAGTCAAAAAATGCTTTTCCTATGGTAACTAAGTCCTAACTATAACTACCTACAGGGTACACCTACAGTAGGTTATATATATATATATATATATATATATATATATATATATATATATATATATATATATATATATATATATATATATATTCACTGAAAAAACCATAGGTTTTAGGGACAGTTATAGTTAGTTGGACATTTCACTCGTACAAAACCATAGAAATTCCCCCGTTATAGTTAGTTCAGCTAACTATAACTCGCGCCCATAATGCACTGCTGATGACGTCACATATTACATCACTCATGACATGGTCAGTGACATCACTGATGACATCACTGATGACATCTCAAATGACATCACTGATGACATCACTGATGACATCATCCAGTGACTGTGTGTTTCTGTAAAGTTTAAATATGTTTAATATATATAGGGAAAGGTGTATTGAAGAATGAGTGGGTGTATAAGTGTCTGAATGGATGATTTAGTACGTGAGTGACTGACTCTACAAGTGAGTGATTAAATGTATCTTACTGAATGCATGGGTTAGTGACTAAACTGTGTGAATGTCTGTATCCGTCTGTCTGTTGGTTTGTAAGCGGCTGCATGGCTTTCTGAATAGCTACATGAGTCTCTACATGGGTTATTGATTGATTGTCTGAGTATCTGTATGGGTGCCTGAGTGTTTGTGTGGGTGGGGTGTGTGTGACTCTGTGCATAGATGTGTGAGTTGGTGATTCGCTGGGTGCATGGTTTCAAGAGTGCATCTGTGATGGACTGTATGGGTGGGTGAGTGTGTGTATGGGTGTGTTAGTGATTGAATGTATATCTCAGTGGTACATGTGTGAGTAACTACATATGTGAAAGGCAGTATATATGTGTGTTGGAGTATATAAATGGCTATAAGTGAGAGTGTGTGATTGTGAGAGTGGCTGTATGGATGAGTGTGTACTTGTATCAGTGATTGTATAAGAGCATAAGAATGTGCTAGTATTTGTATGAGTAAGTGAGCTGGTGTGTGTATAACTGTATAGGTGAGTAAATGGGTGTGTGATTAAGTTTTTTGCATGACTGACTAGGTGTGTGAGTACCTCTATGGATGAGTGGCGGTGTGTGAGTGTTTATATAGGTGTATGAGTGCATATGATAGTCCTGTACTGAGTGACTAAGTATGAGTGACTGTACGGGTGAGTGAGTGGATGTGTGTGTAGACCTAAGAATCAGTGAGTGGGTATGTAGTTTTTGGTGTTGGAGTGTCTATGGTTTTGAGAATGGCAGTGTGTAATTTAGAGTGGGTGTATCAAAAGTTATATTAGGGTGTGAGAAGATGCATGAAATTATCACATGGATGATGTCATCAGTGATGTCATTTGAGATGTCATCAGTGATGTCATCAGTGATGTCACTGACCATGTCATGAGTGATGTAATATGTGACGTCATCAGCAGTGCATTGCGGGGCGCGAGTTATAGTCAGCTGAACTAACTATAACGGGGAATTTCTATGGTTTGTACGAGTGAAATGTCCAACTAACTATAACTGTCCCTAAAACCTATGGTTTTTTCAGTGAATTTCAAAGGTTTTTTAAATGCTAATTTCTAACTATAACGTGTCTGAAACCTATGGTTTTTTCAGTGAATTTCAAAGTTTTTTTAAATGCTAGTTTCTAACTATGCCTACAGAGGTAGGACATGTGAAGAAAGAAGAAAAAACGCACAGAAAGAAGCAAAAGATGTGCAGAAAGAACCAACAGAGGAGCAGAAAGAGGCCTTGTTGCAAAATCATCCTGTGCCCACAACTTTTTCAGACGGGTACTGGTGGTAACTGACTCTGACTAACCAGAGCCAGTGCTATGCTAAAAGACACTTAGAATACAGTGAAAACACCTACATACACTAGGGAACACTATGCGTTGGGGTACCCCTGTGATTAGCATGACCTCCTCTGCAAGTCCCTAGTACATAATAGGGCAGGGGATTAAAACTACCTCTTAAAACGCGCTACAGGGCGCGTTTGCACAGTGGTGAAGGGAGGGGGGCCTGAGGTGACATGTGTGCAAACGCACCCCGTGGCGCGTTTTAAGTTGCGGGATTAAGTCCCCTTGAATTCTGAGGGTCCCTGGGGCCCAACTAGCCCCCAGGTACCTACAGTTAGGACCACAGAGCTGAGTTGCAGAGAGGCGTTCCGAGGCCATGCACCTTTTTCACCTCTCTGCAACGCAACTCTGTTGTGCTTACTGAAGGTACCTGGTGGGCTAGTTGGCCCCCAGGGTCCCTCAGGATTCAAAGGGAATTAATTCCCCAACTTAAAACGCACCACAGGGCGTGTTTGCGCACATGTCACCTGAGGCCCCGCCCCCTCCCTTCACCACTGTGCAAACGCGCCCCGTGGTGCGTTTTAAGTTGGGGGATTAGGTCACCTTGAATCCTGAAGGTCCCTGGGGCCCAACTAGCCCACTAGGTACTTCCAGTAAGCACCACAGGCCTGCGTTGCAACGCCTGTAACAAATTGTGCAGTTGTGTTTAGGTAGTGAAGAGGGTCGTGCTGGGGGTAGTGTTTTAGGGTTTAGGGTAGTGCAGTGGTGTTTGTGTAGTGTAGGGGGTCATGCTGGGGGTAGATTTAGGGTTTAGGGTAGTGCAGTGGTGTTTGGGTAGTGTAGGGAGTCGTGCTGGGGGAGTGTTTTAGGGTTTAGGGTAGTGCAGTGGTGTTTGGGTAGTGTAGGGGGTCGTGCTGGGGGTAGTGTTTTAGGGTTTAGGGTAGTGCAGTGGTGTTTGGGTAGTGTAGGGGGTCGTGCTCTGGGTAGTGATTTAGGGTAGTGCAGTGGTGTTTGGGTAGTGTAGGGGGTACTCCTGGGGGTAGTGTTTTAGGGTTTAGGTTAGTGCAGTGGTGTTTGGGTAGTGTAGGGGTACTGCTGGGGGTAGTGTTTTAGTGTTTAGGGTAGTGCAGTGGTGTTTGTGTAGTGTAGGGGGTAGTGTTTTAGGGTTTAGGGTAGTGCAGTGGTGTTTGTGTAGTGTAGGAGGTCATGTTTTAGGGTTTAGGGTAGTGCAGTGGTCTTTGGGTAGTGTAGGGAGTTGTGCGGGGGTAGTGTTTTAGGGTTTAGGGTAGTGTAGGGGGTCATGCGGGGGGTAGTGTTTTAGGGATTAGGGTAGTGCATTGGTGTTTGGGTAGTGTAGGGGGTCATGCGGGGGTAGTGTTTTAGGGTTTAGGGCAGTGCAGTGGTGTTTGGGTAGTGTAGGGGGTCGTGCTGGGGGAGTGTTTTAGGGTTTAGGGCAGTGCAGTGGTGTTCGGGTAGTGTAGGGGGTCGTGCTGGGGGAGTGTTTTAGGGTTTAGGACAGTGCAGTGGTGTTCGGGTAGTGTAGGGGTCGTGCTGGGGGTAGTGTTTGAGGGTTTAGGGCAGTGCAGTCGTGTTCGGGTAGTGTAGGGGGTTGTGCTGGGGGTAGTATTTTAGGGTTTAGGGCAGTGCAGTGGTGTTTGGGCAGTGTAGGGGGTAATGCTGGGGGTGGTGTTTTAGGGTTTAGGGCAGTGCAGTGGTGTTCGGGCAGTGTAGGGGGTCATGCTGGGGGTGGTGTTTCAGGGTTTAGGGCAGTGCAGTGGTGTTCGGGCAGTGTAGGGGGTGGTGTTTCAGGGTTTAGGGCAGTGCAGTGGTGTTCGGGCAGTGTAGGGGGTCGTGCAGGGGTGGTGTTTCAGGGTTTAGGGCAGTGGTGTTCGGGCAGTGTAGGGGGTCGTGCTGGGGGTGGTGTTTCAGGGTTTGGGGCAGTGCAGTGGTGTTCGAGCAGTAAAGGGGTCGTGCTGGGGGTGGTGTTTCAGGGTTTAGGGCAGTGCAGTGGTGTTCGGGCAGAGTAGGGGGCGGTGCAGGGGGTGGTGTTTCAGGGTTTAGGGCAGTGCAGTGGTGTTCGGGCAGTGTAGGGGGTGCTGCAGGGGTGGTGTTTCAGGGTTTAGGGCAGTGCAGTGGTGTTCGGGCAGTGTAGGGGGTCATGCAGGGGGTGGTGTTTCAGGGTTTAGGGCAGTGCAGTGGTGTTCGGGCAGTGTAGGGGGTCGTACTGGGGCTGGTGTTTCAAGGTTTAGGGCAGTATAGTGGTGTTCGGGCAGTGTAGGGGGTCGTGCTGGGGCTGGTGTTTCAGGGTTTAGGGCAGTGCAGTGGTGTTCGGGCAGTGTAGGGGGTCGTGCTGGGGCTGGTGTTTCAGGGTTTAGGGCAGTGCAGTGGTGTTCGGGCAGTGTAGGTGGTCGTGCTGGGGCTGGTGTTTCAGGGTTTAGGGCAGTGCAGTGGTGTTCGGGCAGTGTAGGGGGTCATGCTGGGGCTGGTGTTTCAGGGTTGAGGGCAGTGCAGTGGTGTTCGGGCAGTGTAGGGGGTCTTGCTGGGGCTGGTGTTTCAGGGTTTAGGGCAGTGCAGTGGTGTTCGGGCAGTGTAGGGGGTCGTGCTGGGGGTGGTGTTTCAGGGTTTAGGGCAGTGCAGTGGTGTTTGGGCAGTGTAGGGGGTCATGCTGGGGCTAGTGTTTCAGGATTTAGGGCAGAGCAATGGTGTTCAGGCAGTGTAGGGGGTTTTGCTGGAGGTGGTGTTTCAGGGTTTAGGGCAGTGCAGTGGTGTTCGTGCAGTGTAGGGGGTGGTGTTTCAGGGTTTAGGGCAGTGGTGTTCAGGCAGTGTAGGGGGTCTTGCTGGGGTTGATGTTTCAGGGTTTAGGGCAGTGCAATGGTGTTCGGGCAGTGTAGGGGGTCGTGCTGGGGGTGGTGTTTCAGGGTTTAGGGCAGTGCACTGGTGTTCCGGCAGTGTAGGAGGTCGTGCAGGGGTGGTGTTTCAGGGTTTAGGGCAGTGCAGTGGTGTTCGGGCAGTGTAGGGGGTCATGCTGGGGGTGGTGTTTCAGGGTTTAGGGCAGTGCAGTGGTGTTCGGGCAGTGTAGCGTGTCGTGCTGAGGGGTGGTGTTTCAGGGTTTAGGACAGTGCAGTGGTATTCGGGCAGTGTAGGGGGTCGTGCAGGGGGTGGTGTTTCAGGGTTTAGGGCAGTGCAGTGGTGTTTGGGCAGTGTAGGGGGTCGTGCAGGGGGTGGTGTTTCAGGGTTTAGGGCAGTGCAATGGTGTTCGGCCAGTGTAGGTGGTCTTCCTGGGGGTGGTGTTTCAGGCTTTAGTGCAGTGGTGTTCGGGCAGTGTAGGGGGTCTTGCTGGGGCTGGTGTTTCAGGGTTTAGGGCAGTGCAGTGGTGTTCGGGCAGTGTAGGGGGTCGTGCTGGGGCTGGTGTTTCAGTGTTTAGGGTAGTGCAGTGGTGTTCGGGCAGTGTAGGGGGTCGTGCTGGGGCTGGTGTTTCAGGGTTTAGGGCAGTGCAGTGGTTTTCGGGCAGTGTAGGCGGTCGTGCTGGGGCTGGTGTTTCAGGGTTTAGGGCAGTGCAGTGGTGTTCGGGCAGTGTACGGGGTTGTGCTGGGGCTGGTGTTTCAGGGTTTAGGGCAGTGCAGTGGTGTTCGGGCAGTGTAGGGGTCGTGCTGGGGGTGGTGTTTCAGGGTTTAGGGCAGTGCAGTGGTGTTCGGGCAGTGTAGGGGGTCGTGCTGGGGCTGGTGTTTCATGGTTTAGGGCAGTGCAGTGGTGTTCGGGCAGTGTAGGGGTTCGTGCTGGGGGTGGTGTTTCAGGGTTTAGGGCAGTGCAGTGGTGTTTGGGCAGTGTAGGGGGTCATGCTGGGGGTGGTGTTTCAGGGTTTAGGGCAGTGCAGTGGTGTACGGGCAGTGTAGGGGGTCTTGCTGGGGGTGGTGTTTCAGGGTTTAGGGCAGTGGTGTTCGGGCAGTGTAGGGGGTCTTGCTGGGGGTAGTGTTTCGGGGTTTAGGGCAGTGCAGTGGTGTTCGTGGCAGTGTAGCGGGTCGTGTTGGGGGTGGTGTTTCAGGGTTTAGGGCAGTGCAGTAGTGTTCGGGCAGTGTAGGGGATCGTGCAGGGGTGGTGTTTCAGGGTTTAGGGCAGTGCAGTGGTGTTCGGGCAGTGTAGGGGGTTGTGCAGGGGGTGGTGTTTCAGGGTTTAGGGCAGTGCAGTGGTGTTCGGGCAGTGTAGGGGTCATGCTGGGGCTGGTGTTTCAGGGTTTAGGGCAGTGCAGTGGTGTTCGGGCAGTGTAGGGGGTCTTGCTGGGGGTGGTGTTTCAGGGTTTAGGGCAGTGGTGTTCGGGCAGTGTAGGGGGTCTTGCTGGGGGTGGTGTTTCAGGGTTTAGGGCAGTGCAGTGGTGTTCGGGCAGTGTAGGGGGTCTTGCTGGGGGTAGTGTTTCAGGGTTTAGGGCAGTGCAGTGGTGTTCGTGCAGTGTAGGGGGTCGTGCTGGGGATGGTGTTTCAGGGTTTAGGGCAGTGCAGTAGTGTTCGGGCAGTGTAGGGGGTCGTGCAGGGGTGGTGTTTCAGGGTTTAGGGCAGTGCAGTGGTGTTCGGGCAGTGTAGGGGGTCGTGCTGGGGGTGGTGTTTCAGGGTTTAGGGCAGTGCAGTGGTGTTCGGGCAGTGTAGGGGGTCGTGCTGGGGGAGGTGTTTCAGGGTTTAGGGCAGTGGTGTTCGGGCAGTGTAGGGGTCTTGCTGGGGGTGATGTTTCAGGGTTTAGGGCAGTGCAGTGGTGTTCGGGCAGTGTAGGAGGTCTTGCTGGGGGTAGTGTTTCAGGGTTTAGGGCAGTGCAGTGGTGTTCGGGCAGTGTAGGGGTCATGCTGGGGTGGTGTTTCAGGGTTTAGGGCAGTGCAGTGGTGTTCGGGCAGTGTAGGGGGTCGTGAAGGGGGTGGTGTTTCAGGGTTTAGGGCAGTGCAGTGGTGTTCGGGCAGTGTAGGGGGTCGTGCTAGGGTATGTGTTTCAGGGTTTAGGGCAGTGCAGTGGTGTTCAGGCAGTGTAGGGAGTCGTGCAGGGGCTGGTGTTTCAGGGTTTAGGGCAGTGCAGTGGTGTTCGGGCAGTGTAGGGGGTGCTGCAGGGGGTGGTGTTTTAGGGTTTAGGGTAGTGCAGTGGTGCTTGTGTAGTGTAGGGGGTCGTGCTGGGGGTAGTGTTTTAGAGTTTAGGGTAGTGCAGTGGTGTTTGTGTAGTGTAGGGGGTCATGTTTTAGGGTAGTGCAGTGGTGTTTGGGTAGTGTAGGGGGTCGTGCTGGGGCTAGTGTTTTAGGATTTAGGTTAGTGCAGTGGTGTTTGGGTAGTGTAGGGGGTCGTGCTGGGGGTAGTGTTTTAGGGTTTAAGGTAGTGCAGTGGTGTTTGTGTAGTGTAGGGGGTCGTGCTGGGGGTAGTGTTTTAGGGTTTAGGTTAGTGCAGTGGTGTTTGGGTAGTGTAGGGGTACTGCTGGGGTTAGTGTTTTAGTGTTTAGGGTAGTGCAGTGGTGTTTGTGTAGTGTAGGGGGTAGTGTTTTAGGGTTTAGGGTAGTGCACTGGTGTTTGTGTAGTGTAGGAGGTCATGTTTTAGGGTTTAGGGTAGTGCAGTGGTCTTTGGGTAGTGTAGGGAGTCGTGCGGGGTAGTGTTTTAGGGTTTAGGGTAGTGTAGGGGGTCATGCGGGGGGTAGTGTTTTAGGGATTAGGGTAGTGCATTGGTGTTTGGGTAGTGTAGGGGGTCATGCGGGGGGTAGTGTTTTAGGGTTTAGGGCAGTGCAGTGGTGTTTGGGTAGTGTAGGGGGTCGTGCTGGGGGAGTGTTTTAGGGTTTAGGGCAGTGCAGTGGTGTTCGGGTAGTGTAGGGGGTCGTGCTGGGGGAGTGTTTTAGGGTTTAGGGCAGTGCAGTGGTGTTCGGGTAGTGTAGGGGGTCGTGCTGGGGGTAGTGTTTGAGGGTTTAGGGCAGTGCAGTCGTGTTCGGGTAGTGTAGGGGGTTGTGCTGGGGGTAGTATTTTAGGGTTTAGGGCAGTGCAGTGGTGTTTGGGCAGTGTAGGGGGTAATGCTGGGGGTGGTGTTTTAGGGTTTAGGGCAGTGCAGTGGTGTTCGGGCAGTGTAGGGGGTCATGCTGGGGGTGGTGTTTCAGGGTTTAGGGCAGTGCAGTGGTGTTCGGGCAGTGTAGGGGGTGGTGTTTCAGGGTTTAGGGCAGTGCAGTGGTGTTCGGGCAGTGTAGGGGGTCGTGCAGGGGGTGGTGTTTCAGGGTTTAGGGCAGTGGTGTTCGGGCAGTGTAGGGGGTCGTGCTGGGGGTGGTGTTTCAGGGTTTGGGGCAGTGCAGTGGTGTTCGAGCAGTAAAGGGGGTCGTGCTGGGGGTGGTGTTTCAGGGTTTAGGGCAGTGCAGTGGTGTTCGGGCAGTGTAGGGGGCGGTGCAGGGGGTGGTGTTTCAGGGTTTAGGGCAGTGCAGTGGTGTTCGGGCAGTGTAGGGGGTGCTGCAGGGGGTGGTGTTTCAGGGTTTAGGGCAGTGCAGTGGTGTTCGGGCAGTGTAGGGTGTCATGCAGGGGGTGGTGTTTCAGGGTTTAGGGCAGTGCAGTGGTGTTCGGGCAGTGTAGGGGGTCGTACTGGGGCTGGTGTTTCAGGGTTTAGGGCAGTATAGTGGTGTTCGGGCAGTGTAGGGGGTCGTGCTGGGGCTGGTGTTTCAGGGTTTAGGGCAGTGCAGTGGTGTTCGGGCAGTGTAGGGGGTCGTGCTGGGGCTGGTGTTTCAGGGTTTAGGGCAGTGCAGTGGTGTTCGGGCAGTGTAGGTGGTCGTGCTGGGGCTGGTGTTTCAGGGTTTAGGGCAGTGCAGTGGTGTTCGGGCAGTGTAGGGGGTCATGCTGGGGCTGGTGTTTCAGGGTTGAGGGCAGTGCAGTGGTGTTCGGGCAGTGTAGGGGGTCTTGCTGGGGCTGGTGTTTCAGGGTTTAGGGCAGTGCAGTGGTGTTCGGGCAGTGTAGGGGGTCGTGCTGGGGGTGGTGTTTCAGGGTTTAGGGCAGTGCAGTGGTGTTTGGGCAGTGTAGGGGGTCATGCTGGGGCTAGTGTTTCAGGATTTAGGGCAGAGCAATGGTGTTCAGGCAGTGTAGGGGGTTTTGCTGGAGGTGGTGTTTCAGGGTTTAGGGCAGTGCAGTGGTGTTCGTGCAGTGTAGGGGGTGGTGTTTCAGGGTTTAGGGCAGTGGTGTTCAGGCAGTGTAGGGGGTCTTGCTGGGGTTGATGTTTCAGGGTTTAGGGCAGTGCAGTGGTGTTCGGGCAGTGTAGGGGGTCGTGCTGGGGGTGGTGTTTCAGGGTTTAGGGCAGTGCACTGGTGTTCCGGCAGTGTAGGAGGTCGTGCAGGGGGTGGTGTTTCAGGCTTTAGGGCAGTGCAGTGGTGTTCGGGCAGTGTAGGGGGTCATGCTGGGGGTGGTGTTTCAGGGTTTAGGGCAGTGCAGTGGTGTTCGGGCAGTGTAGGGTGTCGTGCTGAGGGGTGGTGTTTCAGGGTTTAGGGCAGTGCAGTGGTGTTCGGGCAGTGTAGGGGGTCATGCAGGGGGTGGTGTTTCAGGGTTTAGGGCAGTGCAGTGGTGTTTGGGCAGTGTAGGGGGTCGTGCAGGGGGTGGTGTTTCAGGGTTTAGGGCAGTGCAATGGTGTTCGGCCAGTGTAGGTGGTCTTGCTGGGGGTGGTGTTTCAGGCTTTAGTGCAGTGGTGTTCGGGCAGTGTAGGGGGTCTTGCTGGGGGTGGTGTTTCAGGGTTTAGGGCAGTGCAGTGGTGTTCGGGCAGTGTAGGGGGTCTTGCTGGGGCTGGTGTTTCAGGGTTTAGGGCAGTGCAGTGGTGTTCGGGCAGTGTAGGGGGTCGTGCTGGGGCTGGTGTTTCAGGGTTTAGGGCAGTGCAGTGGTGTTCGGGCAGTGTAGGGGGTCGTGCTGGGGCTGGTGTTTCAGGGTTTAGGGCAGTGCAGTGGTTTTTGGGCAGTGTAGGCGGTCGTGCTGGGGCTGGTGTTTCAGGGTTTAGGGCAGTGCAGTGGTGTTCGGGCAGTGTACGGGGTTGTGCTGGGGCTGGTGTTTCAGGGTTTAGGTCAGTGCAGTGGTGTTCGGGCAGTGTAGGGGGTCGTGCTGGGGGTGGTGTTTCAGGGTTTAGGGCAGTGCAGTGGTGTTCGGGCAGTGTAGGGGGTCGTGCTGGGGCTGGTGTTTCATGGTTTAGGGCAGTGCAGTGGTGTTCGGGCAGTGTAGGGGTTCGTGCTGGGGGTGGTGTTTCAGGGTTTAGGGCAGTGCAGTGGTGTTCGGGCAGTGTAGGGGGTCATGCTGGGGGTGGTGTTTCAGGGTTTAGGGCAGTGCAGTGGTGTACGGGCAGTGTAGGGGGTCTTGCTGGGGGTAGTGTTTCGGGGTTTAGGGCAGTGCAGTGGTGTTCGTGCAGTGTAGCGGGTCGTGTTGGGGGTGGTGTTTCAGGGTTTAGGGCAGTGCAGTAGTGTTCGGGCAGTGTAGGGGATCGTGCAGGGGGTGGTGTTTCAGGGTTTAGGGCAGTGCAGTGGTGTTCGGGCAGTGTAGGGGGTAGTGTAGGGGTTGTGCAGGGGGTGGTGTTTCAGGGTTTAGGGCAGTGCAGTGGTGTTCGGGCAGTGTAGGGGTCATGCTGGGGCTGGTGTTTCAGGGTTTAGGGAGTGCAGTGGTGTTCGGGCAGTGTAGGGGTCTTGCTGGGGGTGGTGTTTCAGGGTTTAGGGCAGTGGTGTTCGGGCAGTGTAGGGGGTCTTGCTGGGGGTGGTGTTTCAGGGTTTAGGGCAGTGCAGTGGTGTTCGGGCAGTGTAG
The DNA here is from genome assembly GCA_963921515.1 of Calotriton arnoldi. Classification (NCBI taxonomy): domain Eukaryota; kingdom Metazoa; phylum Chordata; class Amphibia; order Caudata; family Salamandridae; genus Calotriton; species Calotriton arnoldi. The sequence goes on along the minus strand of CAWUFW010000169.1, from coordinate 5,365,663 downwards.
GGGGTCTTGCTTGCGGTAGTGTTTCAGGGTTTAGGGCAGTGCAGTGGTGTTCGTGCAGTGTAGGGGTCGTGCTGGGGATGGTGTTTCAGGGTTTAGGGCAGTGCAGTAGTGTTCGGGCAGTGTAGGGGGTCGTGCAGGGGTGGTGTTTCAGGGTTTAGGGCAGTGCAGTGGTGTTCGGGCAGTGTAGGGGGTCGTGCTGGGGGTGGTGTTTCAGGGTTTAGGGCAGTGCAGTGGTGTTCGGGCAGTGTAGGGGGTCGTGCTGGGGGAGGTGTTTCAGGGTTTAGGGCAGTGCAGTGGTGTTCGGGCAGTGTAGGGGGTCGTGCTAGGGTATGTGTTTCAGGGTTTAGGGCAGTGCAGTGGTGTTCAGGCAGTGTAGGGGGTCGTGCAGGGGCTGGTGTTTCAGGGTTTAGGGCAGTGCAGTGGTGTTCGGGCAGTGTAGGGGGTCGTGCTGGGGGTAGTGTTTTAGGGTTTAGGGTAGTGCAGTGGTGCTTGTGTAGTGTAGGGGGTCGTGCTGGGGGTAGTGTTTTAGAGTTTAGGGTAGTGCAGTGGTGTTTGTGTAGTGTAGGGGGTCATGTTTTAGGGTAGTGCAGTGTGTTTGGGTAGTGTAGGGGGTCGTGCTGGGGCTAGTGTTTTAGGATTTAGGTTAGTGCAGTGGTGTTTGGGTAGTGTAGGGGGTCGTGCTGGGGGTAGTGTTTTAGGGTTTAAGGTAGTGCAGTGGTGTTTGTGTAGTGTAGGGGGTCGTGCTGGGGGTAGTGTTTTAGGGTTTAGGGTAGTGCAGTGGTGCTTGTGTAGTGTAGGGGGTCGTGCTGGGGGTAGTGTTTTAGGGTTTAGGGTAGTGCAGTGATGTTTGTGTAGTGTAGGGGGTCATGTTTTAGGGTAGTGCAGTGCTGTTTGGGTAGTGTAGGGGGTCGTGCTGGGGGTAGTGTTTTAGGATTTAGGTTAGTGCAGTGGTGTTGGGGTAGTGTTTTAGGGTTTAGGGTAGTGCAGTGGTGTTTGTGTAGTGTAGGGGGTCATGCTGGGGGTAGTGTTTTAGGGTTTAGGATAGTGCAGTGGTGCTTGTGTAGTGTAGGGGGTCGTGCTGGGGTAGTGTTTTAGGGTTTAGGGTAGTGCAGTGGTGTTTTTGTAGTGTAGGGGGGGTCATGTTTTAAGATGCAACGCTCCAATACCTGACCAGTCTGCACTACATAAAACTGCAAAAAAACTAAAAATAAAAAGTGTTTTACACACTTTTGTCATTGGGCTATATGTGGGCTACATCTCGGTAATATTTGTGCTACATTTGGGCTCTTTATTCACTGGTGGCCATCTTGGAGGACTTCTTTGTTATGAAGTTTCCTAATTTCCTCATTTACTGCAGTCTCCTCAGTAGGAAATGCTTTCAGTTTTTACTTTGATTCCATCAAGAAGGCATTCAGATGTGTCACACATTTGCCATAAATTCAGAATGTTATTACTCTAGTTGTTCATTAGATCACTGTAGTAAAGCTACTGCTCACCAAGGAGTTAACTGGAAGTCTACTGCTGGTATTGAAAGTGATTGTTTCAGTCTGCATGTCAGAATTTTCTAATGAAATAGAAGAGGATTTGAGATCTCACTTAAAACATGCACTAAATTTTCTTTTTGCAGCACTAACCATAATTTCTATGGCAAAATGAACCCCCTCATTTTGTTCCTTTTTAAATTAAATGTTTTAAGTGTTACCAGTTTATTCCAATCAAGATGGCTTCAGGTGTGCCATACTTTTGTCATAAGTAAGGCTGTTAGCACTCTAGTTGTTCTTTAGAACACTCTGGGAAGCTGCAGTAGAACACAAAGGCATCAACTGACAGGCTGCTCCTGTTGAAATATAACAGGAAGATATTTGAGATCTCACTTAAAACATGTCCTAATTTTTCTTTCTACAGCACTAACCATAATTTCTATGGCAAAATGAACCCCTCATTTTGTTCCTTTTTAAATTAAATGTTTTAAGTGTTACCAGTTTATTCCAATCAAGATGGCTTCAGGTGTGCCATACTTTTGTCATAAGTAAGACTGTTAGCGCTCTAGTTGTTCTTTAGAACACTCTGGGAAGCTGCAGTAGAACACAAAGGCATCAACTGACAGGCTGCTCCTGTTGAAATATAACAGGAAGATATTTGAGATCACACTTGAAACATGTCCTAATTTTTCTTTCCAGAGCACTAACCATAATTTCTATGACAAGATGAACCCCTTCATTTTGTTCCTTTTTAAATTAAATGTTTTAAGTGTTACCAGTTTATTCCAATCAAGATGGCTTCAGGTGTGCCATACTTTTGTCATAAGTAAGGCTGTTAGCGCTCTAGTTGTTCTTTAGAACACTCTGGGAAGCTGCAGTAGAACACAAAGGAATCAACTGACAGTCTCTGCCCTTGTTGGATGTACATGTTTTACTGAGAATGTCAGACTTCATTCTCACATGACTGAGAAAGATAATGTGAATTTACAGAAAATATGCTCTCATTTTAGCTTCTGGGGCACCTTCCAAAACTGTATGGGACAAGCATGTGAAAATAGTTTTCTCTCAAACATGATTCATGATATCCCAGCAGAAGGTTTTTCACAGGGTAAAATCACCTTAGAACACACCACAATTCCTGAAATTAGTATGGTACCATCAACAAATGAATTCTAATGTAACTAAAGTCTGTTATCACCCTTTATAGTTCTCCTTTTGGTAACCCTCAAAATCTTCGATTCACTACAATGCATTTCAAAGGGGTACTATCATTTATATTGGTCCCAAGATGGCTGCCAGCAATTCCAGGATGAAGTGCTGACAGCCAATCAGATCTCACGATGACATGTGTGGTTAGGCTCCGCCCAGATATATATGTGTTTTTACTTTTGATTTTCTCAGCAACTACTGAACGGATTTACACCATTTAACAAAAGGGTTCTTTTTGAACCAAGAACTACCTCTTTGCCAAATATGGTGTAATTCCGTTCAGCAGTTCGGGCTGTAGCCTTGCAGAAAGTTTCCTATGGGAAATTAATTTTTTGACTCTTATTTTTTTAATTTCTCCGCAACTACTGAACGGATTTACACCATTTAACAAAAAGGGTTCTTTCTGAACCAAGAACTACCTCTTTGCCAAATTTGGTGTAATTCCGTTCAGCAGTTCGGGCTGTAGCCGTGTCTAAAGTTTCCTATGGGAAAATGAATGGGGAAAACACGTTTTGGGACCCCCTTTTTCTCGGCCCCAGCTTGACGAATCACCCTGAGACTTTCAGGGTAGGAGCGGACCGGAGCGGGCCATAAAGTTTGAAAATTTCGCGAAGATTCGTCAACCGACGCAAGAGTTATTTCAAATAGAATGTCGCAGATTTCCTATGGAAAATAGGTCCTAACTATAACTATCTACTGGCGACCGCCAGTAGATAATATATATATATAAAAATAGATATTTATTTAGGTCTGAGTTTCCATAGGAACAGCATTTTTTGTTTCACTAATAACTGCCGTTTGACAAATCTCCCAAAATAATTCCAAAACCAAAGTTCATCCACTTTGATTCCATCATGGAAAGTTCAATGCTGAACTGTCAAGCAGGGGCCAAAAAAGGGATGTGTCACAAAGTTGATTTCTTATGTTAATTCCCATAGGAAACTTTGCTCTCTGATACACAATAATTGGCTGAACATAATTACATCAAACATCAAATTGGACAGACAGAACTTTACTCAGAAAGCATGCTTTCTGTAATTTGGTGTAAATTCACTCAGCCATTTTAGAAAAATTTGCATTTCAAGAAGTGATTGGGTTGGGCTCGAAGGGGGTAAAAAATCAGGTATATCTGGACAGTGTTCCTGTGTGAGCCTCACAGTACAGTATATTAAAAAATAGGGCCTTCTGATTGACCAAGGGAGCTTTTACTCTCGTCAGCCATTTCGGTATTGCTGGTCTTGGTCACACAGTACAGAGCGATCTGATTGGCTGGCTGCAACTCAGAAGAAAATGTTGCAACTGCCATTACAGAACTCGGGGATTCAGGCCCCGTGTACTGAAAAAGATTATTAGGAAGTTGGCTGCCCCCTGAGGTACTCGGCACAGGGATGGGCAAGTTTGAGAGCACATATTATCTATTTTTGTTCACAGAATATATCATGTGAAAGTACCTGACTACCACCAGTGAGAAAGAGAGTTTTATTTTGGTTATACTGCGCTGGGCGTACAAAAAATTCTTCTGAAACTTGGCGTTACCTTAAAAGTGAGTGGGATCATTCTTGGTGGATATCGGCTACATGAAATTATTATCAGTAATGTAAGATGGCCAGTCCATTATGTGTCTTCCATGCCTACAACAAATCGCTGATACTGGACGAATATAAATTTATTTAACTTATCGTATTTTTATATATAGGTGTAAATAGGGGAATATTTACATAATAATAGAGTTTTGTGTTGGTGTCATGATCCATGTGTATTCATTTTTTTCTTTTTGTATAAAAAATATATATGTATGTGTATGCAAAGAGAAGATTGGATAATTATGGGTTGAATTAACTCTTTGGAGTTGGGAGTCTGATTGTACATACATTTTGGTGTTCATCAAGGTATGAAGATTTTAGTATGTTTTTCTTTAAATATTACTTAGTGTTGGGTTCACGGTTGTAGTTTATTTACTTTAGCACATAAAAAAAGAAATAAATAGTAATGTATGTAATTGTTGATGCAAATATGTATATATATGGTCTAAATATTATATCAATTTTGTATTTGTCTGAATTTTTTCACTCCTGATGAAGTCTGCAAGGACAAAACGCGCTGGCTGGGTTAATTGATTGTTTGTTTTTGCAAAGAATAAAAATAAATGAAGAAAATTTCAACATGACTCCGAGTATTAATAAGACTCACTTTAGTTTATCTGAGTTGGATTCTATGTATGGAGAAATATATACTTTTTATCATCAAACTTTTGTATGCTTGGAGTACTGTAGATGAAATTCATGTGATAATTATGGCACATTTTGCTGAAATTACTAAGAAAATCATATTGTCTAGATAACAAATGCTCCTCTTTTGCTTGTGTATAGGTATTTGATTGTTATTACGCTCAATACTCATAGGTGGTATCTATTTTTTACCTCTTATTCTTATAAAAGAATTCGATTTATCCCATCATTTCGAGAGAGCTTGTGCTTATCTAATTCATTATGAGCAGTAGATCACTCCAGCTTAACTAGGGAGCCCGTCTATGAATAGTCGTAACAACATTTCAAGATGGCACCCATAGGATTACTGAAAGTGCCCTCCTTATCTTACCACTGTAAACACTAAAAATGCCATATAAATGGGATACAAATTTGGCGACTGCCTAGAACGCCGAATGCACACGGAGGGGGATTTAACCCGGAGATACAGGTAGGATCCCTCTGTTTTTTTGGAACAACCGTAGTTTTTGCGTATTTGAAGCAAGTATTATTCTTTTACAGAGTCTGTGAAACTCAAACAATCCGCCTCGTACTCCGGGTGCGCCGACTGAGTTACGCCTCATGATTTAGCACTAACTCGTAGCTGAGCATAACATATGCTGTACCTTACGGTTAATGATTTGACCATATGATAAGACACAATAATATACTGGGAATAACTATAAATAGATCACATGAAATAAAACCTGTCCCAATAATGGATCTGCCATGATACCTCGCTCAGTCTCTCCGTACATGACCTTAGCACTCTTTTGCTCAAGAACATGTCATTAATTTGTTTTTAAGTATCAGCAAAGAATCACATCTCTCATAATGATATGTGGTGTCCACATGATCATATGAAATGAAATGAAATGAAATTCGTACTTGTAAAGCGCACTTATACCCCCAAAGAGGTGTCCTGGCGCTGTACGCATACCGCTGTGGAACCCTTCCTGGCTTTTCCCTGTGAAATGTCCACTCCTGGGCACCCCCAGGGTGAAGCCAGGCATCCCAGCGCTGTTGGGGCCGTTGTGGAGATTAAGCAAGCTATTGCCCAGAGTTGGACCCATGATTAGAATAGGCACCGAGGCGAGAATTATCAGGTCTGAGGAAATTGAGCCCAAGACCCGCCGAGGCGGGAATTGGTCCCGGGCCAGATCTCTGCATCAGGGTCTGCCGCTCTAACCATTGAGCCACACTTCTCCACTGAGATAGACATTGTTATATTTACCTTCTGGTCGTGTTAATCTACAGATACACACAGAATCCAAATATCACAACCACATCTTCCTTTTAAAAAGCATCACATTTCAGATCCCTCCTTGACTCAGCCAAAAACAGACCCAAAAAACTTTTTGACCTGATCAAAAACCCAAACTGTTCTCCCCTAACCATTAAGCCTGAGGATTCCACAAAGAAAGCAGCAGATTTCGCTATATTCTTTTATGAAAAGGTCAAAGCACTGGTGGATCAGGTCGCCCACCCCACCCCCATTGAGGAGCGGAAATCCTTAGTTACCTGGCAGAACTTTGACGTCATCTCGGAAGATGACCTCCTCAAATGCATCCTCGAAACTAAACCCTCCAACCATTCTTCTGACCCCATCCCTAGCGACATCGCCATCGATTTCTACACCTATACTCTCTCTTACTGGACCAGGCTAGTCAATCTCTTCCTCAGTCAAGGCTCCCTCCCGGTTGCCCTCAAATCAGGACAGGTCACCCCTCTTCTAAAAACCCTCCGCCGATGCGAACGACCTCAACAACTTCCGCCTCTATCACCAACCTCCCTTTTCTTTCGAAAATCACCGAAAAATGTGTTGCGAAACAACTTTCCTTACATATTTTGGACAATAACCTCCTCGACGTCTTCCAGTCTGGCTTCATCCAAAATTGCAGCACTGAAACAGCCCTGCTGCAAGTGATTGATGATGCGCTGCATATACTCGACTCTGGGGAATCGTGTCTTCTGATTCTTCTAGACCTCTCTGCAGCCTTTGACACTGTTAATCATAGCACCCTCCTCAACACTCTTCAACAGAGAATGGGATTGGATGGCACAGTGCTCAAATGGTTTGCCTCTTTCCTCTCGGACAGATCCCAAATGATCAAGATAGCGAACAGTCTTTCATCTCCATTGGCCGTAGGTCAAGGCGTCCCTCAAGGTTCTATCCTGGCACCCACTTTGTTTAATCTCTACCTGGAACCATTAGGGAACCTTCTAAGCAAATCTGGGATCCATTACCATCTTTATGCGGACGACACTCAAATCTACCTTAAGGTATCTTCCGCACACGATCTCTCACTACTCAACTCTACTCTCAACTCTATTCACAACTGGATGTTAGCTCACCAACTCATTCTGAATCCCGCCAAAACTGAATTCCTCCTCTTCTCTACCTCTCTCACCTCCTCCTGTTCAATCTTGGATGGATCAGCTGAACCTACTCAACAACAAACCCATCATTGTCGACAGCGCTAAATCCCTAAGTGTCATTCTTGACAAAAGACAACCTAATCTCCCACATCAACTCTATTGCTAAGAACGCACGTTACCAGTTGCGCCTTCTATGGGGGATCCATCGGTTCTTCCCGGAGAAAGACTTAAAAACCTTAGTACAATCTCTGGTTCTCTCAAGACTGGATTATTGCAATTCTCTTCTGACGGGCCTACCCAAATCCCACCTCTCCCCTCTCAAATCCATCCTCCATTCAGCAGCTCGCTTCATTTCAGGGTCTAAACGAAGCAACCACGTCACTCCTATCCTGTCCTCTCTTCGATGGCTTCCGATCGAGGCAAGATCTATTTACAAAACTGCCTGCATCACACACAAAGCCTTACACACATCCTCCCCTCGTTACCTGGCGAATAAATTGAAATTGTCCGGTGGCTCTCGCCCTTCTCGCAATGCGGAAAAGCTTCTGCTTGAGCCCCCGTCTTCAAAAGGGAAAGATCGATGGCGCAATCCTTCTCAGGCAATGCGGTGAAAATCTGGAACTCGCTTCCCCATTGCTCCGTGCCACCTCCTCTACCCGGATCTTCAAAGCTGACCTCAAATCTCTTCTCTTCCAAAGACACTTTCAGAACTAATATTTTCACTCTCAGGCCCCTCTAGGAAGTTCGCTCTTCACTGTAAATTTGTACTTTTTCCTGTACATTCCTCACCCTTGCGTGCTGTGTTGGATTTTATGTTTGTGTACCCTTCATTTTAAGTCTCCTGTTTAATTCACGCCCTCTCTACTCCCTCAAGGAAGTTCTTCCACTATAGGAAATTCTGTACTCCATGCCTATAGAAGTGCCTTCCCAGTGTGTTCTGAGTGACTGCCACTTATTGCAGTATTATACCTCTATTTGTATTTTGTATCTCATGTATCATGCACACCTGTCACTTTTTCCTCTTGTAACGCATACCTCTTTTTGTATCTTGTTTGTTTTGTTATTTGCACAATTGTCACTTTTTCCTCATGTAATGTAACGCTTGCTTTTGTATTATGTTCACTTGTAACCTTCTCCTCATGTAATGATACTGTTCCTATTGTGAAGCGCTCTGACACCTTCGGGTAAAGTCTGCGCTATATAAAAACGCATTAAATAAATAAAATAAAATAAATAAAATATATACTGGCTGGACGTGAAGAGACTAAGGGCCTGATTAGGATGGCGGATGGACTTGAGTCCGACCGCCATCCTTTCGGAAAGGGGACTGCCCGACTTGCTGTCAGCGGTCCCGCCATGTAAATTACAAAGCGAAAGCCTTCAAGGCGGTTGCAAAGTGTAAACCGCCATGAAATGGCCGGTGGGAAGGGACATCATAATCCCTATGGCAGTATCTGGCAGGCACGCCATCATTGTAGGGATTGTGGCTCCCTCCGACGCACCGGTGGGCTCAAGGCGCCCGTCGGATGAGTGGCGTTCGGTCTTTCCGACCGCCAACCATCCGCCCGCCATTGCAACATGGCAGGCAGTAAACAGTGTTACGATGGCAGTGGGACCGCCACCGACGGGCTGTCGGTGACAGGCCCACCGTCATCGTAATCACGCCCTCACTTTGTTGTTCTAAAGGTATGACTTGATGCAATGTTTGATTTAAATCTGGCTATTTCAGCTCTTATATCCTTCACATAATTAGATATATGAAATAGAGCATCCACTGATCTGTTTACTAACACACAACGCTGATAATGAAGTTAATAAAAAAGCAACACTATCAACTCTTTACTTCAACTGACGCTATTCTAATGTCATTCTTTTTTTGTGTCGTAATTTTTTTATTGAAAGTTGAAGAAGAACATAACAATGTAGGTGACCCGCAGCGTAACACACTCGCTGGGATCTATTGTCATTACAGGTACATCTGTACTATTGCAGAGGAAAACTGAACAGGGGGAAGAGGGGTGTTGGAGGTGCAAAAGAAACACGGAACAATGAACAAGAAGATGGAGGAGGGGGAGGGGTGAGATGGGGAGATAATACAAAAGGGGGGGAGGTACATATCTGCACAGAGGAGGTAGACGCCCTTCATTCATAGTATATAACATTAGGGTTGATTGTGTGGGGATAGAGCCTAATATTATGACCTTTGATAGGTAGTAGACTAGTGCGGGGGATTGTATACAATCAATGATGAGGGATCTACACCCACCTGAGGGTGTCGTGCAGTAGGTAATAGTGGCAATTACCCTCAAAGGGGATGAGGGGGGTAGGGGTAGGCAAGCGTCTCAAGGACTAATCTGGGTTGGGAGCATGCTGTGTGCTACGCCCAACACCTCTCTGCATACAAAGTCACGGGGTGGGTTAGTAAGGGTGAGTCTTGGAGGAGGAGGCGAGGTTGGACATATGGAGTAGTGAGTGTGTGGGGGTGGTTGGTGTTGCTAGGGGGCAAGGGATGAGTGGAATGGCGGCCTCCTTGCAGGAGGGGGGGACAGGGAGGTGCAGACGGGGGTGAATGGGGGGAGCAAGAGACTGCAAGGGAAAGGGGGAAGGGGGGATGGGGCGGGGAAGTGGTGGGGAGGAAGGGGTTGGAAGTGGGGAGGTGGAGGGAGGGGTGAGGTAGGGGGAGGGCCAGTAGGTTTTCAGGGATTGGGCTCTCGAAAGAAGGGGGCCCATTTTTGTTGGAACTCCTCCTCCTGGTCCTGCAGGCCATATATTACGCATTCGTGGGATGCCGTTTGAACCATTGCTACCATCCAGTCCTACTGCGAGGGAGGGGCAGGCGATCTCCATTGTCGTAAGATGAAGATTTTGACAGTAGCGAGCGCTGTGTGCAATAGGAGGCGTTGTGAGCGCGAAAGGTCTCGTGAAACTCTGACATCATGCAATAGAATGGTAGAGGGGCTAAGGGGGAAGCAGAGGGGCATTGTCTCCCTTAGAGTGTCTCCTATGTAGGACCAGAAGCGCTGTATAGAAGGGCAGTCACACAAGATGTGGGGGAGATCGCAGTTTGCTCCCGGACACCTCCAGCACTTAGAGTGCAGTAGTAGCCCTGCTCGTTGCAGCTTTAGAGGTGTCCAGTGCCAGTCATGTAAGTTTTTAAACAGGCAAAATTTCAATTGCTTCTAGGGCTTCTAGGGTATCCAGCCAGTCCTCTTCCTCAATGGTAATTTGTAGGCGTGTCTGCCACTTCTCGCGAAGACCACTGAGGAGAGGCTGTGAGTATAAGAGTTTGGTAAATGCACCATATAGTCCCGACATCACTCCCTTATGTCCTCCCCATTCTAGGAGATAGTCCAATATCGGCGAGGGTTCCAGTATCCAAGGATGGGGGCCAAGGCAGCGTCTCAAGCAGTGTTGTAATTGTGTCGTCAAGCTTGTTGCGGAGGGAGACCGAATTCCTCTCCAAGCAGGGCGATGGGCTTTAATTCTCCGTTTAGTATTACCTGGTCCGGTGTCCGGATACCTCCAGCTCTCCAGCTAGGCTAGTGAAGTGCACGTCCGTTTATTCGGATGATATCATTGCCCCAAAGTGGGGCTTTGGAGTGTAGATGATGGTTCACACTTAAAAGGTGATGTGCGCGGTGCCATGCCTTATATGTAGCCGAATCACTGGGTGTGGGGAGGATATTCGAGGGGTGCGGTCTCCTTAAAGAAAGTCAAGGCCATCATTGAACACCTACAAATGAGGTACTTAGAATTCTTCCACTACTAGTTACAACTTGGTCACCGACTTCTGTTACTAATATCTCTCTAATCTTTTTGCTCACTCTCTCAGACATTCACGGTTTTCTTTCCTAGGGAACATGGTCTCTAAGCACCTAGAGCACCAACCTGTGTTCTTAAATTTCAATGCACCAACCTGTGTTCTAAAGTCAAGGATTAAAAATCACTTTTCATGAATCTGCACAAGGAGAATGACTAGCCTTCACTCTCACCTATAGTGATGGTCTCCCTGGAACATAGGATTTGAAACCAATGTGACTTTCATTGCACTTTGATTCTTACAGACTTGAGAAAGCCCCAGGCACATTAGCCCGAGGGGGTGAAACACGCGTTGGCTGTTCTTCAATTAATTCTTTCGCACATCAAACCATCTACTTTCTAATAAAGAATGGAAGCCACTCACAAATGGACACGACTATGATTCATTATTACATAGGAAAAACCCTCCAACTTTATTCTGAACACTTGTATAATTGGGGTATCAAGGGTCTAACCTCTGCTGGAGTGAACACTTGCCTAAGAATTAGGGAATGTGAAACAAGAGGAAGAGGACTTAAGACCCTTGTTCTGTGTTAACCAGGACATGCAATAGTGCCTTGCTGTGCACAGCCAGAGGCCGTTTGGCCCAGGCACAGCTGGGACAATGGCTGTTGGTTGCTTAAGGTGGTTGGCAGTATTCTCAACTTTGAATATGAAAAAAACCTGAAATTCATTAAAGGGACATTATACTTTGGTAGGGTAATTAGATTTTAGCTTATGCTAAAAATGCAGAAATTCACTAAAAAAACAAAGGTTAAAGCAAAGTTATAGTTAGGTGTTGAACGAACATGACAAGTTTCATTTAAACCCCCACCTCCCCCCCAAAAAAAACAGTGAAATTCACCTGTTATAGCTAACTAAGATAACTTTAACTTGTGTCCTGGCTATGCTCTTCCCAAGATCTCACATATTACATCACATATGATATGTTAAGCTTGCCAGTCATTTAATAATCTGGCGGGCAGAGGTGCAGTCAAGGCCATGGAGTAAATTACTCCGTCGCTCTGACTGCCAAACCTCCGACAGCCAAATTATAAATCGGCCCCATAGTTAGCTCAGTAAACTATAACTCAGGGGTGGCTCGTCCATTGGGGCACCAGGGCATTGACTCACCACCTTGCTCTGCAACTAAGTGCTTCAACTACGACAGCTTTTATGATCATGCTCCCAGATTCAAGCCTATTGGATTGAGATTGAAGGCGAACTCACGTTAATGACTGAGCAAATCTCACACTCACACCATTGCTGGTGGTGCTGGGATACACAGGAGGTGTAGAGGTGGGATATCGAAGATATGTATCACTCTGTCTACTGTTAGCCAAGAGACGAGTTGCATGTCGCTGAGGAAAAGGACGAGTTCCAAAATCCAAAGACTGGCTGCAAGACCTAATATATTGCAAAGACCAACTACACACATATGTTGAATTATTGCGACCCAGCTGTCGTCCCAAGGATATATGGGGATCATTGGAAGCCTTCCTTACAGTAGCTCTGACGATGCCCCACACAAACCCCCATATCTGAGGACCTACGCTAACCACCTACTGCTGATATAGCTCCCTTATTGACACACCTCCCCTCATACCTATGGGGGAAACCTCACACTTGGCACAACTTTATTGCTATTATGGGTGCCTTATTTTACATGCATTTTGCTCACTGCCCTCTGACTTGCTTACGTAAACTATGCTGCCTCCTGGAAGATCTGCTATAGGAGAATGAGATTTTACTACATTGTCTATTACACAATACAATAGGATTTGATGATGTGCAAGACTGTTCTGAATCTTAAATGTTCATCCTGGATTGCCTTATTCTGTACAAATCCAAACTTAGCCCCACACAGGGCCACATGTATCAATTTTGGAAATAGCGATTACCTAATTGGGATTTTCTGCGAATCACAATTAGGTAATCACTTATCCTAATGTATGAAACTCCATGAGTTTCATTTAGCGATTCCTAGTGGATCCCAAATCAACCAACCACATGAATATTAATGAGGAAGGTCAGCAGACCACCATGTCCTTGATTGCTTTTAAATAAAGCAATCATTAACGGAAACGGGATGTGTTTAAAAGAAAAAATGAAAAGTTTTCTTTTCATTTTTTAAGAGCAGGCAGTGGTCCGTGGAACCAGTGCCTGCTGTTAAAAAATGTTTTCGCCACCATTCACTTCGGGGACCCCTTTCCATTTGTAAATGAGTTACCCTCAGATTGAATCTGATGGTAAACTGCGAATGTTTTGCAACCAGTATTTGGTCGCAAAACATTCCTACATACCTCTGCGACTCGCTATTAGGATGGGACGATCTTGAAACGCCCTTTCCTAATACCAACTTGCAAACCCATTTTGCGATTTGCTAACAGGTTACTGAATCACACAATAGCAGTTGGTACATTGGAAAAGCTTCGTACATGTGGTCCACAGTCACAATACATATGTGACATGCTGCACTAGAGTCAGTGCAGCATGTCAGATAATGGAGCTTAAGGGTTTGTCAATAATGCGCCTTTTGCCCTATCAGAAATCGGAATAGAGGAAAAGGGACTACCTCCAAATCTATCCTGGCTTCTGATAGGGTAGACGCTCATGGACTTGGTTCTGGTGTTAAGCTTGCCAGACAGTGGGAGACGGGAGAGTCGGCAAGCATGGGCCTAGCAGATAAGGAGCATGCATGTATTGCAAGCTCTTCTTTAAGAAGACTGCCCCAAGTATTTTTGTGTTCCAAAATCTTCAAATTTGAGTGCTGGGAACTACGTGTATATATGTCTTTGTATGCGTGCCTCGAACTGTGTGTGTATGTGTGTTTGAGTGTGTGCGTGTGTGAGCAGGATGACGTGTTTTATTTTGTGAAACACTCTCCTGTGAAGCAGTATTTGTCTGAAGGAATGGGATTTGCATTTCGAAAGACCTGAAGTCAGAAGTTCTACTTTAGTTTGTGATTATGGATTCATACTTTTGAGTTTGCGACTTGTTTAGTATCACAAGTACAATAGTTTGGATAGCGCTATATGGAACTATGTTAAAAAATGATTTCATTATTCGTTATTCAAAGGTGTTGCCTTGCCAAATGATTTATCAGCAACTAAAGTCAGTAATCCATCTATGTTATGCCTTTGTTGCACAGCCGTAAGAGGCACACTGCCACACGCTAAATAAATAATACATATAGTTTTAAATAGAAGGATGGATAATCCAACTGGCTGGCATAAAACTGTCCAGGTCACAGGTGGTAATATTACAAGGGGCGGCAGGGCCCAGGCCAGAGTAGGCAGCATGTGCCTAATTGAAAAAGTTGCTGTGCAGATATGGTATGGCCCAGCCCGGTTCCAACACTGGTGATAGTAGGGCATGCAAACTAACAATAAATTATGCACTATTAAGATGCACTGGCCTGCCTTGATTATATTCCATGACTACGTAGAACCATTCCTGGCAGACAACGGTGCATTCTAATGGTAGCAGGACTCGGACTAAGATCAAAAATAAATGGCACAGAGTGCAATGATTCTTACTTTTGGCCCTCTTGTTCATGCTTCTGGATGCCCATGACGATTGTGTTTGGCTACTGCTTGTAATCAACTTGTACCTGCTCAGTGTCTCATGTGTATTGTACTGCTTACTGATCCCCGAGGAAAGTCTTAGGGCCTGATTTAGAATTAGGTGGATAGGATTTACTCCATCAGTGCGACGCAGTAAAATACTCTGTCACCCTGATGGAATACCCGCCGGCCGAATTTAGAAATGTCCGCTGGTCCAGCGGACATCTCTTGTATTGGTATTAACCACCGTCAAAGTAGTTCCTGCCAGTGCATTGAAAGTTTGACAGACGGCTCCATCAACATGTCGGAGCCATACAGCAAACTTTCAATCATATTTTTTATTTTCATAAACCGAATACAAAAGCCGGATCTCCCATTTGAAAACAAAAAAAAAGTAATAACCCCCTTGCCATGAGAGTTTTCTCCCATGACGTGAGGGTCATTTCCAAATCTTCACTGACCCCTACTGTCAGGTTTTACTTGTCGGTGACGGACAGTGAAAACTCGCCATTTGACTGCCCACTCTAAATTGGGGCTGGTCAAATGGCCAAACTTCCAATGGCTCTTACTCCGTTGGGCCATTGGAAGTGTATGTCAGCGGCATAGCGGAGATGGAGCAGTCCCTGCTGCTAACATACTAAAGATTCACCTGACTCTAAATGAGGCGGGCTGCAGACTACCACTTTCTTTGCTTGTTCTCCTTAACCCCGACCTACCGAGCCCAGGATTCTGTTACCCACGTGTTAGACCTGTCAGTCTTAGGGTGGTCTTCCCCCAAACATTTATGCACCTGCTTGCCTCCAATTTTGCTGAATTCAGTTTTGTTGGCCTTAGGACTCTGTGCACTTTTCAACTGCTAACCAGTGCTAAAAGTGCTTGTGTTCACTCCTCTAAACATGGTTTGATTGACATCTACCCAATTGGCATATTCAATTTACCTATAAGTCCCTAGTAAAGTGTACTACATGTGCCCAGGGACTGTAAATGTAAGCTACTAGTGGGTCTACAGCACTGATCACCCCACCTAGCCTAGTAGCCCTTTAAAAATGTCTCAAGCCTGCCACTGCAGAACCTGTGAAGGCAGTATACACTGCCATGATGACTTAGCATTTAAAACCCCTTGCCAAGCCTTAAACTCCCCTTTTATTATATATAAGTCACCCCTAAGTTAGGCCCTACGTAGCCCATAGGGCAGGGGGCTGTGTAATTAAAAGGCAGGACATGTGCTTATAAGCTTTCCATGCCCTGTTAGTGAAAAACTCCTAAATTCGTTTTTCACTACTGTGAGGCCTACCCCTCCCATAAGTTAACAATGGGGATTCTTTATATTAATAATAATATTAAAAACAAATTATAAAGCGCATGGCTACTTCGACAGAAGTGTCCCAGCGCTGATATGGTCTAGCTGCAGCAGAAAACAGAAAACCTAAGAGGAAACCAGAGATTACCTAAAAAGGCATGTTTTAATTTTTTAACGGAATAAAAGCTCTGTCTTAGATTGTCTGCGGTAGAGCGGGAGAGAGTTCCAAAGCTTGGAAACTAGGAAACTGAAGGAACTGCCCCCAGCACGAGCTTTCCTGACTGGGGATGTCAGCCAACAAAGCCCCTGAAGACGTCAGGCACCTTGAAGGGAGGTAGGGTTTAATAAAGTGATGAAGATAACTGGCACCAGTATTGTTAAAAGCCCTATAACAATAGCAGAGAGCCTTAAAAGACAGACGCTTCTTAATCGGAAGCCAGTTCAATTTATGTAGGGCAGAGCCCACTGAAGCCTGTCCGGGAAGATTCAACAATAGCCGACTGCAGAGTTCTGTACATGCTGGAGTCTCATTAGCTGCGACTGAGAGACTCCCAGATATAAGATATTACAGTAATCCAGCCATGAGATGATTAAGGCCTGGATTACTGTTTTCCTAGCGGCTTCAAGCAGAAGCCCAATGATCTTTTTGAGGGATTTTAACATCCCAAAACACTTGCCTGCTAAGGCAATGACCTGGCTGTCAAACGTAAGGCTAGCGTCAAACAGGATGCCCAGATTTTTAACCTTGGGCTTCTGCACCGGAAGGGAGCCAAGTGATGACAGCCACCAGTCGGGAATCCAGATAGTGGCCTGACCCCCACAGAATAAGGACCTCGGTCTTGCCTGCATTTAGTTTTAGACAGCTGAGGTCCATCCAGAGGGCCACCTCGGACAGGCAGGTCCTCAAAAAGGCTTCGTCCGTAGCGCTTTCTGCGACAGGGTAATAATGATCTGAGTATCATCGGCGTATGATATGATGTCAAACCCATACCGCCCGATGATATCCACCAGGGGGTGCATTTAAAGATTGAATAAAGTATGGCTTAATGATGAGCCATGTGGCACCCCCTGCTGCAGTGGCAACACCTCCGACTGAAAAGGTTTCTGCAGGACCTGAAAAGTACAGCCCTGCAAAAAGGACGCAAGCCACCGCAGGGCCTTGTAACTCGCACCGTAGCTCCACAACCGCTCCAAAAGAAGGTTGTGGAACACGGTGTTGAAGGCCGCGTTAATATCCAGAAGCAATAAGGCTGCCGTGTCACCCCTGTCCAGAATCCAGCGCATAGAATCAGAGGCCAGCAGCAGAGCAGATTCTGTGCTGTACCGAGGGCAGAAACCCAACTGTGTTCTATGCAGTAGATCCCTTGTCTCAACAAACATTGAGAGTCGGTGGTTAACAAATCTTTCTGTGACTCACGGACAAAGGAAGTAATAAAATAGGCCATACGTTTTCAGGTTTCGAGAGATCCAGAGAAGGCTTCTTCAAAAGCGGCACAACTGAGGCGTGCTTCCAGCAGTTAGGGACCTCCGCAGAAGCCAAGGAGCTATTAATAAGATTTCCCAGCACATGGAGAAACTCCTCAGCTACCAATTCCAAAATAGCAGGAGCGGCCACATCAAGAGGAGAGCCAGATTTAATAGAGTGCATCTGCGATTGTAACTCATCGAGTTCAACAGGTTTGAACTGAAACAGACGAGAGTCATCCTGTGATGGTTCAAACCAGACCTGTAAGCACGGAGCGTTATTAGAAATCTCTGGAAAGGAACAATACAAGGATGTCACTTTGTCATGAAAAAAGATGGCAAGAGCATTACGTCACTCATTGTCAATAGCAAACATTTCTCGTGATGAATTCTGGGCCCGTCAATTTTATCTGTGTAGAATTCATGTCTCACTAGTTTAATGCATTTATGATAGATTTTTAAAGTATGGTGATACTTGACCTTGCTAGCCTCATCAAAATCCATATGCCACATGCCCTCAGAGCATTTTCATTTTAAGCAAAACAAGTTCATCATTGAAATTTGTACTTGTAAAGCGCACTTATACCCCCAAAGGGGTGTCCTGGCGCTGTACGCATACCGCTGTGGAACACTTCCTGGCTTTTCCCTGTGAAATGTCCACTCCTGGGCACCCCCAAGGTGAAGCCAGGCATCCCAGCGCTGTTGGGGCCGTTGTGGAGATTAAGCAAGCTATTGCCCAGAGTTGCAGAGTGGGACCCATGATTAGAATAGGCACCGAGGCGAGAATTATCAGGTCCGAGGAAATTGAGCCCAAGACCCGCCAAGGTGGGAATTGAACCCTGGTCCCGGGCCAGATCTCTGCATCAGGGTCTGCCGCTCTAACCATTGAGCCACACTTCTCCACACTGAACCAGTCTGCCGTGGGCTTAGTTCTTCGAACTAACGTATCAACCACAGGTGCCCCCACTATCCAATCTTCAAACTGTGTATTCGCTGTGGCAATACAGTTATCAAGAATATGGCGACTAATAGCCAAGGCTTTAGTAAAACTGGTAGAGGAAACCTTAGCCCATTTCCATGAACTAATCTGAATTCCAGGAACAGATTTAGGGGGGGGGGGGACCCAGAGGAACCTGAAAAGGTACCGCAAGCTGATCAGACCATATGAGAGGTACTGGCAGATCCACAACTATAATACTCAAATTAGAAAAGATGGGATCAAGAGTATGACCACATCTATGTGTGGAAAAAGAAACTAATTGTGATAGCTGAAGACCTTCCAGGTCTGCAATTAATGCGCCTACCACAGGACATCCAATGTCTGGCAAAATGCAAGACTGAGAGGGAACAGCAAACACAAGGAGATGATGGACGGAGCGCTGAAACTTTTCAGACACTCACCCTCAGTCACAGATCTGGGTTGAATCCATCATTGTTCTGTAGCTCACTTCGCCACCCCAGTTCAAACACAGCTATATGCAAATCAGTTTTGACCCTGTGCCTCATGGGAACAGTCCAGTCTGAACTGCCAAGCCATGTCTTCCCTGGACCGTAAACAAGCATCCTGGGACCGGTTTCGGGGTAACACCCCTCATCAGTCAGGCTAGCTTGAATCCAGTGGCAAAGTGAGCAAGGGACCCACGTCTGGGCATACCCTGCCAACTTAGGGCGAACAAAGCAAACACAAGGAGATGATGGACGGAGCACTGAAACTTTTCAGACACTCACCCCCAGTCACAGATCTGGGTTGAATCCATCATCATTCTTTAGCTCACTCCGCCACCCCAGTTCAGACACAGCTATATGCAAATCAGTCTTGACCCTGAGCCTCATGGTAACAGTCCAGCCCGAACTGCCAAGCCATGTCTTCCCTGGACCGGAAACAAGCATCCTGAGACCGGTTTTGGGGTTACACCCCTCATCAGCCAGGCTTGCTTGAATCCAGTGGCAAAGTGAGCAAGGGACCCAAGTCTGGGCATACCCTGGCAACTTAGGGCGAACAAAGCAAACACAAGGAGATGATGGACTGTCAAATGGTACCTGGTGTCGACTTTCTCAGGAGCAGAAGATTATTCCACAGTCCCCTCCGTCACTACTCACGACCGATCCACATATATAGAATCATCAGTCTTGAGCATTAACTGGGGGGAAAGGGGAAGGGGAAAAACAGAGAGACTCCTCACTCTAGGTGCTTCTTAGGTCGACTCGTCTACACTCAGCTTGACTCGTCTATACCCAACTGTTAGGATTTCAAGAGTGCACCTATAATGAATTAGCATAGAGGTTATTATGGACACATATGCAATCTTAACATTAAGTCACTGCTAATTACATTTAACTCCCAACGCAATTTACCTGTTTAAATACTGAGGGTTGCTTCTCTCTGGTATACTGTAATAAGAGGCAATTTGTTCTAATTTTCCTTGACTATTCAATCCTGTTTTCACTGGCTCAATGTTGGCTGCTCTCAATCTTCATTTTAAAATGGAGAACAATTGCTGTAAGATGTTCTTTTCTCACTTTCACTTTTAGTTTTGCTATATATATATATATATATATATATATATGAAGAGGACACTTCCCAAGAGGAGACCGGGGCAACCCGGGGCAACCCGGAAGCGTACACGATAACCCTGAAGGGATTGAGGAGAGTGACCCCCCCTGAGCCCAGCAAACATACACCGTAAAGCCTGCACGGAATCGGAGAAGGACAGAGTCGGAGGGCTTGTGCGACTCCGGTATTCCGCCCAGGTAGGCGTAAAGGGGCATTGCGGGGTGGGAAAGCTGTGCGAAACGGGAACGCATCTAGGATTTTCGGACTGAGTTCCCCAACGTTATTCAGGATAATTGCAATGTCGGCCGACATGATACGCAACCGCAAAGCGCCAGCTCTTGAAATGTTCAACGACTGTCCCACAAGTATCTCAAGTGCCATAAGCAGCAACCCGACAACCCCAAATGATGATACCTTAAAAGAAAAATTTTTAAAACTAGAAAAAAAGATGCGTAATGAACAGAGCAAATGGTGGGAGTCGCGTTCCCTACAACGCTACATTGATGTAGGACGAATACCCCGTGGGTTGAGAATTCTCATGGCACCCAGCTACGAGAATCCAAACCCACTTATGATGAAGGAGTGGGCAGAGTCCAATCTCGAGTCATCTAAACGTTTGGTACTCATACTCATCAAGTATGCCGACATTGACAGAGCGATCTTATTAGAAGAAATAGCCAAGATTAATGATGAGTTGGACTCAATTGGTAATACGGAGGAAAAAAGAAATTAAGACATGACATGTTGTTACGCTTGAAAAAATAGGAAAACAAAATAAAAGAGAGAAAAACATTTAAATTTCATAGGGACAAGTGTGATTATGAGCAAGGGCGAATTTTCACATTTGCTCGCAAATACGATGTACTGAGGTCATCTAAATTCAACAAATCAACAGAAACTGCAGCCGTCAATTCTAAAAACCCAACACGCAACTCTGACTCATCACAATCGGCAACGAGTTCAGCTATTGACAGTGAGTCTGAAAGAGAAACCAATATGACAGGACAAGCGCAAACACAGGCAGGCCAAAAGATTTAATTGGTAGATGAGGTGGGTTTTTTAGTAACCGACCGGAGACAAACTCTCCGACCACGTGCAAACAGAAGCAACCAAACGGCATCCGCAACTGGAACAGAAAGAAACCACGACAAGCGCGCAGGAAACGAATCTACACAGGGGAAAAGGGGAAAATCGGGTTGGCGAAAGAGAAGATAAGGAGCCAACCAAATACCACCAACAACAGAAATACGATCATGAATTTAACCAATGTAGAACTCAGTGAGGATGACAAACAAATTTTAAGCCTGGGCCTTTCGTTTTGTCTGGTCAAAAACTTCAATTACCCAAAAACAAGACTAGACATATACAAAGCAGTGAGAAAGCTTAAATTGAAAAAATATTTTATCTTGAATCCCAAGAAAGACGATACAACCAGTGAACCTGATCATGAATGTGTGGATTTGGCACCTATTTCAACTCAAACTGACATGAATTTAATCAATGAAATACAGGAGTTATGGAATGAGGGTGCTAATAATGACAGTCAGGAAACTAATATTCCAATTGGGTCCTATCAAGTCATTACACAAGAAGGACCTACCAGGTTGACAGTAGCAACTCCAACTGGATTTAAACCGAAGTCCAACTTTAGCCCCATATTACTCAGAGACTCGATTGATATTTTTCATGAAAATGTGATAAGTCAAGTAAAGAAACTTAACCACAAAATCCAAAAAGGGAAGTCTGCATACTCCAGGCGAAGCGGAAAGTATCGAGATCCCATTACTAAACTACAAACAAACAAGAATGTAATAATACGCAATTCGGACAAAGGTGGAAATATCGTTATCTTGTCAAAAGACAGTTACCTGAAGGAAGCCTATTCCCAACTGAATGACCGGTCATGCTACACGAGATGCAATACTGCAACCTTGAAAGAGACGTATACAAAACATTACAAAAATCTGTCAACGTGGAAAACGAAGGGTTTGCTTACACAAGAGGAGCATGATTTTTTGAAAAACAATAACCCTGTGGTACCCACCATTTATTTTATTCCCAAAGTACACAAAGACTCGGTGAATCCCCCTGGCAGACTGATCATATCAGCTATGGGCAGTCTCTTAGAACATATGTCGCAATACATTGATTATTTTCTTCAAGATCTAGTAAAAACGTTGCCATCGTATGTAAGAGACACCAGTGACTTTCTGATGAAATTGTCCAAGTTTGAATGGGAACAAGACTATGTACTAATTGCTATTGATGTCTGCTCGCTCTACACCAGCATAAAACACAAAGATGGGGTCCACGCATTAACCTATTACTTGGAGAACAAAACCACAAATAAGGCTGCTCACAATGAAATGCTAATAGATATGGTCATGTTTTGCTTATCGAACAACATCTTTATGTTTAACAACACACTATATCAGCAGATAAGAGGAGTGGCTATGGGGGCCAGCTTTTCCCCCAGCTACGCCTGTCTATTAATGGGGTGGTTGGAAGAGCTGGTCCTCAACGAACAACATAGACTATGTACCACTAGAAATGTTAAACTATGGTTGAGGTACATTGACGACCTGTTTGTCATTTGGGAGGGTACTAATGATGAAGCCAATGATTTTATCACAGCTATCAATCAGAATGACCTTAACCTCCAGTTCACTGCCACTATCAGTCCCACTGAAGTTAGCTTTTTGGATACTTTGGTCTATGTAGACCATAACAAAATTAAAACTAAATTGTATAGGAAGGAGACGGCTGGGAACTCCACATTACATGCAAGTAGCTCCCACCCACGTCACCTTATCAATAGTATCCCATATGGAGAAATGTTGCGGCTGCGACGAATACACAGTGAGGATAATGATTTATTGGCTGCACAGATTGAATGCAAGGAGAGGTTTTTAGATAGGGGTTATTCACACAAGATTATTGATAATGCCATTATGAAATCTATGAAACATCCACGCATGCAACTACTAGATAGTGAGTCTAACCCCAATGTACAATTTACCATCCCTGGAAATGATGTAGCAAATACAAGCTTCAGAATAATAACTGAATACAACAGGCAACACAAACAAATACAGTCTATCATCAACCAGAACTGGCCACTCTTAATAAGTGACACAGTTATTGGACCGACCCTTCCTCTGAAGCCATCCATCACATATAGTAGAGGACCCTCCATGCGGGATGAATTGGTCAAGACCAGTCCTGAAGTGATAGAAGGAACCTCCTGGTTACAATCACACAAAGGATTTTTCAAATGTAAGAGCTGCAAAGCCTGCCAGTTAGGGATTAACAATTTAACTTACACAACACCATTTAGCTCTAGTAAACACACAATCTCTAAACTCCTTACATGCAAAACAGAATACGCCGTGTACATATTGTCCTGTCCATGTGGGCTCCGATACGTTGGCAGTACCAAATTATCTGTTCACAAAAGGATACGCCAACATACGAGGGCTATCACAAACCAGGACAACACCTACCTTGTGGCCTGCCACTTTAAGGACAAACATGGTGCCGACACACAACAACTATGGTACTATGTAATTGATTCTGTACCTGCAAGCAGAAGAGGGGGTGATCGAGAGTCCAAATTAAGGAAACTAGAGACAAGGTATATACTAGAACTAGATTCTAAGCATCCGGGAGGCCTCAACATTACGGAGGATCTCCATACTTGCCTCAACTAGATGCATTCATTTGTATAAACGTATATTGAGTTCGTACACTAGTATTAGCTACACATATTGCACAACCCCTTGTTGTTCCCCCTCATTTACAAGTTCTCAAATACCTGATGAGTTCATATGGCTCTCTTCTTTAGGATTTAGAAATGGATTTTAAGTAGGCACTTTGGATTTTTTATGCACATATTTATACGGGTATTTATTGTGATAATTACAAACTTATATATTTTACATAT
The DNA here is from genome assembly GCA_963921515.1 of Calotriton arnoldi. Lineage (NCBI taxonomy): Eukaryota > Metazoa > Chordata > Amphibia > Caudata > Salamandridae > Calotriton > Calotriton arnoldi. The sequence continues at coordinate 5,341,723 of CAWUFW010000169.1, read as the reverse complement.
ACCTTTTACATACATATTTATTTATTCATTTATCTATTTATGACATGTTGGAATATGCATTTGGATATGTGCATGGCCATTTATCCATATAGTCATCTACTTATCCATATATCCATTTATTTATTCGTGGATCCTTGAATCGGTCCACTCAGTTATTTATCCACTCATTTACTTATCCATTCATATATTTATATATCTATTGGATCTATGCATATGTACATCACTATTCGAGCTCCCTACTCATGTTAGATCAGCTCCATTTGCGCATACTGGTATTCATACCGGGATTTTCGTGACCATATACATTACAGGGATTTAGGGTTCTAAACCCTGTTCTATTGTATATTACCTATACTGCAAGAGTCACTTACTCTTGTTGTGGTTGTCAAGCTGCCAAATTTGCATTATGCAATTTAATTGTAGGAAACTATAGCAGCACTCCTTTTTTTCGCACTTATTTGCACTTACACAACAGCATGAGCATTTCATTTGCCATAAAGGAGCATTTCACACCATGGAAGATATATGAGCCCTGCTACTGCTATCTATACATAACAGATTGACATCGGACACCACTCGGCATAAATACATTGTATCCAGTGTTTAAACCGACTGTTTATTAAAACAGCATAGTCTGGGATCGTCATTTGTCATACTGCGAATGACGTGGTTTAGGTTTCTTAACATGTAAAGATTATCTTTTGATACTGTTTTTTTTTTAAACTTTACCGTTTAACAATATCTATATTTATATTTTTATTGCTATTTACCAGACTTTAAACACATATTGTCATTTTATCAGCTACAGACAAAACCAATGCAATGACTCTGAAAGCAGGACAGGATCATCAAGGAGTTCGCCCAACCCACCAGCGAGTCTACCGACATCCCTCCCTCACAAGACCTCTGCGACAAACTCAGCACCTTTTTCCACCACAAAATCAAGAGCATCTACGACAACTTCGACGAAGACAACCAACACACTGAACCCTCACCAACCACCCCCAACACCCGGAAACCAGCGATTGACGACTGGACAGCCCTCACCACCGAAGACACACTGAAGACAATGAAGTCAATCCACTAAGGGGCCCACACGGACCCCTGCCCCACCACATCTTCAACAGAGCTGCCGACACCATCGCACCCATGCTCCGCCACACCATCAACTGCTCCCTGGTGACCGCCTCGTTCCCCGACGACTGGAAACACGCTGAGGTCAACCCCCTCCTAAAGAAACCCTCGGCGGACCCCATCGACCTCAAAAACTACAGACCCATCTCCCTGCTCCCGTTCCCAGCAAAAGTCATTGAGAAAGCCATCAACAGCCAACTCGCCACATTCATTGAAGAACACAACATCCTCAACTCCTCCCAATTCGGCTTCAGAAAAAACCACAGTACGGAAACCGCCCTCCTCGCCGCAACAGACGACATCCGCACCCTACTGGACAAAGGAGAAACAGTAGCCCTCATCCTTCTCGACCTATCAGCGGCGTTCGACAAAGTCTCCCACCGCACCCTAATACGCAGACTCTACGACGCAGGAATCCAGGACAAGGCCCTCGACTGGATCCGCTCCTTCCTTTCCGGCAGGACGCAGCGGGTCAGACTCCCCCCTTTCCTCTCGGACCCCACATCTACCACCTGCGGAGTCCCCCAGGGCTCCTCCCTCAGCCCGACGCTCTTCAACGTCTACATGGCTCCACTCGCCCCCATCGTCAGAACCTACGGACTCAACATCGTATCATACGCAGACGACACCCAACTCATTCTCTCCCTATCCAACGAGCCCAACACCGCCAGACGCAACTTTCGAAAAGGCATGGAAGCCGTCGCCAAATGGATGAAAAACAGCTGCCTACAACTAAACACCAACAAAACAGAAGTACTCATCATGGGCCCAAACCCAGACGCCTGGAGCGACACCTGGTGGCCCCCCGCCCTCGGAAACCCGCCAACCCCCACGGACCACGCACGCAACCTGGGAATCATCCTGGACTCCGAGCTCAAAATGGACCGCCAGATCAACTCCCGCTCATCTTCCTGCTTCCACACCCTCCACCTCCTTCGTAAGACCTTCAAATGGATCCCCCTCGAACACCGAAAGACCGTCACTCACGCCCTGGTCACCAGCAGACTCGACTACGGCAACGCACTCTACGCCAGAATAAACAAAAACCTCACCCGCAAGCTACAGAACATCCAGAACGCCGCCGCAAGACTGGTCCTCAACCTGCCAAAACACTGCCACATCTCCCTGCACCTGCGCACACTCCACTGGCTCCCCGTCGAGGCGAGAATCACCTTCAAGATGCTCACCCACGCACACACAGCCCTCCACGGCACCGGACCAGCATACCTGAACAGCCGACTCAAATTCCATGCACCCCAAAGGACCCTACGATCAGCCCAGCTCTCCTACGCCGTGGTCCCCCGCACCAGAAAGACCAGATCGGGAGACCGCTCCTTCTCCTTCCTCGCGGCCAAAGCATGGAACGTCCTTCCGCTCCACCTCAGACAGACAACATCGCTCCCCATCTTCGCAAGAAACCTCAAAACCTGGCTCTTTGACAGACCCCCTCCTTGATGGAATGGAACCTGCGCCCCCCCACCCCTAGCGCCTTGAGACCCTTACGGGTGAGTAGTCGCGCTTTAACAAACCCCTGATTGATTGATTGAGGACAAACAAGGGGCTAAGTTATGTTCTGTATAACAACTTTACGAAAGAAATGTTTCTTCTATGTTTATGGCTTGGTTTGCACATGTGATTTTAATTTTTGAGCACTTATCACTTTAAAAACACGGCGGTAACGCGTACCTAATGTCATGTGATCAAGGCCTGTGGTGGGCTGAAACGCGTTGTGGCAAGACTTGCACCCTGAAATAAATACCTTCAAAAGCACATTTGGTGGTCCGTTCCGTTTGTTCAAGGATTGGAGGAGTAACGGAATCCAGGGATATATATATATATATAGTTGAATATCGTGAGTTTGTCAATTAAGTCTTTATTTCCACAAATGGGTTTCCAAGAAAATGAATATTCAATCTAGAGATTTATATTCTCAGGTCTCTAGTCAGTAGTTCAGTTCTTCACATTGAGACACTACTCTTATATTGTTAAATGCCTGACTGGGATTCCTGTTTTCCTGTGAAGTTTCTTTAGTTTTCCAAATTATTTGTTCATAGTGCTCGTGAAATATACTGCTTTATTTTATACTTTTCATCACATAGGCTTGAATCTCTAAACTCAAACCTTAAGTTCGTTTTACCTTGGGTTTCTTATTTCAACCGAAACACTGCAAAATTCAGGCGCGATATAGAAACACTTCCAGTCTCCTCAGCAAGTTCAGTTGAAATGCGATGTGCGTTGTTCGCACGCGCGCACTGGCTTCTTTTGAGTTTTAGCAACTAGACTGCATGACCGCATCGCTAGGAGTGACGGCGACCATCTTGGAATTCTCGCAATTCCGATATTGCAATGCTTTCAAAAGCACTTGGATAAACAATCTTCTGTGAGGGTGCCAGTTCCTCCATTTCGGATATAGCCTACTCCAGAGCTATTTAACCCTTCTCTTCCTTTTTTCTGAAATTATTGCAGGACAGGATAATGACTTCTTGACATGGACGGAGCGCTGAAACTTTTCAGCCACTCACCCCCAGTCACAGATCTGGGTTGAATCCATAAGAGGGGGCAGAACCTCAGTCAAAGATGTAGTGATACAAGAGGCCGGACCCAGCGGGCGATAAATAAGAATCCCGGATAAGGCCAAACTACTTGAGCAAGCTAAGGAAAAGAAGGTTGCTTCACAGCCAGTTATGGATAGCTTAGTAGACATGCAAAGAGAAATGCCCCCCCCCCCACATTGAGTTCACCTATCAAGTCTAGCTATTGCATAACCTGGTGGAATGGCTAAGAGAATATCTGTCTCCGAGTTCTCTGTCAGACATGTTTCCATTGCAAAAATGGCACTCAGCGAGTAATCTGATATAAAATCAAATATTTCCATTTTATGCTTAGCCAGAGAGTGACAGTTCAAAGAGAAAAACAGGGCCATAGATAGGACCTGCAATGTGCCACTCACCTTAGGGGTTCAGAGAAACTCAGACTGTCCTGGGATCAACTCGGGGGGCACATACTCACAGGCATCCCATGCTAAAGCAGCACCAAACAAATCTAATTTCTGATGACAAATGTGGAGAGGCGTGATAGCTAACTTCTTGAGTTGGAGTGAGGAGTACTTCCTAGAAACCTGTCCGGCCTCTGCCTAAGTCCGGGCACGGATGGGAACAGACGGGCTAGCCTTAGGCGCGCCAGCGGCAAACCAGCGGCATGGACGCACAGCTTGCATCTCTAAATAGGCCTCCTCTAAAGGGGGCGTGGCTATGGCATGACGATGCTGAAGAAAACATGAAGGCAAAACCAATACAAACTGGAGCCCAGCAGCTCCCCTTCCACCTAGAAGAATACCCGAAAAAAAGGGAGGAGTACTGGCAAAGTAAAACTAACAAAATAAACAGGTGAGAACACAAAACATAAAATCATTAAAACAATGCTGCACAGTGGGTAGCCTGACCCAAGATGGCTCCCAAATGTGGTTGGAGCCAGGCAACTCTGGTGTGAGTTCGCGCTACAAGGAAAAGAAATAAAAGTCACTACCTTAGCAGCTGACAAGCAGGATGCAACACGTCAGAGGTAGGGTGGAGCTGAGACCAACTACGGACGTGCAGCTTGCATCTCTAAATAGGCCTCCTCTAAAGGGGGCGTGGCTATGGCATGATGATGCCGAAGAAAACAGGGAGAGTAAACCAACACAAACTGGAGCCCAGCAGCTCCCCACCCACCTGGCAGCCTACGCCACCAGGGAGGAGTACTGGCAAAGTAAAACTAACAAAATAAACAGGTGAGAACACAAAACATACAATCCTAAAAACAATACAGCACAGTGGGTAGCCTGACCCAAAGATGGCTCCCAAATGTGGCAGGAGCCAGGTAACTCTTGCGCGAGTTCGTGCTACAAGGAAATAAAAGTCACTGCCTGAGCAGCTGACAAGCAGAATGCTCCACTCGGGAGCTGAGATCAGCATTTAATATACATATAATAAGCTGAAATTCCCAACTGGAAGGAGGTAGATCTGTTGTGTTTAGTACCTATAGAATTGTAATGATAAATCCACTTTAATGGCAAAGTCGAATTTATTGTTACAATTTTGAAACTGCCACTTTTAGAAATATGGCTTTTTTCTGCTCTTAGCCCTGTGCGCTTGCAGCCTGTCTCTAATACATGTCTGGGGAGGGTGACAACTGGGTTTTGTGCATTCCCTCTAGACAGCTGCATACAATGGGAGCTTAGGTGTGACTTGATGGGAGGGGGGAGAGCTGAGCAAAACCTTGTACTTACACCTGAGTAGGCTGTGCCCTATCCCCACACAAAGGGCTGCATACCCCCTGTGGTGAGACTGGAGCCAGGGCAGGAAAGGAGGACCTCTGTGCACTTCAAAGACCCTTCTTTGAAGTCTCCCCCACATCAAAGGTACCACTGGGTATAAGAACTGGACCTCAGATCCTATCTGTTCAGCACACTTCTGGACCTGTGCAGGCTCAGCCAGGAAGAAGGGCTGCTGTGCTGCTGAAGGATTGCCACTCTGCTGAGCTGCTGCTTTGGAAAAATTACTTTCTTGCTGGGCTGACCTGCTGCCCTTCTGATCGGACTGAGAAGGACTGCACCTACATCACAACCCAGAGTGACTCCAAGGGCTTGCTGGCTTGCCTCCTGATCTGTAGTCTCAGGGACATAAAATGCTTCCAACTGCCCTGCTTCTGCACCTAGACTCTTCCATCTGTGAGTCTTCTCTGCCAAGTGGTGCCACCCTAGTCCTGGACCCTTGGAAGGGAGCCTAAGGTGCTTGTTCAACCCATCACCATTGCGGAGACGGAACTGGCTCATCGCCTGTTTGCGTGGTGTCTTTCTTTCTCTTCAGAACACCTGAGCAAGACTTCAAGAAACCAGGATACAACATGAACACTCTTCAAAATAGGACTGTACACCCCTTTAGAGTACCAAAATACAACATAAACAAAAGCCCAACACTCATTTGCCAAGTAAAGAGGAATATTTATTACAGCAAGTTCCCATATATCAAATAGCAATAATGCACATGTAAAATAAATGCATATAGTAAATGTAGATCCACAAGAATAAATGCATAGAAAGATAACTGCATGTACACAAGAATAAATGCATAGAAAGATAACTGCATGTACACAAGAATGAGTAATTATAACTTGGAATACATCACCGGTTGTCTGTCTTGCATCATCCTGCCATCACGACTGGGGAACTCGTTGACAGGCTCTTCAACCGGGAAAGGTCTCTAGGTGGTGAGCCCACCCCTAAAGAGAGTTCCTGACAAAACGCCAAGAGGTCTCCATTTTTATAGTCTTGCTAACACATCTGCACTGTAGGGGCTGGCTGCACTCTCTGCGTCGAGGTCACTCAACAGAGCTGGCCAGGATCCAATGAGAGCTGAGGTAGATCTCTTCACTTTCTCATCCTTGGGCTACGCAATCCACGCTGTCCGTTCTAGCTGCTTATCTCTACCGCTTAGTGAAGTGAAAAACATAACCATTTCTGTGTGTGCTCAAGTAACCTAGGGCCTGCCAGCGTTCACAGCTGAAAGGCAGGGTCAGACAGAAACAAGATGAAACCAAGCTCACATAATGCAGTTAAAATAAAACGTCAATGGTCAATACATGATCTCACTATATATCATGCAAAAGGGTTGTTCTGGACAATACAGAAAAACACACAGTGGCACACCTGAGAAACAACTACGTATCACAGAATCCAGATACATAATTTAGCTCAATACTAAAATTCCTAATGGGCTCAAAAGCGGAGAGGAAATGGCAACACACATAGGACAGGGATAACCCTGTCCGTCTTAGATCGCTGTCCTTTCAGTATTTGTCTGTAGTGCATTTAGAGCCATAGGTTGTTTTAATTCACTTCCACTTTTAATAGGGGGAATACACCGTAAGCAGTTATGCATTTCCAATGAGGATCAGCCCAAATATGATCCTGTATGACACTGACTAACTGTTGAATTGGATATGACATTAAATGGGGAGTAATGCAAACTTATTGACATCTCTATTTCAGTTAGTGACAGAAGGGTGGCAACTTATGGTCAGCCTTCCTCTACATGAGGGAATTGTGCCTTTTCTGCCCGGTTTTAACCCCTCATCATCACTGTACATTCATACACATATACACATTTTGTTCGTGAGCACATACATGTGATTATGTCTCTATCTGGCAAATTGATGATGATATGGTTCTCATCAGAACAGTGATTTATTTGCTGTGAAGATAATTTGCATAGATGTCTGGGTCTGCAGTTGCAATAGATTACGTACACTGTGTCTATAGGTATTGGGGTATCATCGGACAGTTGGTAGATTACCCTCTGCCATCCGATACATTGGTGAATGACCTGTCCACTCGGGATATTTAGTGGGTACATAACCTTCTAATTGATGCGATGTGTATCACAGGACAGTGGGTACATAACCCTCTATTCCTGGGCTCATGGGTACATTACTGATGCATAGATAACCTGCAGGGCTGCTAATTGTCTATCATATGCAGCGTAATGTGAATATGAATGGTATATGCAGCATTATATGAATATGAATTGTATATGACTCAGCATAACCACCTTATTGACACAATCATGAGATGGATTGAATTTATTGAAACCCGTGCATGCGGTATCAGTGGTGGAGGATTTCTTCCCTGTCTAAGAATGACTAATTGCGATTCAAATAGACGAATCTATCTATTTATTTATTTAGACAGGTGAAATTTAGTGTATCGTCATGTCAAAATGTTTTATGGCATAGATTTATCTGCATTATGAATTTATGTTTACCATTTCGTTACTGCAGTATGTTTTCACTGTTCATGAACCTGAATCTGTATTTCTAAAGGCAATAGAGCGCAGATTTTTCACTTGAGAAAGGCTTCGCCGAAACGCGCAGCTTGTTGTGTGCACAATAAAGGATATTGTGCTGTCCTCGGGTGTGCCGCTGTGTGTTTTTCTGGATTGTGCAGAACCACCCTTTTGCATGAAATATTGACGGCTCCTGCCGCCGTCGCGGGCACCGGCATCGCTGGAAGTGGATCGGCATAGCGCCTCTACTCCACACGGAAGAGAGCATGCACACAAGGGCTGATGGGTTAAGGCTTCTTTATTTCATAGGGCCACCTCCGACCCGGTGACTGGAGAGACGCGTTTCGGCTGGCACAGCAGCCTTTCTCAATCTAGCGTGCGCCCTTTTAAATAAAACATTTATACCATGTCCCTCACATAGACATAGACAAAATTCATAGACATAGAAAAAATTCTATTGCCATTCATTGTAAAGTCACAGGCTATATATAAAAACACGGAAATGCATTCACATACAAAACATCAAATATGGCTAGTGGAGATTACTGCTCCTGAAAACATCAAAACGCATAGTGCATATAATATCATGTGTGCAAAATCGACTCATACACAGGGAATGCATCTCCTTCTTTTGTTGGAACATGTGATGCCATAATATCATGTTTTTAAAACCAAATGTTAAGCGCAAACCCCCTCAGGTGGTATTGTCAAATTCAAACATGCTGCGTAAACAATTACCACATAGGAGACATTCTTAAAATCAATTGACTCCGTGATTGGCATGGGATCACCTACAGGCTGAGCCCATGACACTAGCTTGCAGCAATACTGATCAGCATCAGGTTGAATAATCACACAAAGACGCACTGAACATGTTAAGGACAATAAAGCATTAGGCTAACAAGCAAACAGATAAACTATGAGGCTAAAAACACATAGGGGTCGATTCCGATCTCGGCCGGTAGGGCTCCGAATCGGATTCGGCTTTACCGGATCCGATTCGGACGCCGTGTTTCTGACCGAGTCGGACGTGCGTCCGGGCGAGCGAGTACGATGCGAACGTACGCGAAATCGCCGACCGACTCGTTCGCGGGACCCAATTGCTCCGACCGACTCGCACGGACACGACTCGCACCGCGCAATGGAGACGTTCCCTGGCCGGGTAAGTACGATGCACGCCGCGAGCAGTGCGACCGACTCGCGCCGTCCGGCTCGAAGAGCAGTCGGAGCCGCACTTTGGGGGTCCGTGTCGGACCCCTGTGCGCCTAGCCGCGCGAGTCGCACACAGGGGGAACCCATGGGTCCCCCTACCTGTGCGTGTACGGCGCGACCCGCTCGACGCGTACCCGCTATAGAGGGCGCCCTTGTTCGCCTCGCGCCCATTGAGTCAATGGGAGCCCGCGTACGCGTCATACGACCGGCTCCCATTGACTTCAATGTGAGTCCGACTGAATCGAGTCCGATATCATGCGAACGCATCGTACTCGTTCGGTCGGACTGCTAGGGTCCGATTCGGTCGGAAATCTCTCCGGGTCCGGCTCGGTCGGAGAGATTTCCTGCCCGAATCGGAATCGGCCCCATAGTGTGTAAAATGCCGACCTCAAAGTTACGTCATGAACCAAACGGGGACTGCTAGTCCCATAATGCCCCATCGAAATAACCTGCGAAATACTGCACGGCACCCAATGTCCGTAGGCGCAAATAGTTCATGTAAAGTTCAATCTGAAGCACATGTTTGCAGAATTGAGTTAGCGCTCGAAGAAGTCCCAGTTCTTGAGAAAGTGAGAGCCCACAATGATTGCACACCCAGTCCACTGAACTCCGGACACAGGCTCCATGTAAAGACCGTGTGAGGTGAACACGTAGTTTAAAACCCAGCCAAGTGAGGAATAATGTCAAGAGGTCTCCACTTTTGGCGCAGCAAAGAACATATAAAAAATGAAATAAACAACTGCGCAGGGTCGGAGAAGATCATATCATAAAAATTGATAAGCCAAACAGACCTCACCGTTTCTGCATAAGCTTTCATGGTGCCCAGTCACCAGAGGTTCGTCGGTCTGCTGAGTAAGGCATTTCGAGACAGGGGAAAATGATGGCCCTGCGCTGAAAGTCGGCAGACCTCCTCGCATTGAGGTCGCCGCCTCCCACACTGCTTTCATCCTCTATTCCTCTTCCCGGAGAATTCTCTGGGGGCTACTCAGTATAGCACTCGCCATGCTGCTCCATACAAGATACGGTTGAAACTGAGAGACCAAAACGACTGGTGATGCGTGAACAGCGTCAACCGACAACGCTGAATACTATCCAACTAACCTCTACTCCACACGGAAGAGAGCACGCACACAAAGGCTGATGGGTTAAGGCTTCTTTATTTCATAGGGCCACCTCCGACCCAGCGACTGGAGAGACGCGTTATATATAAAATGCCTGTGGCATTACACATGGTTAGCACCGACGCATCTTCAACACTGTGTAGATCGGAACCGGCACATTTCCCCTGTTGCAAAAGACCAGAACTGACGCATACCTGCTTCTGAATGGATTGGAGACTCCGCTCTGCCTTCGGAACAACTACTGCACAACGCTTTTCAAGCAAAGTCCTCGCATGTCCGTCGAAGACAACATCAACGCCGAAGCTGAAACTCCGTATCGCATTGTGCCGACGCATCACCAATGTTGTGTGACCAGGACCAGCGCATCGCCGCCGACATCGATGCAGCCTAGACAAGGTACTTATGCTCAGCAGGCCCAATCCAGACCCTGTAGCCTGCCCGCACTCCATTGTGGTCAACCTGAATTTTCGACTTTGTCCCGGTTCAATCCGACCAGATATCCCTTGTTGGCACTTTGTGGTGCTATTTTCACTTCATTTTTTAAACATACATATCTCAATGTGTGTGGTGTTTTCACTGTTTTTACAGTTGGAAGTGTTGCACAAATATTTTACACATTGCCTCTAAGTTAAGCCTGACTGCTCTGTGCCAAGCTACCAGAGGGTGAGTAAAGATTAGTTTAGGGGTTGCCTGCTACTTACACTGACTTGGATTGCGGTTACTCCTTTACTAGGGCTCATATCCCCAGTCAACCTACAGCCCAATTTCTAACACCACAGTAAGAAGAAAGTGCATTCCCTCTCTGACCCCAACTGGGCTGGCTACTTCCCTGGCTATGAGTACTTCAGCAGCCTGATCTGTGCCTGTGTGCATGGTGGGAGAGCAATGTGTCTGTGTGAGTGAAGAGTGAGTGCTGTGTATGCAAGCACAGGGTGAGCAGTGTGGCTGTGTGAGTGCAGAGTGCATGTGTAAGTGCAAGCTGAGCAATATACCTGTATGGGTTCATGTTGAGCAGTGTACCTGTAAATGCAAGGTGAGTGTTGTGTCAGTGGGAGAGCAGAGTGAGAAGTGTGCCTTCTGTGTGCAGGCAGAGCGTGTTGCTGTTTGAGAGCAGGGTGACTGGTGCCTGTGTGAGTGATGTTCCTTTGTAAGTGCATGGTGAGCAGTGTGCCTCTGTGAGTTCAGGGTGAACTGTGTGAGTGCATGGACAGCAGTGTTGCTGTGAGACAGCGGGGTGAGCTGTGCTCCTCAGTGAGAGCAGGGAAAGCTGTGTGTCTGTGTGAGTGCAGGGTCAGTCTTCGGGGTGTACCATAGGGTAGCATTTGCACCTTTTTTCAAAAATGTGCAGTTTGTTTTCTCGAAATGTCTACGGTAAAATACTCAATTCGTACACAGGTGAGGGAACTCCCCTCGCACCTCCTCTTTCAACTCTGGTTTGCTTGCTGAGCTAGCTAGCGTATTATACTCAGGTTGAACCATTTCACCCTACCACTTTTAAAACCCACCAGCCACCACTGCTATAACAGCTGAATTTCGGTGTTTTTATAAAATGTAAAATGATGTTTTACATTTTTACCTAACTATAACATCACTTTAATCTTTGATTTGTTCAGTGATTTTCCAAGGGTGTTTTAACATATAGTAAAATATTACTAACAAACCTACATGTACGTAGTGCGCCCTTTACTACCTAAGAAGGCTTGAGTTTAGGGCTTGGCGGTCAGAAGATCTCTACCCTGCCTCCTTATGTCCTTTTTAAAAAATCTCAGGACTAAGTGAGAGAGTCCCCATGTCAGCAGCAACATTTTGCTGGGACTCTTGTGGGTCCAGCCAATCAGATTCCCTTTTTTGACTCTTTTCCCGTGGGAGTCCCGTAGGAAAACTGACAATGCTACCCTTGCCATGAGAGTGTTCTCCCATGGTAAGGGCAGCACTTTGTAGTTTTCACTGCCCCTTACTGCCAGTGTTTTCCTGGTGGTGAGGAGCAGTGAAAAGTGACCTCTAATTCCACCCATCTAAATTAGGTGGGTGGAATTAGAAGTCAGCATCCAACAGCCCTTACGCCATTGGGCCATCAGAGGGGTTTAATTATGGCAGAGACGGAGTAGTTCACATTGAAATCGGGCGGGCAGACCACAGTCTTGCAGTATGGCTACTCCGTTGCAATTTCAATGGAGTATCCATACCACCAAGATAAATCAGGCCCCATATAGCGTGTGCTCCTGCCATGTACTGCTTATGACCTCACATATTACATCACCCGTGACATGTTCAACGACTTCATTTATTACATCATTAATGACATCTCAAATGACATCGTTGATGATATAACTGATAGCACTAATGACATCATCCACCATACTGCTTTTGAATTCAGTCTACAAACCAGTACAGCCTTTGAAATATGCAACTAAGTACTAAATGGTACCAAATCATGTAAAGCATAATTACATACACAAATATCAATGTATAAAATTGTTAGACTGTAGTTCAGTGACCCTAGACAAAAACAGCCCAATTAGGTGGCTAAGCCCCTACTATGCACATCTTTCACAATGTGCACCAACTTTCAAGGAGAGTCCACTACCTCCAGACACTCAAGACCCATTATGTGCCCAAAGCTCCTAATACACACAACCTTCACCTGGTGCAAAACTCTTCAAAGAGAGCCCACTTCCGCAAACACCCAAGCCCCATTAGCTGGTCAAACTCCTACTATGTACAGCCTTCACTCTGAGCAGAGATCTTTCACCCTATGCACAGCTCTTCATGTAGAGCTCGCTCCCCCAGACAACCATCCCCTATTAGGTCACCAAGCTCCTACTACACACAGTCATTGCCCTATTCACAACGTTTCATGGAGAGCCTACTGCCTACAGACTCTCCAACCTAGTTAGGTGGAGAGGACTCTACTACACTCAGCCTTTGTACTGTGACCAACTCTTTATGAGAGCCCACACATGCAAGCCTTCTTAGGAGACCAGGTATTGTGCAAAACATCACACTTATCAGCAGTACTGAAGCTTTTGAAATTATGCTCTGGATGTAGTTCACTAAATACCTTTCCATGCCAGAAGCATATAGCAAATTGTCACAGTCATTGATGTCATCAATTATGTCAGTTGAGATGTCACTGAACATGTCATGAGTTATGTAATATCTGAGGTAATTAGCAGTGCATGGTGGGGGTGCAAGTTATAGCTACATCAGTAAACTATAACTGATGAATTTCAGTGGTTTATTGAGTTTAAAATTGTATTTATTTTAACTGACTTATACACCTAACTATAACGTCAGCATATCCTTTCTTTTTAGTGACATATACATATATACATATAGATATTGGTTTAGATAGATAGATAGATAGATAGATAGATAGATAGATAGATAGATAGATAGATAGATAGATATCACAGTTTGCTTTACTCGCTCAGTCCTGTGGACTCCCAGTCAGAAAGCTTGGTGTTCCGCATCCTTGACCCACATTCCCGCAGCCAGGGTCATAGTAGTGCCCAGAGATATTAATCAAGCTGTGCAACCAGTCATGGCACAGACATCTAGTTCTACTTCTAGGGAATCTCTCCATGTTACCACCCCAGGAGAAGGTCCCACTCCAATGGATTTACATAGGAGGGGGCAACAGTCTGGCATCGCACCCTCTGTGTCTGACCAGGTTGTTGCCAATCTCCCCCCAGCCATTTGCCCCTATGTGACAGTTCTCATAGGGGTACCCCCTCTGCGAAATGGGCTGAAGGAATCCTATGAGGAGCTGCTTAAGAAAACTTTAGACTGGCTTCTACGTCATAAAGGGTAGCCTTTTTATCATGCAAAAGATATTCTGATGACCCGGCGATGCACATGGATTGGGCCAGATCCTGCTGATACCTTGGGCGATTGTGTAATAGTGAATTTTAGGTTTCCATTTTTGGTACACAATTTATTATTTGACCTAGTAGCCACACCATAACAAAGAGTAACATTGCCTTGCTTCCTTTAGGATATTTGTATAAACCTCCCGTTCTCCACACTCAGAGAATTATCTATCCTTTGGAACCTCAAGCCGTCTGATCTAAAAATATCCCTGGTGCCCAGCAACAGTTTCCATTGCATTTACCTCAAGTCCTACCAAACAGAGCGTCAACTCATGGGCCAATAGTCCTTTCACCAAGACCAGCTGCCCTTTTCTCTATCCCTAACACTAATAGATGTGATGCTCTCTCTAGCCCTGATTGACTCCAGGCTGAGACTAATCAAGTTACTGTCCTTGGTACTAACCAAGAGTTTTTCTCCCTAAAGGGTGGTCTCCCAGGATCCAGTCTGGCCCGACTTATTTGGTACATTGTGGGTCTTAAGGAGAAAATTGACAACCCCGATTGGCCAGCCTTTATCACCAAGTTCGATATCAAAGCCTTACAAGAAACCTGGGCCACCCGATCCATATTCTGTGATGGCTACGCATGCTATTCCAGTCAAGCAACTCTCTCTCCACGAGGCAGAGCTAAGGGAGGGCTTTTGATCTGGATGAGCCTGAGTCTCCATGTGGAAGCAACGGTTATTGACTCAGCTTCCTTAATTCTGTTGATACAGGACAAAATATCTTGTTTTCTTTCTATCGAATTAATTTTTATACTAATGATTTTACCAATACTGTTTGTATTCATTTTACTCACCTGTTTAAATTTCTTTTCAAATTGCCATCTGCTGGGGATGGTATAAAGTCCCAGCCATACTGCTTTCTATGTGGAGATTTTAATGAAAGGCTGGCAAGCCATACTTGGGTGCTAGGGGCGTCAGAGAAGGAACTCCCCGGGGAGATCAGAGATGGTAGGGGGAAACAGCTGACCAGACATATAGCTGCACGTGACCTAGCTGATCTTGTGAATACTTTTAGAGGGAATGGACCATCTTTGCCATCTTTTAGAAGGTTTGGTCGTGTCTCGACCAATGGCTACATGTTTCTGACTAAGAACTTTTTGCCCTGGTTTTCTAAGGGAGAGGTTGTGCAGACAAAGAGGGGGGATCAAAACACCCTTTTAGCCTTAGGGCAACTGGCGATGAGTAGATATAAACATCCCACTAAAATAATCCCCATCACATAACATTCCTCTGAAGGTTTTAGGCTTATTTGGCACCTTAAGGACCCAGGAGACACTTTGGTCACACTACTGAAGTCACCCCAAGGTTTGTTCCTCAATTGTTTGGCAGATGTAAGCGGGGTGGCATCTTAGCCCATTATGACAGCTTAAGCAAGGGAATTAGACACTCTCTGCTGAAGCCCTCCCGGTCCAACAAGGGGGGACCCCGATGGTTTGCCGAGCATTGCTCGGCAGCCAACCATAGATTAAGGAAGGTGCTGACTGCCACCCCTAAACTCTGGTCCGAGGTGTGGGCCGCT
This sequence comes from Calotriton arnoldi, assembly GCA_963921515.1. NCBI lineage: Eukaryota > Metazoa > Chordata > Amphibia > Caudata > Salamandridae > Calotriton > Calotriton arnoldi. The sequence continues at coordinate 5,326,040 of CAWUFW010000169.1, read as the reverse complement.
TGCTTGTCTTATAAATCCTTCCTGAAATCTTGGAAGGAAGTTCTACATAAGAGAGACTGGGAACTTTTGGAGCTTGCCGCAGCAGGGAATAATAGCAAGATCTTTTGGGACACAGTTAAAAAAAATCAGACTAAGAAATGCACCCGAAAGCCCTCTTCTGCACTGTAACATCTTGGGGTCTGATTGGGTTTTGCACTTTAGCACCATATACCACATTGAAAAGAACGCAGATATGGTCAATTCTCTGCAAAGCAGGTTATAGCATTCGCCACCTTTTTTGTGTTTTTACCAGACAGAATCAGCTATACCTCAGAGCTCGGTTGGGAAAGCACCAGGGACAGACAAGGTCCCAATTGACCTCATAAAATATAGAATTGACTTGTGGGGTCCTTTGATCACCAATGTCTTCAATTGCTCCCTGAGCACAAATATCCCTCACTCTTGGGCTTTGTCCACCATTGTGCCCATTTTTAAAAAGGGAGACAGTATGTCCTCAAAATGTTACAGACCAATTTCACTCACTGACAGCACAGTTAAAATCTTAGGAAGGGCGGTTTTTAATTGTCTCGCTACATGGGCCAAAGAAAACAACATTCTCTCTCTCTTCCACTTTGGTTTTCGCCCAGGGCTCGGTACAGTGGAGTAATGCTTAAAATTTGAGCCTAATAGTTAACAAATATATCTTTGTTAGGCATTGTCCACTGTACCTGGCATTCAAATCAAATAAACTTTATTCGATTTTCAGATTAAAAATCATAAAAGTCACACATTATAAAATTTACAATCTAATGTTTAAAAGACTAATACCTTACATGGTTACATCTTTATATATCGCTAACATCTTAAAATCATATCATCAGTTAATTATTATAACAAATGTTCTATACATTAGTCTGCCTCATGATGGGTTTCCCATGTTATACTTTTCCTTTTTTTCAGTATGGACTTCAAGAGCCCAGTCATAGCTCCCACACAATAAACATTGTCCAATTTTTGTAGATAAAGGTAGGCAGGGCGGCATTGCCTCCAGCCCCCACCCTTCAGCATTGGCAAAATCCATCTAGATCTTTCCACTCTGTAAAATTTGCAAAATTAAATCACATGTATTGTCGTCTGAGGGGACATTTCATCACAGGGGCACCTACATAGCTCGCTGGTCCAGTCATTTTGTGTAGGGAAGCTGACTAATCGATGAAAACTATCAAATCTGAGTCTTGTAAGGACGAACCTATCATAACTTCCTGTACACCATTCCAAATAAGGTTGAATAGTGGGGGATACAAGGGTTAGCTGATGTGTGATAACGGTGCTTTTCTGCATTTCTGAGGCCGCCCTTAGAGACTCTAGATGATCCTGACAGAAAACTCTAAAATCCTTCCTAGAGATTGTAGTCAGTGTTCCGGGTTACTATAAAAATCAGGTTTACCCACGTCTGTTAAAAATCTTCTAATGTACTTTAACCAAGTAATCTTGTTTGCGTTGGTTAAACTCATGGCATCTCTAATAATCTCTCTGTTTAGCTCTGTATAATTTGACGTCCAAACTCTATGCCATAACAACAGGGGCTGCATCTTAATCAAATCGGAAATATAAGAAATCCCCAGTTCGTTGTGGCAGTTATAAACGGATGTGCTCTGTGGTACTGCTAGTATATACCGTAAAAACGTATTTTCCTCTTTTTGTAATATGGCTACATCCTGGTAACCCCAGACACCAGCCCCGTACATCGCTACACTCAAGCATTTTGCTTTGTAAATTTTAAGGAGGATCTCCGGGGTCTTTTGCCCATTTTATTAGAAAAATTCATCAATGCCCCAATTGACCTTTTAAAAAGAAGAGTTCTACTTTTAACCGCTGGAATCCATGACCCAGAATGATCGAGTAAGACACCCAAATAGGAGAATGTATTAGTCGCATCGATCCTAACCTTTCCCAGGGGCAGGCTTTTGCAGCTATTTCTCCCCTTCCCACATGTCATCACGTATGTCTTCTTGATATTAAGTTTTAGGCCCCGGCTGTCCATGAAGTCAGTGTATGTTTTAAGAGCACTCTGGAGACCCAGCTGAGTTCTGGCCATGAGCACTGCGTCATCCGCGTAGAGAAGTGATACTATGGGCTTGTTGTTATAGTGAGGAGGGTCTTTTGTCCTGGCCGTTAATTCCTCTTCTAAAGCGTTGGTATATAAGGAGAAGAGGAACAGAGCCAGGACACACCCCTGCCTCACACCCTTCTCCACCGCGAATGACGCAGTGCATTCGCCCCCTATTCCATGTCTCACTTTTGCTGAGGCCCCAGTATACAATTGCCTCAAAAACTGGACTAAAATTGGGTCTACTTTTACGTCCCGCAAAATATCCCAAAGTCTATTATGATTAACGCAGTCGAAAGTGGACGTAAGGTCCACAAACGCTACGTACATTTTCCCTTCTTTAGCTTGGGTATATTTCCCTGATATCATTATAAAATTCAGCACCTGCTCAATAGTCCCTAGCCCCTGTCTAAAACCATACTGCACTTTACATAAAATGTTATTATCCTCGGCCCAAGTTTGTAGTCTGTTCGGGACTATTCTACCTACTACCTTAACCAGGGAGTCCAGGAGAGAGATCGGACGATAACACCCGGGGTTATCGCGTTCTCCCTTTTTAAAAATTGGAATAATCACAGATTCAGACCACGTCTTGATGAAGCCCTTCTCACAGCAGGCCTTCAATACCTGTGTCAGCAATGGGGACCAAAGTGCAGGAAGGTTCTTGAAAAGATCCATGGGCACGCCATCTGGCCCAGGCACCTTACCACCTTTGCTTTCATTAATAGCTGCCGTAACTTCGTCTAGTGTGGCGTTTAGCCCTATAATCACTGATCTATCCGCCCCGCCTTGTATCTGAAGATCAGTGTCAGTTATGGGTTCTTCGGCCCCCCTAACGCTGTACACGCTTGAGAAAAATGTAATCCAAGACTCCTCGTCTATAGCAACTTCAATCCTAGGTCCCTCATTGTTTGCAAAGAAAGGGGCATTTACTGCCCGCCAAAACATAGTACAATCCCTTTTTTGTGAGGCCTCATAAAGTAAATCCCAGGCCTGTTCTTTTAGTTCTTTTTTCCTGTTTTTTCTGACCAAATTATAATTCTTTCTGCATGTACTAATTTCCTCCTGGTTTCTCACGGTTTTATGGAGGGCGACCTTCAGCAGGTTATATGCTTTCGTACATTTAGTATCGAACCATCCATTAGTCCTTATTGGGGATACCTTCTTTTTTGTTCTTAGTGAGTTTTGAATCTCCAATGTAATAGATGAATAGGCCCTCAAAATATCGTTATAGTCTGCACTCTCTTGGAGACATACCACTATGTGATCATTTGCATTAATTATGATTTGTTTCGTCACTTCTTTTGCCTTTATCTTACCCCAGCGTAAGGAATAGCCGTTCTGGCGTGCTAAGGTAATGTTTTGTGACAATGCCAGATAGCTACTATTTGGTTGTTCAACTAATTTGGGGATAGTTAAGCTGATGCTTAATGGCAAATGGTCACTAAGGGTGTTGGAGTGGGTTTTAAAATTATCAAACCAAGTTGCGTATCTATTGGGGATGATTATAAAATCTATCAGTGAGGCTAAACCTCTGCCAATAAACGTAGGGGTAAAATCAACACATGGAGTACACACAAAATTTACAAAACCCAAATCATGTCCTGCCATAAGATCATTAAACATTTCTCCCCTTACATTATGTGTAAAATGTGGGGTATGTGTATTTACTTCATCATGTACCCCACACTGCCCATTTTCAGTATTACCACAAATACCAGTATTGAAATCCCCGCCACATAGGAAGATCACATCAATGTCATTTGGTACCCTTATTTTGTGCATTTCATCGCTAAGCGAATGTATGATTTTACCCAGTTCACCCTGTTCGATGTTATTATAAAAATTCACTATACATAGTACTACAGGAGAGTTCAAATAGATGCCCAACAATTGATAATAACTCGTAGAACTAAGCTTTTCTATTTTTCTAACCTTAATCAAATTTGAAATATATACACACAAACCTCCTTTATGTCTTCCATGCATAGATCTAACAGCAGGTATATGGAAAGTCTTATAGCCATCTAGATTGATCTGCTTCAGTAACCAGGTCTCCTGAAAACATAAGATGTCAAAACTATATATAAAATCTATCCAGATGGAATTATGTACTTTTGAATGTAGACCAGCAATATTCCAAAAGAGCACACTTATTCCATCAGAAACATAAACAGTTGGGCTATCAAGGGTGATGGTTCCTTTAGTGTGTGTATTTGTCCCTCTACCATCAATCACGTTTGTAGGACATCCAACACTAGTATCATCCTTCACTACATTATTCGCTACCTCACTAATATCCTTTATCATACTGGGGACAATGTTACACCCCCCAGTATCGCTCTCTCGTATAATCGCACTTGGTTCTGAGGGTGCTACTTTATCAACACAGTTATACTCATTACCATTAACCGGGAGTCAATCGTTCTCCTCCAAGGATTGAAGCGGCATAAATCTATTGGAAACCTCTATACTATATGCCTGCTTGCTTGTGGACTGTGCATGGGAAGACCTATCCCTAATCCATTTTACAGGGCCTGGTTGATAAAAGTAGCTCAAGGGAAAAACCTTTATGCCTACTTCCAAGTTACATCTGTTATTACCCATCCTTCGGAAAATTTCCCGGACCAAAGTAGGACTTCCTAGGGAGAGAACTACGCAGTCCCCTTGTGCATATTTTCCAATTGTACCCACCCAGGGGACCCGTCTAACCATTTTAAAAGCTGAAAACATATCCGCGGTTAGACCTGTTCTAGTTCCCAAGCAATGAATTGTCCTATTCCTCAATGTGTCCCACATTTCCTTTTCCCCTTCGAGTAGTGGGGGAACGTTTGTCAGCACCACTGTATAAGGTAGCGCCGCAGGGGTAAATTTAAGATTTGACAATTCTCTAATTGCTCAGGTGATTTAAACTCATCTTTCCCTATATTTGGGCCCATTTCCCTCTGATGTCTATTACCCTGTCGTTTGTCCGTCCTATCAGTGCTCTTTTCTGGCAATTCACTGACATTCCCCAAACCTGGGGTATGGTTGATATTGAATGGTTTTTTGGGGCCTATAGCCATCGTGATGTGGTCCCTTTTTCTTCCGAATTTCTCTGGAGACACAGTGTTATCTATTGTATTCAGGCAGCGTGGGTTAAAAGTGTCTCCCTTTTTCTCTACTTCTTTTTATTACCCTTATTATCCACTGTAGGGAGCCTATCTCGATTCTCTGCCAGGGATGCCAAGCCCAGCTCTATCTTGTCTAATCTTAATTCTATGGCAGCAAACGATTGTTTAATGTATTTGCTTAAATCGGCTAGTTCATTCCCTGTACTAGTTGTATCTGCGTCATGATTCCCTTGCCCCCTTCTTTTAGTTTTCCTGGCCAAACCTTTATTTTTAGATTGTATCAAATTACCATTCCCCTGTTTATTCTTCACTGCAAGTATCTGCGGGGTGGGCACAGGTGGAGCGTTATGTATCAAGACCTGTGGGCTTCTAGGCCCTTTTTTTTGTATCGGCATACAGCATCTTTTGGGTGGGGGGGCAACTCTGCCTCCAGATCGCTGGTGATGATCTCTTCACCAGTAACCTGGATGCTACCATTTATGGGCTCCCTATTAGGGTTTCCTAAAAGCCCCTTCTCCCCAACCTCTTCGATCTCCGTCTATTGTAAAAAAGTAGTCTTATTCGTAGTAACTACGTCCTGGGGGTTCCCTTTTAGGGACTCCTCGACCGTAGATATTTTCTTATCTAATGCTCCGACCGCCCCTTTAAGATATTTCAAAATGGTCTTATTCACATCTGCTGATTTACCACCAGGTTGCCCTAAGCTCGCGTTTTGTAGTTTTCTCTTCCCCATTATGCTGCCTCTTATGATTGGAACACAGATATACTCTTTCCGCTACACGGTGCGCGGTGACTGCCTATTATTAACAAGAATAATCTAATCTACAGCAGCAGAGATTGCACCCCTTTCCGTTTTTGATTACTAAATGGGGACGAAGTCTTACAGAATCAAACAATTAAACGTTCGTTGTTCTCTCTAATAATTTCAAGGGCTCAAAAAAGCGTACATACAGTTCGAGCCAAGGGACCTTGCCCAGCCCAGCCTCCTCCGGACTCTGACGGGCTAAGACGAGCCCGTCTTGGCCAAGTCTTCACCCGTGCTGAGCCCGCGCGCGTCCCGCGACCGGCTCTGTACCTTTGTTGGGTCCTCCAAGGAATGGGGCAAAAGTGCAGGAGTGCTTGTTAGGGGCCAGGGACTGCGGTAAAGTGCCAGGTGCAGTTCGTTGCAGAGCGGTCTCCCGCGTCGCGGAACCCGCTCTGTACCTTTGTAGCGTCCTCCAGGGAATGGGGCAAAAGTGCAGGAGTGCTTGTTAGGGGCCAGGGACTGCGGTAAAGTGCCAGGTGCAGTTCGTTGCAGAGCGGACTCAACTCAAAAAGTTTCTTTCTTCAAAACCTTTTATATATTGTTCATTTTGGGAATACAGACCAAGGCATGAGAGTTTGACCAGAGAGATAGGTGGAATGAATTTTAAAAGCCCCTGTTTTAAAAAAGAGGTCTAGTAATGTTTTGCTGCTTACTCCGGCCGTTTATAGCAGTGACAGTAAACTCCAATTAGCTGCTGGCGGTTTCACAAGAGAGCATCTGTGCCGTCCCCTTACCGCCACTTACTTCATTCAGACAACCTCGTTGCCCCGCCTTAGAGCACAGCATTCATCACGCTCTCACCACGGGAAAGAAATGCACCACCGGAGATCCTTGCCCGCAATCGGCCGCAATCGCCAGCACACTCCACGATCACTCCTCAGCACTCGGGGACCGCAGCAGCACCCGTAGCGGTCCTCGGTGGCATCCCAGCGGAGCCCAAAGGAGCGCCAGACCATCCACCGTTGCGACCCAGCTCTCCCCGGGAATCACTCGGCACTCGACACCTCGGGATTCGGCTCAGGGCATTCACGGCAATAATGCATTCACCGCGTTCTCGGCGTTATCGGCGTTCTCAGTCCGTCCCCATTACGTTGTTAATCGCCATGCTGACTGGCTGTGGGGCGCTGGAGCTGCCGCTACGCTCTGGACTGCCTCCCTCGATATGCTCCGCTCGGCTTAGGAGTCAGATTTCCTAATACCCTGGGGAATTATTTTCAATAAACTGCGCTCCCACTGGTGGCGACCACAAGAATTGGAGTCCTGTGGTAATCTTATACTTTCATGGACATTGAAAATCAATGCAGTAAAAATGTCTGTCCTCCTGCGCTTATGTTACGTGTTCCAAGCGCTTCCGATATTGTTGGACAGAGTATATCTGAAGCAAATCCAACTATTTTCACGATTTATGTGGATGGGCTAGTCACCAAAGGTTCCTCAGAAATGACTGATTCAATCCAGAGAGGCAGAGAGCATGGTGACACCTATACAAGGCATGGAGGATCCGATTAGGTTGGAACACCGGGCATTCATTGACCTATCCACAGCCTTTGACTGTGTGAATAGGACCAAGCTGTGGCAGATGCTATTGGACCTGGGGCGGAGTTATCTTTAGTGAATTTTCTGCACTCGCTGTATGTCGACCAAGCAGCGAGAGTGTGCTTGGGCACTAATGGGGAAATTACCCCCGAATTCTCCCTTAAGCGAGGAGTGCGCCAAGGCTGCATTGTGACTCTGTTACTTTTTATTATCTACATAAATGGTCTGTGCTCCCATCTGACCTTGACTCCTGAAGACACTCTTAGGATTGCTCACACCCAGGTGCCTGCACTGCTATATGCCACCGGCGCTGTCCTGCTAGTGCGTACTCCTATTGCCCTACGGGCGATGGTGGACAGTTTCGTCTTCTTTATTCTACTATTGAATGATTGTCAGTGGTTTCAAAGCTCGCATTCAACAAAAAAAGGTCTAACTGGGAAATATTTTTCAAAATGTTACAGAGTTGAATCCATTCCCAGGATATGTTTGGCCATGATCCTGGATGTGGGGCTGGTCCGAAGGTCGATCTGCCCCTGCGATGCTGTCTCTCGCCACCGCACGTTGGAGCTGAGTGTCCGAACCTCATGAGTCGCGGTCGGAGGCGTCTGCTGCCGGTGGTGACTCCCGGAGGGCGCTCCGGTCCTGGCTCGAGGGCTTTAACCGCCCTTTTTCTGACTTCCTGACACTGCGCTGGGGTGCTGATTGCCAGAGTGCACGTACCGCCTGAGGTAACACGGAGGAGCTCACTGTCCCGGCGGCGAAATCCGAACTCCGCAGGAGGGCCTGAAGGAGCGGCGAAAAGTGAAGAGGTAAGCGGAGGTCCCCTTCCGTGAGACACAATCACGGGGACCCCGCGCCGGCGAGGGGGAAGCTTTGGGGGGAGACGGGGGTCAAAAGAGGCACCAGGTGGACGGGGGGAGGATCCATTCCCGCCCTGCCTGACCCCAAAATGGCCGCAAATCGTGGCAGAGTTGCACGAAGGTGGGACAGGCAAGGGCTGTGCCTGTCCCAAAAATGGCGCCTGGAGCGAGATTTCGTTGCTCACATCAGGGTCTCCACAGCGCAAAAGACTAGCAATGGGACTGTTTTTTACACTTAGTCCCACGACAGCCTTCACTCACACCGAGAGAATTGCGTGGGGCAACAGCTGAGTGCCCTACAACCCCGGGCCTACACATTCTATATGCCTGACCTTAAGATGGCTGTCCTGGCCTGTCCCCTGGAAGCATTGCTATCGAGAGCATATCAACACTACAGTAAGTCTTAGCTTCTAGTAACTCCGGGATGGGTGCTGCCAATTGATCTATGACGACGCCCCCCGGACTGAAACCTTGAACATTGTACTCACCTCGGAGCCGGATCAACATGGCCCATGCCCGGTGGAACTTTGATAGAACTTTCGATGGACCTTTGACGATGCCCCCTGGGCGGATACCTAAACTGTTTGTACTTACCTCGGTGCACGAGCAACCTTGGCTGATGCCCGGTGGAGCTGTCATATGCAGCTATAGAGGAGTCTGGCCCTGGTTTCACCCCCTCGGCTGTCACCTACCCAGCCGGTCATCTGACATTGTTTTTTCTCGTTTCCCCGCTGTGTTTCCTTCCCTCCCCCTCCTCCTCCCTCTGTGATTCATCGATTTAATTGATGTAACTATGTAACCTGTAACTCTGGGCGGATACCAAAACTGTTTGTACCTACCTCGGTGCACGAGCAACCTTGGCTGATGCCCGGTGGAGCTGTCACATGCAGCTATCGAGGAGTCTGGACCTGGTTTCACCCCCTCGGCCGTCACCTACCCAGCCGGTCATCTGACATTGTTTTTCCTCGTTTCCCCGTTGTGTTTCCTTCCTTCCCCATCCCTCCATGATTCTTTGATTTAATTGATGTAACTATGTAACCTGTAACTCGCTGATCCTCATGTAAAGAGCTCTGATACCTCCGGGTCTAGCCAGCACTATATAAAACTTTTCAAATAAAAAATCAAATACATTTTTTTTTAGCTTCCCTAAACAAATAAAAAAGTAAAGACTGCATTTCTCTTTCTTTCAGTGCCGGTAGAACACCTTCACAATTACTGTGCTGCTCTTAGACCATTAATCAGCACACCTTGTAAGTTCACCCTTGCAGGCACATCCTTGATGCAAGCATCTACTAATGAATCCTCCCAATGTGTGAAAATAAACACTGTAAATGCAGGAGCCTGGCAGGAAAAAGTTATGCTGTCCTACCTTGCACTATAGTTTCCTTTTGTATATATGTCTTGTTAAACCGGTTTGATAGTGTCAATGTACTACAATAGAGAAGCACATTGTTAGAATGCAAGTTTTTATTTCATTACAAAGCACTTTGTATTTAAATCTGATATTAATACTCATTGTTGCATAAAACACATTTTAAATATTAGTAGTGAAAGACCTCCTGAGTAGGTATCTATGACCCTCAGATGCCCTCATATCTCTTGTTAACACCCACTGCTGCAGACAGTTCATTGCCTTCTCATGGCTGTTTATCCAACATTTTTTATAATTTGGTATGCACAGACAGTAAAACAATTGCACGTTATCAGCACAATATGTATAGCAACTTCTATTCTTGCGTTAAAGTTAAAAAGGTTTGTGTGATGGTGTTTTTTAATGCTGAGCTTGTTCTTACATCAATCCATCACAACTACAACTATGTCCAATAAAAGAGCTGGACATTTTTGCCTCAGCACGCGACTCCAAATATGTTTGCATTCTCAGATCAGTCCTAGACCCAAGACTTTACTGAGGCCTCAAAACATGATTGACACATTTGAGATGACTTTATTGACATGGAAGATCTTCTATATATGCTGGCCTTACTCTGTAACCTTTTTTTTTTTTGCTACAGTTGATGCTACATCTGATGTTACCAATTATGTTTTTTTTATCTCGGCTAGACAGCGCATGTGCTGTCTCGAAGAGACATGTTGTGTTAAATCTGTGGGCTTTAGCCCAACCACAGGCTTTCCATTTGTTCGCTCCATCGCCTGTTTCATTTTTTGTCACCATTTGTCCCTGGCATGAATGGCCATGCCTCTTCTTGTGCTTAGTCCTTACCCAAGAGCATGGACCAAGTACTTGTGAACATCTACTGCTCCCGTTTTTAAGACCATTTTAAGACCTACTGTTTTCTTTTTTTTCCAGCAATCTACATAGTGCTCTGTCTCCTCCTACCCGCCGTCATGCCCCATCCACAGATCACCCCCTCCCCATCACCACTTTTCCCTTCGTTGTTGTTTTCCATTTCCCCCACCTCCTCCCTCATGTCTCTGCTTGCTCCCCCGCACCTCCCTGTGCTTTCTCCGTCAACAAATCACCCTCTTCACTCCTTTAAACCCCCTTTGTAGTCTGTATCGTTCTACTGAGTGGTGGTGTTCTGCCTTTTAATGTCCTGTTAGTGTATAGCTGATGTGCTGATTGGAGCATGTGTGCACAACTGCTATTACTTGGCACATGTGTAGTCTCTGTTAATTTTCCGTGAGTATGGTCACTAGATGCGTGTGCGTGTTTACACCATATGTGGTCGTTCACAAATGGTGTTTATAGCTGGAAATTTAGATCTCAAGTGAATCAGGTATGTGTTATCACAGGGTAAGTCGGACCTTTTAAAGTACCTGTGTCTTCTTCTGTAATTGCATTGCCACGTTTCTCTTGTGCAAAATGATTGAACTGTTCGTGTCTCACCTTGTTGCTTCTCATTTCATAGGGTGTTACTCTATTTCTTCAAATTTCGCCCGTAGGGACATTTTCTTAATTTTTCCGCATTCACCGATGACTTGCTTCCATGTGCCATTGTTGCTTAACTTGAATTCTCTTCAAAGGAGTCAGGCTGAGTCTTGAGGCCATCATGGTCTGCCTGCCCCTCAGCGTCCATGGCAGAAGTAGTCCTTTTAATGGTGTTGCCGATGTGATGTATTTCCTCACCTTCACTTATTTAAACCAGCCTAAAACTATGATTCTTTCTGGGGGGTTTTGTGCAGTTTTATATAGCGCCAACGCCACCCGAAGGTAGTGGAGTGCTTTACATTAGCACTAGTTACTATTTTGTGCAGTTTTATATAGCACCAACACCACCTGAATGTACTGGAATGCTTTACATTAGCATCAGTTACTTTACACATTCAATTTTGTAGGCACGGGTAGATTAGGTGATTTGCCCACAATCTAAGATGTTAAGCTGATGCCAGAACTCAAAGCCAGTTTCCCAGCTCCATAGTTGGCAGCTCTGGCCCTTATGCCACATCCTCTCCCAAAAGGACGCCACATCGTCTCCTTTCCACATTTTGTGATTACGGCCAAATCACTTAATCTCCCCATGGCAACCCACATTTGCTGTTGGTTGCCCGTTCACCTCTTGACCGTCACTGCTTGCCCCACTGAACTAAGTTGCATAAATCCCTCCTCCCCCGGCTCTGCTTTCCACATTTTTTTTGTGCAGTTTTGTATAGCGCCAACACCACCCAAAGGTATTGGAGCGCTTTACATTAGAAAAAGTTACTTTGTTTGTGTAGTTTTATGTAGCATCAACACCCGAAGGTATTGGAGCGCTTTACATTAACACCAGTTACTTTTCACGAGGACACCGTAAACTTAGGCAAATCACTTAATCCCCTCATGGCAGCCCGCTTTTGCTGTTCGTTGTCTGTCAACCTCCCACCCGTCGCTGCTTGCCTATGCTGTACTCCCATTGCATAGATCCTCTACTCCCCCAGATCCCCTCCTCTCCCAACTCTGCTTTTCAGTTTTATGTAGTGCCAACACCACCCACAGGTATTGGAGCACTTTACATAAGCCCCAGTTACTTTTTTGTTGTGCAGTTTTATATAGCGGCAAACACCACCCGAGGGTATTGAAGCACTTTAAATTAGCACCAATTACTTTACACAAGGACTCATTCATTTCTGTAGGCACAGGGAGATTAAATGATTTGCCCAGAATCAAGGATGTTAAGCCGACACCAAAACTCAAAGCCAGATTCCCAGCTCCATAGTCAGCAGCTCTGGCCCTTACACCGCATCCTCTCCCAAGAGGACGCCACATTGTCTAACTAGCCTCGGCCTCAGTTTCACATTTTATGATTAAAGACAAATAACTTAATCTACCAGTGGCTGCCCACATTTGCTGTTAGTTGCCAGTCCACCTCCCGCAAGTCCCTGCTTGCCCCTGCTGAACTCCGTTGTAGAGATCCTCTCCTCCACCGACTGTTTTTCACATTTTTTTGTGCACTTTTATGTTGCACTACCACCACCCGATGGTACTGGAGCAATTTACAAAAGCACCAATTACACCACATCCTTTCCCATAAGGACGCCATATCATCTGCATAGCCACGGCCTCAGTTCCACATTTTGTGATCATGGATAAATTACTTAATCTCCCCATTTCTAAACACAACAAGCATTGGCAAAGCCAGTAGATTTTGTCTATGTAAAATCTATTGTTTTTAGGTCTCGGCTAGAAAGCGCATGCACTGCTTGGCTAGACAATGCATGAACTGTCTCGAAGAGACACGTTGTGCTCTATCTGAGGGCTTACAGGCCGCCCATCTCCTTCCCTTGGTAAACTTCAGCGTGCTCTCATTTTCTTTGATGCTATTCGTCATGGCATGCGGGCATCATGCCCTCTTTTTGTGTTTGGTCCTCCCATAGCACATGGACCAAGTACGTCTCCTTACACTACTCCTGGTTTGTGCAGTTATTTTTTCTCTGTTTTCAAGCACTCCATAGGAGTACTTGTGTTTTCAGGCCGTTTCCCTTTGTACAATTACACACATACCACTAAAATGCATGCTTGTGTACGAAAACTAATGCATTTTAAAAAAACTTGTTAAAACACAAACAGCACTTGTTTATTTTATTTTTTGCATGATCCGATGGTATTAGAGCGTTCGCTCCACCCTCTGCCTTGCCATAGCGTGAACATTAGCCAATGGTATTGGAGCACTTTAAGGGCTCACCAGTTACATTCCACAATGGCACAATCATTTTTGTCACTGACCCTGTTTCGATTAAGGTATTTTCCCCCCCTTCATTGTTGCTTCCTCCCGCCCTCTCACGTCGTTGCTTGCCCATCTCCCCATCCCCTCCTGCTTTCCTGCTTGACCCGTCCCCCACTACCTCCCTCGTTGCTGCTGCTTTTATTTACTTATTTTTGCACGATCCAATGGTATTGGAGCGCTTGTTCCGTCCTCCATCTTGCCATAGTGAAAACAACAGCCGATGGTATTGGAGCGCTTTAAGTACTCACCAATTACATTAAACAATGACACATTCATTGTCGTACGCAGGGGGACAAGTAAGTGATTTGCCCAGAATCACCAACTGTTCATCCTTCCCTGGGCCAATTTTGGCCCAGCGGACCCCATCCCAGGGGCCTGCCCTTTATTTTTTAAATGGGAGGGGGCCGCAGGCCCCCCTCCTCCTTAGGCCAATTTTGTCCCGGGGACCCCACTTTCCAGGGCCAGGCCTTTATCTTTTTTTCTAAAAAAAAAAGGGGAGGGGGCCGCGTGGCCCTGCTCTCCAGGCCTATTTCGGCCCCGGGGACAACATTCCCTGTGGCCAGGCCTTCATAATTTGTTTTTCAAATGGGGAAGGGGGCCTGCGCAGCCCCCCTCCCCGGGCTAATATTGCCCCAGGGCCACCATGTTGGGGACCGCGGGGGAGCCTCAAGGCCTCAGCACCGGCCCTTGCCGGCACCCCGCCTCCTGCGGGAGCCAGGCATTGCTTTTAGACAGAGGGAGCTGTAAACATGCAGCTCCCTCTCTTCAAAAGCAATTCTGCTCCGCTTCATGGAAGCAAGAGCATTTTTACTGCTCTCGCTTCCATGAACAGGAGCAGAGTTTGCTATGGCTTGGCGGGAGCAGTGCTTCTGCCAAGCCATAGCAAACTGCAATGTCCCGGGGAGGGAACCCTGGGACATTGCTGGAGCTGGCCCTGGGGGGTGGTGGTCCCCAGGGTCATTTACGGCTCCATGACGGGGGCCATGTGGCCCCCTCCAACAAAAATTAAGCCCCGGGGAGGTGGTGGTCCCCGGGGCTGCAGGGGCCGCTTGGCCCCGTATATAATTTTGTATACAGTTGCCACAGGGAGGTGGCGGTCCCTGTGGCTGCATGGGGGGGCTTGAGCCCCCCATGCATTATTTTAAAATATAGCCCCAGGGAGGTGGCAGTCCCAGGGCTGGGGGGACGCATGGCCCCCTGCATTCCAGTGAATTAGCCCCGGGGAGGTGGTGGTCCCCTGGGCTGCATGGGAGGGCTGGAGCCCCCCATGCATTATTTTCTAATATAGCCCTGGGGAGGTGGCATTCCTTGGGGCAGCTGGGGGGCATGTGGGCCCCCGCATTTCAGTGAATCAGCCCCAGGGAGGTGGCGGTCACGTGGGCTGCGGGGGCCCACAGGGGCCCCCACATCATTGTTTTTAATTGCCCCCAGAACCTGGCCCACCTGGGGGCCTAAATTAAATGAAACGCAGAAGCCTGCGCTTCGTTTTTGTAAAATGTTTGGCCGGATTCGTGGATCCACCGCGACTACTGCCAAGAATTCTTTTAAATTCTTTTTTGGGCCCTGCCAGGTCTAGGGGTCAGGGTGTTTCTACCCTGACCCTTTTTCTTTTATTTAATCTTTTTTGAACAGAGTCACAAGATGGCTGCCAACACTTCCTGGTTTGAAGTTTTGGCAGCCAATGTCGATCTCAGGCACGAGATCGTCCGGGGTCACGGATCCACCGCGGCAACAGTTGTATATAACTGAGAAATCTTTAAATTTCTCAGAAACTACTGAATGGATTTACACCATTTAACAAAAAGAGTGCTTTCTGGACCAAGAGCTGCATTTCTGCCATATTTGGTGTAATTCCGGTCAGAAGTTCGGGCTGTAGCTGTGTCTAGAGCTTCCTATGGAAATTAACATGGAGAAAAAGCGTTTTGGGACCCCTGCTTTTTCTCGGCCCCCGCTTGACTAATCACCCCGAGATTTTCAAGACAGCAGCTGAAGTGACTGCACCGATAGTTTTGAAAATTTCACGAAGATTCTTCAAACGGTGCCATAGTATTTGGCAAATCAACATATGTTTTTCCTATGGAAACTAGGTCCTAACTATAACTACATATATATATATATAGATAAACAGAGGTTCCCACCAGCGAGGACGAACTTGAAAGAACAGACGAACACTACACCTTGAAGCAGTGTTCATTTATTGTTGGAACCGGACATCTCAGCACTCGATAAAATCATCAGCCCTACGCGTTTCGGAGCTCCTGCTCCTTGCTCACGGGCTCCTGACAGTGTAAAATGGCAGATAAACGTGGAAAAACGAGTGCTTTTTCATTCCTTTAATAGGTTACGCCCCAGGTGGGCTCCAATTCACAATAGCATTTTGGGACTCGTAGTTTTGCCACGACCAAATTAAATATCCTCCAGTGGATTCTGCCAATTTTATCACCAAATATTGTCCAATTAAGCTCTCCAGTGAGCTACAAGTACTCGACTCCGGGTTACTTCACTTTAAACTGTTCCGACCTGCAAATGCAAACACGGACAGTCCGTGCGCAGCAGCCCACACATTCCGTGGTAGTTCAGTCCTCCCGACCGGGCAGGCCGGATAATTATAGATAAACAGAGGTTCCCACCAGCGAGGACGAACTTGAAAGAACAGACGAACACTACACCTTGAAGCAGTGTTCATTTATTGTTGGAACCGGTCCTCGCTGGTGGGAACCTCTGTTTATCTATATATATATATATATATATATATATATATATATATATATATATATATATATATATATATATATATATATATATATATATATATATATATATATATGCACTTGATATTGCATTTATACATTTTTGTATTCTAGTATTAATTGTACATTTTGCGTATTTGCACTTTTGAGGTGCTATTTACATCATGTTAAACACAAATGGGGCCGCTCCCATTAATGTGACCGAAGGTGCTCAAGGTTCAATTGTGAGAGTGGACATCTCACAAAAAGTGAAGGACTGGCCTCACACACCACCTTGTGTCATGCTTCATCATCGGCCGTCCTCGCCCTCTAAAAACTTGGTTTGATAGAGGGCGGGCATTCACCTGACGACAGGGATGCACTTCTAAACTAAGTGGGGGCCCATAGTGAGTAAGTGAAATTTAAAAACCAATACAGTTACCAAGTTAAATTTTTAATGGAGTAGGTAACTGTATGGTATTAAAAAACAGTGGACGGTGATGTGGGGAAATGTATTATCCCCTCAACGTATTCAATCGGGTCAACATGTTTCTGCCTAGTGTCCCCAAACGGTACATGGCATTCATCAGGACCTGTATTAGAAAGGGCTCCGTTCTTACCAAATTTGTGGTGAGAAAACCACTAGGTGGGGTGACCTTTGCCACTCTCCACTTCCGGGGGCTCTCTGTAACCCTAAGAGCTTCAACCTACGTGATCCATGGGAGGAGGAATAAAGGGAAAGCCCCTGTAGTCAAACTTGTATCAAGGTGCGCTCTCCGCGATATCACCTAGTTGTATTCATCTCACCTCCCCGAGATGTCCACTCTCACAATTGAACCTTGAGCACCTTCGGTCACATTACCGGGAGCGGCCCCATTTGTGTTTAACATTTTGTGTTGGAGGCTGGCCTGCTCCTGGCGACCTGTGCCTCTAGTTCCCTCCCCCAGCTAATTTCTGGGATTAGTGTGGTCACACGCTATTTACATCATATCTTCTTTAAATATGCATTTATAATTGTATCCAACATTTATACCCACTCCTTTTGCACATGCTTTTGTATATTTCACGGTGAACATCTTTATGTAGCTCTACAAGTTTATTTATTAATTACATATTAGGATGGGATCATTCAATATATGTTCCAGTCTGTTGTTTGTTTTCATTTACGTGGCGTTGTTGTTTTCAGAGCCATTAGAGCACATTTTGTTATTTATGTGGTTTCCTGACTACGTGGCGCATCATGTGATTAAGCTCGCGTGTGGCGAGCGAAACGCGTCATGACAGGCACTATGCCTGTATATTTGTGGATTACCTTCAAATAAATCTACACTGCTTTCTTCACGACATTCGAGTTGTTTGAAGTCTTCTTTGGAGATTGCTGAGGTCCGTGCCTGAGTGTTCTGCCAGGATTGGCAGGCAGGAAGTTGGTGCGCGATTTTACTTAATCCGGAGCAGGCTGATTCCGGATTCACGGACCCTCCCAGTTCTACGAGGCACAGCTGTAAGTCAGCCGTCTACGCTCTGGCGTATTGGAGTTTACTCTGAAAGAGTTAGCAGTTGCTGTGCCCCCCGTTTGTGCTCAAGACATAAGTATCGGATTTCTTTCCTGACGGCGTAGAGCTGCAGAATCTGTCTGGTCGGAGTACCTGTGGAGCTGCATGTTTTGGCGCTGGTAAGGAGAATCTTCGCAATACTATGTTAAGTGCCTGAGATACGGGTTTTGGGATTCATCTCCGTAAAGTGATTTGGAGTTGCAGCAGTAAAGAAATTGCCATTTCCACTATGCTTTCCAGTGATGGGCTTTGGGAAAGGGAAACAGCGGCAGAGGCAGTGTTCCAGAATTTGCCAAATGTCAGTAATGAACAGACAGCTTCCGTTCATAATACCAGTACTAATGATGTGAGGTCCTTGTTAAGGACTCTTGAGAAACTTTTAAAAAACGAACTCACGAAGTGGTGGGAAAAGAAATCATTACAGAAATATCGTGATGCCAACCGTGTACCTAGAGGCCTTCGAGTTCTTATTGCCCCCACATTTGAGAACCCTAATCCGGCTATGTTGCAAGAATGGGCTGAAAACAACTTACAGGCTTCAATGAACATGATTCATATATTGATCAAATACGCTGAGATCGACCGGAATGCTCTGTTGGTTGAAATTGACCGCATCAATGGCCTGTTGGATGCCGCAGGTCAAACTGATTTGATAAATAAAGGGCGTGCTAATATCGACATCCATTTAAGAAACCATCAAGGCCCGCAAAATATTCAAATTCGCTCGTGATCAGAACGATTACGCTACGGGAAGGATTTTCACTTTTGCTAGAAAATTCGATAATTACAAACGACAAGCCCTGACTAGCAATATATCGGGTACAACACAAGGTATGGCCATCAGCAGCAATACGAGTGGTGACGTAGAATCCGAGACTATCTCTCTGACCTCCAACAGCGACTCAGAAGATGGTCGTCCTGGAACATCAGGGACCTCTGCAATCGGGTTAAGTAATTACACCCCAGGGGAAGAACTGAATTTTCTCCGGGAGGACCGGAGGTACACCTTGCGCCCCCGCAAACCTCAACAGCAGCAAGGGGAACCGTTAACCAACGCA
This sequence comes from Calotriton arnoldi, assembly GCA_963921515.1. Lineage (NCBI taxonomy): Eukaryota > Metazoa > Chordata > Amphibia > Caudata > Salamandridae > Calotriton > Calotriton arnoldi. Next base: position 5,307,135 of record CAWUFW010000169.1, on the reverse strand, counting down.
GGAGGGAGAGGCAGAGCAAACACCGCAAAAACTACCAGCAGAGGGAACACAAGAAGGAATTGGAAACAATAGCACAATACAGTCATCAATCTCACCGACACAATTTTGACGAAGGCTGAAACACAGCTCTTATCACTTGGACTTACGTACTGTCCTGAGAATCAATTCTCTTACAATCAAACAAGAATTGATGTTTTTAAATTTATTAGAAAAATAAAGCTTATCAAATATTTCAAGCTCAACAAACCTCTTGCAGTTCCTTCTGCTCCAGCACCAAGTACTGTCATTACCGACGGCACCCTTCAGGTGCGGGATATATCCAACTTGCAAGTATTACACTCTTTATCCACTGACAGTCCTAGTGAATCGACACAACAAACTATGACTTCAATGGGGATCATAACTAACAAAGCAGCTATGAGCCCGTTTCGCCCTGTATCTACATTCCTCCCATTGATGCCCAAAGATGCGGTAGATGTCTTCAACGACAGAGGTGTGGAGGAACTGAAAAATCTGAATAAAACCACGACATCTATTCAACAACGTAGAAACTATAAAAACATTCAATACCACACTTTGACCAAGAAATTAAAAAGTAATCATGACATTATCATCAATAAGTCTGATAAAGGTGATAATGTTGTTTTATGGCCTCGAACTCAATACTTGGCAGAAGCAAATCGCCATTTGTCTGAAGCATTATGCTACAGGAAATCATCAAGACAGGAAATACGGCTGGCCCATGACAAGGTGCGTAAATGCCTTTTACAATGGAAAAGGATGGGGCTACTCACCAAAGAGGAATTGAACTTTCTGAATGTAGAGCATCCTGTTACTCCTATTTTGTACTTTCTTCCGAAGGTTCATAAGAAGACCACCCCAGTCGGCCTATTATTCCAGCCCAAAAAAGCATGTTGGAGAATATATCTAAATATGTTGACTATTTTTTACAGCCCCATGTTGTTTCTTTGCCATCTTATGTGAAAGATACTACAGATTTCTTGAGGAAAATCAATGAAGTGTCATGGCAACCAAGTTATTGGCTTGTAGTAATGGACATTGAATCTTTATATACAAGCATTAATCATGTGGATGGTTTGGCTGCAACAAAATACTTTTTGGAGAATAGAGAAATCAGCATGAAAGCACATAATTGTATGCTAACTGAGATGATTGAACTATGCCTTTTCAATAATCATTTTGTATTCAATCAAGAGGTATTCCAGTAATTAAGAGGTGTGGCTATGGGGGCATGCTTCTCCCCCAGCTATTCATGCTTGCATGTTGGCTGGTGGGAGAAGTGAGTCCTCATGACCGAGCACAAAGAATGGTACAGACATGTAATACATTATTGGCGTTACATAGATGACATCTGTTTGATTTGGGATGGCACTAGAGAAGCGGCCAATGAGTTTGTTACAGCCATCAACTCTAATGAACAGAATCTGAAATTCACTGCCACCATACACAATCAAAGTGTGGAATTCTTAGATGTTTTAATTTATATCGGTGAAGGTAAAATCCACACTAAGCTCCACCGCAAATCTACTGCAGGAAATTCGATTTTACATGCTGACAGTTCGCACCCCCGTCATCTCATTAGGAGCATACCTTATGGCGAATTCGTGCATATCCGCCGAATTTGCAGCCTTGAAACTGTTTCAAAAGAATGTCAACATGAGGCTTTTTGTCGATTTTTGGACCGAGGCTATAAGAAATCTCAGTTAGTTCAAGCCTTGGAAAAAGCCAACAGCTTACCCAGAGAGGACTTATTGACACCCAAACACGACAGTGCATCAGTTTTGGTTTCGAACTGTGATAATACCAACAGTGACAAGTGTATGGTCCGACTGATTACTACTTTCAGTCAACAGGAACATCGAATTCGTAAAATCAATTATTCGCAATGGCCGATTATACTCACTGATATCACTTTAGGATCTATACTTCCCTACTCTGCCGGCCATTACCTTCAGGAGAGCACCCTCTATGAGGGATGCCTTAGTTAAATCTAGTCCTGAGACTGTACCAAAAGGCACATGGCTCACTAAGATGGGTTTTTATAAATGTAATTCATGCCGTGCCTGTACTTTTGCGACGAATACAACTCACTATGTAACTGCATTCAGTGATAAAAGAATTGAAATCAGGGAACATCTCACCTGTTGCACTGAATATGCCATATACAAACTACGCTGCACTTGTGGCCTTGAATACATAGGGAGCACGAAGATCCCTGTACACAAACGGATCCTACAACATGTGAGGGCCATTGTAAATTCTGATCCAAATTATCCAGTTGCCAGGCATTTTAAACTGGTCCATCAGAATAAACTCAAAGACTTAGAGTACACTGTGTTAGGTGCTGTTCCCATTCCCGGACGGGGAGGGAACCGAGAAAAAAGTTTGCGCCAACGCGAAACTCATTTCATTCTGGCCCTCGATACGAAAATGCCAAATGGTCTGAACACTAGTGAAGACATGCACAATTTTCTCTAGGTTATTACATCTCTTTTCCACGCATTATGATAGTAACTTTCTAAGAATATGTTCAGCCATATTGTTCTGAGTCTTCTTCACATCTATGATCTCCATTGGTAACAATTTGTAATGTCTGCTCTCCTAGATTTATATTTATATTAAGATTTATCTAGTTTTTCTGTGAACTATGAATACTTCTTTCGGCACTTGCACTTTATTACTATTCAGGCCTGAATAGTGTATATATGCTGCTATTTGAATGCGTTAGTTGTGCAGTACTACTTTTGCACAGATATTTGTTCACTTTGCACTTTATCACAGGAATTTGTTTTTACAGACTGGTTTTTATCATTGTATAAGCGTTGACTTCTTCATTGATGGGATTGAGCTACACTGCAGTTTTTGGTTTTTAATACTAATGCGTGTGTATATACACGTTTTATGAGCATTATTACGCCAATCTCCACACAATATCTTTGATGACTATAAGGGCTGAGAGAATGTTAGTCATGATACTGGGCATCTATGGCTGCTTGTAGAAATGACTATGGATTATTAACGAACAGCAAGGTGCCCACATTTGTATTCTGGTCTGATTGGATATTACAGTAGTATCTACTACGTATTAAGTGATATATTATGATGGGTTTTGACCAATAATGCACTAGAACTTTATGCTCCAAACAATCTTAAGCTTATTATCGCTATAATGTCAAATGTTTGTTTCCATTTGTCTGCTTTGTGTATTCACAATATGGTTTAAGTACACTGCCCTAAATCATCAATAGTGACGTTATTCATCTGTGATTTTGCGTATTTGCACATATTCTGGCGTCTCTGGCAATTTTTGCAGTCAGGCCTGTTGGGGTAAAAAATTATATATGCAAGCATTTGCACTTTTTTTCTATCGCATATTTGCACTCTATCAGTCATTTTAAGACATTGCGTATTTGCACATATATGTATAATAGGATTCCATATGCACTTGCACTTGATATTGCATTTTTACATTTTTGTATTCTAGTATTAATTGTACATTTTGCGTATTTGCACTTTTGAGGTGCTATTTACATCATATCATGATGACTATTGAGGCTGATTTTCTTCTTTAAATATGCATTTATAATTGTATCCAACATTTATACCCAACTCCTTTTGCACATGCTTTTGTATACTTCACGGTGAACATCTTTATGTAGCTCTACAAGTTTATTTATTAATTACATATTAGGATGGGATCATTCAATATATGTTCCAGTCTGTTGTTTGTTTTCATTTACGTGGCGTTGTTGTTTTCAGAGCCATTAGAGCACATTTTGTTATTTATGTGGTTTCCTGACTACCTGGCGCATCATGTGATCAAGCTTGCGTGTGGCGAGCAAAACGCGTCATGACAGGCACTATGCCTGTATATTTGTGGATTACCTTCAAATAAATCTACACTGCTTTCTTCACGACATTCGAGTTGTTTGAAGTCTTCTTTGGAGATTGCTGAGGTCCGTGCCTGAGTGTTCTGCCAGGATTGGCAGGCAGGAAGTTGGTGCACGATATATATATATATATATATCTATAACCTACTGGCGGTCGCCAGTAGGTATTAATAGTTAGGACCTAGTTTCCATATGAAAAGCGTTTTTTTGATTTGCCAATATCCTTGGCGCCATTTGACGAATCTTCGTGAAATTTTCAAAACTAATGGGGCGCTCCGGTCAGCTCCTGTCTTGAAAGTTTCGGGGTGATTCGTCAAGCAGGGGCCGAGAAAAAAGGGGGTCCCAAAACGCATTTTCTCCATGTTAATTTCCATAGGAACTTTTGTTGCCGCTACAGCCCGAAATGCTGACCGGAATTAAACCAAATTTGGCAGAGAGGTAGCTCATGGTCCAGAGTGCACTCTTCGCTTTAAATGGTGTAAATCCGTTCAGTAGTTCCTGAGAAATTTAAAAATATAAAATATCGATATCTGGTGACCGCGGTGGATTCGCGAACCCTCCCGAGCACGAGCTTCATTTTTATTGGCTGCCAACACTCCAAACCAGGAAGTGTTGGCAGCCATCTCGTGACTCGGTAACCGAGTCACAAGAAAAAAGGAGAAAAAAGATTAAAAAAACAAGAAAAGGGGGCAGGGTAGAAACACCCTGACCCCCTAGGCCTGCTCAGGGGGTCCCACAAGGAACCCCAGGGCCAAAAAAAGCATTTTTTTTTTTAAATCGTCTGAATTCGCGCTGGGTGCGCAAATCCGGCCGAAATGTTTTTTAAAAACGAAGCGCCGGCTCCCGCGTTTCGTTTGTTTTAAGCCCCCGGGTGGGCCAGGTCCTGGGGCAGTTCATAATTATGGTGTGGGAGCCCGTTGGGGTCCCCACAGCCCCGGAGACTGCCACCTCCCCGGGCCTTTGCTCATAATGTGCGTGGTGGGGGCTCCTGCCCCCCACGCTGCCCCGGGACCGCCACCTTCCCGGGGCCCTATCTTTATTAGGGGCGAGGGGGCCTTGTGGGCCCCCCCAAGCCCCGGGAACCGCCACCTCCCCAGGGCTCAAATTAAATTACAGGAGTGTGGGGGGCTCCTGCCCCTCCCCACACTGCCCGGGGCACAAATTGTTAATATGGGGGTCCATTACGGACCCCCGGCCCCGGGGCCCACCACCTCCCGGGGCTATGTCAATGTTGGGAGGGGGGCCACGCAGCCCCCCTCCTGGAGCCCTAGATGGCCCTGGGGACCGCCACCCCCAGGGCCGGCTCCTGCAATGTCCTGGGGTGCCCACCCCCGGGACATTGCCGTTTGCTATGGCAGGGCGGGAGCATGGCTCCCGCCCTGCCATAGCAAACACTGCTTTGCTTCTTGGAAGCGAGAGCAGGAAACCTGCATGTTAGCAGCTCCCCTTGCCCAAAAGCAATGCCGACTCCTGCAGGAGGCGGGGAGCCGGCAGGGATTGTGGGGGCACTGGGGCTCTCCCCATGGTCCACATCAAAGAGGCCAGGCCCCAGGGGATGGGGTCCCTGGGGCCAAAACTGGCCTCAGGAAGGGGGCCACGCGGCCCCCCTCCTTAAAAATAATTTTAAAAAAATAAAAATAAATATGTGGCCATGCCCCGGGGGATGGGGTCCCCGGGGCCAAAATCGGCCATGGGAGGGGGGACCCGCGGCCCCCTTCCCATTTAAAAAAAAAAAGCAAAAAAATGCTCAGGCCCTGGGGGATGGGGTCCCCATGCCCAAAAATAATAAAGGGAAGGGGGGCCACACAGCCCCCCTTCCAAAAAGCAAATTAAAAAAAGCTGGTGTCTCGTGGGAGGCCCCGCCCCCTCCCTGCACCACTGTGCAAATGCGCCACCTGGCGCATTCTAAGTTGGGGGATTAAGTCCCCTTGAATCCTGAGGGTCCCTGGGGGCCAACTAGCCCACCAGGTACCTCCAGTAAGCCCCACACAGTGGGATTGCTGAGAGGTGGCCTGAGGCCATGCCCCTTTTACACCACTCTGCAAACGTGCCTCTTGGCGCACTGCTGGTGGGGCAATGAGTTCCTCTTGTGTCCTGAGGACCTCAGGACTAAAGTGGACTTCATCCCCCGAGCAGCAGTGCGCCAGGAGGCGCTTTTGCAGAGTGGTGTTAAAAGGGGGTGTGGGCTCGGACCACTCTCAGCAATCCAGCTGTGTGGGGCTTACTGGAGGTACCTGGTGGGCTAGTTGGCCCCCAGGGACCCTCAGGATTCAAGGGGACTTAATTCTCCAACCCAGAACGTGGCAGGAGGCACGTTTGGAAAGTGGTGGAGAAAGGGGGCGTGGCCTGTGTCCACCTGTCAGCTATCCCACTATCTGGGGCATACTGGAGGTATCAGGTAGGGTAGTTGGCCTCTAAGGACTCCCAGCAGCGAAGGGGACTTTAATCCCCATCCAAGAGTGCGCCAGGAAGTGCGTTTGTAGAGTGGCGGGCAAAGGGCGCGTGGCCTGCTATGAGAACTTAGCAATCCTACTGTGTGGGACTTACTGGAGGTAATAGGAGGGGTAGTTGGCCCCCAAGGTTGACCTTAGGGGCTACTTACCCCTCCTGTTACCTCCAGTAAATCCCACACTGTGGGATTGCTAAGAGGTCTTCGGAGGCCACGCTCACCTTCTCTGCACCACTCTGCAAACGCGCCTCCTGGCACAGTACTGGTTGGGGGATAAAGTCCACTTTACTCCTGAGGGACTTTGGTGGCCAAGTAGCCCTCCTGGTACCTCCTGTAAGTCCTACGCAGTGGAATTCCTGAGCGCTGGTTGGAGGCCCAGCCCCCTTTCTCTGCCACTCTGCAAACACGACTACCAGTTAAAGAAGCATTTGTAATGTAATAGGTCTCGCATTTGCAAGAGTTAGAGCTATTAGCGTTGTAAATCTAAAAGTGTTTTATTAATGTTTCTTGGAGTGGAGTGGATGTAGGTTGTGTGTAGTGGAATTATGTGGTATGTTGTGCAGTGAAATTATGTGGATAGAAAGTATGTGACATTTAGTGTATAGGAATTATGTAGAGTGGGATTCTGTGTTACGGACAGCAATTATGTAGTATGGTAGTCTGTGTTGTGGAGTGGTAACCTCAGGTTTAGTCTTCCTCGTTTCCATAGAAGCTAAACTATGAACTCAATGAGACAAAAAAGAAGGAATCATTGAGGAGCACTTCTGGACCTAGTCAGAGGTATGAGCAGGGCCACTGGAATTATGTGACTGTTTGGCTGCACCAACTTTCGCACAATTATACATTTTCCGCATTAGCCACATAATTCATCATCTGCTGCCTAATCTGCAGATTTGTACAAAAAAAGCCTTGTTTCTAACTCAAATGGCTCAAACGTTACCACAAATGCAGCGACAAGTGTTACAGCATGGTGAAAGGTCCTTTGTAAACCTAGAATGGTCACCTGTTAATTATTGCTAAATGTGGGTGTTAAATTGGTACTAATGGTGTGCAAGCCACTCTTGCTTCTTTCTGCGCCTCTCTTGCCTCTTTCTGCATTTCTGTTGCTTCTTTCTGCACTTCTTTTGTTTCTTTCTGCACCTTTCTTGCTTCTTTCTGCACCCCTCTTGCTTCTTCTGCACCCCTCGTTCACACCCCTCTTCCCTCTTTCTGCACCTCTCTTGCCTCTTTCTGCACCCCTCTTCCTTCTTTCTGCACTCCTCCTGCCTCTTTATGCACTTCTGTTCCTTCTTTCTGCATTTCTTTTGTTTCTTTCTGCACCTCTCTTGCTCCTTTCTGCACCCCTCTTGCCTCTTTCTCCACCCCTCTTCCCCATTCTGCATGTCTATTTCTTCTTTCTGCACTTCTCTTGCCTCTTTCCCCACCCCTCTTCCCTCTTTCTGCATCTCTGTTGCTTCTTTCTGCACTTATCTTGCATCTTTCTGTACCTCTCTTGCTTCATTCTGTACCCATTGTGCCTCTTTCTACGCCCCTCTTCTCTTTCTGCACTCCTCTTGCCTCTTTCTGCACCTCTGTTCCTTCTTTCTGCCCTTCTTTTGTTACTTTCTGCACCTCTCTTTCTTCTTTCTGCACCCCTCTTGCCTCTTTCGCCATCCCTCTTCCCTCTTTCTGCACCTCTGTTGCTTCTTTCTGCACCTCTCTTGTCTCTTTCTCCACCCCTCTTCCCTCTTTCTGCACCTCTGTTTCTTCTTTCTGCACTTCTCTTGCCTCTTTCCCCACCCCTCTTCCCTCTTTCTGCATCTCTGTTGTTTCTTTCTGCACTTATCTTGCATCTTTCTGTACCTCTCTTGCTTCATTCTGTACCCATTGTGCCTCTTTCTGCGCCCATCTTCTCTTTCTGAACTCCTCTTGCCTCTTTCTGCACCTCTGTTACTTCTTTCTGCCCTTCTTTTGTTACTTTCTCCACCTCTCTTTCTTCTTTCTCCACCCCGCTTGCCTCTTTCTCCATCCCTCTTTCTGCATCTCTCGCTTCTTTCTGCACCCCTCGTGCCTCTTTCTGCACCACTTTTACCTCTTTTGCACCCCTCTTGCCTCTTTCTCCACTTCTGTTCCATCTTTCTTCACTACTCTTGCTTCTTTCTGCACCCCTCTTGCCTCTTTCTGCACCCCTGTTCCTTCTTTCTGCTCTTCTTATGTTTCTTTCTGCACCCCTCTTGCTTCTTTCTGCACCCCTCTCGCCACTTTCTCCACCCCTGTTCCCACTTTTTGCATCTCTGTTGCTTCTTTCTGCACTACTCTTGCCTCTTTTTCCACCCCATCCCCCTTTCTGCACCTCTGTTGCTTTTTTCTGTACTTCTCTTGCTTCTTTCTGCACCTCTGTCCCTTCTTTCTGCAACCCTTGTGTCTCTTTCTGCACCCCTGTTCCCTCTTTCTGCACCCCTCTTGCCTCTTTCTGCACTTCTGTTCCTTCTTTCTGCATTTCTTTTGTTTCTTTGTGCAACGCTCTTGCTTCTTTCTTTATCCCTCTTGCCTCTTTCTCCTTCCCACTTCCCCCTTTCTGCATCTCTGTTGCTTCTTTCTGCACTTCTTTTGTTTCTTTCTGCACCTCTCTTGCTTCTTTCTGCACCCCTCTTGCCTCTTTCTCCGCCCCTCCTCCCCCTTTCTGCATCTCTGTTGCTTTTTTCTGCACTTCTCTTGCCTCTTTCTGCACCTCTGTCCCTCCTTTCTGCAACCCCCGTGCCTGTTTCTGCACTCCTCTTCCCTCTTTCTGCTCCCCTTTTGTCTTTCTGCACCTCTCTTGCTTCTTTCTGCACCCCTCGTGCCTCTTTCACACCCCTCTTTCTGCACCCCTCTTGCCTCTTTCTGCACCTCTGTTCCTTCTTTCTGCACTTCTTTTGTTTCTTTCTGCACCTCTCTTGTTTCTTTCTGTATCCCTCTTGCCTCTTTTTCCACCCCACTTCCCCCTTTCTGCATCTCTGTTGCTTCTTTATGCACTTCTCCTGCTTTTCTGCACCCCTCTTCCCTCTTTCTGCACTCCTCTTGCCTCTGTCTGCACCTCTGTTGCTTCTGTCTGCACTTCTCTTGCCTCTTTCTGCACCCTCTTGCCTCTTTCTACACCTCTGTTGCTTCATTCTGCACTTCCCCTGCTTCTTTCTGCACTTCTGTTGCTTCTTTCTGCACTTCCTCGTGCCTCTTTCTGCAACCTTCTACCCTCTTTCTGCACCTCTCTTGCCTCTTTCCCCACCCCTCTTCCCTCTTTCTGCATCTCTGTTGCTTCTTTCTGCACTTATCTTGCATCTTTCTGTACCTCTCTTGCTTCATTCTGTACCCATTGTGCCTCTTTCTGTGCCCCTCTTCTCTTTCTGCACTCCTCTTGCCTCTTTCTGCACCTCTGTTCCTTCTTTCTGCCCTTCTTTTGTTACTTTCTGCACCTTTCTTCTTTCTCCACCCCTCTTGCCTCTTTCTCCATCCCTCTTCCCTCTTTCTGCACCTCTGTTGCTTCTTTCTGCACCTCTCTTGTCTTTCTCCACCCCTCTTCCCTCTTTCTGCACCTCTGTTGCTTCTTTCTGCACCTCTCGCTTCTTTCTGCACCCCTCGTGCCTCTTTCTGCACCCCTTTTACCTATTTTTGCACCCCTCTTGCCTCTTTCTCCACTTCTGTTGCATCTTTCTGCACTACTCTAGCTTCTTTCTGCACCCCTCTTGCCTCTTTCTGCACCCCTGTACCTTCTTTCTGCTCTTCTTTTGTTTCTTTCTGCACCCCTCTTGCTTCTTTCTGCACCCCTCTCGCCACTTTCTCCACCCCTGTTCCCCCTTTTTGCATCTCTGTTGCTTCTTTCTGCACTACTCTTGCCTCTTTTTCCACCCCCATCCCCCTTTCTGCACCTCTGTTGCTTTTTTCTGTACTTCTCTTGCTTCTTTCTGCACCTCTGTTCCTTCTTTCTGCATTTCTTTTGTTTCTTTCTGCAACTCTCTTGCTTCTTTCTGTATCCCTCTTGCCTCTTTCTCCTCCCTACTTCCCCCTTTCTGCATCTCTGTTGCTTCTTTATGCACTTCTCTTGCTTCTTTCTGCACCTCTCTTGCTTCTTTCTGCACCCCTTGTGCCTCTTTCTGCACCCCTCTTCCCTCTTTCTGTACCTCTGTTGCTTCTTTCTTCACTTCTTTTGTTTCTTTCTGCACCTCTCTTGCTTCTTTCTGCACCCCTCTTGCCTCTTTCTCCACCCCTCCTCCCCCTTTCTGCATCTCTGTTGCTTTTTTCTGTACTTCTCTTGCCTCTTTCTGCACCTCTGTCCCACCTTTCTGCAACCCCTGTGCCTCTTTCTGCACTCCTCTTCCCTCTTTCTGCTCCCCTTTTGTCTCTTTCTGCTCCTCTGTTGCTTCTTTCTGCACTTCTTTTGTTTCTTTCTACACCTCTCTTGCTTCTTTCTGCATCCCTCTTGCTTCTTTCTGCACCCCTCGTACCTCTTTCACACCCCTCTTTCTGCACCCCTCTTGCCTCTTTCTGCACCTCTGTTCCTTCTTTCTGCACTTCTTTTGTTTCTTTCTGCACCTCTCTTGTTTCTTTCTGTATCCCTCTTGCCTCTTTTTCCACCCCACTTCCCCCTTTCTGCATCTCTGTTGCTTCTTTCTGCACCTCTCTTTCTTCTTTTTGCATCCCTAGTGCCTCTTTCTGCACCCTCTTCCCTCTTTCTGCACTCCTCTTGCCTCTGTCTGCACCTCTGTTGCTTCTGTCTGCACTTCTCTTGCCTCTTTCTGCACCCTCTTGCCTCTTTCTACACCTCTGTTGCTTCATTCTGCACTTCCCTTGCTTCTTTCTGCACTTCTGTTGCTTCTTTCTGCACTTCCTCGTGCCTCTTTATGCACCCTTCTACCCTCTTTCTGCACCTCTCTTGCCTCTTTCCCCAGCCCTTTCCTCTTTCTGCATCTCTGTTGCTTCTTTCTGCATTTATCTTGCATCTTTCTGTACCTCTCTTGCTTCATTCTGTACCCATTGTGCCTCTTTCTGTGCCCCTCTTCTCTTTCTGCATTCCTCTTGCCTCTTTCTGCACCTCTGTTCCTTCTTTCTGCCCTTCTTTTGTTACTTTCTGCACCTCTCTTTCTTCTTTCTGCACCCTTCTTGCCTCTTTCTCCATCCCTCTTCCCTCTTTCTGCACCTCTGTTGCTTCTTTCTGCACCTCTCTTGTCTCTTTCTCCACCCCTCTTCCCTCTTTCTGCACCTATGTTGCTTCTTTCTGCACCCCTCTTGCCTCTTTCTCCACTTCTGTTGCATCTTTCTGCACTACTCTTGCTTCTTTCTGCACCCCTCTTGCCTCTTTCTCCACTTCTGTTGCATCTTTCTGCACTACTCTTGCTTCTTTCTGCACCCCTCTTGCCTCTTTCTGCACTCCTGTTCCTTCTTTCTGCTCTTCTTTTGTTTCTTTCTGCACCCCTCTTGCTTCTTTCTGCACCCCTCTCGCCACTTTCTCCACCCCTGTTCCCCCTTTTTGCATCTCTGTTGCTTCTTTCTGCACTATTCTTGCTTCTTTCTGCACCTCTGTCCCTTCTTTCTGCAACCCTTGTGTCTCTTTCTGCACCCCTCTTCCCTCTTTCTGCACCCCTCTTGCCTCTTTCTGCACCTCTGTTCCTTCTTTCTGCATTTCTTTTGTTTCTTTCTGCAACTCTCTTGCTTCTTTCTGTATCCCTCTTGCCTCTTTCTCCTCCCTACTTCCCCCTTTCTGCATCTCTGTTGCTTCTTTATGCACTTCTCTTGCTTCTTTCTGCACCTCTCTTGCTTCTTTCTGCACCCCTTGTGCCTCTTTCTGCACCCCTCTTCCCTCCCTCTGTTGCTTCTTTCTGCACTTCTTTTGTTTCTTTCTGCACCTCTCTTGCTTCTTTCTGCACCTCTCTTGCCTCTTTCTCCACCCCTCCTCCCCCTTTCTGCATCTCTGTTGCTTTTTTCTGCACTTCTCTTGCCTCTTTCTGCACCTCTGTCCCACCTTTCTGCAACCCCTGTGCATCTTTCTGCACTCCTCTTCCCTCTTTCTGCTCCCCTTTTGTCTCTTTCTGCTCCTCTGTTGCTTCTTTCTGCACTTCTTTTGTTTCTTTCTGCACCTCTCTTGCTTCTTTCTGCATCCCTCTTGCTTCTTTCTGCACCCCTTGTGCCTCTTTCACACCCCTCTTTCTGCACCTCTGTTCCTTCTTTCTGCACTTCTTTTGTTTCTTTCTGCACCTCTCTTGTTTCTTTCTGTATCCCTCTTGCCTCTTTTTCCACCCCACTTCCCCCTTTCTGCATCTCTGTTGCTTCTTTATGCACTTCTCCTGCTTCTTTCTGCACCTCTCTTGCTTCTTTTTGCATCCCTAGTGCCTCTTTCTGCACCCCTCTTCCCTCTTTCTGCACTCCTCTTGCCTCTGTCTGCACATCTGTTGCTTCTGTCTGCACTTCTCTTGCCTCTTTCTGCACCCTCTTGCCTCTTTCTACACCTCTGTTGCTTCATTCAGCACTTCCCTTGCTTCTTTCTGTACTTCTGTTGCTTCTTTCTTCACTTCCTCGTGCCTCTTTCTGCACCCTTCTACCCTCTTTCTGCACCTCTCTTGCCTCTTTCTGCATCCCTGTTCCCTTTTTCTGCACCTCTCTTGCCTGTTTCTGCAACTCTCTTGCCTCTTTCTGCAGTTCTCTTGCCTCCTTCTGCACCTCTGTTGCTTCTTTCTGCACTTCTCTTGCCACTTTCTGCCCCACTGCTGCTTCATTCTGCACTTCTAATGCTTCTTTCTGCACCTGTCTTGCTTCTTTCTGCACCCGTTGTCTCTTTCTGCACTCGTAATCCCCCTTTCTGCACTTCTCTTGCATGTTTCTGCACCTCTCTTCCCTCTTTCTGCACCTCTCTTGCCTCTTTCTGCACCTCACTTGCTTCTTTCTGTACCCCTCTTGCATCTTTCTGCACCCCTCTTCCCTCTTTGTGCAACTCTCTTGCCTCTTTCTACACCTCTCTTCCCTCTTTCTGCACCACTCTTGCCTCTTTCTGTTTTTCTGTTGCTTCTTTCTGCACTTCTCTTGCCTCTTTCTGCACCCTTTGTGCCTCTTTCAGCACCTCTGTTGGTTCTTTCTGCACTGATCTTGCTTCTATCTGCTACTCTCTTGCACATTTATGCACCCCTCTTGCCTTTTTCTGCAGTTCTCTTGCCTCTTTCTGCACCTCTTTTGCTTCTTTCTGCACTTTTCTTGCCTCTTTCTGTACCCCTCTTGCCTCTTTCCGCACCTCTGTTGGTTTTTTCTGCACTGCTCTTGCTTCTTTTTACACCTCTGTTGCAAATTTCTGAATCCCTCTTGCCCCTTTCTGTATCCCTCTTCCCTCTTTCTGCACCTCTCTTGCCTCTGTCTGCACACCAGTTCCCTCTTTCTGCACCCCTTTTGCCTGTTTCTGCAACTCTCTTGCCTCTTTCTGCACCTCACTTGCCTCTTTCTGCACTTCTCCTGCTTCTTTCTGCACCCTTCTTCCCTTTTTCTGCATATCTCTTGCCTTTTTCTGCATATCTCTTGCCTCTTTCTGCACCTCTCTTGCCTCATTCTGCACATCTCTTGGTTCTTTCTGCACTGCTCTTGCCTCTTTCTGCACCCCTCTTGCCTCTTTCTGCACCTCTGTTGCTTCTTTCTGCACTTCTATTGCTTCTTTCTGCACCTCTCTTGCTGCTTTCTGCACCCCTGTTGTCTCTTTCTGCACCGCTGTTGTCTCTTTCTGCACTTGTCTTTCCTCTTTCTGCACCTCTCTTGCTTCTTTCTGCACTTCTCTTGCTTCTTTCTGTACCTCTCTTGCTTCTTTCTGCACCCTTCTTCCCTTTTTTGCATCCCTCTTGCCTCTGTCTGCTGTTCTCTTGCCATTTTCTGCACCTCTCTTGCCTCTTTCTGCACCTCACTAGCCTCTTTTTCACTTCTCTTGTTTCTTTCCACATCTCTGTTGCTTCTTTCAGCAATTCTCTTGCCTCTTTCTGCACTTCTCTTGCTTGTTTCTGCACCCCTCTTGCGTCTTTCTGCACCTCCGTTGCCTCTTTTTGCACCTCAGTTGCTTCTTTCTGCACCCCTCTAGCCTCTTTCTTTCTGCACCCCTCTTTTCTCTTTCTGCACCTCTCCTGCCTCTTTCTGCACCCCTGTTCCCTCTTTCTGCACCTTTCCTGCCTGTTTCTGCACCTTTCCTGCCTGTTTCTGCACCTCTCTTGCCTCTTTCTGTACCTCTGTTGCTTCTTTCTGCACTTCTCTTGCTCTTTCTGCACCCTTTGCGCCTCTTTCAGCACCTCTTTTGCTTCTTTCTGCACTTCTCTTCCTTCTTTCTGCACCCCTCCTGCATCTTTCTGTACCTCTCTTGCCTCTTTGTGCACCTCTCCTACCTTTTTCTGCACCCATCTTGCCTCTTTTTGCACCTCTGTTGGTTCTTTCTGCACTGCTCTTGCTTCTTTCTGCACCTCACATGCCTCTTTCTGCACTTCTCTTGCTTATTTCCACACCCCTGTTGCTTCTTTCAGCATTTCTCTTGCCTCTTTCTGCACTTCTCTTCCTTCTTTCTGCACCCCTCCTGCCTCTTTCTGTACCTCTCTTGCCTCTTTGTGCACTTCTAGCTCTTTCTGCACCCCTCTTGCCTCTTTTTGCACCTCTGTTGGTTCATTCTGCACTGCTCTTGCTTCTTTCTGCACCTCACTTGCCTCTTTCTGCACTTCTCTTGTTTCTTTCTACACCTCTGTTGCTTCTTTCAGCAATTCTCTTGCCTCTTTATGCACTTCTCTTGCTTGTTTCTGCACCTCTCTTGCATCTTTCTGCACCTGTTGCCTCTTTCTGTACCTCACTTGCTTCTTTCTGCACTCCTCTTGCTTCTTTCTGCACCCCTCTTGCCTCTTTTTGCACCCCTGTTCCCTCTTTCTGCACCTCACTTGCTTCGTCCTGCACCCCTATTGCCTCTTTTTGCACCCCTGTTCCCTCTTTCTGCACCTTTCCTGCCTGTTTCTGCACTTCTCTTGCCTCTTTCTGCACCCTTCGAGCCTCTTTCAGCACCTGTTGCTTCTTTCTGCACTTCTCTTCCTTCTTTCTGCACCCCTCCTGCCTCTTTCTGTACCTATCTTGCCTCTTTGTGCACCTCTCCTGCCTCTTCCTGCACCCCTCTTGCCTCTTTTTACACCTCTGTTAGTTCATTCTGCACTGCTCTTGCTTCTTTCTGCACCTCTTTTGCAAATTTCTGTATCCCTCTTGCCTCTTTCTGCACCCCTCTTCCCTATTTCTCCACCTCTCTTGCTTCTTTCTGCACTTCTCTTGCTTCTTTCTGCACTGCACTTCCTTCTTTCTGTACCTCTCTTGCAAATTTCTTTATCCCTCTTACCTCTTTCTGCACCCCTGTTCCTTCATTCTGCACCTTTCTTGCCTGTTTCTGCACCTCTCTTGCCTCTTTTGGCACCTCTGTTGCTTCTTTCTTTTTCTTGCCTCTTTCTGCACCTCTGACTTAGAGGTAGTTTTAATCCCCCTGCCCTATTATGTACTAGGGCCTTACAGGGGAGGTCATGCCAATCACAGGGGTACCCCAACCCATAGTGTACCATAGTGTTTTCACTGTATTCTAAGTGTCTTTCAGCATAGCACTGGCTCCGGGCCTGGTTAGTCAGAGTCAGTTACCACCAGTACCAGTCAGCAAAACGTTGGGGGCACAGGATGACTTTGCAACACTGCCTCTTTCTGCACCTTTGTTGGTTCTTTCTGCAAATCAATTGCTTCTTTCTGCACCTTTCTTCCTCTTTCTGGACTTCTGTTGCCTCTTTCTGCATTTCTCTTGCTTCTTTCTGCGCCTTTCTTCTTCTTTCTGCACATGTCCTACCTCTGTAGGCATAGTTAGAAATTAGCATTTAAAAAACCTTAGAAATTCACTGAAATAAACCATAGGTTTCAGGGACGTTATAGTTAGAAATTAGCATTTAAAAAACCTTTGAAATTCACTGAAAAAACCATAGGTTTCAGGGACGTTATAGTTAGAAATTAGCATTTAAAAAACCTTAGAAATTCACTGAAAAAACCACAGGTTTCGGAGACGTTATAGTTAGTTGGACATTTCACTCGTACAAAACCAGAGAAATTCGGCCGTTATAGTTAGTTGAGCTAACTATAACTCGCACCCCCGCAATGCACTGCTGATGACGTCACATATTACATCATTCATGACATGGTCAGTGACATCACTGATGACATCTCAAATGACATCACTGATGACATCACCCACGTGATAATCTGATGCACCTCCTCACACCCTAATATAACCTTTGATACACCCACCCTAAAATACAGACTACCATTTTCGAAACCATATACACACCAATACCAGTTACTAGGATAGGATAGGATAGGGATTTATAAAGTGCACTAAAACCCGAGGGTGCCAAGGCGCTGAGCGGACGGGAAGAGGAGAGGAGAAAGAGAGGCTACTGACTAAATTGAGAAAAGCCAGGTCTTCAGTAGTTTTTGAACACCGGAAGGGATTCCACCTGGGAGATCAAGGAGGGTAGAGTATTCCAAAGTTTGGCCGCCGCCACCGAGAAGGAGAGGCCGCCCCATCTGGCTTTGCGAACTCTAGGGATGATCAGTTTTTTCTGGGATGAAGATCTCAAAGTCCTCCCAGGCGTGTACCATTTAAACATGGTTTTCAGCTGTTGCGAACCTATATTGTGCAGGGCCATGTGAACCGTGCACAGGGTTTTGAAAGAGATTCGCTTCCTAATAGGGAGCCACTGCAGGGTGGGAAGCCCCTCCTTTGCTCAATGCCTTTTCGGGATATTAAGCATCAGCCTAGCGCTGCGTTTTGTATACCCTGAAGCCTGTTCAGGGAGGCCGTACTAGTATTCAGATACAAGGCATTACAGTAGTCAAGCCGGGAGGTAACCAGTGCAATGACTGTGGGCCGGTGGAGTGCTGATGGAATATACGGGAGCACCTTTCTGAGAGTCTTCAGAATGTAGGAGCAAGTACTGACCTGAGCCTCAAAAGTCAGGCCCGCGTCAAAAGTAACCCCCAAGTTTTTGACTGTCTTGGCGGGAACGGGGAGTGGGCCACAAGCTCCCGGCCACCAGCATTTGACCAGATTGAGGTCTGGGGACCAAAAACTAGGCTACATACCCATTCACTGATTCCTAGGTCTACACACACATCCTCTCATTCACCCATACAGTCACTCATACATGCAGTCACTCATCAATACAGCACTATCATTTGCATTCATACACCTATACAGACACTCACACACTGCCACTCATCCATAGAGTTACTCACACACCTTGTCAGTCATGCAAAGAATCAATCACACTCCCATTTACTCACCTATACAGTTATACACACACCACCTCACTTATTCATACAGATACTAACAAATACTTACTCTCTTCTACAATCACTGACTCAAGCACACACTCATCCAAACAGCCACTCTCACAATCACTCACTCTCACATATAGTCATTTATATACTCCAACACTCACATACACTGCCTTTCACATATGTAGTTACTCACACATGTACCACTGAGACATCCATTCACTCACCAACACACCCATACACACACTCACCCCCATACAGCCCTTCACAGATGCACTCTTGAACCCATACACCCAGTGAATCACCCACTCACACATCTATGCACAGAGTCACACAGCCCCCACCCACACAGACACTCAGGCACCCATACAGATACTCAGACAACCAATCAATAACCCATATAGACACTCATGTAGCTACTCACCAACACATGCAGCCGCTTACATACCAACTGACAGACTGATACAGACATTCACACAGTTTAGTCACTAACCCATGCATTTAGTAAGACATGTTTAATCACTCACTTATACAGTCAGTCACGCACCTACTAAATCATCCATTCAGACACTTATACACCCACTCATTCTTCAATACACCTTGGCATATATATATATATATAAAACATATTTAAACTTTACAGAAACACACAGTCACTGGATGATGTCATCAGTGATGTCATCAGTGATGTCATTTGAGATGTCATCAGTGATGTCATCAGTGATGTCACTGACCATGTCATGAATGATGTAATATGTGACATCATCAGCAGTGCATTGCGGGGGCGTGAGATATAGTTAGCTCAACTTACTATAACAGCCGAATTTCTCTGGTTTCGTACGAGTGAAATGTCCAACTAACTATAACGTCCCTGAAACCTGTGTTTTTTTCAGTGAATTTCTAAGGTTTTTTAAATGCTAATTTCTAACTATAACGTCCCTGAAACCTATGGCTTTTTCAGTGAAAAAATAAATATATATATATATATATATATATATATATATATATATATACACACACATACCTATGTGTGTGTGTCAAACCACCGGGATGACTCATCATTTCCGCTATTGTAGGGTTACATGAAAATATGTCCAAATACACTGACTATTTCCTGCAGCCTAATGTCCAGCGTTTACCATCTTTTATTAGGACACCTGATATTTTATTTATGACATGCCATGGGAGGACAATTTCATCTTACTGTCCCTAGGGATGGGCTAAGAGCTATTGAACTCTATTTAAGCAACAGACCACTTTCACTGCACAAACATACTCAAATGTTAATTATGATGATCCAGGAATGTCTGTTTAACAACTTTTTTTTGTTTGACAACTGCATGTAGCTCCAGATATGAGGGACCACGATGGGTGCCTACTTCTCCCCCAGCTACGTGTCTTTACTCATGGGCTGGTGGGAGGAGTGGGTGCTCAGGGTGGAGCACTCCAAAGCATGGGATGAGAATATTGGTCTGGCTGCACTATATTGATGATCTTTTTGTCATTTGGAGGGGGTCAGAACAGAGTGCCAAAGACTTCTTAGCGAATATCAGTGTGAATAACCTGAACCTTCATTTCACAGGGGAAGTTAGTACCAACATGATACTCACTCATGCACCCACTCACAGACCCACAAAGACACTCATGCACCCACTCACAGACCCAATCACTCACTCACACACCCACTCACAGATCTACACATGCACTCCTACACCCTCTTACACAGCTATGTACACACCCATACAGTCACTCACACACCCATTTATAGACCCATACAGTCACTCACACCTCCACTCACCTACCTATACAGCCACTCACACACCTACTCTCAAAAGTTGCAGGTTACAGTTAGGTAATAAAATAAAAATTTAAGTTAAAATTCACTGAAAAAACCCAAAGATTACAGGGTCATTATAGTTAGGAAAGAGAAGTAAAAAAGCCTTAGAAACTCACAGAAAAAAATCAAAGGTTACAGAGATGTTATAGTTAGGCTCAGATTTCACTTGTACAATACCATTGAATTTCAGCAGTTATATTTATCTAAGCTAACTATAACTTACGCCCCCCCAATGAACTGCTTATGACCTCACATATTACATCACTTATGACATGGTCAGTGACATCACTCATGACATCATTGATCACACTCAAATGACATCACTTATGACATCATCCACAGAACCACTCACCCACCCACTCACACCCCTATACAACCTCTAATATGCCCATTCACAGATCCATACAACAACTCGCATACCCATTCACAGACACATACAACTACTGATACACACACACTCACTCACTGATACAGTCACTCACACAATCACTCACTCACCCTTAAAGTCACTCACACAGCCAATCACAGGCCCATACAGCTACTCATACACCCACAACACCACTCACACACCTACTCACAGACCCATACAGCCACTCACACACTCACTCATACACCCATACAAACACATACCCATTCACACACCCACATAGCCACTCACACAACCATTCACTCACCCATAGTCACTCACACAGCTACTTAATCACCCATACAGCTACTAACAGAGCTACTTACACACCCATACAGCCACTCACACATCGATTCACTCATCCAAAAAACCAGTGACAAACCCATTCAGACAACAATACAATCACTCACCCACCCACTCACTCACTCATCTATACAGCCTCTCACACAAATACTTACTGTGCAAAACAGCCACTCACATACCCATACACCCACTTGCACACCCAGTCAGTCACCCATAGAGCCATTTACACAGCAACTCAGTCACCCATAGAGCCATTTACACAGCAACTCAGTCACCCATAGAGCCAGTTGCACATACACTCATCCACCCATAGAGCCACTCACACAGCCACCAGTACCCGATACAGCCACTCACACACACTCACCCACCCATACTGCCACTCACACCGTCACTCACTCACCCACCCACCCATAAAGCTACTCACACACTCACTAACTCACCCATACAGCCACTCACACTCATATAGCCACTCAAACACCCACTCCCACACTAATATAGTGGCAGTGCCACTGAGATGACAAACATTAGAAACAGTATCACTTATTAATTGTACAAAAAAAAAGTAATTTAACTTGTGCAGTACCTTCAAAAATGTTTACAAAACACTGGATGACATCATGAGTGATGTCATTTGAGATGTCATCAATGATGTCACTAACCATGTCATGAGTCATGTAATATGTGAGGTCATAAGCAGTGCATTGCAGGGGCGGAAGCTTAGGTAACTATAGCTGCTGAGTTTTAATAGGTTTGTGAGTGAAATCTGAGCCTAAATATAATGTCCCTGTAACCTTTGTTTTTTTCAGTGAATTTCTAAGTTTTAAAAAAAAATTCTATTTCCTAACTATAATGTCCCTGTAACCTTTATACACATAGATTTAGTCCAGAAAATGAGTGTAAATTCATGGGCATGGGTGTAAGCTTTGGCTGGTGTACAATTTACGCTAGGAAACAAGCATAAGACTTGAACTCAGGATCTAGTGATTTATTTAAAGGGCATAATTCATGAGAGTGGAACAGGAATGCCAACACATTTCAGTTCTCTAGGAACTTTTTAATGAACATATATGTGTTGAAAGAGACAGTTCAAAGAAAACCATTTCATTAGAAAAACATTACTGAGAAATCATGCATTCTTACTAATTTGTCGTACAGTTTTGGCATAAAATATGTGGTACGCTACTATTTCTCATTGTTAACATATATTCTGTTGCAGATTTGCTGTACTTTCTCATTTTTAAGTACAATAAAATAATCCTGTTTAGTTATTCCTGTTTTTCCCTTAAAATTGTTTTGCCTTTAAATTGATATTTTTAATTTTTGGCATATTCATATTATTAAAAAATGTAATACAGATGCAACACATTTTGTCTGCTTCAATGCAAGCAGAACGAACATGTTCGAGACTTATAGAGAGGAAATCCAGCCACAAAGAAAGTTAGCTCTGTATAGAGAGAACTACACAGGTACAGGTGGGTTGCTCTTCAGACAGTTCATCTTAAGGGAGAGGTTTTAGCTTGAAAAAGATTAAAACAATTCCACAAAAATGTGAGAAAATGCAGCAAATTAGACTCACAAAAATTACATTCTAAGGTCCATTGATATATAAGCAAATACAATGCAATTCTAAACAGCAAACAAATATATATTTAATACAAATCCTTAAGGCTTAAGACGTAACCCTGTAAGGAACTCTCATATTGTCAACATGATTGGCTGCCCAGTCTGCCTCTTTTCTTGCACCTCCCGGACCCCACCCTACAAATATTTTATTTGTTTATTTGACCTAACAGTTAACCCTTTTGGTGCTTGCGTTGGCCAATGGCTGATGCAAGCACTACCTCCCTGGTGCGGCGCATGTCCAATGGCCGACACCAGGGAGGGCCCCCTTTAATCCTCCGGTTGTTTTTTTTTCCCCCTGGGGGAGACGAGGAAGGCTTTCCGCGTCTCCCCCCCCTCCCGCCCATCTGTGACATCAGCACGCCGCGAGGCGCTCTGATGTCACTGTTTTCCCCACCGGAGCCGAGGACAGCCGCAGGTAAGGCCGCGCTCGACTCCGATGGGGAAATCAGGCTGAAAAAGGCCTCCCCAGCTTTTTTTTTTTTTTTTTAAATGGCGGCGAAATTGTCAGGGGGTCGGTCCTCCTGCTCAGTTGCCGACCCCCTGTGGGGGCAATTCTTTTTTTTTATAGTCATGTGCTTTGCGTGGGGGCCACAATCGGCCCCCAGGGAAGCCACAACTATAAACAAAAATAGAGAAAGAGAGATCTCTCTATATATATATATATAATGAGAGAGAGAGAGAGAGAGAGAGTCTCTCTTTCTCGCTGTAGATGATATATGTATATATATATATGTATCTATATACATATATATATGTATATTGATATATATACATAAGTCATCTACAGAGAGAAAGATATATATATATGTATTTATATATCACCTTTCCACCTCCTCGAGTCTGCCGGGACACAGTCGCAGCGGTGCACGCCAGGGTCTGAGACAGCCCTGTTTCAATTCCACTCGCCACATACAAAAGTTGCACGTGCACACTCCTTCCGCCGAAATGAAGCACAAATTCAAAAGTGCTTGGGAATGGTTTTTATTTTACGGTACCAAGCCGGAAAAAAAAACAACGCGTTTCGGCGTCAACACGCCTTGCTCACGGGTAAATTCATTACTTTTTTTCTACAACTATGAATGTTATGAAA
This sequence comes from Calotriton arnoldi, assembly GCA_963921515.1. Lineage (NCBI taxonomy): Eukaryota > Metazoa > Chordata > Amphibia > Caudata > Salamandridae > Calotriton > Calotriton arnoldi. Next base: position 5,284,206 of record CAWUFW010000169.1, on the reverse strand, counting down.
AGGTCCCCAAAGATGATGTAGAGAATGCCAATGGGGTTTATCATGGTATGTTAAAAATGTGCCACACGCAGGGAATTCTGGAATGGGATGAGTACTCTTATCTTTTGAAACGCTCTCCCAAGACACCAATTCTCTGTTTACTACCCAAACTACATAAGGATCCACTAAGACCACCAGGGAGACCTATTGTGTCTTCTATGGACTCATTATTGGAAAAAACTTCCAAATATATTGACCATTTTTTGCGACCGTATGTAGAGACATTACCGTCCTACATACAGGATAGCAAAGATTTTTAAATAAAATCAAGGATCTGGTTTGGCAAGAAGATTTTTACTGATAACTTTGGATGTCTGCAGCCTGTACACATCCATCAAGCATATTGATGGTATCCAGGCGTGCAAACATTTTTTTAAATCACGTTCCATCTCTTTCTTGCAACATAATGAAATGATATTGCTGATGATCAAATTTTGTCTTGAAAATAATTTTTTATTTTCAATGAGATTTTTACAGACAAAAACAGGGGACTGCTATGGGCACCTGCTTTGCTCCCAGTTATGCTAACCTCTTTATGGGGTGGTGGGAGCAGCAGGTGCCCAAAGCCTTTAAACAATATAACGACCACATTATAATGTGGTTACGTTATATTGACGATCTTTTATCATTTGGCAAGGCAGTCAGGAACAAGCTATTGATTTTGTCTCATTTCTCAATACAAATGATGTTAATCTTAGATTTGAAGGCAATATGAGTGATACTTGTATTGAGTTTTTGGATTTGCAGATAGAGGTGGTGAATGGTCAAGTAACATCTAGACTTTTTCGTAAGAAAACTGCAGGGAATACCTTTCTTCATGCAGAGAGCGGACACTCTAAGGTGTTAATTCAAAGTATACCTTATGGTGAGTTCCTCCGGGCTCGGAGGAACTGCAGCTCAGATAAAGATTTTGAGAAGGAATGTGAGTGTATGATTACCAGATTTCTAAACAGAGGCTATACTGCTAGGTCTATTAAGGTTGCACATGAAAAAGCAGCAAATCTCAAAAGGGATGAGCTACTAGCTCCTAAAAACAGTGCCAGCAAAGGAGATGATAACATCATTAGATATGTAACCACTTATAATTCTGGTTCACAAGAATTGAAGAAATGTCTCAAAAAGCATTGGAAAATTTTAAAAACTGAGCCTACTTTGGAGGGGGTGCTGAAAGATTTTCCGAACATCTCATTCAGAAAAGCCAACTCTCTTAAGGACATACTTTGCACTAATGAAATCACACTCACTAAATCTATCAGCTCAGGTATCCAAGGTTTCTTTACTTGCATGTCTTGTAAAGCGTGCAAGTTTTAGTTCTAATGTTAAAAAGGTTCTGTACCCAGTAACAAACACAGAGAGACAAATAGAAAAACATTTGACTTGTCTTTCTGACTTCTGTGTGTATGTGCTAAGATGCCCATGCCCCAAGCAGTATGTAGGCAGTACAATGTTTCCTGAAAAGAAACGTGTTGGAGCATATGCGGGCAATACAAAACAAAGACAAGGGGTACCCAGTTGTGCGCCATTTTGAAGAATCTCATAAGAGTAATCGATTTGCTGCGCTTTTTTGTCATTGATCAAGTCCCTGCAAATATCCGCCAACTTGAATCTAAATATATTTTGGAGTTAGACACCAAAATTCCACGAGGTCTGAATTCTGAAGAGGAATTATCCTGGTTTTTGGGTGACTAAGATGAATAGCAGTATAGTGTGTCTATTTACTGTTTGGGTTTTTAAATAATTGAAATTGCGAGATTACATCAATTCGCAGAGGAAGTAATTGTGAAATATCTCTCCTCTCTCTCTCTTTTATGTTTTTATGTTGAGTAATTTTAAGAGGTTGATGTCAGGTGCTATCTGTATCCGAAATTTTTTTTTACTTAAAATATTTTAATCTGCACTGTCACTTTTTGATATGTCACATTTGCACTGTTTATGTTGTTTTGCGTAACACTGTAATTAATGATTAGGCCATGATATTTGATTTTTGCTCCCTTCTTTCTTGTTGTAGGTGATGAGACACTATTGAAACAGGAGCAGTATGAAGAAACTCCCTTGATTATTGTTAGATCAAGACTATAAACATGAGGAGGAAGAGCTATTGGGTCCAAGAGGCTTTGTAATAGCAATAGAGAAATAGCTAGGGAATGCCTCTATTAGCTGTCTATGACTGGTTAAAATGCCCACTTGGGCGCTATAGGGGTATATATATCTCTCTTTTTCTTACAATGTGCACATTAACCCACTTGGGATTTATTAACACATTATCATAGCCATATGTTAAAAGTTTATTATGATGGATATAGATATGTCCTCGCCTAGATCAAGAAAGGGTATCAGTACGGCGGGGATGGTATGATGTACAGAGTATTATTTGTTGTTATTGATATTGATATGAACCTTATACTGTCAATTATTCAGCTATTTGCTTTGATTTATGTATAGTCTCATACCGCCTAGACAAAATACTATAATTTGTAGAAAGACCACTATTTGATAGAAAAAAGAAAAGAAAAAAAAAGGGAAATATGGCATAATTTGTTAAGCCAAAATTTTGCCCTATTGGGGGTTGCAATGTTTGACCATCTAAATAATAGGGTGGAAGTTGAGTAGAATCATGTTTGAAAAATTCTGGGGAGACCAATAATGTGTTTGTATTCGTTAATTGTTCCCCACAGTATAAGGAATCTCTCGGATGAGGATTCTATGTTGTAGAAACGGTGAAGTTCCGACTTTTTCATCAAACACTTGATATTCTCAAATGAAATCTGAGAGTAATCATGTTTTCAGCAAAAATAGTATCATTATCATACTTGTAAACCGACTGCAAAATGGCCGATCTTTAGCAAACATTGATGTCACGCTTTCACTTTTTGTCCAATTTTTATGTTGTTGATTAGTTCACGTTGCACGTGATTTGGTGTGTATATGAATGTAGAAAAAAAGTAATGAATTTATCTGTGAGCAAGGTGTGTTGACGCCGAAACGCGTTGGTTTTTTTTCCGGCTTGGTACCGTAAAATAAAAACCATTTTCAAGCACTTTTGAATTTGTGCTTCATTTCGGCGGAAGGAGTGTGCCCGTGCAATTTTTGTACGTGGCCAATATGTATTTATATATATGTATATATATATAGATACATACATTTCACAAACAAAAGTTACCCCTTTGGATGAGCCAAACACACAGGTAGGTAAAGTTCTTCGTGTTTAATTCAGGAAGCTGGAAAGTGAACATCTCGCAACAATTCAGATGCCGACGCGTTTCGTGATCAAACTCACTTCTTCACAGGCATGATGATTAGAACAACCACAGAGCATGCTGGGCACGTTCTTTTAAGTTCAAGATACCCGCCCAGTGGCTACTGGCAAAGCCTGATGGTACCTGTAGTGCCTGATGTATTCCCTCAGTGGGGTGCTGTGCGCTCCCACCATAACATCAGTGAAAGCCCCAGTGGGTTTGCGGAAAATGTCACTGCAACCAGGCTGCTCCGTAAAACTTCCGGCACGACCTCCTGTCCTGATGAAAACCTTATGGCATCATTTACGGACCGCTGCTGCGCGGCGGGGCTTAATCCACGACTGGGTCAGCCGTCTTTAAATTCCACAAACAAAAGTTACCCCTTTGGATGACCCAAACACACAGGTAGCTAAAGTTCTTCGTGTTTAATTCAGGAAGCTGCAACATGGAAAGTGAACATCTCGCAACAATTCAGATGCCGACGCGTTTCGTGATCAAACTCACTTCTTCACAGGCATGATGATTAGAACAACCGCAGAGCATGCCGGGCACGTTCTTTTAAGTTCAAGGTACCCGCCCATTGGCTACTGGCAAAGCCTGATGGTACCTGTAGTGCCTGATGTATTCCCTCAGTGGGGTGCTGTGCGCTGCTACCATAACATCAGTGAAAGCTCCGATCAAATTAATATTATTACACCAAGATCAGATACGTTATTAAACAGTTCGTATTTTGAAGTTTCTGTCCATTTCTATATAGTTTCCATATTCTGTGCCACCAACAAAACCATTTTGTATTATGGCAAAAATCACCTTTAATGGTGATTTTTGCCGTAATACAAAATGGTTTTGTTGGTGGTACAAAATATGAAAACTATATAGAAATGGGCAGAAACTTCAAAATACGAACTGTTTAATAACGTATCTGATCTTGGTGTAATAATATTAATTTGATCGGGTTTTAATTCACTGCACTTATAATAAATTTGATTTTGCACTGTTTGTAATTTTTCATGAGAAATGCACATGGGACTTCATCTCCCAGAAATCTGTGGAGAGATTCCCCTGTTAGACAGGAAATGACGTGAAGCGCTTTGAATTGTGAAAAACAAGGGATATCGCGCTAAAAATTAACCGTGAGCAAGGTATTACAAAATACCGAAACGCGTTGGTTGTGTCTGTGCTGCTGCTAAATGGATTTAAGAATAAATTAACTTGCCTTAATATCACTGCAAGAGTGCGACACGTTTTTCTTCAGTAATGGAGGATTTGATGGATATTTAGCGGTTTGGTTCAACCGCGGTGGTGACGCACCTAATTGAGCGCCAACGACCCGAGCGAAGGAGAACCAAGTTCGGGTGGATTGTTAAGCCCGGGACGGTGCTCGCCGACAAAGAGACTCTGAGAACAAAAGTCACAATCAAGCAGATACGCGCCACTCGGAGTGCAACCCCGAGGTAAGAGCGTGTGGCTGGATGGTTGACGGAGTGAAAAAAGAAAGAAAGCCGTGAATAAATACCTTATCGGCTAGTCGGTTGTTTAGTGGGGAACGTGAGACAAAGTAGCGGTGAAAAGTATTGCAACAATGTCTCAATGGAAACTGGCAATGGAATAGAGCTACTAATTTGTCGCAGCAACGGAACCCCAATTGCAGGCTAAAAGGCAACAATAACAACTAGATAAATCAATTATAGACCGAGTTTGAGCAAAATCTCGGTAAATTAAGGAAATAGCACAGACACAAAGATGGAAAAGAGGGAGGCCAAAAGACAAGAACTGTTGACAACAATGTTCGAAAAAGGAAGTATGGTAAAAGAGCCAGACAAACAAAATGTGTCTGGGAAAACTGACACTAAAAGTAGACTGAGAGTGTGGGAGAAATTGAGCAGGAAAGAGATCAACAAGTCTTGAGAAATGATAACGTTAAGGAAATATCTGGAGGTACAGCGCGTGCCCAGAGGGCTAAGGATTATGCTAATGCCCAGTCAGCAAGATGCAACAAACGAATTATTGCAAGAATGGGGCGAGTATACGTTAAATTCATCTTTGGGTCTAATTAAAATACTTGTAAAACACATTGAAATCGCATTACAAAAAATCAAGGAACAATTACAAGAAGTGGAAAAGGAACTGGAGTCTTTAAAATTAAATGCAGAAATGACGAAATTCAAGGATGAATTGGAAGGACAAATTGAAAAACATGAGGACTTAGTAAGACAACGTAAACATAACAAATTTGTGCGTGACACCATTGATTATGCTGAGGGACAAATTTTAACCTTTGCGCGCAAATTCGACCCTTTCAAACAACATACAATCCCAAGTATTATTGTGAGTGCGTCAAGCAGTCTCTCTTCTTTGACCTCTACTGACTTAAGTGGAGGGGAATCGGAAAACCCTGCTGAAGGCACAAGATTAACTTTTTTAGGGGATAAGAGCCTAGTCCTGCAGCAACTGCAGTGGGAGCAAAATCGAATGGCGCAACAACAATCACGAGGAAGGGGAAGAGGAAAACAATGGCATCAAAGAAACCGCAACGAAGGGGACAAAGATGCAAGCGGATCATCGGAAAAGATCGGAACAACAACAAGGAGCATGAGATAAAGGAAGGAACGGTAGCTGATGAGCTCCAAGTGGTAAATCTCTCAAAACGTGAAATATCCCCAGCAGAAACATCGCTTTTAAAACGAGGCATTAATTATTGTCCAACGCAAAGAATGGATCTAGCGCAAACAAGGATACATCTGTATCTGTATATCAGAAAAATAAAACTTGCTAAATTCTTCTTGGAAAATCAGAATAGAAAGAAACCAACTAAAACAGTAGAAAAACCAGTGTTAACTCTTCTGGCAAAAGATTCAAGTGACTTCCTAACTTTACTGAACTTGAATGCAGAGGAAGGGGAGGATATATCCCTGCAAACAGCGTGCCCTCAATTAGGGGCTGGTTTGAGTGAAAAGCGATCCAAATCAAAGTTCTATCCACAGCTTGCTCCAAGCAATAAAATTGATATCTTCCAAGAAGCGATTATTCATGATTTGTACAAATTGAAGAGACCCAAATATGAAGACAATCTAACAAAGATGGAAAGGGAAGCCCTTGAGAATCTAGCGAATGACCATCAAATAGAAATTAAAATAGCAGACAAGGGTGGAAATGTAGTCATATGGGATCGTACTGCATATATCACGGAGGCACTTCGTCAACTAAAGGATTGTACATATTATGAAAAATTAAAGACAAATCCAGCAATGTCAATAAAAAAAGAAATTGATAAAAAGATCAAGATATGGGCATCAAAAAACCTGATTGACGATGAAGAGAGCAAATATCTAACTGTTGATTTCCCAATGATGTCGACTATTTATTTTCTCCCAAAATTGCACAAGGACCAAACGAACCCACCTGGTCGGCCTATTTTATCAGCAAAGGGCTCCCTGTTGGAACCCATAGCAAACTACATCGATTATTTCCTGATCCCATATGTAGCAGAACTGAGTTCATATATCAAGGACACAAGTGATCTTTTGAGAATCTTACAGAATACACCGTGGCAGAGTACTTATCACCTGATTACGATGGACGTGGTAGCCCTGTATACAAACATTGACAACACCTTGGGTTTAAAAGCCTGTAATTACTTCCTACAAGAAAGAAACATACACTACAAAGATCATAATGAAATGCTGGCAGAAATGATCTTGCTATGTTTAACAAGTAATGTCTTCTTATTTGGTGATGAAATATACCGCCAAAGCAACGGAACGGCTATGGGCTTTTCTTTTAGCCCTAGTTACGCCTGTTTGGTAATGGGCTGGTGGGAGAAGGAGGTTGCGTGGAAGGCCAAACATGACAAATATACAACTAAAATAGTCAGTTGGACACGATTTATAGATGACTTATTGATCATCTGGAATGGAAGTGTGGAGGATTTCCAGGACTATTTTGAAAAATTGAATAACAGCACAACCAATCTAAAATTTACATATAAAATCAGCAAAGACAGGGTAACGTTCCTGAACATGGAAATTTATGTGAAAAGTAATCGAATAGAAACCACACTCCATCGTAAAATCACAGCGACTAACGCAACCCTAGAAGCAACAAGCTTCCATCAGCCATCAATAATATCAAGTATACCGTATGGGGAGTTTCTCCGTTTGCGAAGAATATGTAGTGAAGAGGAAGAATGGAAGAAGCACAGTGCCAATACAACAGAAAGATTCAAATGCAGAAAATATAATAAAAGCATTGTGAATAGGTGTTGGAACAGAGCAAATGGTAATTCAAGGGAGGAATGCCTTGTGCCTAAAAATCGCGTAAAGCAATCGGAACTGGAACCGATAAGACTCATCATGGATTTCTCTCAAGAATCTAAGGAAATTGCAGGCATAATAAGAAAAAATTGGAAGATCTTACAGCTGGATGGGACAATGGGTAAAATAATGGGATCACACCCAACGATAACTTATCGTAGAGCTAAAAACTTAAAAGACCGACTGGTACACAGTCACTTTAAAGAAAAAAAGAAAAAGGATTCTTGGCTAAAAACAAAGGGCTTCATTAGATGCCACAGCTGTAAGGTGTGCCAAATTGCAAAACCAGTAACAGAAATCATGATGGCTAATAATAAAATTTGGAGAATCAGAGATTTAATAACCTGCAAAAGCCAATACACGGTGTATGTGATCGAGTGCCCTTGCTTGTTAAAATACGTGGGTAGCACCATCTGTGAGCTAAAAAAGAGAGTACTTGAGCATGTGCGTGCCACAGTAAACAAGGACAGGAATAACGCAGTGGCAAAACACATGGAGATACACCACAATGGAGATTGGAAAACCTTGAAATTCTATGGGATTGAAACTGTACCAGCAAACGAACGTGGAGGCAATAGAGAGAAAATACTTCGGCAAAAAGAATCACGCCACATTTTAAATCTCAGAAGCATGACACCGTATGGCCTTAACCAATCAGAGGAACTGTATATACACCTGTAAAAAGAAGAAAAAAACCTCCCTCATTGTGCAAAATAAAGGGAAAGGAAAAGACGTTGGCACCAAGTAAATACTAGTAATATGTTCAGGCCACCGACACAATTATGGCAAAATGACCCACTGGAGGGATTAAATGGAGGATAATATGACAAATGAAAAAAAAAAACACTGGAGGGACTTTAATGGTGATTTTTGCCGTAATACAAAATGGTTTTGTTGGTGGCACAGAATATGAAAACTATATAGAAATGGACAGAAACTTCAAAATACGAACTGTTTAATAACGTATCTGATCTTGGTGTAATAATATTAATTTGATCGGGTTTTAATTCATTGCACTTATAATGAATTTGATTTTGCACTGTTTGTAATTTTTCATGAGAAATGCACATGGGACTTCATCTCCCAGAAATCTGTGGAGAGATTCCCCTGTTAGACAGGAAATGACGTGAAGCGCTTTGAATTGTGAAAAACAAGGGAGATCGCGCTAAAAATTAACCGTGAGCAAGGTATTACGAAATACCGAAACGCGTTGGTTGTGTCTGTGTTGCTGCTAAATGGATTTAAGAATAAATTAACTTGCCTTAATATCACTGCAAGAGTGCGACCCGCTTTTCTTCAGTAATGGAGGATTTGATGGATATTTAGCGGTTTGGTTCAACCGCGGTGGTGATGCACCTAATTGTGCGCCAACGACCCGAGCGAAGGAGAACCAAGTTCGGGTGGATATATATATATATATACAGAGATTTCTCAGTGCTGAAATTATGAGACTGTGAAAGAACTATAATGAGTCTCTTTGAAGTTACATGAAAGGCAGTAAAGTGTGGTACTGCTGCAGAGTACAAAAAAAAATTCCTGCTAGATAGAGATATCCGACTTTTGTCTAGTGGCAGTTTTGACGACATAAAGTAATGCAGAGGGCATGCTGGAAAGAACAGATCTGTATTATGTGGATAGCTAAGTGGATTAGTAAAGCCACGCATTAGAAACATTTTGAAACAGATGAAATGTATGTGAGAGAGGGGCTATCGAGAGATGAGGGGCACGTTTGCAAGGATGGTTGTGATGGAATCAAGGGAGGTCATAGTGTGCAATTGTAAAGCACACATTCACCCGTAGGCATCTTGGCACTGAATAACAGATATTTATTGAAAGTCATGGGAGGGCGCCAAAATGATTGTCGCACTGGCTTCCACAAGCGCTAAAGGCTGCGATGATGGGTATGTGACGAGGTAAAGTAATACTGTGTCTTTTTTTCTCTTTCTTAGTCTTTTTGGAGAGCGTATGGATTTCGCAAAGGAAAGGTAAGGTGACTTTGTCATTACTGACTGTTAAACACTTCACTCATGCACACACCCACTTACACTTTGAAACCAACAACCTATCTGCCTTCTACGTAGGATAGTGTTTTTAAAGGATAGTTTTAGGCACTAGCAGAGATGGCGTATCGTTGGTTGAATGCTGCCCAGGCCCTAAGTCTGGTTCTGGAGTCCAGCTCTGAGGCAGGATCAGTGACTGAGACAGCAGATACTGAGACAGCATCTGAGGGAGAGGACAATGGAGCAGAATCTGGGAGTGATTTTTCAGTCGGCGCAGTTCCATCCGACGACTCATCTTCCAGCGATTCTGAAGGAGACAATGTCAGTCGTGCTGTCCCTTTGCCAGCACAGTCTGTGCAGCGGGACACCAGTAGCAGGCTAGAGCAACCCAGAGAGCAGGCACGTGCGGCCGCAAGCACAGATGGAGCGCTATCTTGGCAGCCTCCCAATTTAGTTCAGCCCCAAATTCCGCCTTTCACTGGTGACGCTGGATGTAAAGTCGATACAGCAAAGTTTTTGCCAATTGACTACGTCCATCTCTATTTTGGATGTTGACTTCCTTGACGAAATTGTGCAGCAAACAAATTTGCGTGCCCAACAATTTCTGAGGGAGCATGGAGGCACCCTTGGCCATAATTCTAGGGCCCACAAGTGGACTCCCACTTCTTTAGGGGAGTTGAAGATATTTTTGGGCCTCATGCTTAAAATGGGGGTAGTGCATAAACCAACCTTGCTATCCTTCTGGTCTACTCGCACGGTTTGGTTAACCCCCATCTTCGCACCATACTTGAGCAGAGATCGTTTTTTGCTATTGTAACGCATGGAGCATTTCAATGACAATTATGCTGCATTGCCCCGGGACCATCCAGACCATGACAGGTTGTTCAAAATTCGGCCTGTCGTGGAACATTTGTCTGCCAGGTTTCCAGAGGTTTATACTCCTGGAAAGAATATAGCCATTGATGAGTCCTTGATCTTTTATAAAGGGCGGCTGCTGTTCAGGCAGTACATTCCGAGCAAACGTGCCTGCTATGTCATCAAGCTGTACATGTTGTGTGAGAGCTCGACTGGCTATCTGTACAGCTTGAGAGTGTATACAGGGAAGGACACAACTCTTAACCCTGTAGGTTGCCCTCCCACGCTAGGGGTCACAGGAAAGATCGTATGGGAGCTTGTCCAGCCACTCTTTCACAAAGGTTATAACCTTTATGTGGGCAATTTCTATACAGGAGTAGAGCTGTTCAGTGAGCTCTACAAAGCTGGCACCGTGGCTTGTGGTACAATTCGTTGTCGCCGCAAAGGATTCCCGCAGGAGCTTGTTTGCAAGAAGCTCCAAAAATCCCAGAGCACTGCGGTGCGCTCCAATGAACTTCTCGCAGTCAAGTTCTCAGATAGGGGTGACGTGTACGTGCTCACTACAATTCATGCTGAGATCACTTCCCCTGTCACGGTCTGGGGTCAGATGGCTGAAGTCCACAAGCCCACCTGTATACTTGATTACAACAAGTACATGGGCGGAGTGGACAAGAATGACCAGGTTCTTCAGCCATACAATGCGAGTCGTAAAACTCGCACTTGGTATAAGAAACTGTTTACTCACCTGATCCAGATGGCAACATACAATGCGTATGTTGTTTATCGTCAAACCACCACAGGAAGACTCATGTCTTTCCTTGACTTTCAGTTGTCTGTGATTGAAAGTCTCACTGCTACAGAAGCAGCAGCCTCAACTTCATGTGTTCTGGAGGAAGTGGCAAGGCTGCAGGAGCCACACTTTGCTGATAAAATTCCTGCAACACCCAAAAAGGAGCGACCCTGTCGTCATTGTAAAGTGTGCTCGATGCAGGGAAAGAGGCAGGAGACTCGTGTTTACTGTCCCCAGTGCCCAAGTAAGCCTGCCTTCTGTTTTCCTACCTGCTTTATGTTGTATCATACTAAAGCAAAATACTGGGAAATTGACTGAGGTGGAGCTGCCAATAGGTAAACCTTTCAATTGGTGTGAATGGAGATACCTACTGTCTGTGGGCCACTCCTTCACTGCGCAAGCCGCTGCAGAATATTTGTTCCTCTACTTCAGGAAATCATGGACTCTCAACACCTTTACCTGCTTTCAGAACGTGGTGGTAGTTCTGTTCGCCAATTGACAAGTGCTTTATAGTCCCCACGCTGCACATACTGGTGGACAGAACATACGCCACGTTGTCACGGAGTACCCGTGTTTCACATTCAACCGTTCTTCATAGTTTATGATGTTCTCTTTAGAAAGCTTTTGAAAATTTCCAGCATGTTTGCCTTAGTTTCAAAGGTAGATATGCTTGCTCAGCTCTAGGAATGGCTTTGCGGCATACTCGGGCACCCCCCAACATGCATCCACAAACTGGAAGGAGTTGGATTTAGCACAGTGAGAGCATTCATAGCACGTGACAGAAACATTTTCTCAAGCTTCAAGTAGCTAGAGATGGAAGGCATTAGTATAGGGTCTCTTGACAATTAGACAGGATTAGTCAGGACTCTGATGAGGACAGACACATGAACGGGTTAGAACAGCTTACGGTAGGTGCGCTTTCCGAAGAATATTGCAAAGGTAGAAGGCAGATAGTAAAGGTAGTATAGATACACATCATGACTTCATCTTCACCCATGGATTCAAATCCATTGCTGCCACTCTCGCACTGAACTTAATATAGTACTTATGGGTCAATGCTGCTTGCCATGTTCATCCTCCGTTAGAACTTAGTAGATGGTCAGTTTGCTGTATGATAAGTGTATTACAGTCACTGCACATAACGGTGGATTGGACATATGCTACGCTCTCACGGACTACCCGTGTTTCACATTCAACTGTTCTTCATACTTTATGATGTTCTCTTTAGAAAGCTTTTGAAAATTTCCTACCACCTAGCATTCCCACAGGTCTCCCGATAAAAATGGTACCTCACTCGTGTGGGTGACCCAAGTACCCGCAACAGGCAAGGGCCCAAAACGTATTGAGGAGACATAAACAATGCCTATCACAAAACGACCTGGTTTTGCAAGAGGGGTCATCTGGGTTTTTGGCCCCGTCCTCGGCGGCCATCTAGGGAAACCTACCAAACCCACACATATCTGAAAACTAGACACCCGGGGGAGTCCAGGAAGGTATGACTTGCGTGGATCCCCCAACGCTTTCTTACCCAGAATCCCCTGCAAACCTCAAATTTAGCAGAAAAAAATCACTTTTTTCTCAAATTTCTGTGTGGGAAAGTTGTGGTATCACCGGGCTGACACAAATTTCCTACCACCCAGTGTTCCCCTTCGTCTTTCGAGTAAAATGATACCTCACTTGTGTGGGTGGGTTAAAGGCCTGTGACCGGGAAGAGCCAAAAACATAGGGATTAAGGGTATAGCACAGCAAATTTTAAGCGCTACATTTGAAAAAAAAAAATACTTTTCTAGCTGATTCTGCATTGGACAGCCAGTCAAGTGAGGTATCATTTTACTCAGGAGACAAAGGGGAACGCTGGGTGGTAGGACATTTGTGCCGGCACGGTGACCCCACACAAAAATGTGTGGAAAAAGTGATTTTTTCAGCTAAATTTGAGGTTTGCAGGGGATTCTGGGTAAGAAAGCGTTGGGGGATCCACGCAAGCCATACCTCCCTGGACTCCCCGGGGTGTCTAGTTTTTAGAAATGTGTGGGTTTGGTAGGTTTCCCTAGATGGCCGCCGAGCATGGGGCCAAAACCCCAGGTGACCCCCTCTTGCAAAACCAGGTCGTTTTGTGATAGGCATTTTTGATGTCTCCTCAATACGTTTTGGGCCCTTGCCTGTCGCGGGTACTTGGGTCAACCACACGAGTGAGGTACCATTTTTATCGGTAGACCTGGGGAACGCTAGGTGGTAGGAAATTTGTGTCAGCCCGGTGATCCCACAACTTTACCACACAGAAATTTGAGAAAAAAGTGAATTTATTCCGCTAAATTTGAGGTTTGCAGCGGATTCTGGGTAAGAAAACGTTGGGGGATCCACGCAAGCCATACCTCTCTGGACTCCCCCGGGTCTCTAGTTTTCAGAAATGTGTGGGTTTGGTAGGTTTCCCTAGATGGCCGCCGAGGACGGGGCCAAAAACCCAGGTGACCCCCCTTGCAAAACCAGGTCATTTTGTGATAGGCATTTTTGATGTCTCCTCAATACATTTTGGGCCCTTGCCTGTCGCGGGTACTTGGGTCAACCACACGAGTGAGGTACCATTTTTATCGGGAGACCTGGGGAACGCTAGGTGGTAGGAAATTTGTGTCAGCCCGGTGATCCCACAACTTTACCACACAGAAATTTGAGAAAAAAGTTATTTTTTTCTGCTAAATTTGAGGTTTGCAGGGGATTCTGGGTAGGAAAAAGTTGGGGGGTCCATGCAAGCCATACCTCCCTGGACTCCCCCGGGGTCAAGTTTTCAAAAATGTATAGGTTTGCTAGGTTTCCCTAGGTACCGGCAGAGCTAGGGTTCAAAATCTACAGTTAGGCACTTTGCAAAAAAAGGGTCCGTTTTGACTGTGAAAATGTGGTGTCTCCACATTGCGTTTTGGGCCGTTTCCTGTCGCGGACACTAGGCCTACCCACACAAGTGAGATACCGTTTTTTTCAAGAGACTTTGGGTAATCCGGGGTGGGTGGAATTTTGTGGATCCAGGCAGATTCCTGAACTTTCCACCACAGAAATGTGAGGAAAACGTGTTTTTTTTTAGAAAGTTTGAGGTTTGCAAGGGATTCTGGGTAACAGAACCTGGTGAGAGCCAGACAAGTCACCCCATCCTGGATTCCCCTGGGTGTCTAGTTTTTAAAAATGTATAGGTTTGCTAGGTTTCCCTAGGTGCCGGCAGAGCTAGGGTTCAAAATCTACAGCTAGGCACTTTGCAAAAAAAAGGGTCCATTTTGACTGTAAAAATGTCCTGTCTCCACGTTGCGTTTTGGGCCGTTTCCTGTCGCGGGCACTAGGCCTACCCAAACAAGTGAGGTACAGTTTTTATCGCTATACTTTGGGGAATGCGGGGTGGGTGGAATTTTGTGGATCCAGGCAGATTCCTGAACTTTCCACCACAGAAATGTGAGGAAATGGGGTTTTTTTTACACAGTTTGAGGTTTGCAAGTGATTCTGGGTAACAGAACCTGGTGAGAGCCAGACAAGTCACCACATCCTGCATTCCCCTGGGTGTCTAGTTTTCAAACATGTATAGGTTTGCTAGGTTTCCCTAGGTGCCGGCAGAGCTAGGGTTCAAAATCTACAGCTAGGCACTTTGCAAAAAAAGGGTCTGTTTTGACTGTAAAAATGTGGTGTCTCCACGTTGCGTTTTGGGCCGTTTTCTGTCGCGGGCACTAGGCCTACCCACACAAGTGAGGTACCGTTTTTATCGAGAGACTTTGGGGAATACGGGGTGGGTGGAATTTTGTGGATCCAGGCAGATTCCAGAACTTTCCACCACAGAAATGTGAGGAAAATGTGTTTTTTTTTACAAAGTTTGAGGTTTGCAAGGGATTCTGTGTAACAGAACCTGGTAAGAGCCAGACAAGTCACCCCATCCTGGATTCCCCTGGGTGTCTAGTTTTTTAAAATGTAAAGGTTTGCTAGGTTTTCCTAGGTGCCGGTAGAACTAGGGTCCAAAAACCACAGCAAGGCACACTGCAAAAAAAGGGTGAATTTTCACTGGAAAAAAATGATGTGCCCACATTGCATTTTGGGCCATGTCTTGTCGCGGGCACTATGCCTACCCACAAAAGTGAGGTACCATTTTTACCAGGAACTTAGAGAAACACAGAATAGTAGAACAAGTGTTTTTGCCAATTGACTTTCTATGCATTTATCCCTTCCAAATGTAAGACAGTGTGTAAAAAAGAATTAATTTCTAAAAATGCCCTCTAATTGACATGCTGGTATACGTACCCACATAGACGGAGTTGTGCAAATAAACACTGCTTCTAAACTCCATATGTTGTTCCCATTTCGGAAATACATAGTTTTCCTTGATACCTATTTTTCACACTTTCTATTTTACCAAGTGAATTGCTGTATACCCGGTACACAATGAAAAACCATAGCAAGGTGCAGCTTAGTTATTGGCTCTGGGCACTTCGGATTCTTGGTGAACCTACAAGTCTTATATACCCCTGCAACCATAAGGCTCCAGTGGACATAACGGTATATTGCTTGTAAATATCGGTCATACTTAGAAGAAGTTACAGGTGAAAATGTAGACACAAATAGAAGTTTTTTTCAACTTATTTTCAATATGCTTTAAATTGAACTATTACTTTCTATAGGAAAACCTTGAAGGATCTACACAAATGACCCCTTGCTAAATTCAGAATTTTGTCTACATTTAAAGAATGTATAGCTTTCTGGGATCCATTATTGGTTTTACATCAATTTCTACCACTAACTGAAAGGAGGTTGAAAGCACAAAAAAATCAAAAAAATAGGCTATCTCCCAGTAAAATGCCAAAATTGTGTAGAAGATTTTGGTTTTCTAACAAAAGTCTGCCTGTTCCTGAAAGCTGGGAAAATGGTGATTTTATCACCGCAAACGCTTTATTGATACCATTTGCAGGGAAAAAAACAGACGCTTTCTACTTCAGCACTTTTTTCCAATTTTTCACCAAAAAACCCAACATTTAGCTGTATTTTGGCTAATTTCTGGGTCCCCTCCAGGGGAATCTACAAACCCTGGGTACCTTTAGAACCCTCAGGATGTTGGAAGAAAAGGACGGAAATTTGACACGGATACCTTATGTGGACAAAAAGTTACAGGGGCCTAAGCGCGAGCTACCCCAAATAGCCAAAAAAGGGCTCAGCACTGGGGGGGAACAGGCCCAGCAGTTAAGGGGTTAATGCTACCTGAACCTTCAGATCATTTGGCCAGCCACCCCATTCACTAGTCTTCTGTTGCCATATATCTTCACCATCTTTTTAAACCCACCCAACAATAATAATTAACAATAGTCAAACACTTATGCCTTAATCATTATTTCGCTGATGACTTTGTGCAACAGTATAATACTTCCCAAATTGTGTAGCTTCTAATAGCTCAAGCCACTTCTCCTTTTCTCTTTTATAGCTTTCACAACAACCTTAATCACCTGCTTAGATATCTCTCAGTTTGCAAGGATGACATTTATACTCTATCCTGAAACATCAAATCAGGGAACCTGAAAACAGTATTGTATTGCTTGCACTGCCTGATGCCCTGATTATCACAAAAATCTACACCCTTCCTGTTAGCTTCTTTCTTTGCCCTGTTAATAGAGCTAGAACATTTTGACCCCATTCAAACCTAGAAAGTGATAACCAACTATCACGATGATATAAAATAAAGAATGGCCAGAAAATTGGGAACATAATGCCAAATATTCACATTTGTGAAAAATATGACCATGTGGTGCGTAACAAGTCTTACCCACACTAAGGTTCACAAGAAGCTACTGTTTCTGCCTGGTAGGCCAATTATATCAGGAATTAATTCCCAACGAAGCAAATGTCAGATAATGGTGATATTTTTCTAAAATCACATGTTATGAACCTCTTGTCTTATATTAGGGACAAAAAACACATTCCTAACATTTTGAGTGATGTTAAATGGGATTCTACTTGTGACTTTAGATGTGGTTTCGTTATATACTAATATCAAACACAAATGTGGTTTGGGGGCTAGGAGTATTATCTTAGGAAGAGGCCTGCAGATATTCTCAAACAAATGGGCGTGATGTTGTTTATGGATAATTTAATCTTGCATAATAATATTTTTTTGTTTGAAAATGATTGGTACAAACAACAGTATGGGACTGCTATGGGCTCTCGATTTTTCTCCGTCATACTCCTGCCTCTTTATGGGGTGATATGAGGGTAAACATGTCTGGGGCCCTGGCAGATCCGCATGATAAAGTATTGAGGATGATTTATTGATTACATCATCATGATCTGGACAGGCTATTTAAGTCTGTCCTATTCTGGTGACAGTAAAAATGTTCCTGCCTTTAGGCTAGTAAATGTAACTCAATACTCTGTGATCCAGGATGGATGGAGAGCTGGATAGAGAGAGGGATGGAAAGAGATAGAAATGGATGGATGAATGGGTGGATGGATGGAAGCTTGCTGTTGGATCACAGAATTATTGCAACAATTCATACATATATACATATTTACATGGTTTTTACCAGATTGTGAAGCAGTATGATCCCTATATAGGACCACAGAGCCATTCACTTCTATCCCTCATACATATTACCCAAAATAAAGCTTAGCATTATAGGTGGGCATAACTTGCGTAATTCTGGGTAGTGTAATCATGTGGAGTAATCCAGAAATTCTGCGACATTAAGCAGAATTAAGTGAGATGCATCTTGTGCACATTACATCAGAAAAATGAAGCTGGTGAAGCCGTTCTCGCTAAAAAACAGTGCGAACGGCATGGCGCGGTGCAGAAGCGTGTGGTCATTTTCTTTTCTAAGGCCAGCTCCTGTCTAGCGATGCCCTCTTGTTTCCTGGTCCGAAGGCCCCGTCCAACCTAACTACCTCAATTTGCTCCACCTGTCACCCTTTTCTTTAATATATTTTCCTTTTTTTTTTTTAGTTTTCCACTAACCTGTGTGTTTATTTAAAACATTTTCCCCGGTTAGCGTATTTTTGTGTTTTTGTACTAAACCCACCCAACCCCACCCTAGCTATGGCAGAGGCAAGTAGAGCCAGAGAATCACACACCCCCTGTGGCTGACAGCGGCAGGATGGGCTGATGACAACCACATTTTTAGTGAAGCAGAGGTGGTGGTGCAAGTTTTTATTCACAGTGCCTCCTCCCCCTCATGCTGGCAGCAGGCTCGGCTGGCGCTACGGGCCAAGTGGAGGGTCTGCTGACATGGGGTAGAATGCAGTACTGCATGCGCCACCAAACTTGAGTCTCCTGCACCCAGCAGCAAGTGACACACCGCTGGGCTGACATAATCGACTAGGAGCAGGACCTGCTGGACCATCTGGGAGTTGACGTGGCAAGGCTAGGTAAGTGATGTTTCAGAAAGATTTGCTTCAATATTATATTTATTAATTTTCAGGTAGCATTACATCACAGGTAAGTTTGTGTGTGTGCATGTGTGTATACATTATAATATTAATGTGTTATTTACAATATATATTTTACAAATATAAATAAATGTGTGTATATAAGTAATTTAGTTTTTGCATATTATGTATGTTACACGCATTCTTAATATATATGCACACATGCATAAACAATAAAAAAATAATATATAACCTACTGGCGGTCGCCAGTAGGTAGTTATAGTTAGGACCTAGTTTCCATAGAAAAAGCGTTTTTTCTTTTGCCAATATCTTTGGCGTCGTTTGACAAATCTCTGCAAAACTTTCAAAACTAACTGTTCACTCAGATCAGCTCCTGTCTTGAAAGTTTTGGGGTGATTCATCAAGCGGGTGCCGAGAAAAGAGGGGGGTCCCAAAACGTGTTTTCTCCATGTTAATTTCCATAGGAAACTTTAGACACAGCTACAGCCCGAACTGCTGAACGGAATTACACCAAATTTGGCAGAGATAGCTCTTGGTCCAGAAAGCACGCTTTTCTTTAAATGGTGTAAATCCGTTCAGTAGTTTTTGAGATATTTAAAGATTTACAGATATCGATATTTGAGGATTGTGAGATCTGATTGGCTGAGACGTACCGAGCACGAGCTTGCCTCTGATTGGCTGCCAACACTTCAAACTAGGAAGCCTTGGTAGCCATCTTTTGACTCGGTTGAAACGAGTAGGGGGAAAAAGGGGGAAAAAAGTAGAAGAGGGTAGGGTAGGAACACTGTGACCCCCCTAGGGTGCTCAGGGGGTGCCACAGGGAGTCCGAAGGTAAAAAAAAACATTTTTTATATGTTTTCGGCGGGATTCGCGAAGGGCCGGAAATCACGGCAGGAAAAAGAAAAACGAAGCGCAGTGTCGCGCACTTCGTTTAATTAAGCCCCCGGGTGGGCCAGTTCCCGGGAGCAAGGTTTAGTTATGACGCGGGGTTTACTTCTGTCACGGGGACCGCCACTTCCTCGGAGCAAATATAATGATATGGGGGGGTACGGGTCTTCCCTCCCCCTCCGCCCCGAAGAGCAGCACGTCCTTGGAGGTATACGTAAAATATAAGTGTGGAGGGGTGAAGGCTCCCCCACACTGTCCCGGGGACCACTACTTCCTCGGGGCATTTACAATTAAAATGCGGGGGCTACTTTTGTCATGGGCACGCAGTTCCCATGGGAAAATATAATGATATGGGGGGGGCACGCGTCCCCCTCCCCCCTCCGCCCCAAAGAGCAGTACTTCCCCAGAGCTATACATAACATTTAAGTGTGGAGGGTTGAAGCCTCCCCCACACTGTCCCGGGGGGCACTACTTCCCCGGGGCATTCATGAATTAAAATGCAGGGGTCTGTTGCGGACTGCCGGCCCCGGGGAGCACCATGTTCCCGGGCCTTTAAATTGGATGGAGGCGTATCGTCCAATTTCCCTAGAGGAGCTTTCCATGGCCCTGGGTATCGTCATCTCCGAGGGTCGGTTCCAACAATGACCCGTGGTGCCTACCCCCGGGACATTGTAGTTTGCTATGGCAGGGCGGGATCTATGCAGAGTTCCCGCTCTGTCATAGCAAATGTCTGCTGCGCTTCATGGAAGCAAGAGGAGGAAATTTGCTCTCGCTTCCATGAAGCGAAGCAGATTTGCTTTTGGGCAAAGGGAGCTTGCATGGAGCAGCTGGCTTTGTTCAAAAGGAATGACGGCTGCCGCAGGAAGCGGGGAGCTGGCAGGGACTGAGGGGCATTGGGGCTCCTTGCGCGGGTCCCAAACATTGTGGCCAGGCCCCGGGGGATGCGGTTCCCGGGGCCTAAAATGGCCCGGCTGAATTCTGAGTTATAGGGTGGCTCTAAAAAGAGCCCTTGTTTTCATTATGAGTTTGTTGGAGCTACATGTAAGTGCGGATGCACAGCTTCAGGTTGTTGAGAAAAACTCTGTTTCCTTGATCTGTGAAATGAACTCCATCACTTCTATATATGTCATCCATATCAAAACGTAGATTGTTGTTGTAGATGGACCCCATTCTATGATCTCTGAGGTATGCAGAAACAGCTTTATTGACATTCTTTGTAGCTTTTTCAATCTGAGGACAGAATTGATTTGACCATTTCCACTTCTGTCTTTGGCATATATTGGAGTATACAAAGACAGTTTGAGGCAAAAGCAACATCAGTTGTGCAAAGGTATCCTTCATTAGCATTTCCAGACCTACCCCAGTCAATGTGCCTCGGTCATTGCCACCACAGTGCACAATCATGAGGTCGGGGGGTTGGAGATGCAAAGAGGTTTTAACCAAAGGCAACAATTGGTGCCACTTTAATCCTCTCTGTGCAAACCATTTAATGTCCACATTTTGTAAGCCTAGGTCTTTGTCAATACGTCTGTGTTCAGCATACCTTTTGCACCAGAAAACATAGCTGTGTCCTACGATCCACACTAGCATTTTGAAGGTATGGCTGGAAGGAATCAAAAGATGTCTGTAGCTCATGTAGTCCGTTGGTAGAATGAGAGATATTTTAAAAGTTGGAGAAGAAGCTTTTTTTTTTAGAAAACCGATAACTGATTGGCTGATGAAGAACATTGTGCAGTGAAAACTAGGGTGCATGTTACTTTCGTGAAAAAGTATGTTTCTGATTGGTTAATAAAAAATGTTTGAAACGTACACTACAAAGGATACGATCAGACGTGCAGAAGTCAACCACACCTGCTACTTGCATTTGGAAGGTACTGTTCTGAACTTAAAAAAATGGTGAACTTGTGACCTGCACCTGCCGTTGAATGTTGCCGAATCTGTTGGGATGAAATATGGTGAACTTGTGACCCGCACCTGCCGTTGAATGTTGCAGAAACTGTTGGGATGAAATATGGTGAACTTGTGACCCGCACCTGCCGTTGAATGTTGCAGAAACTGTTGGTATGGAAACTGCCAATAAGGTGATTGGGGGGAGGAGTAGAAATAACTGGTATTAAAATATGAAATGCAAAATTAATTACCACTGATAAGCTATTAAAGTTAGTTTTTCAAAATGAGTAGTATGTCTAGAAGAAGTGTGTTGTTCAAAATTTGCAGTAGTATTATTAGAAATAGGCTTCTGAATTGTCGTTAGGGTTCGGGGCTGTATGGCGATGCGGCAGTGTGGGGGAGTCTCCAATCCACAAAATAAGAGAACCAGTTTGGGGCGTTTTAGAAGAGAGTTAGAGAGGGTTAATATGAGTAACCAATAGAAATGTATTTTGCAATTTGAAATCATGAAGGAACGATTTTATGTTATTTACATCTATTTCTGTGCGGAAAGAGAGGAAAAGTTTGCCATTACTGGTTTTATCCTTGATGAGAGTCTTGAATTACATTTATTGTGTGAGAAAGAAAATATTGCATGCGTTTGTGAAATTTGAAATCTGCATACCAACTACAGAGGTGAGTTACAAATTAATAAGGTGTGTTATATATTGTGTAGTAGTGGTTAAGTCTTTGGGGCAATATTTTTAAGTTTGAAAATATAATTTTTTTTAAAATAACATAGTATTACAGAAGTGTGCTGTTTCACATTTGTTACAAAATGTGCATAGAGTGTGAGTAGTTGCTGAACAAGTATCCCATATATATTTAGGTGTCTTCGAGAAAGAAGGAGTGCAGTTTGTCATGTTGAAAGGAGTGCATGGTTTTGAAAGTGAGGTACAGGGTTGATTTGGGTTCCAAAATCGACCCGGGCAACATAAAGGAAATGGCACACGTTTGCAGATTGTGCCTTGTCGAAAAATACTGGGGGTGGGGGGGTTTAGAAGAGGCATGTTTTATTAACTTGAGGGAGATGAAAAAAAAATGGAAATGTTGCGTGCAGACGTTGTGCTCTGACTTTTCACACTGGTGAGCTATATTTGAATATAAGTGAAGGTACCTGTTACACTCCCTGCCCGTGCAGAATCTGCAGACATTAGATGGCTGGCAGTTCGAGAGACTAAGAATGACACATCCGTTGACCCCATCACCTCCCCCTCCATGCTTCCTCCACCTCCCTGTTTGTAAAAGGAAGGTAACAGAGGCGTATTTGCTTTGAAAAATATTACTTGGACCCTCACTGGGCTGCTGGTACCACCTGAACAGCAGAGGGAAAAGTCCCAATCGCCTTTTATGCTACAGAAAAAAGCGACACACAGTTTCAGCATATATCCCGGCCTATTGTACAAGGGCCGTGTGCACGGATTTGTTTATACTGGTGAACTATACGTGATTGTCAGGCTCCGTAGCAGTGCAGAATCTGTGTACAGTAGAGGGTCCTACAGATCGAGAGACTAGGAATGATACGTCCTTTGACACCCCCCTCTCCTCTTACACCGCTTCAACGCTTTCTTCTTCCCCGTTTGTTAAAGGAAGGTAAGAGAGGCCTATGTGCTTCGACAAATATTAGTTTAACCCTCACTGGGCTGCTGGTACTACCTGAACAGGAGAGAGAAACTTCCAATCGCCTTCCATGCTACACAAAAAAGCGGCACACATTTGCAACTTACATACCGGCCCATTGTACATTGTCCAAGTGTTTGTCTTAGCAGTGTGACTTTGTTGAAGGATGTGTATATTTCTAAATGTATTTTCACACGTGTTATGCATCGGAAGATCTGATACCTATAAAACACAGGTATATATCTATTTGTATGTTTCATTTAAGTATGTGCTACTAGGAAAAGGCACAGCCAGATGTACGCATGCTTTCAGTAATATGGTGAGACATTCAACTGTGATATGGAAAGGGTTTCTGCTTTGCATTTGGGTAGAGTCAACACTGTTAGTAGTTGCTGAGTAGTGAAGATGCAAAAGACAAATGAGGTCAAAGACATGCTGGCAAAGGGATTAGTGATTATGGTACTTCGTATGAGTCTTTGGGAAGGTATTGTTGAAGTGCGCCGTTCATATTTAAGTGTCTTCGTGAAATGAGGAATGCAGTCTCTTATGTTGAAAGGACTGCATGGTGTTAAGACTGAGGTACAGGGTTGAATTAAGATCCAAAATCGGCCCGGTCAATGTAAGAGAAATAGGCACGTTTGTAGATTGTGCCTTGTCGGAAAATACAGGGGGGGAGGGGGTTTCTTTACAAGAGATATGTTTTATGAATCTCTGGGAGATAAAAAAGAAATGGAAATGTTCCTTGCACATTTTGTGTACGGATTTCTTCACACTGGTGAAGTACATGTGAATAAAAGTGAAGGTAATTGTCAGGCTCTCTCCCTATGCTGAATCTGCGTATATTAGAGGTCCGGCAGATGGAGAGTTTGGGAATTACACCCTTCCTTGACTCCCCCCCCCATTCTCTCCACCCCAACGCTTCTTCCCTCTCCTCTTTCTAAAAGGAAAGTAACAGAGGCCCATCTACCGTGAAAAATACCACTTCGACCTTCACTGGCCGTTGGTGGCATCTGTACAGCACAGAGAAAGTCGTAATCGGTTTCAATGCTACACGAGTGCAGTGTGTCATGTTGCAAGGACTACATGGTCTTGTGACTAAGGTACAGGGATGAATTGAGGTCGAAAATCGGCCTGGGAAATGTAAAAGAAATGGCCTTCTGCAGATTGTACCTTGTCGGAAAATACTGGGGGGGGCTTTACAAGGGACATGCTTTATTAACTTCAGGGAGATGAAAAAAATTAAATGTTTCCTGCACACTTGGTGCACGGGTTTGCTCACACTCATGAAGCACACGTGAATATAAGTCAAGGTAATTGTCAGGCTTCCTGCTTGAGATGAAGCTGTCTACATCACAGGGCCGGCAGATCGAGTGACTGGGAATGAGATGTCCCTTGACGCCCCCCCCTTCCTCCCGCTCTCTAACGGTTCCTCTCCCTTCGTTTGTAAAAGGAAGGTAACAGAGGCCCATCTGCATTGAAAAATACCACTTAGACCCTCACTGGGCTGCTGGCGGCATCTGACGAGCACAGAGAAAGTCGTGATCGACTTGTATGCTATACAAAAAAGCCGCACACAGTTGCAACTTACATATCGTCCCAATTTACATTGCTCGACGATTCGTCTTAACAGTTTAAGTTTGCTGAGGTATGTCTATGTTTCAACATGTATTTTCACACGAGTTATGTATCGGAAGATCCGATACTTATAAAACACAGGTATAGATCTATTTGTATGTTTCTTTTAAGTATGATGCCACTAGGAAAAGGCACAGGGAGATGCATGCATCCTTTCAGTAATATGGTGAGACTTTCAACTGTGACATGGAAAGGGTTTCTGGTTTGCATTTGGGTAGGCGCAACATTGTTAGTAGTTGCTGAGTAGTGAAGATGCAACAGGCAAATGAGGTTAAAGACATGGTGGCAAAGGAATTAGTGATTATGGTACTTTGCATGAGTGTTTGGGAAGGTATTGTTGAAGAACGCACTATATATTTAAGTGGAATGAGTAGTGTTTTGATATTTGAAATAAAGAAAATAGCAATGTAAATAATTGCTTGGTAGTTAATATCAGTAATCATATGTAATTATTTTAAAATATTGAATAGATGTAAGAAACTATTGAAATTGTTCTTTGTTTTTCAGAAAATTATTTAGTTTGGATCACAAATTCAAGATGGCAAGAAAAGATGAAAAGAGGAGAAAACAAAAAAAACAGATCTACTTAAAGAAAAGTAAAAAGACTGCGTTACAAGCAAATGACAATGTTACTAAGGATAAAGTTTGTTCAGGTAAGAGAACTAAACACTTTCTTAAAACAGTTGTCGAGAAATTACACAAACAGAATAGGAATGAAAGGAAAAAGAAGAGTTTTTCAATGAAGGAGAATGACACTTCAAATGGTAAAAAAAAATAGTTTTTGGGAAAACAACACATGTTACATGAAGACAAAAACAATTTCAACAGATTCGACAATGACTCTTTCGAAGTAGAGTAATTCAGAATTTAGTGAAAGATTGTAAGAAGTATAAAAGAAGATTACTAGCATATAAGCAGAAGCAACAGATTGAAACTGTAGTAGATACTGCTTTTGATTTGAAACGAAAATTATTTATTTTACTATTGAAGAGAATGAAAACATTGGATAAAATAATGACGTTTCTGAAAGACAAAAGCAAAAGAAAAAGACTTGTTAATAGAAGTAACTTTTGTAAAAGTTTCACTGGTGAATGGAAAAAAACTTCTACTAGTGAGCCTTTCTTTAATGAAGAAAGCTACTTTCAACAAAACACATTAGCGTTTTCAGTTGATACTAGTGGTCGATGCTACGAAGTTAAAAACGGTTGTCCCATTCCAAAAGAAGAAATGGTTGTTAGGAGTGCAGAAGAATTAATAGCTGAAGAAGTGCAAGGGAATCACACACAAGCTCCTGTACATAAATGTGATTGTAGCAGTATTTGCAGTATTCGACAGGAATCTATTGACATAATGCGAAATCTTTTACGACAATATGCAAACAAAAGTGTTAAACAGAAGATTAGGTTGTTACAAGGACTAGATCCATGTAATGTAAGACAATATACTAAGTTGCACGGACATACTCTGGCTTGTCTTTCAAGAAAAGTGTGTAAAAGTACTTTTCATCACTTGAGAATGTTAGCAGTACACCACTCAGGAATGCGGAAGTTTGTAAGGAAAGTGTACTATGTAAAAACTCCTGCATTATGTTTAAGTGAACAGAACACAGCTCTTTTACATGGTTGTTTATCAGATGTAGAAAAATTTGTGATGAAATTGAGTTTTGTTTTTTTGGTTCAGAACAGCAGTGTGTAGAAAGTGAGAGCTTGACAAGTGCAGATGTTGAAGAACATGGGAAAGAGATTAGCATTGATCAGTTTGTAGAAGAAATTAGAAAGTTTAAGACAGTATCTTCTGAAAAACCAAACTATGTTTGTATTTGTTGTCGACATACTCATTATAGAAGTCAAACTAGGAATGTTAATTTATATTTAAAAAGTGAAAAGGAGAACAATGATAGGTGGCAGCAATTTGGAGCTTACTTGTTGGTGGAAGGTCGATTTGAGTTGGGTACTGATCAACGTATTTGTAAATATTGTTACAACAAATTAGAAGAGAACACAATGCCAGCTAGAGGAGTACATAACAACTTAGAGTTAGTAGCTATTCCAGAGGAATTGGCAGATTTGAATACATATGAGTCAGTTCTTATTCAATCTGTTCACCCAATTCAAGCTATAATTCGTATGGAGCCTAAAACAGGTAAACTGCCACCAACAGATTTACAAAGAGGTCTGAAAGGAAGAGTTGTGTACTTACCTTTAGATTTTAAGAAAAATATTGAAACTGTTGGTGGAGACAAAGAGGAAAATGAGCCAGTAGTTATTCTAGTAAACGGTGTACCAACAAAGAGTCAGACAATATGGCAAGAGTTTGTAGATGTTAATAAACTTCAAAAGGCTACGTTATATCTTGTAGAGAACAATATTTATTATAAAACTGTAAATGTTGATGAACAGATAATACGTTTAGAAGATGAATCAGAAATTCCAAGTGGTCAAATAGAGAAAGTGGACAAGTCGAGGAGTGAAGAGATTTATGAACATTACACAATATGTCCTCTACATTCAAAAGAAGTAATAGGAAACAGCATTGAATTATTTCAAATGAAAAAAGCAAAGGGAACTCCAATGAGTGTATGGGAGAAAAGCTTAGAAGCTCGTTGTTTTCCACAGCTGTTCCCCACTGGACAAGGTGGACGATTTGATGAGCGACCTGTACGGATTCCAGCTTCAGAATATCGCTCAACAAGATTATACTCTGAAGATCCTAGATTTCGACAGTGCATTCCATATATATTTCACCTTTTGTTTGAAAGTGATTTGTCTTCTCTTTCGTATGCAGTGAACCACATACTTAAAACGGGAGTTCATCAATCACATGTTTCAGCCAAAGAATTCATGGACAAAGTTCAACAAACAGATGAAAATTTAGAAGCACAGTTAATTAATTTGATGGCATGTCAACGTGGAACCAATGAGTATTGGTTTTATCGTCATGGTGAACTTAAGTGTATGTTAAGAAACTTAGGTACACCAACATGGTTTGTAACACTGAGCTGTGCTGAGTATGCATGGGAAGATTTACTTGAATTTCTACAAGAAGCAAATTCCAATATAAAAAATATTGAAATGAAGACACCTGGAGAACTGTGTTCATTGGATCCTGTAAATGTGTGCAGGTATTTTAATTATAGGTTTCAAACTATGATGTCTTTTATCTGCAATAAAAATAATTGTCCTCTTGGAGACGTTATTGATTTTTTTGGCGAAAAGAGTACCAAGCAAGAGGTGCTCCGCATATACACATGCTATTATGGATAAGGAATGCTCTGAAATTTGGAACAGATACTGATGAAACAGTATTGTCTTTCATCGAACAGTATGTTACCTGTGACATTCCAAGAGAAGAAGAAAAAGCTTGAGACAACAAGTTTTACGTTTCCAAAGTCACCGTTGTGGAAAGTACTGTCGACGAAAATACAACTCTAAAGGAAAATGTTATACCAAGTGTCGGTTTGGATTCCCACGTCCAGTAATTTCTTAAGGAAGAGTAAATTCTTTTTTGTCTGCTGTAAGGCATACAATAACTCGGAAATCTCCCAAGAATACGTACAACTTAAAAAAAACAGAAAAGTCAAAGTATTTTAATGACTACAATCCAGTTATTTTGAAAATGTGGAATGCAAACATGGACATTCAATATGTTGCAGATAACTCAATTGCCGTTGCACGCTATGTTACATCATATATAACAAAATCAGAAAAGACAGAGATGAAAGAAATGTGGGAAGAAATTTCACAAGAGAAGAGCCTTAGCAAAAAATTGTACAGCTTTAGCTTGAAAATGCTTTCCCACAGAGAAATTGGATCCTATGAATGTTTGGATCGCTTGTGCTCTTCCAGTTTATATTCAAAGTCACGCGGAATCATTTGGGTAAGTTTAGGTCTTGCCTGCACATCGAAATAGAGTGTTGAAAACATTAGAAGAAATTGAATACTTAGCACTGAATGAACCAGAAAGTACAGAAATTCTTAAAACTAATTTGTTGGATACATACTATCCCAAAAGGAGTCCACATCTGGAAGAGCTATGTCTTTATGAAATACTTCAACATTACAGCTTTAAAAGAAATGTTACAACAAATATAAAACAAGGAAAATATGCAGTAATTGGATGTGACAGTTGTTTAGTAAAACATGCCAAAGGAAATCTTATTAACCACAGAAAACTTAGTTGCAAAACTCCAGATAAGAGAGAAATCTTCTATTTAGCACTTCTGCAACTGTTCAAGCCATGGCGTAGCGAAACAGAATTACTTGGACATTTCGACTGCTATGAAGATTCTTTTAATGCATGTAAAGATAGCATTGCATGCACAATTTTCCCTACATATCTACAAATGTTAAATGGTGAAATTGAACAAGAAAACACTATTGCAGCTGAAATAGCTAACAACAGTTCTCAAGATAGTCAAAGTTCTGGTCCACCTAGTCAAGATCCACTGGGACAACCAATAATCGAAAATGAAGCAGCAATAGCCATGAATGAAGTAGAAATTGCAATGCAACAAGCACAACAGGAGAATACTACGTTGGAAAACTTAGAAGAACAACTAAATATTGAACAGAAAGAAATATATCTACAAGTGACAGAACAGATACAACATGGTTTGTTGCATGATAAAAAAGAATGTCTATGTTCATCATTTAAACCAATTCTTATGTACATCAGTGGTCAAGCTGGAACAGGTAAAAGTTTTTTAATTAAAGTTTTGACCACTTATCTACAGAAAACTACAGATTCACATTTATCTTGTGTTGTAACAGCACTAACTGGATTAGCAGCACACAATATTAAAGGAATTACTTTACATAGATTACTTATGCTACTAGTTCAACATGATAATAAATTGGAATATCAGAAGCTATCTGGAGATGCTTGTTATGAAGTGTCAAGAGTGCTGAAGAAAATGAAACTTTTAATCATTTATGAGTTGTGCATGGTCTCAAACTTAATGCTTGCCTTTGTACACTTGAGAATGCAACAGGTTTTAAAAACAGATTCTGTTTGGAGGAAAACATTTAATTGTATTTGGAGATCTACTACAACTAACTCCTGTAAAAGGACAACCAGTTTTTAAAACACTTGTGCATAAATACACTAGGAAATCTTTGGGAAGCATTGGAAATGTGAACATGTGGTTACATTTTGAATATAAAGAACTTATAAAGAATATGCGACAAGCAAGTGATGAAGATTATGGAAATATTCTCAAAGATATAAGAATTGGTGTCCTAACGAAACATGGTAAACAAGCTTTAGAAAGTCGGCTACTAAGGAACTTGTTTACAACTGAAAACACAGCAGCTGAAGTAATGTACAAGAAGATTGGAGAAAAGAAGTCTATAGTTTGCCTAATGCCTACACTGCAAGAGTGTTGTACATTTAATCAAGAGCTTCTGAAATTGGAAAAACAAGAAATAGTTCACATTCAAGCTATTGATAAAATTGAGCACCAGGGAGTGACCATTCTTCTTTCAGAGAAACTACAGACTAAATTGCACTCTTTGGAAAAGTCTGTATCTAAAACTGCTGGCTTAGAAAAACTTTAGATGTATGTATAAACTGTCGGGTAAGTTTGCGGCGTAATTTGAATGTAGAAGAAGGTTTAGTAAATGGAGCAATGGGGAAAGTTGTTGATTTTGTAAAATATCAGAACAGAGATGGAATAGAATACTTGAAAATAAAATTTGATCAGATTAAAGAGGTAAGACAGATTGGGCGTTGTGCTGTACGTTTTTTGCTTGTAAAAGACTTGTATGTTCGCAGCAAACAGTTTCCTCTGTCTTTAGCATATGCAGTAACTATTCATAAATCTCAAGGTTTATGTATAGACAGTGCTTTGGTAAATATTGGAAGTACAGTGTTCAAAGAGGGAATGGCATATGTTGCATTATCTCGAGTAAGAACATTGTCTGGTTTGTATTTGATTGATTTCGATGACAACAAGATTAGTGCTGATGTAAATTGTGTAAGAGAATATAATCATTTAAGAAGACTTTATACACCAAATTTAGGTGAATATCCCATTTATGAGAAACGTGTTGTGTGTTCAAAACTAAAATATGTTAAAGAATCAAGTGTGGTTGAAAAATATTTAAAAAATGAAGAGAAAGGAAAAGGTGTAAAGAAACAGAAAATGGAAAGTGTTGATGACGTTGTGGGATACCAATTGGAAAATAGTTCAGGTATCAACTGTTACGATAATGTGATTCTGAATGTTGTATTTTATCTACAAGATCTTCATCATGAAATCATGGGAAATCATGAAAAAAGATTATGTTCTGCACTACATTATGTATTTCAACAATTGACAACTGACAGAAGTAAAATCCATACTGCTTGTGGTATTCGCCATCTCTTGGATACATGTACTGGTTCTTTGACCTTCAGTCTTAATATACAACAAGATGCACAAGATTTTCTAATGCTTATGCTTGGAGTATTAGAAGATGAAGGTATACAGATTGAAAACTTATTTGGACTAAGTTACAAATGGGATCATAAATGTGAACAGTGTTCATTAATTCAAGCACTGAAGTCGACACAGAACGATTCATATACTTAACAATACCAGACTGCAAATCTGTACCTTTTAACAAATTAGTAAAAGCGGCAAATCATGATATGAAGTGTTCTCATTGTAAATCAGAGATGTTATCTACATTACACATAGAAAGATATGGGAAATATCTGATTTTAATGCTACAACATTGTAGAGCAAATGGAAGAAAACTGGAAACCAAAATTAAAAATGTTGTTGCCAGTCAAATATCTATTTCTGGAAGAACTTTTACAACAGTGGCTATTATTTTCCATGCTGGACCTACTACAACATCTGGGCACCATACTGTGTATTTAATGTGTAATAAAGGATGGACACATTGCAATGATGCACACTTGGAAATAAAACCCAGATTGCCTTACGAATTACCAAATTCATATTTGATATTTTTGAAGCCAAAGTTTTGAATACATTATTCGGCCTATTGGGGAGATGTGAACAGAAAGTAGAGAGCACTGGAGACAATTACTAATTATAACTAGTGTTGAGACTATTATTTGTGCTGATTGGTATTGCATTTGGAAAAGTTGCATTGAAAAGCAAATAGTTTACATATTTGTTCTATATATTGTAGGAGATGTAAATGAGTGTACATTTTGAAAAAGTTCTTGAGATAAAT
The DNA here is from genome assembly GCA_963921515.1 of Calotriton arnoldi. Lineage (NCBI taxonomy): Eukaryota > Metazoa > Chordata > Amphibia > Caudata > Salamandridae > Calotriton > Calotriton arnoldi. Next base: position 5,252,322 of record CAWUFW010000169.1, on the reverse strand, counting down.
TAAAGATATCCTAGAGAAGAAGAATGTAATGAAAAAATTGTAATGAGGAACACATATAGGTACACATATTGAAAATAATGTTGTACGCTGATTTTTTTTTTTTTCAATAATGTAGTTGATTGTTTTTTTACCCGCTGTTTCATGATGATACTACATTGACATCACTGTGTATAGTGAAGTTAAGTGGAATCTGAGAAACAGCAAAAAAGGGAAAATGAAATGTTATGTAAATCTTAAATTATCTTGTGGTCTTAAAAAAGTAATAGTATAATTTGTGTAATACATTACATTACATAACAGTTTTTTGGTTTCTTTCATTGTAAGTGGTGGTAAACTTTGAAAAGAGTTTTAATGATGAATAGCACAATAGTACTTTTCAAATAGTTGAAGAGAGCCATGTTTCTAAATTACCTAAACAGGTAAGATTACATAACATAATATGTATCATATCGTAAAAGACTGTTTGAACAACATTTATATGTTATTTGTTTGAAATTTAAAAAACTGTGATCCTTTATAGAGTTGGATAACTTTGGTCATATAGCTGATCTAATCTGTTAGGTAGTTTTTCTTTTATACAGACAATATGTTTGCTCTCATGTATCTCTGTAGCACAACGTTAGCATTTAAACCAATAATCCAGACATTAGATTTTCGTTTTTCCATTTGCAGAGGCACAACCTATACAATAATAGCATCACCCACACAGTACTCCTGCACTTATGCAATCACCAACAGAGTACACATGTTTTCATACAATCAACCAGGCACTAGTGTTGCATTCAGGCATTCAGTCAGACAGTACCTATGGAGTAATCCATTCACTGAGGCTGTTGCAGCGATTCTGGGTAAGATGACAAGTATGTGTACAATTATGGGACCTTACTAGGTAGCAACTGAGTCATCCTATTACCTAAGTGCCCATAAGGCCCGGAGCAACTTGTTATATTGTATTATTTGCTGTCCAAATCTGTTACAGAGAAATAAATGATTAGACAAACCAGAACACAACATTCCCACATGTCTCAGGAATTCTGTTAACAAGACACACCCTTTAACTGTCACTATTGTATTTGTAACATCTGACACAGACATGAAACATTTTAAAAAATTTATTTTAAATAACATGGCGTAATGTGCAGTATATGTGCCAGAACAAAAATAAAATTGTATGATAGAATTATAATCAGTATAGCAGTGAATCGATATCTGATAAAGGGAGATGTAATCATAAAAAGAGAATAGAGAAAAGACTATCTTGCTTAACGTCCCTCTCCCTGCTAAAAAGAAGTATTATTATAAAATAGAACATCTCAGAGCTTTGTCTGCAGACTACATAACTTTTAATATAGATAATAATTATGAATTACAGAATCTGTTTCGCTGTACTCCTTGGAAACGGTTCTATTCAAGTGTGTGTGACACTTATTCGTATATTCCAATTGTATAACAGTACGGGTGTTCAACAAGAATTTCAGTGTATATTTTTATTCACTGAAAAAACCATAGGTTTCAGGGACGTTATAGTTAGAAATTTTCATTTAAAAAACCTTAGAAATTCACTGAAAAAACAATAGGTTTCAGGGACGTTATAGTTAGAAATTAGCATTTTACGTGGGGGAAGGAAGGAAGGAAGATGGCGGTTTGATTCCGCCACAGAGAGCTCGCAACCTCGGCTGCTCCCGCTGATGTTATCATGGATGTTTTGTACCCGCTGAACGAGAGACGCCTGGAAAGCCATTGATGCAAATTTACGCTGGTCAGTACTCTCTTCGACTCTTTAGGGCTGCGTGGTGGCATGCGGCGGCGAATCGCCTGATATTGCACTATAGCTGCTCTTTAATACGGAGGCCGAAAGGTTCACAAGGCCTGCGGACGAGTATGGCTCCACCACGGGCCCGAAACCAGCGTACGCCCGCAGCAGCACCTGCTTCCGTTGTTCATCCTGAAAACAGAGGAAGTTAACTTATTGAGACCGCAGGACATCGCATAACTGGCGACCTGAGAGGAAGCTCCCAACTTGGTAAACCCGTGCTTAAACTTTTCAGACCGGAAAGGCGGCAGGCATTATTCAAACGTGTGCCGCTCCCCCGCTGGAGCAGACCATGGCGGCGGCTTTGATGGAGGCGACGCAGCCGGATCGAGACAATGTTGCAGTTTCTCCTTTTCTCGAAGGTCAGAGTAAGGACGAGACAAACGCTGTACCGATACAAGGTAACCCGCCAATTTTACAATCTGGACCTGGCTTAGAGGGAGTAAATAGCATGGTTAATGAGGCTATAAATGATACTGCTTCGTATAATTCTTCTGCAAACTTTGCCTTAATCACGCCTCGATTAGAAACAATAATTGCTGCTCCCAGCATTGTTAACGACACTAGTAGTGGACACGGTAATGAGAACCCTACAATAATGATGATTGATAATGCTCAAGCGGGGGATACACTGCTGCACGGGAGAATGGAGCCTAACGGAGCTAAAGGAATTCATGATCAAAGGGAAGAGGTTTCTGAGAATGAGGGGGATAGAGAAGCTGATGGCGCAACAGAGAGGAAATCAGATCACCATGCTTCTGATTGTGACATTGATTTAATAGAAAATGATTGCGCTGATAGGCCTATGATGTTTACTTCTCCCCCTATCCCTGCTACGACAGACATTATGGGAAGTCTGAACTGTAACCCCAGATTAGACGGCGCTCAGAAAGATAAGCAGATGGCTGCAACCATTGCACCCAATAGGGGGACAAAACTGAAAAAGAAACAGAAAACTAAGGAGCATTCTACAACACACTCTAATGTGGTAAAATTACAAGATCTTGGTGGATGTGCTAGTAAGGTCAGCCCGCTTCGAAAATGGGTTACGGCTAAGGGAGAAGTGAAAGCTATTATCTCAAGGCTGTCTGGCTCATTATCTAGCAATTATTTGCAAACATCTGCTATTGTGAGCCCTGACTTTGTCACCCAATCCTGTGAAGCTCCTAGTGGTTTCGACTCGGTGGGTAGCGAGGAAGGTACTTTGGCAGATTTTTCCTTTGCTACCTCAGCTACCCTTATAAAGGATGTAGGGCATTTAACTGCTATTGCTAAGGAGCCCTCACTATCTACTATTTTTCAAGCACTTCATGAACAGAGAACTGAGATGCAAAGCAGCTTTAACCAAGCTAGAATAGATAGTGGTTTGATACAGTAAGGACTGTCTGAGGTCTCGGTCAAAGTAGCTGGCTTAACCCAAGAAATAGCAGAACTACAACAGCGTTTGTCGAACACGGACGATATCGTAGCAACAACGGCAAAGACAACGGAAATACATGATGGCCAACTTTTGCCTCTTACAAATATAATCAAAGACCTTGAAAATAGGCAACGTAGGAATAATTTAAGACTCTTTGGTATCCCTGAGGAAAAAGAGGGTACTGACCTTCGGGCCTATATAGTTCAGCTGTTCCAGAAGTCATTCCCAGCTCTCTCTGACTGGGATTGGGACTCCCAGATCCAGCGGACTCATAGACTTCCACTATTTTTAAATCAAGAGTCACGAGCTAGTAGGCAACATCCTCGACCTATGATCATCTACTTTGGAAATTTCTTACTAAGACGGGCAGTCTTCTTTCGAGCCCGCCCAGGCACGGCTAATGCACTTACATTTTCTGCTAGGTCAGATCTCTACAAAGAAACAATGGAGAGGCGTTGGAAGCTGCGCCAATTGATCGATCCTATGACAGCAGCTGGCGCACAAGCATTTCTTCAAGAACCAGCGCGACTTAAAGTTATACGTGGGGTCCATACCTGGACCTTTCATGCGGCTGGCGAGGCTCAGCAGATCCTTAACTCTTGGACGTCATCGGAGAAGAAGGCTCTCTAAAATCTGAATATATATGATGGATTTTTATATATATGATCTCATCTCGTGTTACTTAGTCTTTTTGTCGAATCCATCTTTCTATTCTGTCTCCTATTTTCTTGGGGATGAAAATTGGACAGATAAGATGTAGGTAGAAATTCACTTATGATTATATGATGACACATGCAGATATATGGTGTCGATTTTCTTTACTTCTTTTGGGCTTTTTTGGGGGGGTCTTTCCTCGCATAAGATTTTAGACCATGGCGGGGTTAAAATCCTTTGGGTAGCACCCGGGGTGTGTACAAGCTCTCTAGTGGCTGTCAGGTCCATCGACAGTCTGTTTGGGGTGATTCCTTCTCTAGGAAACGGGGTGGGATGGGCAGGTTCTTTCCTGGGAGGGTTGTGGAGGGTCTGGGCCTGGCCCTTGGTTGTTTGGGTGGAGGGGGTAAATATAAAAATATCAAAAGGAGTAAATAGAAGAACTATCTCTGATATGGGTTGCGTTATGTACAGTGCTACACTTAAATCAGGACTCTATATGTCTTTAAAAATGTTTCTTCGCTTGGTTACAATTGAAAATATGGAAAATAGACAGAGACATGGAATATGGCCTCAAGGATACTAGATGTTATATATATTATATATAAGGGGTTAATCAAGAGCTTATGTTGGAACGTGTCTGGACTAAACTCCGCCAGTAAGCGTCAGATGGTACGCGAAGAGCTGCGAAATTATAAACCTCATATTGTTGCTCTTGTTGAGACGCATATTGCATATAAAGATAGACAGCTGTTAAAACAACTGAGCTATAAGATAATCGAATGTACTTCCCAGACGGTCTCTATCAGAGGGGTTGCCATTTTAATTGACAAACGGCTCGACTATACCCTGCTTAAAGCCTCTCATGATAATCGATGCAGGTCGCTAATTGTACAGTTACTTATTAATGGTCATAAATTTGTATTATGCATTCTGTACGGCCCAAATTCAGATGAGCCATCTATGTTTGAGACGCTATCATTAGATCTTTTTGGTTGGCAGGGAGACTTAATCATTATGGGAGATTTTAATTGTATTATGAATTCGAATATAGATTCAACTAATCGAGGTGCCTCGGCTAGAATGAAGAAAGTAAGGGCTGCTATTACGGAAATGGCTTGACTGCATGGTCTTAAAGATGCATGGCGGGCACTGCATCCCCTACAACCTGGATATACTTATAGTTCACCTCACCGGCAGTAATCAAGAATTGATATGTTTTTGGTTAATGATACAATTTTGAATATAGCCAAATGTGAAATATGTCCTAAGATAGTATCAGATCATAATCCCATATTGCTGTCACTTATGCTTGGCCCATGTAATAAACAAACACGTCAGTTTTCTTTTCCTCGCTATCTGAGTTTATAGCATTCATGAAGAATAGCATTAGGAATTTCATCTTAGACAATGAAGACTCTGCTTCCCTTTTTTCTATCTGGGATTCACTTAAAGCTTACATATGAGGAGCCACTTAACATATGTTTTTAGGCAGAATGCAGCAAGAACTTGGCAACTAAGGCCACTAGGGAGACCATTCGGCAATTAGAAATTGCACATGCCGATGAAATTAGACAAGGACTTACTCTACAGGCGACAGCGTCAGCATATTCACAAACATATTTACTTTTAATTGAGAAACGTGCCTCACTAGGACGGTCTCTAAAAGATAAGACTGCGGCTAGGTATAATAAAAACCGCGCTCTTCAATATGAGTATGGAGAACAAGTAGGCAAAGTGCTTGCACATCAACTTTCGGATAAAAGGGCAGCACGAGAAATAAAGGGCATAAAAGGCGATGGGGGGACACTTTATACACGTCCAGAGAAGATAATAGAGCAATTTCTTTGCTTCTATAAGAAACTATATAGTAGCCCCAATGTGTTTGACGAAAAAAATTACTGATTACACAGAAAATTGTAATTTCCGTAAATCTATCCATAGACTTGAAGCAGAACAGGCAAATTCCCTTAACTTAGATATTACGTCTGAAGAAATAGCTGCTGCTATAGGGGCTCTCCCTTCTGTAAAAGCAGCTGGCAAGGATACCATACCAGCAGAATTTTATAAAACGTTTAAGACAAGCCTGATTCCCCTTATGCGCAAAATCATGAACCATATTAGTGTGAGTGGATTGGTACCTAGCTCGTGGGATATGACAAACATTGTCTTCTTTTTAAAAAAGAACAAACCGAAGGAAGAGTGTGGGTCATATCCCCCGATCTCACTCATAAACGCTGATGCAAAAATTTTGCAAAAATATTGGCAATGCGTCTTGCACCCGATATGGCACAATTAGTTTCTGATCAACAACATGGCTTTATACCCGGCAGGGATACGACTGCACACGTGAACCCCACTGTACTTGCTTTTGATGCTACGTCTAAGCTAAACCTGGATATGGGGATGGTCATGCTTGACGCTGAAAAAGCATTTGACCGTGTAACATGGGACTGTCTCTGGGCCATACTTACTGCGTATAACATCCATGGCCGTTTCTATGGATGGATCAGAGCCTTGTATAAATGCCCAATTGCCAAACTAATTTACTTACATTACCAGTCTGCTTCTTTTATGATACCTAGGGGCACTCGGCAAGGTTGTCCTCTCTCCCCTTTATTTTTTGCCTTATACATAGAACCTTTTATAAGATCACTGCTTGCCAATTCATCCATTTTGCCAGTTTTTTTAGGTTCTGGCAAACTGAAAATAACGGCTTATGCTGACGACATAGCTATTTTTTCTACGGATCCAGTTAAGGCTATAGAGGCAATTCAAACTGAGGCTAGGACATTTGGGAAGTTTTTTAAATGCTAATTCCTAACTATACATCCCTGAAACCTATGGTTTTTTCAGTGATTTTCTAAGGTTTTTTAAATGCTAATTTCTAACTATAACGTCCCTGAAACCTATGGTTTTTTCAGTGAATATATATAAATATATATATATTTTTGTGCTTGGTGAACCCGAATAAAACCTGGGTTTAGCAGTTTCCCGTGAGTGCTGTGCTTTTGTACTCTGCAGCAGGAATATATATATATATATATATATATATATATATATATATATATATATATATATATATATATATATATATATTACCTACTGGCGGTCGCCAGTAGGTAGTTATAGTTAGGACCACGTTTCCATAGGAAAAGCATTTTTTGATGTGCTTATAACTTTGGCGTCGTTTGACGAATCTTTACGAAATTTTCCAAAAAGTTCCTCTTTTCAGGTCAGCTGCTATCCTAAAAGTTTGGGGGGGATTCGTCAAGGGGGGGCTAAGAAAAAAGGAGGGTCCCAAAACGTGTTTTCTCCATGCAATTTCCATAGGAAACTTTAGACAAGGCTACAGGTCAAACTGCTGAACGGAATTATGCCAAATTTGGCACAGAGAAAGGTCTTGGTCCAGAAAGCACGCTTTTGTTTAAATCGGGTAAATCCGTTCAATAGTTTTAGAGAAATATCAAATTTTCCAGATATCGATATTTAAGAATTCTGACATCTGATTGGCTGAAGCGTTACGAGCACGAGCTTGCGGCTGATTGGCTGCGAACTGTTGAAACTAGGAAGTGTTGGCAGCCATTTTGTGATTCAGCCCGTCAGATCACAACTCTCCCTCTACAAGGCATCAGGTCTGTAGTTCTACCTCTGCGAGGCAACACTAAAAATATACCGCAGCTCTGTCTGTGCGAGATACCCCTTTCACTGTCCCTCTCCCCACATCACCAGCTCGCGGCTATGCCTTTAGAAGCGAGTCCGTCGGCTCGCAGCTCTGCGACTGCGAGCTTTGAACCATTTTGTGACTCAGTCCGTCAGCTCGCATCTCTCCCTCTAAAAGGCATCGGATCTGTAATTCTACCTCTGCAAGGCAATACTGAAAATATCCCGCAGGTCTGTCTGTGCGAGATACTCCTTTTACGCTCCCTCTCCCCACATCATCAGTTCGCGGCTATGCCTTTAGAAGCCAGTACGTCGGCTCACAGCTCTGTGTCTGCGAGCCGTGGGGCCTGCAGCTCTACCTCTGTGAGCCACCTTGTTAGCTCATAGCTGTGTCTGTGCTAGCAGGCCCATCGGCCTGTTACTCTCCCTCTGCGAGTTAGCCCGTCGGGTTGCAGCGTGGAGGGCTCGCAGCTGTATCTCTGCGAGCCAGCCTGTTAACTGATAGCTGTGTGTCTGCTAGCAGGCCTGTTGGCCCGTTGGTCTCCCTCTGCGAGTCAGGCCACAGCTCCCCCTCTGCGAGCTGGTACGGTGCTGTGCTTTTGCGAGCCAACGGCTCGTAGGTCTCCCTCTGCGAGCTGATCCCACGGGCCGCAGCTCTTCCTCTGCGAGCCTGCCCGACGGCCCGCAGGTGTCCCTCTGCTAGCGGAACCGCAGGTGACACTCTGCGAGCCGAAATTGGGAATATAAGGCGGCTCTAAAAAGAGCCCTTGTGTTTATTAGTTGGAGCTACATGTAAGTGCGAATGCACAGCTTCAGGTTAATTAGGAAAACTCGGTTTCCCTCATCTGTAAAGTGTACTCCATCACTTCTGTAGATATCAGCCATATCAAAACGTAAGTTGTTGTTGTAGATCGACCCCATTCTATGGTCTCTGAGGTATGCAGACACAGCTTTGTTGACATTCTTCCTAGATTTTTCAATCTTCTGACAAAATTGGTGTGACCATTTCCACTTCTGTCTTTGGCATATATTGGAATATACAAAGACAGTTTGAGGCAAAAGTAACATCAATTGTCCAAAGGTGTCCTTCATAAGCATTTCCAAACCTACCTCCAGTCAATGTGCCTAGGTCGTTACCACCACAGTGCACAATCATGAGATCAGGGTGTTGGAGATGCAAACAGGTTTTAACCAAAGGGAGCAATTGGTGCCACTTCAATCCTCTCTGTGCAAACCATTTAATGTGCACATTTTGTAAACCTAGGTCTAAGTCAATACGTCTCTGTTCTGCATACCTCTTGCACCAGAAGCCATAGCTATGTCCTACAATCCACACTAGCATTTTGAAGGTATGGCTAGAAGATATGGATAAATGTCTGTAGCTCATGCAGTCCGTTCGTAGAATAAGAGATATGTTTAAACATGGGGAACTACTTTTTTTTTTACATGCAAAACGTTAACGTATTGGGAGATGAAATGTATTGTGTCCTAAAAAGTAGGGTGTATATTAGTTTTGATGAAAAGCATCTTTCTGATCGGTTAATAAAAAAGCAGTTTATACGTGGAGTACATATTATAGGATGAAATTTGCTCAGCTCAACCACACCTGCTAATTGTATTTGGAAGGTGCAGTTCAAACTTGAAAGAATGGGAACTTTTGACCTCCACGTGCCGTTAAATGTTGGTGAAAATGTTGCAAAAAAAAATATCGGTAGGTTTAAAAAAATGATGAACTTTTAACCTGCACGTGTCGTAGAATGTTCTAGAAAGTGTTGATACAATACCTTGAACTTTTCACCTGTATGTGTCCTTAACAAAACAGTTTATATGGAAAGTTCAAAAATAAGCAATAAAGAGAGGTTTTGCAATCTAAAAAAAATAAGGAACTATTCTGATTTGTTCTTTACATGGATTTATGTGTGGAGCAACAGGGAAATTGTGCCATTACTGGTTCCATTCTTGATGAAAGCGGTGCATTACATGTATTGTGTGACAAGAAAAGAATTGCATGCATTTGTGACATTTGAAATCTGCATACCAACTAGGAAGGTAAATTAGAAATTAAGAAGGTGTGTTATGTGTTTTGTAGTTGTGGTTAAGTATTTGAGACGAAATTTTTAACTTTGAAAGTATTTTTTATTTCTAAATAACATAGTGTTAGTAAAGTCTGGTGTTTTATTGGTTCTAAAATATGCATAATGTGTAACTAGTTGTTAAACAAGTACTTTATATATGTTTAGGAGTTTTTCACAAAGAAAAAGTGTAAGTTGTCATCTGTAAAAGACTGTGGGCCATATTCTCAAGACCAGCGATAACATTATCGCCGTTTTAGCGGCAGTTTCCTGCCGCTAAAGCGGCGATAATGTTATCGCCATTCTTGTGAATATGGCCCTGTATGGTTTTGATTTCCATTTGTATATCTATTCCGCCGAGATAAACAAAATGTGGCACGTTTGAAAATTATGCTCAGTCTGGAAATAGTGGAGAAGGGGTGACAGTAAAGAATTCATGTGTTATTAACTTAACAGAGATGGAATGTGGATCAGTTACAGGCTCAGCTTCCGCATTGCCCACGTCACTTGCGTCCAGCCCTGGTTCCACTGCCGAACATGCACATTGGAGTGTCCCATGGATGTCTGCCTATCCAACACAACTGTGATGAATTGGACTATGACTTGTGTTTGCGCCCGCTGTTGGATAACGAACAGGAGTGTAACCGAGACAGCCGTGCATGGGATGCGTTGACATACTGCGTATGTATTGGTAGTTGTGCATGGGAGATGACACAATCTCTCGTGTGCAGTGACCACATCGAGGCGCTCCCCTATTGGGCTGTGTTGCGGATCGGTGAGACGACGTGGGCTGAGCACACCTGCCCGGACTACCTAATGAATTGGCTCACCCTGGTGTTCCTTGAACACGACAACGACGTACTATTGGAACACATTGCACATGAAGCCGCACGGGCATTCATGGACGAGTAAGAAATGTTATGTGCACACTTTGTGGTCTCATTTTTTACACTCTGAGGTATGCAGACACAGCTTTGTTGACATTCTTCCTAGATTTTTCAATCTTATGACAAAATTGGTTTGACCATTTCCACTTCTGTCTTTGGCATATATTGGAATATACAAAGACAGTTTGAGGCAAAAGTAACATCAATTGTCCAAAGGTGTCCTTCACAAGCATTTCCAAACCTACCCCAGTCAATGTGCCTAGGTCGTTACCACCACAGTGCACAATCATGAGATCAGGGTGGTGGAGATGCAAACAGGTTTTAACCAAAGGGAGCAATTGGTGCCACTTCAATCCTCTCTGTGCAAACCATTTAATGTGCACATTTTGTAAACCTAGGTCTAAGTCAATATGTCTCTGTTCTTCATACCTCTTGCACCAGAAAACATAGCTATGTCCTACAATCCACACTAGCATTTTGAAGGTATGGCTAGAAGATATGGATAAATGTCTGTAGCTCATGCAGTCCGTTCGTAGAATAAGAGATATGTTTAAACATGGGGAACTACTTTTTTTTTTACATACAAAACGTTAACGGATTGGGAGATGAAATGTATTGTGTCCTAAAAAGTAGGGTGTATATTAGTTTTGATGAAAAGCATCTTTGTGATTGGTTAATAAAAAAGCAGTTTATACGTGGAGTACATATTATAGGATGAAATTTGCTCAGCTCAACCACACCTGCTAATTGTATTTGGAAGGTGCAGTTCAAACTTGAAAGAATGGTGAACTTTTGACCTCCACGTGCCGTTAAATGTTGGAGGAAATGTTGCAAAAAAATATCGGTAGGTTTAAAAAAATGATGAACTTTTAACCTGCACGTGTCGTAGAATGTTCTAGAAAGTGTTGATACAATACCTTGAACTTTTCACCTGTATGTGTCCTTAACAAAACAGTTTATATGGAAAGTTAAAAAATAAGCAATAGAGAGAGGTTTTGCAATCTAAAAAAAATAAGGAACTATTCTGAATTGTTCTTTACGTGGATTTATGTGTGGAGCAACAGGGAAATTGTGCCATTACTGGTTCCATTCTTGATGAAAGCGGTGCATTACATGTACTGTGTGACAAGAAAAGAATTGCATGCGTTTGTGACATTTGAAATCTGCATACCAACTAGGAAGGTAAATTAGAAATTAAGAAGGTGTGTTATGTGTTTTGTAGTAGTGGTTAAGTATTTGAGATGAAATTTTTAACTATGAAAGTATTTTTATTTCTAAATAACATAGTGTTAGTAAAGTCTGGTGTTTTATTGGTTCTAAAATATGCATAATGTATAACTAGTTGTTAAACAAGTACTTTATATATGTTTAGGAGTTTTTCACAAAGAAAAAGTGTAAGTTGTCATCTGTAAAAGACTGTGGGCCATATTCTCAAGACCAGCGATAACATTATTGCCGCTTTAGCAGCAGTTTCCTGCCGCTAAAGCGGCGATAATGTTATCGCCATTCTTGTGAATATGGCCCTGTATGGTTTTGAAAATTCGATGTAGCGTTAATTTCCATTTGTATATCTATTCCGGCGAGATAAACAAAATGTGGCACGTTTGGAAATTATGCTCAGTCTGGAAATAGTGGAGAAGGGGTGACAGTAAAAAATTCATGCGTTATTAACTTAACAGAGATGGAATGTGGATCAGTTACAGGCTCAGCTTCCGCATTGCCGACGTCACCTGCGTCCAGCCCTGGTTCCACTGCCGAACATGCACATTGGAGTGTCCCATGGATGTCTGCCTATCCAACACAACTGTTGATGAATTGGACTATGACTTGTGTTTGCGCCCCTTGTTGGATAACGAACAAGAGTGTAACCGAGTCAGCCGTGCATGGGATGCATTGACATACTGCGTATGTATTGGTAGTTGTGCATGGGAGATGGCACAATCTCTCGTGTGCAGTGACCACATCGAGGTGCTCCCCTATTGGGCTGTGTTGCGGATCGGTGAGACGGCGTGGGCTGAGCACACCTGCCCGGACCACCTAATGGATTGGCTCACCCTGGTGTTCCTTGAACACGACAACGACGTACTATTGGAACACATTGCACATGAAGCTGCACGGGCATTCATGGACGAGTAAGAAATGTTATGTGCACACTTTGTGGTCTCATTTTTTACACTAAGAGGTAGATATCAATGTCAGTCAAGGCTGGTGTGGTACTGCGAGGCTTTGCATTTGGGTGTTCTTAGGAAATCTAAGTTGTTGGGGAGCAAGTCAAGGTGGGCTGTGAGCGTTGCTATATGTGATAAATCTTGTCCATTTCAGGCCCAACATCATCTGCCCCTCGACATGTACCCATGCTGCGTGTAAGTGTCTTAAGCATGTCCGTGCCTGTTGTGGCCGTTGCCTCATCCGTACTCACACGCACATGCCAATAAAGCCTATGCCACTCCACTGGTGTCTAACTGGGAGGTGTGTTGTAAAGATTGTCCACTCGTGTGCCACAATGAGCCTCGTCCCAACACAGGGTAGAACTGACTGTTGCATGTGCAATGGGGGTGTATCCCTTTGGCAAGCTCCGCCTCTGTGAGCCAGACATTGTTTTTGCATAGGTGCTGGACGAAATCTGATGCAGGCCCATCACCTACGCAGTCTGATGTATCAGGGGCACACAGCCATGCAGCCATCACCCCGCCACACACACCGGACACAGAACCCGTATGAGGGGAGTTTTGTACCACATTGCCTTCATTGCTGATGTTCTGTGTTTGATATGTGTGTGGGCTGCATTGTGGGGGAATTGCCTGTGCACGGATGGCGATGCACACACACATGTTGGTATGTGGAGCCAGGTGCCCGTGCGGCCTTGCGCTGCTTGTGCTATCTCACTCCGTCTCTCTCCCTCGCTCTCTCCCGCCCTGTCATAGCAAACTTGTGAAAGCGATGGGTGCGCGGCTCTCAGCGCGGCACTCGAGTACTTCTTAAGTCTTTCAAACACCGAGGGGTATATTCTCAAGGACATATCGCCGAGTTAACGGCACTTTATCGCAACCAAAATGGTGATAAATTTAACGCACCATTCACAAGCTGGAGCAAACAGCCCATATCAGCAGTTTACCAGCGATAGCAGCCTCAAAAAGCATCGTCACGGATGAGTCCGGCAAATATTGCTAATGAGATGTAGAGTAGGCGTTCTCGTGCAAAAAGCAGCGAACACATCACTTCGCAAGTGTCTCAACCACCAGCAAGATCGTCGAAGAGAGTACAAAACAGGCGATAAGGTGCGTTAGTAGCAGAAAGTTTACACCTGCTCTGAGCTGGTGTAAAGTCGGACTACAACCTGCAATATGAAAGGGAGCCCACCCAGAGCCATACGTGAATGACAGATGCAATGGAGCCAACGATCATGCAGCTCGGACACCCAACACTGCTCCGCCACCCCCCGCCACCAGCCCCTTGTCTGCCATCCCCCCTCACCTCCTCCCCCACACAAACAAATGTGACCGCAACGTTAGGAAGTCTGGAACGTAACAAATTGGCTGATGTCACACAATTATAGTAAAGAAGATGCATGTGAGGTTGGACAAATAAGAATCTCAGTCATCTATGGATTTACATATAAAACATTTTATTTAAACAAAACAACAAAATAAAAGTAGGTACAGGTATGGCGTGTCATCCCTCGACAATTTGTGAATCACAGCCTGCAAGACAAAAAGAAAGATAAGATTGTGCGTCATGCGTCCATGAAAGGAGAGAGAGAGAAAAAGAGAAAGATTGAGAGAGAGGAAGAGACCGAGAAAGCAAGAGTGAGACAGAGAGGAAGACAGAGAAAGAGTGAGAGAGAGAGGAAGAGATAGAGAAAGAGTGAGATACAAGGAAGTGAGAGAGAAAGAGAGAAACAGTGTGAGAGAGGTAGAGAGAGAAAGAGTGAGTGAGAGAGGAAGAGAGAGAAAGAAAGAAAGAAAGAGAGAGAGAGAGGAAGAGACATAGAAAGAGAGAGAGTGTGAGAGAGAGAAAGGAAGAGATACAGAGTGAGAGAGAGAGAAAGAGTGTGAGTGACAGAAAAGAAGAGATGGAGAGGGAGAGTGAGTGTTGACACTGTGGAGAAAATCCTTACAGCTCACCTTTCTGCCACCGGTGTGTCTCCAACCATGTGCCGGGACATAGTGGAGTCTTCAAGTTTAGTCATCTGAAACATAGTATAGAATCAGTAATGGCAGAGTACATACAACTGCACACGCCTAATTCTCTGTTTCGCCCCTGCGCACCCAGGCTACTGCACCCCATCGACTCCTGCCGCCCAGAGGTGTCTGCCCGCGTCTGCGCACTTAGGCTGCTGTATCCCATGCACTCCCACTGCCCAGAGGTGTCTGCCCGCTGCTGTGCACCCAGGCTGGTGCACCCCATCCAGACCCACTGCCCGGAGGTGACTGCTCGCTGCTGCGGAAACAAGGCTCTCTGCTCACCTTTCACCACCGGCGTGTGTCTAAGAGGGTCCACCATGTGCTGAAGCAACCTCCTCAGGCGTTGCGTACACGCGGTCAAGCCGAGCTCACAATTCAGAGCGGGTGTTGATTGCAGGATGGCCACGCATCATCGCAGGCTGCACACGCGCTCAGCTCTAGTGGCACTAACTCAGTGGAACTGAAGTCATCGCCTCGTGGCGGGAGGTCCGTGTCGGGGGGGGTCGTCAATCTGTGAATCAGCCTGCTAGACAAAAAGCAAGATAAGATTGTGCGTCATGCGTCCATCAAAGGAGAGAGAGAGAGGAAGAGAGAGAGAAAGAAAGAAAGAGTGAGAGGTAGACAGAGAGAAAGAGTGAGAGAGAGGGGAAGAGAGAGAAAAACAGTGAGAGGAAGAGAGAGAGAAAGAGAGAAAGTGTGAGAAAGAGGAAGAGAGAAACAGAGGAAGAGAGAGAGAGAGAAAGAGAGAGAGGTAGAGAGAGAGAAAGAAAAAAACAGTGTGAGAGAGAGGAAGAGATAGAGTGAGAGAGAGAGGAAGGGAGAGAGAGAGAAAGAGTGTGAGGGAGAGGAAGGAAGAGATGGAGAGGGACAGTGAGTGCCGACACTGTGGACAAAACCCTCACAGCTCACCTTTCCGTCACCAGTGTGTCTCCAACCACGTGCCGGAACATAGTGGAGCCCTCAAGCTTACTCATCTGAAACGTAGTATGGAATCAGTAATGGCAGAGTACATACAACTGCACACGCCTAATTCTCTGTCCCGCCTTTGTGCATCCAGGCTGCTGCACCCCATCCACTTCCACTGCCCAGAGGTGTCTGCCCGCTGCTGCGCACCCAGGCTGCTGCACCCCATCCACTCCCACTGCCCGGAGGTGACTGTCCGCCGCTGCGCACCCAGGCTGCTGCACCTCATTCACTCCCACTGCCCGCCGCTGCGCTAACAAGCCTCTCTGCTCACCTTTCGCAACCTGCGTGTAGAAAAGAGGGCCTACCACGTGCCGCTGCAAGCCCCAAGCCTTGGGCCCGCGGACACCGCACCCTGCATGTCATGCAGCCCCGCTCCGCAGGCCACCAGGTCTCACATTTGGTGCTGGGTCTTGATTTCGCCATGGCAGAGGACATACCAGTGCACCGGGCTTTTCATCGCAGGCTGCACACCCGCTCAGCCCTTGTGGTGCCACTAACTCTGTGACCAGCGAGGCGACGCCACGTGGCGGTAGGCCTGCGCTGTGTGATGGCTCAGGCCTACACTGCGGTCCAGCAGGGCACACAAAACCTGAGCTGTCCAGACCGCCGGGACGGGCCATCACCGCAGGCTGCACACCCGCTCAGCAGTTACGGTACCCGTACCTCAGTGGACCGAAAGTCACCGTCCCGTGCTGGTGTGCCTGTGCCGGCCGGAGTGTTTCCAGTGCAAGGAACTCTGAAATGGCATCGAGCACGTGCGCCCGGTCTTTTTTATTGGCAGGGTCACGTGTCCTGTGGCGCGTGTGCTGGATGGGTGTGGTGTGGGTGTATACTAGCCGTGAGGGAGTGGCTGTGGCGTACTGACAACTAGGGTGTGACCAGCAGATCACTGCAATGAAAATCTGGGCCATGTAGCGTTGTTGTCCTTCCCTGTAAGCGTAAGCGGAGTGGACTGGCCTGGCGTATGCCAGTCCTGCGTGAGGCTGTGAAGAATGACTCCAGAGCTATGGGCGTGGCTCCGCCCTGGGCTGTATGAGGAATCAACTGATGCGGGTGTCCCTGTTGTAGTGCTGACGTCACCCGGGTCGCAAGCGCCAATGTGTCACTCTGTGAGCCAAGTCCCACAACATGGCCAACATGGAAGGTACGGGGAATCACTGACCCTACATTCATCCATAGTTCCACACATGAAAGATGGTGGACATGACACATCTGTGTGGATATGAATGTTTATTGCACATTCAGTAGAGTGTTGCAGCTGTAGCAATACAGGGCCATGGAAAGTTTAAGTTTCAGTTTTTAGCACATGGAGGGCAGCCAATTAGAGCCAAGCTTGTGTTCGGGGTTAGGCTGCGTCAACATATGTACTTATAGAATTACTCCGCCAATCCCCAAGCACTTATAAATTCACTATACACTGTCCTTGCAGTACTCTAATGATCCAGTCTCTACGTACGTACTTGTACAATGACCGAGAGAAAGTTACATAACCGAAGTTTTCCCCACTGCCAGAGGTAACATGGTTGCATACGCTGTCCACAACACAATGTAATGTGGTAGGGCCCAGGGGCCGCATCTTGCATACATAATGAACACACGGACACAGATAGATAGTGGGACTGGGTACGGGCACGTGCACGTGCGCTCGACTCATTTTTATTACCAGGGTCACATGTCCAGTGACGACTGTGCTGGATGCGTGTGGGGTGAGTGTAAGCCAGCCCTCCGGGAATGGTTGGTGCTGGCAACAAGTACAACAGTAATCATTGGATCAGACACATAGATTCAATCATAAAGGGTCAATGATTTGTGCTGCACTAAGGTTGGGGCAACAGATGTGAAATAATATACACAAGATTGTATCGTAAAGGGTCCATGACTTGTGGTACACTGAGGTAGGGGCAGCAGATGTGAAATTATACACAAAACATTGTATCATAAAGGGTCCATGAGTTGTGCTGCACTGAGATAGGGGCATCAGAAACATTCAGCGTGTGCGCAGCCAGCGATGATGCGTGGTGCGGGCGAGCCGCACTGGGAGAAATGTCTGTTGCCTACTGGACTGAGTCATCTGCAATCGCGACTCGATGTGAATTGTGAGCCCTGCTATCCGCAGTGTAGATCGAAGGCAGTAGTCAGCACAGACATCGAAGAATGCTTTTAGTCACTTTCTGTTTACAAAATTCGAGGACATAGAGTACAATTCTGTCTGCAATAAATAAATCATGTCTCAATTTAAATTATGAGCTCTGCTAACCGCAGTGTAGGTGTATGGAACAAAAGATGAAACATTTATGGAATACACTGTCGAAATATGTAGGTTTCAGGGACGTTTTAGTTAGTTGCCTACTGGACTCTGAAATTAATGAATGAAGACTGAATTTGATTTGTGAGCCCTGCTGAGCACAGTGTAGGCCGGAGGCAGCGGTCAGGAAGGGCCTACAGCCACGTGGCGTTGACTTGAGCTGCATACAGTTAGTGGTAGGTGGGGCGCTCAGCGTGTGCGCAGCCAGCGATGATGCAATGTCTCTTGCCTACTGGACTGCGTCATCTGCAATCGCGACTCGATCTGAATTGTGAGCCCTGCTGACCGCAGTGTAGGCCGGAGGCAGTGGTCAGGAAGAGTCCACAGCCACGTGGCATTCACTTGAGCTGCATAGAGTTAGTGGTAAGTGTGGCACTCAGCATGTGCGCTGCCAGCGATGATGCAATGTCTCTTGCCTACTGGACTGCGTCATCTGCAATCGCGACTCGATCTGAATTGTGAGCCCTGCTGACCGCAGTGTAGATCGAAGGCAGTAGTCAGCACAGACATCCAGGAATGCTTTTTGTCACTTCCTCTTGACAAAATTCGAGGACATAGAGTACAATTCTGTCTGCAATTAATAAATGAAGACTGAATTCAAATTGTGAGCTCTGCTGTCCACAGTGTAGACTGCCATTCAGTGTTCCTTTGGACTTGCAAGATGAATTTGGTCATTGTACTAAAGCTATAACTGATATAAAACAAGTTCTTGAAGCAAGGATACTAAAAGGATATTATGTAGGTTTTAGGGACGTAATACTTAGTTGCCTACTGTACTTTGCAATTAATGAATCAAGAGTCAATTTTAAATGTGAGCCCTGATGACCGCAGTGTAGGCTGGAGGCAGCGGTCAGCAAAGGCCCACAGCCATGTGGCGTTGAGTTGAGCTGTACAGTTAGTGTCACCTGAAGCAACCAGCGTGTGTGGAGCCTGCGATGATGCGTGGTCCGGGCGGGCCGCATTGGTAGCAATGTCTTTTGCCTAATGAATTCTGTCTTAATAAGTCCACGTGGCGTTGACTTGTGGTGCACTGAGTTAGTGGCACCTGAAGCACTCAGTGTGTGCGCAGCCTGCGATGATGCATGGTCCGGCCGGGCCACACTGGTAGCAATGTCTTTTGTCTAATGAATTCTGCCTTAATAACGCTACGTGGCGATGACTTGTGGTGCACTGAGTTAGTGGCACCTGAAGCACTCAGCGTGTGCCCAGCCTGCAATGATGCGTGGTCCGGGCGGGCCGCACTGGGAGCAATGTCTCTTGCCTACTGGACTGCGTCATCTGCAATCGGGACTCGATCTGAATTGTGAGCCCTGCTGTCCGCAGTGTAGATCGAAGGCAGTAGTCTGTACAGACATAAGGTGCTATGCTACTGGGTTCGCAGGAGGCCTGTGTTGAGGAGGCCGGCGGTCACGGCGGAGGCCTTGTGGCAGGGTGAGGGCTGCTGCCCTGGCAGACGCTTTGGCCTTCCCACAAGTGAACCACGCACAGAGCCCCAGCCTATTTATTCATACTCCTACGCTGGAGTGGGGTACGTTGGACCAGCCCACTCCGCTTCCGCTTCCAGGGGGGGACAGCACAGCTACATGACCAAGATCTTCCCCACTGCCTGAAGTAACATGGTTGCGTCTATTGTCCACAACACTACAAGCACGAGCAGTATATGTCCACATGGAGAGGTTTGTGCTCTGCATAGTGAGATCTGTCCACCAAATCACAGTTACACTTGGTATTGTGTGCATTTTTATTGATGGGTGACTTGCGTCCTTCACACATACTTGGTTGCCACATCTCCCAACCTTCAGCTATTGTGTGGCTGAGGGACCATGCCGTTTTTGGAGGGTCCGCTGTCCTGTTCTGCGTTGCCTCGGTGGTAGTAGTGGGGTGGGTGACAGCTGGGCTTTGTGTATTCCCTCCAGACAGCCACACATAAAGGGAACTTAGATGTGACTGATGAGCCATCCTGGGCAGGAGGGGAAGGAGGAGCTGACACTTGCATCTTAATAAGAGTTGCACCCCCCTGTAGTGAGTCTTGAGCCAGGGCACTAAGGGCAGTGACCATGTGTACTTCAAAGGGCTCTCTTTGAAGTCTCCCCCACTTCAAAGGCACAACTGTGTAAATGTACTGGACCCCTGACACCACCAACTCAGCACACTTCTGAACCTGAGTAGATTCTGCCAGGAAGAAGGACTGCTGTGCTGCTAAAAGAACTATCACTCTGCTGGACTCTGGTGGACTTTGCTGGACTCCTGCTTTGCTGTGCCTTCCCTGCTGCATGCTGCCCTCCTTGCCTGGGAGTGAAAAGGACTAGACCTGCATCTCTACATCCCCAGAATCAAAATGACTCCAAGGGCTTGCTGACTTGCCTCCTGTTCTGAAGTCTCAGGGTCATCAAAGACTTCCAAGGTATTCAGACAAAATATCGAGTCAGTAATATCGACTGATACAATTATCGATTTGGAAATATCATGACACAGAAATATCGTGAGCAAGAATATCGTGGACAAGAATATCGATTTTAAGGTAAGTAATATTGATTTTTAAAATTTAGAAGTCATTAGAATCGTTTGCAAAAATATAGTTGTTTAAAATATCGTTTTCTAATTAGTGTTATGTATTTTAGTATATATTTTATATGTATGTGATGTAATTTTTTGTATAAGTATTGTTTATGTTTTTAAATATGTGTGTTACATTTTTAGTAGTTATTAAATTTAATTTAATTAAAAAAATTTGTTTTTTAGTTCCGTAGCGGGTTGTGGGTTTATAGGGGAATAGGGTGGGAAGTAATTTAATTATAATAAATTAATGGTTACTTTTTATTTAATAATATTTATTATTTGATATTTAATAGTGTTAATTGTGCTTTTAATTTTTTGGGGTACATTTTATGTGTGGGTTGTGGGGTTTATAGGGGTAAAAGGTGGCAAGTAATTTATTTTTAATTAATGAATAATTAGTTGTTAATTAATATTAATTCATTGATTATTAATTATGGTAATTGTCATTTTATTTGGTGCGGGTTGTTGGGTTTATAGGGGTAAAGGGTGGGAAGTAATTTACTTTTAATTATTAATATATATATTTTTTTTAAGGAGTTTTATACAGCGCGAACTTGACCCGAAGGTATCAAGTATCAGAGCGCTTTAAAAAAGCACCAGTTGCATTACATTTTTTTTAAACGTATTTTTATTAACATTTCTTATATAACATTGCAAGATAAATAATTACAATTGTAGCTTCCAAATCTTTATCCATTACATCGCTCGGAGACATCATTCTGAATTATTCCTGAATTACTCTGTGCCAATTCCTAACTTGAGCTATCATACCTTTTAGGATGGAAAGACCATTTGGCAAAAAACAAACAAATTAAATTGCGTCCCTGTTGCGTAGTTGTTCCATCCAGTACTTGCTTCACTCATTATTAAACACGACGAGGCTGGTAGTCTTCAGCCATATCCTCAGACCAAATAATACCATACATGTATAATACATTTACTATATTGTCAACTTAAAACAAAACTTAAACTTGTGCAGAAGGGTGGTAAGTGTAATAGTTTCATAAGATGTGTTTGGAGGATCTCGATGTAGGGAGCCCACCATAAGGCCGTAGGGAGCACCCCGCCCGTGGCCATTCACCACTCTCCCACTTGTTAGTTCCCTTCCATCTCGACAACCCTGAAGCCTTCTGCAGTACCTCAGGTTTATAATCCCTTTAGTGGGAAGGGGCCATTTTATGCAGTGCCTCTGCAGTGGCAGCAGACCTCTCACACTTCTCCCTCCTCCTCACTGCTTGTGCTCGCAGGTTTTTCCCAGGACGCCATCGCCTCTTTCCAATGATCAGGTATTGGGCGCTTCCGCATTCCCTTAGCCTCTTCCCAGCTTAAGGCCCTACCTTCCGCCCCGGCCCAGGCAATCACATCCCTGTTCCAAGCTTCTACACGGGGCCCCGTCGTTGATTTCCATTCCAGCGCTATTCTTTGTTTGGCTAGTCCTAGTGCTAGGTCTATCAGTCTATTCCCAACCTTGCATTCCTGTGGTCGAGGGAAGAGGCCAAGCAAACACACCTGTACCGTAGGGGCCAATTCCCTCCCCAGTGTACTTTTAATCTTGGTTAGGACTGCCTCCCAATATGGACGTATGCACTGACAGTCCCAAGTCATATGACCAAAATCTGCATCTAGCTGGGTACATCTGGGGCATTGCCGTATCTCCGCCGTATGGAACACTGATACGGTGAGGCGTCATGTATGACGTGTATATAGTTAAAACGTATATATTTTAGGCGCGTATTCCGGGAGATCTTTTTGGGGGATTGCAGAACCTTGCCCCATTCCGCATCCGTGAGCTCCCTACCCACAATTCTTTCTCATTTCCCCTGCAGCTCGTGCATGGGGCTGAGGGACGCTGCAGTTAGAGTAGCGTAAAACCATTTCACCTGGTGTCCCGCTGTGCCAAGGGTAAATAAGGCATGTAACACTGGGTGTGTCTCCGGTTCCTCCCTCCCTCTTCCCCATAATTGCGCAAAGGTGCAAGTCAGGGCCTCATATTGCAGAAACTGCCCCAGGGGGAGTCCACAACTGTCCACCAACTCCTCAAAGGGGATCAGAGTTTTTTCCAGATAGCAATCCCCCACGTTGTACAGCCCTGCCTCAGTCCAGTGCGCAAGCTGTTCGGTTGTAAATATTGCCCTAGGGTTGCCGTGGGGCAAGCCCACAAGGGGCAACATAGGTGTGTATTTAGGAGTCTGCTGTAGTTTGCTCTGGCACCTTTTCCAGGCCTGCAAGGCAGTGCGTTGCAGTAATGAACAGTACAGAGTAGGCGTTTTTGAGATTAATAATTTTGCCGTCAGTAGGCTAGTGCGAGGATCTGGGTCTGCCAGGCATGTGCCCGCTACATTCACTCCCTCAATCTATTGTGCTAGCCACTGCAGTTGGGCTGCCTACATATAAAATTCAAAGTTCGGTGCTCCCAACCCTCCTTCTGATAAGAGGCGCTTGCAATGTCTTCAATGACACCCTCAGGTGCCAATCACCCCATACCAGGTCTCGCAATAATGTGTTCAGCGAGCGGAACCAACTAGCAGGCATCAAAACCGGGAGGTTGACAAAGAAGTACAGCAGTCGGGGCAGCATAACCATTTTAGATAGTGAAATCCTAGCCATAATAGGCAACTGCAAGGTATGCCAAAAATGCACACAAGATCTAAGAGATCGCAAGGCCCTGTTCAGGTTCCCCTCTTTCAAATCCTCTAGGGAATGGAAGACATGGATGCCCAGATATTTGAATGTCCTAGGGGCCCAGATGATATCATCCATCATGGCCTCGGGCCTGGGCAATGGGCCCGCCACCGGAAATAAGTATGTCTTGGTTTTGTTGACCCGAAGGCCTGAGAACTGCGCAAAGCCATCCAGTATCTGCAAAGCCGTGGAGGTACCCGTCACCGCCTCCTCCAGATAGATCAGCAGGTTGTCCGCGTACAGGGAAATCTTGTGCGTCCGCCCACCCACGCAGAGTCCTACCCCCTTACTCCCCATGCGGAATCTCTCAGGAAGCGGCTCTATTGCTAGGGCAAATAGGAGTGGTGAGAGGGGGCACCCCTGCCGGGTCCCCCGGGAAATACTATATTGTTTGGAGATTGTTTTGCCGGTCCTAAACCTTGCTGAGGGTGAGGCGTAGAGAAGCCTTACCCATCTCACCCAGTCTTCTCCAAGGCCCATATGCAGCATAACTTCAAACAGGTACTCCCAGCTAATCGTGTCAAAGGCATTTTACAAGTCAATCGACAACACGGCTGCCCGCTGCTTAGTTGGCGTTTCTGCGTGGTAGAGGATAGAATAGAGTCTGCGAAGATTATAGGAGGTACAGCGAGCGGGAATGAATCCATTTTGGTCAGAGTGAATGAGGGATCTCATGTGGGGTAGTAACCTGCCTGCCAATACTTTGCTTAGAATTTTAAAATCTAAATTAAGCATGGAGAGGGGTCTAAAATCCACTACCCTAGCACCTTTCTCCTTGGTTTTAGGGAGGGGGATCACATGCGTGCTTTGGGTGGATTCGGGTAGCTCCCCTCGTTCAAATGACTCAGCATATAACCTTGTGAGTTGCGGCACTAGGTTGTCAGCAGGCCCGGCGTTTTACCCATCGCCAAGGCTGCAATGGCCGCTTTAATTTCCTGTGGGTTTATTGGGCCCCCCAATTCTTCCTGCACTGGGCGATCGACGACCTGAGCGGCAGGGGATCTAAAAAGTCTCTAACACCTGACGGGTGGGCTACTGCTGGAGCTGTATACAGCTTTTCGTAATATTCTTGGAAGGAGTCATTAATTTCGTCAGGGTCGTATATTATGCCCCCTGTAGCTGACCATAGCTGAGTAATCGGCGACCCACTTGACTCTGGTTTAATTAACCTTGCCAGGAGTCGACCAGCTTTTCCTTCCTCCCTCTGCACTTTGTCCAGGTATTCCTTATAGATATAACACCACAGTCGGCCCAGTGCGTCATTGTAGCTCGCGCGCGTTTCTTGTAAGCTTAATAGGGAGGTGGGATCTGTTCCCTGGGCGCTGGCCAACTGACGTAATTTCCCCTCCAGGTCTAGGATTTCCTGATGGAGTTCCCTGTGTGTCCCGATCGACTGTCCCATGCAGTGACCCCTTACTACCACTTTAAACGCCTCCCACTCCACTAGGGTAGAGGATGCTGTATGGGCGTTTATGGGGAACAATGTTTCAGTAAGTGTGTGCAGCGATGTTCTGAAATGGGCATCTTCCAGTGCCAAAGGGTTTAATTTCCATGAAGGAATCGGTGGCCTCCTCCCCAAAGGATGATGCGTCTTTAGTAGTGGCTGTGATCTGACAATGTGCGCCCCAATGGAGGGTGTGAGCGGTCCGTCGCAACATTCGCGACACAATTGAAGTCTCCCCCCAGGATTACCTGGCCGTTTAGGTAGTTTGTCATCTTAACTGAGAGGGAAGCGAGGAATACCACCTAGTCTTGGTTAGGCGCGTAGATATTACCCAATGTCACTTCCCGACCCGCCAGACTCCCTGCGAGCAGGATATACCGTCCCTCTGTGTCAATTAACGAACGTGTGAGCTCAAAGGGGACCCCGGGTTTTATCCAAATCAACACTCCTTTGGCAAAAGCTGAGGAGGTAGTTGCAAATACCTGCCCTCTCCACCGTCTGCGCAACTTCCCTGCTTCATCTTTGTTCAGGTGGGTCTCCTGAAGGAAGGTTATATGTATATCTCTATGTCTCAGATAGAAGTAGATATTGTGGCGCTTCGCCATAGACCCCATCCCTCGTACGTTCCATGTTAGGAACCGTATTGCATTGTGTGCGTGCGCCATGTATATAAGGTATCACTGCGGAGCCATCCTGCCCCCCCCACTCCCCCATTCATGTATAACCATCCTTTCCTGCAAACTTTGTAATGCAAACCAACAATAGAACCCCTATGCTGACCAACTCCCCAGACCCAGGGCAGTCCGACAACAGTTGGCCGCCCAAACTTCGTGTGAAACATTAAGCACTAGATGAGGCCCAAACCCAACAAGGCAAGGATCTCAGTGGGGTATGGCAATTCAATGATGTAGTTCCAGGAGTGCAACTTGCGTTTGGCGCACCGGCCCATTACTGATTAGGCCCACCCGAGGCCCGGGACTCCCGCCAGAGGCCCCCACCAGTTCAAAAGTCCGCCAGGGCCACAGGACTGATCCCACTTCAAATGATCTCATCAGACGTCTTCGGGGTCACCACTGATAGTTTTACGCTGTCACTCCAGGAGGTGTCTGAGTCTACCCCCTCAGTTTCCCTCAAGGAGCGAGTCCCGGCCTCTGAGGGAGTCCTCCTGTCTCGCATGATGGCCGCCACAGCCTGTAGCGCCTCCGCTCTCTCCTTTTCGGTTTGCGATGAAGTCGGCTTCTTTGTGGCTCCCCGTCGGGAGCGCCTTCTGGATAGTTTTCTGGGTTCCTGGATTAGCCGTAGCTCTGTATGCGTTCGTGCTGTCTGAGGGACCCCGCTTTGTAGGCTTCTATCCACTCCCACGCTGCCTTTGGGTTTTCGCAAAAGTGTGTTTTCCCATCAAGGAGGATCCGCAATTGAGCGGGAAACATCATAGAGTACTGGAGGCCCTCCTCCCTTAGCGCCTTCTTGACCTCCAGAAATGAGGCCCGTCTCTTCTGAACCTCCAGGGTATAATCAGGAAAGATGGAAATTTTGCTATTGTCTATGGTATAGGGCCTTCCATTCGCGCTCTTTGCCGTATAGTGTCTCTGTCCTTGAAATGGAGAAGCCGGGCCACCGCCGGTCACGGAGGCCGCCCAGGAGCCAGCGGTCTGGCCGGCACTCGGTGGGCTCTCTCTCGAGAGTGTAAAACGTTGACAGGCCTTCGGGCGCCACCACTGTCCTGAGCCACTGTTTCAAGAATGCCACCATATCGTTGCCCTCTGCTCCCTCTGGCAGGCCCAGAACCCTGACGGTGTTCCTCCTATTGCGCCCCTCCGCATCTTCAGCTCTCCGCTCCAGCATGCATACTCTGGCTGTGAGGGCCCCCACCTGCGATTCCAAGGATCGTTGTGCTGGTACGATATCTGCGATGCTGGACTCTATCTTCACCCTCTGAGACAGCTTCTTATGTTCCTCTCGGAGGAGACCCAACCCCACCGCGCTGATATCCTGGTGTAGGGTGGTCTTCGTGTCAGCGATGGCCTCCAGTATTTTACTCAGCTGTTGCTGTACTGGGTCCTCAGGGACTTTCTGCAATTGTTCCTGCATGTTGTCAATTATGGTCCTGGATGGCCCCAGCTGGCCGTCACTGGGTTTACCCATTGTGCCCGAGAGGCTACTGCTACTTGCAGGGTGCATGAGTTCATGCAAGGGTGCCTTAGAAGCCGTTGTTTCGCTCTTCAGCGCTGCAATGTGCCCCAAGATCACCTCCCAGACTATGGGCACTCAGCTAACCCCTCAGGTTCTGGCTCGAGGCAAACACGACCTCCTGAGTATAGGACCACCCCTCTTTTTTCACGGGTATAGTACCCCTCTCAAGCACCCGGTCCGTGCCTGCCGTAATCAGCCGTCGTTTCCACTATGCCGTCTTCCTGGGCAGCTCCGACACCAGGCCTCACAGGTGGCCACCGCCAGAAAAGCTGTGTAGGCCTCACCCACAGGCCCATCCAGGTGGGTGTCCCGCACGCCACTCACTCACTGGAGCGCGAGTGCTTCTTCCCCCTCCGGTTCCGTTCTTCACGGGACTGAGCCCAGGGCCCTTCTGTCCAAGCACACAGGCCCAGGTTGGGGCCAACCACCACCTATGGGCTTCAGCTCCACATCCTGCGAGGTTCCACCGTCAGCCTCCGCACCTAGGGGCCCCCACACCCAACGGCTCTTCCTGGCGCCCAGTCTCAGCCCTCAGACAGAGTTCCACATGCGGCTCAGCTTCTATTTCCAGGGGATCTCGACCAGGTCTCTGGACCACACTCCCGATGTCAGTAGGGCCCCCCTTTGCGCTGGCTCGGCAAGGTCTTTGGTGGTCGCCAGGGACTGCTCCCACTGCTGGCTGTGTTTCATTGCCCCAGATCCAGGCCTCGAACATTCATCCCTTCCCGGCGCCTTACCGTCTCCAGGCGCCCAGGGCGTGCGCACTTCTGCCTAGGGATCCCCGCTCACGCCACAGCGCTGCTGTCTCAGGTGGGCGCTCAGGACCCCACTCTCAGCCCGATCGGCTCACCTGCTGGTAGGCACTCAACCTCTATGTGAGGCCCGGTAGACTCTAGGCTGCGCTCTCCACTGACCTCCGATAATAGCCCGCCATCTTGGGAGCACTAAGTCCGGGCCGCCGCCCTCGAATCAGCGCCGCCTCAACTCACCGGGGCTACGGGCATACCGGGACCACCCCCGTGTCCCCAGCGGTCACCAGGTCACTCTCCGGCACGCATCCAGGCCCCGGCCGCCACTAATTTCGCCAGATAAATCGGTGAGCCGGCGCGGAGCTACAAGCTCACGCGTCCGCCACCTTAGGCACCCAAGCCACGCCCCTCCACCAGTTGCGTTACATGAGGACACATTTGTTTTTATTAGGCACGGGGAGATTAAGTGATTTGCCCAGAATCACAGGATGTTGCGCGTCCCTGCCGAGACTCGAACCCGGTTCCCCAGATTTGAGGTTGACCGCCCTAGCCGTTAGGCCAACTCCTCTCCCCAAGTTGATATTTAAATGTAATTAATTAATTGATAATTAATTATGTTAATTGTTTAATTACATTTTTTGGGTGTGGGGAGTAAATTAGTTTTAATTAAATTATAATTAGTTGGTAAATACTATTAGTTATTTATTTGTAAATTAATTATTTTAACTGTTATTAATTTGTTTTTAGTTTAACTTTAGGTGGGGTTGTGGGGTTTATAGGGTTAAAGGGTGGGAAGTTAATTAATTGTAATTAATTTATATTTAGTTTTTCATAAATAATATTTGTTTAACTGATAAATAATTGTTAATTGTGCAATAATTTTTTTTTATTTGAGTTGTGGGTTTTGTAGGGGTATGGGGTGGGAAGTAAATTAATGCTTAGTATTTAATGTTTTATTTAATAATTATTTTTTAAGTAGTATTAATTATTAATTTGATAATTTGTTATGTTAATTATGTAAATGATTTTCTGGTAAATGTTATGAGTGTGTTGTGTTTAGGGGGTATACTGTGGAAAAAACATTAATTAATTAATAATTAGTATTTAACTAATGATAATTGGTTTGTTGATAAATATTTATATTACTAGTGTATATCATTTTTTGTTTTAGTTAATTTTTAGGTGCAGGTTGTGAGTTTTGTGTGGTTATAGGGTGGGAAGTAACTAAATTAAGTGTATGTAATAAATATATTTTGTTAAATACTTAAATAAAATTGTTTATTTGTATGAAAATTATTTTTGTATTTTATTTATATTAATATTTGTAGGTATTAACTATATGTATTTAACATTGTAATGTTTTTATTTTTAATATTAAATATATTTGTATTTTGTATTCAACATATTTGTATTTCAATTTATTTAGATTTTTTTTAAATAATTTAATTTTGTTCAAGATATTTTATTTCTTTTTAATGTTGCACTGACTGGAGTGGGAATAGTCAATTTTACCCCTCCACAATCCAGCGCTTTCCCTACTGTTGCACTGACTGGAGTGGGAAGAGTAAATTTTACCCCTCCGTAATCCAACACTTTCCCTACTGTTAGATTGACTGGAGTGGGAAGAGTAAATTTTACCCCTCCGCAATTCAGCGCTTTCACTAGTTGCACTGACTGGAGTGGGAACAGTAAATTTTACCCCTCCGCAATCCAGCACTTTCCCTACTGTTGCACTGACTGGAGTGGGAATAGTAAATTTTACCTCTCCGCAATCCAACACTTTCCCTACTGTTGCACTGACTGGAGTGGGAATAGTAAATTTTACCCCTCCGCAATACAACACTTTCCCTACTGTTGCACTGACTGGAGTGAGTATAGTAAATGTTACCCTTCTGCAATCCAGCGCTTTCCCTACTGTTGCACTGACTGGAGTAGGAATAGTTTTTTTTTTGTTAACTATAAATTTTATTGTTGTGTAAATTGTAGTGGGAATAGTAAATTGTAGTATTTTGTAATGTTATGTTTTATGTAATTTTATATTTATTGTAGTTAGAATAGTAAATCTTATTTTTGTGTGATGTAAAATATTTTGTTAATGTTGTGTTAGGTGGGAGTAATTATTTGTATATTTATTTAGTATAAAAATGTTTTCTTTTTAATGTGGTGGGAAATGTAATTGTATTTATTTTAATTTGTAATAATGTATTTTATGCTGTAATTTATATAATTATGTGTTTGGTTTACTATAATTATAATATGTATAATTTACAATATTTTTTGTTTGGAACATATTTTTTATTAAATTGTAAAATATGTGTGTTGTTTAATTTTTAGTTTAAATTAAATTGATTCCCTTTCTTAATATTTTTGGTATATTTTATGTTTTTGGTATATTTAAATATGTTTACATATATTGATAATATTGTGCTATTTAAGATTTTTAAAATTATATTATTAATTAAAATATTAGTTTATTTATATATGTATAATTTTATATATATATATATTTATATATATATGTGAGTTTACATTTTTTAAAGGAAGTGTATTTGTTGTATTTGTTAAAATATACGTTTAATTATTCTTTTCAATAAATTAGTTAGTATTTAATTTGTTTATTTTAATATTTTAAATTACATATATTTTAAAATCGATATTTAATACAACTATATTATTGTAAACAATATTTTTTTCTCAATATTTTTGCACTTACCTTTTTAAGTATAGGGAGTCGATATTTTTGTATCCTATATTTTTCGCTCGATATTGTTTACATCTATGGGCCTCATTACGATGTCGGTCGGAAAGCATTCTGACCAACTCTTTGGGGCCGATTCCGATGCGTTCGGAAACGGCTCCGACCATCAGTCGGAGCCATTTTGACCGCATCGAAATGTCCCGTTCAGATTCCTTTCTGACCGACCCATTTTGATGGGGTCAGTCGGAAAGGAATCAAAACCGGATTTCCCAATGGCCTCCGAGAAGCCCGGCTGCCATTCGGAAATCCTCCATCAATCCCTCGGGCGGCTCTTTCCGGCCGAGGGATTACGAAGGGAGATTCCCACAGCCTTTCTGTGCCGGTCTTTCCGACACAGAAAGGCTGTGGGAATCCGACTTTGGGGGCCCCCAGCAGGGCCCCCATGGGTGCAAGGCCTCCGGAGGGTGACCTAGGGGGCACCTATGGTGCCCCCCTGTTGATCCCTGCACCCCGTGGCAGGCACCTCAAGGTGCCTGCCACCGGATGCAGGGATGAACTGCACAGCTGCTCTTTACAATGGGAGCATGCATTCCATTCGGAATGCATGCTCCCATTGCGCATCCTACTTGCTGGGCTGGAACCGACGACAGGAGGTCGTTCAGTTCCAGTTCCTAAACGATGTCGGACGGACTCCGGTCTGTCTGACATCGTAATCGGGCCCTTTGTTGGAATCGTTTCCGACTGACTCGTGTTCGGAGAGTCCGACCAACCGATTACGATGGTTCCTAACACCGTTCGGAAACTCTCCCATTGACTTCAATGGGAGCCTGTGTTCCGACCGACAACACAGGCTCCTATTGAAAAAAGGGGTGGTTGCGCAAAACTTTGCAACCTGTCACAGGCACCCCAAGGTGCCTGCCACACTGCGAATGGTTTTAAAGGGTGGGTCCCTTGGATGGCCCTACGGGCCCCAACCAGAGCCCTCAGGGTGAAGGGGGGCCTGCTAGGGCCCCCAAAATCAGTTTCCGACAGCCTTTTCATGCCAGACAGTCCGACTTGGAAAGGCTGTCAGAATCCGACATCGTAATTGGTCGGTCGGAAAAAACACTGTCCACTGAGCTGTACGAATTGGCTCCGACCGACTCGGACTCTCTGAATGCCGGTTGGAACCGATTCGGAATGACCGAACGGTTACCTTCCATCATAATCGGTAGGTCAGAAATGTTTCCGAATCGGTTGAGTATCTATTTGGTTGATTAATTTTATCATCACCATCAGTATAAAACATAGAATCCTAAAATATGCCTGATGATTAAAGAATTTATGATTAAGGAAGTGCAACCTACGCAATTTAATGACATGCAAATTGCTTTTATAACCCCTTTTAGGTCTTGGTATGTGCTCGGATTAGGCCAATGTAACTTAGCTACACATTTCCTTACATTGTTCTCTTTCTGCACGATAACATTACTGTTGTGACCTTTTGCACATATTCGCGTGCGTGACAATGTTGGATTTGTTTCTCTGAAACTACTTCTGTTTACACATCTGGCTTCGCATAACATTATCATAATGCCTTGAACACCACGTACAAGGCCTTTACGCACAATGTACAAATGTCGTTCTATCTTTATCCACGGGGCGACAGGGTTATCTACATATCCATAACATTGCTAACCTATACGTACATCACAAGGATGCTTTTATTATAAATAATAAGCTTCTCATAGGACTAGCAGAGGAGGCACTTCAGCTGACACCGAGGGTCCCTGCATGCTGGGACTTCACCACGCAGAGGTCTGACATCTCCTGAGGGGTGTCCAGTTCGTGACCAGGACAGGGTCCTACATTCTCTCCCGCCAGGTAATGGGGTTGGATCATCCTGTGGGGGGATTCTTGGCTCTACACCTACACACTCTAGACATACACAGCATAGGGATTGCCTAGTAAGAGCACGCCTAATTCCTACCTTGTTTTATATGCCTGCATATATACACTGTTTTAGCACCATGGTGGAACTATATCTGCTATTTACTCTCTTGGTGCTTGTAATCACTTTCATCTGCTTCTGTCTGATTATCGCAGCACATGTATTTTATACAAGAATAACACTAGTTCAATTGAATATGTCCCATTGTGTATTCTCTGTATATTTCTCTTTGAACAAAACAGCACAAGTGACTGAGCAGAAGAGTTCTGATCT
Source organism: Calotriton arnoldi (assembly GCA_963921515.1). Lineage (NCBI taxonomy): Eukaryota > Metazoa > Chordata > Amphibia > Caudata > Salamandridae > Calotriton > Calotriton arnoldi. Next base: position 5,219,833 of record CAWUFW010000169.1, on the reverse strand, counting down.
TTTAACACGATCCCTGAGGGGTCAGGGTTGTCATGTTCAGTGGTTGCCAAAACCATTTGCTCCCTGTTCAGGGTAGGGGGGCTTATGGTGGCACTGTGAGCTAACTGGTCTCTAGGCCAACATATCCTGCGGGGGTGCGCGGAATCAGATTAGGCACCTCACCCAAAGTTTATGTTGTCCAACAAACGTGCAGGTCCTACGGATTAGTGGGAACTATACACCAGTCTAGCATCAGCCAAGACCTTTAAATTTGACTAAAACTATATGTATAATATACTTATTTAGATGGGCTTTCAGTCGGCTCTCTTAAACCACTAGTCTGTTGGTGTGTCATTCACATTTTGCTCCCACCCACTACAGCAGACAGTATGGGGCAGTGGATAAACCTACTTCAGCCACTGGGTAACTTCACTTTGGGAGACTGCATTTTGCTCTTCCACAAGGCGCACATCCGCACCGAAGACGATTTCCCTCAGTGTCAGTGTTTTCGATTTTATTTTATTATTTAGTGCTCCCTTCATGTTAAGAGCCTGATGTGATAGCAGGACACTTTCTACCAGCTCGTTATTTTTTAAGTAAGCACACGGCACATTCCAGCTTTATCAGTTCCTGTCTCCTGCTGATGCTGTAGTAAATTCCTTTTGGAGTGTCCTTTAGCTGACTAGCTATTTTGCAACATTCCAGATTGTGTCCATTTGAAACTGTTCTTTATAAAGCTATCCTCTTCATACTATGCACGCAATGAAGTGCATTTATAACTGCACTCCTGTATGTTATGCAGTATGTATTTCAATTGAGGACTACAGATATACTTGTAACCCAGTTTAGTCAGAATGTCCTGCTTGTGTGGCTTTCTAGTTTGATTTTAGTGCTCTTGTATTTCATGCTTATATAGACATGCAACTATTATATTTCGAATTGAAGCTATGCCATTTATTACAGTCTATCTAGCTATATTTGCAAGCCTCTCTACTTATCTATCTTTTCAACCTTTTCTATTTGTAATAAATATTTTCAAAAAACATTACAAAAATGCGTTAGCAAAGGCAATAGGCTGAAGGCCAATGACAGACCAATTGTTTTTTTTTTTTTTATATCTGGTGTTAGCCAAGACCTTTCGACTTTCCTAAAATTATGTGTATAACAAAGTTACTTATAGGGATTTCAGCCACACTTCACCTATTAGTCAATTGTTGTGTCATTCACATTTTTCTTCCACCCACTCCAGCATGCATCATGGAGCAATGGATCAGCCCATCTCAGTCATTGGCTGACTTTACTGTGAGTTAAGGTATGCTGCCCTTTCACAAGGAGCACATCCAAACACAAAGCAATTCTATTTAGTGCGAGGGACCTCTATGGTAATGTGTGCTTTGTTGAGACCAAAAAATGTTTTTGCCGTTACCCATTTTTTTTAGATTGATGAGGGCCTGGCTGCTTCCCAACAATAAAGTTTTGCAAACACCATGACAGAACAAAACAAGAATTACCAAAGCCAAAAGGCTGGTGGCCAATGCCAGACCTATTGGCTTTGTCAATTCTTGCTGAAAACTGCTTCCATTGAACTGAGAGAATACCATTTCATGCATTGTTTGTTCTATTGCTTGATACTTTAATATTCAATTTTCCACCGTTGTCACACAATGCAGCTGTTTGAGAGGATGAGGGTGAACACTCTTATCAAGTTTCGTAAGAGTGTAGAAGTTGAAGTATGACATATTAATTATCTTCATACGCAAATCACAATGCAAGCATTGCATGTTACTTCTGTGTCTCTTTGGCATCAGCCCTTTCTGCAGTCTGACTATCTCGATGTCGCCATCAACATTAAGCTTCTCTGCAGTTTGCTTCCATCTCTCCTCTACTATACTCACTCTCTGTAGTCTGTGTCTACTCTTGTATCCTTCTTTTTTACAGTCTGTGTCTATGACGGTCATCAGTAAAACTTCTTCCCTTCTGTCGCTTGGTCTTACTTCTTTTATCCCTCTTTTCTGCAGAAGCACTGTCTCTATCTAGAGCCTTCTTTGCTATCCTTCATCCTACGACAGTGTCTCACAGTCTCTTCTATGTTATCATTCGTCTCTGATGTTTATCCTGTGCTACTGTTCCATTATGCAGTGTGCCTCTCAGTGTTGCTCTGCTTCCCACACTCTTTGTGTCTATTATTCCTCTCTCCCCTCCTTCTACTCTGCAGTCAGTCTACTCTGTTATTAGTTCTCTGCTCCTGTCTCACTAGAATCCTTTCTCTATACAATCCATCTTTCTATGATGATAGTTAATGTTTCTCTCAGGAGTCTCTTTCTCTCGTAACCTTCTACTTTCCTATCTATCTCCTAGTACCACCTGCTACCATTCATGTCTGCTGCCAGTCTCTCCTCTGCAATTCTACCTCTATGTGGTGTGTCCCTGTACTCTTCTGTATCAACCAATCAGCATTTGTAGAGCGCGGCACTAACTTCCATCTGGGTGCTGGGTGCAGGAGTGCGAGGTCTCCGTCCTGTCAGATCCTCCTGCAACAGGTCTTGAGGAAATGGCGGGAGGGAGGAAGAAACAAGCAGAAAAGGGTAAAACACAGGGCAGGAAAACGAGCGAGCAGAAAAGGCAAAACAGAGGGCAGAAAACTAGCAGAAAAGGCTAAACAGAGGGCAGAAAAATGATTAGAAAAGGAAAAACAGAGCAGAAGAGGGCAAAAAAGAGGGCAGAAAAACGAGCAGAAAAGACCAAACAGAGGGCAGAGACACGAGCAGAAAAAGGCAAGATAGAGGGCAGAAAACAAGCGGAGAAGGCAAAACAGAGCAGAAGAGGGGTCAAAAAAGGGCGGAAAAACAAGCAAAAAAGCCAAAACGGAGGGCAGAAAAACAAGTAAAAAAGCCAAAACAAAGGGAAGAAGAAATTAGCAGAAAAGGCAAAACAGAGCACGAAACGAGCAGCAGGTAGACAGGCAGCAGAGGATAGCAGACTGCAGACAAGTTGGACAGGAGACCTGATGCAGGGGGAGCTGGCATGAGGACCTGCTCAATGGGGTTCTGCTGCAGCCTCCATTAAGTAGGTCCTGGGGAGGGTGGGGCTGGGTGGCGGGAGGAGGGAAATGGCATGGAGAGGGAAAAAATTAGCGGAAAAAGGCAAAACAGAGTGCAGAAAAGGCAAAACAGAGTGCAGAAAAACAAGTAGAAAAAAGCAAAACAAAGGGCAGAAAAAGAGCAGAAAGGCAAAACAGAGCAGAAGAGGGCAAAAACAGGGCAGAAAAACGAGCAGAAAAGGCAAAACGGAGGACAGAAAAAAGAGCAGAAAAGGCAAAACAGAGAGCACAAAAATTAGCTGAAAAAGGCAAAACAGGGGACAGAAAAACTAGCAGAAAAGGCAAAACAGAGCAAGAAGCGAACAGAGGTGGCACAAACAGAGGCCAGTAGAGAGGCAGCAGAGGGTAGCGGATTGGACAGGACAACTGTCGCAGGGAAGCTGGCACGAGGACCTGTACACTCCTGTGGTAACCTTTCTGTCTGCAGTTTGTCTTTCACAGCTCCTCTCTTGGTATCACTTCATACTGTAGTCTGACTCTCTCCCAGACCACATTTTCTGTATACAATCTCACTCTCCATCTCCCTGTTAGACATCCACACTTCTTTGCAGTCCGTCTCCTCTACCCCTTTCTCTTAACAACCTCTCACTCTGGAATGGCTATTCACTGCTGGTAAAACCATCAGCATTGAATGTATCTGCTTGACAGCGAAGAAGAACTGGGAAGACTCCCTATGGTCCTCACTTCAAAGGGCATTGACATATAAAGACTCCAAGACTTTCTGGAAGAAAGCAGCCTATTGAGCCTGATGAGTGGGTGTCCCATTTTGGGAATCTGTATGCGTCAAGCAATAGTGAGGCAGAGGACCTCATTGAAAGGAGGGGGGAAGAATTATCCGGTTCGGCAGAAGCTTTGGTTTTTTCTATCAAAGAAACCCAAGAAGCGATCCATTCGTGTGTTCCAGCTCGAGCTACTGGCCCCGACTGAATCCCCAATGACTTCTACTGAGAGGACCTAACTGTCTGGGGCCCTTATATTAATATGTTATCATATTAATATGCTATCAAATGCTTTGCCTCCGGTATGACCATTCCTCCATCGTGGAAGATAGCAGAAATCCTCCCCATATACAAGGGTGATAGAGCTTCCCCGGCCAGCTATAGACCAATAAGCCTTATTGATTCCCTGCAGAAAATCTTTTGTAAGCAGGTACTGGCTAGGATCCAGGATTGGATCCTAGAGTCCCGTATCTTGAGTGACTACCAGGCAGGCTTTCGTGCTAATATTAGTAGGCTGGACCAGGCTTTTCGTTTTCTGTGTATCTACTGGAAGGATATGGCCATCAAAGGCGGAAATTTATATGTAAAAACACAAGAGTGACCCCTCAAAACCAAGAGTCAGGGTACTATAATCAATTCTAAAAAATATATAACTACTCTTGGCGAGCAAATTTCCGACTTTTTACATACACCATTATCAAATCATTCACAGCATGCCACTTCACCAGTCTAGGAATGGAAAACCAAAGCAAATGCATGTATACATCAAATTTAATTTTAAATTAAAACATCATGAACATGTACATCAAATCACATTAAAAATGATAAATGATAAAACCTGATCGTCCAATAATTTTACACAATAAAAAACATCAAAGAGAGATATGATCAAAGACATACAAATTTGTCATTTACAATGGTTATTTCGAAAGAATCAATAACAGTATTGACATCATTTGATTTTGTACAATCAATACTTTGTTCCTCGAATGCAACCCAACAGAGACAATCGTTGACTTGTTTCGGTGGTACAAAAGCAGAATAAAACCACCTTCTTCAGGACCATGAGTTATCTACCCCTCTTGTATGAACAACCCGGGAGGTTCACCTGTTTGGAAACATAAATCAGATGTCACCTTGAGCCTTCCTCACTCTGGTTACAACAAACTTTATTATACTTTTTTACATACAATTTATGCACTATTCCTACTTTTCAGATTCTTTACGGCCAACCAGGAGAATTTGTCCCTCTGTACCCCCCGAATGAATTTTAGTATTACCTTAATATACATGGACACCTGCCCCATGTCACCCACTCCAGACTGGGAGGTATACACACTGATCATCCATACACTCAATCAACTCGCCATACTCCATCCCTTCAGGATTGTAGAACTCACCTCTAATATCAAGGTGAGGTCACTCGTATAGGCTGTTCACAATTTTTGTTATTGACGAATCGGCTGTATATCCTGATTAAAAACTGAAAACATAGGTCATAGGTTAGGGAGCCATCCAATTTCGTAAATGTTGGTCTCCCCTTAACCCACATAAATTTAACCTACCAATAATATAAGTCCATGGGTATTTAATCACTCCTTTTCACCCCTTCTCAGTTGGGGAAACTCAGCAGTATAAGCCTAGTTAAAAGCTAAAAACATAAAATTCCAGTTAGGGGGATATATAATTTTGTCTGTGTAAGTCTCCTCTTAGATTTAAATACGGCCTCAATAGAATTAACCTACCAATGTTTTGAGTCCGAAGAGATTAAGTTACTCCATAACCCACCTAACCAGGTGTGGAAATATTAAAATCAACAAGGTACCGCTGTTCAGTCGGTCCTGTGGACAGATATAAACTTCAATTTAGGAAAAAAGCAAGATAGTAATACCTATCAAATCCTTACTGAGGGACCCGACATTATGGTGCCTCACATTGCAGATATCAAAAGCTTTTTTTAGGACATTTCTAAATAAATGGACCCACCTTCTATTTGACGATTTATTACACAGAAATTTTTCTTTAATTGTTGTCCATATGGTGATTTCCCGCAACTACGGATCTCCAACGTGGCCTAGATAAAAAGATGTATCGTCCCTATCAGCTCACCCAATATGGATACTTTATGTTGAAATTGCCGCAAGCGGGACTAACATATGTGAAATAACCAAATACGTGAAGGTTGTCTCCCTTTCACCTATACTGCCCACCCTCGGGTTAAGTAATAATTATAATGTTATTTTAAGTAAATATAATTTTTCCCAACCCGCAGAATTCAACAGCTATTCGGAATAAATTCCTTACTGATAAAATATTCTGTCCGTTGACCAACTCACTCCGCGTGACTTTCAACGCTGGAAGGTTTGTTTGCTGTTGTTAGCCTCTTCAAATACTGATACCGGGATTCTACGTAGCGTGCTGACGAAATCCGTACACGCACACGTTTAATCCGAAACCCTAATGAGTGAAAGTGCAAGTACGGCGCCATCTTAAAAGGGGATACGCCGTTTACATTTGTGCAGCTGCATAAGCAGTCGTAAGGAAATTCATTATAAAAAGATAAATGAATGATCTTAATAAACGTTTATTATGTTATAAAAAGACAAACGACTGATCTTATGAAACGTTTATTATATATTATATTATTTCCTGAAAAAAACACTCATATTTCTTATAGCAAGCCAAATCAGTTGATTATTACCCTAAAAGAAACACTCATTTTGCTTGTTGCGGGCCATATCAGTTAATGATTATTGCCCCTGCTGGTAGGAAAAAACTTTTCTATTAAATATTTAAAAATCCCAGCCATTTAAATATTACTCTCTAATCCTCAACTGATAATCACAGCAATTTGTGTATTACTCCCTAAGTCTCGGATCCATAAGGGTTATACAATGATCCATAAGGGACTGCTATCCTTAGTATCAAAACGAAACTCATCTAATCAGGTTCATCCAATCCTCTTTGTTATGTAATCCTTATTTAATCCATGTCCCACTGTATCCAATGTTGAAATATACCACTGTTCTCTATTTCGTCTTTTAAATTCCAAAACTCCTCCTCTCTTGCTTCCATAAATCCGTTCCAAAATGAACCATCTAATGTCCATACAGTTGTGACCAGCTACTCTAAAATGTTCTACCAGTGGTGCATTTTCGTGCAGTTTCCCCTACTTAACCTAAGCCACACGGGCAGGTTAGTAGCTAGACAATGTTACTAGTTCTGCAATTATTAAGTTCTTTAGAGGTAACTGTGCATCCATTGTGTATGATGCTCTTCTCTGTGATGCACATAGGGCAAGCAACACACCCACCGCATTTATTATTTCCCACTGCTCTAGACCCCATTATAGTTCTCTGTTTTAAGGTGTCTTTTTCTCTATAGGTATGAACTAGAGCCTTGCGGAGATGGTCTGTCCAATTTTTCATTCTCATTATCATTCAGTATATTCCAATTTGAATTTATTATGTTCTTAATCTTGTTGCTTATTTCAGAAAATTGGCTAACAAAGACAATCCTATCATTAATGGGATTTTTTTCTTTTCTGTGCCCAGTGTTAACTAACATGCTTTCTCGGTCATAGAATCTGGCCCTCCTGAATGAGTGATTAATTAATTTTTTGGGATACCCCCGTTCTTTCAATTTTGTCTTTAACATTTCTGAGTGTTTATAGAAATCCTCAAGAGATGATCAGTTCCTCCGAAGGCGGAAGAACTGTCCAAAAGGAATGTTATCCTTCTGGGCCTTCGGATGGTAGCTAGTGTAATGAAGTAAGGTGTTCTTATCTGTGGGCTTCCTAAACAGTTCTACTTCTAGACAACCTTCTACGTTTTTTATTGTAAGGTCCAAAAAAATGAACGAACTCCTGACTATGTTGCGCCGTGAATTTTAGATTGGGATCTCCCAAGTTTAACCACTCCAAGAATTCTTCTAGTATCTCAACTGGACCATCCCAAATAAAGACGATATCGTCGATAAAACGATACCATTTAGAAATATTTTCTGAAAAACGAGCTGCTTTATTGTATATGTGCCTTTCCTCAAAGTCCCCCACGTACAGGCATGCCAGACTGGGAGCACAAGTGGCCCCCATGCTGGTGCCCTTACGCTGGAGATACAACTCTTCTTTGAATAAAAACATATTGTTTTTTTAAAACCAAAGACACACACTCAATGATGAAGTCCCTATTGGCTCCCCTCGTGTCTTCCTCTGTCAGAGCTCTCTGTATCACTTGGATAGTATCGTCCTGAGGAATACTCGTATAGAGAGCTTCTATGTCCAATGTAACCAATATTTGGGAGTTGGCATTGAATTCTACGCCTTCAATAAGAGAGATCATATGAGATGAATCTTTAATATATGATCTCTGTTTGGCTACTAAAGGTTTCAGAAAGCTCTCAGCATATTTACTTTAAGGTTCAAGTAAGGATCCAATGCAATTTACAATGGGTCTAAGGGATGGATCCATCTAATTCTTGTGTATCTTCGGGAGCCCATAGATGGCGGGGATGATCGCTTTCTCATTGAGTAGGAATTTATATTCATCTTCCCCTATCCAATCATTCCTCCTTGCTTCTTCTAGAAGTCTTTGTACTGTGCTTTTTAGGGTGTCCATGTTTTTCATGGGGACTTTTCGATAATGGGCTTTCACTTGTAAAAGGTTCAGTACCCTATTGTCATAATCTTCAGTGTCAAAAATCACAACCCCACCGCCCTTGTCGGCCGGTTTGATGGTGATACTCCAATCATTGTTCAAAGAAAGGATCGCGTCCCTGTGTTCCTTTCGGATATTCTGTGTATCCGGGCGTGATTCCTCTACTGCTTTACGCACCTTACATTCCACTACTTTTTCAAAGAAGTCAACATTTCTGCTGACTTGTTGGATAGTGGGTGTAAAAGTGGATTTGCTCTTGAGACCTGAAATATTCTCCTTCGGTGTATAGGTCTTATCTTTAAAGAAATCTTTAAGTCTAATCTTCCTGAAGAAAGCTTTGAGGTCCTTTTCTAATGTATATTTATTAATTCTAGATGTAGGTGCAAAACGGAACCCTCTTTCTAATACTTCCCTCTCCCATCCACTCAGATCTCTTCTGGAGAGGTTGATTATCGGGAACTTTTCTATCGCCAATATTTTTGGTTGTGGGTCTTGGGATATTCCTGTTGTGGGGGATTCCTCATATATTGTCCCCTGCCCTGATTTGAGTTGTTTCTCTGACCCAGTCTGGGGTGATGGTCTAAAAAAGCTTCATAATCTTGTTTATGGAATTGTCCACCTTGTTCAGACCGAGAGGCACCCTCATCTTCGCTACTGGAGCCCGATGTGTCTGAAAATGTGACCTGTTTTCTTCCTCCCCTCGAGTATCTTGGCCTTTGTTGGTAAGGGCGCTCACCTACTTGTTCCCTCTTCTGTTGGTAATAGTCCTGATTAAGGTATGGATATGTAAGTTCTGCACTAAATTTATTAATGTCCTTCCTCAACTTAATGGTTTTTTTATTAACCAAATATTCTTTATATCCATTAACCTCCAGATTTAATTCCTCTAACTTCCTCTTAGCTTCTTCAAGTGCTGTACTTTCCTTCATACTCAACTCCAATTTTTCGATTTCTTGCTTCTCTAGCACAATAATCTCCTGCGCAGTCTCTATTATGAGTAGGATCCAATCCCTACTGCAGCGGTTAGCAATTTGCGTCCAGGTCTCTAGAAATGTTTTCTGCTCGATGAAAAGCCCTGGTTCATTTCTTATCTGAAGACCTATTGGGATCACCCCTGATTTAAGATATTCAATTAAAAATTCGGCATGGAGTTCTGTTCTTATCAACTTCTTTTTTAGATTTAAAAATTTTCCCCATTTTTCACTATTACTAGAAATTACAGTAAGTTTATTCCCATTTCTAGTATTCATATTGAGAATTTTATTATACTGGTCCTCTGTGAACCCGAATGTCTTAAACGGGTCCATTTTTGAACTTGATGTCAAGGCCAGCCACAAAGAAATTCGATTGCTCCAAAATGCGTCAACAGACGTCAAGACAAAAAGACTCTCCAACCAAAGGTTGTGCAGAAAGTGTAAAAACACGAGAGTGACCCCTCAAAACCAAGAGTCAGGGTAATATAATCAATTCTAAAAAATATATATAACTACTCTTGGCGAGCAAATTTCCGACTTTTTACATACACCATTATCAAATCATTCACAGCATGCCACTTTACCAGTCTAGGAATGGAAAACCAAAGCAAATGCATGTATACATCAAATTTAATTTAAAATTAAAACATCATGAACATGTACAGCAAATCACATTAAAAATGATAAATGATAAAACCCGATCGTCCAATAATTTTACACAATAAAAAACATCAAAGAGAGATATGATCAAAGACATACAAATTTGTCATTTACAATGGTTATTTTGAAAGAATCAATAACAGTATTAAATATAAACAAAATGGATATGGAAGTAGATATTAAAACCCACCCAAGGTTTGGATCATGTGGTATAAGTACTTATGGTATCACAGGCCAAAAACTACTTTTATTGTCACTAAAGAGAGAAATGACAAAACCTTTTAGATGAAATTACAAGTTGCTGCGATGTGTAACAATAATTACTCAATGATCAATAATGTACTCAAGTTTCAATTATTTATTTAAAACCCTTATAAAAACACAAACAAAAACCAGATTGTCTCGAAATCCTACAAGTGCAGTTTTATAAAGTACAAATTAGTATAGTCACCAGTATATTTCAAAACAATGATTTTCTTAGCAAATTGGTATCATTTTTTTAACATTCACTTCATTATTTCGAACAACAAATAAAAAATACAGATTTGTAAAATATCACATTAAAAACAGAGAAATTGTCGACGCGGCGTTTCGGCAAAAGGTTTCTTCGCCTTCTTCAGGACAGAAATTATTTCATTTTATCTAAATGACAATAAGAAACATTTAATTGCAAAACCATGAGTACATACAGACATTTTGTATTTGCAACACAATCCTTAACACAGCAACATAAACTATATTTTGACTACACATGTATTTTGGCTACTCAAACAATCCACCTACAATTGCAGATATACAGAATTCCTCCTAACCCATGTTCATAAAAATTGATTTTTACAGAGAATCTGTAGACAAAGTTCATCAGAAAAAAATATTTGTGCACAGGGACATTTGAAAAATGATTGGAGTATCACCGGCCGACAAGGGCGGTGAAGTAGTGATTTTTGATACTGAAGATGACAATAGGGTACTGAACCTTTTACAAGTGGAAGCCCATTATCGAAAAGTCCCCATGAAAAACATGGACACCCTAAAAAGCACAGTACAAAGACTTCTAGAAGAAGCAAGGAGGAATGATTGGAAAGGGGAAGATGAATATAAATTCCTACTCAATGAGAAAGCGATCATCTCCGCCATTTATGGGCTCCCGAAGATACACAAGAATGAGACGGATCCACCCCTTAGACCCATTGTAAGTTGCATTGGATCCTTACTTGAACCTTTAAGTAAATATGCAGACAGCTTTCTGAACCCTTTAGTAGCCAAACAGAGATCATATATTAAAGATTCATCTCATATGATCTCTCTTATTGAAGGCGTAGAATTCAATGCCAACTCCCAAATATTGGTTACATTGGACATAGAAGCTCTCTATATGAGTATTCCTCAGGACGATACTATCCAAGTGATACAGAGAGCTCTGACAGAAGACACGAGGGGAGCCAATAGGGACTTCATCATTGAGTGTGTGTCTTTGGTTTTAAAAAACAATATGTTTTTATTCAAAGAAGAGTTGTATCTCCAGCGTAAGGGCACCAGCATGGGGGCCACTTGTGCTCCCAGTCTGGCATGCCTGTACGTGGGGGACTTTGAGGAAAGGCACATATACAATGAAGCAGCTCCTTTTTCAGAAAATATTTCTAAATGGTATCGTTTTATCGACGATATTGTCTTTATTTGGGATGGTCCAGTTGAGATACTAGAAGAATTCTTGGAGTGGTTAAACTTGGGGGATCCCAATCTAAAATTCGCAGCGCAACATAGTCAGGAGTTCGTTAATTTTTTGGACCTTACCATAAAAAACGTAGAAGGTTGTCTAGAAGTAGAACTGTTTAGGAAGCCCACAGATAAGAACACCTTACTTCATTACACTAGCTACCATCCGAAGGCCCAGAAGGATAACATTCCTTTTGAACAGTTCCTCCGCCTTCAGAGGAACTGTTCATCTCTTGAGGATTTCTATAAACACTCAGAAATGTTAAAGACAAAATTGAAAGAACGGACGTATCCCAAAAAATTAATTAATCACTCATTCAAAAGGGCCAGATTCTATGACCGAGAAAGCATGTTAGTTAACACTGGGCACAGAAAAGAAAAAAATCCCACTAATAATAGGATTGTCTTTGTTAGCCAATTTTCTGAAATAAGCAACAAGATTAAGAACATAATAAATTCAAATTGGAATATACTGAATGATAATGAAAAATTGGACAGACCTCTGTTTGCATTTAAACGGAATAATAATCTCCGCAAGGCTCTAGTTCATACCTATAGAGAAAAAGACACCTTAAAACAGAGAACTATAATGGGGTCTAGAGCAGTGGGAAATAATAAATGCGGTGGGTGTGTTGCTTGCCCTATCTGCATCACAGAGAAAAGCATCATACACAATGGATACACAGTTACCTCTAAAGAACTTAATAATTGCAGAACTAGTAACATTGTCTACCTACTAACCTGCCCGTGTGGCTTAGGTTAAGTAGGGGAAACTGCACGAAAATGCACCACTGGTAGAACATTTTAGAGTAGCTGGTCACAACTGTATGGACATTAGATGGTACATTTTGGAACGGATTTATGGAAGCAAGAGAGGAGGAGATTTGGAATTAAAAAGACGAAATAGAGAACAGTGGTATATTCAACATTGGATACAGTGGGACATGGATTAAATAAGGATTAAATAACAAAGAGGATTGGATGAACCTGATTAGATGAGTTTCGTTTTGATACTAAGGATAGCAGTCCCTGATGGATCATTGTATAACCCTTATAGATCCGAGAATTAGGGAGTAAAACACAAATTGCTGTGATTATCAGTTGAGGATTAGGGAGAAATATATAAATGGCTGGGATTTTTAAATATTTAATAGAAAAGTTTTTTCCTACCAGCGGGGGCAATAATCATTAACTGATATGGCCTGCAACAAGCAAAATGAGTGTTTCTCTTAGGGTAATAATCAACTGATTTGGCTTGCTGTAAGAAATATGAGCATTTCTTTCAGGAAATAATATAACATATAATAAACGTTTCATAAGATCAGTCGTTTGTCTTTTTATAACATAATAAACGTTTATCAAGATCATTCATTTGTCTTTTTATAATGAATTTCCTTACGACTGCTTATGCAGCTGCACAAATGTAAACGGCATATCCCCTTTTAAGATGGCGCCGTACTTGCACTCTCACTCATTAGGGTTTCGGATTCAACGTTTGCGTGTACGGATTTCGTCAGCACGCTACGTAGAATCCCGGTATCAGTATTTGAAGAGGCTAACAACAGCAAACAAACCTTCCAGCGTTGAAAGTCACGCGGAGTGAGTCGGTCAACGGACAGAATATTTTATCGGTAAGGAATTTATTCCGAATAGCTGTTGAATGAAGCGGGTTGGGAAAAATTATATTTACTTAAAATAACATTATAATTATTACTTAACCCGAGGGTGGGCAGTATAGGTGAAAGGGAGACAACCTTCACGTATTTGGTTATTTCGCATATGTTAGTCCCGCTTGCGGCAATTTTGACATAAAGTATCCATATTGGGTGAGCTGATAGTGACGATACATCTTTTTATCTAGGCCACGTTTGAGATCCGTAGTTGCGGGGAAATCACCATATGGACAACAATTAAAGAAAAATTTCCCTGTAATAAATCGTCAAATAGAAGGTGGGTCCATTTATTTAGAAATGTCCTAAAAAAGCTTTTGATATCTGCAATCTGAGGCACCATGATGTCGGGTCCCTCAGTAAGGATTTGTTAGGTATTACTATCTTGCTTTTTTTCTAAATTGAAGTTTATATCTGTCCACAGGACCGACTGAACAGTGGTACCTTGTTGATTTTAATATTTCCACACCTGGTTAGGTGGGTTATGGAGTAACTTAATCTCTTCGGACTCAAAACATTGGTAGGTTAATTCTATTGAGGCCGGTGTTTAAATCTAAGAGGAGACTTACACAGACAAAATTATATATCCCCCTAACTGGAATTTTATGTTTTTAGCTTTTAACTAGGCTTATACTGCTGATTCGACTGTTGTTTCCCCAACTGAGAAGGGGTGAAAAGGAGTGAATAAATACCCATGGACTTATATTATTGGTAGGTTAAATTTATGTGGGTTAAGGGGAGACCAACATTTACGAAATTGGATGGCTCCCTAACCTATGACCTATGTTTTCAGTTTTTAATCAGGATATACAGCTGATTCGTCAATAACAAAAGCTTGTGAACAGCCTATACGAGTGACCTCACCTTGATATAAGAGGTGAGTTCAACAATACTGAAGGGATGGAGTATGGAGAGTTGATTGAGTGTATGGATGATCAGTGTGTATACCTCCCAGTCGGGAGTCCATGTATATTAAGGTAATACTAAAATTCATTCGGGGGTACTGAAGGACAAATTCTCCTGGTTGGCCGTAAAGAATCTGAAAAGTAGGAATAGTGCATAAATTGTATGTAAAAAAGTATAATAAAGTTTGTTGTAACCAGAGTGAGGAAGGCTCAAGGTGACATCTGATTTATGTTTCCAAACAGGTGACCCTCCTGGGTTGTTCATAAAAGAGGGGTAGATAACTCATGGACCTGAAGAAGGTGGTTTTATTCTGCTTTTGTACCACCGAAACGTGTCGAAGCTTGTCTCTGTTGGGTTGCATTCGAGGAACAAAGTATTGATTGTACAAAATCAAATGATGTCAATACTGTTATTGATTCTTTCGAAATAACCATTGTAAATGACAAATTTGTATGTCTTTGATCATATCTCTCTTTGATGTTTTTTATTGTGTAAAATTATTGGACGATCGGGTTTTATCATTTATCATTTTTAATGTGATTTGATGTACATGTTCATGATGTTTTAATTTAAAATTAAATTTGATGTATACATGCATATGCTTTGGTTTTCCATTCCTAGACTGGTGAAGTGGCATGCTGTGTATGATTTGATAATGGTATATGTAAAAGTCTGAAATTTGCTCGCCAAGAGTAGTTATATATTTTTTAGAGGAAATTTATATGTAGCCTTCGTTGATCTACGGTCCGCATTCGACCTAGTACCCCGAGCTAGTCTCTGGAGAGTAGTGAAAGAGATGGGCCTACCATGCAATCTTCTAGAAATTTTAATTCGATTACACTTATCTTATACAGCTCAAGTTAGGTGGGGGGCGAATAATCAAACAGCAGAGCAATTCCCAATTCAAAGAGGAGTGAGACAGGGATGTGTGCTAGCGCCCACTCTCTTTTCCCTCTTTATTAACGGGGTAGTAGATTTTTTAGATATGGATGGGTGTGATGCCCCCAAAATAGGCGTGAGAAGAGTGCCCGCACTTCTCTTCGCTGGCGATACCCTACTTAACTCTAAATCCCCCCAAGGTCTACAACAACTCTTGACTGATTTTACACAGTTCTGTGACAAGTGGGCCTGGTCTTAAAGGAGGCTAAAACTAAATACATGATTTTCTCAAGTGGGTCCGCAAAACCATCAAAAAGATGCCTGTATGTAGGTTGCAGCAACCTAGAGCAAGTTCGACACGTTTGACTATTTGGGTATTCACCTGACATCCAACCTAAACTGGGCTCCCCATATAGAGAAAGTAAAATTGTCGCTAACCCAGTAGACTGCCCATATTAGTAAAATACACAAAACCACGGTGTCCAGGAAAGTGGCTCTTGCACTAGAGATTTATAACACTATGGTTCTAGGGGGGGGGCCTCTATGGGGCGGAACTTTGGGGCAGCGGGAATATGAATTGCGTTACCATCATTGAAAATAGTTTTCTCCGATCTCTTTTAAATCTACCTTCTAGTACCCCTCGGACCCCTTTGTTTTTGGACCTTGCCCATAGACAATTGGACCTCAAGATAGGCTACAAATTATTAATGTTTTGGCACCGATTATGGTCTGTCGATGAGTTAGCCTCCTATCGAGCGGCAGTGACAGGCCTTTTGAAATTGTCTCATGTAACATCTATTCCATGGTTTAGCAGCTTGAGAGTCCTACTTGGGAAGCTTGGGTGGGAGGCGTATTTGTCTAACCCTGAAAGCCTGTCTACAACACCGAGGGCCAGGTTCAAAGTGATTTGCTGGGAAACAGTAGCGGAGGTCGAGATGGCAAAATTGGAGGGTACATTGACCAAGGATTTTATTAGTTTTAAATCTGTTCCAAGTTATGAGGTCACTATTGATGAAAATTGCTCCCCCTTAGCACGTTAATTATTTATACAATTCCGCTATAAGACCTTACCCACCAAATCGTTTTGCAACAAGTGGCGTTGTAATGTCTCCTCCAATGATTTATGTCCATCTTGCAAAACCTGTCCAGAATCCATTATGCACCTGCTATTTTTTTGTCCCCATTATAAATCTTTGAGGGGCAAGTGGATTATCCCATTGTGTAAATTGGTTGGCACCGGCCACTACCTCGAGGTGATGAGAATTATTCTCACTGACACACTTAGTGTAATAGTTTATGGCCTGGCCAAATATTGGCACGCACTATGGATACAACAATTCAAATATATTGCATGAATTGTCTATCTTGGTTTCTAATTTTTATGTTGTTTCTTATGGCAGCCTTGTGCTTTTTTAGAATGGGTTTTATACCTTTACTTCTATATTGTTTTAATCTAGTTTTGTGCTGTGTACTTTTTAAGATCCCTGTGTTCGAAATAAAGTTATACATGATGATGATGGTATCTGCTTGCACAATGTTATGTTGCATGATTGTTACTGGTGGTTATAAAATCAAAGTGAAAAGATATTAAAAGTAAATGCATGTTTTAGAAAACATGAAAATCTTCCCCTAAAGCAAAATTGACAGTGCTGTTAATCCTCCCACTGGCAGCGTGGTCCTTTCTGCTTGTGGTGCTGGGATGATTTTGTTTGTTTTGTAACTGAAGAATTTATTTTGAAAGAGTTCTACTGCTATATGAAACCAGAAGCGAAATACAGAAGGAGAAAACGTTTTCTTTAAAGAATGCTACTACCTCACTGTTTTCCTGAAGGTTTTATTGGAGGAAATCTGGGGAGCAATTGTCATGCATGAAGTAAATTTCGCAGGAAAAGCTCCAAAAATGGATTTTAACTGTAGGCAACATTAAGGAATTGTGACAGGCTGCATCTTAAGGCAGTAGTTAACCTTGATGGCAGGTCCTGTACCCGTTATGGTGTAAATCCACTCCCCAAGGATTCCTCCTGTGGTTAACTTACCTGTGTGTTTTTTCAGAAAGTTAATTAACAAATTAAAAATAATCTTGCCATTATTTTTGTGTTGCCAACTATAGGCCTTCAAAACGTGCCTAACAAATGTGCACAAGTTTATCTCCCTCTAAAACAGAAAAATATTGTGAATTCATTTTCATGTTGGTTGTGGACGGTCTCCGTATCTTTCCTTAGCTAACAAGATGAAACATTTCAAGGACGAAGGCTGTATATGAATAAAAGTCTCTTGCGAAATCTTTCCGGCTCTAGACACACACCTTGACCCTAATGAAAGGGTTTCCAGAGTAAATTGTTTCCATTTACAGCACTGCTTTAAAGTCCTGCTTCGTGGTGAATGCACAAAGGCATGAAAAAGAAACTACTTTAAATACTAGAAATGCCTTAGAAAATGGACCCCAAAGTCTTCGGTGTTCAATTCTTTTATGCTTCATGGCCAATTCACAAAGGCATGTAAGTGTGTAAAAGAGAACTACTTTACATACTCTAAAATGCCTGTGTAATTAGGCCACAAGGTCTTCTATTGACAACGATCAGTAGTCCAGCTTGAACTCCCCCTCAACAGATATGGCCTAACGGTCAGAGCTGCAAACTTAGTAGCTGGGTAACTAGGGGGGGTCATTACGATGGCGGGCGGACCGGAGTCCACCCGCCATCGTTGCGGTGCTTGGGACCGGGTGCCGGTAAGGCGGCGGTCCCACTAAGCTCATTACGATGCGCCCGCCACTATGGCGGGCGCATCCAGGGCCCTTAACATTGCGGACGGTGCAGCACCATTTGCAATGTGAAAATGACACGTAGTGCATTTCCCTGCACTACGTGGCAGGTACCACGCGGTGCCTGCCACTTTGTGCAGGGACATGCAGGGGGGTACCATGGGCACCCCCCCAGTGCACAACCACCCTCCCACCACACAGAGGGGGCCCGCAACGGGCCCCCAAATCCATTCTCCACCAGCCTTTCCATGGCGGTTTCCTCACCATGGAAAGGCTGGCTGAGGCCAGCATTGTGATCTGGTGGACGGTGCCTGCTAGGCACTGCCACCATTCACCTCCATCTGTCCACTCCACCAGGCAATCGTAACGATTGCCTGTGGCGTAAGCGTGGCGGAAGGCTTTTGCGCCCGCCACGCTTGCGGAACGATTCCCCCGCCATCGTAATGTGGCGGGGGAAATTGCCAGTCAGATGGCGGAGGGCCCGCCACCGCACAGCTGGCGGGCCTTCCGCCATCATAATGAGCCCCTAGGTTCGAGTCTCGGCGTCCGCTCGACATCCTGCGATTCTGGGCAAATCACTTAATCTACCAGTGCCTACCAAAAAACAAGCATTTGCAATGCAATCAGTCTCGCCTTTGGGACCTTATAAGTTTTTAGCTAGGCAGACAAAGAAAACAATGAGTATAAATTCTATATTTTAGAATGCCAATGGATGCCATAACTGGTTCAGTGCGATTATGAAAATCTAGTCTTAGATATTACGCGGCCTCAAACACCATGATGCTATTAAAACAAGCAAAGAGAAGCAGTACATCTTTCAATTGTCCTTAGTAATATGCAACTAACAGCCATAGACAAAGCCAATAGTCCTGGCTTGTTGTAGGTGTAATGTTACTTGTTGTATCATATATGTGGATGCTATGACAGAAGCAGCAAAATACCAGTAGTGTGGCACACTATGCTAAGCACAGATTTTTAGTCTACGTGTTTTAAGCCACGCCCTTTATTAGATTGGCCACGCCCCTTTGAGAGACCTCCCCCAGTTTCTTCATCTGACTTAAAGCCCTGTATATAAGTTTCCTGTGCTTTCTTTAACTAGAGTATACTAGAATCAGAGCAGAAAGCAAACATTGCAGAGAATTTTATGCCTTTGCTGCTACAATTGAAAAAGTTCTGTCCCCAGACAAAAAGAAGATTTGCAATTGGGTATTCATGTTGTTGCCATAGCTTTCTAGCTCACGCCAACGCTGTAAAAGGCATTTACTCGCATTGGTAAATCTACAGCTACACACACCGAACAAAGACCAACATTGCAACAATCTGACGACAAAACTTAAACACGACATCAACATATTAATCACAACAGATCCCACTCAACAAATCAGAAAGCAGAATCCGGTGTGTAATTGAATGCTTGAGATCAAGGTTTGAATTCACCCGCATCAGACAAGGACACACTAGGGCAATACAACGAAATGTAAATCTGTGTAACGTGGAATATGATACCACTTTCTTCCCTTCCGTTTAGAATTACCAACGCTGTTTCTTCCACCTCCCCTACTGGTTGGCAGTGGTGCTTAGACCGGTCACTTCGTGCCAAACAATTTGTCCCTCCCTCGCTGTTTCCTTGTTGCAGAGATGGGCGAACCTCATTAGAACACTTGCAAAGTTGGCTGCAGTGTGCACAGGGGGTCCTGACTGACAGCACGCAGCAGCAGGCATTGTGTCCAGAAATTGTTTACTTTTAACGTGGCTCAAATAAACACTGATCAAAATAGCAAATAAAAATCCCAAAAAACACCTGAAACTGCTACCAGTTTTCCAAACAACAAAGCAAGCCGTCGTCTATGTTTTGAACACTTAATTTGAACTGGATTCGTGAAACCACTACTTTGATATATTAGTGAAAAGATGGTGGCACTTTTGAATACCTGATTTGACACATCTATTTTGCACCAGATATTGATGCGAGCAAGGCACCTGTATTTATTTGTGTAGCAACACCAGGTGTATACACAATGGAAAGAACTCGTCCGTATAGCCCTTTTTCCTTATTGTCCTTTCAAAGAGACCTAAAGACAATGGAGGCAGCGAGGGTCTCACTTTATCTTGTCAAAGTGGCATCTATCCGGTATGTGCTATTTTGCATTAACCTCTCTATGTTATGTACAGCGCAATCGTTTAGTATTGAAAAAATTAAGAGCTATTAAATTAGATTTTCTTAAATCCAATTATATATTTTTTTTTACGTGGAGTACGATTCCTATGTGGCATTAACTTTTGTGTCACGTAGCTAGGATTGTTTTTACCTTTCTCAAACAACGTTTTAGTTGTCTCATACCAATTCCTTTTGGAGCATTTGTTTTGTTGTATATATAGCACAACGCTTATTTGTGTGTGAAAATATTTGTGTTCAGCACAAGCATGGCCAATGACATGAACACCGCGCATCTCTTGCTAAATCTGGTGCGACACATTTTTTCTCCACAGTATTGGTATTCCACGAAACCGTTGGTGGCGATAGTCAGAGGTACAATTCAAATACGTGCAGCTCGTGGGCTAACTTGAAACTGAACTTATGGGTGGTGAATAAAAACCACTGGGTCCAGGTGAACAGCATTGTGGGGGAAAAAGAGGACCAAACATTCTGCAATGCATAAATAAAGTTTCTAAAGAATAATTTGATTATAAAATAGATTATCTGCATTGCCATGCAAATGTTTGACGTGTCCCTGAAAATGGTAGAATTTCACGAAGTGGCTTCCAGGCATCCGGAGTGGACCCTGCTGTGAGCACAAACAAAAATGAGAAATACGTACTCTCATCTCCCCAGTGCGTCATTGGCGCTAGTGCATGGAAGGAAATGCACCCCCCACCAGCTGCTGTTTGAATTATAAAGTGTAACAATGATCAGTGTTCAGAGGGCCCCTCTGGGCCCCAGTGCCATGGCACCTGCTGCACCGCTGGAAGCTACGCCCTTACCAGTGTGCCATGCCTTTGCCCTTTGTATCAAGAGCAACAAGCATTTGCCCTCCACCCCAGTCTACATCCACTGCACCGAGTCTGCCCCCAAACCACCGAGGGCGTACACCCCGTGCAACAAGCGAGTGCGTCCCGGCCGCCTCTCTGGTGCCTCAAGCCGGTGCCCCCCTCAGAGAACACATCTGCCACCCACACACTGTAACGCATCAATCCAGTCCCCTAAAAAAAGGGTCCTTAGCATTAACTTCGGGCCCTCTACAAAAACAGTGCCCCCCAAATCTGCCCCACCTTCTTCACTGCTGCATTGAAACTAAGTCCGTGCCCGAATCTCACAATCATTGTACAAAGCGGAGGTGCCCTGTCCTTAGATAGTGGAACAAGTTATGCCCTACCACCCCACTCACTGGTGTGGCACCCCCACAGGCTCCTCCACCACATGAAAGAGACCGCTGCAGGCTCAATAGCTTTCCTCTACTGTAGGTGGGGGCACCGCTCACTCAACACAAGAAATCATCTCCACCGTCACCTGTGCTTAGCCTTATCTCCACACGCCAGCCCCCTCTGACCTTTCTTCTCGCCCCCACACACACACAGCCAGCCTCCATGCGGTGTGCACCGCCTCAGGCCATCACTAACTCCGGCATGCAGCTGTCTAGACCAGAGGGCACACGTTTGCACTGAAGGTGCCCTGCTGTCTGCCCAAATTCCCCTGTATATATAATGGTACTAGCAGCAACACCTAAGCGTGCGGGTGCGTGTGGGTGGGGGTGTATGTGTTTGTGCGCGTGCATGCGTGCGATTGACTGTGAATGTCTGTGCGCATGCACGGGCGTGGACGTGCAAGACTGCATGTGGGCGAGCACTTGGGCGGTTGTTTGTGGTGGTGCACTCTTAACAAAGCAACTTTCCCAGTTACAGAGTAGTTGCCTTGAAATTAATCTGTGCGCGCAGTCCGTCTGCGTGCACAGAGTGCGCTGGACTGTAGTGGGTTAGCACACACACACACACCATATTGGATCTCTGGGCACTTCTTAAGCTGGTGTGAAGTGTTTGAGGTAAGTGTACATTATATCTGTGCACAGATTCAGCTTGTTTGTGATAGGTTATTAGAAACGCTATATAATATCCTGAATGTGTGAACACACTGCCGGTGTGCACACATTCACCGGGCCTGAGGTAATGAGGCCGCGTGTGTTATAATGCGTCAGTGGACACGCCTTCAGCTGGTCTCTGACCAGGTCAGCACAAACTGTAGCCTGAAAGCATGCTTTCCGCTCGTCTGTACTAGGTCAAAGCGCACTATACGCTGTATTTGCACACTATGCGCCTATAGGTAGTATACTGTAATAAAGATTGCACAGTAAGGTGGCCTGTGCTGTACTCCTACACATGTTGCCTTGACTGAATGCTTAATTGCATACCCTCAGCCGGTGGTGTAAATTATACGCTGTTTTGTGCACAGCCCATCCGTGCATTGCATGGGCGAGTGTGCACAACTCTAGCTGAACGGCAATAGGTTTTCCCCGATAGTTTTCACACCTCCAGCTGGATAGCGATTGGCTGTCCAGTCAGTGTGTACACCTACAAATGGGCCTGACTAAATTGCATAGACAGTATGATCATCGGCGGTTCTGCTAGGTAGGCATTTCCGAGTGCACACATCACGCGCTGATCTCGGATTGGTTTTCCTGTTCGTTTGCACAAACCCAGCACTATTGTGCTTGTGTGCACACCTCCAGCGGGTCACCTTTGGGTCTCACTGGCAGTTTGTGCAACCCCGGCAGTGCTGAGCTCGGTTTACCTGCCTATGTGCCTGGCTACCCTACATCAGTGGACTACTACTTTCCCAGTGTCGGCAAGCGGTGCACGCTGTCAGTTGCATTCTTGTAGGCTTGCCTCTCAGCGTGCACTTCACGCTTGCAGTTGGTCTGCGCTAGATTTGCCTTTCATTCCACCCACCTCAGCTGGGCAGTGCCTAGCTTCCGTTGCACACAGCACAGCTGAGATAGCTCGTCAGTGCGCGCACACACTTACAGCTATACCAGATATCCTAGTCCGTGCACACACACCTCAGCTGGACTGCACTGGGTCTCCAGTGCAAACATCTAAACCAGCTCCAATGCCAGTACTAGTTCCAGGGTGCATTCCTTCCCCTCGCTTCACAGTTGCACAAACTCGCGTTAGGTCTCCAGGCCGCGCGCTTTAGGTGGCTGCGCTAGGTTTCCAGAGCACGCTCTTTCCCCTTGGTTCCCAGTGCGCACTATCCCCTCGATAGTGTACACTCCCCTCCCCTCGGGTCCCAGTGCGCACTATCCCCGCAATAGCGTACAGTGCACTCCCTCCCATCTCGTTCCAGTGTGCACAATTCCCCGATAGGTTTCCAGGCCGCGCGCCTCAGGTGGGCAGCGCTAGGTCTCCCAGTCAGTTGGTACACAAGAGCTGCCCTGAGATTGGTTTCCCGCTCCAATTGCACACCTTCAGGTGGACTGCAGCAGGAAGGTTTCCAGTTCGCAGTCCTTCTGCTTGCATTACACTGTGCGCAGCAGAGCGCCATGGGCCGTGACACAAGTACTGAAAATAACCCCAACCTCTGGATTGGGGAATAAAAGGAAGCCACAATGAGGGAGCAGTGTGCAGTCCCGGTGCCACTGCACCTGCTGCCCATTGAGACCTCCGCTGCGCTCGTTTGGCTACAATGCCGCACACCGCATCTGGGTTATGCTAGGTTTTTCAGTCAGTGCGCACATCCCAAGGAAGGACAATACCACCGCCCCCTTCTGCCTCCTGATTCTGAGATGGGTTTTAAAAGGGAACCACAATCAAACAGCAGTGCGACCCTTACGCACTTGGCCCTTGTGCAACAGCATCCGCCGCACCACTGATAGCTACACTCCTGCTCCGCACACACAAAACAACAAACGTTGCACCGATGACTGACGTTTCAAAGACTCAGTCTAACCTGATGTGACAGAATCTGCCCTAATGTAAATGGCTTTAAAAAATAATAATAAACCGAACCCTTTAGCCGCCAAATGATCACGTGATACTGTAAGTCGCTCACAGCTTTTTAGCCAACAGTACTCTGGGCGCATTAATGTCTGAGCCACCCTTGCTGTTCTAGAAGCAAAACTACAAGTCCCAGAATGCAAGGGTTGTTGATGAAATTGCAGGAAGTGGATGAAGGTGTCAAAGATCAGCCTGGTGTCATATGGCAGCTATGAGACTTCTCTTCCTCCTCTAGTATGCGCTTCAAATCATAAATACAATGCTCCAGTAGTAGTTGTTTGTAAAGAGTGATCCTCCCGGGTCTCCTAACAAATCATGGCATACGGTGTGTTCGGCACAGGCGCAGCCCCAGAGGCATCGCGCGCATGCGAAACAAACAAGCATTGGCATAGCCAATAGGTCTCGCCTTTGGGACCTTATAAGTATTTTGCCATGTAGAACGCAGTTTCACTTTCGTTTGTTGGGCGCTTGTGTGTGCTCGGAAAACGAGATGGAGGATTTGCGCACTGAAAGTTCTAGGTAGCACATTGCTTAAAGGTTAGTACTGCATTTTTCAGGGAAGAACCAGACAAAAGCCATCCATCGACTCTCAGGTTGGGATTTGGATTTTACTTCAGTACAACTTCCCTCTGAGCCCAAATCGCACGGTCACATGTTAGCAAATGCACTGCGAAAAACACTCGTGCTTAGTTAAGCAAACAGCGTTGTCACACTCCTGCCAGAAATACAACTGCCTAGCAATCTCTGTCAACACTCACAGTTTATCCGAGGCCATCTCTAATGTTCCCCAATACCATATGAGAATAGCTCATATAATTCAGGTTTTTTTTCCCGTTGAATTCTGGGGTTTGTAGTCCTGCCGGTTATAACGGATGAACAAGAGAGCAAGCCCAGAATGCAAGAGCCTGCAAACTTTAGCGTGGCGTTGGTGCCTGGTATGGGTACTGTTAGCCCCAAAATACACTATTTTGTTGAGTGGCACGTGGATCGACAGAGGGCCCCAGGACTAGTGTTTGTGGGGTTGGGTGCATCACCTGACAGTGGGCAGCCTTTCCCTGAGCTCCACCAGAGGGTGCCGCCATGCATTTGTGAAAACAAGCACAACCTTGCTTAGTGCAGCGAACTTAACTACAAACGACGAGCAGACCCCGAGGCTGGGGTGTGGGCGAGAAGAGTGGGAGCAGGGGGGGCGCTGCTGCAGGGAGAGGGGTGTGGATAGGGAGGCTGTGGAGACGACGAGTAGCAGGCATGCAGGGAGCGCAAAGTTGCGAGGAGACTGTGCAGGCAAGGGGTGGAGGAGGCACGAGCCAGGACTGCAGCTGACAGAGAAGGGGGGAGAAGGGGGGAGTGGACTTGGGGACAGAGGACTTGGTTGCACCCATCCCTCTAATCACGTGATGCAGACAGGAGCGGAGAGGCTCGTCGCAATATTGCAGGAAGTCTCATGCAATCATCATCAACTACAAAATAAACATATACACATAATTAAAAAGCGTTTTTATCTTGCTGGTCTGTAAAACAATGCATCCAAACAACAATATTCTAGTGGATTACTGTCAACATGTATGCTTCCAAACTGGAAAAGATGGGGAAAACACAAAATGAGGATTATTGGTTAATCCACTCACTTTAAACAATATTAATGAAATTTTAACTTACCTCAATGTCTTGCAGACTGAACTCATTTTGATCTTTGAAATTTGCAGCTCCCACACTCAGCTCCATCAGCATTTTTGCGATTTCTGGTTTTATTGCAGCTGTGAGCCAACTCGCTACTTCCATGACAAGTTCCTGCACGTCTTTCAGTTGCATAGCTGCCTCAGAATAGTGCGAGTTTCGAAAAACGCAGCTGAAAAGGTCTGTAAGTAAAGTGCTTGCACGACAAACAAGCGCGCGCACGCCTCGCACGGCAGCAGGGGGAGAGGAGGGCGCCTGCGCGATTCCCTTGCGGGAGCGAGCGGCGCCAGGAGCGATAATTGCTACCATATGGCGCCAGCTGCTCGCTCCCGCAAGTGAATCGCCAAACGTGCACGCGTTGCCATTGAGGGCAATGGAACGCGTGCACGTTTTTGGGTGAAAAGCTGAATCGATTGCAAAAGGTCTTTTTGCCTATGCAGCGCATGCGCGCTGCGTGGGCGAGACCTAAAAACAAGTGCGAATTCCCCCCCCCAATCAGAGGACAAACACGCATTTAAAATGCAATAGGACTCGTATTTACGCGAGACCTATTGCATTTTAAACGGAAATGCTGGCGTCAAAGAAGGCACGAGGGGGTGTGGGGTGGTGGTAGTCTAAGAAGTCACGGACTGCGGGAGGGAACGGGGAGAGGCAGGGGAACAAAACTGTTCTTAAAGTAAAGGGGCTGATAGCCAGGAAGGACAAAAATGACGACATGGCCGTCAGGAGGCGGGACTAACACCCCCACCCCCCCATATACTGTATGCCTCGCAAAGCGAGCAGCGCAGGCGCTGCAACGCTAGGCGAGACCTAATGAATGCGTCCTTCTGTAATATAAATGGTGCTCAAGTAACTCGCTCCAATACCTTCGGTTCGAGGTCGCGCTATATAAGAACTGCCACAAAAAAAGAAAAAAAAAATCGTGCGAAAATTTTCCTTTGATTGGGCGAGTTCTAGTCAAACGTTATTACAGTGAGAGTGTGCATGCGTGTTAGAGCCCTAGTCATAAAAGCCAGAGTTTAGATCAGTCCAAATTACGAGTTCTTATTTACTCTTTTACGAGAGAAACCATTCCACCGCCTAATAAAAACTGCACAAAATTAAATGACGTTTTGCTCGACTAGTCTTACCGTGACACGCCTTGACGTGACCTGCGCCTGCGTAATAAGAGCCGTGCGGTCCACTGCGTAGGCAGTACATTGTCCTTCGGCTATTGGTTGTCGGAAGTTGTCCCGCCTCTCTGTCTTTACTGCTACTGTTGCCAGGGGATACCGTTGCTAGGATAGCGGCGTCTCTGGTTGTCAAGATGGCGGAAGGAATCTGGTTGCGCGGTCCGAAAAAACAGAGGTGAACAGCCCTGCCTCCCCTTAGCGTAAAGAGACACCGGAGCCGCAGCTGATTCCGGGGGAGGGGAATGGCCATGCTGTGCAGCGAGAGTCCATGAGCTAAGTGTCCAGGTTTCGCCCTTCATGTCCTACTTGCGCCGCTGCCGGGGAGTGAATGCCGGGCACCGCACGGCTAGATTCCCCGCCCGCAGAGCACCATGCACGCACAGCGCAGAGCCAGTTCCTACTCGTATCCTTTACTAGTACTTCATCTAACCCCCCTCACCCCGCCCCCACCATCGGCAACTCACTCGCAACATTACTCACCAATACAAAGAAAAATATAGTAGCTTGTGTTTGCAGCCATTTGAGATTAACAAGTCGTTAGGATGACTTACTTCACAGTACTTCGTGTTTTTTCTCTCCATTTTGTGCATTTTTTGCTTTCTAATCATTTCAAAACAATTTACTGACTTCGGCTTTTTTATGATTGTGGGTTAAATGTTGGTATGATATGTTTTTTGTACGTCTTATCAGGCTGGACAGTCTTCCCGGAAAAAAAACCCAAATATTTGCTATCTGTCATGTTTTGCATTGTTTCTTAGTATTTATTTTCTTTGCCGACTTCCTCGTTATGTAATTCATATCTTTTATCACTTATGTAATTCTTGCATTTTGTTTATTTGAAATGGGCATTTATGGCTTTCCTCTGTGAAATAGAACACGTACAGTAGGCGTGCTATCCTGGATCGTATTAAAGCGTTATGAAGTCTGCATGCTCATTTCAAATCCGTTAGTTGAAAAAAATAACCTATGTTTTGTTGCATTATGTTGAAAATAACGCTTTAGAAGAGAAGGCATCTGTAGTGTCCTGCTGGACACGTTCTAGTGTTCTGCCTGTGTAATACACCCACACTAACACCCACCCATCACAGGCGTCACCGGTCAGGTGACCCTGCTAATAAAAGGGGCCGGGTACACGTGCCCTGGGCCAGTTGACTAAGTATACATACAGTGTCTGTGTCAGTAAAGTAACATTTTTATTTGATTCAGACCTCAACTGAGATCAACAAATACAAGGTTAAAATTATTATTATTGGACTTAAAATGATTAAGATGGTAAAACTTTTGCTTTTAAAACATACTATAAAATGGAGCTGTAACAATATTCTATCGCCTATCCATACAACATTCAATAAAAATAAGATAAGATCTTCTGATTGTACGTTTTAACTTTAAAACAGCTTCAGAAAGCTTTTTAAAAACTTAAACAAGTTATGGCATACAAATTCATTAACAGGAGAGTTACACAACATAATTAAATCTTGGGCCAAGAATGCGTTATACTTTAATTGAATTGGAATTATATAACGTCGTGCCGCTACTATACTCGCGTTACGACAGGTTAGTAAAACGTGAAGCAAATCTTGTCGGCCACCTTTGCATAATTCGCAAATGCTTTTGGGGTTATTAGTACCTTCCCAGCTAGCTAAGAATGTTGCTAAAGGGAGTATGCCCAAACGTAAGAGAAGAATACAGCGCCTTACTCCCTGCTCTAGTTGAAAACGTAAGTAGGGAGCATAGGTTTTAAATTCTATTTGTTCTGAAAACCCTTTATAATGCTTTAATTGAACGCAATGCTCTTTATCCAATTCATAACTGATTCTAGGGGCCAAATGTTTTAAAAACAATTTCAAGTGTGCTGGGGACCACTCCTGTAAAAGTGCAACAGTGCATTGAGAAACCTCAAAGGCTTTTGCCATATTCCTATTAAAAGTATACCCTGACGCTTCCTCTCTAAAAGTCTCCAATTTTAACAAATGCCTTAAGGTGTCTGGCGCTGCAGGTAGTAAATTGTACGCCCACCTAATAATATTTGAAATTACTCTAGCAGAGATTCCTGTTACCGATAGCTCGAGACGTAGGGCTTGAACTGGTACCAACTGCGACACTTTTAACAATTTTCGGAGTATGGTTCCTTCCTTTACTTTTATAGATTGCCATGTTTTAATTTGTGTGTATTCGATGGCATATGATAAAATCGGAGGGATTTTCATACCATAAACCTCCATCATTGGTGTAAAGTGTCTATTTCCCGTAGAGAGGTACAGTCTCTGTAAAGCCCCAACGTGGGATTCTGCCTTCCGACTCAAGTGTTGGAGGTGGGCTGTATCTTGTAAATTTGAAGTAAAAATACGGCCCAAATAAACATACTCTTTTACTGTCTCTATCGGTTCGCCTCCTAAAGACCATATATAAGGTAAAGGCTTCCTTCTGCCACTGAAAGAGAGTGCTTTAGTTTTAGTTATATTTGGCACCAGAACATTTTCAGTTGCGTAATGATTTAATTCATTCAGGGTTCTTTGCAGGCCTATCGGGGTATGATCAAGTATGACGATATCATCGGCATGCATTAAACACAGTATATCAGCTTGAGCTAATTTAGGAGGGTAATTTTTAATTTGAGAGAGACGCCCTGGTAGATCGCTAATGTAGATGGAGAATAATAAGGGAGCTAATAAGCATCCCTGTTTCAGCCCATTCCGCGAAGGGATAGGTTTGGTTAGGCCTTTTTCTCCCCCCATTTGGACTCTGCACCATGTTGATGTGTGAAGGGAGATTATTATTGTTAAGAGATCTTTAGGAATCCCCAAATTAACCAATTTTCTCCATAGTGTTAATCTATCTACGCTATCGAACGCAGTCGAAAAATCAATAAAAGCACAATATAAAATCTGAGCTTTTAACTTAACAAACTTATTAAGCACTGTTTGGAATACAGCAATATTGTCCAATGTAGAATGCTTTGGGAGAAACCCAGCCTGATACATGGGGATCACTTTTCTCGAAAAAGCCCAGTCTTTTAAGTGTTCCAAAACGCAAGCAGCAAAGATCTTACCGGTGGCGTCAAGAAGGGCTATTTGTCTATAGTTTGCAGGATTCATTCTTGTGCCTTTTTTAGGAGGGGAACCACCACACTCCCTCGCCAAGATTCTGGTATTTCCCCACTTTTCAGGCAGTGTTGGAAGAGTGGGGCTAAGAATTTACCCCAGTCGTCAGCGTTTTTTGTAAAACTTTAATTGGGATCTTATCTGGTCCCATCGCTGCTGATGACCTGGCAGAGGATATCAGAATAGAGATTTGTGCGGCTGAAATTTTAATTGGTTCCTGCTCAGGTTGATTCTTCAGTGCTTGCTCCTGTACAAGGAAGATGGGATAGTGATGATTAGATTTATAAAGCCTTAGAATATACTTTTCCCAGTCAGATGATGATACTGGTGTCACAGTGTCTGTGTCAATTATTACTACAATGTGGGCCTAGGGCCCACAACACCACAATGGCGACGAGGCGAGTCTGACCCCGCGTGCTTGCGGAAAGAGACTAATGCTCCTCAAGGAGAAAGATTACCCTGTTTCTACCCTACCCCACACGCTATCGGAGGACATCGGTCGTGGAATAAGGGGAGGACTTCTCTGAGAGAGCACCGCCGCTATCCCCTCCCTGGAGTAGGAGATAGAGGCACCTGCCGCCGCAGCCTGCGTGGTGCAGACGGGCACAGCGCCTCACACAGAAAGTGACCCCTGGCCTCCCTACTCCTGCCCGCCTGTTGAGGGATTGCAAGAGGAAGGCAGCGCGGAGAACGTGGCTAGAAGCAGCGCCATCGACAGAAAGAAAGTGATTTACCCTTTAGGTATGACCAAGCACCAACGAGGATATGTTCCGTTTGATGAGGCATCCGTAAGCAGCCCCCGCCTGACACTAGTTTGCCCCAGAATAAGCAGTGCCTCCCAGCAACGTGCAGCGAGTCATTAACAAGCAGTGGCACGGCCATACTGATACCGTATGACCTGCTAATGGCAAATGAAGGTGGCACCCCCACCAGCAAGGGGGAAAGAATAAGCCCGCACCGACACTGACTGGTTCCCCCATCTGAATCAACACCACCTGTGCAGCGATAGGCCCGTAAGGAAGCCAGGTGCTGCGGCCTCTTGAAACGGCTGCTCGCTGTGCAGCACACAGCGACAGAGTCCTGGCAGCGAAGAAAGTGCATGACTTACCTGAGTATTCAGGGCCTAGCGGGAGGGCTGCAGTCCATCGTCACCCTCCACAACGACCAGAAGCATGTCGGCAGCCAGGCGAGGCTCCGCCTGCAGGGAAGTGAATCATAGATCGGCCCACGGCCGTACACCCAGGGGCATCACTTCTCGGGCAGCATCTTGCACAGAGCGGCTGCCGTGGTCCGTATCTGCTGCAACAGGACTGAGCCCTTTGAATGCAGTGGGCCCAGCTTGGGGTTTTTGTGGAATGTATGCTGCACTGCCTTCCAGCATGACAAAGCGGCACCAATATTCTGCAGCCGCCCAGCAATCACTTTCTACCCAGCGGCAAGAGAATCAAACAGGCCTGCAGTGCAAGGAAGGCTGCCGTAGACTCACAAAGCAATGCACTGCCACCTGGTGGTCACAGCACCACACCACACCCAAAGAAAACACGTCAAGCAGCCCGAGGCTAGGCCTGTTTAAAGGAGCATGCCCTCTGGCATGTGTGTCAAGCTGGCGATGCACCCCCACGACCTTACCAAAAGCAGCATATGCAAAGCAACCTGCAACGAGGCCTGCAACGCCAACACCTGCAGCCCCTTGCGGAAGAAAGCCATTGTGGCTTGTCCTGCAAGAAGTGCCTGCTGTGACATCCAAATGAACATACCTGTCGGGCACAAAGCAGTCCTGCTGCCTGGCGGGCATTAGGTGACAGCCTCTGTGGCAGTGGATACAGCAAATGAAGATGTGCCCTGCAGTGCCACCCGACGACTGCCCAGTAATCTGCACCCAGCAGTGAAATTCTCAAAAGTCACACCGCGCTGCTGCCTACTTGAGGAAGAGCCTAGTGCCCCCACACGTACAGGAAATGGGAAAGCGATCCCCGCCACTGCGCCCAACCACACAGAGCTAACGAGCTGCTGCTGTCAACTGGAGCATCCACACAGCATCCACACAGCACATGCCATCACCCGCACGAAAGACTGAAAAGCCAAGACAGGCGCAAGTGCACAGGACACCCTCCGGTGGCCACCTGCAGCCACAGCCTGAAGACACTCTGTTGCCTGCTTGCAACTGCCCTCACCAGATTGCAAAAAGGAACAGGGAGTCAAGGCAGGTTCACAGCAAGTTCTGCAGTCTCAAAATGTAATGGAGGGAGTAAGCACAGTGGGTGCCGGGGATTGCCACTACGTTCAACACGGCCAGCAGTGACTGGAGCGGCAGAATGTTATCTGGGTGCACGGCTGATGCTTCTGACTGGAAAGAACTTCAATTCTAAAGAACATCAGCATAGAGGCCCAAGTATCCCGAAGCAACACCCACCAATAAAGCTGCTAGGAGGACAATCAAGCAAACAGCATTCAAGTAGCCCAAACCAGAAAAGCCAACAATGTAGCATTCCCAGGAGAAAAGAAGGGAGGAATGGCCTAGGTGGGCCTGAATGCCAGACAGACAAGTTGCTAAGCAAAGTCCAGCAAACGTCATAGGACCAAAGGCACCAAGCAACCTTCATGAAAACCGTAAGAAGAACGTGCGCAGTGCAGGCACACCCCCAGTGGCCGCTGCAAACAAGAAAGACGCGCCACATGCCCCAGTGGGGAACGGAGACCACTGCAAACTACAACAGGGGCACATCAAGTGCCAGAAGAGGGCGGAGTAAACGAGGTGCGCAGAAGGCCGTGCTGGCGAATGTGACAGCACGGGCAGGCGCCCGGGAGATAGAGACATCTCCACAGAGAAGCACTGCTGAAGACAGCAGGGAGATCCTCCACATCTCCAACATGCCAGCGAAGCCCCGCAGTGGGCCGAAGACAGCACAGAGTGTCCTCCCTCACACTGCCTCAAGACGGAGTCGCCAGAGGCCCAAGACAGGCAAGAGGAGAGTCGCACACTCCACGTGGCAAGCTGCCACCGCAACATGTGCTCCGACGACAGGCGACACGTGGCCGGATGCCACATTCGCACCGCAAGCAGGGAGCACGTCACACAAAGTGACCGACCCCCACCGAGCATGCCCGCATGGAGGCATGAGCAGACGCCACGACGGCGCAAGCTCGATGCGCAAGCACGAGGCCCTTGAGAGAAGAGGTAACCTGCCATCCTGGCAGAGGACCACCGCGGAAATCCCTGAGGAGGGGATGGTGCCCACGAAAGGTCCTCAAGAGGAAGAAGCAAGTCCTACCGACAGTACCGACCTGCGACCGGTCCGCAGCAAGTAAACACAGTCCTAAGAACACAATGTTTCCTTCCTGAAGTCGATGAGGGCTCCACACATGTGCGCACTGGTGAATGTGTCAGAAGATTTTCCAAACCAAAGTCCTGTGTCTGTAACGCTCTACTCTCCCAGGTCCCACCGCCACTCAGACCTGGTCATCAAAACATTATCAACTCTTGGAAAGGAGCGTTGTTGTGCATGCTGTAGTCATCAATCAATTATTGTATTAGCTAAGAACCAAGTCCATAGGCAAGCTTGTTTTGTCATAATGATCCTTTTTTTAATTTCACATCCAAGAACTCATACAACATGTAATCATCAGCCTACGCGTTTCGTCCACACTTGGACATCATCAGGGCTCCAAATTTTCTTCGTAAATGTATTCACTCTTCAGAGACCTCATGAAGTTCTTATCATCATCCCAATAATTGGCAAATTCTTTTCTGTTTAAACGGAGCGTTTCCTTCTCACGCATCCGCACCTTGGCCGGCCCGATAAATCCCGCCGTGGACAGCTCGATGCGCAAGCACGACGCCCTTGAGAGAAGAGGTAACCTGCCATCCTGGCAGAGGACCACCGAGGAAATCCCTGAGGAGGGGATGGTGCCCACGAAAGGTCCTCAAGAGGAAGAAGCAAGTCGTACCGACCTGCGACCGGTCCGCAGCAAGTAAACACAGTCCTAAGAACTGGACATGACCAGTAAGATGTCCATGTGGCGCAAACATGAGACATGTGGCAGGACGCCACACCCGGGTGAGGAACCTGGTCGAAGGAGGAGAAGAGCATGGCAGGATGCCACTCTGCGAAGGAAGAAAGGAGAGTGGCACGACGCCACAGGGCAAACAACCACCATAGGCGCGCAAGAGGGAGAAGGAGAAGATCGACAGGACAGAGGACTCGTACCACCACAAGACGAGCGCACCCAGAGAGACCAGACAGCCACCAAGCCAGACCACTGTCCCTGGAGACAGCCCAATGGGAGAACCAAATGTAAGCCGCAGCTAGCGCGAACCGCGTCTCTCTCCAACGCTTCCCAGTGTGACCGTCCAGTCCCGAGCGTCGGCAGTCCAAGTTGGATGGCATCCCTGCTCCTGACCGCAGATGCCACGGGTGAAGAACAGCCTCAGCAAGACGAAGATACGGGCTGCGAAGTCCCTCCAGTCCTCCTCGCTCCACGAGGTCACCTAAAGCCAGAGATCGCCGCCTGTTTGCCCAACTGTAGGAAAATTACCATGATCATCATCCATGTGCATCATCACTAAGAACATCAAAGGAGCATCGCACCACCCGAGTGGATCCCAACACTCCAGACATCCGGAGTTCAACATCCGGAGTTCAACAAGGCACTCCTGGCACCGTGGGAGGCTAGCCACCCAGGAACCTTCTGTGTGCCCCCGTAAACCTGAAGCCTGCCGAAGAAGAGCGTTCCAGACCATTGGACCATCCACCCTTGGGGTTACACGAGTCTTGGCCGTGGCACGGCCTATGAAATGCCCGCACAGCCCATGCGGTCACATGGCAATCCAGGGGCAAGGGCCTCAACGGAATTCCTGTGAGAGGGAAATCCGGATCGGAGAGATGCGTCAGCAGCAGCTCCACGACAGGCACCGGGAAGCAAAGAAGGTCACAGATAAAGACTGGTCACCCAAAGACCATCTAAAGAAGGCACAGAACCTTCGCCCTGATGGCGAGAATACACAGACTGAGACACCACCCTCTGCGGCTACATGAGCGACTTGGCTGTGGTCCTGTTGGCAGTTCCTCAGCGACGCCTTCGCGCGGCCTACACGAAGCCCGCACAGTCCACACGGTCCCATGGCAGCCCGGCAGGAAGGCCCTCCAGGAAACTCCAGTGAGAGAGGAGTCCAGGCAAGAGAGGCAAGTCTGAAGCTGCTCGGCTATTGGGAACTGGAAAGATCGTCAAGTACGCCGCCTCCAAGGAAGGGCCTCTTCCACCAAGGTCATCCTCAATAGCTGTAGGTTTGCCATCCACCGGAACCTGAGCACCTGCAAGATCTCCAAAGTGGACTTCACCACCGCTCCAGATGCACTGCTATAAGAACTATGTAAATAGACTTCCACACCGCGAGACCAGGCCGGTCTGAACTACATCGCCAAGGTGGACTAAAGCATCCTGACCATGCGGTCCAAAGCTCCAGCGCTGCCTGGCAGATGGCCTGAAGAGACTCAGTTGGTGCTGTGTATTGCTTAGTTGTTTTCCTTATAGGTTGGGCTTTTGTTTGTTTCTTTTTCATTAAAGTTTGGGAGGGATGTAGTGTCCTGCTGGACACATTCTAGTGTTCCAGGTGTGTAATACACCCACACTAACACCCACCCATCACAGGCGTCACCGGTTAGGTGACCCTGCTAATAAAATGGGCCGGGCACACGTGCCCTGGGCCAGTTGACTAAGTATACATTCAGTGTCTGTGTCAATTATTACTACAATGTGGGCCTAGGGCCCACCACAGCATCCTTCTTACATTTTACAAGAACGTTTATAGCAGATACAACGAACTGAATTGTTTTTTTTGGGAATGAAGTGTTGTTTACTGAGATACAGATTGGGAATGGCAGAGTGCAGACCAGTGAAGAGAGTCTTGAATACCAACTGAAGCCATTATATTATGAACTATGCCATGCTTTTCTCCACCCCATCAAGGATATGTACACAAGTGGATGCTGTCCGTGTAGGTATAGATGCAGTGTGTGTGTGTTTTCGTCCTTACTTCTGGATTTACTATTTAGTCCATGTAGTGTCTTTATATAGAGCTAGCACAGCGGACAGTAGAGTCAAAGCACTCCGAGTGGAAAGCTAAGCGAGGAGATAAAAACACAGGTGGCATTTTCGGCCTTATGTCTTCTGACGGAGGAGCATTGTGCAAAGGAACTTTGTCATTCCAGAGGAAACAGTTACTCAAAAGGCAATTTTCTGAGAATCCTTCACAATAAGACTCCAAACAGACGTTTTGATTACCACTACTTTACCCATATGGTGGACTATCTACAACTGAGTCTTCTGTAACAAAAATATTTTTAATCACCCTCACTGAAAACCCATCCAAATTCAAACCCTAACCACACATGAACTTTAAATCCTTACACTGAGCTTGGATCACACTCTAATATGTGTGAAAAATAAAAAATAAGAATCACAGAACGCAAAAGCTTGATTTGCAATAAAAATCCCAATTCCAACTTAGCAGTACATTGGATGGAGAAAAACCACAATATTCCACAATTGAGATTTCTTATCTTAGAGAAATTACAAATCTCTGCAGAAAGAGACAACTCAAAACTCCTGTCATAAAGAGAAATATGGTGGATAAAGAAATGAAACACTATGATGCCACGAGGATTAAACGACAAACCTGGCATGAGTTGCTATTTATAATTCAATACCTTCAACCAATAAGTAATATACCGCATAAACCGTTAGCTGCAGATTACACATAGTGAGAGTTTGTCACATGAGACATCTCAAACAGGATTAAACGCTACTGTCTAGCACACATCTGAATACTGCAAGGACTACCAGTTATGTGGGGGAATATAAGGGATAGTTCGGTCCATGCATTATGGTTTCAGCCAGAATTCTCCATTTAGGAATAATCGCAATACTAACCCAAGCACTTAGTACTTCACCATTATAGTTGTATGTCAGTACATCAATCGAAAGTTTATGTCACAGGGTGAATTTGAGTCGCATATCGGAGTTTTTTGCCATGTTGGAAAGTTGATATATCTTATACATCTTACAACTATAGTGACTATTTTCAAGTTCGTTATGTTATTTGTAGAGCAGACACAATCGGGCAGTATGTTAGCTTATGGCAGTATTGCAATCCGGGTTCGTTTCTGAGTAAACAAGCTTGTGTTACGAATGCGCATCTCGGCTGAGTAAAAGCATCGGCAGTACACGAAGGTTTCGAGATTCACTCACAGTGGCTAAGATTCAATAAATTTTGGTGTAACAGGTTTTTTTCGTTGTACAATTTTTTGAATACACTTAGCCATCCAGCATGTTGAATTTAAGGAGTTCACAGAGCAATTTTGAATAGCGTTGGTTTATTTGTTCTCCAGTTTAAAATGGCCACGCCGGTTTTTTAGCGTGAATGCTATCGGTTGACAAACGAAGTCCTACTTTTGTGTTTAGTTTATGGGAGTACTTTACGTGGGAGCCATACTTGTGTGAGTTCACTCTGTTTTCAAACATACATGCAATACTTCGCGGACTACGTCTTTTCGAGCAGGTGAGGGTTTGTGATCTTCAAACAAGGTTACGTGATTGTAAAGTCTGGTTTGCGGTGTTTTAATTCTGATTGAGTACTTCTGTGTTGTCCCAGCATTGAATGTGATTAACAGAAGTCTTGGCATCTACACACGGGGAACAAAAGTTGGGATATTCCACAACTAAACTCAGGTACTTGAATCGCCATGGCAGCAGAGACAAATTTGATTTAGTACTGTGACGGTGAAATGTAAAACAATGATTTTGGTTTGTTCAAGGTTATTCGGAATTACACAGCCAGTTTGGCACTCACGTTACGCGTTCGAGAGGATCAGAGTTTTCTCTCAGTAAGCCCTATTATTTGGTTTCTTTTCAGATAACACTGTGCATGCATAGGGACAAGTGCTTCACCAGCAACAGCAGCTGACGGTGTATAGTTATACTTACATAGAGGTTAGATATGAGGATGTTCCACACCAGCAGCGATGGCACAGAGCATTATAATGCATGTTCAGTACTAACATCACAGTATATTGTGAGCAGCAATGTCAATTATAGTTGGAGCAGCATTATAACTGTCATGTGGTTGGTATGCATGAAGCTAAACATATTGGTGATCCTCTCTGTCTTGATGTTTAAACAGATTGTATTCTTCTTATTTTTGACAGCACCCCTGAAGAAGGGATTGGTATATCCCGACATGCATTGGGAACAGCTTTGTGAGAGTAATCTTTTGTATAGCTTGAGCATCGTGTGGATACATATCATTATTATTTTGTAAATTGTCATTGAAATTTATGTATGTTATGGTAAACATGTGTTAGGAGCGAGAGTTTTCCGCGCATAACGTTTGCAACAAATAAAATGAAAATGTAACATACTTTATTGGTACAATCATTGTCAAAATGTTTTATTTTTGTGGCTGAATTCAATTTCATTTAGATATTTAAAAGCAATCTCAACAGCTGTGCGGAAGGGGGCCAAGTGTATTTCCACTTGCAGTAACCCACATTTATTACCCATGAGGCAGGCAACCTCATCCCCGACCAGCACGCTATAAATGTTTGAGCTTCAAGTAATAGTCAATTCACAGTAAACAGTCATTTATGAACAGGAGTGCGCAACAATCTACATTCATGCTCTTCAGTTAACCAATAGCCAAAGATGTATTTGTACAGAGCAAGCTTTCCTAGAAAGCAATTGAATGCTAAACAGAGGGCGTGATCTTGAGACACAACCATGATTGTGTACTGTGCAGCATATAATTCAGGGATATTCAGCTTCTATCATGCAGAGTCGCAGGAATCTCTGAAGAAATGTGTCTTCTGTTCCTTTCTTTATTTCAGGAGGATAAGAGCAGATCTGATGTTCAGTAGGCTGTTGTTCCAAGTCCTAGGTGCGTAGATGGAGATTTGTACGTGAGCATCCAAATTGTACATGAAAAGAGATGCTGTACTGACTGGCTGAATTGGTAGTTAGCATAAACTGCAGTTATGGTAGCGAGCATAAACCAGACAAGACAATAGAACCATTTGTACATAGATTCTAACTTGTGGGACATATAAGGCTTGCTTTGTTTTTTTCTTTTTTACATTCCTTTTTTTTTTGTATATGATGTCCTGGCTCTTCATGTGATGTCCTGGCTCCTCGTGTGGCAGTGTCCGCCGGAATTGGTTATTCTCTCAACTGGTACGAAGGGTTGCTGGTTCTGGTGGCCATGTGTTAGATGTCAGGTCCTGATGATAATTCAGGCTTGCCAGAGAAGCCAGTGGAGTTCAAGCCTTTGATTAGACTTGCTAAAAAGTGTAAAATTCCATTCTTAGGGCTAGCGTAGTAGCACAGCATTGCATATGTTCAGATGAAAAAGGTCTAAGACTTGTTCTTCAGTCGGTTTCATGTAGTAAAAGTTTAACTTTTTTCTGGATGGGGAACTGGTACCATGCTGTCTTGTTTTCTTGGCAATGTGTTCTTGAAGGAGAGGTGTGTGCCAACTAAGAATTCAAATGATTTTGCTTTGGCTGTTAGCTGGTAGGTGAAGTTGTCCAGGTTCATATTGGATAGCTAGGCTTGAATCTGTGTTTTTTTGGTGCTGTGTTTTGTTTGGTGCTTTTGGTGATCTGCAGAGGTTCTATTTTGGATGGGCTGATATTTGAGTAGGTGCTTGAAATCCAGTTCTGGATGCAATCAAGAACGGATTTGAGATGGTTGATGTTGTGAACTAAAGAGAGTTTCAGGTAGAATTGTGTAACATCAGCCTGCTGATTGATTTTTATGCTGCTGTAAGTTATTCGGATTCCTCAGAACTCCATGCTGAGGTTGAAGAAAATGAGGGGCCGGATAAAGCCATGGATACTTTGCAGGAGACTGGGAGTTTCTTGAATCTTGATGCTCCTATCTTGACTAATTTGTGGCAGTTGGCAAGGTAGGAGATGAACCATTGCAGGACCATGTCAGAGATGTTCATGCATGATTCCAAGCTGTGGATGAGTGCATGGTGGTTTACACTATTGAAGGATGTGGCATGGGTCAAGTAGGGTCATGAGATGAGCTCACTCTTGTCAGTGATCAGGATGTTTCACTTATTGCCTGAAAAGGTTCAGTCTCTGTACTACAGCATGATTTGAAGCCATATTGTTATTCTTTAGGAGGCTACTGATGCTGACTTGAATGGAAACCACTTTCTTTGTTACTTTTTCTGATGGACGTTAGGTGGATAGGAGGGCGTTGAGGCTTTTCATTCGATGAAGGATCTGCCCCATTTTGAGGTTGTCTGTTAAGGTTCCTTGTAAGGAGTTGACGATATCGAGGAGGGAAGGATTTGGCGATATCGAGGAGGGCTGTGGGCCCATGAAGATATTTCATGATAGATGATAGTAGAATGTTGTCTTTTTGGGTGGTGGCCTTGACCGATTTAGGATGTCAGTGAGTTCAGTATGTCAGTGGAGGTTGAAGGCTGTCCACTCGAGAGTGTAACAGTGAGGGGTTCAAGACTGCATGGCTGTCTGGTGTTGTTGATATGGGTCCTGAGTTTGTTTATCTTTTGCATGAAGAAATCATTGATGGAGCTGCACTTGTCAACAGATTGTGGGATTGGTTAGTCTGGGGGGGGAATTGATGCATTACTTAACTGTCTTGAAGAGTGTTTTGTTTCCATTAATAGGTTTATTGATGGTAATCTTGTGGAAGGTGGCTTTGGCTGTAGTGATAAGTGATCTGCATTGAGAGTGGATTATTTTGAATTGGGTAAGGTTGTGAGGAGCTTTGGTACATGCAATTTCTTTTCATGTCTGTGTATGGAGCACTTATTCTTTGAGAGCTCTTAGGAGTATGATGGTGTTGAAGGCTTGGGCGATAATGTTTTCAGCGGCACGTTGAAGGTTTTTTAGGGTGGTATTGTGTTTAGTAAACATTGTGCTGACATCTGATTTGGCTGGTGAGAAATTGATGAGTCCTTTTTCAAGCATTTGCATGGGGAAGTCTGTGAAGGAGTTGTTCACCTTAGCAGTATGTTGGTGTGGTATGAACAATGAACAGGGGGATGGTGAAATGTTTAGTCCAGTCCAAGGGCATCAGGGACTTGTCTTGAATTGAGGATGAGACAATTACGATGAGATCAAGGGTGTTACCTGTGGAATGGATAGGTTCAGCAATATGTTGTCCAGGGTGTTGATGAGGTTGTAAAGGCAGTCTTTCAATTCCTTATTGCAGTTGTTTTCGAAATCGGTCTAGGAGGGCCAGATCTATGTCCAGTTTTCAGGATAACCACTGACTATTTATTTGTGCTTCTTTTAGGTAAACTGTTTGTAAATGTACCATAAATGGATATTCTGAAAACCTATCTTCGATCCGGCCTTCCTGGGCTCACTTTGGAAACCCCTCCCTTAGTGTGTTTATCTTTGGGGATGCAACAGTATGATAGGAATGTAGAATGGGTGTGCTAAACAGAAGCAGGTGTGATGAGGTCTGAGATTTCTTCAATTAAGCCCTTGTTAAGGGGGTCTGTAGATTAGATTTCCAAATCTCTACCTCAGTAAGCTCCTATTCATTTGAATCCCTGACAGCCAGACAGGAACCCTATATACTAAACTAGCCACCACCTTTACAGATCAAGCCATTGCCATTTTAGGCAATTTATGTAGGCAATTACTTTTTTCTTCTTGTTTCAAGCATTGTTACCCTATCAAACTGCTCATCATTTGACAATCCCAAGTATTTTTGTATAATATTATTATGTTCTTATATATGACCCTCAATGCTGCATTTGACATTGTTCCTTTTGTTACAAAGGCAGTTCACGTAAATGAGGCTACACCCTAAAGGGTATTTTGAAGTCCCACTTCTCTGTTGTCCGTCATTATCATGTTGTCTGTGTTTTAAAGCACATGCATGTGCTCTGGGCTGGACTGGTTCTGGAGTGGACATTGTTTACCTCTGCTAGTCAGTGCTAGGTGAGCGATAGCAATGTAGAGCTTCAAAGAATTAGAAACATGAACATACTCCTGTTTTACCCTATGTCAACACTCTGTCTTGTCATAGAGGGCGTTGAGCCATCAAAATTCGCCCTCGCCCATGTCACAGAGAACAATGCCTGATTCTGGCATGATAGAGGCAGAAGGTTACCCCTTGGTGTTCTTCTTTCACAATAGTGTACTTTTTTACTCTGTTAAGAGGTGTGGAAACATATTTCTAAGCAATATAAAGATACAAAAAAAATTCCAAATGTCAACAGCGGTCAATATTGAGAATTTAAGAGCATTATATACAGTGCTGGATTTGGGTTTAAATTTATTCTAGTGGATATGGATCAGATGCTGTGCCAGTCCAATTGTACTCGTCAGTGCAAAATGGTTGCATATATTTGGCTTGCAGGTTCCAACATAGCTAAAAGTTGTTAGGCCAATGGTTGCATCTTGTATTCCTTTTTAAAATGTGTGACAGTGGGTGCTACGTTTCCAGCAATTTGTAACTGTATACTTGCAAACACTGGTTTCTAAAAAGAGAAAAATGAAAAAGCCCCGATAGGGCTTTTTAGATCTCGGCTAGGCAGCGCTTGCGCTGTCTCTCTGTGACATGATGTATCTGGAATGAGGGCTTTAAGCTCCCCCCATCTTTAAAATCGGCTCCTTTTATGGTCCTTCATAAATGGCTGCTTTTCTTTGGGAAATATGCTCAGTAGTCCCTCCTTTTCTACTTTTGTAACCTCCCATGAGGACTGGCACTCTTACATGTGCTGTTACTCGTCATGTTATTCATTACTTTACAAGCACTCTTTCTTTATTGTTGGTTGTTCAGGCTCAGGAACTCGCTAGTGCCCACTCTGGCTCCCTCTCTTCGGGCTGCAGCTGCCTTCTCCTCCTTCCTCCTGCTTGTTATTTATTTCCTACTTGCTCTTTTTTGTGGTTTATCTTTGGCTCCCATCCGTCCCCTCACCACCTCCCACCCATCAAGTATTTCGGACTGTTTTTTAAAATATTATGCACGAGGGCAGCTTTCATAACTTTGTTTATTTAAATTCTGTTCTGCCGGTGTGCATAATGTAAAAAAAGTCCTGAAACATACATTCCAGACCCTCCCATTCCCCCCATGCTGCATTACTCTACAGCAGCTTCAGGAGGCAGGTGCTTTCAGTGCATGCCATAAAACTTACAAGGGCGCCGCGCTTCAGTTTTCAGCACGGCCCCCGCTTTCATCAAATGCTGTGGCCCCCACCTGCCCTCCCGTGCTCCGTGTGGCTTGCCCACTCCCTCCATCTTCTACTGCCCATGTTTCCTTGCCCTCTCCCTCCCTCCACCTACTGTCCGTGTTGTGTCTCCTTGCCCCCACCCGTCCCCGTTGCTAAGCTCCCATCCGCAATAACAAACAAGCATTTGCAATGCAATAGGTCTCGCATTTACGCGAGTTTAAGCTATCGGCATTGTAAATGACAATGCCTTTTATTTCTGTTTTAAAAACTAAAACAAAAATAAAAAGCTTTGTTATTTGCAATGTCAATAGCTCAAATTCGCGTAAATGCGAGACCTATTGCATTGCAAATGCTTGTTTTAATGTTACTGCTGAGTGCAGTAAACAGCAGCCCAGTGCTGCTGTTCACCAGGGGGGCACATGTAAAGGTCAGGAGGGCTGCATGTGGCCGATGGGCGTACTTTGAGTATCACTGGTTTCTACATTTGGGACTCAGTTCAGCTTCTT
Organism: Calotriton arnoldi; assembly: GCA_963921515.1. Lineage (NCBI taxonomy): Eukaryota > Metazoa > Chordata > Amphibia > Caudata > Salamandridae > Calotriton > Calotriton arnoldi. The sequence goes on along the minus strand of CAWUFW010000169.1, from coordinate 5,176,148 downwards.
TGCCCATCAGCCAACACCATTTACACACTTGGGGGACAAATGTGATTCAAGGTTTCTCACGCAGGCACAATTTGTACACTTAGGGAGAGTTATTCGTCGGCAGACACAATTTCTACACTTGAGGTGAGATGAGGTTCATGTTTCACACGCAGACACGGTTTCCACACTTGTGGGAGAGCTGCGCTTCACATTTCATCAACAGACACAATTTCTACACTTGGGGAGAGATTGGGTTCATGTTTCACAAGCAGACACGGTTTCCACACTTGTGGGAGAGCTGTGCTTCACATTTCATCAACAGACACAATTTCTACACTTGGGGAGAGATTGGGTTCATGTTTCACAAGCAGACACGGTTTCCACACTTGTGGGAGAGCTGTGCTTCACATTTCACCAGCAGACACTGAGAACTGCGCTTCATGTTTGTTATGCAGACACAATCTCCACACTTAGGAAGGTTTATGCTTCTCAGGCAAACACAATTTCCACACAGGGGAAGGGCTGTGCGTCACATTTCACCTCCAGGAGCAATGGTCTCTCTTGGGAAGAGTTAAACGTCATATATCATCAGCAGGCACTTTCCACACTTGGGAGAGTTGCACGTCACACTTCATCAAGTGACACACTTTGCACACTTGAGGAGAACTGAGCATTCTCCAGACTCAAGCTGCAAGCACAATCTGTGCACAGAGGTAGTAGCTACAATCTGTGCATGGGATCGGTCAGCTTCACAATTGACCCGCAGGTTTAATTCGTGTGTTTGGGTTACACTTCCGTTTCCTAATCCACCTCCATCCCCAGCCTGCTTGAATACAGAGTATACTTTTGGTTCTGCATCTGCTTGCACACACTTCATACTCACGGCGAGGGTTTCCGCCCTCACAGACGGGCTGCACGTTCAGCGATCACGCGCATGACCGTCATCAGCGGCGCGTTCAGCCTGACCAACCGAGAGCTCATTCCCTGCTCGGGTGTGCTGTCTGAGGCAGCCGCGTGCAGCAACTGAAGCATTGTGCTGAAACGCCGGGACCCATAGCGTGCACATCGCCTGTCTGGGCGCGTGCCCAGACAGTGAGCGTGCACATCTGCTGTCCCGGCGCCAGGGAAGAAACGCAGTGAGCGTGCACATCGGCTGTCCGGGCGCACACATCTCCTGTCTCCCTTCGGATGCCAAACCGACAACAATAGGTCTCGCCAAGGCGAGCAGCGCATGCGCTGCGTCGCTAGGCGAGACCTAAAAACAGCGGTATGATGCTTGCTATAGAGCTTATTTACTTCTTTTGGTCATCAACAAGCACCTGGAAGAAAACCACCTGCAAGGCTTGTCTGTAAAATCTCTATATATGAGTGAAAATCCTCTCTTTATCTGTTCGTCTCTGCCCCTCCCTCTGTGTCACTCCCTCCCTCCTTCCTTGTGCCCCTCTTCCCTCACTTTCTCCTGCTATCCTTTCCCTCACATGTTTCTCTTCCATCTAGCTATCTGCTCTCCCTTTCTTTGGGACTCTCTCTTTCCCTCAAACTCCATCCTATCTTTCACCTACTCCCCTCCCTTTCTGCATCTCGTTCTCTCCCTGCCCACTCTCCACGCTCGTATCTCATTTTACCACCCTTGGCCCCATCCACTACCGGTTCTCTCTCTCGTGTCACTCTTTTTCCATTTCCAGCGGTATCCAGCTCTCCCCCGCCACACCCACCCCTACAGAGGAGACATGCACTGGTAAGGGTTGGAGACAGAGGGGGAGATGCACACCATTTCTCTGGGGGGGAGGCAAGGAGCTCAGAGACAAAATCCACTTCAAGTTGTGTTGTGCTCATGTGCTACGGCACATGTGATACTTCAGTAGGTCGCGCAGTGTGATCCTGGGCAATGTTACGCTGGTGCTGTTTCATAATGCTATGCTACCATTTGTTATAATGCTATGCTAGACAATGCTGTATAACTAGATGCCATCTTATACTGCTCATTGAGGAATAAGAGGCAAGCAAGGGAGGTTGGAGTCCTATAGGATGGGTGTCACCATTGCCGGATTCGGAAAAACTTTGCTCAGGGAACCCATAAATTGGGGTCAAGGTGATGCAAAAAGGGGAAAGAGTCACGAGAGAGAGTCAAGAAAAGCAGTCTGACAGACAACTTGTACATCTTTTTTGTAAAACTCTGCCACAAAGAAATTAACAACAAGAGGAAACGTGCCAGTAAACCTGCTCTGGTTTAATTGGTTGCAAAGGCCACTTGTGCAGTGCTGTCACTCTCCTGCACCATCATCTCTTTCGTTAATGCTTTGCTTTCACTCATTCATGCAGTGCTAAAATCACTCTTACACAGTGCTGGGTGTCTCTCTCCTATAGTGTTATCTTTTTTTCATACAGTGCTTTCTTTCCCTCCCCCTCACTGGACTTGGAACAGAGTCGGCTATAACTTGTAAACTTCGCTCAATACAGGATGGGCCCTCCTCCAGGAAGCGCTGGGCATGTCACTTCCCCTACTCCTCCCTCTTTAATCTCATCCTCTCACTTCTTGTATCTCTCCACCCTCTTTCTTCACCCATCCTGTCTCTTGCTCACATAAATACACCCCACATAAAACCAATCTATACCACATAGCAACAACCCACATAAACACACACCTCACCATGCCACATAATTCCAATCAGCATAATTTCACTCAATTCCACATAGTTCCACACAAATCAACTCAACATGTTTCCATTCCACACCATTTAATTCAACAAGAACCACACAATACAAATCAACAACACAAATACATAACACACCACATACATACAATCTACACCACATAATTCCACATCACACCACAAAATTCAACAGCACACAACATAATTAAACTCTACTACATAACACTCCACAACACAAAATACAATACCCCGTAATTGCTCTCCATAACACACAATCCCCCTCCACATAATTCCAATACACTATGTACCACATAATTACTATCCACATAATTCCACTGCATACCACATGCGTCCATTCCACAGCCCATAAGTAAAAAATATTTACATTTAAAATACCAATAGCTCTAACTCATTTTCTAAATATTCATTCTACTGCGGACAAAAAAACATAAGTAAAAAACATTATCATTTACAACGACAATAGCTCTAACTTTCACAAATGCAAGACCGATTGCATTGCAAATGCTTGTTATTTGTTAGCAGCTTAGATAAGAGGCCACGTGGTCCCACAGCCCAAGGTATTGGCTTGGTGAGGTATGTTGTAGTTTCTCATCGCATCGCATTACTTAATTGCTTGTATTTCACCGTATGTCCCTAAGCACAATCCTGTCCTCATTATGAGTGGCAGAACATAAGATACCGCACATTCCAGAATTCCACCTTTATGGCAAACATGGCACCTCCACAATTTTCCCCAGGTAAAAGCCCAGAAAATACCAGGAAATCTGGATTTTGGTGCAATAACCACCAAAATCACCACCTTATGTCCCATTTTGGAAGGGTGAACTTAGAATAGGTGTTAATTATCGCACCTTTTATATTCTGATTCCCGAGGTATCTGGTTTTAGCAGACATGGCATTTAGCGCATCCGGGGGCCAGGCGACTGGTAAAGAGGGCTGTAGTTTGTAATAAAACCATGAGGGCATGTTTGCCTAGGTAACTCAGTCACCTTTATCACACTAGATCTTTCAACGCTTCCTTCTATATTTTTTTCCTAAGGGATTCAAGTCATTTATCATAAGCTTATCATTCAATTCATCATTTTCCAAAGATAACCAGATATTTGTAATATCAGTGTGATTAAGAAATTCAGGCTACTTAGCTATAAGGCTGTCATTGCATATGATTGCTCAGATCAGTGCTGGTCATGTGACAATGCTCAATCCATTGGATTCCACCCTTCTATAACCCAGGTAACAACCCTGTAAAAAATGATTGCTTAAAAAAAGTTCAGTAATGCCAAATTTGGTACAAAGGACGAAGCCAGACATACAGATACTTTAGACCACATAGTATGTGTGTCAGAAAACATACCCATATTTAGCATTTGGGGGCCATACATGTTCATTTTATTGTGGGAAAATCTTGTGTAATTAGATGTCTATTACCCTGCTTGGCATGTAACCCGAACCCTGCTCTCCCCTGTGCTGCTGCATCGCTCTCTGCTTCGGCTTCTCTCCTGTTGTTCTCTCTTTTCTGCTCTTCATTATTTCCCCCATATTTGATTACTTACTGCTTCTGAATTTCAAAAAATATCTTGGACAAGTATCTTATGATAACAACAATGAAAAAAGTATATTTAATCGATAGAGAACAGTGTAGCTGTGTCTAAAAGTTCAATAATTAATAAATGAAAATAAGTACAAATTATAAATGTCATACATTACAACCAACAGACATACTCATACATTCATACATCCATTCCTCATCCATATATATATATATATATATATATATATATATATATATATATATATATATATATATATATATATATATATTATCAGAGAACAGACTGTTTGATCATTCAAAGTACAAAATTGAACTAAATGTTTCAATGTTTTAATGATAGCAGATGGTGTACATTTTGGTGGTCAAAAGAACAAAGTGACGTAAAGCAATGATATTCTTCAGTTATACAAGGCAGTGATATTCTCTACGCGCATTTCGGCAAATTGCCTTCATCAGGAAGCCGCAGGATGAATCAAAGTAATGTCTGTGGACAACAAACGATTGTATATCCTTAGTTTTAATTTGTGCCATTAATACTCTTAAATGAATATAGGCCTTATTTTCGCATGCCATAACAACGCATGCCATAACAACGCGGTCGTTACAACGACCGCGTTGTTATTTCGCATACCGTTACAACGCAAATTGTAACAACGACTTGCTTTTAGGGGGCGCTGGATGTTGGAATAGTATAAATTACTATTCCAACTCCAGTATGTGCGGACACTAGGGAAGGTGTTGGATTTTAAATCCAACACCTTCTGCCCCCTAACGCAAGTCGTTTTTCCGACTTGCGTTGTAACGGTATGCGAAATAACAACGCGGTCGTTGTAACGACCGCGTTGTTATGGCATGCGTTGTTTAGCATGCGAAGTAAAGGCTGTTTACCCTCTTAAATACTAAGCTATAAATAGGGAGATTTAAAAAGTGAGTTAAAAACAGTTTGTCTTCTCAGAGAGCCATCACGCTTATGATTTCATTTATGTTGCACTGTATATCAGTAACAATGAATAGATGTTTTTTTTCTTTCTTTTTTCTATTGAGAGTTCATTGCGCAATAACACATATTCAAAACTGCTTATGTTATTCAATTTTTTGGTTGACACATATCATCCACCAGAAATGATTAATCAATACAGTGTACTACATATACAAAACAAGCATTTGCAATGCAATAGGTCTCGCCTTTGGGACCTTATAAGTGTTTATCTATGCGGCATATTATTGATTAGATTACAATAGACATTAAAGATATTAAAGTTTGTGGTAAAATCTGTGCAATCTGTGCATTTAAGACCCAAGACAACACATTAACAAGCGTTGGTAAATACATTAGGTTTCGCATATCTGATTAATATTATTTTTTATTTTGTTGTAAGATTTCATTCGGTGAGAAGTTGTGCAGTGTGGCAGTGGAGTGTGCAGCACTAGAGGCGGGACTGCGGTGTGAGAGTGAAGAGCGCAGCACTGGAGGCAGGGGTCCAGTGTGTGAGGAATTTGGCGGGAGCAAGTAAATGTTATTGATGTGCACAGTGTTGAGTTGGGAATCAATGGCAGGGTTTTTTTTATTTTTAAAAAAATTGTGGAGGGGTGGGAGAACAACCTGGAAAGCACATGGGGAGGGGAGTGTTAAGTGGGAAGCAGCAAACGGTTGCGAGAGGGCAAGTAAACACTTGCACTCTCATAGAGTGCTAAAAGCAAAAGAAAGTAGCTTACACTTTCAAAGGCGCTTATAGAAGGAAGCAGGTCAGAGGAACATCAGTGAATTTCTTTATGCAGTTCTGTATAGCGCGAACTCGACTTGACGGTACTGTAGCGCTATAAATAAGCACAAGTTACATTACACACGGTCGCATTCATTTTCTTTTTAAAGGACGGGAAGATTACGTGATGTGTCAAGAATCACAGGGTGTTAAGCCGACGCCGAGACTAACAGCACCAAAAGCGTTTTAAAGAGAGGAAGCATTAAAAAGCTGATTGTTTATAAACTAAGCCCTGTTACCCTGAGGGGCCTTATCAGTAGAAACCAAACGTGTAGCAACACAGCCGCACTTGATATAAGTGCGGTTTGTGCAGCATGCAGTGTGTGTGGGTGAGAATTATGTTATCTTCTGAGTGCCCCGCTTGTGCTCCTTTGTGTTGACGACCCTAACACAGATGTCCAGAGAAGAGATGGCAGCGGGGAAAAAAAGTCCCTGCGCACACATCCCACCATTAACAATAACCAACAAAACCTTTGGTGTCTTTCGCAGTTTTGTGTAGCGATATGTGAGTAAATACCAGAGGAAGATGTCACCAATCCATCTTGATCCGCACAGCTCTCCTGACTCCTAAGGCAGACTGTCACACTGCCAAGTCCAAGGGTTAGTGCCCGCAAAGATCTCTCAGAACCACTTGGGCCATACAGTTTATGAAAGAGGAGAGGGTTTTGTCTCACTCTTGATCCTCCACTGAGCTGCGTTAACTTGCAGGCACTGGTGTGCATACGAGGTATCTAGCATGAGTTTTTGTACGCAATTTATGCTCTTGCATTTAATATTCATTAAGATGCCAGCCAAAAAAATGTTATGTGATATGCACAAGCTCTGCAAAAATTAAGCGTATTTATGAACAAAAATACTATTTGTCTCTGCCACCTAAAAGGAGAAACTTTTAAATTTACTATATGTGAATACCAGGTGTGTAGCTGATCACCTGAAGCGTTGTGGGTCACATTGGGTGTCCTGATTTTGCACCCTGTGTGCCTACTAAAGTCAGTTGTCTACTGTCACTCAACAGGTTCTGACCGACCGCATGAAGGTAGTGGGAGCCCTGTGGGTTTATGAAATATTCAGATCCACAAGAATGTGTTTACTGGAACGGTCCACAGATTAATATGGTGAAAAGAAATTCTGGTTGAAGAACGTCTAGGTGATCAGGTGTTTTTCTTGAGTTTTCAGAAAATTTTACTCATGTCCCAGTTTAAGAGAGTCAGACGAAAAAAGACGGGCCAAGTTTTCATGTGTGCCAGACAGTGCAGAATTAGTTAGCTGCCCTAGCAGAAAGTCATTTAGTGAAACAGATGATGTCATGTTTAAAGTTGCATTTAATTCTTCTTAGGCTTAGTGCCTCTCGGTGTGTGTGCTAGTGCCGTTTGTTCAGCCATTCGGTGTAAAACTGAAGTCCTACTTCTATGTTTTTAGAATGTCCCGATTTTTGGTTTTCAAGACCAGGCCATCTGAGGAATGTCAACAATACGGGTTTTGTTGTTGCAGAGTTTGAGTTCACACTATACATTACCGCACGTGAGGACAAATCTAACGTACAGTATAAGGAGGTGACAGAGTATCCATACAGTGTTTTCTAGATGCCAGTCAGTAGAGAGGGACCCTCGTGTTCCTTCCTACGAAGGCGCCTCTGGTAACCTGGGAATGGCAGCTCGCTCGCGTGCACTCCCTCCAAATACCCACCGCGCCCTGCAGAGGTTTGCAATACTATGGTGAGACATCCCACGGGAACACTGGGAGAACGCACTACTGAGGCATGCCCGTGGAAGGTCGGTTGAGCCACATGTCAGGCGCTGACCCCTCCCCAGATCTGCAGGCCTGGCAGTCATTGTCTCAAACTGTCATCACGTCCCTCTATAACTCTGAGGTGACTGACAGTCGCCACACCTCGGGCTCCGTTACCGTCGAAGCAAGTAAACAACAAAACACTTAAGAGGCCAGAACGAATTAACAACACGCGACCATGTTTGTTTAACTCTTTTGAGAGTGCTTGCTCTTATGCTTCTTTTGCCAATGCGTTAAATTGCAGCATTTCTCTCAGCCAAAGGCTACTAAAAACTCAATATTCCAGAATCCCTAGCAGCTGTTCCTATCCCATCCCTCCCAGATTTGTTCAGAGTAACTGTTACTAGACGAGTCGAGCACGGCAAGTTGTTAACATGAAGATAAGTGTTAGAACATGGTGGGAGCAGAGAGGAGACGCCATGCACGTGCACATTGCCTGTCCGTGCGCGCACATGGTTTGTCTCCCTTCGCTACCAAAACCCACAACAATAGTCTCGCCAAGGCGAAAGCAGCGCATGCGCTGCGTTCGCTAGGCGAGACCTAAAGAGGGTATTACTTAAAACGAGATATAAAAAAACACGTTTTGCACATTTCCCAATAAGAACTACAGATAACAAAATTAAATAGTGGCCACTTTGTATTTGATCTTAATTATCTACTGGCTAATTTCCTATAGACTTCCAGCGCGTCTTAAACTTTCCATATGAGCCTGATCGTAAAGCATACAGTTTCTCCAACTCTCTGACTTTATGCAGTTTGGACTTCCAGCAGTGAAATGTAGGAATGTCCTCGCTTCGCCAATTCTGAAGTATTAGTGATCTCGCCGCTAGGGCCATCATATATAGACATTCCGTTTATGTATTATTAACACATGTTTGGGGAGCACCCAAGGGTTCCAGTGTATCTATCAATAGCTGTCCTAGGGCCCAGCTTATATCTACAATACTTCTCAATTTCTTCCCAGAATTGTTTAATCTTTGGACAGTCTCAAACAATGTGAGTTCATGTACCCCCCTCTTCTGCTGAAGACCGAAAGCATTTATCCTCTATCTGGGGATATATACTATGCAGAAAGGTTGGGGTACTATATAATTACCATTTGGTGTAAAATTGCATTTTCCTAAAATTGGCGCCTCTTAGTAATGTTGTGTTGAATTTGTTAATTCTGTTCCAGACCGCCCTTGAGATCTGTAGGCCTTCTTTTGCTTGCCATTTATCTCGAGCTTTTTCATACATCTTCTTAACCTTATGCTCGTTGAGAATTTGTAACCAACTACTTATTGATCTACATCTAGATATTTCTAAAAAAGCCTCACTAAGTTCTAATTTTGCACAGAGTTTAATCGGGTCTATGTTTTCTAAAAAGTGCTTGATGTGAAGAAAAGACCATTTAAGTGTATATTTGAAACGGCTTAGGCCGCACTCTGTCTCTGGCCATTTTTTCCAAGTATCAATGACGACAAAATCTCCCACATATTTACAACCATTCTCCTCACATTTCCCTAAAATGTTAGTTTGGATCAGCCGTTGTTCCCCGACATAGAGGTCAGCCAGACGTGTGGATCCATTTATCAGAGGTATATCGTAATACTTACACAGTTGGGCTTTTTGTTTTAGAAACCACTTAAAGACCTTATAGCGTACTTTTTTTGGATTTTTCACTAGCCTCATAGGGTCTGAAATTTTATATTCCTTCAAGATTTTTATTATAAAGAAATTTTCTGTGCAGCGTTGATTGAGGTGGTTAAAAAATCTGTATGTGCTATGTGCAAAATTTGCATAGTAATATTCCCTCAAATTTGGAAGGGCCAACCCTCCTTCCTTAGTTGGATTACTTAAAGTGGCTAGTGCTAATCTCGGTGTCTTGTTGGCCCGTATAAATTTAAATACTAAGCTACAAATAGGGAGATTTAAAAAGTGAGTTAAAAACAGTTTGTGTACTCAGAGAGCCATCACGCTTATGATCTCATTTATGTTGCACTGTATATCAGTAACAATGAATAGATGTGAAGTGACTAAAGAATTGCTAATTTACCCATGGGGTGGCAGTACATCTCTAAAGTTCAGAATTCGCTTGTGTACATGCGCATGCTATGGTGATAGGGAGAAACTCATGCTGAGATTAGAGGTTTGTGAACATGCGTATTGCTGTGAAAAGTTAGAGAAGTGCCACTATATAAAGAGACTCGCACCTGTTTCAGGAAATAGTGCTCTATATGCACTGTACAGTATATCTGTGGCTTTAGAAAAATGGTCCACATCAATCTTGTATGGAAAAGGAGAGCGATGTAAAAGACCAGCATTTAAAGCATATCTAGGGTGGATATGGTGAATGGATAAGAAGCTTACCGAAAAATACTGGTGTTTCAAATGAACCGATATGACTTACTGCTTCTCCTTGTTTTTCTGCCTTTCTCCCCGTTTCACTCACTTTGGACTGCTTAATTGGTTTTTCCTCGTCTTTGCCTCATTTTTGCTGTCTTTCTCCCTGTTTCACTCGCTTTGGACTGCTTAATTGCTTTTTCCTTGTCTTTGCCTCGTTTTTGCTGCCTTTCTCCCTGTTTCACCCACTTTTCTGTTGGTTTTCTCCTCTCGTATCTCCTCGTTGCTCAGTACCAACTCCCACCCATTTTCCCGCCTAGCCCTGCCCACTGCCTCCCAGCGCCTCTCCCTCCTCCCAGGACCTACTTAATTGAGGCCGCAGCATGACCCCATTGAGCAGGTCCCGGACCCAGCTCTCCCCTGTGATGCTACATCACTCTTTGCTTTTGCTCCTCTCCTTTTGTTCCCTTGTTTCTGATCGTCATTGTTTTCCACCCATATTTGATTGCTTACTGCTTCTCCTTGTTTTTCTGCCTTTCTTCCTGTTTCACTCCCTTTGGGGTGCTTAATTGCTTTTTCCTTGTCTTTGCCACTGTTTTGTTGCTTTTCTCCCTGTTTCACTCACTCTGGACTGCTTAATTGCTTTTCGCTTGTCTTTGCTTCGTTTTTGCTGCCTTTTTCCTTGTTTCACCCGCTTTTCTGTTGATTGCCTCCTCTCTTTTCTTCTCGTTTCTCATTGCCTGCTCCCGCCTGCTGCCCGGTTCCCCACCTCCCACCTAGTCCTGCCCACCACCTCCCAGCTCCCCGCCCTCCTCCCAAGACCTACTTAATGGAGGCCGTAGACTGGCCACGCAGCAGATGCGCCGCAGGTGTGCTGTAGGCACGTCAATGGCAAGCCCACGTGTGCCTGGACCGCCCCCGCGTCAACACCCTGGTTCCCGGCCCACCTGCTGATATGACAATGACGTCCTCCATACCCTAAACACCGGACAACCCATCGATCGCTGCTGCCACGCCACACCACATTCTATTATAGGACCATTCTCCTGCGCCAGATGCACCTTCTCCTGCACCAGCACGACCACTATCACGCCTCAAAGCGCCACGCTGACCTCTCGTCACACCACGCCCAAAGCAACACACCAATTCCACTACCTACTTCTCAACACTCGCGCGATTCCACCAAATTATGGGACCTCTTCTCCACCATCACACCCAACATCGTCTTCCTCACAGAGACCTCTCTCAACCCCACATCCGTCACAGACATTGCCATAGCAATCCCGACGGATACACAATCACTCTCCAGGATCACACCAAGCCTGGAGGAGGAATAGCCATCATCCACAAAGAGACCAAACACTGCACCACCACCACCACCACCACCACCGATAACACCCCCTCTGCCATGGAATATCTCAACTTCAAGCTCCACATGGAGGACAAGACAACCATCAGAGGCACCCTTGCATACTGACCCCCAGGCCCGCGCTCTAACTTCTGCAATACCATCCCAGACTTCATGGCGCCCCCAGCCTTAGACTTCAAGAACAACATCTTCCTCGGCAACCTTCATTTCCACATCGACAACCCCAATGACAACAACACCACACACCTTCTCCAGATCATCCGTGACCCCACACATGCCACAGGACACACACTGGACACCCATCTTCATCTTCACCTCCAGCAACCGCGTCAAATACAGCCACGTCACAGAGCTCACATGGAGCGATCACTCCATCATCCACTTCAGCATCTCCAGCCCCCGCACACCAATCCCAAGACGACCAGCGCCCCCCCCCGCCCACCGGAGGTGGAACAAAATTTCAGAGACCAGCTGGACGGATGCCCTCAACACCCCCAATCCCACTACCGCCACCAACCTTGAACAGGTAGTTAAGAACTTGAACGCCTGGATCACCAATTGCGCAGATAGCATCACCTCCATCAAGAGCAAAATCCAGGGAAAATCCTCCAATGAGGCCAGCTGGTACACCCATGAACTCAGAACAGCGAAACTAGACAGCAAACAGCTGAAGAGAAGATGGCGCACCAGCAATAACACCTTCTACAGGGCAGCCTTCAAGACCTCCCTCAACCTCTATCACCGCCTGCTGAGGGCAACAAAGAAGACAGCCCTAGCTGCACGCATTGAAATCAGCGCCAACAACACCAAAGAACTTTTCAACATCATTAAGGAATTCTCCAACCTGGTTGCCAGCGAAACCAACATCACACCTTCACAGGAGCTGTGCAACAACCTCGCCAACTTCTTCCATGACAAAATCACATCCATCTACAGAAACTTGGAACCCCAACCCACACCTAGGGACCTCCTCAACAGATGCACCACCACCGCAACCAACACAAACCACAGAATGACCACCTGGAACCTCCTCTCCACCAAGGACACCACCTCCACCATGAAGTCCATCCACTCTGGAGCTCCCACAGACCCATGCCCGCACCACATCTTCAATCTCGGAAACCAAAGGATCAGCCAGGAACTCACCACCCTGCTCAACACCTTCTTCACCACCGCAATATTTCCCGAAGCATGGAAACATGCCAAAGTCAGACCACTGCTCAAGAAACCCTCCGCTGACCGCAGCAAACTCAAAAACTACAGGGCAAACTCCCTGCTCCCATTCTCAGCGAAGCTACTGGAAAAGATTATCACCAAGCAACCCGTGACACACCTGGAGCAGAACCAGCTACTCTACGCCTTCCAGTCCAGCTTCCGCAACAATCACAGCACCAAGACTGCCCTGATTGCAGCCACTGATGACATCCAGACCCTCCTCAACTGAGGAGAAACAGCAGCTCTGATCCTCCTCGACCTCGCAACAGCCTTCGACACCGTATCCCACCACATGCTGATTTAGAGGCTCCACTACATTACCATCCATGGGGATGTGCTCAGATGGATCAAATCCTTCTTCACCTCTGAACACAGATGATCCACCTCCCACCTTTCACCTCCGAACCCAAGGATATCACCTGCGGTGCCCCCAAGGGCTTATGCATCAGCCCCATGCTCTTCAACGCATATATGACCCCGCTGGTCAACAACGGCAGATCACACAGTCTCAACATAATTTCCTACGCAGACGGCACACAGCTCATCCTCTCACTCACCGACGATCCCTCCACCTCCAGAACCAACTTACTAAGATGCATGGCAAGCATCGCTGACTGAATGAAGAACAGCTGCCTGCAGCTGAACACAGACAAGAGTGAAGTACTTATCTTTGGCAACCGCAGCAACACATGAAATGACTCCTGGTGGCCGTCAGACCTAGGACCTGCACCCACTCCCTCCGACCACGCCAGAAACCTTGGAATCATCATTGACATGAAATCACAGATCAATGCTGTCTCCTCCACCTGCTTCCTCACACTACACATGCTACTTAAGATCTTCAAGTGGCTACCCCTGCACATGAGACACACAGTTACACAGGCCCTCATTGCCAGCTGACTTGGACTACGGCAACTCTCTGTATGTAGGAATCGCCACACACCTCCTACAGAGACTTCGACCACTCAGAATGCCGCAGCCATACTCATCGTTGGCCTTCCCCAACGAACCCACATCACACCCCACCTCAGGCAACTCCACTGGCTCCCTGTACAGAAGAGATGCCAGTTAAAGCTGCTGACCCATGCACACAAGGCTGTGCACAACCAAGGACCCGCCTACATTGACCACCGCCTGAGCTTCTATCAACCATCGAGAAGAATACACACCGCCTCCCTATCATTTGCCCATCCTTTCCGCGTCTACAGAGGCAGAAGTGGAGCACGCTCCTTCTTCCACATCACAGCAAAGACCAACGCAACTCTGGATCATCACCTCACTGCCAGAATTCCGAAGGGCCCTCAAGACCAGGCTGTTCGAATGAGCCTCCGAGACCTGCAAGCGCCTGGATACCCTATCAGGTGATTAGCCGCGCTTGATAAATCCTGATTGATTGACTGATTGATTTTTGGGGGAAAGGACACTCTATGGCAAATTGCCTCTGTAATAAAAGCAAAGCCATCTCACGTTTTCTGTTAAAATGCCCATCTATGCCAACATCAGGAGAACCGCCATGAAACATATCATAGAGAAAGAATACCTTGAATCCGATGATGAATGCATCTTCTTCCTCCTATTTAACATCTCCCTGGAGGTATTTAGCCAGGAAGATACTTGTTTAAAAGCTGGGACCTAAGAGATCAGAACTTAAAAAGTAAACACGTAATGCTGCCACTTCCACATCAACGCTAGAATAAGTAGCATCAAATAGACCATCAACAAAGAAGATTTTGCATTTTGATGATGATGCAACCTTTTCCAATTAATCAGTAGCCCAAAGGTGGTAATTAGATGACTATGTAGACACCTAGCTAAGTTTTGGGACTAAGCAGAGATGAATCTGAGAAAAACCTGTGAGATAAGTCTGAAACATTCAAGGTCCCCCTCTCTAACATCTCTCCAACCCCCATAAAGCCAAACTAACTTACCAACTGTGGGGGCGCTAGAGGGCGCGCTGCGGTATGGCTGCACGCTAGTGCTGCTCCGCCGGTCGGGGACATCATCCGACAAATATTTAGCAATTTTGGCAGACACCGAATGCTGAAAAAGACAGAATAATGCATTGGAACTAAAGCGCAACCAGAAGCCAGCGCTGAATATCCGAACAACGGTGCCAAAGTGACGAAAACCACCCTTGTAAGAGAGACATATCGGACCCCTATGCTGTGACTAAATGGCGGCGGCAGGCATGGAGAACTAGCGGAAAGCGAAACTACAAGCTCAGCAAGATATCTGACCGTTGCCTGTGTCCCAACGAGCTAGCAGGAGACCTCGGTGAGTGACTACGGGCAAATTCCTGAGAAGGGGACCTTTCTCTATGCCGAGTTGCGATCTGCACTGCGCTGGATGATATTGCCTGGGGAAAGGAGAAAATGGCGGCGGCGGCGAACGAAGATTAAATCACAGAGGTGCTGTGCTTCTTGAAAGGATAACGCGATGACTGGAAACTCATTGGCGGCATCATAGAGGGACAGCGATCGACCGGGAGGACCCCGGCGGATGGAGAACACTGCACAACAGACTACTGCGAGGTAACAGCTTTCCAGCGCTGGGCGAACTAAGCTGACAAATCTCTGTAGCACCACGCTCCAAAACACGGCGGCTCCAGAGACGGGCGACACCACCCTCTAACTGCTGGCTACTAACGGTGAGCGGGAGGAACGAGCGCTGCTACAATCGAGGGAGGAGGGGACCGATCTGCGGGGTCCAACTGTGTAGGCTGCATCCTTTCCCCACCGGAGGACATTGTGGAGCGCTGCTGGGAAACGCACTTGGCAGGGGGTTAGCGTTGCAGGCCCGGCTATTCACGAACATAAACGCCACAGACGGACATTAGCAGGATATCCAGCGGAGGCCTCATACACCGCCCAACAGATGTGAGGTCCCTGCCTGATTGAGATGCTCCCCTCATCACGGGGCGCCAAGATATAGTGAAACAGGCACAGTTGATATTGGGTAGAAGACCTATGTAGAGGAGTGCGATCTGAATGCCGGGCCCTAATACGTAATTTGTGACACCGCTCTGCAGCGCAGTATTTTACAGACAATTTGTAGAGGGGCTGAAAAATAGCATGGCTACTCAATACCTTGCGGGAAGCTGAGTGTGACAGTCTTGGGTGTACTGGAACACTACGTGAGACAGCCCTCCCCATGCCTCTGCATGGACGCACTAATGGCAACAATGTGGATTAGCCATGACCACCGGAGCGAAGATCAGGTCAATTAGTGAACGCTGTTTATGACTCAGATAAGTGCTGAGAGACTACATTTCAATACCACGCCGGTTTGATGAAGACACCATAGGGAGCAGGATCGAAGTAGACAAATAAGCTGTGGCTGACACAACTGCTCCCAACTGGACTTGACGGTGCAGTGAGGCCTCTGACTGCGGCGCCTGGTGGTCTGGGTGACGTGCAGGTGCGTAAGATTACGCATTTCACACCAAACTACTATTACAAAATTGACAATACCATGGGTAAAACGGATAAACAACAACCAAAGCTCTCTTTCGATACTCGACGTACCCCTAAAGCAACAACGGCGCACTCAGACACTGAACTGGATATGGATCACACGACGAACTCCAATATGGAAGCTGCCCTACAGGCAATACAGCACAGTCTGCAGGCCATCAATGGCAAACTGTACACACTTACCAATATAGTTGATAATATTTCTGCTAAACTGGATAAGCAGGGGGCGAGGCTAGACGCAGCAGAAACACGCATATCGATAGTGGAAGACGAATCCGCCACCACGGCACGGAAATGCACTGAACTGGAACGGATCCTGGAAGTCATCAAGAATAAAAGCGAAGATTTGGAAGCGAGGTCTCGTCGCAACAACGTACGCATCATGGGCGTACCGGAAAGCACCAACACAGGTAGACTGGAGACATGTGTGGAGGGCATGCTGCGTGAGATTTTTGGTGCAGAAAGCTTTTCCCCTATGCTGATCGTGGAGCGTGCACATCGATCGCTGGCACCTGCTCCCTCACCAGGCACACCACCGAGACCCATCATTTCACACGTTCTCAACTACAGGGATCGGGATGTGATTTTGCGACTGGCAAGAGAAAAACAACAGATCACTTACCAGGGTAACAACATATCGTTCTACCCAGACTTTACAGTAACGGTACAAGCGGCGCGCAAGGAATTCAACCCGGCGAAGAAAAAACTGAAAGAAATGGGTATTGAATACCCGATGCTCTTCCCGGCGAAACTACGTGTGACCCACAAGGGTCGAGTGAAAATGCTACCGACACCAAAGGCAGCCCATGACTTTATAAAGCACACACTCGCCAGCAGAAAGACACAAGGCCCTGCGAACACCGACCCCGAATCTGACTAAGAGGACTCATGATGGTGGTAATGTATATGGCGTGAAATACACCACCAGCTGTTGTGAAAGATTGTATCTCACTGCATATGGGTATGTTCTATTATATGTGTTTACCGGTAACAAATTGCCTAGAGGGGCGTGTAGACTACTACATACCTGGACACTGGGACTATATACAGCTGTAAAGGAATAAGCCCGTTGTGGGAAGGATAAGATTGATGCTCTCTCTGTTGGGCAGGGAGAAGACGGAGATTGTTTATATACTTTGCTAGATATTCATAACTAACCTAATGATGTATGGACACGATGTGCTAGGGGGCTGTAGGAACTACGTCCGCTGTTGAACGGCGACCTGGTAAAGGGAAAACAAAATAGAGAAACAGAGCTCAGGTTGTAATTAATGTGCTACTCGCACTTATTTTCTTACACTTATAGAGCCAAACCACTCTGGTAATACCCGACCGCATCCGTTTATATGGATGTAGACGCGAGCACTCCGCGATCCCCCCCGAGGGTGCTCCCCGTAACTGTTTTTGCACTGTTAAGGTTGTTTCTAAGGGTATGTCTTTGGCATAATTGGGATGCTGAAGTGGGTGGGGGGTTGGAGGGACTTTCTGTTTTTGAGTTTATACAGGCAGCTAAATGCACAGTACACTACAAACACTCATAGCAAAATAACCATCTATATACAGCCATACAGTTGGTATATGCGACACGAGCTATGCATATGAGGAGAAGATATATCGTCCATATGGAAATACTCCACGCTAAACCATGGCGAACAGACTGAAACCATCACCCATTAAGCTTTTGTCCTGGAATGTCAGGGGCTTAAACAATCCTAAAAAGATACGCCAGATCTTTGCATACCTTGATCGACTTCATGTTTATATAGCCCTATTACAAGAGTCTCATCTGGCCAAGGCAACCAAGTGTAGATTAGGAGGCAAATGGGCTGAGACTGTTATAACTTCCTCATACTCCTCATACTCTAGAGGAGTAATAATACTTGTGAAGAAGGGAACACAATTCCATATAGATCGCACCATAACAGATGACCTAGGCCGTTATATAATTGTTACTGGACATATTAGGGGACAGTACATAGGTCTGATTAATACATACGGACCAAACATAGACGATCCGGAATTTTTTAAGACCATATGGCGGAAACTGGGAGAGCTGCCTGCAATGGAATTATTATGGGGCGGCGACCTAAATTTAACCCTCAATGAGGACTTGGATAGATTGGGGGTAACTAAGGAACCTCACAAGCGGGCGGTGAGAGCAATGATAGACATTCTGATAGAGTCCAAAATGGTGGATATCTGGAGACTGCGCCACCCTCATCAAATGGAGGCCACACATACCTCTACAATTCACAACAGCTGGTCACACATTGACTACTGGATGGGGACAGAGGGAGCTGCATCATGGACACGACACATACAGCACTTGCCAAAAACATTATCGGACCATAAACCAATCCTGCTGACTATAGAAATCCCACATTACACGCCCCCACCGTATATATGGCGCTTTAACGCCAAAGCGCTGTTGGACTCCTCATATAATGACGCCATTAGACAGGCCATTATAGAATATTTTCAACTCAACCAGTCTTCGGTAGATGATCCTAGCCTATTATGGGAAGCGTTTAAAGCCACCATCCAGGGAGTTTGCATTAGCACAAATGCAGGCATCCTCAAAGATATTCGCAACCAGCTTACACAACATGAGTCTAAGTTGCAGATCTTAGAACAGGACTATGAGCGCACACAAAACACAGCTCTACTTAGTGATATAAGGAAGTTAATGACCGAATGCCAGGAATTTGCAGAGGATGAACTTAAATATATCTCGAAGAGACATATTGCTTGTACATATGGCGAAGGGGGTAGGCCGGGATGGGTATTGGCACAAAAAATATGCACTGGACATACTGTACATTCTGTGCTTAAAATAAAAGACAATAATGATATCCTACATTATGATACAGAAGGCATATTAAACGCCTTCATGAACACATATGGTGATCTATATGCTTCACGGGACACAGCTACTCCACCAGAGATCCTCACATACCTAGAAAACATTGCGATAGCCTGGCTATCAGATAATCAGAGCGAATACCTAGCACAGCCAGTGACAGTGGAAGAAATTACAGAAGTGGTCAAGACACTGCCAAATGGTAAAGCTCCTGGACCAGACGGATTCACCAGTGAGTTTTATAAGGAATATGTCGATTTGCTAGCTCCTCACCTAGTAGAAATGTATGGCGATGCCCATAGCAAGCAGATACTACCCCCTACACTGAGAGATGCCATGCTCATTGCTCTCTTAAAGCCGGACAAGGATCCAGAGAAATGTGAATCTTACAGGCCCTTATCGTTAATAAACACGGACACTAAAATACTAGCCAAACTGCTTGCTAAATGCTTACAACCGCTAATGCCCAATATTGTACTCCCGGACCAATCGGGATTCATACCTCACCGCTCTACTGCGCATAACATTCGTACCCTGTTTGCACTGTCCCATTATCTCACCCCAGAATTCCAAGTTGCTGCGGTCCTATTGGACGCAGCGAAAGCGTTCGACTCAATTGAATGGCCGTATCTTTTCACAGTACTACAGAAAATGGGCTTCCCCCGATCTTTCTACAATGGATCACGCTACTTTACTCGGCGCCAATAGCGCAGATAAGAGTGAATCAATATGTATCAGACACGATAAACATTAAGAGAGGCACACGACAGGGATGTCCCCTCTCCCCCCTCCTATTTGCAATTGCCCTTGAGCCGTTGGCATGTAAAATACGACAATGCCATAAATATGCAGCTCTGCAGTTTCCCCAACGACCCTTGAATATATCACTATACGCAGATGACATGGTGCTTTATGTCAGAAACCCCACTGAAAATCTTTCCCCCTTATTACGAGAATATACTAAATTTGGACGACACTGGGGCCTCCAAATTAATTGGAGTAAATCTACCATTATTCCCTTAACAGATAGCACCCAACCATACCCTGCAGAGTTTCCGCTTGAATGGCAGACAGACCCGATTAAATATCTAGGTGTCTGGTATCACCGAGACCCCGAAGTGGTCATTCGTACTAACTATGGGGCGGCTATCAGTAAACTCGAGGAGAAGGTGGAAAGATGGATCCAGTTGCCATTATCCCTAGCAGATCGTATGGCCATTGTCAAAATGGTCATGCTGCCCAAATTTCTCTATCTCTTTAATAACATCCCTATAACACCACCAGGAAATTTGTTCCAGAGACTAACAGCTAGCGTTACACGTCTTATATGGGCAGGTAAACAAGTGCGCATCGAATTACGTGCTTTGACATTACCATATTCTAAAGGCGGTTTTAAGGTACCAGCTCCTATATTACCTATGCGCGCAAGCGCAATATGTGCACTACTGGTACCATCCCATTCGCTACCTGCCCCATATGGCAGTCGAAGACGGAGATGCGCATCCAATTCCATTACGAAGTATATTACCACACCAGCGCTCCCACATACCTAGGCACGAAATAAATACGATACGCACTACCAACGCAGCGTGGAGGCGTATGGGTAAACTAGCACATAAACTCCCATTGTATGCACCAGCAATGCCTCTACAACACCACCCTGAATTATCAGTTACTCAAGAAAAGGTCGGAATGGAGTTACTGCAGCGGGTGGGTATTGATAAAATGGAAGATTTATATGACAATGTCACTTTCATAGACGCCGAGGACTTCACTTATATTAATAACCAGACACTGCTTTTTAAATTCACATATCATAGACGGAAAGGGGCCATAAAAAAGCTCTACCCCACATTTCCTAATGAACCACCTCAGATGAACGCATTGCAAATGATCATTACTAATCCACATAACATTCACTTGGTGACGAAACTATATGTACAGCTCCAAGAAGATATAGGGGAAACGACGCATAGAGTACTAGAATGGTGGAACACCTTGCTGGATGTACACCTCACAGAAGATGAGTGGTCTACCTGTTGTGCCCTGACTAGTATGCTAAACCCTAATGGCAATTTGCGCATATTACATTATAAATACTTGCACCAAACCTATCATACGCCCAATAAGTTACACAAATGCGGGCTCCGACCAGATGCACGCTGTCAAAGATGCGGCATGGACAATGCCGATTTTATTCACCTGGCATGGCAGTGATCTCATATTAGGAGCTACTGGACGGCAATCACTACGACATTGAGTGAGATATTGGGAACCACAATAGACTGTACAATTCGGATATGTCTCCTAGGCCTGGTAACCACTCTATGATCTACCAAGCTTAAATTCTGTATGATAGCGCTCTTATTGGCAAAGAGAAGAGTATCAATGTGTTGGGGGAGTAAGCAATATCAACAGGGTAAACAGTGGCTTAAAGATATGGCATATTGTAAGGATACACTGAAGACATATGAGGAGGAGCTTCCTACCTGGTCTAAACCCAGGGACTACTGGATACCTCTGATCGACTACCTTCAATCTCACCAAACTGTATAGATATGCACTATTGTATAAGTTATTGTATTATGGTTGGTGATAATGCAAACGTGTTGCACTGTATCAATTATCAATGTCTAATGGAAGCCTGTGTGGTTGTTGTTCAACTGTAAGACTTTAATAAAATACTAATAAAAAAAAATTTAAAAAAACTTACCAACTGTGCTATTCTGCAGGTAAAGCTCCTTGTACATTATGTGCCCAAGGTGCAGGTCTTATGTGTGCAATGTTTAATTGCTTCTTAAATATTTTGATTATTTTGTTTGTGATGTATTTATGCTTGTGCGAAAGGCAGTTTCTGTACACCAAAATCACCTCTAAATATACTGAAACTTAACTGACTGCAGTGATCAATCATGCTGATTGTGTGTGAAACGGCACATCGAGTACAAAAGAACAGTAATGCAATACTCTTTCTTGCATTAAGCCATCATTTGGTAGTGTGATGAAATCTTGCAGCAGACACAAGTTCTCCATAATTTTAATGCATTAAACATTTCCTGTTTTATATCGCTGTATTTCTTACAGGATCATATAGAACTCCAAACAATTGGGTGAATCAAGGGCACCTCCCCTTTATTGATGCCTAAGAGGCAATGGTGATTATGGTCTGGCTTAGCAGCACAGCTGTCACCAGACAATTACGTGAGTATCACTAGAGACAGGTTTTGGCTCTAACCACATGTTGGGAGCCAGTAGTACATGTTTTTTAAACTGAATTTTAGTGATGTTTGAAACATGCAACAACCCACAACATGTCCACAGGCCTGACAATACAGTAAAATAAGCTCATACTAAGTTCATCCCCAGATTCCACCCGAACATATCCTTCACTGTAATCCACAGTACTCCAACCATTTTCTCCATACCTTTTGCATACTTTTTGTGGCACCCCGGGCCTTGTTTACGGCCTTCTCCTGCGTTGTGCACTAGCCCATCGGCTGCTTCCAGGGAGCCAGTGGAGGAGGAGAGGGCATTTAGCAATATCTCTCTGTGCCAGTGCCACCCCATTACCCAACAGAGTCTTGTCCCCAATGGAATCACACCCCCCCCCTCCAGGACTCCCAACAGAATGGGCAGCATAGGGTTGTTAATGGGCCTCCCCAGCATCCTAGACAGGACCTTAATGATCCTGCCCCATTATCTTGTAATCACAGGACAGTCCCATACCATGTGATAGAAGTGACCAGGGGTCCCTGAGTAGCGCCAACATGCCGGTGACTTCAGTATGCCCACGCACCAAAGCCTCTCAGGCGTTTTGTAGGTCGTATGCCGGTAATTAAGCATTATGAGCCGAATCCGTGAGGATATAACCTGCATTCTGGGTGCCATGTGAACATCTCTCCAATCTGAATCTTCTAGGGGCCCCACCCACTGTTCCCACCTGCCTTTGAGGGGCACAAACAAATCAGGAGAGTGTACTATGAGGGATTTGTAAATCTGCAAAATCCCTTTCTCAGCAATAGGTCCCATCAGGATCAGGAACTTTCCCCAAGAAGCTGCAGTGTTGTTCAAGATGCGTGGTGTAGGTGCAGGTATCTAAAACACTGAGATCTTTGTCGGCCAAACTCTTCCTGCAGTGCCTGATAGGACTTAAGGTGTTCTTCCTGGCGGACGTCTCCCACTCTGGAGATCCCAATCCTGTCCCACCTAACAAACCCTTCTAAGGAGGAGGTCTAATATAACCACCTGTGGAGTACATGTTTTGATTGGGCAGAATTTGTGTGCATAAAAACAGTGCTTACCCTACACACAGCTGTGAACAATTTGTTTATTTATCCAGCTGCCTGAGCTTAAACATTCAGGGACACACATATGACATTTTAATGCTATTAGAGATAACTAGATGATTTATAGTGTTCTTCCCTGCCAGCAGCACATATGGGAGGGTGGCAGTCATTAACCTACATAGATGTTTAGGTCTGCCTTGAAAGTGCAACTATCGACTGACCTTTTCAACTACACCAATATTATTCAACAGTTATTTGCTTCCACACAAATACATATTCATTCCCATGCTATTTTCCTGTGATGCTTCGGATTACCATTCAACATTCCTTTAAAGTCAGACCTTTTGGCATTGACAATACTTGTTGTAAAATGTGGGAGATTAGGTGAGGTGAGATATTCTATAGGTTGGTTTGTTCTTGAGCATAAAAGAAGCTCCTTTCAAACCCTTGGGACTAGGTGCGATCTGTGAATGAATGTTCTTCTCAAAAGGTCGATATCACTTTTAGGGATGAATGTCAGGATCATAACTACAGGTGACAATAGGAGGCATGCATGTGAAAACAAACACTTTTTAAGGTGCAGAGATCAAGACTCAGCTGGAGATAAATCACAACTAGAAATTGTTTTGTTGAAACTAATTGATCACTTGTTATGTTGTTGCCTTTCCGTAACTATTGCCAGTAAGTTCAAGGAAACTTACCAAGGGATTTCATACAAGTATTTTTAACTTTAGGGTGTTGACGTTATCAGCTTGCTTCCACTATTTTTTTTTTCTTCTCCTAAAGTTTTATTGGCATTTGTAAGTAACAGCATTACATCTGCATATGTGGGCATAGTTTGCTTCAATTACTATTCACAGACAACTTAATTCCCCACATGTTCCTTTCCAATAAAACGCATACAGCATATTTAATCAGTTAACTCTCTCCCCCCCCCCCCACCCTCCCGCCCCCGGTCAGTCCACGTCAGGTTACATGATCAAAAGGACAATTCAAAAGAATATCTATCTGCTAGAATTTCATACATGGCCTAGGCAGATTTCCACTTTTATTCTCTTCTTTGGGAGGCCTCCCCACCGGGGCCTCCTGGGAGGCAGGCGCTTAGCCTCCTTGTAGGTCTGCCAACATAGAGGCCCATGCCAACAGGTCCTCCTCAACTTTATCATCCTTCCGCACAAATTTCATTCTTACCGATTCCGCAGTCGCCCATTCGCTCACATCTCTAATCCAGTCCGCATACCGCGGGGCCCGGGGATGCATCCATGCTATGACCACCCGCCTCCTAGCCAGCAGAAGTCCCAGGTTGTCAAATCGCCTGCTTAGTTTCTTGTGCTTTGGCGCAGGCAATACTCCTAGCAGTGCCTCTGGGGAATACTCCAGCCCGTGACCTCCCGTAGACATGCAAGTTCTTTCCCCCAAAAGGGAAGCAGCAACGAACATGACCAGATCATATGAAGGAAGTCCGCCTCTTGTTGATTGCATCTGGGACATTCATCCCTACGGTACAGGTAGATTATATGTAGCGTGCGTGGGGTGAGGTATACTTGATGTACTAGATTGTATTGGAGGAGCTTAAATCGTGCATTTGCACTAACCCTCTGCACCCCCTCATGTACCTTTCTCTAGTCACTTTCTGTCGGGGGTTCATCCGTTAGCATATCCCCCTTTTGCTGGATTCCAAGGGTCTTTCCCGGTAAATCATCCCTCAGTGCTCTATAGAGATGGGAAATTAGTCGCCTACCCTGTGCCATGTACAGCATGACTTTCAGACTGTTAGTGGTAGGGGGTTCCTCCGGGAACCCCGGCCAAAGTTCATGTGCAACACTAGAGATTTTCCCATATTGCAAGAATTGGCCTGGTCCTAGGTCAAAGATATCCTGTGCCTCTTCCCGAGTCACAAACCTCCCGTCCACATAAAGGTCCCCCAGCATCAAGCAACCGCCATCCTTCTAATGGGGAACTGACATGGAGTCTGCGATACTGGCGAATGGGCGCAGTGCCCATAGGGGCATATCAGGAGCGAACGGGGCATCCTGCACCACTTGCCGCACCGTGTTCTCCCATACTGCTGCTACATGGCGTACAACATACGAACATTCTCCGGGGACTCCGCCCCCCAGCATCAACAGCTCTGTCAGCGAGCAGTCGCTGTAAGTTCCCGCCAGCAGGTGCTTCTCCCAGTTTTCCTCGCTGTCTAACCAGTGAACTGCATGCTGCAACTGAGAGGCCATGTAGTAAAACTCCAAACGGGGCACCTCCAGTCCTCCCTTTTCCCACGTCCTCTGTAGCGTTGTCAGCCCCACCCTTCTGTGTTTCTTCCCCCACAAGAAGTCTACCAGTAGACGCTCCAGCGTATGAAAATAAGATCACTGGATTATATAGAGTGAGTGTTGCATTGCATACAGGCAGCGAGGCAGAACAATCATTTTAATAACCGCGATGCACCCCATGAGCGACAACGGCAGATCAGTCCAAAAGCGAATCAACCCCGCAACCCTTCCACGACCCGGCCAACGTTAAGTTCGAGATAGGCAGCGGCTGTGTTCGCCAGGCGGATACCCAGATATCGTGCCCCCTCTCCCGCCCACGGCAATTCACTGTGCGGGCCGCGGCTAATCTACCGACAGGGACTACCCTGGACTTTCCGGGGTTGATGCGAAGTCCCGAGATTCCCCCGAAGTGCCACAACTCCGCCAGAAGCACCGGTATAGAGCTCTCCTAGTGTGTCAAATAGACCAGTGTATCATCTGCGTATAAGACTATTTATTTATTTAAAGTTTTGTATAGCGCGAACATGACCCAGGTGGGTATCAGAGCGCTTTACATAAGTTTAGGTAGACAAAGGAAAGAAGCAAGGTGATAGAAATCACGGAAAGGGTGGGACAATATACAACGGGAGCAGGATGAAATTGGGGAGTGCAGAGGAAGCAAGATGGGTGAGAGCTACAAATAGGGCAATATACATTCAAGAGCATTCCCGACAAAACGGTCACTTAGAGTCAATAAAAGACAACATCGGGTTCAGCGCCGTGTTCATTAGAAGAGTTTGTTCAGAAGTAAAGATTTAACTTCTCTTTTGAAGGCAAGAGTAGAGGGAATCAGTCTTGTTTCCACTGGAAGGGAGTTCCAGATTCTCGGGGCGATGCCAGAGAATGCACGATTGTAGGTTTTAAGCTTATTAAATTTCTTGGGCTTGAGCAGCAGTGTGCCGGTGCTCCTTGTGGACCTGGAGCCACCCGACAGTTCCAGCTTGTTTGTCAGGTAGAGTGGAGTGTTGAAGTGGAGTGCTCTATGGGTCATACATGCGATCTTCAGTTGTATTCTAGCTTCAAAAGGAAGCCAATTGAGCGATTTAAGGTCCGGTGAAATGTGACTGGACTTTTTAGAACCAGTGATGAGTCTAGTAGCAGCATTTAGAGATGCTCTGATAGGTGCTAAACTGAGTTTCGGCAGACCGCAAAGAGTCGCACTGCCATATTCAAGTCTGGAAATGACAAGTGCTTGCACCGCCGATTTAAAGTCATCTTGGGGAAGGTAGGGTTTGAGTTTTCTTAGGATGCATAGTTGAAAGTTCGCTCCTTTGGTCGATGATCTGATGTGAGCTTGCATGTTTAGGTTTTTGTCTAGCACAACTCCCAGTGATTTAGTGGAGTCAACGATATGAGGTGTGCAGTTGAGGGCGGACAGGTTACAGAGAAATTGCAGCGCAGTGGGGGTTTGCCTAGCGGGTGCAATGAGGAGGAATTCCGTCTTGAGGGCGTTTAATTTGAGATGGTTGGTGGTTAGCCAATTAAGGGTTTTGAGAAGGGTTCCGTTGAGAGATTTGATGTCCTCGGGGAAGAGATTTTCATGTAGAGTTGGGTGTCGTCCGCATACATGTGATATTGGATGTTGGAGGCTTTAAGAATTACAGAGAGTGGTTCAAGGAAAAGGTTGAAGAGAGTGGGGGAGAGTGAGGATCCTTGGGGGACACCAAGTGTGCATGGACTCGGGTTGGAGAGAGACTGGTTGGATTTGATTCTTTGTGTTCTGTTGTTGAGGAAAGAGTCAAACCATTTAAGGACTGTGCCTGATAGCCCCATTCTGCGTTCCAGGAGGAAGAGTAGATTGTCATGTTTGACAGTGTCAAATGCCGATGAGAGATCGAGCAGAATTAAAAGGCAGGTTTCGTTTTGGTCAAGTAAAGTAAGAGCGTCGTCCACAATGTGAGTGATGGCCGTTTCGGTGCTGTGGCCACTGCGGAAACCCGATTGAAATAGGTCGAGAAGCTGGAATTGCTCAATGTGTTTGCGAAGTTGTTCATGAACACATTTCTCCAGAAGTTTCGCCAGGGTCGGTATGTTTGTGATTGGGCGGTAGTTGTTCAGGTCAGCAGGATCAGCCGAGGGTTTTTTGAGGATAGGGAGCACTAGGCCCGCCTTCAGGCAGTCAGGGATCTCACCTTGAAGAAGTGAGGCGTTGATGATTTTGGACCAGAGGGGTGCTAGTGAACCTATCATTTCTTTAAAGAAGTTAGGGGGAGAGGGTCATTGAAGTGATTTGAGGGTTTGAGGGTAGAGAGAATGTTGAGGATCGTAGAGTCATTGAGGGGAGTGAAGTGACTCCATGTGGCATTGTTTTTGAGTGAGAGACCCTGAGGCGAGGGCAGGGGTGGTGTGGAGACAGAGGAGTCAGGAGAGGGCGAGAGAGTGAGAGCTGCAGACCTTAGGTCTGATTCAATTTTGTTCGTCTTTTCGAGGAAGAATTCAGCCACTGCATCGCAGTTTGGTTGCGGGCGAGCGGGGTGCTGAGAGTGGGTAGCGGTGTTGTTGGATTGTGATTTAATGAGTTCAAAAAGTCGTTTCGGGCGATTTTTGGCTATGTGA
This sequence comes from Calotriton arnoldi, assembly GCA_963921515.1. NCBI lineage: Eukaryota > Metazoa > Chordata > Amphibia > Caudata > Salamandridae > Calotriton > Calotriton arnoldi. Next base: position 5,148,001 of record CAWUFW010000169.1, on the reverse strand, counting down.
AGTTGGTGTTTGAAGAAGTTGGCTGTCACCGTTCTAATGAGTTTGTTGTATCTACTTCTTTGGGATCTTAGAGTTTTTAGAAGATCTGAGGAGGGAGAGGATCTCCACTTGCGTTCAGCTAGTCTGAGACTGCGTCTGTCCGCATTTAGACTGTCATTGAACCATGGCTTGGATTCTTTTATGGGAATTCTTTTTAGTTGAAGGGGGGCCGTATCATTTAAGGCGGATAGCATGGTGTTGTTATAGTGGACAGTGAGGTCATGGACGTCAGTCATGTCAGAAGGCGGCGGGAGAGAGAGATTGCAGCGTTCTATGAGTTCATTAACGCTAGTGTTATGGAGCGGTCTTTTCCAGTGTTTTAGTTTGAGTGGTTGAGAAGATTTGTGGTTCCAACTTTCAGGTATGAGGAAGTTGATGAGATGATGGTCAGACCAGTCACAGGGGAGAATGGATTCGAGATGAATGGAGTTGGGGTTAGAGATGATGAGATCCAGTGTCGAGCCTAAGTTGTGAGTGGGGCTGTTGCAAAATTGGGTGAGAGACAGGTCGGTAAGGAAGTTTTTGAGGGTTGTGACAGCCTGATCGTGGGGGTCATACCAGTGGAGATTGAAGTCACCAAGGAAGATCTGGGGGGAGTGTCGGCCCAGGTTGGAGGAGATGGTTTCCATAACTTGTTCAATTAGATGGAGGTTATCTCCTGGGGGGTGGTAGAAGATGTGAAGGCTGCATAGGGGTTTGTGGGAGCTGGTGATATCTATGCAAAGGTATTCACAGGAGGAGAGATTAGCTGAAGGGGACTGTTTTGCTGTGAGAGAGTTGCGGAAGATACAGGCAATGCCACCTCCCAGTTTTTTAACTCGGTCAAGTCTGATAATGTTGTGACTAGGAGGGACTAATAGGTCAAGGATAGGGCCAGAGGAGTCATTGAGCCACGTTTCCGTGAGTATAAGGAGGTCCAGATCTTGGGCGAGGATGAGATCAGCAAGGTCTGTGGCATGTTTCACTGCTGATCTACAGTTAAGTAGCATGCTTTTCAGGTGAGATTTGTGCAGGTTGTCAGAGGGTGCAGGTTGTGTAGTGGGGATCTGCACGAGGTTATTGATATTTATGGAATTTGTGTTGAGTCTGGGCGTTCTATGGGGGTTGGGCGTGATGGTTCGGATGGGATCCGCATTGTCATGTTCAGGGAGTGTCGTGTTGTGTGCAATAAGTGAGGCTATTGGAGAGCAGGTAGCAGGGCCTGAGAAAGTCGAAGGAGGAGAGGAGTAGTCACGGAGGAGGGAGAGAATATCAGCTTCTGAGTATGGAGAGGTGTACTCAAGGAGGAGGGAGAGGATATCAGGTTCATGATATGGATTTAAGGATCTGGCAGGTCTAGACGTGGCGTTAGGGTAGGGGGTGGTGTTCGAATTTTGAGCAGAGGATTTCGAATTTTGAGGAGAGGGTTTTGGGAGGTTCATATGTGAGATTTCGATTGTTGGTAATGTGGAAGAGAGATGAGGGATCTCAAATGTGGACCTGTTGGGAGAGAGATCACAGGCTAGGTCTTCGGTGGCCTTAATGAGATTAAGGATGGCAGTTTTGAGAGTTAGCAGTTCCTGGTTTATCGCCTTGAGTTTAGAAGCAGGATCAGAGTGTGGGTTATGGGACAAGCAGAGGGGGGAAGGTAAGTTGGTCAGTGGGGAGGGCAGAGGGGAGATCAGGTCAGGTGGGCAGGTGGGGTGGGGGGAAGTCCACTAATGGAGAGTTCCCACTCCGAGGTACTGGCGTGGAAGGCGAGTGGGCGATGTAAGGGAGGTTAGGGGTAGGGAGAGTGATTGAGTTCCTGTTGGAAACTGGGCAAGCCGAGCAAGATGGCGGCTGACATCTCAGCCGTGTGAGCAGCTCCTCGTACTCCCTGAGTAACACTCCTTCACCATGAAAATGCCAGCTTCGGAGGATATCTAACAGGAGCAATATAACGGCGGGAGAAGGGGAAAAAGCAGTACCTGGTCCTTTCTTTAAAGGGATGCTGTGGCGGCTGCAACTTCGATATTCTTGTTTACCGGCCCCTTCACGTCTGGTGTTGACCAATCCTCTCTTCTGGGCCGCCGGACAGTGTATCAGGTCGTGGACTTCAACCTCGATGGGGCCGAAAGTGCCAGGCAAAACTCCCAGGCTACGTGGCGGTCTTCCTGCGGCAACCGGCAGCCCGTCCAAAGGCGATGGGGGACCAGAGAAAAACCACACCGGAATGGGGAAATGTGCTGGCAGACAAGGAATCAGCGGCACCACCGAGCGCGAAGGGGAGAAGGGAGGCGGAGGCGGAGGAGACCCTGCCACACGCCCGAAACGCACAGTGTCTTCTTTTTTTCGCGCACAGCAGACAAAACCAAAAAATGCAGGAGAGGCTAAATCGGAGGAAAAAATCCAGGGTAAGATCTTGAACCTAGTGGATGAGTCTACGATTCCTAGCGTCTGCGATGATGTATTGAGTCCTGGGCTAATCATGGAGGCAGCACAGGTAAACAAGCAAAGTTTGACCGAAGACGAGGATAGTGCCGAACCTGCCATGGCGCTACAACATGCCCCAGTAGTCGTGACTGAGAGTGCTGTGGATAGTCTAAGGCTGATTAATCCCAAGGTAGCAGAAGGGAGGGATGTAGACAAACAGCCACAGACCCAAATACAAGGCATTCTGGGTGATGTAGTTTGCCACAATGATTCTAGGGGAATTCTGTCACATGCGGTAACAGTAACCCATAGTACAACGTCCAGGTCAAATCAACTGAAAACCGCTGTACAAGATCAAGACCAGAGCAGCCTCGGCTTGGGTAAAGAAGGGGAAAGTGGGGAGAAATTCTTTTCTTTATCTGACCCATCCCTCTCCTCCGGAGAAGAGAGCCTGGAGGGGGGGTGGGCTGATGAGGATAGCGACCCGGGTACCCCTGGTCCAACTCTGGAAAAATACGGTACTGTTATCGATAACACCATAAAAGCATCAAATACGGTCCGTAAAAATAAATGGAACCCCCAAGATCAAGGTAACCCCTTAGACCAAGGCAACTCATTGGCGTGGGATTACACTTACTCCCCGAAACTGGATGAAAAAAATGGGTCAACAGGAGTAGCTGGATATGATCAACTTCCAAATCAAGATCAAGCAGGAGCAATCACTCTCGCTACCATTTATCAAACCATCCTAGCTCACAGAGAGGAGACACGGGCCGAGAGCGCAAGGATTCAGGGTGGTTACCGCAAAGTTCAAAATGCAATCCGCAGAGTGGCTAAAGCCTGTACAGACTTTTCTGTTAGAGTTGGTGAAGCAGAAACCAGAATATCAACAGTGGAGGACGAACTTGCTGAACAACGAACTCGGATTCAACTTTTGGAAGCTCAGAAGCAAGACACTACTTGGAAACTTATGGATTTAGAAAATCGTGCAAGAAGGAATAATCTCCGAATATTAGGAGTTCCGGAAGGCTTGGAAGGTTCTGATGTCCTTCGGTTTGTCCAGGAACTATTTAGCGAGGCATTTCCGGACCTTCAACATTGGGACTGGAAGAAAGAGCTTCAAAGAGCTCACCGCTTTCCGTTTAAACATTCTAAAAAGTACAGTCAAACAGAAAATAAACCTCGGGCAATTTTGATTTGCCTGAATAATTTTCTTTCCCGGGAGGCTCTTTATGATTTAGCAAGGCCCAATAGGAAACGGAAGGGTAAAGGCTGTGAATTCTTTGTCCGACCAGATTACTGTCAGGGGACTGTAGAAAAGAGGTGGCAGCTCCGGCAGTTAATTCCGGGCTTTCAAGCAAAAGGGGTGCAAGTATTTTTACTTAATCCGGCAAGCCTGAAAGTAATAGTCAATGGGACTGCAAAGTTTTTTAATTCTGAAATACAGGCAAAAGAATTTTTGAGCACCCTAAAGGGTGGTAATATTGAAGGTTCGGGTTAGAGATGTTGCGTATATTGATTGCTGAAGCTTTCCCTTTTGGCTTTCTGTTTTGTTGGGGTTTTTTTTTTTTTCCTTTTGCTTATAGGTCTCTGTTGAAGGGGTTAAGCTCAGGGAGAGGGAGAGGGAAGGAGCTCGCTTGTCATCACTGAGGGCTATTTGCCCTTACGCTCTTTACGCGGGGGTCAGGGTGGGTTTGAGGGATGGGTGGGTGGGTAAGGGAAGCGGGGGCGGAGGGGGTGGTGTGGTTGGGAGGGGGAGGGGCGAAAGTTTTGTTTTGTTTTTTTTGATTTTTTGGCTAGGTATGTAATCTATATTCGGAATATTGATGAACAGTCCATATTTTGGTTTGTGGAGCGGGTTTTCTCTTTTTTAGGTGAGGATGGCTAATATTCGAATCTGTTCAATTAATATATGTGGGCTTAATGATAAAAGGAAAAGAGGAGTTTTAGCAAAACAATTACAACTTATGCATATAGATATAGTTTGTATTCAGGAGACCCATATTCAATGGAATAATCGAAGATGGCTGGGGGATGTTGGATATGAATTATTGGCTTGTACAAAACAGAGTATCAATATTAAAGGGGTGGCAATTTTGGCCAAACATGGTCTATGTGCATATAAACGGGCTAAGACTGACAAGCAAGGCCGTTGGGTAATAGTTGAGATCTCAATAGCTAATCTTTTGTTTACACTGTGTTCCATTTATGGGGCTAATCTTGATGATCCAGATGTCCTTAATTTTTTGAGTGTGGAATTAGCACTATGGCCAACCCCCTTAATATTTTGCGGAGATTTTAACATACATTTAGATAGCCATTTTGATTTATGGGACTCAACCTTGCATGTCTACCAAGGAAAGAAGCCTAGGATTTTCCGAGCTTTGCAAGGGTTAGCTACCGAGCTTGGGTTGGCTGATTGCTGGCATAAATCAAATTCAAGTGATCCTGGTTACACTTACTATTCTATCCCCCACAACAAATATGTCAGGCTAGACTATTTTTTTCTGTCAAATCAAATAGTTCAAACTTGTAGAATTGAGATGTTTCCCAGAATAATATCCGATCATAATCCCTTAATTATTGAACTTCCAACACAGGGTATTAAAAAGACCATTAAGCCCTGGACTTTTGAAAGAAAGCTTTTGCTCGATCCCACATATCGGGCGCATATGGCAAATTGGATAGTGGAGTTCTTTTCTATTAATCGAAATACAGCCTCTATTAGTATAGTATGGGATGCCTTTAAGGCTGCAGTTAGAGGGGAGACCCTTAGTTTTTCAATAGCACGACAAAAAATAATACATAATGAAACTAAAGAATGGATAAGTCAATTACGGACAGAAGAAAAGGAGCTAATTAGCAATATTCAGTTGGGGGTAGGCACTGAAGCTACTTTGCAGAAGATTGCTATCCTTAAATCTAAACTTTATAGGAACTTTAGCAAGGAATTGGCGGCCACATATACTTTACATAGGACAGAGTCATATGAGCTGGGGGAAAATACGGGCAAAGTTCTCGCAAAGCGGACCCAACAACGTGAAATTATTAACCGTATACTTAAAATACAGAATTTAGAGGGTCAGATCCAGGACTCTCCGGTTGGTATTCTTAGGGGGTTCAAGGATTTTTATAAACATCTTTATACGCAAGACCCCCTAACGCCACAGGGCTCTGATAAACAAAAAGAGGACCACCAAGGGGATCTACTAGGGGAGTTTCTGAAAGACATTGTAACACACAAAGTCTCCGCTGATCAGAACCTAGCATTAGAAACCCCATTTACCTGGGAGGAAACAGAGCTCGCGATAACCTCGCTGGCAGTAGGTAAAGCAGTAGGTCCCGATGGTATACCGCTGGAATTTTATAAAACTTTCCGCAAGGAACTTCAATTTGACATCTTAAGGTTACTTGAACATGCCCGTAGTAATCAACAAATTCCTGATTCCTGGCGGAAAACTATCATTATTGTTTTTAAGAAAAAGGAAAGCCCGAACAGTTGCCTGCCTCTTATCGACCAATAACATTGATTAATGCTGACAATAAAATTTATTCTAAACTTTTGGCAAATCGATTACGACAGGTTATCACCCTGTTGGTATCCCCAGGTCAACATGGTTTTATCCCGGGGAGGGATACAACAGACCATATTCGCCGGGTAGTGGCAATACTGGATTGGGCACAGGCCACGGGAGCACCGCTGGGAGTTCTCCTCCTAGACGCTGAGAAAGCGTTTGACAGAGTCTCCTGGCGGTACCTGTGGTCTGTTTTACAATGGAAGGGGTTTAGTTCGGGGTTTGTACAGGCGGTTAAAGCTCTGTACTTGGCACCAGAGGCAAGGGTTCGGATCGCAGGGCAGGAATCAGAGGCTTTTACAATCAGTAGGGGTACTAGACAGGGTTGTCCTTGCTCTCCTCTTTTATTTGCCCTTTATATCGACCCCTTTCTAACAAAGTTGGAGAGCTATACCCGGATTAAGGCGATAGAAATCGGTGGGGTCAAATACAGAGCACTAGCTTATGCTGACGATATAGCCATACTAACCAGTGACGCTTGCTCTGCGTTTCTAGCTGTCAAGGACTTGGCAGCCCAATTCGGAGTTTTTTCTGGGTATAAGCTCAATGCGAATAAGACCCAAATCTTATGGTCTGGCCCGCCATATCCTTCAGACTTCCCGGTAGTTAAAGAAGCAGACTATCTGGGTGTGACAATTTCCACCCAAGTGGAAAACATTCCAGATTTGAATATTAAGCCGATTATCAACTCAACAAACAGGCAATTAGAAAGATTGGATCATTTACACCTTTCCCTAATGGGGCGCTGCAATGTTTTAAAAATGCTAATTCTACCTAAGTTTTTGTATCTATTTCGGACAATACCCCTAGAATTCTCATCCTCTTACTTTTTAAACATTGATAGGATGTGTACTAGATTTCTTTGGGGTTACCGGAGACCAAGAAAAGCAGGTAAATGGTTGATGCTTCCCAGTCAGAGAGGGGTTTGTCTGTTCCTAATTTTCTATTATATTACTGGGGAGCATTACTCCAACATATGACAATACTTCTTGTTGGCTCTGGAGCAGACATATCGCTGGCATGTAGCCCATCTATATATGAATTAAGTCTGGGGAAACAAGCAGTGGGCTGCCTGGCAGCGATTTTTGAACCCAGCTATTATAAAAAGACACGGTTTAAGATCTTGAAGGCAGCCTATAAGGTTTGGAAACAGGTCCAACGGAGGCTAAAGATTCCAAATCTAAATGTCTATTCCTCGCTGGTGAACACATTAACTCTACCTCCAATTTTTCGTGATCAGGTTACATACAACTGGGGGAATAAAGGCCTCCTAGTAATAGGAGATCTATATAGGCATGGTCAACTGGCACCCTTTTCTACTTTGCAAGATAAATATGGGTTGGGTAGAGGAGACTTTTTTAAATATCTTCAAATACGTAGTTATTTGGAGAAAGAAAATCAGAGGCTACCTTTTAACACCGATAAAATTCCTTTGATAGAACTAATGATTAAAAAAAGCCGATTAGGGAAATTATATACAATCTTGCTTGAATGTTTCCCTGATGATTTGGTGGCTCAATCAAGTAAGTGGGCTAACAAAATGGGGGGATAGGAATAGATTTGGAAGATTCTTTGTCACTAGCTAACCAGGTTTTAATCACAGGTAGTTTAAAAAGTCAACATTATATGTCAATATTTGATTTGTACTATACTCCGGCCAAGATTGCAAAATGGGGGGGTGTTAGAGGAGGGAAATGTAATAGATGTAACCTCATCGCCGCAGATACAGTACATATGTTTTTTGCATGCCCAAAACTAAATGATTTCATCCAGGGCATAGAAACTTTCTTTTTATTATCTCTTGGGATTCCGGTTGTAATTCATCCAGCTCTTATTATCTCTGGAATAAGTAGCAACGTGTCAAACAATTGGACTAGGTCAACTGTAGAATTTGTGTTTATTGCAATGGCTATTGCCCGCCTGTGTATAACATCTGAATGGATCTGTGTCGATCCTCCTACAGTTTCTAATTGGCGTGCGCGACTTTTTGCAGCTTACAATATTGAAGCTGCGATCTATAATTTAAAGGGTTGTAAGAAAAAAGGTAGGGGGTTACGGATGTGGGCACCAATATCTAATCTTATGGACTGAATTAAGTTAGCCATGTTTTACGTTTAATTTTTATACTTTCTGTGTATATGTTTCTAGAAATTTTTGTTTTCTGTATAAAGTGGATATAAAAGATATTCATGTAAATTGTTAATGCCTTATATAAAAACAAAACAATAAAAAAATTTAAAAAAAAAAGGAAACTGGGCAAGCCAGCTGACTAGTGAAGGAGTTATGAGGGTAAGGGCGAGAGGGGGTGGGGGAAGTGTTGGCGAGGTGGTCGGAGCAAGGGAGAGCAGGTGCACTGTGATTAATGGTCAAAGTCTGGTCAGGTCGCGGAACAGTGGGTGAGTTAGGCGAGCCCGGTGTCGGTGGAGCTATGGTCCAGTGAGTGTTGATTGGGGTAGGTGAGGCAGTCATTAGGCTGGGGTTCGTCACAGAGGGATAAGGGACCTCCTGAGAGGGGGTACGGGGAAGTTCGTACAAGGATTGAGTAGGGGAGTCGCTAGGGACCAGAGATCTTTTAAAGAGTGCAAACAAGTCATCAAAGATGTTCAGGCTGCGATCTGTGGCCTGAATAAGAATAGTCCCATTGTTGTATATGGAAATAGTGGCGTTTGCTCTAAAAAAGGGAGATTTCGTGACCAAAAGGCTCAGACCATGCGGGAATTTTTTAGTTGACGTGATTTTGAGAAGGGAGTGGAACATAGATCTCCCCTGAGCTCTTCTTTTAGTGAAGAAAATCAGGTCGCTCGTAAAGGTACCTTTTTTTGGGCAGGGGTAGGGGTCAGAGATGAGAGTTTCTGGATTGGCTTTAAGGAGTCTGTGTTTCAGAGTTTTGGTCGCATTTTTGGAGAGGTTGTCCGGATAGTTAATTGTGTAGCTGTTTGAGCCAGATTTTTCAAGTCTGGAGTCCATGATGCAGTGTGTAAGAGTGGACGAGGAGGAGAGAGCTTGGTATACGTGGTTAGGCAGTGGTGCCGAGGTGGCAAGAACTTAGTATACGTGGTTAGGCAGTGAGTTAGGAGTGCGCAGGAGGCATGCTCAGCCGTGCATTGAAGCTCCAACAAAGGCACTCAATGTGTTGAAAGAAAAATGTCTGCACGCAAACCTGCAAAGGTATGCAGAGCCTTTCCTGTTTCCTCAGGCACCCTTTTATTAGTATACGCTGCTTATGCGAGTGGGACTGCAGAATAAATTGTTTTTGAAAGTCACTGAATCCCTGCTGATTGCAATCAATGCAGCGCAGCAGATAGGCACAGGGGTGGGGCCATTACACGATGGGAGCCATTGAGTTGTATAGCATGCGCATAGGAGGGGGACACCAGGATGGCAATTGTGAGCTGAGTCGGTAGTCGTTACAAGATGGCTGCCAGTTGTAAGTGCCAATTGTATGTGTCTACCCCATACTATAGATTTGTGATGGTTAGTCCTTTATTGCTTTTGTGATTCGTTTTGAAATAGATTCAGCCAATGGGATTATTGGTGGTTGAGAGAGTGATGGCCTGTAATTAAAATGGCCGAGGTTACTTTCCTAAGGCACTCTCCCTGGTCATGGGATGGACCGTGCCCATCTGGCAAGATGTGTGCTGTGCTTTGACACATCATTTCCTAGAAATTAAGATCAAAAACTCCCCATCGCAAGGCAAGAGTCAACCAAATCAGCCGGACGTCGGCGAGGATCAGCGCTGCAGGGCATCAGGAGAGCTAGCAGTGGAGGGGGGTGGGAGGATCGGGTGAAGCGTGGAAAGCGCGCCCGGGCCCTAACTGGGCCGGCACTGAGGTTCTCAGGATGTAGGGGCCGCCTCCGTAGGAGCTACGAGAAGAGATCTGCGCGCATCGTGGAGCTCACCTTGTGACCGATGCAGCGTCTGGAAGAGGTTGTAGCTGCTAGAGACCGCACAGGCTCGCTGATGAAGAGGGCACCCGCAGGGCCCGCTGATGAAGACGGTCGGCCGCAGGTCCCGTAGGTTTAAAGGGCCGCCAGCATGTTTAGCCGGCCGTCCGCATTGCCCGCTGATGAAGGAAAAAGAGGAAAGGTCCGCCCGAAGGCCAGCTGATGCCGAGTGCCGCAAGCCCGGCCGAGGGAGAGATGGGGTCAGCCGACTGCAGCTCGCAGCCCGATCCAAGTGCAGCGCCCACTCCCTCTGTGAGGCGGTTCACGGTCCGCCACCAGATCCAGAGGCAACACCCCCTGTTCCGCGTGGTAGCTCCCGGGCTGTCGTCCGCACCTGATCAAGCGAACGGTGCCCGACCCAGCCCAATCCTCGGTCTGCTGGCAGGGGGGGAAACGGGGGATTGAGGCGTCTCAGAGTGCCAGGCGATTCCGATCCACAGGCAACTCACTGGCCTCGTCTCTGCCAGGCGACTCCGACCGACAGGCAACTCCCTGGCCTCCTCTCAATCAGGCATTTCCGACCAGCAGGCAACACCCTGGCCGCGTCTAGGCAGGGGACAGCGAGACCTGAGTCGCGGAGAGAGGAGCGTGAGGCCTCAGGAATCTCCGAGGCGACCCTTCCGTCCGGTCCCCTCTTCGCAGAGAGGCGACGGCCCGAATCCTTCGCCTCGAGGGTCCAGGGAATCCGGATCAAAGGTAAGGAGCAGCACACAAGTTTCCTTTTTCAGTTGTTTGGTAGGGATGGCTCGATGGGCTGAGTTATGCAGGGATTTACACCGATGGCGATCCCTTAACTCAGGAGCCCGCAGAACGAGTTCCATCTTCGTCGGCCATTTTGCAGCATATGATTAGTCTCCCCTAGCTTAACTCCCCAGGGGTCCAGCACATTCCTCAGACGTGTGGCCAGGGGCTCCATGACTATTGCAAATAGTAGGGGAGAGAGCGGGCATCCCAGACGGGTGCCCCGACCAAGAGTCAGCTGTCCAGACACCATCCTACCCACAGCGGGAGCTGCATAAAGCAACTGCACCCATTTTAAGAACTGCTCGCCTACCCCAAGTCGCTGAAGGACCTGCCACATATAGGGCCACTCTACTGAGTCGAACACTTGTTTGATATCCAACAGTGCTATGGCACAATCAGTTTCCAACAAACCCTGGGCATGCCACACATGCGCCAACCATCGCAAGTTATGAGTCGTACTTCTTCTCGGTATGAAACCCGCTTGATCCGAATGGATAAGCTGTGACATCCTCGGGAGGAGACATTCCGCCATTATCCCGCTGAGTATTTTTACATTGATATTCAACTGCAAAATTGGCCTGTTGGAACTTGGCTGGTTGGGGTCTTTGTCCTTTTTTAGTAACATGGCCACCAGTGCTTACCTCATAGAGGGTAGTAAAAATCCCCTTTCCAATGCCTCATTATATACTTCCAGGAGTCTGTCTACCAGCAGTGGGGCAAATTGCCTATAAAACTCCGCTGGGAGCCCATCAGATCCCGGACTTTTAGCCGGCTTAAGTCGATTTATAGCCCGGTTTAATTCTTCTTTAGTGATTGGGACGCACAGTGCTTCCGTTTCCTCAGGATCCAACCAGGGGAGCTCGACTAAGCTCACATAGGTAAGAATTGCCTCCAGGCCTGACCCAGGTCGCTCTCTGTATATACCGCTCGCAGGTGACTCACCAAAGTTTCCGCAATCGCCCGTTGCGTATACAGCAATGTCCCGTTGTCGGCACGGATCTGCATAATGGGTACCACAGATGCTTCTTGCCTCACTAGTCGTGCCAATAAAGCTCCCGTTCTGTCTCCTTCTCTGTATAGCCTTTGACGATAGGCCATGTGGACATGCTTTTCTAACTGATGGAGGTCAGTCAGTAGGGCCTCCTTGGCCGCACACCACTCCCTCAGTTTCTGAGGGGCTGTGGCGATCTCGGCCTCCAGCTTACCAAGGTTTGCCTGGGGCGCAGCTACATCCCGCTCCAATTGGCGCCAAACCCCATAGGATGTTTTGATGCAGATTCCCCTCATGACCACCTTCATGGCCTCCCATTCGGTCGAGCGACAGGAGGTCGACTCCCAGTTCTCCTCAAAGTACCGGTTTAGTTCCTCGGATAATGCGGCTACAAATGGAGAGTCTGTTAGAGCCTCAGTATTAAGCCTCCACAAGGGTATCTCAGACAGTAACCCCTCTTCCCCCCCCAATTCCATCAGGGGAGTGATCTGCTATGTATCGGGGCAGGTAAGTTATCCCCCCCCCACACCAAAAGAGGTCTGCAGAGAGAAACCAATAATCCAGTCTACTGGAGGTTCTCGTGGCGGGCATGTGACCCGAGAACTGCCTAAGGGCAGGATGACGCACGTGCCACACATCCCAGAGGCGCATACCCTCTAGCATATCGTGTAGTGTGCTAGCCATTTTAGGCTTAGTGTGAGATAGCGGAGGTTCACGGTTGAGAAAGCCGTCAAGGACACAGTTAATATCCCCAGCCAGCATCATTGGTGCCCTCAGGTATGGTGAAGCAGCATCCATGAGATCAGGGAAAAAGGAAGCACTATCTTCAGTGGGGGCATATACATTAATAATGCACACTTCTGTGCCATCCAACCTCCCATGCAGGATGACATACCTCCCCTCTGTATCGACTACATTATTTAAGTGTTGAAAGGGAACCCCTGGTGCCTCCCATATGAGAGCCTCCTTGGCGAGCCCAGAATATGAAGTGGCGTACAGTTGTCCTCTCCAGCGGTTCCGTAGACACGCTATAGTATCTCCCCAGATATGGGTTACCTGAAGACAGGCCACTGCTACCTTATACTTCTTCAAGTATGCAAATATACGCCTACGTTTTTCAAAGGCAGCTATGCCTCGGACATTCCATGTGATCAACTTACTCATGGTGGCTGCCATAAAGTACACACTTCTTTCATTTTGCCCCCATACAGCTATTCTGCTCTAGACCACGTAACCAGTCTTAACCATGTATTCATCATTGCAACTCCTGTCGACTGACACATATGAAGGAAAGACCCCTTGAACCATTCCCAAACAGTACCAACACCCCCACCCCTTAAGCAAAATATCACATTTCCCTCCCCATCTAAACCTAACAAGGTGAAGGCATGTATACGTCGCCCCATGTCCCAAAAGAGAAGCCCCCAAACTTAGAACCTTATAAAAAGGAAAACCCCACTACTACAAGTAGCACCTTCCTCCCACCCTTCCCAACAGTAGTGGCTGGCCAGCCGGTGAGGTGCGAGGGCTAGCTTCAGCTCCCCAACCAGGTACCTGCCTCTGGGGGGCATGCCCCGTCAACTAGCTTCAGTTCGTGTAGAAAGCCTTCACGTATGTATGTCCTCTATTTCCCCCAGGCCGCCATCCAGCGGTTAGTTCTTACCAAATGTCTCAAATTGAAGTTACCGCTGATTCTGCCAATATGTCTCTCGATCCTCCGCCACATGCCACTGTTAGTTTTCCGTATCCTCGCTAGGGTTACTGTTCATGAGTCGGTCTGGTGATGAAGCTCTTGAGTCCGGCACAACATCCGAGGCCTGTAGTGTTCCATCTGGACAAACCCTGATTCGGCTAGGGCTCCGGTTCCTGTTGCTGTCCTGTGAAGGAGTTTGCTTGCGTTGAACCCTGGGTTGCCTACCCGATCCTGTCTTCCAGGGCATCACTGTGGAGGGTACCAGGCAAGCACCCGGGGAGCCTCTAGCATCCAACCAGTCACTTGCTTCCACCGCCGAAAAGAAAAATAACGCCTTCCCTTTGCTCTCGACTCTCAATTTTGCCAGAAAGAGGAGACTATATTTGATGTTTAAGTCTCGCATGTGCCTTTTCACTGCCAGAAAGGATCGTCGTTGTTCCTGCACTCGTGTGTAATCCGGGTAGGTGGAAATCTGGTGGCCCTCATATGTCAGCGGGCCCGGCTTCGGGTGAGTTGCAGGATGGCATCTCGGTCACGGAAGTTAAGAAAACGAGCAATTGGAGCCCTGGGTGGCGCCCCCGGCCTCGGAGGAGGGACCAATGCTCTGTGCGCCCTCTCCACTGTGAAAAACCTGGAGAGTTTCTTAGGGGCCAATGCAGCAACCAGGCAGTCTTCCAGAAAGAGTTCCACAGACGGTCCCTCTGCTTTTTCGGGGAAGCCAACAAAGCAAAGGTTGTTCCTACGTGACCTCCCCTCGCGTCTTCAGCTCGGTCATCGAGGCTCACCACACGCTTCTGGAGGTCGGTGACCATCTCCCATAGGGCATGTAGCTCCATCTGTAAAGTGCCCACCGTTTGTTCAGTGGTGGTCACCCTATCCGAGACCTTCCTTAGATCGCATCGGAGTAGATTAACATCGATGGCGACGGAGCCAATTTTATGAATCATCTCAGCTCTCGTGGCATGAATAGCAGTCAACACATCCGCTATGGATGGGGCTCGTTCTTCATTGTGCGCCATCTCATCCTCGCGCGTGGTCAGGGCCGCTGCCTGTGCCCCCTGGTCCAGTGGGAGTGGTAGCACGTAATTGGAAATTTTATTTGCCTGAGCTGCCCTTTTCTTTCACCATTCTTGCTCCGTGGCCTCCTTGTTCTTCCCTTGAAGCTTCAATCGCAACGCCCGGCAGGGACCCGGACCCAGCCTCCACGTGGTGGGACCACTCTTCTACGCTCTCCAGGTCTGGACTAAACCTCCCTCTACCCCCCCCCCCCGGCTTCAGGTCGCCAAGGTGGTCGTCAGATTCGCGTATCCCTGCAGCACTCCCGATCCTCTTGCATTAGGCCAGGAATGTGAGGCGAGGTCAGACCCACTGTTGAAAGCGGGATGCTTGTGCCGCTTTGTTAATATGTGTATCACTACACAGGCCTCCCTCCCCCCTAACACCCCCCCCAACCCGGCCCCACCGTTCTTATGTACACGGGCCACACCCGATCACATTGCCTAATCATAGTTTTAGTCATGATATTTTCAACATCATGCTGTCGTGTAGTTCCTATAGTACCCATGCAGGACCTGCGCGTTTGGATAACATAAACTGTGGGCTTGGTGTCAGACTGATTCTGTACACCCCCACCGAGAAATGTTAGCCTGTTTGCAAGAGCTAGCTCACAGTGCCACTAGTGTCTCCTCTTATCGGGGAGAGATTAGTTTCTGGCAACCTCAGAACATGACAACCCTGATCCCTCAAGATCGTGGAAACAATGTACTACTTTTCGCTCAGTCACTCGTGCTCATTTAGTTTATCTCAGAGGTACACAGAATAAACAGTCTGGGCGTTTCAATAAGGATTTATTGAACAGTTGTTATTCTCATGTAAAGTATATGAGCTAAAACAACCATTAGACAGTAGCAGAGATATATGATTAGCAGTACTATGAATATAAAAGGATAGTACAGTTCTATCATCTTGCAGTAAGCATGAATACATACATGAATATAAAATGCATTGATAAAAGCGAGTGCGTACTCCTACGATGCCTATCTAGATGTACCTAAGTGTACCTAGCATGTGAGTAGGTGTGAAGCCAAGAATCCCTCTAGGATTTAGTCGAACCCCATTACCTGAAGTGTGAATGTAGGAGCCTCTCCTGGTCTCGAGCTGGACACCCCGCAAGGGATGTTCAGACCACTGTCAGCTGGAGCGTCTGCATGCAGGAGCCTCAGCGTCTCTGGTCAGTGTGTCGGCCTGGAAGTCTCAGTTCCCTCTAACTACTGATAGCAAGAGGTACTGTATTTATACAGAAAAGTATATAGAGTCCCTTTGTCCCTTGTTCTTGTGTTAGCCATTGTTGGATATGCGGATGACGTATGGGATGAACCTTGTGCGTAGATATTAGGAAGGTGGTGTATAGCCCCTGCCTGGTTTCCAAGTAGCCTCATGAATATTTTATTCATGCAGTGTCAGTCTAAAGATTAAGTCATAGAACACTATTGTTCGGGAAAAACCCTCCTTCTGCACCCAGGCCTAGAACTAGGTAAAAGGTTCAGTCCATAAAAGGCGTTCAATCCTTAAAAGGCTCGTTAGTGTGTAATGTAGGGGAGGTGATGTAGGTGAAAGGGTATGATGTTACCCGGGCCTATATTAGGGTACCTATATGAAACATAACACCCACTCCTCTTCCGAATAGTCAATAATGATAAAAAATGCTAGTGGACTATTCTTTTTACTAGATAGTAGTGCATAGAACATTTTTCAATGAGCTTCATTAAAATCCTGTTTTAAAATCAAATTAAAAACAGTTTAAAAAGGTAAAAATTTAAAATTCTTGCTTTGAAAAATAGTTGTTTTGGATTTGTGACTTAAGCCACAGTCCTAATTGAGTTCGTTTATATAAGTTGAAAGTCTACAAGCGTCAAAAAGCCATGCTTTTCAGCGAGAGAGTGTCAATTTTCAGGAAGTGTTCCAAATTTAGTTAATTTTAGAGAAAAATGAAAATCCGAATTCTTTCCCAGCACACGATGAGCCAATTACAGATTAAATGTCCTGGCTGGGAGACGCAACATCATCGCTGCTTACTGCTGCAGGGGACGGTCCTTGTAACACCTCGCAGAGCACGTCAATGGAGCACAGATGATATTCGGTACTGCCAATGGCTGGTGTAGAGGCAGCCGGTGCTGCCGTCGATACCTCGGTGCTAATGGTGGAGCTAAAGCTTAACCCAGTTGTAAAAGGCACCTGCGGATTCTCGAGAAATGCGGCCACCAAGTTGGGAGTGCGCTGGGGACATTGCCGAGCGTGGGCTCTCAAGGGTTCCAGCCGGGTGTTCAAGTCCGCAGGCGTGTCCGTTGCAAGTGTCAGACAGAGGTCCAACACGCATTCTTCACCGCAAAACAGGCATCGAAGAACAGGTAAGATGCAGTCCATCCAGACTGGTCTAAACGATAGGAACCAAGAGGCGCTTAGTTCCCTTAGGCAAAGTGTGCCCAGATGTTGTACCATGCGTCCACGGTATTTCCGCTCCAGGAGCGCTTTAGCCATTTCGTTGGTAATTGGGCCGTCCTTTGCGTAGTAGGTAAATGACAATCAGGACTCCCGCTATTGATAGCAGGATCAGAGGTAGACCTCCGAAAATGCTTCCAAATACGGAGTGTATAAGGTTCGGGATAACTCTGAAAGGTGCTAAGAAGTCCTGACCCTATGGTCTTAAATAGGTGTACAATACCACTCGTGTCAGACATATTAAAGATACGACCCACCATTTCTGCAAAATGAATGGGGCAGTTTGTACATATAAGTGCCTGTATCTCACTCGAGGTCCTTGCGATTTGAAGTTCAAAGGTCTCTCGAGCGGAGGTTAAGGGTACGGTCTGCTGTAAATGCATGGCTTTCAGTCTGCTTAAAGTATCAATTTGTATAAAGGAAACATTCAACGAAGGCCATAACGGCGTCTCCCTGACTGTACTTGTTGGGGGAAACAATACTTGCATACAGCAAGTAACCCTGGAGTTCACAGTGACAAGATAGGCAATGCCCGGAAGCATACCACAGCAACCTTGATCGTTCAGCATCAAGTAACTCCCGTTCGAGAGCAGCTCGAATACCGGCTTAATCACGGCAGCTGGAGTCCCTTTCATGTGGCAGGACAAGTTTGCTATTGAACCATTACATGCTCCGTGCAATGTAATGTCCCGGCACATGAGAGAACCGCTCAAAGCGTTCTTGCAGTTAGTACCACTTAGAAACACTTCTCGATCCCCACTCCGGCATCGAAATCTATACGGTAAATCCTAGGATTCCCTAATGTACCCCTTACCCATCTTTTCATATTTGCCCGCCTGCCGTTGTTCAAGGCAATATTGAAACTGAAAAGTAGTGACCGGTAGAGTTATGTGGCCATGGATCAGCCAGTCAGTAGACGGCGCTTCCGCCACTGTAAATGGTAGTCGGTCCAATTTTTCAATATGCAACATTGTTTATTTAGCTCCCCTTTGTGCCATTTCAACCTGTTTATCTGTTAGATTATATTCCGAAAACAGAGACGTACTGTTTATAAAACGCCAAGGCACAAAGCTGCGCACAAAGATTGCAGCATCCAGCTCAATAACATGATAGAACGTAATTGAGATTGCCCGTGTTGTAGTATGGCCAAATCTTGTTCTAGGATGTCTATCGCAGAAGATACAATGTTGCCCAAAGAATATATTCTGGAGGACAAAGTTGTTAACCCATTGTCTACCACAGCCAATGATTTTTCTAAGTTAATACGGTCTATTTCCCGTATTCTGTCTGCGGCCTCTTGTTGTGATATTTTCCACTCTTCATTATAGGCAGCATAGATGCCAGCATATATGAAACGTATATGACGGTGCTTCCTGGGACCTAATAAAAAATCCCGAAGATCCATGTCTTGTGAGAGTAAGGTTAAGTGTTGTTTCACTTCTGTTAGTGTTGAGGTCTCTAGCCAATCAAGGCACAACTTCCCAACACTGTAGGATGTCACTACCCCTGGATGTTCTCTTTGTACATAACGTGGGTCTGGCCTGTGGATACTGTACCCTTATGAAATACCCAAGAATTGTTTATGACATATGTTTGTGTCTAAGGGCCAAACCACCCATTTTTCCCAATTTGGGTCTGATCTATTGTACTTTAAAATGTCATCTACTGTTGCCCCTTCCTGTGTAGTCGAATTTTTCCACCCTCCAATCTGTGATGGCTTTGGAAATCGAGGTGTGTTCAGGTCTTTTACCTTGGCTAAGCCAAGACAGGATGTCTGTTGCACAGTTTCGTTCAGAAATATCATCTGCTGTGGAATGAGGCATGCTCGAAATAGCGCTTCTGTTCCCTGGATTTGCCAGTCCCTAGAACCCCAGACTGATTTTAAGTCTATTGTGTCCTTCCATAGGTCAAAACCCTGTTCAGACAGTTGGGCAATAAAGGAAGCAGAGTAAATCTGTTTGTTTTTTGTCAACATAATTTTCAGTGCTGATGTTGGTATAACCTTATAATAGTATGACATTGGGTCAGTGGTGTTAAAACCTGAAAAATATGAAAATTTCTGTGCAAATGTCTGCGAACTACCCTTGGGTGGTGTAGGGCAATGTTCCCACTGATGGTACTCAAACACATTTCTAGGCGAAATAGATTTGTGCAGGAAATGATGACCATAATGTTGGTAACAGTACAACGTGTCATAGTCTGAATTACTTGCTAACATTTCAGTGTTCGGAAATGCAGCAGTATTTTCTAAATCAGACAACATGTTATTAACAGTGTCAGTGTCCCAATCATCAGAAAATGTACTGGAGGTAATGATATCACTTAATGAAATTTTAAATAAATGTGGAATTTTTAAAAGTTCAGTCGGACCGAATATTTCGAAATCAACCTTGTCCCAAACTATACCATCCGGTATAGGAACCGCTGTGATGTTCACTGATGACAAGTCTCTCTGTTCACGATGAGACGATTGATGTGGTTTTAAAATCAAATTAACTTTCGGGACTATAGAGCTCTGTTTAAGATATCGTCCATTAATAAGCATGCTAAAAGTTATCACTAAGCCTAGCCAGAAAAGAAAAAATAGAATCCCAGTAATTACCCAAAGCTCAATCCAAGGTGATACCAGGTAAGTCTTTTTAAGAAAGTTCAAAAAGTCTTTAGCTTGCTGTTTGCGTGATTTTTGGGCTGGCGTCGTTTCCGGCTCGCTTGGATCCAGGGAAAACGTATCAAAGTTCATGAAGTAGCCAGAAGCAGTTCGATCAATTGTAGGAATAGCATCGGGATTTGTTGAAATCGCATTTTGCTCTCGTCGAGGCATGTTGACGTAAACGTCTGTATTTGGTCTGATTGCAACTTGAGCGTTGTTTTGAGTTTCATTTTGTAGATGAACTTCAGGTTCAAGGGGAACGAGTTCCACAGCATTGTTGCTTAGTCCTTTATTCCGTACAAGAGGCTCTTCAAACGTGATGAGACTTTCTGTTTGAACTTCTTGTTTGTAGCGAGAGGATGGCGCCTGCTACTGTGGAGCCCACGAGGCCTACTGTTCAGTATTGGCCACATAGTGTGGTTTGATTAAGTCAATCGAGACAAATCTTTTCTCCTTTTTCCCGGCAAGGGGCGGCAAAAGAACAGTTCATGTTCCTTGAATTGCTAGGACAGGTACAGGCTTTCTGTATGATGGTCCAAATTCTTTCTTGTCCGCTATTTTCTCTCTGACCAGATCCCCGATCTTTGGGATCCAGACAGGTCTTGCCGTGTTTGCCTTAACTTCTTCAGTGGCGGTCTGTTTCTGGACAACGTTGCTTTGTTGGGTCCTGGATGCATTTAAATCCTGTAAAACAGCCAAACGATCATCAATATCAAATGGTTTCTCATCTGCCACTGTCCCTTCATATTCAAGATCAGTTACCCACATTCTTGTCCCAAATAGGACCTCATATGGAGTGACACCCCCTAGAGAATTTCTTGGCTGGTTGTTTAGAGCTCTTTTTACCCCATAAAGGTGACTGACCCAACTACCGCCCTTGCCTAATACCCTAGCTGTTAAAGATTGATTTAAGTCCCGGTTTTTCCTCTCCACAACCGAATTTCCCTCAGGATGGTACAGAGAGGAGTACCGCAGTGCAACGCCCGTACTTTTCATGGCCTCTTTGTAAGCACGAGAGCTAAACGCCAGGCCACGGACAGAATGTAACGTGCCAACTGCGTATGTCCCGATAAAGACTCGCAAATCTTTTATAACAGTTCGAGCGTCAGCCGAGCGCTGAGGCCAAACCCATAGGAATTTTGAGCAGGAATCCACTGCAACCATGATATACTTGTAAGCCCCATCAGATTGTAAGGGGCCGCAATGGTCCAGATGCACACATGCGAGAGGTTTGTCAGATATTAGTAATGGTGTCTGCGCCGGGCGTGCTCTGGTGGAGCCTTTCATCTGTTGACAGATGTCGCATTTCAAGACATAGTCTTTAGTTTGCTTTGTTAGACCGGGCCACCAATAGCGCTGTTTCAACAATCAAATAGTCGCTGTAACGCCTGTATGTGCAGAGCCCAAACCCTCGTGTGCTGCTAGTATTAAACCTTGCCTACGATCCATATTTGGTATTACTCTGTCCCCCACTCCAGGAATCTGAGCAAATGGAATGTTGTTTGCATCTAACTTGTAGGAGTAGTTGAGTGGAAATTCTTTTGGTACTGCACCGCTGTTCTTGCTCGAAGTAATGACAGCGACCATAATCTCACCGTCTATCCTCGTTTTTGAACGAGTGATTGCAGCTACGGAAGCTGTGCGTACAGCCCCCTTTGCGGCTTCGTCAGCCAATGAATTCCCTTCAACGTGAACGCCATCACGCTGATGACTCAGTGTGTGTATCACGTGAGCCCTTGGTAGGTCGTTTTTAAACTCCACTACTTGTTCCCATAGCATTTTATGCTTAATTGTGCCACCTTTCGCGTCCTTAAACCCGTTTAGTTCCCAATGATGTAGATACTCATTGTATGACTGCACACAGTAAAAGGAATCACACACAATTAGTGTGGGGAATTCGTGATCCGTATTTACAAGTGCCAGTATCAGTGCTTTTAATTCTGCCAACTGAGTCTCCTAGAGATTGCGTTTTGGTGCAACTTGGATGGAACTTCCCATCCCGCATGCGACCTTTAACGATTGCACACGCTGCGCTATATTGTTGCTTACTTCCTACGGCCGGTTGAGCAGATCCGTCAGTGTAAATAATATATTCATACTGATCTAGAGGCAAAATTTCATTAGGTAGAGGATATTCTTGTTCGTAATGCAGAAATGCTTGTGTTTTTAGACTTGGGTCAAATCTGTATTCAACGTCCGTTGCAGTAAGAGAATTAGCCCATTGTATCCATCTCGGATGTAAGGCTTTAGCATTTGGAATGCTTGCCTTTGTAACAGCTTCTAAAGCTGGTACGGGGGTCACGACAATTATGCGTTTCCCCTGAGCCAGTGCTCTTTCTCTTGCTACAGCGGTCTGAACTGCTGTCAGGATTTTTTCAGTTGAAGTGAAACGCATTTCTGCGTTTGTGTACAGGTGTGATTTGTATGCGATTGGTAGGGTTTCTCCTTCATTGAAGGTTAAATAAGTGTACCCGCATTGACCCGCTATTACACGGATCACCAAGTTGCGTATGTTTACGCGTGTCTGTGAGTGTTTGGAAGCAATCATGTCTTCTTGTGATGAACGTAGGATATTTGAATGTTCCTGTGTCCAATGTTTGACTGAAAAGTCAGGTTTTGTTAAGTCGTAGAAAGGTTTTACTTTTTCTGCGTGATCTAAAATGTATGTTCTGCCAAACTTTAGGAATCCCAGTATTGATTGTAGATTTTTTTATGATTTTGGAGGCTGGAGCAGCGCACACTTTTCTAAAAAGTTAGCTGCCAGGCTTTTCCCTTCACTTGAAAGCTCGTATCCTAAAAATAGGAGGTGGGCTATTTTTGATTTTTTTAAACTAAATTTGTAGCCCTCAGAGGCGAATCCCATAATAATGGTGCTCACCCTGGTCAAGTGCTTTTTTAAGTCATCGTCCGTCAGATAAATATCATCCACATAGGACAATGCTTCCTCATCAAAATTTTGGAGTAACTCTGTTACTCTTGCTGGGAATACCCCCGGGCTGTTCTTATACCCCTGGGGGAGACGACAAAATTGCCGCTGGGACCCCAACGCTGAGAATGCGGTCAAATACCTGCTTTCAAGCGCTATATTTTAGCATAAAAATTCATTTGAGATATCTAATGTAGTTTTGTATTTCTTCTGCACAATGTTATTCATTAATGCGGCACTGTGTGCATTTTGGACAGCGAACGTCTTTGTGCATGAGTTTAAATGTCTGTAATCTAAGACTAGACGATATGTGTTGTCTGGTTTTGATACAGGAAACAAAGGATTGTTCATTGGTGAGGTGCATGTTTCAATCACCCCTTGGTATTCAGTTGATCTAAGATCTCCCTGTCTTGTTTTTTAGCTTCTTGCTTTATTGGGTATTGCCTCTGAGCATTTGGTGAAACTTTTAACGGGATCACGTGGTGGGTTGAATCCTCATCCCAACCAGCATGATTTTTGCATAGTGCTGGAGCTAGGGCAATCGCCCACTCCTGTGCATAAGCATGTTTAAGGTGTATGGGAACGAGGTCGGAGAATGATGGAAAAATTACATTTTCTCCCCTGGGGCACTCCATGACGAATGTTGGCGGCCAATCTTGTTCTGCTAATAGGATGTCATAACCGGATGACAGATTTTCCCAAAAGAGACCTTTGACTTTCCTGGGCTTGTCCCCCTCCATTTGGAGTGTTATTTCGTGTAACTTATGTGGGACGCTCATCCTGGTGTCTGGTGTTTCCACCGTGATGTAATCATTCAAGTCCGCTGTCACCAGAAATTCCTTCAGGTTCCGGCAAGCTATTGTTACTTCTGCCGCACTGTCTAGCATCGTCAGAGCCCATTCCCCGTTCAGAAGCTGCGTCCTCAGAATTCTGGGCATGTCTGATCTTTATATTGAAAAAAGCCACGGGTCCAAAGTATTTCAGAGAGGTCAAGAATGAGAACTAGGTCCACTTACCCAGTATCTGGGGGAATCCCTTTTTAAGGACAGTTCCCCTCACACACCAAATGTGTCATGCTTCATCATAGGGGTACCTCCTCGCGTTAGGGACCTAGTCCCTATGCGGGCTACAACCCCCTCTCTACGAGGGAGGAGCACAGGGATGTTTTATTTCTGGTACAACGGGTGTGCTAAAACCCTATGTGAGCTTGGTGTGGTAAAATGGGGCAGTACTGGTGTGTGTATTCTAAAACTGGCTACGGGGTTAGCTAAGTGGCAACTTTATTCCGCTACCCAGTGTCAGGATTAAAAAAAATCAAACAGCATATGACACGGATAACACTATCAGGAGCGACTGTGTCCATACATGACCAACATGTTTCGGCCTGGAGACCTTTTGTAGTGTAGCGGCCTTCGTCAGGGTCGGTTAATCAGCTACTGCGATTTAAACTTGAGTGTGTATTAGTGCTCATAAACCAAGATAACGTGCGATAATGAAAATCAAAAAGGTTGTATACTGAACCAGTTAGGTATCTGTTCAGTATGTTCACTGTATAACCTGTAGTAAGAAACAGAAACAGCATATAATATGTTCATACATATTCAATGTGCGTATGTATAGTGGACTATGGCTCAAATTGATCCTCTCATGAATAAAAACAATTAGAAAACATTGAAGCATACAATCAAAAATGTATTATAGATGTAAGACTCACCACTGTTGGTTATCGAGTTCTCTACATCAGTCCTGGCATACTAGCCACGTGGTACATGCGCCGAACCTATCAAAGAAGGTTCATTGTGTGTTTAAAATGGAATCAGGAGTCCAAAAGGGGGAAAATTAGAGTAGAAGGGAGAACGCATTGGCAGCGCTTAGAGATAGTGTCATGTCTATAAAGAGCCAGGAGGAATAAACCGTCTCATTCTTACTAGTATGGCTTCCGACTTCCAACCAAGCAGCTAGGGTGGACATAAGGGGCACATACAAGTGTCCGGAGGATGATCAAACCAGGTGGGGGCGGGACCTTCTAGATGAAGGTGGTGGTGTGCCTGGAGTTACATCGGAACTGGGGCTCTGCAGTGTATCGTAGTCACATGGTTGTGGACCCAAATTGTGGGGGACCAACAAGGTGTGAGACCGGGAGCTCGGTTGGGATAAAAAGGGTTATAAGGCAGGCAAAACCACATGTAAGCTGTAGCGGGTATTAGAAGGTGAAAGCGTGTCTCATGCGGGAGCACGCTAGTGGAAAGAGATAGGAAGATCGTCTATATGGCGCCAGGGGCAGTGGGAGGTGACACGGAGCCCCAAGTTGAGAGACACCCGAGTACGGGAGTGAGGAGCGCTGGGTGGCGCCGTGCGGGTAACGCTGACCGACCGCTTAGGTCTGCGAAGAAGGGTACTTACCGCGGGATAGCGGCATCTGGTCCGGGAGGCACACGTCCTAGGACTGGGAACCATTGAACCGTTGTGCGCCCGAATAAGTAGTACCAGATGAATTGGATACCGGTGTGTGACCGGAAATGGAGTAATCATGGGAATTGTAGTCCACGCAGCCTCAGGAGAAGTATGATTGGATCTGAGGCTGGCCCTGCGTGTAACATCCCGAAGTGTGATAACAGCTCAGTCACCAGTAAGAATGGCCGGGGGCAGGCACAGGGATAGTGTGACAAAACCAGAAACAGACATAACTGGAGTGGAGCCTGGAGATATGGACACAGTCGCTCCTGATAGCGTTATCCGTGTCATATGCTGTTTGATTTGTTTTTAATCCTGACACTGGGTAGCGGAATAAAGTTGCCACTTAGCTAACCCCGTAGCCAGTTTTAGAACACACACACACACCAGCACTGCACCATTTTACCACACCAAGCTCACATAGGGTTTTAGCACACCTGTTGTACCAAAAATAAAACATCCCTGTGCTCCTCCCTCGTAGAGAGGGGGTTGTAGCCCGCGTAGGGACTAGGTCCCTAACGCGAGGAGGTACCCCTATGATGAAGCATGACACCTTTGGTGTGTGAGGGAACTGTCCTTAAAAAGGGATTCCCCCAGATACTGGGTAAGTGGACGTAGCTCTCATTCTTGACCTCTCTGAAATAATTTGGACCCGTGGCTTTTTTCAGTGTAATGATTTAAGAGTGGGGAGTTGGCTCACGCTGGTCCTTAAATCTCCCTAAGCCCCCTTGTGTGAATTCATTTAAGCGCAGTGGCTCAGTTGCGGGCTTTGTTTCATTCCCTCTTTCCTTCACGCTACTTTAGAACGCTTTGGACACTACACATCAACACAATATACGCTTTGATAGATTAACAACAAATCATGGCGGAACGAACAGGTTTATCCTTTGACGATGCAGTAGTATTAGACATTCTTACTACCCCTAGCATCTTAGATGCACCCTCAACACATACTATGATTACGTCAGATGAGTGGAGCAAACTCACGAACCTTAAGCGACTGCATATTCGAACCACTACATATGGGTCCATTATGACTGAATACCTACGGGGAAACTGTGCCCCTACAGGACTCATTGTTACTAATGCCCCTAGGCTATTCTTAGATAATCCATCCTTCTTGAAAGACTGGTCCCTCATTGCATGGCGGTGCACAAGGGACTGGCTTATACTGATCATAAGTACAGCAAAGAAGGAAGCGGAGAATATCTTGATCCAAATCCAGACATTGGAGTCTGAGATTAAGACAATTATTGGCGCAACCGTCTTCAAGAAAAACTTAGACAATACGAACAAGACCACTAAAGAATACAAAGACTCCCTCCTCACGAACAAAATCACGAAATTCAAGAAAGATTTGGCGAAGTTTGCCATGGAGAAGGTATATCCCTACACCGATGCATCCTACCAACCCCCAGAATATCATAGGGCAGGAAGAAGGTACGGATCGAACTATTCGTCTTCAGACAGAGAGGATACCTCCAGCGACTCAGACACTAACTCAGGCAATAGCAACCAAGGAGCCCGTTACCAGAACCAAAAGAAGTAGCATGGACCACAAGGAGGACCCCACACCACCCAATGGTGGCCACCGAATCCATGGAACTATCCCCCTTTTCCTCTGTTTGGCCAAAACCACCCTGGCTCACTGATGGGATTCCACCAACAGCCGCAAGCAGGTTACAACCAGCCTTTTTTAGGGCAAGGCCGGGGACGCTCCAGAGGACGGCGGCGGTCCCAACAACAGGTACACTGGAGCTCGACTCAGAGAAACACCAGGAGCATGACGAAAACAACACAACCGCAAGCAGGCCCGAGCAGGGATCCAGTCTAATAGTTAACCTGAGCAAACGTGAATTAACTCTTGATGAAGTTTCGGTACTCAACCGTGTATTAGGTTTCGTACCCACGAATAATGGAGATCCCTTCCTGATTCAACAAGAGGTACATCAATTTTTCAGGAAGATTAGACTTCACTTTTTCTTTGCAGATAAGAGTCCCTCCTTGCCCGACATGGAGAATAGGAACACTAACTTGCGACCCAAGTCGACCTTCAACCCACCGATCGGCACAATTCCAACTGAAGTGCCAACGTTTGAGAAAGCAGTTCTGAAAGACCTGAACCCCGATCTCTCCACGCCCCAGAGGACCTATCATAACCTTCCGAAACGCGAGCAACAAGCGCTACGCAACCTGACTTTGGACAAAACCATCACCATCAAACCCACCGATAAAGCCGGTGCTACTGTAATACTGGATACCGACATTTATAGAGCTGAATGCATCCGTCAATTAAGCGTTGAGACCTCCTATTGGCGTCTGGAAAAAGACCCCACAGAAAGGATCACAGAGACCATCACGATCATGACCAAAGAAGCCTGTGATAATGGGTGGATCACCTCAAAAGAAGCTGACTTCCTTTGCACCAAGACACCGGTGACCCCTTATTTCTACGACTCCCTAAAATTCATAAACCACAGAGACCACCGCCTGGGAGACCTAATTTTTCAGGAATTGGTTCTGCTCTAGAGCCTTTGTCGCAGTTTGTTGATTTCTTCCTGCGACCGCTAGTGAGCAAGATGCCCACATATCTCAAAGACACCACAGATGTTTTACGTCTTCTGGACGGGCTGCCTTTTGATCCAAATACAAACTACCTGGTTTCTTTTGATGTAGAATCACTATACACCTGTATCCCGCAAGACCAGACTCTAGAAACAATAGAGAAACTACTCACATCGCAACCCCCAGAAACCATCACACCGCTTCCCTTCATCATGAACTGTGCGACAATGGCTATGAAAGAGAATTTCTTTCAATTTGAGACGCAATTATACCTGCAGATATCGGGGACTTCCATGGGCAGGACCTTCGCTCCAAGTCTAGCGAACCTGTACATGCACGAGTTCGAAGAAGGTGTTGTCCTTGGGTGAGACAATCCTTTCCTCGCACACATCGTCTGGTGGAAGAGGTATATTGATGATATTCTCGTGATCTGGCGAGGGGATGATGTCACGACTAAAAAGCAACCTGCTTGACAGGCATTATCCAGCGGCCCTAGTTAAAAAAGCTGTAAAACGTGCACTCAATAACAACCGAGAATCTCTGCTGGACCACTCCAGGACTAAAGATACACCTTCCGAACTGGTATGCGTCAACACCTTTAGTCCCATGTCTCACACAGTCAAGAAGTCAATACTACGTAACTGGGACATTCTTAACAAAGGCCAGATGTCCCTCAAGAAACCTCTCTTTGCCTTCAAGAGAGAGCGTAACCTACGAGACTGCCTTGTACACACACGACCACCCCCCAACACCACCTCTAGACCCAACACCCTCTGGAATCTTCCTGATGTCCAAGGACATTACCCTTGTGGCTCTTGCACAGTGTGTGCTCAAACGAGAGTCACCAAGTACATAGACATAGGCACACAAAGGCCGTGGGTGCTCCAACACCACACCAACTGCAACAGTGAGCGGGTGGTGTACCTTATTACCTGCCCCTGTGGTTTAAGGTATGTGGGTATGACTACCAGGAAGGTACGCACCCGCATACTTGAGCACAAGAGCACCATAAGATGTGGTAAACAAATGACGAGACTTACCAAACATTTCCTAGACAAGCAACACAGAGCTGACTCGCTCACTTGGACAGTGCTGGATAAACCTAATCTCAATTCAACCACTCCTGGTCTGGCGACTAAACTTCTTCGACTCGAGCAGAGATGGGTGTACAGATTGGGCACTGCCAACGTTGGTCTTAACGATGACATCCCCTGGCTAGCCTTGTCTTAATTGTCTCCTGGGCGACCATCATCCAGGTACCCCTTTACCTCTCAGCGTTGGTAGCAGGACATTCACACCTTGCAACCACCTATACTCCCCTTACTGATGCTTCTCCGAACCCAGGCTGGACTAACATGACACCCTGCCACCCTCAGCGTTGGTAGCAGGACATTTATACCTTGCTACCACCCATACTCCCCTTTATTGATGTTTCTCCATATCCAGGTTGTACCAACAGGACACCCCACCACTCCCTCCTTTTTCTGTCCAGCCCCCGTGGGATGCACGGCCTCTATCCCGTTTTATTAGACACATGTGATACTCTTCGCATGCCGACAATTAGCTCCCACCAGCTCCCCAGTGTTATCGATCCAGTATGGTTTTAACTGCACTGCGGCCAGCCTTTATCTCCAGGCTCCACTCCAGTTATGCCTGTTTCTGGTTTTGTCACACTATCCCTGTGCCTGCCCCCGGCCATTCTTACCGGTGACTGAGCTGTTATCACACTTCGGGATGTTACACGCAGGGCCAGCCACAGATCCAATCATACTTCTCCTGAGGCTGCGTGGACTACAATTCCCATGATTACTCCATTTCCGGCGGATTTCCAGTCACACACCGGTATCCAATTCATCTGGTACTACTTATTCGGGCGCACAACGGTTCAATGGTTCCCAGTCCTAGGACGTGTGCCTCCCGGACCAGTTGCCGCTATCCCGCGGTAAGTACCCTTCTTCGCAGACCTAAGCGGTCGGTCAGCGTTACCCGCACGGCGCCACCCAGCGCTCCTCACTCCCGTACTCGGGTGTCTCTCAACTTGGGGCTCCGTGTCACCTCCCACTGCCCCTGGCGCCATATAGACGATCTTCCTATCTCTTTCCACTAGCGTGCTCCCGCACGAGACACGCTTTCACCTTCTAATACCCGCTACAGCTTACATGTGGTTTTGCCAGCCTTATAACCCTTCTTTTTATCCCAACCGAGCTCCCAGTCCCACACCTTGTTGGTCCCCCACAATTTGGGTCCACAACCATGTGACTACGATACACTGCAGAGCCTCAGTTCCGATGTAACTCCAGGCACACCACCACCTTCATCTAGGAGGTCCCGCCCCCACCTGGTTTGATCATCCTCTGGACACTTGTATGTGCCCCTTTTGTCCACCTTAGCTGCTTGGTTGGAAGTCGGAAGCCATACTAGTAAGAATGAGATGGTTTATTCCTCCTAGCTATTTATAGACATGACACTATCTCTAAGCGCTGCCAATGCGTTCTCCCTTCTACTCTAATTTTCCCCTTTTGGACTCCTGATTCCATTTTAAACACACAATGAACCTTCTTTGATAGGTTCGGCGCATGTACCACGTGGCTAGTATGCCAGGACTGATGTAGAGAATTCGATAACCAACAGTGGTGAGTCTTACATCTATAATACATTTTTGATTTTATGCTTCAATGTTTTCTAATTGTTTTTATGCATGAGAGGATCAATTTGAGCCATAGTCCACTATACATATGCACATTGAATATGTATGCACATATTATATGCTGTTTCTGTTTCTTACTACAGGTTATACAGTGAACATACTGAACAGATACCTAACTGGTTCAGTATACAACCTTTTTGATTTTCATTATCGCACGTTATCTTGGTTTATGAGCACTAATACACACTCAAGTTTAAATCGCAGTAGCTGATTAACCGACCCTGACGAAGGACGCAACACTACAAAAGGTCTCCAGGCCGAAACATGTTGGTCATGTATGGACACAGTCGCTCCTGATAGCGTTATCCGTGTCATATGCTATTCGATTTGTTTTTAATCCTGACACTGGGTAGCGGAATAAAGTTGCCACTTAGCTAACCCCGTAGCCAGTTTTAGAACACACACACACACCAGCACCGCACCATTTTACCACACCAAGCTCACATAGGGTTTTAGCACACCCTTTGTACCAAAAATAAAACATCCCTGTCCTCCTCCCTCATAGAGAGGGGGTTGTAGCCCGCGTAGGGACTAGGTCCCTAACGCGAGGAGGTACCCCTATGATGAAGCATGACACCTTTGGTGTGTGAGGGGAACTGTCCTTAAAAAGGGATTCCCCCAGATACTGGGTAAGTGGACGTAGCTCTCATTCTTGACCTCTCTGAAATACTTTGGACCCGTGGCTTTTTTCAGTGTAATGATTTAAGAGTGGGGAGTTGGCTCACGCTGGTCCTTAAATCTCCCTAAGCCCCCTTGTGTGAATTCATGTCTGATCTTTATGCCTGCAACTTTCTTTTTCTTAAACTGTGGTTTTGATTTTGGTTTGTTATCTTTTTTGGAAGTATAGTCTTGAGCGTGCTGTCTCTGGACTTTGTACGCTCCTCTTTGTGTTCTGACCGTCCTTCTCTCTCTCTGAGTTTTTCGTTGAGCCCTGAAAGGAACGAGAGGAACGTGTATCACTATCCTGATACCTGTCAGGTTTCCTAATATTATCCCTATTCCTGAGGTTATACCTCTTTTCAGAGGGCTCCTGTGGAGGAGATCTACCTCTGGATTGAGATCTGTTTTTAAAGTTTTGTTGTTTTTTATTATCCCACTTCTGCTTTGTGGTGTCCTTTTCAGGACTGCCCATCAGTTGTGGTTTTAATGCTTTCCCACCCAAACTGCCTCTGCCTAATTCTGCATATGCAGTTTCAATTATTTTGGGCAGTTCGTGTTGTTGATCCAACGGACTGAACTCCGTAAGGCGTTGGCAGATTGCCACTGAAGCTGCTTCCCCTTTAATATTAGCTAGTATTATGGCTGATACCTGGTCATAGTTATTTAATAACTTCATCCCTAAGTTTAGGGCAGGTTCTGCTCCGTACTCATTTTGTATTTGTCTTAATACGTCTGGTACTACTGCTAATGAAGGAATACTATGAGTCCTGGTATATATGGCAGCAAAGACTGTACCCCAAGAGGTGCAGTCCTCTACTTGTGGTGTTATCCCCTTGGGCAAGCAGATTGTTAACATTCTGTGTTTTTCAAATGGGGTAGTATTCGGAAATACTGCCTCTAGCTGAGTTATTTTCTGAGCTACCCAGAATGACATTTGTTCACGTTTCGTGGGCATTTTGCCCATTACTGCGTGTAATGTTTGTGGTGTAATTTTAGTTGCTGTACCCTGAAACTGAGTTCCAGTTGTTGCAGCTGATGTTGATTGGACTGTGAAAGTCCTCATGACATACTGTGTCAGGTTTCTGTAGATTTTGATTAAATCCTTGTGTTGTAAGAGTAAGTCTGGCTGTTGCATTGTGTCAATGTCAGAATGTGGTGTGTAGGCCGCTAATATTGGCCATGTTGCACCGTCTCCTCCGAGTGGACCTAATCTTGCTCTGTGTCTTATATGGGGTAGGGCGCCTTTAAACCAGTATAGGTGTTCCTGGTAAGTGAGTGGAATTTCTATGTCCTCGCAGGGACCGTATTCCTGTGGTGCATCTCCTTCTATATAGTAGTGAAATGTCTGTGTTACTGCATTTGCTGCTGGGAATGTAACCCACGAATAAAAAATCTCTGTTTTGTTTGATTCGTGTGCCTCAATAACGAAAGCTACTAAGCCACCCCTAGAAGCTAAACCATAGTCCATTAGTTTCAGGGTGATAGTGCGTCTGAATTTTTGTGCAATTTGTATTGCATTTGTATCTTCCTCCTCGTCCGTGAGGGGGAGTGCTTGCTGTAGTGGGTCTAAGACCGGGGTAGTAGTCATCGTGTATAGAACACAGACTAATGTTTTAAGGAAACTATGATAAGGTGTTATGCACAATTTTTAGGAACAAAATGTCCTACAAGCTTGATTAACCAACAGCCAATAAATTGGATTTCTCGCCTACTCAGCTGTGGCGGAGTTTGTGCCCACCCACTCCAGACGTCTCTGGCGTTTTGTGAGTAGGGGCCTCTGAGAATAGCACGACTGAACTACTCAGATTCTACTGTTAAATAAGAGTCCAACCATCGTTGGGCGCCATGTCATGTAGTTCCTATAGTACCCATGCAGGACCTGCGCGTTTGGATAACATAAACTGTGGGCTTGGTGGCAGGCTGATTCTGTACATCCCCACCGAGAAATGTTAGCCTGTTTGCAAGAGCTAGCTCACAGTGCCACTAGTGTCTCCTCTTATCGGGGAGAGATTAGTTTCTGGCAACCTCAGAACATGACAACCCTGATCCCACAAGATCGTGGAAACAAAGTACTACTTTTCGCTCAGTCACTCGTGCTCATTTAGTTTATCTCAGAGGTACACAGAATAAACAGTCTGGGCGTTTCAATAAGGATTTATTGAACAGTTGTTATTCTCGTGTAAAGTATATGAGCTAAAACAACCATTAGACAGTAGCAGAGATATATGATTAGCAGTGCTATGAATATAAAAGGACAGTACAGTTCTATCATCTTGCAATAAGCATGAATAAATACATGAATATAAAATGCATTGATAAAAGCGAGTGCGTACTCCTACGATGCCTATTTAGATGTACCTAAGTGTACCTAGCATGTGAGTAGATGTGAAGCCAAGAATCCCTCTAGGATTTAGTCGAACCCCATTACCTGAAGTGTGAATGTAGGAGCCTCTCCTGGTCTCGAGCTGGACACCCCGCAAGGGATGTTCAGACCACTGTCGGCTGGAGCGTCTGCATGCAGGAGCCTCAGCGTCTCTGGTCAGTGTGTCGGCCTGGAAGGCTCGTTCCCTCTAACTACTGATAGCAAGAGGTACTGTATTTATACAGAAAAGTATATAGAGTCCCTTTGTCCCTTGTTCTTGTGTTAGCCATTGTTGGATATGAGGATGACATATGGGATGAACATTGTGCGTAGATATCTGAAAGAGACACGTTAGTGACAGATTCCTTACCTTAGAATATCCCCAGGCGTCAGGCTGGATCCGGAAAGTTTTTGCGTAGCAGTACCCTTGCGCGTCGGTAGGCGGCGTCGTGCGGCTCCGCGTCTGTCGTCGGCGTCGTGATCGCCGGGATGACGTCGCGGGCAGTACTTAGATGCCGCCCCTGCGCGCTGGCGTCAGTTCTTCTTTTCCGCGCCAGCAAGCGCAGATCCGGGAAGAGCAGTGCCCTGGTCATTTTTTGACCATACTTTTTGGTGAATTTTTTCACTGTTTTCTCATCTATCAAGGTGTCGTAGGGATGCCCGGTTTCAAACGTTGCGGCGCCTGTGCGCGGATGATGTCCGTCACCGACCCGCATTGGGAGTGTCTCTTCTGCCTCGGCCGAGGCCACGACACGGAGTCTTGTACCGACTGCCAGGCCCTCAACCCGAAAGCTTTGCGAGAGCGGTCTCGAAAGCTCCTCGAGGCCCGGCATTCGGCTCCGCGGAAGCCCCGGTCGCGTGAGAGGTCCAGGGGTCGATCGCGGAGTCCACACCGGTCGTCGGCGTCGAAGTCTTCTTCGTCCGGTGAAGTCGAAACACAAGAAGTCCAAAAAGCATCATCGCTCTAGGACTTCGCCTCGCCGGTCTCGCGGCTCGGCTGAGGCCCCTCCCGGCACCGTCCCCGCGGCCCCGGACATGCCTGTGGAGTCGCCCCCGCTATACCCGCCCTTCCCGGGTTCGGGGCGGATCCGGCCAAAGTGCAGGAATTCCTGTCGGCCATGGCCCGCCTCTTCGGGCCTCCAGGCCCCTCCGGTGCGCCTTCGGGCCCCGCGGGCCCTGATGGGGTTGCTCCGGCGTCGCCGACGGCTCCGGCCCCGGCGTCGCCCGTGCCTCCAGCCTCGATCTCGGCTCCGGCTTCGGCCCCGGCCTCGATCCCGGCTCCACAACCCCCATCGACGCCGGTCGACCTAACGACACCTCCGCCGGCGCCGATGTCTCCGGTGCCGTTCTCGACGCCGCCCTGGGCTTCGGGCGGCGTCGTCCCCCAGTTCCTTCCGGCTCCGGACATGGATCCGGACCGATGTCGCTCGACGCCGGTTCCGGCGCCGATGGGACCTTGGATCCCAACTTTCCCTCCTCCTCCTTATTTTGAACCAGAGGAGGACCAGGTGGACTGGGAGGGGTCTGATGACCCTCTGACATGACGGTGTCAGTACGATGAGGACTGGACAGAGAGTCTAGGGGAGGCCAGTGGTCTGGATACTTCCCCTGACACTGGCATGCTGTCTCCTCCCGTGGCTACGGAGGAGGGAGCCAATTTTGGTACGGTGTTGCGTAGGGCAGCTGGGGCCTTACGTCTCCAACTCCCTACTTTGACGGTCAAGCCTAACATCTTGACAGAGGTGCTTCAGCCGGCAGCCTCCTCTGCGGAGACTGTGCTGCCGTTTAACAACGCCCTCACTGACGTTCTTTTGGGCGCCTGGTCCAAGCCCAACACAGGGGCTCCTGTGGATCGGAACGTGTCACGACGCCATCGCCCAGCTCCGGGCGACCCCTGTTTCTCTCTGTCCACCCCACTCCTGAGAGCTTGGTTGTCCAAGCCTCTGCTTCCCAAACCGCCTTCCCTACCGCTCCTCCGGATAGGGAATCCAAACGCCTGGATCAGTTTGGGAAGAAGGGTTTTTCTTCCTCCAGTGCTGGCTTGCGGTCCGTTAACACCGCTTGTCTTTTGGGCCGATATACCCATTCCCTGTGGGATTCGGTGGCGGATGTTTTGCCCCAGTGTCCTGAGGAGGTCCAGACACTGCTTTCCCGCGCCATTGCAGAAGGAAGGGATGCGGCTAAATACACAATACGTTGTGGCCTTGACACCGCCGACTCGCTGGGCAGGTCTATTGCAACGACGGTGGCGCTCAGACGCCACGCCTGGCTGAGAACCACTGGTTTTTCAGGGGATGTCCAGAATACTCTCATGGACATGCCCTTTGATGGAGTCGGTCTTTTTGGGTCCAAAGCAGACCATGCGTTGGAGCGCTTTAAGGACTCGCGGGCTACTGCCAAGTCCCTGGGCCTTTCTGCTACACGCCCTCTGCTGACTTCTGCTTTTCGCCCCTATCGTGGCCACGGTAGGGGCGCCCCTTCACGTCAGCAGCCCAGCCACCGGCCCGCGCAGCAGGCGTCTTCGCGTGGCCGAGGACGTGGATTCCGCCGTGGCGGATCGGGCAACCAGCGTGCGGGTCAGGCCACCACCTCCAACCCGTCCGCGGCCTCCAAGCCCTCCTAGTCCCTCCTTTCAGGTACACAGCACGCCAGTTGGGGGCAGGGTCCGCCATCCCCTTCCCCACTGGCGTACCATCACCTCGGACAGGTGGGTCTTGGACATTGTCCGAAGGGGCTACTCCCTCCCCTTCGAGACCACCCCCCAGCCATGCCACCTCAATTCCACCGCATGTCAGGGGATCACTTGGTGCTTCTACAGAAGGAAGTCACGGCCCTCTTGACCAAGAGGGCCATCGAGCGTGTTCCGACCCCAGAAGTAGGGCGTGGTTGCTACTCCCACTACTTTCTGGTGCCCAAAAGGACAAGGAGGACATGCGTCCTATCTTGGACCTCCGGAACGTCAATCGCTTCCTCCGGAAGGAGAAGTTCAAGATGCTCACCCTAGCTCAGGTCTTGACTGCCCTCGACCCTGGAGACTGGTTGGTAGCGTTGGACTTGCAGGACGCATATTTCCACATCCCCGTCCTGCCGGCCCACCGGCGTTACCTTCGGTTCACGGTAGGCCCCGAGCATTTTCAGTTCACCGTGCTCCCCTTTGGCCTTACCAGTGCCCCTCGGGTGTTCACGAAAGTGATGGCGGTGGTCGCAGCTCATCTGCGCCGGGCAGGGGTTTCAGTCTTCCCCTACCTCGACGACTGGCTGCTGAAGGCGGGCTCGTCCCAGGCAGTCGTCTCCCACCTCCAGACTACGGCCGAACTCCTGCACTCGCTGGGGTTCTCCATCAATGTGCCAAAGTCGCATCTGATTCCTTCTCCACAGCTCCTTTTCATCGGAGCGGTTCTGGACATGACGCAGTTTCGGGCCTATCCTCCCGAACGGCGAGTCCGGGATATTCAGGCTATGATTCCAATCTTTCAGCCTTTATCCTGGGTTTCGGTACGGATGACCCTGAGGCTGCTGGGCCTCATGGCCTCCTGCATCCTGCTGGTCAATCATGCCAGATGGCATATGCGGGCTCTGCAGTGGGACCTGAAGTTCCAGTGGGCGCAGCACCAGGGCAACCTGTCCGATCACGTCCAGATCTCGGAGGGGACTGCAAGACAGTTGCAGTGGTGGCTCTCGAACCGGCAATGGGTCATGGGCAGATTCCTCTCCCTTCCCCAGCCAGAGCACACAGTTGTGACGGACGCATCCCTTCTGGGATGGGGCGGTCACATGGGAGAGGCGGAGATCAGAGGCCTCTGGTCTCCGGCGGAGTCCCGGCTCCATATCAACATTCTGTAGCTCCGGGCGATCCGACTTGCACTCAAGGCATTCCTTCCCTCTGTCAAAGGGAAGGTAGTGCAGGTGTTCACAGACAACACCACCGCCATGTGGTACTGCAACAAACAGGGCGGGGTGGGGTCTTGGACCCTTTGTCAAGAGGCTCTGCGCCTCTGGACATGGCTGGAACATCAGGGCATGTTCCTGATGGTTCAACACCTGGCAGGTTCCCTGAACGCCAGGGCGGACGAACTCAGCCGCAGGTGCATGATGGATCACGAATGGCGTCTTCACTCGGAAGTGGCGCAAGGACTCTTTCTACAATGGGGAGAGCCTTGGTTAGATCTATTCGCCACCGAAGAGAACGCGCAATGTCATCAGTTCTGCGCGTTGGAATTTCCAAGGCGGCACTCGCTCGGAGACGCTTTTCGTCACGAGTGGAGTTGCGGTCTGTTGTACGCCTTTCCGCCTATACCACTTCTACCCAGAGTGTTGAAGAAGATTCGGCACGACCGGGCCCAAGTCATTCTTGTGGCTCCGGACTGGGCTCGAAGAGTTTGGTATCCCGAGCTACTCAATATGAGCGTAGATCCCCCGATCCGTCTGCCTCTTCGGGAGGATCTTCTGTCGCAGCAGCAGGGGACGGTCCTCCACCCGAACCTGTCCAGTCTACACCTGCTTGCGTGGAGATTGAGCGGCGGCAGTTGATTCCTTTCGACTTGCCTCCCGAAGTTTGTGATGTGATTCTGGCAGCCAGGCGTCCCTCCATTAAGGTGGTATACGCCTGCAGGTGGAACAAATTTGTGGCATGGTGCACAGCAAAGGCTGTGAATCCCCTCTCTGCCCCTCTTTCTGAGGTCCTTCTGTTCCTTCTTTCTCTGGCCCAACAGGGTTCTGCCCTGGGTACCATCAAGGGTTATCTTTGTGCTATCTCGGCCTTCCTCAGGCTTCCTGATCAGCCCTCCTTTTCAAGTCCCCTGTTGTTAACAGGTTCTTAAAAGGCATTACTCACCTCTTCCCTCCTGTTCCGTTTGTGATGCCTCAGTGGGACTTGAACTTGGTTCTTACCTTTTAATGTGCGCTCCCTTTGAGCCTCTACATAACTGTCCTCTTCGTCTTCTGACTCTGAAGACAGCCTTTCTGGTGGCCATCACCTCCGCTCGGCGGGTGAGTGAGCTCCAGGCTCTATCTTGCAAACCTCCCTTTCTGTCTGTTCATCCGGACAAGGTTGTTCTTCGGACGCGCCCGTCCTTCTTGCCAAAGGTGGTTACTGCTTTCCATATTGGGCAGACCATCACTTTGCCCACCTTCTTTCCGCCTCCGCATCCTTCCAGAGAGGAAGTGAGGCTCCACCGTCTGGACCCAAAACGTGCGCTCTCCTTCTATATTGACCGCACAAAACACTTCCGGGTGGATGACCAGCTCTTTGTTGGCTACGTGGGCGCCAAAAGGTCGGGCGGTGCACAAGAGGACCATCTCCCGCTGGGTTACCTTGTGCATCAAGACCTGCTACTCTTTGGCTAAGAAGGAGCCTCCTGTTGGGCTGCGGGCCCATTCCACCAGGGCAACGGCTGCTACCACGGCTTTGGGCCGCGGTGTTCCGCTGCCGGTTATTTGTCAGGCAGCTACGTGGGCCTCGCTGCACACGTTTACAAAGCATTACTGCCTTGACAGTCAGGTCCGGAGGGACGGCTTCTTTGGCCGTTCTGTCCTCCAGGACTTCCTTGTCTGATCTTTGTTCGCAGACCCACCACCGGGGTTGGTATTGCTGGGGTATCTATTCTAAGGTAAGGAATCTGTCACTAACGTGTCTCTTTCAGATGCACAAGTTACTAACTTGTGTAACGATATATCTGTAAGAGACAGTAGTTAGTGACAGATTCCTCACCGCCCCACCCATCCTCCCCGTTCTGCGAACTGATTTCTAGGGTTAAGGACATCCCTTTCAGAGCCCTAGTATTTTTCAGACACCTATGTCAGCTTCTTGCATGGCTCTGCGTTCCTGGCGCGGAAAGTCGTGTACAGAACTGACGTCAGCGCGCAGGGGCGGCGTCTAAGTACTGCCCGCGACGTCATCCCGGCGATCACGACGCCGACGACGGACGCGGAGCCGCACGACGCCGCCTACCGACGCGCAAGGGTACTGCTACGCAAAAACTTTCCGGATCCAGCCTTGCGCCTGGGGATATTCTAAGGTAAGGAATCTGTCACTAACTACTGTCTCTTACAGATATATCGTTACACAAGTTAGTAACTTGTGCATTAGGAAGGCTGTGTATAGCCCCTGCCAGGTTTCCAAATAGCCTCATGAATATTTTATTCATGCAGTGTCAGTCTAAAGATGAAGTCATAGAACACTATTGTTCGGGAAAAACCCTCCTTCTGCACCCAGGCCTAGAACTAGGTAAAAGGTTCAGTCCATAAAAGGCGTTCAATACTTAAAAGGCTCGTTAGTGTGTAATGTAGGAGAGGTGATGTAGGTGAAAGGGTATGATGTTACCCGGGCCTATATTAGGGTACCTATATGAAACATAACAATGCTAGAGGTAAAAAAAATGTTGGTATTTGAAAAGTGAATAAATAAAGAATATTATAAATTTATGCTATCTTGTCCTTTGAGTTAAATTTAGGGTAAATTGGAAAATCGTGGTAAATGCAATAGAATCCAAAGCCCAAGTAAATGGAAGGGAATTATTTCACAACTTGAAGCAATGTGTA
Organism: Calotriton arnoldi; assembly: GCA_963921515.1. NCBI lineage: Eukaryota > Metazoa > Chordata > Amphibia > Caudata > Salamandridae > Calotriton > Calotriton arnoldi. The sequence goes on along the minus strand of CAWUFW010000169.1, from coordinate 5,108,257 downwards.
TGAGAAATTTAGTCATTGTGCAAAAGGGGCTAAAATCCCTCCAGCATTATTGTATGATGCGGAGTATATTTTTTATCCATAGTTCTCTACGTGAACAGAATTGAGGAAACTGAAGGCCAAGCTGTGGAGGTCTTTCTTGACCATCCTTAGTTATGAGTCACTTTGAGCAATTAGATTGTCACAGACATTAGTAAACTGGTAAATATAGATCTTTCTCTAAAATGTGGTATGCATTATTTAATGCAGAACACAATATTTAGCATTTCTTATCGTATGAAGGTCTTTTGATGTTGAATTTTGTCAACCCTTTCGTCATCAGTAGGTCAAAGAACTCTGCCTGAGTAACTCTAAGACCATCTTACCTAGATGCTGCCATACAAGCGTACTGGGAGAATAGCCAGGAGTTTGTCTTCTTACCCAAATGTAGGAGACTAGCTGTGGATATTAAGGCAGAAGAAATGTTGGTCCACAGAGATGCTGCCAGAATCGAAAAGTGACAAGCTTCCATTCTGCTTTTAGTATAGCGAGGTGTACTGACCAGACGGGGAAGACTACGAGAGAGTAACTAAGATATTAATGGTGTTTTTTCTTCATTAGAATGGTAGGACGTATTTAATGTGGTAGAATGTGCAAAAAATCCTAAAGGCAGAACATTTTTCAACAGGTAACTGGGAAGATGTGCATCTTTCATGCTGTTCCAGTAAAGGTCCTAACTGTTGCATTCTGAAGTCATTGCAAACACTGTATTAGGCAGTCAGACAAATCTGCTTATATGTTTTTGTCATTATAAAGTCCTGGCATGATTATTATAAACTGTCCTGCTCCTCTTCATTATTTTGGTCCACCCGCTGTGTTTTTTTTTTTATACTTAGAACTCAGGTCAGGAGTCCCCTTAGATGTGCTCTGTGTAGTTTTAGTTCACTCCCTATAAAGTGCTATAGATGTCAACCAAAACTGGAACTTCTTTCCTCTTGGATGACCACCATCCCAGTGACGGTCCGTGAGATGACTAGCAGTTGGTGGCAACAGATCTATAGTCTTACACTATTGGCCATTTTACCTGTCTGCTAAAATTCATGCATCTGTCATGACTGTGCTCCTTTATGTCCCTGAGAGTATGAGGTGTGTGCTCAGATACGTAAAGATATGCCAGTTTGGAGAGTCCCCTGAAGGTACGTACTCCAGAGTTTGAAGGGTGCTTCATAGGGTTAAAGTAATGAGAAGTATGCTGTCTCCCCTTTCCCCAAAGTCCATCTTTGATGCTCTGTCTCCCCACCTCATTCTGCAGTAGCCATTTGAATTACATCCCCTTCAACAGAGCAGGAAAGATTCTTCGTGTTGGGTTTCCCAGAGTCATACCCGTAGAAGACCAGCCTGTGATCTGGAAGTAGAGCACCTGTTCAAAGGAATGTGGCCAGAGCCATGGTCATAGCAGAGCACCTTCAGAAACAAGATGGGCTCCCTCCCCATCCCTCGCATCATGTGCCCAAGCCTACCAAGGACACAGAAATACAGGAACAGCCCCTTATTAACTGGAAACCTGGGGCTGATACACATAGACCATGAACATTGACGGATTCCTGCCTCCAACAAGGAAGTTAGAGTACCTGTGCACGTATTTGAAAGGCAGTTTCCATGAAAGTGATCAACACCTACATGAGATGCACTTTGTACTGTTTGGCTCTCCCCAAATGTTTGGGGAGCAACATTGAATTTGAGTGACCAGTTGGTGTGGGCTTATCTGCCACTGTTTGTGTATGTAATCTTATGCTGAGAGCCACATTTTCATGATCATCTTTATACTGCAAGGAAGTCGGAACACTAGTACAGAGGAAAGGAGCAGACCAAAGACAGGAAGATTGACAGTCTCCTCTGAAGGAGTAGGGAGCACATTTCAGGACTGAGGGAATGTACCTATTGTTGCTGAGACATGAGAGGAAGAAGGTAGTAGACTGCCTGATTTGCTGAGAACCTGCCTTATTCAGCCCAGAACTAAATGTGCAGTTTTAAGTTGTTACGGTATAATGACCCATGCCTGCAAAGAGTTACCAATACCAAAGACCTTTTCTGCTGCCCAGGCACCTCCAATATTGTGATCTGCAGGAGTAGAAATCCCCCAGACTGCATCTAAGACTATGAAAGAGAACAGCTAGCAATGTTCAATCCTGTCTCCATCGGACTGAGGGAAATTTATAAGAGAATTCTGGGCAGACCTCAGCAGAAAATGCAACATGCCCAAGGCACTCATCATTTTCTCTGTGAGTAGCCTCTTTGGCCACACCTTAGTGTGTGGAAAAAGTGCAGCCTTAACCTATCTTACTTCCTCTGTGTTACTCAGTGCGACTTAGCCCACTTGCAGCAAGCACAGTTGTCACCCTGCTCCAACCCCTCCTCTGTGGAGCAAAGTGACCCCTTTAAGCTCACATGCTCTTCAGCATGCCCCCGCCCACAAGATGTCCCCTAGGAGCCACAGTCATGTTCCGGTACATGTCGGCAACCACATTCTGAACTCCGGCCCTGACTACAAAATATGGTTGCACCAAAAGAAACTGGCATGTGCGGAGGAGCTGACAAAGATTGCGCTCAAAGTTGCTCTAAATGCTCTGCTGTACTCACACAGACCAGAGACTGCTCACTAGCTTTATTGCTGGGATACAGTATTGTTACTGCTGGCCTGATTTATGTATGTTGAGTTCCCTGAGTTCCTGTACCTTTTGCTTCTTATTTGTTTGACATAACTTTACTGATGTCAGCTTTAAGAGACGAGTTTACTTCACAATCTAACTTAACACGAATAAAATACTTTTTTTTATGTGTTCAAAAGAAATTACAGTAACCGGACGTTCTAATTATTGAAAGTTATCTCAGTGCTACATTAATCTGACCAGCTAACCCACACCACCCTCCAAGAATAAATCAGCACTGTTCACCCTTCATACTTCTTGAAAGTCAAAGCCTAAAAAGGAGCTGCTTTGAAAGTCTAAGAACTGGCAGTAATATCCGGTTTCCGTGGTTCCAGGGACTGACCTGATGGCACCAAATACGCTTAGACATAACCAGCACAATGGTAGCTTGGAATCTCTGGGACTACTCTAAGTTAAAAGAAGAGCTCCTTAAGTGTTCACTGAAAAAATAACCCATATTTTACTTTTGGAGAATCCCTGAGAAGAAGAGTCAAATATACAAAGTATTGTCACTAGTAGAACTGGCAATGAGGGTGGATGGCATAAGTGGATGTCAGAGCTGATGGAACTCCTTGCAGCATACCCGATGCTGGTGAGAGTGGCATCAGAGTACTCTTGTTATCTATTGCATCTGGGCCCACCATGCCTATTGTGTGAGTCCCGGAGAGAAAAAGCCCAGAAATGTCCCCAACAATCTGGGAGAAATTATGTGGGGAGCATTGGTTATGGGGTCTGTCGTTGAAAATATTGTAAGTGACAGAAGGTCTGCCTTCTGGCATTGGACCGTGGACCTCTTGGCATGGTTTAGATCCCCGCTTACCAAAAAATGAATCCTACCATGGACACAGGAGCCATTTCAGGGAAAAACGCACAACAAACTGAAAGACCACTTTAATTTGGCAAACTCCCTTCCAAGCTCTAAATGACCCCTGAGTCCCTAGAAAGTCGTTCAGACAGTGTTTCTACATGGCTATGTGAAAATGGGACTAAGGTTATCTTTTTGTGCGCTCCTTAACTCTCACGTTTTGCAAAGTCTGGAAATGTCTATGATTTAAATAATAAATCATAAAATAATGCAATTCATCATTGGTCCCAAAACTTTAGGTTTATTTAAATGACTGTTAACGTCAGAATATTATTCCTGATTAAGGGGCATATGTATGAACCGTTTTTCCCGTTCGCAAACGGGCCGATTCTCAGAATTGGCCCGTTTGCGAACGGGAAAAAGCCTTTTGGGATGTATCATCCCAAAAAGCCCTTGCAAAATAGGGAATCGCAAAATTTGCGATTCCCTATTTTGCGAATGCATTTAAGGAATCGCAAATTGCGATTCCTTAAATGCAATTCCGGTGGCACCTTGGTTGTGCGATTTTGCCTTAAGAAATCGCAAATTACCACCAACTTCAAGGTGGTGGTAATTTGCGATTTTCCTGAAAAATGCACTTTTTTGCATTTTTCAAAGTGGCCTTAGGGCATGTATGTGCGCCACATGTGCACCCATGCTTATTTTAGGGGTGCAACAGGGTGTCCTTTTGACACCCTTGCATCCTAGAAATTGCACTCGCATTATGTGAGTACCTAATGGGTACTCGCACATTGCGAATGTCTTCCCATTCATTCCTATGGGCCTCTAAGCCCATAGTAATGAATAGGAAGGTATTCCTTAATTGCGAATCGCAATTTGCGATTCGCAATTAAGGAATACGTAGGATTCGCAAATTTATTTGCAAATCCTACATACATCGAGTTTTGCGATTCTCAAATAGCAATTCGCAAAAAATCGCTATTTGAGAATCGCAAATGCCATTTTTCATACATATGGCCCTAAGAGCCTTATTTAGAGTTTGGTGGATGGGCTACTTTATCACAAAGGTGGATATCCCAGCCGCCATATTGCAAGTGCCATAGGTTTTCTGTCACTTTTCCGTTTTTACTGATTATTACAGATAATTACAGACAAAAAACAAAGTGGTTCCTATCTGCATTTATTTTTTAAAATGGAAAAAAAGAAAAATGTGGCTTCTTTTGACTGACTTTTCATACTGTGTTTCATCAGTTCCAAATCAACCGCTGAGCAGATAGATGGCATGGGGAGTTAAAAACTAGATGAGATTTCCTAAAATAGCAACATATGTCAACATCTATTTGTAGTAGAATGCTAATATTTTCCTGCTGGTGCATTGTTATGTTAGATTTGACTGCTGAATTTGCTGAAACACGACAGGCTTCAAAGTATGAGGTCGCGTTTATTAGATAAATAAATGTGGAAATATACCATTTTACAACTTCATTTATTCACAGAACACAAAATAAATGTGGATAAATACTGATAAGATTGCCAAAAAATAAATAAGGATAAATACGGACAGTAATGTTAAAAACATAAAAACCATAAAACCGGGAGCCCTAGTTATAATGCACTTATAATATGGCAGATGGGATATCTGCTACATATGTGATGAGTATCCTGGCTGCAAAACTTTAAATAATGGCTTATATTGCCGAATAATGCACTTTTTTCTATTCTTAGGACTATTAAATAAATAATAAATTGCAGTTTTTTCCAGGCAAACAAAATTAGCCAATTGCGATTTTCCTGTAGCAAAAGCTTTTCCGTAGACAGTGATAATGGGCTGCTTGCTTCCATCTCATTTCATCTGCAGTGTGCTGCATCCCACTCGGCCACTGCCTTTAAACCAGGACACCATCATGGAATGGTATTGTCCATAGTGTATCGTTGTTTTACCATTGCAAGCTGACCAGCACAATGGTTCTAAACTTGAGGGAGGAGGGTGTGGGGGCATGCTGTACCTTCAAAACAATGATCCCTGATGAGCAGTACCGTTGCAAGATAGCCACCTGCTGCTAAGTTTAATTGTATTTGTTTTTGTAAGTATATGGCTGCCATGTTTAGGCAGCAGCATGTTTTATATTTCTACTTTAATTCTATTAATTTATCTTGCATTATTTTGTCTATGTTATGAGGTTTCTGTGTGTTTTGTAGATGTGTAAGTGGGTGAATGCAAGAATGAGTCACTTGGCAGATAAAGGAAGGGGATGAGTGACAGTACATTTGCGATGACTTATCAGTGCCTAAACTCATCAGTGGTCAAAGTGGCATTTTCATTTGTAAGTCAGAACTGTTGGCATTTCCACTCCGTGTTCTAACCTGCAGGTCGGCAAATGAATCACAGTCCTTAAGCCTGACTGGGCATTCATGTGTCAGTCTTCGCGTTTCAAGCTTCATTGCATTTGGCACTTCTGTGCCTTTGTGGGACAATGAATAAGTGACAAAAGCAAGGGGAAAACACTCAAAGAGCAAGAAAGGCATGCATAACATGTAGTACATTGTTTGGTAATTCCACAGGTGAGGGGGAACAGAGTCATTTTAGGCTGCTTATAAAACTAAAACAAGCGTGCTGTTTTCAGAAACATTGGCCACTTGGAAAAGGCAAAGGGAATTTTAACAATTATTTTAAATGTATAGGTCTGCACCATCTATCTATCCGAGTTTCAGTGTCATAGATGCCATAATGTGTTTCACGAACGTACAAACAGGAGGAGGTGAAAATAGTCTTCTTTATAAGAACTCTGCAGATCTCTTTATACCGAGTCGCTCATAATGCAAAGTTAATTTCCCAGGCTAAGGATAGATGGCTCTGGTACAAAATCAGAAATGAAATGTTAGTACCTTCGGGGCATTTTTCAATTAACCTCTACTCATCACTGGGCAAATGATGTAAACATCAAGATAGGTGCTTGGGATCAGAATTGAGTTTTTGGGACCAGGGCAGACTCATTAATTCACTATGGCGATTGCTCGAAAGCAGACTGTATTAAAGTCTTGAGGGTCACTCTTCTGCATATCGAGGACCAAGTTCCTGCATTCATATTCCTTATTAGCCCCTCACAGACACCATTGCACAGCTCATATTTACAATTTACAGAGAGACATCGGCACAGGCAGTTTGTAGTTTTTTAGCCCTCCTGTGCTGGAATGACAATGAAAGGAGACGCTTACCTTGCAGGTCACGTGGGGAATAATGTTGGGTAGATAATGCACTTGGTGGGCCTGAAGCTGCATTGAGGAGCTAGTAACTACACATTAAACAATACTTTCAGGAAGGGGTGACTATCAAGGTAACAAGGGTCTGCGGCCTAGTAATTCAGAAATGAGTAGATTTGGCTTGGGAGAAAGTAGTGCCCTTGGGTCAGTTAATGGCATAACCCAATGCGGTGTAGGAAACGTTAAATTATGATGAGTTGAAGTACTTGGTGGTGTGGAGCAGTAAGCATACACCGTCGTTTGATTTCTCCTTCTTGGGCTTTGAGATGTAGTGCAACATCACTCACTGGGCAGCCCTTTTAATAGTACAGGGCCATAAGGACATGTGATTTATAGTGAGGTCCCCTCTTGTCTTGAATGTGTGGTTTAGGCACTGGATCCTGAAGCCTTTGGGAAATGTCAATGTTTCAGGAATATGTGGGGGTAAGCCATGCCTCTGTGATGAACTTTCTGCTGGTGGTTATGATATCGTTGTGTGGAATACTGCAGAGAATGCATTGATAAGAATGAGGTGTAGTGTCTGTGGGAGCGCACAAAGTGGTGAAATGTAAATGTGGACAAGATTACTGGGACTGGCAGTGCAAGCACCTGGCTGTGCAGCCCAACATAAATCAGCCACATGCAGCACTAAGATAATTTTGCTGTGCAACCGAATGGCGACTATCATACATGTGTACTTCACTCCTAGCAATAGTTCATAGTAGGGATCAAAAAAAAATCTAGGATACCAAATCCATCTCCTTTGATGGCTATCATCTCAAATAGCATCTCTTTCATTTTATCCTCCCAAAATCCTATTTTTTTTCAGAGATGTCCCATCTGCTTTCTTTGTGCTACTTCTCAAACGGTCTCCCGAGATGTCCCGGATTTCCAATTCCCTCTCTCCCTCTTTTCCCACTAGGGAGAACACTTGTACCCCTTTTCCTCACCTATGCCCTTTACCCTACAATGGACTTTGGGGTTTTTGTAGATCAGGTCCCTCACCTTTTCCAACTCTCCCCTCCATTGTTGTGCTTTGCAGTTTACATTCAGTGCCCAATTCCTGATATCGTCAGCTGTTGGTGCCTTCACAATGCACATTCTTTCTTTCTGACCAGGAAGCTCCTCTTAAGTTCTTGTGTCTTTTGTTTTAGGAATCAGAGACTTGATTTCCATGTTTTCCAAAAAGCCTTTAAATAGATAATGTTCAGAGTTGCACATTTCAAAGAACTGGGCACATTTCACCCAGCATTCCTGATGAGAGTGGCCTTGAGGTACTCTGAGCGTAAAAATGGTTTCACCCAGCACTCCTGATCAGAGTGGCCTGGAGGTGTGTGAGCCTCAACCTCATATTTTTTAGTTAACTGTGAGCTTAGTACAGGAGGGTTTCTTAACACCCCCAGTATCTGAAAGGAGTGTTGAGAGAGGAGAAAAATGGAGTAAGCTGTTTTCAGTTCAGACAAGGGACAGTGTACCTAGGAGCCAAGGCCTAACTCTAGAAGAGCCCAGGAGGGTCTGTACAACAAATGTGCCCTTGAGTTAAGGTAATTATATACATGGATGTCATATGAATGAGGTATGAGTTTTGTCTGAGTGAGAGAAGCCTGCGCTGCAGGAACGCATTGATATTGTGTGCATCGTTGCAGTCTGAGTGAGAAAAGCTCGCACTTCCGAATCGCATTTTCACTGGTTGTATTATCGTTGTCTCTGGCCAAGAAGAGCCTGTTTAGCAGGATCGCCTTACCGTTGTGTCTCGCTTTGTTATCTTAATCAGCTGTTTACGTTGCCCCGCGCGTGCCCGACACGCTCCCCCACCCTTTATAGACTGTTTCTTCTTATGTGCCAGTTGCTCTCCAAGCCTGTGCACCCCGCTCTCAAAACACGCATTTTCTTGTGTGTGCGTTAGTCTTGGGGGGTGCTTCATATGCGAATTCTGGTCATTTGCACACTCTTTATTTTCCTGCACTTATTGACTACTTGTTCATAATTTGGTTGCTGTTCTACTGTGCACCCCACTCTCAAAATGCGCATTTTCTTGTATGCGTGTTAGTGTTTGGTGGTGCTTCATATGTGAATTCTGGTCATTGGCGCACTCTCTGCTCTCGTGTACTTATTGACCTCATCTCCCTAATTTAATTTTCATCACACGCACCCACCTCGGATCTTTCAAGAAGCGGACTCTCTTGTGTGCATGTTATTCCTCAAGGGTTGCTTCACGCGTCCTGCTAATACACGCTCTCTTTGTTCTCGTGCACACCTTCTTTCGTTATATCCCTCACGTTTCTGTCCTGTCACTATCCTCTGGCCACTGTCTTTACTAACATACAGGTGCCATACAGCAAAGAAAGTTTTTTACTGTCTTGAAATGTTTATGATTGTATGCATGTATAAAGTACTTTTTGATTGCCATCGTATTGCCTCAGGTTGATAAGCAGACGTGTTTTTTTCACACACGTTTTAGCCACAAGCTCTTGATAAGACACGCTCCAGCGGACCCGCCCACTCCAAGCCCTGCCCATTCAGACCACCAGGGCACCAATGAATGCCCACATCGTCAACAACCAGGGTCAACGCCACGCCCCTCTCATGGCCCCTGAAATCACCAGAGTGTGCACTCCTCTGGAGCACATGCAGGGAGCCTTCCTCAATGAAAAGGCAAAAATTTGTAAACATTTCCAAGAGTGCCATTTGCAAACCAAAAGCACACACTTACCCGTAGCCTAAGGAGGGAACATTCGACCCCAAAATAATTGAGCATACCAAAACACACATAACTACCAAACACAAAGGACATAAAAGGGAAAGGAGGGAGGCAACCCCTCACCCTTTGAATCTGTTCGAAGAAAGGGCAATAAAAGGCCCTAAAGCCAAGCCCACTGTTGAGGCTTCAGCATCTCCCCCTCCTTACACCGGCATGTGTGTGGTTACCCGTGCAACATCAGCCTTGAGGTACTGCAACCCCAGGAGCAGCAGAGGAACCACCCACAAAACGAGGATCCCACACAATCGAATTGCCACAGACAAAGGGGGATCCCAATCAACCTCACCCCTAACCACTCCACATAGCCTAGGCCTGCCCCAGTCCAAGGCCACCCCACTTAGGAAACCAACTCGCAGTGCACCCCAGCGCAGCCGGGCCTCAGTCCTCCAGGGTCAGAAGAGGCAGGGTGGCTATCTGGGCAGTTCTTAGCCACTCTAGATAGCGATCCCGCAAGCTCGGGCAACAAAGGAAGCTCTGGCTCCCAGGGGTAAGAAAGCGTAGGTAGAGCTATAGGGGGCACAAGAGTGACAGAAGAAGAGACACCCAGTGGAGGAAGCACAGGAAAGTCTAGGACAAAGATAGACCAATCCAAACTCAGGGACGTGACTAGGAGACTTCGGAAGGAGATGAGAACTATCCACGCTCTGGAAGAGAGAAGTGGGGCCAGGCGCAGAGAGCGAAGGGAGCAGGAATTGGACATTGAGAGGCCACTCGCCAGCCTGGGGTCCCCGCACAGCAGGCAAATCCCTGAGACATACGACAGACGAGGAGATCAGGAGGCAAGGACATCTGATCCTCACTGAACCTCGATGCTCCAAAAATAAGATATTAATAGCACAGAGATGTAGCCCCTCCCCAGAACCAGAAACCAATGATATGGCACGGGCACTTGGGAAGGGTAACTACACCCCAAAGGAGATAATTGCAATGAGGGAAGGTGAGTTTTACGTGAACCCTTTTTGTAGTTTGCTAGCCCAACGGACAAGGGGAGAGGGTGAGCACGGTAGGCCCTGGTCACGAGAAGGATCATTTGAGCCAGAAGACATGGCCATGGCAGAGGATTGCATTAGGCATGAGGGGGAAACCCAGATTGGGACTTCCTCTGCATGCAGCAATGTCTCGCGAAGTGGGAAATATACGTCAAGGACAGGTACACCACCCCTTCAGCAGCAAGGCAATTTCCCTTGTTCCAGCGGGGGCCCGCAGGAATATTTTATGTCCCTTGGGCCCAGATACACAAGGAAGGGCTTAGGAATAAGCTTCCACTCCTATTAGAAGGATAACCTGCCTTGAAAAGAACACAGCAGGTATCACACTCGCTATAGGGGACATTAAAAGTCTACTAAGCAGCCTGATATGCGACCAGACTAACAATGTGTTTGCCCTAGCCCACCAGCAATAACTCTGACCAAATCTCAACACGATGGGACAGTGTTTTTTTCACATATAGACATCAGATCTGGATGGTCCTGAGAGAAATGTTCCCTGGCCGTCCGGACATAGGGGGACTGTTGTCAGAGACTATTAATGCTGACGAAGGGATAAACCATTATCTCCACAGAATGAAGGAAAATGGGGTCAGGAGACAGGACAGCGATGGGTTAATGCAGGCCTGCAGATCCCCTTTTTCTTCAATATCCTTAAAAAGGGACTGCCCACCGAAGTACAAAATGGACTAGACAACATATTTGGGTTGGACACAAAACCTTGGCCAGAGATACAGGCACATATCATACATTATTACAAGAAGAAAAAAGAGAAAGACAAAGACAGGCGGACCAAGTAAAGAGGGACACAGCAAAGTTGGTACAGCAGAAATTGAAAAAAGGCAACATTGGAATGAGCAGTTGTAGCTGCAGCCACACAGATGGCCACGATCACCATGGAAAATGACACACAGAACTTCCAGGGTTTCCAAACGAACGATCAAAGGGCAAGAGGAGGTTTCAATGAAAGAGAAAGGGAAGGCCCAGTGAAAGACACTAGAGAATGTTTCTACTGCTGTGAGATGGGACACCTTCCAGGATATTACAGGACCTGAATGTGTCATGAGCAACAGAGATACAGGTGGGGGGCAAGGAACACATACAATACCCAACCCAAAAGCGACCCACAACACCCTCAGTTGCAGAAAACATATGCCCCCCCTAGTGGGCCCCACACTAAGGAGGGCATCTATGAGCCCCCTCCTCACCACAAACACGAATGGACGGGCCACACCTATGGTAGGATCAGCAAACAGCAGGGAACCCATCCCAAACATTAGCAAAGGACCCAGGGTTCAACGCTGCACATGGAGGAGCAACAGTATGGGAAGGGAGCTTACTGTTCTAGCTCCAGAAACCGTACCGGGTCCAATGAAAGAGCCCAGGAAACGCCATATGTCCTGTATTGTCAGTCACGCACAGGTCGGATGAGGAACTCACCAAGATGGTGGCTATCAATGACATACCTTACACCTTCCTAGTGGACACCGGGGCCACAAAAGATCTTGCCTTCAGGAAGGGAATGTTCCCATATCATGGAACACCATGGACACTCAGGGGTTTTTAAGGACTGTGAAAAGGGTTCTCTTCACTGAAATACTTGACCTGGCGCTCATCTACAGGGATACCTTTACAGGGAGACCCGTCATGCCCAAAAGTCTAGTCTACATCGCCCTGAACCAGCTCCACCTCCCGGCTCACACCCCTAAAGAGACCATGCTCACCCACCTACAACTAGACTGGTTTATTCCTTATGCGGCAGAAATCAACTCTATGTACCTAAATGAGTGCACAGTATGCCAGCTGCACTCACCTAAACCCACACTGAAGGTCATAGCCTCATGTATCCCGAGATCCTCTGGCCCATTCAAGGCACTACACATAGATTTCATCGACATCATCAACAGGAGTGCCACTTACCGATATCTAATCGTGGTGGTCTTCCCCTTCTCTAGGTGGATAGAAGCGGGCCCCTGCACACACTGCTATAATAAAGCCAAAGCTATCTTTCTGGTTCGAGAAGTCATACCCTGGTTGGGGGTACCAGATGTAATCCAATCAGACAAAGGGCGACATTTCGTAAACAAAATGTTCAAAAACATCTGTACCCTGATGGGCATAACCCACAAGCTGGTCTCAGCATACCACCCCCAAAGCAGTGGCATAGTGGAATGCCTCAACGGGCTTCTAAAAAACAAGCTCAGCAAACATTCCACCACCATGGGTAAGAAATGGCTGAATTTCTTGCCCCTATCCCTATTTGTTCTAAGGAACACCCCAAGCAGAGCCCACCACCTGACCCCCCATCAAATAGTCACTTTTAGGTCAATGCAGACACCAATACCTCAGAACAGAACCAAACTAAGCACAGAGTCCAGCTCCAAGGCCTTAGGTAATGAAATGTGTGTGTGTGTGTATATATATATATATATATATATATATATATATATATCTCCACCTTCTTAAAACAAGTGAACCTGTGGTACCTGGTTTTTATTTGATACCTAAAGTGCATAAAAATTTGACCAAACCTCCAGGCCGACCGATAATTTCAGCAATCGGCAGCCTTTTGGAGAATACTTCTAAGTATGTTGATTTTTTTCTTCAGGAGTCAGTGAAGAACTTGTCATCATACATTAAGGATACAGGGGATTTTTTGCGTAAAATGTATGACATCAGTTGGGAGGATGACTATATTTTAGTGACTTTAGATGTAACATCATTATATATGAGCATCTCCCACAAGGATGGTATGAGAGCAGTAAAGTATTTTTTAAGTTCGAGACCCCTTACCCTATACAAGCATACGGATATGATTTTGGAAATGATCCATTGGTGCCTAAATAACAACATTTTTTTATTTGGCACAGACCTTTTCCGCCAATTGAGAGGGACTGCTATGGGCACCTGCTTCGCCCCCAGCTATGCGAATTCGCATATGGGTTGGTGGGAGGAGCAGGTGCTTCCATCTACATGTTCAGAAGAACTACTAGAGAATGTTGTGTTGTGGTCACGTTTTATTGACGACTTGTTCAATCATTTGGCGGGGATGATTAGGTTCGGCTGAAGAATTTGTGAAGAAAATTAACAATAATGAGCTCAATTTGCACTTTACCTCACACATCAGTCAGAAATCAGTAAAGTTTTTAGATCTTACTGTTTACATTGAGCAAAGGAGACTACACACAAAGGTTTTTAGGAAGAGCACAGCAGGTAATACAATTTTACACGCCCGGAGTTCTCACCCAAACAATCTGAAACATAGCATCTCCTATGCTGAGAACCTGCGTATGCGAAGAAATTGCAGTGAAACAACACAATTATAGTGCGCACAACGAGATTTAGAACAAAGATTCTCAGCACAAGGGTATAATGCGAAAGTGTTAAGGGAAGCTAAAAATCAAAGCAAACCGGAAAGAGAGGGATAAGCTACTTTTAACAGATAATGTACAGGGAGACACCCAACAGGAATTACGTTTAATCACTAGATATAATACCCAACATGGTGAAGTGAGGCGAACATTCCGGAAAAATTGGCAACTGCTATGTAGTGACCCAGTCATTGGCCACAAGATGTACAAGAAACCCCTAATGACTTTTTGAAGGGCGAGGTCAATGAGGGATGACCTGGTAGTAAGCAGTCCAGAGATGAGAGTGGAAGGAACTTGGCTTAGCAAAGGAGGAAATAGGGAGCGCTGTTTAAGACAGTTGGAGTCAAAACACATTCTAAGATTTAATAGGAAGGTTCCAGCAGGACTTAATGTTGAAGAGGACCTTCACGTTCACTTACAATTCAAGATTTCTATTAAATGAACTCAGTAGTAAAGCTAGTCTGTAAAATGATTTGAAGAGAAGGAGGTAAAGGATTTAACTTTGAGCACAGGGCATTTTAGATGAAATAAGGTGAACCAACAGAGCAGTTTAAGGCAACAGACACAAGCCACATTGCACTTTGGGGCACTTGCCCAATATACCAACAAATATATAAAAGTTTACACTTGGCACCTTTTTTGAAGATAGGACATTGACCTATTTATTTTAGCTATATTTATTTTCAATCTATAATTGCTTTTTATTACAATGTTTTTCTGCATATTGCTCTTTATTGTTCAATAATCTGCTATTTGAACTTTATTTATGTGTATATGTTTACATTCAGATACAGGCACTTTACTTATGTGTATATGTATACATTCAGATTCAGACAGAAAGCCAATAGGGCTGATTGCAATAGGTGCAATATCTGTAGGTGCAATAAAACTTCAGAGTGCGCGGATGCTTTTTTATCTAGTGGTAAAAAGTTTTTTTCATAAACTATTGAAGATAAGGCATTGGCCTGTTATAAGAAGAAGCCCGTGTTTATTCCCTATTAGCAGGTGTAAATGCTAGAAGGATTCATTGGCACTATGCACTTTTTCAAAAAATGATTCAAATGGGGCATTAGCACTTTAATTTTTGAGAACAGGTTTACATTCTAACCCTCATAGAAAAAGATAATGTAAATGGCTGTCACCCGAGTTGACATGTGTAACTTGAAGCTTGGTGTTTTACAACTTCGATCCTCTAATGCTGCTAATAATGCCAAAAGTTCACAATATATATTTTTTTGTTTATGCACAGATTTTTTAGTCACAAAATTAGCTTTAAGACGAAGTCAGCGGATATGATAAAGTCGTTATTATAAGTCTAATTTTGAGTGGTTAATTAAGCTCACTGTTTGATCAAACCAGTGCAATTTTAGGTCATTTATTTTAGAACAAACAATACTTTTGTCGATTTGTATTTGACATTGAAAAACGTTATTGTTGGCAAGAATGTGAACATAATTGCACTGTCACTTTAAGGGTTGTGAAGGGTTTTAATGCACAAAATGGCATTGGGGCATTGTTGTGAGAAAGACCGCGGAGACCGTCGAAACTCGTCACCCCAGGCCACAATAAACTGAAGAAGTGAACCCGAGCGTGTTGGGACCTGTTTATTTGAAACGGATTTGCTGAGTTTTTATATATATATATATATATATATATATATATATATATATATATATATATATATCCACACTTTGTCACCATCAACGCGATCTCAGTCAACAATCCAGTCCGTAATAGTAACAGAAGTTGTTTAATGCACAACGCGTTTCGCCTGCCCCGCAGCCTTGATCACGTGCAAAGTACAAGCAAATGACATTTCTCATAAGTATACACATGAGACAGCTTCCGGCCGGAAGTGAAAAGAACTGTTAAATGCAATTACTATGGCGGCCATCTTATGATGTCTTGTCTATGCATAAATGCTAATAGATTGAGTACAAGATGTGTAGTCACAGTGAAAACATGACAGAAAACCAACACATGAGTGTGTCTTATTATCAATCAACATGGCAATATTAACAATCATAGTATACGTAATCAACAAGTGTTGTGTGTTACACACTATGGGTTGCACCCCAAATGGAACATAACCACAATAGCGCTGCATCCAGGAAGAGTCTGATCGTAACAATGCGCTGTGAAAAAGCTGTGAGGTCCTGGCTCGTGCAGTTAAAACAAGTCAAAAACTATCAGCAGCCATGAAGCTATATCTATTGTATGCTTGGCCACCATTATCTGACCTGTTGTATGTGGTTTCTTCCATCAAGCCTAGACGTTAAGTGTGAAATATGGTTTTCAGCAAAAGCGGGCATTTGCGTCACCATGTTCCGAGGCAGGGTGTGAACCTGGGTCGGTCCCTCCTGTGTACGTACTTAATCAATGGGTGCATGTACCAGCAGCAAAATTACAAAGGAAGCAGGCCCTAGTGTGATTGGTGCACTTCAGCCCATCTTTCTAGTAGATGGAGATTGTGGTGACCTATTTCTGTAACCTCTGTTCTAATCACTGATGATTTCCTGAGTCTGAAGGAAGATATGATCTAAGTTTTGTGCAGTAGCTCAACTTACTAACCGCAAGATGTTCCCTGACCTTTACCGTACAATGTGACTTATTTATTTCTGCTAGACTGTTTTTCATAACGTCGCTACTTCCGTGCACGAGCCTGTGTTCCTACAGAGGCCTAAAACTATCTCTAGTCTGAAAGTTTCACATGAAGGTCTCAGATCTGTGTGGGTCTTTGTATAATGTATCCCATTTTTCCCTGTATCATTCCCCCCTCTAGTTGATTCTTCAACTACCTCTCCTAACCTCCCATCTTCTAGGGGGATCACCTCATGCTCACTACTCTGTCCTGCGACATCCTTAGTACTTTTCCTAACCATAAATGCTTCTCCTATGTTAGCTATCATCCCTTTGCAGCACACTATTATCACCTGAAAAATAAGACACGTCAAGAGCAACACAACAATCGGAGGCAACAAGGCCTTTAACAACCCTGATATCCAGGAGGGCATCCATTCAGACCAGCCCTCGACCACTCATCCAGAGCAGCCCCCTTTTTGACCATTTTCTTGTGTAAATCATGCAAGGTCCGAATGACTTCAGTCAATGTCCCGTTGTCTGCGTCATTGGCTGGCACAAATATGCAGCAAGCCGACCCAATCTTTTTGCACCCCCCTCCCCCTCCATAGCCCTTATTAAGTCCAGCACATAACTGTGCTGCATTAGCATCAGTCTAATTGCATGCAGTTCTTCCTTAATTGCATTGAATCCATCTACTGTTGCATTTATGGCCTACATGCGTTCCCAACGTGTTATCTGCTGTCAGCGTGCATTTGCTTTCGCCTGAATCCATAGTAGGATGCTACTGAGGAAGAGCTGGGAATCATTAAAGAGTCTGTATTCTTGCGGAACATGGTCCCAAGTTGCAATGCCAAAGTACTCTGCAGCTCTTTTCTTCACGTGGTGATGCAACAAGGTAGTTGGATGGCTCATGGGGTGGTCAAGTAACGTCTTAATGTCCACTCCTGGTATCACCAGGGAGGGGGTGTGTAAGTCACAAGGGAGCAGAGATCACTCCAGTTCAGGTGTAGCTGCATGTGGAGCCGGGCCCCACACTTCCAAAAGTGATCCATCAGGCTGGCGGTGCCCCCCTGCATGTCAGCGCTGTCCACGATGGTATTGCAGTTGAGGTTCCTTCTCTCCTTTACTGTCCCATTTCCTCTGAAACAAAAATAAAACTGTGTTAGTTTCATTGCTGTTCTAGGGTGTGTGTTAGTTCATGTCCATGTATATCCCTGTATGTTTGCATCCCATATTTGCTGACATTGTCCTATGATCTTATCAATCAATCAATCAGGGAATTGTAAGCGCGCTACTCACCCGTGAGGGTCTCAAGGCGCTGAGGGGGGGGGGTCCGCAGATCTGCTTAGCCGAAGAGCCAGGTCTTGAGGGTCTTCCTAAAGGTGTTCAGGGAGGGGGCGCGTCGGATGACTGCCGGTAGCTCGTTCCAGGTCTTATCAAATTTTAAGGGGCTGTTTGTCTCTGTGCCATTCCATAATGATATAGCTCTGCATGTAAACTTGGTCCCAGTATGTCATTTATCATGGGCAAATACTGATCCTGTGATATTGAGTAGTGGCCTACCAGGGGGCATGGGTTTAGCCGAATATTTACTACATTCAGATGATGGGTCAGACCTTCCCAAAATTCCCCGCTGTTATTCCCCTTTTTACCAAGCTGCGTAGGTCCTTTTTTGCCCTGCTTTCTTCATTCTTGATATCTCCTTCATTAGCTCTGCTTTTCCTGTCAGGACTTGTAGAACTTCAAGCTGGTGTCGAGAGAGAGAGAGAGAGAGAGAGAAATACTTTATTCGGCCACTAAAAGCCATAAAAGCAAACATTTGATAAAAAATACAGTAATTAAAAAATCCCAAATATGCAGTTAAAAACCAAATCACACAAGTCAATAGGCTAAAAACCAACAATACACACGAATACAGTTAAAAATATGTTTTTAAAAGCTGTCACTGAACATTATAATAAACATAAAATGCGGCAAATAAAGTGCATGAATAATAAGGCATTGACTCAGTAGATAGGCTAGGGAGTTAATATAACGGGCACAGGGTAACACATGTGGTTCCCAGAACACAGTTTACAGATACAGCTTGAGTACTGCAAAAACAACCTCTTCCTATGTCTTATGGCCCCTGTTAAAAAGCTTGTGACCCCAAAGCAAACCATAGGAGAAGAAAGCATTTGAAGATATAGTAGTGCAGGCCTTACTTGACCAAATTGACAATTTCTGAGCAGCAGGAGTATGAACTTTTTGCAAAATGAATCATAAAAATCGCAAAAAAATAAAGTGTAGAGTATCCTGCTCATAAAAAATGTCACAGGAGCAGGGCCTTAATGCTCTAGGTTTCGTATAGCCTTTGGGAACGGCTAATAACCAGGGTACCAGATTCAATTGGAATCTGGTTAACACAAAGCGATGGTGTGCTTTAGTGACAAACAACAAATATGGCTGTACCTGTAGGCTCAGGCTCAGTGTAACAAACCTTCTCACAGTGGGCTTAGTTAACTCGTTACCTTCCCTGAGCCCCTGCCTTTTGGCCAGAAATTGTTGTTTAATGTCTCTAATGGCTGCCGGGCCTAGGGACCTAGGATTAGCATACAGATCGGGGGATCCAATCCATTTAATTTGCTCCCTAATATAATTTAACCAGGGGATACACGGGGCCCCCTCATGTGCAATGCAGTCCATGATAACAAGTAGATTTGATGTGGGGGCGGGACAAGCCCAGATTCTCAACCAGCGCAGCAACGGGGCAACGGCAATCAGGTCTGAGATATATATCCCACGTCCAGTTCCTCATGTAGGATGTACGCCGGGGTAGTGGGGGGACGGCAAGGAGTTTGCGCATAAATTTATTTTCTACCTCCCTGGATGTCTCTCACATCTTTATAACCCCACACATCAGACCCATACATGGCCATAGAAGTGCATTTTTCTCTATACATCTTAAGCAAGGCGTAGATTGGCTTAGAGCCCAGGCTTTTTGCAAACTCCAAGGTTGCCCCGGCTGCTCTGGCCAGAACGTTCTTTGTGTGCGTTCTTTGCGCAGACCAAATTCCTCTATCATCAAACAGCACCCCCAGATATGGAAAGGTTGACACTTTTGTTAGTTCTGCCTCTTTGCAAAAAAACTTAATCCTGGCAGCCTTCCGAGAGCCTATCGACATAGTGTGGGATTTAAAAAAAATTGGTGGCTAAGTCAAGTGGGTCCATAAAATCTATAAAACCATTTAAAGGTTTTTGTAGACCCACGGCGGTTCTGGCAAACAGGACCACGTCATCTGTGTACAAGAGGGCGGGGATCATCTTGGAACCAGCGCGCGGGATGTCTTTACAGCAAGATGATAGGGTGTCCCCTAGTTTGTTGATATACAGCGTGAACAACAGGGGGGCCAAAATGCACCCCTGCGGGACACCCCTCTTGACCACCCAGGAGTCCGTCACGCCGCCATCCCCATTAAATCTCACTGCCGCCGTGGTGTTATTATGGGCGGCATGTTAGAAGGCCACCAGTTCCGTATCCAGACCCAGATCCCAGAGGGTCAGCCACAACTTGGTTCTATTGACACAGTCAAACGCTGACGTCAGGTCCATAAAAGCCATATGTAAAATGCCCTTCTTGGCAATTGTATATTTCCCAACCATCAAGTGCAGGTTGAGACATTGATCTAGTGTCCCTTTGACTTGCCTAAAACTGTATTGTAAGTCAGATATAGCATTAAAATGGTCTAGCCACACTGTTAAACGGTCCAGTATCACTTTCCCCATAATTTTTGCAGCCAAATCCAAAAGCGAGATCGGTCAATAACAGACAGGGTCATCCCTTGAGCCCTTTTTAAAAATGGGAATGATGATGGTCTTGGCCCAAGAGAGAGGGAAGCCACACACACAGGCGGCATTAAAGACCCGTGCCAGAATCGTTGCCCAAACCACAGGGTCAGCCCTGTACAAATCTGAGGGGACACCATCCGGACCAGGGCCTTTCACGCCAGAGGTTGAACTGATCACTTTGTAGACCTCATCTATGCTAAAGTGAAGTGAGATACTAGCTAAGCCGGAGTCCCCGTGTGCCTTGGATACTTCTGAGTTGTCACCACTGTACATGCCTTCAAAGTGCTGAACCCAGGGCTCAGCAGATATAGTACAGTTTGTTCTATAGTTGGCTGTATCAGAAAAGAAGGCACTATTTACTACGGCCCAAAACTTTGAGCTGTCAGACAGAACACTGGCTTGTCCGACAGCCTCCCAGGCTTGTTCCCTGATACACTTCTTCCTTTGATAGACTACAGACTTATAAGCCTTCCTGCAGCTCCTAACCGTTGTCTCGTCCCTCGGGGCTGGTTTAATTGCTAACAATAACTTCCTATGGGCCGTAGAGCAAGTAACATCAAATCACCTCTTAGCTTTAGGGCCTGTAATCCTGCTGTTAATTGTTAAACTAGTGGCTATCTGTTTAGTTATTTTATCAAAGGCATCTAGGACAGTCCTTTCCTGCACATTAGAGTCCATACAAACTGAGATCTCTGAGGAGCATTCAGCATACAGGTTGTCCAGGAATATTTTCGATATCACCTTCTCCCACTTCAGCCTACGTGCTTGATCTTTGGTACCAATATCCTCGTTTGGGAAACTCCAACCCTCTGCCCCTTGTAGATCAGATGGGTAGCCCAACTGAAGCATAAGGGGATTATGATCACTATGGCTGCTCCAAAAAACGCTGTTTCTCCACAGCCTGGGCTAGAGGTGCTGATAGCATTATGTAATCAATAGTACTAGTGCAACCCCTGCCAGTGTAAGTAGGAACTGGCATAGTCACCTCAGTTTGCTCTAAGCAGTACAGGTTATTGGCTGATAGGAGCACCTCTATATGAGTGCCTGCTGGTGAGTGCTCAAAATGTGTAACCAAGGAAGAGAGGCCCCCACGGTCCAAAATAACAGTATAGTTAAGCTGACATAGATGAGTATTAAAGTCACCCAGGATTATTATCTCATAATAGGAGTGCTTCCCCTCCCCATAATGTGCAAGCAACTCATCCAGGGCTACTAGGTGCTCTGTCTCCAAGCTTCTGGTAAAGGAATTATAAAAATGAGCGACTAACGGAGTGGAATGATTTTTTTTTTTTTTTTAAATATCTTTATTGGCATTTTATAATCATGCATGACTTTGTACAATAGATATTAAATGACATATAATACAAGTTGAGCACAGCTTTCCACATACTTCTCGTTTGGCCGTTTACTGTGTATTACAAATTATTATTGCATATCGTTTATTAAGTAAATGGCACGTAATGTGTGCGGTTAAGGAATTTCCTGATAATCGACTGCACACCCCTATTTATCACATGGGAGCTCTGGTCTATTATAGCCCACCTGTTTCTTGTGATAGAGATGTGCCTGCCCGCATCATTTTTCCTTATTATTCTTCCCTGGGGCCTATTAATTCGTGGGGAATGCTGTGGGATCCCCATCATCTCCATACAACAAGTATGTCGAGTAAAGCACTAATTAACAAAACATTAAAACGAAAAAAAAAAGAACAGCCTCAAACAGTGCATGCAAGTGCTCATAAGTCTAGCAGGGTTTCCAGCAAGGGTGGTTATGTTATAGTTCACTCTTCCCAGTAGGGCAAACTAAGCCTTTATACCTGTCGGTTGGGTCACTATATCCGTATACTACTATGTTTATTGTTATTTTTGTTGTTGGGGGGTAGAGAAATTAGGGAGGGGGGGGAGCCCAGATTCAGTACTTGGAGTGTCCCTGTAGTGTCGTTTGCCATGCCTCGTCCTCTCATCCCTTTCAGTGTCCGCACCACCTACTCCGTTGAAGACTCACTTCCCTTGTTTTCGCTATTAGGGCGGCTCGGGTGGTCCCAGTTAAACAATATGTCCCTCCATGCTTCAGCAATTGGGCGCTGGCGCAGCCCCCTCAGCTCTTCCCTACCCAGCACTCTACCTTCCGCAGCAGCCCACCTAGACACCTCTTGTATCCATGTGCTACTCCGTGGTCCTATGGCTGACTTCCATGCTATCGCTATTCGCCTCTTGGCCAGTGCCAGGGACAGATCAATACATTTACTCCCCACCTTACGTTTGGGTGGTCTAGGGTATAGGCAAGTAGACATATCACTGCCGAGTGCTCAAGCGCACAATTTAGTGTGTCATTGATCTTAGCTAGTACTGTTACCCAGAATCCTTGCAGCGACACACAGCTCCAGGTCATATGGAGAAAGTCTGCATCCAATTGGCCACACCTCGGGCAGCCCCTTGGCTCTCCTCCAAAGGCGGCCTGGAGGCGATGGGCGGTCATGTATGTCATTTGGACATAGTTGAATTGAACATAGTTGAGACGGGCACTCCGGGAAATCTTTTTGGGAGACTCCAGTACTCTACGCCACTCTGAGTCGGTAATCGTCCTATTCAGGGATCTTCCCCACCTGCCCCTCAATTTCTGAATCGAGAAGCGATGCATAGAACCACTTTATTTGGTGCCCTGCTGTGCCCAATGTAATTAGTGAGTGGAGAACCAAGTGCGTCTCAGGCTCATCTCTTCCTGTTCCCCATTGTCTCCCGAATGCCCGCACCATCGCCTCATATAGAAGGAACTGGCCTGGGGGAAGTCTGCACCCCTCCACTAGTTCAGCAAAAGGAATCAAACATTTGTCTAGAAAACAATCTCCCGTTGTCTCTATCCCAGCCTCCGTCCAGGGTGCCAGTTGTTCCGCCCCCAAAATCGCCTGCGGTTCGCCATAGGGTAGCCCCACTAGTGGCAGTATCGGGGAGTATCTTGGAGTGGCCTGCAGTCTTGCCATGCATCTTTTCCAGCACTGTAGTGCCGTGGACTGCAGCGTCGAGGTATATGGGACCCTCGTCACCTGGTTTAGCAGTTTCGCCAGTAGCTGGCGTGGGCGCTGCCCTGGCTCCGCCAGGTACATCCCCTCCTGGTTCACCCCCTCCAGCCACTGGGCCACCCACTGCAGCTGCGCAGCCAGTTGGTAAAATTCAAAATCCGGCACACCCAATTCCCCCTCTCCCGCGGTGATACTCTGCATCTTCCGTCCGCCCAGATGAGTTCTCGTACCAGCGCATCCAGCAGCGTGAACCATCCGGAAGGCATAAACACAGGTAGATTAGTGAAGAAGTACAATAAGCGGGGCAGCATGACCATTTTGGTCAGTGACACTCTGGCCATCAATGGTAGTCGCCATGAATTCCAAAAGGCCACACTAGAGCGGAGCGAACGGAGGGCCCTGCCCAGATTACCCTCCCTCATGTCTTCCGGTGAATGAAAAATCTGGATACCCAAGTATTTAAACGTGCTGGGGGTCCAGTTATATTCTGCACTTAGCTCCCCTGGTCTAGGGGAGGGCTCAGTCACTGGGAATAGATGTGTTTTATGTCGGTTAACCCGGAGGCCTGACAGAGACCCAAAGGTTTCCAACAGTCCGAAGGCAGTTCCTGCCCCCCTCACAGCATCCCCCAAATATATCAACAAATCGTCTGCGAACGTATGTTCTGCCACTCAATGTCAGTCCCAGACCCTCCCCTCCTCGGCGAAAGAGCTCAGCAAGCGGTTCCACCGCCGGCGCAAACAGGAGCAGGGATAGAAGGGCACCCCTGACGTGTACTACGTGATATCTTATATTGTGGATAAATAGTCTTTCCCGTCTTCACTCTCGCTGGTGGAAGAGTGTATAACAATTGGACCCACTTCAACCAGCCCTCCCCCAACTCCATTTTCCGCATGACTTCGAGCAGGTAGTCCCAATTCACCATATCAAACGCCTTCTCCAGGTCAACTGAGAGGAAGGCAGCTCGCGTCAAGACTTGGGCATCAGAGTGGTAGAGCACCGAGTATAATCTGCGTAAGTTATACGATGTGTTACGGGAGGGTATGAACCCATTCTGGTCGGAGTGAACCAGATGTCTCATATGTGGGAGCAGCCGAATTACTAGTATCTTACTTAGTAACTTAAAATCAGTATTGAGCATTGTCAGGGGCCTGAAGTCCCTTACTCCTGCATCCTGGCTCGTGGTCTTGGGGAGCGAGATCACTATCGCAGCCCGCATAGAGGACGGCAGGCATCCCAGTCTGAGAGCCTCATTATACATAGTCACCAGTTGGGCCGCCAAACTATCCCCGTATTTCGCATAAAACTCGGCAGGGAGGCCATCGGGGCCCAGTGTTTTCCAACTCGCTATCAGTGTCATGGCATCCCTAACCTCCTGCAAAGTTACCGGGCCACCCAACTCTTCCGCAATTTCGTCGTCGACCACGCGAAGGTCTAGCGGGGCCATAAAGGCGCCAAGTTCCACCGGGGAGGCACCTCGCGGGGCAGTATATAATCCTTCATAGTATTCCTGAAAGATTGTATTAATCTTTATCAGGGTCGGATTCTATCGTGCCTACATCAGTCTTAATTCGGGTTATTGGGGTGCCTCGGGATTCAGGCATAACAAGCCATGCCAATAAGCGTCCGGCCTTCCCTTCCTCATTCTGCACTCTGTCCATATAAGCCCTGTAGTCATGGGATCTAAGCCGTTCTAGGGCCTCGTTGTAATGTTTCTGAGTGGTCTGCTAACTGAATATGTGCCTGTGTCCCCGGCCCCTGCATATTATCCAGTGTATGCATCTCTCCCTCCAGATCCAGAAGTTCTCTATGCAGCTCCCTCTGTATTCCAACTGACTGTCCCATGCAGTGCCCCCTCACCACCACCTTGAATGCCTCCGACTCTACCAGTACTGTAGTGGCCGTGCCTGTGTTCTCGGTGAAGTATGTGTCTATTGTGGTGCGTAATGATTCTGCAAACGATGTATCTTCTAGTGCCACTGGGTTAAGCCTCCATGTAGGTATTGGGGGCCTCAGCCCTTGGGGTTGGTATGAGATTAACAGGGGGTTATGGTCTGAGAATGTCCGACCAAGATATTCCGTATTTCTAATGGAGGTGCCTATTGCTGGGGAACACCAGAATGCATCCAATCTCGTGTGGAGGTGGTGTATGGGGGAGTAAAAGGAATATTCCCTGTCTCCGCCGTGCTGGAGTCGCCATATGTCTTGCAATTCCCAGTGTGCCATCCACTCCCGTAGCCAAGCTGCGGTCTTGTGTGCCCGAGATCCCGGGAGGGGGTGGGGTGGGATCGATCCAATTGCACATCCGCAACACAGTTAAAATCTCCCCCCAGCACCACCTGCCCTATCCTTATGTCAGCTAGATGAACGGAGAGAGAGGACAAATAAGACATCTGATCCTGATTGGGGGCATAGCAGCAGCCCAGTGTAATCTCCTGACCTAGCAAGTGCCCCACTAGCAGCACATATCTTCCCTCCTTGTCAATTAACGTACATGTTGCCTCAAAGGGGGCCCCCGG
This sequence comes from Calotriton arnoldi, assembly GCA_963921515.1. Classification (NCBI taxonomy): domain Eukaryota; kingdom Metazoa; phylum Chordata; class Amphibia; order Caudata; family Salamandridae; genus Calotriton; species Calotriton arnoldi. The sequence goes on along the minus strand of CAWUFW010000169.1, from coordinate 5,082,461 downwards.
ATGGACCCATCTCAGCACCCTCTGGGCATATGCTGAAAAAGTAGTGGCAAAGATCTGTCCTCTCCATCTCCTTCTTAGGCTACCCACATCCCCCTGTGTGAGATGCGTCTCCTGTAACAGCGCTATCTGTACTCCCCGACGTTTCAGGTAGCTATGTATGTTGTGGCGCTTAGACATGGATCCTACACCCTAATATTCCATGTGAGTAATTTTAGGTCCTGGTTCGTAACCGCCATCTCAAGTAGGTCCAGACTCCCTTCCCACTGGGATCTCCCACCCCTGCTAACCCTTTGGAGGATTGAAACAGAGCATTCTTGCATGCATGAGGAACATAACAAAACAAACATAGCAAGTCCCAACTTACAACTCCCCAGCCCTAGGGCATCCTGGCAACGGCCATCTGCGCAAACTCCAAGTGTATTGTAATGCAAAACATCGAAGGCCCAAACCAGTCTCGGTGCGAGCCTTCAGGGGGGTCATGGACTCACAAGGTTGCGTGCTGCTTTGAGTTCAGCAGATATATAAACCACTTTGCAAAGCGTGGCAGTGTCACCCGCACCGGCCCAGAATTACGACCTGCCCGGGTTGATTATCTCCCATTATATAATGTCATCTGCCGTTTTCGGCATCACCACTGGAAGTTCCAAACTGTTCCTGCCTGATGTGTCCGATTCCGAGCCTTCAGTCCCTTTCATGGATCCGGACTCCACCTCAGATTGGGAGCCACTCTTCTGGCAATTTCAGCAACCTCCCTTAGCGCCGCCGCCCTCTCTCTTTCTGTCTGTGAGGAATTCTGTTTCTTTGCCTCAATTCACTCAGATCGTCGTTGTGAGCGCTTCCTGGGACCCGGCTCCTTACCACCCGCCTGGGCTTTGGCCCCGGCCCAGTTGTCTCTGTTCGGTAGGCCTCTATCCAGTCCCAAGCCATTTTGGGATCTTCGCAGAAGTGAGTCTTGCCATCTACAACAATGCAGAGCCTGGAGGGGAACATAAGAGAGTACTGGATACCCTCCTCTCTAAGAGCCTTCTTGACCTCCAGGTATGAGGCGCGCTTCCGTTGGACCTCCAGGGTGTAGTCAGGGAACATCGAGAACTTGGCATTATTTACTACAAAGGGACCCTCTGTGCGGGCCTTCTGTAGGAGAATGTCTCTATCCTTATAATGCAGTAGTCTGGCCACCACTGGACGTGGAGGGCGGCCCTGCGCCAACGGGCGGGCCGGTACTCGATGTGCTCTTTCCAGAGTGAAGAACTGTGTCAGTGCCCCCAGGGCCACCACCTCCTTTAACCATGGTTCCAGATACGCCACCATATTTCCGTCCTCAATCCCCTCCGGCAGGCCAAGGATCTGTACATTATTTCGGCGGCTGCGTCTTTCTCCGTCCTCCGCTCGGCGCTCCAGGGTCCGGACCCTGTTAGTTAATTCCTCCATCTGCTGCGAAAGGGCTTTTTGCGCAGGCGATAGGTCCTTGAGACCCAATTCCACCACTTTCACCCTCTCATTGAGTTTTTGGTGTTCCGCGCGGAGGAGCCCAAGGCCCACTGACACTGTGCTAATGTCTTGGTGAAGTGATGCTTTCGTATCGGAGATGGCCTCCAGGATCTTAGACAGTTGTTGCTGGCTAGGGTCCGTGTTGGGCTGGGGCTCCGGGCTGCCCTGCGCCTGCTCCCGCTGGTCATCTTCTTGTTCTGGGGTTGCCCCAGCGTGTTTCCCCCGGGGTTTACCCATCCCAGCAGCCACAGCCATGCACTGTTTGTCCGTGGCCTCCAGTCAGCACCGTTCACAAGCTCACCCACGAGATCCAGGGGAGTTGCACTTTGGTCCACCAGGCACACGCTGACATTCAATAGGGAGCCCACACTCTAGTGGTTGAGGGGGAAGGGAGGCCCGTCTAACCCGCAAGCGCCACAAGGAGTTGTTCCTGCCACAAGTGTGTTAGGGGCTTATAAGTTCAAAAGAGTCTCTGTTCCCCTAAATGTCGTCTCTCCAAATCCCGGCATTCAGGGCACAATGGGGCCAATCCCGCAGCACACATTGGAGTCTGGAAGCTGGGCTCCACTTTTTACAATTCCGGGAATACTCTCCAGTTGGGGGCTAGGGTTTCACTCATTTGATATCATCGGCTTCGTGCCGTCTTGTTTGTTCCCTCATGTGGGGTATCAACAGTGTCCCGGAGCAGGAGGGCAGTCCCCTGTAATAGCACACCATGGAGGGCCCACCCGTTCTATTAGCCGTGTCGCTCCTGCAGTCTATTCAACTATTTATACATGGCAGGCCCTGCTGCCTCCACTCAAGGCCTCGGAGGGCGGCGGTTCAGCTGGTGCACCACTCCTCAGGCAGTGGATCCCCAAGACCCATGCGGACACACTCACCACCTCATGTCCATCACGCAGCCTCTCTGCCGCCTGGGGCGCTCTGGTGCACCGCGCCACATTGCAATCACGGCTCCAGGCCACCAGCGGGGCCCTCCGCCGCTCTGCTCGGAGCCTTCCGCGCTCTAGGCCTCTCCTGTTCGTTTCCTCCTCCTCAAGGCCCAAGGCAGCTCCGGAACGCAGGGCTCACCGCCCGTCACCGCCAGCGCCTCCGCGGTACCGCTGCGTCGCCGGGAAGCCACTTCAGGCCCTATCGGCTTCGTCCAACGCTCAAGTTCAGGGCCCTAGAACGACCAGTCTTCCGGGCCTCTCGACTCGCGGCGGGCCGACCGCGGTCCTCAGCTCTGTCTCGTGTGCCTCCCAGGGTCCGCCGTCCAGGCACAGTCATGAGCCCGCCACGGAGTCGCCGCAACACCGCAGCCTCGCCGGACAGCCGTCTCCGCAATATCGGCCCGCCCGGGCCCAGAGTCCGAGGCCCAGGCGCGGCCCGCCTCCGATGCCTCTCACTCTGCGCCAGCAGCAACCCCGGGGCTCAGCTCCATACCAGGCACCACCGCACTAGCTCCCGGCGCCCAGCCCACCTCCTCAGGCCACCCAGGCTGGGCTGTGTCCGGTATTCAGCTGATTTATGTTGGGCTGGTGTGGAGCTCGTAGCTCACACATCCGCCATCTTCGACTGGTTCGCCACTCCCCCTCAGAGTGGAATGATTCTTAAATGTCAGCTCCACTGCTAACAGGTGTGGTGATTGACACTCTACCAATCTACTTTTACAAGGTAATTCAAGTGAGAACAGTAAGAGAAGACTCCCCCCTCCTTGCTCTCCCCACTGTTGAGGAAGTTGCACGCTTAAAAAACGAGATAAAACCATCCAAGAATAAACTATTTGTGGTGTCCCAGGTTTCCTGTAGGGCAATTATGTGACATGATAAAAGAAAGCTCTGCCATATTGTGTCATCTCTTTTTGCCCTTAAGTCTGCTATATTCCACGAAAGTATCTTCACACAGGGGGGTCCAGGGGTATCAGATGTTAGGACTCTTTTGCAGCCAGTCTTCTTCCTCTTGGTGAGGGGGCTGTCCAGGACTGAATCATCTCCTGCCATAAACATAACCGGCACGATGTTGGAAACCACCATAAATGAAAGCGTGGGCACGGGCACAGGCACATGTGGAACAAGGTCCGGGCTAGGAGTAGCCCCTACAATCCCGCAGTTTTCCACTGTGGTTAGATCCTGGACAAGCTTCCCAGTCTCAAGAGAGAGCCTTCTTTCAGTTAAGGCTATCTCCTTTGATATGACGTTAGCTGCCCTAGTTAAGAAGGAATCAATAGTCGCTACTGTGCTGCCCTCAGTAGTTCCCCCTCAGGTTCCCCCTGAACTCCCAGCAGCCGTTTTCCTTGTGACCACAATTGATGGTCCACAAGACACGTGGAAATTTGAGCTCCTAGGTGAGGCAGAAGGGTATAATATAGTCAGGATACACACTTCACTTAGTTGTGGTAAGTTGTAACAAACAGTCAAGAGGACCTGAGGGGGCCAATTAATATACAAAACAAAGAGTCGACTGTAAAAAAAAAAGATGTGGCCAGTACCTTGACTTTTGGAGGGCGCCCAGGAATCCAGAAGTCCAAATGAGAGCCAAGGGACCTGGCTCTTGGCCCGCCCATGGCCCAGGCACGTGCCTGGGTGCGTCCTGCGCAGCGGGAGCCCGCGACCAATTTCAGAGCGCCTCCGGGCGCGGGCGGTGCTTGGGCGTGTGGTCCTGCCCCTTGACTTTAGCAATACGGATCTCCGCGTGGTGTCAAATCTAGTTGTATTAACTCGGGCATTTGCAGGACTAATTTTCGTTAGCTGTAGCTGTGCTTTTATTCTTCATAAAAGGAGGTGCAAGAGACAGCGCTTAATGTTTGGGGATACCTTATTAGGGTGATGCAGTTTGTCTACCGCAGCAGCATGGGGGATGAGGCAGCATACATAATAACTGGTGTTAGATGTAGATGGGCCTATAATATGCATGTGCTGGTACCAAATATTTTCAAACAAAGCAGTGTGGAGAGGATGATGGTCAGTATCATTATCAGCAGCTCTGCGCGTATGTGTAATAGTTGATGTAGGATTAAAGAAATAGACAAGGGTTAAAAGCATCAGTATTAGTGCACCGAGGAGAAAAAATACAACTGTAATGCATAATTTAAAATAAGTGTCTGTTGTTGAAGCGGTGGAGGGAGACTTTACTCTGGTTGCTTCTCCTGAAGGGATGGACGGCAAGTCGGCGCCAGGCGAATGTCTCTGAGGTGGTACCATGGTTTATGTCTTTGGACTTTCACTGCAGTAGCTGTGCTGTCAGTCACTGGAAAGGGTCAGTTGAACTGGTTGTCTTTCCAGGTATAAACAAAATTCTTTGTATACACTAAGGTTCCCAATGGCAGGGGTGTACTTTGGTCATCAACGGTGGCACGTTGACTCGCTTGTCGGCTGTCCGGGTAGGCTGTTTTGAGAAGAATTTTGCGGCTTTTGTTAGCTGTGCCATGTAAACAGACATTTCGCTTTGTACAACTTCAGGTGTACTCTCCGTCTGGAACTTATGTCTAGTTGGTGGCACGAATGTATTCATTAGTCTCCCAGTCACTATCTGAAGTGGGGTCAAATGGTGATCTGATCCTGGGGTGTTTCTGAGGGCAAACAGCGCTAGTGGAAGTCCAACCAGTTCTTTTTCTAGGTGAGACACAGTTGCCATTGCTTTGGGGGTTGATAAGCACTATCGGTCAGGAAAGTCAGTTCTGAGGCTTCCTGATTGTTTTTTTAAACTAAATGTGAAGTATTTTATCTGATTTTACATGAATTTGAAATGAATTTAATTTTCATTGCTTAACTGGGAGGCTGTTGTATTTGGGGGGTATCAGAGTGCACTTACCCATGCCTGTATTTCGGCACCTTCCTCTGCTCGCGCTGCCCTTTTTTGAATCCTTACGGCTCCCGTTAGTCAGAGCGGGGCCGCCATTTCAGGCTTTTCTTGCTCTAGTCGCTTTGGGTGCTCCTTTGAGCTACTCCTGAAACTTTCAGGAAAGAGGGCGAGCCGGCATACGTTTAGTAGTTCGGAGGTTGCCCAATGTTTCTTATTAAATTGTCGGTCTCTTCCCAAGCATAAATATGAAATTGCCGACCTCATATCGGTCCAGCAGATGACTGGCCTTTTTCTGGTGGAAACCTGGCTTCATGCTCAGTCTTTTCCGGACATTTAAGATGCTATCACTACGGGCTATGCAATCACTAGATTGGATAGACCTAAGGGGATGGGAGGGGGTCTGGCGGTGATATATAAACAACAGCTGAACTGCAGTTTATCTGAAGTACAGATCAGTGGTTCTGAAGCAGCCTTTTTTTCACTCTCTCACAGGCCGCTATTCCCTTAATGGCTTCCTGATTTATAGGCCCCCCTGGGTCTGCTGCATCTTTCACCACAGCTCTACTTGATATCATCCCAGCATTTGCTCTGCAACACTCCAACCTCCTAATTTTAGGGGATTTTAATCTACATTTTGATGATCCAACCTCGCACATTGGTACATGACTAATGGAGGACTTAAAGTCGCTTCATTTCCAACAGCGAGTACAGGAGCCCACGCACACTCTGGGGCATATTCTTGACCCCATTTTTGCCAATGTTTTCCTATTGTCTGGTCCGATCACTTTATCATCCCTTTCCAGATTCTGGACTCCTATCCCCCGCCGAAACCATTACCTGCTCACTCTATCAAAATTCGGAATTGGACCAGGGTCAGTCAGGAGGCCTTTTCATCTGCCTTGACCGGCCGCTTTCCATGCCTAGATAATTGCCCCCAGGCTGCCAATCTGCAAGTCTCGGCCTGGATTGAGGAAACTTTAGATCATATAGCTCCTTGGAAAACGCGAAACATTTCTCGCTCCAGACCCTCTGCGGGGTGGTTTACGGAGGTCCTTCTACAAACTAAAAAGTCATGCAAGCGTTTGAAATGCAAATGGCAGAAGAGCTATTGTACTCTAGACAAAGAGATCTACCTGCTTGTGCTAGAGGAATATCAGAAGCAGATTAGGCTTGCTCGGACACAATTTTTCACACAATAGATAGACGAGGCTAAAAACGCTCTTCGTGAGATTTTCAGAATAGTTAAATCTCTCACGTCCACATCAGCTGCCAGAGTGCCAAGTTTCTGTAGCTGCAATGAGATTGCTCATTTTTTCTCTGATAAAATCTCATCTCTATATGCTTCCTTTTCAGAAACTGTTAAGAACTACAGCTTCTGTCCACCAAAAAGGACTTCTTATCCCTCCCCAGAAGGCTCATTTACGACTAAGAGCGTCTCAGTGGAAAACCTATGCTCCCTGGCTGCCAAAATCAAATCTGGCTCTCCTTTAGACCCTGTGCCCCCGGCTATCTTGGAACGTGGGCTCACTGCCCTTGCTCCTATACTATCTACTGTGCTTAATTTGTCATTTGAAGCTGGTTCACTTCCAGCTGAGTGGAAGCACGCTATGGTGATTCCTCTCCTTAAAAACCCATCTCTGGACTCTTCAAAACCGGAGACTTTTCACCCAGTCTCCCTGCTTCCAATCATGGCGAAATTGGCTGAAAAGCATATTAATTTTCAACTGATGAAGTTTATTGATGAGAACAGTCTCCTTCATGAGACTCAATCAAGTTTCAGGCCACAGTATAGCACGGAATCTGCCTTGCTTCTAGCCTCTGAGATGCTTCTGAGAGTGGCAGATGAAGGGAAAACTGCTGCTGTTATCATGCTGGACCTCAGTGCAGCGTTTGATACAGTCTCGCATGCTGTGATGCTGGAACGACTGTGGGTACAGGGCTATGGGGGAAGAGCTTTTGATTGGCTTGCAGACTTCCTTTACAAGCGGTCTTTCCAGATAATTCAGAAGCCATATACCTCTGACATTATCCCCCTTCAGCAGGGAGTGCCACAGGGTTCAGCACTGAGTCCTACTCTTTTTAACTTGTATCTCTGCCCTCTGACGGACGTAATCAAGTGCCATGGCTTGAGCATGGTGTCATATGCTGATGACACTCAGCTAGTCATCACATTGGCACAAGATGACCAAAGTGCTGCAGCGAATTTTAAATCTTGTCTAGCTGACCTCTCGGCATGGATGCAGGCCAGCTGTCTGAATTTAAATGCAGGCAAGACAGAGGTTATGGTGGTTGGGAAACAGCCCTCGATTTGGTCTTCCACATGGTGGCCTTGTGAACTGGGCCCTACTCCAAACCCTAAACCCAAAGTGAAAAATCTGGGCATCATTTTTGATGCACAGTTATCTTTTGAAAGTCAGATCAAGGCCACGGTGGGCACCTGTTTTGGAGTGCTGAGGCTGTTGAGGAAGATTTTTGGGCTTATACCGGACTCAGCAAAAAAGACGGTAATACAAGCTCTTTTGGTGTCCCTGCTTGATTACTGCAAAGTGCTCTACTTGTGGGTCTCCAAAGGCAGACTGGTACTGCTTCAAAGAGTACAAAATGCAGCAGCCCGGATGTTAAGAATTCCGAAATGGCTTACCATTAGTCCTGGTCTTGCTGAACTACACTGGCTCCCCATTAAGCACAGAGTCTCTTTCAAAGCTCTCTGTTTTACCACAGGATACTGAATCGGAGGGTCCTAGTTACTTTTTTTCCCTTGATTAAAGCTCATACCCCCTCCAGATATCTTAGACCCAGGGAAGCAGCTCTGGCAGTGATTCCTAGAGTGGGCAGAATGCGACTGGGGGGCAGTTCATTTAGTTTATGGGCAGCCAAGCTGTGGAACTCAATGCTGCTCAACCTGAGACTCGAACCTTCAGAGGCAAGGTTCCAAAAAAACCTCAAGACTTGGCTCTTTAGGCAGAGTTAGTAGAATTAGTGGGCCTCAACCGTTTCTGACTCTATCTGACTATGACATGGTGGTACTGCCTAGCGCGGGACACTCCTTGGAGTAACCAGGTGCTCTACAAATCCTAAATAAATAAGTATAAATAAAATAATAAGCTGACAAGAGCCTGTGTGTTATTCCTAACAGGATGGTGGGGTGGAAAAAGATCTTATTCATGAAGTGTGTGCCATTGTTGCATCTGATCCCTTTGGGAATGCCCCACCGCGGTATAACCTTGCGGATCAGAAAATTAGCAGCAGACTTGGCATTACAGTGGACATGAGGTCCTGCTTTGATCTACCTTGAGAATGGACAGACTACAACTATGAGATAACGAGAATGATTGCATCTGTCAATCATATCGATATAATCAATGTCCAATTCTTTAAAGGGTCCTTGTGGTGGGGGGATTGTAGAAGCTATTACCTTAAAAGTGGGATCTGGTGAATACTGCTGGCACGCAGTGCACGTACATCGTGATTATCTCGTGTAAGTTGGGGACGAACCAATCTTGGCATATTTGGAGGGACATATTGTCTCTGGCAGTGTGCAAAGGGAAATATAGCTGGTTTAGGGCTAGAAATAGCAATGCTTGGGGCATGATAGACTTCCCTCTGGATATCTGTCTGTATATCAAATCTGTTTCTGTCTGTGTGCACCCTCTAGCTTCCCACAACTGCTTCTCATGCTCTGGGGCACTTTCTTGTATCTCTTTTAGGTGCAGATGAGCTGTCTCTGTGTAATGGCCGGAAACATCCGGGGGATCAAAAGGTGGGACTGTGTCACTAGCTGATGTTTCAGTAGCCAGTAAAACTGTGGCATGTGCACTGTTATGAGGGTGTTCCTTGGCGGCCCAATTAGCCAGGGCACTTCCACAGGATACAACATCTTGGCCATTTGTATGGGCTGCACACTTCACCACTGCGACTGTGTGTGGCAGTGTTAGGGCTTCTATCAGGTCCCCTAAGAGGGGCCGATGCATGGCAGGGCTTCCATCAGATTTAAGGAACCCCCGTCTGCTCCACCACATGATGCTGGAGTGTACCGTTGTGGTGACATAGGCTGAATCTGAGTATACTGTAATTGTTTTTCCTTCTACCTGTTTGAGGGCTGCCACCAGTGCTACTAGCTCAGCAGCCTGAGCAGAATAATGAGGTGTCTGAGGAGTCATGCTGCATAGCTCTGCCCACTGCTGTGCCTGTATGTCTCACTCTAGTGTTTTGATCTATGTAGAAGACTCATCCACAACATAAACGAAACTACGTGGAATCTTGTGCTTGGCTATACTCATCTGGAGTATATGTGGCGCAGTCGTGGGTATCATCATCTGTATCTGCAATGGAGTGTGCAAAGAAGGTGGAAAGGTTGAATGTGTGGCACTTAACTACCTTGAGAGATGGTAATGATAATATTATTTCATAGCCTGATACTCTCTGTGTTGTTAGTGTTGTTTTCTGAATTATTGCAAACACTGCATGTTCTGTGTACAGTGTCAAAGGTGCACCCATAACAATGGGAGCCCTTTTCTCTACTGCAAAAGCTCCTGTGGCTAGCGCTTGTTCGGAGGGGTACTGGCCTTTCATAACAGACTCAAGTAGGCCACTAAAGTAAGTAATTGGTTTGTGGCCTAAAGGATACTTTTGGGTGAGGACAGTCGTCGTCACCTGGCCATTGCAGTAGCAAAAAAGAAAAAAACTCTTTAGTGTAGTTTGGTGTTCCTAACACTGGTTCATTTGTTATCTCGGTCTTTAATTTGTGAAATGTTTGCTGCATCTCTGCATTCCATGTTATTCTGTCCTTCTGTGTCTTTGCATGTTTGATGGATGCCAGCAATGGGGCTATTTGAGTACTGTAGTCAAAAACCCACTGTCTGACATAGTTACAGAAGCCGAGGAATTTTTGCATTCCCTTCACAGTCTCTGGCTGTGTCATCTGTCTGACGGATGCTGCTCTTTTGGGCATAATTCGGCAGCCTGAGGCCAACAGAAGTTGCCCCAAATAATGGATTTCTTCCTGACAATACTGCAATTTGTCTCTGTCCCCTTTGTAGCCTCATTGGGCAAGGGTGGAAAGCAGGGACACAGTGTCCATTCTGCATAGCTCTTCTATAGCACAGCTTATCAGTAAATCATCGACATACTGCAATATTGTGCTGTCACATTGAAAACTGGGGAGGTCATTCTTGATCGTCCTGTTCAAAACCCTGGGGGACTCGCAGTACCCCTGAGGTAAACGAGAATGGAGGTACGAGGAACCACGGAATGAGAATGCGGTCAAATAGCGACTGTCTGGGTGCAGAGGGATGCTGAAGAATGCATTTTTTAAGTCTATAACTGAAAAATATTTAGCATCTTGGGGTATGTTGGTGAGGATGATGGAAGGGTCAGGTACTACAGGGAATTCTGATATCACTATGTCATTAAGGGGGTGCAGGTCTTGAATCATGTGCTATGAATTGCCCTTGGCCTTCTTGACAGGGTAAATTGGGGTGCTGCAGGGGGATACACCTGGATATATAACTACCTACTCTACCAACGCCTGGATAACGGGTTCAAGTTGGAGGGTACCTGCGCAAGGTCATTGTCCTTGATAGGACCAGAGACAGTTCTTGGTACTGCAGACCTTGTCTCCATTGTGGTGCGTAATGGAATACTTTCTTGGTAAACAGTCACTGACCATGTGGGGTCATCAATAAACAACTGGTCATCTGATATATCTCTCACTTTTATGTTGGGATCATGAAAGATGACACAGGCCTACATCGCACAGGTGTGTTTACTTGCCATCATTATCCCATAGGTGGGAGATATCTCTAGAGTTTCTACCCCCGAGATGAGGTCTTGACCTGACACTTCAGAATTTAACGTCTCAGACCAGGGGCTTTGATGTTCGAAGAGGAAGTTCCAATTCAACTAGTTTCCCTGTTAGTTCTGATGTTTCCACTGTGATGGTATACACTGTTCTAGTGAAGGCTGAGATGTCTATGGGTCTAGCCCTAACCTTGTCACCGTCTGGGGGGTGCGTGACCATTGTCATGATGCGTGTGTGAGACATTCCTGGTGTTGAGCATATCATTGTCCTATCCTTCTCAAAGTGGATCGACATGTTTAATTTTGCCTGAAGATTACGACCTAATAAGTTGGCTGGGGCGGTTGGGGAGAATAAGAGACTGCTGTTAATGTACCTTCCCCCTATCTCCATCTCCAAAGGTTTGGTGAATGGAACCCTCATCACTGTCCCGGAGATAGAGGACCTGGTGGCCACAGTGTCAATGAGAAAGCTGTACTCCCTGTCATTTATGGCTAATATGTCACAGTGGGTTCCTCATCTGGCCTGTGGGTTACCGATAAGACTGGATGCATTAGACTACTCCGTGGGCAACTTCCTTGGGCATATCCTCCCATGTAATTTTACTGAAAGGGGTTTCCTCCCCTCACCGTTACCCCTCCTTGTAAGTTCTGGTGCTGTAAAGTGGGCTGCACTGCCTGCTGTGGCCCATACTCCATTTGGGGCACGGATTGCTGTAATTGCTGGGGCTGGAACTGTTGTTGAGGCTGCAGCTGCATCAGGGGTTGCAGGAGATATATCACCTGGGGACTCATGGCGGGCTGCACCACAATGCCACCAGGTGGTGCCATTTGATGGCAATATGTTGCCCCTGCCTGGTTATTATGGTCATCGTTCTTTTTGATCATGCAGTCTTTAATGAAATGTCCTGGCACCTTGCAATAGTGGTGTGAGAAGTTGGCCTGGTATATGCTGTCCACTAATTAAAGTGGGCACCTTGCACCAGTCCAAACGACCCTTATTGATGATTAGGTTAAAGACAACCTTTATAGAAAGCTATCCTAGTGGTAGCTGTGGAGAGCAGCCTTCAGGCTAAGTCTTGAAGGAATGTAAAGCAGCTTGTTTTACCAGTATAGAACCTCTTGAATGACCAAATGAAAGGAGAACCACACAAGGTATATATAAAATATATGTATTTATTACTAAACACTCTCTACTAACCTCTTTATGAGATTAGAGAACAAGGCACACAATATTACAGTACTAGAACGACAGTAAATAGCACAATACACAGTGGGCTCCAGGGGAGACCAAACCATATATTAAGAAAGTGGTATAACTGCCACGACTTGACTAGACACAGTGCCTAGAGCACGTAGAATCGCTGGGACCCCAAGGAACCACCCAAGGTAGTGACACAGGGGACCCACGGAGGACGGGTGCAGTGTGGGAACACAGACGCGAGCTCTATACAACTCTATGGGAAAGTCGCAGTTGGAATATTAGAGTTTAAGGACACTTAGGAGAGGACTTTGAGGAAACCCTTTCAGACTTAGAAGGTTCTAAGGCCAGCACCCACGGGAGCACCGAAGTACTCGTGTTACCTCACCCAGGGAAACCAGGTGCATAGGTGTCAAAGTGTGTCGGGAATCGTCGTTGTTTTCAATGGCGAGACGCCGCAAAGTACTGCTGCCGTGAAGAAGAAAAGTGTCCGGTGTGATCCAAGCCTGGATCGAAGATGTGAAGAACCTGAAAGCAGAGGGGACAGAGTCTGGGTCACTTGCCAGTGACCAGGGGCACGATAGACGAATGCCCACCGATGTCGGGTGCTTCAGGTGCGAAGAGGTGAAGCTTGACTCTGCAGCCACGGGGACCAGGAGACGTCGACGATGACCAGGATCCGCAGGCGAGCTGTCCCACGAAGGATGTCGAGTGCTGGGGGGGTCAGTGCTCGGATTGAACACCAACAAGCCTTGGCAACGGCAACCCACGCAGTCAGAGTAATTAGGCTTCTGTGAGGACCAGCAAGTTCCTGGGGACTCCCCAAGCGATGGAGAGTCAGGGCACGCCTGGCGCAACCAGGGAAGCCCACTGAAAGTTAGAGTTGCCTTCTTAGGGACCCACAGGTCAACGGACCAGGGATCGCGAAGGGACCTCGAGAGGAATCACAAAATGCCGGCCCACGGAACACTCGTGGTGTGTAGGCCCGCAATCTTTGGTGGAATTACTGCTCAGGGTCAGGGCTACAAGTAACCCAAAATTCAGCCTCAGGGGTCGCCGGAAAGCTGATGCTTCTGCAAATAGACGCGGTGTCCAGGGGTTCGGGTTGCACGGTCACCACGAGGGATACGGGCCTCAGACTTGCTGTGGGCACAGATCGACCTCGGTGACCTCGGGAACCCACCTCATGTGTGGCAATATTCTTCGGAGTCCTCGGGAGCTTCGGAGATGCCAACCGGTCAGTTGCGTTTAAGGTGCCTGCCTTGCAGGGGAGTAACTCCTTTACTCCAAGGGAGATTCTTCAGTTCTTGGTTTCTGTAGCAGAGTTTAGTCCAGGTGTATTCTAAAGTCCTGTAGCCAGGGGTTCCTACTTTATACCCAAGGAAGGGGTGGGACAAACTCTGGGGACCCACCTATGGGAGGGTCAGGATAGAGGGGTGGCTACACCCATATCCTTTGTCCAGTTTCGCGCCAGAGCAGGAGCTGAGTGCCCCTGCAACCGGTTTGAGCTGGACTATGCACAGGGACACCAAATGTGCCCCCAGTGCAGACATCAAAGCACTCTTGGAGTGCACCCACCCAGCCCCAAAACACTAAACCCTGTCTGGGAGGTGGTCACACCTCCCTGTGACAGGAAACCTATTGTCCAGCCTCCCCTGCCAGAGTTTCGTCCAGCAGCAGGAGGGCAGACTCGTGTCTGTGGCTGGCAGCATCCATTTTGTGATGCCAGTGTTCTGTGAAGCTGGTACCGGGTGTACCGGTGCTGTCATATTTCTCCCTCTAGGAGGGAGGAATCATACCTATGATTCCAAGGTGTTTGACACCAAACACGACATAATTCCTTGCAGCCGTTTTAAAGTTAGCATTTACTGCGAGGTTATAATGCACTTAAGAGTATATGGTTGGCTGCATCACAGACAACCCCGGAATAGTGGTTCCGAAGGCTGCAGAGGGGCTCTGCTCATGCATGGGCACCCTCTCACATAAAACCCAGCACCCTGCCTTCAGGATTGATAAGGCCTGCCATAGGGGTGACTGATAGGCTTATATGTGCAGTGATTAGGCTAGATATAGTGAACCTATATCTAAGTAAGGGGTGCATGCACCACCTTACACAGGCTGCAGTAGCAGACCTGTTGTGTCATTTTGGATGGCCTCTCAGGGGTGGCATAATACATGCTGCAGTCCCTGGGAGGCCTCTGGGGTACCTATGCCCTGGGTACATAGTATACCATATACTAGGGACTTATAAGGTACCCCAGAATCCAATCTGGAGTGTACCTAAAGTACATGCAATCAATTTAGAGTAGAAAGCAGATAGACTGGGGTCCTGATTAGCAGGGCCTCAGTCTGGCTAAGTCGAAAAACAGTGAAACATCAGCAAAAAGTGGGGGTAACTATAAGAAGCAGATCCTACTCTCCTACACAACCCCCACCCCCCCAAACGCAGGGACATTACGCTAACCTTGACCAGTTGAGTCTTCATGTTCTAAGTGGAAATATCTGGAGAGTCCATCTGCATTGGCATGGTTACTCCCAGGTCTATGTTCCACTGTATAGTCCATCCCCTGTAGTGAAATGGACCACCTCAAAAGTTTGGGGTTTTCACCCTTCATCTGTTTTAGCCATAAGAGGGGCTTATGGTCTGTCTGAACAATGAAGTGAGTGCCAAACAAGTATGGCCTCAACTTCTTCAGAGCCCAAACCACAGCAAAGGCCTCCCTCTCAATGGCTGACCAACTTTTCTCTCTGGGGGTCAGCCTTCTGCTAATAAAAGCTACTGGCTGATCCTGACCTTCATCATTCAATTGTGATAACACAGCCCCTACCCCCAACTCAGATGCATCTGTTTGGACAATGAATTGCTTGGAGTAATCAGGACTTTGCAGAATGGGAGCAGTGCACATGGCCTGCTTCAGGTCATCAAATGCCTTTTGACAGCTAACTGTCCACTGAACTTTCTTTGGCATTCATTTAGAAGTCAAGTCATTCAAAGGGGTCACTATGGATCCATATCCTTTGACAAATCTTCTATAGTACCCAGTCAGGCCCAAGAAAGCTCTGACCTGAGTCTGGGTGGTTGGAGCAACTCAGTCCATGATGGTCTGGATTTTGCTCTGCAATGGTTGAACCTGGCCTCCACCCACAAGGTGGCCCAGGTATACAACTTGGCTCTGCCCTATCTGGCACTTGGTGGCCTTGATAGTGAGGCCTGCTTTCTGCAGGGCCTCCAAAACATTTCTCAGGTGGACCAGGTGATCCTCCCAGGTGGAGCTAAAGTCAGCAATATCATCTAGATATGCTGCACTATAGGCTTCCAGGCCTGTAAGGACTTTGTTCACCAACCTTTGAAAAGTGGCAGGTGCATTCTTCAAACCAAAGGGCATCACCACAAATTGGCAGTGCCCACTAGGGGTTGAGAATGCTGTCTTGGCTTTTGCATCCTCAGCTAGTCTGATCTGCCAGTAGCCAGCTGTCAGGTCAAATGTGCTCAGAAACTTGGCTGAGGCCTAAGTGTCTATAAGCTCATCTGCCCTAGGGATTGGATGGGCATCAGTCCTAGTGACTGCATTGAGACCTCTGTAGTCTACACAAAACCTCATCTCTCTCTTACCACCCTGGGTGTGAGGTTTAGGCACTAAGACTACTGGACTAGCCCAAGGGCTATCTGAGGGTTCAATCACACCCAAATCCAACATCTTCTGGACTTCAGTCCTGATGCAGTCCCTGACATGGTCAGGTTGCCTGTAAATCTTATTTTTAACAGGCAGACTGTCCCCAGTGTCCACTTCATGAGTGCACCAGGTTGTCTGACTTGGAGTCAGTGAGAACATATGTCTGAACTGATTGAGAACTTTTCTGCAATCAGTTTGCTGCTGGTCAGTGAGGCTGCCTGCCAAGGCTACACCATCTACTGAACCATCATCAGGGTTCTGTGAGAGCAGGTCAGGGAGTGGCTCACTATCTTCCTCCTGTCCCTCATCAGTAGCCATGAGCAAGCCCATGTCTGCCCTGTCAACATATGGTTTGAGCCTGTTGACATGGAGCACCCTATGGGGGCTCCTGGGAGTTCCAAGGTCCACCAAGTACGTAACCTCTCCCTTTTGCTCAATTATGGTATAGGGGCCACTCCACTTGTCTTGGAGGGCTGCTGGGACCACAGGCTCCAACACCCTAACTTTCTGTCCTGGCTGATAAACAGTCAGCACAGCCTTTTGGTCATACCAGGCCTTTTGCAATTCATGGCTAGCCTCAAGGTTTTTAGTTGCCTTCTTCATGTACTCAGCCATCCGGGAGCGGAGACCAAGTACATAGTCCACAATATCCTGCTTAGGGGGTTTGAGAGGTAACTCCCATCCCTCCTTCACTAGACACAATGGACCCCTAACTGGATGTCCAAACAGAAGCTCAAATGGGCTGTAACCAACCCCCTTCTGTGGAACCTCTCTGTAGGCAAAGAGAAGGCAGGGCAAAAATATGTCCCATCTGCGCCTAAGCTTTTCTGGGAGACCTTTAATCATGCCCTTCAAGGTTTTGTTGAACCTTTAAACTAAACCATTGCATTGTGGGTGATAAGGGGTGGTAAATTTATAATTTACACCACACTCCTTCCACATAGCATTTAAGTAACTAGACATGAAGTTTGCATCCCTGTCTGATACTACCTCCTTAGGAAAACCCACCCTGGAAAAGATTCCCAAGAGGGCCCTTGCCACCACAGGAGCTGTGGTGGTCCTGAGGGGAATTGCCTCTGGGTACCTAGTGGCATGGTCCACCACCACCAGTATAAATCTGTGCCCAGATGCAGTTTGAGGATCTAGTGGACCAACAATGTCAATCCCTACCCTCTCAAATGGAACCCCCACCACAGGTAGTGGTATCAGGGGGGCCTTTGTAGTGCTACCTGCCTTACCACTAGCTTGACAGGTGACACAGGAGCAACAAAACTCCTTGGTGTCTTCAGACATATGAGGCCAATGAAAGTGAGGGACAGTTCTGTCCCAAGTCTTGTTTTGGCCTAGGTGACCTGCCAATGGGATATCATGTGCTAGGGTCAAGAGGAAACTCCTAAACTTCAGAGGTATAACCAACCTCCTGGTGGCTCCAGGCTTGGGGTCTCTACTCTCTGAGTAAAGGAGTCCATCATCCCAGTAGATCCTATGGGACCCACTAGCACTCCCAGCAGCCTCAGCAGCAGCTTGCTGTCTGAGGGGTTCAAGAGAGGGGCAGCTCAGTTGCTCCTGGCTCAGATCTGCCCTGGAAAGGCCCCTGTCCCCAAGAACTCAACCTGATCAGGCTCAAGCTCATCTGGGACAGTTCCTTCTTCAGGACTAAGATCAGCTCCCTCAAGAGACTGATCTGGATTCTGAGGCAGGGGGAAGACACTGCCTTAACCCTACTGCTCCTTCTCTTGGAAGGTGCCTGGTCCATTTTTCCAGGATCCAGGACCTGTTCAGTTTTAGACATTTTTGCCTGTGACCTGGTCATAGCAAGCACATCTGCAGGGATATCCAACATTTCTGCATGAGTCCTGAGTTCCACTTCAGCCCAAGCTGAAGCTTCTAAATCATTGCCCAACAAGCATTCAACAGGGAGGTCTGCACTTACCACACACATCTTAGGGCCAGTTACCCCTCCCCAGGAGAAATTAACAACTGCCAAGGAATGGTCTGTCCTGACATTGCTAGCATTGGTCACTTGGTACATTTCACCAAGTATGATTTGCTCTGGAGCCACAAGATCTTTTGTCACCATTGTGACACTTACTCCTGTGTCCCTGAATGCCAAGGCCTCTTTTCCATTTATTATAGGCTGTTGTCTGTATTTGCCCAGATTACTGGGGCTTACAAATAAGGAGGCCATATCCATGCCCCCATCACAGATCAACATAGCCTGAGTTGGAACTCTGACTAGGCCAGAGTCTATCTCAGGTCCCAGGGTTAACCCTACTACACCCTTATTTGGAACCACACCACCTGGAGATGAACTAGGGGGAACAGTTGCCTTAGGGGCATTGGTGGTGGGAGTTGAGTCCTTGGACTTGGTGCAATCACTTGTCCAATGGGTTTTCTGTTTACAGATTTTACACCATGGTTTCTTCTTGCCTTTTCCCTTGTTGGATTGTGACTCCCCTTCAGATGCAGATTTTTGGGGCCCTTGAGAAGACTTCTGGTCTTTACCCTTCTCCCCACCCTTATCAGAGTTTTTAGAATCTTGCTTCTTAGGGTCACCACCTTGGTTCTGAACCTTCTGCCTCACCCTGGTTCTGACCCACTTGTCTGCCTTCTGGCCCAATTCTTGGGGAGAGGTCAGATCAGAGTCCACCAGGTACTGATGCAACAGTTGATTTTGACAGTTATTAAGGATCTGCTCTCTCATGATTAAATTATACAATCCTTTGAAATTACACACCTTACTGCCAAGTAACCAGCCTTCCAGAGCCTTAGTAGCACAATCAACAAAGTCAACCCAGTCCTGAGTCTGTGCCTTTTGGGTATCTCTGAACTTTAACCTGTATTGTTCATTGGTTAGGCCAAACCCATCAATCAGAGCACTCTTCAGGACTTTGTAATTATCAGCATCCTCTTCTCTAACAGTGAGGAGCTTGTCTCTACCTTTGTCTGCAAAGGAGAGCCACAAGATTGCTGCCCACTGCTCCTGGGGGACCCTCTGTACCTTACAGGCCCTCTCAAGTGCAGTTATCCATTTGTGGATGTCATCCCCACTCTGGTAGGGAGGGACAATCTTGTTCAGGTTCCTGTGGTCATGAGTATGATCTCTACCTCTAGGGACACTGTGGCTGCCACCATGGGGCTCTAGCCCCAGCTTCTGAGAAGCTCTCTGAAGCTCCAGGGATTCCCTGTCTAAGGCCAATTGCTCTCTCTTGATTCTGAGCTTAGCTCTCTCAAACTCAAGCAGTTGGCATTTCTTCTCATAAGAGGATTCCCTTTTATGAGAAGCAGAGGTCCCTACAGAAGTACCAGAATGATCAGATTCCTGAGAAGGAGATCTGGATCTTCTAGGTAAACTGTTAACCCTTCCAGGTGGGGTAAAGAGAGCCCCATTGGGGTCTCCTTCCTCACCTTCAGGAAGAATTGGATTTTCCAGGTTAGAATCATTTTGATCCTCCTGGCCAGCATCAGAGTCCTGGTCATTGAGGTTTTCACTCCCTGGCCTTTCCTCTTCTGCTATCCCACCCCCTTTGCCTGCCTCATCAGACCCTGGGGTCTTTCTGAGGTAATCTAAAAGCAAAGTCACTATGAGTCTTTGGGTGTTTGGATTTTTCCCTGTCTTCAGTTTTCTTGATGTACACATGTTTCTCAATTCCTGGAATGTGAGATGGTCGTACTTAGTTGGCAAGGAGTCACTGACTTCAGGCCTTGAAGACATTCTAGTGTGGTGTGGTGTATGCACCAACCTACTCTAGTGGGAACTACTAAACTCTCTTTAGTTGGAGAAAGGGTGTGCTAGGCCCTTGACACCCAACTCTAAGTTCAGTAGAACTTACTTTATTCTAGACTTGATTTATATGTACCTAAGTACCTTTAGTGGTTTTCAGTTAGTCACTCACTGAGATTATCTGGTAAAACAATAGCAAGCTTGAATCCCAACTGCTGCCACCAATGTGAGAAGTTGGCCTGGTATATGCTGTCCACTAATTAAAGTGGGCACCTTGCACCAGTCCAAACGACCCTTATTGATGATTAGGTTAAAGACAACCTTTATAGAAAGCTATCCTAGTGGTAGCTGTGGAGAGCAGCCTTCAGGCTAAGTCTTGATGGAATGTAAAGCAGCTTGTTTTACCAGTATATAACCTCTTGAATGACCAAATGAAAGGAGAACCACACAAGGTATATATAAAATATATGTATTTATTACTAAACACTCTCTACTAACCTCTTTATGAGATTAGAGAACAAGGCACACAATATTACAGTACTAGAACGACAGTAAATAGCACAATACACAGTGGGCTCCAGGGGAGACCAAACCATATATTAAGAAAGTGGTATAACAGCCACGACTTGACTAGACACAGTGCCTAGAGCACGTAGAATCGCTGGGACCCCAAGGAACCACCCAAGGTAGTGACACAGGGGACCCACGGAGGACGGGTGCAGTGTGGGAACACAGACGCGAGCTCCGTACAACTCTATGGGAAAGTCGTGGTTGGAATATTAGAGTTTAAGGACACTTAGAAGAGGACTTTGAGGAAACCCTTTCAGACTTAGAAGGTTCTAAGGACAGCACCCAGGGGAGCACCGGAGTACTCGTGTTACCTCACCCAGGGAAACCGGGTGCACAGGTGTCAAAGGGTGTCGGGAATCGTCGTTGTTTTCAATGGAGAGACGACGCAAAGTACTGCTGCCGTGAAGAAGAAAAGTGTCCGGTGTGATCCAAGCCTGGATCGAAGATGTGAAGAACCTGAAAGCAGAGGGGACAGAGTCTGGGTCACTTGCCAGTGACCAGGGTCAAGATAGACGAATGTCCACCGATGTCGGGTGCTTCAGGTGCGAAGAGGTGAAGCTTGACTCTGCAGCCACGGGGACCAGGAGACATCGACGACAACCAGGATCTGCTGTCCCACGAAGGATGTCGAGTGCTGGGGGGTCAGTGCTCGGATTGAACACCAACAAGCCTTGGCAACGGCAACCCACGCGGTCAGAGTAATTAGGCTTCTGTGAGGACCAGCAAGGTCCTGGGGACTCCCCAAGCCATGGAGAGTCAGGGCACGCCTTGAGCAACCAGGGAAGCCCACTGAAAGTTAGAGTTGCCTTCTTAGGGACCCACAGGTCCACGGACCAGGGATCGCGAAGGGACCTCGAGAGGAATCACGAAATGCCGGCCCACGGAACACTCGTGGAGTGTAGGCCCGCAATCTTTGGTGGAATTACTGCTCGGGGTCAGGGCTACAAGTAACCCAAAGCTCAGCCTCAGGGGTCGCCGGAAAGCTGATGCTTCTGCAAATAGACGCGGTGTCCAGGGGTTCGGGTTGCACGGTCACCACGAGGGATACGAGCCTCAGACTTGCTGTGGGCACAGATCGACCTCGGAGACCTCAGGAACCCACCTCCTGTGTGGCAATATTCTTCGGAGTCCTCGGGAGCTTCGGAGATGCCAACCGGTCAGTTGCGTTTAAGGTGCCTGCCTTGCAGGGGAGTAACTCCTTTACTCCAAGGGAGATTCTTCAGTCATCCAGCGTAGTGTAGATCGTCGAAGTACTTGGTTTCTGTAGCAGAGTTTAGTCCAGGTGTAATCTAAAGTCCTGTAGCCAGGGGTTCCTACTTTATACCCAAGGAAGGGGTGGGACAAACTCTGGGGACCCACCTATGGGAGGGTCAGGATAGAGGGGTGGCTACACCCATATCCTTTGTCCAGTTTCGCGCCAGAGCAGGGGCTGAGTGCCCCTGCAACCGGTTTGAGCTGGACTATGCACAGGGACACCAAATGTGCCCCCAGTGCAGACATCAAAGCACTCTTGGAGTGCCCCCACCCAGCCCCAATACACTAAAGCCTGTCTGGGAGGTGGTCACACCTCCCTGTGACAGGAAACCTATTGTCCAGCCTCCCCTGCCGGAGTTTCGTCCAGCAGCAGGAGAGCAGACTCGTGTCTGTGGCTGGCAGCATCCATTTTGTGATGCCAGGGTTCTGTGAAGCTGGTACCGGGTGTACCGGTGCTGTCATATTTCTCCCTCTAGGAGGGGGGAATCATACCTCCCACACCAGTTACTGGTGTGGAGGTATGATTCCAAGGTGTTTGACACCAAACACGACATAATTCCTTGCAGCCGTTTTAAAGTTAGCATTTACTGCGAGGTTATAATGCACTTAAGAGTATATGGTTGGCTGCATCACAGACAACCCCAGAATAGTGGTTCCGAAGGCTGCAGAGGGGCTCTGCTCATGCATGGGCACCCTCTCACATAAAACCCAGCACCCTGCCTTCAGGATTGATAAGGCCTGCCATAGGGGTGACTGATAGGCTTATATGTGCAGTGATTAGGCTAGATATAGTGAACCTATATCTAAGTAAGGGGTGCATGCACCACCTTACACAGGCTGCAGTAGCAGACCTGTTGTGTCATTTTGGATGGCCTCTCAGGGGTGGCATAATACATGCTGCAGTCCCTGGGAGGCCTCTGGGGTACCTATGCCCTGGGTACATAGTATACCATATACTAGTGACTTATAAGGGTACCCAAGAATCCAATCTGGAGTGTACCTAAAGTACGTGCAATCAATTTAGAGTAGAAAGCAGATAGACTGGGGTCCTGATTAGCAGGGCCTCAGTCTGGCTAAGTCGAAAAACAGTGAAACATCAGCAAAAAGTGGGGGTAACTATAAGAAGCAGATCCTACTCTCCTCACCTGGGGACTCATGGCGGGCTGCACCACAATGCCACCAGGTGGTGCCATTTGATGGCAATATGTTGCCCCTTCCTGGTTATTACGGTCATCGTTCTTTTTGATCATGCAGTCTTTAATGAAATGTCCTGGCACCTTGCAATAGTGGCATGTCTGTCCACTCTGGAATGTGTTTTGCCTATTTCCCCCAAACCTTCCTCGCCCTCCACGCCCATTCTTGTTATTGTTTCCCTCTGCATATTGTTGGGGTTGCATTGTGGTGCCTACAGGTGGCACACCCAAGAACACTGCAGCCTGGATAGTGGCAGTTCCTCCATCAGGTTTCCTCGACAGTTTCTGCTGTACTAATTTGGCTGCTGCTTTTTCTGTCTTGTCCTTCTTGCTCTTTTCCTTCTCCTTTCTCTTTACAGAAATGTATTATGTGTGCCTGTATGTCTGTCCATGGTTTGGTGTCTAAGGCCACTATGTTGTCTAGTTTATCCTGCCCTTAGGCTGGTAATCCATTCTTCACTATGTTCTAAAACAGTACACCCCATCTCTCCCCCACTTCCTGTGTCCATTTTCGCTTCATTCTGCTGAAGAATTGGACTGGGTCCTCATTTGGCTGCATTGTCTGTGCCATGAGAGACCCAATGACTGGCCTCTCTGGGTACATTTGCCTCTGTTGCTTCCAAACAATTCTGCTTACTCTGTTAAAGGGTGGCCCATCACATTTTGAATTGGCCAATGTCACATATTTTAATCCTGCCTTTGTGAACAGGTTGTCCATTTCAGCTCCTATAAGGGAACTTAGTAAACTCTTGATATCCCCTATTGAAAAAGTTATCCCTGCTGTGTGTTTTTCAAAACTTGCTATCCTTTGGCAAATGGTGGCAACTGTTTTTTAAGATTTTCTCTGTGCATCTGGGTCAATGGTATGTATTGAGGCGCTCCTGGGCCCTTAAATATTTAGGGTAGTTGTGTCAGGACTGTAAGCCTGTGGCCCAGAGGGTGGAGTGAGTCGTATTCTCTGGCGTACCTGTGCCATACGTGCAGGCTGTCCTGCATATAAGGATAATCCCAATCAGGATCCCCTATTCCCTGAAAAATGCACATCTCTGCATTTGCCATGTCTTGGTGTTCAAAAGACCCTTCTCCTGCCCATGGCTTCATCTGTGGTGCCAGTCCTTCTGTCCAACTTGCTAGGTTGTCGGTAAAAGGGACAACATTGTACCAACTATTTTCATGCTGGGCCACTATTTCATTGGACGTCAGATCATTACCTGGGCGCACAGGGAATACATGTGCCATGTTTTTCCTCAGTGTCATCCTCCTTCACAAGTCAAATGTCTCCTTCCTTTCATATGGACGTTAATGCACCCTGTCAAATCTTAATCTTTTCAACTCTCGCTGCCTCCTTTGTGATGACTGTATTTCCTTACTGCTGTCTCCCCTCACTTTGGCATATTGTAACTGTTCCCTGTTATAGTCCTCAATGAGGGACATTCTTTTAACATGCTCTGTGATGTTGTCTAATGCCTCCTCTGATCCTTTGTAAGATTTTTCTGACCTTATATCTTCTTCACCTAGGATGGTATGTGTAAGGAGCAAGTCCCCTAATCTTTCTTGTTCAATCATTTGTGACCCCTTTAGGGCCCTCCTATGTCACAGGGGCACTCCCTCCTTTTCCCAAGTTGCTCTTGGGTCTATCTGTCCATCCTCCCGTACCTTGACCCACTTGCCTTTTTCACCCCCCTCTGGTCTTGACAGATACATCTCCAGTGCTCTCTGGGAGGTATTTTTGATTTAAAGGCTAACTTTCCTGTCTTCTCTTCATACTTGGGAGTTGAATCTTTTGGAAAGCTTCCTGATTTCCTAGCATCATCCATTCTCTGTGTTCTTTGACCCTTCGTTTGGGTGCTGACCTGTAAATTCACCTGTCCCAGTAGGGGTCATCTCATCTTCCAAATGGAGTGTGAATGTAGCATCTACTGTTGCTACATATTTCTTGTCTGTGACTCCCTCATATTTATTTCACAGAATACCCTCCATATGTCAAACGTGATCCTCCTTTTCTCTAGTTTATTTCCCTTGTATCTGCTTTGTAAGAAGGTGGCAATGTGTTCTATAGTTGTATAATCTAATGTGCCCTTTTCAGGCCAGGCATATGCATGTTTTAATGTTGCCTTATGCCACTCTTTACAATGTTTCTCTATCCTAGCCTTGTCTTTGGGGAACACCTGCACCATGTGCTCTAAAAGGGTCCCCATCATCTATCCGGTGTACTTGGCCTTGTTTAGTCATATATTTAGTCCTAACTTGTTCCTACTATGAATATTCAATCTTCAATTGTAAACCCTTATTACCTTCAAGGGGTATTTCAGGATTTCACATAAATTGTCATCAGGCTATGGAGGTGGACATTGGACATATTTATCCCTCATCCATGCAAATGTCTTGGGCTGGAGAATTTATAGGTGACCTAAGCAGAATATTACCTGTTGCTATAGACACAATAATGTTATTGTTAATATAAACAACTATTTGTGGGTTATTGTTATTCATATCCTTAATTCCACACTGGGAGGTCCCTAATAAATGCATACAGTTAGAGATCTAACACCAGGTACTCATCCGTTTCTATGTTAGGGTGATCACATGAAGGGTGCCCGTGGTTCCACTGAAATGTTGCTATTATTTCAATATAATCTGTTGTTGGCCATATGATGGCACCAGTGACACCCATAAACAATGAATCTAAATATCTACATAAAGGACTATTCCCTTTCGGCTTGCCCTGTCCTGTTCGTTGGGCAGAAAGTTTCTCCACTACCAATGTCTTTTAGTCCTTACTTCAACTATCCAAAAAATGTTATTTATATCTTGGTGTACCTCTTCTTTGTCTATGTCTGTTGGTGTGGGTTTTTTTTGGGTACTTGGGGGCCTATGTATAAGTATCTATCCTTAGTGATTGTGATATGTGATCCTCAGGCCACTTTCCTCACTACTCATAGAGGAGATAGTTAAATTCCTTGGGGGGTCCTTCTGAGGGGTATCTCGCCATCGGTTGAACGACTGTAACATGTTTGGTATATTCTGAAACCAACTCCACTATTCTAAGTGTGCAAAGGTCCTGTTCGGAATTACCTGAGAGGTAGTTAATTACATTCCTATCTGTACTGATTTATAATTCTTCTATTGTCTGTATACCCTGAACATTATTTAACAGTTCTTCTAGTCTCCAATCTGGAAGCTCTATAATTTGATCATGAGTATAATAGTTGGTAGTATCAGTATTTTTTATGGGGTTCATGAGGTTACTATACTACTCTAACACTCTTATATTAAGGGCAACGTCCTTGTATTAGTTCTTTGGAGGGTTCTTTTTGATTATCTGACAGGGGTACTTCGGTCACATCAATGTTTTTTGTCCTAAGACCTAAAGGTGATGTGCTGTCAATACCGAGGAGCTCATAAATTTCAGCTATTAAAGGATTATTAGATGGTTTCGGTATTGATGGTCTACTAGGGACATTGACGTTAGAGAGGGAAACAGGCAGACTGCTGTAAAAATGGATAATCAATTCAGGAATCTGTTGTGATTGATTACTTGCGAACCCGTGAGATATTTGTCTAACTCAGCCAATTACTTATATTTCCTTGCCTAACTTTCTACAATATTCCTCACAAAGTAGGAAATCCTAAGTTTATACACTGCATAACATAAACACCATAAAACTACAACATGACATTAATCTGTGGCCACATTTCTGTTTATATTTACATATACATACTTATCTTCTAAATTACGTACTAGGGCAAAAAGACTACTGGTCACTTCCTTCCGGATTTGTAGAGGGGACAACTTTTCACTACTTGCAACTACATCCTGTGACTTCCAGACTTAAAGTCTGAGGAGTCTGACTTGAGTTTTCTGCCCTTACTCAGGATAAAGTTCTAGCGAACACCTAGTTTCCACCTGTTCCTTTGTCACAACGTCAGAATGTGCGCTGGTTGCCCAGCCTCAAGTCCTACTCTGCCTATGACCACTTTCGGCCATTTAACCAAGTCCCTTGTATCTTCCGGACTTACCACCGGGATGTGTCAACGCACAATATTGCATGCATATACCAACATATAGCATATTCCAATGTCAAAATGTTACTTAAAAATAAAAGGAACAGAGTTTTCACTGTTCTCACCTTGATGCCAACTCCTGAGTCCTACCCATCCCCAGAGAAATAAGAAGACTTTGAAAACTGGTGTCTTCCTTCTTTTTAAATTTGCAGAGTCATTCTAAGAGTACAGCTGGTATTCTGGATGTGGCAGCCGGTGAGAACAAGTGGAACTCCTGGCTCATTCCACCAATATGTTGAGGGAAATCTGTTGAACAAACACCAAGAAAACAAGTTGACAAAGCAATATGGTTTTAATGCATTCATTCAGCTGGGAAGATCAGCCAAGCTCCGAAGAGACTGATTTCTGATGTCCAAAGCACAGTTCAAAAACAACGGTTTATATACTTTCAAACCGCAACAGAAAAAGGTTACAAGTTCAGTATTTGCATCACAAACGTACAAGATAAAATCAGCAGATATAACAATTTCTTGAAAACAAAAGCACATATATGTGTGGGTCACATGGCCCTCACCTCGCATGATTAGCAGTTTCTCAAAACGTAAACAATATTAACGACATTAAAGATATATTTGTCTTTCTGCACAGCGAGTGATTATCTCTTACTCGATGCTAATTGGCCACGCTAATCTTACCTTTTGTATGTGGTTTCTTCCATCAAGCCTAGTTGTTAAGTGTGAAATATGGTTTTAAGCATAAGCGGGCATTTGTGTCACCATGTTCCGAGGCAGGATGTGCACCTGGGTCGGTCCATCCTGTGTAAGTACTTAATCAATGGGTGCATATACCCGCAGCACAATTACAAAGGACACAGGCTCTACTGTGATTGGTGCACTTCAGCCCGTCTTTCTAGTAGATATAGATTGTGGTGACCTATTTCTGTAACCTCAGTGCTAATCACTGATCGTTTCCTGAGTCTGGAGGAAGATATGATCTAAGTTTCGTACAGTAGCTCAACTTAATAACTGCAAGATGTTTCCTGACCTTTAATGTACAATGTGACCTATTTATTTCTGCTAGACATATTGTTTTTCATAATGTTGCTACACCTGTGCACACACCTGTGTTCTTACAGAGGCCTAAAACTGTATCTAACCTGAAAGCTTTGCATGGAGGTCTCAGGACTCAGGTCTGTGTGATTGTTTGTATAATTTATCCCATTTTTCCCTGTATCACAAGGTCGAAGAGAAAGGGTCATGGTACCACTTGTCAGATATTCGCTTGGACCCATCAATACCACCACCACCACCACCGCCACCACCAAAGGAGTCAACATCACAGACTTTTCCAATATGAATTATGAACACTTTGGAAACAGAAGCGCCCAAACGGTTTCCCCCGGCCTTTGCGAACACTTTGCGGATAGTACCGCCCATAGGGCTCCCTCCGGACTTTTTCGTCAACTCTTTCATACTCTGACTAAAAACAATCACCTATGTATTGTCTCTTGCCCTATGTGCTTTGATGTATTTTCAGCTATGTGTCACCGTACAGGAACAAGTCAAGTTTCACCCTAGGTCACCAGGTAAAGTGGCCCAGCGTGAGTCCCGGGATCTAACCTATTTAATATACAATTTCACCACACACAACAACGGCATCCTACATGCATTACATAGTGCACTATTACACAACACCTGGTATCAGCACATGATCTCAGTGGGGAGCCAAGCATCTACCAACTCCTGCTATGTTTGCTCATTGATACCCCATCCATTAGGTTCAGATAGAATATACTTGTCCTAGGAGGTACTGCCCAACAAAACCTCGTGACTCATACACTTATACCTATGCCAAATAAAAGCCAAACTCCAGCTCAACACTGTAGCACCACAGGAAGTCACAGTGAACCTAACCAAGTACGATATCATACCCAAAGTCGTTTGCATCCAGACAGCGTAGGATGAGATCCATGTCCGAGTTAGAGAAACTCAAGAAAAGGGGGCAGACACAGTATTGGAACAAATGGCCTAAAACCAGCCCCCACAAGGGTTTCTTGGAACTCACCTAGCCCTCAACCCAATGCAATAGCATGTCCGCACAAGTATCAACCTGTGGAGCAAGGCTAGCCCTTAGTGTAACTAGAGCCTTGTTTATGAACAACATGTGGAACCCCAAGTACAGTTCACCTGCAGAGCCATAAATTTGGATAACAAAAGTGACAACAGGTCCCTTGGGGGCGGGTTGAATGACACTCTGCTGATACAATGCCAAGACATCTGGAACTAGTAGGCAGGAGGGTACACATGGATAGAGGGTAAGGAGAAACCCATAGTAGTCAGGAAGCTACCAGTGTATGCCTTGTGTTTTAGGGGTAAGGATACAATACCCATCGGAGGGAACAGCAATTGCAAGAATCTAACCTATAATAATGACATGCAGTGGGGCACATCCACCTTTATGGACTACTACTGGCAATGCAGCGAGCACGACTACACCCAGCTCATCCCAGACTGGAGAGGAGTCTACTCACGGGTCACCCTCTATGCCCACATTGGTCATACCCAGAGAAGATCTCTCTGCACTCATCACCACCCCATCGGCAAAGGCACCACTTTCCTACACCAAGGTTGCATAAGAAGGTCCGCCAAGTACTTTGGTTTGGACAGATTCAAGGACATCCCTGAAGAGTTCCGGCTCTTCACCGATGTGCAAATAGGTGTAGGAGGTTGAATCGCTTTCTTCACCATGCAAACCAAGGGCAACGCTCGGTGGCTGCAAATCACCAGGTGGGAATTACTAAAAATGATGAATACCACCAAAGATGGCCGTAATGCAATCAAAGAATAAACGTGCGCCATTTGCATCATGGTGATGCAGCACCGGTATGTGTTGGACTTAATGACCGTAATGGAAGGGGGTGTATGCGCCAAGATAGGTACACCGTGCTATACCTTCATCCCAATGAATGATCTGGACAATGGCACACTGTCAATCACCATCTAAGCACTGCACAACCTACAGCAGGTGATGATTAAAGAAGAGGGGGCCCAAATGTAGAATGGTTCACATGTTTGTTTGCCTGGGTAGCAATATGGATCACAGGCCTTTACAAGGCCTTGTTACCAATGGTTGTAAACTTGCTCTTGCTGTTCTGCACCCTGCAACTAATATGTGCCTGTGTGAAGAAGGCAACCCTGAAAATAGGGGCAATGCACCTGGTTTAGACATCAAATGCCAAAGGAAACACGCACATCACTAGCCAGAAACAGGAAACCCCCATGTGCAAGACACAGACACCAACAGCCAGGGTAATAGTTGATAATTCAACTAGGGGGGGAATTTTAGCACCAGGTCAATTTAGAGAAAGGTCTCGCTCTTAGGAGTCCAGCACACCACAGAACAACTGTTACCTGCGCTACCCAAATTCACCATAAAACAGTTTCAGAGTGACTCTTTATCAGATCAACATAACACAGCTGCCCTTTGTTCACCCATAGTGCTTCCTGTGATGGAAACACCAGATATGGAACTAGCCTCAAACACACATGAAAGATTGCAGCAGTAAATCACATATGGCCCCAGGAGATGTAATACCTAAAGAAACGAGTCAGATGCACACATTCATAAAAACAAATAAATACACAGCAAAGGGCCTGCATTCGGCCCAAGGACACAATGCCAGAGCAGCCGGTCAGTTGCATTCATCAGATAAAGCCCAAACAATGTCTAGTAGTAAGCGTCACCCTAGATAACACACATGACACACCCATCCACCTGGACCGCCTCAGAATGTGACTTCCAGTTGGTATATATGGCCCCTTCTATCAGAGTGGGATTGAACATCTAAACACGTAATTTATGAACCACTGTACAGGTATTTCCTCCCCAAAGGTGGACGAGCTTTCTTTTATTGCACCCACTATACAGTATATGTCATGCAATGTCCCTCATACAAATTGAATTCCAAACACAACAGTAAGAGATGTACTGCTATTCCCTGCTGTTATAGTTTAAATAAACTTAAACTTTTCCTGATTGCCAAGCCTCGCTGTTCTCTTTTTTGATAATCAGAACCTGCTTCAACAACAGCAAAGTAGCTTCAGGTAGATTTCTAAAGTGCTATGTCTTTGCATTGTTGAGTGTTAAGACGTCATACATGAAAGTTACTACTCTAGCATTGATAGCATGCATTATAAAACAGATAATGTTATAATTTGCTATGCACTAAGTCTCTGGGTAACATAAAAAGACTGTTTGACCTTAATTTTATAATGTAATAAGAAACATCAGAACTCTGCTGGAAAGAGATCTCGAAGAAGAACGCCAAGCTTTACGGGAGGAACAAAAACAAAATCGAATAAGAGTTCAAAAATTTTCCACAGAGACAAATCGAAGAAGAAAGTAAGTTATTGCATTTTTCCTTTTTGCATGTCAGATTTGCCAAGATCATTTTTTTTTTTTTTAATGTGGTGGAAACATGTTAATTTCTCTAGCTTTAAAGGTAACACACCAATGTATTCTTTTGGGATTTTCAAATACTATAGAAATAAAAATTTCATCCTATCTTGCATTATGATAATGTTCCATGTGAAATGTAATTGAATTCACATAGCATGTTGTGAATCTATCTGATAATTCAATAAGTGGTTTTTAGCAGAATATTAAGGATGCCTCACACCAGACAACAATAGTATTTATGTAATGGCGTGGACCTTATAATAAATAGTATCGGCTCCAAAAAGTCAAAAAGGTAATAAATAGGGCATAGACCTTTTTAAGATATTTAGTGATGATTTTCTCCAAACATAACACTTTGCAGAACCCAACACCTATTTGTCAATTCCAAATGTATTATTTGCTGTCCCAAGTGGCAGCGTTTCTCAAAATTTATTAGAATGATTTCATATCTAGTTGTATAGTAACAGCAAGGGGTCCCTACCCTGGGAGGGGGTTGGGGAATTGGATTTCCTTTGGGGACTGCGGGCAGTCTTGGGGAATGGGCACCTCATGTAATCCATGAATGGCCTTGTATAGTAGTGTTCAGGGTACAGAGCTCCTGACATTTGGCTGCACACACACCATATTACGGCGCTAATCAGAACACCGCTTTACTTCCGAATTAGGATTTTGTTAATGACAAAAGATGCTTTCTGTTCAGAAGTATGGAGAGGGGATCTGAGAGAGTTTGTATTTGGTTAGCATATTCTAGGTTTTGTTTGCTGTAGTTACCTTACATAGATGGCAGATTAAAACAGGGATAAGGGTTTGCACACTTGAGAACTGCTAGCTCCTCAGTTGGTTTTTCATATGAATGTCAGAGACTACTACATCACACCTCCTTCACTGTCCATCCCTCTAGCATTGGGGCCCACAAATACATAACCCACAAATACATAATGATTAAATACTGTACAATGAACTTGATTGTCAGCAGGCTCAATGATAAGAATAAGAGATAGGGGTTTCCTTTAATCTGCCAAGCAGCACTCTTCTGATGCCCTGCTTCTGCTTGATACCCATCTCCTTGGCACAACATGTAGGTTTCTGGGGTTGTTTGGATATAAAAGAGTACATCACTTCGGGTTTACCACACAATCTAATCCTTTTCCTAATACATCCTTACCAGAATTGCTTCATGCCAGGATGGATCACAAGACATTGCATCCGGAAGATTCAGATGGCCCACAAACTTGTACACCCTTGTGTGGTGATGCTGGGTGACTTTATGAAGGTTTTTGACAATCTCTATTGGAATTCCTCTTTCAGGTGCTGCAACAAATTAATTTTGGCTCCAGATTTGTAGCATTATATTAAAAGTCTACATAAATGAGTGAGAGTAAATGTTATTTTATCGCTCCCTCTTATAACCCACTCCTCTTTTCTCATAGACTTCCACCAGTATAAACAATTATCCATTTTTTTGTTGCTGGGTGACAAAACAAGACTTGTTGCAAGAATCTGATAGCAATAAACAAACAGTCTCCATGATAGAGAAGTCCATCATAACCTTTGTGATGACTGATTAGACAGCCACTCCTGCATGTCTTAAGTTGTTTCTAGTTTGGCAAAGGTCTTTGACCCAATTCTCTTGACTGACATTCAACAATTGAATGAACTTAGCCTAGGATAATAAGGTGATAGTTCACTCTGAGTGTCAGGTGCAAAAGCCTAAGGCAAAACATTGGCTTTACCATTTTTCTGCTGCCAGGTCTGAACGTAATGACAAAGTTGTAATTGGCAAAAAATGCGACCAGTGCAATTGCCCAGATATCAAAGTCTTACCAGACCTCAGGAACTGAAGGTTCCTAAGGTCTATAAATGCGATCATCATATGGTAAGCTCCATGAGGTAATAGTGTTATTCCTGAAATGAAGCCTTGAACACCAGCAGTTCCTTATATTTCAAATAGTGAAATTATTTTCTGCTGCAGATAACATGCAAGAAAAGAATGCCATAGAATGAGGCTGTGCAGTATCTTTTTGGCATTGAAAATATGGTTCCTAGAGCCAACTCGGAGGTATCTGCTTTAACATAATATAGTTGTATAGTATCATAATGGAGTCAAATGGATGCTGAGGTGAATCTATAAGTAACAGAAGACCTTGTCCAAGCTCCATAGCAAGGTCTTTCATTAACAAAGTAACAAGGTAATTATGTGACTATTAGTGGGAAATATAATATAACATATGTAAAAATCGTCTAGTCCTTTAAACTTTGAATTTCCTTCACTGTAGTTGCCTAAAATGGGGTTATTTAATGGAGGGGGGAGACTCCTATGGACTCCCACTCACTCTGGTTAGGTCAAAACAGTTATGAGAGAATCTCAGCTCCACCCCTGATACCTATTGCACAAGCAGTATGTTATCCCCAGGGAAGTGTGTGGTAAATTCAAGCAGCACCAACAATTCTAAAGTAAATAGCATATCACAATAAAATTCCCAAACAAATTTAGAAAAATAGAGAAAAATGAAATGAGCAAAAAAAACACATCACAATCATCAAAAATGGGTTGAGAAGAACCGGAGATATGAATTTCCAAATTTGTAAGGCACAAATCTCACAGAAACACTCATGCACTATAGAGAACCAACAATTCTGGATGGGCTGGACCTAGGTGCAATTTTAGGTTGACCGTGATGGAGCTGGAAGTCAGATACATCTATCGGGTCATCTCAGTCAAAGGTTTTACATTCAGACGTCGGGCTCGATTTAGAGTTTGACGGACGGGTTACTCGTCACAAACATGATCGATATACTATTTTAGAAGTGCCATAGCATATAATACAGTTGTAATAAGGTGGACAGGATAGCCATTACATTTGTCACAGAGCATTCCATTTGTCAACACATTTTTAGACTCCCTGGTACTTAGCTTGGGCTTCTCGTTAATTCGCTGGTTTAGTGGAAAAGGAAAATTGGCTAACTTAGCAGAAGGATCCAGAAACGGGAAGATAGATGGCTGTCTACTCAGCTGTTCTCACGTGTTCACCATTCAAAGCCTGGAAACAAAGCAGGGCATGGTATTTACAGAGTGGTGGACACAATAGCTGCAGAAATTTCCAAATCTCGCAAGAGAATTTGTAACTCACATGAGATTTGGGTCTCGAGTCTTCTTAGAGCAATGCTGCTTTACAAGGTCTTCATGATGTCTGTTCTT
The DNA here is from genome assembly GCA_963921515.1 of Calotriton arnoldi. NCBI lineage: Eukaryota > Metazoa > Chordata > Amphibia > Caudata > Salamandridae > Calotriton > Calotriton arnoldi. The sequence continues at coordinate 5,048,113 of CAWUFW010000169.1, read as the reverse complement.
TATGCTAAGGCTATAAACCATTTGTTCAAGCTAAGAGAGGGTGGGGAGACAGAATGGACACATCAACATGCCTACTGGAAGCATCTTTGAAACATTTGGTGTCCAATTAAGCCACAAGGTTCTGAGGGTGTCTGAGCATAATCCTACAAATATGCACCATTTAATCAGGCTAAGGGGGGGGTTGGAGAGGTGGATCAGACATACTGCCATGATTCCAGGAAGCAGGTTTCAAATGTCTCCAGTGCCTAAGTAAGCCCCATGACTGCACATGGGGTACCTAGTGTCCCGTTTGAAATTCCTGAAAAACGTTTAATAGGGAGTGTATCATGACTACCTAGTCTCCTCTGTGTAGAATTGATCAACAGGCCATGTAGCTACAAGAGGATGATTGTTTTTTTTGCATTACTACACAAGCTTAAATTGAAAAAGATGGCATTTTAGTGCCAGCAAAGTGTGAGCAGAGGAAACCACAGCTAACACATTCTCTGATGAGCTGAATGGACAACTCAGTGGAAACAGAAACAATGTGGGGGAAACAGCGCTTACATCACATGCGGTACAACGCATGCGATTACAACGCGGTTGTTACAACGACCGCGTTGTTACAACACAAACCATTACAACGCAAGTCGTTTCAACGACTTGCTGTAGGGGGCGCGCTAAACTAAGGAATAGTATAATTTACTATTCCAACACCTTCCCTACTGTTGCGCTCACTGGAGTTGGAATAGTAAATTATACTATTCCTAAGTCCAGCGCACCTCCTACAGCAAGTCGTTGAAACGACTTGCGTTGTAATGGTTCGCGTTGTAACAACGCGGTCGTTGTAACAACCGCGTTGTACCGCATGCGATGTAATGGCATATATTCACAATGTGGTCATGCAAAATGTGTTTAGGTGTATTTATGTTTGGGGCTAGTAAGAATGTGGAATCTCCTTATGTTCATATCAGAAAGTTCAGTGGTTGTTTTTTGATGTGAGGATTCTTACCTCGGCAGTTGCTGATGGAGGCTGTCAGAGTCAGACCTGTTGAGCTGTATGCCTTCATTGAAACAAACTTTCAAACTTCATCGGATTCCTGAGAATCTTTCTAAAAGGCATTAATGACCGTCTTCGGTTAGACTGACCCAACTAGAAAATGACAGGAACCAATAGGCAGTCATCTTAAGTGCAGTCACTGGTCTGTGTGCCGATCCGAACAATTGAAAGTGAAGAAAAAAAAAAAATACAAACACTAAAGTAATCTTGGAAAGATGTTTTTCAGCATTTACGGCAAAACATTTAATTGAAAAACTAATGTTTACTAAAACTAAGATCATGTAAAGGAGGAAAACACGCTATATTACTTGTCGGAATTCATTTTGCAAACAAACCATTTGTTTTGTATTTTTGTACACAAAACAATATTTTCGTGAAAAATAATACTTGATTATTTTCGTAGTTAATTTGTATATTTAGCTATCTCATACTTCAAGTAAGCTTTTGGTTAGTAAGCTTATTGTGTTACTTTTAGTTGAGAAGCCTTCTTTTCAAGATGGCTTCTGCATTCACCAAATAGTCCCTGCCAGTTGATGCTATTCCTGAGAACAATGCACCTCATGTACTCAATGGAAGCACTGTCTAGGAGGTACAGTAATACAGCTAATGATAGACAGCATGACGCTGAAAAAGAAATACTAGGTTGGGCTGATCAAAGAAGTGACTGACTTCGTCTCGAAGCAGTGAGTGATGAGGGCTGCCACAAAGGTCTCTTTATATGTATTATTTCAATACAAAATGTCTTGTCTCCCCCAGAGCTAAATGCATGGAAACACACATCCACTCCTCACCATCTTTGCTCTGTACACACTCTACTACTAACATCGACATTGTACAGTATTGTGTAACAATGTATGTAGGAGTTTATGAAAATTATTTATTTAGAAAAAAAATATGAATCTTAATTATTATTGAAAACTATAGGTATGAAACTCTGTTGCGCACAAGGGGGTGCTAAATATATTTAAAATATATATAATTAATTAAAGAAAACAGGAAAATATAGTCATAATTAAGCAAAAATGCAGTCAAACAGAATGATTAATCAATCAACTAACTAAACCGAGAACCATTAAACAGTAAATATGTACATTAGTATTTATGTGTAAGACACTGTAGAGCCTTTAAAAAGTTATTAAAATGTAGCAAGTATTAGCTTTGCTTTATAAGTACAGTTAAAATTAAAGAAAACTATAATGTTCCGTTGACTGTGTTTTATAGCTTGTAAATGCTGACAAGTGTACATTGTGTATAGGAGGTTTGCTTTTGACCTTGAAGAGCCTCCAGCATCCAAGGAATACATGTATTCAATAGTTGTATGTATTTGTAAATGTGCCGTAAAGGAAAATGTTATCAAGTTGCAGCTAAGTCATGTTTTAGGAATTGTTATTAAGAATTGCTTACTTCAGTACCAAGCCATTGCATTTTAAGGTGTGTTTTGTGTTTGCAAGTCATAAACTGTTCCAATGAAGTAGATCATGTTCAGCAAATGCATGGTGTCATAATAAATAACACCCTGTTACAATTCCCACACAAACAAAAAAGAAGTGGCATCAATTGGTGATCTATTATCAAAAACACTCCACAAAACAGTGTTGAGAAAAGTCTTGTGATGTATTTTAATAGGCAATAACAATGAATATACACAGCGCAAAATCACTTTTCACTGAAGCTTTGACTCACTTGAAACACAGTGCACATTATGAGCAGTTTTGTGCAAACATCAATTCAAATGCAAGATGGTAAAATAATTAATTGAATGGTGTAATGTTACTTAAAAAACGTAGTAAAGAAATGCATCTGCTGCAGAGATCTCTGCGCAACCTGAACATCTCAGGTTTATATGTTTCTTGGACAGAAGGAGCCTTTAAATCTTCTGCAATAAAATACAAGCCAGTGTCTTTTACTAGCACTCATTATTTCAGGTGATATGTAGAAGTATGAGTTGTAGTGGTAACTCACCAGCAGTATTTAGAGTAGGTGTTATAGCAGTGGTACTGTAAAACTTAAACCTTTATGGTATCTAGGTACTGACAAATGCATTTTGGATTTTAAGGTTTAAACAATTCAAAAGCCATGAATTAATCTATTGAGCACCAAATCAATCTTTCTTCCTGCAGAGACTTTCCACACCTATTAGCACTGAAAACTCAATTCTCTATGTTATTGTCAATAATATTCCCCATATTGCATAGCAATATTTAGGGAAGGCAGCTCTGTGCAATATTTCAGATATTGAGGTCTGGGGACCCAGGAGCATTTACCTGTGGAATGATACTTTCTAGAGGAATAGTGGCTCTGGCTTGTTAAAGAAATATTCTGAATAAAGGGTAGTTGGGTATCAGTCTCCACAAATCAAATCGATTTTATGGAGATAGGCTGTGTGCAAACCAAGCGAGGGAAAAAGATGCATATTTCTTGTCAATTTGCAGCAAGAAATATACAAGCAAAGTGATGGAAATCTAGAGAAATACTTATGTCTCATTAATGAGTTAATACACTTCCGGATTTGTTGGTGTAAAGGGCTGTAGAACAGCAGAGTGGAAAAGTAGATTGAAGGGAATAGCGGCTCTATTACATATTTCTTTATCCACATTGAACTTCGGGAACCTATCCCTGTAATTAATTGTAATTTTATTTTTAATCTTATGACATTTCCATAGTGGTTTTCAGAGGCGAAAACGCAATAATCACACATACTTGCTTTTTTCTTCTTGGAGATGTATAGTTGTCATTGTTTGGGAAATAAAACAAATACACCAACAGAACATATTCTAAGACATACAATTTTCAATTTACATCATAAATAAAAATGGGAAGGAATACACAGAAGTGAACAACAAATACTAAATCATAGTAGACAAATCAAGCCAACCAGAATAGCCGTCTATGAAGAATGTAGTAACAAATGGACTGCCAGTAAACTTCATGAAAAATGGCTTGTGTATTTTTATTTACTCAACTTAAGTCTGAATTCAAGTATTCTTTCAAACACAATGTTCTCTTTTAATAATCAACCTTGTATCAAGTCATTAAAATTGTACTTACTCCAGTTTTGCAAATAGGCACAAGTAGTGCTTTCTGAATCCATGTTTGTGCACACGAGGTCAAATCTGGAGAACTTGGGACCAAGCACAGAACAGGTATCATTGCAAAATGTTTAAAATGTTTTCTAGTTTATTGGATCAGTGATGTCTTCTCAAAAGTAACAAACTTTTTAACGGTCCGAAGGTAGGTGGCATAAGCCACCACCATTAAACAAGGTTAGCACTGTTTAAACACCATCAAATGTTTGTAATCAGCATTCTAGGTGACTAATAATGCATCTGTAGAGCTAGATGTTAAATATATTTAAATTGAAGGTGTTTCAGTCTATTTCTAATGACAACCTTTTTCCTATCCACTGAGTTCATTCTTGTTTTGTGTCTCACTTTCATAACTGAAAATAGAGCCCTTGAAGAAAAACGCAAAGAAGAAGAAGAGAAAGAGCTCCGATTCAGAGAGGAAATCCTTCGACAAAGGAAGCTGAAACTGCAGGAAGCCACCGAAAAGTTTCAGCGTGCCCACCTTCCGCCATCTCAACGCAGGAGAACAGGTTGGACAACTCATAAATTGAAGTCACTGTAAAAATGGTTGATGGTTTAGACAACTTAAACCATTCACCAGCATATTGCAATGTACCAACTCTTTTACAATTAAACTTTTCATTTGTTAAAACATAGCCAGACATGTGTTGTTACATATACCGAAAGCATTGTTACTTTCACCATACTCCCGTATTCTGCTGTCACATGCAAATTAAATGTTGACGTAGTCCCAAAAAGTTCAATATTATACCATGTCACTGATGCTAGCCATTATAGCATTGTTGATATTGTTGATGGGGACTTACCTTGAGGTTTCTGAGGCAGTCTTTGGTTACTTGGACCACATCACAAATTAGTTCTATTGTTTACGACTGGTATCCCAGAGCCACTAATCATTACTACACAATGAATTCTTGCTTGCAAACTTTTGGTGTTTGCTTTCAGAGTAAGTCAATAGGTTCTCCAACTCTCCAAACAATTACAATTTCAGTCAAACTCAAAAAGCAGCGAAGGTGTTTTGTCCAAGAGCCTTTTTGAAGGCTCAGCTGTATCAAAATGGTTGAGCATATTATAAAGGTGATAACCTATATTATGTTACTTTTAGCTGGTAGGACGAGGTTGCACATTTCTAATTCAAGAGGTAAACAGGAACATAATATGACATGAGTTTAGATGAGTAACATTTACATACAGTTGAGATTTTTCTCAGGCTGACAGCAGAATGATTAAGTAAATTCACATTCTGAAGTTTCAAAAAGCACAAGTAGGGACAACAATGCATTTTGTTTGGGAGCTGTTGGGGCAAGGTCTCCTTTTTACACCAGCTGGTCCTCTACCTAGGTCAGTTAGATGTGTAGTTACGGGTATCATGTTCACTGATGCCTCCTGAAAGTAATTTTTAGACCCCATAAGAGCCACCAGCTTACTCAGGGTCCAACTCCCAAGTAAGAGACACTATGTCATAGCTGACCCTTTCCTCTTGGAAATAGTCTCCCCATAGCACATCACTCGCTCCTTCTGTGGACTGCCACACTAATGGAGACCTTTCTGAGGCATGAGAAGTATCCTCACTTGAGCCCTGGCTGACTGCAGTCAAAGCACCAGTCCTTCTAATGGGACTTCTTCCCATGGGTGCCCAACCTCCTTCTTGCCCGTAGTGATATGGTTCTGCCCTCCCTTATCTGTACCTTGGAGGCCTACCTTGTTATTCTTCTCATTTGTCTGCTGTGCACTCTGCAAGCTTGCCTTGCTATACCTGGAAGGACTGCTTTGCTGCCTGGAGCCTGTCTTGAACCGTGAGATGCCATTCTGCTCTTTGAGCCCTGCATCTTCACCTGCACCCAATACTAACAAAGTGACCCCAAGGGCTAGTTTGCTGGCTTCCTGTTCAGAGCCGCAAAGGACCCAAAAGGATCCCGCCATGTTCAACCTGTATCGGGACCTAACCTGAGGCAGTCCTAAACCCCAAATGGTGTGTAGGGAAGTAGGATCTGCTTTCATGGTTACCCACACTTTTTGCCTGGTGTCAGTGTGTTTTGACTGTAGTCTGCCAGGATCCTGCTAATCAGGACCCCAGCAACTGTGCTCTCCCCTAAATTGGATCTGGTAAGTACTTTGGTACATCCACAGTTGGCTACTGGTAGTCCCTAGTATACAGTACTGAGGTACCCAGGGCATAGGTATACCAGGGGTCTCCCATGGGCTATAGCATGTATTGTGCCACCCATGGGAGTCCACTTAAAATCTGACTACAGGACTGTCATTGCAGCCTGTGTGAGATGGAGCTTGCACCCCTCACAGCAGATATAAGTTTCCTTGTATCTGAGGTCACTGCAATTAAAACCTATAAGTCACCCCTTTGGTTGACCCTTCAGTCCTTAGGGCAGGGTGCTTGGTTATCAGTCCGAGGGTGTCCCTGAATGAGCAGGACACCCCTACAAAACCCAGAGTGGATTCTCCAGGCTTTGTAATTGTGGTCAGCCATTTTAAGGTATATAGTGGACATCAGTCATTACGAGATGTCTAACTATATAATGGCTGTACTGAAGCTGGTCATGTTTGGTATCACAACACACATCAAGGAGGGAGAGGTTACATTCCTACCCCGACCTCCCCAGTCACAGTCTATAACACACAAAAGGAGGTAGGAATGTGTCTTCCGGTGGTGGCACATGCTCAGTGAGTAAAAACTGCCCTCACTCACAAATTTGTGACATGCTTCATCATCGGGCTTCCTAACTGACACCCCTGCGCAAACCAACACCCGGGGTGGAGCAGAAGGGAAGGGAAGGGGAGACAATACAAACGTAAAGTTGTGGGATCACCAAAGAGAAGTGGTCAGTGAAGATTAAAACTAGCTCGGATGTATCCCTGATTCCAATTTCATTCCTCGCCACCCGGCCAGGGTTAAAAAACGTGAAGGATGGTGGTGATAGGACAAGTACAAATTTCAATTTCATAGGAGAAGATTAGGATTTACTGTAAAGGTGTCGACATGTTTCTGCCGATTCAACTGCGCCCACAATGTTGGGTAACTCCGGCATTCATCAGGACCTTCAGGATCCCAAAACACAACACCCTCTGATCCTAATTTAGGGTTTTCTGGGTCTTTTTCCCTTTCAAGTTAGGGTTTTTCAAATTCACACTCTCAGTAACTGAGTTCCATTGAGCGATTCGCTTGAATGAGCGAGGGAGAGGGAGCGGCCCCCTGTAGTCACACATTTATCAAGGTGGATCCGCTGCCTGGCTATTGCCCGCCTCTCACCGTTTTTACTCACTGAGCACGTACCACCACCGGAAGACACATTCCTACCTCCTTTTGCATGTTTGGTATCAAACATGTTGGAATCATACTCCAACACCGATTCTGATGCTGGAAGTATGATCCCATGTACTGGAGGACTCCTTAGGGGACCCCCCCTGTACTCCCGGTAATAGCATTTCAGGGTCTGCCAGCAAGCTAGTGCTGCTGCTGACCACAGACACAATTCTGCCCTCCTGCGATGAGCTTGATCAGGGGAATGTAGAACAATAGGTTTCCTGTCACAGGAAGGTGTGTATTGGGCTGGGGTGGGGGTGCTTTGCAGTGCCACCAGACTGCATTGAAGGCCACATTTGGTGCTCTCCTTGCATGCTCTGGTTTGAGCCCATTCAGGAAACAATGGTTCCCGATCAGACACGAAACAGGACAAAGGACAGGGGAGTATCCGCCCCTCTGTACAGGCCTTCCTCTGGGAGGGACCCCCGAGTCGTTCCAACCCTTTCCCTAGGGTACTTAAGGACTCCCAGATTCGTCATGGAACAAGACTCACACCTGAATCCAGGACACTCTTCGACCATCTGGACACTTGGACTTCGACTGGAACCGAGACTGCATCAAGGAAGGCTCCTGCTGTTCCTGGTCTCGCTGTTCTTCAAGGCTTCTGCGTCGTCTGTGTCTGTGCTTCGCTCAGGTTTTCCAGAAGACCTGTGGGCATCAAAGACATCTGAAGTAATCTCCTTTGGAGTGAAGGAGTCACTACCCTGCATCTGCAGGCAACGCAATGAAGTTGACCAGTCTGCTGCTCCTGGTGTCTTCCCAAGGCCCAACAACAGAGGTGGTGTTTCTGCAGCTCCCTAGAGGCCTGACCTGTCTTCTCTTCATTTTTTAGGACAGTATCCCTCGTCGGAGCCGCTGGGAACAAACCCCTGTGCATCGCATCGACTTTCCGTTGCCAAGACTTGTTGGCTTTGCACTCCAGAGATCTTTGGGCTACAGGAAGCCAGAGACTCCGCCACCTCATCCCTTGAAGATCAGCATCCTCACTGCATCCTCTGCACCATGGGCCTCCATCTTTGGTGAGCTGCCTGACGTCCTCTTGCGACTCCTGTGCCTTCGGCCTGTGGGTCCTCTCATGGGTCTTCCTTTGCTTCAATGGGCTCTCTTGCTTGCTCAGGGCTTGCTCTGACTCTCCTGCATTTGGTGAGTCCCTTGGGCCTTGCTGGTCCCAACGTTTGCGTCTTTTTGCATTCCACACCAATTGCAGCTACCAAGGCTTGTTGGTACTCCCGCCAGACACTGACCACCTAGTCACCGACATCCAACAGGGGACACCTCGTGCATGGCTCCTGGTCTTCCTCAGCGTTGCCTGGTCCTCACAGCTGCAGCGACAAGGTGACCGTCTTCACTCCTGAACCTCCCAACATCTGTGGGCATTGTGCTTCTGTGCCTCCTGGTCACCTCTGAGTGGCATAGACTCTGTCCCCTCTTCTTGCAGGTTCTCCTCTCCAAGATTCCACCCTTGGATTCCACCGGACTAGTTCGCAGGCTTCTCTAGAGGCATCTTCTTCGTAGTCTTCCATTGTCGTCTACAGCAGGTTCCGACGTCACTTCACCCCTATGCACCCAGCTTACCTGGTGCAGGTAACCTGGTTCCTGGGGCATCCATGGGTGGGGTGGCTCTCCAACCTTCCGTCTTCCAAAGGGTTTCATCGGGGTCCTCTGGGAAGGGTCCTTCTTCTTTAAAACTGCAACAGCGATTTCTCTATTCACTTCTATTGGGCCTGTGGCTTTGTTTCCACTCTGCACACAGCCTCTGTGGGGTTCCTGGGTACTTACCTTGGGTGGTTCTTTGTTTCTCCAGCTCCTTTGAGTCTTTTGTTCCAAGTCCTCTTCTCCTTTGCAGTTCGCATTCCACTTTCTTAGAATATAGTTTGGTCCCCTCCTGGAGACCAGTGTTTATTTGTGCTACTTACCTTATTATTTTGAAGTATTCTTCTGTGTATTGTTGATATCTCCGGGTAGGAGATATACCAATGTGTTAGTGATTGTGTTGCATAACAAATATACTTATTTTTCTAAAACACTGTGTGGTTATTTTTCATCTAATCTACACTGTCGATTAAATGTGGTAAAACACGCTGCTTTACATTCCTTCGAGATAAGCCTGAAGGCTGCTTTCCACAGCTACCACTTTGAGAGCTTTCTATGGTTATCATAGACCACTAAATTCACCATAAGTGTTGCCTGGATTAGTGCAAGGGGCATCACTCCTTAGTGATGTAAGCCAGCCTCCTACCAGTCCTGTATCCATCTAGTATAATGGGTTAACCCAGTGCCCCTCAGAACCTGGGTGTACAAGAATGTGGAAAGTGTTGGTTCTGTCGGGTACAGAATTGATTCTAGGTTTACTGAATAATAACAATTAGAAAACAGTACTCAAACTTTTCAGTAATAATCATTGAAAATGTAATAGAAGGAAGGTGAAACAACACACCAAAACATTTTGTAAATCTGAAGTTGTATTGAGGGATAATTCAATATATTCTTTTACATTTTATGGTGTCAAGATAACATTAGAAGGCTGACACAGTTTATGAACATATGAATTGTTCAAACGGCGCAAGTGATACGGTGAAAAAAGTGCTAAGTGTGAACAGGATATATACAGTGCTGTACGGATAGTTAAAAACTGGTCATTCAAAGAACATTTCCATTGTCATAATCCTGACCCTACTCTCTCCGCCCCACGTGAAATGGAAATTTAAACCCCAAGCGGCCTTGAGAATTATGTACCTAGGGATGGATGTTCTTTGAATGACCAGTTTTTAACCATCCCTACAGCACTATATATATCCTGTTCACACTTAGCACTTTTTTCACACTTTTTTCACCATACCACTTGCGCCGTTTGAACAACTCATATGTTTATGAACTGTGACAGCCTTCTAATGTTATCTCGACACCATAATATGTAAACAAATATATTGAATTATCCCTCAATACAACTTCAGATTTACTCAATTTTTTGGTGTGTTGTTTGTCCTTCCTTCTCTTACATTTTCAATGATTATTACTGAAAGGTTTGAGTACTGTTTTCTAATTGTTATTATTCAGTAAACCTAGAATCAATTCTGTACCCGACAGAACCAACACTTCCTACCAGTCCTGGACCCTTGGTTGTAGTGCTGAAGGTGTCCAGGTGGGCAAAATCCCAAACTGAGGACTTAAAGTTTTTTTACCAAAAACTGCTCTCAGAACCAAGGGGAGACCGGGACCAACCTGCTTGTCTATGCGCCCAAGGTGTAACGCCCGTCGGCCTGACTTCGAGGCTGCTCCTGCTCTGTCCTTCTCTGCAGCAGCAAATCCTGTTGAGCAGACCTTCGTAAAAAAGGTATCTGATCCCCTGGAACTATCATAGGCTACAGCCTCCTGCTTCGTCCCGCTGGAGATTTTCGACTTCCAAAAAGGAGACTAAGTCCGAACGTAGAAATCTTCACAGCTTCTTCGACCTAAGGCTTTCATACTATTACACTCCCTCTTCGGACACCACCTGCAGCCTTGCCCTGCTGAATTTTACCTTCTCAGAACATTTTTCTCAAAAATTCTTCTAGGTCCGCTGACCGCACCCATTCCACTTCTTGTATCTAAAGCGCGCTCCATTGCGGTCTGCCATATTCTTCGACCTTGACCCGGTCTCGCGCAACTAGATGACATCGATTGGCGCTTTGATCTTTTAGGTGCTCGTTTTTACTAAAAACTTTTGAAATTCATAACTCCGGTTCTACTGATTGAATTTTTGTTGATTTGGTGTGAAATTATATTTTAAAATTTACTCTATTCTTGTAATTGGTGTGGGATTTTTCTTAAGTTGTGTTTTCATTTTATTGCTGTTTGGGTGCTGCATAAATACTTTACGCATTGCCTCTAAGTTAAACCTTACTGCTTCTCTGATGGATACATCCGCCTGTGTATTCCTTTCCTTTTGAATTACCCCAATGCGCAGCATTCCACAAAAACCTTTCTCCTCAGCTCTCCCACGTTGACAAGGACGTCACAATGGAATGGTTCCACACGCGACTCTGCGTGAGGAATCCACAGGCAGATACTGTATCCACCAGAAAAAGCGTTACTGAAGGTAGGTAACTTGTTCTTTTGTGCCGAGCTACCAGAGGGTTAAGCACAGGTTAATTTGGGGTTGCTTGTAATTTTATCCTGACAAGGATTGTGGTTGCTGCTTGAGTAGGATTTCACCCGCCTCAACCAGTAACCCACTTTCTTATAAGAGAGCCTAATCAGAACAGGAATAACTACTGTTCGGGCTTGCAGGCAGAGAAAAGCAAGCTTTCATAAAATCATCTTTGCAGCCTATTTAAAACAAATCTATATTTACTACTGAATTAGATTTGTGTTAAACATTCTAACAATGTGTGAATGAAGTCAATAGTTATTTCCAAAGTGGAACTGTGCTAACTTTGATTTTTAATAGATATGTCTCACTTTACACATTATGTACCCAGACCTTGTGCCCTTCAAGGCACCACTTATAGGCGACATGCGTCAAGTCAATAGTATTTTTTAAACAAGTCAAAAATAGTTTATTCTGACATGGGCTGCTGCAGCTTTACTCGCTAAAGTTCAGGAGTGGAATGGCAGGGCTGAAGATGTGCATGTAATAGCCCTCATGTGAGTATAGTCCACATGTGACATCTAACATTATACCAGTGCATGTTCTTTGCCATATTAATGTAGCCATACATACAATTAAATACACTCATGGGGGATAGCCAGTCATTCACCATGTATACCGTCAGAGCACATTCAATGGAGTTAGCTGTGTTGTCATGTGTGACAGGGCTTTTGCATGATAATGTATTTTACAAAAAACATATGCCTGATTGCCTGTAAACATGATTGCAATTAACATTAGAGAAAGTCTGTATAGGCATAGGGCCTAGACAGCGGACTAACTGTTTGAATGATAATGCTTAGAAATGTGTTTTTGTTTGTCATGTTTTTAGTTTAGGAACACCCATGTTTTTTGACTGCCTTAAAAATTAACCAGACAGAGAAGGAAAACTTTCCACTTCTCTGGTGGATAGATTGTAATCAAGGCTGCAGGGGATGATGACCTTGCTGAGACCCACCTTGGATGGGAGATGGAAAATAGAGCATTGGCTTCCATTTGCTTCTACAGAGAGGAATTGTTTGCACATTTTTAGCCTAGAAGGAGCCAAGCATAAACTACCCTCCCCCCTCACTCCATAAGACACCATTAGCAAGATAGGTATGTACATTACCCTTGTAGGGGTGAAGTTAGACACATGGGTCAGTTACTGAGGAGAGATTCTGAAGAGCTGAATGATGTCTGCTGACCCATTGTCATTATAAGTTAGGTAGGGGATTATTCATGTATCGACATAGTAAAGCTTAATCAGCCTAAACAGCCATTTGGACTGGGTGGCTGAAACTATTATAGATACATTGGATAGGGAATAGACTAATAAATTAGGGATGTGTGATGAAATATGTTTGGGGCTCGGTTAATCTTCACCCTTATTTGCATATTTTCTAATCAGTTGTTTATTATAATCATGATCACTCTGATATGGTTGTTATGTAAACATGTACCCCATAGTAAATAAATATATAATTGCAGCCCTGGCAAAATCATAAAAATGTTACCAGACCTGCAGGTCTAGCGACTTGAATAATCTACTAGGCCTAATTGTAATACGCTTGACCCAGAAATTGGTCTCAAATTGTGTGATACTAGGCAGATATTTTATTTCACAGAGTCTCCTTTTTCTTCTTTATCGCCTATGAGAGCACCTTCAAATATGCGAGTTCACCATGTCTGCTGTACAAAAAAGGGATTTTGTTTGATATAATAGACTAAACTTTTGCTCCATGTAAAATAAGATTCTAGCCCAAAGATAGGGTGCAGATGACCCCTGACATGCCTCTTATTTCACCAATAGCATTGTCATCAGGGCAGGCATGTTTCTCAGTTCATGTTTAAAAACTCGAATTATTAATAAATATGTTACTAAAACACAATATGGTAGTGTACTGTCATTAAATTCAGTAAAGTTTTCCATTGAAATGGCCATAAAGTTTCCCTCTGACATGCAATTTTACTGATAAAACTATATAGCGTTCAAATGATATTCTGGGGAAATCAGATTTCAGGAAATATTTATAATTTGCACAACGCCAAGTAAAATGTTCTGATTTGTTTGATTCTCTAAAAATCTTTGCTTCCATCACAAGTCAGAATTATTTTTAAAAAAGTGCATTATTAACTGTAATTTTTTTTAATATTGTACAGTTCATTTACAAGCTATTTAAATGTTGTATGTTAAAAAACAATTCTGATATCCCATAGCCTTTCCTTTCATGCTCCCTTGTCAGACAGTTCATTTTACAAAATCCTCTAACTTTGCAGCAGAGAAAGAAAAGTAAACATCAGTCTCCTGCATCAATAGGTAAGAAGACATGAGCTGACATTTGGCCTCTGTCTTTGAATGCACTGGCAAATGTGACAAGATAAAAACAAGATTGAAAGGCCTTTTTATTGCTCATTCTTTTTTAGAATGAACAGAATAAATGTTCTTTGCCAGGTCCAGCTCTCTGGCCAGTAAGGACCATCAGTCCCTAAAAATAGCTTGCCCTGATGAAATCTGGCTCATCATAGTGAGTGGACGAGTATATTTTTCGAGGCCTGAATTGTGAAATACCATGCATTAAGTGTGCATATTGATTTGATGTACCAGGGCTGGGTTCTCCATTCTACCATCACCTGCAGGTAAGCAATTCCCTCACAATTTGCATTTCCCAGATAGAAACGAGAGAGAGAGAGAGAGAGAGAGAGAGAGAATGAGAATGAGAACAAATATATATCTCGGTGTTGAGTTTTTGTTATTGCAAGTAATTTCTGATATTTCCCTTTAGCTAAAATATATTTTGGACTCTTTTTGGAAGGTACTCTTGAATCTATGACCTATGAACGCCTATCATCTGCTGTCCTCCATCTTTTGTTGTCATGCATGCTTTGCAAATTGTCTTAACAACTCTCTGTCTGTATTTAGTCCAGGCAGAGCACAGGAAACCTGTCCCAAGGTTGGAAGATGCTCTTGAACAAATTCAAGGATCATATTTTTCACCTGCTAACAGGTACTCCCCTACCAGGTAAGACAGTGAGAGTTTTTGTTATATTTCTGCATGTGATATTTCTTGATCCTACAACAAAGAAAACTCAGTGGTTTTAAAATCCATTTTCAGGAGTTATGAGTGCATTCTCACATTTCAACTTCAGCTAAAAACACATTAAGGTAAGTAAACGTACACCACCTATTTCTGTCTTCCACCTTTTACCATAGATGTAAAAGTTCTAAGTTACTTGCTCCTAAATTATCTACCAGGTAAATTAAAACATGGTCAGGGGTTTCAATAGACATCTGGGTAAAAACCTCATGGTGGAACAATGACACACATTACCCTTTTTTTTTTTTTTAAACTGTTTTTATTCATTTTAGAAAAATCAACAATACAAAAGCATACAGGTGTATTATGGGCTATCGCAGTGAAGCGAGCACGTAGTAACATATACAAGTAGTGCATGAATGGTCTTCATAGTACGCCATTGTATAAAGAAAGAGTACAAAGATCAATAGTGCAGAGTGATGAAAGTATCAATAATAGACACACTGTGTAGTCCATGTATGCTGTACAATTATCATAAATGATAGAACGTAAAACAAGAAAAACATCCAATAAATCCTGCCTGTGTCTCCAGTAGGAAGATAGTCGGTCACTAAGGCCATACTGTCTAAAGGGAATGTGTGGTGATGAGTCAACTTATTACGCTCTAAGTATGGAATGTATATAAAGTAGAGGGGGGGAGTCGGGAAGGGGAGTGTGTGATGGAGGGGGAGGTATGCTGTGGGATCTCAACAATCCGCAACTGCTTTTCATCCTTAAACGGCTACTGGAGAGGGTATGGGGTGAATGGCGATCAGAGAATAAGTTACTGACTAGAGGGAGAGGGCACTGGGATGACAGGAAATCGTGTCTAGGATTGATCAGCAGTGGACAACAAATAATTTCACACGGGTTGCCAGATATCTTTCGATTTAGAGGTTGGGGGTTGGAGAGAGGCATATAGTTCACTGGTAGTGTCGCAATACATCATGCTAGTAAGCCAGTTAGCTGTAATAGGTGGTAGGCACTGACCCTCAGTGTATTACAACCTCATATTTGGCTACGAGCAAAGCCATTGCAGTGAATTATCTAGTGCTTTTGAGGAGGTAATGGGCATACACCAACAGGGCAACAAGTGGGTTAGCATCCAGTTCAACCTCAACATTTGCGTCAACAGGGAAAACAAATCTCACCACAGTAGCTTGTTGTGTCTGCAAGTCCATGCCATGTGGAGAAAGTCCGCTTCTGGGGTGTGACACTTAAGACAAGAGGAGCGAGTTTGGTCATATTTATTTTGGTCATTGGGACTTATGTAGGCGTGGCGTAAAAACATAAAACAAAGAAGTTTGTGGTGGTGGTTGGGAGACACCAGTCAAGCCTGGGCACAGCATGCCACCCATATCTTATCAGTGATGGGCCTCCCAGATCGCGTTCCCAGTAGGATCTAAGTTTTATATCTTGAGTCGGGAGCAGTGCAATGCTAGCATGGTACAGTTTGGATACTAGCCGACATCCATCTGAATCATTAATTACCAACGTTAGGTGTCTGAACTCATCTGGTGCTAATGAACAAGAGCCTATGGCAGTTCTCAGTGCATTATGGGTACGGTTAAGAACAAAACGATCCATGAGTGGAGCATCGTTAAAGTGTGGGTCCGTGGAGTGTGACGGTGTGTCCATTAGGGAATAGGTTACCAAAAGTGCGGAGACTGTATTGTGACAAAGTGTATTTCACCTGTGTTTTGCAGGTTATGGGGAGCCAAGGATTGTCCGCCAGTAGTAAGTGGAGTTTCCTCCACGCCCAGCAGGTGGTGGAGAGCTTTTGGACGTCTTTGTGGTCTAAGGGGGAACCCCCCATGGAGTATGAGCATTGGCATACTCCATGGGTATGCCAATGGCATTACGCAGCAAGGTAATAAAGCTGGAAGTGAGGTACCCCAAACCTGACTTTCTCGAATGGGAGCACCATAGTGTTCCAGCTTACACAAGGTCTCCGGCCAGCCCAAATAAGCTTAAGGAGTAAACCACGTAGAGTAAGAAAAATTGTATTGATAAGTGGTATGGGCATGTGAAGGAACAGGTAAAGGAAACGGGAGTGGATCACCATTTTTATTATTGCAATCCTGACGGCCATAGAAATGGGAAGATGTATCCATTGATTGATTTGTGTCAGCAGTATGTCAATGCCGGGGACATAATTCTGCCTCACCACCTGATCCCTGTTGGAGTGAAGGTATTTAACTGGCTCATCGCACCAAATCAATGGCAAAGCACATGAGGTCTTTTTGGTGCCAGGGGTAATGGGAAAAAGTCCAGATTTGGACCAATTTATCCGAAGGCCAGAATGGGTACCGAATTGTGTCAGTTCATGCAAAATGGGGGTTAAATGGCCCTGTGGTTGACAGATGAAAAGCAAGATATAATTAGCATAGAGGTATATAAGGAGGGGGGCCGTTTAAAATTGGAAGCCGCAGTGAAGGTGGCGCAATTGAAGGTGTCGGACCAGTGAGTCAATTGCAATTATAAAAAGTAAGGGTGACAATGGGTACCCCTCGTTATAGGAAATGGAGCCGTAAGTGGTCCATTGACTCTGAGGCAGGCTGAGGGTTGTGTGTACAGGAAGTTTATCAGAGAAGAAAAACCAAGCAGTATGCCTAGTTTGTGAAGCACTGCGGGGAGAAAAGGCCACTTCAAGGAGTCGAAGGCCTTATTGACGTCTAAGATTGCTATTGCAGTTGGGATCGCAGGATAAATTTTGTGTAGTACTGAGAAGCCTGCATGCAAATTCAACGACGTAGAGCGATGGGGAACAAAACCCGACTACGCAGGGGAGATGATTTGCTTCATTTGGAGGGTAGGACGGTTGGTAAGAACTTTCGCCAACATTTTGTTATCCAAATTTAGGAGCTACAAAGGTCGATAAGAGCCACAGTGCAAGGGGTCTTTGCTGGGTTTAAGAAGGAGGGTTATTAAAGCCTCACACATGGAAGGTGGCAGAGCGCCCAACTGGAGAGATTCATCATAGACCACGAGTAGACGTGACGGCAGTATATGTTTGAAATGTTTGTAAAATTCGCCTGTGTAGCCATCAAGGCCAAGAGCCTTGGAGCCGTCGAGGAAATCTATTGCTTTTATAATATCCTCACAGGATAAGGGTTCGCCAAGGATTGAAGCTGGGGATTTGAGAGCCAGACCATGGCCACCTCGTCAAGGTAGGCCATCTGAGCAGAGGTATCCTCTGATAGACAGGTGGTATCCTCTGATAGATAAAGGCGGATATACTACTGGAGTAGGGTATCAAGAATACCATCATTGGAGGTAATGCATGTGCCCCATCTCCCCTCAGCTCGGGAATGTAGGAATTGTCCCTCTGTGCATGGAAGAGGCAGGCTAGAGTACAGCCTGGTCATTCACCCTCACCTTATCTGCATGCTCTAGTGTATTTGCCAAGAAAAGGAACTTTGCGGTCCCCCTATTCTCAGAACTCAGTCAGAAAGGATGCTCTGACTTAGGCATAAGACACAACAGCGCCCTGCGCTGACTGAAGATCCAGGTCAGTCAATTCCCTTTTGAGGGGTTGGAGGCTTCCACGAAGGTCCCAGAGGACCCCGGAGTGTTTAGAGATGCAGATACCCCTAATATAGGCCTTGAACACCTCCCAAAGGGTGGCGTGGGAAGCCACTAAGCCCTCATTTAGGCAGAAACATCCCAGAACCGCTGCACACAGGTCAGAACGAAACAGTTCATCTTTCATCGCTAAGGTAGGGAAGCGCCAGCGTCTCTCACGGGTGCCACCAAAGGGGGCGTGAAAGAGGACCAGTACAGCAGAGGGGAAACATCCATTTCAATGCAGTCATTATATCGCACTGCTTTTACAACGCAACTGTTACAACGCAACTGCCTTTACATTGCATGCCATTACAACGCATGCCATTACAACGCATGTCACTACAACGCATGCCATTACAACACAAACTATTATAACGCATGCCATTACAACGCATTATAAGGTAAGTAATGGAGATTTTTTAGTTTTAGGGTGGGTATGGGTTTTGGGGTAGATGGGAATAGTAATTTTTACCCCTACACTATCCAACACTTTCCCTACTGTTGCACTCACTGGAGTGGGAATAGTAATTTTTACCCCTACACTATCCAACACTTACCCTACTGTTGCACTCACTGGAGTGGGAATAGTAATTTTTACCCCTACACTATCCAACACTTACCCTACTGTTGCCCTAAAAGTATTATGCGTTGTAATGGTATGCATTGTAATGGTATGCATTGTAATGGTAGTTTTTAAAAATGCGTTGTAATGGCATACGTTGTAAAATCATGCGATGTAATGGTAGTTGCGATGTAAATACTGCATTGTAAAAGCATGCGTTGTAAATGTTTGCGTTGTAACGCCCTATATTCACAGGAGAGTGATCTGACAGTGTATGAGAGAGATTTTTGGTGGACAGCAATCATGGACACAGGGTGGCAGATATAAGGCAGTAGTCGATGTGGGACCAAGTATTGAGCAGGACCGAGTAATGGGTGAACTTCAGGTTGGAGGTGCCTTTCAGGTGCCAGGTGTCTCACAATGTGTGTGTGTGTCGCAGATATCATGTAGTATGTGAGTGATCTCGGTTTGGTGGCCGGTGACAGTACCGTGGTGTCAGTGGTAGGGTCCATGAGGAGGTTGAAGTCTCTGCCCACAATAAGATGGTCCAATTCCATACACCCAATATGAATTGAGAGCGTCCTAAAAAACTCCAGAAGGCTACATTGGGGGCGTAAATGTTCTCCACTAGTACTGAGTGACCTGCTAGGATACCAGCGACTACGACATACCTGCCAGCATCATCTATGACAGTGCTGGTGGGGCGGAAAGGCACGTTTTTGTGTACAAGAGTACAAACCCATCTGAGTAAGAACTGTAGCTAGAAAAGAAACGATGTGAGCCCCAGGTGGATGCGTAAGTGTGTAGTCTTCCAGGGGAGAGAAGCATTTCCTAAATGAAAGCTGTATGTGCGCCATGCTGGGCGAGGTATCGCAAAACTTGTTTGCCTTTGCGATGGTCATTAAGACCCCTCACATTCCAGGATATGAGTGTGATAGGCAGAGAATTTGGTTCAAGGTGGCGGTACGGCCCATAACGTAGTACAATTAGAAGTGGGGAAGAAAGATAAGCGGTGACTGAGTGTACATGAAGGCAGCAATGAAAGCAGCAAGCAGCGACTCAAACTGTCATAGCAACCCCCCCACTCTCCACCTACACCAGGCTCAGAAAGGCCCAGGACAGACCCAGCGAACTAATCCCAATTAAGCAAAACAACAAAATAATAAGAACGTATTTGTGTGTACCACTAGGGGGTGGCAACGCTGCGGCGGACACCCATACATATAGGATCAGTAAAAACATTGTCTAATGAGATCCTGTGAACTTGTAAGTAGAAACCGAGAGTGCATTGAACGTGTCTACATGACTGTTGAAGAAAGGTTGTAGGCAGTTGATCAGGACGGTAGTAGAGTAGGAGGGAAATACAGCCTTCAGCCTTTGGGGAGGAGGTCAGCACTGGTGCTAGAATGTATGTCCGGTGGGGATCTGTCCAGAGTATAGCGGTGAGAGGATAGTTGAGTATTGCTGGCAGAATGTTTGGGCCGCTGCTGCGATGTCAAAGAATTGTGACTTACCGTCGACCTCGACCCTAAGGTGTGCTGGGTAGATCATACCATAGCAGAGTCCTAGTTTCCAGAAAGTGTACTTGACATCTGTGAATATCCGGCGTGCCTCTTGGACCACAGCTCTGAAGTCAGGGAAGAAGGAGATGGTGGAGCCCTGCCACTGTAGGGGGCCATGTTCACAGGCCAGTCTCAAGGCAACATTGCGGTCTCTGAAGTTTAGGAGGTGGGCAAATCTGGGCCTTGGGGGGGGGGAGGGAGGCCGGGATTGGGGCATGGCCCCAATGAGCGATGTGCCTGCGCCACCACGAATGTGGAAGTAAAGTGTTGTTTGCCCAATAGGTCAGCCAGTAGCCCTTCGACAAACAGATCAAGGCGACCATTGTTGGTGGATTCAGGCACCCCTATATTGCGTAAGTTGTTCCGCCTGACTCTCGCCTCTAAATCTTTATTCTTCATGTCCACAGACTTAAGTAGTTTTTCCATTCTCTCCAAGTGTTTCATAGTTCGCGAGGCCCCATCCTCTAGGCCCGACATCCTGCCCTCAGCGGCTTCCAGGCGGTTGTCAAGGCAGTCAAGGCGTTCGTTCATGGACTCTAGGCGTATGGCAAGGGTGTCAAAGCGGCCGTCGATGGCCCGAAAGCCTGCCTTGAGCTCAGCCATGATTGCATCTGTACTAGCCAGCTGCACTGGGCCAGTGTCGCCAGGGAGTCCGCCCTCGTCTATAACTGCTGGCTGCATGGATGAGTTTGGCCACCATGGGATACGAAGGCTTGATGAAATATGTCACAGATGGCTTCAGTGAATACAGCTCAGAGCCCACGACAGTGGAGCAGGCCACCAGGCAGTTATTATCTCAACTGTACAGGTGCGTGTTCTGGAGCAGGTGTACTCTACTACGACCGGTGCAGGGGTAGAAAGCAAAACACAAGCAGTATTAATTGACCCATGTGCTGCAGATGGCTTTGCGGTGGTGCACAGCTGCGTAGGATCAAGCGTTGGGCCCTAGACTGGGGAGCCATCAGGTGCAATGGCCAAAGCTGGCAGTACAGTTGTAACAGCTGGAGGGCCATGCAAATGGAGGAAGGCAATGTTCCTGGGACTGGCAGTATACCCAACAGTGCTGCCAGAAGAAGAGGGTGAGAGCCAGATCAGTGTTAATTCCCCTATGTGTTGGGTGTGGCTCTCAATGGGCCACAAGGCACTGGAGGGTGAACAGTATTCGTTAATTTGGCGGCCGGATCATCAAAAGTGAAACGGGGATGGGGTCCTTATAGCGCTGCTCAATGAGAGGGCCCCACTGGGTATAGTTGTGGAGAATGCCTGCCGGCAACAGTTAATAGCCAGGCTTGGGGCAGGAGCGCACCTCACAGCCCTCAAAGAAATGCATCAGCGTACCAGGCTGCAAAGGAGATATGTGGTGGGGGAGGTGGGAAGAGAGGGCGAGGGAGGCAACCCGGTTGACCCAGCATGACCCGGCGGCTGGCTCCCCAGGTTCTCCCATGGCCCCTATTGCCGTGGAGCCTCTGGGGAGACTTCGGGCTTCCCGTTACCTGTGTGTGCAGCAGGATGACATGGACTGCAGTGCCCCCTCCACTCCCCGCTGGCTCTGGCACTTCGAAGTCACTGATGCAGCCCCATGAGGTAGAAGGGGGCCCAGCCTCTCTGCCTCTCTAGCCGGATGGAGCGCCGGCTGTGTCTTGGAAGGTCAGGCCACGTGACTCCGCTAATCACAGGTAGGCCGCGGATGAACGCGCTACGCGGTCCACAGCCTGGAAGGCACTGGTAGCTGATGTGAGAGGATAGCTGTCGGGCACCAGTGATTAGCCCCAGGTAGGATCCTCACAGCCCTAGCCCGTAGAATTCAGTGGCAGGTGATCAGGCATCAGCATTAGCGATGGCATAGGCCGTAGATGAAGGGCATCAGTGCATCGTCAGAGTCTGCAGCTCCCCTCATAACTGAATCCTCCTCCGTCAGAACAAATAATTCTCACCCATGATGTCTGGAGTGGATGCACAGTTCAGATGGGGTTGGATAGTCACCAGGAACTCATCTAGGCTCATCTTCACCAGCACGACCATCATCATGTCTCAAAGCACCACGCCGACACCTCACCACACCACAACAGAAGCGAGCCTCCGACTCAATGGCGGCCTACCCCTCAACACAAGCTTGATGAACAAGCACTCCACTGAGCTATGGGACCTCATCGCCACCTTCACATCCAACATTGTCTTCCTCACCGAGACCTGGCTCAACCTGGCCTCTGACCCGGAAATTGCCACAGCGATCCCTGATGGATGCAAAATCACTCACTGGGACCGCACCAACAAGCTGGGAGGTGTAATAGCCATTATCTACAAAGAATCCATACAATGTATTACCACCACCAACAATGCCACCACCCAAATGGAACACCTTAACTTCAAACTCCACAAGGACGGTAAGACAACCATCAGAGGCACCTTTGCATACCTACCCCCCGGCCTGCACGCGAGCTTCTGCAGCACCATCACAGATTTTGTTGCATCCTTAGCCCTGGACTCCAAGGAGATGTAGTCTCATCTTCCTCAGAGACCTCAATTTCCACATCAACAAACCCAGTGACAACAACACTGCCCACCTCCTCAACAGTATGACCAGTCTTGGACTAACCCAGATTGTCCGCGGCCCCACGCACACCGCAGGGCACACGCTGAACCCCATCTTCACCTCTAGAAACCACATCAAATACAGCCACGCCACAGAACTCACATGGATCTATCACTCCATTGTTTACTTCAGCATCTCCGCCCCCACTGGCCACCTCCAAGACAGCCAGCGACCCCAACCGCACCTGGAGCAAAATTTCAGAGACGCCCTTAACACCTCCAGCCCAGCTGGAACAGGGAATTAACAACTTCAACGCCTGGATCACAAACTGCACAGACAGAATTGCCCCCTTCAAGTACAACAAGCAAAGAAGGTCCTCCAAATGGCCAGCTGGTACACCGAAGAACTGAGAACAGCGAAGCGAGACAGCAAACAGCTGGAGAGAAGATGGCGTGCTAGCAAGAACACCTCTGACTGAACAGTGTTCTAGGCAACAAAGAAGACAGCCCTAGCAACATGCATCGAAACCAGCAAGGAGCTTTTCAACATCATGAAGGAGTTCTCCAACCCGGCTGACAGCGAAAACAACATCGCACCCTCAGAAGAGCTGTGTGGCAACCTTGCCAACTTCTTCCATGACAAGATCGCAACCATATACAGAAACTTCGAACCCCAGCCCTCACCGTCGGACTTCCTCGACAGAATTGCCCTCTCCACAACCAACACGAATCACAGACTGACCACCTGGAACCTCCTGTCCACCAAGGAAACCATCTCCATCATGAAATCTATGCACTCAGGAGTTCCACAGACCCATGCCAGCACCACATCTTCAACCTTGGTAACCAAAGGATCGGCCAGGAACTCACCACCCTGCTCAACATCTCACTCACCTCCGCAACATTTCCCGGAGCCTGAAACACGCCGAAGTCAGACCACTACTCAAAAAAACTTCCGCCGACCCCAGTGAACTCAAAAACTACCGGCCAATCTCCTAGCTCCCATTCCCGGCACAGGTACTGGAAAAGACCATAAACCGGCAACTCACAACACACCTAGAGCAGAACCAACTACTCAGCACCTCCCAATCCGGCTTCCACAGCAATCACAGCACCGAGACCACTCTGATCGCAGCCACCGATGGCATCCGAACCCTCCTCGACCGTGGAGAAACAGCAGCTCTAATCCTCCTCTTCCTCTCGGCAGCCTTCAACACCATTTCACACCACATGCTGATCAAAAGACTCCACCACATCAGCATCCAAGGAGACGCACTCAGTTAGATAGCCTCCTTCCTCACCGGAAGAACTTAGAAGGTTCGCCTACTATCCTTCACTTCTGAACCCATGGATATCATCTGCATTGTCCCGCAGGGCTTATCCCTCAGTCCTACGCTCTTTGACATATATATGACCCCGCCAGCCAACATCGTCAGATCACATGGACTCAACATAATGTCCTACGCAGATGACACCCAGCTCATCGTCTCACTCACAGACGACCCTACCACCACCAGGACCAACTTCCACAGATACATGGCAGGCGTCACCGGCTGGATGAAACAACTGCCTAAAGCTGAACACGAACAAGACAGAAGTACTGATCTTTGGCGCCAACAGCAACCCATAGAGCGATACCTCGTAGTCCCCAGACCTGGGACCTGCCCCCACACCCACCTACCATGCCAGAAACCTCAGAATCATCATAGACAACAAGCTGACCATGAAATCACAGATCAACCCCATCTCCTCTGCCTGCTTCCTCACTCTGCGCATGCTAAATAAGATCTTCTGGCTACCCCTGCACACTAGGAGCACCG
The DNA here is from genome assembly GCA_963921515.1 of Calotriton arnoldi. Classification (NCBI taxonomy): domain Eukaryota; kingdom Metazoa; phylum Chordata; class Amphibia; order Caudata; family Salamandridae; genus Calotriton; species Calotriton arnoldi. The sequence continues at coordinate 5,023,441 of CAWUFW010000169.1, read as the reverse complement.
TGACACAGGCCATCATCACCAGCCGACTGGACTATGGCAATGCTCTCTTCGTAGGAATCGCCACATACCTTCCACACAGACTTCAAACCATGCAGAACACTGCTGCAAGACTCGTCCTTGACCTCCCACGACAAACCCATATCACAACACACCTCAGACAACTCCACAGGCTCCCCGTACAGAAGAGATGCCAATTTAAGATGCTGATCCACCCACACAAGGCTCTCCACACCCAAGGACCTGCCTACCGTAACCATTACCTGAACTTCCACCAACTATCAAGAATACGCTCCGTCTCCCTGTCACATGCCCACACTCCTCACATCTACCAAAATAGAAACAGAGGACGCTCTATTGCAGCAAAGACCTGGAACAGCCTCCCCACACAGCTCTGGGCATTCACCTCACTTCCTGATTTCCGGAGGGCACTCAAGACCTGACTGCTTGAATGAGCCTCCTGGGACCTGAAAGCACCTGGATACCCTTTCGGATGATTAGCACCACTATATAAATCCAGATTGCTTGAATCAATGGATTGCAAGTAGAAAAACGTATTCCAACTTTATGGTGAGATCATTATTTCTTTCCTTTTCTGAATTTAGATCATGTGAAATTTCATAAAGAACTTTCTTTAATCACAATGAAAATTAAATCTTGACCATGGAAAACATTAGTAAATGCAGATTTTGTTAATAATCTTACTAATGCCTTTGAATCTCATGAGCGATTACATAATTAGAATGCACTGAGGAATTGACTTACTGTGTTTAACCAAACTGCCTCTGAGATATAAGGCTTGTGCTCAAGGAGATCAAGGCACTTAAAGAGAACTTTTATAAAATGTAAATCGTTTTAATCTTTTTTACAAAAATTATGATTGTTGCTGCCAAACCTGAAAAGAAGTGGTGCAGAGTGCATGATCCTGAGGCTGCATTTCCTTATCTTCATCAGATGCGCAGGTATCTTCATATAATTAAAAATGAAAATAAAACTGTACACTTCTAAGAGTCTGATGGCTGAATATTCCACCTGCAAAGTTTTCTAAACTTTAACAGTAATACTAGGGTATTATCTGCTTATTTTGCATTATAGTAATGAAGATAGGGGCACATCCTTTTAATAATAACTAGTTGGAAACTGGTTACAGAGGCTTTGGAAGAGTTGAAGGACTCTGGCTTTCTAGGGGAATTCATTAAAAGGCGCACCAAGTTCCTCTGAGATGATGAGGAATGCAGAATATTGCGAGGAAGGACAATGGGGTAAGAAATGTTAGTTGGAGAAGAGGAAGTAAGGAAATAGTCTCTATCTTTGATGAGTTGAGCATGATGTATTGCAGAGCGATAAGGTGTGGAATGGTTGTAAATGAACTGGTTTATTTGGTTTAGACTTGTGTGTGAAAATTGAAACAGAATAGAACATTTTAGATCATTTGCATTGAGGTGAAATGAAAGGGTGAAGGAAAAAATATTGCATCAGTAAAAAGAGTGTATGGGGAGATAAAACATAGTATAAAGGGAGCTTTTTGTAGGTTTGCAGAACTCCAAGGAATTAAAGGTATTAATTTTTTTGCACCATCAATGTTGAGAGACACTGTTTCCCTTTATTCTGAAAGACAATGTTCTCCCATTGAGACTTGCAAGTATTTTATGCATTTAGTAATAATGACCACCTTCCAAGATCGGATCCCTAACTTTCAAAAAATGTGGGTGTGGAAATTACAGTAGGCTTGCTATGCTACAGATCGCATGCACATGTTAAACGTAATGGTGATAGTGTAAAAGTGACAGGGAAGAACTCCTGTACAAGCCTTGGCAGAAGAAGATGAATCCACCTTTCCCTCCTAAAGTGAATCATGTAGAGCTGTCCTGTTGTCTGGCAGCATCTTTAAACTGAAGATTTACCACCGGGACTAGAAAAGCTAACCTCTAAAGGACTGGCATGACCAGTGGAATCTCTGGTCTGTAGTGCTGTGAACCCATTCGTTAGCACCCGTCTCTCAAGCTAGGAAGCAGCAAGTCACTGGATTATTCTGCAGACTGAGAGGTTTCCAGCCTGCAAGAAGGGCCCATGTTGCTTTAATATTTTAGAGGCTGGGAAGGGGTTTTGGACCAGCTGCCTTGCTTAAGGGGGCGGTACCAACTCTTCTCTCAAATGAGCTTTGTTTATGATCTGACCTCATTAAACATTCTTACAATTATCACTGCACATCCAGCCAGACCAAAGCATTGTTTTGGAAAGGTCAGGTTAAACAAGTATTCCATTGGTACTCGTGCATCTTTGAGAGGTTGAAGGAAATGCCCCCAACGACCATGCCACTGGCTGTTTTGACTATATGGTTTGTTTTATTCTACGGAGACATTTAGACAACAGCAAAAATGTCACCATATCACAGCCAAAACTATGGCTATGTCAGTGCTTGTTTTTGTGAACTTCACTTTTGGTAAAATATGCAAATATGCCTGGTTGCTGAGCAGATCTAAAATTCTCACTATTACTATTTTTTCCCACCTGTACAGCTTTTGGAAACCTAAAGTGAATGTTGATATTGGGAGCACTTTTTGACAACTAATTGTTATGTATTGCTACATGTTTTTTGTATACCAGACGTTCACGAATTACATGGCTGTGAGAAGTTGGCCTGGTATATGATGTCCTCTAATTAAAGTGGGCACCTTGCACCAGTCCAAACAACCCTTATGGTGATTTAAGAGGTCAAAGATAATAACCTTATAAAGCTATCCAAGTGGTAGCTGTGGAGAGCAGCCTTCAGGCTTAGTCTTGAAGGAATGTTAAGCAGCTTGTTTTCCCAGAATGCAATCTTATTGTATTCGTTAAATGAAAGGAGAACCACACAGTAGTTATAAAAATATGTATTTATTATTATAACACACCTTAAATACCTCACAGTATCTGCTACACGCAGATAAACACAAAGCACACAATACTATAGCACAGAAACAAACGTAAGTAGCACTAATACACAGTGGGCTCCAGGGGGAGACCAAACCATATACTAAAATAGTGGTATAAGAACCACGACTCGAGTCAAGACAGGGTCTAGAGGGTGTAGAATCGCTGGGACCCCAAGGAACCACCCCAGGTGAGTAAGGAGGGACCCCACGGAGGACGGGTGCAGTGTGAGAACACAACCGTGTGCTACGTACAATTCAATGGGAGAGTCGCAGTTGCAGTTTTAGTGTTTAAGGACCCTTCCCAGTGGATTACGAGGAAACCCTTTGGAACATAGAAGGTTGGAGAGCCACCCCACCCATGGATACCGAAGTACCAGAGTTACCTATCCCAGGGAAGCCGGGTGCATAGGGCTGAAGTGGCGTCGGAAACTGTCGTCGATCTCAATGGGAGTCTTCAAAGAAATGCCACTGCTGGAAAGAAGAAAAGTGTCCGGTGGAACCCACAGGTGGATTCTTGAAGGAAGGAACCTGAAAGCAGAGGGGACAGAGTCTGGGTCACTCTGGAGTGACCAGGGGCTCAGTAGACGAATGCTAACCGATGGGTGCTTCAGGTGTGAAGATGGAGACCTTGACTCTGCAGCCACGGGGACCAGGAGACGTCGAGGACAACCAGGAGATGGATGCGAGCTGTCCCACGAAGGATGTCGAGTGCTGAGGGGTCGGTGTCCGGCGGGAGCACCAACAAGCCGTGGCAGCGGCAACCCACGAAGAAGGTCGAGGAAGGTTACGGTCTGGCCCAGCAAGGACCAGGAGACTCACCACAGCAAGGGGAGTCAGGGCAGGCCTGGAGCAACCAGGGGAGCCCAAGAAAAGCAGTGTTGTCCCTCAACTGGACCCACAGGCCGAAGGCACAGGAGTTGCGAGGGGACCTCTAGCAGTTTCACAAAACAACAGCTTGCAGGGCACAGAGTGCGAGGAGGCTGAAGTCCTTTGTACGAAATGTGCGCAGAGGTTAGGGCTATCGATAGCCCAATGCACTTAGTTGGGGAACGCCAACAAGCATATGCACTTGCAAATGTATGCGGTGCACAGGGGTTCGGGTTATGCCGTCCCCACGAGGGATACTGGCCTCAAACTCAGTGAGAGGGCAGCTCAACCTCAAGGAACATAGGAACCCACCTCCTGTGTTGCTGGAGCCTTCGAAGTCCGCAGGAGCTCAGGATCAGCAGACTGGTCAGTTGCGTTACGGTGCCTGCGAATGCAGGGGAGTGACTCCTTCACCCTAAGGGAGATACTTCAGTTGTCCTTGATGCTCCACAGGTCCTGCACGGAGCCTGTATGGTGCACGTGCACAGACGATGCTTTGGACGGAGAGGGAGACGAAGTCGGGACCAGTCAAAGTCCAGCGAAGTCCAGAGTGTCCAGACGGTCTAAGGTCAGTGGTTTCTTGATCAGAATCTTGTCCACGTTGAATCTAGGGTCCTACAGCCAGGTAAGCCCTTTTGTACCCACGGGAGAGGGTTGGACAGATTCAGGGGACCCTCCCAGGGGAGGGTCAGGACAGTGGGGAGGATACTTCCATGTCCGTTGTCCAGTTTTGCGCCAGAGCAGGAGCCAACGGCACCCAGGACTGGTTTGAACTGGACTATGCACAGGGACACCAAGTGTGCCCCAGATGCAGACTTTCAGGCACTTTGGAAGTGCACCCACCCAGCCCCCATACACTAAATTCTGTCTGGGAGGTGGTCACACCTCCCTGTTATAGGATGCCTATTGTCCTGGCTTCCCCTGCTCGAGCTTGGCTCAGCAGCAGGAGGGCAACCATTTTGTGCTGCCCGGGTTGAGAAGGCTGGTACCAGGAAGACCAGTGACCCCACGAAGCTTGCTTCAGAAGGGTGGAATCATACCTCCCACACCGGTATGATTCCAAGGTGTTTGATACCAAACACGATATGTTTCTATGCAGCCGTTTTCGAGATAGCATTTAACGCGAGCATATAATGCACCTCTACCGATGTGTCTGGCTGCGTCACTGACAACCAGGGAGAATGGTCTCCGAAGGCTGCAGAGGGGCTCTGCTCATGCAGGGGCACCCTCTCACGTAAAACCCAGCACCCTGCCTTCAGGATTGTCAAGGCCTGCTAGAGGGGTAACTGATAGGTTTTAAGTGTAGTGACCTATAGATATAGTAAACCTATATCTAAAGTAAGTGGTGCATGCACCATCTTACACAGGCTGCAATGGCAGGCCTGTAGTTCCATTTTGCACGGCCTCTCATGGGTGGCATAATACATGCTTCAGCCCATGGGAGGCCTCTGGGGTACCTATGCCCTGGGTACATGGGTACGATATACTAGGGACTGACAAGGTTACCCTAGTATCCAATCTGGAGTGTACCTAAGTACATGCATAACATTTTTAAGGAGAAAGCAGATAGACTGGGGTCCTGATTAGCAGGATCCCAGTCAGACTAGTCAAAACAGTGTAACATCAAGCAAAAAGTGGGGGTAACCATAAGAAGCAGATCCTACTTTCCTACAATGGCCTTTTACCGCTTTGAGGTTACAGTGGTTGAGAGTTCCCCACTGGAAATTCTGTGGGTCTATAAACCCTGGCTTAATAGCTTGTAGCATGAAGGGGTGCTGGTGATGAATTTTCCCTGTGAATGTACTCCAAAGGGAGGGTGGGTTGAGTGACCTGCCATCCAAATGTGTGTGAAGTTGTTGTTTATTTGGTGTATCTGCATGGGGTAATGCAATGTAAATGCAGGTCTTCTGACCCTCCACCTTAGCTGTGTGGCATGATTTTTACTCTATACTAAACATAATTCAGACCCTCAGGATATTGAAATCTGGTTTCTAAATATTCCAGCATCAGAATAAAACGATTTGGGTCTAACAAAGAACAGTCCCTAAATGTGTCTGTCACAACAATACTGTGGTCCTAATGTGGAGCCAGCAAACCAGCACTGTACAGCAGGAGAGAGCTGGGAAGATGAATGTTTGATGCCAGAGAGAGTGCAGATTTAAATTTCAAAGGTGCGCTCTCTCTGGCACCACCCTGCCATCTTGCTTCCCACCTTCAAATACATGGTGCTGGAGTGAACTGTTACTTTACCCCCCAACCCATCTTAAATTAAGGTGGGTGGAGGGCAGAGGGCTCTAAAGTAACAGCTCCCTCCAACACCATGTGCTTCATGCTGCTAATGGTTCATGATGGTGGTGCAGGGGGAGGCAGCAGGATTGGGGGAAGGGAGAGTAACAAGATGGAGGCGGAAAACAGATGCCACATAGTGAAAGTGGAAAGGAAGACTGGTGGCAGGGGGAAACAAGTGATGAGAAGGGGGCAGAAAACAGTTGATGAGAGAGGTGGAGGGGGAGGGAGGGAGGGGAGGGAAATGTCATGGAGGGAGACTGCTCAGGGTGGGGATGGGGGGCTAGGTTCCCAACTTCATTTTATTGGCCTAGCGTGTCAGCACAGGGTCAATAAAAGTAGAATTGAGCCGAGGGTTGTTTTGTAGATTTTGCAGGGCTTTTGTAAAAATCTTGGAATTTTCACAAAAGTCCCAGCTTCCTCATTTTTTGCACATTGCAAAAGTACGAAATCCAGGAGTGTCTTGTAAGTTGTGTGAAGAGTGTGAGATTTTAAACTGTAGTACGTGTGGCTGCTTTTCCCTGGTCTTAAAGTTCTTTGTTTTTTTCTGCTTCATAATGAGGATGATTAGTAGTAGACATTTTCTCTTTCTAGTGTGAGGTTATTTGCAATATCTTGCCCCTAGATTCCTCCCACAGTATATTGTGGACTGGTCCAATTGTCCTTTGAGTGTTCTACTTGGCCCCATGTCCCATTTCCCATGTACCCCTATTCCTGTGATTCTCTTACGTGACTTCTTGAATTCCTGTGATTCTCCTACTTGACTTCTTGAGTCACATTTCTAGTTCCTAATCCCTGTTTCTGCAAGAGTGACTAGTCAAGCTGTGTTGTGTGATTCATTTTTACATATGTAATCTCTGTGTGATGCATGCTGAGGGCTCACTAAACTGTCTACACTGTCATGCTAATCAAAGCGTGACGGCAGAGGCCTGGGCCTCTCCCTGACTATGCGCTGTCCTGGACCTGTCCTATAACCTGGAAGTGTGCACCAAACGTGCCCTCATAATGGTCAGAGGACTACTGAACCTATCCTGAATATACAACATAAAGCAGTGGTGGCAGCATACTGTGTATTGAGATTTATAGTGTGACCAAACTTTTTTTATCTTTGTCACTAATAGTGTGGCCTACATGCCCCTCGTGTCTAAAATTCAGCTGTTAAATGAGTACCCAGAGCCATAATATCCTCTGGGTATGTTGAGTGCATATATAGTGTATGTGTAACACACATGCAGTAGTGGGACTGTGTGTGAGTGAGCCTGAGTACTGAGTCCAGTCAGATCAAATGTAGATTCCCCTGGTTTGGCATGACACAAGATGGAGGATGGGGACAGCTTCCCCATACAGTGGAAGTGTATTGCCTGCATTCCTGTGACTGAAGGGTGGAGATCCAGACACTGAAATGAGGAGCATAAGGACTTGGCATTTAGAAATTCCACAAAGACTTTTGTTAGCTAGGGATGCTGATCAGTTCTTCCTGAGCACTGCCATTTAGTTAATGGAAATGTTGAGGGGTGAGTCTGCAATTCGTGTTGTGCAACGTGAGGACAGTTCTAGATCAGGCCTGCCCTTTTGCCATACCCTAATTACTGCTTAGGAGAAGATGCTGATTGGCAGGTGCAGAAATCTCACACTTTATTGTGCCCCTGTTGTGAGTGCTCCACTTTGAAGGTGGCCCCAATGTTACTTGCTGCAAGATTAATTACTCTACACAAAGGCTGTGTCTGGTGAGCAGCCTGAGACAGACCCTTAAAAAGAGAACCACCCCATACCGGTTTTGAAGGTTGAGACATTGAATCCACATTCCCTGTCTAGAGTATGTGTGCAAAGGTGGGACCCAAACCACCACACTTTATTCCGGTTCCAAGTCTTTCATAACCAAGGAAGGGAGGGCTCCACAGAATACATAAGATACTACTGTGTGACCAGGACAGGTGTCTGCCTGATAGTCAATCTTCTGTCAGTGGGTGGACATCACCTCCAGTCTACATTTTCTAATGGAGCTGAGGATATGTCTAGTGCCTAGAAAGAAGCCTGTTTGCCTGCTGAGAGGAATTAGAAGTCTGCCTGGCCTTGGAGTAGGAGACTCTGCAGGAGGAGAAGGCCAACATATCCCTGGATGGAGGGACTCTCAGTGAAAGCTGACTGTTCTCAACACATACCCCAGTCTTTCAGACGTTTCCTGGCAGTGAACGCAACAGCCTTGTCAGGGTTGCAACTGCCCTTGTAATTGTATGGGCCCAACTAAGCTGCAAGTGCCATAGTGATTATGTCAGCTCAGACAGAGCTGCAATTGCCTTTGTGAACATGTCAGCCCATTCGGGCCTGCAACTTCCCTGGTGGCCTTATCAGCCAATTAGGGCCCGTACCTTCTTCAGTGTCAGCAAAAAGCCCAAGAGGGCTGCATGCATCTCACCGGTTTGGTGGCGCTGCAGCAGTTCAGCCCACACATACACAGAAGGGCCAGGGCTGCTATCCGACCTAGGACTCAACCCAGTGGCTGTGTGAGAAGAGACTCAGGTTGTGCCTGGCCTTCTCTGTGGCTTCCAAGGACTGTCTCCAGCTACTGTGGCCTGTGCCTGCAGAGTGAAAACTAAGCCACCTGATCTATGCCAGTTGAACGTAAGAGACTTGGAGGCTAACTACATGCCCACTACACCACCAGGGGTAGGAACATTTGATACACATGAATTGATTGTGCATTTGATTTATGGGGCACCAGAATCTGCACCTGAGACTGATTCATGCTTCTTCCATAATTGCTGGGAGAGGACGACAAGCTTGTCAGTGTTACCCGAATCCGAGACAGAATGACGGGATCAGCAAGTGTAGCGCCACAAGGGAGAATTGAGGTCATGCTGCTGCTCTGTATACTGGACTGAATTGTGTAGTATTTAGTACTTCTGTGAGATTAAAAACTGCTTCCTTTTCTAAAAAGACGAGCACTGGGGTGGCCAATTAAGTTATTCTGCTTTGATTGAATGTTGAGTTTTGAGCCTGTACCCACCTCCATACTACCTCCCTGAGAAGTCTGTGAATGCTTGCCCTTCCTACCTTGAGAGTCAATTGCGGAAAAGGTTGTACTTGGCCCAGGACACCGTTGACAAATTACCTCAACCACAGCAGCTGGGGCCAAGTAACCTCCATCTACCCTGTGGCCCCCTGAACGAGGTCTGACAGGGGTGTGATGGATACAGAAGAGGCGCGAGAGTGGGCATTGTGGGGGGAGAGAAGAGTGTATATGGTGTGGTAGGAAAAAGAGACAATGGGATAGCATGGTGAAAGGGGAATTGGTGAAGGTCCAGCAGGATAGACGTTGAGGTGAAGCCACAGTTGGGAGTAGGGGATTGGAGATACGGGTGGGGAAGGAGGCCTTCAGATTCCAAGGCGGAGGGATGGAGTCAGGAGATAGAAATAGATGGGGCAGGTGAAAGGAGGAGGATATGTGGATATTAAAAGGGGATAGAAAGTGAAGGTGAAGTAGGAGGCTGCAGGAGCAAAGAGGACAAGGGGTGAGGGAGGAAGGGGAAATTGTGTTGAGAGAGGGTTTTGAGGGGCACAGTGGTGGAGGGTGGGGATGTGAAGTAGTGAGTGAGGGCTGTGAGTGGATGGGTGATAGGAGGTAGGGGTAGGGGATTAGAGGAGGGAGAGAGGAGGCTGATGGGAGTAGGTGTGGAAGCTACAGGAATATATAAGAAGAGCAGAAGGGTAGGAGGCAGTGAGACTCGGGGCACAGAGGAAGCTGTTTGGAGGCAGAATTGGGGGAGTGGGTTAAGTGTGTTAACAGAGAGGTAGAAGACGAGATCACGGTGAGCAGCGCACAAAGAAAGAGGGAAGGCGGTAGGGCATTTTGATCATGCTAAAGTCACATTACTAAGAATGTCGTTGTGCAGTCTAAATTTCAACGCATTGTAGTAATCTGGTCTTACCCTTGGGAACTGCCCACACATGTTTAGAATTTTGAATAATCGCTTAATTGTATGCGTTAAAATTATGAACTAATTCAAGAACAAAATTAATATACATATAAATTATTTTGCATTTTTTCCTTTCAAGAAATGTAGACTCTCCCTCCTCTACTATCCTTTTAAATGGTCCCTGGTTTCAGAAACACGTGCCATCAAATGAAGACTATGACAAAATGATACAGGAAAACGTTGGAGTAAACTTTCACAACAACCAGATTTTCTTCAAGCAGCACCTAGTGGAAGCTCAGCGCCTCTTAGAAGATCAGCAGCTTAATAGTTTACAGGTATGCCTGATTCAGGAAAACATCTCTCTCTGTACGTTTGTTCCTTCAGTGTTTTCATAAAATCACCACTAGGGGTTGCTAAATATCTTCGAATGAATCATATCCTAACTGTAAGCTTTTGTGCCATATACTACTGTGTAAAAAAGAAATATATCCATCCAAATGCAATATATTGCAAAAACTGTTTGCAGCGATATTTAGCTCATTTCCGAAGCAGAGCATGTGCTTGTGACGTCGTTTAACTTGACTTCTAACGTAAGCGTGGCTCACTAAATTCCTCTTGCAGTATTTAAAAGAGAAAATTCATATTTGTAAAATAATAGTTTTAGATTTGAATCTACTAATCGTCCAATGCACTACCTAAATCATATTAAAACTCTAACTCTGAATGCCTTATCTGAGAACCACTTCGTAAGACGACAGTGGGATTTAATTCACGCAGAGAAAAATGCCCAGTCTCCAGTCGTATTCTAGTAACAGGCATAATTCGGGTGCCCGGTGCAGTGGTCTCCTCACACCGCCGGGGCTAGGTGCCGCTGTTCCCGGTGCATTAACGATGTCTGCACCCCTACGGCGAACTGTTTGTGGCCAAGATGTACCAAACATTGGTCACAAATTACTTGTCTCAAATTCCGGCTAGTATTTTTGCGACCCCTGTAGAATTTTGCAAACCGACCTATGTGCTAATAGGTCGGTTCGCAAATTTTCGAATCGTAGTGGGTTGCAATCCGACCTAGCTCTTCAATATTCATGAAGTAGTGCGCAAATTGTGACTCACTACTCTTGGTGCCTATCACAGAGATAGTGGTCTGCTGGGGTCAGCAGACCATCATGTCTGTCATCACTTTTAACATATTTTTTTAAATACAGCCCAGGCTGTGATTCTGCGATATCTATCTATCTATCTATCTATCTATCTATCTATCTATCTATCTATCTATCTATCTATCTATCTATCTATCTATCTATCTATATTTGTTTAATCCTTTTAAAAGTTTGTTTGACCATACACAGTGGTCCCCTGTACCACTGCCTACTCCCAACACTCTTTTGTTTACATTCACAAAGGGGTAAAGTCTCCAAGAGGACCCCTTCCTTTTTCCTGAATGGGTTACTACCCCATTTGGGCCTTAGCACGTTTTCAACGTTTTTGGGCCGCTATTTTGGTCCTAAACCATTGATACATATGGATATGAATTGCTGTTTGAGAAGGACCTCTACAAAATGCACCATCCATATTATGATTACTTATTGTATTGTATTTGCATTTATATAGCGCTTATACCCCTGACGAGGCGTCGAAGCGCTTTTTCGGCGAGTAGCACGCTACTCCGGAACCCCCTAAAGGATTAGTGTTGAGTTAGTATAGTGAAATATGGAAGTAATTTGAGTGGTGGATAGGTTAGTCAGTTATTTGGACTTATCCATTTCTAAACCCCATTTAGGAGTCTCAAAAAAGTTACCAACTTCTAAAATGATTTACTGCATTGCAGAAAGCATGTTTGCAGTTGCAAACTCCGAATTGAGACTAAAAAAGTGCTTTGTACATCTGCCCTTGGAGTATTTGTCTTAACCTGCAATTTTCTTTCCCTGGACTAAGGTGCGTACGGTCCATTCTAATGAAGAATTGGTAAGCAGGAATTCTTCGCCCAAAACTTTTCTAAGCATTACCACCATAATAATAATTAGCATGCAAAATACAGTGACCTCATCCTTGATGTGACAATTACAAATATAATAAATAATCTTACAGATTACACTTCACATTATCTCTAATGCTATGAATGTAGTTTTATTTGTAGTTTTGAGTGTGTGTTATAATTTAATGAGAATGTGCTTTTATGGGTTGTTACTTTGGGTAGAAATGTGTAGTCCATTTGGTGTGCAAGTTACGGTTTGCGTGGTCGTTCTGAGAGTTATTGCAAAACTAACCATAACTTGAAAAGTTCAATGGTTTGTAACCATAACTTCACTTTAACTCTGGTTTTAAAGCGAACTTGTGAGGTTTTTTACTTTTAGATATCATAGCTAATCCTAACCATAACCAAATTTTAAGCGAAGTTTTTTTGTGGCTTTCTGGGGTTTTATGATGATATACTACCAACCCTGCTGTGTACGGTCTTTGAGTATGCCCTTTACGGGGCCAAAGTGCCTGGCCTGTTGCCAGGCTGTGCGCCCAACCCTTTGCAGGCACCCATGTCCTCTTCGCACAGACTTGTACTGTGTGCAGCAGGGGGTTCAGCTAGGCTCTTCACAAAACCCACCACGGGTGGCTTCAGGGCCTGGCGATTCTTGGAGTTATTAGTGACAAGCTATTTTTTTGTTGTTGATTTGTGTCTTAGAAGAACCCTTAGTTTTTATGTTTTTTTTTATCTTCATAAATTGTTTTGAGTTTATAGTGTTTTTTATGACTGTGCTATAACCATAGTTGCAAACGACTATTTTTAAACTTTTATGGAAATCAATTTTCAATTTTTTCTGCATTGGTTAATATTTCTAGTTCTCATTCCTGGCATTTTGTTCACCACAGCAAATATTGATTTTGCACTGCATGTAGTATGAAGCTAACATGCTAAGTTATAAGAGCTGTTTTGGTTTTCACTTTCCTTCTGTACCTCCTCAGGGACACTTTTTGGTGTTCCGATATAATGGGTCTTGTCCTTGCACTGCTGTTGTAGGAATTTTGTAAACTCCTCGTGCTTGACCTTGAGGTACTAACGCATGGTAGATGTTGCATAAAAAGTATATCATCTTTGCCCTCTACTCATCTTTGCATCACACAGTTTGCACGTCACCTTTTGGACATTCAACAACTTCTCTCCAGTAGCATGGGTGAAGAACTCCCACCGTATGGAGTCTTTGATTATCCACTCAGCCTCCACAGTATCCCCTGTATGGATTACTTCCTCATTCTCTTGCTGTGAAGCAAAAGGTCATGCAATGTCCTTATCCCTCGAGGCAGGCATGATGGTGAACTCCAAAGCAGTATTATCTCTGAAAAGCAATTACTCTGATATATGGAAAGAATATGTTTGACTCCTTTTGCTGCGAGACAGACACTTATTCATATGTTTAAAAACGACCTGAGTTCTCATCCAAACCTCAGAATGCCCTTTAAAATGGCAAAAAGTCAGTGGGCTCTGCTAGAGGTCCGCAGATTTTAAAGGCAGTTCTGTTCTAATTGCTGTAATCCACATTGGCTAGATACAAATGGCAGCAGCTTGGTGGAGACGCTCTGGACATGCAGCTCCAGCGCTCACGGTAGGCAATCCATTCCCTTTGGTCTAGGTGTGTCTGGGAGTCCTCCGGTATGGCAAAGGCAGTCTGCACAGGTATATCTTCTTCTGTGGCGGTGACAGAAGATGGTACTCGAGTGAAACGCCGTTGACAAACCTGATCTTCAGTTGGGCTGGGGGGTCGGTAGATCCTCAGGTTGATCAAGGTTTGCTTCAGATACACTCCCTTGGCAGACAGCTTCTTCTAAGCTTCTCCTCTCCCAGTCTCGACTGCTGGCCTTCTCCTCCTCAGGCTGACCTCTTGGGCAGAGCAAGGCACTCCCTTTCTCCCCTCTCAACAGACAGGCAGGTTCCATTGTCTCAGACAGACTCACAGCACCCACTACTTCTCTAGCAAAATGTGAAGCTTTCAAAATGTTTTCCATCACCTCTGGGAGATGGCTATCAGCCCTGCATTATAGCAGTTCTTCTAGTACTCAGTGGAGTACTATCGTCCTTGGTTGGTGAAGCAGCTTTAAACTGGATCAAAGTTGGAAGGTTTGGGTTCCATTTTCATGCTTAGTTTCCAGACAGGGGATGTGGATCCATATTCTAGGGTTCAGGAACAGGTTTGAGGTGGTTCCTTTCATTACTTAATCTTCTTTCCACAGTGCTGACAATTCTTTATGATGGCTCTCACAGTGGGTAGTGATGATGCTGGCTGCAAGCAGACATATCTGTAACACGAGCACGAGTGTGAAACTCTGTTCCTGATAATCATTAACCTTGCTGGATGGTCCACTTGAGGGAGGAGAGAAGACCCAGTCCTTGCCTAGTCCTAGTCATTCCCTCTAACAAATGAATGTCACATATAATTCTAAGGTAGCCATGTCACATTCCCTCCACACTTCAGTGTCTGGAGCTACCCTCCAGCTCAGAAATGTAGACAATACACTTCCACTATCTGCGCAAGCTGTAGCAACACCTCCATGTTATGCCATGTTAAAAACAGGAGCAATTGAAAATGGATTCCACTGACCACAGCATACACTCACAACCAACATGGAGTTTTGCTGGCAGGCCCCATCATGCAAAACGCACTTGACATGCACACAGGAATGTCAGTCAAGGGTCTCTGCATGATACATGAGTGGAACTTTACAAAAACAGGCTGATGGGCATTGCGATCTGATTTGAAATAGGAAATAATGCCTGTTCAGGTACTAAGAATTTAAAATGGTATGTTGCCACAACAACTCCTTGTACATTTCCCTAGGAGACAGACCGTAGTCTTGAATTGCTCCAAGGGTATGCTTTTTGTGCTCGCAACTTAACCAGCGGCTCAAGGCAAAATGATGGGGTACCCCCACAAAATGTGAAGAGGGTCTCCTGGGTCTCCCATATTTCACAGATATTCATTGGCCTTGGGCTGAATGCCTCCCTGAAGGACTGAGGGGTTCCCAAAGAGGTGGAGGGCCCCCTGCACCACAGGGGCTGCAGAAGCATGTCTTACGCCACTGCACTTAACCTCAGAGCCAGGCTCTGGGTCTCAAAGACAATTTTGGCCCTAGACCTTGGCACACACACAAGCTTTTTTTTTTTTTTGTCCTCATTTGCCTTGCTTCCACCCTTTGTCTTTCTATCGATGCCAGCCTTGGGTTATCTGACCTCATTCGCTATGACAAGGGAAAATAAGGTCTAGGCTCCCAGGATAGCAACCATGCTACCTTTTAACGAGAGCTCCTCTTTCTATCCAACATAGACCCTTCCCCATATCCTTCTGCTCGTGCAGAAAAGACTATACACAGCAGAGGCAGAGAAAGGCTTAATCATTGGACCATTTCCTCTAAACATGTAGTTCCCCTAGACACAAAGGGAGTCCAAAATTTATATCTTCTTTTCCCCTGATCCGAAATATCCAAATTAGCAGTATAACTCATAGATTTTAACCAATCATCCAAAGTTGGAGGTGTCGGAGATACCCACAGTTTACATATCTCCCTACGCGCTAAAAGCATAGCATAGAAAACTAATTTTGCATTGTCTTTAGTAATGAAACTTTGGCATTCCAATACTCCAAAAATAACCGAAACAGCGCTTACCTTAATCTGCAGGTTTAAGGCGCTAGCCAGACATTTACTTACTGCCTCCCAGAAGAGTTGTAACTCCGGACAGTAGAAAAACATATGTAAGTCATCGGCACTCTGACTGCTGCATTTTGGACATACCACCGTTCTTCCTGACCCAAATTTAGAAAGCCTTCGTGGAGTCCAGTATGCCCTATGTACAGTAAAAAATGATTCCTCCTGAGATATGCAGGTTTAACTGTTTTATAAAGTGTAGTCATAGATACTTGCCATTGGTCTTCCAGCTCGGTCTCTGGCAAGCATCTTCCCCACAGATCCGCCGGCAAGGTAAATACACCATCCTCCATCTCCAGGATCATCCAATACCATAGAGCGATTTCTTTTTAACGGCTGTAGTAGAGAGAAGTTTTCCTCTAGCTCATTTGGTTCTCCTAACTTTTCCCCCATAGTCTGAAACCAACTTTGGACCTGAAGGTATTTAAACCTTGAAAGCCTTGGGCCCACCGCCTGCTCGCATCAGTTCCACGGCACCAGCTGACCCTCCAACAGCAAGTGCTTCCATCTTAGAATGCCCGCTTCTTTCAAGGGTAGAGCCAGTGAGTCTTTTGTCCATTCTGGAGAACCTGGGGCATCCCAGATTGGGGCCCAATGACTAAAATATGGTATATTTAAAACCGTTCTGATTTTAAACCATGTTTCCGCCATCTCCCTCAGAATCTTCAACCTAATCTTCTTAAAGTATTTCGGATCTGCAAATTTAAACATAAAGCCAACTCCTGCTCCCTTCTCCTTAATAAGCATCACTCTAAACATCCTACCTATTTCTGAATCTAAGGGGATATCCAATAGCATTCTACCGTTTTTTAGAGAAAAAGGCCCATGAGTAAAGTCTAGAATCTGGAAGAGCTAAACCACCCTTCAGCAGCCTCCTTCTTAATTTGCGCCAGGAGATTCGCGGCCCTTTTGATGCCCAGATAAACGAACTTATATCACTCTGCAACTTAACTAACCACTCTTTTCTAAACGATAAGGGGATAGAGTCGAACAAAAAAGTTAATTTCGGAAGCAAGATCATTTTTACTAAATTCACTCTGCCAAACAGAGTTAGCGGAAGATGCATCCAACCCTGAATATTAGCACAAATCTCTTTTCTAACCCGGTCAAAGTTAACTTTAGTAAGGTCGGCAATATTTTGAGTAATCCTTACCCCCAGATATCTCATTTCTCTTTTAACAGCAATCCCCGTCTCCCCCATGTTCCAACTCATCACTTCTGTCTTGTCCTTGTTAATATCGTAACCTGACACTTTGCCAAACTCAGTTGTTAATTTCATTACGGCCTTCATGGTTTTTGCAAGGTTCGTTGTAAAAATTAAAATGTCATCAGCATACAGCCCAACCTTCTTTGTCCAGCCGTTAAACTCAAAAGGCAAAATATTGTCACAACTCCTAATTTTTCTAGCCAATGGCTCGATATAAAGATCAAACAATAACGGTGAGAGGGGACACCCTTGCCTGGTACCTCTCTCGATTTTTACTGGAGAGGTCAATATCCCATTAACTAACACTCTGGCTTCCGGAGCGGCGTAGATACTATTTAAAGCCCTACGGAAGTTAGGACCTAGATTAAAATGTTTAACCACCTTCTGCAATTAGGCCCAGTTGACTCGGTCGAACGCTTTAGCTGCGTCTAGCGCTATCACTGCCAGGGGGAGGCCATAGGCAGTTGCCATGTCTATAGAGCCCATCAATGAGTATGTCAACTCTTTCAGCGCCCTTCCTCTTATGAACCCCTTTTGGTCTTCATTCACCAACCGAAACATATAACCATTCAGCCTTCCTGCCATAACCTTTGCAAACACCGTATAATCTGCATTTAGCAGAGAAATGGGCCTATATGAGTCCACTTTTTGGGGGGATTTCCCAGGTTTTGGAATTAAGGTTATAATAGCTTCCTTCCAAGAATCAGGAAAGGCAGTGTCTGTCTGAAATATTGTGTTAAAAAGTTGTCTAAAAATAGGAATTATGGTACCAGCCAGAACTTTGTAAACCTCAAGAGGGAGGCCATCCGGCCCTGGAGCCTTCCCATGCTTCCCCCCCCTTATTACCTCTTCAAGTTCCTCCGAAGTGATCTCATCATCTAGGGCTTCCACTGCCTCATCAGAAAGAGGCTCTAAGTACTCTAGCCAAGGCGACACAACCTCCTCATTTATAACCAGATGTTCTTTATATACTCTCCCAAAATGACTAAAAAAAGCCGAACTAATCCCTTGGCTATCACTCAACACTTCCCCTGAATCTTCACAAGTGATCTCTTTTATAAGGTTTCTAACCCGATCACTCTTCGCCTTTCATGCTAGTAATTTACTGCAACCTTCGCCGTATTCGAAATGTGCCAACTGGCTGGCCTCCCACCTTTTTCTCACACACAAGCTTTTGTTGGTGTTGAGCCAAAAGAAACTCAGGATACCAGATTCACTTACAGTTGGGCAGTTCAGGGCAGGGGTGTTAACCAAGCAGGGGGCATGTTGCCTGTGCTATGTTTGGTGGGTGCGGGGGTTGGATGGGACCCAGGAGCAAGTGTGGTCTGTAACACAGCCATTTCTCAAGACGACTATACTTGATGGGTTTTCCAGACGGTTAAATCAAAGCCACTGATCCTACGCCCAGTAACCCCAGGTCCGGCAACAATGGTACACTTATGACTGAGGGGAGCAGAATCCTGCTCTGGCCAAGTCATAACATGGACCAAAGCGTGGTGATGTTTCTTCCACAGGACAATTTTACCTCATTGTATCCCTACAGGCCTTTAATTGCGGATCTCGATTGCTTACATTGTACACAAATTCTCTTAATCATTTAACTATTAGAACAACTACCAATGCTACAATATAAATATTTGATTAAATAAAATATACAAACTCTTCATTATAAGTATGTTATAAATCCCGATTCTGACAGACACAGGAGTTTCTGGCTGAACCGGGATTATGAGTTGTGAGGGAATACTAAATTGCAGAATTGTCTCTGCTTATTTTTTCCATCAAAAAACCTAAGGTATTATATATCCGCAGAGAAAAGTGCCAGAAATAAGAGCAAAAATGTGGCAACTGTGTGCGCAAACACTGATCCCTGTGGTCCTATCCCATTGCTCAAGATAAGACTCGTAATATTGCGGTAATAGCGCCCCAAGTAATTTCCGTGCCCTGGGGCACCGGTGTGGTTTGACTGCAACCCAGTTTGTCCACAACACAGATTTCTTTGTTTCAGTCTCCTGCATCCGTGTTCACTATCAACTTTTGCCTTCACAAGGAAGTTTCCTTTGATAGAAAAGTTCAGGCTGAGTTTAACGATGCACTCCAGAGGAAACACCAAGCGAAGAAGTTAATAGTTAACAGTAGAACAGAGAGCCACAGATCGTGGAGATTTTTTTCCAGCTGGGTTGGACGTCTTCCAATAAGATTCACCTTTTTAAATGCATTTACTCTTTGCCCACATATTGTCTCTGCAGTAAAAGTGCGCTTACAAATAAACTCCCAGTGCCAAAAATACAGATGATGGGGAGCACCTGAATGTCGTTTAATTAGTTCAAAACGCCAATTGTGAACTACGTGTGAGTTTTTTGAGTTCAGGAAATACCAGCCATTTTACAAAACAAAAATAGATGAATTCATTTTTTTAAAATTAATAACATAGGATGAAGACAAACATTTCCATTATCATTTTGGTGTCTATGTAAACCGTGGGAATACACTTAGGTTTGTTTTACAAACATCATTGAAAAACCGCTTTGGAATTTCTAGTTACATATATGCACTCTTTTGAGAGTGGTTTCATAATTTTGTAATGTTTGAACAGTCATAGATAAACTGTACTGAGCGTGTTGTTGACTTACAGACAGTATTGGCTTGCCTTACATTTTTACTGTGTCTTACCTTTTGAGATAAAGTCCATCCTTGCCTGCTCTAAGAAGGGATGGTGAGTAATGAATGATCCAAGGCTTCTCTGTATCAGGATTAAGCTAACCTATATTCTATGTGGGAACTTGGGTATACATAATAAAAAGACAGAGTTCTTTATGTATTCTTCAGTATCAAATTGATTCTAGTATCTTTTTGCAACAAATAACTAACAGCTTTTTAATGTGTTTAATTTTGCACTAGAGATTCTATTTTTATTCTTCATGTTTGCAAAAAATGCTCACTCTTTCATATTAAAGATCTACACACCAAGGATTTAAGTGCAAAAGGTGATGGTTTGACCATGTATTATAATGAATAAAGTACGCCTGCTGTACATGATAAGGATATTGCAAGTCACCTTGGAGTTCCATAACCTTGTAAAGAACTTTGGCCTCCAGCCTTGTTCCTCTATGTGGTCATGGGACTTGCAATATCCTTTCAAATTACAGCAGGGGGTACTTTTTCCTACAAATTTTACAGTGGCGATCTCCACTGTGTAGATATATTTAGGTTAGAGTTTCTATAGAAAGATCGTTTTTGTTTTGCTAATGACTTTGGGACCATTTGACGAATCTTCACAAAACAATCCAAAAAAAAGTTCATCCACCTCAGCTCCTTCCTGGAAAGTTTCAGAATGATCCATCAAGCGGGGTCCGAGAAAAATGGGGGCAGAGGGGTTCCAAAACATCAATGATGTCATTGAACAGGTCTTGAGTGATGTAATATGTAGGTCCTAAGGAGTGCATGGCAAGGGCACAAGTTGTAGTTAGCTCAGTAAGTTATAAGTTGTGAATTTTAGTGTTTTTTTTTTTTTTAATTGCCAGTTGTTATTACAAGGCCTAACTATACGGTCACTTAAACGTTAGACTTTTTAAAAGTTTTTTCACTTTTTCAGTGCGTTTCTAGGTTATTTTAATGTAATTTTGTGATGCTGTGGGGCGTGGTAATTAGCCTGGGTATGCGTTCCTTTTGTTGCAGACTGTCACCCATCCCCACGCTGTCAGAATGTCACCCATCCCCACACTGTCAGACTGTCCCCAATCACCTCGCTGCAGAGACACCCATGGATGTAAAACAGTCTATAAGGGGGCATGGTCTGAGGTACTTAGATCGACGGCTCGATATCTGTGGAGCAATCAGTCCAAGGTTTCCGCTGGCTCTGTCGGCAGATACATGACGGATCACGCAACTCTAAATAGAGCGGACAGACCATCAGTTTGACAAAGAGACTACTCTGTCAAGTTTGTAGCGGAATGCCCTGTCTGCCAAATGCTAAATAACCTAACTCCTCCCCTCCTTTTGGCCCTCCTGCATTTCAGAGTTTGAGGGAGGGCTTGTACAAAAACATTTTGCTCTGAGGGCTTTATATTACAAAATTTGAAGACCAATACTTTAGGCTGCCTTGGCATTGTTACATATTAGAGCAGATGGTTCTGAAAATCTTGAGCAGATGCTTAGGCGTAACAGCAGGATATGGGAACTTCTGCAAGCTAAATGACCTAAACTAGACCTGCTGTCATTTGCTAGCCATGGTGCCCTGCACACTACCTGTCCTCATGTATTTAGTACAATGCTCTGAAAATGCCGTCTTGCACTAGACTATCATAGGCCTGGAGACTTTTTACCTTCCAATCCAAAAGGGATGGGAATCAAGTTCCAAATAAAGGGATATTCCACACAATGTCATCTACCTTTCTAGACAATGAACGGAAATGTATGACCAAAATATTGTTTGTCATAGAAACAACATGGCTTAAGTTGAACTGAGATGCAGACCAGTGTTTTCGGCTTAATGCAGGGATGGACCTGTGTGTTGGAGGGTGCAACAAGCATTTGTGCCCAGATTTTTCACCCCTTGGGCATTCCCTATTACAGAAGGGGCCCTAGAGGCTTGTGCGGCCCGTTTTGTAATAGAAATTGTAAGAGTGCTCATTTTTCGCCCTGGGCCCGTATTATCGCTAGGGTGCTCTTTCCATGTTTGCGCCACCGCTCACTTTAAAGCAGGTGCGCTGGGTGCAAACATGGAAAGTGCGCACTATCAGGAAGAATGTGCTGCTCTCGGGGCAGGCGCATACTTGCGCTGCCCCCAGGGCAGCGCATTCAAGAGAAATATGGAGCAGCTGTTTAAATGCTGCTCAAAGTTCCTCTTTCCAGGCGGCTACTCGCCTGCACTTTTAAAAAGGATTAGAGGTCCCCTCGAAGGTGGGTGCTGTGTGTGACTGCACCCGCCTGCAAGGGGATGTCTTGGGGGTCCAGGGGACCCTATTTCATTCCTTTATGAGGGCTGCATTTAGAAGACGCACTGAAAGTGTAGCACCTTTTTGTGGCACACTTTCAGTGTGCCTTCTAAAGGCATGTTTGCCTTTGCGCCCATGTCGATAATATCGACATGGGCGCAAAGGCACAGAGACAAAGTGATTCCCTCATTTGCATGGGGCCACGCCCCCATGCAAATGCGGGAACGCCTTCTAAGGATATTGCTGGCATTGTATGTGCATCAGCGCTATCTGTATTTCAAAAGGGGCCACACAAGCATCTGCAGCCTGTTCTGTAATACCAAAGTTCTCCAGGGGCACACGAAGCTGGCACAAACGCCCGCTGCGCCCCTGGGGCACTTGTGTAATACCGCCCCTGGTGTGATTACAAAGGGCAGTATCTCCTTTACATGGTGCATGACCCCATGAAAATGAGAAAATGCTTTTGTACTTCTGCCCACACTGTATTACAAATGTGTGTTCAGAGCAAAACAGGGTTTTGGGAAACACACTGAGTGCTTGCCACATATGAAGTGGTGCACAGATAATGTGCCCCATTGACTGCACCTTTTAGGAGGGTGCATAGGAGTCCCCGGGTATCCCCATGCAGGTAGGTACAGTCGTACAATATGCCAGCCTGCAGGGGATCACCTGCTGTAAAAGCAGCCTATCCCCATGCATTGAAACAGCAACCAGTGTTTTCAAACAAGCAGGTCATCTTTCACTACTGCCCTGCCCCCAGTGCATGTGCCTGTTTGCCGGATGAGGGTGCATGAGGTGTAGACTTGGATGGTGCAATATATTCCTGCAATAAGCCCCCTGCAGTTTCTGGTTTTAAACCAGGCCCTTTTCCTCTAACAGATAACGTTAGAGAAACAGCCAAAGAATGGATCCAACTATTTGGCGAAGCCTTCCTATATTAAATAAACACTCTCATGATAATTTCATTCACCAGTTTAAATATATGCAACACTCTTCTTTTATTCCTTCACCACATCAAATGTCCTAAAATATAACAAAAACACTCCTTTGATGTCAAGCCTACAGCACTTGCGCTGCAGAATCATCTACTGTATGTACTTTGTGGGGTTTGACTCCACCTATCACTTTGGATTGGTCTAATTGGTTGTCTTGTAAAAAATCTTGCTTGCTATTGGTTACTTTGGCTTCCTGTTCCCTCCTTTTTTTCCCAGTTGTTCACTCTCCGGAGTGCCACTGGATTCAAGATAGCCTGGCTGATGCAGGGTGATACCTCAAAACCTGTCCCAGGATGCTTGTTTCTGGTCTAGGGAGGCTTGGCTTGGCAGTTCGGGCTGGACTGTTCCCATGAGGAGCAGGGTCAAGACCGATTTGCATATGGCTGGGTCAAATCTGGGGTGGCATGGTGAGCAAAGGAACATGGATTTAACCCAGATCTCTTGCCTGGGGTGAATGTTTGATTTCTTTCACATTCCATCCATCATTTGTCTGTCTTTTCCTTTCTTGCCCTAAGTGTACCGGGTACGCCCAGATGTGGGCCCCAGGCTCACTGTGCCACTGGATTCAAGCTAGCCTGGCTGATGCAAGGTGATACCCCGAAACCGATCCCAGGATGCTTGTTTCTGGTCCAGGGAAGACTTGGCTTGGCAGTTCGGCTGGACTGTTCCTCTGAGGAGCAGGGTCAAGACTGATTTGCATATGGCTGGGTTTAAACTGGGGTGACATGGTGAGTAAAAGAACAACGGATTTGACCCAGATTTCTTGACTGGGGTTAAATGTTGGATTTGTTCCACATTCCGTTTCTCACCCTAAGTGCACCGGGTATTCCCAGACATGGGTCCTGGGCTCACTGTGCTACTGGATTCAAGCTAGCCCGGCTGATGCGGGGTGATACTGTGAAACCGGTCCCAGGATGCTTGTTTCTGGTCTAGGGAGGACTTGGTTTGGCAGTTCGGGCTGTACTGTTCCCATGAGGAGCAGGGTCAAGGCTGATTTGCTTATAGCTGCTTCTAAACTGGGGTGGCATGGTGAGCAAAAGAACGATGGATCTAACCCAGATCTCTAGACTGGGGGTGAATGTTTGATTTGTTCCGCAATCCGTCCATCATTTGCGTGTCTTTTGCTATGCCTAAAAACATAACAGCCACCCAAAGCCAAGAATTTGACAACCCAAGTGGAACAAAACAAACGTCAGTGTCCTTTGGCACACACATTTATACACATATTACCCAATGTAAATTCATAAAACTATATAGTTGGCCACCATTCAGCATATTTTACACTAGACTATTCTGACCTAATAGAATGCTACCAAGTATGACTCACATCTAAACATTTCAAAACACACCCAAGTACAGTTTCATCAAAGCACTTTGGATTAGGTAAAAGTTACCCAGAACCGGGAAGACCTCCCCGATTCCGGATGCATTACAAGACATTAAAAATGTTAGTAAGCATTGACATAACAATGATGGTATGGGTCCTAATGCAAGCATGTGAAATGGGCCAACCTGCCTTTGTTCACTAGTTAAAGTATCCATTATTGGGACGCAAAGGGCCCCAAAGCCCTAGACCCCAAGTGTACTGCAACTTCTGCACCACTTGTTAGTAAGTACTACACAATGCACATAATATAACTTCTGTATCACCCCATGCAGTATTTACATTTAAAATTGCGGCATGTTTCTGCCTCTTTTTATTTTGGGGGTTTGCGCAGGGAGAGCACACCAAGTCCTGAATATGTTTCCCCAGTTCCAAAGTTGTCAGCTGTGGATGTTATGTTACATTCTCTTTCCCAAACAATTGTCATTTTTACATAATGTCTTCTTGGTTATATATAAGGTAACACAAATGCTTATATCACTTTTATATTATAACTTTTCAACATGCTGCATAGCAGCCACACTGCTCTAGAACATAGCTTAAAGACATTGGCAAAGCCAATAGCTCTGGCTAAACACTTATAAGGTCCCAAAGGCGAGGCCTATTGGCTATGCCAATGCTTGTTTTTTCGTTGTCAGTATGTGTTTATATTCTCTTCCTTCGTCCTGCGTGTTAATCTTTAACATCTGGTCTTCGACTGGCAAACAGAAAGTTTTGGTTTTACCATAAGTGGTGAACACAAAGTTAACTAGTCTGAAAAATAGGTCCAATTATAAGCAGGAAGTTACTAAAATCGCATTTGTTTATTTGAAGTGACACCAGGACTTTAAGTGGGCCGGGTCTCACCGGGTCTGAGCACCGGCAGTTTTTTAAGGGGGGCCTCGAAACGGGTCTCTATCGGGCTCTGTTTTGTGCCCTGGCGGCCCGTTTTTTTTTCCGGACTGCAGTGACTGCACTGCTCACTACTGTAGAAGTTACGGCATGACGTCATGCCAGGTGAGCGTTGTAGGGGAAGGGAAATCCTTTAAAGAGAGTCATTTTCTCTCTGGATTTCCCTTCTCTTTTTTAAACTCTGGAGCAGCAACATTGTTGTGGTGTCACCAGGGCTTTAGGTGGAAGCTTTTTCAATAATATTCAAGCCATAGTTGCAGTTTATTTATCTTATGCAATTAACACCATTGACAAAGCCAATAGTCCTGACTTGTTGTAGGTATGATGTTACTTGTTGTATCATATATCTAGATGCAATGACAGAAACAGCAAAATACAAGTCGGGCGGCACACTATGCTAAACACAGATTTTTAGCTTACGTGTTTTTAAGCCACGCCCTTAATTACATTGGCCACGCCCCTTTGAGAGACCCCTCAGTTTTTTCATCCCACTTAAAGCCCTGAGTGACACACTAATGCTTTTTAGGCAGAAGTCTACATTTGCAAGAGTAGATTGGCTAGGTACTTGCAGATAAACAGCGCACAGCCCCAAAACAATAATCGGTGGAAGAAAAGATGAACAGCGAGCTGTTCGTAGCCATGAACTTTTGTCCCTTTCATCTAGCATGAGTCATACTTAGCAACTATAGCACAATCCACTTAACTGGATCAGAGTTTATATCCAGTATTTCTGCAAACTACAAGAGCAGCCAAGTTTCTTTGTAATTTGTTTACAGTATGTTGAAAACTTGTCAGTAGTGGAGTCAGGAATTCACTGTGTTACTTGCTTTTGTCCTTGAACGAAGATGTTCTCATAAAAATAACGACTTGCTCATTTGCTCAGTTTAACACAATTCGAAAATGTCATCAAAACATTTTTGAGTGCTAGCGAGTTTCTGTGGACTGTCAATAGATTTCTAATTGGATCGGAGATCTTGATGTTTATACCTACTCATTTTGGACTAGGGACTTAGGTCCCCCCCACCTACTCTTCTGCAGTGGCGGCTGGTACAATTTAAAAATGGTGAGGCGTAAATGCATGGCCTGTATTGGATTTAGTGAGTGAAGCACACCAGTCCAGCTTTTTCAAGCGGCTACTGGGGTATTCTCTCCCTAAAAATGTTGAAAATTAGAGAGCATATAGGTGCATTTAACAGCACATTTTGTGTGTCTATATGGACCCCTCCGCTTATGCACGCTGTCTTATCCCATCACCTGGTGTAGTCTTCAGTGAACAACCCCAACACCCAAGAGGGATAGCCAGTGCTTAATTTGAGCCAGTGGTTGCAGGTGAGACCCACCAGCACTCATTTTTGAGGACCAGCACTTATTTTTCCTCCTCAGTCAGACTTTGACCCAGAGCAAGGGAGAGAAAAACACACAAGGGGGAAGAGAAAGATGGAAAAACGTCTCAAAGGGAGAAAGCGGGAACCTAAAAGAATGAGTTAAAGGGACCGGAAGTGCCCGGTGGTGGATAAAAGAGGCATGAAGCTGAATCACAACTACACAGTTTTGGTATCTAGCAAACTGAAATTAAATAGCGCTGGCTGTAGGCATTTGAGTAATATGTTGGGCCCTGGAACTTAATGTTTTACAAATGGAGCACTAGGGGTAGCCCTGCCCCGGCATGTATTTTTTAAATAGGGCTTTTCCCTGGAAATTATCTAAAACTTTGGGCAGACGTTCAAAGCTCATTACGTGGTACCAAACTGGCTTCAGAGATAGCCATGGTATACTTGATAATAGTATGGCCCTCTCAATGCTAGTTAAAAGGCACTTGGTCTCCCAACGTATTTGCGTGCTTGATCTATATTCGAACCACAATCAACTGTAACAAACTATGGCGCAAACTGGCAGAATTTCACTCTTTAGACGGTCACTCAGGCATTATACAAGGAGACATGGTTCTGGGGGATGGCTCATGTCTCACCACTAAAATTCCTACAACGAGAGTGTTAAAACAGGGATGCGTTCTCGCCCAGCTAATATTTAATCTCTATGGTACGGGCATGGCCCCTAACCAGCATAACAACAGAGCCTGCCCTCCAAAATATGGTGGAATGCCAATCTAGCTTCATGCGAAAGACTCGTCATTTTTTATCAAACGGGAATTGCCTTGCAGCGTTTACTGTACCAGCTGAAATTTGACTGTGCTGCCAACAACGTAAGTGTAAAATACAAAAAGTCCAATGTTTTGCACATTGGTAACAGGGTAAGTAGAAAGAGCAACTGGCGCATAAACAAGACCATCCAATCTGCTTATTCCTACAACACCTGCACCTATGGTTTACCATCAAAGGTTCCCATCCCTTTCCAGATAAGCAGAGGAAACAAAATCAAATGATTCACGCATTCTTGACACTAGTCAACAACTTATAAGGACACTCTTTAAAACCTCTACTTGAGGTAATCAAAGCTAAATAGAAGTCCTCTCTAAGGTATGGCTGTGAAATCTTCCCTCGTGCAGATTAGTCATGTGGAAATAGCGCAATGCACCCTCTTCAAACGCCTGTCCACTCTACCTTTATCTACATCTCAGGCACATATCAGGCTGGAATACGAGCTGCTAAAACAGTCAATATACTAGACAGGCAGATTACTCTTCTACTGGCAAAACTGCTAGAGGGCCAGACAGAGAGCCCTAAAATAACTCCTATGGAAAGAACTATGAACTTGCAAGGATCTAAATCGATCGCACCTGGAGCCTTTGAATAATTCAATCAACACGACCAATTTGACCACAATCTGGCATGTAGCTGTTCCCTGGCAGCAATTTATAGCTCTAGTGAGGAAACAGCGCATTTGCGACTTTCTCTGCACTTGACAATTCGCCCTGTCTCATCATCAAGCATGTTAGCATTTCATTATAACTTTACGGTCAACACTCCATACAATTCTACCTGAAGAGGCAACCTCCTTTAACTTAAAACTCCTAACCTTTACACCTCGAGGCTTGCCTGGGAGTTGCCCCTGCCCGGGACACAAGCGTATGAAAAGCCATACAAGCAAGTATCGCAGAAGTCACCAGAGCCGAAAATCTGGGTGGCAGCGGCCGAGCCTGGCTTGGTGTGCACTGGTCCCCGCCCTGGGTTGGGCTGGGAGCGGGAGAAGCATTTCATATAAGAAAAGGTAAGGCTGGGAGCAACAAGAGGAGTTTGTCAAAAGAACTATAAGGGGAGCTGAATACTGCTGTTTTAAATGCAACACATGATTCAAAAGTGGAGTATGCGCGATATGGTGGAAGGTTTCAAAAGTGGATAAAATGAGGCACACCTCAAGGTACTCGCAGCCTCGTGTCAGGAGTGACACAG
This sequence comes from Calotriton arnoldi, assembly GCA_963921515.1. NCBI lineage: Eukaryota > Metazoa > Chordata > Amphibia > Caudata > Salamandridae > Calotriton > Calotriton arnoldi. The sequence goes on along the minus strand of CAWUFW010000169.1, from coordinate 4,995,004 downwards.
AAACCCTAAGGATCTTTTGTTGCGCTTGGTGGGCTGGGCTCGTCAACCGGAAACCACAACAGAGCTGTTATTAAGTGTGACACAGCTCCGCCAGCGTGCTTCCCTTCAGCCCCAAGTGTCGCGAGCCCAGGGCTTTCTCTGAAGTGGACCTTGGTTTTCTGCCATAACGCAAGTGCTTCCGATGTAAACGCCTCCATTCTCTTGAGATAATGAAAGAAGATGACGTAAGTACCAGCACCAATCCTGATGCTGCTTTCATGTTGTCTGAATTTGTGAACAGCATGACAGCAGCACCGGATTGGATAGGGCAGGCAGACTCAGCGCTCACAAACGGACCAGGAGGCTGCGGTCTGTGTTTCCTCAGCTAACTTGTAGCATAGGTTGAAAAGAGCTGGAGTACGCATGTAAGGTTGGCTGTGGTTAACAAAACGGCCAAACTGACATGCACACTTCATTTTTACTGCATGGGCAGGGTGACTGCAGCCTGCCTATCATTTTGCTTGGACCAGCCCACGGATGACCCACGGTACGTCGACTCACGTCACCGTGGTTATAGAAATCTCTGCGGCGATAATTAAAATCACTTTGTTTAAAACTGTAAAAATACAGTGATATAATTTATTTGCAATGTGACGGCTGGCATGCAGGGGGGGGGGCAACGCCCTGGCGTTCCTATGGACGTACCGCCCCTGCTCTTCTGTAAACTTCACACTCACTTGTTATAGTAGGTTTCAGGAGTACTGCGAAAACTATTTCCTGTTTTTCCTCACTTTGGCTTCCTTGTATGTTCCTTGAAAATATCATGATCATTTTTAGATCTTTTTTCTTTCTTGTGTTTAAATATCGTCCCTGAAAAGGTATAATAATATTTATTTTAGTGATGATCCGACATGGAAACCAGAGAGAATTAGTACTCTTCATTTCATTTCAAATAACACCACAAACGGTCCAATCTATACTGCAAGGCATACATTTTTAATAGTAATACGACCTTAGCTTAAAAATAAAATAATATATAAAAATGATAATGTCCATAACAAGGAAGAATGAAGAATTTACAGAAACCTAAATGAACTAGCAAACATGTACTGTGTCTTATCCATAATGCAGAAGGTGTCAATCAGAAATGTAAGACTTTCAATTTCCGTTCTGCTGGCAGGGCAGGACTGGTGAACGCCCAGCAGTCTATTTACTCATAACTTGAAAAGCTGGTTTACTGTAGGCTGTGATTCCCCCGCAGCTGCTAATCACCATCACGGAGCTTCACCCCTGCTCATCATTGTTTGAAGGCCAACACTACCTTACAGCAGGAGCAAATGGGCTGCCCGAAGAGGAGCAGGCGGCACCAGTCACCACCTGCAGCACAAGGACGAACCTCTAGAAAGCACATTCGTTGGCTGTCGCTATGAGCATTTGCACAACACAAGGGACCCCCGAGATATTACTTCTAGGTTGGAGAGGGGGATAAAAGCAATCACCCAAAAAAACAAAAAAACTCCAAAAGCTCGTATTTAGTCAGAAATGGGCTGGGAGGAAGCTAACAATATTAACTTGTTCCACCCATTAAGGCTACACTAATTTTGCCACCACCAGGCATTTATAGCATGACCACCACCAATAACTGTCTGTGCAAAAATGACTAAAAGCAAGGGTTTAAAGCTGGCCCACCAGCCACAATCAGGGTTGTCGACCTTATACTAGAAGCTACTCCGCATGAACAGATTGGAAAGTATTACTTGCTGTGAATTGATGGCCCAAGCAAGATATATTGCAATGACAGCGAACATTCTGTGCATAAACATAGCAGACTCAGGTGGCAAGGACAACAACACTGACGGATGTGCCTGAGTGAAAGAATAAGTGCGTGCTCTAGGCCTCTGGATTCAACTCTGTGCAATGATGTGGAGATTAAGAAGACGCGAAGTTTGGAGATAATCACAACACAGCAAACCATATTATGCAATAGCCAAAAACCTACATGAGTCACTAAAAAGACAACCAACACAGCCATTGTTTAGACCATGCCAAAATGTGTAAAATCTGAAGCAAGACAATATTAACATGTTACAATTTTCATGGCAGAAAAGATAAGGAGCAAACACAAGGAGATGATGGACGGAGCGCTGAAACTTTTCAGACACTCACCCCCAGTCACAGATCTGGGTTGAATCCATCATCGTTCTTTAGCTCACTTCGCAACCCCAGTTCAGACACAGCTATATGCAAATCAGTCTTGACCCTGTGCCTCATGGGAACAGTCCAGCCCGAACTGCCTAGCCATGTCTTCCCTGGACCGGAAACAAGCATCCTGGGACCGGTTTTGGGCTAACAGCCCTCATCAGCCAGGCTAGCTTGAATCCAGTGGCAAAGTGAGCAAGGGACCCACGTCTGGGCATACCCTGCCAACTTAGGGCGAACAAAGCAAACACAAGGAGATGATGGACGGAGCGCTGAAACTTTTCAGACGCTCACCCCCAGTCACAGATCTGTGTTGAATCAATCATCGTTCTTTAGCTCACTTCGCCACCCCAGTTCGGACACAGCTATATGCAAATCAGTCTTGACCCTGTGCCTCATGGGAACAGTCCAGCCCGAACTGCCTAGCCATGTCTTCCCTGGACCTGAAACAAGCATCCTGGGACCGGTTTCGGGCTAACAGCCCTCATCAGCCAGGCTAGCTTGAATCCAGTGGCAAAGTGAGCAAGGGACCCACGTCTGGGCATACCCTGCCAACTTAGGGCGAACAAAGCAAACACAAGGAGATGATGGACGGAGCGCTGAAACTTTTCAGACACTCACCCCCAGTCACAGATCTGGGTTGCATCCATCATCGTTCTTTAGCTCACTTCGCCACTCCAGTTCAGACACAGCTATATGCAAATCAGTCTTGACCCTGTGCCTCATGGGAACAGTCCAGCCCGAACTGCCTAGCCATGTCTTCCCTGGACCGGAAACAAGCATCCTGGGACCGGTTTCGGGCTAACAGCCCTCATCAGCCAGGCTAGTGAGCTAAAGAATGATGATGGATTCAACCCAGATCTGTGACTGGGGGTGAGTGTCTGAAAAGTTTCAGCACTCCGTCCATCATCTCCTTGTGTTTGCTTTGTTTGCCCTAAGTTGGCAGGGTATGCCCAGACGTGGGTCCCTTGCTCACTTTGCCACTGGATTCAAGCTAGCCTGGCTGATGAAGGGTGTTACCCAGAAACCGGTCCCAGGATGCTTGTTTCCGGTTCAGGAAAGACCTGGCTTGGCAGTTCGGGCTGGACTGTTCCCATGAGGCACAGGGTCAAGACTGATTTGCATATAGCTGGGTCTGAATTGAGGTGGCAAAGTGAGCTAAAGAATGATGATGGATTCAACCCAGATCTGTGACTGGGGGTGAGTGTCTGAAAAGTTTCAGCGCTCCGTCCATCATCTCCTTGTGTTTGCTTTGTTCGCCCTAAGTTGGCAGGGTATGCCCGGACGTGGGTCCCTTGCTCACTTTGCCACTGGATTCAAGCTAGCCTGGCTGATGAAGGGTGTTACCCAGAAACCGGTCCCAGGATGCTTGTTTCCGGTTCAGGAAAGACCTGTATTGGCAGTTCGGGCTGGACTGTTCCCATGAGGCACAGGGACAAGACTGATTTGCATATAGCTGGGTCTGAACTGAGGTGGCAAAGTGAGCTAAAGAATGATGATGGATTTAACCCAGATCTGTGACTAGGGGTGAGTGTCTGAAAAGTTTCAGCGCTCCGTCCATCATCTCCTTGTGTTTGCTTTGTTCCCCCTAAGTTGGCAGGGTATGCCCAGACGTGGGTCCCTTGGTCACTTTGCCACTGGATTCAAGCTAGTCTGGCTGATGAAGGGTGTTACCCAGAAACCGGTCCCAGGATGCTTGTTTCCGGTTCAGGAAAGACCTGACTTGGCAGTTGGGGCTGGACTGTTCCCATGAGGCACAGGGTCAAGACTGATTTGCATATAGCTGGGTCTAAACTGAGGTGGCAAAGTGAGCTAAAGAATGATGATGGATTCAACCCAGATCTGTGACTAGGGGTGAGTGTCTGAAAAGTTTCAGCGCTCCGTCCATCATCTCCTTGTGTTTGCTTTGTTCGCCCTAAGTTGGCAGGGTATGCCCAGACGTGGGTCCCTTGCTCACTTTGTCACTGGATTCAAGCTAGCCTGGCTGATGAAGGGTGTTACCCAGAAACCGGTCCCAGGATTCTTGTTTCCGGTTCAGGAAAGACCTGGCTTGGCAGTTCGGGCTGGACTGTTCCCATGAGGCACAGGGTCAAGACTGATTTGCATATAGCTGGGTCTGAACTTAGGTGGCAAAGTGAGCTAAAGAATGATGATGGATTCAACCCAGATCTGTGACGGGGGGTGAATGTCTGAAAAGTTTCAGCGCTCCGTCCATCATCTCCTTGTGTTTGCTTAGTTCGCCCTAAGTTGGCATGGTATGCCCAGACGTGGTTCCCTTGCTCACTTTGCCACTGGATTCAAGCTAGCCTGGCTGATGAAGGGTGTTACCCAGAAACCGGTCCCAGGATGCTTGTTTCCGGTTCAGGAAAGACCTGGCTTGGCAGTTCGGGCTGGACTGTTCCCATGAGGCACACGGTCAAGACTAATTTGCATATAGCTGGGTCTGAACTGAGGTGTCAAAGTGAGCTAAAGAATGATGATGGATTCAATCCAGATCTGTGACTGGGGGTGAGTGTCTGAAAAGTTTCAGCGTTCCGTCCATCATCTCCTTGTGTTTGCTTTGTTCGCCCTAAGTTGGCAGGGTATGCCCAGACGTGGGTCCCTTGCTCACTTTGCCACTGGATTCAAGCTAGCCTGGCTGATGAAGGGTGTTACCCAGAAACCGGTCCCAGGATGCTTGTTTCCGGTTCAGGAAAGACCTGTCTTGGCAGTTCGGGCTGGACTGTTCCCATTAGGCACAGGGTCAAGACTGATTTGCATATAGCTGGGTCTGAACTTAGGTGGCAAAGTGAGCTAAAGAATGATGATGGATTCAACACAGATCTGTGACTGGGGTGAGTGTCTGAAAAGTTTCAGCACTCCGTCCATCATCTCCTTGTGTTTGCTTTGTTCGCCCTAAGTTGGCAGGGTATGCCCAGACGTGGGTCCCTTGCTCACTTTGCCACTGGATTCAAGCTAGCCTGGCTGATGAAGGGTGTTACCCAGAAACCGGTCCCAGGATGCTTGTTTCTGGTTCAGGAAAGACCTGGCTTGGCAGTTCGGGCTGGACTGTTCCCATGAGGCACAGGGTCAAGACTGATTTGCATATAGCTGGGTCTGAACTGAGGAGGCAAAGTGAGCTAAAGAATGATGATGGATTCAACCCAGATCTATGACTGGGGGTGAGTGTCTGAAAAGTTTCATCACTCCGTCCATCATCTCCTTGTGTTTGCTTTGTTCGCCCTAAGTTAGCAGGGTATGCCCAGACGTGGGTCCCTTGCTCACTTTGCCACTGGATTCAAGCTAGCCTGGCTGACGAAGGGTGTTACCCAGAAACCGGTCCCAGGATGCTTGTTTCCGGTTCAGGAAAGACCTGGCTTGGCAGTTCGGGCTGGACTGTTCCCGTGAGGCACAGGGTTAAGACTGATTTGCATATAGCTGGGTCTGAACTGAGGTGGCAAAGTGAGCTAAAGAATGATGATGGATTCAACCCAGATCTGTGACTGGGGGCGAGTGTCTGAAAAGTTTCAGCGCTCCGGCCATCATCTCCTTGTGTTTGCTTAGAAAAGATAAAGAACCATAAAGACATCTGACGCAATAAAGCACTATGCAGTGACTGCAAATAAAATGCAAAAGTTTTACCAAATATGTTCAAACAGTGCACATACACCCCAGGGGCTACCAATCATAGATTGTTTGACGGGTTATACAGGCTTAAATATGTTTATTGCCCATTCTAGATGTCATCAGCTTTGCTTTCATACAGTATTTTATTTTAGTAATTCTAGATTTAATTGTTTCAACAAATAGTTTTATTTTATCAATTTACATCTACTCTGTACAATAAGAATCCTACGCTCTGGGAAAATCATTGCATGCAATCTAGAGTGAGCTAGCTTCCCAGTTAATGTTCTCTAGTCACTCCTAAATATCATACATTTCTATGTGGTTGTGCATATTTTCTGGAACTCGTTCGCCCTTCCTCTAGTAAGTCTTTTAAATGTAGCTAATTTTCCCATGCTTCTTGGTGATTACCAGTTTCTCTGCACCACTCGCTTTGCAATGGCGAAAGCATTTTAATGCAGAGTTCTGTAGGTAAGGAAAAGCAAGGCTGCATCGCTAAGTCATTTAAAATATTGGTCTGGTGAATTTCCTGAGTGTCAGATATGTAGTCAGACTTATTCACTGTACTACATCATGATCATCCCACAGTTCTACCACCCGAGGACAGTCTAGCCACTCATGACTGTATCAACTCTTTTCTTTATTGCACCTCCAGCTCGTACTTGGACCGAATAGCTATAGTTTCCACATTTTATGCACACTCCAGTATACCCTGGGAAATATTTTTTTGCAATAGCCTAGGCTGCTTGGTGATGCTTTTTTGGATATGTCAGATACTCCATCTGTGTCCTTATTCCACTCAAGTTTATTTTCCACATAGAGTTTCAAGATGTCTGGTTGAAATTTTTGCATGTAAGATAGGATGTCAGGCTTACTGCATTACCTGAAAGTGCATTTTATGATCCTGCATTGCCGATATATCCTCTGACTCTCATCTTGTCTCGTATTCTTTGCAAATTTTAACACCATCTGTGTTGGCTCATTACATGTAAAGTTGGCTTTTAGTTTTAATCAGCTTGGTGTTTCACTGTTTAGGGGCACAACATACGTTTCGACGAAGACATACTTTACATTATGTTCGCTGTGTGCCTTTTTGTCTGTGCTGATGACATTTCCCTGACGGCAAATCTATTACGTGTTGGTGGAACAAGAAAGTGTTCCTTTCAACACCACTTTGTCTTAGTGACAGACATGCTTTACTTCATAAGAGTACTGATATTACCAAAGTCACAGCTGACATGCCTCAGCATGTGGTGAGGTTTTATATTTATTAGATAATATTGCTAGAGATACGGTTTAATGCACGGGAGAGGGTGAGACTGAGAGTACAATGGTTCAGGAACCCTGTAATTTAATAATTTAACACAGCAAGAATAAGCTGTTTCCTTTCCTATAAATATGGCTGTCATGAGTGCCCTTGTAAATGAGACAGATACCCAGTGTATTGGTAACTCTGGGGGTGGAGAAAATCCACCCAATTACGAGTTGGAACCTAAGGGTCCACTAGAAATTGAGGAATTATAGCGAGAATCGGTAACTCTGGGTCCGACCCCCCCTGGTAATTTTACATTTTGGGCCAGACTTTCAACCAGAGATTTCGGCTGCTTTTAGTGGTGTTTCCACAGATCTCATAACAGCAGTTACCAGCCCCATCGAAATTAAGCAGTCACTCATAACGAGGGACTAAGGGCCATATGTATCAAAGTCCCCTTTTGCGATTCTCAAATAGCGATTTTTTGCGAATCGCTATTTGAGAAACGCAAAACCGTATGTAAACAAATAATCGCAAAACATTAGCGATTCGTTAAAATTCGCTAAATGAATAGCGATGAGCCAAATAGCGATTAATTAGTATTGAACTTTCTATTTTGCGAATTTTGCACAATTACGAAAATCGCAAAATTGCGAAGTTCGCGAACTACAATTCTGAGACTCAGGTGCAGCTTGATGACATCACAACCAGGAAGTGTGAATACCCATGCTGCACCTGAGTCTCAGAAGCAGAGTGAGAGAGCAGGAGTTGAGGCTGAGGCATCACTGCAGTGCTACACACATTGGAGAGAGTGGAGACATGGCCAGCAAGGACAAGCAGCAGGGGGAGACACCCAGAATTAGAAAACCAAAGTTCACAGAAAGTGAGCAGGAGGCTCTGATACAGGAGATGGTTGTGAGCCATGAGCTCCTGTTTGGCAAGAAGTCCCTGCGTGTGCCAGAGACACTCAAGAGAAGGATATGGGCAGACATCCAGGCGCAAAGTCAACGCAATTGGCGTCACACATCGCAGCGTCAAAGACCTACAGAAGCGCTGGTATGATATGCGCGCGCGCTCAAAGGAGAAGGTTGCTGCCAGGTTGGAGGAGGCCAACAAGACCGGTGGGGGACCTCCACTGCCACCGCTTCAACACCACTCGAAGAAATGGTTGAGGGGACCCTGCTTCCGGAGAGTGCAGTGGGCGTGTCAGACCTGGACAGCTCCGACCAAACACAACCAAGACAAGGTAAGAAGCATGCCATCACATCCCTGATACCTCCCTACTACCCCCACACACCCAGGAGAGTCCCAGGGGCACAACAAAACTACAATTCCAGTGCAGGTACACAAGCACACAGCAATGCATTATGGGAGATGTAGTTACATGCACCTAACAGTGGAGCAATGACACCCAGCCAGGCTCAAACAGTATGTGTGCATCATGAAAGTCAAAATACAGATAGATAGGACCCATGTAACTCCAAACAGTGATATTTAATGCATGACAAATGCAAGGCAGGACAGTAAATTAATGTGTGCATTTATGTCCACAGCACCAGCAGAAACACAGGGAACAATCAGTGGAGGGGAGGATGATTCCCCAGCCCAGAGGCAACAGGGCAAGAGGAGGAGGAGGAGGAAGAGGAAGACGAGGGCAGCCCAGTCATCCCTCCAATACGCCGCAGGCGGATTGCAGTGCCACCATTGCCACCACTGGAGGAGGAATCCCAGGACACCGATGTCAATGTCCAAACAGTCCAGGGACAGTCAGAGCCACAACCCCGTGCACGAGCACGTGCCGAACCAATACCACCAATCCCATCCAGGCGCAGGGCACCACGTGCATCCACTAGTGCAGCAGTCACAGGAGACGACACAGTCTTCCAAGCCCTGGAGGGCCACATGTTGGAGGTCCAGCGCCTGCAGGCAAAAAACATACGGTCAATCCAGAGGCAAATCAGGGTTGGCTTCATGGGCCTGACGGGTGCCCTGGAGGCACTCTGTGCTGAACTAAGGGCGGACCGTGCTGCTAGGCACAGGGAGAGGCAGCGCCTCCACACCCGCCTAGACCTCAACACCAGGGCGGTAAACCGCCTTTCCTCAGCGACCTCTGTGCTGTCAAGGTGCAGCATCAGTATGCAGCACGAGGTGTCACACTGCAGCCAGGACGTGGCCAGGGGTCTGGTACAGGTGACATGTGCTGTGGATCAGCTGCGGGTAGCTGCCACTGCTGGCCCAGGAGTCCTCACTCCAACAGACGAGGACGCACAATCTAGCAGGAGCAGCATTACACCACCGCCCCCACCGGACAGGCGCCGTAGTGTGCGTGACGGCAGGGCTGCTGAGACAGGCGAAGAGGGCACAGTGCACCCACGGCGAGGGCCTACAGGCCGTCAGCGCCGCAGTTGAGGCGCTCAGACATAGGCATGGATATGGGTGCATCAACCCAGTGCACACAGACACTTGGTCAAGAGTCAATTTGCACTGTGAATCACACATGTGCGGTACTTTTAACAATACATTGTGTGCCACACAGGCTGTGTGCCGATATATATCCTGTACAAAGGGAAATTAAACACAGTCCTGTATTAGATCTTTGGCATTGTGTCATCTTTTCTTACCTAGAAATAGTTCTGTGTGATCTCATCTCGCCTCTGGCGCCCAGCAGCTGCACCAACTACTCCCGGCCGGCATGCGTCCAGGAGCTGGCCCCTCCTCATCTGATGATTCTGATTCAGTGAGCTCCACTGGTGTGCCCTTCCTGGTGGCGATGTTGTGCAGCATGGCACACACTACCACTATCTTGCAACAGGTCTGGGGGCTGTATTGAAGTGCCCCTCAACTCTTATGTAGGCATCGAAACCGGCTCTTGAGTATTCCGAAGGTCCGCTCGATGGTACATCTGGTTGCTATGTGGGCACTGTTGTACCTCTGCTCCCCAGCGTTGGCAGGATTAAGGTAAGGAGTGAGTATGTAGTCCCGGACCGCATACGCACTGTCACCTGTGGGGCGAGAAAAATATGGTTGAACACTGTCCTGCCACTGCTATGCATTACTAGTGTGTCCTTCTATCACATGCAATTACCTAGTAGGTATCCCTCACCAAACTCCCCACTTGTGAGTCGGCGGTGTATCCCATTGTGGCGGAAGATGAATGAGTCGTGGGTGCTGCCTGGGTATTTAGCGACGATGTCGGTGATGATGTGCCTGGCATTACACACCACCTGTATGTTCAGGGAATGGTAGGACTTGCGATTCCTGAACACATACTCGTTCTGGGAGGGGGGGATATGGCGACATGGGTCCCATCTATGCATCCAATGACGTGGGGGAATTGTGCAATTTGATAGAACTCCTGCTTGGTCTGGTCTAGTGCCTGTGGTGTGCTGGGGAAGTGTATGTGGTTATGCAGCCTCTGTACCATGGCATCAAGGAACGCGTGGAAGAAGCGCAACAATGCACTCTGTGAGACCCCTCCTGCTGTGGCTATCACCCCCTGGAAGCTCCCTGATGCCAAGAGGTGGAGTGAGCACAGGACCTGTATGTGGGTGGGGATTGTGTGTGTCCTGCGTGTGGGGTGTTCAAGGATAGGTTTGAGCTCTGCTATTAATTCCAGGATGCTCTCTTCATCCAGCCTGCAGTTTGTATGGATCTCCTCCTCAGTCCGCTGGAACAGGATTATGCGCGCTCTGAAGATCCTTTCCTGGCGTCTCCTTCTCTGTGCAGCAGCTCTGAGTCGCAGCCTCCTGGCTATCACGTACAGCCCTGACATTGTGGCAAACATCAGTTGCATTGTGGGTCTCTTTAAATAGGTTGCACCTGGTTACCACCTGCTCAGACTTGGTGGTAATTGCGATTCTCTATTTTGCGAATTTCGTGAATTCGCAAATTGAGAATTATTCATGCATTCCGTTTAGCGAATTCGCTAATTCTGAACACAACTATTGCGAATTTCGCTAGATTTTGTCACATTTTGCAAATTCGCAAATATTTCGCAAAATGGTATTATTCGCTATTTTGCTAATCGCTAATTATGCGATTCGCACATTGGCAGTCGGGATGTGTCTCATACATAGCGGGGCTCTGTTTTGCGATCGCAAACACCGTTTTTCTGCGATTCGCAGTGTTTGCGATCGCAAAACAGCTTCATACATATGGCCCTAAGTACTATAAGTTCTCTGTAGTTTATAGTGATGTCAGGGCTATGATCCCAATGCACTGGACTTGTCATGAAGATATATTTAACTGTCTGGAGGACTGGTGTAGAAATGTTGGCAGAGAGTTCTATATCAATCAGCCTGTTCTGGAAAGGTGAGCTGACTCTCGTATGTTTGGAATAACATGACTTGAAGCACATGGTTCAGAACCTCTAATAGTGCCCCTCGCAAATAATTTAGCTATGAAACTATAATTAATGTAGGGGGAATAAAATATTTTTCTGTTGTTCTTTTTTAGGAATTCAACCAACAGATTAATCATTTAACTCATTCAGAAAGCCTGTCAAGCATAGATAGTCTTGAAGATGGAGAAGAAGAGCAACCTGCTGGAGTGGACTTTGCAGAACCTTCATTTGCAGCACAAGAAAACTCCTCATCCTACAAACCACAAAGACCACAATCGGCTAAACCATCTCACCTTCGTGCAGCAGGGGAGGGGTTTAATAAGAACGAGCAGGTGAGCAAGTGGCTTCAAAATTTAGACTACCAGAACAATGGTTTGACACCTCCAGATGAAGTGCCGGACAAAAACATGTTTAATCCCAAAGACGAACACTTGAAAAATCTTAATGAAAAATCAAATGTAAATAGTGAGAAAACCAAGACTGATCTGCATGTCTCACGTACTACACCAGCTGCAGAAAATAGCAACAGTGTTTGGTCACACAATGAAAAAGAGGAAAAGGTCATACCAAAAACCAATACTTGGGTATCTCAATCACCTGCTTTTGAAATGGTGAGCAGGGAGAAACTGTTGGCTGCTGCTAGCCATTCACGAAAAACCACCAATGCTTGGGCCACTCCTGATCCCACTCCAAGGCAAGCAGTTCAGGTTTGTACACAAGAGGATTCGTCTGAACATACGCATCCTTCAAGGTCAATATTAAAGCATGCAGACCAGGGCATAGCAACATCCACAATGTCTTCTAGGCAACACAATCCTTCTCCTGGCTCATATCATAGAGTAAACTCAACTAATTACATACAAGAAAGTAAACCACCAAAAGATGTAAGTTCTGCTGCAACTGTTTATGAGCTAGATGATGCCGCTAACGAAAGTAATATTGTTTGCCACTCATTGCCTACTGACCAGACTGACCAGACCATGAGTGAGATGAGCAATAATCTCATGTCCTTCTCTTCACGAGTTACATCTAGATCTCACATGATGTTGAACTATAATAATGAAATAGATAGAAAAGATCAAAAGGAAAATGGCAGAACAACAGGAGCATCCTCGTTTCATGCTGCTTTCAATGTTGATTTATTGAGAGAGCAAAACAAACAGAGAAACATTGAGGAGAGTGAAGGAACCAATTTGTTGAAAGGCATTCTAAAAAAATATTCCAAATATGAAAATGGTTACTCCCAGGCACTGCTTATCAATAGAGGTGTTAGGTTTGCTAACCAAAATCAAGGTGGTATCAGAGATAGTTTGGAACTAACAAAAACAAAAGTAAAAGACACAGAAAACCAGAAGGCCAGTAGAAAACTCAGGTGGTTTGATGAACCGGACAACCTCATGGCAGAAGATGAAGAGAATGCTTCTAAAAACAATGTGACAGGAATTTTGGAGACACAGACTTCCCACCATGAAACAAAGGGACAATCAGATAACTTGAACTTAAGAAGTGCCACCACAGGTGCAAACTGTGTAGGTTCAAACAATCAAGAATATTTTTCAAAAGTTGCCCAGATGACAGCTTTTATGGTACCAGAAAACACGACAGTACCCGTAATTTCCACAGGCTACCATTTTGCAAAGCAGGCATGGATGTCATCCAAGGGAGAAAACGGAACCACCCCTGGCAACAATAGTGAAAGCCAGAAAAATAACACACCCAAAGGTAAAACAAAGGTTGTTCGAAGGCCGAAATCTGCTAAAGCTCCAGCTGATGCTGGATACAAGACTAGAAAAGGTACAGTGATACGACCACAATCAGCCACGGAGGCCAACAAAGTGGTCAAAACTCAAGGTAAACTTATCATGCCCCATCCACCACCCAAACCAGTTTCAGAAAACAGAGCTGGACAAAATGTGACAGACACAGTCCACCAGCCACTGCAAGCTGATTATTTAGATGCAAGAGATACTGTGTTGTACAATCAATATTCCAGTAAAGGCAAACCAGAAAGCAATTCATCCTCACACAATGTCGTGTACAATAACAACTCAGTCATTATGATGCCATCACCACCTTCCCACAGTGCACCTGCATATGAGACAGTGTCAAAGACAATGGTAACTGTCAATACCATTCAAACAGTAGCCCAAAAAGATAGTTCAGCAGCTCCTGCTAAAAGAAGCCCAATGTATGGAGAAAATGGACTGCGTCTTGATAGAACACCAACTGATGAAGAAATCACTTTTCTTTGGCATGGAGTACGTAATGCCCTGGCTCATAAGGATTACAGTACAGGTGAGTTTCCATGCTCTTTTGGTAAAGATATTGTTGTAGCTCGCTTTGCAGGAGAGAAGGATAATGGTGCTTTAGTTGACAGCCACGTATAATGAATGAGCAATGGATCTGGGCCAACCATATAACAAATATACTGTGAAGCGGAGGCCTTCATATGGCATTAGCTTTTAGATAATATTCTACTTTGAAACTTTTTTTGCAGCAACAGATCATCAATTTACATATGATTACACTATTTGCTTTGTCATTGGCTATTTCTCTGCAATAAATTAGTGCAAAAATAACAGGAAACCGGATTGTTATACTGTTGTGCATGGTGTTAATGAGCTATTCTCTTTACATGGCATTTTATGTTTTAAATTTTGTAAGAATATCTTTTTAATGATATGTACAGCTAAGTCTTGGGACATAAGTGCTATAGTGATACCAAAAAATCAGTATAGAATCTGGCACTGATATATTCCCCAGGGTTAAATTTATAGAGTAAGACCTCCTCTGATTAAGTAACATTTTTGATATTTATGCTATTTTAACCTATAATGTTCATAAAAACATGCTATTATAGACCATTTCTATTTTTTATTTATCAATATGTTTGGGATTGTTTAAAAGCAGTTATGCGGTTAGATTATTACACATCATTTTGTATATGGAACAATATAATTGTAGAAACATAGACTTACATATTGAATATGTGTGTACTAAAGAAACATGGTATCCCAGAGCCTGGTAATATTACACAATAGTTAACAATAGCAAGTATACAGTTATTGTTGAGTTGCATTTTTTGTTGATAAATCATTTTTTGATTTACTAATATCTTTGGCAACAAACCTGCACAAACTTTTGCTAACAGTAAAAGGGTGATTTAGAGTTTGGTGGAGAGGGTACTCCGTCGCAATGGCGACAGAGTACCCTCTCCACCAAACTCACGGTCTGCCCGCCTGATTTTGGTTGAGCAGAACTTAAGTATGTTGATGGTGGAGCTTACTATGGCTCCGACATACTCTTTTGATGGTCCAGCGGAGTTTAGGCCATCGGAGGTCAGCCATCTGACTGTCAGCCCAATTTAGAGTGGGCAATTGGATGGCTTCTTTGCCATCTGCCGCCAGGAAAAACAGTTGACAGTAAAAATAAAAAAATTATCCCCACACCATGGGATAAAAGTACCATGGTGCAGGGGCCATTCATTTGAATTTAAAAAAAACAAAATCCCACTTTAAGAGTTTGTTTTTGAAAAAAGTAAAAGTATGTAAAGTTTAAGAGCCAGCCGTCCTGTTTGACTGAGCCATTTGTCAAACTTTTACAACATTGACAGAATGACAGGAAAGTAGGGTGGTAGGGTTGAGGTGGTTGGTGGATGTGAGGTGTGATTATAATGGTGACGCTGAGATATCCAGCACTGCGACCATGGATACACAGCAAATACATGGAGAATGTTCTTCTTGTCTCCCTCAGGTTTGTGACATATAAGACACTTTGAATAGAAGGTTAGTTTGTTGGATGACTGTGCTACACTGCCAGATGCATAGTGAAAGGTTTGCTTACCATAAGGCCATATAGAGGATACAGTGTCTGCAAAGTCTGTGCCTGTGTGCCAGTACAGCGATGCACTGATTGTGATTGCTCTTCAGTCTATCTAAAAAGGACATATGTTAAGGCAATATCTATTGTGGTGCCTGACGTAACTGTGATGAAATATGGTACTGTCTTCTGCAGTATGACTTTCTGTTTAGCACCTTCTAGATGCATTCTCCTGTAACGTCGGGGAGGAATCTAGTGTGAGCCTATATGCCCTGTTGTAAATCCAGTGTTCCCTCTGAGCCGGACTGTTGTAAATTGTCATATGGCGTATCTTTAGAGCAGGTTTTTCGAACTAGTAGCTCATGAGCTACTGATATCTTTCAGCTACCTGTAGTTAGCTCTCCTTTGTTCAGCCTAGCCTACTAAATTAGGTTTTGCTTGGTAGAATTAATATACGTATACCAAAATTGAAAAGCGTGTACTCAAGATGAAAATATGTGCATTTTCAAACCCAAAGTTGATGTTTGGTTAAAAATGGTTGAATTTCCAAAATATATTAAAAACTGATATTTGAGTAATAAATTATGCAGAATTGGGGAGACTTATTATCAATATTAGTACTTTGGTGCAAGGGGCATTGTATTGCAGCTATGACTGCTATGTATTACCCACATAGAGATATTCGAAATGACAAATCCTTTTTAGGTCTCGGCCTGCACCAGCGCTTGCGCTGGTCTGGCCGAGAGTTCTAGTAAGCGGGTTTTGGAAGTGCAAACACTGGCTTTCGGCTGGCGACCAGCTTGAGTTCACGATGGCGTGCACGCGCAGCTGCCATCTGTTGTTTCCTATCTCTTCCTCATTTCCTCGTCATGGCTCATTAACTCTCTGGACTCTGATGTTTCAATCGCAGCAGCAGCTCACATTACCAACTGAGGGCCCTGGACTACAGTCACATGAAAAACAACAGCGATTAGCATTGAAATGCAAGCTTTTTTTTGTCTAGTTAGAAATATTGCTTCAGTGGGTTGATTTCACCTTATATCGCTATTTGTTTTATATTGGGAGTCACAGCCTAATTACCAGTATTTTTGTCTCTCACTGTTTTTTTTAAAATATTTATTCGCGCAAAGCACAAAGCTATATTTAAGGTTACTTTTTCCGCGTCACTTCTTCACTCTATTTAAACTCCACACCCCCCACTCTTATTGTCTCTCTCCTTCTCTCTCTCTCCCCTCTCTAATTCTCTCTCTACTTAATTAACTCTCCCCTCTCTATCTTTTTTAGCCTTTCATTCTCTCTCACCCCTTTATCTGTTTCTCTTTCAAACTCCTTCATTCACTCTTTCTCCCCTTCTTTCTCTCTCTATCCCGCTCCACTCTTTATTCTATGTACACCCTTTCTCTCTCTTTCTCTCTCACCACCCTCTCTAATTGGGCATTATATCTTCACTCTATCTCTCACTCGGCAACACCACAGCATCACTCAGAGCCAGCACAGCATCAATCAGAGCCAGCACAGCATCACTCAGCACCAACACACCATCTCTCAACGCCATCACAGCATCACTCAACGCCATCACAGCATCACTCAACGCCATCACACCATCACTCAACGCCATCACAGCATCACTCAGTGCAACCACAGCATCACTCAGTGCAACCACAGCATCACTCAGCACAACCACAGCATTACTCAGCACAACCACAGCATCACTTAGCGCCACAACAGCATCACTCAGCGCCACAACAGCATCGCTCACGCCACAACAGCATCACTCAGCGCCACCACAACATCACTCCGCGCCACCACAACATCACTCAGCACCACCATAGCTTTACTCAGCGACACCACATCATCACTCAGGGCCAACACTGCATCACTCAGCACCACCACAGGATGACTCACCACCACCACAGGATGACTCAGCACCACCACAGCATCGCTCAGCACCACCACAGCATCGCTCAGCGCCACCACAGCATCGCTCAGCGCCACCACAGCATCACTCAGCGCCACCACAGCATCACTCAGCGCAACCACAGCATCACTCAGCGCCACCACAGCATCACTCAGCGCCACCACAGCATCACTCAGCGCCACCACAGCATCACTCAGCGCCACCACAGCATCACTCAGCGCCACCACAGCATCACTCAGTGCCACCACAGCATCGCTCAGCACCACCACAGCATCGCTCAGCACCGCCACTGCATCGCTCAGCACCGCCACAGCATCGCTCACCACCACCACAGCATCACTCAGGGCCACCACAGCATCACTCAGCGCCGCAACAGCATCACTCAGCGCCGCCACAGCATCACTCAGCGCCGCCACAGCATCACTCAGCGCCGCCACAGCATAACTCAGCGCCGCCACAGCATAACTCAGCGCCGCCACAGCATCACTCCGCGCCGCCACAGCATCACTCAGCGCCGCCACAGCATCACTCAGCGCCAAGACAATATCACTCAGCACCACCACAGCATCACTCAGCGCCAAGACAATATCACTCAGCACCACCACAGCATCACTCAGCACCACAGCAATATCACTCAGCAACACCTGAGTATCATTCAGCATCACCTCAGCATCGGATCCGCAACAGTCACCACCACCACCACTACCACCTCAGCATCACTCAGCACCACCTCAGCCTGCTCTCGGAATCTGGCATCTGTTGATTCTCCCCTAGCGTCTGGCCACTGCTAGTGTTATAATACAGGTACTAGTTCCCAACCTTCACCCTCCGATTGTTTATGCCCCCTCAAAAAAAAAGCTTTAACAAACAACCATTGCAATAGGCAGAAACAAGTTGCCAGCATTGCAAGAACAAAAGAAAACTCACGAAATTTTTTATTGTAAATACTTTTTTTAATATGGTCATTCAGTTTTACATAATGCCTTCTTGGTCATATATAAAGTAACAAAAATGCTTCTGACACTTTTTTATTATAACTTTTCAGCATGCCGCACAGCAGCCACACTTCTCTACAGCACAGCTTGAAGACAATGGCAAAGTCAATAGCTCTGGCTAAACACTTATAAGGCCCCAAAGGCGAGACCTATTGGCTATGCCAATGCTTGTTTACTTTACTGCTGGCAATGAAGGTGATCACAGCTGTTAATCTTGCATAAGGTGGCCACTAATGTAATCTTGTCTGATGTGGTCACTATTAAAACACTAGTACTATAAGTTGTTCTGGATGATTTTCATTGAAAATAAGTAGCTCTTATTGCAGATAGGGTTGGGGACCCCTCTTTCGAGCGCAGCCAGTGTAACCTATATCAGTTACTAGGGAGCTGTGAAGTTTTTGAGTAAGCTATCGAAGTAATGCATGGGGTGCAGTTGACTCACCCAGTAATTCACAGGTTTTACATTTTGGTTTCTGCGTCCTCGGCAAAACAAAATGGTAGCATTGTGGCATGGATCCAGAAAGCATTTTGATTTTACAGTGAAGAATTGGTTACTAATACTCAGTAAATGGATGTTGAGGCTAGAATAGTCCTCGGGGTTAAAGTTAATGAATGGGTAAATTGATAGGTATGGATGTACAATCAATGGCCCTAGTGCAAGAGAATCCACTGTAGTCTCTTTGTGCTTGCCATATCTGCTGTGGTGTGCATTTGATGGTGGTATAGAATGCTGCATGAGATGTGTCAGTATCTGTAACTTGCGGTATAGCCTTACAGATGTTATGGAATCGGGGCTCAGCACTTTCACCTGTATGTTTTAACATTTATTTGGCCCCTATGTTGTATATGTAATGTTACTGAGGGGTATATTTTTATGATTACACAGCTGACACTCAGCTACTGATCAAGAGCTTGTCTTCTACAAAAAGCATAGTTTTTGACTCGCTTTACACTGGCCATAAACTACTTGATATTGAACTCAAAGATATAAGTGGTACGATTGCTTTGTCCTACTGATATTTAACCACACGAAGTACGTGATCCTCTGCCCCAAATGTGGTGTTGAAAGTGAAACATGTAGATATTACATTATACATACTATTAACAGTATCTCTGGGTGTATCTAATGTGGATAGGATTCTGAAATAGCTGGACCCTCACATTGCACAGTCGCACAGTATCCGCCTTTACATTATTCAGACTGGATTATGCCAGTGTTGTGTATCTGGGCCCGCCTACATTTGCGCTACATAGTTACAGGGACTGCAGAATGCATCATCTACAATGCTATTAAATCTGCCCAGGCTTGATCTTGTGACCACTTCCCTTCTTGCAATACAGTGGAGTCCAGTGCTGTTGTTTAGGTTCCGTGGCAGCCCTCAAAATTTTGAAAAGGGGCAGCACTGAGTTGGGTTCGTTCAACACCAGGTGCGTGCACATTCAAAATCTTTTTGAAGAGGATGTGCTTTTGTGTGCGGCTGGAGTATGGTTACCTAGGAGGTCACTGGGCTTCTCCTAATAACAGAGAACTAATAGGTTACAGATAGTTCTCAATAGGGGGAAAACCGAAGAATCAAGACGTCCAGCAGCTTGTAAATTGCCACAAACCTTTCATTGCTATATATCCTTGTTTCATCTTAAATTCATCATTGCATTGATTTAAGTCTACAATCCTGCATATGAGTTTCTCTTAAAACCACATCAGCAGGGTCTGCATGCTTATATTGCCTAATTGTTGAACACATCTTTGATTTCACTTACCTGATGTTTGTTAAGAAATTGAATTATTGGTTGAAGGGGGTAGGAACTACTTCAAATAATCACAATCCTTGTCAGGGTGAACAACAAAAGTCACTAAATAAACCCATGCTTAACCCTCTAGTAGCTTGGCACACAATGAGTCAGACTTAACATAGAGGCAATGTGTAAAGTATCTATGCAGTATTCAAACAGTAATAAAGTGAAAACACAAGGATAATTAATAAATAAAATTACACCCAAATGACAAAAATCCAATCAGTAGAGCCAGAATCATGGATTCTTAAAGTTGTAGGTAAAAATAGCTCCACAAGGAGCTCAGCGCCAATTGCAGGGATCTGGTCACGCCGGACTGGGACAAAGTCACAAGTGTAGGCTGACCACAAGCACAAGCCAGATATAGGAAGTTGTACCTTCTGATTTTGATGTGAAGAGTGTAGGAAGCTGGCTCTGTATATACTATACCAAAGTGAGTTATAGTGTGCACAGAGTCCAGTGGAACCCCAGAGGTTGGCAGAGGTAAAAGTAGATAGCACCTTACTCTCTATTTGTGGTAGTGTGGGCGAGCAGTAAGGCTTTATCAGAGGGTAGTGTTAAGCATTTGTTGTACACACTCAATCAGCAAATGATGTCACACACTCAAAGACTAAACTCAGACCAATTTTGTTTGCATCAAAAATAGTATTAAGTTATTTTATTTCTAGAACCAAGCCAAGCCTGGTACAGGTAAGTGAAATAAATGCTTTGCAAAATATTATGCAGTGTTTACAAATGAATGCAAGTTCAAAATCCAGTTGGTTGAAATACAGGTAAGTCAAGGTATTGAAATACTGTACAGATTACTTTTTAGTTACTTTTCAGATTACTTTTTCTACTCAGTGTGATATGCCTAGATATCACACTGGGACATTTCCTAAAGAAAAGGTAAGTAAAAACAGTTTTGCACAATTGTACTTTTTCAGGTTTCCATACAAATCAACTCCACTTTTTCAATTTTTCTGAGAAAAACAGTCAATAGGTTCCTATGGAGAGAAATGAAGTTAACGGTTACCAGGTAAGTACTCGGTCTTTGGGGTTGAGTTCCTGGGGTTAGAACAAGGGTTCCCCCAGGGTCAAGGATGCACTCTCATTACACCCTCGGCGGCACTAGGGCGGCCGGGTGCAGAGTGCTGAGGCCCAATGTTATCCAATGGGGGATAGGGGGCCTCCGGTTGGTGGCTGCTTACGAGCAGGCCACTGGGTTGTGGGAGCAAAGCTCCTGGTGTTAGGATCAGGGCAAAGGGGGATCCTGTTTAGCACAAAAAGTGCACCCGCAGCAGTGCAGGGGCAGCTGAGTGCAGAGTGCTGGTTTGACGTCGGGTGCCCTGTTGATTGCAATGGGGATTCTCCGGTTTCAACAAAGACTGCAGGCTCGGGGACGAAGATCTTCTGGAGGCGACCACCGGTTGGAGAGGTAAGTTGGGATGCCTGGGGATGCTGGGACACCGTGGGGCTTCGGGTGCAGGGGTGTCTTTAGGCGTCGGGTTTCTCTTACCAGCTCCGGTCGCGGTCGGGCGGAGTCTCCAGAAAGATGCTGCAGGCTTCGCTGGGAGTTTTGAGGGAGGTCAGAGATCACCAGATCTCGGGTCAGAATCGCCGGGAGACCTCCTCGTGGTGTTGGGCCACTCGAACTTCGGCCGTGGGCGACGGGTGCAGAGTGGTGCAGACTCGCGGATTTTGCCGGAGCTGGAGTCTGTGGGTGAACAAATCCGGTGTTCACGGGAGCCAAAGTCTTTTCTTTGGAAGGCAGGGCAGGTCCTCGGGGTTCTTGAGGTTGCTGGCTGCAAGACACACCGGAGTTTTGCTTCTGCTGGTTCGAGGTGGGGACAGGCCGGTAGGGCTGGGGCCAAGTTAGTGGGCGTCCTCCTCTTCTTAGCTTCGGCACAGCTGTTCGGTCCTTCTTCTTCTTTTCTTTTTGGTCGTTGCTTGTCTGAGGAGGCAAGGTTCGGGGGTGCCCCTAAATACTAGATTTAGGGGCGTTACAGGTAAGTAAAAGGTTGGGACCAATGGGTCCCTTCCTTGGGGTGGGTACACCCCTTATTATTGCAAAAATAACATTCCTAAGCAACTAAGGACTATATGAAACTCAAGTCCTGTACATAATCAGTAATATAAACACGGCCCGTCTCGATAGTGAAACCATAGGTGGTTGGCTTGATGCGAGCGTGGGCACGCTTCCACTTCCTGTATAGGTCGCGCTGTTACAGGGCTTCTTAGATATAAGGTTAGCGCTTCAGGCGTAAGTACAATTTTTTCATCGTATTCCATAGAGTCTTAAGCATTCTATACGATCCGTCTCTATGGTCTCAATTTGCACTATCAGTTGCACGTGAACGTAGGTATCTCTTATTTCCCTATATAGGTCGTATCGTCATTTGTACTTCTTTTCTTCACCGCATGAACATCTAGCGGATACTATCTTTGTGGCTACGCGTAAGTAACTGCCTGCAGTTGTTAGGTTAGCCGTATTTTATTCACCGTAATACAGATACCAGAAGGTGACGTCTTTTTGCTACGTTTTATTCCTTTAAAACGTAAAGTACCCTTGTGACCGTGGACTTTTTCGAGCGTGATGCATTTATGTGGCCGCATTCACGATGTGCTCTTGCGAGAGTGTTGCTTTGTGTGTATATTCTCGGGCAACGTAAGATCTGGGCTAATAATTATTGGGGCTCACTCTAGAGTCACGTTTGAATACTGCAGTTTGTAATATTGTGTTACAAAAAATAGGGTGTGGGTAATGCCCTAATTAGCTATGTTGTTTCATTTTGTCTAATAGAGATACGGAACGGGTGTACATTCTTTCCATCTGTGGATATATTATTTGAACTATTTTCCCTCTGCTACTTCTTCAAAACCGACATTAGTACTTCGAAGGTATTATCGCTCCTAGTATATATGATTCATATTCTATCAGGTCATAATTATATTAGGCTCACTATAGTGTATTCATTATTCTTTGCAGACTTATGTGAATGGAGTGCCTCCTTTCTTTCCGCAAAATCTGGTTGATATGATGTCTTGGGCTCAAGCATCATCTTAGCACCATTGTTTCTTCATCTTGAGACTTGTGCTTATACCTCCAGGTGAATTATTATTTATCAGGCTTTAGTGTAATTTTTTAAGTATCTATCTTTATACTATTTAATGTATGGTTATTCTTTCTTCAGAGCTATTCATCAGTTCTGATTCATTCAATCTTCACAGTTATCTACATATCTTGAGGAATTAGTGTCGTTACAGGTAATTATCTATATATACCTGTTTATATATCTGTTATCATTTAGTTTGCTATGCATTTAGCCTCCCTTGGTTGGTCTTTTATGCTAAATCACCTATTATCCAAGACTTATATTCAACGCTTAGTCTTTATCTTGGCATGCTATATAAGGTATTAGATGTTATCAATAGCACTTTATGATCTACCATTTCACTTATTATTTTTTGCATATTTCATCACATATCTGGGTGTATAAATTTGGATATATTTCTCTTTTTCATTTCCATTTTCTTGCACGGTTCGGTTTTTTATATTCTGTAATCTTTCTCTTGGTACTATTACATCAGTTTTTAATAATGTGTGGAGTTCACCTTGTGTATGTTCATTGTACAGCCCATATCCCTGCAGAGACTCAGTGTACTGTCTTTTTTACATGTTAAGTGTACTTTTCTCTTCTATTACAGATCTTTATGTGGCTTTTCCTGAAGAAGGCGTTGTATACGCCGAAACGCGCGTAGAACAAATAATATACATTTACAAAGTTCAGCCACTTGTGGTTTATACCACATTATTATTATTGTTTTGAACTAATAACATATATTTCCCAATACAGCCATGTGTGGTTTTTACCACATGTATATTGAATTTGTCTGGAATAATGTCTAGTTATGTGTTGTTTGGTGTTATTTTTACTGATTAATTCCATGTCCATGTTGTTGTACTATATGTGATGTTATTTATGTTTGATCATGTGTGTTTATGCTACAATTTTTAATTGTGTATGAATAAAATGAAATGAAATATTTTAACTGATTCTGGTAGTACACTGAGTCTGTGTTTATATTACTGATTATGTACAGGACTTGAGTTTCATATAGTCCTTAGTTGCTTAGGAATGTTATTTTTGCAAGAATTGTTTCCCTGTCCTAAGAACTTCTAGAAATTTCAGGGGGTCCTTGATTTTGTTTATTACACCCCTTATTATGCCACGCTCCAGTGGGAGGGAGGCATATGCCTCGCTCTGGTTGGCTGGATCTGCAAGATGGCGGGGACTGAGAGTTGTGCTTCACCTCGCCTCCCTCACACTTGGTTTTCCCGCTGGTTCTCCAGCCCAAAGTGGGGGCCAGAACCGGTGGGGACCAGTTGCTGGAAGCAGCAAAAGGCTTGGGGAAGCTCACTAAAGCGGCAAGCCTTTGAAGCTTCCCCTTCGTGGACCCTGCCCATCCTGGGGGAGGAGGCTTGGCACCTCATCCCAGAATGTGCATTGTTTTAGACCCCCGAGATCAGCAGGCTCTCGAACCAGGGGTCCAGAAACATGTCTGGTGGTGGCAGCTGGGAAGCAGCCACTCAGCATGGACGCTAGTGTTAGATTATTTTCAGGGCATCTCTAAGATGCCCTCTGTGTGCATTTTTCATTAAATCCCACACTGGCATCAGTGTGGGTTTAATGTACTGAGAAGTTTGATACCAAACTTCTCAGTTTTCAGTAAAGCCATTATGGTACTGTGGAGTTCGTAATGACAAACTCCCAGGACCATATACTCTTAATGGCATTACTGCACTTACAATGTCTAAGAATTGGCGTAGACACTGTAGGGGTACGGGGCTCATGCCCCTGTCCCCTCACCACTGGTATAGTGTACCCAGCTAGAGGGGTGGCTGATCTATGCCAGGGCAAAGTGGTTGTAGGCATGGCACACAGGGATGGGTGCCATGTCGACTCTTCACTTTGTTCTGCACCAAAACACGCAGCCTGCAAAGGCAGTGTGTGTGCGTAAAGGTACAGGGCCTCTAAGGGTGGCACAATAAGTGCTGCAGCCCTTAAAGGCCTTCTCTGGTCACAGTGCCCTGGGTACCTGGGGTACCATTTACCAGGGGCTAACCTGTGGCCAGAGAGTGCCAATTGGGTTTTGTCTTCAATGCAGTTTTTAGGGAAAGAACATAGGTCCTGGGTACCTGTTTGGCAGGAGCCCAGGGCACACTCAGTCAAAGTACATCAGCAGTTCAGCAAAAAGTGGGGGTAACCATGCAAAAAGAGGGCACTTTCTTACAGAGAGGGTGAGTCGTGACTCTGCAGGGCTCTATGTTGTCCTGCATTGCGCTGTGTTGGTTCCAGTGAGATTTTCAGGAGCTGTGTGGCTCTGCAGGGCTCTGCATTAGACCTGCCAAAAAAACGATACTACTTTAAATATGAGCAGGGCCTGGCATAAGTTGGGCAGCTCCTTTGGGAAGGAGCTGTCTAACCTTTCCACCTCTTTTGCCCAAGACAGATCACTAGATGAAAACTATGCAATCACGGAGAAAAAGATTCTTGAACCCCTTGGTACAATTCTTCTCTAAAAGAATTAAAGGTATCTTATAAACAAGCCGAAAAAAAATGGTGCAGATCTTGGAGAGAAGACAACAAAGTTCAGCTAAAATCTTCTTTATATGAGTATAAGAAAGCGATCAATGCAGCCAAAGCAGACTTGTACACTATAGCCATTCTTACAGCCCCCAATAATACTAAAAAGGTCTTTGATATTATGCAGGAGATATCTAACCTACACTGTGTGAAAAGGAACTCTGCCCCTTCTCAGGATTTAAGCAATAATCTTGCCACATTATTTGAGAAAAAGATAAATAATATCCTAGAGGAAATTAACAACTCCCCCGCTCCACTAGCCTCCCAATATCTGGAAAAGTGTCTAATAGTAACTCGATCACCAATCATCTTTCTTACATGCCAAACAACTCAATCGAAATAACCAATCCCTTGATTAGCCCTACCTGAACTGTGGAGAAATTCGAAACCATCTCTGCTGACTGCTTCTACTCCTGGCCAACTATATATTTTCAGGGTCTCCCTCAATCTTTTCCCTAACAAGATTTGGAAAGATCTAGCAGAAGAATCTTTCCTGTTTCTACGTCAAATTTGTAACCAATACCAGGATACTGGCATAGTCCCACAAAGTTGTAAAAAAGCTATTGTCTCCCTAGACCCAGATATCCCTGGCAACTACAGGCCAATTTCTTTGCTGCCTTTTCTAATCAAATTACTGGAATACCATACTAGAAAAATTCTGTCTTACCATTTTGAACATAACTCTCTACTCGAAAAGGAACAGTTCGGTTTTAGGCCTGGACATAAAACCAAATCAGCCCTCCTCAGGACCATGGATGAGCTTTGAATGCTAGTTGAGGGCGGCAGATCAGCTATTTTGCTCTTTTTAGATTTTTCTGCTACCTTGGACATGGTAAACCACAGTATCCTTCTCGAAAGACTCACTTCAACCGGAATAAGTAGTGTTGTACCGAATTGGATGCAATCCCATTTGGTGGAGTGTTGACAGGCCTTTTCTCTCCCTCCCTACTGGTCTGCCTTCAAGGATGTTAAATATGGTTCCCCCCAGGGGTCGGCTCTTAGCCCCATTTTGTTCAACCTCTATAAGAGACCCCTGGTGACCCTTATCAAAACCCACAACATCTGCATAGTTAAGTATGCTGATTACACCCAACTAACTTTGTTGTTGGATAGCGACCTCCATGCAGAGACCATGATCTTTCACAATTTCATGAAAGACATTGTTACTTGACTGAACGCCAATTCTTTGAAATTTAACGTAGACAAAAACGAGCTTTTATGCTGCTCTGCCAACAAAGTTCCATTTAGTCTCCCAACCAAGTTTTGGTCTCCACCCACACGGGAAGATCCCTCCCCCTCGGACTCTGTCAGTAATCTAGAAGTGACCTTTGATGGCAAACTGTCCCTGGAAGCCCACATTGCTAAAGTAGCTGGGACTTGTTTTTTGCTTTTACGGGCTTTGCGAAACTCCTCCCTTTACTACCTTCATCTGCCAAACCTCTGGTCATACATAGTGTGATCCTGAGCAGCTTGGACTATTGCAACATGTTCCTTTGAGGAGCTCCTGACTTCTTATTGCAAAGACTGCATCGCGTCCAGGTTGTAGTAGCCAAACTGCCTCTTGATAGGCCTAGAAGATCATCCGCTTCGGAAGCACTGAAGGAACTCCATTGGCTTCCAATTATGCAAAGTATAGTTTTTAGAGCCCTTTACATATTGTCCTATGCACTTCCAGAACAGTTTCCGGAAATATGCACCGGGGAGATATCTCCACTCGTCATTAGCCAACCTTGTCTGTTTTGCCAACTTTAAGAAGTCTAGACAGGGTAGACGTGCCTTCCTAGTGAAGGCCGCCCAGCTTTGGAATCAGCTCCCTGCTTTTATTAGACAGTCGACTGATCTCCTATTTCTTCAGAAGGACTTTGAAAACCTGACTCTTTCCCTACTGATTTTTTACGTTACATCTGATTGTTGCTTTTTGATTTCCGGTTGTTTGGATTCAATGCCAGGATACCTTTTAAGGGACAGTTCCACTCTACAAATATCCTAAAGAAATAATAAAATAAAGAAATACGAGAGTGGGTTGGGAGAGATGGATTAAGGCGAAGCAAGAGGAAACTAAAGAGACTGAAAAGAGAGAGAAATATAAGCCAAAGAGGTAAACATTGCAGGGGAGGGAGCATGTGGGAAAGGGGAGAGAAGGGAGAGAAAGAGAAGGAAAAGAAACTGGATAAGAGAGTGAGACCGGGTTAATAGCTAATACACAGGCATATATAGATCAGAAGGGGCAATATAGGGCAAAGAGTATAAGAGCAGCATAGAGGTGCATTTTATTGCCATTTTGTGTTTAAATGGCCCTACTAGGCACCAGCCTTTCTCTCTTGCCCCTATCACAGCATGAGTAGGGAAGGTCTGTGTTTAGGTATAGCAAGGTCTCAGCATGTAAGATCTAAGGTTCATTGATACATTTATATGTCAATTGCAGCATGAGAATCTATGGGATTTGACAGGAGCAAGACTGCAGTATATGGCTATTCAGAGTGACAGCAGCAGGATATGACAGAAAGATCACTGGCAGCACAACAGTTGAAAATAATAGAGGTGAAAGAGAGTAACAGCAAATGTGCTGACTCATAAAAGCATAAGTGATGGTGCTAGGTGGTGTCGGCACTCACA
This sequence comes from Calotriton arnoldi, assembly GCA_963921515.1. Classification (NCBI taxonomy): domain Eukaryota; kingdom Metazoa; phylum Chordata; class Amphibia; order Caudata; family Salamandridae; genus Calotriton; species Calotriton arnoldi. Next base: position 4,966,860 of record CAWUFW010000169.1, on the reverse strand, counting down.
TATTCACTCACTAGCTTACTCTCACCTATTTATCTATTTATCTATTTAACATTTATATTGCACACAGGGGTCCAGCTTCTAGGTGCAGCGCATAGATTTGACATTTGACAGTCCGCAAACAAGCCATTTTTAAGCTATTATGCCACACGCACAGAGCACTTTATGGGAATGGCCCCATGCTGTTACTTAACAAAGTCAACTTCTATAAATCCAACCAGAATCTTAGATCAGCCACTAAGGCCTTGATATCTTGTAAAAGAATCAAAAAATCCCGGATGGGTAAAGTCTGCTTTAACTTTTTAGCTTCCACCCATTGGAATAGGCTCCCTCAGGAGCTGCATATTCAACCCGATTTGTTGACATTCAGAAAAAAATTGAAGACATGCTGTATTCTCCTTAGGTCTCTTTCAGAACCAGTAATTGACTCTGTCTAGCACCGGGACATCCCTTTGGGGATGAGTTGTGTGCTCTGTAAATTCCAAAATACAAATACAAATCAGTTTCTTATATCAGTTAAACATAGTAAACAATGCATGTTTCACAGTAGCAATATGTTTAAAGCAGGGGAGAGATTATAGGAAGTAAACAAGGGGTGTAAATAGAGAATGAGTGAGGTGTTGGTACATGCTGGCAGAGTGAGGAGGTGAATGTGAAATATTCTTGGTAAGTAGATTGATGTTATTATTTTGTAGAAACTTGGAGAGATCGTAGGGTCATGTGGTACAGCTCTCCTGGTTGTGAGAGCTTGAGAAATGGTGCAGGTTAGTTATTTAGTTATTTTATTTTCTGAAGTAGCATGTATGGCTAATTAGAGCAGCAGTTGTTTTAAGGAGTACTTGATGGATGTGAATTCATACTATGACCTGATATCTAAGGGTAGGTTGTTCGATAGTTTTTCTCTAAACACTTTCAGGGTTTTGCCTCCGAATCTTGTAAGTCTACATTTTGGGATGATCAGTTTAGGCTTATCCACATAAAGACTCATGCATCTATAGACTTATCATATAATGCACACCAGAGATCTCTCTGTTACCTGCATGACAATCATGCCTTAACTGCACTTGTTCTGTAAGTGATGAAAGTTTGCACTGTTCGGCCTTGCTGAATATGTTCTGCAAGGATGACACGTTTTCACTGCGGCGGCCTTCTGTAAGGGACAAAAGTTTGTTTTCCTACGTCCACACAGTACCTGTTCTGTAAGGAAGCAAAGCTTGCACTTCTCCCACACAATTTGTACCTCTCCTCTGAAGGGGACGCTTGCAGCTCTGTTGCCCAAGCTCTACCTGTTCTATGAGGAAGGAAAATATGTGCTGCTGATGCCCAAGATGTACCTGTTATAAAGAAGGTGCAATTCCACTGCTGTTGCTCCTTCTTATGAAAAAAACCAAAGGATGTATGGAATGCCTTGCATAACATGCCTTAAGAACTAGAGACTTCTCATAATATGAGATGTCATAAACCAAATATATACTCCTGAGGAATTTACTTGACTCTTTAAGAGTAATATACAAGCTTGTTGTCATGCTGCTGAAAAATAGAGGGTCCATTGTTTGACCCTCCTGTTTTTAATCTTGTGTATGGAGGCACCAGTAAAAACTATTCCTCTCCCATTTACTAGAGGTATGGTAGGTTAACAATGGAAAACATACATGTCGAGATAAGGGACCTAACTTCACCCAAACTAAGTCTCCCATACGTAGGAGCCTGCACTTCAAGGAGACAGTAGTACTCTCAGATACTTCCCAGTGCTAGGTGGGGAACACCCTGATTAGGTATACCACATTAGGAAAGTGACGGTTCAACATACTATGTGAGTATATGAATGAATGATAATACCATAAGAAGTTTGGCTGTTTTTTTCCAGTGGTGTTTCTACTTTATTTATATTGCAATCATTTGAGAAAAACATACAATAGTCCTTTAACTCCTCGCGCTTCCTCTAAGGTATGTTAGTTACCTGTGGTCTACCTGTACTGAGTGTGACAGAACTTTGTGCCCCTCTTCTTCCTGCTGCTGTCACCTGTCCTATGCAGACTATTTATTATAGGGAAGGTTGTGCTGCCGCTCCTACCCATGTCATACCAATGCTGTGTTTGTGAAGCTTGCTATAAACCTTTCCCCTAAACAAAGCTAAAATAGGTGGCATTGTCAATGCTTGGTTAAATATATATAATGTGAATGACGGAGTAAATCTCAAACTATGCAAGAAGAGTTTGTGTGTGAAACAAGCAGTTTTAAATGGATTATACCACTTTGTAAAATTTTAAAATATAGCTGACAAGTGTCACCATCTCATGTGTAACACCTTTGGCCAGTTCTGACTTTTTAGCCAAAATCCCTATATATAGGGAGCACATGGAGAGTGCTATTGACCACTACCTGACACTCAACATAGGATTGGTTGTGGGGGCTGAATCTCTGTGGGAGGCAATGAAGCCCACAATACGGGGTGTTGACATTTCCTTTTGTGCGGCAGCCCGCAGAGCGTGTAGGGAGTCCCTTTTACAATCTGAGGCCACTATTATAGATCTGGAAGGCCGCAGCAGGAGCGGCGGGGGCAGTCAGGTTCGTCAACAACTGTTGCTGGCACAGCAGGGCTATGCAGACCGCCTGTTGGATGAGGCCCGCCTGGCTTGGTTAGCGACCCGTAGCAGGATTTACCAGTGGGGAGATAAGTCCTGTAAGCTGCTCCACAGGCTGTGTCAGGGGATACTGTACCCCCAGGCCCTCCCTGGTATTGTAGGCCCGGACGGGGTGTCCCTTACGGATTCCTCTACAATCGCTGAAAGCTTTGCTACGTACTATGCAGAGCTGTATTCCCCCAGAGAGTGTTTACCTGAGGAAGTGATAGGCCGTTTTCTGGATGATCTTCCGCCTAAAGCTTTGTCCAGTGAGGCGAGTGCGGAGCTGGATCTTCCACTCACAGAGGAGGAGCTGAGTGCCGCCCTGGGAGACCTACACGCTGGGAAGGCCCCAGGGCCAAATGGTTTTCCGTGTGAGTTTAAAAAAAAATATCTTTTGCAGCTAGGGCCCCACTATCTTCGGGTGGTGGAGGAGGCCAGGGAGCTGGGCTGTCTGCCTCTTGATTGGAGACACGCAGAGGTGGTGGTGTTCCACAAGCCTGGCAGACCTCCTGACCAACACGCATCATATCGCCCTATCTCTCTACTGAACGTGGAGGCCAAAATCCTGGCCAAGGCTTTGGCCAACCGCCTTCGGTCCCACATCACTTCCCTGGTACATCCCGACCAGGCTGGGTGTATGCCCCAGCGGGCGACTCGGCACAATATTCGTCGAGCACATGTTGCTCTTGCGGCCATCCAGGGGTTGGGTGAACGAGCAGCGATGTTACTGGCAGATATGGATAGGGCATCTAATTCCCTCAGTTGGGTATATCTATTCGCGCTTTTATGCAGGCTGAAAATTGGACCACGCTTCCTGTCCTACCTGACATTGCTCTACACCGACCTCACCGCGTCAGTACGCGTAGCTGGCTCTATCTCCTCCACTTTTTCCATTGGCCGGGGCACCAGGCAGGGCTGCCCCTTGTCCCCATACTTGTTCGCATTGACTATGGATCCCCTGGCTGCGAATCGATGCACAAGTAACTGGCTTCGAATGGGCGCACGGACTGTCGGACCGTATTGCACTATACGCCGATGATGTGCTATTTTTTCTCACCCATTTAGATAGGACGGGGCTGAGATTGCTTCGCATCATGCAGATCTTTGGGGAGTCTTCTGGCTTATATATGAACCCCCGAAAGTCCACTCTATGGGTCCTTGGTGATACAGCGGGTCTCGGCTCCTGGGCATCGTCCGTTCAAGTGGTTTCTGGGGGGATGAAATATCTGGGAGTGTTTTTGTCGGATTCGCCTACCACATCTTTGGACAGAAATTTGGTTCCAATATGGGAATGTGTACGGGAGGAACTCAAGACGTGGTCCTATATGCCATTGTCTATATATGGCAGATCAGCCATCTTCAAGATGGTCTCCCTCCCCCGCTTATTATACCATCTGCAAAATCACCCCGACCCCGATCCCTCCCAGATGGTTCCGGCAGGTTAATGCAGCCCTGGGACAGTTTTTGTGGGCCGGTGGAGCGGCGAGAGTTGCATTACGGACGTGCTTCCAATCCACGTACTGTGGGGGGCTGGCGACCTCTGACATTTTATCATGCTATATGGCCTCGCACCTGCTTGTCCTAAATGAATGGTGGTATGGGGATATGGCCGATCCTGCCTATGCTGTCGAACGAAGGTGTATGGGGATCACTATTTGCACACTATACTATATTCTGCACCACTGCGCAACTCCCTGCCGTCAGCTACGAAGGTGGTATTCCAAATCTGTAGGCAGGCTCTACGGAGGTTGGGGTGGTGGAATAGACTGACGCGGGACACTCCCCTCTGGAACAATGGGTGATTGCCACAGTTGGCTTCTCTACCTGGGTTTCGTGGCTGGGATAGCATTGGTATCTCTACTCTGGGTGATGTAATGCGGGGGCCGGTCCTGAAGTCCTTTCAAGACCTACAGAAAGATTTCCAAATGCCGAAAACCCAATTCTATAGATATCTTTAGTTCCGGTATGCTATCTCCCCTAGCTTGGAGGGCTTAGAGTCCCTGGCTGAGTTTAGCCCGATTGAGGCGAAGGTGTTCATAGGAGATCTCCAAGATCACAAGATCTCTAAAATCTACCAATCCCTGGTTACTCATAGCTCCCCCACGCTACAGAAGCTCAGAGAGGCCTGGGAGGGTGATGTGGGCTCACTGGAGGAGGAGGACTGGACGGAGGCCCTGGCCTCCCCGCGGGGGGCTGCTATAGCTATACGTCTGCGCCTTATCCAGTTCAAGTACCTTCATCGGGTATACTTCACTAGGGTTAGATTGTGGAGGGCGGGCTTGGTGGCCTCCCCTGTGTGTCTCAGATGCGAACGGGAGGAGGGTACCCTGATGCACACGGTCTGGCACTGCCCTGCCTTGGCACGATTCTGGAGGGGGATTATGGCCTGCCTCTCAGACATGTTGGGCTGGGACCTTCCCCGCTCGCCGAAACTGGTACTCTTACATGTTATGGAAGGGGTTGGGGGCAACATATACAAACGCCATCTTATGCTGCTTGGGTTCACCCTGGCTAAGAGAGATATTGCCAGGGCATGGAGGGCACCGGCAGCGCCCTCAGTGTCCGCATGGAAGAACGGCCTGGACTTCTGCATGGGCCTGGAGATTCCCATTTTCACAGCAAGAGGGTGCCCGCTCAAACATTTTAAAATCTGGAAGCGATGGGCGGACTACCGTGGCTTGGAGTTGGAGCCCGTCTCTACGGCAGGGCCCCTGGACCCGGCTTAAATCTCCATTTTGTTGGTGCAGGTCATAGTCTTATGTGTAATGGGGGGCTACGCTTATTGAAGAAGGTGCTATTTCTGTTCATGTGCAGCTCTGGGGTGGACTTTAGTGCGATGGGGGGAGGGTTGTTGGGTTGTGGTTTCTTTGTTGGTTTTTCATCTGTATTGCTCTCCGTTTTTCCTTGATTTGCTCTTGTAAAAAGACAAAGTCATGATGATATACGTTTCTTCTGCAGACGTTTCTGGGGTACAGAGCTCTGCTGCATATGTGCAATTTGACGAATAAAATCTGTTTAAAAAAAAAAAGAAATCACTATATATGCTGGCTTTGTGAGCCCATCAAAAGCAAAAGTACAAGCTTCAAGATGCAACATGCCTTTCGATGAAAAGCCAGGGATGACTTATGTATCAGATTTCCAAGAGTCATTGACAGCCTTGTGAAATGTAAAATAAAATTTAAGGGAATGAGTGTCTTGCTTTTTTTCCGTATAAGCAATTGAGGCTTAAAAAGTCCGGCGGGTGAGAGGCTAGAGATGTCTTTTCAAGTTCATATGCAAGCATCACAGTGCTAATGGGATAATATTAATACTCCTCTGAAGCCTAAAGGGCTTGCTAAAAGACTTAGGTGCATATCTACTAAGGCTTTGCGCTAGTGCTAGTGCAATGCAGAGGAACAAAGCGGAAAGCCATGAGATTTCGATGCAAAGACTAATCTGCTAAAATAGCAAGACCAGTCTTTGCATCAAAATCTCCTACTTGAAGCATGTGAAAACAAGGGGAAATTAGTTAATTTCTCAAGGGAAACAACACAGTGCACATCCAATGCATGGGACCTTTCTCAGTGGTCTACTCATAGGAGTTGGTACTGGAAGGGTATGTCTCCAGCACAATTCCTTTGCTTGATAGTGTTATCTCAGCTCTGCACCATAGTGTTGGAAGCTGGCTCTGTATATACTATACCAAAGTAAGGTATAGTATGCACTGAGTCCAGTGGATCGCCAGAGGCTTTATGTAGGCTAAAGTAGATAATACCAAAGGCTCTCTTTTGTGCTAGCGAGCAGTTAGGCTTATCAGAGGGCTGTGTTATGCATCTGTTGTACACACTCAGGCAATAAATGATTACACACACTCAATGACTTAATCCGAGACCAATTGTCTGTAAAAATATTACTTTTTGTGTATGTTTATTACTTAGAACCAAAGTTAAATTCGTTTTGTGAAATCACAGTTTTTAAGTATAAAAAGTTGACAAGGTGCATTTTTCGAACACTTCAATGTTAGCTTATGGGAGGAAAACAATCAAGCAATTTCACAGGTAAGTGCATGACTTAAAAATCCAGTCTTCTTGTTTTAGGACCAACACTGTGCAAGGGTCAGGTAAGTGTAGAGACTGCACCACCAGCGGCACTGGGGCGGTCGGGTGCAGAGGTCAGATTCGGTCAATGGGCCCAATGTTAGTCAATGGAGACTGGGGGCACGCAAAGAGGTGCCGGTTGCAGGTAGGTAAATCGGAGTTAAGGGTCAATCTCCGGGGGTTAGGACCAGCACTGGGGGGGCCACGAGGCAGCACCAAACACACACCCTCAGCAGCACAGAGGCGGCCGGGTACAGAGTGCCAATTCAGCCTCGAGCGCCCAATGCAAAGCAATAGAGATTGAAGATCTTGAACACAGACTGCAGGCTCGGACCAGGAAGCTGGACGAAGGGAACTGGTGGCTCTGGAGGTAAATTGGAATGTTGAAGGGCATCTGGGCTCCATCGGTTGGGCTCCCTAAGGCAGGGGAGCTACGGGTGCAGGGGTGTCCTTTGAGGTCGGAAAATCCTTTACCGGATCCGGTCACAGTTAGGGGACTCATCATGCTGAGGCTGCAGGCGTCGTCTTGGAGTCCAGGAGATGTCACTCTGGGATGGACTCGAGCTCAGGGCCACTGGCGAACCTTCTTAGCACTGGTGGGCCACTTGCAATCGGGCCAGAGGCGTCTGATGCAGAGGTGGGTCCGGAGGGCTGGTTGGGCGGTTCAGCATGGCACTGGAGCGCTTCTTGAGGGTTTCTTTGTGGACAGGGCCGCTGCCCTCAGGAGTTCTTTGTCTTTAGGGAAGGCAGGCAGTCCTCCCAGGGTTGTGGAGGTCGCTGGGAATGCAGGACGATTCGCTTTTCGGAGCAGGTTTCTTCGAGGACTGCAGGCAGGCCAGTAGAACTGGGCCCAAGTCAGTTGTCGTCTGGAGGCTTCACTGCTGCACGGCTCTTTGGGCCTTCTTTTTCTTTAGGTCACCAGGAATCTAAGGATAAAGGTTCACGGGTGCCCCTAAATACTCAATTTAGGGGCGTTACAGGTACTGGCAGGTAGTAGCCAATGGGCTACATCCCTTTAGGGTGACTACACCCTTTGTATGTCCCCTTCCCTTTGGGGAGGGGGCATACCCTAATCCTATTGGCTAAAATCCTTCCATCCAACATGGAGGATTATCTAAGGAGGGGTTCACTTCAGCTTGGGACACCTTAGGGGTGGTCCTGGCTGAGAGGGGACACACCTCTCCTGCTCACTAATTTTCCCACCAACCATGCCACCAAAAGTGGGGCTTGGTCAGGGGGCGGGCCTCTCCACTAGCTGTAGAGGCCCTGGCTAGCATAACAAAGGGCAGGAAGCCTTTGAGGCTCACCACCCTGTATGCTGTTCCTTGTTCCTGCTTGGGGGTAGGTGGAATGCCCCTCCACCCAGAGCAGGCTTTGTTTCAGACCCACGAGAGCACAAGCTCCTACTTCAGGGGGTCAGAAACATGTCTGAGAGTGTCAGGCTGGTGCAGACCAGTCAGCTACACACTAGTGGTTGGATAGGTTTTCAGGGGGCACCTCTGAGGTACCCTCTGAGTGCATTTTACAATAAATCCAACACTGGCATCAGTGTGGGTTTATTATGCTGAGAAGTTTGATACCAAACTTCCTAGCATTCAGTAAAGCCATCATGAGGCTGTGGAGTTCGTTATGTCAAACTCCCAGCCCATGTACTCAATATGGCTTCATTACACTTACAATGTCTGTGAATGGACTTAGACACTATAGGGGCATATTGCTCATGCAGCTATTCCCTCACCTGCAGTGTAGTGCCTTAGGGCTGCAAGGCCTGCTAGAAGGGTGACTTACCTATGCCACAGGCAGTGTTTTCTAGGCATGGCACACAGGGATGTGTGCCATGTCGACTCTTTAGTTTTAGCTGCACCAAAACACACAGTCTGCAATGGCAGTGGGTATGTGTTTGGTGAGGGGTCACTGAGGGTGGCACAAAAAAAAGCACGTTGATGCCTCGTCAGGGGTAGTAAGCGCTTAATAAATGCAATTACAATACAATACAATACATGCTGCAGCCCTTAGAGACCTTCTCTGGTCACAAGCTATTGGTAACACTGGTACATTTTAGAAGGGGCTTATATGTGTTCCAGAGGTGTGCCAATTGTGGAAACAAAGGTACAGTTTCAGGAAAGAACACAGGCATTGGGAACCTGATTAGCAAGGACCCAGTGCACACTTAGTCAAAATGCATCAAAATCCAGCAAAACGTGGGGAGTAACCATGCAAAAAGGGGCACTTTCCTACACATGGTGCAAGGCTGTGCATCACCAAAGTCAACCTTGTTCAAGTGTCAGTGCAAGGGATAACACCAACAGCAGGCCAGACTATGTAGATATGGCCCTATGTTCTGTTCCCTCTTTTGTACAATGCAGTGCAGCACATTTAGATGCTGTGCTGTATTCTGTGAACAATTATTAAATTTCAAGCCTAATTTTCAGAAAAATGAATGCAGCAATAGCTGAATATGTCTGAAGAGTCACAAGAAGTTAACAATGTGCTGACACCCCTCTTCCTATCCCAACTTCTTGTTTGCCAACAAGCATTGGCAAAGCCAGTAGGTCTTGGCTCTATAAAGCTGAGCTTTCATAATACTTTTTGCTGTTTGGATGGGAGGTGGATGAAAGAACCGCACAAGGAAGAAGGGAAAAAATATGTAAATGAAAAAATCACGGGGAAGGACAAAAACAACAGGGAGCAGGAGAGGGGGGAGTGAAAGGTGCACATTGGGCCGAAAAAGCAGGGAGAGAGCAAGGAAACATCCACACGCATGGAGTGCTAAATTTGAAATTAAAAAGTTTCAAGTAAGCAGTGTATCAATACAACTCATTCACTCTGAATGCTGTGACACCAAAATGCTCCTTGGCGGGGCAAGCATATGACCAGGGGGGAAAGCAATTGAAGAGTAGACAACTGAGATATACAACGAAGCCATTCATTCATGAGCAAAGGACTCACCCAAAGCTGACTCTATGTATATTTAATGCATTGGAAACAATATGTGTGGCCACCAGACTGCTGAGACCTAAAGTACCAAACACATTGTATTTACAGTATAAAAGCGGACTAAAACTGTAATTACGAACTTACACAAGTCTGCTAAAAACCCTCTCACTTTGAGCACTTCCAAAGTTCAATTACACATTGGTATGTGAAAAACATACATATAGGTATATACAAAGTATAAATGGCGTCAAATATGTTCTCTGTGACTTCATCACTCTCTTTTTACGCAGCCAGAAGGCCAGTCCAGTGTGCTGCTAAAACATTCACATGACATGATGACAAACCTCATGCACCATGTTACATTTTTAATGTACCGCATGCAGTTGCCTTTGCCTTCATTTGTCAACCTTGATATCAAATTCATTACTTGTAAATAAAAATGATAGCTTTATGGGCAGAAGCTTCTAATATTTTTTATATTTAATTCCAAATCAGAAATATGCATTTGTCAATTAAGTCTGCAATGTTAAAGAGTTAAATGACTATACATTTGTTGAAGATGTTTGAAACATAGACCTACTTATTATCTAAAATAATTACTGCTTTATGTTCACATACATCAAGTAGCAGTACATGTACTTTTATGTAGATATGAATACACACATTGTATACATACATTTACTTTTGTCCACATAACAAAGACTGTAGTTCAGCTTTGATTGTAACATAAGTTGCTTTCTTTTTTCATGATGCATTTTTGGGGTGTGATAGCACGTACTCAGATGTCACTTCCTGTGACGTCCCTGCTTGGTACGTCATTGCGAATGGAATACGTAAAATAGCCCTCCCACTTGTGTTCAGTATCTCTACCCCGATTTTGTGGTCTGTTCTTTAATGGTAAGGGGTCCCTTGTGGCGAATGCTGCGGTTTAAAAGAGACTCTTTCAACGTCTCGTGATGTAAAACCATACCAGCTGAAACATACAAAAGTGTGTTGTCCTGTTTGGATGCGACACGTGACGTCTCATATACGATTAGAAATTCCAGAATTCTCAACAGAAAATCAGAACTAATGCAACTCCGCATTTCAGCATTACACCAAGAGTGGGGGCTGATAATTATTGAAATGTATGACTCTGAGCTCAAACACTTATCAACAAACTAAAACTGCAGGTGCCAAACCACCCTACAAAAGGTCAATGCTGTGCCTACAATTAAGGGAGGCCTGTGGATGCGTTATATAAACTGAAACGACACACCCGACACCCGTAGACATACAATAAGCACAGGTGAAATCTTGGCAATAAAAAGCGCGGGAGCCCTTGGCCTCACTGCAGGCGCTGAAATGTCGAAAGGAGGAGGATCCGTCTTGTGAATGTAAACGAACCATGAGCAGACCTTCACGGGCAGCAGTACTGAAGGAAACATCAACAATGTAGCATTAAGCGAGGAAGGGGTTAGCATGATTAATTACGTGCAAGGTTGTGATGCCCTGGGACTAACACAGAGGTCAATGGTGAAACAATGACGAACATCTCCAACAAGTGTCTCAGCGACAATAGCAACAAGGGTATTGTTGTCAACTTATGTAGGAGAGGCGGGCTCTTAATTTGATTTATTATAAGCTATAAGAATATTAGATGTTAGGACATCCAAAGCAATGCGGAACCTGCATTGGCAGCATACCAAACTGTTAGAACAGAAATCCATGTCCGTCTCCCTAAAACGTGATGCCCCACCCATGGTGTGTCTACCTACCCTCTGATGTACAATGTCTACCATGAGATTGAATGAGCCACTCTATGGAGAAAAGGCCATGTGAATGAATCCCATGCTTAAGCAAAGCAGATACAAAAGGTTGACAGATCATCCATCTTTGGAGCAGGCCTATCTACAGTGCCCTCACCCACTGCTCGCCTCAGAAGACCTGATTACCACCTTCACCATAGTCCCTAGAGTGGTAGGAAAGCAGGGATCAATGGTGATGCTTGAAGCTATATAGATAGTTTCTTGCAAAAATCTACTGTCAATTGGTAGGGGGAAATGTTCTATGCTGTAAGTCTCTCCCATCCTGTACAAATCTCAGGCACATTTCAAGATTCCAAGATCCCAAGATCCAGAAACATGTCCCCCAATGAGGCCAAACTCTCAGCCCTCATTAGAGGTGATTCTATCTAGCCACTGTAGAACGTCACATTTTAGGAGATAACTGCAGGCACACAACTGTATGTGGAATTGGAATCATAACCTTACGATAGACAGTAAAGACTGACCTGAGGCATCTATCGAGTATACAAATGGACTGAGCACACTAGAAGTACCTGCAACTTTTGTCTTCCTTGCCACCTACTTAAAGGTAAGAAAATTAAAAGACAGTTCTTACAGAACAGAACAGCCACTAAATATAAAAAAAACAAATCATAAAATTGAGAGTCAGCGGATTCTGCAAATTCGCCTCGCCCATCAATTATAAACCAGATTACTTTGCTAACAATAATGCTTGTTTCCATCAACATGGTGATGGTTGGAAAGGTGTGTCTTTGTGACCATGTTCGCCTGTCAACAGGATTCTAAACTTATCCCAAATATGGACGCTTTGACTCATGAATTATACTTAGCCCACTTGTCTCTTCACGTAAGTAAGCTTATTGACAAACGGTGTGTTGTGAAATTCTTTATCACATTGTTGTCCCATCCTGTGGCTTAGTTCTGAACATTCCAATGGCATTTTAAGTTTAACTGAAAATAGACGTATACTCAGTACTTAATTTGTGCCGGTGTTTGACGGTGCTTGGCACTGGCACCTTTCTGTAAACACCAGCACATATTTATCCACCACATGGTTACGCTATGTGCCTTTTTTTTCACAATTCCTCATTGGCAGTTTAGTATATTTTTTTTAAACTAGCAGATAGTTACTACTGTCACTCGCATTTGTCAGCTGTGGCAGGAGCTGGGGCGCCAGCTGCAATGGACTCCCAAGAAATATTTTGGGCCCTGGCACTTTGTTATATACAAATTAAGCACTTCATATGCACATCTTCTACCCTGTCCAGGAAATACAGCGAAGGGTGTCAAGGCATGAAGGTGTAGAAACGTAAAATGAAAAGTGCAAATCATGTGTTTCTGTCAGTTGTAGCGAGCACGAGCTCAAAAGCAGGATAGATTACTGATTAGTTATTTAGGATTCCATACAGTAAGAGTATGGTAGGCAGGCAGCCAGGAATGTATAGATTTTCAGTAAGCTGCAGAAGAAGCTTTCTGGCTATGGGCTCCTGTCCTGTGCAAAGGATTAATGTGGTGGTACTAGAAACTCCCACAAATTTCATTAAGTTTTGCACTCTTTTAAGAGTACTCAATCTATGATTTTTGCATTTTGTTGTGACAGCACGTGCACAATTAACTCGTTTAAATGCAAATAGTTGAACCCCAACAGCTGCATGGCCACCTATTTATCACCAAGACCCCATTATTGTAGCTTTCGCCATGTTTCCTTGATTACAGATAATCTGTTTGGTAAAAGTAAGCAGTTTTGTTCTTTATTTATTTTTCCTTTTGTTCCTTTTGTTCTTTTATTTTAGGTGATGTACGACCCTATGATCAGAATGTCATGAATCCATACATTTTGCAATCATCTCGCCCTAATTTATCTCATCTTACTATAGATGGTGGAAGTTTAATCAACACTCCTAAATCTGTTTTCAGGATGAATGGCTTTTTCAATACTCCTTCTAGTGGTAAGCTTCTTGTGGAAAGATTAATTGAAATTTAGTGTATTGTGCTCCTTAAGACATGTTTTGCTGGTTAGAAGCTGTAAAATAGTTTCTGCAAATAGCAAAATCTCTTCATAAAGAAGAAGAATTGGCCAATACGTCTCGGCTCTAAAACACAGAGCTATTAGCTTTGCCTATGGTTTTTTTCCCAGTCACATTCATGCACATACATCAAGACGCATGCATACCTGGCTGGCAATCTTGCAATGGGTTTTCTTTTTTAAAATCCTATTCCAAGATGGCCGTTGATGTGCATGCATACATTGTGAGGCGTAGTCAAGCATTCATCAAGATACGTGCATGCATGCATTCATCATGATGCAGGCGACCATTTTTAACTTACAGATTTAACATAGGGAATGCCCATGTTAGAATGGTACATTAAAGTGTAAAAATAAGGTGAAAACGTGTGTGTGAAGCTCAAAAAGGGAAGTGAGCGGCCCGGCAGCACTTTGCTGTTGCTCTACTTTCATTAAAAAAATATATATACATATATTAAAAATATAAAGAAATTGAACACTATGAACGGACTAATGAGCAGAACAGGGAGCAGTGCAGTTTGTGGGGGTTTAAAAAAATATTATATACATATATTAAAAATATAAAGAAATTGAACACTGGGAGCGGGCTAATGAGCAGAACAGGGAGCAGTGCAGTTTGTGGGGGTTGAAAAGAGAGCATGCAGGGGAAGAGAGCTAGAAACACATATACTCCCATGGAGTACTGAATCTACAATTAAAAAAATAGTCCTTAGCCCGCCCTCTCCCCAAAGTATGCAGTGGAACGATGCAGCTCATGCAGTGAGAATACTGTCACACCAAAATGCTCTTAGGTGGGACAAACAATCGTGAGCGCCAGCAAATCAGGAGCAGGCAACTGAGACAACACGCCCATGCAATTATGAGCAAGGAGCTGACCCAAAACCCAATCTAGGTATATGTTGTGTATTGTTAAAAAAAAAGGTTTGGCCAACAGACATCTGCAGTTGCCTGTGGTCTAGACTAAAAATGATTGTTAACCTTAAGAGAAACACTTGTGTGCAATAGCCTCCGATCCCAGAGAAATAATGATATGTATATTACAGTAAATGCACAAGTTTTTTAATCTTTGTACAAACAATAGCGTTTCTCTAATTTTTGATGTTCACTCGTCTAGTCTCTAATATTTCCTTCTTGACTTCTTAATACTACACTGTCATGCTCTTATCATATTCACTGTGTATTTTAATTTTTATGTAAAGTATATTTTTTCCTTTCTCTTTTAGTGGGAGTCTCAAAAGTGTTTGTTTGAAATGACAAGCGTTGTTATTCCTATAAATGACGGCATGCACATGGTGTTTGGGTGCTTTGCCTGTAACATCAACAGGACGGTTTTGGGGAATGATTTGCCTACCAGAGAGGAAGGATCCCTGCCCTAAATAGGCTGTACTCTTATGTCTTAACAGGATTGTACAGTATATGTAATTCTTGAATCTCACTTCGCAGAAACACTAACCAAAGTGGACAACCTCCAGCACCACTCCTGAGCTGCCCCAACTTACCTCCCTTAGATCTGATTTAAGAAAACAAGCTCATCATAATGACAAATTATTTCCTTCCAACATTATCCCCTAACTATGCACTCTCTTTAAATCTGTGATACTGCCTACCCTACCTGTTAACATTAATAGAAAGTCCTTTATTAAATATGAATCAACACCATCAATGTGGTTTTGCGACACTGTCACTGTGGATAGAAGCAAAGCAGTCTAGGAAGGTTAAAGGGACATTTAGGGAACACTGTAAAATTCTTAATGATTATTAGAACATTGGAGTGTTGGGACCTCCATTGAAGACAATGAAGTGGCTCAGGGCTAATTATGGCTGGTATAAACCTTCTGCTCCAACATTTCACGGTTTGTTTTTGCCCTTCTCTCTTTTTCATTTACAATATTCTACTCTCAGTAAATGGAATGTTCTAATAGTGTTATACCCCCTCTTCTTCGAGCTGTACTAGTTGTTTAAGACCCTCTCCCTCGTTATAGGCACTCCCCTGCAGCTCGGGCCTATAACTTGGCTTCAGGGTCTTTAACAGCCGGTATAGCCCTCGGCAGTGTGTTATGAGGCTATATTAATTGTTTTGAATTATAGTAGAGGAGAGAGAGTTCAGAAGCGGGCCATTTAAACAGAAAAGCCATCCCCGATACATAACCTTCTGTTATTGATGATATCACAAATCATGCCCCAATTGATATCATTGATAACAGCACTGAAAATGCTCAATATCCTTCACAAAGGCCCTGCACCCCTGCCTCTGCCTTCACACAGAGCTAGGATTTGCCTTTTGCTGTGCCCAGAAAGCTCTGAATGGGAGACATGACCTTCAGCCAAGCACTGTGCTCAGGACCCTTACCTCAACGGCCCACTGGGTGTCCACTAAAACCATGCTCAGAGTCTTGCTTCCCAAACCAGACAAGGAGTGGCCTGTACAGGTAAGTGCGGTGGGGTGGTAGGGCAGGGTGGGGGCGATTTCAACAGTCGACGATGAGCGAAAATTAATTATTTATTTAATTTTCCCTTGTGGTCGTCTGTCGAATCCCCCCCAACCCAGCCCCACTGCTCTTACCTGCACGGGGAGCTCCTGCCATCCACCCCTCCTGCCACACACTGGCACTGTAGGTGGAAGGTCTGATCTTTAAATGCAGTTGTACTGAAGGATTCTACTGCCAGCAGTTACTAGGAATAATTATCCTCTTAGCCATTATTTGCTCTTAGATGACTGCAGTACTACTTTCAACATACACTTGTCCTTGCCTTTAGTGCATTTAGAAACAAGGCCTGTGTTTACCCTTTCAGCAAAAAGATGTGGATAAGAACAATTGTTTGCACTTTCACTGATGTTATTCATGATTTCAATAGTGTTTTCATAAGTGATGTAACCAGTCACGGAGCTGATGATGTCATTTTAGATGTCATCTGTGATATCATGTGAAATGTCATGTCATGACTACTACTCTGGGAGAGTCCTGATTGTGTGCATAACTGGCATTTTTTCTGGTTTTGTATCATAACTTCTCTTAAAATGAAGTTGTTAAGGCTAACTTATATGTTGCTTTTATAATGAACACAATGTGAGCAAACAAATTCCTCCCCTTCAACAAAGTACTTTCAGCAAACTTCTTGCTTTTGTATTTCATATACATTGGTGCCTGTCCCCAAAACCCGCTGGGCACTGGTCACATGGTGTAGGCACACCCTGACCTATGCTGGTTGGCCTTCACTGATTTACCCAGTGACTCTGGGCGCAGGGTGTAGCCTAAGACTATGAACTGTACTCTTTCCACATCTACCTAATGCACAAGGCTTAGCCTTCTGTCACAATCACTTGGCTCAAGGTGCCTGGTGTGACCAAAGGCAATGTGCTGTGCCCAGTTTTGAAAGTTTCAGATCCTGCTGTGAAAAACACTGTGGATACAAAGAATTGTGAAATGGCACATTCTCAGCAAGTTGCTTATGCCCAGTGATGTCTGGGTGCAAATGATGCCCTTCACCCAGCCTCTAGCACCCATGGCGAGCAAGGCTTCATCTTTGGTCATGCTCATAAAACTCTGGCTACAGGGCAGGTACTATGGCCATGCTCTGGGCCAAATCCTCCAGCCAATATACCCTTCAGGGAACCAATGGCCAGATGTACGACCATTCCATTTTGCGAGTCGCAAATTACGTTGTTTTGTGATTTGCGACTCACAAAATGGAAAGTACAACAGTGTCTGAGACACTGTTTGCGATTCCCAAATGAGTCGCAAATGACCTGCCTTATTAATATTCATGAGGCAGTTCGCAATTTGCGACCCATTGGGAATGGACAGCACTCACAGGGAAGGTGGCCTACTGGGGTCAGCAGACCACTATTTCTGTGACTGCTTTTTAAATAAAGCATTTTTTTTTATATTTTTAAATGCAGTCAGGTTTCCTTAAAGGAAAACGGGATGCATTTAAAAAAGAAAAATGAAACGTTTCTGTTTCATTTTTTAAGAGCAGGCAGTGGTCCATGGGACCACTGCCTGCTCTTAAAAAATATTTTCGCTGCCCAACACAAAGGGGAAGGGGTCCCGGGGGGGCAGGGCCAGCTTTAGCACTGGTGGTGCCCTGTGCGACAATGTTTGTTGGCGCCCCCAGTGGCCACCTCTGACACGTATTCCCTCACTACCACCATTTAACAGTGCCCCTCAAGTCTCCATAACCACTCTCTCTCAGATTCATTTAGTTTTATAGTGCCACTCATGCCAGTGTAAGGTGTCAGAACACTTTACATCACACACACATTGCACAGAGACAATCAAACATGTGTAAATCAGTGTATAGGAAATGTTACATAAGACAGAGGACTACAAGGTGTAGAAGTCACATGTCATCCATACTGGTAGGCAGTATAGTTTAAGAGTTCCTGGTCTGGAAAAGCACAAATTCTGAATTTAAAACGTAACACCGTTGCTAGGGGTTCTCTTTAATAATAAGAATTGATTTCTACCCAAATCAACTCTTTTTGCAAGATTGACACTTAATAGCTCACTGTTCTATATTAGGATTTTAATTTATAAACTGCAAGTAACAAAAGAATCTCTCTGACAAAAGCAGTAACCCCCTGACCTATTTACATTATATGCACTTTGTGATCTGCATGGTACACGTTCTTTGTATCAGGCATATTAACCCTGTGCTCTACCTTATGATGAGTTAAAACTTCCACTAGACAAAACTCCAGTCTCTATCCAGCAAGAACATTAATCACAGAGTTATCTTGACATTTTTATTGATGCCTAAAAAATTGCTGGAAGCTAGGAACATGGCTGCAGGTGCTTTCAAAATGATAATATAATTGAAACATGTCGCCCCCACCCCAAGTAAGCGCCCAGTGCGTTGGCACTGGTCGCACTGCCCTAGAGCCAGCCCTGCCGAGGGGACCCCTTCCCATTTGTGACTGGCTTACCGCCTACTTGAAGTGGATGGTAACTGCGATTGTTATGCGACTGCATTTGCGGTCGCAAAACAATTGTACATAACAGTGCGACTCGCTATTAGGAAGGGACGCCCTTAGCATGCCCCTAGTAGTGACTCACAAACCCTATTTTGCGAGTCAGTAATAGGTTACCGACTCGCAAAATAGGGTTTGTACATACCACACACCTTTTTAGCGGTGGCAAATGGGCCAATTTCCCATTTGTGACTGCTAAAAAGGGTCGTACATCTGGCCCCAATTGTATGTTTTTATTAATCTCCATAAACCAGTTCATGGACCAAGGCAACAATCACAAACCTTTTCTTGAACCCCACCACCTTAGAATAACTTGCCGGTTTGCAAACCGGGTCTTTTGTGTATCACAATTTTAGAGGGCAAAGGGTTTCGCAAAAAAGGTGTTTTTTTACCAATATCCGGCGTGTCTTTGCGCACCTTGGGCTAGTAATGTACTCCCATTACCCCACAGGTCTCCCCCATATTATTTTATGGAGCAGAACTCACAAACTCCTGAGCCATGTACCACTCACGATGGCCTCCATAGCCAAATATCTCAAGCTTTCTCAGCCATTCTGGTTAAGGGGTTCACTAACTGCAGAGTATCCAATGGAAAACACAGCTTTTAGCCATTTCGTTTTGACATTCCAATTCCAATGTAATACACAAGCTAAATACAATTCCAAGTGAGCTTGAGGTTGGTGAGCAGAGCACAGGGCATGGTTAAACGGCTTGACATGCACCCAAGGTCACTTGAGTACAGCTGAAGCTCATACTCGACAGTATCTGGTTTGGGGTGATTGGATATGACCTGCTTTCACAGCCCACCAACATGGCCAAAGGCCAAGCCTAGTGGATTCTGGACTAGGAGGACTGGGCACAGGGCAAAGCCAAATGCCAAACCCTGCTGCCAGATCCAACTGGATGTGGCTGAAGACCCTACCTAGTAAGTTCTTGGGCATGGGTACAGATGCACAGTTCTTGCCCTATCCACAAAGACTATGGGCCGAGGGGACGGCTGTTGCGCATGGCCTAATACCACAGTTTGCTTTGAGATCTAACTGGGCATGGCATTCAGCTGGACCCTGAGGCTAAGAGGACAAGGTAGCTGAGTACAGCTGATGGTCTGTGGTCATACCCTTTCCCCACAGCCCACTGAGTATAGATAATCACCTTGGTCAGTGCATTAGGAGGAAAAGGGTACAGTCATATTACTGCCAAATGTTTCCTTGAGGGAAATCATGGTTTTCTATTATAATCCATAATTAGGCGATATTATAAAATATAACAATGGCACTAAAACTTTATGAGCTAAAATTTAAAACCACTGAAATTAATCATTTATGGTGAGCTACACAATGGTATATCCCCTCCGCCCACCGTTGCACTGCTCATGAACTCTCACATGATGTCACAAACAACATCATGACATATCCCATAGAAGGTGTATTTGGATCAGAGTCAAAAGGCACGTAGCCGGAACACCCAGAAAGGGTATAAGTTAAGTGCCTGAAATAACACATACCTTCTCGAACATCACACTTTTTGGACTGATGTATTTATGAACTAGTAGCTATTTCATGACATTAACAGCCTTTAAAACAGGGGATGTGATAGTCAAATTGATACTATAAGAATGCTTTTGTTACTTGCAGTTGTATGCCTTTCGTATTTAATGATGTACCCTATTTATTACATAGCCCCTATAACTTTTGTGCTTTTTCTGTTCTAAGCGCCGGTTGTACTTTCAAGAAGAAAACAAATTCTCGACACCAACGAAAGTAAACGAAGGGCTCTTTTAGATCAAAGGAGGCATACTGGAGGCTCATCAGCATGGAGACCCAACCTGCACCCACAGGTACATGCAGAGTACACATGCATTGCCACATTTCTTTCTAATGATTGCAAGAAATCAATTTATATCGGATTGATAAATTGCTTATACCAGTTCAATATTTTTGTTAGATTTATTACAAGTAGGTATTGCCACGGATGGCTGCACCATGCAGCAAATATCTATTTTGCTGTGTTCATTATGCGTGCTAAATCAGTCAATGGACCAAGTTTAAAGAGAATGTGTGCTGCACAGATTCACCTAGGTTGAGTATGATGTGCAAGTACTGAATACGTAAAATTGACCAGTGCATTATCAGGAGTAATACTATTTGTTCGGCGCATATAATAATCCAAAGTACATCAATAAGGTTCACTCCTTTTATTTCAAATATAGAACTCTTATGTATAAACTACATATTCTTGTCATTAAATTATAGATTCATTCTGGCATAAAACAGGAAGCAAATATCCATAGTTACAACATAAAAGATAACTTTGGGTCTGATATAGATCTTGGCGGGACTGCTATCGTCCCGCCGTGGCGGCGGCAGTTCCAAGTACTCCGTGAAGATGACGGCGGTCCACCCGCCGTATTTAGATGTTGTGGCAATGAACAGTTTCCCTCAGCGGTCTTGTCTGCTGGCTAACAGTACTCCAGAGCCGATTTAGATGTTCCTGTTGTGCTGGCGGTGTGCTGGCGGCAGAGTCCTGACGGAGTGATGCCATATTGGTGTGGAGACAAGTAAGTACTACTCATCATTATCCTACTACACATATATGTTGTGAATGTATCATAATGTATATGTAGGTAATGTGTAATGCCCTTTTTTTACATATAGCATTGCACACCAACTACATACACACACTATTGAATGTACACCCACAGGCACTACAAGCACAACACCCACAACCACCGCCACCAAAAAATATTTATTATGTATCAATACAGTTGTGCTCAAGTTGTAAGATGAACACTTATGCATGAAATATAAAAAATTCTTGTCATTAAATTATACATTCATTCTGGCATTAAAACCGGTAGAAAATATCCATTGTTTCTTAATAAACATCAATTGATAAGTTGTGTGTGGATAAGTTGATTGTATGTAGAGTTCAAAGTGGTTTCCCAGGTACTCTCAGTCTTGGTAAGAAGAGAGCATGGACCAAAAGTGATTCTTAGTTCTAATCAGGATGGAGGTGGAAGCTTCAAGGGAATCGTCCTTGTGGCTCGAACTACAGTTTATCTGATGGGGTCAAACTCTTGGTGAAATTCCTAGCAGTAATGCTCCCAGTTATTATGTATGTGCACTGGATCGATACGGACGCCCTGGAGAACATTCCTTCTACATTTTCTTAAGCTATTATACCCCAGTTGACATGCGTTTGGTCTACAAGCAATTTGTACTATTCCGGTTACCCATCCTCTTCTAAACACATATGTGGTAATTGGGAGTATTACTGCTAGGAATTTCACCAAGAGTTTGACCCCATCAGATAAACTGTAGTTTGAGCCGCAAGGACAATTCCTATTGAAGCTTCCGCCTCTATCCTGACTAAAACTAAGAATCACTCTTGATCCATTCTCACCTCTTCTTACCCAGATTGAGAGTACCTGGAAAACCACTTTTAACTCTACATACAATCAACTTATTCACACACAACTTATCAATTGATGTTTATTGGGAAACGATGGATATTTTCCTACTTGTTTTAATGCCAGAATGAATGTATAATTTAATGACAAGAATATACAGTTTATAAATAAGAGTTCTATATTTCAAATAAAAGAAGTGAATCTTCCTGATGTGCTTTGGATTATTCTATGCACCCAACAAATATTGCTACTATTGTCTAAATTTATATGCCAGATAGGGCAACTGGCTTCTGTTGTGGCAGCTAGAAGAGGGCCTGCTCATCTTATTGTCGTATATCTCTACTGCTAGCATTATCGAGAGGTTGGGAGGACACAGTGCTTCATTGGAGCTGGTGGTTGCGGGTGGCTACCATTAGCACTCACTTTTAGGTCTCGCCTAAGGCAGCACATGTGCTGTCTCTTGCAAGACATAATATTAGCTTAAAGTGGGCTTGGAGCTCATTGGATACTATTAATTGGCTTCATTGTCACTCTCATTTACTCGCTTTGTATTTGTCAGCTTCGTGGGCTTTCCTTCCTCTTCTGGAGTTTTTCCCCACCAACAACATGGACCCATTACTTGAGTTCTTCCATTGCTCCCTTTTTAAGCACTACTTATTTTCTGTTTGGTTAAGAACTCAACAAGAGCTTTCGAGCTGTGTCCCTCATGTACTGCATGTTCCTCTATCTCACCAGTGTGTTTCTCCCTTAACCCCCTCTCCCACAGTTGCCATTTTTGCTTACTCCCTGCCCGCCCACCTTCTTTTGCCAACCTTGCTTCCCCATCCCTCCTTTGTTGTCTCTACGCTTCCCTAGCGACATCCATCGACCCTCCTTTGTCCATGTGCTTCCCCATTGTTGTCTCTAGCTTCCACCCGCATCCTTCTCTACCATCCGCCCTCCATGTTGCCTCGTCGCCTGCTTGCTCCCCACCCTCAAGGCACTCCCCTGTTTGTTTGTTTAAAAAAAAAAAAAGAAAAACGCTTTAGCACTTATATCGAAAAAAGCCCAGCAAGACTAAAAATCATAGCCAAATCCAATAGGTCTCATACACCAGGCCAATAGGTCTCATAGGTAAGGTCTATTGACATTTCCAGTGCTTGTTGGGGACTTGCATTTATTTTTTCTCCTCAGACTTTGACCCAGAGCAAGAGAAAGAAAAACACAGAAGGGGGAAGAAGAATGATAGAAAGAATAGAAACGGTGACAAAGAGAGAAAGCAGGAACTTGCAAGAGTGACAAAAAAGCAGGGAGTGTCTGTTGGCGGATAAAAGAGGCATGAGGTGGAATCAAGACTATGCAGCCTTGGTATTCAGCAAACCAACATTGACTAGCGAAGGCTGGGGGCTTCTATGCAAAACTGTGGGCCCCTGCATTTATTCTTTTACAAATTAAGCACTGGCAGGACACGTGTGTTACATAGACCCCCTAAAGAATATTCAGTGGGTGGGCAATCAATCGCTCAGACTCTGCATATTAATGGCAGGGCTGGAGGTCAAGCTGGGGACAGTAAGGGCCCGATTTTGATCATAGCGGATGGCCCGTTGTTCTGCCAGGGCGACGGAGTAAACTACTCCGTCGCCCTGGTGGAGGAACCTCCCGCCAGATTTATAAATGAGTGCTTAGCTGGCAGTGATTTATAAAGCACTGACAGGAACTGTCACGGTGGTTCTTGTCAATGCATTTTCTGTTTGGTACAGAGATCCGTCAGTGGGACAGAGCCCTGTACCAAATAGGGTCCTTTTTTATTTTCAAAAAGAAGATCCTGAAACTGGATTTTCTTTTTGAAAATAAAAAAATGCTATGCTCCCCTTCCTATTGGAGTCCTCTCCCATGGCGAGGGGAGCATTTAGTAGTTTTCACTGCCTCTTACCGTCACAGGTTACCTGGCAGTGACAGACAGTGAAAACTGACCTGTCATTCCCCCCATCTAAATTAGGTGAGTGGAATGATAGATCAGCCTCCATTACTCCGCAGGGCAATCAGAAGGGATATTTCATGGCAGAGATGAAGTAGTCTCCGCCGTGATTAACCCTAAGGTTCACCTGCATTTAAATTTAGCGGGCACACCATAATCTTGACAGTATGTCCATCACCGTTGGAACTGAGGATACATACCTCCAAGATATAAATCACTCCCTAAGTCTCTTTTGAAGGCAGTGTGCGTCTGAAATCTTCAGGTCTGGACAGTAGCTGAGATTATTTATTTTACCCCATTCAAGGTGGTAACAAAATAAACTGGGAATACATTATCCTTGCTGCTCATACTGGGCAGACAGCCACACGATCAGATTGACACGTGTTATTAATGCTTCCACTTGCACTTAGACATTGGTGAAGTAAAAACTGCATGTGAGGGTATGTGGTGCCAGTGCATTCCCTTGTGAATCAGCCAGGCCCTACCTTTGTCCCACGCTTTGGTCCGAAAAACACCCATTTTTCCGCAAAGCAGAAATCGGCATACTCAAGGATTTGCATTACTGTGCTTTAGATAGTGTCTGGTTTGCACATCTGGGCAAAATTCATATTTGCAACAGCTACACCAATAGTTCTACTACAGATATTTATATATTGCTTTGTAGTGACCAGAAGGCAATGTGTAGTGTTTTATACAACTACCTCATCAAAAAATAAATAAATACATAAAATTATAGTCTATCATGTGCCAAGTGGCGCATAGGTAGAACTCAAGTTAGCTCAAGTAAATGAGTCATAAGAGGGCTGTATAGAGCACATACATACAGTTGATCACGTTTTTTAAGCTCGCACAGGGACTCTGACACACAGGGCCTACCTCATCCATCATACAGTGAGTGTACTGGGTTGATGTCTGTGGGCACTGGTCCGTGGTCTAGCTTAAACATAGCATGGACATACATGATCGCCCAAACAACGCTAGTATCCACTTACAACCAGGCAGCACTCTGATCTTGCACCATCTGGTAAACAATGTGAGAGCTCCTGGTTAACACACACCTTCATGATAATAGCTTTGCTTTTTGAGTCACAATGTATCTGTTCAGTGAGATTTGCACATGTGACACATTTAAGCTGGGGCTCTAAATTGATGTGCTAGTGACTTGCGCTACTACAGAAACTCTGCTGATGGGTGGCCCACACTAGAAAGATGCACACTTGCAAGATGCACAAAAACAGGGCGTTTAAAGGAGTTATAATGACACACGTTGTTAGTGAAACATGTGGTGCACATTCTAACATTGTGAGGCCCATAGCAGAAAACGGGCAGAAGAACTCCTACAAATGTTGTCTTCTGGGCACTCTGACATCTCTTTGAGAGCATGCAGTCACATTTTCGATTGCCAGTCAAAATTAGTTAAAAGTACTCGTCCATGGAGTAGGTGGGGGAGCAGCGCAGGCTACTGCAAAGAAGTTTCCACTCAGAGACGGTATGCAGTAATCCTGTCACTGGCCTCTTCTGGCAGTCTCACAACTCTTCTGAGGTGGAAGATGAAAGCTTCCAGTTGATTGGCCAGTCTTGAGAAGGCCATTTAATGAGTTCAAGATGTCTTGTTGTCCTGTATCCTCATTAGCCAGTGAACAAATTTAAGTCCTCAAGAAGGTGAAATAAATTTACTGGTGAAATAAATGTAAGACACCTCACAGTCTCCAAGCCCAACTTCCTGTAACCAGCGGATAACCACCAAGCCCCAGCATGTTTCTTTCCTCATGAATGTACATGGGAAGAGCAGCAACAATTAAATTACAGTGCTGGTTGCTTTTGAGTTGTTTAATGGTCACAAGCCCAATAGTTCTGAGCGTCATGGCTGGGTGAGTCAAGCTCTTAGAGTCCCTGATAACATTGACTCTGTGAAGCAGTGAGTTATCAACCTGTGCCGAAGAACCGCTGTAGTGATTACAAGGTGATACCAAAGGGGATGATGGACGGAGCGCTTGAGCTAATCAAACACTCACCCCCAGTCAACTGATCTGGGTTTAATCCATCATCATTCTTTAGCTCACTCCACCACCCCAGTTCAGACATGGCCATATGCAAATCAGTCTGACCCTGTGCCTCATGGGAACAGTCCAGCCCGAACTGCCAAGCCATGTCTTCCCTGGAATGATGATGGATTAAACCCAGATCAGTTGACTGGGGGTGAGTGTTTGATTAGCTCAAACGCTCCGTCCATCATCCCCTTTGGTATCGCTTTGTTCGCCCTAAGTTGGCAGGGTATGCCCAGACGTGGGTCCCTTGCTCACTTTGCCACTGGATTCAAGCTAGCCTGGCTGATGACGGCTGAATATCCAGAAACCGGTCCCAGGATGCTTGTTTCCGGTCCAGGGAAGACATGGCTTGGCAGTTCGGGCTGGACTGTTCCCATGAGGCACAGGGTCAGACTGATTTGCATATGGCCATGTCTGAACTGGGGTGGTGGAGTGAGCTAAAGAATGATGATGGATTAAACCCAGATCAGTTGACTGGGGGTGAGTGTTTGATTAGCTCAAACGCTCCGTCCATCATCCTCTTTGGTATCGCTTTGTTTGCCCTAAGTTGGCAGGGTATGCCCAGACGTGGGTCCCTTGCTCACTTTGCCACTGGATTCAAGCTAACCTGGCTGATGACGGCTGAATAGCCAGAAACCGGTCCCAGGATACTTGTTTCCGGTCCAGGGAAGACATGGCTTGGCAGTTCGGGCTGGACTGTTCCCATGAGGCACAGGGTCAGACTGATTTGCATATGGCCATGTCTGAACTGGGGTGATGGAGTGAGCTAAAGAATGATGATGGATTAAACCCAGATCAGTTGACTGGGGGTGAGTGTTTGATTAGCTCAAACGCTCCGTCCATCAACCCCTTTGGTATCGCTTTGTTCGCCCTAAGTTGGCAGGGTATGCCCAGACGTGGGTCCCTTGCTCACTTTGCCACTGGATTCAAGCTAGCCTGGCTGATGACGGCTGAATAGCCAGAAACCGGTCCCAGGATGCTTGTTTCCGGTCCAGGGAAGACATGGCTTGGCAGTTCGGGCTGGACTGTTCTCATGAGGCACAGGGACAGACTGATTTGCATATGGCCATGTCTGAACTGGGGTGGTGAAGTGAGCTAAAGAATGATGATGGATTAAACCCAGATCAGTTGGCTGGGGGTGAGTGTTTGATTAGCTCAAACGCTCCGTCCATCATCCCCTTTGGGTTCGTTTTGTTCGCCCTAAGTTGGCAGGGTATGCCCAGACGTGGGTCCCTTGCTCACTTTGCCACTGGATTCAAGCTAGCCAGGCTGATGACGGCTGAATAGCCAGAAACCGGTCCCAGGATGCTTGTTTCCGGTCCAGGGAAGACATGGCTTGGCAGTTCGGGCTGGACTGTTCCCATGAGGCACAGCGTCAGACTGATTTGCATATGGCCATGTCTGAACTGGGGTGGTGGAGTGAGCTAAAGAATGATGATGGATTAAACCCAGATCAGTTGACTGGGGGTGAGTGTTTGATTAGCTCAAACGCTCGGTCCATCATCCCCTTTGGTATCGCTTTGTTTGTCCTAAGTTGGCAGGGTATGCCCAGACGTGGGTCCCTTGCTCACTTTGCCACTGGATTGAAGCTAGCCTGGCTGATGACGGCTGAATAGCCAGAAACCGGTCCCAGGATGCTTGTTTCTGGTCCAGGGAAGACATGGCTTGGCAGTTCGGGCTGGACTGTTCCCATGAGGCACAGGGTCAGACTGATTTGCATATGGCCATGTCTGAACTGGGGTGGTGGAGTGAGCTAAAGAATGATGATGGATTAAACCCAGATCAGTTGACTGGGGGTGAGTGTTTGATTAGCTCAAACGCTCCGTCCATCATCCCCTTTGGTATCGCTGTGATTACAAGGTGGTCAGGAAAACTGATGTGGTACAAAGGCATCTTGTGAGCACAGGACTGCATGAAATGGTGAGGCAGGACATTTCCAACTTCTCAGATCCGTTACTGGTTTAGTGATCTATGAGGAATGCAGTATGACAGTGCTTAATTTGTAAAAACCTAAGTGCCAGGGCCCTCATCAGGAGGCTACTGCAGCTTGCATCATGCATTGCCTCTCTCAGTGCTGCCAATAAAATTACCAAAACAATTACTAACCCTCACATTCCTACAAGTGTGACAATTCAGACTATTCCAGGCACCCAAAACTGTAACTATGCCTTGGGTGACCGGTATTAGTTATTTCTAATGGATATTGAATTAATAGACAACTGTTGTTGCGCTCACCTCTAAATTAGAAAACAACGCCACCTCGTGGCAGACTGACATAAGGGCCAATGCCAACAATTAAGTGCTGTTGCCGAGCACCGGAAACCACCGGCTCATTTTTAGCACTGATGTATGTAAGTTTGATGAGAGAGGTTGGAATCTCAACTGCATTAAGGTTACCATTGGGTGGACTGGTTTTCAGTGAAGTGCTGGGAGCCATTAATGAAGACGCAGTGTTAATATTAGTGAAGATGGTTTAATTTGAGGAGAGTTTGTGATGCCGAACAAACCTTCAAGTAGGGGCAAAAGGAGATCAGAGCAGTGAGGAGAGTGACGTGATGCCGAACAAACCTTCAAGTAGGGGCAAAAGGAGATCAGAGCAGTATGCTAAATTTTATTCATTGAGGTTGACTTTTCTAGAGAAATATTTACTTCGTTGGTTCTTGTTTTCCTTCTGTATTTCAGGGTTTTAAAGTGTCAATGTGTGGGATGACTTGAGAGGGTTTTAGAAGTGGTTTTCAAATAGTTGGAAAAGCTTTATGACCTGTCAAAATACTGGGTCCGGAGTGAGTGATTGGATTGTTAAGAAAGCCATTAGACAGGCACTCTGGGAATGATGTGACTGCCATCTCCAGCTTCAGGCGGGTCATTCCACTGTGTGACTTAAGTAATATTTCTTGCAATAATTTCCAGTATCTGCACATCTTTTCAGATTGTGAAAGCCTTAAAGAGTGGATTAGGGGATGTCCTGCAAGAACTGTTTAAAAATAGTGTCCCTCTAATGCATTCTTAGACAGAATGGGCCAGTAACATTTGCCAGAGATTCACAGGTTGTTCTAGGGCAACAAGTGTAACAAGAGTAATGCAAAATTCCTGAAATTACACAAATTAATCCGGAGTAATTGACATTTTGCACAGGAATAATCTAGGCCTTGGCCATATTTGAATTACTCCAGCATAATTTGTGTAATTTTCAGTAATTTTTCATTACACTGCTTATGCGAAATTCCTGAAATTATGCCATTACACCACTTCACATTATTACGTACCGTTCGTAGTAAAAAGTTATCACGAATGGCACATTCGAGTTAACGATTTACCGTCAATGAAGGGGAACTACAAAACGCCAACGGCTGTTGTGCACAGTGCTTTTACTTCAATGCATCCTCACACCAAAAATGAACGCGAGGATGCATTTTGTGTTAAAAATATAGCGCGAAATTACGGATTTGCATTTCACCAATTTTGCCAACTAAAGAGGAATACAGAAGGGAAATACAATAGCCACAAAGGAAAAGAGTAAAGTGGAATATAGAAAAACTAATAAACATTGTGAGAATGTAGATAAAGAATGTCAACCAATGTCAACAGTGGCAATGAAAAATGGGCAACACATGCTCACGATGAGTAGAACTTGACAAGCTGACTGAAAGAAGTGTGCACAAAAAACACTAAAGCAAGGCATTCCAAATGGAAATGAGCGTACACAACTACACCAAAACAGGTTGGGGGTCAACTGCGTCCCAGCATAACTCTAAATACAAAAATACCCCAAAGTAGGTTGGGCAGTGGCTTAGCTGAAAGCGAATGAAGCTCAGCACCGCCACCTAAAATGAGGAGTCAGTGAATCAACGCCTCTTACCATCCTTAGAAGTAATGTTAATAACTTTCCTTAGCGCTTCACCCCGTACTTCTGCCTTTTCTAAGAACTGTAAATACTAATTTTACTCTAACCCATTTAACCCAATTTAATGGTGCTCAGTACACCTCCTCCTCCCCTTCTGGGTCAAAGTCGTTGTGGGAAAGATTTTTCCCGTCCTCGCAGTCACTTGCACCCCTGGTATTTGTAATTTCCAAGGTGGAGAAAGCCAATTTCAGATCATTCTTAATGTCTCATATTATCCATTTTCAGCTGCCCGGAGTGTGCTCTGTTAAACACTGTTCTGGGCTGTAGTTCTGGGTGCAGGTGTCTCCCTTAAGGTTTGCTGTTAGCTTGTTCAGTTACTTATCTAATGATGACTACTGTGTACAGAAATAATGTGTATGATAAGCAAAGCGTATCAATGGGGATTGGACTGTAAACGAAAAATAATGCAATTGATATACAGCACCATTGAGAAATTGAAAGTCCTGAATAGACTCCAGGAGTGAGCAAAATTCTATCTACTGTTAATTCTCGTATCTACTAGATCCCAACCTAAGGAAATATTCTTAGTAAATGGAAATGTAGTGGATTCTAACCAAAGTGAAATATATATTTTGGACTGAAAGAAGAAATATACAAGCACGTGAACACCATAGACTATAATACTGGAACCCTTTGGAAGTAATTGATGAACCTATATGACAACTGTTAGAAATGGGGGTCTCTAGTTGGCAGAGGAAGGTGCCTTTGTCCAAATAGGGACTCTTGCTTCTAGTCAGGGTAAGGGGGATACACACTTTAGATAACCCCTGCTCACCCCCTTGGTAGCTTGACACGAGCAGACAGGCTTATCCCAAAGGCAATTTGTAAAGTATTTGTACCAACACTCACAGTAACACAATGATAACACCACAAATGGACACCACACCGGTTTAGAAAAATAAAGTATCTTTATCTAAACTTAACAAGACCAAAACAACAAAAATCCAACATACAAGTATTAAGAAAAATGACTTTAAAAAGGTTTCAGCAACTGAGCCCATCTAAAACTATGGATGCGTGATTTCTTGCAAAGTACCATTCGTTGCGACAAAATTCACCAAAACAAACAGCCACAGTGATGGGAAGCGTCGAAAAACAAAGAGATGCATCGATTCCTGAGACCTTGGTGGATGCGATGCGACAGTTCACTGGACACAGGGGAGCGGTGCGTCTGGTCCGGTCTGTAGGGGGAAGCGATGCGTCGATTCTGAGATGACTCCGATCTGCGGGTAATGCGTCTGGGAATACTTGCTGCACAGGGACGATGCGTGGAAATCTAGGATGCGGCGGTGCGTCGATTTCTTCAGCCGCGATCCCTCAATGCGTCGATTCTAGCAGCGGCGCAGCAGTGCGGGGAGATTCTTCTCGCACCACGGCGTTGAGTAAGAAAAACTGTCGCAAGAAGAGCGATGCGTCGATTTTCTTGTTGTTGCGTTGCTTTCTAGCTCCCAGCAGCAGAAACAACCTCCAGAGGCCCCACACAGTCACAGGCACTCCTGGCAGGTCAGAACTCCCAGCAAGGAAGTTCAGGGGAGCCGAGGGTGAAGTCTTTGTGTTCCTGAGTCTTCAAAACAGGAGGCAAGCTCTACTCAAGCCCTTGGAGACTTGCCTCAAGCAGGTGACACAGCACACAGCAAAGTCCTTCTCCTTTCCTTGGCAGAAACAGCAACTGCCGGCCAACCCCAGACACACAACATTGGCAGTACTTCTCCTCAGTTTCTCCAGCTCTTCTCCTTGGCAAAGGTTCCTCTTGATTCCAGAAGTAGTCTAAAGTTCAGGGGTTTTGGGTCTGATACTTATACCCCAAAATGTCTTTGTTCTCTTTGTGCAAGGGGCTCTGAGCCCAGTTCAAACCAGTTCTGGGGGGCACTCGGCAAGTGCACAACAACATCCATTGTCAGTGTGAGCCTTGGCTCCAGACACACCACAGGGGGGCTGAGCCTGCATTGTGGAAGGCAGGCACAGCCCTATTCAGGTACAGGTGCTACTCCTCCCACCACTCCAAATGCAGATCAGGCCTATTCAACCTAGTGCTGACTCATTCAGGAAAGGTAGGACACACATCAACCCCCTCCCCCCCGTGGCTGTCTGAGAGAATGCACCTCCCCAGCCCCTGTCACTCCAAAACCAGACAGTCAATACACAAACAGGCAGAGGCACACAGAATGGTTAAACAAGAAAATGCCTACTTTCTAAAAGTGGCATTTTCAAACACACAATTTAAAAACCATCTTCAGTAAAAGATGTGTTATTAAATTCTGAGTTCAGAGAGCCTAAACTTTATTTTTCTATCTTATCCCTATGGGAAGATATGCTTGTAAAATGTTACAAAGCATTCCCCATTCTGTCCTATGGAGCAAGATAGCCTGGCTGTATTTCCCTATCAGGACATGTCACACACACCAGTACATGTCCTACCTTTCACATACACTGCACCCTGCCCACAGGGGTACCTTGGGCCTACCTTAGGGGTGACTGACATGTAAGAAAAGGGAAGGTTAGGGCTTGGCAAATGGGTGCAATTACCAAGTCGACATGGCTGTTAACAACTGTGCACAGACACTGCAGTGGCAGGTCTGAGTTACCGTTTCAGAACTACTCATGTGGGTGGCACAATCAGTGCTGCAGGCCCACTAGTAGTATTTGATTTACCAGCCCCGGCACACTCAGTGCACTTTACTAGGGACTGACCAGTAAATCAAATATGCCAATCAGGGAGAACCAATCATAATAACAATTTACACAGAGAGCATATGCACTTTAGCACTGATCAGCAGTGGTAAAGTGCCCAGAGTCCTAAAACCAACAACAACAGGTCAGGAAAAAATAGGACGAAGAAGCAAAAAGTTTGGGGATAACCCTGCAAAAAGGGCCAAGTCCAACATAACCCCCTTCCAGCCTAAAGCCAGGGTAGACCAATCCATACCTCGATGGGCTTCTCTACTTGGGGCGATAGAACATGGAACCTGGCCCGCAACAGAAGGTGTCTATTCCCGATCTACGCTTTCCTGAACCTAGTTGGATCCCTCTATCCATACTCTGAGGGCCCACTAAGCTAACCCAGGGGGAACCCTTCTCCTCACCTGTGGACCCCATCTGTGCAGCGCCTAAACTTACTTTGCTCACAGATGTGTCCCAACAGGCAGACAGTACCAACATGGCTAACACAGTGGTGTGGCCCAGTCCATCCCTGGGGGGTGACTCCTGTCCCCTCCCAGGGGCAACTCTGTCCACCAGGACAGCAAGCCACAGAGGCCACTGACAGCTGTCAGTGATGAGAGCCAGGCCCCAGGCCTTTCATGGTTCTCCAACCTTTGTGGCGTCAGAGAGTAAGGGGCAGTAGCTCCAGTTGCCGGGCACCCTTTGTCCACTCTCCCTCCTGTCAGGTCAGGGATGACATCCTGAAACTGATCCACCAGCCTAGGGTCTTTACCCGGAGGCTGGACTTGGACTGGGGGGGCTCTCCCACACCCGGTCTTCCTCCCTGGGGTTCTGCACCCTCCCACCTGGAGCAGTACCCCCTTCCAGAATTGTCAGTGCACCTGAGGCAGGTGTCCTGCACAATTTGCCCACCAGTTCAGGGGTGCTATCCTGCAACTGGTACACCAGCCCAGGGTCTGTACCCTGAGGCTGGACACAGGACTGGGGTGGGCTCTCCCACACCCGGTCCTCCTCCCTGGGGCTCTGCACCCTCCCACCTGGAGTGGTACCCCCAGAAGACAAACTGGTAGGAGCACTGTTAGCAGTCCCCCCTTCCTCCGGGTCAGGGGGGACACCCTGAACCTGGTCCTCCAACCCAGGATCTGTACCCTTAGGCTGGACCTGTGCCTGGCAACCCAGGACTTCCGGAAGAGTACACCTACCTCCCCCCCCAAGGGAAACACACTCCTCATGAGTTGTGCGAGAGCCCGCCTGGTGCAGGTCTCCAGCCTCATGTCCATCTGACAGAGCATGAAGACCCCCCAGGCCAGAAGTTGCCTCACCAGGGTCAGTCCTGGGGTGCTTTGACCTCAGAGCTGGCAACCCTTGACCCACTGGTCCTTCCACTGGGGAGTTCGTCCCCCCTCACCTTTTTCTCTGGACTCATGCACCCTCCCCACTGGAGCGGTGCTGCCAGACACCAGAACTGGTAGGATGATTGTTACAGCAGTCCCCCCCAGTTCACCTGATACATTGTGATCTCCCTCAGGGGATGGCCTCTCGGCACAGACAAGGCCCCCCTCCTGGTGTTCACTCCATGAACCAACCAGGCCCTGGCACTGGGTTTCAGGCACCTTGGGACACAGCCCACTCCCATTCCTTCTCCTCTGAGACAGGACGTGAGACCCTACACCCCTCCCACTACACTGGGACCTATCTGGGCTACCACCTACCTCCCCTACCTCACTTGGTTGGGGAAATCCTGAGCCACCCCCCTCAGGATCACTCCCAAAAGCTTCTACAGACCCTCTGGAATCCACCAAAAGTTCTGCCTCCAGTGCAAGCTCCCTGGGGTCAGAGAACTCACACTCCACCAGCTGTTGGCATAGCTCTAGAAAACAGGGACTTAAAATATGCTCTCCAACAATTGAATCACACAGCCCCACACATGTGTTAACCAAGCTACCCTTTGCCTCACCATTCAGTGCCTCACACAAGTACCCCACACCACT
The DNA here is from genome assembly GCA_963921515.1 of Calotriton arnoldi. NCBI lineage: Eukaryota > Metazoa > Chordata > Amphibia > Caudata > Salamandridae > Calotriton > Calotriton arnoldi. Next base: position 4,932,468 of record CAWUFW010000169.1, on the reverse strand, counting down.
CTCCTGAGATTGGCAAGACAGTGTCTGACTGTCTTTGTCACTCAACCCACACTCTTCTGGGCGGTCTCCACATTCACACACCAAGGCTTCTACCATGGGGTAACCCCTCTCTTGCACCTCTCATCTAGAGTCAGTAGAGTGTCCCTCCCACAACTAGGAATATGAACCCCTGTGCCAGTTCCCCAATCCACCTTAGGGACACTGTGTACCACTGGAGCTACCTCATAACCCTGAACCCCTTGGTGTATGTCAACCCCCTCCTTCAAGTCAGGCGCCACATCTCTGGGTGTGTGTACTACTCTCTCAGCACTAGACACTACATTTTTGCTGCCACCATCTGAGCTGGACTCCACCTCCAACCCTGCTAAGCTTACCTCATGAGCTAAACACTTTTCCTTTTTCTTGGCTAAGACACTCATGGCCTCAAGCCTTCTGAGCACCTCATCAAGCTCTCTCATTCTCAGTTCATGTGCCAAGATCAATTTCTTCTCTTCCAAGGCATAAGCGTTCCTGCTCTCCTCTGCCTTTATCCTCATGACCTCTAACTCATGATCTCTGGCACTTTCCCTATCCTCCAAATCCTCTGGAGAAACATTCCTGGAAGACTGATTGCTGCCAGGCCTAAAGGCTGCTCTCCCAACAGGCAAATCCTGGGATCTGAAATGACCTTCTGGCACACCCCCATCCACATCTGCATCATCTGTCTCTCCAGCTTCTTTGGCCTCCCACCAGGACCCTAAGGCCTTCTGTAGCTCCTCTTTTCTAAAGTGGCTCTTCATGGGACAACCAAAGCTTTTGCAGAATTGCCTGAGTTGCTCTACCTTGTAACTGCTTAACAATTCAAAGTCAAACTCCAAATCTGCAACCTCACTTGCTGCTTTACCATTCCGAGACATGATGCGTGGATAACTCAAGGGTAAGATCAAAAATAGAACCAAACATAAAACACAGGATGTGGTTGCGTAGTGGTCTGCACTAAACTAGTGATGTACACCAATCAATGTGGGTGAAGTACAAATACAGGTTCAAATCCTCACCGCTGACCACCAATGTTAGAAATGGGGGTCTCTAGTTGGCAGAGGTAGGTACCTTTGTCCAAATAGGGACCCTTGCTTCTAGTCAGGGTAAGGGATACACACTTTAGATAACCTCTGCTCACCCCCTTGGTAGCTTGGCACGAGCAGAGAGGCTTATCCCAAAGGCAATGTGTAAAGTATTTGTACCAATTCTCACAGTAACACAGTGATAACACCACAAATGGACACCACACCGGTTTAGAAAAATAAAGTATCTTTATCTAAACTTAACAAGACCAAAACAACAAAAATCCAACATACAAGTATTAAGAAAAATGACTTTAAAAAGGTTTTAGCAACTGAGCCCATAGAAAACTATGGATGCGTGATTTCTTGCAAAGTACCTGTCGTTGCGACAAAATTCACCAAGCCAAACAGCCACAGTGATGGGAAGCGTCGAAAAACAAAGAGATGCGTCGATTCCTGAGACCTTGGTGGATGCGATGCGACAGTTCCGCTGGACACAGGGGAGCGGTGCGTTGGGTCCGGTCTGTAGGGGGAAGCGATGCATCGATTCTGAGACGACTCCGATCCACGAGTGATGCGTCGGGGAAAACTTGCTGCACAGGGACGATGCGTGGAAATCCGGGATGCGGCGGCGGCGATGCATCGATTTCTTCAGCCTCGATCCCTCGATGCGTCGATTCTTGCAGCGGCGACAGGCGCTAAGTCGGTTTCAGCAGCGGCGCAGCAGTGCGGGGAGATTCTTCTCGCACCACGGCGTTGCGTTGGAAAAACTGTTGCAAGAAGAGCAATGCGTCGATTTTCTTGTTGTTGCGTTGCTTTCTAGCTCCCAGCAGCAGAAACAACCTCCAGAGGCCCCACACAGTCACAGGCACTCCTGGCAGGTCAGAACTCCCAGCCAGGAAGTTCAGGGGAGCTGGGGGTGAAGTCTTTGTGTTCCTGAGTCTTCAAAACAGGACGCAAGCTCTGCTCAAGCCCTTGGAGACTTTCCTCAAGCAGGGGACACAGCACACAGCAAAGTCCTTCTCCTTTCCTTGGCAGAAACAGCAACTGCAGGCCAACCCCAGACACACAGCAAGGGCAGTACTTCTCCTCAGTTTCTCCTGCTTTTCTCCTTGGCAAAGGTTCCTCTTGATTCCAGAAGTAGTCTAAAGTTCAGGGGTTTTGGGTCTGATACTTATACCGCAAAATGTCTTTGTTCTCTTTGTGCAAGGGGCTCTGAGCCCAGTTCAAACCAGTTCTGGGGGGCACTCTGCAAGTGCACAACAACATCCATTGTTAGTGTGAGCCTTGGCTCCAGACACACCACAGGGGGGCGGAGCCAGCATTGTGGAAGGCAGGCACAGCCCTATTCAGGTACAGGTGCTACTCCTCCCACCACTCCAAATGCAGATCAGGCCTATTCAACCTAGTGCTGACTCATTCAGGAAATGCAGGACACACATCACCCCCCCCCCCCAGTGGCTGTCTGAGAGAATGCACCTCCCCAGCCCCTGTCACTCCAAAACCAGACAGTCAATACACAAACAGGCAGAGGCACCCAGGATGGTTAAACAAGAAAATGCCTACTTTCTAAAAGTGGCATTTTCAAACACACAATTTAAAAACCATCTTCAGTAAAAGATGTGTTATTAAATTCTGAGTTCAGAGAGCCTAAACTTTATTTTTCTCTCTTATCCTTATGGGAAGATATGCTTGTAAAATGTTACACAGCATTCCCCATTCTGTCCTATGGAGCAAGATAGCCTTTCAATAGTGAAAAACGAAATTGGCTGTATTTCCCTATCAGGACATGTCACACACACCAGTACATGTCCTACCTTTCACATACACTGCACCCTGCCCACATGGGTACCTTTGGCCTACCTTAGGGGTGACTGACATGTAAGAAAAGGGAAGGTTAGGGCTTGGCAAGTGGGTGCACTTGCCAAGTCGACATGGCAGTTAACAACTGTGCACAGACACTGCAGTGGCAGGTCTGAGTTACAGTTTCAGAACTACTCATGTGGGTGGCACAATCAGTGCTGCAGGCCCACTAGTAGTATTTGATTTACCAGCCCCGGCACACTCAGTGCACTTTACTAGGGACTGACCAGTAAATCAAATATGCCAATCAGGGAGAACCAATCATAATAACAATTTACACAGAGAGCATATGCACTTTAGCACTGATCAGCAGTGGTAAAGTGCCCAGAGACCTAAAATCAACAACAACAGGTCAGGAACAAATAGGAGGAAGAAGCATAAAGTTTGGGGATAACCCTGCAAAAAGGGCCAAGTCCAACAACAACATATGGTACAAATATCTGTAAAGCTTGCAGGCAAACCAATTAATAAAGTGGCATATATTTAACCATATAGAGAGAGTATGTTTTTCAAATCAATAATTAATGCTCTTTTACAGGACGGTATCACAGTAATTGACTTTATTCCCCTAATTTAGCATGAGTTGGGTTTAATAATAGGAATGAGTGAGAGCTAACCCTCCTTTACTGGTATACTAAAAGACAAATACATCTTGTCTAGTTTTGGTACAGAGACTTTAATTCGTTTGATTTCTAGATAAACACTGACAACTATTCCTTCCTCCCAGCGAGATAATTCAGCAGTTTCAGCAGATGGTGTCACTCTCTATAAATCATCTACTCTAGCCAGCCAGGTCCGTTCTAGAGCTGCTGCATCCTGTATTTTTAGGTCTTGCCTGAGACAGCACATGCACTGCCACTACAAGATCTATTGTTGTTTAAAAAACTATTAATCTAAAAAGGGCGTAGGACCCACCCATTACTTACCATTGGCTTACTTCCTCATCACTCTCATTTCTTTGGATTTTATTTGTCAGCGATGCCGATTGGTTTCTTTTTGCCGGTCGCACTAGATGGCTCAGGGCTTTGGGCAGGTTTATGTTTCAAATTGTTAGATAGACCACCACCACCGCCGTCGCTACCGCTGCCCACCGACCAATGATGACGACCAACACCGACCACCACCACCGACCACCTATTGTGAAGCACTCCATGGGGGTGCATGTTTCCAGCTGTGTCTCTTGTACGCTTTTCCCCCACTTCTGGGCACCACTGCACTCCTCGTTGCTGTCTTGTCCTTCTGCTGTAATTCCCCTGCCCCCACCTTCATCTCTCTCTGCCTGCCTGCCTTTGGTGTTGCTGCAACCCGTCCAAACCACTTTCCAGTTATAATTTTATCAAAACAAAGGTGCTTTTTCACTACTGTGTTTTATTTGTTTTGTTTTTTAACTGTAGCATTTCATCTCCTTTCTGCAACCAGTAAATAGAATAAAAACATGTAGGGCACAACAGACTGTGAGCGATGCATTCACATAGGCCGAGAACACACTTTAAGGCTTCTGCTGAAGGCTGGCAGAAGCCATCGGCACCACACAGACAATGCAATAAGGGGGGGTTGCTATGGCATCATGTCCAGTCTTCCTTCCGACATCCTACGGTCAGCGCTTATACAAACAAGAATTGGCAAAGCAAATAGATCCCGCCTATCAGAGAACTACTGGCTTTGTCAAAGTTTTTTAGTAATGTTATACAGCTGAAAGAAATAAGGGCAGATGTATCAAGATAGCAATTCCCTAATCGCGAATCACAAGGATTCGCAATTAGGGAGTCGCAAAATGCAATGTATGAAGGTGTATAGTACACCTTTTGCGATTCCTAGGGGGTCGCAAATGACCTACCTCATGAATATTAATGAGGTAGGTCGCAATTTGCAACCCCCTAGGCATCGCAAAAATCACGGAGATGGTGGCCTACTGAGATCAGCAGACCACCATGTCCGTGATTGCTTTTAAATAAAGCAATCGTTTTTTTTTGTAAAGCAGCCCGTTTTCCTTAAAGGAAAACGAGATGCTTTACAAAACGAAAAATGAAAAGTTTTCTTTTCATTTTTTAAGAGCAGGCAGTGGTCCGTGGGACCACTGCCTGCTCTTAAAAATGGTTTTACAAACATTCACAAAGGGGAAGGGGGCCCTTGGGGATCCCTTCCCATTTGCGAATGGGTTACCACCTATTTGAAGTAGGTGGTAAAATGCGAATGTTTTGCCACCGCAAATGCGGTCACAAAACATTCATACATACCAATGCCATTCGGTATTAGGAAGGGATGCCCTAAACACGCCTCTTCCTAATACCGAATCGCAAACTTAGGTTTGCTACATCGGAAAAGCTATTTTTGCGTTCGCAAATGGGCAGATTCGCAACGCAAAAAGGCTTGATACATCTGGCCCTAAAAGTGGTATGACGCTTTTTGAGCAGAGCTTTAGATGTTGGGGTGTTAATACCATCCTTTATAACACATTTTCAATGATTCCCTTTAGGTTCCCTCTTTGGAATCTGAACCTTGTTCTGCTTTTCCTCGTGTGGGCCTTTTCGAGTCCTGCCTTTCCATGTGTGGCCCTTTTCAAGTCTATACTTTCTTGTCTTTGATTCTTACATGGTATTGCTTCTCGTGTCAGTGAGAGTGGTAAGCAAGACCCTCATCCAATGATTTACTGTGTTTTTAATGCTGGGCTACACTGAAGGCTTTTGTTTTTGCCAAGCATAATTTCTAAGTTCCATTTATCTCAAGTAGTATATTTGCCAGCTTTCTTTCGTGGGTTGCTGTGTTTTTTCTTTTTTCACTTCTGAGACTCCAGTCTGGAGGTAGCCTGCCTGCAGTAGTGCCAAAAGCCACCAGAGATGGTGAGCTTGCCCGCAAAAAAAGCAGGGATGCTGGTCAGTATGGCTTTGTAAATGATGCAGCTGGTTTGGAACATGGTACGGGTCGGACAGGGGATCCAATAGATTTCCATCAGGATTTGGGTGATGTGATCATGTTTTTACATCCTTAGATGAGACGTGCTATGGTGTGTAGGATATCTTTAAGAGGTGCCAGTGTGGAATCTGTCTGGGAGGCCACGGAGCAGGGCATTACCACCATCCAGCTGCAAGAGTACAAGAGTTTAAACAGCAGTTCTGAAATTGCTTTCTGGAAGAAACTGCTCTTCATTCTCTTTAGAAGGGAGAGGTGCTAGTAGGCTATCTTTGTTTTTCTGCCAATATGTTTTTTAAAGTTGAGGTTGGTATCCGAGATAAATCCAAGTGACTTGACTTTTGGTGAAAGTTGGGGTTCGAATATGATGAGTTTCATGTCATTGAGCCAGATGTGTTGCTTGTTGTTCTTGGCAAGTAACAGGAATTCTGTCTTGATTGGGTTGATCTTCAGATAGGCGCTGGACATCAGGGTCAGAGATAAGTTGCAGGCAGTGATTGAGGCATTGAATGTCTGGATCAGAGGAGACTTTCAGGTACAGTTTTTTATCTTTGTAATATTGTAAATTGTAATGCTTGTATCTGGAAGCAAAAATGCAGGGGGCTCAATGTAGAGGTCGAAGACGACAGGAAATAGTATGAAACCCTAGGGAACTCCACAGGTGATAGGGATAGTTTGGAACCTTGAGGTGGCTATGTGAACAAGCTGGTGTTAAATGGAAATGTAGGATGAGAGCCAGTGAACAGCATTGCCAGTGAGTCCCATTCAAGACTTCAATGTGTGGATGAGAGTTGGATGGTTCACTCTGTCGAAGGCAGCTGAGAGGTCCAGCAATATCAGGAGGGAGGAGTCATCTTCATCTGTGGTCAGGAGGGTGTCATCCATGATGTGTAAGTATAAGGTCTCCATGCTGCAGCATGAAGTAAATGCATCAAGCTTTGTTTCGGAATATCTGGAAATGGCCATCCTGATGGCATTCAATCCCATTCGAAAAGAGGCAGAGCTGCAAGCCCTGTCCTCCTGAAAAAAATTCCAATAATTCACTTCCAAATGGGTTCCTAGGCACATATTCACTCCTATTGCACAGAAGTAGTTGTGAGAGCCGAATCGCAGTCTGTCATATCTATACTTAAGGTCTTCCTATTATACACTATTCATCATATACATCACTTCTGCATGAGTTTGTCTTCTTTCAAAGATTGCCATGTGATTGGGTCTCATAAGGAATCTGCTGTAACGAGTATCCTTTAGAATGACAAGTTACTTACCTGTAATAATGTACTTTCTGGTGGATACACAGATTCCAGCAGAATCCTTATTGCCCTCCCACCACTCCTCCCAGATTTTTTGATTAGGCTAGGTTTTACGTTTTACTTGTGGCTTGGCTCTGCTATCCTGTATCATTAGCCTCCGTGCATTTTGGGGAAAATTTGGTCAAACTGATGTCGCCATTGACTGTTGCACCCTAGATAGGACCAGCGATGTCGCTAGCTGTATAGTCTTCCTGTTCCATGTCTGGATTGCACAATCCTACCTTGCATTGCTGACCAGATATTGCTATAAAAATAAATTCCAGATCCAGCCTGGCATCTGGGAAAATGTCAAAGTATCTGTCAAAAAGTGTCTATCAGAAGCATGTTTTTGAAGGTAAGCAACTTATTTTCCAAAATCCTACAATGAGGGCTGTGCCTTTTGTTGTTCCCATGGCTGATTTTAGCAGAATAACTTTGTCTTTGACTTGTAAATTGTGCTCTCATGTTTGCTAAAAGTGGTCTTTCAACTTTAAATATATTATCCCTAATCAAAATGTTTCAATGACTACACCCTTAGAGTATGCAAGGTCTGATGCTGAAACACTTTGGTGCTTTAGTGTCGAAAGAACTCTGCTGCAGGGAAAAATCTAGTGGATCAATAGTTGGATGATTTGGGGAATCTTTCACGAAAGACTGTTTACAAAAATAAGAGTACAGTGTGCTGCTTTCTGTTGAACGCCTTATGGGACGTCTCCAATTACTGTAGGATTCTGACTGACAGTAGGACAGATGCAACATTTAGGAGGACAACCCTTGATAATGTAGTTCTTTAAGATGCATATATTCTCCAACCAACCTCTGCACTCTTCAGTGTGTACATCCTTGGCATGCTTTTCTGATATAACAAATAGTTGGAACTTGTTTGAGAATTCATCTGAAACGGATTATGACGTCTTTTCTGCATGCAATAGAAGATCCCTGAAAAGTTCTCCTTGGCCAGACGACAATCTGCCAGATCTAGACGTACATTCCCCACCCAAAGTCAGAACATTCTGTGCCTTCTCCCCCACACTATGTTGTTTTTCAGGCCTCGCAGAGCACTAGCCAAAAGCTTCACCCTGCACGTCCCTTGGAGGGGTTGGTGGGAGAGTGGGTGGGGCGGGGCGGGGCGGGGGCGTTGGTCATATTGTCTCACGTTGTGTAATGGGAACACACCTACGTGTTGTACATTTTCTGATTTCCCCCAAGCAAATCAATAAACGGATTCGGTGATACAGGAAGGATTTTGAGGACCATCTGTAACACCAAAGTGTGGGCCTCTAAGCAAGCTGCATGAAGAGAGCAGGGCTCGAGTTCTGTGTAGCATGACGTGTCTTGGAAGGGAAAGTCTCACCCAGCAGGATTTCTGTTCATACACAGTATGCGCTATAACCTCTGTCACTGTATTTGCAACTTCAACAGCTGAAGGTTAACACTTGGCACTGGCATGTTTTTACCTGTTTGATAATTGTTGACATCCTTACTTTGTTACAGTGTAGGTGTGTATGTTTGTGTGCCCTCCACATAAAGTGGCACGTTTCTTCTCATTTTGAATTATGGGTTTGTTGAAACTTGCAGAACTTCCAATATAGTTGGTGAGACAGACCTAGAGGGTTTTCCGACCTATATCTATTGCTATAAATACCTGAATGGTAAATAAAATCGAGTTTAAGGGAGTACCAAAGTGACTAAACCCAAATTCACAGTGAGAAACTGTAAAGTCGTCATTTTGGTAATGTTTCTTAACTTCTCGACACCTTCTTTTGGCATAATTTTTTCTACAAAAGAATCAGATCGAAAACAATGCTGTTAACATATGCATTCTTTTATATTTACAGAGCTCGGCGCACAATATTCAGATAAATCCTTTCCAATATGCATTTGAGCCCGGAAAAAATATGAATGGTCTTTCTGATGCCGAAGGTATGGTTTCCTTTCATAATAGATGGCAGGTCTGAGTAAGATGACCGTGACACAATTTTTAGCTGCCGTGCTTAAAATTTGTATTTTCAAAAACCGCATGCAAACACAGTGGCGGCTCCTCCGCAATGACGGAGGAGCGTCGTCCCACTGCCTGGCTCAGAGCCAGCAAATGTAAAATTAAACTACGCTCTCGCATCATTTTATTTCACATTTGCCAGCTCTGCCAGTGGTGTTGGGAGGTGCGAGGCTTAGGCATGGGAGTAGGGAGGAGGACTGGTACGTGCACTCCACTCCCTAAGTGGGCATATGTGTTTTGGCCAGCCATCTCAGGCGACCAAAACACACATGCGCACTTAGGGTTTCTTCAGCCCGGCTGCATTGAGCAGCCAGGCTGGAGAAACCCCGCAGACTCCCTAGTTTGAGCAGGGCGTCTTCCCTGCCTGCTCAGACCAATCCCCACGCTGCTCTGCAGCATGGGAATTGGATGGGAGTCTAGGTCCCTGGGGCTGCTGGGACCCAGGAAGACGAGAGGCAGCGAATGCGACGCTGGAAGTGGCCGGCCGCGGCGGCACAAGGTAAGTTTTATATTTTTTTAAATATTGTAATCCTCCCGCGGGATGACTCCCACGTGACCCCATCTGCCCCACTACCCTTTGCTTATGGCAGCCGCCGCTGTGCAAACAAAGTTAACTAAAAGAGGCTATAAGAGGTTTTTTTTTAATGGGCTGTTTCTGCTTTTTGTGAGCACAATCGTTATAAGAATATTGCAAGCTCCTCTTTTTATGTTTCAAAGTAAAACATTTTTTTTATATCTCTAAGTATTAAAAATACTTACATTTCATTTAAGTTTTAAATCTACTTCTGATCTTAGTCTTTGTTCTCTCCTGCTGAATAGTGGGTCTAATATCGCGAGAGAACACATGAAGATTTTTGTAGTCTCATAAAACATACCTAACCCTCTAACCAATAATCAGCAAGACTAGAACAGGAGGAAAGTCCTTCTCCTACCCCGCAGCCAAAGCCTGGAACACCCTCCCCCTCCACCTCTGGCAATCTCCCACATTGCCCCAGTTCAGGAAGGACCTCAAGACCTGACTTTTCGGGTAACCCCCAGCACTCAAGGAGCTGCCCCTTCCTCCCCTCCCCCCCAGCGCCTTGAGACACTCATGGGTGAGTAGTTGCGCTTTACCAGCCCTGATTGATTGATAATAGTCACGTATAAATCCAATTTCCACTCGGTTTACTAAGCGTAAGCATTTTGAAATTCTGGTGCGTATTTAAAGTTGATAATCTGCAAATTTAATTGCATGTTTATTCCAAGTTTTATTGAGATACAATGGTTTGAATCTTTTAAACTAGATGTGTTCAATGTGGGTTAAAAGGGCTGGACCCATGTCAAATGTTCATGATAACTATCACATATGTAAATAACTTGTAGGTACATTTATCTTATGAGCATATCCTAAAAATCTGATATGTTTTTGGCCCTTTTGGTCACCCTGTCCTAAACATTTTAGAATCTGGCCCTTTGGGGTTTGAAAGGTTCTCACAGCTTCAATTAAGTGCCCCTTTTGATGAGGATTCAAATTAGACACATGGCGCTGTGACCATGTATAACTGCCCAACAAATGAGATTCAGTTTCTCTCTGGATAACCTCTTGTCACTAATTCTTTAAAATAAAATACAATAGGGAGTCTGCCAGTTGGCCATCATGTTTCTCGAGGTTTGTCACTGCTTGCAGGGGCTGTTAATCAGGACTATGGCATTTCATTGATTGCTACAATGTCCCATGTGTGTTCCCGTTAGGTTTTGTGACCGGGCACATATAAGTTCATTTGTTAGGTTAGAGCCATTATGTGTTTTTTGATGCATTTACTTTGCTGACGCAATTACATTTGAATTGCTGGATCATTTCTGTTTTTGTTTGGGTAGCACCTGCTCTTTGGACACCTTAGCCTCTCAGAAAGACACAGTGCCCAACCCTTGTACATTCGTTTGTTTTACTCTGCTGTCATGACACCATTGTTAGATTTACAGCATTTTTGTTCACAAGGTCAAGGCGTACGCACATAGGCTAACTTAAAGATGTAACAAAAACACAGACCGTTTGTCAAAAGTACCTACTATTCAGTATTTTGTCGGGAAAGTCTTAAATTCACTACTGACAGCACAAGCTTTGTTGTATGACTCCTTTCCATAACACTCTTCTTTAAGGGTACGGCTTAACCTTGCTAATGAAGACTGTTCAGCAGAGAAGTCCTAATCCCAACTTCCATTTCTATGTAACCCAAGATGTTCCTTCATTATGGGATTTTCTTAGTAGGACAGCTGAAGACAACACTCACAGTTACCCTGCTATTGTCAAACATTTCCCATATCAAAATGCCTGATCGCTTGGCTATGAGAATGAAGTAAACATGATACAGCCTCTGGTACCTATCCTCATTGGTTGCCTATGTTTTTGTTTTCCTAAAATGTTTTGATTTGTGATAATGTAGTGGAATTGACCCTATTGTTAAATATATTGACATCAAATACTTTAGATGAGCTTGGAATTTTTTTAATCTATTAAATGTTTTTCTGTAAAATGTTTTTTTTCTTACAATCAAAAACAAGCTGACATAGATTCCTGCCTTACTCTACCCTCTTCCTAGTCACATTCTTCTAGCTCCCTGGGACACGTTTTGGGCGCTGATTTTTAGGTCGAGCATTAGCGGCAGCGCGCATGCGCTGCTCGCTCTGCTAGGCATGCAGTAGTAGAGTATGGGGAGACAAGCTGCCCTCACTCTCTGCTCATATTTTTCATTGGGTTCTGTCTTTGTCCTTCGTAAATTCTGTCTTCTGATTGATTATGAGGCATGTAAGTCCCGCCTTGTTATGGCCATGTCGTCATTTGTACCCTCCCATGGCTATTGGCCCCTTTACTTCGAGTGTTACACTGTACGGTGCGTGTTATTTAGAGCACTATTTTTCCCCCTCCCGCACTCCAGTTGTCCTTGCCTTCTCGCCCCTCCCCTGCCCATGCCTTCTTCCCCCTCCCCCGCACTCCCGTTGTCCCTGCCTTCTCACACCCCCCGCCCGCACTCCCGCTGTCCGTGCCTTCTCGCCCCTCTGACTCCCCCGCCCGTCCACCCTCCTGTTTGCAATGCAATAGGTCTCGCGTAAATGCGAGTCCTATTGCATTGCAAATGCTTGTTTAGCAAGGGCTTTGAAATTCGGCTACGAGGGAGCAAGGATTTCAATTCAAGAGAAATGACTCAAACTCTCGTATTAGTCATAAGAGCTGACAGCCATTCAAGCTGTGTTTGTGAAAATACAATGCGATACCCTTGAGCTCACGTTCTTAAGCCCAATAAAGACGTCTTTCAACGCTCGCTGAATTACCATGCTGCGCATGGCTTTAAACCGTGGCCGACTTCAGACTTATCGGATCTCCTGTGTGTCCTCTGGCAGAGAATGCCTGCCATTTTATGCGCAGTGGGGTTTTTCTTCGCTCTTAATATAAGCGTGTCTTTAGCAGCAATTTAGTTATTTTATCTTTAAAAGGCGCAGCTCATTAGGCGTCATTTCCCGCACTACGAAACGTTTTAACATCGAAATGTCGTTGTTAGAACTGGGGATCTCTAGTTGGCTGAGGCAGTTACCTTAGTCCAAATAGGGACCCTTGCTTCTAGTCAGAGAAAGGAGGGACACCCTCGTTGATAACCCCTGCTCACCCCCTGGTAGCTTGGCACGAGCAGCCAGGCTTATCTTCAAGGCAATGTGTAAAGTATTTGCAACCACACTCCCAGTGACACAGTGATAACACCACAAATGGACACCACACTGATGTATGAAAATAGCGGTATCTTTATCAAGCAGAAAAATACGGTAAGACCAAACGATAAAAATCCAACATATGCGTATTCGTAATATTTCACTTTGCCGGTTATTAGGCCAACAAACACTTGTAGGTTCTTGCGGTATTAATGAGCAGTTCACGATGTTCAAATGCAGTCCTAATGCAATGCTATGCAGTTCGTCCTGCAGTTCGTATTATCAGACTAATGCAGTTCGTAATGCAAAATTAATGCAATCCTCAATGCAAGTAATCAGGCAGTTCGTAATGCAAGAATAATGCAATCCTCAATGCACATAATCAGGCAGTTCGTAATGCAAGAATAATGCAATCCTCAATGCAAGAAATCAGGCAGTTCGTAATGCAAGTATAACGCACTCCTTAATGCAAGTAATAAGGCAGTTCGTAATGCAAGAATAATGCAATCCTCAATGCACGTAATCAGGCAGTTCGTAATGCAAGAATAATGCAATCCTCAATGCAAGTAATCAGGCAGTTCGTAATGCAAGTATAACGCACTCCTTAATGCAAGTAATAAGGCAGTTCGTAATGCAAGAATAATACAATCCCTAATGCACATAATAAGGCAGTTCGTAATGCAGGAATAATACCAGGCCAATCGACGCGATTAGCGCTGGCACCACTAGGCCCCAACCACAGACAACAGTCCTGAACTTCCGAGGGCGGCCCCGGTGCTGCCGGGCAGGTCCGGGCTGCTCGAGGACTCAGCGCATCTAACGCGATGCAGCGGGAGAGAGACGGGAGCACTCCGGTACTCCTCCTGCACCTCCCCAGGCCACACACGCTTGCGGCTCCCGACTGGAGTACAAGTCTTACCTGGGGGATGCGCTGCCTCGCTCTCTCTCTCTCCCCGCTCGTCGGACGTCCTGCTGGGCGCACCCGATGACGACGCAGCTCCGATGCAAGGCGACGCTGTAGCCGGACAGGTTACGGCGCTGCCTTCTCCGTTGCTGACGATCTTGGGCAGATTCCTCTTGCGAACAACGATCACGATTACCTCACGACTTCCTTAGCTTTACGAAATCCTTCAGCACGTTGCGGCTCGGGCCGGCGGCGGCGATCTTGATCCGCAGCCTCAGTTACGATGACGGCTCGGGCCACAAACAGCTACACAGCAGCGTGGACGATGATTCACTCTGCGGGGGCACTGCAGTCACGGGGCACTTTCCAACCAGTACCACGGACCCCACGGCAGTCTCAGGCTGCACACGCACACGCACAAAGCGTCGCTGAGACTCGGGTTGGGTTTCGGGCAACAAAGTCCCGGGGCAATGCTTACAAAAGTCTCAGGCTGCCAAAAAGCACACGCACACAGCGTCGCTGAGACACACTTGGAAACTTTGATGTTCCTGAGTTTCCACAACAGGGAGCCAGCTCTCCTCGGGCCCTTGGAGACAAGTAACTTCGGGACACAGCACACAGCAAAGTCCGTTCAAGCAGGGGGACACAGCACACAGCAAAGTCCCTTAGCCTCTCCTTAGTTAAATCAGCAAACTGCAGGCCAGCCCCAGAACACACAGCAAGGGTCAGTCCTTCTCTTCAGTCTCTTCAGCTGTTCTTCCTTGGCAGAGGTTCCTCTTGACCACGAAGTAGTTTCAATCCTTTTCAGTCTTGATCAGTCCAACGTTCAGGGGCTTCAGCTCTCATAGTTATACCCCTAAATGTCTTTGAAGTCTTTGTGTTCAGGGGGCACTGACCCCTGTCCAAACCAGTTCTGGGTGTCTTCCTACCAGCGGCACCTTCTTCCTTTGATAGTGGGGGTCTGGTTCCTCAATCACTCAGCAGGAAGGGGAGCCATTCTTTTATGGCAGCAGCCCAGGCCTCTTCACCTCCAGGGGGCTACTCCTCCCCCCTACACTCCAGATGCAGGTCAGCCTGTTGCTGTCTCACCTACTCCTCCCCTGGGTCAAGACATTTCCCAGATCCTATCACATTCAAATCCAGACAGTCAATCCACAACCAGGCAGAGACACACAGAATTGTTAGAACAAAAAAACCAGCCACTTTAAAAGTGTGGTTTCTAAACACACAATTCAAAAACCACCTTCACAAAAAGATGTGTTATTAAATTGTGAGTTCAGGCACACTAAACTTCACCTCTCCATCTTAAGCCTATGGGAAGAGGGGCTGGAAACATATTACACAGCCTTCCCCATTCTGTCCTATGGGCAAGATGGCCTTGCAACAGTGAAAAACGAAATGGAGAGTATTTCACTGTTAGGACATGGTACACATTTCAGTACATGTCCTACCTTTCACAGACACTGCACCCTGCCCAGGGGGGTACCTTGGGCCTACTATAGGGGTGTCTGATGTGCATGGAAAGAGAAGGGTAAGGACTGGCAAGTGGGTGCACTTGTCAGGACAACATGGCAGTTAGCAAACTGCGCGCAGGCACTGCAGTGGCAGGCCTGAGTTCTCTCTTTAGGGCTACTTGTGTGGGTGGCACAATTAGTGCTGCAGGCCCACCAGTAGCATTTGCATTACCAGCCCTGGCACACATAGTGCACTTTACTAGGGACTTTACTAGTAAGGCAAACATTCCAATTATGGACAACCAATTACCATAACACTTTATACAGAGAGCATATGCACTTTAGCACTGATCAGCAGTAGTAAAGTGCCCAGAGTCCTAAAACCAACAAAAACAGGTCAGAAACAAAACAGGAGGAAGGCAAAACGTTCAGGGATGACCCTGCAAAAAGGGCCAAGTCCAACAGTCGTGCACAGAGGCAGTAAATTAGCGTTCAGAAATACATAAGTGGCCCAGAGAATCATTTTACCCCAGGTGGGGTGCAGCTGTGCGATCGTAACCCGCATTGAATGGAGAGAAACCCCTTCTGTCGGCATGGGTCAACTTGACATATTTTCCATACATCTCTCTGAAGAGGCTTTAACCCGATTTGTGGCGTCTCTGGCATTTTAATATTGGGATGAGTCTGTGTTGAGGTAGCAGCTTTAGAATTCTGAAGGTGAACTTGGCTCAAAAGTGAATAGCTGACGGATTACAGTCCCATCCAAGCTGTTCTTGCACTGTTACAGTGCAGAGTAAATCGTATTAACATCGTCTATCTGGGTCTACGCCATGCCAAAAGCTCTTTGAATCCTGCGCCACGAACAGCCAATCCCCTTCATGATGCCACGTACCCCACGAGCATGGCGTGTCTCCATTTAAAATAAGTCTGCGCATTAGCAGCTTCTTGAACAGATCTTCTTTCACTGTTACCGAAAATAGATAGACCCCCCAAATTCAGAAGAAGGCAGGCTGTTCGTCCATTGTTTTCTTTGACCCCAAGTAGTACTCATGGCTTTCCCATTCTACCTGGGTTTAAGGACGGGTATACATGTCTGTGGTTACATCTGCTATAGGGACCATTTATGATGGTAATCTTCTATAGGATCGCTTTACTTTCTGAGGACCCTTCTCTTTTCAGTTATATTGTCATGTTATTAATAAAAATTTACTTCCAGCGCAGAGGAGTTACACGTTAGTCGTATATGTCACACTTTTGAAAAGTTTATTTACCAACCGTGGTCCCTGCACTCTTCCACTGGGTCTGTGCTGGTCGCCGAACTTTACACCTTTTAAGAAGAGCACGCTTCTTTTCTATTAAATATACATCAGGTGAGTGAGTCGCGACTTCAGCTCTTGTTTCTAGACCATGTGCCTTAAATACAGAGCCACCCTTTTTATTTGGCCAGGGAAGACATGAGAGTAATTTCAAGTTACAGGTCTGGTGGTTGGTTCTTCAGATTAAGCTGCCTGTGCAGACAGACAATATTACCTATTTGTCATAGATGGAGCTCTTTTTTATGGATAGGCCTATTACTATTCCTCACATTTCGAGCGTGTCCGACCCCATGTGAGCTCATGAATATTCTCAATCCATGAGATGCACGCCTTCTAATCATGGAGGGCTCGACTAACAGCTAGGGTCAAATTTACATTCGCGGAGTGCAGGCATTGTTTGTGGTCTGGGAGTCAGTATCCCTAGCAGGTACAAATCCAGGCAGTGCTTCCTTCTGTTGATGCTACACCCTTGAAATGACATTGTGCTTTTCATGCTTCCATTTACCAAGGGCTGATGTTTAAATGCAAAAAACACAACCGATCTGGAAGCTGTTGCAATGATTGTTTGTATGTCCTAATCCAAGGGAAGAGGCCTCCTACGTAGTATGGAAACTATTCATTGTATAGCTTAGGGCCCATAGGTTACAGCTATAGATGATTTATTCCGCAGTAGTAAATGTGCTGCAGGGCAGCTGCAACAGGAAGGGGTTGAACTGCTGGAAAAAAGCCCAGTGTCCATGGTCCCAGTCCGACATGTTGTTCCCAATCCAAGACAGAAGCTTCTATTCAGCATTAAGAAAGCAACTCAGTTAAAGTGAATACACCATTGTACTTCCCATAAAAAGACGTTCTCAGAAATAGAAAGTTTTCGAACAATCTTAGATGCTGCTCTCTATGATGGCTTAAGACCTAAGGATAAATAAACACTTTATTCTCTCCATGGATAGGAACTTTTTTGCTGTTGAAGGGTATCACAAGCCCTATTCTGTAGCTAAAAGGTATTACTTTGAAAGCATTACTTTCACATTACATGCACCATCGTGTGCAAATAGGTGTTGTGCTTTCAGGGATGAATGAAGGTTGGTTCTAAAGTTCTCCCTCTCTTGACCTCCTAATACTTGCACCTTCCTTCTGTGGCGATTTTAGTCCCCGTATCTTGTTTCAACAGGTGACACGGTCCTTATTTAGCCTCGTTCCTTCCTTACGGTGACAATGGTAGCAGAAGACACTGTTTTAGAGCATTGGTTTCCTGTCATAAGTTACTCTTTTAGACAACCAAAAGAGCTGTGGTGAAGTTCTCTCTGAATGCTGTGGTGAAGAGATACATCATGCAAGGGGAAGGAACTCCTTTGATTTTCTTACATATGATTAGCAACTCCATCTTTTTTTTTTTTTTACTTTGAGCTTTGTTTGCTTATTCTCAGTGGTGTTTATCCTTTTGCAAACAGTTGGTCACACCATAAATCTCTTTGAGGTTTACTAAGAAATAAAGACCTATTTGTGTGCCCTCTAAGCAGAATTGGTGAGAAAGGCTTTCTTTATAGCGTGCAAGGGGGTATTTCAATATTCTAGGTAAAGAAGCTGAGGCATTTCTGTCCTCCCATTTGAGTTTGACCATTTTCAATGGGACGTATCTTGTCTCCCAGTTCACCTGTTGACCACGTCCTTTTTAGGTCGAGCCTAGCGGCAGCGCGCATGCACTGCTCACTCTGCGAGGCATGCTGTAGTAGGTATGCTGTGAAAGCCTCGTCCACTCTCCGTCCATATTTGTCATTGGCTTTGTGTCCATTTCCTTCGAAATTGCTGGCTTTCGATTGATTGTGAGGCTTGTTAGTCCCGCCTTGGTACCCCCTTGTCTCCATTTGTTAACGCCCATAAGGACTGGACCTTTTACTTGGCTTGTTACATGGTGGGCTTTATCTGGTGGGTGAGCACTATTTTGATAATGAACACTGATGGGGACAATGGCGGCTGCAGCGATATGCGCTCTAAATTGTATGTTTTTTACTTTAATGAGCGCGGCGCCTGCTTTAGGGACACCGCGCTCACTTTATTTATTTCTTTATATTTAGCATTCATGTTGAGCACGGCGTCCACTTCTGGGACACCGCTCTCTGTTTAATTATTATTATTATTTTTTCTTTCATAATGAGCGTGGTGCCCGCTTCAGGGACACCGCACTCTGTTTGTTTGGTTTTTTTAAAATTTACTTTCTGGGGTCTGCCAGGGCCTTGTGGTAACACAAGACCTGCTTCAGTAATGTTTAATCCAGGAAGGCAGCTGGATGAAACCCTGTTGCCACACTTGAGGCTCACTCGCCTCTAATCACCGCACACCCAGCGCCATACCTCACCGCTTCATGTGGTAATGGGACACTCCATGTCAAGCAGGTCGGGGGCCGGCGCCGCAGGGGTTTCTGGGGAAACTGGAGAAAGCCCGCTTGGGGAAGGCTGGTGAGGGCTGCCACCTGTTGCATTTCCTTCTGACATCATCCAAAGCTCTGTGCCAACCAGCATGGTGCCCCCTTGTATACCGAGACCTAAACAGCGTGCCTAAAGCAACCTCCTCCCCCCTGCAGCCTCCTGTCCTTGCATCGAGTACTCTGAGCTCTCACCTCCTGCATTATTCAATGACCAAACCGTCACCTCACAAAATGAATGTATGGAATAAAAAGGAACAGATATTGACAGAAAGACAAAACATTCAAATGCGACTTGTTCTTTTAGCATCCCCAAGTCCAGTAGGCAAAGGTAGGCTGGCTTCATATGAAATGAGGACGTGTCTTCTGCCTGTGAAAGGCTATTAAGGTTGGGAGAGAGTCAGGCCTCTGTTTTGAACGACTTGGCGCAACTGGGTCATAGTCAGTCAATTGTCAGACTGGCGTCCTTGAAATTAATCGTAGAGCTGAGGCTTTCTGTGCCCCGGGGAGTGCCTGGAGAGAGTCGCCTGTCGGACAGTTGCCTCTTAGTGGTCTGGTAGGGCTGGTGTGGAGTCAGTCACATGGCAAGGTTCGGCTCTAGCATGCCTGGTAGGGCCGCCTATAGCAGAGTCATTTACATGTCAGGAGTATCTCTTAAAGGCGTGGTGGAGTCAGAGCGCCGTCAGTCCCACGCTTGGGCAGTCCATCCCTCTAAGAGCCCAGGTGTAGCAGTCACTTGTCAGGTCGGTGTCACTGAAAAGCCTGATTGTTCTGCAGCAGTAAATCTGTGTCTGAGCCGTGACCTTGAAAGGCAGTGGAGTAAATTACATTTCAAACTAGTTTTCTGGAAAAGCTGGGCAGAGGCAGGTACAGCCGGTTACATGTCAGTCCGGGGTCGCTGAAACTCCAGCTAGAGCTAGGGGTGGAGTCAATCCCGTGCCAGAACGATGTCCGGAGCGGCCTGGTAGCGCTGACGTAGTAAGAAATAAAAGGCAAGACAAAGGAGGGGTGGCGTCAGTTAAAAGTCACACAGGTGCCTCCCAGAGGCCTCGAGCACATGACAGTCACTCATGACTGGCTGGCGTCTCTGAGAGGAATGGCAAAGATGGAGGGATCAACCATAG
This sequence comes from Calotriton arnoldi, assembly GCA_963921515.1. Classification (NCBI taxonomy): domain Eukaryota; kingdom Metazoa; phylum Chordata; class Amphibia; order Caudata; family Salamandridae; genus Calotriton; species Calotriton arnoldi. Next base: position 4,912,463 of record CAWUFW010000169.1, on the reverse strand, counting down.
GCCAGGCATGTTGTCTTTAAAAGGCAGAGGAAAGACGGTCACATCTGCGGTTTATGTCTCAGAACCAGGACACAGTCGTTTACACGTCAGGCTTGTCCTTACACTAAACCGAGTCATCTCATGTACAAAAAACACCATCGATATTCTCAAACACACACGTTGCATGACAAACGCAGCGGATCAATTTCTTCTAAATTAGGACACATTAGGAAAGCAAATGTTCATCTATGAAAAACAAAAAATAATCAAAAGGAGATGGTAGTGCTATGAAGTATGCAGTTGTTTTTTTTTCAAGCTCAAAGAAGTGACTGCTGTTTATAGTTAAAATAGCCAATCACAGACCAGCTACTGCACAGGACAGCTCCTCCACAAATTAGCTAAAACACACCCATTTTTAGGTCGAGCCTAGCCGCAGCGCGCATACACTGCTCGCTCTGCGAGGCATGCTGTAGTAGGGTATGCTGTGAAAGCCTTGTCCACTCTCCGCCCATATTTGTCATTGGCTTTGTGTAATTGTCCTTCGAAAATGCTGGCTTTTGATTTATTATGAGGCTTGTTAATCCCGCCTTGGTTCCGCCTTGTCTCCATTTGTTAACGCCCATAAGGACTGGACCTTTTACTTGGCTTGTTACACAGTGGGCTTTATCTGGTGGGTGAGCACTATTTTGATAATGGACACTGATGGGGACAATGGCGGCTGCAGCGCTATGCGCTCTAAATTGTATGCTTTTTACTTTAATCAGCGCGGCGCCCGCTTTAGGGACACCGCGCTCACTTTATTTATTTATTTATTTTTATTTAGCATTCATGTTGAGCGCGGCATCCACTTCTGGGACACCGCGCTCTGTTTAATTATTATTATTATAATTTTTTTACTTTCATAATGAGCGCAGTGCCCGCTTTAGGGACACCGCGCTCTGTTTGTTTTTTGTTTTTTTTTTACTTTAAAACTGAGCACGGCACCGCTTCAAGAACACTGAGCTCGGTTTCTTTATATTTTTTTTAACTTTAACACTGAGCGCGGCGCCCGCTTCAAGGACACTACGCTCAGTGTTAAAGTTAAAAAAAACAATAAGAAACCGAGCGTGGTGTCCTTGAAGTGGCGCCGCGCTCAGTTTTAAACGTAACCATTTGCAATGCAATAGGTCTCGCATTTACGCTGTTGTATACTTCATAGGGTGTCCATAAACGGGCTTTCTAGAATCATGACCATATATAGGCACAATCCAACCTGCCCTTATATAGGCATAAAATCCCAGACCTTATTTAGGCATAAACCATGCATACCAAATACAGGCATGGATTCCGACATCCGTCCACCCTAGCGTCTCAACGAGTCCATGAAAAAACAGACCCTCAGGCTGCGGGAGTTTCCCTTGCCCAGGACTATTGATTTCTTCAAGGACTCATACATTATGCATGAACCTTTATTCCTTAAGGGATTCATTCATGACGTCTTTCGCTACCCAACTCACGTCAATGCTAACATTTTCAGGTATAAATATACCTTCCCAAACCCCTGTAAATCAGAGGAGACCTCGACTTCAGAGGAGCCCGATTCCCGGCCAGACGCACTGAGAAGACGCTGCCCTTCCTGCATGCAGAGAGTCCAGCTTCCAGTGATCTAACTTCCCTTGCGGGGTGTTGGAGTTCGAGTCCGGATAGAGATTCCTACCTCTCTCATTCTTCAGGTATGGAGCAGACTAGAACCTAGAGGGACTCTTGGCATACTAGACTCTTGGCATACTAGGCGTAACCTACTCTTGGTATACTCTAGTCAGGAATACAGCACCTACTTCTACTTCTCCCTACACCTAGGACAGGTTAGGTACACTGGGTAGAACTAGGCTAGAAACGCATCGTATGAGTACTCGCATTTTTAGGTTGTGTCATTTTATGTAAATGCATACATGCTAAAAAGATAATGCTGACGCAGTATTATTTATTTTTACTGCTCACCTTGTACATTATTTATCTCGCATACTGTCTTGTGATCATAACAGCACATATAACTTACAAAGACAAGACTGTTCAATAAATCCTTTATTGAAACGCCCGTCTGTTATTTCTGTGTAACTCTGAGAATAACTGAAACATGCACGACTGAGCTGAGTGAAATAGTTATCTATTGTTTCTACGACTCTGGGACACATCCTGATTCTGTAAGGGAAACACAGTGGTCATGTTTTGCGGCAGCCAGAAACTAATCCCTTCTTGTCGTCAAGAAGTTTCTAGTGGCCTCTGAGCTAGCTGGCACAAGTAATTAAGTTTAATATACTCGATAGGGACATACCGACCTTAGTCCTATGTCAAACCTATAGGATATATTATTCCAATGCGCAGAGCCTATAAGGGAAATAGGAGCTACACTACATGGCGCCCAACGTGGGACAAGGCAGTAATTCAACGTTAGATACTGAGTAACTCAGCTGTGCACTTTTATTTTTCTCTCAGAGACCCCTACCCCATATACTCCAAAAGACGTCTGGAGTGGGCAGGGTTAATATCCGCCACGGCTACATAGGGAAGTACCCTACATATTAGCTGTTTGGTTTGCTCAACGTTGAAGGATACAGTGTTCCACAATATTGTGCACCTTATCTTTGTTTCCTTGAAACTTGTGCTACATTTTTCATAAAACAAAATGTCCTTAAACGGGGACAATCCCGCCGGAAACGGTGGAGCTGCGGCTGATCCAGCCCAACCAGCGTTATTTAACAACACCGGTTTAAATGAAGCCGAAGAGGGTGTCATAGACATTCCTCCTAAGTTAAGAAGAGCCATTACTCTAAAACTTATAAAACATGACCTATCTCCGAGAGGAGGTAGAGCAGTTTTCGTGATTGAGGCACACAAATCCTTTCAGACAGAGGTATTCTATTCATGGGTAATTCTTCCTGAATCTAATCCAGTAACTCACTTGTTTAACTTCTACAAAGAAGATGAACAACCAGAGGAATACATTCCTTTCGAGGATATTGAAATTCCATTAAGATACCAGGAGCACCAGCTCTGGTTTAAAGGCGCCCTAAAACATCACAGAAATATAACCAGGCTCGGTCCGCTAGGCAGACCAGGAGCGACATGGCCGATTCTAGCCGGCTACACACCTCATCCAGACATCGAAATAATGTCAGACGAGGAACTACTTAATCAACTCACAGAGTTAATAAAAATCTACAGACAATTGGTTCAATATGTCATGAGGACTTTCACAGTCCAACAACCATTAACACTTCCAAATCAAGCTCCTCCACAGGGGAGTACACTAAAAATTACACCACAGACTCTATACGCAGTCATGGGTAAAATGCCCACTAAGCGGGAGCAAATTCCATTTTGGATAGCTCAAAAAATTACTCAAATTGAAGCAGTATTTCCAAATACTAGCCCATATGAGAAACACAGAATCCTAACCATCAGTTTACCAATGGGGATCACACCACAACTGGAAGACTGCACCACTTGGGGCTCAGTCTTTGCTGCCATCTACACTAAAACACACAGCATTCCGTCAATTGCAGTAATACTAGATGTCCTAAAACAGATTCAAAACGAATATGGAGCAGAGCCTGCTTTAAATTTAGGTATGAAATTACTGAAAAATTTTGAACAGGTCTCAACAATAATATTATCTAATATTAAAGGGAGGCAGCAGCAGTGGCGATCCGACAAAAATTAAGGGAATTTGATGTTACAGAACATCAAACAGAGCTACCCAGAATTATAGAGCAATCCTATGCAGAATTAGGCAGAGATAGTTTGGGTGGGAGACCAGCTAAACCAAAACTATCTGAAAGTCCTGAGAAGGACTCAATTAAACAAACTCCTACATCTTCTAAAAAGAAGTGGGAGTCTACTAAACAAAATTCAAATGAGAAAAGATCTCAATCCCGAGGTAGGTCTCCTCAAAAGGAGCCCTCTGAAAGGAGGTATAACCTCAGGAATAGGGATAATTTGAGAAAACCTGATAGGTATCAAGATACTGATACACGTTCCTCTCGTCCCTTTCAGGTCTCATCACAGACTTCGGAAAGAAGAGGACGAACAGAACATAGAGAAGAACGCGTGAAATCGAAAGACGACAAGCACGCAACAAAAATTAAAGCTAAACCTCAATTCTCCAAAAAGAAAGTAGCAGGTCTAAAAATAAGACATGCCGAGAATGCTGAGAACGCAGCTCAGGAACGGAGAATGGGCTCAGACAATGCTGGACAGTGCAGCAGAAGTCACAATAGCTCGCCAGAACCTGATGGAACTTCTGGAGATAGTGGACTTGAATGAGTACATTACAGTAGAGACTGTAGACACCAGGGTTAGTACTCCACAAAAGTTATATGACATAACACTCCGGATGGAGGGAGACAAACCTAGACAGGTTAAAGCACTTTTTTGGGAAAAACTATCAAAGGGTTATGACATACTTCTAGCAGAAAAAGACTGGCCACCACAATTTGTCAGGGAGTGCCCACACGGCGAGGACATGATTATGCCTGCCTTCTCCAATCACATACCAATTCACTTAAAATATACATATGCCAGAAAATGGGCAGTTGCCCAGGCTCCAGCATTATATAAAAATCATGTAGGATGGGATGAGGACTCCCCTCACCATAAAATAAACCTGAAACATGAACCTACTGCTCAGAGGCAGTATCCTATTAAGCAGGAAGCTAAAAAACAGGTCAGGGAGATTTTAAATCAACTTGAATACCAAGGGGTGATTGAAACTAGCACCTCATCTATGAACAATCCTTTGTTTCCTGTCTCCAAACCAGACAATACATATCGTCTAGTTTTGGACTACAGACATTTAAACACTTGTTCTAAAACTTTTGCAGTGCAAAATGCACATAGCACAGCATTAATGAATAACATTGTGCGTAAAAAATACAAAACCACATTAGACATCTCAAATGGATTCTTTTGTCAAAATATAGCACCTGAAAGTAGGTACTTAACGGCATTCTCCATAATGGGGACCCAGCGTCACTTTTGTCGACTCCCACAAGGGTTCAAGAACAGCCCAGGTTTATTCTCAGCGAGAGTAACGGAGTTACTACAAATTTATGACAACGAGGCACTGTCCTATGTCGATGATATTTATCTGACAGACGATGACTTAGAAAAACACTTGAACAGGGTGAGCACCATTATACTGGGATTCGCCTCTGAGGGCTATAAGTTCAACTTTAAAAAGTCCCGAATTGCCCATCTCAATGTCCTATTTTTGGGATATGAGCTCTCAAGTGAAGGCAAGAGCTTGGCAGCTAACTTTCTAGAGAAGTGTGCGCTGATCCAACCTCCTAAGACGCTAAAGAACTTACAATCAATCCTGGGTTTCCTCAATTTTGGTAGAACATACATTCTAAACTACGCAGAGAGGGTTAAACCTCTCTACGCACTAATCAAACCTGATTTTTCATTCAAAAACTGGACACAGGAACACACAGAAACTTTGCGTTCACTCCAAGCTAACATGTTAGCAACAAATCACTTACAAACACGCGTAAGTCAAAGAAATTTGGTGATTCGAATAATTTCGGGTCAATGTGGATTCACTTACTTAACCTTTAATGAGGGTGAGAAAGTACCAATTGCATACAAATCACATTTGTACACACAGGCGGAAATGCATTTCAGTTCAACTGAAAAAATGTTGACAGCAGTTCAAACAGCTGTAGCAAAAGAAAGAGCCTTAGCCCAAGGGAAACGCATAATTGTCGTTACCCCGGTACCAGCTTTAGAAGCGGTCACAAAAGCGAGCATTCCCAATGCTAAAGCTTTACATCCGAGATGGATACAATGGGTTAATTCTCTTGCTGCAACTGATGTTGAATATGTTTTTGATCCAGATTTAAAAACACAGGCATTTCTCCAATATGAACAAGAATGTCCTCTGCCCACTGAGATTCTGCCTCTCGATCAGTATGAATTCGTAATTTACACTGACGGATCCGCACAGCCCGCAACAGGGAGTAAGCAAGCTTACAGTGCAGCGTGTGCTATCGTTAAAAGTCGCATACGAAATGGCATCTTCAGACCTATGCTCACAAAAACTCAATCACTAGGTGATTGTACAGCTCAGCGAGCTGAACTACAGGCATTCAAACTGGCACTTGAAAGTACGGATCGAGAATTCCTCACACTGATAGTGTGCGATTCCTTTTACTGTGTTCAGTCGTATAATAACTATATACGAACTTGGCTTGAAAATGGTTTTAAGGATGCAAAAGGTGGCACAATTAAGCACAAACTGCTTTGGGAACAAGTAGTTCTGTTGAAAAACGAACTACCAAAGGCTCACGTGATTCACACACTGAGTCATCAGCGTGATGGCGTTCACGTTGCAGGGAATTCATTGGCTGACGAAGCCGCGAAGGGGTCTGTTCAGACGGCTTCCGTAGCTGCGATCACTCGTTCAAAAACAAAAATAGACGGTGAGATAATGTTAGCTGTCAATGCTTCGAGCAAAGGCAGCAGTGCAGCGTTACCAAAAAGTTTCCACTCAAGTACTCTTATGTAATTGATGCGAATAACGTTCCTTTGCTCGAATCCCTGGAGTGGGGGATAGGGTAATTCCAAACAAGGAACGCAGATTAGGACTTATCCTAGCAGCACACGAAGGGATGGCTTCTGCCCATGCAGGTGTTTCTGCAACAGTATCTTTACTAAAGCAAAGATATTGGTGGCCTGGCATTCGGAAACAAACTAAGAACTATGTTTTAGAATGTGATATTTGCCAACAGATGAAAGTCTCAACAGTGAAACGTCCTGCGCAGACACCCTTATTAATTTCAGACAAACCATTAGCTTGTGTTTACCTGGACCACTGCGGTCCCTTGCAAAGGGACGGTAATTATAAATACATCATGGTTGCAGTGGATTCATGCTCTAGGTTCCTATGGTTATGGCCTCAGCGCTCAGCTGACGCTCGAACTGTTATAAAAGATTTGCGAGTCTTTATCGGCACATACGCAATAGGCACGTTACGTTCAGACCAGGGTCCTGTGTTTAGCTCTAGGGCTTACAAGGAGGCCATGGCCAGTCTGGGCGTTGCATTGCGGTACTCCTCTCCATTCCATCCTGAGGGAAATTCTGTTGTGGAAAGGAAAAACCGGGACATAAAGCAGTCTATAACAGCTAGGGTATTAGGCTCGGGTGATGGGTGGGTCAAACACCTAAATAGCGTCCAGCGCTCTATCAATAATTTGCCAAGAAGTTCTCTAGGGGAGTCACTCCATATGAGGTCCTATTTGGGACAAGAATGTGGGTTCCAGACTTAGAACACGTAGGCACAGTGGTGGACAAAAAAGAATTTGATATCAAAGATCGTTTGGCTGTTTTACAGGAACTTAACAGATTAAGAACGAAACAAAGCAACGTATCCTTACAGCCAACCACCACTGGGGAAAAATCGGCGGTCCCAGCAAGGCCTGTCTGGATTCCAAAAGTTGGGGATCTAGTCAGAGAAAAATCGCGGACAAGAAGGAATTTGGACCTTCTTACAGACAACCGGTACCTGTTCTAGCTGTTCAAGGAACGAGGACAGTACTTCTGCCACCCCTTGCTGGAAGAAAGGAGAAAAGATTTGTGTCCATCGACCTAATCAAACCACAACATGTGGCCAATACTAAGCAGTAGGCCTCGTGGACTCCGACCTAGTAGCAGACGCACTCCTCTCGCTACTATTCAAGAGGTTCAGACTGAAAGACTGATCACGATCGAGAATTCAGCTGTAACAAATGAAGGACTAAGCAACCCAGCTATGGAACTCATCCCTCTTGACAACCAAATAACAGTTCATCCAAATACACCTGTCTACACCAACGTGACACGTGAAGAACTGTTTCCTGTGATTTCAACGAATCCTGATGCAATTCCAACAATTGACAGAACTGCTTCTGGCTATTTCATTGACTTTGATACGTTCTCAGAGGATCCAAGCGAACCTGAAACGACGCCAGCATCATCAAAATTCAAGCAGCAAGTACAAGACTTTATTCACTTTGTGAAAAAGACTTATCTGGTTTCTCCATGGATTGAACTCTGGATTACATCTGGACTTTTTGTTTTTCTGCTCTGGCTATCTTTGGTAACAACTGTGAGCATGCTCATAGGTGGCAGATATATCCATGTGAACATTAAAGGAAAGGACATAAACGTGCTTTTGAAACCACATAAATCTTCCCATTGTGAAGCAAGAGACTTGTCATCAGTGAATATCACAGCTGTTCCTATACAGGATGGTATAGTGTGGGACAAAACAGATTATGAAATATTCGGCCCAAGTGAACAATTGAACATTCCACATTTGTTTAAAATTTCACTAAGCGATTTGATAACGTCCAGTACCTATTCAGATGATTGGGACTTAGAGACTGTTCAAGATATAATGTTTGATCCAGAAAAATCTGCTGCATTTTCTAAAAATGAATATTTAGAAGGTACAAATGATTATGAGAAAATGTATTGTTATAACCACTATGGTCATCATTATTTGCACAAAACTGCATATCCAAGAAATATATTTATGTATAATCAATGGGAACATTGTCCTACACCACCACAAGGTAGTTCAAAAACGTTTGCTAGTAAATTTCCATATTTTTCAGGTTATAATACATCTGACCCAGAAACATTTTACTACAAAAATGTAAACAAAACAGGACTGAAAATTATGTTAACAAATACAAAACAGATTTACTCTGAAGCATTTATTGCCCAACTGTCTACACAGGGTTTCGACTTATGGAAAGACACAATTGAGACAAAAACTGTCTGGGGTAGTAAAGATTGGCAAGTACAGGGTGTAGAAGCTTTATTTAGAGCCTGTATAATCCCTGAACAAATACTGTTTTTGAATGACACCGTCCAACAGACATCTTGTCTTGGATTAGCGAAGATCAAAGAGTTGAAAACACCTTCTGTGCCAACACCTGCCAGTGATAATAATACAAAGGCAGTGGTGACAGTTGACAATATACTACAACTCAACAGAACTCATCCAAATTGGAAGAAATGGTTGATCTGGCCCACAGACACAAACAACTGTCAGGAAAGGTTCTTGAACAAAACTCAGGGCTTTACTATTCGTAGGCCAGACCCAAGATATGTCCAAAGACAACATCCGGGGGTAGTAACAACATATAGTGTAGGAAAATTATGCCTCGATTGGCTGCATAAATCTACACTACAGGATGTGAAGCAACACTTAACCTTACTTGCACACGACGCAGATCTTAGGGAATTCTTGCTTGGACCAAGAAAACCGCGTCAAAAACGTTTCATATATGCCGGCATCTACGCTGTTTATAACGAAGCATGGAAAGTGTCACAGATAGAGGCTGCAGAACGAATACGTGAACTTGATCGTATTAATTTAGAGAAAACACTCTCTGTAGTCGACAATGGGTTAACAACTTTGTCCTCCAGAATTTATTCATTGGATGGCATTGTATCCTCTGCTATCGACATTCTAGAACAAGATTTGGCTGTGTTACAACAAGGTCAGTCTCAATTACGTTCTATTGTGTTATTGACATGGACGCTGCAATCATTGCGAGCGGGCTATGTGCCTTGGCGTTTCATCAACACGTCGTCTCTGTTTGCAGAATACAATCTCACTGATAAACAGATCGAATTGGCACAAAGAGGAGCGAGGTATACAGTGCTGAGCATTGAAAAAATTGCCAAGTTACCATTCACAGTGGCAGAAAAACCAGCTACAGAATGGCTTATTCATGGGAAAATAACATTACCTGTGACAACATTTCAGTTCCAGTATTGCCTCAGACAGATGCAAGCAGGCAAATATGAAAGGTTGGGTAAGGAATACATTAAGACATCTTGGAATTTACCGTATACACATAAATGTTGGAGTGGGGATCGTGAAGTGTTTCTTAGCGGTACTAACTGTAAACATGCACTGACCGGTTCACTCATATGTCAGGACATTATTTTGCACGGAGCTTGTAATGGTTCTGTGGCAAACCTGTCTTGCCATCAGCACGGTTCTCCAGCTGCTGTGATTAATCCAACGTTTGGACAACTTTCGAATGGGAGTTACCTCATGATGAATGATCAGAGCTGCTGTGGAATGTTGCCAGGCATCCCATATCTAGTAACGGTCAACTCCAGGGTTACTTGCTGTATGCAAGTATTGTTTCCCCCAATAGACACCGTCAGGGAGTCGCCTTTGTGGCCTTCACTTAACGTCTCTTTTATAAGATTTGATACTTTAAGCAGAATGAAAGCCATGCTTTTGCAACAAACAGTGCCTTTGACCTCGGCCAAAGAAACCTATGATCTACAAATTGCAAGGACTTCGGCTGAGATACAGACTTTAATACGTACAAACTGCCCCATACATTTCGTAGAAATGTTATCACGTATCTTCAACATGTCAGATACAACAGGAATTGTACATGTATTTAAGAGCATTTGCACCGGTCTCTTAGCACCGTTCCAGGCAATACTTGGAATCATTCCGAACTTTGCACATTCGGTGTTTGGTGGCATACCGTTGATTCTAGCACTTGTTGCGGGAATTCTATTCATCTGTCTGCTATTGCGCTATGGCCAGCCACTTCGCAGAAATAACTCCGAGCGAACTGGAGAAAGCTCTCCTTGAAAGAAAGTGCCATGAGCGAATAGTACAGCTATTGGGCATGACTCGTCTACGGGACCTTAATACCACATGGTTCCTGTCATTCCGACCAATCTGGCAAGATTGCATCTTACCTGTTCTACGCTGCCTGCTATGCGGTGAAGAATGCGTGTTGGACGCTTGTCTAACATATCCATCAGCTGCGCCAAAGGATGTCGATGCTTTGCTGGACCCGATAACAGCCCATGCTTTGTGTTGTCCCCAGAGGCTTCCAATACTGATATCAGCATTCATTGAGATCTCACAGTCGCCTCCTGCTGCTGCTGAGGTACGAGAAACAACTCCAGGCACACAGGTAACAACGAACGCGAACATTGCTGAGAGCGATGTTTCCCATCTTTGTGCGGTCAATCTTTTACACGAGGTGTTCCAACTTACACCGACGACAGTGGAAGATGTTTTGTCTATTGAAATAGATGATCTAATGTTTACACCAGACCCGTGAAACTGACTCTGTTTGGCATATTCTGTTCCAGTACAACAGCAACAATTTGGCCTTCATTTTTCAAAGACTTGGAACATTACCAAATTTGAACTTTTTCCCATTTTTCGAATGAAAATGGCACTCCAATTTGCTTAAAGTAGAACTAGCCTTATAATACGGACTTGGCAGTACTTCCAGGGACACTTAGTCATCTTGTGTGTCTAAATCAGTTCATTTAAATTTCATGACAGGAAATGACTTTGATTTTGAAACAAACTCCAATCACCGTCCATTGCCTGACCATGAAATGACTGAGCTCCTATTACATCGTGTTTATACTCACCCTCACTAGCTATCTCTCAAGAGCGGCCAACCACCTACCTGCATCCTCATCAGCTACCAACAAGGCTCCTACACTAATAGTGTGCTCCCCTGTAGAACTGTCACAGTACATCTCTGGCACCCGCACGGTGGATACGCCCACCTTGCTGCATCTCTGTCCCTACTGGTGCCCAAGCAGCCGACCCGAGCCAGCATGGCAAGGACTGGCCTGTCCGCAACAGGGGAAAACTCCCACACTCTGGTCTACCCCCTAACCTCTCCAAAACCGCCATAAAATCCTTCAAACACTCCACCCTGAAAAGACACCCTGAGACACTGATCTCTGACCTGCGTTACAGCGCAGACAACGGCGTGGTCATTAATGACCTCATCTTCTATTCTAGAAAAACCTCTGCCTGGCGCAGAACCTTTGCTCACCATTTCAATGTACGTGCTACTCAGAACATCCCGTACGGTACTAAGCTAACCATAGTACCCTCCTCAACCCTGCAAGCTGACCTCACCATCACCCTCTATAAAAACGGCATCGTTATGATCCAAGCCTCATCCAAAAACTTAAATAAATTTGCAGACCTTTTACCCTCCTCAGAAAACACGTACACGACACTAGCAGGGTAATTAACTCCCGCCCTGCTGAGCCCTCGTCCAGCCCATCGAGCGCATCCAATGTGGCTAGCCACCCACAAACCCTTCTAAGATCTTCCAACTCCAGCTACCCTTACCACTCCAGCACGTCTCCCGGTCCTGTCAACAAAATCACCTCTAGACCTCTGGTCCCCTCCCTACCAGCACCCCAAGTACACCATGTCACTGATACGCCCCCAAGGAGCTACGATACAGGTCGCGCTTACTTTTCCCGCACTGTTGAGTCCCCAACCAGCCCATCCAGCATGGCCAGCCACTCACAAACCCCCTTAGTTCTCCCATCGCTGACCACCCGAACCACTACAGCACGTCTCCCGGCCTCGCTAACAGAATCACCCCTAGACATTTGGTCCCTGCTCCACTAGCTCCCCAAGTAGACTATGTCACCAGTATGCCCCCAAAGACTTACGATACAAGTCCCACCTGCCCTTCCTGCCCTCAACCCAACACGCAAAGGGGTTCTAACATAGATCCTATCGCTTACAACACAGGCCATACAAATCCCTCCCCCTATCACCTATTCTCACTGTCAGTACTGCTCCCGAACCACTGCCCCCTTGCCCTCTAACACCACCTTCTCATAGGGACATCGATTCTCTGCACGCCAGAGCTGCCAAACTAACCCAGAGCATTCATATCTCCATCCTGGAACTAATGAACCTCCTCCACCTCGCTGAACTCTCCCTCGCCAACCTGATGCCCTTACCAAACGCCATCCCCCACATTTGACTGAGCTCTCTAAACAACCTCTTCCGCTTTCCTTGAGACATCTTCGCCCCCGCAAACATCCATGCCACCTCTCAGAGGAAGAAACCCATGCTCTTGTCCTATCCTACAACTCTACCTCTGCCATCCCAAGTCCACTAGATCTCACTGAAATGGAAATCCTCGCCATCCTCCGAGACTACAACTCTACCCCAGCTATCCCTCATCCTTTAGATGCTAAGGCAGAACACGCCATCTGCACGGTCACTATCAACCCCAACAGACCAGCTACCCTCCGCAACAGATTTATGGTCAAGAACAATCTAGCGCCTGTTCACCTATCCGCCCAGACCCCCGAACCTCCTTCCAAATCCTCTCTATCTGCCCTTTTAATTAACTGCCGATCGGCAGCTAAACACGCCGCGGATATTGCCGATCTCATCCTTTTCAAAAATTTCGACTTAGCGATCCTTACAGAATCATGGCTCAACGAATCCTCATCTCCACACCTGGACATCCTAGTCCCTCCTAACTACAACATCGCAAGGCTAGACAGACAATCTAACAAGAAAGGAGGAGGCGTCGCCTGCATCTACCGCTCTAACCTTCTGATCACGGAACTTCTGGCGGACACCACTGAATCCTGTGAATACCTTTCCCTCGCTATTCACAGCAACTCCACCCTACTGTGCAACCTGCACATCTTTTACCACCCCCCAGGCATGAACGACTCTTTCACCGACCACCTCATGGAAATCATCACAGCTAAGAGTTCCAACAATATCAAAGATATTTTCCTTGGTGACTTTAACTTGCACTGGAACGATCCAAAGGATTCACATGTCAACGCCATCAAGGACCTTCTGGCCGATCAAGCCCTGACCCAGGCCTGCTCACTTCCAACTCACTCAAAAGGGGCCACTCTTGACTGGATTATTTCCAAAGAATCAACAGTCAAACTTATCTCTATAGACCCATGCGACTGGTCTGACCACCACGCCATCACCTTCCTCCTACCGGGCACCCTCAAAACAAGGGCACCGCAACCAGTGATTCCTAAACGCTGGATCAGAGACACTAAGAACCTAGACCGCAGGGAACTCGAGGCTCGCTGCAAATCCGACCTCCCCCCCTTCACATATCACAACAGTCAGCGGTCTTAACGATCACTACTCGGCGACTATCTCGAACATCCTGGATGATCTAGCCCCACTAAAGCTGAAAAGAACCCAAATCAAAGACAGAAACCCCTGGTTCACGGGATCCCTTAACAACGAGAGGAGAGTCCTCCGACAAGCTGAACGATCCTGGAGGCAGCACCCCTCTGCCGCACACCTAAAACTCCTCCGCCAGGCCAGAAACTCCTACAACAGGAACATACTCAAGTCTAAAAAGAATTCTTCCGAACTGCACTAGAGAAGGCCAAGAACAGGCCCCAAAAGCTCTTCGAACTGGTCAAACACCAATCTAATATACTGGCCAAAACTTCAAAAGAAAACCCCAAGTCTCTTATATCCTCAGAGGAATTCTCCTCCTTCTTCGCAGACAAAATCTCAGCCCTTGGAAGCGAACTCAACTCCACCACTCACCCTCAAACACCTCTTGACCCGCCTCCTCCAGCCACATCGCCCCCACTGGTTCCACCCAAAAACAATGCTCACTGGACTGACTTCAAACTCTATGATGACGACTCAGTGTCCAAAATCCTATCCTCCCTAAAGCCTAACAACCATTTTAATGACCCGCTCCCTTCCAACTGCCTAGCTACCGTCGCTCAATCCATTATTCCTAGCTGGACTACAATAATTAACGCCTCTCTCCGGCAGGGAATGGTGCCCGACTCTCTAAAAGCCGGCCAAGTCCTCCCCATTCTGAAAAAGCTGTCGCTGGATCCAGCCTCCCCTGACAATTTCAGACCCATCTCCAACATCCCCCTCTTAGCCAAAGTGATGGAGAAATGTGTGCAGCAGCAACTAAGTCAACACATCAACAACTTCCACCTGCTTGATGACTTCCAATCCGGATTTAGACCAGGACACAGCACCGAAACCACTATGCTCCACATCGTTGATGATGCTCTCCAGGCCCTTGACCTGGGCAAGGCCTGTCTCATAATCCTCCTAGACCTATCCTCGGCCTTCGACACGGTCAACCATGAAAAACTACTCGAACGCCTCAAATTTAGGATGGGTTTGGATGGCACCGTTCTAGAATGGTTCAGGTCCTTCCTCAAAAACAGATCCCAGAGATTCCTTGTCAACAGCAACCTATCTGCACCATCCCCGGTCACGGTTGGAGTCCCTCAAGGTTCAATACTGTCCCCCACCCTCTTCAATCTTTACCTGGAACCGCTTACCGAAGTACTACGCACTGCCAATATCTCCTATCACATGTACGCTGATGACACTCAGATCTACATCAAAACCTCATCGCTCGCAGAGATCCTCTCCCTAAACGAAGCCCTGAAACTCACTGTCCAATGGCTCGCATCCAATCAACTCAAACTCAACGCAAAGAAAACTGAATTTCTCCTGATCGCCCCGCCCAATACCAACCTTGAGATTCAATCATGGATTAAGGCTATTACAGCATTGAATTGCTCACCAACCATCGTAGACTCGGCCAAATCTCTGGGAATCACCCTCGATAGCAACCTGAACATGCGGGACTTCATAAATTCAATGGCCAAATCAGCCAGATTCCACCTGAGCTACCTTAGGAAACTGAAACCCTTCCTCGATGCTCCCGACCTAAAAATGACAGTCCAAGCACTTGTCATCTCTAGACTGGAATATGGCTGCTCTACCCTCTCGGGCCTACCCAAGATCTCCCTGGCACCTCTAAAAGCCTGCCTCAACGCGGCCGCCAGACTACTCACCGACTCGAGGAAATACGACCATATTTCCCCACACTTGAAAGCTCTCAACTGGCTTCCCCTGGAGGCAAGAATACAGCTCAAAATAGCATGCATCACGCACAAAGCCTTATATTCTAACTCTCCTGCATATTTGAGGCAGAAACTTGTGATTTCCGGTGGAATCAGAAACTCACGATCTGCCAGAGACCTCTTGCTCCAACCTGCACGCTTTCGGAAAAAAAAACTTACAACCGGGCTTTCTCCGGGGCTGCTCCAAGAATATGGAACTCTCTCCCACCGGACATCAGAAGAATCCCCTCTCTGACCCGCTTCAAAAAGGATGCCAAAACATTCCTTATGGGTAAATTTCTCGTTTAATCTTTGCCTCTACAACTACTACAGCCCTGAACTATGGCCATCTATTGCCTCCCTTCGGATTATCTAGCTCACCCCATCAGAAACTGGGGGCCTTGTCGCGAACATTGGTTAACGTAATCTGTAATAATGTTACCTCGCTCCTGAGTATTTGGATATTTAATCTGTAAAAATGTTACCTCTTTCCTGAGTATTCGGATATTTAATCTGTAAATACATGCCCAATCTCCCTGTGTACCCTGCACCTTACCCTCTCCCATTCAATCCGCAACTGGATAATGCTATGCCTAATTTGTACACGGCTATGTTTTCCTGTAAAGCGCTCTGATACCCTAACGGGTCAAGTTCGCGCTCTATAAAACTCATAAATAAATAAATAAATAAATATCATTCATTTTCGTCATATGTAAATATTGCTTTTATATTTCGTTCCAGATGCATTTATTTCACACTTTATGCAGGAAATGAAAAGCATTGCTTAATGATGTACAGAATCCTTTGCATTTTAATGTATCTTTTAAAGCTTTCTTAGGATATGTTTTAATATGCGGTACTCCATTTTAATGTTTAGCATTTTAAATGTTTAGCATTTTAGTATTGTTGTATACACAAAAGAGGAGTGGGTGTTGTATACTTCATAGGGTGTCCATAAACGGGCTTTCTAGAATCATGACCATATATAGGCACAATCCAACCTGCCCTTATATAGGCATAAAATCCCAGACCTTATTTAGGCATAAACCATGCATACCAAATACAGGCATGGATTCCGACATCCGTCCACCCTAGCGTCTCAACGAGTCCATGAAAAAACAGACCTTCAGGCTGCGGGAGTTTCCCTTGCCCAGGACTATTGATTTCTTCAAGGACTCATACATTATGCATGAACCTTTATTCCTTAAGGGATTCATTCATGACGTCTTTCGCTACCCAACTCACGTCAATGCTAACATTTTCAGGTATAAATATACCTTCCCAAGCCCCTGTAAATCAGAGGAGACCTCGACTTCAGAGGAGCCCGATTCCCGGCCAGACGCACTGAGAAGACGCTGCCCTTCCTGCATGCAGAGAGTCCAGCTTCCAGTGATCTAACTTCCCTTGCGGGGTGTTGGAGTTCGAGTCCGGATAGAGATTCCTACCTCTCTCATTCTTCAGGTATGGAGCAGACTAGAACCTAGAGGGACTCTTGGCATACTAGACTCTTGGCATACTAGGCGTAACCTACTCTTGGTATACTCTAGTCAGGAATACAGCACCTACTTCTACTTCTCCCTACACCTAGGACAGGTTAGGTACACTGGGTAGAACTAGGCTAGAAACGCATCGTATGAGTACTCGCATTTTTAGGTTGTGTCATTTTATGTAAATGCATACATGCTAAAAAGATAATGCTGACGCAGTATTATTTATTTTTACTGCTCACCTTGTACATTATTTATCTCGCATACTGTCTTGTGATCATAACAGCACATATAACTTACAACAGAAATCCTTTATTGAAACGCCCGTCTGTTATTTCTGTGTAACTCTGAGAATAACTGAAACATGCACGACTGAGCTGAGTGAAATAGTTATCTATTGTTTCTACGACTCTGGGACACATCCTGATTCTGTAAGGGAAACACAGTGGTCATGTTTTGCGGCAGCCAGAAACTAATCCCTTCTTGTCGTCAAGAAGTTTCTAGTGGCCTCTGAGCTAGCTGGCACAAGTAATTAAGTTTAATATACTCGATAGGGACATACCGACCTTAGTCCTATGTCAAACCTATAGGATATATTATTCCAATGCGCAGAGCCTATAAGGGAAATAGGAGCTACACTACAACGCGAGTTTAAGCTATTGGCATTGTAAATGACAAAGCCTTTTATTTATGTTTTAAAAAACAAAAATAATAAGCATTGTCATTTACAGTGCCAATAGCTTAAACTCGCATAAATGCGAGACCTATTGCATTGCAAATGCTTGTTTTTTATGTAGCCCAACTTTTTTTTCTCTAGCCAAATCGTTTTCTAGGCATGCCAATCCCCTTTCTTTCTGTCCATTTATTTCATAATGTACCTGCTCGAATCAAGTATTACTAGTCTTTGAATGGTCCACAAGTTGATAGTGGGGTTCTCCAGGCCAGACAGCTCCCCTCCTACCGTATTCAGGATCATGTTTTGCTGCCATCTTATTCCTTTTTCTGTTTAAAAGGCTGGAAGGAGAAGTACAGAACTAGGCTGTGAAGTAGCACCTATGGAGGCAAATGGGGGACACGGTTTGTACCAGAAACTCCTATTTGAATACTGCCTTCAGTTCAACTCTGAACTAAGTATTACAAAAATCAAGAGTTCTTTTGTGAACTTCGTGCAACTGTGGCCTGCACTGTGCCATAGTCTGTCATGGGAAAATGAGACAGTTTTGTGCCCAGACATATGGTAACAGGTTAGTGGTTTGATATTCATTTTTTCAGGCATCTGTGAGTCAGATGGATGGGCGGTGCCAACAAGGTAGGGAAGACACCCAGTCATTAGACTCTGCACCCTGCTTTCCTTTGCCAGAGCCACCCCTCACAGACCTATGTCTCTACATATGTTTATTGCTGGTATTTGCTATCTTGCTGAGTGGAAGCAATGCTCATGCTCAAAAGATTGACTTTCATTAGGTATGGTAGTGCAAATGAAGGTGCCAATGAAGAGCACACAGGACTAAGCTCTTCCCAAAGCGGGTATCCAACTTAATTTTCTCAAGACTCATATACATTCTATTGCACAACTAGAACATTCAGACCAGGTATGGAGTATGGAATATGGAATAAAGACAGTACTCCAACACTGAGCCCATTTAAGCATATGCATACGAGCAGGAGATTTACTATAAGAACTGGATGACACTGGTAATTATCATATATAAAAATTACCAGCAGGACAGAAACCTGTATCTTTTCATCCTTCAGCAGGATAATTTCCCAAGAGAATTGCTATGCAACCTAAGAGAGCAAAATCTAGGTGAGCAGCAAATGCAGTACTGGTGTGAACGTGCAGCAAACTTTGGAGTCTCTTCTGACTCTGTGCTTTGTTTGCTTCCACTAGCTGGTGTAAAGAGATGGACCTTGGTGGCAGAGTCGGTTCTAGCAATGACGAAAGATCTGGTTCACCACAAAATGCTCACCAGAATCACAGAAGTGTGATAAATCACTTGTTTCAACACCCCAAGATTGACACTCATCGCCAGACTTCAGTGATCCCTCCTCTTGAGTCTGACTTGAGGACCTTTTTTTACTTTTTACACAGTACCAAGATACCCTGTGGGTGAACACTGGCACTTTATAAAATCCTTTTACCTTACTTTCCCATACCTTGCTTTCTTCATAGAGGGGTCTAGCTGCAACCCAGAAGAACATAGAGCATTATTTACAGTTTGGCAAACAGGATACTCCGTCATAAATGTGGTGGTAGCCCATCCGCTGTATTTCAAGTGTGTTAAATACCCTATGACACCACGGGATTGTCTCCACATTAGTGACAGACTATCCCATCTGCCAAACTCTACATAATGCCCATAGACTTCATTGGACATATCGGCATGAACAAGGCATGTTTCCCTATCGAATTAGCAATGCTTTCCATTGCCTTGTCCATGGTCCCAACATGGAATACATCTGGCCATGCACGCACAATACTACTCCACCAAGTTCCCACTTAAACAGCTAGTAGCCTAATCCAACCCCAAAGACTAAAATCTATGGGACCAAACAGTATTTCCACAACCACCTCTGCATACTGCTATTTCGAAGACTACCCTTTTGTATCATCATTTGTACAGGAGGTAATAGTAGGAGTAGTAATGAAGGTTGCTTCTCATGTGAGTTCAGGGTGAGGTTGAGCAAAAGGCAGCCTAAATTTATGTGTATTGGGTCTTTCCCTACCCTCCAATACAGTGAAGTGTATACATCATTCTCGGCAGTCGACCGCTTATAAAGTTGCAACCTCTAGGACGTCACGCCAGGTGCACAAGAGGATGGCCAAACCATAGCCATTGCCCAATTGGCCAACAGTAGAGCCAGGGCTCTACATCTGCTGTTAATTTGCATGGTCTTAGGTCAGTGGATAACTCTGAACAGACAGACCTTGGGGCTGCAGGTACCATTCCTACCCATCAAATCTTTTAGTTGATCCATCACAGTTGCCCAGAAGCACTGCAGTACAGAACAGGCCCATATCATATGGAAGAGGTTTATCTTCATCCGGCCAGCATCTAAGATGTCCCACATCTTAGATGCAAGCCCGAAATATATCCCATGCAAGAGTTTTGGTTTTAAGTAATTGCAATGAGAATAATTAAATTGAGACACTGTGTAAAGTATTTATGCAGCACACAAACTGTAATAAAATGAAAAATAAAACACAATAAAAAATCCACACCAATTTAGAAAAATAGAGGAAAATACAATAAATTGACACAGAAAGACAAAAATCCAATCTTTAGAACCGGAGTTATCGATTTTGAATGTTTTTAGTAAAAACTAGCACCTAAAAGATCAAGGCGCATCTAGCAGGCATCTAGTCACACAAGACCGAGGCAAAGTCGAAAGTTATTGCCAACTGCGATGGAGCAAAGTTTGGATACACGTAGTGTTTTGTGACAAATGATCAGCACTCATTATACACTCCTTGCAAAATGAGAACACATCTCATATGATAAAAGTTACATAATGCACAGGCTCCATCCAAGTTTATTTATATAAAAATAAATTCCTTTATTAATATTTATTTTATTCTTTTTCATATACTTTTCTTCAATGTAGCCAATGTAGCCAACTCATATCGTCTCTTCGCAGAGACTTCTTCAGGGCTACAAAACATAGACAATACATACAAACATTTAAAATCATTGACACCAAAACATCAAAGGAATGTCTTTTTCTAAAAACATAATATCCTTTACTCACATGTAGTGCGAGTATTACTTACTCTTGCATTAGATGACAGTATGGTCTATATAACATAAACACTGTGCATATTACATTTCCCCTGTTTATTCACAATCAGAGCATAGTGTATCCATTCCTGAGGCCACTATACAACGCACTCCCAACATTATTGAAATCATTTCAATATACAGTTTCTAATCAATTTGGAAGAATGAGATCCGAACATTCTAAATCATAGTCACAACCATTTCAGTTCCCCTGTCACCAAATCTTGAAATGTTATTACTCCTTTTAAGCAGTTACCCTTAATGCATCATCCTTCAGGTACCACCTTGCGCATCCTGCCTAGATCACTGGATTGGATACAACAGGAGGCATGCTGTTTTTAAGTATATCCTCCTATATCTCACTCATTGTCCTATACATGCCCAACCCTACTTCCAAAAAAAGTATAAAATGTACCTTTGCAATATCCTCACACCCGTGGTTAATGTGTGTGTATAGGGAACCCGCATATGGCACGTAGGCTCGGGCTCGGGCAGTGGATTGGGCCAGATCTCAGCAAACCTTTCGGACTTAGAAGAAATTTGAAGAAAAAGTTGCTGAGAAGGTAAAGTTCAGCAGGGCAAAGAAGCCTATGGTGTCTGAGGAGGAGGAGGAGGAGGCGTCGCCGGGGAGCCGCTGAACAAATTCACGGTGAAGATTTCTATGTTCAGACTTTGTCACTTTTTGGGAAGTCAAAAATCTCCACCGGGACGAAGTTTCAGGCTCTAGCCAATGAGGGCTACATGAGTGTCTATACCCTTTCAGAGAGGAGCCACTGAACAGGACTTGCTGCTTCACAGACCAACCGGCGATACAACTTGGGCAGATCAGTGAGCAGGTAGGTCCCAGACTCCTGTCGGTTCTCAGCAAAGTTTTTGGTAGAACATTTTTTAAGTACTAAGGTTTTGACTGATTTGGCACCTTTAGCACCACTTCCTAGGGTCCAGGACTGGTTGGGCACAACTTGGAGGGCAAGCCTCACTTCAGGCAAAGTCCAGGTTCGTGTTCAAGGTTGTTGGAGCTTGTGTGTCCCTGTAGCTTATAATAAGAGGCCAGCCAAAAAGCCCTTTGAGTCACTTTGGTAGTCCTGGGTTCAAGCAGCAAGGCAGGCCTCAGGCAGCAGGGCAATCCTTGAGGGTACAAGGGAGGCTTCAAGCAACAGGGCAGTCCTCTGGTAGCAGCAGAGCAGGCCTCCAAAGTACAAAGCAGGCCTCAAGCAGCAGGGAAGTCCTCTGAAATACAACGCAGTCCTTCTGAGTGTCCTCCGCAGTCACAGGAGTGAGCCTTAACTCAGGGAGATGAAAGAATCAGAAGGTAAACATATGCTAATGTACAGGTAACAAACAACTAAAAAAGGCTCCTTGTTTGTTACTTAGGTGTGTCAACGACGTTTCAACCCTTTGCCTAAGATACTAGTGTCTCAGCAGGGCTAAGAAGACAGGGGGACATCCTGAAAGCCCCTGTAATCCAGGAATTGGAATTAGAGTGCAAAGGCATACAGAATGGCACACATGCATACCTTAATATGATAAATGAAAGTTAATATTCACTCAGGGTGCAAGCAATTGACAGTGATGGTTACGTTGCACTGCCCACTACAGTATTAGAGCCCTCACTACTCCCAGCATTCGTTATTTTTAAGGAGATTGTCAACACACCTAAAAAACAATCAAACAAGGAACCTTTTCACTGCAATATGGAATGGTCTGAGAACTTTTTTAGTTGTTACCCATACATTAGCCTATGTTTACCTTGTGTTTGTTGTATCTGCTTGAGTTATGGCTTTGGCACTGAGGGCACATTGCACTTTGTTTTAGTTTGTAATTGTGTCCTTTTATCTATCCTGTTTAAATTTGCATATATCTCAATTACTGTGGCTTAGTGTGATTTAATTTCTATATGCTATTAAGTGCATGAGGCTAGTTAGTCTCTTCATTGTAAATATTCTCTTAGTAAATGATATAAATGAGAACCATTGTTGCCTTGAGATTTTTACTAACTGCATATCATGGCACCATGATAAATCTAGGACCTGTGAAACTATGAATAACTAATTCCTTGTACAGCAACAGCTGTAATCTGTGACCCCCTATCCTGTTGCTTAGGTGTCAGTTGTGGAAACTGGGTATCAGGCCAAATCATCCTCAATGATTAAACATACAGCAGTCAGTTTCGATACCACACAAAATTCTGAAAGTCATTTTGAAAAAGTCAAGTCTCATTTTTGTTACTTTAAAAACATGGGGTATTGTGTGCTTCGGCTGGGTTTGTTGGCTTAATTAGATGCACCTTAAGCTGGAGAACTTCACACCATTTCATACTACCTAATTATCTCACTCGAGCCATTGGCGGGTTAAAGCTTCAATTGAACATACACACATTGCATTGTGCAATGCAGTGGGGTTGACCGGAATATTTACCAATAACTAACCTTGCAAACACAAGTCATTTCAGGAAAGGGACTGAATCAGTCATTCTTTCTCCATCTTCCTGCTGAATATCATTGGATGGTGCCAGAAGAATCTGCTATAATGCTTGTGAAATGTAGTGGTCAGAAATGGGTTGAACTGTGCCACACTTTTTATACCTCTAACACTTATTAGCAGTATATATACGAGCAGAATCCTTCACTGTCAACTATCAGTTACAACGATATTCCCTTATTAAGAGACACAGGGTAGGTACCATCATCTTCATGTTTATTATTTTTATTACCCCTCACTGATTTTGTTATCAGATGTACAGATTATCAGCACGCGATGACAGACTTTTGTTACTCGACTACAGGGAGACTACCGCTCTCATAATTGTATACACCCACCGCACTTCTAGGATGTCACACGCCACATGCTATTGCATGGCATTTGACGGAAAGGTCTACATCTGAAGAACGCACAACAAGGAAAAACACATATAAACAGGCTCTCAGTCTGACCTACAGGCACCATTACAGTGGATGGAGGACAATTAGGCAAGAAAACCCACACTATCTCTCTTGAGGATTTAATTGGTATGAATCTTGTTATTGATGTATTATCGCAAACCCTGTATACACTTTCTTCTATCATGATATGTGTTCTTAAATGTTCAGGAGAAGTAACAATGCACTGGCTAATAGGTATTATATAATTACTTAGCTCTCTATAGGCTGTCTCTGCCTGAAGAAACAACAAGCATGAGCCATAATAGGTTTTTGTATTCGAAACTAGAATAGTTATCTATTTATTAAAATACTCAGGGCCCCATTCACAAAGGTAAACATAGACCTGAAGTCTCATTTAGACCTGAAATCTAAGGTTAGACCTAAAGTCTAAGGTTAGACCTGAAGTTTAACTTTAGACTTGGAGGCTAACTGTAGACCTAAACTCCAAGTATAGACCTAAAGTCTAACTTTAGACCTGAAGCCTAACTTTAGTCCTGAAGTCTCAGTTTAGACTTCAGGTCTAAAGTTAGAATTCAGGTCTAAAGTTATACTTTAGGTCTAAACTTTAACTTTAGGTCTAAAGTTAGACTTCAGGTCTAAAGTTAGACTTCAGGTCTAAAGTTAGACTTTAGGTCTAAACTTAGACTTCAGGTCTAAACTTAGACTTCAGGTCTAAGTTTACCTTTGTGAATCGGGCCCACATTACATATCTACAAATGATAAGATCAATATTATAACCATAGAAAATGAATGACGATGACATGACAGCATGATGTCCCATAGATAGGGTAAGTTGAATGACAGAGAGTGCATGTATTAACTTCCCCACGTGTTTCGTGTTGATTTGCAGTGTTCTCACATTTTGCCACTATGGAAACACCACCTTCTTGAATTTCTTTGACGTCAGATGTGCATGTATAATTAATATGTTTTTACTTATTATCTTTAGGTTCTTCTAGGTTGCGTCAATTGTGATCTTTCAACCCAGCGAGTGATAAGAGTGTTTCCCTATTAGAGCACTGTATGCATGAGCACAGGCATTAGCTAGGCAGGGATCAATTTCAGCTCTGAAGAGAGCCTCTCACCCACATGGGCAACATTACAGGTTGAAACATTTCATATGCATGAGTCATAGTACTCACAGGACATTCCTCGCTTCTTTTTTAAATCTTGTCTGGAGTACCTGTACTAATAAACATAAATTTCTTTGGGTCTACCCTTAAGGTAATTTTTTTAACTCTGGATCTCTTTGCCTATCCAGTATTACTTTATTAAGGTCTCTTCCATAAAGAGGTTGAGTTTGTCCAGGCAATAGTACCTTACCAGGGTGAGGTAAGGTTGCTTATGATGAAGCATGCCACAAAAGAGTCACTGAGGTTTTCTTATTCAGACATTCTGGTCTCAATGGGACTTGACTTGCCCGTTGCTGATGTTGGTTGTCGAACTCATTGTGAGATACTGGTAGGGAGGTTGTGTGGCAATTCCCTTTTTCTTCTCACTCTCCTTTTGGTGGAACTAATAACAGTGGGTTACAGGCCTCAGACCACAGTAGAGTTCAAACATTCAGAGTTCCAAATAGCGAAAGGCCTGGAGCATCGCTTCTAGCAGATGAAAATCCTAAAAATATTATACAGCATTAGCCCTTTCTAACTTTTAATGTTGCTAGCCATGCCGTTTGTGCATTTGAGGTTTGACAGAAAGATGACATGTTATCAAGAGCTTTTAGGACCGTTGGCTGAGCAGGGAATGCAAATATAAAATTTGGGTTTTACAGAGTCCTTCCTACAAGGGGTTATTTTCGGTTGTGGAACTTGGTATGACGTATTGTACTGAGACCTGAAATTGTTTCTGTAAATATATAATCAGTATAAAAGTACATTGTCTTCAGTAGTTACTGTATATGCTGTATCTGGTAGAGGAATGTCACACTTAACATTATTACTTTTTCTATAACCACTTGGTGATACATGTAAAAGATGAGACGCTGAATTGTTTTTTATGTTTTTCAATTGATATGTGATTGTGGAATTAATTTAATTTCAGAACGTGCAGCCCAGTTTATAATGGCTGAAAACATGGTGGATACACCAGCGGCAGAGGGAGAAATCCTAGCTGTCATGGAAAGTATGAAAGCAAGTAAACAAAATATGCTGCAGAGTAAAGCCCAACGACTGGGTATAAGTGCACTGTCGCTTGAAGAACAGAAACTTCTTCATTCGCTTGACCGTCTAAACCAGAGACTGCTGTGTGAGTACAGTGTGCATATAAATTACAGGTTTTTTTCTTTTGGGAAGAAATGATTACCAAATTAAAGAAATGTCTGGTATTACAGTTGTTGCATATCTAGAGTTTAACATAATGCAGTAATATTCTTATTCTTGTATTGTCATATTACTATGTATTATTGACCTTACTTTATTATTGTTACCTGAAGGAAATGACCATCTTTTGCGGTGTGTACACCCAGATTTTTCTGTTTTTGCTTGTAGTAGAACTCTGTGCATTTTACACTCGCTGACCAGTGGTAAAGTGCTTTTGCTCCGCCTGTCAACTTGATGAAATGGGTATACCCCTAATTGGCATAGTTAACCTACCTATAATGCCCTAGTTAATGGTAAATGTGTACCTAGGGCCTGTAAGTTAAATGTCAGTAGTGGAGTGCTGCACCTATTGTGCTATCCACTAAAGTCACATTGTAAAACATGGCCTCAAGCCTACCATTGTAGCCTGACTAAAGCAGCTTTTAAACTGCAATTCAACCTGTAAAAATAAACCCTTTTGACAGGTGTAAGCCTTCCTTATAAATATTAATAAGTCACCCCTTACGTACGCCTTACTGCCCAGAAGGCAAGTGCATGGTATTCAAAATTAGGACAAGTAGATATTTATTGTTACATAGGTCCTTGGAATGACTAGGTTTCTAAAGCTATTCTCACTGTGGTAAGGTTGGCTGTTCCATAGGAAAACCTGAGATGTAATATTAAATTTGATAAAGCTATCTCAAAATAGTAAACAGCTATAAAATGTCATTCTTTGACTCTCTGTCATATTTGTTAAAATCACTAGTGAAGTCAGATTTTTAATACATATTAAGGGGAAGGCACTTTTAGAAATAACCTTTGCCCTGCCTGAAGTTCCAGGAAGCTAATTAGCACTAGGATCTAGCAGTTGCCATCTGAGTTCTTAACCCTGAATGAGGTGTTAAAAACTGCTCCCCGAGCAGAGACAAACGCTTGGGTATGGGGCGGTGTTTCTGTTCCTCTTACAGGATGACCATTTGGGTAGTGCCCAGGAACTCAATTAACTTGAAAGGGAACTCCCCTGTCATAGGCAAATGTCAGATGACACCTACACAGGATCCTTCTGTGTCCCCCCAATCAGCCAGGCCCCAACAACAATGGGTAGGGACCTGCTCCCAGAACTAGTTGGAAATTACCACAGAGGAGAGATTGCTAATTTTCCTGGCAACACCTCTGGGGTGGGCACACAGGTTCTGAGAAAGGGGAGAAGAGTTTAATTAGTTTATATTTAGGCAGAGAGGGGCACTATGGGATTGTTTGCTGTAGGGTACAGAGGACATTCTGCAAAAGTGGGTAGGGTTACCCCAGGGAGCTTCTACCTTATTGGTTAGGGATGTGCCAGGAGCCACACCCACCCACAGGCTGGTGTCAGGCATAAATGATGACATCTACAGTATCCTCCTCAGCACAGTACTGGACTTGAGGAAGTTCGGAAGAGGACTGAACCTGCTGTTTGAGACCTGGGAAGATCAGAAGAGGACTAGAACTACAGTACCTAGAACAA
Source organism: Calotriton arnoldi (assembly GCA_963921515.1). Taxonomy (NCBI): domain Eukaryota; kingdom Metazoa; phylum Chordata; class Amphibia; order Caudata; family Salamandridae; genus Calotriton; species Calotriton arnoldi. The sequence goes on along the minus strand of CAWUFW010000169.1, from coordinate 4,884,761 downwards.
AGAAGTGGAATCCAATGGCCATAAGGCTGACCTCCTGTTCAGGCTACTAGGCCCCAACAAACTACAAGAGGCCTTTCCTGCAACTGCCAAGCTGACCAGTTCCAACTGGAGCTGCCCTGGACCCTGTTGTGTGCTTCTTCTGGAGTGAGTCTTGACCCCAAAGTGCTGTTCCTGAGGCCCTGGAACACTGGGCTGTGTCAAAGTGTACTCCTCCCAATATATTGAGAAACCTGAGACTTGTGAACTTTTTGGCTCCAAAGACCTCTGGAGGACCGGAACCAACCTGCGAAGCTGATCCAATGAAGGTGCGCTGCCAGTGTAGTGAAGATTCAGGTATCTCCAGCTCTGTTCTTTTCTGCAGTGACAAAACTGATTCACCAGGACCTCGTAGAGAAGGTATCCAGCCTTGTGGAGGCCTCTTTGGCTACAGCTTGCAGCCTTTGGCCAGCTAGAGGAATCCAAGTTCAGAGAAGTGATTAAGTGTGAACATAGAAATCATCATGCCCACAAAAAGCTTCCAGATGGCGAGGCACCTTTCTAGGGCAAGAAAATTAAATTTATATAAAATACCGCCTGCTTGGCAGTCATTTATAAATTTGCTGGACAGTCCCTCTGTAAATTACTCCATCCCCTGGTGGAATGACGGTCCATTCTCCAAATAATAAGTAAGGTCCAAAGTCCAGATGTAAAACTTCTGACCAGGTTGAACTTGGTTTCTATCCGCCCTCCATAACGGTCAGCCTCAAATCGTACCTAGGTCTCAGTCTACCGGGACCAGTTGACCGCAGTTGGTGCTTAGCGCTGTGAAGCAGCGTGATCATTCGAGGCCTGGCTCGGCGGTTGAGCCAGCACCTGGACCAGCTCCGCGCCTCCCCAAGTTTGCAGGAGCCAGAGCGGCCCGGCCTAGTTGAGAGAATTTTATGAGGCCATTCACCTCATATTTGGGTGGCCCATTCCCTCCAGCATGCCTTTGGGCCCCATGGGTTGGGAAGGGGCCCTTACTGGATCTATGTCAGTGGCTCTGGCCCCTGCTCCAGTAGGGCCTCAGGGATCCACAGATGGCTCCGGATCGGTGCCAGTCGTGCCATCTTGACCGTCCCCAGCGCTGGTCACAAGGCCCACCAGCAGCGATATCCCTATTTATATCCCCGACTCGGAGCGAGAAGGGCGTCGCCCGATGCCGACTCCAGTGCCGACAGGAGAAATTCCTTCCAGGCCAGAGCCTGAGCCCTATTCATGTGGGCTAGGACTCCGGGAGGAGTGGAAGGGGTCACTGGACCCTAAAGAATACCAGCCTTATGGCACCAACATGGACTGGTGTGAGGATCTGGGTGTGGCCAGTGGAATGGATACTTCTCCAGATACTGGCATGCTTTCTCTCCCTACCATGGCTATGGAGGATGGAGCATCATTTGCTATGGTGGTGAGGAGGTCGGCCGAGGTCCTGGACCCTAGCTTGCTCTCGGTGGCCGTCAAGACTAACGTCTTGACAGAGGTGCTACAACTAGGAGTGTCCCCCTCTGAACCGCTACTCCTGTTTGACGAGGCCCTCACGAAATTCCTACTTGGGACCTGGTCCATGCCCAGCACAGGGGCTTCTGTGAATAGGACAATTGCCCACTGCCACCGCCCCGCTCTAGGGGACCCAAACTTCCTCACCCAACACCCTACCCCTGAGAGCATGGTTGTCCAAGCCTCTACGTCCCATGTAAATCCTGGTGCATTCCCTACTGCATAGGGAATCCAAGAGGCTGGACACCTTAGAGAAGAAGATGTTTACTTCCACCAGACTGGCACTGCGGTCTGTGAACACCGCATGCCTTTTGGGCGCTATTCCAGTACTCAGTGGGGTATGGTTGTGCCGGTGCTGCCATCGGTTCCGGAGCAGGCCCGGACCATATTTTCCCAGGCTGTTGCAGATGGGAGAAATGCAGCGAAGTTCAAGTACGATGTGGACTGAACACCACCAAGCAGAATCATCGACGGTGGCCTTACGGCGCCATGCCTGGTTGAGAACGACTGGCTTTTCCAGGAATGTCCAATCATATCTCATAGGCATGCCCTTTGCTAGCTCCCGTCTCTTCAGGGACAAAGCAGATTCGGCGCTCAAGCATTTTAACAACAGTAGGGCGACGGCTAGGTCCTTGGGTCTCTCCGTGGCCCCCTTCACCCACAGTCTGCCTTTCGCTCCTTTCTTGGCTATGGAAGGAGCTTTCAACCACATCTCTACCCTCCCAGCCACACGGCGCGCATGCTCCCCAGCCTCTGCGTGGCTGAGGTCATGGTACCCACAGACCCTGTGGGTCACGCAGCAAACGGTCGGGCAGTCCACCACACCCCTGGCAGCCACAGCCTCCAAACCCTCCAAATATGCCCTCGTACCATCATGGCCAGCTAGTTGTCAGCAGGATTCAACATCACCTGCCCCACTGGCAGTCTGTAACATCAGACAGGTGGGTTTTGCAGATCGTCCGAAGGGGCTACTCCCTCCCCTTCATGGCTATCCCTCCCCCATGCCACCAACTTACGACCAGCTGATGCAGGATCATCTTTCTCTTCTCTGACAGGAAGTTGCGGCTCTCTTGGCTAAGGGAGCCATAGAGAGGCTGCTGATGCCAGAAGTAGGTCATGGTTGCTATTCCCTCTACTTCTTGCTGTCGAACAAGGACAGATGCCTTTGCCCTATCCTAGACCTATGCCCTCTCAATGACTTCCTCAAGAAGGACAAGTTCAAGATGCTTACCCAGGCTCAGGTCTTGTCTGCCCTGGACCTAGGAGACTGGATGGTAGCGCTGGGCTTGCATGACGCATACTTCTGCATTCCCGTCCTGCCAGGCCACAGGCATTACCTGCGGTTCACGGTTAGCCATGAGCACTTTCAGTTCACCGTGCTTCTTTTTGGCCATATCAGTGCCACTCGGATGTTCACTAAGGTGATGGCGGTGGTTGCAGCTCATCTGTGGAGATTAGAGCTGCAAATCTTCCCCTATCTCAAGGACTGGCTGTTGAAGGCACACTCGCCCCAGGCTGTCGTCTCCCACCTCCAGACTATGTTGGACCTCTTGCACTCACTGGGGTTCACTATCAACGTGCTGGAGTCACACCTGACTCCCTCTCAGATGCTCCCTTTCATCTGAGCTGTTCTGGACACAGGGCATATCCTCCTGAACGGCGAGTTCAGGATATTCAGACTATGATACCGATGTTTCAGCTTCTATCCTGGATTTTGGTGAGACTGACTCTGAGGCTGCTGAGACTCATGGCCTCTTGCATCCTGCTAGTGACACATGCCTGCTGGCATATGCGGGCTCTGCAGTGGGACCTGAAGTTCCAGTGGGTGTAGCATCAGGGGAATCTCTCCGACATGGTCCAGATCTCGGAGGGAACTACAAAAGATCGGAAGTGGTTACTTACGAACCGCAAGTCGGTCACCGGTAGACACCTCTCCCTTCCCCAACCAGATCTGACTGTTGTGATAGATGCGTCACACCTGGGATGGGGGGGGGGCATCTGGGAGAGGTGGAGATCAGAGGACTCTGGTCTCCAGCGGAATCTGGACTCCACATCAATCTTTTGGAGCTACGGGCGAACCAATTGATATTGAAAGCCTTTCTACCCTCCATCAAGAGAAGACTAGTGCAGGTATTCATTGACAACACCACCGCCGTGTGGTACTGCAACAAACAGGGTGGGGTGGGGTCATGGACCCTTTGTCAAGAGGCCCTGCATCTCTGGGCATTGCTGGAACATCAGGACATATCCTTGGTGGTTCAACACCAGCGGGATCTCTGAATACCAGAGCAGACTAACCCAGCTGAAGATGCCTAGCGGATCATGAATGGCATCTCCATCCAGTGGTGGTGCAAGGTCTCTTTCAGCAGTGGAAAGAGTCTTGGTTAGATCTGTTCGCCACCACAGAGAACACTCAATGTCAGCAGTTTTGCACGTTGGATTTTCCAAGGCAGCTCTCGCTCTGAGAATCTTTTCGTCTAGAGTGGAGCTCAGGTTCTGAAGAAGATCAGGAATGCCCGGGTCCAAGCCACCCTTGTGCCTCTGGGCTGCGCATGGAGAATCTGGTATCCAGAGCTGATGAACATGGCCATCGGTCCTCCAATCAGGCTGCCCCTTCAGGAGAATCTTCTGTCGCAGCAGCAGAGGAGGTTCCTCTGCGTGAGCCTGTTAACTCTTCACCTTCTTGCGCGGAGATTGAGCGGCGGCACTTGACAACTTTTTAAAAAAATTATATTTTTATTGTTTTTCAAAACAGTGAATCCAAAACAAAATTCAGTTACAGTCATACAGTACCATATATTATTAGTCACTAAGGGAAACAGTGCACATTCATTGCCTTTACAGACTCTTTTGTTACATAGCCAAGCATGAATTAGAGACTTTTGTACGTTACCGTGCAATTTCCCCTTTCCTTTATTGCCAAGACACCCTCAGCTTGCCATTGAGCCGGACAGGGATATCCCCCCAGATCCATTTGATCGGCCCCTGCTATTACATCAAAACCATAATATTTCCTCCACTTGCCCCAAACCTTGTGGAATTTTCTTCGGACAGCCTCTCGCCTTGTAGGTGACCCGCTCGTCCGCCATGTACATATCCATCCCTACTTTCCATTCTCGGAGCGTTGGTGTATTTGTGTCTCCCCATTGTCTTGCTACATCTCTCTTCGCCACTACCAATGCTAGTGTACTGAAGATTAGTTGTGGTCTACCCATGTCAACGTCGTTCGGGATTCCCAGTAGTGTAAATTTGGGATCTAAGGGTATAGTAGCCTCTAGTATTTTGTTCAATTCCCGTGTTATCTTCCTCCAGTATGCCTGTATCCTTGCACATTCCCAAATGATATGGTAGAAGTCACCTTCCCCATGCCCACACCGCTGGCATCTTGGATCCCTTGCTCGCCCTACCTTATGTAATCTAACTCGGTCATAATAGGCCCTATGTAGTATTTTGTATTGAATGAGTCGAAGACGTGATTTGATCGCCACCTCCCTGGGGTGCATCAAGGCTGCCTCCCAGTCCACGTTCTCTGGGATGCCCAGATTGCTTTCCCAGGTAGTCCTCAGCTTGCCAAATCTGTCTGGGGCGTTATTGTTCAGGGTCTTGTAGGTGAGTGATACAGCCTTGGTCGTGATGTGCTCCTGGAGCAGTCTCCCTTCCAGTGGTGCATAGTCTGGCAAAGGGGAGTCGTCTATGTTTTCTGCTTGCCATGCGTGTCTGTTCTGCGCATATTTAAGGAACTGGGATGATTGTAGTGCAAATTCAGCCTAGAGGGCATTAAAGCTTTTGAGTTTGCCTTTGTCTAGAATGTCTCTTATCGTGGAAATACCTATGGCATCCCACTCCTCAAATCCTTTTCGTTTCTGCATTTCTTTCAGCCAGGTGCCATGCCATAGGGGCGTTTCTTTAGTGAGTTTATGGTCCCATCCCATTTCCTTCGTTGCTCTTCTCCATGCCTCTATTGTAGCTTGGGTGGCCGGGAGGAGTTTCCCCTTGCCTCTGCCTCCGTATACACAGTACAGGAATGTATGCCTACTCATTTATTTATTTTTATTTATTTATTTATAAAGTTTTATATAGCGCGAACAAGATCACGAAGGATATCAGAGCGCTTTACAATATGATGGGAGGAATAACATAAATGCAATATCAACATCCGAGCAAGTGAGCGTATCCCTCTTAGGGTAAGAATTTGTTCATAAGGAATCGTTTAGCTTCCAATTTGAAAGCCTTCGTTGAAGAGATTCTGCATACTTCTGGTGGAAGAGAGTTCCAAATCTTTGGAGCAGCGCCGGAGAAGGCTCGGTGACAAGTTATTTTTTTGTTAAGGATGAGTGGTTTCAGGAGGAAGGTAGTGGCACTTCTTGAGGCTCTAAAACCACAGGATAGTTCAAGTTTTTGCGCAAGGTACCTGGGAGTATTGAAGTGAAGGGCTTTGTGAGCCAGAACAGCAATCTTTAACTGAATTCGAGCTTCGTAGGGTAGCCAATTGAGAGATTTTAGGACTGGGGATATATGATCATATCGTTTGGTGCCTGTGACCAGTCTAGCCGCCGCGTTCAGAGTTGATCTTAGTGGAGCCAGGGCGTATTTGGGAAGGCCACAGAGGGTAGCACTGCCGTAGTCAAGCCTCGGCAAGACAAGCGCTTGGACCACCTGCTTGAAATCATTTAGTGGAAGGAAAGGTTTGATATTTCTGAGTGACCTCAACAAATGGTTTGCTCCCTTACATACATTGCTGATATGATTTTTCATATTCAGGTGCTTGTCCATGGTGACTCCGAGGGATTTGGCTGAGTCTATGATGAGAGGAGTGCAATTGAAAGCAGTGAGGTGACTCAGCCATAGGTCTATCTTGGGGATGTGGTTCGGAGGGGAGATGAGCAGGAATTCTGTTTTGGAAGTGTTAAGCAGGAGATGGTTCTCCGTTAACCAGTTTTGAGTAGACGTTAGAGTAGTGTTGAGGGAGATGATGTTTTCCAAGGATGAGATTTTCAAATAGAGTTGCGTGTCGTCCGCATACATGTGGAAGAGAATGTTCATGGAGTTTAATGAGTTAGCGAGAGGTTCCAGGAAAAGGTTGAAGAGGATGGGAGATAGGGCGGACCCTTGAGGGACCCCCATGAGTACAGGAGAGGGCTGGGAGAGAGAGTGGTTTGCCTTGACTCTTTGTGATCTGTGATGTAGGAAAGACAAGAACCATTGTAACACCTGATCAGCAAAACCCATTCTGTTTTGCAGGATGGATACGAGGTTGTCATTATTAACCGTGTCGAAAGCGGAGGAAAGGTCAAGGAGAATCAAGAGGCAGGATTCGTTTTTGTCAAGCATTTTTAAAATGTCATCCATAACGTGGGTGAGAGCCGATTCAGTGCTGTGTCCCTTCCTGAAACCAGATTGATGCTGGTCTAGAAGTTGATAATTCTCTATGTGAGCACAAAGTTGAGATTGAACACATTTTTCTAGAAGTTTCGCTAGGGTGGAGATGTTGGAAATGGGGCGGAAATTATTGAGATCAGATTTGTCAGCGTTAGGTTTTTTTAGAATAGGTGATACCTGAGCTGCTTTTAGGCAACTGGAGATCGTGCCTTGTGAAAGAGAAGCATTTACTAGCCATGTCCAGGTGGGGATGAGTGCATTCTTGATTTCTTTGAAGATAGCCGGGGGCAACGGGTCACTGAAGTGGTTGGAGGGGTTGATATTCTGAAGAATCTTGTGGATGTCATTTTCACTAAATGGGGTAAAGGTACCCCACGACGCATTGTTCTTGGTGATCGATTTGTCCTTATCAAAGGGGTCAAGGGGGGAGGCGGCACTTGAGGGAGGCAATAGAGCCTTCTTAGAGGCGAGGTCAGCAGAGATGAGTCTTGATTTCTCTGAGAAGAAAGCGGCAAGATCGTCGCATGAGGGTGGGCTGCCACCAAGTTCAGAGTGGTTTGGACCAACGACTGATTGCTGTTTGACCAATTCGAACAGTTTCTTGTGGAGGTTTGCCGCTTGATCCAGTTGGTGTCTGAAGTAGTCAGCCTTGGCACTCTTGATTTGTTTATTGTAGAGGCTCCTGACATCTCTAAGGAGTTTTAGTTGGTCCGTTGAGGGATTGGATCGCCAGGACCGTTCAACTGCCCTGAGGTTGCGTCGTTCTGTGTTTAAGTTGTCATTATACCATGGTTTGGATATTTTAATTGAGGCATTTTTGTGTTGGAGTGGAGCAATGTCATCCATGATGTTGGAAATTGTCGAATTGTAGGCGTCGGTGAGTGATTGCACCTCGACCAAATCAGCTTAGGCGGAGAGGGCAGATTTACATTGGGCAGCTAGATCGTCAGAGTTTATTGATCTGAGGCCTCTTTTCCATATCTTCGATTTCAATGGTTGAGCCTTCCTCATCAATACCTCCCTGTTAATGTAAAAGAGGATGCTATGGTGGTCGGACCAATCACAAGGGGTAATGGAATCTAGGGTGATGGTCTGCTCTTTAGAGATGATGAGGTCTAGTGTTTCTCCTTTAATGTGAGTAGGTTGGTCGCAGTGCTGAGTCAGATCTTGATCAATTAAGAATGATTTCAAGCAAGATACAGCGGAGTCGTTGGGGTTAGACCAGTGAAGGTTGAAATCCCTAAGGAAGATTTGGGCCACCGCTGAGTCGACATTGCTAGTGATGATTTCCATTAGATGCTCAATGAAGGGGAGATTGTCACCCGGAGGGTGGTAAAAGGTGTGAAGTTTGCAAACCGGTAGGTTCATACTAGAGATGCTGAGACACAGGTATTCATTGGAGGAAGGCGCAGAGGACTCCAAGAGAGAAATCGAGAGTGTGTTCCTGTGGATACAGGCTAGGCCACCGCCCAACTTCAGAACTCTGTCTAGCCTAATTATGTCATGAGTGGGAGGTACTAGGAGGTCCAAGATAGAAGTGGAAGCGGGATTTAACCAAGTTTCAGTGAGGATGATAATGTCTAACTCATTGTGTTGGATGAGGTCGAAGATATCGGAGGCGTGTTTACTGGCTGATCTACAATTAAGTAGTACACATTTAAGTCGTAGTGGATAAGGGAGGGAAGGAGTCTGGGAGATGTTCACACGGGTGAGGTTGTCGGAGTTGCTGCATCTAGGATTGCGAGGAGGTTCTCTGTTCGGGTTGGAAAGGATGGAATGTATTTGTCTCGGCTGGACCATGTTAGATTTGGACCAAGAAGAACAAGAATTGTGACTGTCGAGGAGATCAGTGGACGCCGAGAGTGTTCCACATCCTCTTGGGCTGACGGAGGCATTGGGTAGGGGAATGGATTTCAAAATGGAGGGGGCTAGAGGCTGATCCATGTGGTCGCTATCCCTGGTGGACGATCTGGGCCAATTCAAAGAGGTGAGGAGAGAGCTGATCACGGGGAAAAGATCATTTGAGAGGGATTTCAGATTGTGTAGCTCAGAAGTGAGAAGGTGCAACTGTTGAGATATCTCGTCAAGGCGCGCAGCCAGGTCTGAGAGTTGGTCTAGGGGTGGAGGGTGTGAGGGAAAAACGATCAGTGGTGGGGGCATCTGTGTAAGCCAGTTGAGGCCTGTGTGGGGGCTCGTTGACCAGATTCTGGCATAGCCTGTGGCAAGGTTATAGGGATGGGGGAAGAGGCATCGTCAAATAATCGAGGAAACTGTATCTAGCGGGAACCTCTCAGCTTGAGAGAAACCCTGTGACGGACTGACAGACGGTGAGGAGATTGAGCCCACAGATCCGCCAGCCACCTGAGAGGGAGATCTAGTGGGTTGACATAATTCCACCGGGGACAAGGCGGTTCTGGGATCAGCTATAAGAGATGTGGGGTAAGGGGAGAGTGGGGTACTCGCAACTGTTAAGGGGGGAGTACTGGTTAAGGCCAGCGGAGAAGTAGAGGTTGAGTAGGAGTCAGAGGAGTTGCCATGCACCGCATTTTTAAGAGTGGGGTAAAAATTGGCCATCTTTGCTAGATTGATATTAGAGGCTTGGATTAGGATGATACCATTATTGTAGAGGGTGATAGTGGTGGAGGCTTTGAGGGTGGACGAGGGAGATGTTGTTAGTTTGAGGCCATGTGGGGTTTTCTTAGATCCTGTTATTCGAAGCAAGGAGTAGAGCACTGCTCGCCAGCATGCCCGTTTTCTGGTATAGAAGATGAGGTCATTCACCAGAGTACCTTTGTTGGTGCAGAAGTAGGGGTCTGAGAATAGCGTTTCTGGTCTAGCTTTGAGTATGCGATGTTTGTATTTATTTGCCGCATTTTTAGAGAGGTCAGTTGGATAATTGATGATGAAGGCATTGAAACCATTGGGATCGGGACTTATCTCCATTGTGAAGTAGAATCCTAGAGAGGATGGGATCACAGAGAAGAGAATAAGGAGGTGAGAGAAAAAGACAACAATCCTGGTTCTTTCAACGGAAAGGTGAGGGGGCGGAAAGGCAGCACGATGGGAGGCGTAGAGATCTTGCTGTGCAAAGCTAGTGACTAAGGCCTACTAAGTCACTGCAGTCGTGGGATCACGTAAATTGTCTCAGCTCTATAAACTGGCATTGGCCATTACACAGGACGATGGGAGGCCCCTCTATGAAGAAATAAGCGGGGAGCAGAAGGGTTTCTGTTCTATGACCTGGACACAAGACTGCGAACTTAGTGAGAAAAAGTACTGTATAGACGCCGTTTTCAGGACATGCAGTAGGGTCCCATGGCTTCTTGAGTCGTTGTAGGCTTGACAACAGGATCAGCATAGTAGTAACATCAGTAGCATGTAGAAATGATCCTCATGATATGGCGGCATGACAGCAGGACCATTGATTATATCTAAGCATAATCCAGAAAGGCGCCCGACCAAATCTAATATCAAGTCCGTCAGTCAGTTCTTAGGGCTTTAGCAACCCATGTGGGCTTGACACAGGCAACAATTAATTACAAGCTTAGTTTTCCACTCTCAAAATAACTAGAGAGGGTACAGTAGTCACGATGCCTTTGTATCGCCGCCATTTTAAAGTCAGGCAATGTACGGCGATCCTAATGTCTTCAAATTGCCGCCATTTTAAAGTCAGGCAGTGTACAGCATGCCCCGGTTAAATAAGCTAAGTCCCCAAGGCTGAAATGTAATGCCTTACAAGATCAACTGCAAAATCTCCTCGTGGGAGGTACAGAACCACACGAGCCCAGTCCAGTGATCCCCGCAATGCCTATATCGCCGTCGGCAAAGTGCAGGCAGCCCTCCGACCACAAACGCCAATAGGCAGGAATCCGGCATAGGTGGTGAAAAAACCTGGCAATCGTCAAGGAGGCGGAGGGGCGGGACTCCAACGAGAACGGAGCTCACTGCCGGGAACCGGGAAGGTCAGAGGGGCAGCAGCGTTGGAGGCAAGAAAATGGCGTCAGAGCCGATACCCCCAATCCCCGCGTTGTCATCAGGCGTGCTGTCGGTCCACCAGGGGTGGGGGAGAGGGACCCAACGATCATGAGCGGCTCGTGGACTCCAGTCAGATCCCCACGGAGATCGCCGTCAGAAAAACGTCGCCGGATCGTTCGGGCCGCGGTAGAGACAATGTGAATGGCGCCTGCCTGGAAAGATCACCCGCAGGTACCAGGAGATCTCAGGTCACTGGAAGCAGGCGGCACGGGAACGGAGGAGCCAGCAGCGGCGAAAACCAAGGACTCGCTGCTAAGAAAGTCTGATCGTAACAACAGACTAGTCCCGGAAGCCAGAGCTACCTCGAGCTGGAGTGCTGGAGTCCAGGGAGTACAGGACGGACCTGGGCGGCCTCGGCGGTCGACCCAACGGGTAAGTTGGGATTCAAAATCTGCTTCCACGGAGGTTCCCTCTCTAATCTGTAGGTGGGGTGATCACCTGGTGTGTGTATCCAGTCATTGATTGGGGTTAGGTGTTCCGCCCAGTAGTAGGCTTCTATGTCGGGTAGCGATATCCCTCCATTATACTGATTACGCTGTAGAGTATGAAGCGCTATCCTGGGTTGTTTCCCCAGCCATAGGAGGGAGCGTAGTTCGGCGTCTATCTCTCGGAAAATTATTCGTGGTAGGGGGAAATATGTGTTTTGTAGGGCATATAGAAATTAGGGTGGGGTCATCGTTTTAAACATGGAGGCATGGCCTAGAATGATGAGCGGTAGTGATTTCCAGCGCTGCATATCCCCCTTGAAGTTCGTGAGTATGCGTTTAATGTTTTTCTGACAGCAGAGGTCTTTGTCTGTGGTAAGGAAGATTCCCAGGTAGGTAAACCCGTTGTGTGCAATCTGGAGGTCTCCAGGGAGTATGGGCCATGAGGTCAGAATACCTGGACTGTAAATCACTGATTTATGCCAGTTGATTGTGTATCCCGAGTTTTGTCCATACATATCTATTGTGTGGAATAGGGTGGGTATCGTTATATCTGGATGCGTAATATACAGAAGTATATCGTGTGCATACAAAGAGATCTTTTCTTGCAAAGTGTCCTCTGGGGTGACTTGGAATCCCTGTATCTCTGGATGTTGGCGGATTGAACAAGCGAGAGTTTCTATTGTAAGGGCAAAGAGTAGTGAGGACAGGGGGCAGCCCTGCCTGGTGCCACGTCTTATGGGGAAGTCTGTGGAGGTCCTGCCATTTACCCGGACCATCGCCCTGGGGTCTTTGTACAGTAGTTCCACCCATTTCCTGAAATTGGGACCTAGGCCGAATTTTGTCAGGGTAGCCTCAAGAAAGGGCCAATGGACGGCGTCGAACGCCTTTTCTGCATCCAACGATAACAGTAGGTGTGGGGAGTCTCGATCTCTGACCTTCATTATCCAGTTATGAGTTCTACGTAGGTTCCAACTGGTCACCCGACCGGGTAGGAATCCCAACTGGTCATAGTGTAGTAGGGTTGTTATCACCTGGCGCAGTCTTGTGGCCGGGATGGTTGCCAGTATCTTCACCTCTGTGTTAAGAAGGGATATCGGGCGGTAGGATTCGCATTTGTCTTTCGGCTTCCCCTGTTTATAGATTGGTATTATTGTGGCCATACGTAGGTCTAATGGGAGAATTCCCTTGTCATATGCTTCCTCAAAGAGAGTTAAGAGGTGAGGGCCGAGGAGGTCCGCACACCTCTTGTAGAGTTCCGCCGTAGACCATTTGGTCCTGGGGTCTTCCCTGGGCGTAGCTGGGTTATAACGGCCTTAATTTCCTCAATCGTGATGTCAGTTTCCAACCCCTCTCTGTCTGTGTATTCAAGTATTGGTGTGTGCATCTCTGTTAAATATTCTATAACGTCAGGAGTCGCACGCAGATGGCGGGCGTCGTAGAAGTCTCTATAGTAGGACGCGAAGTTCTGCATTATCTGCTCGTCTTTGACCTGTGTCTCCCCTTGTGAGTCTGTGATGCACTCTACCCATCGGGCCTCTATTTCTTTTCGGCTGAGCCAGGCCAGAAGTTTTCCTGACTTGTCTTCTACATCATATAGTTTGTGTAGGGTCGCCTGGGCCTGTGCCTTAGAGGCCTGGGTTGCCAGGTCTTTATATTGACGTTGCATGTCTACCAGCTGCCTGAGTATCCGGGGGTCTGTCTGCACTATGTTCTGTTCCTCAAGGGTTAGGATCTGATTTTCTAGTCGGGCTAGGTCTTCCTGCTCTTTTTTCTTTTCCCATGCTATACGATTTTGTGCTCTATCTCGTAGGACTGTTTTATAGGTTTCCCATATTATGACCCCTGATTGTACCGAGCCTAGATTTTCTTCGAAGAAGATTTTGGTATCTGCTCTGATGCCCCTCAATACTGTCGTGTTTTGTAGGTCCCATGTGTTTAATCGCCTGCATGTGTTCCTATCGCGTTGCCGGTCTCCTATCTGTACATGTAGAGGCGAGTGGTCCGATAGGCCTCTAGCCAGATATTCTGCTTTGTGTATCTCTCTTATCTCACCTTTCGGGAGGAACACATAGTCCAGTCGTGAGTAGACCTTGTGTGCACCCGAATAATAGGAGTATTGCCTTGCTCCTGGGTTAATATGCCTCCAGATATCTACCAAACCTAGTGTCTCAGTAAGGCGTGCCAATGGTGTGGTCATGGGTGTCTGATTATGGTCCCCTGTTCGGTCCATGGGTGTGTGCATCACTTCGTTAAAGTCTCCCCCTATTATGTGCAGTGAGCTTGGTGCCTCCAGTAATATTTCTGTCAGCTTATTTAATGTTCGTGCTTGTAGTTTCGGTGGAGCGTAAACTGAGATAAGGGTCACGCTTCTTCTGCCCCACTTCCTGGTCACTCCAACATATGTGCCTTGGGGGTCTGACCATGTCCGCGTCACGTGGAAGGGGGGTGATCTCTTAATCAGGATCACCACTCCCCTGGAGCCAGAGGTATACCCCGCATGCGCCAGGACCGTGTATGCCCCTCTTGCTAATAACCCACATTTCGTGCCCTTCAGGTGAGTTTCCTGCAGCATTACCACACCTGGGTGTATGCGTTTGATAAAGGTCATCACTAGACCCCTTTTAATCTTATCTCCGAGTCCATTGACATTCCATGTCAGGGTGGAGAGAGGTTCAGTTTCAGGTCTCATCATCCTGGTCTATGATGTATTTGTGTAGCGTGCCTGAAGGTGCTATGGATTTAAATCTGGCTAGGTAGCTGTGTCTTGGGGTGTATTTTGTATGGATCCTGTGACTGGACTGAAACCTGAACAACAACAACTTCTTACTTAATCTAAACCCATCCCAAACGCCCCCCTCCCGCCTCCCCCGCTTCACACTTTTCCCCAGAGTTCTCCTCTTGGTTTTGTGAATAAGGGAAGGAGAGGTATGTCGCCCACCCTACCAAAAGTTTTACTTTACAGGTTCCAACTCCTGCAGCGCAATAAAGATCAAAATAAAGAACAAAAATGAAACAGATACAAGAAGGAAAGAAGGAAGGGGGAGAGGTATGTAGGAAGGAGAAGAAGGAAAAATTTCTCAGGCCTCTTCTGGCCTGACTCCTGCTCTTGGTCTCGGAGTGTCTGTCTCTGCGCTGTTTCAAGAGGGTGATGTTGGGGGAGGTGGATGGTGTTCTTGGCTCTCATGGTCTAATTCTGTGGCACGTCCTTGTGGCCCTTATTATGAGTTCGAGTCAGGTACCTCTTCTTGTGAGGGGGGGTCTCCCCACCTCAGAGTCCTGTTCCATTTCTACTATTTCTGTTATCAAAGGGTGTTGTGTTGCCTCTTCTTCATCTTCTCCGGATGTGCTCTCTCTGGTGTTCGTCTCTGTACATAAGTCCTTCTGGCTGGAGATGTGGGTGTTGCGTGTGTTTTCGGCCCTACGGGATTCTTGTGACCGTGGGATTCTCCTTCTTAGTCATCCTGCCCCTCTCGAGACGTACGACGTTGCTCCCTGCATATGTGTTCTCCGGTGAGCCTGGGTTCTTGTCGTTTTCTGATGTCCAGCTGTTCTCTGACCTGTTTCGCTTGGCTTCTGGCTGGGTTGTTGCAAGTCTTCCGTCCTCCGTATGGTAGGGCGCTCTTCTATCCAGTTCCAGGCCTCTTCCGGTGTCTGAAAGAAGTGAGTCTTTCCCATGAAGATTACCTCTAACTTCGCTGGGAATAGCAGCATGTATTGGATTTTGTGCGCTCTGAGCTTTGCCTTGACGGAGTCATAGGTGCGTCTCTGTCTTTGGACATCCCTGCTGTAATCTGGGAAGATCATAATGCGCGTGTTCTCATGCTTGATTTCCGCTAGTTTTCTTGCTTCTCTGAGGATCAGATCCCTGTCCAGAAAGTTCAGAAATCTCGCTATGGTGGGTCTCGGTTGTGCACCCGGTGGAGGCTTCGCAGTTAAAGCTCTGTGCGCTCTTTCAATCACGAAACAGGAGGAGAATTTGTCTGCTGAGAAGGTTTTTTGGAGCCAGGAGTAAAGAAGTTCCGGTGTACTAGTGCCTTCAACGCCCTCCCTAAAGCCCACAAAGCGTAGGTTGTTTCGTCTCGCTCTGTTTTATGCATCTTCGATGCGCCACTGGATCTCTTTATTAGATGCTTGCAGTTTAGCCATTCCCTTGCGGAGGTCTTGTAGCTTGACTTCTGCTTCTTCTATTCTAGTTTCTGATTCCGTAACTCTTTCTGCTGGGTTACGGAGATCTTGTCTTAGTAGTGTCACTTCTGAGCCCACCGCCCCTATTTTCTCTTCCAGCGCCAATCTAGAGGCTTGAATTGCTTGAAGAAGAGTGTCTGTGAGGCTCGGTGGTTGCTCCTCCGGGGGTGGGGTGATCACTTTGGTGTAGCGATCTATCTTCCCTTGTCTAGGGGGCTTGGGCTCCTTGTCTTTGCCCATAGTGAGGAATAGGGTGTTTTGAATCTTGAAGGCGTTTGTTTGGGCTTGGATCAGCGACCTGTGCGTCGCCTCCTTCTGTCGTGTAGCTCCTATAGTACCCCTGCAGGACCTGCGCGTTTGGATAACATATACTGCGGGCTTGGGGCAGACTAGCTCTGAGCACCCCCACTGTATATGTTAGCCTGGTTTTGCATTAGCTAGCTCGCAGTGCCACTAGTGTCTCCTCTTATCAGGGAGAGATTTGTTTCTGGCAACCTTAGAACATGACAACCCTGATTCCCTTCAGAATCATGGAAACAATGTACTACCTTTCGCTCAGTCACTCGTGCTCACTTATTCGGTTTGTCTCAGAGAGTTACACAGAATAAACAGTTGGGCGTTTCAATAAGTATTTATTGAACAGTTATTATTCTAGTGTAAAATATATGTGCTGCAGAGACCAGCAGACAATAGCAGAGATATATGATCAGCAGTACGATAAAAGCAAAGGGATAGAACAGTTCTACCATATTGCGATAATCATGAATACATACATGAATATAGAAGCATTATGCAAGTGCGCGTACTCCTACGATGCCTACCTAGATGTACCTGTGTGTACCTAGCATATGTGTGTAGGTCTTAGAAGCTAAGAGCCAAGAATCCTCCTAGGATTTAGTCGAACCCCCATACCTGAATAGAGAGAGTGTGGGACCCCGTCCTGGTCTCGAGTTGGACACCCCGTCCGTGTTGTGTCAGACTACTGTCAGCTTGAGCGACTGCATGCAGGAGCCTCAGCATCTCTGGTCAGTGTGTCAGCATGGAAGTCTCGGTTCCCTCTGCTTTACAGGGGCAAGTTGTGGTGTATTTATACCCTAAAGAGTCTCGGTCCTCAGTATGGTTTGTATTGGACATGAGGAAGACGTCAGGGGTGAACTTTGTACATACATATTATGCCGGTGGTGTATTCTTAGAAAGCCATGCATCATTAATGAGTACAGTGTGGGCCTGTGTTTGGAAGAACCCTGCTGCATTCAAAACCACAGGATAGATAACGTTCGACCCTCAGAGCTCGTTGAGTGCTAGCTGGGACCAATGTAGGTGAAGGATCATGCCTATATAAGGAATCATACCATAATAGGACATGTATAGTTGTGACCATAATTGGGCATATGCGGCCATGACCATAATTGGGCAAGTACGAATATGACCATATTAGGGTAAATATGAATACGTCCATTTTTAGGGCATGTACGAACGGATCTACATTAGGGCATCTATGCGGGATATAACACCCACTCCACTTCCGAACTGGATAATAAATGACCATACTTAAAATCTGGGCAATTTAAAAACATTTTTAAAAGCAAGTAAAAACATGGTTCTAAAAAATCGTTAAAAAAGTTTGGTGCTTACATTTTTTTTCAAATTCAGCTTTTTCTAGTTGCCACTTAAAAGTCAATATTGTCTCTTTATAGAAGTTGTATCACCATAAGCAGGAGAAGGCCATACTTTTCTCAAGCAAAAGTGTCAATGTAAGAAAATGTTCCAAATTTAGATCGTTTATTTTGAAACGAGTGAAGAAGCCGAATTCTTTCCCAGGACACGATGAGCCAATTCAAGATTACGCGTCCTGTCTGGGAAGCTCAATATTATCAGTGTCAGCTGCTGTAGATGACAAATCCAACGCCTCACAGAGAACGTCAATCGCACATAGATGGAATGTAGTACTGCCAACAGTCGGTGCTGCGGCAGCTTGTGCGGCAGTTGTTACCTGGGTGCCTGTGGAGGAGTCACCTAACCCAGCAGGAGCGAACGGCACCTATGGATTCTCCAGGAATGCATTCATCAGAATTGGAAGCCGCTGGGGACAATGCAGAGCATGGGCCTTTATGGGGTCCAGCATTGCATCCGTGTCCGGAGGCGCATCTGATGGAAATGTTAGACAAAGATCCAACGTGCATTCTTCTCCGCAGAACAGGCATCGAAGCACAGGTAAGATGCAGTCTATGCAGACTGGTCTAAATGATAGAAACCAGGAGGCACTGAGTTCTCGCAGGCAAGAAATGCCCAGAATTATAGCATTCGTTCACGGTATTTCCGCTCCAGTAGCGTGTTCACCATTCCCTCGGGAAGTGGGCCGTCCATTGCGTAGCAGCAATATTACAATCAGGATTCCTGCGATTAGAAACAAGATGAGCGGGAATCCTCCAAATACGCTTCCCAATACGGAGTGTATAAAATTTGGGATTACTCCGAGGACTGTCTGAAAGGTGCTTAACAGTCCTGACCCTATGGTCTTAAATAGGTGTACAATTCCGCTCGTATCTGACATGTTAAAGATACGTCCCACCATTTCTGCGAAATGAATGGGGCAGTTTGTACGTATGAGTGACAGTATCTCGGTCGAGGTCCTTGCAACTTGAAGTTCATAGGTTTCTCGAGCGGAGGTTAAGGGCACGGGTTGCTGTAAAAGCATGGCTTTCAATCTGCTCAGAGTATCAAACTGTATAAAAGAAACATTCAGCGAAGGCCATAAGGGCGCCTCCCTGACTATGTTCAGTGGTGGAAACAATACTTGCATACAGCAAGTAACCCTGGAGTTAACAGTTACTAGATATGCGATGCCCGGAAGCATCCCACAACAACCTTGATCATTTAGCATTAAGTAACTCCCATTCGAGAGCAGCTGGAAAACCGGCGTGATCATGGCCGCTGGGGTCCCTGACATGTGACAAGATAAGTTCGCCACTGAACCACTGCAGGCTCCGTGTAGAGAAATATCCTGACACATGAGAGAACCGCTCAAAGCGTTCTTGCAGTTAGTACCACTCAGATACACTTCTCGATCCCCATTCCGGCATCGGTATCTATATGGTAACTCCCAAGTTTCCTTGATGTATCCCTTATCCATTTTTACATATTTGCCTGCCTGCCTTTGCTCAAGGCAATATTGAAACTGAAACGTAGTGACCGGCAGAGTGATTTGGCCATGAATGAGCCATTCTGTTGATGGTGATTCGGCTACAGTGAATGGTAACCTTTCCAGTTTCTCAATATGCAGCATTGTATATTTGGCTCCCCTTTGTGCCATTTCTGTCTGTTTATCAGTTAGATTGTACTCTGAGAACAGAGACCTGGTGTTTATAAAACGCCATGGCACATAGCCTGCAGGCAAAGATTGCAGCGTCCAGCTTAACATCATAATAGAACGTAGCTGAGATTGCCCGTGTTGTAACAAGGCCAGATCTTGTTCTAATATGTCGATTTCCGAGGACACAATGTTGCCTAAGGAGTAAATCCTGGAGGTCAAAGTAGTTAACCCATTATCCACCACTGCTAAAACCTTTTCTAAGTTAATACGGTCTGTCTCCCGTATCCTTTCTGCGGCCTCTTGTTGGGATATTTTCTAGTTTTCATTATAGTAGGCATAAAGGCCTGCATATATGAAACGTTTCTGACGTTGTTTCCTGGGACCTAGTAGAAAATCTCTAAGATCCATGGGCTCGATTCACAGAACTAACTTAAGACAAAATCCTAAACTTACTACCATTTTGGTATTCACAGAAGGCACTTACTCATTTTGGTATTCACAGAAGGCACTTACTTACTCATTTTGAGTAACTTACTCATTTTGAGTAACTTACTCATTTTGTGTAACTTACTCATTTTGGTATTCACAGAAGGCACTTACTCATTGATGAGTATGTGCCTTCTGTGAATACCAAAATGAGTAAGTTACACAAAATGAGTAAGTTACACAAAATGAGTAAGTTACTCAAAATGAGTAAGTTACATAAAATGAGTAAGTTACTCAAAATGAGTAAGTAAGTTCCTTCTGTGAATACCAAAATGAGTAAGTGCCTTCTGTGAATACCAAAATGGTAGTAAGTTTAGGATTTTGTCTTAAGTTAGTTCTGTGAATCGGGCCCCATGTCAGGTGTTAGTAGGGTCAAGTGGTGCTTTACTTCTGTCAGTGTTGAGGTCTCTAGCCAATCAAGGCACAACTTCCCAACACTATACGATGTCACTACCCCTGGGTGTTGTCTTTGTACATAGCGTGGATCCGGCCTATGGATACTAAACCCTCTGGTTGTATTCATAAATCTCTGTTGACATTTGTTTGTGTCAATGGGCCGAACCAGCCATTCTGTCCAATCTGGATCTGATCTGTTGTACTGGAAAATTGCATCTAATCCTACCCCTTGTGTAGTTGAGTTCTTCCCCCACCCATCTGTGATGGTGTTGGAAACCCCGGTGTGTTCATTTCCTTGCCTTTGGCTAATCCAAGACAGGATGTCTGTTGCACAGTTTCGTTCAGAAATAAAATCTGCTGCGGAATGATGCATGCTCTAAAAAGTGCTTCTATTCCCTGGACTTGCCAGTCCCTAGAACCCCAGATTGATTTTGATTCTATTGTGTCTTTCCATAGATCGAAACCCTGTTTAGACAACTGGTTCAGAAAGGATGCAGAGTAAATATGTTTGGTGTTTGTTAACATAATTTTCTGAGCTGAAATTTTCTCCATTTTATAATAAAATGACGTCGGGTCGGATGTGTTAAACCCTGAGAAGTATGTGAATTTCTGTGCAAACACTTGTGAACTACCTTTTGGAGGTGTTGGGCAGTGTTCCCACTGGTGGTATTCAAATACATATCTAGGTGTTATAGACTTGTGTAGGAAATGATCACCAAACTGTTGGTAACAGTACAATGTATCATAGTCTGTAGTACCTTCTAACATTTCATTGTTCGGAAATGCAGCAGTTTTTTCTAAATCAGACATCATAGCATTTACAGTTTCAGTGTCCCAACCATCAGAAAATGTACTGGAGGTAATGAAATCACTTAAAGAAATTTTAAATACATGTTTTAGTTTTAATAGTTCAGTCGGACCTAATATATCATAATCAATCTTGTCCCATACTATACCGTCCGGTATAGGAACTGCTGTGATGTTCACTGAAGACAAGTCTCTTGGTTCACGATGTGAAGACTGGTGTGGTTTTAAAATCAAATTGACTCTTTGGGCTGTAGAGCTTGGCTGGAGGTATCGTCTATTAATAAGCATACTAAAAGTTATTATTAAAGCTAGCCAGAAAATGAACAATAAAATCCCAGTGATATACCATAGTTCTATCCAAGGTGACACCAGGTAAGTCTTTCTAAAAAAGTTCAAAAAGTCATTGAGTTTCTGTTGGAGTGATTTTTTGGCTGGCGTCGTTTCCGGCTCACTTGGGTCCAGTGAAAACGTATCAAAGTTCATGAAATAGCCAGAAGCAGTTCGATCAATTGTTGGAATTGCATCGGGATTTGTTGAAATCGCTGTGTTCTCTTGTCGAGGCACATTGACATAGATGTCTGTATTAGGTCTGATTGCAACTTGGTTGTTAAGTTGATTTTCATTTTGTAGATGAATTTCTTGTTGAAGTGGAACAAGTTCCATAGCATTGTTGCTTAGTCCATCATTCAGTACAGGTGGCTCTTCAAACGTGATGAGTCTTTCTGTTTGAACTTCTTGGATTGTAGCGAGAGGAGGGCGTCTGCTACTGTGGAGTCCACGAGGCCTACTGTTTAGTATCGGCCACATAGTGTGGTTTGATTAAGTCAATTGAGACAAATCTTTTCTCCTTTTTTCCGGCAAGAGGCAGCAGAAGTACAGTTCTTGTGCCGTGGATTGCAAGGACCGGTACAGGCTTTCTGTAGGATGCCCCAAATTCTTTCTTGTCAGCAATCTTCTCTCTGATTAGATCCCCGTGTTTTGGGATCCAGATAGGTCTTGCCGTTACTGCCTTGACTTCCTCAGTGGCGGCCTGTTTCTGGAGCACGTTACTTTGTTGTGTCCTGGATTCATTTAGATCCTGTAAAACAGCCAAACGATCATGGATATCAAATGGTTTTTCATCCGCCACTGTGCCTTCACAATCAAGATCAGGTACCCACATTCTTGTCCCAAATAGGACCTTGTAAGGAGTGACACCTCCTAGAGAGCTTCTTGGCTGATTATTGAGCGCACGCTGTACCCCATAAAGGTGATCGACCCATCTACCGCCCTTGCCTAATACCCTAGCTGTTAAAGATTGCTTTAAGTCTCGGTCTTTCCTCTCCACAACAGAATTTCCCTCGGGATGGTACGGAGAGGAGTACCGCAATGCTACGCCCATTCCTTCCATGGCCTCTTTGTAAGCCCGAGAGCTAAACGCCGGACCACGGTCAGAGTGTAACGTGCCAACTGCGTATGTGCCGATAAAGACTCGCAAATCTTTTATAACAGTTCGAGCGTCAGCCGAGCGCTGAGGCCAAACCTTGAGGAAACTTGAGCTTGACTAGCACGAACGGACAACCTAATGCTGTCTAACAATGGTATCTGTACTGGACGTGTTGCGGTGGACCCATTCATCTGCTTGCAAGTGTCGCAGTTCCAGACTAAGGGGCCGAATCCGATCTCGGCCGGTAGGGCTCCGAATCGGATTCGGCTTTACCGGATCCGATTCGGAGCCCTATTTCCCAACCGAATCGTACGTGCGTCCGGGCGAGCGAGTACGATGCGTGCGCTCGCGAAATCTCCGACCGACTCGTACGCAGGACCCGACCGCTCCGACCGACTCGCACGGGGACGACTCGCACCGGGACGACTCGCACCGCGCAATGGAGACGTTCCCCGGCCGGGTAAGTACGATGCGCACCTCGACCGCTCCGACCGACTCGCGCAGTCCGGCTCCAAGGAGCTGTCGGAGCCGCACTTTGGGGGTCCGTGTCGGACCCCCCTGGAAGCGTAGGCACGCGAGTCACACACAGGGGGGGGGCCATGGGTCCCCCCTACACGTGCATGTACGGCGCGACCCGCATCAACGCGAACACGCTGTAGGGGGCGCCCTTGTTCGCGTCGTGCCCATTGAGTCAATGGGAGCCCGTGTACGCGTCGTACGACTGGCTCCCATTGACTTCAATGGGAGTCCGACCGAATCGAGTCCGATAGCATACGTGCGCATCGTACTCGTTCGGTCGGACTGCTAGGGTCCGATTCAGTCGGAAATCTCTCCGAGTCCGGCTCGGTCGGAGAGATTTCCGGCCCGAATCGGAATCGGCCCCATAGTCTCTAATCAGCCTTCTCATCACGGGCCACCAGTAGCGTTCTTTCAACAAAGCAACAGTCTCCCTAAGTCCGTTATGTACAGAGCCCATCCCTTCGTTTGCTGCCACAATTAAGCCTAGCCTACGATCCATATTTGGTATTACTCTATCCCCCACTCCAGGAATCTGAGCATATGGAATGTTTTGTGCATCTAACTTGTAGGAGTACTTGAGTGGAAATTTTTTAGGTACTGCTGTGCTGCCTTTGCGTGAAGCATTGACAGCTACCATTATCTCGCCGTCTACCCTCGTCTTTGAACGAGTAACTGCAGCTACGGCGGCTGTGCGAACAGCCCCTTTTGCGGCTTCATCAGCCAATGAATTCCCTTCAACGTGAACGCCATCACGCTGATGACTCAGTGTATGTATCACGTGGGCCTTGGTAGTTTGTTTCTCAACTCCACTACCTGTTCCCATAGCATTTTATGCTTTATTGTGCCACCTTTTGCATCTTTGAACCCGTTTTGTTCCCAATGATGTAGATATTCATTGTACGACTGTACACAGTAAAAGGAATCACACACAATGAGTGTGGGGAATTTGTGATCCGTATTTATAAGTGCCAGTATAAGTGCTTTGAGTTCTGCCAACTGTGCCGTGCAGTCTCCTAGAGATTGCGTTTTTGTGCAACTTAGATGGAACTTGCCATCGTGCATGCGACCTTTAACAATCGCACATGCTGCGCTGTAAGCTTGCTTACTTCCTGTGGCTAGTTGAGCAGAACCGTCAGTGTAAATAATGTATTCATACTGATCTAGAGGCAAAATTTCATTTGGTAGAGGGTATTCTTGTTCGTATTGCAGGAATGCCTGTGTTTTTAAAGTTGGATCAAATCTGTATTCAACATCCGTTGCAGTAAGAGAATTAGCCCATTGTATCCATCTTGGATGTAAGGCTTTCGCATTTGGAATGCTAGCTTTTGTAACAGCTTCTAAAGCTGGTACTGGGCTTACGACAATTATGCGTTTACCCTCAGCCAGAGCTCTTTCTCTTGCTACAGCGGTCTGCACTGCTGTCAGAATTTTTTCTGTTGAAGTGAAACGCATTTCTGCGTTTGTATACAGGTGTGATTTGTATGCGATTGGTACTGTTTCACCTTCATTAAAAGTTAAATAAGTGTACCCGCATTGACTCGCTATGACTCGGATCACTAAGTTCTGTACGTTTGCGCGTGTCTGTAAATGTTTAGAAGCTATCATGTCTTCCTGTAGGGAACGTAGGATATTTGTGTGTTCCTGTGTCCATTGTTTGACTGAAAAGTCAGGTTTTATTAAGTCGTAGAAAGGTTTTACCCTTTCTGCGTAATCCAAAATGTATGTTCGACCAAAATTTAGGAATCCCAGAAGTGATTGTAAATTCTTTAATGATTTTGGAGGTTGGAGCAGCGCACACTTTTCTAAAAAGTTAGCTGCCAGGCTTTTCCCCTCACTTGACAGCTCGTATCCCAAAAATAGGACATTGAGATGGGCAATTTTTGATTTCTTGAAATTAAATTTATAGCCCTCAGAGGCTAATCCCATAATAATGGTGCTCACCCTAGTCAAGTGCCTCTTTAAGTCATCGTCCGTCAGATAAATATCATCCACAAAGGACAATGCTTCTTCATCCAAATTTTGGAGTAACTCTGTTACCATTGCTGAGAACAACCCCGGGCTATTCTTGTAACCTTGGGAGAGTCGGCAGGATTGCCGCTGTGACCCTAACGCACTGAATGCGGTCAGATACCTGCTTTCAGGCGCTATATTTTGGCAGAAATATCCATTTGAGATATCAAGTGTTGTTTTGTATTTTTTCCGCACAATGTTATTCATTAATGCGGCACTGTGTGCATTTTGAACTGCAAATGTCTTTGTGCAAGTGTTTAAATGTCTGTAATCTAAAACTAGACGATATGTATTGTCAGGTTTGGCTACGGGGAACAAAGGATTGTTCATAGGTGAAGTGCGATTTTCTATCACCCCCTGATATTCAAGTTGGTCTAGAATCTCCCTGACTTGTTTTTTAGCTTCCTGCTTGATAGGGTATTGCCTTTGAGCATTTGGGGAAACTTTTAACGAGATCAGGTGGTGAGTTGAATCCTCATCCCAACCGGCATGATTTCTATACAATGCTGGAGCTAGGGCCACCGCCCACTCCTGCGCATAAGCATGTTTTAGGTGAATGGGAACGAGGTCGGAAAAGGCTGGAAAAATTATCGTTTCTCCCCTTGGGCACTCCATGACGAATGCAGGCGGCCAGTCTTGTTCTGCTAATAGAATGTCATAACCAGATGACAGATTTTTCCAAAAAAGACCCTTAACTTTTCTGGGCTTGTCCCCCTCCATCCGGAGTGTTATCTCATGTAACTTATGTGGGACACTTACCCGAGTATCAGGTGTTTCCACCGTGATATACTCACTCAACTCCGCTGTCACCAGAAGTTCCTTCAGGTTCTGGCGAGCTATTGTTACTTCTGCCGCGCTGTCTAGCATCGTCAGAGCCCATTCCCCGTTTAGAAGCTGTGTCCTCACAATTCTGGGCATGTCTGATCTTGAGACCTGCTACCTTCTTCTTTTTGAACTGAGGTTTTGATTTCTGTTTATCCTCTTTTTTAGGTGCGTAGTCCGCAGCGTGTTGCGTGTCTCTGGACTTTGTACGCTCCTTTGAGCGTCCTTCCCTCTCGGAGTTTCGTGATGAACCCTGAAAGGAACGAGAGGAACGAGTATCAGTATCCTGATACCTGTCAGGTTTTTTAATATTATCCCTATTCTTGAGGTTATACCTCTTTTCAGAGGGCTCCTGTTGAGGAGACCTACCTCTGGACTGAGACCTGTTGTCTTTAGACTTTTGTTGTTTTTTATTTTCCCACTTCTTTTTAGAAGAAGTAGGTGTCTGCTTTGTAGTGTCCTTTTCAGGACTGCCCACCAGTTGTGGTTTTAATGCTTTCCCACCCAAACTGTCTCTGCCTAGTTCTGCATACGAAGTTTCAATTATTTTGGGTAGTTCGTGTTGTTGATCCTCTGGACCGAACTCCCTTAGGCGTTGGCGGATCGCCACAGAAGCTGCTTCCCCCTTAATGTTAGCTAGTATTATGGCTGAGACCTGCTCAAAGTTGTTCAGCAACTTCATCCCTAAGTTAAGGGCAGGCTCTGCTCCGTACTCATTTTGTATCTGTTTCAATAAGTCAGGTACTACTGCTAAGGACGGGGTACCATGTGTTCTGGTATATATGGCAGCAAAGACTGAACCCCAAGAGGTGCAGTCCTCTACTTGTGGTGTGAGACCCATGGGCAAGCAGATTGTTAGAATTCTGTGTTTATCACTGGTTGTAGTATTCGGGAATACTGCTTCAAGCTGAGTTATTTTCTGAGCTATCCAGAATGGGATTTGTTCGCGTTTTGCTGGCATTTTGCCCATTATCGCGTGTAATGTTTGTGGAGTTATTTTATTAACTGTACTCTGGACTGGAGTGTCTTGTGCTGCAGCTGGTGCAGGCTGAACTGTTAACGTCCTCATCACAAATTGTGTGAGGTTTCTGTAGATTTTAAATAAATCTCTGTATTGTACGAGTAAGTCTGGCTGTGGAATTGTGTTAATGTCAGGATGCGGTGTGTATGCCGCTATTATGGGCCATGTGGCTCCTGCTCCTCCGAGCGGGCCTAATCTTGCTCTTCCATGTACGTGGGGTAGGGCGCCTTTAAACCAGTAATTATGTTCCTGGTAAGTGAGCAGGACCTCTACTTCCTCAAAAGCAGTATAGTCCGCTGGTGTTTCACCTTCTAGGTAGTAGTGAAATACATCTGTAATTGGATTCGCTGCTGGGAATGTAACCCATGAATAGAACACCTCTGTTTTATTAGATTCGTGTGCCTCAATCACAAAAATTACTGTACCACCTCTGGCTCTTAAGCCATGATCTAGAAGTTTTATGGTGACTGCCCTTCTGAAATTTGGTGCAATTTGTATTGCATCTTCAGGGTCTTCTTCTAAACCAAAGAGGTTTGTTGTAACTCTCCCTGTTGCGCTTGTGTCTTCCACCATTTTTAATTGGAAGAAGGGAGATTAAAGAGTTCTTAAAACAAGGTGTAAGTGCACAATTGTAGGAACTAAATGTCCTTCAAGCTTGAGTAACCAACAGCCAATAAATAGTATTCTCGTACTACTCAGCTGCGGCGGATTTAGTGCCCACCCACTCCAGACGTCTCTGGGGTTTTGTGAGTAGGTTCTCTGAGAATAGCACGACTGAACTACTCAGATTCTACTGTTAAATAAGTACCCAACCAACGCTGGGCGCCATGTCGTATAGCTCCTATAGTACCCCTGCAGGACCTGCGCGTTTGGATAACATATACTGCGGGCTTGGTGGCAGACTAGCTCTGAGCACCCCCACCGTATATGTTAGCCTGGTTTTGCATTAGCTAGCTCGCAGTGCCACTAGTGTCTCCTCTTATCGGGGAGAGATTAGTTTCTGGCAACCTTAGAACATGACAGCCCTGATTCCCTCGTAATCGTGGAAACAATGTACTAGCTTTCGCTCAGTCACTCGTGCTCACTTATTCGGTTTGTCTCAGAGAGTTACACAGAATAAACAGTTGGGCGTTTCAATAAGTATTTATTGAACAGTTGTTATTCTAGTGTAAAATATATGTGCTGCAGAGACCAGCAGACAATAGCAGAGATATATGATCAGCAGTATGATAAAATCAAAGGGATAGAACAGTTCTACCATATTGCGATAATCATGAATACATACATGAATATAGAAGCATTATGCAAGTGCGCGTACTCCTACGATGCCTACCTAGATGTACCTGTGTGTACCTAGCATATGTGTGTAGGTCTTAGAAGCTAAGAGCCAAGAATCCTCCTAGGATTTAGTCGAACCCCCATACCTGAATAGAGAGAGTGTGGGACCCCGTCCTGGTCTCGAGTTGGACACCCCGTCCGGGTTGTGTCAGACCACTGTCAGCTTGAGCGACTGCATGCAGGAGCCTCAGCGTTTCTGGTCAGTGTGTCAGCATGGAAGTCTTGGTTCCCTCTGCTTTACCGGGGCAAGTTGTGGTGTATTTATACCCCAAAGAGTCTTGGTCCTCAGTATGGTTTGTATTGGACATGAGGAATACGTCAGGGGTGAACTTTGTACATACATATTATGCCGGTGGTGTATTCTTAGAAAGCCATGCATAATTAATTAGTACAGTGTGGGCCTGTGTTTGGAAGAACCCTGCTGCATTCAAAACCACAGGATAGATAACGTTCAGCCCTCAGAGCTCGTTGTGTGCTAGCTGGGACCAATGTAGGTGAAGGATCATGCCTATATAAGGAATCATACCATAAAAGGACATGTATAGTTGTGACCATAATTGGGCATATGCAGCCATGACCATAATTGGGCAAGTACGAATATGACCATATTAGGGTAAATATGAATACGTCCATTTTTAGGGCAATTACGAACGGATCTACATTAGGGCATCTATGTGGGATATAACACTTCGGACTATTCACCTTTTCCTGTGTGCTCCCCCTTTATCTCTGCGCACCCCCTTTCTGAGCCGTCAAGGGCCTTGTTGCATGGCATCGCCTCTGTGGGGGGGGGGGGGGAGGGATGATATGGAGCTTGCCAATTCCGGCGTTCTTTGCCAAGTTAAATCTTAAGGAGTTTGTGTTCCCCCATTAGTTACAGCGGTGCTCGAGGGAGGGGGTGAAGGTCCTCAATTCATGCCTGTGGCCTCCCCTGTCCCTATTCCTCCATGCGGCCGATCTTACACCACCTCCTGTTTCTGCAGCCTGTGTCCGCTGTGGGTCTCTTGATATGAGGAAACTTTGTGCGTGTTCTCCCTTTTACCTATTTCGCTCTTGGTATGATCTCACCTGCGATCGGGTGGGCGGGCCGGGCTCACTCGTCTTGCCCGCGTCTATTTCTTCGGTTATCACCGTCGGGCCTCACCAAGTTCCGGTGGTCGTTGGAACTCGAGTGCTGGTCTCCCCCCTGCCGTGTGCCTCCGAGGACTGGCAGCCGCTATTTTCCCAGACGGGCCATGGAGCATGCAGGGACCCCTCCAGTGGCTATCCCCGTCCTGAGGCCGTTATGCCTGTCAGTTTTCACGGGGGTCGTCCCTCGGCATAGTCAGCTTTGGCTGTCCTCCGCTCAGTTTACCTTCAGCCGGGCCGCTTACACGTCTCCGATGACGTCTTCGGGTCCTGAGTGCGTCTTTGTTTCACCCCTCGCGACCCGCTTCGATTTCTTCTTGGGTCTGCGCCGGAGGGTATGGTGCCAACGGTATCGTCTCTTACGGCTCGGTAAGTGGAGTCACCCTCTTCGTGGTTTGTGTCAGTGTGTCGGAGCCGGATTCACATTTCCGTCTTTAGTTCGGCGCCATTTTGGTCAGGTCCCGGACGGGACTTTTCGCCGCCTCGATCATCTTTTATTTTAGGATCGGGCCTTTGACAGGGTCCCTTGCTGTGAGTATTGGGGGCTCCGTCATATCCCCAATACAGGATTGCTTAGTCCAGGTCCTAGGACTGCCGGATTACCTTCGGATTTGGCTTTCGACCAGAGCTCGGCGAAAGCACGTCCTATTCAGCCATGTCGCTGGCCACGCCCCTGCAGTTGACAACTTTTGACCTTCCTCCTGAAGTCTGTGACATTATCTTGGCAGTCAGGCATCCCTCTACTAAGACGGTATACACCTGCCGTTGGCAAAAATTTGTGGCATGGTGTTCAGAAAACACATTGAACCACGTCCCCGTCCCCTCCCTTTCCCAGGCTCTTCTTTTTATTCTTTCTCTTGTCCGACAGGGCTCTGCTCTGGGCACTCTCTAGGGCTATCTATCTGCTATTCCTGCTTTTTTGCGGTTGCCTGGTCAGCCATCCCTTTTCAAATTTCATGTTGTAAATAGGTTGTTAAAAGGTCTTCAACATATGTTCTGTCCTTCACCTCATATCATACCTCAGTGGGATCTGAATCTTTTCTTTTATTGACATTTCTCGTGTGCGCTCCCTTTGAGCCGCTTCATAATTACCCTCTCAGGCTCCTTACCATCAAGACAGCCTTCCTCGTGGCGGTACCATCTTCCCAGAGGGTCAGAGAGCTTCAAGCCTTGTCATCTAAGCCTCCTTACCTCACATCTATCCTGACAAACTGGTACTTTGCACAAGAGCCTCCATTCTTCCAAAAGTGGTCACTCCATTTCACATAGGCCAATCCATCACCCTGCCTACTTTGTATGCTCCTCTGCGTCCTTCCAAAGAAGAGTAGCGACTCCACCACCTGAACCCAAAAAGAGCATTGTTGTTCTACTTTGACTCAACATGAGAGTTCCAGGTGGATGACCAACTCTTCATGGGTTATGTTGGAGCGAAGAAAGGATGGGCTGTGCAGAAGTGGACCATCTCCAGATGGATCATGCTCTGCATTAAGATCTGCTACACATTGGCCAAAAAACAACCCCCTGAGGGTTTGTGTGCTCATTCCACCAGAACCAAAGCTGCGACCACTGTGCTAGCATGCGGAGTTTCCGTCCTGGATATCAGCCAGAAAGCAAAGTGGGCCTCCTTGCACACATTTGCCAAGCACTACTGCCTGGACGGTCAGGTCTGTAAGGATGGGCATTTTGCCCATTCGGTCCTACAGGACTTCCTCCTGTGTAATTGGTCTGCAGACCCTCCTCCAGGGAGGTATTGCTTCGGTATCTTTCAGATGATCAAGTTGCTTACCTTCTTTAACACCTTATCTGGTAGAGACTCTAGCTGCAGATTCCTTACCGACCCACCCATTCTCCCGGCTCTGCAAACAGATTTCTTGGGACAGGGTTTTTCCCCTTTCAGGGCCCTAGTATTCCACACCAGTGGTCAGTGTGCTTTGTGGTTCCTCACTTCTGGTGTGGAAAGTCTCAAAAAGTAACTTACATCAGCGTGTTTGGGTGGCAACTATATAGGCACCGCGAATGTCGCTTAAGGTGCCAAAGATGCCATGCGGAGCTGAACAACTCCACCTATCGGTGTGCCGGGGTACTGCTCACGAAAGAATTCTGGGTCCAGTCCGACACCTGGGGATAATTCTATGGTAAGGAAACTACGTCTAGATAGAGTCTCTACCACATAAGGCATTACTGAAGGTAAGTAACTTGTTATAGTCTTGTTGTTGCTCTTGTTTTTAGAGTTCTTATTCCAATTACAATTGCCTGTGATGTAAATCTGTTATTGCCATCATTTTTGATGATCACACTGCAAGCGGAAGAAGGAAAGGTGGTTGCATAGATCCTACAGAGAGTGGTTGGCTTGGCCTACTCCCAAAGCAAAGCCAGGAGTTGTGTGGGCCAGAGACACTCAGTCTGTCACTGTACAAGGATCTGGTCATTGAGCTTTAGCTTGGAGGATACTAAGAGGGTAGATGAGAACATACCATATTGATTATAGTGGGGATCTCAGGCAGCTTAAAAAGCTGGTGAGCCCTCAGAATTCCGACACAGGGCAGTGGCTGATGTTGCTGCTTTGTGAGGGCGCCACAGCCAAAATCATGTGCAGGAGCACTCAAATAAAGTGTTTGTAAAAAGAAAAAATCCAAGATGGTTGAACAAAAATGAAGGATTAGAAATCATTGATCTTTTGATAGAATAATAATAGAAATTAATCACTCTTTTGCTTCCTCTCTCGGGCAAGTAGACACAATTCATCGTTGTCCTTGCTGATGCCCAACAGAATCTCTCCAGGGTGATGTGGTAAGGGACACTCACTATGATCAAGCTCATCCCTTCACAGAGCCCTTTGAAGTACCACGATTTTACCTTCCTGACAGCATGTCTCCACCAGTTGGCATGTCCACCAGCTATTAGTTGGTACTGGCAAACACACGGGGACCTGCACCTACAAGAAACTAAGAATTTGTCAATGAGCATTTGGAACTTTGTACACAAACCGTCAGTTCCCTGAGCCCCTTGCAGCTCTGTCTATATTGATCCCACCACTATTAAGTGCTGTCCTCGGTGGCACGCTGTAGATTGAACTTATCAGTTCAGGCTGGTGCTTTTCTGCATTTAATCATATTCCTTCATGTTTGCTTTCCTACTTGTCATCCAACCTCTGCAGTTAACATCTTTGCTTATTTCTTCATGTATATAAATTCATTTGTCCTCATGTTCTAGTCTGTCCTTATCTATACCTGCACCTCAACATTACCCTATATTACACGCTCTTGTGAAATAATGGACTCTATGCCTGTCTGCTTATCTTCATCATATCATCTTTAGACTCGCCCTTTCCTGTTATTTCACCTGTGATATGTTATAGTAAAATATGATGTGTAGAGCACTTTTTGCCACCATAAGTTAGGCCTAAAGCACTGATGGATGGAAAATGAGGCACCAGGACAGCGGGACGTGTGGTCAGAATAGAGAAAACTAGAAAATAGCCTTGTGGATGGAATTGTATTAATCTAATTACTGATATAGTTAATGGAGGAATATGGCAGATGGGGGTTAACTAACTATTTTACCTACTTGTCTGATTGACCTCAGATTTATTGTTTTAACATCTCCAGAGAACTTTCCTGGATTCACACGTTTTGGGTATTCTACCTATGATATGTTATATTGGTATTGCATAGGGATTTGTGCCATCTTAAGATTGCTTCTTAGTGCTGGGGTTCAAGACATATGTTAAATGAGGGGCCAGTTGAGAGGGAACAAGTGGTCAAGACTGAGAAAATTAAGTACTTACAGGTGGCGTGGTAGGCCCCTAAGGACTTGTATGTCACCAGAGACAGCCATGAGGACCATGAGGGTAGCCAGTTTTAGATGTCTGACCAGAAAGTAGAGAGAGAGAGAAAAAGGCGGCAGGAAAGATAATATGGAATAGTAGAAGTTCATTGTGCAATAAAAGAGGGTTAGAAAGTATGGCAAAGAGTTTGAGAGATGCTAATGCAGGCATGAGCCCCTTGGAAAACTGCCTACTTCTCTCTCTCTAAACTGTCTGTGGTTACACATCTCATGAAGCCACCCCTTACTAGATACATTTACTAGTTTGCCAACTGGCGAAGAGAGAGATGGATAGTGCAAGAGCCGACTATGGCAAGTGCTCTGTCTTCTAGAAGGACAGAGGCATCTGAGTTGAGAGGAGGAGCCTTCCACACAATACAGAAAGGCTTTGCCCTAGCACTCAATTGGACTTGCGTAATCTGGACAGGGCCAGTAGTGCTAAATACAAGGGCGCAGTGAAGCACTCACTCCATCAGCTGAAGCGGGTGTGCCACTGGGACAGAAAAAATGTTTTATGGTCTTCCAAACTTTGATATGTGGCTGGCAGTGCTGCAAGAATAGTTACCTTGACAAAGTTGTGGGATGGGGCCAAAGATTGCCAAAGAAGCCAAAAGCGCTGAAGAAGAGAGAGAGAGAGAGAAATTATTTAAATGGTACAGAAAAAATACGTGAGAGGCAAATGAATTGAGAGAGTGTGAAGGAAGGAGAATAGAATGCAAATACAGAGAGAAAGATGAAAATCAAAAAGGAAGCAGAATGGAGAAAAGGCACAAAAGAAGAATGGAAAGAAGGAAATAAAGATGGAAAGAAGGAAGAAATAATGAAAGGAGAAAGGAAAGATATAAAATGAAGAATGGAAAGAAGGGCAGCAAGAAGAAAAGGTTTAAGGATCGAATAAATGAAATTAAAAATACAAGAAGGGAAAGAAATATGCAGAGCAGCAAAATAGAATGAAATAATGGTAAGATGAAATGGGAGAAAGAAGGAAGGGTGATTGAAGGAAAAACAAAGAATTAAAATATGGAATACAAAAAGTAAGAAGGATGGTATGAAGGAGTGAAAGAAGGACATGAGGATGATAAGCAGAAAGGAGAGAACAAGAAAGGAATCAAAGAAACGGAAGAAGGGTGGAAAGAAAATTATAGGAATATAAAGAAGGTCAGAAAGATAGAAAGAAAGAGAGATGGAACAAAACAAGGACTGACAAACGGAAAGAAAAATTGAAAGAGGAATGAAAGAAGAATGGGAAGTAAAGAAAAAACAATAGAAAAGAGGGAAAAAAAAGATGGATACGAAGAAGGTCGCGATGAAAGAAGAATAAAATGGAAGAAAGAGAAGGAAAGAAAGAAAGAAAAAAGAAAGAAAGAAAGAAATGAAAGAAGTCAATATAGGTCAATGCAGTTTTTGACCAAATTCCTTTAATTTAATGCAGTAAATGCATTATTACGCACCATTGATTGTAATTTTTCCTTGGGCGAACAATTCTCGCTGGATTTCATAGGAAAATTTTGTATTTAATGTCATAATGCTCAAAGTGGAGGTATTGTATTTTCCTGGGTACTCCCTTGGATAAATACATCATACTAAATGAAGCTGGAGCAGTATGTAGTCAAGTGTACATTTTGGATGTGTTTAAAATGCCTAGAAGTGCAGAGTATAGAACCTTGCCTACTTCCCTCCTGGACTTTTATTGATATTCCTATGATAATGCATAGATGACTATATTCTATGTTGCTTTGCAAGCTCTTTATTGTGAAATGCTACTTTTTCTATGTCACCTGCTGCTTCCAGGAACATGTAAAAATAAACTATGTTATGCTCTCTAAGCAAAGAATGGCAACTATGCCTATTATAATACTCTATCTTTAATAGATATGCACTCATAATGCTGTTCAACTTGGAGTCCCAAGCCTGGTTTTCACCTCTGGTGACATTTGGGTCTACCTGTAAGGACACATAGTAGACTCAATATTGCTCAAGTCACACATTACAGTAACGAGGATGAATGCAGAGTAAGGATTAATTGACTTTAACCTCTTATTGATGTTAGCTCCAGGTCCACATGTTGCATGTGTATGAGATTTTGTGACATGGTACTGTATATTTGTGTTTTTCTTGTGTGCTGCTCCTTGGACGGTTTCACGCTGCACTATATCTCTTATGGAAATCTGTATCAATCTACCAATTCCATATACACCACTAATTTTTATTGTGGGGATTGTGAGGAGCGAGATATGTTTATCATTTACCAGTGATGGAATTATGTGTTGTTTGTGCTACTGCCACTTTAGTTTTTCTATCATGGTTTCCTAGTCTTCTGCTTTACAACTCTGGGCTTCCTCGCTAGGTAGATATAGGTGCCGGGGTATATTGGCAGATGCTATATGCAATCTATGGTTCTAGGAACCACAACTGACAATTCTCTGCTCTTAAAGTCCTGCAGGTTGATCACTCCATTCATTTTCTTACTTCTGTGCGCTATTGTTGATTTTGTCACTCTGCCAATATGCCAGCATTGAAGAGCCTAATAATAGCTCACCTTAAAGTAAAAGTAGGTCTACTAGATGCTAGCATCAGAGCTCCAAGTACACACCCACAGAACTGGATAATAGACATGATGATGATCAGTGCAATACAAATGACATACATATTATCAAAGGGCATGACCACTCTTGCTAATGATATTACTAATAATTTGAAAAAGTTACCAATAATAATCCATTGTTGCCAATGGGACAGTTGGAAGCAGGGAATCCAGATGTTAGAAACAATTCCTTAAAATGGATCCGATTCATGATTGAACAGATCAACATCAAAACATCCAATATCAATGGAATACTCACCATCACCGTCGTTATCAAAGCTTTTGACATCAAGGAGATCAATAGCAAAACATAGTGGGGGGACTGACACTCAAGGCATGTGATGTTGAGACCCTTGATGCTAAGAAACACACTCTCAATGATATTGATGCCGAGCTTGTGCAATACTTCCCCTATCTGACTGTGGAAAAAAGTTTTTTTTAATTTAGTGCTTCTAAAAAATGGAAGTTAAACAACAACATCTATTTCTACACCTTTCCATGGACCATCTTGGCTCTTGCCCCACATTACACCAAAAAGATGAATAATTTATCAGGGTCTTAATGGACCAGGAACACTTCATGGAACTACACATTTTTTTTTCTAACGTACAGCCATGCTGCACAGCATTGGGATAAACGTTGGGCTTCTTTCACCTGCAGTCTCTGAGTTGCCTGTTTCAGTATCTGGTTTTCAATTATTTACACAGCATTGGGATTGTGTTTTTGTAAATAAGTCTTCAAGAAATGTTGAATACTTACAATTTTTAGTTGTAGCCTGAAACAGCCTATGCACAGTCTCTTGCGAGACATTTTGTTCACTTACACGGGGCTTAGAGTTTACCAATGCTTACCATTGGTTGACTTAATTGTCACTTTCATTCCCTTGCGTCTCAATGGTCAGCGCAGGCTTGCTTCCCCTCCTTTTTATGTATTTGTCCCTCCCCTGGAGCCTGGCGCATACCCAGTTATGGCTTACTTGCCCAGTGTGTGCCCTTCCATTGCTTTTCGGACTTCGGAAGTACTGTTTTTTTATTTTATTTGCAGAAGTGCATGTGTTTTCAGGCTGCCTTTGTTGTTGCTTTCCCCATTGTTGTTGCTTGCCCTGTCGTTGTTGTGCTGTTGCTTGCCCTGCCATTGCTTTGCCCAATCCCTTCCACCCCTCCTATGTTGCTACTTGCCCCATCATTGCTTGTCTTGTCCCTCTTGTGTTGTTGCTTTGCCCTGCTTCCCTAAACCCCTTTGCTGCTTTGCCCCATCCTCCACCTCGTGTTGGTTTGTCCCACTCGGGTTGTTGCTGTACCTCATGCCCCTCCCACATTGTTGCTTTGCCATGTGCCTCTCCCAATTTGTTGGTTCGCCCCATCTTCTGCCTCCTCCTGCGTTGTTGCTTTGCCCCGTACACCAGCCCCCTCCCACCTTGTTGCTTTGCCCCATCCCCCACACCCCCTGCTGCGTTGCTTGTTTCAATAATACCATCAGAACGGCAGTATGCCAAGGCTGGCCAGCCACTCCAAGATGAGTTCTTAACTGCCAGCTCAATGGTGTCCAATGTTGGTTGGAAGCAGAGGCTGTCTGCCCACGTAAGCAGCCCCTTCATCCAGAAAACTTTTGGCCTGAATGAAAACTCAGAATTCAGGGAAGAGAGTACTGGCAGTGGACTTCCTGGCTGAGGTCCGTCTACTACCTACTGAACCACATACAGCTTGCTTAACAACGTGTCTGGGGTCAGGTCTAAGACCATATGGAAAACAATCCGGAAGGTGACATGTCCGCTCAGACGCAGCTTACTTAACATTCTTGTGAGACTGCTTTGCCAAGGAATAATGCTAAATGTGATACCTGCTACATCTCAACTTTGTAAGCAACTTGAAAAAAGATCCTTGATAGCAGTTAACGACCAAACAGTGGCGGCTGGCATCTACTGGGGAGGGGGTGGTGGGTGCGCGCTTAAAATAATATATTTAAAAAAGTAAAACTTATCTCAACTCGGGATGTCCTCACTCCGGACCTCTTCTTTCTACACAGGAATCGGAAGCATCAACTCCCTTCGCCAATCCTAATCAATCAATCAGATGTTTTGTAAAGCGCGACTACTCACCCGTAAGGGTCTCAAGGCGCCGGTGGGGTGGGGGGTAGCTGCTGGTCTGACGGGGTGCTGTGGTTCAGTTGAAGAGCCAGGTCTTGAGGTCCTTCCTGAAGTGAGGCAGTGACAGTGATTGCCTGAGGTGGAGAGGTAGTGTGTTCCAGGTCTTTGCTGCGAGGTAGGAGACTGATATTCCTCCGACTGTGGTCTTGCGGATATGTGGGACTGTAGCCAGGGCAGGTTGGGCGGAGCGGAGGTCTCTGGTGGGTGCGTGGAATGTGAGGCGATGGTTGAGGTATGCAGGTCCTGCGTCGTATAGGGCTTTATAGGTGTAGGGAGGTAGGATCCTTCTAGCATGGTTACCCCCACTTTTTGCCTGGTGTCAGTGTGTTTTTGACTAGTCTGACTGGGATCCTGCTAATCAGGACCCCAGCCACTGTACTTCCTCCCTAAATTTGACATGGTAAGTACTTTGGTACGTCCACAATTGGCTAATGGTGTACCCTTGTAAGTCCCTAATATATGGTACTAAGGTACCCAGGGCATAGGTACACCAGGGATCTCCCATGGGCTGTAGGCCAAGGGAGCTATAGAGAGGGTTCCCGGGCCAGAAATAGGCTGTAGTTGCTATTCCCACTATTTTCTGGTTCCAAGGAAGGACAGAGGCCTTCGTCTTATCCTCGACCTCAGAGCCCTCAACTACTTCCTCTGAAAAGAAAAGTTCAAGATGTTCACTCTTGCTCAGGTCCTGTCTGCCCTGGACCCGGGAGACTGGATGGTAGCGTTGAACTTGCAGGACGCCTATTTCTATATGCCCATCTGCACTACCTGTGGTTTACGGTGGGCCATGAGCCCTTTCTGTTTACTGTGCTCCCCTTCGGCCTCACCAGTGCCCCTTGCGTGTTCACCAAGGTGATGGCAGTGGTCGCAGCCCATCTGCGGAGATCAAGGGTTCCAGTCTTCCCCTATTTCGACGACTGGTTGTTGAAGGTGGGCTCGCTCCAAGCAGTCGTCTCCCACCTCCAGACTACAGCAAACCTCTTGCATTCGCTGGGGTTCACTATCAACATGCCAAAGTCACACCTGACTCCCTCTCAGACGCTACCCTTTATCGGAGCCATTCTGCATACGGTGCAGTTTCGGGCCTATCCTTCCGATCGGCGTGTCCAGGATATTCAGGCTATGATACCGATGTTTCAGCCTCTATCCTGGATCTCGGTGAGACTTACTCTGAGGCTGCTGGGCCTCATCGCCTCCTGCATCCTGTGGGTAGATCATGCCAGGTGGCACATGCGGGCTCTGCAGTGGGACCTGAAGTTCCAATGAGCACAGCATCGAGGGAATATCACCGACCTAGTCCAGATCTTGGAGGGAACTGCGAATGATCTGCATTGGTGGATGCCATGATTGGGTCAGAGGCAGACCCCCTCTCCCTTCCCCAACCAGATCTCATGTGGTGACAAATGCCTCACTTCTGGGATGTGGAAATCACCTGGGAGAGGTGGAGATCAGAGGACTTTGGTCTCCGCCGGAAGCCGGGCTCCACATCAATTTGCTGGAGCTTTGAGCGATTCGTTTGGCACTGAAAGCCTTCTTACCATCTCTCAAGGTAAGGCTAGTTTAAGTGTTCAGACAACAACACCGCCATGTG
Organism: Calotriton arnoldi; assembly: GCA_963921515.1. Classification (NCBI taxonomy): domain Eukaryota; kingdom Metazoa; phylum Chordata; class Amphibia; order Caudata; family Salamandridae; genus Calotriton; species Calotriton arnoldi. The sequence goes on along the minus strand of CAWUFW010000169.1, from coordinate 4,845,813 downwards.
GTACTGCAACAAACAAGGTGGGGTGGGGTTGTGGACCTTTGTCAGGAGGCTCTATGCCTCTGGACTTGACTTAAACAACAGGGCATATCCTTGGTGGTTTAACACCTGGCTGGTTCCCTGAATGCCAGGGCGGTCGAACTCAGCCGTTGGTGCCTAGTGGATCACGAATGGCGTCTCCATCCAGAGGTGGCGCAAGGTCTCTTTCAGCATTGGGGCGAGTCTTGGTTAGATCTGTTTGCCTCCGAAGAGAACGCGCAATGTCACCAGTTTTGCGCATTGGAGTTTCCAAGGTGGCTCTCGCTTGGCGACGCTGTCTGTCTCTAGTGGAGCACAGGCCTCCTGCATGCCGTTCTGCCCATACCACTCCTGTCCAGAGTGCTTAAAATGATCAGGAGCGACCGGGCCCAAGTCATCCTTGTGGCTCCGGACTGGGCATGGAGAGTTTAGTATCCTGCGCTTCTGCAGATGAGCATCGATCCTCCGATCAGGCTGCCCCTTCGGAAGGATATTCTGACACAGCAGCAGGGGAGGGTCCTCCGCCCGAACCTGTCAACCCTCCGACTCCTTGTGTGGAGATTGAGCAGCGACAGTTGACAGCTTTTGCTTCCTCCTGAAGTCTGCGAGGTTATTCTGGAAGTCAGGCGTCCCACCACCAAGTCGGTATACACCTGCCAATGGCAAAAAGTTTGTACATATTGTACATTGTTGACCCCCTGGCTGCCTCCCTCTCTGACATTCTTCTTTTCATTCTTTCTTTGGCCCAGCAAGGCACTGCTCTGGGCACTCTGAAGGTTTAACTTTCAGCCCTTTCTGCTATTATACGATTGCCAGATCAACCGTCCCTTTTTAAATCTCTGATTGTACATAGATTCTTGAAGGGGTTTGCACATTTGTTTCCCCCCCTCACCATTTATCATGCCCCAGTGGGACCTTAACCTGGTTCTCACCTATTTGATGTGTGCACCATTTGAGCCACTGCACAATTGCCCCCTCTGGCTTCTTACTATCAAAACAGCCTTCCTAGTGGCAATAACTTCTGCCAGGAGGGTAGGAGAATTGCAGGCTCTATCCTCTCAGGCTCCTTACCTGACCAACTTTCCCGACAAAGTAGTGCTCCGCACTAGGGCTTCTTTCTTGCCTAAGGTGGTGACACCTTTCCATCTAGGGCAATCTGTCACCTTGCCCACCTTCTATGCTCCTCCGCATCCTTCCAAGGAAGAAGAGCGTCTCCACTGTCTGGACCTAAAAAGAGGGTTATCACATGAAGAAAGAACTGTGTGAGAAATGTCGCGGATTACTCGATAGAATCTGTACAGTGTAATAGATGACTGAAAGCATTATCCGAACGCACAGATAAGATATACTGCCATACTTGTTGTATGATGCTTTGTAAAACTCAATAAAAACAAGTTTGACAAAAAAAAAGAGGGTTATCGTTCTACCTTGACTGCACTAAAGAGTTCCGGGTGGATGACCAACTCTTTGTAGGGTACATCGGATCAAAGAAGGGTTGTGCTGTGCAGAAGAGGACCATCTCGCGTTGGGTTATCCTCTGCATAAAAATCTGTTACGCCTTGGCAAAGAAACTGCCTCCTGAAGGCCTTAGAGCTCATTCAACTAGGACCAAGGCAGCCACCACAGCTTTTCAGCGTGGTGCTCCAGTCCTCAACATCTGCCAAGTGGCTACGTGGGCATCCCTGCACACATTTGCCAAACATTATTGCTTGGATAACCAGGTCCGCAGGTAAGGCCTTTTTGGCCATGTGGTCCAAGAGGACTTTCTGGTCTAACACTTTTCTGCAAACCCTACTTCGGGGATGGTATTGTTTGGGTATCTGTTCTAAGGTAAGGAATCTGTGGCTAGATGTCTCTATCAGATAGACAAGTTACTTACCTTCGGTAACACCTTATCTGGTAGAGACATGATCTAGGCGCAGATTCCTTACCAACCCACCCATCCTCCCCGCATTGCGGATCAGTGTTTAGTGTCAGGGCTGTTCCCCTTCAGGGCCCTAGTTGTTTTTTAACATACCATGGTCAGTCACTTCATGGCTCCGCGCTTCTGGCGTGGAAAGTCGTGAAAAGTACTGACGTCAGCGTGCCGAGGTGGTGCCTATATAATTGACGCTGACGTCACGACAATGACGAACACGATGCCTAAGTCGTCACGTGGAATCGACCGATGCCACCTATTGGCGCACAAGGGTACTGCTATCAAAAATCTCCCAGATCCAGCCTGACGCCTGGAAGTTCTAAGGTAAGGAATCTGCGGCTAGATCATATCTCTACCAGATAAGGCGTTACCGAAGGTAGGTAACTTGTCCTTCTGGCCTGCACAGTTTCATTTGATGCCAATATATGATTTAGTGTATTTTCATTTAACAGAGACGGGAGGTACAGGTCACAAACCCATTGTGCATGTGTCTTTTTTTATATACAGTCCAAAAGATGAAATAAGTGGTCTGATGTCTAAAGCAGCTTTGCGATTGGCTGCTGTTAGTTGATCCTACAAGGGCATTTCTTTTCTCGGTTTTACCCACCCGGCAAATTGAGAAAGTGGGGAGGACAGATACATTTAATTGCAAATGCACCCTCTCTCCCCACCTTGCCCAACAGTAAGGAAAAGATTTCTCTGTTCAAATGGATTCAGTCTGTACCAGGGCAGAAAGTAGCTAGTACAGTATTGGAAGTTAGTCTTCTGGGCCCAAAGATAGTAGGGATTTTTGTGTTTTTCCCGTCCATGACCATAGGGGAGCAGATTTCGCTTTTTCTCCAGTTTATAAAATATTGGGGTCACCCTTACCTGCTCGAATGTTCTCTTCACAATTGCGAAGATACTACGGTGTCACACCATACCTAGCCTGGTCCTCCTTCATCTTTGAAAGATGATAGGCAAGATGGACCTAGAAAGCTGTTGTTCCTTCTTTGCTTACATCTTCTGGACAGGTAGGGAGGGCTCAGCTAGACCCACTTTACTTTTTCCAGCAAATGCTGCAAGGCAAGGAGGACAAGAGTTGCTATCACCTCCCCTTGTTTTCACCTGTGAACTGAGCACTAGGGAAGCTGTCAGCCTGACTGGTCCTCGTTCATGATCCAAAAATGAAAGTAGAACAAGGACAGTAGACTCTAATCCAAAAAAGTATCCCACCTGATATGGAGACAGTCGGGCACTATTCTCAGCTTCCTTCCCCGCTCGGATGCGGGGAAGGAAGCAATTCCTTTTTGTTAAATAACCCTCACACACTCTTGTAGTGTCATGCTTCATCATCGGGTTCACCCTGACTGCTAAAGTTCAGGGTGGGCTCGACCATATTCCAGGGAGCACTAAGGAGTAATAGGCCAGGGGGTTTAAAGATTAAAAATCCTCCTCTGACTCCAGGTATCCTTTTATTCGCCCTTTTAATAGGCCCAAGTAGGTCCTGGGCTTTCTTCAGGGCAATTGGATTTCCCTCCCTGGTTCAGTGAGTAGGAATTTCATAAATTCAATATAAAGTGAAGATAGCTACACTATTGGGACCGGTAAGTGGTATACTTATCTCTTATCCGGTGACGTGGGATATCCTGTCCGCCTGTGAAAGAAACATTTATGTTACCACACGTGTCCAACTCGCGCTGCGCCTATATCACCCAAAAGCTTCATTCTGAAGGGGTGCTATAGTGTGCGTTCATCCAACATGCTTTGTATGCTCGTGAATTTAACGTGCATCCTGGGGGTGTCGCTGTCCCAGGCAGCTTCTGTTTCTGAGTGTAAATGCAATTTACATATCACCACTCATGCCTTGGAAAACAGGTAAACATCGGTGTAGTGTTTCTACACCCATTCATAATCATCCTGTACCTTTACACTCATACTTCCGGGTGTAGATATTACTCGTATCTTGTCACCTTACTGTCGGTTCTACTTACTGCATTACATTTCCTTACCCTATTGCGGAGGTTCAAGAATATCTCAAGAGACCGCGGGTCAAGGGGTAGCCCTGTAGTCAGACTCTGCATGAGTGTGAGCCAGAGGTAAGAGGAGGGAGAGAAAACAAGGGAGACACTCGCTTGTTAGTATACTGCGGCCAGTAGTCTCACACGCATCTCTTGATTGCTGTTAAAACATTGTACGCATCCTCGCCTTTTACTTAATTCATCAAAGGTCCTGCCCCATTTGCTCATCTACTTGGGTCCGCGTCTCCCGCCATTTCCGACACCATTTGCCAGGACCGCATCTTATAGTGTGTTTGTGACTCAGTATTTCCGGATTGCACACAGGTGGAGCCCCACCCCCGGCGCTTACTACTGACGTCATTCTGTGTGTCCCGGATACAGGACTACAGATTTACAATGGCAAATTGGGAAATGCAGTCCCAAGGCACAACTAACCCATTCCTTGGTACGAACACGGGCGTATGTTAAACGTCAGGGATAGATGATGGCTATTTAGTCGCTCCGCGGCGATATGTTATCAGGTGTATGACTCTCATTTTTCATTTCTATTTCTTTATATCAGAACATGGAAAGAATAGTATATACATACATTATGGAACATGGCCTCTTTCTCAGCGTGTGTTCCAGCGTGAAGCGTCACATAATTATTTGCACTGGCATGTATTTACACTGTAATTACATCATGATTGGGAAGAATGGGGTTGGCACGGGACAGACTTGATATCGTGCTATTATGTCAAATGGCACTTGACATGTGAAAGAAAAGGAAGAGCCATGTGTTACTTGATGAAAAGTCAACACTCATGCAATTCCAACGCACATCTATTTAGTGTAAGTGCATGTCTCCAGACTGAAAGACAATTAGTCAGTGAGCTATACTAGCCCTTAGTGTTGCCTCATTCCGGTCTATGTGTATGTTCATTAGTATTGGTTCTGCCACTATCATGGTGTTTCCATTGGTTATGGTGTTACATAGTTAGTTCATGGATAGAAAATTAAAGGGAGCCCTCATGATCTCTATAAAGCAGGACGCTCCTAATGGGGGTTCATTTCTGATTCAGCTGGTTCCATGGAATGGAATCGTTAAGTCCTAGTACGAGTTGGACACGTGTGGTAACACCAATAAATGTTTCTTTTAGAGGCGGACAGGATATCCCACCTCACCGGATAAGAGATAAGTATACCACTTTAAGTTCCAAGCCATCGGAGTGTCCAGAGGAGATGAAAATCATAGCCTCCTCAGGAGAATCAGATGGACAGACGAGACGGGCGTGAAGCTTCAAAACTGGCTGGATCTAAAACAGGATGAGATCCCAGCAAGGTCGTTTTCACCGATAAAAAACTGGGAGACCACTGTTGAGGAGATACAAGCGAGTTTGGGCCATCCCCAGCCACAACGCTCAAGGTCCAAAAAGCAACCAACAGCTGGAAGCATCCGCCCAACTAAGTATATACACAACAGCAAACGCCTCTTGCGTAAGGCACTTGCAACAAAGAAAAGAGGGGGCACACAAACGGATGGGACCTCGATCGCAGCACTGAGGGCAAACCTAAGAAAGAAATGGTGGGAACACAAAAAAGCCCACATAGAGAGGGAATGGATCAAAGTGTTCGCCCTGCTCAAACAGAAGAATTCAGCAGGATTATGGAGACACATAAACCGGCTAAGTAGCAGAGGAGTTCAAAGACAAAACGGAGTGGCAGAGCAAGACTGGCTGGTCCATGTAAAGCTTCTATATTCAATCGCCTATGCAAACACAGGCAACACAGAAGAGTCTAACTGCGGGGTGGACCACTTCCATCAACCCAACGCGAAGATTGATGAAACGACCTCCAGCCCCCGAAACCCACCTGAGGGTCAGGGAGTCCAGGCAGAGATGTGTTGCAAACCATTAACCCAGATAAACCCTCAAATGGTCATCAAGTTACTTAAGAACATGAAGAACGATGGGGCCCCTGGGCCAAACGGGATACCTGCACCGGTTTTTAAAAAGGCCCCTGATTTCTGGGCAACCATCCTCACTCCTCTTTATAACCATGCTCTAATGACAGCAAAAACCCCTGATTCTTGGAGGGGCTCCATATTAGTCCCAATTTTTAAAAAAGGGGATCGATTAAAGCCATCGAACTATAGGCTCATTGCTCTGCTCGATCTTGAAGCCAAGGCTTATGCCCGCCTCATATTGAAGGACCTGGAGACCTGGGCCGAAGAAAAAAGCATAATTCCCTGCTACCAGACTGGCTTCAGAACACAGTCATCGACAATGGACAACATACTGGCGTTAGCGCACCTAGCAACTGAAGCAGCAAAAGAGAAAAATCCACCACTCTTTTGCTGCTTCATTGACTACAGCACAGCCTTCGACAAAGTGGTACGAAATAGGTTATGGCGAAAATTAGAAAACTGGGGCATTCCGCCAAACCTACTGAAGGCAATCAGATCACTATATGAAGGCACCTGGGTGCGGGTCAAAACCAGCTCCGGCACAGTGTCCCCCAAAATAATAACGAATAACGGGCTGAAACAAGGATGTGTACTGGCCCCCATCCTTTTTAACCTGTATACGGCGGATTTGGGGGCCGCCCTGAAAGGAGCCAGCCTAGTAGAACCGAGATTAGGCAGCATGAGGCTGCCGGTGCTACAATATGCCGATGACACTGCTATAATGGACCACATGAGGGTGGGCCTACAGAGAGCCCTAAACGCACTGAATCAATTCAACAAAGATAACAATCTTATAGTCAACCAGGGGAAAACAAAGGTCGTCATTTTCGGGAGCTACCACCTGAAAAAGAAAGCGCAGTGGCTAATGGGAGATCTGCAAATCAGCACAGTTGCAGCGTACAACTATCTAGGGGTTTGGCTCATGGAACGGGCCAAGGCAAATGTTCACCTGAAACAGCAGTCTTCTAAAGCCAATAAGGTGACATTCTTGTTAAAGCAATTGAGCTTACACCTGATAAGCCCCACTGCCGGCCCAATACTAACTGCCCTAAAGGCAAAATTGCTGCCAGCCATCAGTTATGGCCACCAGGCTTTTCCGGGGTCGCAGGGTGCCCTTCTCATCGCAACCCAAGCCAAAGCATATAAATCAGTTTTCTCTATCCAAAGGTCGGCAAGGAAGTCAAGGCTAAGATTGGAGCTAGGCTTGGTAAGGCCAGACCTGATGTGCCAAGGGGAGATCATAAAACTATACTTAAGGATTATAAGGGCCCCAATAAATTCCCTAAGACATCAACTGAGAGTCATCTTTGAGGGGCCAAGCTCAGTATGGCACACCAGTCTTTCCAAAGCGCTCAAGACTTTAAAGATCGAGGAAAAGAGCATACCATTGCCGGAAATTCCACTAAATGGCTGGAAAAAAGCCATTAACAGACAAGTCCGCGAAACCTCATTTGATCTGGACCTTAAAACTCTTCGTTCTAGCCCCCATCCGGCCCCGCTGAACAGCTCCTACATGGTAGGCAAGGCACAACCCTACCTAAACGAGGCCTTGACACCACAAGTCTGAACCAAAATTCTCTCCAAGAGACTATGCACACTAGGAATCAACGACTTTAACCCTGCATGGGCTCGCAAGGGGGAACTTACAAATTGCAGACTGTGCACCTACAGGAGGGAATCCTGGCTACATCTCCTGTGCTGCTGCCCCGCCCTTAGGAACGAACGCCGACGACTTCTTCGCCCAGTTTGTATCACCAAGGGAACCAAGACATGTAGCGAAGCATCAGCCTTGTGCTTTTCTAAAACAACCACGATGGCCTTGGCGAGACTGGGTAAATTTACTCATCTGATTAGAATGGCTCTAAAGGCTGCTAACGAACACAATCAAACCAGGATGTCCTGCACGGTATAACAAGGGGGAAAAACCAGCCACCCCCCAAACAAGTGTAGAGCCCTGACCCTACTCACCTGTCCTACAGAGACCGTACCATATAAATGGCTCCAAATGGAAGGGCCAAGGAGAATTACCCACAGATTGCCGACCTACTGATTGCCGAAGTAGAAAAACACCAAGGTTTATGCAAGTATCTTAGAAACTTCGTGCAAGGACTCATGACAATGACCACCGTGCTGGCAGATCGAGCGGGAGCCGTGGGGAGGGGATATAGTACATGAACAAAAACATTTTTATCGGTAGCTTCTACATTTTTACTGCAATCATTCTTTTATCAGCCCGTTCTTATGTTTTTTACTGTAATGATTTTAATTAATTGTACAGTTAATAAAAAAATGACTATACCACTTACCGGTCCCAATAAGTGCAGCTTTCTGGACTTTATATTGAAATTTAGGAAATTCCTACTCACAGAACCAGGGAGGGAGATCCAATTGCCCTGAAGAAAGTCCAGGACCCTCTTGGGCCTATTAAAAGGGCTGAAACATGTTGGCATTAGGGTCATAGGACCATTACCTCCTTACGACCCCTTTTTTCATTTTTAATATCCCCTACCACTCCGCGAATAAAGGGACACCTGGAGTCAGAGGAGGATTTTTAATCTTTAAACCCCCTGGCCTATTTCTCCTAAGTGGTCCCTGGAATATGGTCGAGCCCATCCTGACCTTTAGGAGTCAGGGTGAACCCGATGATGAAGTATGACACTACTAGAGTGTGTGAGGGTTATTTAACAAAAAGGAATTGCTTCCTTCCCCGTGTCTAAGCGGGTGGTGCCCCACTAGCTGAGAATAGTGCCCGACTGTCTCCATATCAGGTGAGATACTTTTTTGGATTAGGATCTAGATTTGGGAGGACATATCCCCCCTAGAATTACCTCTCTACCCTTCCGGCTCAGGTTAAGTCCCCTTCTCCTGTAGCCTTAGTTCAATAGTTACAAGGACAGTAGACAACAAGATGTTGTGGGGCTTATTTACAAGCCTGTTGCACCACCGGTAAGTCACTTTTTCCCATGTTAAAAGTGATGTAGCGGCGGCGCAGGGGGCTTGTAAATAAGGCCTTTGTGCAACTGCGAACAGCGCACTGAAAATGGGAACTATATATCATCTGCTGACATTTACAAAAATGAGAGGCAGCATTAATCCACTGCTGTGAGGCTTTCCCTACCCACAGAGCATTAGTATTTTACAGATCATATTAAACAATATATTTATTTTGTAATTTCTCCATGTCTGCAAACGCCTTTATTTTGACCTTTACTCTTCACTTCAAATTTGGAGGTCTTTGTTCCTGTAAAAAGGATTGGAATTAAGGGTTACCGTGGTAATCGGGGCCGCCTTTAGGGTGGTGCGACGGGTGCAGCCGCACCTGGCACTGACCTCTAGAGACGTAGGGGCCGAATCCGATTCGGGCCGGAAAACCACCCGACCGACTCGGTACGGGAATATAGTCCGACCGGCACGTACCGGCGTTGCCCGACCTGGGAAGTACGGTGAAATGCATGTGAATCACGACCGACTCGTACGGAACTCAAGCCGAACGACCGACCCGGACGGAAACAAGCTATCTGGCCGGGAAACCACGCGAATCGAACCGACCGACACGCACCAGGAATCAACCAGAACGAAACGTACCCGCGAACTCCGACCCGTGCAGTACGATGCAATGGGTGCAAAATCAGACCGATTCGCACGGAGCCCAAGCCGTACGACCGACACGCATACAAAAGCCAGCCGAACAAACACAATACTCCGCGACCGACGCGTACGCCGCATATGAAACTGAGCTGAAACACAGCGGGAACGACTCGGAGAGGCGCGCACAAGACAACTGCAACGTCCTACTCGGTCAGAAGAACGTCTCCTACATGCACAATAATTACAAATGAAAAAATACAAAAAAAGAGGGCCAAACAAGCAATGACAAAGCCAATAAATACAGGGTGGGAAAAAATGGAACAAGGACACACCCCCAACTCCACCTACATAAAGGCCACAAATCCCTACCATGATCCTTTGCAAATTCCACTGACCTGCCAGCACAGAACACCATCATACAGCAAACACAGACACACACACAGCTCATCCAACACAAAAGCCACACACCATTAGCACCTCAACAAATAGCACCCTCACACACACCCAGCAAAACCTACACTCACACACCCTCACTTGCACACACACACACATCAATCACCACCACCACCCATCACCATGCCCCTAAAGAAGAATCCAAAGTTCCTAGATAGTGAATTGGAAGTCATGGTAGACGAGATCCTGAGGGTAGAGCCACAGTTGTTTGGCACATTGGTCCAACAGACCCCCATGGCGCAGAAAACAAAGATGTGGGCGAGGATCGTCGACAGGGTCAATGCACAATCACCATGTTTGCGCACAAAGGAAGACATCCAGAACAGGTGGTATGATGTGCGCAGGAGGGTCAGGGACCTACTGAAGAAGGATTACCTCCTGAGCCAGCACACCGGCAGTGGCCCTCCTGCCAAACCAGTATACCTCAGGCCCTGGGAGGAGAAGGTGCGGGCCATCCTACCATCAGTGAGCGTATATGGACTATCAAACATCCCAGAGCCTGGTGAGTACACAACTAATATACACAATATTGTGTGACAATACACACACATCACTGGAAAGGGGATAGTCAAACCATGCACCCCTAGCAAATCCACAGCAACCAAAAGATAATCATCCCAAGATGTGTATGTTAGTCAGAAAAACACAATACATGCCATGTCATAGTGATATGTAACTGTGTCATGACATGTACAAATCCAATACCAAATAGAGCTAGGCAGTGGCACAAATCTAACCAACAAACACTGTCAGATATTTACCCACCACTAGAACACCACCTCACAGGGAAGCTCACTGAAAGGAAGGAATCCTGTGTATGCTGGTGAAGTCAGTGTAGCCAAGAGCATGATGGGACTCGTAGTAACAGATAATGGGCAGCCTCACATTTGGACCATCAACACCACTCTGAACCATGCTCACAACACAGGGAGTGGAAAAGGACTGACAATATGGCTGACACTGGGTACTGCTGTGGGGAGCACAAGGCCCTGCTGGGAACTGTGCACCAACAAACAACAGGACCACACTGTCGGCCTTCTTGCCATTGCTGTCACACTCACACACAGTGAAGTCCACTCAAAAGGAAGGAAGTATGGGCATGCTGGGAAGGGGGTGTAGGCAATAGCATGATGGGAGTTGTAGTCACAGATATTGCTCACCCTCACAATTGGCCCATCAACACCACTCTGAACCATGCTCACATCACAGGGAGTGGATAAGGACTGACAAGATGGCTGACACTGGGTACTGCTGTGGGGAGCACAAGGCCCTGCTGGGAACTGTGCACCAACAAACAGCAGAACACCACTGCCTGACATCCTGAAAGCCAACTTGCACTCCCTGCAATGCAAGCACGTTGCATGGTGGGATATCTGGCTGGGTGGGAAGGAGGACTGACAGCACTGACCATAGTTACAAGCAGCTCTCCTCACACACCCCCTCAACACAAACTCCACATAACCCACCTGGGAGAATGCAATGCCTCACACACCAAATGAAGATCCCACAAAGAACCACCACCCTGGGTAATGATGTGTGAAGCACAGGGACACTCTTGGGACTTGTAGCCAAACAAACGCAAGGACAACACTGTCAGCCTTCCTGTCAGCACAGGCACACTACCCCACAGGGAAGCAGAGTCAAAAGGAAGGAAGTACGGGCATGCTGGGAAGGGGGTGTAGGCAATAGCATGATGGGAGTTGTAGTCACAGATATTGCTCACCCTCACAATTGGCCCATCAACACCACTCTGAACCATGCTCACATCACAGGGAGTGGATAAGGACTGACAAGATGGCTGACACTGGGTACTGCTGTGGGGAGCACAAGGCCCTGCTGGGAACTGTGCACCAACAAACAGCAGAACACCACTGCCTGACATCCTGAAGGCCAACTTGCACTCCCTGCAATGCAAGCACGTTGCATGGTGGGATATCTGGCTGGGTGGGAAGGAGGACTGACAGCACTGACCATAGTTACAAGCAGCTCTCCTCACACACCCCTCAACACAAACTCCACATAACCCACCTGGGAGAATGCAATGCCACACACACCAAATGAAGATCCCACAAAGAACCACCACCCTGGGTAATGCTGTGTGAAGCACAGGGACACTCTTGGGACTTGTAGCCAAACAAACGCAAGGACAACACTGTCAGCCTTCCTGTCAGCACAGGCACACTACCCCTCAGGGAAGCAGAGTCAAAAGGAAGGAAGTACGGGCATGCTGGGAAGGGGGTTGTAGGCAATAGCATGATGGGAGTTGTAGTCACAGATATTGCTCACCCTCACAATTGGCCCATCAACACCACTCTGAACCATGCTCACATCACAGGGAGTGGATAAGGACTGACAAGATGGCTGACACTGGATACTGCTGTGGAGAGCACAAGGCCCTGCTGGGAACTGTGCACCAACAAACAGCAGAACACCACTGAATGACATCCTGAAAGCCAACTTGCACTCCCTGCAATGCAAGCACGTTGCATGGTGGGATATCTGGCTGGGTGGGAAGGAGGACTGACAGCACTGACCATAGTTACAAGCAGCTCTCCTCACACACCCCCTCAACACAAACTCCACATAACCCACCTGGGAGAATGCAATGCCTCACACACCAAATGAAGATCCCACAAAGAACCACCACCCTGGGTACTGCTGTGGGGAGCACAAGGCCCTGCTGGGAACTGTGCACCAACATACAGCAGAACACCACTGAATGACATCCTGAGAGTCAACCTGAACCCACTGCAAGGGTGGCATGCTTCATGGTGGGATAACTGGGCTAGGTGGAGAAGGATGGCCGGATGTCCACCAAATACAACCAATGCTGGCCATGCACACACCTCAACATTCACATTGAAATGCCCCAGGTATGCAGGACAATGTGCTACACCAATATCAACCTCTTACTGTGACAACTTAGGACAATGCAATGTACATGCCCGCATCCAGAGGTACAGTCACAACTGTCAGGTGTGTGAACCATTGATGCCTGTAGAAACATAACATACAATGTGTGTCTCTTCCAAATACAGGTGATGATGATGGGGACACAGCAGCAGGCGAGGAGGAGTCCCTGTCCCAGGCTCCGGGGGACACTGAGCTCACTGGTGTGGAACAGCCTCTGCCCTCCTCGGATGGCGAAGACCTACCTGGCACCTCCGGTGTGAGTCATCATGCAGCACCAGCAGGACCAACATCTGCACCCCCTGCACCCACCCCTCCAACAACTGCCAACACACAGACCACCCCCGCCGACACAGACAGACCAAGGACCACCGATGACAACAGCATAGGGCCCCAGGCCCACCGTGGAGCAACGGACAACAACACCACTAACAACCCCCAAGGGGGCCTCGGGTCACCTGTGCGTGCCACCGCAGGTCCTGCACGTGTCGCCACGGGTGGTGGGAGGGGTTGTAGACATAGGTCGCTGCTTGCAGAGGGGTCTGGACTGCATGATGACCCACAACTGGCACGCATCGCTGATGCGTACCAGAATAGCACCGGAGAGGTCAGACAGGTAGTGGGGATCCTCAAGGACATACAACAGCAGCAGGCTGCCCATCATGCCCGCTTGGACTCCCACATGTCCCGTGTGGAGACACACATGTCTCGCATGGAGTCCAAGTGGGACACATTGCAAGAACTCACAGCAGTGCATAGGGACATATTGACATGCCTCCGCCAGATTAGCACCAACATGGCCACACCTCCCTGTGTGCCCACAACATCTGGTGCTGCAACAACTGACACTGCCACAGGGAGGGAGGAGGACTCTGGCGGAGACTCCCCTGCACCGCAGCAGCCTGCACATGAGGGTCCCCCCCCAAAGAAGAGGGGTCGTCCGAGGAAGGAAAACTGAGAGGAAATTCTCCTTTGTGTGCAAACTTTTCACCCTGTCGAATGCAACACAACTCTCCCACATGACATGGGGAGTTCTAGTTGGACTAATGTATCATATGACTGTGGACTTCACTCAGGACATTTCTGCTACCAAGACTTGCAACTCATCTGGGAACTTTGGATCACAATCCCAATGTACAGCACCCACCATCCTGTGCACTATACACACACACATTTCTGTAAATAAAATCACTAGTACACCATACTTGCCTCTGTTGTTATTCAAATGTGGATACTGTTATGGTGATGATGATCTGCTAAATTACACTGTGTATGCTAACTGCTACAGCAAGTACAACACCGTCATGTGAGTCATGGTGACGTAACACATATGAGGGAGACACACCACTAGGGCTACACAACACAGAGACACCAGGGCCATCGGACTCATCGCCTACAGTGATGTTACCAGGAAATACTGTGGAATGCACAGACACCACACCTATTCAGAGTCTGTGTCAACTAGCCCACAGGTGCAGTAAGCAAATGTCAGTCAGATGTGTGACCACAGACAACGCACATCCCAAAGTGAAGCACAGGTTTATTACACATTTGCAACATGTTGTTTCCACTACAAATGCAAGGTTTACCCACGTGGCAGTGGCCACACAGTCAACAAGTGCAAAAGATATGAAGTCCAGGGGTGTGTGGCACATCACCTGTAGGGAAACTACTGCTGCCACCCTGAAAGCTGAATCATGGTGTCGGGGGATCCAAGTTGACCAAAGTACTCAGTAAGCACCCTGTGAAGGACAGACATGACACACAGTTAAAACTACTGAAGAACAGGACAGAACTGCAATACTCATGCCCAATACATGTCACAAGACAACTACACAAAACCAAGTTAGCATGTCAAAACTGTTGGGGAGTACAGACTACCTGTAAGGACACATTGCTGCATGCATCCAGTCAAGTAGCACATGGCCACACTCAAACAGCACCAGAGCACCATCCACACATATTATGCAAACTCACATCATTCACATTACATCTCCCTGGATACTCACATTCAGCTGAAGAAGTTGGTGATGAGCTGTGTGCGGACATCACCATCATCATCATCATCATCATCATCACTGGCATTGTGGTCCAGGCCAGGATCCTCCACAGGTGGCGGACGTTGGTCATCGTCATCCAGGATGAGAGGCAACTCCTTCCGCACTGCCAGGTTGTGTAGCATGCAGCAGACGATGACGATCTTGCACACCTTTGCTGGGGCATATGGGAGGGCCCCTCCTGTCTTGTCCAGGCAGCGGAAGCGGCTCTTCAGGAGACCAAATGTCCGCTCGATCACTCTCCTGGTCCGACCATGTGCCTCATTGTAGCGCATCTGGGCTGGTGTCACAGGGTTCCTGAGGGGTGTCAGCAACCACGGCATGTTGGGGTATCCGGAGTCACCTACGGACAGACACGTGCACATTAGCTGAGTTGGAAAAGTGGGCGCAATACTACAGAGCAGAACACACACAATGGTACAAAGTCAGTACACACCGACAAGCCAGGCACGCTGGTTCTGCATCTGTACCATCATCCTCGGGATGCGACTCCTCCTCATCACGTAGGCATTGTGTGCTGAACCAGGGAAACGGGCACACACATGTGTGATGCTCATATCTGCAAGACATACCACCAGAGCATTGATCGAATGGTAATGTTTCCGGTTCCGGTATGCCTGCTCATGTGCCTGTGGTGGTACCAAAGCCACATGTGTCCCATCAATGGAGCCAATGACATGTGGCATCCTCCCCAGGGCATAGAAGTCACTCTTGACGTCAGTGAGTTGTTGACGTGTAGGGAAATAGATGTACTGGTTCAGGCATCTCAACATTGCCTCCAAAACATCGCGTAGCACACGGCTGAACATAGTCTGTGACATCCCACCGGCAGTCGCCACAGTGTGTTGAAAGGAACCGGTGGCAAAGAAGTGTAGGGCTGCCATTACCTTCACCTTGGGGGTCAGTGCCGTAGCGTACGGCCGGCCAGGTTGCAAATGTGGTGCCAAGCGCACTGCCAAATCCTCAATCAGCTGCCTGGTGAAGCGGTACTGTCGGATGCTGTCACGTTCCACCATCGTTGCCAGGTCAGGGAATGGTCTATGGACAGCTGGAGCCCTGCAGTGCATAGGTTGAAGAAAGAAAGATTGTCAGTCACCCCACATATGTGCCATTCACCATACTCAATTTCACATGATACATCATTACGAGACACAAGTACTTGATGTGTGTGCCGTTCTGTTCGGACATAACTCGCACCTACATGGCCATCATCTAACTTCTCAGTATAACATGTGTGGACAACAGGTTCCAGGTTGTGCTATGGGAAACCATTAGGCTGTGTCACAGTACCCATTTACTGCTGTCACGTTCCACACACACACCACAGTGACATGTCTGGACAGATGCGCCACAGGCATCACAGCTCATTGACAGGTAGATTCCCAGTGACCCTGTCTTGGCACATGGACACTGGCATGACATGGCGTATCATGTACACGTCAGAAAAACAAACATGACTCCCACAGGTAGTGGCCCCTGTCGCCTCCGCAAGACAGACATGGACCCCAGTGACGCACAACATCAAAGTCCATGCACAAACAACGTTGATGTGGAGACTGTCTCCCATCGTGCACATGGAATCAGAGACATCGGAAACACAACATGCACACAGACTGTGGAGGGACATCACTATTGTGGCAATGGGTCACCCTGTGACGTACATGCCTTCCCCCATGGGACCCTGGGGGTATGTGACATGTCATACACATACACAACCTGGAAATGTGACCATGCCACATGCTCCGAAATGAACTGTTGCACATCACAGTGGTCATGTGCACAACACACAAAGGACCCTGTCCCCATGAACACATGCACAGCCTGGGTGTGGCTGCCCACAAGTGCCACCACAGAAACCACATGTAAACCCCCATACACAGAAAAGGTAATGCAGCCTTACATGCCTTAGGAAACAGTGTGGACTGGGTGTGGTGTTGTAGGTGTGCCCCTGAGTCTCTGGCAGGTATATGTGGCTGGCATACGTTCACCAGTGACAAGCATGGTGACATATGCGACTTACCTGTACAGGTACCGGTTGTACAGCAATGGACCGATCGGTGTGCCCGGCCGGCCCATTGCATCTGTTGGGAGCGGGTACGCGTTGTACAGCAATGGACCGATCGGTGTGCCCGGCCGGCCCATTGCATCTGTTGGGAGCGGGTACGCGTTGTACAGCAATGGACCGATCGGTGTGCCCGGCCGGCCCATTGCATCTGTTGGGAGCGGGTACGCGTTGTACAGCAATGGACCGATCGGTGTGCCCGGCCGGCCCATTGCATCTGTTGTGAGCGGGTACGCGTTGTACAGCAATGGACCGATCGGTGTGCCCGGCCGGCCCATTGCATCTGTTGGGAGCGGGTACGCGTTGTACAGCAATGGACCGATCGGTGTGCCCGGCCGGCCCATTGCATCTGTTGGGAGCGGGTACGCGTTGTACAGCAATGGACCGAACTGTGCGCACGCGTTGGCTGGGGCCTGGCATGGCAACGGACGCGTATTCTAAGCTTCAACGAGTCTGATGCAGTGAATTCAGTTGGCCAGCCACAACAATGTGGCAAAATCATGGGTGTCATGAACTTGGATTTTTGAAGGATGCTGTGGGCATGTATTAATGCTGCTATTCCATGGATTGGTCAGATTCAGAAGAAGCAAACGACTTGGACCTATCACTTTGGACACATGGGACAGTACCTGCCTCTGCAGCACACATATAATGCTGGCTGTTCCCCTGAGAGCTCACTTGCCTGCACTACATGCTCCAGGACGACATCTGCCACCAACACTGCTACTGTCTCTGCATCCTCTGGCTACTGCAATGGCACGTACTGTGGAGAGAGCCCCAGCCTTCAGCCTTGAGGAGAACCAGGCCCTGCTGGACAGCCTCCTTCCACAGTACAGCAAGCTGTATGGGACACCAGGGGATCAGGTGAGTGTGCTGTCCACTGCCTTACTAATTTTGCATGTTGTCTGACTAACAGGACTTACAGTGTGCACACCACTGGCTAGCATGCTCACTGAGTAGTTCAGACCCCCAAAGTGTGTAGTTACATGCACTGAACAGGTACAGTGCAGTAACAGTGCATTCCAACAAGGTTTACTTCCCATGCAATGATACCATGTAGTAACTGCTGGCAAACTGTTCATAGCCATCGTTGCACTGCCTGTGTACATCATGTGCCCCAGTGATTGAGACATGTATATGCAACTGTGTGATGCACGGATATGTTGCATGTGTAGTAATGGCATTTTCACTTTGTCATCCTCACAGGTTGATGCCCACCAGAAGCAGGAAATCTGGCTGACCATCGCCCGGGCAGTAAGATCCGTGGGGGACTACAAGCGCCGGATCCACAACTGCCAGAAGAGGTGGCAGGACCTTCGAGGCTGGACCCGGAGGATCGCAAGGGTCCAGCTGAAGCTGTCGCCTCCTCGCAGGAGGGGCGGACACCGGACCCTGACCCCCACATGCTCAGGATCCTGGCGGTGGTCTTCCCTGACCTGGATGGGCAGCTGAAGGCCAGACAGCAGCAAGGAGGGGGTGAGTCAATGACAGCGCTGTGCACTTTGTCTGACATGCTATGTGCCCTCCTCTGGCCTGGTTAAACTTCCACAGTACATCAGTCTTGTGGTCCAGGACCCATGTCCCTCTATTGTGACATGCCCACTCCTCATCTGATACGCATATGTGTGGCCCTTACAGTCAGGAAATTGTGTCACTTGGGGACTGTGTCATTGCATTTTGCTTTGCTCAAGGTGGGGGACAGCATTTGTTCCGGTGACTATGTTGTGGGATTCATGGGTGGGTCAATTGCTCACACAATGCCCAAGTCCTGACATGTAATCTGGGTGTAACTTTGATATGTGGTCCACTTGCTGATCTGATTCACCACATGTCCCTGGGGTATTTGGCACACCCCCATGCTGCGGGTGGGAAGAATGTTTGGGCCTCAGGAGTATGTATATCAAGTGTGTCACACATGCTTAGACACCTGCCTACTGTCCAGGACTCATCCCTCTTACAGGTGGAGCTGGACAGTCATGCCTACTCCAGGGCATACAATAGACTCTGTACTCCCATGTTGTGATCAGTGACATGTTCCCTCAGGTGTCTGCCTCTGTGTCATTGTGCTGTGGCTTCGTTGTCAGGACTACTGGTATGTTTGTCGGTTAGGGTTCAGCATGCCATCTGAGATGTGACCATGAGAGACAATACTTCTGTGACTTATAGATATTTGATCACTTGACTGTGCACACAGGTGTATGCGACTGTGACTTTCAGGCAGCTGTTATTCATTCACAGCACACTGTGAGGTGCTCAGGTTCTGGGAGTTGTGTTTCATGTCCCCCATATGTCCAATTGGCATGACGTGGACAAATACTAGTTCAGATGATGTGGTGTGTGGGGGATGGACATGTGCACTTGTCAGTTACATAACTTGCATTCCCCATGTCCTAGGATTGTGACACAGTGCAGGCTGTTGTTGGCTGGCTGCCATGGCCATGTGACTGGAGACAGTGATGTATGACTTTGCACGCATGCCTGTGTCATGGCATTGAACTTCCTAAGAGTGATCCTGCAGGGGAGTGACATGTGCAACATGCACCCCATTGTGGCATGGATTATCCGGACATGGGTGCATCATGGTGTCTGGTGCTGGTATGCATCACATGCATTTCTATTTAGACTCTGGCCATCCCTTTCTCCGGACACCTGCACTGACTCAGTGGCAAGAGATGTGATGTGTGCATGTTCACATACTTCACCGTGTTCCCTGCAATGTCCAACAACTGTGTAGGTGGTGCATGTGTCCACACTGGGGTCTTACAATCAGACAGGCACCAGACAGATGGGTGCAAGGGCAGGAGGGGTGTGAGTCCCATGGTTGACCATCAGACTGACAATTGGCTTCTCCAAATCTGTGTGAGGAGTTTTGGCAATGTTCAACTAAGGATGCCAGGGCTGGCTCTGTAAGTGCTGTACTTACTGTGGTGTGTGCGGTCAGTGCAGGTGACTGATGTTTGTCTGTTTCCCTAATTGTTTGCAGATATATCCACGGCCACAGGAGGGGACAGCTCCACGGACCAGGAGGAGCAGCGGAGCCAGACTGGGTCAGCATCCGATGAGTGGTCAGAGGGACCCAGTGGCACGGAGGGCGAGGGGAGCCACACCGAGGAGTCCTCAGCACCATCCACCTCAGCTGAGGACCACAGCAGCTCGGAGGATGACTCCCTTGTGGAGGCGGGTGTCAGCAGCCACCACACCCCCGCTAGTCTGTCTGGCCCCGCCACCAGCACCGCCCTCCCATTGGCTCCAATTCCAGAGGTCCGTGGAGGCTCCCGTGTTCGGGAGCGTGTCTCCTTCGTGCCAGGCACCGCACCCCCTGCCCCTGTGTCCCCTGCTGCCCTGAGTGAGGAGTCTGTGTACCTACTTCGGCAGCTCCATGTAGGGCAGACAGCAATGCTGAGTGTCCTCCATGCACACACCACTCTGTTGACACAGCTGGTGTTGTTCATGGAGGGCATCTCGACGGGTATGTCTGCCCTACAGAGGAGCAATAGGTCCATGGACTCCTCCCTGACGGCAGCAGTGTCCCTCCTCCAACAGTCCCTCCCACCTCCTACCTCTGCCCCATCCACACTTCTCTTCCAGGGGATACTCATCAATAGTCATAAGCACTGAATAGTCCCGCCCACGTGCGGGGACCCCGGAGCAATAGCCAATAATATGCATATATCTACATATATATACACATAAATACCCATATATATATAGATAATATGCATTATATACATATGCAGCCTGAAAACATGTTACTAGGCTCAAAAAAACTGCCGCCATTGCATTGTAAATCTTTTACCTTGAAAACATAAAGACATATAAGTCATAATATACTTATGATACATATAAAGAAAACTGCTTTGAGTTTGCTTTGAACAACACAACCTTTATTTTCAAAGGTAAAAAGGTAAGATCATAGAGGCAGATTAGCCTAGAAAGGCTGCATAGAAAACAATTGGAAAATTGGCGCCGTGCCTTTAAGACCCCAGGAACCCCCAGGCTCCCATCATGCACCACAGGTGACAGTTAGGTCAGTTCTTTTTTCCGGCTCCTTCTGTGAGGATCCTGGAGCATTGAGCTCGCCAGTTAGTGATTTTTTATCACTTTTTTCTGGCTTTCAAGTGAACTTTTTTAGTTTCACTCGACGTCTTTAGTACTTTTCTATCTAATACTACTATTTTTTCTGACTTTTGGCTATTTTTTCCTGTCATAATGCCGGCCTTATTTAATAAGTGCCCGGCCTGTGGAAAAAAGATGGCTAAGTCAGACCCTCACTCGGTCTGTATTGCTTGTTTACCTTCAACCCACAAGCCAGACCAGTGTTACCACTGCAGCAAGTTTTCAAGAAGAACCCTTAGGGAAAGGGAGAAGATTAAGCTGCACTCCATGCAGGAGAGAAGAAAAGAAGCAAGTGGGCAAGAAGAACATCCTCCAAGGAAGCCCTCCTCTCAACCAAGGTTGGAGCGCAAAGAGAAAGGTGAGAAAAGGAAACACCCGTCGAGGGACAGATCGACATCCAAAATACCTTTGTGCTCCGAGTCGGCGTCGAAATCGACGTTGAGACGTCCTTCGCCGTCGAAACATCTGATTTCAGGTGAGAAGACCCATAAGACGAAGTCGACACCAACGCGTAGGCGGTCCAAGTCTGGCTCGCCTACGACGTCAAGAGGCCGGGGCTCGACGTCGGCACATCAACGTCGAAGCCCGCCGCCGAGAGGGTCAGCAGCGACGTCGAGATCACCGACGTCGAGAGGGCGAATTGCATCGAGGTCGAGCCGAACACCGAGGGCTTCGACGCCGGTGAAACACGGGCAGTCGCCGTCGAGACGCATGACGTCGACGCATCCGTCGCCAAGGAGGTCGACGTCGAGGAGATCGCCGTCGAGGAGATCGACGTCGAGAACTCGAAAAACACCCTCTGGATCTAGATCAAGAAGATCGCGATCTAGGTCGACGTCGAGAAGGTCGACGTCGAGGAGATCACAATCCAATCCCGGATCTCCTCCTGCAAAGAGACCTAGGGCGACGTCGGGAGACCGCTCGACGCGGGACGCCCAGGTGGTGACGTCAAGGAGTGCCTCTTCCTCCCCAGGACTTCAGATAGTGCAAGTCTCTCCTGAACACTCGCCAGTACCGTCACCAACCCCTCCAACTAATATCTCCCCGAGATGGCTAGGGGAAATAAGTGAGTGGAAGATCCGCAGAGTTACAGGACTGCCACGTTCCTCTACAAGATCCAGATCGCCTATAATTCAGTCAGTACACTCATCTGTAAGACATGAGCGACATGCCACTCCACAAAGGTCCCCACCTTTCAGAAGGCGCTCATCACGTTCTCCTATGAGTCGGGCATCCAGATCTCGACACCGTTCTCCTAGAAGATGAAGCCATAGATCTTCTTCGTGGTCTTCAGACTCCAAGGCTGATTACTCTCCTACTCTTTCTTCCTCTCCTCCGAGTAGAATATCGCCCATTGATGATATCCTGACCTTCAATGAGGTTCTCTGTCGAGGAGCTGCGAAGCTTCAGATTGAAATGCCTGTTTCCACCACCAAGACATCAGTCATCTTTGAAACACTACACCAAAGGTCTTCCTCTAGACCATTGCTTCCCCTAGTGCCTGGCCTGCTAGAGCCTGCTCTACAAAAATTCCTTACTCCAGCATCGGTGGGGGCGGCCCCGTCTCGGATCACTAAAAAGTATAAGGCTCCTGAGAGGGACCCCTTCTTTCTGAGGTCTGACCCTCCACCGGACTCAGTTATCGTTTCAGCGGCACGGAAGAATCAGACGGGGGCAGCATCGTCTGCGGTACCCCCAGATAGAGACAGTAAGGCCATGGATTCTGTCGGCAAGAGAATGTGCACTACCTCAGCCTCTTACATGAAGGTAGCCAGTGCCTCGGCCTTACTGGGTCGGTATGACCGCTCTTTGTGGGACTCTCTTTCACGCTTCACCGAGAAGCTCCCAAAAGAAGACAAGCAGGATTTCCTGGAAATTCTGCATGAAGGTGGTTTGGTGGCCAACCAAGTCATCAGTGCAGCGGCTGATGCCTCTGATCTCGCTGCCCATGGTTATGCACATGGGATTTGTGCCCGTCGCTCTGCCTGGCTGAGATTGACGGGTTTGAAGCCAGAGGCGCAACATCGGATTCTCAATCTCCCCTTCAATGGCACATCGCTCTTCGGCTCTCATGCTGATGACGAAATGTCCAGGATGAAGACCGAACTGGATACGGTGAAGGCGGTTGGGCTCGAGAAGAAGAAGGACTTCAGGCGACGCTACCGCCCTTACGATCGGCGCCAATACCAGCAGAGGGTTCAAACCCCTCAGTGGTCCTCCCAGCAAAATCAAGGAAGATCACAATCCTACCAGCGTCGTCCTGGTAGAGGACGAGGAGGAAACTCCAGACAGTCCACACCTGCTGCCAAGCAACAACAGAAGCAGTGAGTGCTTGCTTCCCCTAACTCCGTTACCCACTCCGGTGGGGGGAAGTGTCCGTTTCTACCTGGAAGAGTGGACCAAAATCACACTAGACAAGTGGGTGCTAAATATTGTAAGGAATGGGTATTCCATCAGGTTCAAGTCCCCTCCACCTTCTATTCCTCCTCAAAAGACTTTCATCCATCGCATAAATCTTCTGAGAGATGAGGTGTCCGCTCTACTCCTAAAGGAGGCCATCGAGGAGGTCCCATGGCATCAACATCGACAGGGAATCTACTCCCGATATTTTTTGGTCCCAAAGAAAGGTCCAAACAAGGAGTTCAGGCCTATACTAGATCTCAGGCTTCTCAACAAGTTCATTCTGAGAGAGAGGTTCAGAATCCTGGCATTACATCAAATAATCCCGCATCTACATCAATGGGACTGGATGTGTTCCATAGATCTTCAAGATGCCTATTTCCACATCCCAATCTCTCCAAAGCATCGAAAGTTTCTAAGGTTTCGCATCCAGTCAGACCACTTCCAGTTCACTGTCCTGCCCTTCGGTCTGAAGTCTGCTCCTCGCACATTCTCAAAGTGCATGGCAGTAGTAGCTGCTTTCTTGAGGAAGAAGCAGATTTTCGTCTATCCTTACCTAGACGATTGCTTCTCAAGAGTGCGTCTCCAACTCTTCTACAGCAGCACCTCTCGTACTGCATTCAACAACTACATCAGCTCGGTCTACACGTAAATTTCAAAAAATCCATCCTCAATCCAACACAGTGGATACATTACCTGGGCGCTACTTTGGACGCAGTAAACGCAAGAGCGTATCCTTCGGAGGAGACTATCATCCATTCTCCACAAGTGTCAAACTCTCCTGAAGATACCTCAGCCCACGGCCAGGCAGATCTCATCTCTGCTGGGTTCGATGGTCTCGTGCATTTTTCTAGTTCCAAACGCCAGACTTCACATGAGACCTCTACAGCAGACTCTAGAGGATCAGTGGTCCCTAATCTCCAATCGATGGGAGGACTTTTAACTCTACCTCTGTCTGTCCGGCTCTCCATCAGATGGTGGATGCGACGGACTCATCTCATCGTAGGAGTCCCCTTTCAACAGGAACTGCCCAAGCAGACTCTGGTGACAGATGCGTCCCTTCAGGGATGGGGCGCTCATATGGGGCCACTACAGACCCAAGGAATGTGGTCAGAGAAAGAGCAGCTATACCACATAAACATGCTGGAACTCAGAGCGGTGCATCTAGCTCTCAAGGCGTTTTCTCCTTCCATCAAATCGACTGCTCTGCTTGTTCAGACGGACAATACAACAACGATGTACTACCTGAACAAGCAGGGGGGCACCAGGTCCAGACCCCTGTCGCTGGAAACACAGGCGATTTGGAAGTGGCTTCTGGCTCGAGACATGAAAATCTCCGCAATTCACTTACCAGGCGTCCTCAACGTCCAAGCAGACAGCCTAAGCAGGCATTTCGCAGAAGCACACGACTGGGTGCTAAAACAAGAAGTGGCGCAAGACATCTTCCACCACTGGGGAACACCAGACATCGATCTCTTCGCAGACGCAGAAAACGCAAAATGCTGCGTCTTCGCCTCCAGGTACCCGCAACCAGGATCCAAGGGGAATGCTCTGTTGATAGACTGGTCAGAGACATTACTCTACGCCTTTCCACCTATTCCCCTCATTCCCATGGTGATCAGGAAACTGTACAATTCCAAGACAGAGATGATCCTGGTTGCTCCACAGTGGCCTCGCCAGTGGTGGTACCCGGACCTTCTTCATCTGTCCAAAGTACCACACAGGAGGTTGCCATGTCATTCGGATCTGCTGACCAGGGCGGGCGGCAAGGTGTTCCATCCCAACCTGCCGTCCCTGAGGTTAGCAGCATGGCTCCTGAGTTCATCCAATATGGACATTTAGGTCTCTCTCAAGACTGCATGCAGATCTTGAAGGAGGCTAGAAGACCTTCTACGAGGAAGTCTTACGCTTTTAAGTGGAAGCGTTTTTACATGTGGTGTACTGCTCAGGGTCTTGATCCTATTCGAGGTCAGGAACAGGTACTGTTACCATACTTATTGTATTTGGCCAAAGCAGGTTTGCAATACTCCTCCATAAAGGTTCACCTGGCAGCGATAACAGCATATAGAAAGTCTCCCACTCAGATCTCTTTCTTTCAAATGCCAGTTGTTAAGGATTTCCTGGAGGGTCTAAAAAAGGTCTATCCACCCGTTCGGTCTCCATCTCCTCCCTGGGAGCTTAATGTGGTTCTCTCTAAACTAATGGGTCCCCCATTTGAACCCATTCACAAAGCTTCCCTTCAGCATCTTTCGTGGAAGACTGCTTTTCTCGTGGCAATCACTTCTGCCCGCAGGGTAAGCGAGATACAAGCCCTATGCTCTACAGAGCCTTATCTCGTTTTTCACGCGAATAGAGTGGTGTTACGTACTCACCCGAGGTTCCTTCCTAAGGTGATCTCGGATTTTCACATCAACCAGTCAGTTACTCTTCCTACTTTCTTTGCAAACCCTGTCACTCCGGCTGAGAGAGCTCTACACTCTCTAGATCTAAAAAGAGTGTTAAAATTCTATCTTGATAAAACAAAAAGTGTACGAAAGTCTGACCAACTGTTTGTGAATTATGGTCTGTTGAACACTGGTTTCCCTGCCTCTAAAAGGTCCATTTCTAGATGGATAGTGTCATGTATCATGTTATCTTATCAACTGGCACATAAGCAGCTCCCGGGCAAGCCGAGAGCGCATTCTACAAGAGGAAAAGCTGCTACAATAGCGATGCTTAGGAATGTACCTATTCAAGAAATTTGTAAAGCAGCCACATGGTGTTCGGTCCATACTTTCGCACGCCATTACTGCCTTGATTCTGACACTCAAGCGGATGCTCAGTTTGGTCAAGCATCCTTGAGAAATTTGTTTGGGTAATATATGTTTTGGTAAAATGGTTTTGATATGCTGGTATTCGTCCGCAGGGTAAGGGGATGGGCTTGCTACTCTATTCAGTGCTTATGACTATTGATGAGTATCCCCTGGAAGAGAAGGATAAGTTACTTACCTGTAATCCTAGTTCTCTTCCAGGGGTATACTCATCAAAGTCATAAGCAACCCTCCCTCCTCCCGTACGAATACCATGTTCATATATATGTACATGTTACCCATACTGTGATTACACTGTTATACGCCCAAAAGAACTGACCTAACTGTCACCTGTGGTGCATGATGGGAGCCTGGGGGTTCCTGGGGTCTTAAAGGCACGGCGCCAAATTTCCGATTGTTTTCTATGCAGCCTTTCTAGGCTAATCTGCCTCTATGATCTTACCTTTTTACCTTTGAAAATAAAGGTGTTTTTCAAAGCAAACTCAAAGCAGTTTTCTTTATATGTATCATAAGTATATTATGACTTATATGTCTTTATGTTTTCAAGGTAAAAGATTTACAATGCAATGGCGGCAGTTTTTTTGAGCCTAGTAACATGTTTTCAGGCTGCATATGTATATAATGCATATTATCTATATATATATGGGTATTTATGTGTATATATATTTAGATATATGCATATTATTGGCTATTGCTCCGGGGTCCCCGCACGTGGGCGGGACTATTCAGTGCTTATGACTTTGATGAGTATACCCCTGGAAGAGAACTAGGATTACAGGTAAGTAACTTATCCTTCCTGGCACCCTACCTGTCCAAAGCACATGCACACCTGCACAATCACCCAAGCACACAGACACGAGCAGCACAGACACACCCAAAAGAAAGGAAAGACGTGCACACAAGCATCCTCAGGGGACAGATACCACACACACAGGGGATGGGGAACAGACACACACACAGGCATCCACAGTCACTCCGCAGTCCTCCAAATCCTCTCCCTCCAAGACCCCTTCCCTTGCCTCACCTGCAACCCCACCTACACAGCAGGTCTTCCTCTGTGACCTCGGCCTCTTCCCCTCCGATCCTGCAGATCCGGCATACCGGGGAAGAGGAAGTCCACCCACACAGAGGGAGTGCCCCTCGCCCCCGGACACCCTCCCCAGGCGCAGGCAGACTGAGGACCCCATTCGGAAGTCCCCCGGACCAGGAAGGGCAAGACCCCACCACCACCACCACGCAGCTCCACCACCCAGTCTCTCTCCTCCATCCCCCAGGCCACCACTCGACAGGTTCCACCGCCACACCCTGCCCCAGGTTCCCCCACACACCGATACTGCATCCCCAAACTGCTTAGGCCCTCCCCCCCTGCCACTTGCTCTTCCACCCCCAACCCAGACGCTCAGCCTGTTTGTGCCACTGGTGTGGAGACCGGGTCCCCCCTCTGTCCTGCCCACCTCATCTGCCCCCCTTCCACTCCCTTGGAGGCATGCACTGCAGTGGAGTCCACAACCACCCCGTCTGACTCGGGCACTGCAGTGGGGACCCAGTCCACTCCATCAGACCAGCCCACTGCAGTGGTTGCAGCACCAACACCATCTGACTTGTGCCCTACAGTGGTGCCGGCCCCCTGAGTCAGACACCTCCACTGCAGTTGCCGGTGACACTCCTGCACCCACCACCCCTTCACTGCCTCACTCTGGCATCCCCTGATCCTGTCCCTGCGATGCCTGGCCTGCCCCTTGTATGCCCCTCCAAGGGGGATGTCCCCTGTCCCTACCAGTGCAGGCAAGCAATGGTTGACAAGTTGTCACATATCACCCTGTTGGGACTGTGTATTTGGACTGGCCATTGGCCTTAGTTTAATTTGGACTTCTGATTTTTTATTGACATTTGCTGAATAAAGCCTATTTTTGTTTACTTGTGGTTTTTCTTTTGATGTACATGATGTAGGTGAGTATCATCATGCATTTGCAGTTGTAATAGTGTTCAGATCAGGGAAATGAAGTGTTGCAGTGATGGACTCCATGTGGTCCATGGGATATGTGTCCTGTTGTAGGCTGGATCTATGGCATCCTCTGCTGCAGTCTGAGGGTGTGATGTTCAGCATATGACACAGGGAT
The DNA here is from genome assembly GCA_963921515.1 of Calotriton arnoldi. Taxonomy (NCBI): domain Eukaryota; kingdom Metazoa; phylum Chordata; class Amphibia; order Caudata; family Salamandridae; genus Calotriton; species Calotriton arnoldi. The sequence goes on along the minus strand of CAWUFW010000169.1, from coordinate 4,817,419 downwards.
GTACGTTTTGCATTTGTAAATTAACATCTTTGTCTTACAGTGATGCACATCTGGTGGGCTTACCACTGTTCAATGTTTCTATTTCCCTGACTGTGTGCCCATCTCCACTGGACATGCAGTTTAGCACACCAATGTTGAAGGACTCATCAGTGTATACAGTGCACCTTGCTTGACACGTGTTTTGGGTGTATGCAGATGACTGACGTGACACTCCCGTACCCAGGCTGATGTGAGCAGAGCCTTCAGTGTGTTGTAGTTGTTGACTCACTGACCGAGTGTTCTGCCGACATGTTTGAGTCGTGCACAGACAAGGTTTGGCACAGCGGACCTTCCACAGCAGTGGAGTGCCCTCATGGCAGTGTGTAATCCCGTGACATTGCCTGGGCCCGTGTTTTGTGTTGTGTAAGCATGTCTGTGCGTGTACCCTTCCCTTTTCCTACACAGGCTGTGTCCCTACGGATGTTCCTGTTTGTGATGCTTGCTGAGTTGTTCTGTGTTCATCCAGCATCTTGGACCTGGTTACTCCGGGATGTGGATGCATGGCAAACTAAGGTTCATCAGGTTGTCATCCCAGGTTGTCAGGGCTGGGGATGTGGGCAAACGCAGATGGGACACATTCAGGATTCCCCTTGGCACTTGTTGGTTACACATGTCATGTAATTTACAGTCTGTGGTAGCTTTCAGTGATTGTGACACGTTGTGTGTGTGACTGCTGCCACTCCTCAGTGTCAGAGCTGCAAAGTTGGAAGTTGTGTACGTGTGTTCTTTGTGTGTCACCTTGTCTTCTTCATTGGTGTGTGACTATGGCCGGGATCCCATTGATTGTGGTGGATTTCACGTCATGCCCATGTACCGCGTAGTGTGCAGTGTGTCAGACATTCACGAGTCTTGTTGACTGGCCATGTGTGATGGGTTTCTGCACCTTAGTTCCCACCACCACCCCTGGGATTGTCATGGGTGCATGTGCAATGTCACCAGTCCATGTGAGCTTCACTGCTGCACATTGGTGGAGATCAAGGTGTGTGGTGTTGAGTGTGTGCAAATGTGAGTTGTTGCACGGCTAGACCCCTACCTCCATATTGGCCATGGCTGGCAGGCCGTGCTGATTGATTTGTGCTTGTGTAGGTGTGATGGTAGTTTGTTGCTCAGGACACATGGCTGTGGTTCACAGTGTGAATGACATCTACCTTTGTGATCACAGTGGGATTATCATGCAGGCTAGTGTCACCACAATGTGGGGCCCTGGGGGTAGTGCTGTGGTGGGTCTGTCTCTTGCTGTGTTAGTTGCTGTTCCTACAAGCTTGTGTGACATGTGTAATTTGGGCTCCCTCTCATCTAACAATGCCTCTTTGCCCACATAGGGGAATCCGATCCATGAGTAACTTTTGTATGGCACTGTATACACATCTGTGTAATTGGAATTCAGGCCTCCTCATGTGTTGTGTGGTTGCCTGGGGACACTGGCACACACCCCCATCCCCTATTGTGTTTGATATGCAGTGTGAGTCTGCCTGTTTGTGCATTTGCACCACTGCATTGGCATATCTTGAGTGTGCCATTAGCTGTATGTTGTTTGGTGGCTTTCCCCTGCTGTCCCTGGTACTCCTAGGTCATCAGTCAGCACAATAATCATGGTTTGTATGTCCCAATGCTGCCATGGTATGGTATTTGTTCACCTGACATCTACAGTCTCCACAGGATATCTACATTTGTGTGTCCATTGGTGCAGATATGTGGGTCTGCATTATGATGGTCACTTCTGTCATTGTGTTATTTGTGAATGTTGACAATGTGAGCCCCCATGGGTGATGTTTGTATGCACATGGCCAAAACGATGTTTTATTGCCACTGCACTGTTTGCCTCAACCAATCTATGTTGCAATGGGACACAAGCACTACTATGCCACTGATGTGTTTGTTGTTGTGTGACCAGGAATCATCCATGCAGTTTGGCTTTGGCAGCTTTTACCCTGACTGCACTTCCCTTTTGGTCACTGTGGTGATGGGGCTTTGGGCCCCATTGCCACACTGTTCAAAAGGTGCATCAGCTATGGACCCCACACTTCCCTTTTGGTCACTGTGGTGATGGGGCTTTGGGCCCCATTGCCACACTGTTCAAAATGTGCATCAGCTATGGACCCCACACCTACCTTGTGGTCACTGTGGTGATGGGGCTTTGGGCCCCATTGCCACACTGTTCAAAATGTGCATCAGCTATGGACCCCACACTTACCATTTGGTCGCTGTGGTGATGGGGTGTCCAACCCCATTGCCACAGTGGCCATGGTCGGCTTGCATTGTGGAGGCCACACACATTTATGTGTGACACATGTGCTAGGGGGTCACATTGTATGTTCAATGTCATGTTCAGTGTTGTAGGCATTTGACACAGACTACACACGCTTGTCATGGTGTTGGGGGGGGGATGTAATTTTCAGACATTCCTTATGTGGGAGTATGCTGGTTGTGTCATGCATTACCTGTCCTATGAGTAGGGGTGGAGGTAGTGGCAGGCATCCATCCCCCTAAGGGTGGGGATGGTAGTAGTGACAGGCATCCAGGCCCCCATGAGTAGGGGTGGTGGTAGTGGTAGGCATCCAGGCCCCCCTGAGTAGGGGTGGTGGTAGTGGTAGGCATCCATCCCCCCCTGAGTAGGGGTGGTGGTAGTGGCAGGCATCCAGCCCCCTAAGGGTGGGGATGGTAGTAGTGACAGGCATCCAGGCCCCCTGAGTGGGGTGGTGGTAGTGGCAGGCATCCAGCCCCCTGAGTAGGGGTGGTGGTAGTGGCAGGCATCCAGCCCCCTGAGTAGGGGTGGTGGTAGTGGTAGGCATCCATCCCCTAAGGGTGGGGATGGTAGTAGTGACAGCCATCCAGGCCCCCATGAGTAGGGGTGGTGGTAGTGGCAGGCATCCAGCCCCCCCTGAGTAGGGGTGGTGGTAGTGGCAGGCATCCAGCCCCCCCTGAGTAGGGGTGGTGGTTGTGGTAGGCATCCAGCCCCTAAGGGTGGGGATGGTAGTAGTGACAGGCATCCAGCCCCCCTGAGTGGGGTGGTGGTAGTGGCAGGCATCCAGCCCCCCTGAGTAGGGGTGGTGGTAGTGGCAGGCATCCAGCCCCCTTGAGTAGGGGTGGTGGTAGTGGTAGGCATCCAGCCCCCTAAGGTTGGGGATGGTAGTAGTGACGCATCCAGGCCCCCATGAGTAGGGGTGGTGGTAGTGGCAGGCATCCAGCCCCCCCCTGAGTAGGGGTGTTGGTAGTGGCAGGCATCCAGCCCCCTAAGGGTGGGGATGGTACTAGTGACAGGCATCCAGGCCCCCCTGAGTGGGGTGGTGGTAGTGGCAGGCATCCAGCCCCCCCTGAGTGGGGGTGGTGGTTGTGGCAGGCATCCAGCCCCCCCCCTGAGTAGGGGTGGTGGTAGTGGTAGGCATCCATCCCCCTAAGGGTGGGGATGGTAGTAGTGACAGGCATCCAGCCCCCTATGAGTGGGGATGGTAGTAGTGATGGGCATCTAGCCCCCTATGAGTGGGGATGGTAGTAGTGATGGGCATCCAGCCCCCTATGAGTGGGGATGGTAGTAGTGATGGGCATCCAGCCCCCTATGAGTAGGGGTACTGGTAGTGATGGGCATCCAGCCCCCTATGAGTAGTGATGGGCATCCAGCCCCCTATGAGTAGGGGGTACTGTTAGTGATGGGCATCCAGCCCCCTATGAGTAGGGGGTACTGGTAGTGGTAGGCATCCATCCCCCTAAGGGGGGGATGGTAGTAGTGACAGGCATCCAGCCCCCCCTGAGTAGGGGTGGTGGTAGTGACAGGCATCCAGGCCCCCCTGAGTTGGGGTGGTGGTATTGGTAGGCATCCAGCCCCCCCTGAGTAGGGGTGGTGGTAGTGGTAGGCATCCAGCCCCCTACGAGTGGGGATGGTATTAGTGACAGGCATCCAGGCCCCCATGAGTAGGGGTGGTGGTAGTGGCAGGCATCCAGCCCCCCCTGAGTAGGGATGGTGGTAGTGGCAGGCATCCAGCCCCCTAAGGGTGGGGATGGTAGTAGTGACAGGCATCCAGGCCCCCCTGAGTGGGGGTGGTGGTTGTGGCAGGCATCCAGGCCCCCTGAGTAGGGGTGGTGGTAGTGGTAGGCATCCAGCCCCCTGAGTAGGGGTGGTGGTAGGGTGGTGTTGGTGGTAGGCATCCATCCCCTATGGGTGTGTATGGCATTGGTGATGGCCATCCCACCCCTATGGTTCTGCTGTTGCTAGTGTACGTCATTTGTGCATCCCTATGTGTGTGTGACATATTTCGGGTACGTGTCGTTTGTTTGTGTTGTTGGTGTTTGACTTACCGTCTGCGCCGTACGCGTCCGTGCCGGTCCCGGTAATAGATGTAGAGTATAGGTAGGACCTGCGCAATGGGATTCATGCTTGGATCGTCTCGTTCGGGTTTCTCGTGTGTTCGACTCGTACTCGTAGCAGGCTTGTTCGTCTCGTAGCCGTGGATCTTCTTGTGGCGCGAAACGGAGCTTATGTACGGCTCGCCCGGATGCTCAAACGTCCCGGACGTAGCGACGGGTTCGGCGGTACGGAGGGCGCATCGTACTCGTCCGGCCGGAAGGTGCTGTGTATTTGCTTCCGTACGACTCGATTCGGCGTTTACGGATCCGGCTCGGGCGGGGAACAGGAGCTGGATTGGGTAAGTACGGCTCGCTCGGAATCTGGGTTGTTATACGCATCGTACTTGTTCGTCCGGACGAGTGTTCGAATTGGTCGGGAAACACGCAATCGGCTGGTTTTTTTTCCGGACGAATACTGTTAGGTGCGCTTCCGGCCGAGATCGGAATCGACCCCGTAGTGTTTGGAAATAATGCACCTGTTGCAAAGAACGTGCACCGTACAGAACTATATTTTATGTGGATAACTCAGTGGGTTACTGCTTTTGTCACAGAGATCCTTTTTTTACTTGCAGTTCATGAATTACAATCCTAATATAGCACAGTGACCTCTGAACTGTCATCAAAGAGCTGCATGCAAACTGCATAGTATAGGTTACGTTGTTTTTTCTCCAGTCTTTCATTATTCTAATTATGCTAAAAAAGGTTCTTTTGGGTAGAAATACATTCTTATTAGTGAAGACAACCAAACCACTGTGGTACATATTAAATGCTGAGTTTGTGCTTCTATAGACCATGCACTCTTTAAAATATACTGCCTACAAGTGTGGATGACATGTGATTCCTACACCTTGTAATCCAACTTGTGTTATGTAACATTTCTTATAGACTGATTCACACACATATGATTTATTGTCTCAGTGTGATGTGTATGTGATCTAAAGTACTCTGACACCCTACCCTGGTATGAGAAGCGCTATAAAACAAATTGAATGCATGTGAAAGAGGGGCACTGTTGGAGGGTGGCCATGAGGGAATCCGTGGAGAAGGTCGTCACTGGGGGAGGAGCGCCAAAAAAGATGTTTGCACATGACGCCACCGGTGGTAATCATTTGTGGTAAACACAGATTTCCACATGTTATTCTGCATACCACAGGGGCCTAGAGGCTGATCTGTTAGAATCACAATATAATTTCACTATCCAATATTACTGATGTCCTTACCGGCCCTCAATTACAGTGAGACTCGTGAAGCAGCCCTATGCAACCGTGAGAAAAAATGACCACGTGGTTTGATTAAAAACATAATTGCTTTCAAGACATCTATCCATGCCTGTTATAATTTTCTGTAATTGATCATTATATGTTTTCTCTCTTTCTAGATGTTCAGGATGCTATAATTAGAAACCCATCTACTGCAGGTGTTTTGCAGATTACCTCCCCTATGGTAAGAATGAGGAGTAACCCAGTCCTATCCCAGGATTATAACAGCGTGACATAAAACACAAGCTGGACTGTAAAGTGTGTGTGTTTGTGTTTGTGTGTGCATGTGTGTGCTTGTATGTAATGGACCGATTCATTCGAATAAGTTGAAAATCTGCATCCACAGTTATGTTTCTGCATGGGTGTAAATTTCTGAGTTTTTGTACCTTCACAAGGATTTCCAGGAGTAAACCTGAAAAGCTGCCAGTTGCAGGTTTCCAGTCGTACTCCTTCGTCCTATATTATTTATTTGCATTGCCATTTGCCCCATGAAGTATTGGACTTCGAGATAAATTCAACTTGTGGTAAGCCAACACTGCTGTGCAATGACACATTTTTTACTGTTTGCTTTGTCTCTCCTGGGTAAATGTTTTTCTATTGGAGGAACACATTTTCCAACACTACCTCCCACTCCCAACTTTAAGGGTGTTCCATTCCCCTTGCCACCTTGGAAAGGATTTAGCCCAGCCTTTGGTTGAAGTAAATCTCCATACATTTCCAGAACGGGTAAGGTCTGAAGGGAAGTTTGTGAATGGCAACCAACTTGAGTGTTTCAAGGCGTTTGCAAACTTTCAAGGCTAGTAACGCCTAGAAACGCCCACTTCCCACCCCTTAACTGAGATTTAATTTCTCAGAATAATATGCTGTAATGGCATATAAGGATGTACACGTGCAAGGCCGTCTTTTGTTAATACCATACACCCGTAAATCTAGACATTTGCACTAGTGTGACTGCTGTATGAGCACCAATTCCTTTGTGGGTCAGATTCAATGTCCTCTGAACGAGCCTCAAATTAGGATATCAGACCATCTTTCAACAAAGGTTCATAAAAGAGACTTTCCTATGGATTTCCCGACTAGACACACGTGGCTAATTCCACATTACTGTGGTGGCTGCAGTGGGTTTCCGAGTTTCAGTTCTTTCTAAAGAGGCCTCATGGGATACACTGAGTCATTAACTGTTCCTTCGTCGTCGCTCGTTATATCATTTACATCTGGATCTTTATGTTATGCTACCGTCACAGTGTGAAGTACATTTTCCTTCAGCACAGTTTTGCAACATTTTTAATTCCAATACGCGTCTTGAAAAAGCAAGTCAATTTTAGAACTTTCCGGAGCACCCATTGGTATATTTATAATTTTAAAAAACGATTGCCCATCTGCTGTTTCTAAGCGCTTTGTTATTCAGTTACCCAATTTATTGGTTCTCAATTATCCTACCTTATAGGGATGTCTGGCTAACTTGTTGGGAGTTAAATTCGTGATTTGCAGCTCACCACTTATATGGGCGGCGAGTGTCTAAATCACTGAGCCATCCTGACATGTCTCCTAAAGTATTTAACAACACTCCAACATAATAATATCTTGCAATTATAGTTGTGATTGGTCTCCTCATACTTCCTGTAAACTGTCACGTGCGATATCAGACAACAGTGCAATACCAAAACACAGGAATTTAATTGGCTTCTAGCTGGCCGATGTTTACTATGGAGAATGATAGAAAATTAGACAGCCTCATTCCAATACCAAGTCACTTTTTGTTTAACAGTAGACGTGTATAACACCTGACTTTCAAGTTGTAATATATGAAATTATAGATGGGTTACTACGAATAACGGGGATGTTAACTAGTGGCTTGTGAGTGACATAAAGCAACGCACAGAACCACGAGGTGAAAAACATCCGAATTATTCACTGCTACTAATGTGCAATGTTATGTTATGCAGTGCTATAAATGGGAATAAATAAGTGCAGGTACTCATTAAAATGAGTTAGAGGTGTGGCAAATGAGCGGGGCTAGGGGCGGGGCTACGGGCAAGATATGATGATACATAATGACTTCTGTATCAGTTGCAGCACATATCAAAACGCATGAGAAATGCGTTTATGTAAACAAAACAGGTTAACTCATTACACAAAATGAAAGCCAAACAGGATGATATGTTAACATTTCCTTGTTTTGTAATATTTGCTGCTTCTTAATGCCATATGTTATTTGTTGTTGTTTGGCTCAATACTATATATTCTCAAGCGTGCACACACACAGAGAGCGAAACAAGCTGAGATGAACACAAAAGCATTCCACCCATTCCCTTTAAAATATCTCCTGAGAGTGTCCTAATTTTCTCCCTCTTTCTCTCACACAAAAATAGGCACACACAGGTCGGCAAGCACACAGACATATATATATGTATGTATAAACGATTATTAAAGTTAACAAGAAATGTACAGGATTTTTGACTGTACACAAATTTGTGTTAAAATACCATTTCAAAGCCCATTCATGATTTCAGAACTCAACAAATATCTGGTATTTTTATGTGAAAAAAGTGGCAATGCTAACTTCACCTGTCGCCTCACTTCTATACATTCATCCCTCCCCCTTCCTTCTATGTTCATCTTAACTTTCCCTCAACCAAATCCATTTGTCAGTTGTCATGGAGCTCATTCCTGGAGTGCTGCAGCGTTTCCTGCTGTTCATTTCTCTATGAGAAGGGTTAACTTTACACACATGGAGCCAGTACCCAGATCAGTCACTGTTATCGTGTAAAGGCAGCGATTAGTGTTGGATGGGCACACAAAGGAAAGCAGCCTCTGTGCTGAACAAAAAGATGGAGAAAAAAACCTGCTTTGGGGAAGGTAGAGGATTGTGTGTCGCTGCCGCTCACTTTAGTACGGCGAGTGCATTTCCTTAAATGGGACAGGATTACTGACTGGCAGCCCCAGCCCATTTCACACGCCTGAGGGAGGAAGGGGGTGGGGGAGCCTTAAGCACTTTAAGCCAAATAGCCCTTGCGCACCTGAACGACAGTTCAGGGTCTGTCTAGACCCTGTCCTGTTGATCACAGCATGACGCAAGGCAAGCCCTCTCAACCCCCTACAGTCTGGGGACATTCAAATCGGCGCTGCTGGAATCTCCAGCAGCGACTCTGCAAAAGGCCACTGAGGGGCTCAGTGACTTTCAAGCTCCTCGGAAGCAGAGCGGCATCTGCCCTGAGCTGGAGGAGATACCTAACCTGAGCCTGCTGTGCCCTCAATGAGGGTACCGGTACTCTCCCTGACCTAAGAAAAGTGCCGGTTCTGACAGCCAGAAAATTCTGAAGTGCCGGTACTCTGTACCGGTGAGTACTGGCCCATTTAAAGCACTGATGTTATGTATATAACCTCCCAGACCTTCTTCCCCTGTTCAGATGTACAGCACCTGGGTAGACGAATCTGGGAAAGTCCTGCACAAGCTGGTGTCCTGCCACAGCATCAACCTGTGCATGACCAATATCTCCCGCTGTTTTACTCTTACTTCTTCCGTCCAAATATAAACAAGCTTTGGCAAAGCAATCGGTCTCCCTCAACAATGTTCGGCGATTGATGCAACCGGCTTTGCCAATGTCTGGGAGGCAATGTCAAAAGTATGAAAACATTGATTTCTACACTTTAAAGATCCTCTCTGGATTGCCTGATAAATATGTATTGTGTTTTCACCTTCATTGCCGCAATGTTACAATGCAATTGGACCATCTTGAAAAAATAGAAAACACATTTTTTCATTGTTTTCTTTAATATTTTTTTATAACTAAATGTTATTATAATTTTTGAATTAAGCAGTAACAGCACAGTCGACAATCTGTCAATATCAGAAGTGAGCATCAAATGAATAAAACAAGGAAAAGGCATCAAATTATGCATCATCCTAGACCATAGTATGCCCTCTATTTCCCCCACACCTTCTTATGTTTCTGGAGACGGCCTCTGGATACGTAGATCGGTTCTTCTAGTTTGGCACACCAGTCCATCGCCGCTCATCACCTTGCCAGGGTTGGAGGGGAGGAAGAACACCAGTGCTTAGCAATGTCCTAATGGCAAGTACCGTCCCAATACCTAGGAGGGTACTTTCACCTCGTGACCCCCCAAGGACCTCCACAATACCCAGAAAGGCTATTCTTGGGGAAGGTTCCACCGGTTCCCGAGTTACCTGTGTGACTGCCAATACCTCACAATGAGGGGACATTTCCACACTACGTGAAAACAAGCATTTACAATGCAATAGGTCTCGCATTTACGCAAGTTTAAGGTATTGGTATTGTAAGTGACAAAGCCTTTTATTTATGTTTTAAAAACCAAAACATAAATAAAAGCCATTGTCATTTTCAATGCCAATAGCTCAAACATGCGTACATGCGAGACCTATTGATTTGCAAATGCTTGTTTCTGCTTCTCTCTCCTTGTGTTTGCTGAAGGTCATGTCTGATAACGCAAATAATGACCAGTCCAAGCTGAACTCGAGGAGGAGGGTGACGGGGGCGGCTGCCACGGCTCAAATAAGCACTGTGCTGCTGCTTGAAATCAATTTCTGAGAGATGTGTTCGAATTTCCAGGCTGCTTGAATATAAACCAAGCATTTCTTTAACCAACATATATCTCTGAATGTTAGTCGCCTTGTGACGGGAGCCCGGGGAGCTAACCCACAGCGTTGAAATCCTAATCAGACAAGGCAAAATAGATGTTTCCTACATCCCGGCTGGTCACGTGGCAGGCTGCGTGGAACAGCAACTAGCAGACATTCTTGCAAGAAGAGAGCCTGGGCAGAATGCTACAAGTGTGTGCCCAGAAATTCCCTTTGATACTTTGGGGAACCCCAGGTGCCCATTTCACTCATTGAAATTGTGGTAGTTCCCTAACATATTCACTCATAAGCAAGGGGATTCGCAGTTGTGAAGCGTCTGTACCCCTTTTTCTCTATATTCAGCCTTGGTTGCAACACATCGGGACAAACCAGCATTGGCGGCTCCTCCATAGGGGCGTCGCCCCACTGCTTTCTCGCAGTGCGAGAAGGCAGAAACATAAAATGGTAAAACTACCATTTTATGTTTCTGCTTCTCGCACTGCGAGAAAGCAGAATGCCTGGAGTGCCTGGTTGGGGGAGGGCGGGTGGGCGGTCCTGCTCGAGGGCAGGGGGGGAGTGGCTTTGCCCACTGTTGTGGGTACTGACTGTTTGGTCAGCCCCAGGGCCGAACAAAGCAGTCATGCGCACTCCCTCTTTTTCAGCCTACATAGAGAAAATGGCCCGGCTGGGGCGCTCTCCACTGCGCCTCGCCTATCACAACGCTGCCATTGCAGCGTTGTGATTGACTTAGGGGAGCAGGAGGAGGGAGGCTGCCTAAAACGGTTACGCGCCAGGAGCAGCAGGAGCTGCGGCAGCGTGTGATGCCTCGTGGAACTGGAGGAAGGTAAGTTTTTTTATTTTATATAATACCGTCGTACTTCCCGCCCCGCGCAAACCCACCCGCCCGTTTTGCCGGCCGCAACTGAGACACAGTCAGTACTGGCATGGATGGGATCAATACCCAAAGCACAGACCCGAGCGCAATATTCAAACACCTTTCCAGTCTGCGCGTTCCTTACATTTGGTGTAGATATCATTATGGTTGCGTTAAAAAAGCCCAAGCCTTAACGCGCGGAATATTACCACTCGGTAAGTAGAGTATTAGGGAGCGGTGAATATTACGCGCAGTGAAGGCAGAAATGTTAGAATTCCCCAGCCCCGGGAGCAGAAACAGCTCGCTGACAAGTCCCCGCCAGCTCTTCACGATTTCTTAGCAGCCTGAAGTGTTTCAGTTTAACGTGCGTCTGCTAAGAGGCAGGCGCCTGCTTTGCATGATAGAGGGAAGGCTGGAGTATGCCTTACAGATGTAATTGTGCATGCCAAAATAGTAATTAAATCATCTGTATCGGCTGGGTCTTGGATGTGTGTGCCAGGCAACGATACGTAAGCAGAGCACTCCGATAAATGTTGTTTGTTTTATTTTGTACTGACTCAACATTTTTAAGCGTGTTAATGTAGCTGAAACATTAATCTGTTTAGGGAACATATTGCTTTACTGTGTAATGGAGGTATTTGTTGAGGTTGCCGTGGGGCCCCTTGTCGAGTAAACTTGACGAGCTAAAACAACATTTTCTATTCTGGGTGTTCAAGATCGTCACGATTTAAATAAAGTAAAACCGAAACTACAAGTCCAAGAAAGAAAAGTACGTTCGACTTAAAACTCGGTAGCTGTGATTTAATTTTTCTTGTATTGGTTCCCTTTAAGTGACATCTTGAGAGGTGTGGTGCAGCGGCCAGGGCAGCTGACTTCGGAGCACAGGGTTCACGGTTCGATCCCCGGCTCCGGCGGCAGCTCAGCTCAGCACCATGTGACTCTGGGCAATAGCTCACTTAATTTCCACTCTGGCCCCCAGCGCCTTGAGACCCGTAAGGGTGAGTAGCTGCGCTGTATAAAAACGGACTTACATCTTTGCTGTACTGATGGTAGGGGTGGGGCCGGGAAGATTCGGCTGTGGATCATCTGGCAACGGCTTTTGCCTGCCTGATATACGGCTCCAAGGACAGTCACATGCGAGTCCCTGGTGGCGTTTAAATAATCTCCCATTAAATCCATTGTCAAAACCATACTGTATTGAATTATGATATAAAAGCCACAACAAGACCTGAGAGTGCTGTATCTGTAAACAATAATTTCCAGACGTGCAGCACCAGCTTCATCAAGTAAAAGGAATGTTGCCTCATATTAAAGTTCCCAGAGCATCCGTGAAACTGCGTCAACTGTTTTGCAATATGTGGTGGGTGACTTATCACCCATTGAGGTACAATGCAAGGACCGAAGTGAAAAGAAACACAAGTGCAGCGATAATAAAAAATAATCAAAAGCAAAAACACTCATGAAACAATAAACGGAAGGAGGAAAACATCTAAATAACAGTAACTCCTCATATAAATGCACTGCCATCTCCTTATCTGAATTCAAACCGTGAGGGGTTAAGTATCAACCCCTGAATCTGGTGCTGCACGTCTTGAAATAGTTTTTGGGGATTTAACTGTAGAATAGTCCTGTCAAAGGCAGTTGGAAAAGAATTGTCAAGCAACAAAACACTTGTTGGTTAGTGCTGTGCAAGAACCTGTACACCAAGAACTGCAAATTCTGATTTACCAGAAGTAATAGATGTTAATTAATCAATTTTAAATTGTTCAACTACCGGTAATTACAGCATTAAGGGGATTTTGGAATGCTCGAGTATTAGTGTGTTTTATATTGACATTTGTCTCCTTTGAGGACTTTTTAGTGGAATTTCCTCACCAAGAAGCACCTGCCCACCATAATTATATCTTCTTAACTGATCATTTTGACCTGCAAGCTGATTGTACTACTTGACACGTGTAAAATGTGGGCCAGTGTGCACCATAATACCCAGCTACCGATCTAGGTTTATTGTCGGATAAAAACATAGCTGATCATATTCTGTACTAAGAGCCTGCCCCAGCATAACTACCCCTGCATAACTCTTTTGAGTTTGGCTGGCTCACACATTTTCATCCTGCCTACAGTTTCCGCCTCACCATATATAAAATACACCAGCCGCCACTGCAAACCAGCCATTGCATGTGATGTGCTCTGTCAAATGATTTTCGGCACAATCACGGCGAAGAGTCCCCAGTAAGACCTATCCTGGCACCGATTTCTGATTGGTGGGGCCAGCTTCTTGGCCCGCCACAATCTCATGGGTGTAAGGTAGGCCATGTGAGTCAGTCTGGTGGGGATCACCAGCACTCTGGGGGGCATACAGGCATCTCTCCAATCTGATTCGTCAAGCGGTCCAAGCCACGCTTACCAAAGTGATTGTAGATTTGTAAGAGGAGCTGGGGAATTGATGACAAGGGTTTTATAGATCCGGGAGATACCTTGTCCCTTACCCATGGGGCCCATAAGGATCTTTGTTTCAAGTTAATAAAGTCAGCTACATCACTAAAGAGCACCCAATGTGAGTGGAGAGCATGCTGTAGCTGTAAGTAGTGGTAGGATTGGTGTAAAGGAAACTCAGATTGGATGTCTTGAAAGGATTTTAAGTGGAAACCCTGCCAAACATCCCCCACCGTAAAAACCCCAATAAGAAACAAATGTTGGTCAGCACCTTTTGGAGCCAGGCGCGGGGTATCAGCAAGAGAAAGTTCTGGATGGTGTAGAGTATTTGAGGTAGCATTCTCATTTTAAACAGTGCTGTTCTACCGAGCACATTAAGTTGAAGTTTGACCCAAGTAACAAAATCTGTTGTTAACTTAGTCATTAGAGGAATCAGATTTAAGCTCCAAGTAAGGTTAGGTTCCAGAGCTATGTACACTTCTAAGTATTAAAAACGTAGTCTGCGGACCGGGAGGGGTGTTTGCCAGTCTACGATGCTTCTGTCATCCTTCAGGGGGACCAGGAGGGATTTGGACCAATTAACTTGACGGCCGGATGCCTCCCCATGGAGCATCAGTATCTAAAACAGGGGGGGGGCTGAGAGGAACAGGAGAAATAGTCCGCATAGAGCGCCATGTGGGCTTCTATTGCTAGCCCCCGATCTGTGCATATTATGTTACCCAGGCTGCTACGGGCCCTATGGCCAAAACAAATAAAGGGGGGTGGTAATTGAACATTTTTTTTTAAACAACATTTTTATTAATTCTTGGCAGTCATGATTCGTGACATGTTAACCCATAAGTTGTTTAAATCATACATACATTGGTAGGTTAATTCCTCTGCAATGAGATAATTGAACATATATTCCAAAAGTTCAAGAGCAATTGTGTACGATAGATTTCAGCACTATCAGCACTCTGCCAGAAAATGCTTCCTGCAAACTGAAAAACAAACAAAAAGAAAACTATCTAATCCCCCCTCCAGTCCTTTGCCCCCACCACCCTGCAATGATAGCGAAACAGCATAACAACAATTATTTTAGCATATCAGTAACTGATATTCATCACAATAGTGCTGAACAGTATTGCCCAGTGTTCATCAAGGAAACTTGTCACACTTGGTCCTCTGCTTGCCCTTGCTCTGAAAGTATGAAGTTCTCAGGAGACTCAGCATTTGAATATTTCAGGCCTTCAACCAACACATCCCAAGCCCTAGCATTATCAATTACATTGCGTCCCTTCCGGATCTCCTGGAATAATAACGCGCCTTCATACGATGCCCATTGAATCATAACCTCTCTCCCCTACTCACCTAGGGGCTTGTTGTTGCTTTCCATTTCAGGGTAATCTCTCTCTTAGCGAGGATCATAGCTAAATCTATGAACTTGGTGGTTATTTTAAGTTTATTGGGACAGGGAAAGCCACCCAGCAAGTACGCGATAGGGGTACCGGGAATCTGCCTCTCTGTGACTTCTGTACACAATCCATGACCTCCTCCCAAAAGTCTCTTAACCCAGGGCAACTCCAAACCATATGCAGCATCTTGTCCCCCTTAACAGACATTTGGGGCATCTCAACTCTCGCGCTACAAATGTTCGCATAATTTTACCAAGTGTGAGATATTCTCTGTGGAGAAAATAAAAATGTATGAGCTTAAATATGGCATTGCAGGAGACCTTGTAAGTGTGTGCCAATATAGTCTCCCACTGTTCCTCTGGAATTCGAGTCACCAGTTCCTCTTCCCATTTCAAATATAGGCCTTCTAGGGGCAACATAATACCTATTCTGAGAGCCTGATACATGAGGGCGACCGCTCGTATTCTACCCGTAGTCGTGCCTATTACCTGGCTACCATGATGAAGCAGTGGCTTCGCCTCACCACCCCCCAGTGATCATGTATTGTCAAAAGTACTGCACGATGCAACAGGAATTGACCTGGAGGTATCTCAAAGGACTCTGAGGATTCTGTGAACGACAACAGTTCTCCATCCCTTTACAGGTCTCCCAATCGAACAACGCCATAACGATGCCCCTCTGTTATGCCCTTCAGTGCCCCGTCGTATTGAGTACAGTGAGGCACCGCAAGGGCATGCTTGGTGTGTACGGGTGGGGGGTGCGGGTGCGCTGTAAGCAGCGCTGCCAGCAACATCGGATGACTTGCAAGTCCGGTGCGCCACCCACCAAAGGGCGTATGAGAGTTAGAAAGATACGGAGCAGACTGTTCAAAGACATAATCTCAGCAGGAGCCCCACCCCTTCACCATTCAGTCGAGCATGTAGCCACGTAGTGAACCACTGGAGCTGAGCTCATAAGATATATGTTTGCCAATCAGGTGCTGCCAAGTCCCCCTCCCCAGTGGGTCTACGCAGCACAGCCATAAACTCTCTTCATCTACCCGAACTCCAGGTGAGCTCAACCAGTAAGGAATCCAATTCCTTATAAACCATGTGAGGGATAAAAATAGGTAGGCTGGTAAAAAAAATATAGTAAACAGGGGAGAGCCACCATTTTGGCAGGGTTCTCCAAAAAGCCACATTGGCTCGAAATGACCGCCCAGCTGCACCCACATTCGCATCTAGGATATGTTTGCGGTTATGAAACACCTTGACCCCAAGATATTTCAAGCAGGTACCCTCCCATGCCAGGCCATGTTGGTTCCTGGGCGGGCGTCCCTCACTAGTAAGGGGGAAGAGAAGGGATTTCACCAAAGCATTCTAATAGCGCTATCGCTCCAGGCAATCCCTCTCCCACCCCAGCCAGAAACAGCAGCATTTCATCAGCGTATAACGCTATGGCATGCGTCAGGACTCCTCTACGCAATCCCCATACGCCAATCCCTGGTGAGCTCAGTAGCCAGCTGTACAACTGCAATGGCAAACAAAAGCGGGCAAAGGGGGCAGCCCTCTCTGGTTCCATTGCCTACTACATGGGTCTGAGAAATCATCCTGCCTGTGCGTACCCTTGCAGTTGGGGATGCATATAATAGTTGAGTCTATTTTAGGAAGCCCTCCCCCAGCCAAAGTTATCTCATAACCGCATATAAATAATCCCATCACAGGCTGTCAAAAGCTTTTTCTATATCGATGGAGACCACCACCGCATCAGTGTCCTCGGGGTCAGCAGTGTCTATAAGGGAGAGGAGTCTACGAATATTTATAGCTGTGCTCATCCCCGGGATGAACCCCGTCTGATCAGAATGAATAAGTCTGGACATGTAGGGGAGGAGTTGCGATGCCGGTATCTGGCTCAGTATTTTATAGTCCAGGTTCAACATGGATCGGGAACGATATGCTCGAACATCCTGGGATGGCCGCCCAGGTTTGAGCATAGGGACAACAAGTGCCTCCCGCATGGTGGTTGGCAAATGCCCCATCTCCCTGCTTCTGCATACAGCTCCACTAGCTTAGGGGCAAGTTCCTCAACATAGGTAGCAAAAAATTCTATTGGGAAGCCGTCAGAGCCAGGTACTCGCAATACCCTTGACAGCAGTGCGTATCTCTTGCAACATGATGGGTTCACCCAAATCCTCAGCATCCCCCGTGTCAAGGTGTGGTAGTTCCGTGTTCCCGAGCAACTCAATAAAGGATTCTTGAGGTGGAGCGAGGGGGAGGGGGGTGGACATAAAGAGCAGTGTAATAGTTCGGAAAACACTGATTAATCTCATTCTGGCTGTACAGCCATTCACCCAGTGCCGTTGCAATCTCTAATATTAAGGAGCTTCTGCCGGTGGTGTTGGCAAGCCATGCCAGCAAGCAGTAACTGACAAACTTGTTAGGTGCCCGCTCCAAGTAAGAATGGAGCTGAGAGGGTACAATTGACCCGGACTTGCACACAAGGGTGTGAATATCGAACTTAGACATGCGACCAGAACTTCGTCCCAAAACCCATTTTCGTTAGTACTCCCTCCATAAAATCAATCAATTAATAAAGTTTCTTGAAAAGTGCAACTACTCACCTGTAAGGGTCTCAAGGCGCTGAGTGGGGGGGAGGGTCTGCGGTTCAGTCCTAGAGCCAGGTCTTGAGGTCCTTCCTTAATTGCGGCAGCAATGGTGATTGCCTGAGGTGCAGAGGCAAGGAGTTCCCGGTCTTCACAGCGAGGTAGGAGAAGGATATTCCTCCAGCCCTGGTCTTGCGGATTCGTGGGATGGTGGCCAGGGCCCGTTGCGCGGAGCGGAGATGTATGATGGGAGTGTAGAAGGAGCGGCGGTGGTTATGGTATGCAGGGCCGGCTGTGTGGAGGGATTTGAAGGCGTGCATGAGGAGCTTGAAGGTAATTCTTTTGTTGATAGGAAAACAGTGAAGGTCTCTCAAGTGTCCGGTGATGTGGCTGCAGTGTGGAATGTTCAGGATGAGTCTGGCAGAGACGTTCTGGATATTCTGCAATTTCTTCAGGAGTTTCTGGGTGGTGGCGGCGTAGAGTGCGTTGCCGTAGTCGAGTCTGCTGCTGACCAGCGCATGGGTGACTATTTTCCTGGACTCAGTGGGGATCCACTTGAAGATCTTATGAAGCAGGCAGCGCGTGTGGACGCAGGAGGTCAAGACGGTGTTGATTTGGCGGTTATTGAGAGCGAGGAGTCCAGGATGATGCTGAGGTTTCGTGCGTGGTCTGTGGGTGTGGGGGTTCTGAGCTCTGCGGGCCACCAGGAGTCGTCCCAGGCAGAGGGGGTGGAGCCCAAGATGAGGACTTAGGTCTTGTCTGAGTTAAGCTTGAGGCAGCTGTCCTTCATCCAGGTGGTGACTGCCTTCATCCCGTTTTGGAAGTTGCTCTTGGCGGCTGTGGGTTTCTCTGTGAGGGAGAGAATCAGCTGTGTGTCATCGGCATAGGAGACAATGGTGAGTCCGTGTCTTCTGACGATGGCAACAAGCGGGTCCATGTAGATGTTGAAGAGGGTGGGGCTCAGGGAGGACCCCTGAGGCCCTCCGCAGCTGATCTCTGTGGGTTCTGAGTTGAACGGTGGGAGTCTGACTCTCTGGATTCGGCTGGTGAGGAAGGCGCGGATCCATTCTAGGGCTTTGTCACGGATGCTGACGTCATGGAGTCTTGCACAGAGGGTGTGGTGGGAGACGGTGTGGAAGGTGGCTGAGATGTCCAGGAGGATGAGGGCAGCAGTCTCGCCTCGGTCGAGGAAGGTGCGGATGTCATCTGTAGGGGCGAGGAGAGCGGTCTCGGTGCTGTGGTTGCTTCTGAAGCCCGATTGGGAGAGGTCCAGGATGTGGTTCGATGACGCTGGGCTCTAGATCCATGATTTGTTGATATTTCTCCTACTCCCTGTACCTGAGATAGGATCTAACAATCCTCGTATTGTAGCTGCGGCCCACAGCATACCAGGTCAGGTTACCCAGTCTTTATTAATCTCAAAGTAGTGTTTGATTTCCTGAGTGAGAAATTGTGTGAACTGCGTATCTGTTAGGTACCATGCACTGAGTCTCCATATGGGACAAGGCCCTTCACTGAGACAGCAAAACGGAGTGTGGGGGCATGGTCAGAGTTGCCTCAGGGTAGTATGAGGGAGTCTGACATGTAGACTAGGCCGGCGACAGGGAGTAGCAATAGGTTAATTCAGGACAACGTCTTGTGTGCGGCCGACAAATGGGTATATGACTGATCGTGGGGGTTCTATGTACTCCATGCATCACAGAGACCCAGGCCTTCGGTCCAACCCCTTCTGTTTCCCCTATTTCCGCTGCTTGTGCCCTGAGTCCACCTCGAGGTTCATAATGTCGCCCCCTATAATGGTGACTCCTTGGGGTGGCCCTAGTATCACCTCTTGAAGCCTCTCTAATGTGGTTGTAACCAGGAGAGGAGGAACCTACACACTGAGGAAATGGATGATGCGGCCTTCGAGAGTACCCTCCACCACAATGTATCTGCCTAAAGGGTCTTGTGTCACCTGGTAGATGGCTAGGGGAAAGGCTTTATGAAGGAAGATCGCAGCTCCCCTGAATCCCCTTGTGTGTCCGGCATGGTAAACCATATTTTACCCGTAGTGAACTTGGAGGGTGCAGTTGCTTCCTAATAGGTGGGTTTCTTGGAGCAGTAAAACTGCTGGGGCGTAACGTATTGCAAAGCGGAGAACCACAGTACAGTTTGATGTGGTCATTTAGGCAATTTACATGTCAAGTCATGGTTGGAAACTCTTACATGTTTGCAGGTGGTGGCAGTTGGTGGTCTGTATGGGGCTTCTGAGGTCTAGCAGTGTGCCGCTCCCAGAGTGCGACTTTTGTAGTGGGCAAGTACATGTGATAAACAGAACCAGTAATAAGGGTAAATACAAATAGCCCCCTTATCCCAACAATCCCCCAACCCAGACTTCCACCCAGAAGCATCTGTCGCCCTCCCAACAAAACTAGTATGAGTCACACTAGAGTCTTCAACGTGATCCATACAGGAGCATCTTAACAAAGTATATACTGTTGCTGACAGATGGGCATTAGTAGATAATGGAGGAGAATTAAACAACAGTTTTTATGCCTGTAGAAGCCTCTGAGTTGAAGCGTCGGGTGGTCAGCAATCCTCTACGAAATGAACTGGGATCCTGGTTGTGCACATGATTGGGAAGGGCTACCTCTGAATCGAAGAAAATTTGCGCCGTGGAAGCCGGTCACTGTCTTCTGCAAGATTTTCCATGACATATACGGTTCTCAGTCCAGCTCTGGTCCACCCAGTCATCTGTTGAACCCTCAAGGGAGGGCTTGATTGCTCCATAGATGCTGCTGCTCCATCGCCCAGTTTATCAATTTTGCTTTGCGTATATGGGCAGCTGGTTTATTGCGGCCCATGGTGTGTCATCACACAGGGGATCACCACCCCAGGTAAGAAAGTGGATGAGCCGGTAGGTATGAGAAGAGCAGCTGCAGCTCCCTCCCCCAAAAGGCTCCACGTGGGAATCCCTGGAGAGGATCAGAGGAAAAGAGGACTCCATTCATGACGATGGCCGCCGAACCTCTTGCACCGCTGAGCTGTATTAGCGGGCTGCACAAGCAGTTAGGGGTCAGTCCCAAAATGTAGAAGAATCAGCCTGAGCCGTCCGGATCCTCTGCCTTAGCCTGACAGCTTCCACGTCCCCCTCCTCCCTCCCAGTCATTGGGTCCTGTGGACTGCAACCCCAGGCACCAAGACTGCATGTCGGTTCCTAGCTGAGCCCCACTTGTGGACTCCCAGTTCCTCACCACAGGAAATGTTTCACAGGCATGTCGCATCTACCATCTTATCGCTTCTCTCCTCTCCTCTGTGGCGGCTGCAGTCTTCAGTGCCATAATGGGAGCAGGTAATATTCATTCTTAGGCGGGGGGTCAGGGCAGCGGGAGAGGCATTTACCACCCTGGAGGGGGCATCCATCAGCACTAAGAAGCATTGCTGAGGTGGTCTCCATCAGCACTGAGAAGCACTGCTGCACCTGGAGGGATTGAGGAGTTTAGTAAAGAGCGCCCATCATCTTTGTTTTCTTTACTTTTAACATGGCCTGATGCCGCTACTGACTTTGCCAGTGTCAGTAGAGTTTAAAAGCTTATAACTCTGCAAGCATTGGCAAAGCCATTAGTTGCTTGCACCATGTATCACCAAGCAAATCACTAAGTATGCTATTTGGCAAGTAGTGTGCCATGATGGAGCATAGGTGAAATCCAGGGCATCACCAAGGCCACCACCTGGCTCCTGGCGTGCCACCAAGGAGCATATGGGCAGGAGAAGAGTATATGGGCAGGAGAGAAGGGATGAAGATAGTCGATGGCATTTAAGTAAAGAGCGTGCTGTGAACCCAAAGACATGCACTCCGATGAAGTACTAAACAAGTAATGACATAAAGAACATAAAAGTAGATCCATGATGTCAACACTGGAATGAAAAGAAGAAATTGACAAGAAAGTCATCTAATCATGAGCAAGATGACTCTGTGGAGTATTGTATACAGTGCTTTGACCAACAGACATCTGGAGCTATCTGTAGCCAGACCCCAAAAAGGGCCTGGTGTCCTGCCACCCACAGTCGACACTACACCTCCATCTAAAAAAAAAAAAAAAATGCTAGTTGGTGTTAAGAATAAAACACAACCCGTTGGGACTTAAAGTCCATCTAGCGTTTAATGCACAATAGCCCAGAAAAAGAATTAAGGAAAATTGCCATATCAACTGACCAGGGTTCTAGGTAGAAAAAGGTTAGTTGAAGCATAATTATATATATATATATATATGTTTTTTCTCAGTGCAAGTCAATGCAACATAATCATGTGACAGAAACTTGTTACTTTCACGAAAAACATATCTAATGAGCAGGTGGCAGGAATTTCTCTCAGAAGAAGTGTAAGATGTCCTTGAGGATAAGATATCACTCATAAATACAATACTTGGCTCATTATTCTTCTATAACCCTACTTCCCTTTGCCAGGTTTCAAATAGGGGTGGGCTTAACTCGTAATTCCATGTAGCATAATCACTTGGAATTACCTATGAATTCCACGAGAGTATGCTTGAATTATGCGCGAAGAGTAATTACGCCAGTATTGGAACTTTCATAGATTCACATGCTTGAATCATTCCCCGTCGTCGAGATGGGAGTCCCCAGTACATATAAATATAGCAATGCAAAGCCATTACAAACCAGAAACCAGGCCTAGGCCCATTTTGTAACATATCCACCTCTTTTTGTAAAAGAGACCAAATAAAATCAACAACCAATCAGATCAGCCTCACCCCCTAGAACCCTCCTGAGAGAACCTCAGACCTTCAGATTTTCTACCGCACGTTGTGCTAGGGAGTCTCCACTGAGCTCTGCTCAGTTTTTTCCTGTTTCCATTACTCTTGAGAGTTTTTCAACTGTTTTCTTCAACAACTACTACAGCTTCGAGTTCTTCATGGCTGACAAAGAGAAAAAAGGGCTTTTTAGAGCTTGTGCCACCTGCTCTCAAAAGAGGCTTTACGTGGATGACCCTCACAAGGACTGCATCTGTTGCCTGTACCCAGATCACAAAGCCAAAGATTGCAAGGTATGTCGTACCTTTTCCACCAAAACCTTGAGGGACCGTGAGGGATGTCTCCTGACCTGGCTCCAAAAGCTAAAGTCCCGGAGGGAGCCAGTCTCCAGTGACGATAATGATGAGGCCTCATCTGCTTCGTCTTCAAGGAGATCACTAAAAAAGGGGAGATCTGACCCTTCTTCTTCAGAGGACCGTCCTGGAAAAGCCTCTAAAAAGACCTCTCATGGGTCTGACAGGCTTAGTCCAAGTAAATCTCCTCACCGAGGTGTAAGGGAGAGGAAAGGACTTACAACAGGAGTGACTACAGTGAGGAAATCGAGCTCTGTACCTCCATCTTCTCCTCCTGAGGAAAGGAAAGCCTTCAAAAAACCCTCCTCTGTTCCTATTGAGGGAAAACAGGCTAAAAATGTCCCACCGATGAAGCTGTCGACGACACCGTCGATGAAGAATCTGTCATCGTAATCGTCCACGCGCAGTGACAAGGTACAGACTCCTCAGCCCGCTCCGGCTCCGACGACGGGATCGTCGCCGAGAGTTTCCTTAATTTCATCGTCCACGGTTCAACCTCCATTGTCGACGGGGGTGACGACCGATGCTGAGTTAGCAGTGACGATGACGATTTCATCGTCTGCAGCGTCGCCGATGACGGCGAGAATGACGACGGCGGCTGTGTTGACGACGGCGACTGCAGCGACGACGACAACGACGACAGCAACAGCGTCGACGGTAATGACGACGGTATCAGCGACGGCACCGTCTATGGCAATATCTACATCGTCGACGATACCGCATCGTCGACGAGGGAGAAAATTTCTGGGGAAATTATCAGGAAGCGTCATATAACTCCTGAACTCACTTCCCCCAGCAAAGTGACACCTCTGCTACCTACTTACCTCCTGGAGGAAGAAGATTCGGATGAAGAAAGTCCATTTAGTAATGCACATAGCCCTTCAGAATTGCACGTTAAGTGCGAAGATCTGGATTCTGAAGACGGTTATGAAGAAGAGCAGGACTATGATCCTCCCCAGGACTACCATAGAGGTTATCAGAAGGAGATGGTCTGTATGCCATCCTCCTTGATTTCAGACTTGCAGTTTATGCTCTCCGACTATAAACGGAGATTTCCGACACCATCTTCGGCTCAGGAACAAGTCTCAGTTCCCGCTGGTCCACCTGCAGGGCCTTCCACCCCTCGGCTGCCTCCACCACCGCTGCAATTGATAGAGGATCCACCACCAGCTGCTTCCCTTATCCAGGATGATACCTCAGATGACGACCAGGGAGATACAGATCTCCCGGACCCACATAGGGAATGGGATGATTATATTATTCCTACTCCTGCTTCCCCTTCACCGGTTCCAGTGGATTCCCCACCTGGGGACATAGGCGGTTTGCACAATCTGCTAGAAAGGGCAGCCAAAAGGTTCGATCTGCCTATGCCTTCAGTGCAGTTTGAGTGTTTCTTATATGACTTTAAGGAACCCTTTAAAAAGTCTGTAAGAACAATTCCCATTGTCATCATGTATGGGAAGAGGGGCTTAAAGTCATGAAGACCCCTGCCACGGTGGTCCCGGTGCTTCCTCGATTGGAGAAGAAATATAAAGCCCCGGAGGATAGCCTGGCTTGCCTTGTGAGTCAGCCAAAACCGGACTCAGTTATATCACAGGCAGCGCAGAGGAAGTCTAAAAATCCAGCGGCTCCTCTAACAACGCCTCCGGACAAAGAAGGCAGACGCTTGGACAATGCTGGCATCTATTTCAAGCCTGCTCGTCAAAGCGGCTAACGATTTAGCCATTTTGGGACGCTACGACCGCCAGATGTGGTGTGATCTATCTCCCTACCTCGACCAACTGCCTGAAGACAGCAAGGCTGAAGCGAGAAAGATCCTCCAGGAAGGAGAGAGGACCTCCTCTGAGGTGATTGATTGAGCAATGGATATTGCTACAACTGCGTTCCGTTCCCTGGCTGGAGCAGCGGTCCTCCGTCGCATGGGATGGCTTCGAGCAACCACGTTTAGACCTGAGGTTCAGAACAAAATTTTAGACCTTCCATTCGATGGAGAGGCGCTTTTTGGAAAACACATAGATGATGCGCTCCAAGACATTAAGAAAGGCACAGACACGGCGAGGTCGTTAGGGACACTTCAGTACCGCAAGGTCCCTTTTCGGGGAGCAAGGGGTAGAGGTCTTCCTTCATACAGAGGAGGTTACCAGCAATATCGGTACTCTTTGTATACGCCTGCCTCGCAGTCTTACTGCCCACAGTACAACCAGCGGCAGGGTCAGGCCACAACATATTCAAAATCGGCACCCAGAGGAAGAGCAGGACGTCAGGGGAAGGATTCCTCTAGGCGTCAATAGCGGCTTGCAGGCTTTGACTACTGTTCCTCCCCCTCATCAAACAACTGTGAGGGGCAGGATCTCCCTCTACTTCCAAAATTGGCAATGGATAACATCGGACCGTTGGGTGCTCAACATAATCCAATTTGGCCACATGTTGGAATTTGTTCATCTTCCTCCAACCAACCCCCCTCGCTCCCGCTTAACAAAACATCTTCGTCTCCTGCGCCTGGAAGTCCAACAAATGCTGCAGAAGGGAGCAATAGAACCGGTCCGTTTCTCCCAAAGAGGAGAGGGTTTCTACTCCCGGTTCTTTCTAGTTCGAAAGACTGTCGTAAAGTGGTGCCCTATTCTAGATCTGAGGGAGCTCAATACCTATCTCATCAAACAGTCGTTCCGAATGATCTCCTTGCAGGACATACTTCGGCTTTTAAATTCAGGAGATTTCATGGCAACTTTGGACCTAGAGGACGCATATTTTCACGTTCCCATCCATCCATCGCACAGGAAGTTCCTTCGCTTTACAGTAGCCAAGAGCCACTTTCAACTCAGGGTCCTTCACTTCGGACTCAGATCGGCACCAAGAATCTTTACAAAGATGCTAGCTCCGGTAGCGGCTTTCCTGAGAAAACAGCAGCACCAAGTTTTCCCCTACCTGGACGACTGGTTGCTAAAGGCTCCTACCAAGGCTGCAACCGAGGATTCGGTGGCAGCTTGTACAACGCTGTTCAGGAGTCTGGGTCTTACCCTCAACAGAGAAAAGTCAAATTTGTGCCCGTCCAAAACGCCAAATTCCTAGGCGCCATATTGGACACGTCCCTAAACAAGGCTTTTCCGTCACTGGAAAGACAAGCCAAACTGATGTCGATGGCCCATCTACTTCTAAAAAGAAGGTCACTTTCAGTTCGCCTCTACAAGTCCCTTCTGGGATCCATTTCGTCCTGCATTCCCCTAATTCCTCACTGCAGGCTACGTATGCGTCCTCTTCAGGAGCAACTGGACTTACTGTGGCGTCAAGTGGAAGGATCTTTCGAGGACATGATCACGATCACTGTGCCAATGAAAGAAGCCGCTTCATGGTGGATTCGCAAGGAGAACATTTCCCAGGGTCTCTCCTTCATGGTCACTCCAGCTCCTCAGATAATTACAACGGATGCTTCTCTGGTGGGCTGGGGAGCGGTCTTGCAGGACCTCCAGATAAGTGCTCGATGGCTGCATCATCATCGTCTTTTGCACATCAATCTGCTGGAACTCAGAGCAATTCGCCTAGCCTTACAGGCTTTTCTCCCGAGAATAAAGAATTCATCGTCCTTATAAGAACAGACAATACTACGGCCATGCATTATATCAACAAGCAAGGTGGCACAAGATCCCGTCTGCTGTCTGCGGAAGCTCAGACTGTCTGGGAATGGGCGATCCTACATGGGGTCTCATTGAAGGCGGAGCATCTCCCAGGGCATCTCAATGAGACAGCAGACACACTAAGCAGACTAAAGTCAGTCAGCCACGAGTGGGAGCTGTACCAGAAGACACTGGAGGACATTTTCCGACTATGGGGCAGACTGTCCATAGATCTCTTTGCTACACCAGAGAACAAGAAATGCCAGTTCTTCGCAAGCTGGCATCACCATCCGGGATCCTCGGGGAATGCGTTTTCAATGGCATGGTCAGGTGCCTTTGTTTACGCTTTCCCCCCATTCCTCTGATCCCGAGACTTCTCAGGAAGTTGAAAACGGAACCCTGCAAAATGATCCTAATAGCACCGTCCTGGCCTCGCCAGTACTGGTACACGGAGCTTCTTCTCCTATCCTTGAAGCAACCGGTTCCCCTGAATCCTATTCCATTATTATTGCTGACGATGTCCCAGGGCCAAGTACTGCATCCGGATCCCCGATCCCTGCAATTATTAACGTGGCTCCTGAGCACAAAGTGTTTCTCGACTTAAAGCTCTCCACAGAATGCAGAGACATCCTTTCTCAGGCTTGTGCTCAAAGTACAAACAAAACCTACCGGATGAAATGGAAGAGATTTTGTCTCTGGTGCCGAGAATCGGGAGTTCACCCTTTCTCTTCTTCGGCGCATGAAATCCTTCCTTACATCCTTTCCTTGGCAAAGGCTGGCCTGGCTCACTCATCTATTAAAGTTCATCTTGCGGCCATCTCTCGCTTCAGAAGGACATCTTCAGGCCCTTCTCTCTGGTCAGCAAGGATAATTAAGCAATTTATGAAAGGTCTTTTTCGAGCTTTCCCTCCGGTGAAGCCTCCTCCACCACTGTGGCACCTTACTTGGTCTTGACTCAGCTCATGAAATATCCCTTCGAGCCTATACATAAAGCGGACTTAAAATTCCTGTCATGGAAGGTGGCCCTTCTTCTTGCTTTGACATCGGCTAGAAGGGTTAGTGAATTGCAGGCACTCACTATCCAGGAGCCTTTTCTTCAGTTTAAGAATGAGATGGTAGTACTCCGTACCAATCCTAAGTTCATCCCGAAGGTGCCTTAAATGAACCTGTGGTCCTTAAGACTTTTTTCCCTCAACCTACGACTCCGGCTGAGAGATCACTTCACTTCCTTGATATTCAGCGTTGCTTGAAATTCTATCTCCAAAGAACTAAAGATTTCAGGAAGTCACCTCAATTGTAGCTTACAGCGCTCCTCGTAAAGGATTTCCCCTTTCCAAACAAGGGATTGCACGCTGGATTTCCAGCTCTATCCAGTATTGTCATCAATTAGCTGGGAAGCCCCTCAGGGGAAGGTCCGTGCTCACCCCACGAGGGCAATCTCTTCCTCTACAGCCCTCTTTGCGGGGGTACCTATCCGGGACATCTGCAGGGCAGCAACCTGGAAGAGTATCCATACCTTCACCAGACATTACTGCTTGGATTCTTCGGCACGCAGCGACACTGCAGTGGGCCAAGCAGTCCTGAGGAACCTGTTTCAGTAAGCAGTGAGCTTTCCCTCTCATCCCTCCTTCCTTTTCTTCATAAGTTCCTCGCACATTCTTTGATAAAGTTTATTGCTTCTGACTATTTGTGTATGCATATATAGGTATTTTCTTTGCATGTGAATTTGGGTGATATCTTTGTTTCCCTACTACTTCTTTGAATTTTGGTGGGTTAGACTTTTTATAGTCTTCAAGTTAAAAAAAAAAAAAAAAAAAGTCCAAATTGAGGAGATGTTTTTTCTCTTCCTTTCTCTAATCTTATTGGTGCATTGTTAATGATTGTTCAAGATAATAAGAGCAAAAAATGTGCTCATGACTGCTAGCTACTCTGATTCAAGCATGTGAATCTATGAAAGTTCCAATACTGGAGTAAGAAAACAAGTTACTTACGTGTAACTTTAGTTCTCCAGTATTGGAAACTTTCATAGATTCACATGCGACCAGCCCTCCTCCCCTGGGAAAGCTCGACCTTCTGCATCTTTATGGTTATCCTGTGGCACTACGGCTACGAAAATCTGAAGGTTTGAGGGTCTCTCAGGAGGGTTCTAGAGGGTGAGGCTGATCTGATTGGTTGTTGATTTTATATGGTCTCTTTTACAAAAAGGGGTGGATATGTTACAAAACTGGAATGGGCCTAAGCCTGGTTTCTGGTTTGTAATGGCTTTGAATTGCTATTTTTATATGTACCGGGGACTCCCATCTCGACGACGGGGAATGATTCAAGCATGTGAATCTATGAAAGTTTCCAATACTGGAGAACTAAAGTTACAGGTAAGTAACTTGTTTTCTTCTGCATTTAGCAATATTTCTTAGCACAAAAAGGACCACATGAGGATGCATTTTGTGCTAAGAAATATCGCCAAATGTAATAGAACTTGAATAGCGTGCGCGAGCAGCCACTCAGGCTTGCTAAATGTGCTCTTGAGGTAGGGTTTTTCACCAATTTAATACCGACATTTAGCTCTATTTATTTAGCACAAAATGCACCCTTGCATCCAAAATGGACACAAGGATGCATTTTGTGCTAAAAAACAACGCTAAATGCATCAGAACACGAATAGCGAGCTGCCGCTCACCCTCGCTATATGTGTTCCCGCTGTAGTTTTATCCCCCAGATAATGCAGAATTACTCCGATTACTCGAGCGTAATCGAAACTCTGCTCAGGCTTAGTTTTAAAGCGAGGTTTGCGCTTCATGGAAATATGCAAATGAACAATCTTAAGTAACGTGGATATGCAGGCCTACTTGAACCATGAATATTAGCATATTCAAAGTCACTGGATGTTCCAAACCACCACGAAAGGGCAGCCACATTTGATTATAAAATAATAGATACCTTCTTGATTATACATGTAAAAACAACAATACTATAATGCATAAGAATATAAGTGTGATACAATTAGGAATGCACGATTAGGTTTTCACATTGGCGTCCTTCCTCCCTTCGACTCCACCCTCGGTAATGCTCTACGCTCATTCTTCTCAATAAAGATAATGGATATCTGGCTTCCTGGCTGCCTCCCACTTGACTCTACTCGTTCCCACCCCCACATCCTCTGAACCACACTGTCAACGCCCTCATTGAAAATGCTGCTGTTAGCCCAGTCTTCTGTTGTCAGAGTCCCTTCTCAGCGTCTCCTTCATTTCCCAGTGAGTGCTAGCCCACGTAGACACAAGAGTGCTATGCACAGTCTCCCTCTTGAGAACCGGGCCAGACACTTCATTAACCGAGCAATGAATAACCACATTTGGAAACCCATGTTCACGCTAACATAACAACGATCTAGAGTGGCAACCTACCTGGCATAATGTTTCAACCCCAGGAAGCAATGCTTTTGGACAAACCAGCTTTTGAAAATGTTAAGCTTACATGTAGCAGACTGGACATTTGAATGAAACTGCAATCTGAGATACTGCAAGTTCTAGAACTAAAGTCAATATCATATTTTAAGTGTTTTTAGTCCGTGTAAATTGGTTTAAATTGTGCAGCCCAATTAATGCTGCAAATTGGAAATGTTGAGAGTCTAAACTAAAACCTGTGTGATAGTAGCGCTGTGTTTTTAAACCAGGAACATCATTAGTAGTGGGCAGTCAAATTAAGCACAAATGTGATAGTTCATTGTGTATATGTATGTGGACATTTGTGTACTCAGAATTGTACAAAGCAGTATCACAGCATGAGCTAAATACAGTGAATAGTATCATAAAGAGCACGTTAACAGGTCTACACTTTATTGTACTTATAGGAAGAAAAAAATGAGCTCTATTCTTTTGGTTTCTAAACTTGGAGAATGCTAAGCGTTGGAGCTGGGTTTGAACCGCTAAGTGTTTTATCTCACTTTTCTGTGATCCAAACATGTAGCTAAGTGTTTGCTTAATTCTGAATGGAGATAGTTACAAGATATATCAACACACACATTTCTTTATATATATATATTTTAGTACTTTGTTGACGGTAGTCAGTTGGTTAACTCATAGGAAATTAACATTATTTATGGGTAATAACTTAGGTACGTTTTCAAAAATGTACACAAAATTCTGCAAACACCTGATTCCCTCAACTATTGTTCTCCATTTCAAATTACTTATAGATTGACAGAGTCATTTGGGGGGAGGCAAAAGTAGCATTTCCCATTTTAAACCCCTACCTATTTTTCTACTCTCCCCCACATTAGAAACTTCAAACGGAATTACACAAAAATTGACTTGAATGTAGTACTTAAATCATGCTAACCTTTATTGATTTGTTGCAAATCTGTTTTGTACTTCGGGGGAGGGGTGTTGTCAGGGGAGCTTCAATGGGTTAGACGTTTGCATGAAGGTAAGACTTTGCTCACAATAGAAGTATTTTATGGTTTGGGTTACAGCTATTTTGAAGTTTTTGAGGTATAGAAAGGCCCTGGGCAGACTTGCTCAGGGATCATCTTTCATACAGTTGTATATCTCAGATTCATGAACCATTTGTGAGATAAGCTGTCCGTTGACAAGTTTTTAAAAAATATGATTGGCTGAGAAAGTTGTTTTTAACCATTCACCATATCACGATCCATGGATCCTCACACTCTGCTTGGCAGTCACAGCCTGAACAATTTTGTTTCCGCTCACAATTCCACAATGTGAGTGACCATGAATGGTCTGTGAACCCTGCATCGAGAAGGAGAAACAAATAATGGCACAGGAGAATCTATGTCTTGGAAGCAGGGCACTTGATAGATGCCTGCTTCCCAAGCGTATTTCTGGAAATGGGCTGCTCATGCCAAGAGCTCTTGTAGCATGTCCTGTTCATTCAGTCCTCCTCTTCCTTTCCTCCAAGCCTTCATGCGGAGACCCTTACTTCATCAACCTGTTAGAGTGTTTCCCACCTCCGTAACCTGCCAAGTACCACCGTCATGAGACACCCACACAGTCGCTCACCAGCAGACCCCCACCATGCACTGCTAATGAACATCTCAATGACAACATCAATTACATCTCAACTGACACTTTGATGACATCACGGTTGTAGACACTTGTCTCAAAATGGTTTCACTATGATTGTGTGGCCGGATTGCTTAGATGAGATGCAAAATTACACAAGCACCTCTAAAGTCTATGCGTTCTGGCTCATATAGTTCTGCAAAATGTGTTCACTGGTGTAAACATGTATAATCAATGCTTGATTCGCAACAATTTACTGGTTGTTTTATGTTAGTGAATGATATACAATAAAATAATTAACTTTCTCATTTATCTTCCCATTTATTCAGCAATATGCATCATCCCAGCCTTCAGACACAGCATTACCAGTGCATCGGTACCGTAGTATGTCAGCAGACACTCGAACGAGACAACCGAGAAAATGCTGACATTGTAATCAAAATTGCACAATAACAAGACAAGGAAGCTAAGGATATTCATGTTAAACATCTCATTGTATACAGACCGGTGGATGCTCTGCAAAATCAATGGCAAAGTTAAAGTAAAAAATAATATTAACTAATGTAAAGTTATCTGTTTTAAATTCTGGAAACTGATCATAGTTCTCAAAAAAGCACTTTACTGTAAAATACTGTATATTTTTGTAAGATTTTAAAATACCTCACGCTGTTTTTTATTGATATGTACATTTTATTTTATCTAATATTAATGAAAAGAGAGATTATTTTGCTACTCGGTTTAAAATAATGCATGTTGTTCACAATTAAAGTTTAATTGTTTGCCGAATCTAGAATACAGTTTTTTAATTGTTTTTATTTTGTAATACATTTGTCCAGCCATCGGTAATCTTCAACATCTATAAGCAATGCCATTGAAAATATCTTTTAAATGTGTTTTTTGTATAACATTGTAGCTAGTCTCCTTTACTTAGATCATCAATTACCAAACACATAATAAAGAGTGCAAAAAATGCAAAGAAGGTAATAACAAAGTGGCTGTCCTATTGAGGCATGTTAGGCTAGGCCCATCACTTTCATCTTCCTGAGCTCCTGCACTGCACAAGGCTTGAATGAGGAGTTGAGCTACACGTGGAACGAAACGACTACCTGCAGTACCACAAACCACTGATGTATGAAGGTAAGTTGGAGAAGTCAGTGAACAGCAAATCTGTCTGGTTGGGAGTATGCATTTTGTGTGTGTATGTATCTGTATGTTTGTGTGTGCTTGTGTCTGTGTGTATGCATCTGCGACTGTGATTGAAGGGATGTCTGTGTGTTTGTGGAGTTGATGGAGAATGTTCCCTGCGTTTATTGTGGCCTTGGCCTCAGCTGTAACTCATACAGTAGCTTATATTGGTGACTCTGGCATAATAGTGCTCCTCTTGACATACTGTGGGCACACTTGACATGTTTGTCAGTATCTCTGGCACCATGGAGATCCTGTTCTAATAATCCCCATCTTTGACATAGTGGGGGAAATCTGCAGCTTTGACCGGTATAACTGTAGGCCTCGCCTAAAGGTGCACATTTCTGCCTTATTATAGACAATCTTTACATAATTATGGCTGTCCCTGCATAATATTGCCCCTGGGATAATGCTGCCCACCTTAACATTTTGTAGACACTTTTGATTACTTAAATATATTTGCAGCTATCCCTTGCATAAGTGTTGCCATGGCCTGATAGTCTCTTTCTTGATATATTGAGGACTCCCTGAACATAATTGAGGGTATCACTGACATAATGGTGGCCTTGTAATACTGATGCTGTCTTTGATTTTCTTCCAAACCTTGCATTTGTGTGATTATCCCTGGCCTAATGGTAGTCCGAGTTTACTTGTATCCATACGTGGTATAGGGGACATTCTGGATATGATTGTGGCTATCCGTGAAATAATGGTGTTAAGTGCAGTCATTAAGGCAGGCTTTATCATTCGCCAACAATGTTATAGGGCACCCCAGGCTTCCAGGTCGAGGAGGTAAAACTGTCCACCTCTGATATGGGTCCTGGATTAGAAAGTTAAACAGGGCACACCTAATATAAATTACATAAATATGTATTCTAATTCTATCTAATCCGACTAGTTTACATTGATAGATACTCAAACAATGCTGCCTGTCTGTCATCACCTCAAAGCAACATGACAAAGAAGCGTGTGGGCGCCCACTGTCATTTTTTAAGCCCAAAGGATGCCAGCCGTAGTATCAATATCCAAAGTGTTAGTACCACATCATGCTTCAGCATGGTGAATCAGAAAGGCAAAAGCAGATATTTCAATGCTCCATTATGCTGTCTGCATTCCGATACTCCATCGCACATCACCTTACACCAGTACTCCTGTACTCTGACTCTTTTAATCTAACATGAACACCACGTTAGAGTATACTAGAAATTACAAAGTATATTGCAAAAAGTAATAAGTAATTTAGTTGGTGTTTCAGGTCCATAGTAAGAGAAGTATGTACTGTAGTCCATACCCTAGTAAAGAACTGGGTAGCTGAATATGTAGATGCAACAAGTGCATGTTATGCATCCTCATTTAACAAGGCACAATTCCAAGTCCTTGTTTAGTTCAGAAGTGTGAGAGTTCAAAGAAAAACTGCATCTCTGTTCCCTTCTTTGCAAGAGTAAGGCATTGCCTTGGACCTTTTCTAGGATGTCTGTTTAAAAATCACCCATAGTATGACCTTTTTATCCAAAGAGTCGTATCAGTTTAGTTGAAAGTTTAGATTCCTTAATGATCTGTTTAATGGGCCATCCTAGTGTTCATGTCAATGTAAGCAACAAGGACAGGTAAGCAAGTACACCACAGGTTGAGTCTTATAGTTGGTATGTTGTCTCAGTTTCCACACCTCTCCATTCTCTTAAAGGTGAAGGTTTTGGTTATCACAATTAGATGACAAACAATATATTTTTCACAATAGAGGGCAAATTCCATAAGAGACTCTCTTTCCGTTTCTTTGACAGTAATTGTCTAAGGATCAAATGGTCTATGATGATACGTTTAAAAACAGATCTAGAAGTTTGGGATGTTATCAAACCAATATTTAGGCCCTAATTACAATGGCGGTTGGGCGGACCGCCAACCGCCATTGTTTCGGGCAGGGACCGCCCAACAATGAATCAGCAATCCTGCCTGGCCTATTAGGATACGACGGCCGTGCAGGTGGTTGTAAAATGTTTTTTTCTACTGCAGCTTGTGCTGCGGCCGAGGAAAAAAGCAGCAGAACAAAGCTGCAGTAAAAAAAAGACACGTTTCAAACATCTATGCACCGTGTGGCACACAGTGCATGGATGTGTGGGGGGGCAACACATGTGCCCCCCTGGCAAACTTAGCAGTGGTGCACAGGGACAGGGGCCCTGCTTGGGCCCCCCAAAATCTGTTTCCGTCTGCCTTTTCATGGCGGTGGGACCGCCATGAAAAGGTAGACGGAAAGGGACATCCTAATCCCTACAGGAGGTTCCTGCGCAGGCACCGCCTCCATTGTAGGGGTTAGAGTCCAACCGCTGCCCCAACAGACTCCTTGAGCTTGTCAAAGGCGGCGGTCTTTTCCCCCGACATTATCGCTCCGACCGCCTTTATCGTAATGTGGTGGTCAGACCAATGCCTTGTATGTCAGGCAGACCGCCACCGACAGCCTGTCCGCCGGACATCATAATGAGGGCCTTAGTGTCGTCCAATTTATCTTAAAAATCTTCTTGATCTATTTCAAGACTCTCTCACATGTGATTACAATCGTCATATGTGATAGAGGGTTCACTGGCATAACATGAAATCCAGAAATATCGTGCAACAAAAATATTGTGTCAAAAATATCAAGCACTAAAATATCTTTTTCCTATACATATACAGGTGAGTACAAAAATATCGGAAATAAATATCGGTTTACACTAATATCGAAAAAATATATACAAAAATATCGTTTTTTAACATATATATATAGTTAAAAGTACTAAATCTTAGATATTTTAGCATATAACATTAATATAATTTAAAATAAATGTTTAATTTATATTAAAAAATATATATAAATATATACTAATAAAAAAATAAACACATATATTATTTTTTATTTATATTTCGCCCCCAGTTACGCAAATCTATTCGTGGGCTGGTGGGAGAAGCACGTGGGCTGGGCAGGGAACAATGAGAAGTGGTTGGAAAACATTGTGTTGTGGACCCGCTACATAGATGACCTCTTCATCATTTGGAAGGGGACACGAGAGGAGGCAGGAATTTATGTGGCGGCTCTCAATGACAATACATGTAATCTAACATTTACAGAATGTATCAGCGACACACAAGTACCCTATCTAGACTTATTAGTTTATATAGAAGATAACAACATACAGAGTACACTTTATCGGAAGCCGACAGCTGGAAACAGCACGTTACATGCTGAGAGTTTTCATCCCGATAGCGTGATCAAGGGGTTCCTTATGGAGAACTTGTGAGAATAAAAAGGAATTGCACAACAGATAAAGAATTCCAAAAATCCAAGGCTGAAACATTTAACAGACTCAGGGAGAGAGGATACAAAGAAAGAGTGTTGAAAGGAGCAGAGAGGAAAGCGGAACATCTAGAAAGAAAGAACCTGATACTAGGAGAGAGAGAAACCTCAGGAAAGGGGCAGGAGAAAAAATGTGATATAAGGATGATAACAGAATACTCAGCCCAATCGTCAGAGGTTTTCCAAATCTTTCGGAAAAATTGGAAGGTTCTCAAATCAGATATTATTGTAGGGCCACATATACCAAAGAACCCCCTGATAACCTACAGGAGAGGTTCGGCTCTGAAAGACCAACTAGTAAGGAGCCACTTCCCTAGGAACCCAGTAAGGAAGGATACAGTAACAGGATTTTACCCTTGCATGAATTGTAAGGCGTGTAAAAACTGTAAAAAGGTCAAGGAGTTTACCATCCCAGGCAGAAAAATAAAGAAGAAAATTAACAAACTTATGAACTGCAATACAGATTTTGCGGTATATTGTTTGACCTGTCCATGTGAGCTTAACTATGTGGGGAGTACCATCCACCCAACGAAAAAGCGAGTTCTTGAGCACATGCGTGCGATAAAGAACCGAGATACTGTGTACCCAGTGGCACGCCACTTTCAGGAGCATCACAAGTCTAACCAGAACCTCTTAAAGTTTTTCTGTGTCGATCACATCCCAAAAGATGAAAGGGGAGGGGACAGAGTAAGGAAACTGAGGACGTTAGAATCAAAGTATATATTTGAGATGCAAACTAAAAGTCCGTCAGGCTTGAATAACGAGGAAGAGTTGTGGATACATATTCCATGAGAATAAGATATGGGATTTTTTTGTAAATACTGATAATGTTATTGAGTAAAAGATATAATATTTGCACTGAAGCACACTTGTATATAGGGAAGGAATGGCACTATTTATTGCAATGACAGGGACATATTTGTGGATACGACCTATATGTAGAATCTTTACACAATTTACAGTACACTGAAATGTTGATGGGTGGTGATTGGAATGTAATTTTGATTGAAGGACAAGGAAATAGCCCATTCAGGGCATGATAACCAAATTAGTAACACTTCGGTCTATACAATTGTCGATAAAGAATATATGACCACCTAATAGACAACATCTATTGCCCATTCAGGGCGGTATTTTTTGATTAGTATATGTATACAAATTGATGAATGAGTTGTACAGTATGTAAATAGTTGTATATAGTTTGTATAGAGGAAATGTCCACACTAGATTGATATTTAGGATATAGCAGGCAACATGTATGCGCTAATGAATTGCATGATTTGTAAAACATCACAAGATGGCCGCCGCTTAAACCTATGTCCTGCTATGGAACATAGCTAACCCTTCCTTGATTTCCATAATGAAAACGAACTACTGCCTCTTTCTATCTCTATGATTTTAATTTTAAAAATGAATGCAATTGTTGACCCTACCGACATTGACGAAGGCGTGTAGCCGAAACGCGTCTGTCGGGTGTTTTTTTTGTTGTGGCTAAAATAAATTGAAGAAAATACAATCCCCTAGTGTGCACCTCATTTACGGCCCGTGGAGAAGGGTTATCGAAGAGGAATATCTATATATATATATATATATATATATATATATATATATATATATACATATACACACACAAAATAAAAAATGTAACAAATGAACTGCAAAAACATTTAACATATTGGAAATGTAATTATACATAAAACAAATATACGTTTTACTGAACCTATCTTAAAAATTACATACATTTATATATATGAAAAATATAAAATCAATTACACAAGCACATAATAATAATATATAGTTTAACAATTTAAAAAAAACTTATAAAATCTAGAAATAATAAATAAACTATTCCCACTCCAATACATACCACAGTAGGGAAAGCGTTGGACTCAAGAGGGGTACAATTGACTATTTCCACTCCAGTCTGTGCAACAGTAGGGAAAGCATTGGACTCAGGAGGGATTGAATTTACTATCCCCATTCCAATCTGTGCAATGGTAGGGAAAGCGTTGGACTCAGGAGGGGTAAAATGTACTATTCCCACTCCACTCTGTGCAACAGTAGGTAAAGGGTTGGACTCAGGCGGGGTAAAATGTACTATTCCCACTCCTGTCTATGCAACAGTAGGGAAAGCGTTGGACTCAGGAGGGGTAAAATGTGCTATCCCACTCCAGTCTGTGCAACAGTAGGGAAAGCGTTGGACTCAGGAGGGGTAACATTTACTATTCCCACTCCAGTGTGTGCAACAGTAGGGAAAGTGTTGGACTCAGGAGAGGTAAGATTTTCTATTCCCACTCCATTCTGTGCAACAGGAGGAAAAGTGTTGGAATCAGGAGGGGTAAAATTTACTATTCCCACTACAGTCTGTGCAACAGTAGGGAAAGCGTTGGACTCAGGAGGGGTAAAATTTACTATTCCCACTCCATTCAGTGCAACAGTAGGGTAAGCATTGGAACCAAAGGGGTAACATTAACTATTCCCACTCCAGTCTGTGTAACAGTAGAGAGAAAGTAGTTCACTTCAAACAAATAACATATTTTAACAACTCTATTAAATATCCCAAAATATAAAATTCTAAATATAAAAATTATATGTCTGAATTTTAACAAAATTTACATAATTATTAAAAGTTTAAATAATTATTATTAATTAAAACAAATATTAATTTAATTAAAATACAACACTATGGGGGTCATTACGATCGTCCGACCGCCATCGTTGCGGGATTGAGACCGACCAACAAGTAGTTGGCGGTCCCACCCACCAGATTAGGATGCGACCACTGTGTAGGCAGTCCCAATCATCCCTTTTTCAATTGCGGCTTGTGCATCCATGCCCCGTGTACCATGCACCATGTGGTGCCTGGCACACGGTGCATGGATGTTTGGGGGGCACCACATGTGCCCCCCTGGCCACAAAGCAGAGGCTGAGAGGGGACAGGGGCCCTGCTGGGGGCCCCCAAAGTCCCTTTCTGGCGGTCTGTTCTTGGCGGTAGGACCGCCATGAACAGGCATTCGGAAAGGGATATCCTAATCCCTACAGCGGTGCCTGCGCAGACAACACCCCCATTGTAGGGATTAGGAATCTGACTGCCATTCAGGCAGGATCTTTGATCCTGTCGGAGGTGGCAGTCCTACCACCCACCTCTGCGGATCGACCAGCTGCATTGTAATGCAGTGGTCAGACCGATGCCCTAGATGGCGGGTGGACCACCACCGACGGCCTGTCGGTGGTGGTCCGCCCGCCATCTTAATGAGGGCCTATATTCCCACAAACATAACAGCCAACAATTAAAATGTAAATGAAATTAAAAAAAGTAAAACACAATTAACATTGTAAGTAATAAAACAATTTTTAATAAATGAATACATATTTTTTAATTTATTATTATTTAAATAACTTCCCACCCTATTCCTCTACAAACTAAACAACACACACCTAAAATATAACTTAAAAAATATGATAATTTCACAGTTTACATAATTATAAATTAAATAATTAATAATAAATTAATAATTAATCATGAATAAGTTATTTCTTAATTAGCTTCCCACCCTCTACCCCTACAAACCCAGCAACCCGCACCTGAAATATAACTTTAAAAAAATCTTAATTACACGATTTACATAATTATCAATTAAAATATTAATATTAATGAAAAAATGTAATTACAATTATTAACAGCCCACTCTTTACCCCTACAAACCCCACAACCCGAACTTAAATTACAACTTAAAAAACAAGGGGGCCGAATACTATGTCCTTCGGACGAGTGTCCACCGACATCGTAGCGGAAACGGGACCACCTGACAAGGAGGCAGCAGTCCCGCTTCCCATATTATGATTTGCCCGCCTCCACTGTGGTCGGGACGTGTATGTTTTCTATTGCGGCTTGTGCTGCGGGGCTGCAGCACAAGCCTTAATAGAAAAAATACACTTTTAAAACATCCATGCCACGTGTGGCAGGCACCATGCAGTCCCTGTCACATGGGTCATGGATGTTTGGGGGGTAACACAGTTGCCCCCCAGGCCTCATAGCGGAGACTGCGAGGGGACGGGGCCCTGCTAGGGGCCCCCACAGTCACTTTCTGACAGCATTTCCATGTCAGAAAGGGCGACATGGAAAGGCTGTCGGAAACGGACATCATAATCCTGATGGCGGTGCCTCAGCAGGCACTGCCGCCATTTGGGGATTACCTGTCTGACTGAAGACTTGACAGGATCTCTGATCCTGTCAGAGGTGTCGGTCTTTCCTCCAGCCTGCTGCAGGCTGACCGACCGCATCGTAATGCGGAGGTCGGACCGCTGCTTTCGATGTCGGACGGACCGCCACCGACTGCCTGTTGGTGGCAATTCGCCCAACATTGTAATTGGCCCCAAATTAATTACTCAGTTTACCTTATTAATTATCAGTTAAATAATTAATATTAATTAAAGAATATTAATTAATTAAAATAAATTAACTTTCCTCCCTTTACCCCTACAAGCCCAACAACCCGCACCTAAAATATAACTTAAAAAATAAATTAATTACACAATTTACATAATTATCAATTAAATAATTCATAATAATTAAAATTATTTATTCATTAATTATAAGTGATTTACTTCCCACCCTTTACCCCTACAAATGCCACAACCAACTATGATACTAAAAATTACAATTAACATATCAATAACATTTAAAAACAACTAAAAATTTACAATATATATTTAAAAACATTAACAATAATTATACAAACAATTTATAACATACACAATTAAAACATATACTAAAATCCATAAATGTAATTAAAATATTATATTTCTTACAAAAATATTTTTGTAAACAATATTAACAACATAGGGGCCGATTACAATGGCGGACGGACTGGAGTCCGTCCGCCAAGGTGGTGGCGACCGGGACCGTCCGCAATACCTGCGGCGGTTCCGCACACCAAATCAGGATGCGACCACCACCGTGGCGGTCGCATCCTGCACCTTTAACATTGCGGCGGGTGCTGCTGATCGCTGCACTGCCACGGTGTTAAAAAATGCATGTGGTGCATTTCACTGCACTACGTGGCAGGCACCACACGGTGCCTGCCACTCGGTGCAGTGAAATGTAGGGGGGGTACCATGGGTACCCCCCCAGTGCACATACACCCCCCCAACACATTGGGGGCCCGCAACGGGCCCCCAAAACCAATCTCCACCAGCCTTTCAATGGCGGTCTACCCGCCGCGCAAAGGCTGGCTGGAGACCGCATCGTAATTTGGAGGACGTGCCTGCTAGGCACCGCCACCATTTTCCGGATGCAGACCGCTCCGCCAGGCAATCGGAACGATTGCCTGTGGCGGTTCCATGGCAGACGGTCTTTGCGTCCGCCGCGGTCGTGGTCTGGATCCCACCACCAGATTCGCGGTCCGATGTGGGAAGGTCCGCCACTGCCGGGCTGGCGGTGACGGTCCTTCCGCCATCGTAATCGGCCCCATAGATATTTTTGACATCAATAATACCTTAGAAAATCAATATTTTTGTCAACAATTGGATCACGATATTTGTGTATCACAATATTAAAAACTTGATATTTCGGTGCCTCAATACTTTTAACTCGATATTTTGTCCAAATACCCTGATAGTGACTTCTGCCCCACAGATTCCATAACTTAGAATTATCCCCAGGCATCAGACAGGATCCAGAAATTTTCGAGCAGCACCCCTGCATGCCAGCAGGTGGCGTTGTTTAGCTCTGTGTCTGCGTCGTCCACGCCAGATGAAACATGCGTGGTACCTATATAGGAGCCAATCCAGGATGCTGAAATCAGTTTTTTTCTTTACGCACCAGTCAGCCCAGATCCGGAGAGAGCTATCCCCAGTCAATTTTTTAAATGAACTTTTTTCAACTTTTTTTCAAAGATATTTTTGAAAAATTATTCTCCTGGTGTTCTAGGGATGTCCCCTAAAAAACCTACATGTTTCAAGCCATGTGCTGCCTGCCACAGGCAGATGTTTGTGATAGACCCTCATTTGGTTTGTTTGTGGTGCTTGAGTGAGACCACGACTCCAAGGCCTGCATGGACTGCCCTACAATCAATCCGAACATGCTGCAGAAATATTTCCTGAAGCACCTCACTGCCCGACGTCAGACAACCGTGTGACGCTCAAAATCCTGGTAGTGTGGAAGATCCCAGGACCGCTCGTCGAGCGATCGCAATGATCGTCTTCCCAGTCTAAATTGTTAGGTAAGCCCCACAAGCACAAGAAGTCAAAGAAGTTGAAGCACTCTTCGACTTCTCCACGCCAGTCCAAGTCATTGGATGATGTGGGGGAAGGTTGACACCGCACTAGGCTTTGGTCCTCACCAGAGCTTGTGCCTGGGTCCTCTCCATGTCTCCCAGAGTTTCCCAGAGCCACCCCCATGCAATTAAAAGAGTTCTATGAGGCCATGCACTTCATATCTGGAGCGTCTTCAGGCCCAAGGGTTTGGGAGGGGGCCCCTACTGGATTCCCACCAGCTGGTCCAACCTTGACGCCAGCCAGGCCATTTGGATCCAGTGCTGGATCCAGAGAGGCTCCACCCGCGAGACCGCAACCTTCCTCGGAACCGGCTCCAGTGACATTGTTCCCAGCGTCACCAACGCCCCACGGTGGCACAAGCCCCATCATCATACCTGACTCCGATACAAAGCAGGAAGGGCATCGTCTGATGCTGACTGGTACTATGCCCTCTCAGTCAGAGTCAGTGCCTTTTACTTCGATAGGCCTGGATAGGGAGACAACTGGGAGGGGTCTGAGGCCCCTTATGAATACCATCACTCCCTTGAGGAACCAGAGCACAATTGGTATGAGGAACTGGCAGATGCCTGTGGTTTGGGCATCTCACCAGACGCAAGCTTGGTCTCTCCTCCAACCGTGGCTACGGCGGTGGGAGCCTCTTTTGCTGTGGTGATGCGGAGGGCAACTGAGGTCCTGGACCTTCAGCTGCCCTCAGTGGCAGTCAAGATGAGCATCTTGATGGAGGTGTTTCAGCCAGAAGTTGCCTTCTCCGGAACCCTTACTTCCATTCAATGAAACTTTTAGGGATTGGGTTTTTGGTTGGCAAAGGTATGTATCCTGTCCAAGCAGAAGCCACAATCCTAGTCAGGGTAAGCTAGATATACACTAAAAGATGACCTGTGCTCACCCTCTGGTAGCTTGGCACAGAGCAGTCAGTCTTATCTAAA
Organism: Calotriton arnoldi; assembly: GCA_963921515.1. Classification (NCBI taxonomy): domain Eukaryota; kingdom Metazoa; phylum Chordata; class Amphibia; order Caudata; family Salamandridae; genus Calotriton; species Calotriton arnoldi. The sequence goes on along the minus strand of CAWUFW010000169.1, from coordinate 4,774,447 downwards.
GAGGCAATGTGTAAAGTATTTGTGCAACACACATAAACACAGTATCACAATGAATACACCACAATAAGACTCCCCACAGGTTTAGAAAAATAGATTATTATATTATAAACAAAACAAGACCAAAACGACACAAAGTCTGCCGTCCAAAGATGAGTCATTTAATCAGCAGAGAAGTCCTTCTGACAGAGGTTCAGTTCAAAATCCTTAAGTGTATGGTTTTAGGGGGTCAGAGACTCGGTGGTTACATCCAAAACTGTCTTTGATGTGGGGGGGGTGAATTCAAAGCAGCTATCCGAAGTGCACATGCCCCCCTTTCAGCCCAGTCCTGTCTGCCAGGCTATCTATCAGGGGTAAATCAGCCCTTTGTGTGGGAACAGGTCACTACCTAGTCAAGTGAAGTGTTAGCCCCTCCCTTCCATCCTGCCCTGGCCAGGTCATCAGAATGCAGATGTATGTAGACGGGTACTCATACACACCTATCCCTCCTGTGTTGTGGCTGTCTAGAGGGAATGCACAAAATGTAGCTGTCACCCACCCCAGACTTGTATTGGAGACAGGCTGTCAGACACACAGAACGGTAAGTGCAGAGTAACGTCCACTTTCTAGAAGTGGCATTTCTAAAATAGTAATTTTAAATCCTACTTCACCAGTAAGTAGGATTTATCAATATAATTTCAAACATATGAAACATGAAAAAGCCACTCCTCTCTGATCAGGAATTACAGCTTAAAAGTGCATTAAGGATTTCCCAATGCTAACCTATGAGATGAGTAGGCCTCACAGTAGTGAAAAACGAAATAGGCTGTTTGTCACTACCAGGACATGCAAAACATAAAAGTACATGTCCTACTTTTTCCTACATAGCACCCTGCCCTGATGGCTACCTAGGGCCTAACTTAGAAATGAATTATATGTAATAAAATGGGAGTTTAAGGCTTGGAAAGTAGTTTTAAATGCCTAGTCGAAGTGGCAGTCAACTGCACACACAGGCAGTGCAGTGGCAGGCCTGAGACAGGTTTGAATATTTCTGTGTGTGGCACAATCAGTGCTGCAGCCCGCTAGTAGCATTTAACTTACAGGCCCTGGGTATATGGTATACAACCTTACAAGGGACTCACAAGTTAATGAAATATGTCAAATACACACATGTTTAGGGTAGAAGCACATGCACTTTAGCACTGATTAGCAGTGGTAAAGTGCTCAGAGTCATAAGCCCAACAAAAAGATTCGAACAAAAATCAAAAGGAGTGCAAAAACACAGTATCACATCGGAGGATCTCAAAACTTGAATTCTTGTGTGACCCTCAACAGTTATGTTCGGTCAGTGACATGCTATCTTGCTGACGTACTAGGGACTATTTGCTTCATCATTGGGTCTGTCCTCCACCAGGAGGAACCGTCTCTCGTACCAGAGTTGTGGGATCTGTGACTTCAAAACTGTGTTTAAAATTACATACTGCCCGTTAGAAGTAAGATCTTATTAAACAATAAAAATTGAGGTAGTAGTGAGGTTAAAAGAAAGAGAGATGTGTACGGGAAAGAGTTAGATAACCCGCACATCTACATAAAACATATGATAATGTGGTCGACATGTGTGAGCCTACTTGTGCCAACCGGGGTCGGTGGCTTCCGTCTTAGCGACATACACTCCACACCCTGAGATAGATACACTACCAGTGTATGAAGTCCGTACAATATACAAAGACATAGTCCGGCTATACAGAATCAGTTAGTCATGCGAAAATTAACAGTCCAACTTGCGAGAAATGCTCCAGTCGGTCCACAGCAGACCACACCTACAATTAGCCCACAGACACTTGTGGTATCTTGCTTTCTTCGCTACTCTGTCCTTTCTTTGTGTCCTGTACTCAGCTGCTCAGCCAGTCTTGTGATGTCATAGAATGTTCCTCCTGTGTATGTTTAAGTGTATCAGTCAGTTGCTGTATGTAGGCTGAGCAGCAGGGTTGCTGCTCCCGGTGGGGCTTACTATGCTGTACTTGATTACTTGGATTAATATGCTGTTTATCCTACTTCAACTCCTGTAACTTCTTCCCAAGAATAAACCTGGAACTTGGATACAGCTACAACAAAGTCATCTTATTTTTATTGAATTTCACAACACTAAAATCAGTAATGGGGACAATCCCTTCCAAACAGGAGCAAATTCCGTTCTGGATAGCACAAAAAATTGCACAGCTGGAAACAGTATTTCCCCATACGGGTCTGCAGGAAAAACATAGAATGCTAACCATTTTCTTGCCAATGGGGATGGTTCCCTCGATTGAGGATTGTACCACATGGGGAACAATCTCTGCTGCCATTTACATCAGAATACACGGTACCCCTTCCATAGCAGTCATTCCAGAGGTATTGAAACAGATACAGAATGAGTACGGGGCTGGACCTGCCCTGGACTTGGGGATGAAACTGATGGGTAATTTTGCCCAAGTCTCTGCAATCATGCTGAGCAACATAAAAGGGGAGGCAGCAGCAGTGGCTATATACCACCGCCTAAGGGAAATAGCTCCTATAAATACGGAGCGAGAGTTACCAAACATTATCGAAGAAACCTATGCCGCATTAGGTAGAGATAGTTTGGGAGCCAAACCAGGGAAACCAGAAATGGCGGGTAGTCCCGACAAGGATAACTCGAAGCAAGCACCCTCTTCTTCCAAAAAGAAATGGGATAACAAACAATCCAAAAATAACAATACAGAAAAGAATTCCCGATCAAGGGGTGGGTCTCCCCAACTGGAGTCCTCTGAAAAGAGGTATCACCTTAGGAAGCGTGATAACATTATGAAACCTGACAGGTATCAGGACACTGATACACGTTCCTTTGTTCCTTTCAGGGTTCATCAAAAAACTCGGAGAGGGACGGGCGATCAGAACAAAAGACGGAAGATCGACCAAAGACAAAAAGGGAAACACATCGTAAGTCAGATTACATTATCAAGCAGGAAGAACAACCTAAAGCAAAGCCTCAATTCAAAAAGAAGAAAGTAGCTGGCTTGAAAATTAGACATGCCCAGGTTACTGAGGACTCAGCTTCTGAACGGGGAATGGGCTCAGATGGTGCTAGACAGCGCGGCAGAAGTAACAATAGCTCGCCAGAACCTGAAGGTGTTTCTGGTGACAGCAGTATTGAATGAACATATCACGGTGGAAACACCTGATACAAGAAATAGTGTCCCACATAGACTGTATGAAATTACACTCCAAATAGAGGGGGACATCTCAAGAAAAGTTAAAGGTCTGTTTTGGGAGAACTTAACATTTGGATACAACATCCTATTAGCAGAAAAAGATTGGCCGCCAGAATTTGTAATGGATTGCCCAAAAGGGGAAAGCGTCATTTTGCCTGCTTTCTCCGACCTTGTTCCAGAATCTCTAAAACATTCATACGCGCAGGAGTGGGCCCTAGCATTAGCGCCGGCATTATACCGTAACCATGTAGGGTGGGACGTGGAGTCTACTCACCACGAAATCCCATTAAAATCTACTCCAACTCCACAGAGACAGTACCCTATTAAAAACAATGCAAAAAGACAGGTCAAAGAAATCTTAGACCAACTTGAATACCAAGGTGTGATTGAGACTTGCACCTCCCCAATGAGCAATCCTTTGTTTCCTATAATAAAACCTGACAACTCTTATTTTCTAGTTTTAGATTACTGACATGTAAACACAAGCACACGAACATTTGCAGGTCCAAATGCACATAGTGCTGTATTACTGAATAACATTGTGTGGAAGAAATACAAAACGACATTAGATATATCGAAAGGATTCTTCTGCCAAAATATAGCTCCAGAAAGCAGATATTTGACAGCATTTTCTACCCTCGGCACTCAGCGTCACTTCTGTAGTTTGCCCCAGGGGTATAAGAACAGCCCGGGGCTATTCTCGGCAAAAGTGTCAGAATTATTACAAACATGCGATGAGGAAGCAGTGTCCTATGTAGATGATATCTATCTGACGGACGATGAATTACTTGAACACTTGTGTAGGGTGAACAACATAATTGTGGGTTTCACCAACTTGGGCTATAAATTTAATTTCAAGAAATCAAAAGTTGTCCATTTCAATGTCCTATTTTTGGGAAATGAGCTATCAAGTTAAAGCAAGAGCCTGGCAGACAACATTTTAGAAAAGTACACGCTGCTTCAACCTCTGAAGACTCTGAAGGGTTTGCAATCCATTTTAGGATTTCTAGATGTTGGCAGAACATACATTCTAGATTATGCAGAAAGAGTAAAACCTTCCTACGACTTAATCAGACCTGATTTCACAGCACATCAGTGGACACAGGACACAGATATTCTCTTTCTGTTCAGGCTGACGTGATAGCATCAAAACATTTGCGCACACGTGTGAATTCTACCAACTTGGTGATCCGGGTGGTCCCGGGTTTATCAGGATATACATACATCACTTTCAATGAAGGTGAGACAGTCCCAATTGCATACAAATTACATTTATACACACTAATGCTGAAATGCGATTTGTGGCCACAGAAAAAATACTGACAGCAGTACAGACTGCTGTAGTGAGAGAAAGAACACTAGCACAGGGGAAACGCATACTCGTTGTAACCCCGGTACCAACTTTAGAAGCTGTTACCAAAGCGAGCATTCCAAATGCAAAAGCACTGCATCCGCGATGGATACAATGGGCTAATTCTCTCACTGCAACAGACGTAGATTACAAACACGATCCTACACTGAAAACACAAGCGTTCCTGCAGTACGAACAAAAATACCATCTCCCGAATTAAATGTTGCCTCTAGAAAAATATGAGCACATAATTTATACTGATGGGTCTGCTCAGCCTGCCATTGGAAGTAAACAACAGTATAGCGCAGCATGTGCTATAGTAAAGGGACGTATGCGGGACAGTAAGTTCCATCCCAGCAATAAAACTACACAATCTCTAGGAGATTGTACAGCGCAGCTGGCAGAACCGAAAGCCCTGATACTAGCACTACAATATACAGATCGGGAATTCCCCAAATTTATAGTGTGTGATTCGTTCTACTGTGTGCAGTCTTATAATGAATATCTTCATTACTGGGGCCAGAATGGGTTTAGAGATTCCAAGGGTTGCACAATTAAGCATAACTTACTATGGGAACAAGTGGCAAAGCTGAAGGAATGCCTGCCACGGGCTCAAGTTATTCACACCTTGAGTCATCAGCGTGTTGGCGTATACGTTGAAGGGATTTCACTGTCTGATGAAGCCGCCAAGGCGACAGTGTGAACTGCTGCCGTTGCTGCAATCACTCATTCTAGTACGAGGATAGACGGACAGATAATGATAGCTGTGAACGCTACACGCAACAACAGCTCAGCCTTGCCAAAGGTTTTTCCACTCAAGTACTCCTACAAGTTAGATGTGCAAACCATTCCGTATGCTCAAATTCAAGAAGTGGGGGATAGAGTAATACCAAACATGGATCGCAGATTAGGTTAAATTCTAGCTGCTCACGAGGGTCTGGGTTCAGCTTATGCAGGTATTACTGCAACGGTTCTAGCACGAGGATAGACGGAGACATACTGATTGCTGTCAATGCTTTGAAAAACACCTCTGCCATGCCATAGGGCTTTCCACTCAAGTACTTCTATAAATTAGATGCGCACAATACACCATATGCTCAAATTCCAGTAGTGGGGGATAGAGTTATACCAAACATTGATCGCAGATTAGGTTTGATTCTAGCTGCACACGAGGGTCTGGGCTCAGCACACGCAGGAGTCACTGCTACAATTTCATTATTGAAGTGGCGATACTGGTGGCCAGGTTTGTCTAAACAAACCAAGGGTTATGTCCTGAAGTGCAACATCTGCCAGCAGATGAAAGGTTCCACCGTAGCACAGCCACCGCAAACACCGCTACTCATTTCAGATAGACCTCTCGTATGTGTCTATTTGGACCACTGTAGCCCCCTAAATTCAGATGGGGCCTACAAGTACGTCTTGGTAACAGTTGATTCATGCTCTAGATTGCTATGGGTTTGGCCTCAGCGCTCGGCTGACACCTGAACCGTTATAAAGGTTTTGCAAGTCTTCATCCGGACATACGCAATTGGTAGGTTACACTCCGACCGTGGCCCTGCGTTTGGCTCTTGGGCTTACAAGGAAGCCATGGGAAGTATGGGCGTGGCCTTGCGGTACTCCTCCCCCTACCATCCTGAGGGAAATTCGATAGTTGAGAGGAAAAAACGGAACCTAAAGCAATCCTTAACAGCAAGGGTATTAGGTGCGGGTGGCAGTTGGGTCAATCACCTGTATAGGGTCCAGAGGGCACTTAACAACATGCCAAGAAAATCATTGGGAGGACGTACCCACCATGAGATCCTGTTTGGGGAAAGAATATGGGTGCCTGACATCGATTGTGCCAGCACAGTGGCGGATGTAAAACCATTTGAATTGAATGATCGTTTGGCTGTTTTACAGGAACTCAATGAATTCCGAGCGTTACAAAGCAACGTCCAAGTAAAATGCACCTCCACTGGGGAAGTGAAACCGGTTCCGGCAAACCCTGCCTGGGTCCCGAAGATTGGGGACCTGGTCAGAGAAAAGATCTTTAACAAGGAGTTTGGGCCATCTTACAGAGCACCTGAACCTATCCTGGCAGTCGAAGGAACAAGAACAGTACTTCTTCCGCCTCTTGCTGGCAAAAAAGAAAGAAGATTCATCTCCATTGATCTGATAAAACCACACTATGTGGCCGATTCTTAACAGTAGGCCACTTGGACTCCTGAGTAGCCGCAGATCTCCTCTTGCTACTATACAGGAAGTTCAGATGGAAAGACTAATAATGTTTCAAGACTCCCCTGCGCATAACGCAGGAGTATCAAATAACGGAGTATGAATTACACCAGCTGAAATTGAACAACATCTAAATACAACTGAAACGCAAATTGCAATTCGGCCCAATAATGACATCTACATCAATGTGCCTTCACAAGAGACACCAGCCAGTTCTACAACCCCTGCAGAGCTACCAAAGATAGATTGAACTACGTCTGGCTACTTCATCAACTTTAATGATTTTTCTTCAGATCCAAGTGAACCTGAGCAAACGTCACCCATTTCCAAAAAGAGAAATTTCGACAATTCTATCTCTGGCTGAAAAAGACTTACTTTGTGTCCCCTTGGTTGCATCCTTAGTTTGCATTAGAGATCCTGTTCCTGTTAATTTGAATTAGTACAGTGACTGTCTTTTTCCTACTACTGAATGAACATTACCTCCCACACCGCTCTGCAGTACAATCTGTCAACTTGGTCCTGAAACCACGTACGTCATCACACCGTGAACAGAGAGACCTAGTGACCATTACAGCAGTTCCAGTGCCTGATGGTATAGTTTGGGATAGGGTTTCATTTGATGTATTTGGTCCTACTGAACATTTGAAAATTCCACATGTATTTAAAATTTCATTGAATGATTTCATTACCCCGAGTACACTCTCTGATGATTGGGACATTGAAACTGTAAATACTATGCTCTCCGATTTTGAACAATCTGCTGCATTTTCTTTCAGGGAATTCTATGAAGATACACCTGTGCATGATCACATTGATTAGAAAAACATTTATGATTGATTTCAAAACATTTCAATTCTAGAAGAAACCCTGGAGTGACCACTCTAGTATATGACCCTTATTCCCCCCTGCAAATTAGAGGAGAATTCCTTCCACGCTGACACGTGGTCCTTGCGGGATGTCATCCTTGGAGCAGAGATGGGGTCCTTCATTCTCTACCATCAGGTAAGGGGGTTGGTTCTTCCCTAGGGGATTCTTGGCTATATACATATATCTATCTACACACATATACATGCTACACCTACATATCTAGGCTAGGTACATTTAGGTAAATTGAGTAGGGCGCGCATTATAGGAGTATGCAAGTGCTACTGTCTTATCTGAACTGTATATGTTCATCTTCTTAGCACTATGGTAGAAATGTATCTACTGTTTACTATATTAGTACTTGCGATTTCTTTTGTATGCTTCTATCACCTGATTGTCGCAGCAAATATGTTTTACACAAGACTGACGCTGGACCAATAAATACTAAGTGAAACGTCCTAACCGCCATCCTGTGAATTTTCTGAGAATAAGTAAGCACAAGTGACTGGGCGAAAGGTACTGTACTGTTTTCCACGATCCCTGAGGAATCGGCGTTGTCATGTTCAGTGGTTACCAGAAACTACCTGCACCACTGTAAGATACAGGGGGGTGGTAGTGGCACTGTAGAGCTAGCTGGTCTAACGGCTGACATATCCTGTGGGGGTGTCCGGAAATGGTTTGGACACCAAGCCCTCAGTATAGGTCATCCAAAACGCGCAGGTCCTGGGTATTCCTAGGAACTACACGACAACCCTTCCAAAGAAGAGGAGAAACTCCATCATCTGGACCTAAAAAGAGTGTTGTCATTCTACTTTGATCGCACTAAAGACATCCGGTTGGACGGCCAACTGATCATTGGGTATGTCGGAGCAAAGAAGGGTAGGGCTGTGATTCCCACTCATTGTTGAAGGCTCACTGAGACGCTGTCTGTAGGGAAATGCCTCTTTGTATGGTCATCCCCAGGATTTTTGACTGATGCTGCTGGTATTTTGACTCTGAGAGTGTACTTTGACCTGCTAACCAGACCTCAGTTCCAGTGCCCTGACCCCAAAACGTGTATGGTACATTGGCTCTACCCAATTGGCATAGGTTAGCTTACCTGTAAGTCCCTAATATATGATACCCAGGGCATGTAAGTTAGAGAGTCACCCCAGAAATTGCAGAACTGGGTGTGCCACCAGTAAAATTAGTCTCCCAGTGTGCTATTGGATACTGGAAAAGCAGTTTTAAACTGCTAGCCCGACTATGCTATTTAAAGCAATGACAAAGTCAAACCTCCCTCTGCAACATCTATAAGTAGCCCCTATGGCAGATCTACCGAGCCCTAAGGCAGGGTGCAGCATATTTTATAGGTAGAGCATGAATTTTACATGTTTTGGCAGTAAAAACGCGAAACTGTTGATTTTACTGTGGAAGGACTTGGTTGCCCCATTGGCGAGTACAGGGTTACACACTGAGCTTTAAGCTGTGCTAACGCCTCAACGGTTCGACCAAAGTTGCTACTCCAAGGTATCAAACAACTCATTACATTAAACCCGACTTGATTCTCAAGTCGATATTAGTGTAACATGTGGTGTGCAACTTTTGCAAAGTTGCCACTTGTTGCCTTCAATCTCCTGAGCTTCCACTGTTGCACAAGAAGCCTGTCGCAGAGACAGCTTTCTGCCCTCCTGGAAAGACATGCTAATGTCTCCCAGGAAAGGAGACAATAGAGGCTTGCACTGGACAGAGGTGTTTCCTCCCTCCTGCAGGAAGCCTCACGGGTGTTGGCCCAAAAAGCAAGCTTCAAAAGAGAAGCCGCCTTTGAAGGGCAAATGGGCCACACTTGGGAGAGGGGCTGCTTCATTGTTTAGGCAGACAGGCTGGCGCTAGGGACAGGGAAGGGGAAGCAACTTGTCAAACCAGTTTACCAGGCGCATGTAGCCACCTTGGTAGCCACACCTCTGAGTTGGGCTCAGGATCTCTAGATGATGAGAGAGGGGTTCTGCCATGTTGGGAGTGGGCAGAATGGCTCACCCTGGCATAGCTAGATGCCACACTTCCCAGGAAGTGGTGGTCAGGAGGAAGGGAACCTGGTAGCCCATTGGCTGCCAACTGCATCCTACCCTGAGGGCATTTTCTGAGCATAAATAGGGCACCCCTAGCACCCTGAACTCAGACCTCTACTGGACTAGAAGAAGGACTGAAGAAGAACTGCCCTGCTGCACCGTGGTACCAGCAAAGAGAGGCTTAACCGGCGTGGACTGAACATGCTGAACCTGCTGGCTAAGAAAGAAGAGGGACTGTGCCTGCTGAGTCCTGCTTATTGAGAAGGCTTCTTCAGAGTCCAGTCAAAGGAAAGAGAATCCAAGGGTCATTTGGCTGACCTCCTGTTCACAGCACAGGGTCACAACAGCTGAGAAACCTGCAGGGGGAAGTTGGTAGCCCAGAATCTTCAGACCGCACCAAGAAGCACCAGGGACCAGAACCTGATGCTAAAAGTTGCACCTCAGTTTGCTGAACGCAGGAGAGTCATCTGAGTGCAGCTTGGTCGCCCAGGGAAGGATTTGGCTGTGGCCATGGTAGCCCAGTGGTGACTGATATATATATATATATATATATATATATATATATATATATATATATATATATATATATTCACTGAAAAAACCATAGGTTTCAGGGGCGTTATAGTTAGTTGGACATTTTACTCGTACAAAACCATAGAAATTCCCCCGTTATAATTAGTTCAGCTAACTATAACTCGCGCGCCCGCAATGCACTGCTGATGACGTCATATATTAAATGCTAGTTTGTATTTTTGAGTGTGTGTATCAAAGGTTATATTAGGGTGAGAGGAGGTCTGCCACTCTATCACAAGGATGATGTCATCAGTGATGTCATTTGAGATATCATCAGTGATGTCATGAGTGATGTCACTGACCATGTCATGAGTGATGTAATATGTGACGTCATCAGCAGTGCATTGCAGGCGCGCGAGTTATAGTTAGCTGAACTAACTATAACGGGGAATTTCTATGGTTTTGTACGAGTGAAATGTCCAACTAACTATAACGCCCCTGAAACCTATGGTTTTTTCAGTGAATTTCTAAGGTTTTTTAAATGCTAATTTCTAACTATAACGTGCCTGAAACCTATGGTTTTTTCAGTGAATATATATATATTTATTATACTATGTATACATGTGAAAATGTCTCGGTCCCCTGTTTGCCTCGGTGGCACAGAAAAAATGGGTGGAACTGACGTCAGCACGCCGACGAGGTCCTCTTATGGCTCCGATGACGTCATACGGTGTCGCGAGCGGAGCCGTGCTATTATGACGTCCTCATTGACGTGGGAGAGCTAGGAAAGAATTTCCGTGGAATGCTGGTGCTGGGGATATTCACCTAAGTGTTCAGGCTAGTCCTTTGGGAGCAACTGTTTATGTTGCCACTCCAGAAACCGAAACCAGTGATCCGAGGGCAGAGGCCCTGCAGATGGCACACGAGGTGGGGTGCCCAGTCGTGTGCACCGGTGGGGCAGCGAAGTGACAAGCACCACAACCCACAAAAAAGGTAACGAGGGCACTGAATAACACAGGATCTTCTCTTTGTATCTGGCAGGAACAACGAAGTTAAAATGCCCTAGTACCAAAATGTAGAATTAGTGCTACAACGGTCTTCAAGAGGACCTGCGATGCCGCTTCTGCCTCCCGTACCCTGGAGGCAGCACATGGGTCACGCGGTACGGTCATACTGCGGTGGGACGCACACTTGTTGACCTCTCATGGCACTGCTCCACACTTCAGGGAGGACGCTTTCCATTAGCTATGTTTTCTGATGACATGTCGCGCCGGCCCCGTCCAACAACAGAACTCCTTTAGATCCAAACAGACTCTTCCACTCTCTCACCGGAAGTGAAACCAGGCCACGCGGACACTTTCACAATACAACAGCCGGGAATGCACTTTTCGGTAAAAAAACCCACATTCCTTCCTCCTAATTAATCAAATAAACGTCTCACTGAAGAACAGGGGCCAGCTTCGATCTGTAAACAGCCGTTACAATTACTTTTTTACTTTGCGATACCATTACAATGCATGCATTACCACGCATGCGTTGTACATCATGAAGTCATTACTACGCATTTTTAGAACGCATGGTCATTTACCACGCATGCCTTTACAACGAATTTTGTTGTAAAGGTATGTATGGTAAATGACCATGCGTTCTAAAAACATGTAGACGATCCATGTCGTTGTAAGGAAACAGAGGCTGTTCCGTTTCCTCACAACGACGTGCACCGCCCCTCAGAGACGACGTGAAGCAGGAACCACGAGGAGAGAGGAACCACGAGGAGTGAGAGGTAAGGGGATTGGGCATGGGGTGTGGGTTTCTTTTCTAGGGTTTAGGGTAGTGCAGTGGTGTTTGGGTGGTGTAGGGGGTCGTGCTGGGGGTAGTGTTTTAGGGTTTAGGGTAGTGCAGTGGTGTTTGGGTAGTGTAGGGGGTCATGCTGGGGGTAGTGTTTTAGGGTTTAGGGTAGTACAGTAGTGTAGGGGGTCGTGCTGGGGGTAGTGTTTTAGGGTAGTGCAGTGGTGTATGGGTAGTGTAGGAGGTCATGCTGGTGGTAGTGTTTTAGGGTTTAGGGTAGTGCAGTGGTGTTTGTGTAGTGTAAGGGGTCATGCTGGGGGTAGTGTTTTATGGTTTAGGGTAGTGCAGGGGTGTATGGGTAGTGTAGGGGGTCATGCTGGGGGTAGATTTAGGGTTTAGGGTAGTGCAGTGGTGTTTGGGTAGTGTAGGGAGTCGTGCTGGGGGTAGTGTTTTAGGGTTTAGGGTAGTGCAGTGGTGTTTGTGTAGTGTAGGGGGTTGTGCTGGGGGTAGTGTTTTAGGGTTTATGTTAGTGCAGTGGTGTTTGGGTAGTGTAGGGGGTAGTGCTGGGGTAGTGTTTTAGGGTTTAGGGTAGTGCAGTCGTGTTTGTTTAGTGTAGGGGGTCGTGTTTTGGGGTATAGGGTAGTGCAGTGGTGTTTGGGTAGTGTAGGGGTCATGCTGGGGTTAGTGTTTTAGGGTTTTGGGTAGTGCAGTGGTGTATGGGTAGTGTGGGGGGTCGTGCTTGGGGTAGTGTTTTAGGGTTTAGGGTTTAGGGTAGTGCAGTGGTGTTTGTGTAGTGTGGGAGGTCATGCTGGGGGTAGATTTAGGGTTTAGTGTAGTGCAGTGGTGTTTGGGTAGTGTAGGGAGTCGTGCTGGGGGTAGTGTTTTAGGGTTTAGGGTAGTCCAGTGGTGTTTGTGTAGTGTAGGGAGTCGTGCTGGGGTAGTGTTTTAGGGTTTAGGGTAGTGCAGTGGTGTTTGGGTAGCATAGGGGGTCATGCTGGGGGTAGTGTTTTAGGTTTTAGGGTAGTGCAGTGGTGTTTGTGTAGTGTAGGGGGTCATGCTGGAGGTCTTGTTTTAGGGTTTAGGGTAGTGCAGTGGTGTTTGTGTAGTGTAGGGGTAGTGCTGGGGTAGTGTTTTGGGTTTACGGTAGTGCAGTGGTGTTTGTGTAGTGTAGGGGGTCGTGCTGGGGGTAGTGTTTTAGGGCTTAGGGTAGTCCAGTGGTGTTTGTGTAGCATAGGGGGTAGTGTTTTAGGGTTTAGGGTAGTGCAGTGGTGTTTGTGTACTGTAGGGGGTCGTGCTGGGTTCTAGTGTTTTAGGGTTTAGGGTAGTGCAGTGGTGTTTGTGTAGTGTAGGGGGTCATGTTTTAGGGTTTAGGGTCGTGCAGTGGTGTTTGGGTAGTGTAGGGGGTCATGCTGGGGGTAGTGTTTTGGGGTTTAGGGTAGTGCAGTTGTGTTTGGGTAGTGAAGGGGTCATGCTGGGGGTAGTGTTTTAGGGTTTAGGGTAGTGCAGTGGTGTTTGTGTAGTGTAGGGGGTCATGCTGGGGGTAGATTTAGGGTTTAGGGTAGTGCAGTGGTGTTTGTGTAGTGTAGGGGGTCATGCTGAGGGTAGTGGTTTAGGGTTTAAGGCAGTGCAGTGGTGTTTGTGTAGTGAAGGGGTGGTGCTGGGGATAGTGTTTTAGGGTTTAGGGTAGTGCAGTGGTGTTTGTGTAGTGTAGGGGGTCGTGCTGTGGGTAGATTTAGGGTTTAGCATAGTGCAGTGGTGTTTGGGTAGTGAAGGGAGTCGTGCTGGTGGTAGTGTTTTAGGTTTTAGGCTAGTGCAGTTATGTTTGGGTAGTGTAGGGTGTCATGCTGGGGGTAGTGTTTTAGGATTTAGGGTAATGCAGTGGTGTTTGGGTAGTGGAGGGGGTAGTGATTTAGGGTTTAGGGTAGTGCGCCCAACCAGCCACAATATCCGTGGACAAAGGGGATCCTGACTCTTTGGAACGCTCCGTCAATTGAATAATTTGGGTCAAGGGCCCTACCACGTCCAAGACCTATCAATTCCTTTCTTGGGATCCCTCATATACTTGGAGAAAAGGGTACATAGTTTCTCATCAATTTCAGGCGTGTGTGCCACCTTCCCCTTCATCCTATTCCTGACCTCCCTTTCAAGGGGTTGATGGATTTTCCCCACCACATACTCTGCCACTTTGGCGTCAGGTGTCCACTCCGCCGACCTAGGATGGTAAATTTGGGTAGGCTCGAACATGTCCGAGTGGACCCCGTCCCCAACCGGGGACTGAGAGGAGTGGGACTCTGGACGCCAGGGACGCCCCGAGTCCTTATCCTCATCGGAGGAGAAATCGTCCTCCGATACACCCTCTCCCTCTAAGGGAAACCCGCCGTCGGGTTCTACAATAGTGGTGACAGTGTCGCAATTTTCTCCGGGCCCCTCCTCCTCCCGGCAGGGTGCATGTTTTAGCGTTCGCGCACTCTGGAGGAAGGTCTCCGTAAGTTTATCAAATCCTTCCAAGTGCCCCGCGTTATGCTTAACGGCCCTTTTATTCCCCATCTGGGAGCTACTGGGATCCGCCACCACCAGATCTGGGTCACTGAACACCCCAGGGATGCTTTTCGCCAGCTTATCAACCTGATCCCTAAGAGGAGCCAGCGCCCTAGAAATAGCCAGAGAGAGGGCTTGGTCCACTGCTGGAGGGAGAAGTTGGGGGCCATTCCTCCTCCACTTCCTGGTAGGAGGAGTAAAAATGGTCTTCTGGAGAAGACATGATAGCAGAGGGTGTGAGCACAGAACAAATACCCTTAAAATCCTTAAGGCAGCCCCCTCGCCGGTGCTCCAACAGCTGGGCTTTCCCCGAAGCTGTTATAAGAATAGACTGAGGCGCAATACCAATTACCACCACCAGGTGGTGCTGGTCACTAACGTGGCCGTGTGGGGAAATCACCGCGTAGCGGTGATCAAAATTAGGCGAGGGTTGGTTGGGAATCAGCGAACACTAAAGGAGTGACCGGATTCCCAAACGCACGTAAAGACCAGCGGGAGCACTCGACGGAGCTGCCTCGCTCGGACCAGACGTGCCTGACAGGATCTCACCGCGCGCAGAGCACACAGCAGGAGAAACTGCGAGGGGAGAACGCGCTCGGGCAAGAGCCTGCTGCGCAGGGAATATGAAACAATACCAAGGCAATAATGCTAATAACGTGCACAAGAAACCGCTATACAAACAGCAACAACGTCAGATTAAGCCAAGAATGTAAGGAATGCACTTAACTGACGAGCAGTGAAGAAAGAGGAAGCGGAAGGGACGTCACAATATTATATACGATGGACTGTGATATGATTGGACTATAGTTGCCTTGGAGACTACCCCCCTAATGGTTCATGGGTTGTGTAGTCTTTTGTTTAATGATTGTTGTGTTACGTTTTCTTTGAACTGCTATGCAAATAAAGTGAGGAAAGATATGCATAATCCTCGCCTCCGTCCTGCCATAGAATTCATTAAACTTTATTTGATCTGATTTAGAAACATAGATCATAAAAGTGTACATAAAAACAGTAAATCCTCTTTCCTAATACAATACAGTGAGAATTAATTAAAACCAGTAGGTAAAAATGGGTGTTACAAAGCCCGCTTCAGAGCAACTTCAGGTTAACAGAATGGTAAAGTTCAATGTTTCGCAAGATCAATCTCATGTACTTTGTGCAAAATACGCAATAAGGGGTCCAAGTAAGATGTAACTCTCCAATACCTGACCAGTTTTCACTATATAAAACTGCAGAAAAACTAAAAATAAAAAGTGTTTTGCACACTTCTGTCATTGGGCTATATGTGGGCTACATCTGGGTGATATTTGTGCTACATTTGGACTCTTTTTTCTCTGGTGGCCATCTTGGGAGACTTATTTGTCATGAAGATTCCTAATTTCGTCATTTACTGCAGTCTCCTCAGTAGGAAATGCTTTCAGTTTTTTACTTTGATTCCATCAAGAAGGCATTCAGATGTGTCACACATTTGCCATAAATTCAGAATGTTAGCACTCTAGTTGTTCATTAGATCACTGTAGTAAAGCTACTGCTCACCAGGGAGTTAACTGGAAGTCTACTGCTGGTATTGAAAGTTATTGTTTCAGTCTGCATGTCAGAATTTTCTAATGAAATAGAAGAAGATTTGAGATCTCACTTAAAACATGCCCTAAATTTTCTTTCTGCAGCACTAACCATAATTTCTATGGCAAAATGAACCCCCTCATGTTGTTCCTTTTTAAATTAAATGTTTTAAGTGTTACCAGTTTATTCCAATCAAGATGGCTTCAGGTGTGCCATACTTTTGTCATAAGTAAGACTGTTAGCGCTGTAGTTGTTCTTTAGAACACTCTGGGAAGCTGCAGTAGAACACAAAGGCATCAACTGACAGGCTGCTCCTGTTGAAATATAACAGGAAGATATTTGAGATCTCACTTAAAACATGTCCTAATTTTTCTTTCTACAGCACTAACCATAATTTCTATGACAAAATGAACCCCTTCATTTTGTTCCTTTTTAAATTAAATGTTTTAAGAGTTACCAGTTTATTCCAATCAAGATGGCTTCAGGTGTGCCATAATTTTGTCATAAGTAAGACTGTTAGCGCTCTAGTTGTTCTTTAGGACACTCTGGGAAGCTTCAGTAGAACACAAAGGCATCAACTGACAGGCTGCTCCTGTTGAAATATAACAGGAAGATATTTGAGATCTCACTTAAAACATGTCCTAATTTTTCTTTCTACAGCACTAACCATAATTTCTATGGCAAAATGAACCCCCTCATTTTGTTCCTTTTAAAATTAAATGTTTTAAGTGTTACCAGTTTATTCCAATCAAGATGGCTTCAGGTGTGCCATACTTTTGTCATAAGTAAGACTGTTAGCGCTCTAGTTGTTCTTTAGAACACTCTGGGAAGCTGCAGTAGAACACAAAGGCATCAACTGACAGGCTGCTCCTGTTGAAATATAACAGGAAGATATTTGAGATCACACTTGAAACATGTCCTAATTTTTCTTTCTACAGCACTAACCATAATTTCTATGACAAAATGAACCCCATCATTTTGTTCCTTTTTAAATTAAATGTTTTAAGTGTTACCAGTTTATTCCAATGGCTTCAGGTGTGCCATACTTTTGTCATAAGTAAGGCTGTTAGCACTCTAGTTGTTCTTTAGAACACTCTGGGAAGCTGCAGTAGAACACAAAGGAATCAACTGACAGTCTCTGCCCTTGTTGGATGTACATGTTTTACTGAGAATGTCAGACTTCATTCTCACATGACTGAGAAAGATAATGTGAATTTACAGAAAATATGCTCTCATTTTAGCTTCTGGAGTACCTTCCAAAACTGTATGGGACAAGCATGTGAAAATAGTTTTCTCTCAAACATGATTCATGATATCCCAGCAGAAGGTTTTTCACAGGGTAAAATCACCTTAGAACACACCACAATTCCTGAAATTAGTATGGTACCATCAACAAATGAATTCTAATGTAACTAAAGTCTGTTATCACCCTTTATAGTTCTCCTTTTGGTAACCCTCAACATCTTCGATTCACTACAATGCATTTCAATGGGGTACTATCATTTATATTGGTCCCAAGATGGCTGCCAGCAATTCCAGGATGAAGTGCTGACTGCCAATCAGATCTCACGATGACATGTGTGGTTAGGCTCCGCCCATATATCGATATGTTTTCTTTTTCAAATTTCTCAGGAACTACTGAACGGATTTACACCATTTAACAAAAATGGTTCTTTCTGAACCACGAACTACCTCTTTGCCAAATTTGGTGTAATTCCGTTCAGCAGTTCGGGCTGTAGCCGTGTCTAAAGTTTCCTATGGAAAATTGCATGGGGAAAACACGTTTTGGGACTCCCCTTTTTTCTCGGACCCCGCTTGCCGAATCACCCCGAAACTTTCAGGATAGGAACAGACCAGAGCGCCCCACGAGTTTTGAAAATTTCGCGAAGATTCATCAACCGGCGCCAATGTTATTGGAAATAGAATGTTGTGAATTTCCTATGGAAAATAGGTCCTAACTATAACTACCTACTGGCGACCGCCAGTAGGTAATATATATATATCCAAGGGTATCAAAGACAAGAATAATGCCGCACTCGCCGGGGAATTTTCCAATTATTTACTGGGAGACACCTCACTTCACCTACGCGTTTCAACCACACAGGTCTTGTTCACGGTGCATAATTTTAGTCCATCATTGCTTTTCATTTAAATACCTCTCTCTCACTGTTCCCACTATGAGGCATTGTGGGAATGGTAGTCCATGTTCTCTTTACAAAATGAATTTCCTCACCATTCATTGGTTTTCAAGTGATCTTATTTATATACATGTACATATTTAAATCTTGAATTTACAAAATCTCATGTATGATATATAGTAGCATGCTCTGATCTCTGTAGTTCATATTTTTTACATATTTATTTGCATAATAACTCTATTGTTTGTTGCTGTTTGTCTCATCCACAATATAAAGTACACATTACTGGTATAGTACCCTTGTGGTCTCTCCCATGTAACCTTACATGGTGATTCCTGTGGATTGTTAGACAAAACAGGACAGGGATGTAACCGAGTGTTCATCCCAAAATCACCAAGTTCAAAAAACAATGAAGCGCGCACTCGGGCAAAGATGGTCAAATGTTCAACAAAAGGGATTTATTCACTGCATAAATCCTCCGTGACGCGTTTCGACCGATACACTGTCTTGATCACACACCAGAGTGCATTGTCAATCGGCATTACATACATTTTGTCCAAAACTGACAAAGGACTTGTGAATTACCATTGAAAGTAGAGGTAATCATGGTGGCCATGATTGAACATGTTCCCAGTGACACTGCCCCATAGAGTAAACAGTAAGTGTTAGGTATCAGCACACAGTGTGCCGGTTAACATGAAATTGTAGGAACTGTGCTGTAAAAAATATCGACCTTTACAGTGTCATTACAGAAGTATATTATAGTTAGCATAGTGCTCAATGATACGGTTCGTATATTAAACATTGAACATCCTGGCTCGCAAATGTGGCCACGGCAATTAAAGTCGGCAAGTGCCTGAAAATACCTAGCATATTGAATAAAATATGGTATGTCGACATAGTGCCAAAGGTATAGTGCATATTGCCTGGAACCAGGATGCATGGAAATAACCGTCCTTACATGTGTTAGAAGGGTTTAAAAGACATGTGTCATATCAACAGGAAAATTCATGTAAACACAGATAGAGGCTAAAAACGAGAACATGTACACTGACTGCAAAATATGTTTAGACAATGCAGATGTGATTCGTTCCCTAAGGACACCCAACATAGTGCATAAATGTAAGAAAAACATAAAAAATGAAAGGCGTGAGAATATCTCATCTGAATGGTACGGTACACCCGATAGATGTCTTGAAGAAAAGGGTAGGGAGCCCACAGGTAGCAGCGAAGCCGGTTCCGGGTCCCTTCCTTTCCTCCTGAAAGAAACAGACTTAGTGATAGGTAAGTGCTCGGAAAGAAACTACGAATCCAGTCTAAGCATGTAGGCAATATAACAGACTAATGCAAGCACGCAATATGGACTATAGTGCCTGATGGCCATGGGGCCCCATGGTCATGTGGGTGTATAAAAAAGCATAGGAGAGATAAGGAAGAAAATAAAGAGAAGTTAAAGTAGAGAACATCCCACAGGGGGGATCGAGAGATGGTCCCGTCTACCAGCTGTGGTCAATGGTCAAACATATGTAGCAATCTGAGAAGAAAAGAGTATCCATTCTTCCTGTATGTGTACTACCATCTCCTCGTCTATATTATGGCCCTCTGGAAAGTGGGTACCAAGGCTGATGATATGTCTGGGCTCCCTCTACCTGAGTTGAAGTACCCTGTTGCCACCTCTGATATTAGTATTGACTTGTTCGATGGCATAGTAACTTAGTTTAGAGCAGTCAGAATAGTGGTGTGTTTCAAAGTGTCTGGCAATGTGGTAGTTGATCTTTGTTTGTGATGGCCCTCATATGCTCCAGTATTCTTTTTTTGGCCATATGTGTGGTACTGCCCACATATTTGAGGTTACAGGGGCATTCTAAAATGTACACCACAAACGTGGAACTACAAGTTAAGAACTGTTTGATAGAAGTCATGGTATCAGTGCTGGAATTGTAGTATTCTTTTTTCATCCTGCTGCTGCTGTACGCCTTGCAGTGGCCGCATGGAAAGAAGCCTTGTAGGTTGATACCCCTTCTCTGGTCTGTGGTGGTGATGTCTCTGTGTACCAAAAGGTCACGTAGACTACGGCCTCTCCTATATGTGATCCTGGGTCTATCTGGGATGGTGTTCCCTATGATGGGGTCTTTAGTGAGCAGGTCCCAGTTTTTAGCTAAGATTTTCTGGATGTGTCTGGAGTTGCCATTGTAGGTGAGTATCACCCTGGCTTCGTGTGTTCACCAATGGGTTTGGTGTCAGTGACGTTTTCACCCAAGGTCCTGCTCCTATGGTCCCCTTGACTCTCCCCATGGCCCTCCGGAGTACCCATTTGGGGTAACCTCTTTCAGTGAATCTGGAGACCATAGTACGTTGTTCGTTCTCAAAAGCAGTGTCAGAGCTGCAGTTGCGTTTGGCTCTTAGGAGTTCCCCATAGGGGATACTCCATTTGAGGTCGTCAGATGGCTACTCATGGCATGATGAAGTGTGTTACCGGCTGTGGTCTTCCTAAAAAGACTGGTGTGGATCTCACTGTTAGAGACAGTTATCAAGGTGTTCCACTTCTTTATTGCTCACGATCCTAGTGAGTTTGAGATTATATGTATTGAAATTTAACCTGTGTACAAAGTTCCTGGCTTCGTGTTCACTGCCTTTCCAGACTATAAACAGATCGTCAATACACCTGAGCCAAAGAGCCACTTTGTTGAAGTCATCCACAAAGGTGGTGTCCATCTTGATCTCCTCTTCCCAGGCATCCAGGAACAGGTTTGAAAAACAAGTTCCCATGGCGGTGCCCAGGATCTGTCTGTAAATACTGCCATTGAACATGAAAAAATTGTTGTGGAGGCAGTATCTGAGCATGTCAAGGAGCATCTGCGTGTGTTCTATATGCCAAATGGGTCTTCTCAACAAATATTTGGCACAGGCATCTACCCCCTGTTCATGCTCAATGACAGTATACAGAGAGTTCACATCCATGGTAATTAAGAGGAAATCATCCTGCCACTTTAGGTTTATGATCTTATTGAGAAAATCTTTAGTATCCCTAACATATGAGGGTAAAGTGATAACTTGATCCCTGAGAAAGTGGTCAACATATCTCAAGACATTCTCAAGAACACTCCCTCTAGAGGACACAATGGGTCGTCCAGGGGGATTGGTCTTGTGAACCTTGGGTAGGAGGTAGAGTACCAGGAGTTTGGGGAAGTCTTTCTTGAAGAAGCAGTATTCTTCCCATTCTAAAAGTCCCTTGTCTTTCCAATCCACTAATCTGCCCCAAATGCATGTTATGCTGTTGCTGTATTCTACTCTGTTGGTGATTACATAAGCGGTGTGGTCGCTAAGTTGACGCATGGCTTCATTAATGTACATTTCTCTGCTCAGGATGACAATGTTCCCACCCTTGTCCGCTGGTCTTATAATTATGCTGTTATCTTCGGCCAGACGCTTAATGGCGTTTTTTTGGGCAAAGGTGAGATTGTGTCTGAACCTACTCATTTTGTTCACCCAGTTCTTTTGTCCGAATTTTAGTAGTTGGTTGCTTACCATATCTTGAAAAGTGTCAATATTGTCATGTGACATGTTGGGCAAGAAAGTGGATTTGGGTTTGAAACTCATGTTTGCAGCTTTGTCATATGAAATGTTAAGATCATCTAACATTTAATAAACATTATCAGCCATGTTCTCGCCACCTCCTTCATGTTCGTGTCAAGTGACCAGGGTATCAATATCACTAATATTCAGTTCGCTACTAGCAATAGCATTACTTGCACTGTTAGATTCATTGTTAGTGACAGGTTTCAGTTTGTGCCATTTTTTTAGCTTAAGTTTACGGCAAAATTTTGAAGAGATCAATGCGTGTGTCCACATAGTTGATCGGTTCTGCTTGACAGAAGGATAGGCCTAGACATAAAGTTCTTTTTTCCAAATAATCCAGTCGTCTTTCAGAGAGGTTGATAATGGTGCGATTTACCATCATTTCATCCATTATGATGTCGTCTTGGAGCGTGTTGTTCTGTTTCCCATTGGCTCAGTATCGCTCCCTCTTCTTTCTCCTCTGTTTGATTCTTTTCCTCCTCTTGACCTGGTACCCCGGCCTCTTCCTCGTCCTCTTCCTGTCTGTGTTGATTCATTGTGCTTGTTCTTTGGTTTTGGAGTCATCCTGGTGGTTTGCCGGCCCCTGCGCAGGAGCCAATATTCATCTAAAAAAGATTTTGGTCTTGTAACAACATCACTCTCCGAGGTGGAGCTTTCTGATGTTCTTGATGTCAAAGACATGTCTGTGTTGGAGTCACTGGAGCTTGCTTGTTTTTCCTCTTGTATTCTGCTAGCCTCACTGGCATTGGCTGGTGTCATGTGAATTTTCATAGAGGTGATCGTACTTATGACTGTAGGTTAAAATTCTTCCTGATTCGTAGTCACCATAGTCTCGATGTAACTTCCTTTGCTTCCTCGCTTTAATGTCGTCTTCTAGATTTTTTAGTCTGGATTTCATCTTTTCCAAGAATCTGCTTATAGTGTCTTGTTCCTTGCTTTTGTTTAGTTCTTCCTTAATGCGTTTGATCTCCTCTTTGGCCATATCTCTGTCCAACCAAGCATATTTAACCAGTTTTTCCAGCATTGTTCTTGAACTTATGGCTGAGTTTGCAGCCCATTCCTCTAACATGCGTGGATTGGGGGAGTCATGGGAAGGAGTGATATAAATCCTCAGACCCCTCAGTACCATATCCTTGTATATATAGTCTTGGAGAGAGATGGCCTCCCACCATTTCAAAATCTCTGTTTTATGCAGTTTCTCTAATTTTTTCAACAAGTCCATGATTGTCGATTCTTTTTCACCAGTATAGGCTGTGCTGCGTCCTTTCCCTGGTGCACGTGCAAACAGGGTTTTTTGCCGCCGCTCGTCTGTCACTGTCGTCATCCATCATAGGGTGTAAATGATGGTCTCGTACCTTCAGATGTTGTTCATTGTCACCCTCTCGCCCCTCTGTCAAATGCGGAGTTCCTTCTGCTACCGGTAAATGTGATTGACATAAGGCTGAACTAAGAGTGCTTCCTGATCCTGTGGTTGATCGGTTACCCCAACGCTGTGCCCCAAAGGGTACTGAGTAAACGCGTAAGCACTGGGATTTGGCTACGCGTCTTGAGTATGCCACAGAAAGTGTCCCGCTAAGGAGGGTGTATCATAATGTCTTGTGTGGCCAATGGAGCAATGCTGTGAGTGTGGATAGTCCCGCAAAGACTATCCTGTGGAAGTGCCAAAATACCGCTATGTGAAATAAGTGTCACTGCATGTCATTACTTGCTGGAAAACCAAAAAACCAAAGACACCAAAAGACCTTGTCCTGGAATGTTATCATTGGTGTAGACTGTTACTGCTCGCACAGTGGGCTTAATGAGCCCGATGTCCTGGATGGTGTGGGATACTGCGAGTAATGTTTTTTGGTTAAAGGATTTAATGAATGCCCGGACACTGCCGCGGTACAAATGGGCAGGTATCAGCCGTTGTTTAAAGTTTGAAGTTTGTTCGCATCAGGAAAGCACAACGTCAGTAAGCGGCCAACGCCGGCCAGAGACAAAGACGTCTCAGATCGGCCGCAAGGCAAGGCTCCCCCCGCGTCCTGCGATGCGAACGGTGCCCCCCACAACAAACCCAAGAGACGCTTACCTCTGAGACGTGTCGTCTTGCCTGTGTTCTGATCAGCTTCACAATTTCATAAAATCGGATCCCATTGTGACGTGTAGGATCATCGGTCCCGGCAGCCGGCTTTCAGGTTCCCTCAATTTAATCCACATGAGAAAAGACTCCTTTTGGGAACTGCCGCCCATGGAAGGTGGCGCGCTTGCCGGCGGAGACAGCCGGTAAATATTTTCACCAAGTTCAAAAAACAATGAAGCGCGCACTCAGGCAAAGATGGTCAAATGTTCAACAAAAGGGATTTATTCACTGCATAAATCCTCCGTGAAGCGTTTCGACCGAAATACGGTCTTAATCACACACCAGAGTGCATTGTCAATCAGCATTACATATATTTTGTCCAAAACTGACAAAGGACTTGTGAATTACCATTGAAAGTAGAGGTAATCATGGCAGCCATGATTGAACATGTTCCCAGTGACACTGCCCCATAGAGTAACAGTAAGTGTTAGGTATCAGCACACAGTGTGCCGGTTAACATGAAATTGTAGGAACTGTGCTGTACAAAATATCGACCTTTACAGTGGAATATGCCACGTTGCCTTGCATGCTTTTGTAACGCATGCCATTACGACGCGGTCATTACAACGACAGCACTGTAACAACGCATGCCATTACAACGCAAGTTGGAACAACGACTTGCGCTAGGGGGGCGTTGGATTTTGGAATAGTATAATTTACTATTCCAACTCCAGTCTGTGCAACAGTAGGGAAGGTGTTGGATTTTAAATCCAACACCTTCTGACCCCTAGAGCAAGTCGTTGTTCCGACTTGCGTAGTAATGGCATGCGCTGTAACAACCGTGTTGTAATGGCATGCGGTGTTCCAGAATCGTGGTAAACGATGTTTACCTTTACAGTGTCATTACAGAAGTATATTATAGTCAGCATAGTGCTCAATGATATGGTTCGTATATTAAACATTGAACATCCTGGCTCGGAAATGTGGCCACGGCAATTAAAGTCGGCAAGTGCCTATACATACATATATATATATATATATATATATATATATATATATATATATATATATATATTGCCACAATATCCCTTTTGACAGGGATTAGTCTCACCGCACTCGCTGCTCCTTATAGTAAACAACAAATAGGCACCGATCATCCAGTAGTAGTTCAAGGGTGTTTAATTTCCAAAAGCTGCCAACACACAACCCCAACGCGTTTCAGTCTCAGCCGAGACCTTGCTCACGGGGAACAATCGACAAACACAGAGCACCATTGTCTTTCCTCTAATTTTAAACAATCGTGACCTCACTTCCTATCAAAGCCATCTGTTGCATTATGGTATTTGAAGTTCCACATGCTTTGTGTTGTCGCGTAACCTTGATACCACATTATTAAATAAAAACACATCATGGAAATAATCTCACATTACACCAAAACGATTCCATAAGTGGATGCGCAAAACTTAATTACAAATCACACTATCATTTCATCATTGCAATATGTGCCGTATTTACAGAAAAAAAGGGGGGGGAGAAAAGATTTTATATATATTTTTTACCCAACCCGGGGCTTGAACCCCGATTGCCTATGTACATTGATAGCGCTCCAATGTTCTGTGCTATTCTATCTTTGTTAATTTCCCTTCATCCAATTCTTATGGTGTGTCGCTCTATATACAATTATTATTATCGAACCCAGGCAACCAGCCAATGGGATTGTCAACAAGAGTTTACACTTTCCATCATGGTATCTTACCCAATTGTTAACATTCAAGCATTAATAAAAGGGGACATGTCCCATATATCCCTTCAAAGTAAACATACTTATTCTGCATTATCAACAATTTCTAACGTTGAAGCGCTCGTGAACATGAGGTGATCATGCCCTCTGGTGGGCCAATGCTCTCCTTAAACATCTAATACAGCTATAGATTTTACCCCTATATTTCTTTCAATCCACTATTCCTTTATTATGATAAGAACATTAACCTCCCTTGCATTTGTTTTTAATTGTAAATATTTTTGTAATGATAAATTCATGGCACTTAGGGTATTATTCACTGAAAGGATGATATACAATATATGGTTATTGCATGACATGAAATTTGGTCTAATCTATTGCTAATGACTATAATAATAAAGGAATAGTGGATTGGAAGAAATATAGGGGTAAAATCTATAGCTGTATTAGATGTTTGTGGCTGCTGGGGGGACTACACTGACCACAAGCCTCTTGCCTTCGTGCACTCCCAGGAGGGAGGTGCTTGTTGATCCAGCGCTCAAAAGCGCCCGGTTCTACCGCGACGCGGGACGCCCTGCTGTTTGTGGCTGCTGGGGGGACTACACTGACCACAAGCCTCTTGCCTTCGTGCACTCCCAGGAGGGAGGTGCTTGTTGATCCAGCGCTCAAAAGCGCCCGGTTCTACCGCGACGCGGGACGCGCGCGGGCGAAGCCCGGGCCAAGGGCGGGCCCGTCCTTGCCCGTCATCGCCAGGTAGAGGCAGGGCTGGGCCACCTTTCTTTGAAATACGCTCAAGGTCCCCGTTATAGATATTGTTGTCCCTCAGGCGTTCGTACCCATGGGTGGTGTGACTGTCTACTGGCAAACCATAGCGCCTGACAGGGGGGATTGCGAGCGTCTTTAGGTATCTTCCGCTCTTCTCCCCAGGAGGGGACTCCACTGACCAACATCTTCAGTGTGTTGTTCCACGGCTGACCTGCGCCCGTTTGAGATTGACTGATACTGGGTTGTGACACCTTCCGGATAATCTACTGGACAAGGTACTGTTGGAGAGGATTCTAGAACTTGGTGTTCGGTTGCTAAAATGGGAAAACGGAAGGCAGGGGATGTTGTTAACCATGAGCACAGTATTAAAAAACCAAAGAAATCTGGAGTAAATAAACGAGGGGTTAGGCCTGGGGGTATTGCTCAAGAACAAACCACTTTGGCGGACATTGACACATTAATTAACGAAGTGGAACAGTTGCTTACAACAGGTAATAATAAAAATAAGGTCAAATTGGCGAAGGTTCCGGCAATGTTTAAAAAATCAATTGCATGTGGGGTATCAACCCGGCCATATCTTTGTCTGAGAACCCCTGCTCACTACGATCCTCTGATTATGAATGTCAGTCTAATGAGCTTGTTCCCGTTGTGGACCAGGCGTCTGTATCCTCTAAGTCTACTGATATAATAATTCTTGCTGACCAATTGACTGAGACCGCATGTTCTTTATATCCATCAATTGCTGTAATTCCCAATATCCCCTGTTCTAACCGGTATGGCCCAATTGCCCCTTTGGATGTACCTGAAGGAGTTGAGCTCTTGGATTCTATAGCTCAGGCTACTACCTCTTTGCCAGGACTACAAGGTCCACATACAGCTATGAAATTTTTTTTAGTGGACAATGATATGCTGTTTAGTAAAATGACTGAGCTTTGTACCCAATTGAGAATACTGTCATCAAACGTCCTGTCTTTTAAGTCTAAGTTTGTGTGTAGTTGTAGTTGTATGAATTCTGGGCTTTCACCAAGTAAAATGATTTCTCCTTCTGGAGTGGGTATTGATGTAAGGCTGGCTACTGATTCTGTGTATGGAAGGACTAATGGGAAACATTGTACAGAGGCCCTTACTGGTCTCAGTTCCTTTAATAATGCCAATAATTTGGATTCTATAATACAGAACCAGCCAAAGGACTCATTTTCCTTGGCTACGAATTCCAACTCTGTGCTTATGAATCCCTCTGCACTTTTACCTAAGTGGTCTTCTAATCAAATGTTAGTGTCTGAGCCTCCCTTCTTTAGAGGGCGACCACAATCTTTTGCTTCATCCCTGAAGTTTGACCACCAACTACCTAGGGATAAGGGTAAACGTAATAGGTCCATTTATATGGTACAGGTTCCTAAGCTGAATTCAGGTGTTAGGGAAGATACAGAGGCACTGATTAATAAGGCGATCTACTGGTTGAGACATGAGCGGAACTGTCTATCTATAATTAGATCTGATATTTTATTTGCAAAGAGACGTTCAACTCCACTCTCGCAGTTTGATCATATCCATATTGTTTTATGTTCCAATTTTTTAGCTGAAAATTTAATTAATTTTGCTTTGCGTACTCGTGATTATGTCGGGGAAACTAACTGGTATACAACTAAAAGCAACTTCCCCATTGCAGTGGGCCCAGATGGGGCAACTGAATGAGAGCCATGCTAGATCATCTGATGTCCCCAATACTTGCACTCTTCCTTTACAATCTCCCATGAATGCATTAGATTGACTGCATGTAAGACCTGTGTGCGTAAATACCATCTTGGGAAGCAATAGCCCTGGGGTAATGAGCCAAGTAGGGGTGGGAAAGATCGTGTGTGGTTTAAATCATGTTATTGAACAAATGTCTTCTTTGGGTGGCTCTAATATTGAAGCTGTTTCACATGATATGGTGGATAGGTCATGTGGGAAGCTGGAGAGTGGTGAACTTATTACACTGCGACCCTTGGATGACTATACTAGATCTCAGGGTATGATAGAGCCTAGTATTGACATTCACTTAGCTGATGAGTCCAATAACTCCCAGAATTTAAATCTATTGTCTTGGAATATTGCAGGTATTGGCCAGAAACTATGTGATCATGACTGGATAAGATATATAGAGAGGTTTGATGTTTGTCTATTGCAGGAAACTTGGGCTATAGAGAAAACCTATATAGATGGATATGTATCCTTTAGTGTAGACGCCAAGCCAGCCCTTCATTTTGGTAGAGCTAGTGGTGGACTTTTAACTTTGATCAAGAATGGTCGCTTTAGCTCTGTCACTACTATAGAAATAAACTGTCTAGATTTAATGGGAACTTTAGTCACCTTATCGTCTGGTCTTTCTTTGGCAATTTTTAATATTTATGTAAGGCCAATTCGATCTATTGATACGTCTACGACTTTAGCATTATTGGACACTATATTGGATAAACTATCCCCGGATACAAGAATTATAGTGGCGGGAGATTTTAACACCGGCTTTGAACCCTGCTCCTTCTTATCTGAGACTACTGTGGAGGAAGATGAGCAATGGGGAATTCCTACATTGCAGGTGCCCCTGAGGAAAAATTTCACATCATGTGCTTTACAGATAGTTTCATTGGTCATTGGTAGAGGTCTTAGAGCCCTAAATGGTCATACTACCTCTGATCCCCTGTGTGCACCAACATTTAAGAGAGGTATGTGTGCCAGTATAATTGATTATGTATTGATTGATGTGAGATTGTGGCCCCTATTAGCTGATATGAAAGTCAACGTTAGGTATGATAGTGATCATAACTCTCTTGAAGTGGTACTTGCGGGAGAGCTTTTGGTTTCTGGGTGTGCTGCTATTTTTACAAACGTTCCTGTAGCATTGGCTACCAATAATCGACGTGCTGTTAGATGGCCGGAAGTTATGGCTAACCCGGATGTTTATTCAAAAGTTTATAAACAGTTTATTACCTCTTTTGACCCTTACGAGGGATAGATTCAGCAGGAATACCTATTTTATCAGTCCATATGCAGTTGTTTGATGGTGTTCAAAAGATATTCTATAGAGAGGTGACTACTACGAAGTCGGTACACTTTAAGTATCACGATTGGTTTAATCCTGCTTGTAAAGTAGCGAAGAATTTATTAAAAATAGCTATTGATGAGGGTGACAGAGGTAAAATTCGTACCGCTAGAAGTTTTTATAAAACACAGCTTAGGAAGGCTAGAAGAGATTGGGAAGATAAGTTTTGGCAGGATCTACTTGCAGCCACAAAAACCAAGGACAGTAGATCGTTTTGGAAATTGGTCGCCCAGAGACACTCCGAAGGAGTAAAATACCCAAGTTTTAATATACCACCTGACAACTGGGTAGCTCATTTTTCATCATTGTATTCGTTAAGGAAGCTGGATGATATTGACAGTGGTACTAATATAGTGGAGGACGCTATCTCGCCATGCATAGTGCAAGAACATTATAGTAACCCTGTCAAATTCAGTCTTGAAGAGACAATCTGTGCAATTCAGTCTCTTAAAATGGCCAAAGCGCCGGGACCTGACAAAATCCCGGGTGATCTTTTTAAGTCAGAGCCGTTAATCTGGTCAAGCTATTTTAATCTTCTATCGAATGCTATCTCCGCCGGGGGAGCTATCCCTGATTCATGGAGGGGGGCTGAGATAATAACTATTTTTAAAAAGGGTGATGCTAATAACCCAGCTAATTATAGGCCAATTAGTTTGTTAGATAACGCACAAAAAGTTTTTAGTCGCCAAATCCTGAACAAATTAATTGAATGGATGGAAGATAAAGAAATACTTTCCCCCTTCCAAGCAGGTTTTAGAAGTAAAATTAGTACTGTTGATCAGATTTTTAGATTTACATTATTGTACTGGAAGACTGTGCTTTTATGTAAGGGTGTGCTGTATGTGGCTTTTATTGATCTTAGAGCTGCCTTTGATCTTATTCCTCGATCGAATTTGTGGCAGGTTCTTATTAATATGGGTGCTCCCAGCAATCTTGTACATTTATTGAGTAAATTACACGAAAACAACTATGCTCAAGTACGCTGGGGACCAAATGGAGAACTAACCGATTGTATTCCTATTGAGCGGGGGGTTAGGCAAGGCTGTGTCCTTGCCCCCACTTTATTTTCCCTTTATTTAAATGATGTGGTTAATGTCTTGGAAAACTGTGTAAATGATTCTCCTATGTTAAACGGCAGGAAGATACCAATATTGCTTTTTGCGGATGACTCCCTACTTATTTCAAAGTCCCCTATGGGTCTCCAGAACCTGGTTAATACATTTTTAGGGTTCTGTAATAAGAGGGGACTTGAGCTTAATGTTAATAAAACAAAATTTATGATTCTAGGCAAGGGGGTCAAGAAAGGTAATCCGACTATTCGGGTTGGAAAAGACGTCCTTGAGAGGGTTGAAAACTTTGATTATTTGGGAGTACGATTTATGGATAATTTTAAGTGGTTAGATCAGATCATGAAAAGTAAATTTCTTATTGAGCACAGGTCAAATGCCATTCTGAGAACACAAAAGAGAACGGTATCTCACGTGGTAGCCCCGGTTATGGAGATTTACCGCGCAAAGGCGCAAGGGACTGCTGTTTATGGAGCTGAAGTGTGGGGCTATGTTGATGCTAAGCCTCTTGCACTGGTAGAAAACAGTTTTGTTAGGAAAATGCTATGTCTACCCCAGAGCACACCTCTTATTCCATTGTATTTAGATCTAGGATTAAAAAGAATATCAGACTTGGTGGCTTTGAAAGTCTTGATCTACTGGGTTCGTCTTTAGTGTACACCGGAGCTAGTTGATTACAGAGAATCCCTGACCGATGTTTTAAATATACCAGGTGCTCGATCGCTCCCATGGTTTAAACACGTGTTTTCGTGGGTGAGTAGATTAGGTCTCCGTAGATTTTGGGATGACCCTACTAAACTTAAGAAAGTCGATCAGCATCTTCTTAAAACTACTTATTGGAATTTTAACAATGAATGTGTACTAAGGAAAAATTATGTAGGATCTCTGACCAACAGTTTTTTTTATTTTAAATCTACTCCATTATTGGAAGATTATATGGATTTTATACCTTTTGCTTTCCCTAAAAGCCTTTTTATACGGTTTCGCTTGGGGACCTTGCCTATAAGATCATTCACACATAAATGGAATCCTGCACAGTCAGAATTGACTTGCCCAATGTGTAATCAATGTGATGAAAATGAATCACATTTGCTATTTTTTTGTCCAGAGTATATGTCCCCTCGTAGGAAGTGGATTATTCCGATTTGCCGGGAAATGGGACTTGTACATTACCAAATTGCATTACGGATTTTAAAAACTAATCTCTCCCCTAGAATAGTTGTAGCTGTTAGCAAATTTTTAGAAGCTATCTGGTATAAGCGCAATGCAATTTTAAAGATTAGATTAGTGTAAGGATTAAGGATGTATTTTATTGCTTACTTTTATTGATGAATTGTTTTATTCTGTATTGTTCTGTTATGTGTAACTTTTAGGTATTGTCTGTTGTTGGACCATATGTATAGTGCTAATGAAATTATTGTCTTTTAACAACTATGATATTATTGCTGCTGTTATTGTACCCAACTATGAAGCACTATGCACTTTATTTATGGACCTATTGCTGCTATTATATTTTTTACAATTGAAACCTAATTTGAGGCACTATGCACTTTAAATATGGACATACTGATGTTATTATTGTTGTTAATGTACATATATTTGTTGTGTCATTGGTCATTTGATGTATAGGATGCTGGTTGATATTATTGCTGCTGTTATTGTACCAAACTATGAAGCACTAAGCACTTTAACTATGGACCTATCGCTGTTATTATTTTATTTACAATTGTAACGTAATTTGAGGCACTATGCACTTTAAATATGGACAGACTGCTGCTATTATTGTTGTTATTGTAAATATATTTGTTGTGTCATTTGGCCATTTGATGTATAGGATGTTGGTTGATACTTTGATGGTTGCAATAACCGAATAAAGTTATATACTACTACTACTACTGTGTGTAACTTGCAAGTTGTTCCCTGGTTCATTCTTGCGAAGGGAGACGAGTGGCCATTTTTCCCTACTGAGGCTTACCCAACCTAAAGGCAGCATTTTCAGTAGACGCACTCTAGTGTTTGGAGCCCAGTGCATGTTCATCCTCAGTGCCCTACTTAAAGAATGCTGTGGCACGGACGCACCTAAGGCGTGCCACAGGCTGGCCCATCTGGGTCAGTCCACTTCCAATTCATGTCCAGCACCATTTATGCTGGTATTTAGCCACAGAACCGGGAGTTTAATCTCTCACAGAGGGAAAAAGCTTCTGATATTCAGGAACGAGGCATGTTGTCCGTGGCTGACTGGATGAAAAAGAGCTGCTCAAAGCTCAACTCGGAGAAATCTGAGATTTTAAACTTTTGTGGCAAAGTGTGCCTTTGGTCACACAGCTGGTGGCCATCAGAACTGGACGAGCCCCTAAATCCGATTTCCATTTCAAAACGCCGGGGTTTAAATTTGACACCAGTTTTTACTTTTTCCCCCAAATTCTAATAATGGTTGCCTCCACCTGCTTTGCCTTATTGAGGTCCCTGAAGAAAAGGCTCCATCTGGTCCTAGATCACACCAGGAGCGTGATTTTGCAATCGTTCGTGACCTTCATGTTGGACTACACCAGTGCCTTGTACCTAGGTCTCCCGGCGTACATGATACGCAAGTTGCAGTTAATCCAAAATGCCACTGCCAGACTGATTCTCAAAATTCCTCTCACAGAGTCTATATCTATCTGTGCAAGTAATGTTTACATCAGACATTACTGGAGCATCAGCTCTCTGTGTGTCATTCACCTAAATAAACTTCACTCTCAAAGAATAATCCTTCTAATGAATTTTATTTAATAACTTTATACATGCATATACTGTAAAAACCTCATCATGGCATACTTGTGCAACTTATTAAGGCACATTGTGAGGCCCTGAACTCAGCATCTGTCGGACCATTTGGTCTAACTTCCTTATTGCTCTTTCCCTAGGAGTTCCTTGTCTCTGTTTCTCCAAAGTCCTTTCTTCCCATTGACTGACCTTTTGGTAAGTGTTTTATGAAGGTACTGTGCACAGAATAGAGAACACATAACTTGTTTTCCATGTACGATTGGTGTCTTGGCCCAGAACTACATCTCATAATGCCTCACTGAATTCTGTGGTGCTGTATAATGCCTCATAATACTTTACAATTCATCATAGTGCTTTACAGTGCTGTACTGCACCTCACAGTACTACAAAAAGAAGTGCTTCAAGGTGCCTCTACAGTGCTCCGCAGTGCGTCCAGATGTTGTTAGACACTACCAAACACATCAATGTTGTTCAACCTGGAGGACACAGGCTTAACCCAAAAAAGATTAACAGTTCTACATAGGTAAGATGCAAACCCTTAAGAAAGCCTGGTTGAATTAAAGAATAGAAAGGAAAGGGACAATCTCCAAGTGCTGTGCCTCTGTGAGCACAGCAAGTAGGATGCTAACACCTGCGAGATATGTGTGGAAAGCTGAATTACCCGCGCTTTATAACTACCGCTGGATTAATTATTGATTACCGAGACTGCCTCGCTTTTAACTGAGATTTAAAGTACAAAGACCACACAGAGCTCCCGCAAATACAAGTAAAGATGCTAAATATATGCATGGTCTCATCTTGAAACCACTAAGATACCAAAACATAGCTACATTCCTGAATACAACGATAAAAACTCCTAAACTCTTTTGGCCGGGGCACAGAATTAATATCGTCTAGGATTGTGCAAAAGGCGAAGTTGCAAAAATAACCCCCGCAGTTGGTAGAAAAGCTCACTGAAAACAATATAAAAAATTCCTTGACTGGTCCTTCTTGACCAAACAGATCCTATCATGGTATACGTCTCTTTTATGCAGACTAAGTAGATGTTGATCAATTCCTTTCAAATCAGGAAGAAGATACTATAGACTCAGGAACACCACTAAATTGATGCACTGTAGAGCGTTCAAATGCAACTTCTGTTACAGACGCTTGTCTGCGCTCATCGAATATTACAAGTTGTAGCTTTTTTTGGCCTGAACAATAAGCCACGTCACCTGAGTTTCCCTTTGTACTAGCCTATATTTCTCAAATTCTAATTCATGTCTTTAATGAGTCTGTTACCTGCTGCATATTGGTACTTAGAATACACTAGCTTAGCCATACTCCTAGAAGCCTAAATACGAAATGTTCATGTTTATATATGCACTGTTGGAAAATGACCCTCACTGAAGGGTCACTCCAAACTTTCTGCCTTCCTCCTCCTCTTTTTCTGACCTCCTCGTTTTTGTTGGCCTTAGGCCTCTGAGCACTTTACCTCTGCCAACCAGTGCTGAAGTGCACATGCTTCTCCCCTAAACCAGGATTTGATTGACTTATCCACAATTGGCATATTTAATTTACCTATAAGTCCCTAGTAGAGTGCACTACATGTGCCCAGGGCCTGTAAATTAAATGCTACAAGTGGTAATGCAGCACTGATTGTGCCACCCACACAAGCAGCACTTTGACATGTCTCAGGCATGTCTCAGGCCTACCACTGCAGAACCTTTGTGTGCAATTTACACTGCCATGTTGACTTGGCATTTAAAACCCCTCACCAAGCCTTAAACTCCCCTTTTATTACATATAAATCAACCCTAAGGTAGTCCATAGGTAGCCCACAGGGCAGGGTGTTGTGTAATCAAAAGGTAGGAGATGTACTTTTTAAGTTTTGCATGTCCTGGTAAGAAAAAACACCCACATTCGTTTTTCACTATGGTGATGTCTACCCCTCTCATAGGTTAATGTTGTGAATTCCTCATTACACTTTTAAGCTGTAATTCCTGATTAAGAAGGAGTAGATCTGTCATGTTTCATATCACTGTAATGGTAATGATAAATCCTCTTTACTGGTAAAGTCGAATTTGCCATTACCCTTTTAAAAATGCTAATTTCTGAAAGACGTCAATTTTCTGCTCATAGCCCTGTGTGCCTGCAGCCTGTCTCCAATACACATCTGGGGAGGGGGACAGCTGGACTTTGTGCATTCCTTCTAAACAACCACACACAAAGGGAGCTTAGGTGTGACTGATGGTCCATCTACATCTTAATGGGTCAGGGATGGGAGGGAGGAGCTGACACTTACACCTGAATAGGCTGTGTCCTTGTTAGAAAAACACCCACATTCATTTTTCACTATGGTGAAGTCTACCCCTCTCATAGGTTAACGTTGTAAATTCCTTACTACACTTTTAAGCTGTAATTCCTGATTGAGAAGGAGTAGATCTGTCATGTTTCATATCACTGGAATGGTAATGATAAATTCCCTTCACTGGTAAAGTCGAATTTATCATTACCCTTTTAAAAATGCCAGTTTCTGAAAGACGTCAATTTTCTGTTCTTAGCCCTGTGTGCCTGCAGCCTGTCTCCAATACACGTCTGGGGTGGGTGACAGCATTCCTTCTTAACAGCCACACACAAAGGGAGCTTAGGTGTGACTGATGGTCTATCCACATCTTAATGGATCAGGGGTGGGAGGGAGGAGCTGACACTTACACCTGAATAGGCTGTGTCCTGTCCCCACACAAAGGGCTGCATACCCCTTATAGTGAGTCTGGAGCCAGAGCTGGGAGAGAGGTCCTCTGTGTACTTCAAAGCCCCTCTTTGAAGTCACTCCCACTTCAAAGCACAACTGGATATAAGTACTGGGTCTCTGACCCTACTACTTCAGTACACTACTGGACCTTTGAAGAACTCTGCCAGGAGGAAGGACTGCTGTGCTGCTACACGGGCTGCCACTCTGCTGGACTGCTGCTGTTGAAAAGCTGTTTTTCTGCTGTGCTGCCCTTCTGCCTGCTACCATCTGCCCTGCTGAGGAGGGACTGGACCCATCTCACTTGAACCCTCAGTGATTCGAAGGGCATGCTGACTTGACCCCTGTTCGAAGTCTCAGGGACATCAAAGACTTAGTCTTGACCTGCCAACTGGTGCCAATCCAGTCCTGGGTCTTTAGAAGTGGGTATAAAGTGCTGCAAATGCTAGAATCCACACATCGATGATGTTGCGCCGATCAGAACCGGCGCCTCTCCCCCGACGACGCCACTGCATCGCCGCTGCTGCACGGACCATGGACATCGCATTGCCGACTGTGAGACTCACCGTCTTCAGTTTCAAACGCATCTATAACTTAGCACGGCTCGGCGCCAATGCATCACCATCAATCCCGCTGTTCGACGACGACGTATCGCCTTCTTGCTTCCCGCGTCTTGTCTCCAGTCCCGACGCATCTAAGACTTTGTGTGGCTTGGCTCTGATGGGAAACATCCATTACAACGCAGTCATTACAACACACTACCTTTACAATGCAACTGTTACAACGCAACTGCCTTTACATCGCATGCCATTACAACGCATGCCATTAAAACACATGCCACTACAATGCATGCCATTACAACGCATACCATTAGAACGCATGCCATTACAACGCATTATAAGGTAAGTAATGGAGATTTTTTAGTTTTAGGGTGGGTATGGGTTTTGGGGTACATGGGAATAGTAATTTTTACCCCTACACTATCCAACACTTTACCTATTGTTGCACTCACTGGCGTGGGAATAGTCATTTTTAGCCCTACACTATCCAGCACTTACCCTACTGTTGCACTCACTGGAGTGGGAATAGTAATTTTTACCCCTACACTATCCAACTGTTGCCCTAAAAGTATTATGTGTTGTAATGGTATGCATTGTAATGGTATGCGTTGTAATTGAATGCATTGTAATGGTAGTTTTAAAAAATGCATTGTAATGGCATGCGTTGTAAAATCATGCGATGTAAAGGTCGTTGCGATGTAAAAACTGCGTTGTAAAAGCATGCGTTGTAATTGTTTGCGTTGTAACGTCATATATTCGGCTCTGATGCATCACCTTCAATCCTGCGGTTTAACAATGACACATCGCCTCTTTGCTTCCTGCATCTCGGCTCCGTCGACGACGCATCTAAGGTACTTCTCAGCAGACCAAGGCTGGTCCCTGTTTCTGACCCATGCCCCATCGTGGTTAGCCTGAATGTTTGGAATTATCCCGGTCCAGCGTGACCAGATATCCCCGGTTGGTGCTTTAAGCTTTTAAGCAATACATTTTCATTTATTATTTAAAAATTCATAACTACGGTTATACTTATTGGATTCTTGTCATTTTGGTTTTGTTTAGTACATAGAAATATACTCTATTTTCCTAACTTGGTGTGGAATCTTTTTGTGGTGTTTGTACTGTGTTACTGTTGATAGTGTTGCACAAATACTTTGTACATTGCCTCTTCATTTAAACCTGCCTGCTCTGTAACAAGCTACCAGAGGGTGAGCACAAGTTCATTTATGGTGTGTATCTGACTTACCCTGACTAGGATTGTGGTTCCTGCTTGGATAGGGGGCATACCTCTGCCAACCAGAAACCCCATTTCTAACATGCACTGACTTCAGAAGGCCACAGATTGAAACTGACTAAGGTCAGCCAAGTCACATTCTTCCCACAGAAGTATGCTCTGTGTATGGTATTTCATGTTTGGTATATCTCAGTGCCATTCATTTTAAGTTATAAATTCTAAAGAGATGGGTACAGGATACCCTATATTTCCTCTCTACCACATCTTTCTCCCACACCAGAACAGATTTCGGGAATGCACTTGACAATCTTCATGCAGGAGGTAAATCTTTTACTCTCCAAGTTCGCTGACTCATGGTGGTAGTCACTCGACTTTCTCATCTTGAGGAAGGACAGGGGTCTCAGACTTATCATGAATTCCTTCCAAATGCAAAATGCTCACAGTTCCTCAGTTTTTATTCGACCTAGACCTAGGAAACATTATGGTGTCCCTGGACTTGAAGAATGCATATTTCCATGTACTTGTCTTGCAGTCTCACAGCCACTACCTGAGGTTCAAGGTGGGCCAGGAACACTTTTAATTTGATGTGCTCCCCTTTGGCCTTACCTCAGCCCCCGTGGTTGTTCACAGTAGTGATGTCAGTGGTTGCAGCTCATCTCTGGAAGCCAGGAGTCCAGTTATTTCCATATCTCAACCAGTGGCTGCTAAAGACAGGTTTGACTATGACACAGTTGGTCGTGGACCACCTCAGGACAACAGCCAACATCTTGATGGGCTCTTTTTGGGCTTTACCATCAATGAGCCAAATTCACACCTGAGCCCCATTCTCTTCTATTCATTGTGCCAACTCTGGGCACAGTGACATTCAAGGTTTTCCCTCCACTGCAGTGAGTCCAGGACATTCAGGGTATGATCCCGATATTTCAGAATCAGTCCTAGGTCTCAGCGACATTGACTTTGAGGCTTATTGGATTCCTAGCCTCATGCATGTTCCTTGTTCACGTTGCCAGGAGACACTTGTGAGCCCTGCAATGGAACCTCAAATCCCAGTGGGCACAGTCTTGGGGCTGCCTCTCTGACTCCATTCGGGTCTTAAGGGAGGTGGTTCAGGATCTGCAGTGTTGGCTGTCAGGTGCCAATCTGATCTGCAGCTGGGAGCTCTTCTTTTCCCACCCAGAGCTTACAGTTTTGACAGACATGTCACTGGTGGGTTGGGGGGTCTCCTAGAAAAGGAGGATATCAGAGACATCTCGTAGCTTTTCCACATTAAACGGCTTAAGCTTCATGCACCCTGTTTTGCCCTTAAAGCCTTCTTGTCATCCATCAAAGGGAAGCTTGTGCAAGTTTTCACAGACATCACTACCGCCATGTTGTACTGCAACATGCAAGATGGAATAGGGTCTGGGTCCTGTGCCAGCTGGCTCTGCACCTCTGGAGGTGGATGGAATTACAGAATATCTTCCAGGTTATCAACCACCTGGCAGGATTCCTTAATCACAGAGCAGATGAACTGAGCATGAGTTGTTTATCAGATCACAAGTGGCATCTCCATCACCAAGTAGTGCATGGTTCCTTTAAACTCAGTAGGGAGCTAGCTAAATCTATATGCCGAGATAGAGAACGCACAGTGTCAGCACTTTTGCATTCCAGCTAGATTGGTGCGAGGACTCCTGAATGCCTTTTTACTGATACCTTTCCTGTCCTGGGTTCTGAAGATAACCAAGAAGGAGCGGGCCCAAGTTTTCTTGCTTGCCCTGGACTGTGCCAGAAGAATGCTGTTTTGAGACCTTCTAAGCGTGAATCTAAATAAAACGAATGGTCTGAGGTACTCACACTGATGGCCCCAAGCCGGTCTGACCTTCAATATAAGGTTTCCGCTGGCTGAACCTGTGGGGACACGACCCACAGAAACTTGACAGTCTACCCAACTCTAAATAGAGTGGCAAACCATCATTTTGGTAGACAGGATACTCCACCTTGCTTGTGGCTAAGTACCCTGTCCGTCAGACTCTAAATGAGGGCCTTAGTGTTAATTAACCTCTTTAAGTGATGTTGCAAAGATAATTTGATGCTTTAGCCAACTACTCGAGAACAAAATTATGATAATTGGCGCTCAGTTTTTAGTAGCTCCTCACCAATGGTTGTTTAATTATATTTGCATGTAAATATTTAAGTATTACTCTTTCTCAGGAGTGATGGTGGATAATATCTTTCCCAGTTAAATCATACAAAAAAACAATAAGCTCACACCAACTCTGTTGGAAAGTGCTTATTGCAATTTTTTTTAAAGCTTTAGGCAAGAGTGACATTGAGCAACATTTTTCTTATGTTGCTGGCAGCCAATAAGAGTGCTTGCACCCGCAGGAGTCTGACTCACATGAGAGCAAGATGGCCCATGGGAAAAAAAGCTTTCTGGGCCAATCAGAGCACTCTACTTTTTAAAACTGAGTTCAAAGGACTCTCATGAGAGTCTCTCGAACCTAGCCATCCAGGTATACAAATATTTTTTACCCTTAAATTCTCAAAAACTTCTGAACGGATGTACACCATATCACAAAAAGCACAATCTGTGGACCAAGATCTAGCTTCCTGCCAAATTTGGTGTAATTCTGTTCAACAGTTTTGCTGTAACCCTGCCTAAAGAAGTTTATGGAAAATGCATGGGGATTTTGCGTTTTGGTACCCCCTTAATTCTCGGTCCCCGCTTGACGGATCACCCCGGACCTTTCCATGCACAAACTAATCAAAAAGTTGCGCCTTTTTGGAACGTTTTGTTGAGATTTGTCAAACGGGGCCAAAGTTTTTACACAAAAAAAAGGCTTTTCCTATGGAACAACTGACCTAACTATAACTGCCCAGTGGCAATCACCACTGGGTAATAGATATAGTATATATATACTACCTA
The DNA here is from genome assembly GCA_963921515.1 of Calotriton arnoldi. Taxonomy (NCBI): domain Eukaryota; kingdom Metazoa; phylum Chordata; class Amphibia; order Caudata; family Salamandridae; genus Calotriton; species Calotriton arnoldi. The sequence goes on along the minus strand of CAWUFW010000169.1, from coordinate 4,733,735 downwards.
CTGGCAGGGGCTAGTAGGTAGTTATAGTTAGGCTGTTTTTCATTTGCCTATATCTTTAGCACTGATTGATGAATCTTCACAAAATTTTCAAAACTAATTTGCCTGTTAAATCAGCTGCTGTCTTCAAGGTTTTGGGGTGATCGCTCAAGCGGGGGCCGAGAAAAGGGGGTCCCAAAACGCGTTTTCCCTATGTCAATTCCCATTGGAACATTCCACAGCAATAACGCGACAACTGCTAAACTGAATTACACCAAATTTGTCAGAAAGCTAGCATTTGTCCTAAAAAGTACACTTTTTGTGATTTGGTGTAAATATGTTCAGTAATTTTTGAGCTATTAATCAAAAAGGAAATTTGTATATATAGGGTCGCAGATCAGGGAAAGGAAGGCCCTGATTGGCTGGCCACAGCTTGAAAGAAAATTTGCAGCTGTCATTTTGTTTATCGCATTGGCCGGGTGTGGTTGGAAATACATTGGTAAACACATATAAGGGGTTAGGATACAGGTATCCTGACCCCAGAGGACACATTGAGGGGTCCCTGAGGGACTGCTTATAACCCCAAAATTGTGTTGTTTTTTTTAACCAAAACTAATAATCCATGGATCCTCCGCAGATTTGGGCTCCAGTAGAAAAAACCATAGAAATTCACTGATAAAATCAAAGGTTACAGGGTCTTTAAAGTTAAGCTGACGTTTTACGTTTTACCCATACAAAACAATAGAAATTCAGCAGTTATAGTTTTACTTATAGTTAGACTTAACTGAAGAAACTATAACTCATGCCATTAAGTAACTTAAGGCAATGGGTTATAGTCTCTTAACACAAGTATAACTATATATAACTATAAATATAATTATAACTGCTCAATTGCTGTTGTTTTGTATGGTTAACACGTCTAACTATAATGACCATGTATATATATATATGTGTGTGTGTATGTAGATATATGTGTGTGTGTGTGTGTGTGTGTGTATATATATATATATATATATATATATATATAACAACAAATCCGCACCCTGGAAGCGACTTCTCTCCCAAATCACGGACACAGACCCAATTCGGTGCTCAGGTGTTTTATTCAACCGCCTCCATTACGCGTTTCGACTCCGTGGAGCCTTGATCACATGACATGGATGCACAGGTTGGTGCAATATTTAAAGTGAAATGCACAAGCCATTTGGACAACACGTGATCATAAACATAGAGAAAATACTATTACATATGTTTTGTAAACCACCAATTTGTCATACTGAATGTACATACTTCATGATATTTCAGCTATTTATGAATTAAAAAATAGCAGATAAATAATTTGTATCTCCATTGCTTTTAAAATGCAAGTAAAATACTAAAAGCAGAAAAACCAATTAATATTAGGTTCAATCCTATATTTAAGTATAATTTCATGTTTATTGAATCTCCTCACGTGTCCCTATTTCGGTCTGTGCAAAATTCTATAAAGTGCCTAAGTGAAAAGTGCAAAGTGTTGTAAACATAATAATAATACAATTTTTCTGTTTGTGTGTCTCCCTGTTGTCCGACTCGTTCAATAATTACTCTTTTCTATAAATGCCTCCATTTCTGAGATTAATCAAAATAGACTGTGCAAGCAGGCATTTATACATTATCTTATGTGCAGACTGTCTATGAAGTTACCCAAATCCTTTTTGATTCATAATCTTCAGATCAAAGATGTAGATACAGAATACATACATGTGTTATCGTCCTAAGCGTGTTTCTTTGAGTACATACTTGTGTAGCAACAAGCCTGCTCATATGTATAAATATATAAATATATAAATATACGCATATAAATACATAAATACATAAACATATAAATACATATAACAAATCTCTTATAAAAAATCTTTCTTTAAAAAAAATCTTTCTTTAAAAAAATATTTTTTCTAAAATCTCCTTCAAAAAAATCTTTTTCAAAACAAACATGATTGTTAGACAATTTTAGAAAAATAGTTATAAATATCACATAAACTGTCAAAATGTTAAACATTCCTAAAATATAATCGCTCACTTATGTAACTCTTATAGGCTTGTGCACTACTGTATTGTATTGATAGACCCTTATCCTTCCACCTAAAGTAATGTGATTACAAATTTCAGATGACTAACAGTTATCTCAATTTAAGCACGTATGCAGATCCTCTGTGGCGTTCAGCCCTGATGGGACTTTAGAGTCCAGCTGCAGAATGTACCTCGTCTCTAATTTTCTCAGCTTGGTGATTCTATCACCCCCCCGTCTGCTGGGAGGCACTGTATCTATAACCTAATATTTGAAGTCTGCATTGTTAGAATTGTGCTTTTCTTTAAAATGGCGCGCCACTGGGTAGGTGTTGTCTTGATTAGTTATTGCGCGCAAATGTTGAAGAACCCTTTTATGTACTTGTAGAACCGTGCTGCCTATATATTGTAAGCCACATGGGCACTGCAACACATATACTGCAAATTCAGTTTTGCATGTAAGGAGTTTGCTAATTTTAAACTCTCTATCACTAAAGGGGTCTTGTAGGTACTCTTATTGATGCCGTGTGTGCAAGCCTTACATGTTTTGCATCTGTAAAAACCTTTCCTCATCTGCAACCAATTTCCTCTTTCGATTACCTCTGGGCTGGTTCTGACAATCTTATCTCTTGTTGACGGTGCCCTACTGTATGTAATTGACACTCTTTGAGGTAGCAGGGACCCTATGATAGGATCGCAAAGTACCATGGCCCAATTCTTTTGTATGATTTTTTGTATTTCTCTGTGTTGATTACTATACCTCATAATCATACGAAATGAATTGTTTATTGGTACTTTGGTATCACCCTGTTTTACTTTTAAGATCTCACTTCTGCTATGCTCAATAGATTTACTGATTGCTCTATCGATAGTTTTCTCCTGATATCCTCTTTCCAGGAATCTCCTTTTGCCCTCATTCTGCGCCTCCGCTAAATCACTATCACTACTACAGATGCGTCTCAATTGGAGCATCTCTCCATATGGTATGTTGTTAATAATGTGTTTGGGGTGCATGCTGCTCACATGAAGGGTTGAATTACCAGCTATTTTCTTCCTAAAGAGCCTGGTCTCAATCTTGTGATTTTTTATATATACTTGAGTATCAAGGAATTCAATAGAACTGGAGCTAATAGTGGCAGTAAAGTTAAGCTGACGTTTTACGTTTTACCCATACAAAACAATAGAAATTCAGCAGTTATAGTTTTACTTATAGTTAGACTTAACTGAAGAAACTATAACTCATGCCATTAAGTAACTTAAGGCAATGGGTTATAGTCTCTTAACACAAGTATAACTATATATAAATATAATTATAACTGCTCAATTGCTGTTGTTTTGTATGGTTAACACGTCAGCCTAACTATAATGACCATGTATATATATATATATATATATATATATGTGTGTGTATGTAGATATATGTGTGTGTGTGTGTATATATATATATATATATATATATATATATATATATATATATATATATATATATATATATACACACATATATATGTGTGTGTGTGTATATATATTACCTACTGGCAGTAGGCAGTTATAGTTAGGACCAAAGTTTCCATAGGAAAAGTGTTTTTTGTTTTGCCAATAACTTTGGTGCCGTTTGAAGAATCTTCGCGAAATTTTCACGAAACTTCCCCTTTTTGGTTCAGCTGCTGTGTTTAAAGTTTCGGGGTGATTTGTCAAGCGGGAGCCGAGAAAAAAGGGGGGTTCAAAAATGAATTTTCCCTATGTTATGTCGATGGGGATTTTCCATTTTTTTAACACGACTACAGCCCGAACCGCTAAACGGAATTACACCAAATTTGGCAGAAAGCTAGATGTTGGTCCAGAAAGTGTGATTTTTGTGATTTAGTGTAAATCTGTTCAGTAGTTTCAGGGATATTTAACTTTAAAAATAGAGATATCTGGGAGCCCAACAGCCTACTGAAACCTTACTGGAATTTGATTGGCTGTCAACACTTCATTCAGGATGTGTTGGCAGCCTTCTTGGGACCTATATACATGATATCACTCTATTGAAATGCATTGTAGTGAATGGCAGGTTTTGAGGGTCACAAAAATGAGAAAGTATAAAGGGTGATAACAGATTTTAGTTACAATCTAAATCATTTGTTGATGGTACCGTACTAATTTTTGGATTTGTTGTGTGTTCTAAGGTGATTTTCCCCCGTGGAAAAGCCTTCTGCTGGGATTTCAAGAATCATGTTTGTGAGAAAATTGTTTTCTCATGATTTCCCCATAGAGGTTATGGAAGGTGCTCTAGAAACTAAAATGAGAGCATATTTTCTGTAAATTCACACTATCTTTCTCAGCCATATGAAAATGAAGTCTGACAGTTGATTCCCTTGTGTTCTACTGCTGCCTCCCAGAGTTTTCTAAAGGGTTACTAGAGCGCTAACGGTGTTACTTATGACAAAAGTGTGGCACAACTGAAGCCATCTTGATTGAATCTAAAACGTTAAACATTTAATTTAGAAAGGAACTAAATGAGGGGGTTCCGTTTGTCATAGAAAATATAGTTAGTGCTGTAGAAAGAAAAATTAGGACACATTTTAAGTGAGTTCTCAAATATCTTCCTCTTCTATTTCATTAAAACATTCTGACGTGCAGACTGAAACATGCACTTTCAACACATGCACACATGCAGACTGAAACATGCACTTTCAACACCAGCAGCAGACTGCCAGTTAACTCCCTGGTGTTCAGCAGTTTTACTGCAGCGTTCTAATGAGCAACTAGAGTGCTAACATTCTGAATTCATGCCAAACGTGTGGCACATATGAGCACCATCTTGCTGGAATCAAAGTAGAAAACTGCAAGCATTTTCTACTGAGGATACTGTAGTAAATGATGAATTTAGGGAGCTTCATAACAAATAAGTCTCCAAAGATGGCCACTGGAGAAAAAAGAGTCCAAATATAGCACAAATATCCCCCAAATATAGCCCAAATGTAGCCCAATGGCAGAAGTGTGCAAAATACTTAATTATTTTGTTTTTTTCCAGTTTTATATTGTGCAGACTTGAATCAAAGGTATAGGAGTGCTTTACATGAGCATTAGTTACATTACACAAGGACACATTCATTTTGGTTTTAGGCATAGGGAGATTAAGTAATTTGCCCAGAATCACACGATGTCGAGCTGATGCCAAAACTCGAACCTGGTTACTCAGTTGCAAAGACTGCAGCTCTGGCTGTGACGCCACATCCTCTCCCTTAAGTGTAAAATATAATCAAGTGATCAAATGGATAAAAAAAACATAAAGATAGCAAATTATTTAAAAGTACTTTTTCGCAAAAACTTTGGCCGTCCGGCTGCAACCCTATCTTACAAAGTTAGTTCACCCAGAGCAATCCGGGTTTATGCCCGGTAGGAACACGGCACTAAACCTGAGACGCCTCCACAGCGTACTGGCATGCAAACCTACCATTAGAGAGGATGCTGTCATTCTCTCTTTAGACGCACGTATGGCCTTTGACATGGTCGAATGGCCTTTCCTTTTTGCCATCCTGAAGCATATGGGCTTCGGCCCCAGCTTCTGTGCTTGGGTGCTGCTACTGTACACAAGGCCTCTGGCGCAGGTAGTAGTCAACGGTCGAATATCGGCTGCTTTCCCCTTGGGGCGAGGAACACGACAGGGCTGCCCCCTGGCCCCACTCCTGTTTGCCCTGGTGTTGGAGCCGCTGGCAGCCTGGATAAGGAGGGATCCGGTCATTCGTGGACTCCGTTGGACAGAGGGATGGGAAGATCGCATCTCCCTATATGCAGACGATGTTTTGCTATATTTAGCATCCCCCAGACGCTCGCTTATTAGGCTCCTAGACATCTATGAAGCTTATGGTAGATTCTCTGGATACACGATCAATTGGACCAAATCGGTTCTGTATGTCCTGAGTGGCTCGCCACCCAAACTCCCTAAGGGGTGTACGGTGCAGGTGGTGGATGACAGTTTCAAGTACCTGGGCCCCCATATTACACCACTCCCTGAGGAATTTATGGAAAAAAATCTATCGGTACCCCCGAAGAGGCTCCGTTGCGACGCCAAACATTGGCAATCCCTACCATTGTCACTGCTGGGTAGAGCTGCACTCTTCAAGATGATGGCACTCCTGAGATTTCTTTACCCCTTACAAAATACCCCATTTTTAGTCCCCTCTCCTATTTTAAGGCAATAGAAGCAGAAGTATGCAACCTTCTGTGGGACGGTAAGCCAGCCCGCATAGCCATGTGTAAACTGATTAAAGGATGGTACGATGGTGGAATTGCCCTTCCCAATATACAAACATACTACTGTGCTTCTCAGTTGATCTTGCTTAACCAGTGGCTCCCTGCCCCGCAAACGGAACCGGCATTTCTAATGGATAGATTTAACCTGGGAGAGGGGGGAATCATGAGAGCGTTATATATCAAACCCCGAAAGACACCCTTAATGGGACCCACCGCGCATACAGTTCACATATGGCATATAGTGCGTAAAAAGTTGGGATGGGACGGAACCATAACACAACTGACTCCGCTTTGGGAGACCCAACAGCTGGGTAGACTCAGCAGTAGTAAGGGATTCCACCAATGGGATTTAATAGGGATATCAAAAGTCGGTGATCTTTGGTGTAAGGGAGAGGTCATCTCCTTTGCTCAACTCCAGGAACAATACGACATGACGCCCACAGAAAGGTTCCGCTACACCCAAATTAGGCACGCACTCACGGCAGTCATTCCAACAGGCACTACTCTCCCGGAGGCCTCACCATTGGAGGATAGGCTCCTTACCGAATATATAGATAGGAAGGCCATTTCGCTCACCTACCGTAAGATTATTAATAACCAACAAGACCCAACAAAACCTCTTCGAGAGAAATGGCAGGCAGATTTGGGAGAACTGGACGACACCGACTGGCAGGAGGCCCTAGCCTCTCCACGAGAAGTGGCAATACCGTCCAAATTAAAACTAGTACAACTGAAAATACTCCATCGAATTTATTTCACGAGGGTAACCCTACAAAAAATGGGAAAAACCGATAGACCACTCTGCTTACGAAACTGCGGACCACTCGGCACTTTCTATCACACAATCTGGGAATGCCCGGAGATTGCGACATATTGGGGCACGATCATGCATGCACTTACACAAGTCAGCGGGGCCACCGTATCCCCATAACCCAAGAGGTGTCTCCTTAACATCTGGGACCCAACAGATCTAAACCACGCGGCCCAAGACTGGGCAACGCTGGGCATGATGTTAGCCAAACGTAACATCGCTAGACAATGGGGAACACATGCTGCCCCAAAATATAAGGGCTGGTGTAGTGACATGGATAGCGCCATGGTGGCGGAGAAGGCAGTATAAGTACACAGGAGGTGTCCCAAGAAGTGGAAACGGGTTTGGGGAAAATGGAATGATTTTAGAGGTAACATCTGTGACCCACCAACTGATGAGTCGGCAACGGACATTAGCGAATAAAGAAATGCGTAATGAAGCTATGAACGTACCTATGTCAATAATGTATTCCCTATATAACCCCGTCGGACGAGGCGGTTTGTGCTCTGTACCACGTATGTATCCTTGCTAATCTGTAACTGAACTGGTATATGTTAATCAACATTTAATAAAAAGAGCTAAAAAAAAAAAAAGTACTTTTTTGCTTTTTGAGAACTCCGAACATATGTCCTCATTTTAGTTGTTTAGAACACTACCCATAATTTCTATGGGAGTAAGACCCTCTCATGGAGGAGGGTGCAGAGGCAACAAGTTGACCATGCTGTGCAGGCGGGAGGGGCAGTGGCAGCACAATGGACCATAGAGGGCAGGGAAAAGGGGGGCAGGGGCAGCAAGCCAAACATGCAGTACAGGCAGAAGGATGAGACAGTGGCAGTACAACTATACATGCCAACAGACCCAATTCAGGCAGGAGACTCCTGATGTTTTTAAGTCCAAACAGCCTTTATTTTATTTGTCTCCTGCCTAAAATCTCCTCTTTTTCAATGTAAGTCAATAGGGAAAATCAATTCCCCATGTTTTTTTTCAAAATCTCCCTCTTACCAAGTTCAAAATGTTGGCAAGTTTGATACATTGGATCACGGAGGGCAGGAAGAAAGGGGTAGGGACACGGACTCGGATAAGAGAGGGCAGGAGGGAGAAGGGCAGGGGCACCAAACTGACCTTACAGGGCAGGCGTCAGGGGTTGCAGCAGCACAATACATCACACAGGGCAAGCGGGACGGCAGCGCTGTAAACGGTCCACAGAAAGGAAATAGGGAGGGAACAGGGCCATGCACATGGACAACAGAGAGCAGAGGGAAAGAGGCAAGAGCAGCAAGCTGACCATAGTGGACAGACACGATGGACAGTTGCAGCATAACGGACCATGAAGTGCAGGAGGCAGGGGGCAGGGAAACGACAGCGGACCAAAGAAGGCAGGAGGGAGGAGATAGTGGTCTGCACATGGAAAAAGAAGGGCAGGGGCAAGGGGGCAGGACAGGGCAGCAAGCTGACCATGGAGGGTAGGTGGGATAGGCACTGGAAGCACAATACACCATTGAGGGCACCAGTGAGACTATAATGGCATACACAGAGACAACGGAGGGAAGGTGGGAAGGGGTCAGGGGTAGCAAGCTGACTACACGGGGCAAGTGGGTGGGGCTGTTGAAGACCATGCATGGCAAGCGGGAGGGTTAGTGGCAGCACAACGGCCAAGGTGGGCAAGAGGGAGGGGGCATGGGCATGCACATAAGACCATGCATGACAGAAGGGTTGGGGCTGGACACAGACAAAAGAGGGCAGGGGGAGGGACTTCACAATAGACCATGCAGGGCAAACAGGAGGAGCAGTTGCAGCAAATTAGAGCATGGAGTGCAGAAGGGAGTGGCAGAAAAATGGACCATGGAGGACAGGTGGGAGGGGATAGGGGCATGAAACTTGGACAGGCAGGGTGGAGGTGGCAGGGACAGGGGCAGCCATCTGACCATGCTAGGTAGGTGGGAGGGGCAGTGGCAGCTCAACAAACACTCAGAGTAGATAGGAGGGTGGCAGGTCCATGGAATATGGTGGGCAGAAAGGAGGGAGCAGGGGCATACACACAGACATCGGAGGGCAGGGGAAGGAGAGTAGGGACAGCAAGATAAGCACAGAGGCTAAGCAGGAGACAGTAATGCTGCATAGAATTGGGGAACAGAGGGCAAGAGGAGTGGGCAGGGACATAGAACTAAATGGAAGGCAGTGGCAGCACATCAGATCATGCAGGGCAGGAGGAAGGGTCTGCTGCATGGACTTGGACAAGAGAGGGTAGGGAGGAGGTGGATGGGGTAGCAAGCTAACAGTTTAGGGCAGATAGGAAGGGCAGTGGCAAAACAACAGCCACACACAGCTGTCATGAGGGAGCAGGGTCATGGACAATGGATGGCAAGGAGGAGGGGGACAGGAGCAGCAAGCTTGGGCGGGGGCAGCACAGTGCCAGGCCAGGTCTTGCATTCAACACCACCCCTACTGTGCTTTGCAATGGGCTTCTTTCTTCACCTTAAAAAAAAACATAGAAATTCACAGAAAAAAACAAAGGTTGCAGGGACGTTATAGTTTGGAAATAACATTTTAAAAACCCTAGAAATTCACTGAAAAAAACCAAAGGTTACAGGGACATTATAGTTAGGCTCAGATTTCACTTGAACAAAACCAGTGAAATTCAGCAGTTATAGTTAGCTGAGCTAACTATAACTCGCGCCCCGCAAATCACTGCTTATGACCTCACATATTACATTACTCATGACATAGTCAGTGACATCACTGATGACATCTTAAATGACATCACTGATGACATCACTGATGACATCATCCACAGAATCACTGATGCGCCCACTCCACCCCATAGAACCTTTCATACACCCACTCCCACACAACCATTCACAAACCCATTCACAGACCCATACCAGTACTTACACACCCACTCACTGATTCATAGATCTACACATACACATACACTCACTCCCCCACACAGCCACTAATACACCCACTCAGCCACTAATACGGCTACTGACATATCCACTCATATACCCATACAGCCATTCACACACTGAGTTAGTCACCCATTCAACTACTCACACACCTAGTTACTCACACATAGTCAATCGCACAGCCACTTACCCTTACAGATACACACACCCACTCATTTACTCATACAGATATTAACACATACTCACTCACCTATATAGTCACTGACACAAGCACACACTCACCCATACAGCCACTCTCACATTCACTCACTCACCCATGCAGTCACTTATATATCCCATCACTTAACTATGCTGCCTTTCACATACCCAGTTACTCACCCATTTACCTCTCACACATTCACTTACTCACCCACACAGCCATACTCACATTCACTCATACAGCCACTCACACACGTACACACTAACCCATACAGCCACTGACTCATCCACTCACTCATCCATACAGGCAGTCACACACCCGCTCACCCACCCCCATACTTACTCAGACAACCATACAGGTACTCAGACTACAATCACTAACCAATACAGCCACTCACGTACCCACTCACACACCCATGCAGCTACTTAGACACCAACTGACTGACTGATACAGAAATTCACACAACCAGTGACTCACCAATGCATTCACTGAGACACCTAATCACTCACTTATACAGTCAATCACGCACCCACTGAATCATCCATACAGGCACTCATACACCCACTGATTCACCAATTCACCTTGGTATACATATTTAACACATAAACTTTTTTTAAAAACTCACAATCAGCGGATGATGTCTTCAGTGATGTCATTTGAGATGTCATCAGTGATGTCACTTACCATGTCATGAGTGATGTGATATATGAGGTCATAAGCAGTGCATTGCAGGGAGGGCGTGTTATAGTTAGCTCTGTTAACTATAACTGCTGAACTTCACAGGTTTGTATGAGTGAAATCTGAACCTAACTGTCCCTGTAACCTTTGATTTTTCAGTGAATTTGTATATATATATATATATATATATATATATATATATATATATATATTAATGCTCCAAGTTACCCTGTGTAGGCAAGGACACACTCGGGCAACAGCTGGCAAATAACCATTTATTGGGTAAAGACTGTAGACAGGCAGGATGATTCCTTTTTCCAGCTTGATATCGATTCTTTGCCTGACGCGTTTCAGCGCTCATGGCGCTTTCTTAAGAGGCTCGACCATCAAATCAAATCAACTGCTCGCTTAGACACACCTCATCTTTATAGTCAATTGCCCGCCCTCTGTTGGACTCGCGTAGATTTCTGGGCAATGTAGTGTGTGTCTGACAAAGCTCCAAATGGATGCAGCAATCACGCTGTGGATCAAAATTCAAAGCCCTACAATGGGCCTCATGATGCCTGTGCCGTCCTAGATCCCTTTTGTTGTCCCACAATCGTGGCTTGGTTGTATTCCCAAACCACGTGGCCCCCAATTACTGCGGGTGGTGCTGTCCTTTCACGGCAGGGTGCCGTGTGAAAATTAACGCTCCAAGTTACCCTGTGTAGGCAAGGACGCACTCGGGCAACAGATGGCAAATAACCATTTATTGGGTAAAGACTGTAGACAGGCAAGATGATTCCTTTTTCCAGCTTGATATCGATTCTTTGCCTGACGCGTTTCAGCGCTCATGTCGCTTTCTTCAGAGGCTCGACCATCAAATCAAATCTACTGCTCGCTTAGACACACCTCATCTTTATAGTCAATTGCCCGCCCTCTGTTGGACTCGCGTAGATTAAGCTCCAAATGGATGCAGCAATCTCGCTGTGGATCGAAATTCAAAGCCCTACAATGGGCCTCATGATGCCTGTGCCGTCCTAGATTTCTTTTGTTGTCCCACAATTGTGACTTGGTCGTATTCCCAAACCACGTGGCCCCCAATTATTGCGGGGTGGTGCTGTCTTTTCACGGCAGGGCGCTGTGTGAAAATTAACGCTCCGAGTTACCCTGTGTAGGCAAGGACGCACTCGGGCAACAGCTGGCAAATAACCATTTATTGGGTAAAGACTGTAGACAGGCAGGATAATTCCCTTTTCCAGCTTGATATTGATTCTTTGCCTGACGCGTTTCAGCGCTCTTGGCGCTTTCTTCCGGGCTCGACCATCAAATCAAATCAACTGCTCGCTTGGATACACCTCATCTTTATAGTCAATTGCCCGCCCTCTGTTGGACTCGCGTAGATTTCTGGGCATTGTAGTGTGTGTCTGACATTAAAGCTCCAAATGGATGCCGCAATCACGCTGTGGATCAAAATTCAAAGCCCTACAATGGGCCTCATGATGCCTGTGCCGTCCTAGATCCCTTTTGTTGTCCCACAATCGTGGCTTGGTCGTATTCCCAAACCACGTGGCCCCCAATTATTGCGGGGTGGTGTTGTCCTTTCACAGCAGGGCGCAGTGTGAAAATTAACGCTCCAAGTTACCCTGTGTAGGCAAGGACGCACTCGGGCAACAGCTGGCAAATAACCATTTATTGGGTAAAGACTGTAGACAGGCAGGGTGATTCCTTTTTCCAGCTTGATATCGATTCTTTGCCTGACGCGTTTCAGCGCTCATGGCACTTTTTTCAGAGGCTCGACCATCAAATCAAATCAACTGCTCGCTTAGACACACTTCATCTTTAAAGTCAATCGCCTGCCCTCTGTTGGACTCGCGTAGAATTCTGGGCATTGTAGTGTGTGTCTGACATTAAAGCTCCAAATGGATGCAGCAATCACGCGGTGGATCAAAATTCAAGGCCCTACAATGGGCCTCATGATGCCTGTGCCGTCCTAGATCCCTTTTGTTGTCCCACAATCGTGGCTTGGTTGTATTCCCAAACCACGTGGCCTCCAATTATTGCGGGGTGGTGCTGTCCTTTCACGGCAGGGTGCCGTGTGAAAATTAACTCTCCAAGTTACCCTGTGTAGGCAAGGACGCACTCTGGCAACAGCTGGCAAATAACCATTTATTTGGTAAAGACTGTAGACAAGCAGGATGATTCCTTTTTCCAGCTTGATATCGATTCTTTGCCTGACGCGTTTCAGCGCTCATGGCGCTTTCTTCAGAGGCTCGACCATCAAATCAAATCAACTGCTCACTTAGACACACCTCATCTTTATAGTCAATTGCCCGCCCTCTGTTGGACTCGCGTAGATTTCTGGGCATTGTAGTGTGTGTCTGACATTAAAGCTCCAAATGGATCCAGCTCACGGCCCGACGGACTCTTGCTCTTGGGGCTAGAACGTATGCGGGGACTCGAGGAAGCCCTGAGGACACTTACCTGACCGAACCCCTTCTATCGGACACATCACGTCGAGTCTCACACAGCACCAGTCCACTGTGACAAGTATTCTGGCATGGGTTCCCCGCGGAGCATCTTCCCAAGGTGAACTCTGGGAGTTGTAGTCAGCACCAGGCTACTACTGATGGGCGATCACGTGACCCGGGGTGAACAGTGCTTGCACCAATTGGAGTGCTATGGGACTAATTTAAACGTTGATGTGACAGCTTCCGGACAATAGCGGCATCTGATGAAGGCTATTTAAAGCCGAAATGCATTATGCCCAGCAAAAGGTCCATTAAAGTGCTTCCAGAGGAATTTCCCCGTGTGGCCTCTTCCTTCTTGGTTCAAGAGGGCTTTTTGGGATATATATATATGAACCATTAGTTTTGAAAATTTCGCGAAGATTAGTCAAACGGCGTCAAAGATATTGGCAAAAGAAAAAACGTTTTTTGAATAGAAACGAGGTCCTAACTATAACAACCAACTGGCGACTGCCAGTAGGTAATATATATATATATATATTACCTACTGGCAGTCGCCAGTTGGTTGTTATAGTTAGGACCTCGTTTCTATTCAAAAAACGTTTTTTCTTTTGCCAATATCTTTGACGCCGTTTGACTAATCTTCGCGAAATTTTCAAAACTAATGGTTCACTCAGGTCAGCTCCTGTCTTGAAAGTTTCGGGGTGATTCGTCAAGCGGGGTCCGAGAAATAAGGGAGTCCCAAAATGCATTTTCCCCATGTTAATTTCCATAGGAACTTTAGACAAGGCTACAGCCCGAACTGCTGAACGGAATTACACCAAATTTGGCAAAAGGTAGCTCTTGGTTCAGAAAGCAACCTTTTTTAAATGGTGTAAATCCGTTCAGTAGTTCCTGAGAAATTCAAAAAATAAAAATATCGATATCTGAGGGCCAAGGAGGATTCGCAAACACTCCAGAGCACGAGCGTCATTCTGATTGGATGCCAACACTCCAAACCAGGAAGTATTGGCAGCCATCTTGTGACTCGGTAACCGAGGCAAAAGAAAAAGGGTGGAAAAAGGATAAAAAACAACAAAAGGGGTCAGGGTAGAAACACCCTGACCCCCTAGGCCTGCTCAGAGGTCCCACAGGGACCCCCGGGGCCTCAAAAAGCGAACCCTCCCGAGCACGAGCTTCATTCTGATTGGCTGCCAACACTCCAAACCAGGAAGTGTTGGCAGCCATCTTGTGACCCGGTAACCGAGGCACAAGAAAAAGGGTGAAAAAAGGATAAAAAAACAACAAAAGGGGTCAGGGTAGAAACACCCTGACCCCCTGGACCTGCTCAGGGGGTCCCACAGGGACCCCCAGGGCCTCAAAAAGCATTAAAAAAAAAAAAAAGAAATTGGCCAAAATCGCGCTGGGTTCGCGAATCCGTCTGAAACTTTTTTTTAAAACGAAGCGCGGGCTTAGGATTTAGGAGGTGACGGGGGCGGGCAGGCATGCAAAAATAATCTGAATATATACACACTGCAGCCAATCGGGAGGAACCTTTGGCAGGAGATGAGATGATTCACCCCCACGAGGTCGGCTGCAGAGGCCCAATAATACACCAGTGACAGGATTCTGTATACCCCCGCCCCTGCGAAGGCGCACATGCGCGCCGATGTCGCGTGCACATAATGTACACACCATCAAGGCGCAGTCCAGTGTTTAGGTCCTTATCACCCTAAGACGTGTGCACACGGTGGACACACAGCGGTCCCAGCTGCCATCCATGTATAGCCTTAAGTCAGGTGCATCGGCCCTCTTAAGTCGTGAGCACGGAATGTCAGAGCAGCTATACATGTACGACCCGCTATAGAAGGGCACCACCAAGGCGTGTGCATACAATGTACACATAAGAGCCATGAAGGCACAGCTCACTGTATTCTTTCATCTGCACCCCGATACATGCACGTCATACTCACTGTTGCCATCGAAGTCAACGCCAACTGGCTGCAAATGCACACCTATGTGTGTCCTTGTGTATGATCCACTGTGTCAATACACAAATGCAATATGAAAGAAGACCACCACACGTCTTTCTCATTTTAGCAACCCAGAAGCTCAGCAGCTGAATGCAATGCTTAAAGGCTGCTCTTGGCACGGTTCATTCGTGTTTATATTTGATGTGCAGAGACGTGAAAGTCATAAAGCTCAGAGTACATGTGCATTGACTCAACTGCAAACACTCGCCTATTTGCGGAAATGGTTCGGATACTCAGTTGAAACAAATTTGAATTCCGCCGTCGAAGGCAGGTGTAAAATCGTATCGACAGCTAAGCCAGGCACATTCACACCCCCTCAAATCAATGCCAGAATCGAATTAAGAAGACAGGTCAGGCATGGAAACCGAACATACCACTGGCAGACACAGGCATGGGAACATGCAGTCTGTCCGTGACACACTCGAGAAGGCGGGAGTAATGCAGAGTAATGCAGCCTGGGGTTCTTCAGCCAAATTTCTGCACAGCCTCCCTGTCCCTCCAACCCCCCTACATGCAGCGGTGTACACCTCCAGGCACTTCGGTGCGCACCCCCAGAGTTTGTTCTTTCAGACGTGACATTGTATATGTGAGCAGTTTTTACTCCCTCCAGACACAGGTTTTTATCGGGGTGCAGTAGTGTTGGGGTGTGCAGCGCTTATCACAGCTCGCCTCGAAGTGATGCGTAGAGAGAATTAATGACATGGCACAGGGGAGCCGCACGGGTATGTTATACATTCGAGAGGGCTCAACAGATTAAGTTCTCATTTGTCCTTTGTCTCTTTTAGTTATCCTCCGGCCTTATGTCGTGCTGTGTAATTGTTATACACTTAGTGCCAATATAGACAACACACTCCCCATCATAAATACAGCAATCTCCTGATGAAATAAACAGACAAGACACCTTTTTCGTGGAGAAACTTGCTGCAGGTTTATTTGCATACCAAAATATGCCAACATGGTGGGTTAGCTTACGGGCGATCCAAGGGCAGGCAGCCCCTCCGCCGCCTGCCCACCTGATGAGCCAAATTGCACCGTGGCCCTAGCCAATCAGTGCTTACCAATTTTGGGGGAGGCTTTACCCCCTCCCATCTGTGGACCGCCAGTCCACCCATCTACTCACACCCCCTGAGGGGGCGGAGCGTTCCAGGCAACCCCCGGTTGCTCAGGTTTACAACTACCCGTAGGACTAGCGGGGCGCCGTCGTTCCTCCAGGGTCAACCGCGAGGGCTTCCTGGGGATATTTGGCATTTGCACCCTTGTTGTGCTCCTGAAGAGGGTACCCCTATGTACCTTTCAGCCTCTGGATCGCCCTGTAACTCCGCCTGCAACACAAAACAACAAGTTAACAGCCTCTCCCCCCCACCCTCTCTATACACAACGGGTAAGCGGTAGGGAGGGAAACAGCGTGAAGGAAAGGCACAAAGAGGATGCCAGGTGGGCGGGAGAGGTACTTATACCTCTCTCCCCGCCCACCTGTGCCCGGAAATGACGTGGGGCACGCAGACCCAGAGGGGGTCCCTCAGCACTAGGCTGTCACTGTGTGCCCTCATATGGCACTAAGGCAGCCGCCCTCTTATGGGGGTCCCCTGCATGGCCCACGGGCAGCCACATAGTGCCAATATCGGCAACACACTCCCCATTACAAATGCAGCAATCTCCCGATGAAATAAACAGACAAGACACCTTTTTCGTGGAGAAACTTGCTGCAGGTTTATTTGCATACCAAAATATGCCAACATGGTGGGTTAGCTTACGGGTGATCCAAGGGCAGGCAGCCCCTCCGCCGCCTGCCCACCTGATGAGCCAAATTGCACCGTGGCCCTAGCCAATCGGTGCTTACCAATTTTGGGGGAGGGTTTACCCCCTCCCACCTGTGGACCGTCAGTCCACCCATCTACTCACGCCCCCTGAGGGGGCGGAGAATTCCAGGCAGCCCCCGGTTGCTCAGGTTTACAACTGCCCGTAGGACTAGCGGGGCACCGTCGCTCCTCCAGGGTCCACCGTGAGGATTTCCTGGGGATATTTGGCATTTGCACCCTTGTTGTGCTCCTGAAGAGGGTACCCCTATGTACCTTTCAGCCTCTGGATCGCCCTGTAACTCCGCCACAGCTCTGGGTGTGGCCACCGTCTCAACCAGGGCCCCCCACCAAGGCCGGCATTCTTACCTACATCCTGCTGATTCCAGGGCCGCTCCCCGATCCAGCAAAAACAAGTCCATGCCCACTCTAGACAGGTGAACCCCCATCTTCTTCAAAACACCCTGTGGACTTGGCATGCAGCAAACCATGCCTGATAAAGCCAAACCCCCTCTGTTCAGTGAATTTACGCATGGCACTGCTAACTCTCTTGTGCGAGGTTTCCACGGCATCCCCTGACCATGCTCCCCGCCGCACTAAACGAGGGGTTATCTCAGACCACCATAACTCACATGCCCCCAATTGGTTGCTTAACTTACACATGGAGGACTTCATTTCTTGCAGCAGTTCCCTCCTCCCCAAGAGAGTCAGATCATTGCCTCCCAGATGTATGACCAGGATGTTGGGAGGAGAGACACCCCCCCTACTCTCTGCTGCAGCTTCTTCAGCAAGCTGTTCCAGCGCATGTCTAGGTATCCCAACCAAATTATCTCGGCGGCGAAAAAGCCATGCCTCCATTTCCTGCTTTCCGCCCACCGTGCCACTCTCAACACGCCCGAATTGCCAATCACCCAGATCTTCGATCCTAGCAAAATAAGGAAATGTAAGGTTGCCAAACACATTTATTGAATCATTGCAAACCAACCCATACACCACTCAACTTACACATGGAGGAAATCCTTCCTTACAGCAGTGCCCTCCTACCCAGGAAAGTCAAATCATTGCCTCCCAGTTGTATGACCAAAATGTTGGGAGGGGAAACATCTGCCCCTAGCCTGTGCCGCAGCTTCTACAGCAAGCTGTTCCAGTGCATGCCTGGGACCCCCAACAAAATTAACTCAGTGGTGGAAATACCCTTGCCTCCATTCCCGTGCCACTCTCAAGACGCACGAGAGGCCATTCACCCAGACCTTTGATCCTGGCAAAATAAGGAAATGCTAGGTTGCCATACACATTTATTGAAGCACTGTACACCATTCTATACCACTACTCAAGATTGCACATAATTTCACACAATAACACTGCACCCCACCAAACATCTGATGCATTACAGGGTTGCTTTCGGTATACTCAAAATTCACACTGTATATAATTCATTTAACCTGTCCTCCAGCCACTCCCCTGGGTGGCATACGGATGGAAGTACCGTTGAAACATTGGGATTCCCATCGTCCCACCTGCATGAGGCGCTCCGCTTACATGCCCGCCCTGAAAGCTGCAGTCGCTGCCCCTATCCTGAAAGAGTGACTGCAAAGGCGCTTGCCAGGACTCGCATTGCCTGACATTGTAAAGCATGCCTACATTACCTGCTCAACCTGAAATTTGGTAAGGGGCGAGCTGTCAGCATGAATCAGTAAATAACCCTCTCCTGAAGGGCGAAGGGCCAGGCCTCCTTGGAGCCGCAGCACACCCATATATGTAAGTACATAAGTAGGGCTACCTGCCTTCGCTTGAATAATGGACAAGCCAACTTTTCTTAATACATTGTAGCCTTTTAGTGCTTTAATACCTTGTTTCCCCAACGTGGGACTGCCGCACCCTATTAGATGTCACCTTCCTAAGCCCCCCCGTCAAAATCCCCAGAAGGGGCAGGGCATGCGTGGCAGCTTACTGCAACAACACAACCTCCGAGCTACCGCTCCACATCCCCGCAAGCAAACGAGGCCCATCCACTCTAGAATGCGGTGCCCCTCCGGACCGCACCCCCGGGAAGATAGGGGGCACGACTCACCGCACACAGAAGAAGCCGACCACGCGACCAGGGATGTAACCAGCACACCGCCGACGCCAGACCAGAGGGCCACCCCCCGTGGAACCTTGGTGCAAAAGGGACCTCGAACAGCGTGAAGGAAAGACACAAAGAGGACGCCAGGTGGGTGGGAGAGGTACTTATACCTCTCTCCCCGCCCACCAGTGCCCAGAAATGACGCGGGCGCGTAGACCCAGAGGGGGTCCCTCAGCACTAGGCTGTCACCGTGTGCCCTCATATGGCACTAAGGCGGCCGCCCTCTTATGGGGGTCCCCTGCGTGGCCCGCGGGCAGCCACATTCTTCAGGAAAGTAGTGGCGGGGGAGAGGGAGGGGTTACAGAGGCGAAGTGGCCTCAGGGAGCTTTGGCAACACCGAGGGTGGGCGTGGCAGACAAAGGAAGGGTGGGGAAAATGGGAGAGGGGGAGCAGGACATACACAGAGTGTGTTGTTTACACACTGGATGAATATGTTACACACGCAGTGGCCAGGCTACGCAATTGAGTTACACACATGTTATTTGAGGTACACGAGGGGTGAGGTGGAAAGTTTACAGACAGGGGAATGAATGGTTCACACCCAGAGTGGATGAGTTACACGGTTTATGAGTGGGTTGTGCTAAGGGTGGGTGGGCTACATCTAGGGTATCTCAAAGCACAGAGTGTGGGTTAAACAGGGTGGGTATGTTGCCCTCATGGGATAGGGGATGCACATAGCTTGTGCCCTCACACACAGGATGGGTTAGAAATAAGGTGAATGATGTACACGCATGTTGGGGAGCTTACACATACTGAGTGGGTGGTTTAGAGGGTGGTTTGCATAGAGAGTGGGCAGATTACATACTGGGTGGCTGAATTACGATGGGGTCTAGTGTGTTGCACTGTTAATGGACGTGTCACACACATTATTAGTTGGGTACAAACATGTTTGATTGGGTGCACAATAGACATGGTGGGTGGGTTGCCTGGGAGAGACTGATAGATTTATAGACTGTGAGTGAGTTAACTACAGGGCGAATTGGCGACACATAGGGTGAATGGTTGCATACTTATTGGGTGGGTTTAAAAGAGAATGGATACTTTACTTGCAGGGTTAGTGGATCAAAAACAGACTGAAATGGGTAATGGAAAACGGTTGTGGGATTACACATGGCATATGTTTTCTTTAAAATTCATAGGTATGTACAAACACCTTTTTTGATGTATTCTAATAAAAAAAAAATAAAGAAAAGCTGCCATCTCGCCTGAGGCCCGCCCCCTCCCTGCACCACTCTGCAAACGCGCCTCCTGGCGCGTTCTAAGTTGGGGGATTAAGTCCCCTTGAATCCTGAGGGTCCCTGGGGGCCAACTAGCCCACCAGGTACCTCCAGTAAGCCCCACACAGTGGGATTGCTGAGAGGTGGTCCGAGGCCACGCCCCTTTTTACACCACTCTGCAAACACGCCTCTTGGCGCACTGCTGGTGGGGCGATGAGGTACTTTTGTGTCCTGAGGACCTCAGGACTAAAGTGGACTTCATCCAGCAGTGCGCCAGGAGGAGCGTTTGCAGAGTGGTATAAAAAGGAGGCGTGGCCTCGGACCACTCTCAGCAATCCAGCTGTGTGGGGCTTTCTAGAGATAACAGGAGGGCTAGTTGGCCCCCAGGGACCCTCAGGAGGCAAGGGGACTTCATTCCCTAACCAAGAGCGTGCCATGAGGTGCGTTTGCAGAGTGGTGGAGAAAGGGGGCATGGCCTGTGTCCACCTCTCAGCAATCCCACTATCTGGGGCTGATTGGAGGTATCAGGTAGGCTATTTGTCCCCTAAGGGCCCCCAGCAGTGAAGGGGACTTTAATCCCCATCGAAGAGCGTGCCAGGGAGCGCGTTTGCAGACTGGTGGTCAAAGGGGGCGTGGCCTGCTATGAGTACTTACCAATGCTGCTGTGTGGGACTTACTGGAAGTAACAGGAGGGGTAGTTGGCCCCCAAGGTTGTCCTTGTTGGCCAACTACCCCTATTGTTACCTCCAGTAAGTCCCACACAGTGGGATTGCTAAGAGGTCTTTGGAGGCCACGCCCCCCCCTTTTCTCCACCACTCAGCAAACGCACCTCCTGGCACACTACGGGTTGGAGGATGAAGTCCACTTTACTCCTGAGGGACTTTGGGGGCCAAGAAGCCCTCCTGGTGCCTCCTGTAAGTCCTATGCAGCGGAATTCCTGAGTGCTGGTTGGAGGCCCAGCCCCCTTTCTCCACCACTTTGCAAACGCGACTACCAGTTAAAGAAGCATTTGTAATGTAATAGGTCTCGCATTCGCAAGAGTTAGAGCTATTGGCGTGTAAATGTAAAACATTTTTACAAATGTTTTTTGGAGTGGATGTACGTTGTGTGTAGTGGAATTATGTGGTATGTTGTGCAGTGAAATTATGTGGAATTTAGTGTATAGGAGTTATGTAGAGTGGGATTATGTGTTATGGAGAGTAATTATGTGCTATGGTAGTCTGTGTTGTGGAGTGGTAACCTCAGGTTTAGTCTTCCTCGTTTCCATAGAAACTAAACTATGAACTCAATGAGACAAAAAAAAGAAGGAATCACTGAGGAGCACTTCTGGACCTAGTCAGAGGTATGAGCAGGGCCACTGGAATTATGCGACTGTTTGGCTGCACCGACTTTCGCACAATTATACATTTTCCGCATTAGCCACATAACCCATCATCTGCTGCCTAATCTGCAGATTTGAGCAAAAAAAACCTTGTTTCTAGCTCAAATGGCTCAAACGTTACAAAAAATGCAGCAACAAGTGTTACAGTGTGGTGGAAGGTCCTTTGCAAACCTAGAATGGTCACCTGTTACTTATTGCTAAATGTGGGTGTTAAATTGGTACTAATGGTGTGCAAGCCACTTTTGCTTCTTTCTGCGCCTCTCTTGCCTCTTTCTGCATTTCTGTTGCTTCTTTCTGCACCTTTCTTTTTCTGCACTTCTTTTGCCCCTTTCTGCAAATCTCTTCTACTTTCTGCACCTCTGTTGCCTCTTTCTGCACCTCACTCGCTTCTTTGTGCACCCCTCTTCCCCCTTTCTGCTTCTCTGTTGCTTCTTTCTGCACTTCTCTTGTCTCTTTCTCCACCCCTCTTCCCTCTTTCTGCACCTCTGTTGCTTCTTTCTGTGCTTCTCTTGCTTTTTCTGCTCTTCTCTTGCTTCTTTCTGCACTTCTCCGGCCTCTTTCTGCACTTCTATTTCCTCTTTCTGCACCTCTGTTGGTTCTTTCTGCACTTCTCTTGTCTCTTTCTGCACCCCTCTTCCCTCGTTCTGCACCCCTCTTGCCTCTTTCTGCACCTCTGTTCCTTTTTTCTGCACTTCTTTTCTTTCTTTCTGCACCTCTCTTGCTTCTTTCTGCACCCCCTTGCCTGCTTCTGCACCCCTCTTCCCTCTTTCTGCACCCCTCTTGCCTCTTTCTGCACTTCTTTTGTTTTTTTCTGTACTTCTTTTGTTTCTTTCTGTAGCTCTCTTGCTTCTTTCTGCACCCCCTTGCCTTTCTCCACCCCTCGTCTCTTTCTGCACACCTGTTGCCTCTTTCTGCACCTCTAATCCTTCTTTCTGCACTTCTTTTGTTTCTTTCTACAGCTCTCTTGCTTCTTTCTACACCCCCCTTCCTCTTTCTCCATCCCATTTCCCTCTTTCTGCACCCCTGTTGCCTCTTTCTGCACCTCTGTTCCTTCTTTCTGTACTTCTTTTGTTTCTTTCTGCACATCTCTTGCTTCTTTCTGCACCCCTCGTGCCTCTTTCTGCACCTCTCTTCCCTCTTTTTGCACCCCTCTTGCCTCTTTCTGCACTTCTGTTGCTTCTTTCTGCACTCCTCTTTCTTCTTTCTGCACCTCTCTTGCTTCTTACTGCACCACTTGTGCTTCTTTCTGCACCCCTCTTACCTCTTTTTGCATCCCTCTTGCCTCTTTCTGCACCTCTATCCCTTCTTTCTGCACTTCTTTTGTTTCTTTCTGCACCTCTCTTGCTTCTTTCTGCACCCCTCTTGCCACTTTCTCCAGCCCTGTTCCCCCTTGTATGCATGTCTGTTGGTTCTTTCTGCACTTCTCTTGCCTCTTTCGCCACCCCTCATCCCTCTTTCTGCACCTTTGTTGCTTCTTTCTGCACTTCTCTTGCTTCTTTCTGCACCTCTGTCCCTTCTTTCTGCAACCCTTGTGCCTCTTTCTGCACCCCTCTTCCCTCTTTCTGCACCCCTCTTCCCGCAATTCTCTTCCCCCTTTCTGCATCTCTGTTGCTTCTTTTTGCACTTCTCTTGTCTCTTTCTGCACCTCTGATGCTTCTTTCTGCACTTCTCTTGCTTCTTATTGCACCCCTCAGGCCTCTTTCTGCACCCCTTTTACCTCTTTCTGCACCTTTCTTGCCTCTCTCTGCACCTCTGTCCCTTCTTTCTGCACTTCTCTTGCTTCTTTCTGCACCTCTCTTGCTTCTTTCTGCACCCCTCTTGCCTCTTTCTCAACCCCTCTTACCACTTTCTGCATCTCTGTTGCTTGTTTCTGCACTTCTCTTGTCTCTTTCTCCACTCCTGTTCCCTGTTTCTGAACCTCTGTTGCTTCTTTCTGCACTTCTCTTGCCTCTTTCTCCACCCTCCTTCCCTCTTTCTGCACCTTTGTTACTTCTTTCTGCATTTCTCTTGCTTCTTTCTGCACCCAGTGTCTCTTTATGCACCCCTTGTGCCTCTTTCTGCACCCCTCTTCCCTCTTTCTGCACTTCTCTTGCCTCTTTCTGCACCTCTGTTGCTTCTTTCTGCAACCCTTGTGCTTCTTTCTGCAACCCTTGTGCCTCTATCTGCACCCCTCTTCCCTCTTTCTGCACCTCTCTTGCCTCTTTCTGCACTTCTCTTGCCTCTTTCTGCACCACTGTTGTTTTTTCTGCACTTCTCTTGCCTCTTTCTGCACCTCTGTTGCTTCTTTCTGCACCCCTCTTGCCCCTTTCTGTACCCCCTTCCCTCTTTCTGCACATCTCTTCCCTCTTTCTGCACTTCTCTTCCCTCTTTCTGCACTTCTCTTCTTTCTTTCTGCACCCCTCTTGCTTCTGCCTGCACCTCACTTGCCTCTTTCTGCACCTCTCCTGCCTCTTTCTGCACCTGTCTTGCCTCTTTCTGCACTTCTCTTCCTTTTTTCTGCACCTTTCTTGTTTTTTTCTGCAACTCCCTTGTCTGTTTTATCACTTCTCTTGCTTCTTTCTGCACCTCTGTTGCTTCTTTCTGCACCTCTCTTGCCTCTTTCTGCACCCCTGTTGCCTCTGCCTGCACCTCTCTTTCCTGTTTCTGTACCTCTCTTGCCTCTTTCTGCACCTCTCTTGCCTCTTTCTGCACCTCTGTTGGTTCTTTCTGCACTTGTCTTACCTCTTTCTGCCCCTATTGCCTCTTTCTGCACCTCTGGTGGTTCTTTCTGCACTTCTCTTGCTTCTTTCTACACCTCTCTTGCTTTTTGCTGCACCCCTCTTGCCTCTTTCTGCACCCCTCTTCCCTCTTTCTGCACCTCTCTTGCCTCTTTCTGCACCCCTGTTCCCTCTTTATGCAGTTCTCTTGCCTCTTTCTGCACCCCTGTTGCTTCTTTCTGCACTTCTCTTGCCTCTTTCTGCACTCCTCTTGCCTCTTTCTACACCTCTGTTGGTTCTCTCTGCACTCCTCTTGCTTCTTTCTGCACCTCTCTTGCAAATTTCTGCACCCCTCTTGCCTATTTCTGCACCTCTCTTGCCTCTGTCTGCACCCCTGTTCCAACTTTCTGCACCTTGTTTGCCTGTTTGTGCACCCTTCTTGCCTCTTTCTGTACCCATTTCACTTCTTTCTGCACTTCTCTTGCTTCTTTCTGTACCTCTCTTGCTTCTTTCTGTACCTCTCTTGCTTCTTTCTGCACCCCCTTGCCTCTTTCTGCACCTCACTTGCCTCTCTCCGCACCTCTCCTCCTTCTTTCTGCACCTGTCTTGCCTCCTTCTGCACTTCTCTTCCTTTTTTCTGCACCATTCTTGTTTCTTTCTGCAACTCTCTTGTCTGTTTTATCACTTCTCTTGCTTCTTTCTGCACTTCTCTTGCTTCTTTCAGCACTTCTCTTGCCTCTTTCTGCACTTCTTTTGCCTGTTTCTGCAACTCTCTTGTCTCTTTCATCACTTCTTTAGCTTCTTTCTGCACCTCTGTTGCTTCTTTCTGCACCCCTCTTGCCTCTTTCTGCACCCCTCTTCCCTCTTTCTGCACTTCTCTTGCCTCTTTCTGCACTCCTGTTCCCTCTTTCTGCAGTTCTCTTGCCTATATCTGCACCTCTGTTGCTTCTTTCTGTACTTCGCTTGCCTCTTTCTGCACTCCTCTTGCCTCTTTCTATACCTCTGTTGGTTCTTTCTGCACTCCTCTTGCTTCTTTCGGCACCTCTCTTGCAAATTTCTGCACCCCTCTTGCCTCTTTCTGCACCCCTCTTGCCTCTTTCTGCACCCCTCTTTCCTATTTCTGTACCTCTCTTGCCTCTGTCTGCACCCCTGTTCCATCTTTCTGTACCGTGTTTGCCTGTTTGTGCAACTTTCTTGCATCTTTCTGTAGTTCTCTTGCCTCCTTCTACACCTCTTGCTTCTTTCTGCACCCCCTTTGCCTGTTTCTGCACCCCTCTTCTCTCTTTCTGCACTTATCTTGCCTCTTTCTGCACCACTGTTGTTTTTATCTGCACTTCTCTTGCCTCTTTCTGCACCTCTGTTGCTTCTTTCTGCACCCCTCTTGCCTCTTTCTGTACCCCCTTCCCTCTTTCTGCACATCTCTTCCATCTTTCTGCACTTCTCTTCCCTCTTTCTGCACTTCTCTTCCCTCTTTCTGCACCCCTCTTGCTTCTGCCTGCACCTCACTTGCCTCTTTCTGCACCTCTCCTGCCTCTTTCTGCACCTGTCTTGCCTCTTTCTGCACTTCTCTTCCTTTTTTCTGCACCTTTCTTGTTTCTTTCTGCAACTCTCTTGTCTGTTTCATCACTTCTCCTGCTTCTTTCTGCACCTCTTCTGCTTCTTTCAGCACTTCTCTTGCCTCTTTCTGCTCTTCTTTTGCCTCTTTCCGCAAATCTCTTGTCTCTTTCATCACTTCTCTTGCTTCTTTCTGCACCTCTGTTGCGTCTTTCTGCACCCCTCTTACCTCTTTCTACACCCCTCTTTGCTCTTTCTGCACCTCTTTTGCCTCTTTCTGCACCCTTGTTCCCTCTTTCTGCACCTCACCTGCGTGTTTCTGTACCTCTCTTGCCTCTTTCTGCACCTCTCTTGCCTCTTTCTGCACCTCTGTTGGTTCTTTCTGCACTTCTCTTGCCTCTTTCTGTACCCCTCTTACCTCTTTCTGCACCTCTGTTGCTTCTTTCTGCACTTCTCTTGCTTCTTTATACACCTCTCGTGCTTCTTTCTGCACCCCTCTTGCCTCTTTCTGCATCCCTCTTCCCTCTTTCTGCACCTCTCTTTCCTCTTTATGCACCCCTCTTCCCTCTTTCTGCAGTTCTCTTGCCTCTTTCTGCACCTCTGTTTCTTATTTCTGCACTTCTCTTGCCTTTTCTGCACCCATTTTGCTTCTTTCTGCACTTCTCTTGCTTCTTTCTGTACCTCTCTTGCTTCTTTCTGTACCTCTCTTGCCTCTTTTTGCACCCCCTTGCCTCTTTCTGTACCCCTCTTCTTTCTTTCTGCACCCCTCTTTCCTCTTTCTGCACCTCTCTTGTCTCTTTTTGCACTTCTGTTGCTTCTTTCTGCACCCTTCTTGCCTCTTTCTGTACCCCCCTTCCCTCTTTCTGCACGTCTCTTCCCTCTTTCTGCACTTCTCTTCCCTCTTTCTGCACTTCTCTTCCCTCTTTCTGCACCCCTCTTGCCTCTGCCTGCACCTCACTTGCCTCTTTCTGCACCTCTCCTGCCTCTTTCTGCACCTGTCTTGACTCTTTCTGAACTTCTCTTCCTTTTTTCTGCACCTTTCTTGTTTCTTTCTGCAACTCTCGTCTGTTTCATCACTTCTCCTGCTTCTTTCTGCACCTCTGTGCTTCTTTCAGCATTTCTCTTGCCTCTTTCTGCACTTCTTTTGCCTGTTTCCGCAAATCTCTTGTCTCTTTCATCACTTCTCTTGCTTCTTTCTGCACCTCAGTTGCTTCTTTCTGCACCCCTCTTACTTCTTTCTACACCCCTCTTTGCTCTTTCTGCACCTCTTTTGCCTCTTTCTGCACCCTTGTTCCCTCTTTCTGCACCTCACGTGCTTGCTTCTGTACCTCTCTTGCCTCTTTCTGCACCTCTCTAGCCTCTTTCTGCACCTCTGTTGGTTCTTTCTGCACTTCTCTTGCCTCTTTTTGCACGCCTCTTACCTCTTTCTGCACCTCTGTTGCTTCTTTCTGCACTTCTCTTGCTTCTTTCTACACCTCTCGTGCTTCTTTCTGCACCCCTCTTGCCTCTTTCTGCATCCCTCTTCCTTCTTTCTGCACCTCTCTTTCCTCTTTCTGCACCCCTGTGCCCTCATTCTGCAGTTTTCTTGCCTCTTTCTGCACCTCTGTTTCTTCTTTCTGCACTTCTCTTGCCTTTTCTGCACTCCTCTTGCCTCTTTCTACACCTCTGTTGGTTCATTCTGCACTCCTCTTGCTTCTTTCGGCACCTCTCTTGCAAATTTCTGCACCCCTGTTCCCTATTTCTGCACCTCTCTTGCCTCTGTCTGCACCCGTGTTCCATCTTGTTGCACCTTGTTTGCCTGTTTGTTCAACTTTCTTGCCTCTTTCTGCAGTTCTCTTGCCTCCTGCACCTCTGTTGCTTCTTTGTGCACTTCTCTTGCCTCTTTCTGCACCTCTCTTGCTGCTTCTTTCTGCATCCCTGTTGCCTCTTTCTGCACCCCTCTTCCCTCTTTCTGCACCCCTCCTTCCACTTTCTGCACCTCTCTTGCCTCTTTCTACATTTCTGTTGCTTGTTTCTGGACTTCTCTTGCCTCTTTCTGCACCTCTCTTGCTTCTTTCTGCACCCCTCTTGCGTCTTTCTGCACCCTTGTTCCCTCTTTATGCACCTCTCTTGCCTCTTTCTGCACCTCTCTTGCTTCTTTCTATAGTTCTCTTGCCTCTTTCTGCACCTCTGTTGCTTCTTTCTGCAATTCTCTTGCCTCTTTCTGCACCTCTCTTTCCTTTTTCTACGCATCTCTTGCCTCTTCCTGCTCTTCTCTTGCCTCTTTCTGCACTTCTCTTGCTTTTTCCTGTGCTTCTCTTGCTTCTTTCTGCACTTCTATGGCCTCTTTCTGCACTTCTATTGCCTCTTTATGCACCTCTGTTGGTTCTTTCTGCACTTCTTGTGCCTCTTTCTGCACCCCTCTTGCCTCTTTCTGCCCCTCTGTTGCTTCTTTCTGCACTTCTCTTGCTTGTTTTTGCACATCTCTTGCTTCTTTCTGCATCCCTCTTGCGTCTTTCTGCACCCCTCTTCCCTCTTTCTGCACCTCTCTTCCCTCTTTCTACAGTTCTCTTGCCTCTTTCTGTACCTCTGTTGCTTCTTTCTGTACTTCTCTTGCCTCTTTCTGCACCTGTCTTGCCTTTTTCTGTGCATCTCTTGCCTCTTTCTGCACTTCTCTTGCCTCTTTCTGCGCTTCTCTTGGTTCTTTCTGCACTTCTCTTGCCTTTTTCTGCACTTCTCTTGCCTCTTTCTATATTTCTCTTGCTTCTTTCTGGACTTCTCTTGCCTCTTTCTGAAACCATCTTGCCTCTTTCTGTACCTCTGTTGCTTCTTTCTGCACTTCTCTTGCTTCTTTCTGCTCCTCTCTTGGTTCTTTCTGCACCCTTGTTGCCTCTTTCTGTACTCTTCTTCCCTCTTTCTGCACCTTTCTTGTCTCTTTCTGCACCTCTGTTGTCTCTTTCTGTACCTCTTTACCTCTTTCTGCACCTCTCTTGCCTCTTTCTGCACCTCTGCTGCTTCTTTCTGCACTTCTCTTCCCTCTTTCTGCATTTCCGTTCCTTCTTTCAGCACTTCTCTTGCCTCTTTCTGCACCTCTGTTACTTCTTTCAGCACTTCTCTTGCCTGTTTCTGCACCCCTGTTCCCTCTTTCTGCACCTCTCTTGCCTGTTTCTGCACCTTTCGCCTCTTTCTGTAACCCTGTTCCCTCTTTCTGCACCTCTCTTGTCTGTTTCTGCAACTCTCTTGTCTCCTTCTGCAGTTCTCTCTCCTGATTCTGCACCTCTCTTGTCTCTTTCTGCTCCTCTGTTGCCTCTTTCTGCATCTCTCTTGTTTTTTTCTACACTTCTCTTGCTTCTTTCTGTACTTCTCTTGCCTGTTTCTATATTGAAATGGGAAGTGCAAGCTGTTAAGTTTAAAGGTCTGCGTGCTCTCGTGACTGAGGTATATGTCTACTTGTACATGTATTCTCACATGTGTTATGGATCTTAAGATGGTAGGTTAAAAAGCGGGTAGCTTCTCTTATAGGTGGTCAAATCTTGTTAGATCTGCTCTGTCATTCAGTTGCACAGGCAGACATGTGTTATGTATATAGGTGTTATAGAGCCTCTCAAATGTACTATTGAATATGCATTGCCCTGTATTAGGAGCAGAAAGAAATACATGCACCTTCTTCTACACACATTTACAGAGTATGCTGTTTGAAACACAGATATTCAAGTTTTTGTATGTTTATTTTTATGTAACAGGTCACCAGATAAAAGCAGAGACACACACATGCATACCTTCGCAAACTTGGTCAGACTTACAACAGTGATATGGTTAGGATTGCTGTTTTACATTTGGTAGGCCAACAAATTCTGATCAGTCGATAAATAGTTAACCTTCAAGAGAAAAGTGTGGTTTAAGACATCTTGGGAGAAGGATTAGTGATTAGGCTACTTTGTATGAGTCTGTGGAAAGGTACATTCGAAGTAGGCCTCTTTCTGCACCTCTGTTGCTTCTTTCTGCAGTTCTCTTGCTTCTTTTTGCACCTTTCTTCCTCTTTCTGGACTTCTGTTGCATCTTTCTGCACTTCTCTTGCTTCTTTCTGTGCCTTTCTTCCTCTTTCTGCACATGTCCTACCTACGTAGGCATATTTAGAAATTGGCATTTAAAAAACCTTTGAAATTCACTGAAAAAACAATAGGTTTCAGGAACGTTATAGTTAGAAATTAGCATTTAAAAAACCTTAGGAATTTACTGAAAAAACCACAGGTTTCAGGGACGTTATAGTTAGTTGGACATTTCACTCATACAAAACCAGAGAAATTCAGCCGTTATAGTTAGTTGAGCAAACTATAACTCACGCCCCCGCAATGCACTGCTGATGACGTCACATATTACATCACTCATGACATGGTCAGTGACATCACTGATGACATCTCAAATGACATCACTGATGACATCATCCACGTGATCATCTGATGCACCTCCTCACACCCTAATATAACCATTGATACACCCACTCTAAAATACAGACTACCATTGTCGAAACCATAAATACACCAATACCAGTTAGTACATACCCACTCACTGATTCCTAGGTCTACACACACATCTACTCACTCACCCATACAGTCACTCATACATGCAGTCACTCATCAATACAGCCACTATCATATGCACTCATACACCCATACAGACACTCACACACCATCACTCACCCATAGTTACTCACATACCTAGGTAGTCATGCAAAGAATCAATCACACTCCCAATTACTCACCTATACAGTTATACACACACCACCTCACTTATTCATACAGATACTAACACATACTTACTCTCTTATACAATCACTGACACAGGTACACACTCATCCATACAGCCACTCTCACAATCACTCACTCTCACATATAGTCACTTATATACTCCAACATTCACATATACTGCCTTTTACATATGTAGTTACTCACACATGTACCACTGAGACATCCATCACTCACCAACACAGCCATACGCACACTTACTCTCCCATACAGCCCCTCGCAGATGCACTCATGAATCCATACACCCACTGAATCACCCAATCACACATCCATGGAGGGAGTCACACATACACAGACTCTCAAGCACCCATACAGGTAATCAGACAACCAATCATTAACCCATATAGACACTCATGTAGCTACTCACCAACCCATGCAGCCACTTACCAACAGACAGACCAATACAGACATTCACACAGATTAGTCATTCACCCATGCATTCACGAAGACATGTTTAATCTCTCACTTAAACAGTCAGTCACGCACCCACTAAATCATCCATTCAGACACTCATACACCTACTCATTCTTCAATACACCTTTGCTTATCTATAATTAACAT
The DNA here is from genome assembly GCA_963921515.1 of Calotriton arnoldi. Lineage (NCBI taxonomy): Eukaryota > Metazoa > Chordata > Amphibia > Caudata > Salamandridae > Calotriton > Calotriton arnoldi. The sequence goes on along the minus strand of CAWUFW010000169.1, from coordinate 4,702,304 downwards.
TCTTAAACTTTTAAAAATCACCCAGTCTCTGGATGATGTCATCGGTGATGTCATTTGAGATGTCGTCAGTGATGTCATCAGTGATGTCACTGACCATGTCATGAGTGATGTAATATGTAACGTCATCAGCAGTGCATTGCGGGGGCGTGAGTTATAGTTAGCTCAACTAACTATAACGGCCGAATTTCTCTGGTTTTGTACGAGTGAAATGTCCAACTAACTATAACGTCCCTGAAACCTGTGGTTTTTTCAGTGAATTTCTAAGGTTTTTTAAATGCTAATTTCTAACTATAACGTCCCTGAAACCTATGGTTTTTTTCAGTGAATGTCAAAGGTTTTTTAACTGCTAATTCCTAACTATAACGTCCCTGAAACCTCTGTTTTTTTCAGTGAATATATATATGTCCCAAGAAAACGCTCCTTCCGACTGCAATGGACCCGTGAGAAGTGGCGTGCTCCCCGGCGGAGCAAGCCGGTAATATCAACAACTTGTGGATATACCATCATGGAGTTCTTGGTTACTGAGAGCGTGCACATTTGTGGATTTGACGATAGTAAAAAAATATATATATATATACAGATACATATATATATACACATACATATATATATACACATACATATATATACATATGTATAAGTATGGTTTGTGCTTTTAGAAATACCACATACATTATGTAAATTTTCTACATTGTGTGGTGCCATTTATGTTCAGTGCTGTTACCTAACTGGGTATGAGTCAATTGGTACCTCAATGATTAAGCCTTCTTAAAAGATATTAGTGCTCTAGAACCTATTTCCATGCCCATAATTTTGTCAGAGCACATGATTTTTAAATGCCTAGTGAGAATGGCCTTTATTGCATGGAACTGTGTTTGTAAGGGATAATCAATTGAGCTGGCTGATGAGTGGTTGCTGATGTATCTCCTTTGTTGACAAAAAGCAGCTCTTCCCTAGACCTTACATCAGCTTTCTATGCAGCCATCTTAATGACTTGATTGGGATGTCTCCTCATTTTAAATCTCTGCAGTATATGTTGATTTTCTTCTACATATTTAGTTTGTGTGCTACAATTTCAACAATAGCTACATGTAGGGTATACTCCTATTTTAGTTTTGAAAGGTGGTGAATGCTGGCATGGAATACACTATTCGTTGCAGTATATTTTTGTATGCAGGCTTGGAACTATGCATCCCTGTAAGAAATTGAGTTATTAGTTGTGGAGGATGTGAGCCTGCACAATTAATAGGTTCACAATGTCCCCTGACTTGGAACCAAGCACCCCACTGTAGCACTTGACTCTCTCAGAGTAGCTAGGCAGAGAAGTCCAAGACCTACTAAGGGGAGGTAAAGTGGGCTAGTAATCACCATTTGCTGGCAATCAATAATAACATTCACTAATTGACTGTCTATTCAGTGCTTTTTCTTTGAAAAATGAAAAGTACATTTAATACACACACACACTACTAAATACAACACATTAATTAACAAATATACACATCAGGCAAATAGAAACACCTTTGGTGACATCCTAATATCATATTTGACACCAAATGGGTCATGAAACCCCAAAAGTACAGTATCCCCCCTCCTAAACCAGCAAGACGTTCATAAAATAGGAGCATATCATTTTGAATAATGCAGGCCTATTAGCTTTGTCAATGAGTCACCACATCAATATACTAGGCAAGCCTATTTGGCTTCATCAAGGGGTCACTACATTAAGAAGATGGTTGGAACTGGTCCTCTCTGCAGGGTCACCCACAAAAGCTTTGCCTTCACCCCTCCTGTTTTCTGAATTCGTTTTTTTTGGCATTAAGATTCCGTGAACTTTACCACTGCTAACCAGTACTAAAGTGCTGGTGCTCTGTCCCTAAAACATAGTAACATAGGCCCTCACCTGATTGGCACACTTTTTTTTTAGTTTTGAAAAGGAAATTTTTATTGAAGTAATACGAAATAGTATAATAAATACAAGAATAGGGAGTACAATCTTAATTGTATAATTTGTTAATTAATTTGAAAAGAAAGGAGGGAAAGGTAGGGAAGGGAAGGAAAGTGGTACATATAAAGTATTACTCTTAGCATAACCACTTGTATAAATGATAATAACTGTGAAAAAACATAATTAAGAAGAATAGAAATTAAGCAAGAAAGAATAAATAACAATAAAAACACTTCATGGAGGTTTAGGGACTTCTTCAATGCGAGGATTGTGGGATTGTATTACATTTGCAGAAGCATCTAGAAAATGTGTAATAGGTGACCATAAACATTCTCGTTTTATAGCAAGGGATATGGGATGGACATATGCTCTATCTAACCTGTGATTGTAACAGACCCCATACCACCAAGCTTGATAAGAAAGGTTAGCGGCGTTTTTCCATGCCCTAGCAATTTGTTGAAAAGCGACCGCAAGGAGTAGATCTACAATATGAAAAGTGTTTGGCTAGGACTCCCATGCCAAGGATACACTACCTAAAAATATGTTAACAAAAGTGAAGGGTATCTGTGTATGAAAAATCTTATTAATTTGATTCCAGACCAGCAACCAAAAGTTATGAACAAGGGGACAAGTGAATAACATGTGATATAAATCAGCAGGAGCCGTGTTACAGGACCAACAAGAAGGAGAAATAGTAGGATTTATTCTGTGTAAAGAAGTAGGAGTTAGTAATAATCTATTATAGATATAAAATAATGTTTGGGTAGTATTGGCAGCTCTAGAGGATTTCCTAATCTTAATCCAAATCTTATTCCAAGTAGAAATAGTAAGAGACAATTTGAGATCAGCCTCCCATAAAATTTCTGCCTCAGTTTTATCACAAATAGCTGGAGAAGATGAGAGATGTTTATAGACTTGGGATGCAGATGGAGAACAAGATAAGAGCGGAAGAATGGTAGGAGGGGAGCAGGGGGATGGTGTAGTGGAAGATAAATTGTTGTACGTTGACTGGATCAACGTAGTCAGAGATGTATATTTAGATAAACAAGAATTAGGAAGAGAAAAACGTACTTGGGCAGTTGAAAAAGATATACATGTACCATTCTGGAAAAGTTGATGAACCCAGTGAATTCCCTTAGCATGCCACTCTTTCCAAAAAATGATTCTATGTTTAATTTTAATAAGCTTATTATACCATAGAGAAGACTGCACAAAACGATCTCTAGGAGAGAGGTGACCAATAAATAAGAGTTGAAGAATTTTACAACTATTATTGAAAATAGGAAGAGAAAGAGGGAGAGGACGATGAGTAACAGATAAGGATTCTTGGAAGGAGAAAGGATGAAGAAATTGCTTCTCGATAACAGTCCACAGAGGTAATACCGGATCTTCGTTATCTTCTTGAAATAAAAGAGAAGTTTGTTTAAGAGAAAATGCAGTATGATAGGTTTGAAAATCCGGGAAATTGACACCTCCGAATTGTTTTGGTCTTTTAAGTTTAAGTAAAGACATACGAGGTTTCTTATTATTCCACAGAAATTTCGATAATATAGAATAAATTGTTTTAAAGTGAGAAGTAGGAATGTTTATGGGAAGATTGGAAATATAAAAAAGTATTATAGAGACTAACATCATCTTTATTGTGTCAAGACGGCCCCACCAGGATAAAAATAAAGGATTCCACCTGGACGTGGCATTTTTTAATAGTGTTTGTAATTCCTTTAAGTTTATTGTAACGGATTCTTTAATGGAGGATTTAAACCATAGACCTAAGTATTTTATTTTATCTGAGCTCCAACGAAAACCAGAAGAAAGATAATCTACGGAAAAACATAATGTATTTAATGGGAGGATTTCACATTTATCGGAGTTAAGTTTATAACCGGAAACAGCGGCAAAGGATTGAACTTCCGATAAGAAGGCCGGTAAAGAGGATTGAGGTTGTGATAGAAAAAGCAGAATATCATCAGCGTAAACAGAAAGTTTTAATTGATTAGAGCCGTATTTAAAACCAATTATATTAGGATTTGAACGGATCTTAATCAAAAAGGGTTCAAGAGCTAATATAAAAAGAAGAGGAGAAAGAGGGCAACCCTGTCTTACCCCACGATGTAAAGGAAAAGAAGAGGATATAAGACCATTAGCCAAAATGGAAGAAACAGGGGAGGAGTAGAGCAGAGAAACATAATTTATAAATTTGTTACCAAAACCAAACCAGGACAGAGTGGAAAAAATAAAGGGCCAACCAATTCTGTCGAAGGCCTTTTCAGCATCTAAGGATATAGCTGCTAAAGAGTCCGTACAGAGCTTGGCCTTAGTAAGAACATTAAAGAAGAGTCTAGTATTGTCTGAAAGATGTCTTCCTTTAATAAAACCACACTGTTCTCTTCCAATTAGTTGGGGTAAAAATGTCTCTAAACGAGAAGCTAGAATCTTTGCAAAAATGTTATAGTCTAAGTTAATTAGAGAGATGGGCCTATAATTTTTACAAAAATTATGATCTTTACCCTCTTTGGGAAGAAGGCAAATCAGGGCTTCTTGAAAGGAGCCACTAGACTTTTTGGAGGAATTAAAGAAGAGAAATAAAAGTTGTAGTTTTGGGAAAAGAAGACGAGAAAAATGAGAATAAAATTCAATCGTAAAACCATCAGGACCTGGGGCTTTACCTCTTTTAATGGCTCGAATAGCAGAAGAAATGTCTGATTCCCGAATATCTTCATCTAACACAGAGAAATCTAAATCAGGGGAAGAAGGAGGATTAATAGAGGATAAATATTGGAGTATAAGGTCTTGGGATACCGGGTATTCAGGAGTATAGAGAATTTGGAAGAATTGGGTAAATTCTGATAAAATTTCTTCATTTTTGTAAATTAAATGATTATGAGAGGATAGGATAGAGCTGATTTTAGTGTGCTCTTTTTTAACTTTAAGATAGTTGGCTAAAAGTTTACCCGCTTTGTTTTGGCGTCCATAATATTTAGCTGAAGATTTAAGCAAAAATGAGTTCGCATTGTCTGTCGATAATTTATTGAATTCAAATTTTGTTTTGATTAGTTGATCCAAGCATGATTTGGAGTTTGTCTGGAAAAAGGAGTGTTCTTATTGTTTGATACATGTCGTAAGTGTTTGTAAAGTATGTAAAGAGGATTTCTTTCATTGGGATACAAAGGAGATAATAAAATCTCTGGAGGCTGCTTTATAGGCATCCCAGATAATCTGTGGAGACATATCAGGAGTTTCATTTTCACGGAAAAAAGTGGTGATAAAATAATCAAATTGTTGGGTAAAATTGGAATCTAATAAAAGTGAGTTATTGAATCTCCATCTACGAGTACCATGGACAGGAAGAAGAAGGTCGCGATCTAAAGTGACGGGGGCATGGTCGGAAATTAATATTGAACCAATGTCTGAATGCATAATATGTTGTGCAAGTGCTTTTGAGGTGAATAGGTAGTCTAAACAAGATTGAGAAGAATGTACTGGAGAAAAGAAAGAATATTCTCGGAGTGTAGGATTACATAACCGCCAGGCATCTACTAGAGATCTTTGTTGAATAGTTGATGTGAATTGAGAGTGCACAGGAGAGGAAGTGAATCTAGAACGAGAGTTGCGGTCTAGAATAGGATCCATAACTAAATTACAATCCCCACCAACCAACAAATAATCATCATGAAAAGACATCAGTTTAGATAGTATTGTGGGCCAAAAAGCAACATCTGGGGCAGTAGGGGCATATAAATTAAGAAAAGTCAAGGGAATATTATTTAATAACAATGAAAGAGAAACCCATCTACCCGCATCATCAGAATCTTGTGAAAGAATTTTCAAGTCAAGACATTTATGACATAAAATGACTACACCATTACGATTACCAGTACCTGGGGAAGCAAAGACATGGCCAACCCATTGTCGCTTAAGTTTAGCTATTTCTTTTTCTAAAACATGAATTTCCTGTAAGAACGCTATATCACAATTTAAGCTAGATAAGTGAGAGAGAACCCTTTGGCGTTTTATAGGAGAACCCAAACCCTTAACATTCCATGAATCAACTCTCAAAGTCATGTACAATAAACAATGAAATATAAATTCAATGTAAAAATAATATAACAATCAAAATTTAACAATAATCTATAGGTGATAATGATCAGTATACATTTTTGAATATTACAATGGCCAAAATGAGTGATTATGCAAAAAGAAAGAATGAAGGTAAGAGATATGAGTAGTTGATAAAGAGAAAATATAGAGAGATGAAAATAGGGTAGTGAAAAAAGGATAGGGAAAACATTAGGAAAAAAGAAGAGGTGACTGAAAACGGATTGATAAGATAATGAGAGAGAGAAAAAAGAAGTATAATAAGTAAAAAATACACATCATATATTCCTGAAATATGAGAAACCACTACAAGAAGTATGAGTAAGGTGAGAACGAGAAAGTCACTGAAGAGGAATGATAGGACTATCCAGATAAAAAGAGGAAAAATATATAGGAAAAGATGAAAAATTATGAAAATCAAGAGAATGAGAGAGAAAGACGTAAATTGAACAAAGGGAGAAGGTGTAGGGAAGAGAAAGGAACGTACAGTTGAAAAAGGGAAACAATCTGGGAGAAGGTAAGGAGAGTGGAGAAGGAAAAAGACGATAAAGACAGCAAATAAAAAACAGATATTATAAAATCCATCAACATAATAACCAAAGACGGAAAACATAAACATAAACAGAATGAGGGTGGTGAAGCCACACAAGGAAAATGGCACAACTAACCGGGTAACTCAAGGCGGACCGGGGAGGGAGGACAACATCGAGGCGGACCAGGGATAAAACAGAGAACAAGAAAACAGGAAATACCGCACCTAATAAGAGAGGAAAACATAACAGGTGAGTATAACATGAATATAATGTATGGGGGAACAAGAAACTTCAGTAAACAAATAAATCACAACATTGTTATAAATAACAGAACATATTGAACGAATGACAATATGAGAACAAACATTAGTTGGTCGGGAGAGATCTATCGTCTTTTCTCCACATTGTTCCGAGAACCGTTGTAGCAATGCAGGATCTTCATAGTTCATGTTCTTGTTTCCGTATGTCACTTTAAACATAGGGAAGTACAAGAGACAAAGCTAAAACAGAGCAAAAATGACATAACTTGACCAGCAGAGCATACTAGAGCAACAACAGCATGAAATTAAACAGTAGCATATCTGGAGACATCCATGTCTTCTACATTGATCCAAGTATTGTTGTAGTAAAGCAGGATCTTCATAGTTTGTTGTTCTATTTTTGTAAGTCACTTTGAATAGACAGGGGTGAAGGAGGCCAAATCTGGCGTTGATAGAACAAGTGCCGGTCTCATATCTAGGAATTTCTTTCTACGATCCGCTGTGTCTTTGGCGTAATCTTGGGCAAAGAAGAGATTTGAACCTTGCCTTGAAATATGGCCTTTGAGTTTAGCTGCTTGTAAAATCTTCAATAAATCTGTATATTCCAAAAAGTATAGAATAACTCCTCGAGGTTTGGTTAAAGAAGTTGCCATGGTTGGAGCACGACCTAAACGGTGTGAATATTTAAAACAGGAGAGTTAGGCAAGCCAAGAACTTGTGGAATGAAGGATTTGAAGAAGGAAATGGCGTCGGAGCCTTCCAAACCCTCTGCCAAACCATAAATGCGCAAGTTATTACACCTGTTGCGATTTTCCAAATTTTCCACATGTTTTTTTAGTTGCGCAATTTCGGATTTCATTGAAGGAACCTGACTCGTCACTGCCTGAACGGAGCTTACTTGATGCTCAATCTGCATAACTCTAGTCTCCATAGCAGACCACTTATCCTCCAGAGCTTGAAGTCTTGTATTTGTTTCTTCCATATGGGGTCGAAGCGCTCTTATTTCTTCCAGAAGTACTGCTAAAGTATCAGGTGGAGGATACGTAGTAGGTGAAGGAGGATCTTTTTTTAAGGCGTTTGCCAGACGATGTGATAGATGGAGTGGTCAATTTAGGAGCAAGTTTGTTGGTGGGTAGCAGAATATTGGACGGAGCTACCAAAGATTCCTTGGCGGGAGGTAACGCCATACTTTCAGAGCTTTCCATATTCGATGAAAGAATAGAGTAAGGATTATGATCTGCCAAAGATGAAAGAGGTATGAGAGAACTAGTGACACGACGAGAAGATTTTGTTCTCCCCATAAAATAAAAAGCGTTGACAGGATTATTCTAGACTCTGCTGCACAGATAAATAACTATATCCAGTGAAAATTTGCCAAGAACATCAATATTATAGTCTTTGCTCTGTCAAACAACAGTGTGATGTATCTCCAGTAGCACCTTAAAAGTCGCCATAAATAAATATAGACCTCATGAGAACATAGCAGAATTATGTCCATTAACTGCAGCATAAAAGAAATAAGTAATGATAATCACCACCAGTCTCTGCGGCTCAGATGAAATGAGTGATGTAGAGTTATTAGGCTTTGCAGTTCAAATGATATAAAAACGAGTCAAACAGAGAAAAGTCTGCTGGAGCAGGAGATTCCCATCAGGTGGAAATCGAGGGACAGCAAGCCAAAACAGAAAAAAGTCTGCTGGAGCCAAAACAGAAAGAAGTCTGCTGGAGCGAGAGATTTTCATTTAAGCAAACCAGCACGTCGTTAATGAGGAGGCAGGGTGAGCACAGGACGACAAAATGGCGGGCGCGAGTTCCGTGAGGGAAACGCGGTGGCCGTATTTCGGGAAAATAAAGAGCTCACCAAAGCAGAAAAAAGGCAGCAGACGGTGCCGGAATGCCTTGCGTTTCAGAAAACATCATTAAGGCATGGCCACAGGGAGAGGGTCCACCGGAGAAATACGCCTCTTTCCCGAGCCGCCGCGGAGACACCTCAGGAAGCGTCCATCTTCGTTTGGCGTCAAGCCACACCCTGATTGGCACACTTAATTTACTTAGAAGTACCTACTATATTGTAGCCCATGGTACCCAGGGCCTGTAACTTAAATGCTACTGGAGGGCCTGCAGCACTCATTGTGCCACCCTGCAGCCTGGAGTGCAGTTTTAAACTGCTAATTGAACCTGGCAAAATACGCCTTTTGCCATTCCTAAACCTTCCTTTTTTACACATATAGGTCACCCCTAAGGTAAGGAGTTAAACAACAATAGGGCATGGTGCATTGTATTTAAAAAGTAGTACGTGTTATGATGTTTTACATGTCCTGGTAGTGATAAATTCCTAAATTTGTTTTTCAGTGCTGTAGGACCTACCTCTCCCATAGGATCACATTGGGTTACCTTATTACATTTATTAAGTGCTAACGTTTGATTAGGATCAGGTAGAAATATCATGTTTAGACTCAAATGAATTGTAACTCAAAATCCTCTTTAATGGTAAAGTTGGATTTTAAGTCACAATTCTGAAAATGCCACTTTTAGAAAGTTAGCATTTTCCTGCCCTACCCATTTTGTTGCCTCTGCCAGTGTCATGTGTCACATGGCTGGGAATGACTCTGCTGTTGGGGTTTGTGTATTCTTGCAAGACAGTTTGTGTATTCCTGCCAGATCTTGGGTGTAGGCAAGATGGGCCATCCTGCCTGAAGTGCTGGGGGCGGTGCTGTTCCCTGCCCCACTTACATTTCAAAGAGCTGTCTCCAGCACACATACAAAGGAACCTGATACTAGCTGTTTGTCACCCCAGACTTCTTGGAGCCTTGACAGGGGAAAGGAAGAACTTTTCAGAACCAGTTGTGGTGTAGCCTAGAAGATTCCCCCACTTCAAAGGCTGGTGCCAGGTATAAATATTGGACCCTGTGAACACTTCTTCACTACATTCCTGGACATGTGGAAGACTTCAGAAGCACTGCCTTAGACCCCTAGAGGACTGCCCTGCTGCTTGAGGCCTGCTGTGCACCCCAGAGGACTGCCCTGCTGCTTGAGGACTGCCTTGGTGCTTGAGCCCAGGACCACAAGAGTGACTCCAAGGGCTAACTGACTGGACTCCTGTGTGAGCTACAGGGACATAACAAGCTCCAGAGATCTTGAACCTTGCACCTAGCCTGCTGGAGTGAGTCCTAACCCCCCAAGTGCTGCACCCCAGGTCCTGGACACTTGGAAGTGGTGTTAATGGTGCTGCTCCTATTTAACCCCAAAATTTGGATTTTGAAAAATGTTCTCCAAAAAGTGTCAAAAGAACCTACCTGCAAGCCGATCTCCCCAAGGTGCGTCACCAGTAGCCATGACTTTGCAGTGGTTACTGCTACATTCTTCTCTGCAGCAGCAAATCCTGTGCAGCTGGACCTCTGACCAATGGCATACAGCCTTGTGGAGCCCTCTGGGTATGGCTTACAGCTTCGTCACGCTGGAGGTTTTCAACTTCCAAAACATCTAAGGGCCTGATTTCAAGTCTGGAAGTCTTTGGTGGCACAGCGGTGGCAGTCCTGCGGCAGTCGTATTAAGAGGCGGCTTTTTGGACAGTCCACCGCTGTGTCGGCAGTGCCAGGGAACCCCTGTTTCCTGGCGGTGGCGCAGCAGACAGGGCGATTCAATATGCAAGGCGGGACCACAGTGGTCTGCCAAGCTTATTTCTAGTTTCCCCACCGCCAGCCTTTTAATCGCAGGCTAACCGCCATGAAAAGGCTGGCGGTGGAGAAACAAAGAGGGTCCTACAGGGCCCCCATGCCCCTGCCACCATGGGGATGCATTCATGGGGGCACAACAGATGCCCCCCTGTTTCCATGCACCCCATGTTCCATCACAGCATGGGCTTCGCATTCCATGCCGTTCTGAAACTTCTTTTGCGTTCCCAATGTGGTGCCTGTTTTCAGGGCACCGCCATGGGAAAGGCAAAAGAAAAGGCCACCAGACACAAGTTGTACTCATTATCTTGCGGGCGGACCCTGCACAGATTTGGCGGTGCTGTGCTGGCACAGAGCCAGCGCAGCACGCTAAAGTCATAATAGGGCCCAAAGTCTGAAGGTAAAAATCTTCACCAGGCTCAACTGCAATAGGCTCCCCACCGCTGCCGACGACCTCATCGACCTGGAAATCCAGCCTCTCCTGGTCTGAGCTTTTTCGCACCATCGACTGCCTCACCGAGAACTCGTCCAGCGCTCCCTGGCAACAATGACGGCTCCTCGGATACAGCCTACTGCCTTGCCCCACTGAACTCTACTTTTTCCAGGACTTTTCTTCAAAATGTTTTTTAAGTCTGATGGTAAACCAAGACCGGGCCCAATCCACCTCATGTATCTGACCCACACTCCATCGCTGTCAGACTTTTGACTTTACCTCAGTCTCCTGTGACAAGATACCTGCGGCAGGTGCTATGATCTTTTAGGTGCTAGATTTCACAAAAAACTTTAAACATTCATAACTCTGGTTCTACTGATTGGATTTATTTCATTTTGGTGTCATTATATTTATTAATATTCTTTCTATTGTTCTAAATTGGTGTGAGATGTTTCTTTTGTTGTAGTTTCACTTTATTTCTTTTTGTGTGCTGCATAGATACTTTAAACTTTGCCTCTACGTTAAGCCTGACTGCATTTGTGCCAAGCTACCAGAAGTTTAAGTGCAGATTAATTTAGTGACTTTCGTGATTCACCCGAGCAAGGACTGTGGTTGTTGCCTGAGTGGAGTTTCCACCCCCTCAGCTAATTACCCAATTTGTTACAAAAACCTATAATCCGCAAGTTAAAAATCACTACTATATCTTAGCAATCAATAACCATTTGTAAATGCAATCATTGTTGTCAGTAAAGCATTGCAAAATGCACTGTCAAAATATTGTCAATAAAGCATTTGAAATGAACATAACATGTCTGTGTCGTTCTTACACACTGTTTGTTTAATTATTAGCATTTGTGATTTTATAATAAACACAACAACAGACATGGTCCTGTAGAAAGAATTTCCCATCCCTGTCATATCATAGACATATCCGCACAACAAAGTCAAAATTAGCAAGAGAATACACATCAGGAATGTTCACCGCCAACAATGTTGAAAAAAAAATAGGCTACAAGGTAGTCCAGGAGATTGTTGCAGCATGAGGGGAGACAAAGAGCCGGACAAGTCTCAACACACAGATATACAATATAGTGCAGGCAGTATTTGTACAAAATATCAACTTTTTAATATTGGGAGGCAGAAATATCAGAAACAATATTGTGATACTAAAATATTGTGATGCAGAAATATCGTTGTCAAGAATATAATTTTTTTGGTAAGTTATATTGTTGTGAAGAATATCATTGTTTTTAGTATAATTTTCAATAATGTAGTTGTTAAATATAGCATTTGATTATTTTAATGTGTTTTTGTTTAATAATTCTGTAAATTCATTGTGTTTTTTATATATATATATTTATGCAGATAAATATATTGTTCATATTAGGAGTTATATATATATATATATATATATATATATATATATATATATATATATATATATATATACTTTTTATAAATTATTGTGTTATTCAAATATGTTTGAAATGAAGTACTTTCCCTACTGTTGCGCAGACTGGAGTGGGGATAGTAAATGTAACCCCTCCGAAGTCCAATGCTTTCCCTACTGTTTTGCAGACTGGAGTGGGAATAGTACATTTTATCCCTCCTAAGTTCAATGCTTTTCCTACTGTTGCACAGACTGGAGTGGGAATAGTAAATTTAGCCCCTCTGAAGTTCAATGCTTTTCCTACTGTTGCACAGACAGGAGTAGGAATAGTAAGCTTTATTCCTCTGAAGTTCAATGCTTTTCCTACTGTTGCACAGACTGCAGTGGGAATAGTAAATCCAACCTGTCAGAGGTCCAATGCTTTTCCTACTGTACCCCAGACTGGAGAGGGAATAGTAAATCTTACTCCTCCAAAGTCCAATGCTTTCCCTACTGTTGCACAGACTGGAGTGGGAATAGTAAATTTCACAGTAATGCATTTTCAATATAAAAAAAATTAATATCATGTAAAATAAATAATTGTATTTATTGTTACACTATATATATTTTTTATATAAATGCAAACATATATGTATATTTATGTGTTTATGTGTGTATATAAATATATATTTATATATAGTATTAAATATTAGTAGAATTTATTCAATTTATATTATATTAAATCTATATATTCAAATTTATAACATTTACTACTTTAAGCTCTATTTATATTAAAAAATCGATATTTTTGTATATTTGTTGATGATTTTTGTGTCAACGATATATTTTTTCCGATATTTTTGTACTTTCCATTATAAGTATAGGGACATGCTATTTTTTTAAACAATACTTTTGACACGATATTTGTGTCAAACAATATTGTTTCCTCAATATTGTGTCAGTGATACGTGTGTGCGCCCTAGTCAGACTCATCCTGAGCCTGGTCCAATGGATCGGGCGTGTAGGAGATAGGCCCCATATGGTCCCCATATGTCTCGTGGTCGGGATGTGGGTGGCTGGAGGGGAGTGTAGGTTTCGACCCGGTCATTATAGATCGCCATATTGCGTAGCCAGTCTGCAACTGCAGGTATTCTAACCCACAACCAGTTCATCGCCATGCTTCATTTAGCTAATACCAAAGCCATTGTAGTGAGGAGCCAGACCCCGGATGTCTTATACACTTTCAGGCCACATAACATGCATCTATAGAGCAATCACTAGAGAACACTGCACTCCAGCTGTAAAACGAAAGTACCAGGCTTAGAAGTGTTTTAAAATAATGAAAAGGTCTCCCCAGGTCATGCTTCTTTTGACCTGGGAAGACATAGGGTTGATTCCAAAAGTTACTGGGTGGGGGTTGCTGTTGCACTCCTGAAGCCCCTAGAGTACTTTTAAATCATGACAGTGGTGTCCCTGCCATCCTGGGGCCACCACAAGCCTTATGCAAATTAGCCCTGTAGGACTATATGGGGTGCTGGAGTCTATTTTCCTGTCCATGTGGGCGGCCAGTTGATGCAACTGGGCTTCCCCCACTCTCCCACCAGTCACAGGTGTGGGGAGTGTGAGGTGGAAGCACTTTGGTGTGTGCCAACCGCCGAAGCTTGGCCCACCACAGGGTTATTTTTTTGCAATCCACTAGAGCACCAAGTGCCCATTTTCGCATTTCTTTTCTCCCAGATGTCAAAGTCAAAATCTTTACAGGTGGACATCTCTGGCCCGTTTGGTGATTTCAACGATCTTGGGCTCATTTTTCTCCTGTTTCAGCTGGTCTCCAAAGGAGCACACACTGTGGGGAGCAGGTTTTACTGAGATCCTGTGCCAGGCTTCTCCTCTGCTACACCCTCCACAGACCCATTAGCCTCCTGGCCATCTTGCAGGGCATCTGGGAGGGGGGGGGGGCAGTGGAGTCCAAGTCTTTCCCCAACTGGTCCTCAGGTGATCTAAGCGGGCCAGCAGCCTTGGCCCTTGGAGAGACCCACTAGTCCTGGGGTCAGCTGCAGACAGAGTCCTCAGTCCATCAGTGGGCTTGTCCTTCCAGTTGTCCATGGCGTTACCACTGTTGCTCTCTTTCATGTTCTGGGATGCCATTTTTATGCGTAGTCCCTTTGTCTAACTTCCTTCTTTCCTGGGCTTGGCTAGTAAAACAAAAGGCTGGTGTCAGGTCTCTTTGCGTGTGCTGGGAAAAGACCCTTTGAAGTGTAATTAGGACAGGGCCAAACTCTTCCCCAGTCATCTTGTTAGGATGGCCCATCCTGTCCACACCTAACCTGCTTTGTGCACTGTCTGGCTCCAATATGCATTTCCCAGCGGGAGAGCCATCGCCAGCCCAGGCAGCTGGAAACTCCCAGAAACTTTGATCAGAAAAATGCCAACTTTCTAAAAGTGGCATTTCTAAAATGATCATTGAAAATTGGACCTCACCATTAAAGAGGACTTTAACTTATAATTTAAAAGAGTGTAAGAAGTATTTTTCTAGCTGCCACCAATCAGAATTTATCATTTCATAAATGATTCCCTATGGCAGCAGCCAGCATTGCTACAGTGAAAATTATTTTTGGGGATACTTCATTGTAAGGACATGATCAACGTTAATTAATACATGCCCTACTTTTACATATATGCAGCTTGCCTTTATAGGCAATAAGGCCTACATATGGATGACTTATTAATATTTAAAAGAAAGGCTTAGGCCTGTCAAAAGGGGTATTTTGTGTAAAACTGCCACAGGCAGGTTACCTGTTTGCAGCTACCAGGCTACACGATTGTAGTCTCTTATGAGTAGCCTGTACCTGTTTACACATGCATGTGCACACGTGTTCACATGTAACCAGCTCAGTGGCCCTTACACTAGTTGCGTCGCAGCTGCCTAATCTTAAAAGGCAGACACTGGCTGTAAACATGCGCAGTCTAATTTACCATGAAATTAATGGCAGTGAGACTCAGCTAGTGAGACTCACCCACCATAAAGATCCAAAACCAGGTGAGCATAAAATCCTGGTGTACTAAATGGGTTGAACTCATTTGCGACAATCGATCTATCACTTCCAGTTTAATGCCCTAATATTCAATGGCAGTATAACTCGCCTATGTATGTGAATGGCAAACTAAAACCATTCTTAGCTAACATGACAATGAATTGTTTCACGTCTTCCAAAGTTATACTCCAAATGTAAAACAGATTGTCTATATAGCTAAGCCAAAAAGGGTATATGTTGAGAGTAATGTGCAATCTCTTGAACCCAGACAACTTGCTCCTTCCACCAGCCTATGAAAATATTGGCACAGCTGGGGGAAAGCAGGTGGCCTTTACTATACCCATACATTGTCAATGGAAGGTGTCCTTAAAGACAAAAATGATTTCATGTATAAAGAAACTCATTATTTGTGACAAAATCTTAGTGCGTTTGCATTGGTTCATCTGTCTCGTTGTATGGTAATCTATGCACTACATCAAGCCATCCTCATGTCATACACAGGCATGACACAGGGTCATGGGACCACCTAACCCAGGAGGGAACAGGCCTCAACCTACAAAATGAACAACTAAAACAGGAAATTGAAGATAAAACGAGATCGAGTGAGACAACATCCACTGTGTGTACACGAGGCGCACGTAAAGTAATGCACGAGCAACGCACTATGGTTATACACTGAGGCTAAAGTAATATAGACAGCTCAGTTGCTTCTAAGCCAGGTTCATACTTTAAGAGCATCAGAACAGTTAATATATTCGGTACACCACAAAAACGCAAATAACTAAATAAGCGCAAGAAATATGACACAATGAACATTCTAAGAGCAACACTAGTACTCGATTATACTGCCTTTCTGCATTATTGGATTCTGAATTGTGTGCGTGAATGGATGTACTTATGCAGGAGGCATCAATATAGCACAAGCCGAGAGTAAAGAAAGACCACTATACTGAGTCAGAGGCAAATACACAGGGCCCTATTTATCAAGGGTCGCATTTGCACCACGCAACGTGGTGCATGTGTGACGCAAACACTAAAATACGATTTATCAAGCCACGCAAGGCCACTTGGCGTGGCCCGGAGTGGCCTGATAAATCAGGAGTCACGCAAAGCAGCACAAATTGCTGCGTTGCCTTACTCTGCCCTGGGAAGGTATTCCATGGGCGTTGCGTGGGTATTCTTACCAACTCCCATGGATTTTGCAACATTCCCAGATTTACCATCACTGGTAGACCTGGGAATGAGCAAAAAAGATACGCCTTGTCAGGGAAGGCATAAGGAGGAGAAATGTCTTTATTTCTCCTTGTTACTTCCTCTTTCTATGTGTGCTGCATTCTGCACCACACATAGAAAGAGGAATATGCCTCTCAGGATTGGTTCTGTGCAGGAGGTGCCCCTTTCTACACAAAAACGACCCTGCATGCAACGCAGTCTCCCTTGCACCATGGTGCAAGGGTGTCTGCGTTGGCTCTAGGCTGCCCATTGTGCGCCAGCGCTGGGGAAAGGAGAGGAATGCGCCATATTGTGCGCATTCCTGTCCCTGTAACCTTGCTGCGCTGCGTTGCGTTACATTTGAATAAATATGCCCCATAGGGGTAGCTCGGTTCTGAAAAAGGAAGTTAGGGGAGGTGGAGTGTAACACATAGAAATTGGGAATTGTGGGGAAACGCCAGACTGTACAATAATTTCCACAAAACAGAAGCCGAAGAAGCTTAAAAAGCAGACGATTTATCAAACAGGAATTAAAAAGAACGATAAAGTAATCACACTGACAGGAGAATTATAGCTTTCAGCTGTCAAAACATGGCGAGATGGGGAGGGGCGGTTACACAAACACCCGTACCCAGTGCTTTAAATGGGCCGGTACTCACCGGTACTGAGTACCGGCACTTCTTAGATTTATCACTCTGAGTACCGGCACTTCTCTACTGCCGAGGAGAGTACCGGTACTCATGAAACGCTGGTGCTGGCGGCCTTTCTTTGATAGCCAAGGCACTTCTGTAGACCTGAGCCGAGCCCAGCTGAACAATTCAGCGTGGGCTCATTTGCATACCGTCCGGGTGTTCACAATCATGCTGTGTTGCAAACACAGACATCGAGGCAGCCCGGTGACAGCGTAATTAAGTAAGCCGTGGGAGGTAACCAGGTTCAAATGGCTTTAATCCCACCTGATTCTTTTGTTAAGTGTCTGCTTATGTTTGTCTGCTTGCCTGTGATTGTTTTCGTGTGAGAGAAAAACGAGAGAAAGGGGGAGAGAATAGAGATACTCTTGGAAGTTATATTAAAGGAAATGTGTGGAATGCTTTGTGTGTGCATGTCTGCTTGTTTCTTTCTGTGTCACTCGAAAATATATAGAATTGTGCCAAGCAACAGCAATTAACAGTATTGATGTTGCACATATTACAAAACAAGAAAATGTTAAAATATCGCTGCGTTTGGCTTTCGTTTTGTGTATTGAGTAATCAAACCTGCTTTGTTTTATTTAAAGACATTTCTCATGTGTTTTGGTATGTGCTGCAAGTAGTATCGAAGTCAATAGTACCAGCATTGGCAACCTACCCCACCCCTCCAACATAACATGCATGCTCATAAATAATCACACAACACATTTCTTGTTTGGGTAAAAATTGCTGCAGGTTTATTACATACACCGTTATGTAATATGGTGGGTTATCTTACGGGCGATCCAAAGGCAGGCAACCGTCTGGGCCGCCTGCCCGCCTGATGAGCCAAGCAGCACTGGGGCGAACCCCATCTGTGCTGCCACCTGTGTCCCTTTAGTCACCCTCCCAAACAGGAGCCCTCCACAAACCTTGTGCCCTAAAGCCTTCGCCCTGTGGGGCGGATGCGAATGGACTGCAAACAACTCCTATGCATTCTCTACCATGTAGTAAATGGAGTTTCTGGTTGGCTAGGGTATGCACCTAAGCATGTCCGAGCCCACCTCTCTAGTCAGGGGAAGGGAGTACATACTTAAGCGGACACCTGCCCACCCCTTGATGGCCAGGCAGGGACTTTGGCTTATCCCAGAGGCAGTGTAAATTTAATGTGCCAACCGCACTCCCATAGTGGCACATTACAGAAGAGACCCCATACCAGGTTATTTTTATTACCCTTTGTATCGACCATACGGGAGAAACTTAGTTTCATCTGCCACTATTACCCTGTGCTACCAAGCCTCCTCATGACCTCACAGGGATTACATAACTCACTAGGCCAATGGGCCACTGTCCTACAGCTCCGTTAGCACAACCCCGTTAGCTGCCGGTAGGAACTGCACTTAGCGTAACACAGCAGAGTAAATGTAAAATTGAATCTCCCACCATTTTTGCTGGTAACTGACGGCCAAAAGACAGCACCTGGGCACGAGATCCCAGTTACCTAGAGAAAACAATAATTATCCAGCACCATTAACAAATGTGCCGCATGCACCCATGCCCTATCCACCTGTTGCTGTGTGCATATCGTCCAATTCAATAACATAACCAACCTGTTAACCAGTTCTCTCCTTTGTGGTCAACCAAATCCCATATGCCGGGATTTCACCACAAGTACCTATGCTGAAACTGAATTTGTAAGGCCCATGTGAGGTTCGGCGATCGTGCCAATGCTAGTCGCCATGTTTCCAACTTCTCTATAGCGTCCGGCTTGGTGGGAGCACTACTAGGACTCGTGGGCGGAGACATGATGGCGCTGAATAACCGGTGAATGTTACCCCACTCGCTGGTAATTCTGTACAGATAGCTGCCCTTACTAAATGAGTGAATGCTAAAAGCTTCCCAATGCCTTTAGTCTTACTGCTCCACCCATTTTGACCCCAAAACTTTGGGACGACTTTAGTAGTGACATGCCCTTAACGGTGCGTGACATTCTACCAGCACCGCGCAGGAATCCCCCTTTGACCTGCCCTAGCCTGTGGCCATTCTGCTGAAAGCCCAGGGGAGGGGAGTGCTACCAAACCTCAAGTCCTAGGCACTCAGGAAGCATCCCTCACTGCTGCAGGTGCCCCAAGCATATATTATAAAACATTTAATGGGTAACAACCCGGTTTGCGTCCCTTGATGTGCCATGCTGTGAGCGATTAGGTACCCTGCATATCTCTTCCCTATGAAAAGATTAAACAAACCGGCCAAAGCACAGTGCACGGGCAATGCGTGTGCCCACATACGCCCCCAGCTCCGGGTGGCACAAACCCCAAAGCACCGCGTGCCAGTTTGTACATATCGTTCATGGGTGACTAAGCACTAAAGTGCCCTTTTCCCTGGGTGATCCCCAGTACGAGGGTACGGACTGATGGCCAAGTGCTGCGACAGCCAATAAACATGTCGACATGTGTGTAAAACCCAGCTGTAGTCAGACGAAACCACTAGAAGCAGTTTATCAGGGAACTGTAGAGACCACCGGAGTCCCTCCGCACTCCCGCAACAGCCAGACAGGCCACTCTGCGCGCATGCCAGGTGCCGAAACCAGAAAGCAGCAGCCTTTTTGCAAACGGACTGGCGGTGCACAATCCCGCATTGGAGACAAACTTGACCTTGTTATACTGCGAAAGAGGCAAGTGCGGCACTCGAATGAGACAAAGTACTGTTCTTTGCAAAACAGAGCCTGTCCGCAATTGGGACAAGAGATGAACCATGAGATTATCACTGATCAAGTCTGTGAGGTCACATTCGCTACCTCTGGCAAATACTCATAAATCGCCATATATGACTGACCCCTCACTCTCATCCTATGCTGTGTGTGATCTTGGCCCACATCAGTGTGAGCAAAGCCCCGCGAAGTAAACTTGGCTTCATGGTTGAAAGTGCACAAGTAAAGTACCCCTCCCCTTAAGTTGGGTTACACAGTACATTGTAAGGGTGTAGTGGGCTAGTTACTCTCATGAGGCCCCCATGCCCCTGCACTTGCGGCGTTAATGAAAACTTTGTTGTTTTGGCTGTGACAACATAGTTGCCTGCGCCACCCTACAGCCCCATGGAAAAGTGCTGGGCTCTTGCTTACTACCCTGCGGAGTGAGCCCACTGTATTCACCAGATTCGCCACAATCTGTTCTGCAGGCCTGTGATAAATATCCCAGGGCCGACATCTGGCACTTGAACCCATGCTTGGACAGGCCCGAACTAGGAACCCAGATCTAGACTGCCTGCCAACCGGCTGACCCTTCCAACACCAGAGTGTCACGCAGCCACTCTGTGGCCTGGATACTAAACCATGTATAATGTATCGGAAGACCCCTTCCTGTTGCAGTTGTTGCGTGACCCTAAGTCCACCAACATGCCAACACAGGTTAGCCCAAAATGTCAGTACAAATCACGATGAAAACATGAAACTGGTTAAACGAGAAAGAACGCCACATTACCCCGAACACTTACTTCCATGTAATGCCCACCGCAATGCGGAGCACCAAAAACCCCTGTTGCCCAAGCAATGCAAAACAAGGAAGGACCCACATCCCGCCGTTCTCCTAACAGTACCGCCCCTGTGCCATGGAGGGCACGCGGCAACCGTGCCCATGGGCCAAATTGAGCCAAGATCCCCTGCCCACTCAAAGGCGCGGAATGGCCATAAACAAGAATACACCAGAGGTCATCTGTCAACACTGACAGCAAAAGCGCCCAGCGAAGTTAGCGATTGCTAACAATCCTACGTGCTCGTATTATACCGGTGATTTCCATGTATGTTGGCCCCTCCATCAACAATCGTGTAAAAGCAAACAATTTGCAAAATGCGAATCAAAATAGAAATTATGATCAAATTGCGATCGTATTTCCTTGACTTACTAAACAGGTTGAGGCTAAGCACTGCTCTACTAGACACAGAGCTATACTTACAGTACAACAATTAGCTGCATGCACTCACCACGCTGCTCAATTGTTCCCCTGGCTGAGACCACACGAATTTGACCAATGAACCTGCGGGGTCAGTACTCACCACTGGCCCTCGCTAGACTGCCCGAAAGCGGACGCCATGCACACAAAAGAGGGAATGCAGATGCCATACACGAACCAGCCAGCTGGGATCATGGGCCATGAGGCACAGCTCCATAGTGCAGTCGCAAATGCCTCCAATGATCGAACTACACAAAGGCGACTCAACAAACCATAGCACTGTCATTTCCAATCGGAACTTGGTAGGCGCCTAATCTGCCACTGCTTGGCGCCAAGGACAAAGCGGGCAAGATAGGTGTTCCTCCCTGCATAAGAATGCTGGCCCATGTGTACCTCAAGGAGTAATTATCTTGAGCTGCTATCCAATTACCCTCTTTTGCCCGGTTGCTGGTACTGCACGAGCACTCTGGCCAAGTTCGATTGTGGTTGCCTCAATATTCAGGGGTAGTGACTTGTGTTTTCAACCTATGAAACACAGCAGCAGCTCACTTATATTACTTCAAATAATATCTGTGACACCCCACCCACTCATTTGGAGGTCCTGTTTTGATCTAAACTATACTTTTCATGGATGTTGCATGAAACCAACACCATATTTCTCTGCAAGATATCTAATATCTCCTCACACACTGCACCCATTAAAATTGCATTTGAGGCAAACGGTAATTAAAACAACCCACTTTAGATACCCGCGCAGAATACAGCATGGTGCACTGGCCATGTCTGCCCACGTAAATCGATGCCCGAGCAGGAAAAGGCACGCGACACGCCCAGATATCCTGACGTGCGGCGGCCCAGCTGTGCCCAGGGACCTCACAGGTGACAGACGACTGGGAGAGGGCGTCGTGTAGGGAGGTGGAGTGCCTTGCTCCCCCACTGGGCAGTGTGCCCCACTGTAGAACTCTAGACTCCCAGGGGCAGTGCGTGCACGCTGCATCACATTGAGGTGTCACTGGCACGGGGCAGAGGTGGTGGCTCCTGCCTAGCGCAGCCAGCACTCTAACTGACCCTTCCCGCCCAGAGGAGCAGCCGCAGCCTGCACGAGGCTATCCTGGTACGGCAACGGGAGGCCTGATCTGAGAGGGCCATCGACCCGTGGCCCAGCCTCGCTTCCGGAGCAGGCAACTACTCCAGCGCGGGCTTGGGTGCGTCATTACACTGTATAAAGGAGACAGATGCTGCAGTGTATACATCTGTCAACATTTATTTCTCCATTTCGTGGGGTAACAATAACACCACAGTGGCTGCAGAAATACATCCGTCAACATTTATTTCTTCAAGGACGTGGGTTAACAATAACACCACCTTGCCTAGGAGGACACAACCAGTGTTGTACAAACATGTATAAGCACAGACAAGGACGGCGGTACTTGTCTGTACCCACGCGGGCCAAGTCCCCGGTCTGCCTCACAGCCTACAGCCACGGAGAGGGAGCCCCGCAGAGCTCGCCGCCCCTCCCCCACCACGCAGCACAAGTCCCCGAGGCCGGCCGGCGGTCAGGAATGAGCTCACCAAGGGCATGTAGGACATGCACTGCACTCGGGCCGGGGCTCTCGCCTCTCAACTCCTCGACCAGCGGATGCGTACCCTCGGTGCCTGCAGCACCCAAACCCCACCGATGCAGTAAATAAGCACTGCGCGACACCGGCGGCGGCGTTAGGTCCAAGCTGCAGCCCCCACATGCTGCCGCCCAACGACCCGACCATCTTGTAAACACTGCGTCCTGCCCAGGATCACGGGTGCGGCAGACGCCGCGCTCGGTACCAGGCTCCCCAGTTGGCAACTCAGGCTGCACATTAGCAACACGCTCGATTGCCCCCCTCCTGAAGCCCCCAGTCAACCGGAAATCTAACTGAGGGGAACAAACACTAACCCCCACAATCAGGAGCTCAGCGGGCGGACAGGCGAGTTGTAAGTGGGTAAGCCGGGGCCTCCCCGACTGTAAACTGTGCCCTATAGTACCGGGACAGCCCAGTTTTCTTACCCATGCAGCCAATATCTCCGATGCCAAGACGGCGTGGGACTTTAACTCCGGGCATCTCATTAAGCCTCGGAAAGCGAAACCATCAACCGCTCGCACTACCCCACACGCCCACTGCAGGGGGGACGACGCGCCCCCGGGCTCGGCATGCAGCGCATCCTCTAGCCTCCAACACAAAGCCTCGCCCCGGGGGACACCACAAAGGGGGTAGGCACTTCGCCATTTGCGCGGTCTCGGCGAGCGTGCCTTGTTGCCACTACACAGGCCCATGACCCCCAGCCCGCGGGGTACCCTGCAAACACCCGGCCGGGTCCTCTGTTGCTACCCAGTAGGTCCGCCAGAAACCCGTAGGACGCCTACCCCAGGGATTACGGGGCAGTATTTCAAGTAGGGGCACGGTACTCGCACGCGGCCCCAGCCGAAGTCGGTTAAAGTCACGGCTGGCGACCACGCGGCTCTCGCTTGCACCCTCACAGTCCGCAAGGCGTCTCACGAGCCTGGGGCCCTGCCGGCCCAAAACCCCAAACATATTGGCCTGCATGCCGCCGCTTTGGAGCCCCCGTGCAATAGGGCCGCCGCTGACACCATGCGTACGCCCCCACCCTCCCGCACGCTGCACAGGCCTTTCCTACAGGGCCGCAACGCTGCTCGCGGCTTGTGGACCGGCCCCCTTGGGAGCCGGATGGAAGAGGCACTGCCGGCAAGCTACCAAAGGCAGGGGAGGCACAGCGCCCGTTGCGCTCTAGCCCCCGGCCTGCATCTCCCGCCCAACAAGAGCAGGAGACTGGGCGCACCCCGGGCCGGCACTAAGCCAGGACAAGACCAGGGCCGCCCATCATGTCCGAGTTGCCCCCAGGCCAAACTAATGGCCTATGCGAGCCGGGAACAGCCCAAACCCCACCTCGCCCTCAGGCGGACAAAAAACTCGGCGATGGCCGGGTAAGGCCCTCAGCCTGGGGACACCCATTAATGGGGATGGGGAGAGGGGTAAACTCACCCCGCACGCTGCTCCTGACTCCTGGCGATCTCGGCACACGTCTCACGGACACGTCCAGCAGACGGCGTGTCCGGGCGCGCGAAAGAGGACGACAAGATGGTGGGGGAGGCCTATATACCCCTCCCCTGTCCTCGCGCCCCGGACGTGATTCTCGCCTATAGCGCTGCGACCAGGCTTGGGGGACTCCTCCCTGAGTCCCTGCCCCTAAGGGGGTGTGGGGTGCCCAGCTGGCACTAGAGGGCTGCCCTCTTTAGTGGCCCCCTGCGGGGGCCTCGGACAGCCGCATAAGTATCGGCATGTCTTGCCCTAAGCCCCGCCCCCAGCCCCGCCCACTCGTCACATTTAAATGAGTACCTGCACTATTTTGCCCCCATTTAAAGCACTGCCCGTACCTGCAGAGAGGAGCTTTCTGAAGCAGGGGGGTAGGGGGGCAGATTTACAAGCCCCTTGCGCCCCTTTTGCGTCATTTTTAACATGGGAAAAATGACGCAAAAGTGGCGCAAGGGGCTTGTAAATCTGTTCCCCTCCCACCCCCGGCGTATTTCCCGCCGCTCTGCAGTGAGCTCAGTCAAGAGCTGATATCTCTGCGTCACACAGGAAGATAAATCAGTCACGTAAGAGGCTATGTTCATCAATTTTACAAGAAACCCGTGATTGCATAATCGGGCCTGACCTGTATGCCCAAAACATCGAAACATCTTGCTTGCACACTGTAAAACTTTCCTTTTTCTGGGGCTGGAGTGAAACAATATGGCGCGCAGTCTGCAGCCAGCTGCTCCAGTGGAATCAAGCCAGACCAACTTTGTAAACCTTTCATTGTGTTTGTGTCATAAAATGCCGTTTAGAACGGCCTCAAGGTGGATTGGGATGGTTAAGAGCTGGACAATTACGCCATTCAAAGTTTAAACAATTACAAAATGCAGAGGCCGAACTGGCTTGTCAAATAGATCGTTAATGGAGCAATTGGCCCCGTACAATTAACTGTGCCAGACCACCAACAAATAACTCATTTTATCGAAGGCAATTGGAAGGAAAAATGTTGTCCAAACCGGTCTCTGCATTTTAAATATTGTTTTCTGCTGTTAGCAGTCTAGCAATACATGCTGAGCGACTTTGCAAAGAACATTTATTTAGCAGTTCGTCTTCGTTGGCCTCGCCAACCTACAGAGGACCTTCTTCTAATGCGGTATCTCCCCCCCCCACCCTCCCTCCGCTGGTAACTATATTCAGGAATTTCTGGTCAGTTATTCAGGGATGCGAAATTATCACAGTGATACAACTTTTCCTAGCAGTGTCAATTCTTACACTACGTGCCCCACTCTCATCATCACTGCCTTAAAAAGGTAAAATAAAGTTTCCAGCAATATGTTTGTCTGCTTTTGAAACATTCTACCTGCTGTGGATAGACAGATTTATTTTAAACTTATCTTTTACTCAGCAAACAACAGTGTTGCTGTTTCTGATCCGCTGATCTGCACCCTCAGAATACTTTTCTAATGTATTGAAATCCAGATTCTTTCCCACCAACACAAATCTCTTATTTCAACTCCAAACGTAATTATTGGTAAGTACTGGGAATTACTCAAAAAGTAAGTGGTAAATACTGGCCTGGTAATCACTTAAAAACTAGCAAGTTGCAAATTACCTGACTGCTCTCGTGTTATTGGTTGTTCCTCACGTCTTAGAGCCAGGAAGCCAAGAAACGAAATGGCAGATTACATCACCTAACAGAAGATAACACCATAACAACAGTCTAAGGGGCATATTCACAAGGACCTACCGCCGATTTATCTCCACCTTAACCCATCAAAAGTGGAGATCGATTTAACACCCCATTCACAAGCGGGTGCAAACTCCAGACATCGCCAGTATTCCCGCGATAACCGCCCCAAAATTTATCTCCACGGTGGACACCACCAACTAACCCTAATGAGATGCAGAGTAGGCGTTCCCGTGCAAAAACACACGAAAAAACCACAACACCACTTTCACAACGAACCGCCAGATCTGCGATGCGAGTCAAAACCACGCGATAAGCCGCGGTAGCAGCAGGGATTTACCACCTGCCTTTTGCTGGTGTTAAGCAGGACGACTACCTGCAGCATGAAAGGGAGCCCAGCCAAGAGCCACATCTGAAGACCCACAGATGCCATGGAGACAATGATCATGCAGCTCCGAGACCCATGAGGGCCACAACACCCACCTTCACCCACTCCAGGCCCGTCACGACCGCCAGGACCCGTCCCGCCGCCCCGGGAACACCACAGAGGCAGCGTACACAAAGACAGCGGATCCGCCTGAAACGCACCTGCCGCCCAGACCCAATGCCAGAGGAGGACATTGCCCACTACAGGCCTAAAAGGACAACCATCCCCCGCATCCTGACTCACATCCCCCACCTGCTGACGGTACCAACCCAGCGGACAACCAACATCCCTCCGCAGACAAAGCTGCCGGCTGCGCAGCACATGTCGGCCTCTGGTACCATCCAACCCACAACTGCCAGAGTCGGAGGAGTCACACAGCCATCCCCATCCAAGGTCATCACACCTGTCCTGGTTGCCAACATCAGCCTGGTACCCCAGCACCTCCACTTCACCCACACTGCGCAGGAGCAGCTGGTGACCAAGCAAGGCCCCTACGCCATAGCTGGATTCCCTCACGTATCAGGGCCAATCAACTGCACACATGTACCCCTCGTGCCCCCTGCCGACACTGCACACAACTACCACAACAGAAAGCACACGCATCCCATGAATGTGCAGGCAATAGTGGACCGCCCGGGACTCCTCAACAATGTTGTGGCCAACTCCCCAGGCAGAGTGCATGATTCTCACATCTCCCGATAGTCCATCATCACCCAGCGCTCCCAGGATGGCACCCATGGAAATGCAGTGCTCGTTGGTAAGTCCAAAATGAACACACCACACACCTCCAGCCCACAGTCATGCAACTCACGACACTGGCAATGGGCACGCAGCACAACTACATTCAACATGCCACACAACATGCCAACCGACCAGACACGACAACACGACTCCATTGGGAACTTGGCCTTGCCATGCCCACAACCCAGCCACGGCATGGCACCACAGACACACAATAGCAGGATGTGAGGAGAGGCATGGAGCAGGCATGTGCGAGAGCGGCAAGTGACTAAGAAATGTGAACCTACCCAATGCCAGGTGTGGCGTGGAGGTGCCGGACAGACCACAGTGTGCAAACCACGGAAATGGGCATGTGGAGATCAACTGCTGGTGCATGGAGTGTAGTGGCCAGTGGACGCTACCATGTCCCCACAGGCTGTGGGGCAGAACGCGGAAATGTCGCATGTTACGTCCCCCCCTGCATGCGCAGGCAGAGTGGGTTGGACCTGCGTACGCCAGGCCTGCGTAGGGGTGTGAACAAAAAGCCTGTTGCACTGGGCATGGTTCTCATTCGGAATGGACAACGCGTCTGCCAGGGCGGCGCCTCTCAGCCCGCCACGAGTCCTGCGCCGAGCGCGGCGGGGCCTGCGTCCCTGTGCACCTGCTGCACCCCGGGCCGCTGGTCCCCAGACCCATCATGCCTGCCCCAGCGCACCGACGAGGCTCCGCTCAACTGCCTACACTGGTGTGTGTCAAAGAGGGCCCACCACGTGCCGGTGCAAGCTCCAAGCCCCAGTCCCGCGACCTCTGCAGCCTCCGCAGACCATCGCTGGCCCCCCGACGCTGGCCCACATTACTCCTTTCTCATTGACATACTCCACCGGCGTCCTCTTCGGCCCAGTAGGTCCCACATGTGGAACTGTGTCCTGAGTCTTGAATGGCAGTGACCCCAGGTCCGTGGCAGCGGCCACAGCACCAGACTCCCTTCGATCAGTGAAGCATAATTCCGTATCGCAGGCCTGCGACACATGGTGCCACTAACCCTGTTCAACGCAAGCCGGCGACACGTGGTGCCACTAACCCTGTTCAACGCAAGCCGGCGACATGTGGATGAGGGCTCAGGCCTACCCTGCGGACCAGTAGGTCCCACATCCAGCACTTAGTCGCGAATCATGAATGGCAGAGTCCACACCAGTGAACGCATGGAGAGGAGTAAGAGGAAGATGCGGATCAGTCCGGACGAAAGCCGGATCAGAGTCACGGAGGTGATCGAACACTATCAACAACTGACCTGACGCCATCAACCCTGTTCACCGCAAGTCTGCGTCCCGTGGTGCCACTGAACCTGAACTACGCAGGCCGGTGGGACCATCCAACCTAAGCCGGCGACACTCGGTGAATGGCCCGTGCTGACCGCTGCCTCAGGCCTACTCTGCGGTCTAGTAGGCCACACATGTGGAACTGTGTCTTGGGTAAGATGTGGAGGAGTCCACACCATTGGACACGCCTCATCGCAGGCGGCATCCCCTAACAGCACTGGTGCCACTAACTCTGTGCGCAATGAGTCATGGGCACTATCTGGTTGGACCTCAGTGGCGTCTGAGTCCATGGCCTGGGGGTTTTCTGCATCTTCATCTGGCTGGACCAGACTTGGTGTCTGACATGTGTCTGTTCCATTCATCTCCACCATAGTGACTGTTTCAGCGTGGTTCTGCCCTCTGCATCATGCCCTGGGGGTACACCTTCCACTGTCCACCGAGACACTCCGCGACAAGGCCCTTTGTCATCTACGGAAACCTGCTCTGCACTCGTGACCCTGCCCCAGTGCCCCGCAAGTCAGCGGCCCGTGGCGGTAGGCCCGTGCAGGACGCTGTGCATCCGGGGCCACTAACTCTGTGCAGCACAAGCCATGGGGCCTTTATGGTTGAATGGTTGTGTCCTTTACGATGTACACTGTTGTCGATTTCTGACTGCATGAGGCAGCCCTTGCCGGCTGGTGTGCACACACCCCACACACATCCAACACAGGTGTCACTCGATATGTGTGCCTGCTAATAAATGTGGCCGGGCGCACATACCCGTAGCCATTCACACCATCTGAGCAAGTGTGTCCGTGTGGTCATTGTGTCAGCATGATGGGCACGGGCCCTGCAACATCACAGTGTGCTGTCTTCAGCGGACGATACCATGTCACCTCAGCGTTGGCAGTGACCTTGGACATGTAGCTTCGCCCGCCCCCCCCTGCATGCACAAGTGGCGTGTGCTGGTCCGGCGTACGTCAGGTCAGCGCAGGGGTGTGCTGATTCGGCAGGGGGAGCAGGGCGTGGCTCGGACCTGGCCTTGGGCAGGATGTGCGGTAAGTGTGTCTCTGTGTTGGGGTGTTGTCGCCACCAGGGCCACAGTAGTCGATGTTGCAATGTAGCATGCACCAGGAGGGCGGGCCCGCACGGACGGGGAAATGTAGGAGCGCAAGACCGCTCAGGGTCTTGGCACATGCATGCCAAGTGTTATGTGTATCAGTCCTGCGGCTGCATGAGTCAGTTGCCTAGCCTCATTCGCAGCGCGATCACAGCCAGCCATGGACTGAACACCTGTGTCCACCCTGTCCGGACCATTGGCCTACACTCACGTGGCCGCACACCTTCAAAGGCCAGCGTCACAGTGTTGTTGGCATTCCGCTGGACATGCGCGGACAGGCATTACAATGGTGTGCCGTAAGAGTGCACGTGATACAACCGCGCAGCGCACACAAGTGTGGGGGCTCGTGGGAGGGAGGAGCAGCTGTGAGGCAACGTAACATACAGTGAGGCCGCTCATGTGCCACGTGCTGGGCATATCATCCATGATTCCCAGGGTCGCAGACATCCCACCACACCCACGACAGGCCTCTGTACATCTCCTGAATGCATGCAGATGGTGAAGTTACTGTAGGGATGAAGGGTCCTTTGTCTGTACTATCAGGCGGTGACACATCTGCAGCTCCGAGCTAGGACTGCATGTGGCCAGCACCCCCTGACAGATACAATAGCGTTTACTTGCGACTCCTACACTACGCACTGCCTGACGTGAGACCAACGTGTACACATCCCACACGCAGAAGTCCTTGGTCGTAGTTAGCGTGCGTGAAATGGCCTTCACACGTACTCCTACCCCACCCCAGGCCTGCACCTGTTGCACACAGACACTGCTCATTGCTCCGAGCTGTGCCATTTCATCCACAGGACTGGTGCAGGGCAAGCCAGTGCCGCTTCAAGCAGAGCCACTGACGCTATGGCAGACCATCCCGGACACATGCTCGACTCCAGTCACGTGGACCTGTACCGTGCACGTCTGCTGCATGTACTGGGGGCACTGCTGTTGGCAGTGCTGCGGATCAGTTACCGGCTGAGCTTCCGCCTTGCGAACGTCACCTGCGTTCAGCCTGTGTTGCATTGTCGCTCGTGCATATTCGAGTGGACCATGGTTGTCTGCCTCTCCAACGTAATGGTAGCTGACCTGGATTTCGACGTGTGTGTGCGCCCCCTGTTGGCCCACGACCAGGAGTGTCACCATGATGCCCATTTATGGCATGCATGGATGTTTGGCATGCATGCTGGCAGCTGGACCTGGGAGATTGCACGAGTCGTCGTGTGCAGTGAGCACATTGAGCCATTACCCGATTGGGCTTTGGTGCATATTGGGGCCAGGGGTTGGAGTCAGCACATCTGTCCGGGTCAGCTGATGGATTACGTCGATGACATGTCAGATGTGGTGGACAACGATCTCTCATTGGAGATGTTGGCCTACGCTGCTGCACTCGCGTTCATGGACGAGTGACAAGGTACCTGCAGCCACAACTGGATGTGACCCATTGCACGTGTCCCGACGCCTGGTTGCATGTTGGGAATCTGGTCACATGTCCCAAGACGACAGTGGACATGGCTGCATTGGCCTGGACTCCTGATCCATGCCCGGACAACCAACGCGGGTTGGCACTGATTTGTGTTGGTGATGGACTCCCCCGGGGTGGACATGGGCGCTTTCCTACGTTCCTCATTCAGACATGCTGCTGCATTGGTCTGCATATCGTGGCACTTCTCTTGGCCATACTGACACGCACTTGTTGATAAAGTTTCCGCACTTTCACTTGTCTCCAACTGTGTTGTGTCTTGATTTGTATGCCAATGTGTGTGTCACGAACTCTCTGGCTCCCTGCCATACGTGCATTGCTACCCCATCAGGGCTGTGGGTTTGTACTTGTGCATTATCATGTCCCTGTTTCGTGCTTTGGCAGATGTGTATGGCCGTTTACCGGCCACAAGCGGGTGCACTTGTGTCCTGTGTTCGGTTGTGCAAATGTTGGTTGTTTGTACCACATTGTGTTCGATGATGGGGTGCTCTGCTTCCTATGTGTGTGTGCTGCATTGTGTGTGAGATGTCCCTTCAGCTCTGATTTGGCTCACCCTTCTCCCTTTCAGGCAGTGTGGTTTTCACTTCTGTGCTTGTTCAGTGGTGTGATATTGCCGGGTTGTGTGACTTGTGCTCTTGGTTGGTGTTGTTACTCTTGGGCATGGTTTGACTGCAGTTGTGCTGTGCCTATTTGTGCATGTGTGCCATTGTGCCCATCTCCCCCCGTCCCCCCAGTCCCTGGTCGTTCCTCTCCCTGTTGCTGTTGTGTCTGTTGTTTTGGGCAGTTTCCGGTCCCCGACTCCTGCCACCATCTCCAGACTGATGTGGTGGACACCATTTCCTCCATGTCATCCAGCTCCTGGTGTGGCGCTGGACTCCCACCTCTGGTGTGCATTGCTGCCTTCTGGTTATTGGCGTGTTTCTGCTTGTTTGTCCGTTTCGCATCATTCCGGCTGTTCTGGTTTTCTTCCATTGTCCTCCTCCGCTCTCCGGCTGCATTCACCTTGTCCACGATGGCCTGCCATGTACAATGTTTTGTTGCCAATGGGGCTTGTGGGGTTGTATACTGGCTCCGGTTGCCTCCATTGTGCTTGGCTGTTGTTTTCTGTTTGGTTTGTCTTTCTTTTTCAGGCTTTTGTTGTGCTTATTCCCGCCTGCCGTGTGTGTGTCGCGGGCCTGGTGGTGCTTATCGCTGCTTTCCTCATCGCGAATGGGCTCATCGCACGTTTTTTTGGGTTGTGTTTTTATCTCCGTCGAGGTGGTTGTATCGCGGACATTGGCCGCGTTTTCGGCGGACTATCGCATGGTACCGCCGTGCTGTGAATTCCACGTTAACACAGGGTTATTTTCCCGCGATAGGCTGTGATGTGTAAAGTTGCGTTAACATTTTTTGGAGATGTTTAGCACACGTTCTTGTGAATATACCCCTAAATGTTGCTGCGGTGTGTTTTTTAGATAATGTACAGGGAAAACATAGAAACTCGAGGGCACATAGCCATCATAGGGTAGAACATAGAGAAGAAAGTTACTTGCACAATTACTCTGCTCTGAAAAGAGGCTTGGCTAGGGAACAGAACTTCTACACCACAACTGAGGAGTGTTGCAATTGAAGTACTGAACATCAACAGAAGTCAGAGTAGTTTGAGAAAGTTAGTGTGTCATTCACGTGAATTCTGATCAACTGATATTTTCTCGACTTGGAATGCCAACTTCTCTATTTCGAATATTTAAATACAAACTATTATGATGTCCAATTCACGCGCCAATATAAGGTGACTCGCATTACTTTTCAGGATTTAGACATTTTTATCAGTAAGGATCAGTGCTACATTAGACTAAAGGAGTTTAGTTTCATTTTACATGACCAGGTGTGCACCGTAAAAATATTTCAATCAAATCTCGTGATTTTTTTAGAATCCAAAAGGACCGTACCACATCTAAGAAACGTGACTAAGAATTTGTAAATTGACAGAAAAATTCAGACAGTTATCCAGAACATTTACTACAATCAAAATGTAACAGTGCAAATACTATAATACTCAACTTGAACGTCATCTAAACGATGTAAATATATTTAGGCAACATCAGTAAAATTGATTATGTTTTCAATGAACTGCAGCAATTTTCAAAATATTATATCACTTGTGATTTTTAAAACCTGATAGTAATATAAAGTATTTTATTTTATCACAACAAAATATCCCTTTTAGGATGGCACTTTGTGCAAAATTCTTACTCCAGAATTGCCAAAGACAAAAAAGCACACATAACAACATTACTCACTATTACTTCAAGGATTTTTAAAAGTGGCATTTGCATAAATTGCCCATATGTGAATGATTACGTTGTTTTGCTTTCAGCACAATACTTTCAAGCTATTTTCTATTCAGATATTCATTAATTACAAAACTACCCTTTTGATTCAACCCCTAAAAGAGTCCTTAAAAGAACATGCAAGGGTTTAAAGGGCTAGATAGCAATTTTGCCTCTGCAACAAACATCCATGTACGTCATTCACCTTTTAAACTATGCAGAATAAATTCCTGAGAGTTATACTTGCCCATTACTGAGTTGAGAGGGGAACACCAGAATCTATTTCAACTAAAGATCACCAGTTTGTGGTTTTCGTTAAAGATGGCAAAAAATCCATCAGAATCTACAGGGCCTTATTTACAAGAAAATAACTCAGCGCGGTGCCGTAAGCCATTTTGCTGTGCTGCGTTACTTTCAAAGCAAAGGGATGCGTCATATTTACAACAATATTAAGTATCCCTGAGCTCTCACCTGCGCTGGTGCACAATTGGATGCCATGCGCCAATGCAGCCACGATTGCACAATGGCGCAAGCATGCCTGCGTTGCGGGAATGATTTTTTTTTATGCAGGAAAGGACACCTTCATGCACAAAATCAATCAAGAGAGGTGTTTTCCTCTTTCCATGTGTGCTGCAGAATGCAGCATGCATAGAAAGAGGAAAAAACAAGGAGAAATGAAAAGTATTTCTCCTCGTTGCACCTCCTTGCACCTCCCCTGCGGAGGCGTAGGATTCTGACTCACTCCCAGGTTTACAAAACTTTGTAAATCTGGGAATGCGGTAGAATCCATGAGTGTTGTGTGGGAACACCCACAGCAACACCCATGGAACGCGGCTTTCATGCACAGTGCTGCGTGAAAAGTGGCCGTATTTACAAGCCCACGAAAAGCCACACAGTGTGGCTTTACGTGGCCTTGTAAATATGGAGCACCACACTGCGCCCCCAGTGGCGCACAGGGCGTGTAAATATGCCCCTTAGGATATTACAGGGCCTCCACTTACGTCGTCTTTTCAAATGGTTTTCGGCTTTTACTTTCATTTTCACACGGTTGCAAGCAGTGCACATTTTACATGTGTGTTTTTAAGAGAATTTCAGAGGTTGTTTTTAAACATATGTTAAGGGGTTATGAGCAGAAGAAACCATAACTCCTTTAACTAGCGTTCTTAGTAAATTACAGGTTTCCTTTATAATGTACTACACCGGTCTTCTTTTGAAAGCTATCCCAATGTGCACATACAGCAGCTGGCCATGTGCAGAGGGTTGCCATGTGGACAACTCAACGCAGCTGGCCACCCCCAAAGTACAGGGCCTTTGTACATTCGCCAGAGATTGACTTACGGCTGGGTCATGTGCCCAACTCTTCGTGAGTAACCAAGCCATGCCATGTATGGCCTTTGGCAGTGTATAGCAGAGGTTACCCAGGCAGGGCTTGGTCATATGGTCAAACCTCACTATACATAGCCAAAGGCTATATATAGTGAGGTTTGACTAACTGATGGGTTAGTCGCAGAACCTGGTCACAGGGCAGCAGTCAGGTCCTGCACCCAACCCACTCGATTGTCAATCACTGCTGCATTCAGCTTCCAGCTATGTACAGCAGCAGTTGAATAGTCCAATTATCAGCTCTTTCTGTCTGTTTAAAAAAAATACAAAGGTTTATGGGAGGAATTCTTGCAAATTGTCTAACCACTGGCAATCACTTGGGGTAGCATGATAACCTACCTCTTTTTTTGCTCACAATGCTGCTCAGATTAGACCTAGCCATACGCAAATCAGTCTTAGTCCTGCTCCAATGGTAATAGTCCAGCCCGAACTGCTAGGCCTATTCCGAACCATAGCACAAGCACTTAAGACCGGATTCAGACTAGTTGAGCCTCTTCAATCTGTTGCAGCTTGCACAAACTGAGTACAGCACCCACATCTGGGCATACCGTTGGCCACTCAGTGGATTACATCAAAAAGTGATGTGAGGAATGCTTGTAAATAGTCTAAACACTGGCAGTCGATCAGGGTGGCATTGCAACTCATCGTTTTCTTGCCCACGATGCCACCCATCCATATGCAAATCAGCATTCGTGCTGCTCCATTGGGAACAGTCCAGCCCGAACTGCCAAGCATTCCACACTTCACTTTTTTGTATACTTTGTTTTTAAAAGCACAAAAGCATGAGAAACAAAAGTCAAAAACAAAAAATGTCTCGTTAGCATCAACTTTAATGGAAAAAAACCGGAATCCTTCTATTGCATTTCTTTTCCCTTGGGATGTTGTTTGTTTTGGCCGCTTCGTGACAGTATGCCTTTGATGAAGGGCGCAATGCCCGAAACGCGTCGGCTCCCAACTGTCGCTAATGATGTATGAAATCCAATAAAGCACTTTCGTTATGGATTCAACCTGCTGCGAGTGTACTCTACCTGGGGGCAACCCTTTTCTTTCATATAATTCGGCCGGCCCGGTCGAGGAGTGCACCACCGGAAGAAGGGAATCGGGTCCGCGACTTGCTCACCTGGGCAGGCATCAAGCGGAGCAGGGGGATCCTGTGCAAAAGGAAGGTGACTTTGTGGGGTTTCATCAGCCGGGTTTTAATCTGGCTGCATGGATGGCGGCAATCCACAGGGATACCACATGGACTACATATCCCACAATCCCAGGCACATGCCGTTTACTCACCTGTGTGTGATGGTCATAAAAGAGGGGATGTTGTTTGTAGTGGCCGCTTCGTGACAGTATGCCTTTGATGAAGGGCGCAATGCCCGAAACGCGTCTGCTCCCAACTGTCGCTTATGATGTATGAAATCCAATAAAGCACTTTTGTCAAGGATTCAACCTGCTGCGAGTGTACTCTACCTGGGGGCAACCCTTTCTTTCATATATATATATATATATATATGAAAAAAGAAGAGTTGCCCCAACAAGAAGAAGCCACACACTTCGAGCTTTTTACCATTTAATTTGGAGATTGCAAGAGCCTGCCACCAGCATTTCCAAACACAATATGAGTGCCAGACGCGTTTCGAGCAACCACTGCTCTTGTTCACTGGCATGCACTCCGGACAGCAGAAATGGAAAGCGCGCCACACCCCAAGAATATATATATATATACACACACACATATACATATATACAGACTGTTAGAAATGGGGGTCTCTAGTTGGCAGAGGTAGGTACCTTTGTTTAAATAGGGACCCTTGCTTCTAGTCAGGGAAAGGGGGGTACACTCCTGAAATAACCCCTGCTCACCCCCTTGATAGCTTGGCACGAGCAGACAGGCTTATCTCAGAGGCAGTGTGTAAAGCATTTGTGAACACATACAGTAATACAGTGAAAACACTACAAATGGACACCACACCAGTTTAGAAAAATAAGTAATCTTTATCTAGACTTAACACAAGACCAAACGACAAAAATCCACAATACAGTAATCAAGAATATGACTTTCAAATGGTAGAAATAGCATAGTTCAATGTAGATGGTAAATGCGACACTTTACTCTCAAAGTACCTTGGATGCGTAACGCAAAACAAACAAAAGGGTCGCAGGGAAGGTGATGCGTCGGTTCCTTGCTTCGGGGGAGGTGATGCGTCGGTTCCTTACTGCAGCGCAGGGGAGGTGATGCGTCGGTTCCTTACCGGAGAGGAGGTGATGCGTCGGTTTCTTACTGCGTTCCAATTACGATGCGACAAGATAGCGCCTCGATGCGATGCGACGATCCGGTGCGATGCGACAAAATGGCGTCTTTGAAGCGATGCGACAACGTGGATTCGATGCGTGCACGCCCGACGGCCGTGCGGCGAACTCGGTAGACTCTTGAGCCACGACAGGCCCTGTG
Organism: Calotriton arnoldi; assembly: GCA_963921515.1. NCBI lineage: Eukaryota > Metazoa > Chordata > Amphibia > Caudata > Salamandridae > Calotriton > Calotriton arnoldi. The sequence goes on along the minus strand of CAWUFW010000169.1, from coordinate 4,665,200 downwards.
ACACGCTTCTCCGGGGATGCGACGGCAACCTCTGTGGCGGCGACACGCTTCTCCGGTGATGCGACACGCTTCGTCGGTGATGCGACGGCGAACAGCTGCGGCGATGCGACGGCAACTGCTGCGGTGGCGACACGCTTCTTCCTCATTGCGTCGCGCATCCAGCTCCCACCGACACGCAGTCTCCAGAGGGCCCAAAACAACAACAGGCACCTCACTGCAGGTAGAATTCCCAGCAAGGAAATTCAGGGGGAGCTGGTGGTGAAGTCTTTGTGTCCCTGAGACTTCAGAACAGGAGGCAAGCTCAGCTTCAAGCCCTTGGAGATCTTCCTCAAGATAGTAAAAGTACACACAAAGTTCCTCTTCTCCTTTCCTTGGCAATAAAGTAACCACTGCAGGCCAACCCCAAACAGCAAACAGCTCAGAGGCAGTAATCTTCCTTCAGCTTCTCCGGTTCTTCTCCTTGGCAAAGGGTTCGTCTTGATTACCAGAAGTGATCTAAAGTTCTGTGGTCTGGGCCCCAATATTTATACTGCAAAATCCTTTGTTCTCTGAAGGCAGAGAGTGTCTGTGCCCAGCCAAAACCAGTTCTGTCCTCCCTGGTACAGCTTCCTGGCAGGAGGTGGAGACAGTATTGTTGAAAGCAGAACTGGCCCAGGTAGCTGAAAGGAAGTCTCCTCCCCCTACTCTCTATTCTATGAAGGCTCAGGCCAGTGAAAGGAAATCTCCTCCCTCTACTCTCTATTCAATGCAGGTCCTAATCAGCCCAGCCCTGACCCATCAGACTGCTGGAGCCAAGGCCCTCTCCAGCCCCCTGTCACTCACAAACCAGGCATGGAATACACAAACCTAGCAGAGGCATACTGGATGGCTAGGCAAGAAAATACCTACTTTCTAAAAGTGGTATTTTCAAACACAGAATGTAAAAATCACCCACGCTAAAAGATGTATTTTAACATTCTGAGTTCAGGCATACTAAACTTTATTTTCCTATCTTGTTCCTAGGGTCAGTTAGGATTATAAGATGTTATAATCAAACTGCCTATTCTGGCCTATGGGAACAGATAGCCTTGCACTAGTGAAAAACGAAATTGGCTGTAATTCACTATCAGGACATGCCACACACATCAGGGCATGTCCTACCTTTCACATACAATGCACCCTGCCCTTGGGCCTACCTTAGGGGTGACTAATATGTAGAAAAGGGAAGGTTTAGGGACTGGCAAGTGGGTGCACTTGCCAAGTCGACATGGCAGTCCCAGACTGCACACAGGCTCTGCAATGGCAGGCCTGAGCTACATTTTATAAGCTGCTTCCGTGGGTGGCACAACCAGTGCTGCAAGCCCACCAGCAGCATTTGATTTACAGGCCCTGGGCACTCATGGTGCACTGTACTACGGTCTGACAAGTAAATCAAATAAGCCAATCATGGAGTCACTAATCCATTACAACAATTTACAATAGGGAGCACTTGCACTTTGGCACTGAATAGCAGTGGCAAAGTGCCCAAAGCATCTAGACCAGCAAAAACATGTCAAAAACACAGGAGACAACAGCAAAAAATGGAAGGGAGACCCACGCCAATGGTGCCACGTCTAACACAGACACGCATACACACACACACACATATATAAATTTATAAATATATATATATATATATATATATATAATTACAAGATCTGGTGATAGTGTGTAGCTACATGCTACTGCCTATGCCTAAAGGCCATAGCTGTTAATGGCAGGTCACACCTCTCTTACCTTCCTTAGTATCTGGAGCGGGGATGATAGGGGCAACCTTCCCCAGCAACTTCAGCACTGTTCTCCTAAGTGACTAAAGTACAGAAAGGATATGCTAGGCAATGGTACCCAAACAAACTCAGAAAGAAAGAAGCCAAGATACAAAGTTGGTACCTAAGAGAGGAAAAAGCACAATTCATAAAAATTGTCAACAAAGCACCAAATAAGCAATTCAAAACAAGGCAATGTCAAGTACAAAAACAAGCCCAGTTTAACATGGGAAGAAGAAACAGGGGACCATAGTGCAAGGGACGTTGGACAGGACAAAGACGGAATCTGTGAAGTGTTGCAATGCATTGAACAATACAAAACACTTTTTATTGAAACCAGTGCTGTCAAACTAGAGCATGACCTGGAACCACATTACAGCCATCTTTTATTAGCATGCCATATAGGAATAAATGGTGCTTCCTGTAACAAAATAGTCCTTATCATAGAGACCTCAGACCACTAGGTACCCTCCTAGCTAAGCAAGATACTTAAAATCACATCTATTCCATCATCTCTATTTGCCAAAAATCAAAGGTGGAGAAAATGGGGGCTTCTCTTTCCAAATGGCCCAGAGGTGTGTACAACATGTTTTGCCCTGTTAATGAAGTGTTACAACCGTTTGGCAGAGTGCTGTCAATTGCTAGGCACCCGCAGGATCCATGCATGGTAGAATCTGATGCATGCCTCACTCAACACTGGTTGCAGAGCTTAACAAGGGCAAATAATATATTGCAGTGACTTTTAGGGTCGTATGTTCTATTATTAAAGGCAATGCCCTGAGCCCAACTGCCACAGGCCTAAGGCCACAAGCAGCAAGGTTTGGGTGAAGGGCTTAGCTGTACACTAGGCCCTGTGACCAAGCCACTGGAGGTGACCAACTCTCGTTGGTTGTAGTATTTTTTTTTAACGTTTTGGGCAGATTTGTCAAATAATGGCAAAGTTATTTAGAAAACAAAAAAATGTTTTTTTATAAGAACTCTAACCTAACCATGACTAGAGAGACACTATTGTTATAGCCTGTGTAATAAATATCTATATTATATATATCTTGTATGTGTGTGTGTATATATATATCACTGAAAAAACCATAGGTTTCAGACACGTTATAGTTACAAATTAGCATTTAAAAAACCTTTGAAATTCACTGAAAAAACCATAGGTTTCAGACACGTTATAGTTACAAATTAGCATTTAAAAACCTTTGAAATTCACTGAAAAAACCATAGGTTTTAGGGACAGTTATAGTTACTTGGACATTGCACTCGTACAAAACCCGTGAAATTCCCCGTTATAGTTAGTTCAGCTAACTATAACTCGCGCCCCGCAATGCACTGCTGATGACGTCACATATTACATCACTCATGACATGGTCAGTGACATCACTGATGACATCACTGATGACATCTCAAATGACATCACTGATGACATCATCCAGTGACTGTGTGTTTCTGTAAAGTTTAAATATTTTTAAAATATATAGGAAAAGACGTATTGAAGAATGAGTGGGTGTGTAAGTGTCTGTATGGATGATTTAGTAGGTGCGTGACTGACTCTATAAGTGAGTGATTTAACGTATCTTACTGAATGCATGGGTTAGTGACTAAACTGGGTGAATGTCTGTATCCGTCTGTCTGTTGCTGTGTAAGTGGCTGCATGTGTTTGTGAATAGCTAAATGAGTGTCTATATGAGTTATTGAATGCTTGTCTGAGTATCTGTATGGGTGCCTGAGTGTTTGTGTGGGAGGGGTGTGTGCAACTCTGTGCATAGATGTGTGAGTGGGTGATTCACTGGGTGGATGGTTTCAAGAGTGCATCTGTGATAGACTGTATGGGTGGGTAAGTGTGTGTAAGAGTGTGTTAGTGAGTGAATGTATGTCCCAGTGGTACATGTGTGAGTAACTACATATGTGAAAGGCAGTATATATGTGTGTTGGAGTATATAAATAGCTATAAGCAAGAGTGAGTGATTGTGATAGTGGCTGTATGGATGATTGTGTGCTTGTATCAGTGATTGTATAAGAGCGTAACAATGTGCTACTATTTGTATGAGTAAGTGAGCTGGTGTGTGTATAACTGTATAGGTGAGTAAATGGCAGTGTGTTTAATTATTTGCATGACTGACTAGGTGTGTGAGTATCTCTATGGATGAGTGGCGTTGTTTGAGTGTCTATATAGGAGTAAGAGTGCATATGATAGTCCTGTACTGAGTGACCGTAAGTATGAGTGACTGTACGGGTGAGTGAGTGGATGTGTGTGTGTAGACCTAAGAATCAGTGAGTGGGTATGTAGTTATTGGTGTTGGAGTGTCTATGGTTTTGCGAATGGCAGTCTGTAATTTAGAGTGGGTGTATCAAAGGTTATATTAGGGTGTGAGGAGGTGCATCAGATTATCACGTGGATGATGTCATCAGTGATGTCATTTGAGATGTCATCAGTGATGTCATCAGTGATGTCACTGACCATGTCATGAGTGATGTAATATGTGACGTCATCAGCAGTGCATTGCGAGGCGCGAGTTATAGTTAGCTGAACTAACTATAACGGGGAATTTCACGGGTTTTGTACGAGTGCAATGTCCAAGTAACTATAACTGTCCCTAAAACCTATGGTTTTTTCAGTGAATTTCAAAGGTTTTTTAAATGCTAATTTGTAAATATAACGTGTCTGAAACCTATGGTTTTTTCAGTGAATTTCAAAGGTTTTTTAAATGCTAATTTGTAACTATAACGTGTCTGAAACCTATGGTTTTTTCAGTGAATTTCAAAGGTTTTTTAAATGCTAATTTCTAACTATAACGTGCCTGAAACCTACGTTTTTTTCAGTGAATTTCAAAGGTTTTGTAAATGACAATTTTTAAATGTATTAATTGTTATATTAATTTTTTCATACTGATTTACTACATTTTTAGAAACAATTTTTTTACATATTTTATTATTTAAATTACATTGTAATTACATTATACATTACATTACAAAAATACTTTCTCAGAATGAATTACTTTAGTTTAAATACTTTGCACATAGGCAATAGACTTTTAAGTACAGTAGTTACAGTTGTTGCAATGTGCAACACATTTTCAAACACAATGCAACATTCAGCTCAATGTGAATTTCTAGTTAAATGCAATTAGTTACTTTATGGATTACTTTTCTAACCACAGGACTGGATCCTAGATTCAGTCCTGGTACATCTCCTGTAAACAGTTGAGTAAAAGCGTTTTGGTTACAGTCGTTATTTTTAAGGAATATTATTGTACTTTAAAAGTTGACACTTAGAAACTTTTTCTCATAGAATCACCAATGTTATCCTATAGAAGGAAATTCACTTAGCAGGTAAAAACTGTTATCGTTACTTTTTCTTACTCAGTGTTGGATCCTGGATCCAGCACTGGTGCATCTCCTGTAAACAGTTAAATGAATGCGTTTAAGTCATACAGGCGATTTTTAAGGAATATTTGTAGTTTGTGAAAATCGACACTTTGAAAGTTTTCTGCTGAAAACCAGACAATGGATTCCTATGTTAGAAAATATAAGTTACTGGTAAGTACGGTTAAAATTACTTTTCAGGGTCAGTGCTGGGCTAAAAGATGCAGCACTGGGTTCTCTCCTGATAACAGGTGAGTAAATTGGAATTCGTACTTTGGTTGATTTTAGAGGAATATTATAAAGTTCCAAAACTCCACACTTAGAAGAATTTCCAAGTGAAACCAGTCAATGTTAGCCTATGAAGGAAATTCAAGTTACCGGTAAGTACGGTTAAAATTAATTTTGAGGATCAGTACTTGGCTGAAAGATGCAGCACTGAGGTCTCTCCTGATAACAGGTGAGTAAATCAGAATTCGGATTTCGGCTGATTTTAGAGGAATATTTTAAAGTTCCAAAATCAACACTTAGAAACTTTTTCAGCAAAAGCAGGCAATGATATCCTATGCAAGGAAATTCAAGTTACTGGTAAGTACGGTTAAAATTACTTTTCAGGACCAGTACTGGGCTGAAAGATGCAGCACTGAGGTCTCTCCTGATAACAGGTGAGTAAATCGGAATTCGTATTTCGGCTGATTTTAGAGGAATATTTTAAAGTTCCAAAACTCCACACTTAGAAGAATTTCCAAGTGAAACCAGTCAATGTTAGCCTATGAAGGAAATTCAAGTTACCGGTAAGTACGGTTAAAATTACTTTTCAGGACCAGTACTGGGCTGAAAGATGCAGCACTGAGGTCTCTCCTGATAACAGGTGAGTAAATCGGAATTCGTATTTCGGCTGATTTTAGAGGAATATTTTAAAGTTCCAAAACTCCACACTTAGAAGAATTTCCAAGTGAAACCAGTCAATGTTAGCCTATGAAGGAAATTCAAGTTACCGGCAAGTACGGTTAAAATTACTTTTCAGGACCAGTACTGGGCTGAAAGATGCAGCACTGAGGTCTCTCCTGATAACAGGTGAGTAAATCGGAATTCGTATTTCGGCTGATTTTAGAGGAATATTTTAAAGTTCCAAAACTCCACACTTAGAAGAATTTCAAAGTGAAACCAGTCAATGTTAGCCTATGGAAGGAAATTCAAGTTACTGGTAAGTACGGTTAAAATTACTTTTCAGGACCAGTACTGGGCTGAAAGATGCAGCACTGAGGTCTCTCCTGATAACAGGTGAGTAAATCGGAATTCGTATTTTGGCTGATTTTAGAGGAATATTTTAAAGTTCCAAAACTCCACACTTAGAAGAATTTCCAAGTGAAACCAGTCAATGTTAGCCTATGAAGGAAATTCAAGTTACCGGTAAGTACGGTTAAAATTACTTTTCAGGACCAGTACTGGGCTGAAAGATGCAGCACTGAGGTTTCTCCTGATAACAGGTGAGTAAATCGGAATTCGTATTTCGGCTGATTTTAGAGGAATATTTGCACAATGGTGAAGGGAGGGCGGGGCCTCAGGTGACATCTGTGCAAACGCGCCCCGTTGCGCGTTTTAAGTTGGGGGATTAAGTCCCTTGAATTCTGAGGGTCCCTAGGGGCCAACTAGCCCACCAGGAACCTCCAATATGCGCCAGGGGCTGCGTTGCAGAGACTGTAGAGAGGCCACACCCCTTTTACACCTCTCTGCAACGCAGCTCTGTGGCGCTTTCTGGATGTACCTGTTGGGCTAGTTGGCCCTCAGGGACCCTCAGGATTGAAGGGGATTTAATTCCCATCTTAAAACGCGCCACGGGGCCTGTTTGCACACATGTCACCTGAAGCCCCGCCCTCCCTTCACCACTGTGCAAACGCGCCCGTGGCGCGTTTTAAGTTGGGGGATTAAGTCCCTTGAATCCTGAGGGTCCCCGGAGTCCAACTAGCCCACCATATACCTCCAAAAGCGCCACAGAGCTGCGTTGCAGAGAGGTGTAAAAGGGGCGTGGCCTCTGTACACCTCTCTGCAAGGCAGCCCCTGGCGCATACTGGAGGTACCTGGTGGGCTAGTTGGCCCCAGGACCCCCAGTATTCAAGGGAAATTGTTCCCCCTCTGCAAACGCGCCAGGGGCGCGTTTGCAGAGTGGTGAAGGAAGGGGCGGGGCCTGCGGGCCCGATCGTTTTTAAATTTTTTTTTCTCCCTGAAGGGGGGCTGTGTGGCCCCCTTCCTTTTTTCTTTTTGGGCCCTGGGGACCCCATCCCCCAGGGCCTTACACCTTTTCTAAATTACCTTTTAAAAAAAAACGGGAAGGGGCCGCGTGGCTCCCCTTCCCTGGGCCTGTATTGGCCCCGGGACCCCATCCCCGGGGCATGGCCTCTATATTTATTTTTTTGAGGGGGCAGCGTGGCCCCCTCCTCTGGGCATTTTAAGGCCCCGGGGACCCCATCTCCCGGGCCGGCCTTTCCATTTTTTTTTTTTTTAATTTTCCTCTTTTTTGGGGAGGGGGCCGCGTGGCCCCCTCCCGAGCCACTACTTGCCCCGGGGACCCCATCCCCCGGGGCTGGCCCTCTCCGTTGGGGACTGTGGGGGTCCCCAATCCCCCACAGTCCCGCCGGCTCCCCACGTCCCTTGGGAGCCGGCATTGCTGTTCCACATGGGGAGCAGCTGACATGCTGCTCCCCATGTGGAAAAGCAATCGGCTTTGGATATTGGAAGAGAGAGCAGGTTTCCTACTCTCTTCCAATATCCAAAGCAGTTTGCTATGGCAGGACGGGAGCCACGAGGCTCCCGTCCTGCCATAGCAAACTACAGTGTCCCGGGGTAGGCACCCCGGGACACTGCAGGAGCCGGCCCTGGGGGTTGCGGTCCCCAGGGCCATCAAGGGCTCCAGGAGGGGGCCGCGCGGCCCCCTCCCTACATCAGCACAGCCCCGGGGAGGTGGTGGTCCCCGGGCTTCGGGGGTCCAAAACGGACCCCCATTTTAACTTGTTAGTGCCCGGGAGGTGGTGGTCCCGGGCGTGTGGGGGCTGGAGCCCCCACACAGGTTGTTTAATTTAAAAAAAAGCCCCGGGAGGTGGTGGTCCCCGGGGCTGCGGGAGGGCTCAGAGCCCTCCCGCACCATTTTTAAAAGAAAGCCCTGGGGGTGGCGGTCCCCGGGCTTGGGGGCCCTTGAGGCCCCCACACATAAAATTAAACCCCCACCATGCCCCCGGGACTTGGGCCACCCGGGGCAAATACAATCGAGCGCGGGAGACCGAGCTTCGATTGTCTTCGGCAGGATTCGCGCACCCTGAGCGCATCCTGCCGATTTCTTTTTTTAAATGCTTTTTGCCCAGGGGTCCTTGTAGGACCCCCTGAGCAGGCCTAGGGGTTAGGGTGTTTCTACCCTGCCCCCTTTGTGCGTTTTGCACACTTGTTTCTTTTTTTTTTCTCGGTGGGATACGCATCCCACCGATTTAAAAAAAAAAATCTTTTTCTGCCCAGGGGTCCTTGTGGGACCCCTGAGCAGACCTAGGGGGTCAGGGTGTTTCTACCCTGCCCCCTTTGCGCTTGCGCACTTGTTTCTGTCCCTCGGTTCTACCGAGGGACAAAATGGCTGCCAACACTTCCTGAATCGGAATGTTGACAGCCAGCTGACAGCCAATTAGCATGCAGCTCGTGATCGGGACGGTGCGCGCAGGGTGCGCTGAGGGTACGCGTATCCGACGCGCCCATAGATATATATGTACTTTTACTTTTGATTTTCTCAGGAACTACTGAACGGATTTACACCATTTAAGCAAAAGGCACCAGTCTGAACCAAGGACTACCTCTTTGCCAAATTTGGTGTAATTCCGTTCAGCAGTTCGGGCTGTAGCTGCGACTAAAGGTTCCTATGGAAAAATGAATGGGGAAAACGCGTTTTGGGACCCCCTTTTTCTCGGCCCCCGCTTCACGTATCACCCGAGACTTTCAGGGTAGGAGCGGAGCGCCCCAACAAGTTGGAAACTTTCACGAAGATTCGTCAACCGGCGCCAACGTTATTTCAAATAGAATGTCGCGGATTTCCTATGGATAATAGGTTGTAACTATAACTATCTACTGGCGACCGCCAGTAGATAATATATATATATATATATATATATATATATATATATATATATATATATATATATATATATATATCTCCAAAAACACAAGGTTGCCCTCTTGGAGATGCCACACGCATCGGGGTATCTGCACAAACACCACAGGCAGCAGTCAGGTCAGCAGGCTACAAGCGTTCCAATGCCATACGCGTTTCGAGCTCTTACAGCTCTTGATCACTGGCGGTAATGAGGAAAACAGCGGGATTGTAAGAACGACTGTTTTATTCAAATAAGAGTCCCGCCCCAGTGGGCGTCAACCAAATGGCATGCTGGTTCTGGTAGTCCCGTGGGAGGTGGTGCAAGAGTTGGCGGAGCAGCCGATAATCCAATATGTAATCCCAAGAGAAGTCACTCGCGCTCTCAGAAACAACAGACAGGTTTCAGGAAACTTATCGATTTATTCCATCATAAATCAACGTGATGCGTTTCGCCTTGCGGCTTGATCACACAAAGTGCACGGTATGGGAAGCCTCATTACATACTCGACATTCGAAACTGACAAAGGACGTGAGTGGATCACTTAATACAGTGTGAATACACGTTGCTGCAAGCGCCATCTTGTAGCGTATAAAATCGTAATGAGAAAAGCATGTTAAGGCAACAGTGTCATGCACAGAGCAGCAAAAAATACACATCTCACGTATGTTGTCTCACTTTGTCAATGTCAATGTCAAATGTTCTTGTTGAGCGCACCGGGGAGGTCTCAAGGCGCTACATTTGTACATTGAGTTCATCCTGTGTGTGGGAACATTGTGAATTGGTCTCTGGGTTATGTCGTGAATTCATGTGATAACGGTCGCCATTTAAGATCGTCTGTTTTTTCAATAGCGATTCCCATACCGTGCACTTTGGGTGATCAAGGCGCAAGGCAAAACGCGTCACATTGATTTATGATGGAATAAATCGATAAGTTTCCTGAAACCTGTCTGTTGTTTCTGAGAGCGCGAGTGACTTCTCTTGGGATTACATATATATATATATATATATATATATATATATATATATATATATATATATATATATATATATATACATACACACACTACATTAACTATGATTAGCCACTCTACCATGCACTGAGTGCTCACAAATCAGGTCATTTCAGATGTCATAAGTGTTGTTATGAATGCTATGATTTCACAAGCTATAAGTTATGTAATAAGCAAGGGCATAATTAGTGCATGGAGAAGGGGCAAGTTATAGCTAATATAGTGTGGCGAGTGAGTTGACCAGACTGTGTACGAAGGTGCTCGACTTACAGTAATTTGAAGGTGGTGCGTCAATTATAAATGTAAGTTATAACTATGAGTTATAGTAATTTGAAAGTAAATTATAAATTTTGGATATAACTATAACTTTTGAATTTCTAATGTTTGTGTAGTTTAAGTTGGGTTTACATAGAAAAAAGAAACAAGGTTTTACTAACTATAACTTATCATCAGCATCTCCAGAATACTTTAATAAATATTTTACAACCATAAAAGTACACAACAAATAAGACAAATATACATACAATATTAAAAAAGGTAGCACCATGGAACCTATTACAATTTTAAAGCAGACAATGGCTCATAGAAAGAGTAAAAAGTCCATCACTTAAGGGAACCATATTTGGGAGGAACAGTAGCCTTTAGAAATCCATTCATATTATCTTCTATAAAAAAAGACCCGTTAAAAAGTAGACATTTAAACGAGACAGATAAAATTCATCACATTAACAGGTTAAAAGACTGGCCTCTGTACTATCCAAGAAAAATCAGGCCAATGCTTTCATTCTGATGCACCAGCTCCAATATAAGTATTTAGAGACTGCACAAAGAGTAACCTGACTGGAGTCAGTGCACAACAGCCGTAAAGCATTATGATACTGCCGACATCCATGTTGTTTGCATAATGGAATAATCCAGGATTTTCTAGGGCGCACATATGATGGGCAGAAGAATATAAAATGTGCTAATGATTCCTCTACCTGCTGACATGATGGACATTTAGGGGCCGATTACGATGGCGGTGGGACCACTACTGTCAGGCCATCGGTGGTGGTCCCACCGCCATCAGCCTCAGCTGGACCGCCCACCACATTAGGATGCGGCAGGCGGAGGCATGTGGCGGAAGGACCGCCCGCGAGCCCGTCGGACCGTCGGAGGGACTGCAATCCCTACAATGGTGGCGGTGCCTGCTCAGGCTCCGTCGTAGGGATTACAATGTCCCTTTCCGCCGGCCGTTTCATGGCGGTTAACCCGCCATGAAAAGGCAGGCAGAAAGTGACTTTGGGGGCCCCTAGCGGACCCCCTTTCCTCCCTGGCCCTCCGCTATGGGCCCTGTGGGACACCTGCGCCGACCCCCTAAACATCCCTGCACCATGTGGCAGGCACCACATGGTGCCTGCCACCTAGTGCAGGGATGTTTGAAATGTGCTTTTTTTGTATTGCGGAGTGTGCTGCTGCCCGCAGCACACGCTACAATACAAAATATACACATTGCGACCTCCGTGAAGGTGGTCGCATCCTAATGTGGCCAGCGAGACCTCCGACTCCTAGTCGGGCGGTCCTGCTTCTACGTCGGTGTCCCACCCAACATCATAATCAGACCAGTAGTAGTCACAGCACCACCTGGGTTTCATTTTGTTTGGAGCGGCTGAGTGGAGAGTGCCATATCGAAATTTAAGATATATATTCTTGGCAGCTATCGAGGTTATATAATCTAAAAAAGGCTCAAAGGCCATATCAATCTTAAAGTTTAAAAATGTATCTGCTAGGGATCCTTCAGAAACATTCCTGAGAACGTCAGTCCACGTATATTCCCAGAAAGCCTTTTTAAGAGATATCTTTGACAGATGCTTTGAAAGGGGGCAAGAAGACCAAAATTCGCCCAGGCCTACCTTATGCAGCATATCTTTAACAATACAGAGCCCTTTGATATTACAAACTCTATTGTGAGAAGCTACTTCCTGAAAAGAATGGTAATAGCCTTCCAACGCTGAAGTATACTTAAAGTGTCACCAGAATAACAATGGTCTGTGTTGGGCTTTGTGACATATCGGTTTAAGTCCCAGGTCACATCTGAGGGGTATCAATGGGGCATTTTTGGGACTTTAACTTATCCTTTAGTATTTTCATTGTGTATACGCACACACACACACACACACACGCGCACACACACACACACCCCTGACAGGTGTTACTTCACACACTAGCAACATTGTCACTAATGCGAATGAAGGAGGCAATCAATCAATCAATCAATCATGTCACTTATAAAGCGCACTACATACCCGCGAGGGTCTCAAGGCGCTGGGGGAAGAGGGGGGTGGTGCTGCTACTGATCGAAGAGCCAGGTCTTGAGGAGTCTTCTGAAGGCCAGTAGGTCTTGGGTCTGTCGGAGGTTGGTGGGGAGGGTGTTCCAGGTCTTGGCGGCGAGGTGGGAGAAGGATCTGCCGCCGGCGGTCGTTTTCCGGATGCGGGGGACTGTGGCGAGGGCGAGGCTGGTCGAGCGGAGCTGGCGGGTGGGGGTGTAGAAGCTGAGTCGTCTGTTGAGGTAGGCTGGTCCGGAGTTGTGGAGTGCTTTGTGTGCGTGGGTGAGGAGCTTGAAGGCTATCCTCTTGTTGACAGGGAGCCAGTGCAGGTCTCTCAGGTGGGGTGTGATGTGGCTGCGTCGGGGGATGTCGAGGATAAGACGTGCAGAGGCGTTCTGGATGCGTTGCAGCAGTCTCAGGAGCTTAGCCGTTGTTCCTGCGTAGAGGGCGTTTCCGTAGTCCAGCCTGCTGGTGACGAGGGCCTGGGTGACTGTTTTTCTTGTTTCGGTGGGGATCCACTTGAAGATCCTGCGGAGCATTCGGAGGATGCTGAAGCAGGATGAGGAAACGGCGTTGACCTGCTTAGTCATGGAGAGGGTGGGGTCGAGGATGACCCCTAGGTTGCGTACGTGGTCGGTGGGTGGCGGGGCTGTTCCCAGTGATGTTGGCCACCAGGAGTCGTCCCAGGCTGAAGGGTTGGAACCAAGGATGAGGACCTCCGTCTTGTCAGAGTTCAGCTTCAGGCGGCTGGTCCTCATCCATGAACAATGCAATGCAACAGCAAAATAGTGAGCAACCTCTCAGTTGGAGTGTTGGTGTTGGCTTCTAGCCACTAAAAGTACATGCAGTTACATGTGGAAAATGAAAAATAATGCTTAATGTAGGTTTGGTTCAGTTAGCATAACCAGGCCGCACTAGGCCGCATTTATGAAAGTGCTTGTTTACAAATTGTGCATTAGCATTTCTTTTCATTTGCTTTTTAGAAAATCACTGAAATCCAGCTGAAATTCACAGTCTATCCCTGTATGTGCAAAAGTATAATTTCTCTAGCTTCCTTTGCCAAGGAATATATTTGAAACAGTTGGACGATTAATGTGATAAATCTCCATTGTTATGTTCATTGTTATGAATGTGCCGAAAAGTCCATTGTATTAAGTTGCAAGTCCAATGAAAATCATCTGCAAAAAGGTGTTTTGGAAATTATGAAATTGTGTTCTTTCATTGTCTGAAACATTATAAAAGATTTGCTATTTGTAGAGGAGAGAGATCATTCTTATTACTGTTATTTTAGAAATAGCTAGTCACTAGACAATTTCGGGTTACACATTGCAGCATTACACATTTAAAAGCTGCTTGTTAATTTAGAGAGTCATTGCTCATTTATATTCTGTGTGACATTAGTCATTTTGCTTGATTTCTCTCTTGCTTGCAGATAAGGGCCTTTTGCATTAAGGGATTATTACTATTAATTTATTATTTGGTAATATGCTGCAGCGAATTAGTTTCTTAATGGCACTTGGCATTTTGCACATTTTATGAATTGGCTGATTCTAACTAAATTTTGTTTTTTTAATCATAACTTTAATGTTCGAATAAAGCTACAAAAATGAGAACTGGAGAAACCTAGTTTTGCACATTTTTCTTTAATGCTCTTTGCTGAGTATTTGGAGCTTTTAGATTCCCCCTTTGATGCAAATTGACTTTCCATTTTTTTAATGTATTTATTTATTAGCAGTTGGCAATGTACAAAACATCAACATATCGGCAAGCGACAAGAGTCATGCATAGTGAGCAGAGTTGCATAATAGGCACATACTGTACATACTGATGCGGTTGACCATACCTGTTGCATTCTTGAACCATACCAAGTGTTTTGCGGGCTAACATCTGTATTTCTTAGCCTTTGACATAATAATCACTAATGACATGATAACCATCCACCTTCAATGCGCATGTCCATTAATTGTAACAATATAAGTCACATAAGGGCTCCCTTGGTAGGTGAGGAGTGTCCTGCCGCAGTGGGGGGAGGGGTCGAGTTTCTTCGGAGAAGGAAGGAGGTAAAGGATTCCTAAATGTCTCGGGGCCGAGATCTCGGTGGCATTAGGTCCCAGACGCGGAGAGATGTTCATGACAGTATGTGAGATCAATGATCCAAGTTTGAACCATTGGGGCCTTCGATCTGCCACAGTGAACTGCAACTCTGCGCTTGGCTAGGAGGAGCATTATAGCAACTAATCTGCAAAAGCCGCGCGGCACGTCTTTCACATAGCCAAGCAGCCCAATGATCAGAGATGGGGGAATGGATATGTCAGTCACATCCTCTAATATGTGGAAAATCTCGGTCCAGAAGGTTGCAACCTTGGGACAGTGCCAAGTTAGGTGCATGAAATCAGCATGGGGTGTATGGCAGCGCTGACAGTAAGAGTCGGGGGGGAAAGCCCCATCCGTACTAACTGGGTGGGTGTGCGGTATAATCGAAGTAGGAATTTAAAGTGTATGAGGCGGAGCCAGTATTGGGGGATAGCATTTCAAGTTGGTTGCAGCAGAAAGACCACTGCGCATCATTCAAGGGAGTGTCGAGATCACAGTTCCAGGCTTCCCAAGCCTTTGGAACGGACACTGGAGCGACTATTGGATGTGGACGTAAAGGTGTGTCATCAGTTTGCGTTGTGATGCGTTAGTGTAGACATATTCTAATGTGGTCAGTGTCTGTGGGGAGCGGGGAAGGTGACATGAATTGCTCAGCAGGTGGCATGCAGCTGGAAATATAATATGGTGTCTAACAACGTAGGGGCAGATGTGGTATTGGCTGCCGGGGGTGGAGAGGAAGTGGCCATCAGGATAAAGATCTGCAAATGTGTGAATGCCTAGTCTACCTGCGTGACCCATCGCTCCTTTATCATGTAGGGGTGGTAGTGAGGGATGGTTAGCTACAGGAGCGGAAGGGGTATATAGTAGTGGAACACGGGCAAGCTTTCTGAGCCAGTCCATGCCCAAAGGACACACTGTGTAGTGTCAATCTCAGGCCCAGGTGGCTTGTAGGGGAGTAACAGAGCCGTGGCGAGTGGACAAAGGGAAGCTCTGTCTAATTCAATTGCCACATGCGGCTAGGACTGTGTGGGGATGAACCCAATAGTGTAAGTACTGGGCCTGGGCGCACAGAGCTAAGAGGTAAATGTCCAGGGCTCCCATCCCTCCTTGCGATTGCTGCAGTGTGAGTAGTTCATATGTAGCCCAAGGTTGTCTGCCAGTCCATATCAACGAAATCAGGTTGGTCCGTATGCATTTAAAGAAATAGACAGTAAGGGGGACTGGGATATTCATGAATAAATAAAGGAACTTGGGTAGCATGATCATTTTAGCCGGGGCGATATGGCCCGCCATTGACAATGGTGATTTAGACCACACCGGAATCCGACCCTCCAGCAAGTCTACCGCTCGCCCATAGTTGGCCCGCCACAGCTCTTCTGGATCCTTGCTAATCCAAATACCCAAATATTTCAATGGACCAGTAGCCCATTTCAGTGAGTACTCTGTGGGGAAAGGCAGGGTCGCTTCCGTCAGGTGGAATAAAACCGATTTGGCCCAGTTCACTTGTATGCCGGAATAGCCGCCAAACCTCACAACTTCGCATATTAGTGGGGCTAGGTTGGTCCGGGGGTCACTCACATAAAGGGTAATATTGTCTGCGTATAGCTATATAACTAGACCTCGGGATGTGAAACCTATGCCCCTATCTGCGTGATGTTGGCGCAGCGAGGGGCTCCATAGTGACTGCAAACAATAAAGGGGAGAGTGGACACCCTTATCTCGTGCTGCGCGTGACTGGGAAGGGTTCAGAGATAAGACCGTTGAGCCGCACCCGAGCAACAGGGAGGGTGTATAAAAGTTGAATTTGCACTATAAACTGGGTGCAGAGTCCCAGCCTCCATAACAGTGGGAAGAGGTACAACCACTCCAGTGAATCAAACGCCTTCGTGGAATCCAGCAAAGCAGCCGTGGCTGTGGTCTGTGGAAGGAGTCGGTGCATTACTGCAAAAAGGGTTCAGAGGTTATGAGATGTCCACCTCCCCGGGATGAAGCCGGATTGGTCAGGTCATTCCATTGCAGGCAGCAGTAGCAGCAGTCGGTTTTCTAATACCTTTGCAAACATCTTATTGTCAATATTTATAAGGGACAGGGGACGATAAGAGTTGCACTGGTCTGCCGGCATGTCGGGTTTGAGAAGTGTGACTATGACGGCTTCTCTCAGGCATGGAGGAAGAGATCTTGCATCCAAGGCATCCTGGTACATGTCAAGGATTCTGTAGGCCTAGTTAGTTCATCGAGGCCTGAGCCTTGTCTGCAAGCAGACTTGCAATTACCTGGGTTATTTCCTCCATGGTAATGGGGGAATTCAGAAATTCCTGTTGAGCATCAGATAACCAAATCAACTGAATGATATCCAGTACGACTGGATGTCCATGGAGTCCGCTACAGGAGTAGCGGAGTACAGGCAGGCAAAGAATGCAGACAAGGTATACAGGAGAACGGAAGGAGAAGAGCAAAGCTGGCCCTTAACATTCCGAAGCTCCGATATATAGGCAGAGGCATGAGGCTTTCAGAACAATCTAGCTAGAGTTCTGCCAGGGCAGTCCCCTTCTCCATAGCGTCAAGCCCGAGTCTCCTTACGCAGGTAATATGTTTCGCGCAGCGCTTCTTCCTGGTATTCAGACAATTTGTTGCGGATATCGGCCATTGTGACTGGATCATTGGAGTGGAAAAGGTCTGTTTCCAGGGCACCAATATCAGCTTCCAGTTTAGTGAGTGACCCGCGGATAGCCCTGAGGATACCGTTTTGCTTGGCGATATATATGCCTCTAATAACAACTTTGAAAACTTCCCATAGGGCAGAGGGAGAGCTAACCGAGCCGGCGTTTTGTTCAAAATATTCCAGGATGGAGCACGAATCTCCTCTCTAAAGACTGCATCTCGTAGTGCACCCTGTGATAAACTCCAAATACATGCACAGGGAAGGGTGTGGGGTATTTGTAGGACTAGCTGCACGGGGGCATGGTCGGAGAGAGTGTGGGGCAGATGTGTGATAGACGACGTCCGTAGCTGTACATCTTTAGAGGTCAGCCAGAACTCAATTCTAGACCATGCATTGTGTTGTGAGGGGAGGCAGGTGCCTTCACATGCATCACGGTGTGCAGTGCGCCAGACGTTTGTGAGATGATTGTCTGAAATTAATGTGTGTAGAGTTTTGGCCGCTTGAGGGTGAGGACATCGGGAGCTACCGGCAGAGTGCTGTCCGGGGGCCGATATCGGTTATTAAATGCCATACCTTCGCAAAGAACTCAGGATCGTCGGTATTGGGCCCGTATATCGCAGCTGTCAGTATGACATATCAACTGTCTTTGTCACTGGAGCAGTGGGATGTCTGCCATGGTAAACCCTTTCTTATTAGGATAGTGACCCCCCCTTGTGTAGTTGGAGTAAGTCGAGGAGTATGTCGCCCCCATCCCTGTGAGAGAAGACCAGAACCTGGGGCTTTGGCTATGTGAGTTTCCTGTAGGAACCAGATGTCAATTTTGTGTCTGACTAGATAGGCGTGTACCAGTCGAGCCTTTCGGCCATTATTCAGCCTATGCACCTTCTACGTAAGACAGGTTACACTGGAAATACTATCCGGGACTAGGATCGGGAGTATCTGGTTGTGTGCCTGATCGAGTATGGTCTAGTGAGACAGTCTGCAGTACAAGTGCCATGTGCAAAGAGGCATCTTAGAGTGAAGTAGCTATGCATGACTCTCATCCAACAATTTTTTAAACCCCGGAAACACCTCCCTCTCAGTACCCCAACATCAAAAAAACACTCCCTCTCCCACCCTCTGCCCATACCAACCACCCAATTAGGTTGTGAAATCCCTCCCCATACCATCAGCAAATGGGAATTATCCCTCAGGACAGTGGAAACACCAAGATTGCAACCCGCCATAGAGGCTGAGTTGCCGAGCATAAGAACCCAGGGGAGCCTCCCATTGGAGGCAAGCTAAATGAAATATATGCATGAGTAGGCAAATATAACAATATCAAACACTGCTTTTTAAACAACATTTGCACAGATATATAGGAAATCCTCGGGGCACATCCGCCACCCTCCCCGAACCCAGCGGCGAGGCGCGCATGTAGCATGGACATTAAAGCATCAGTCATTGTCATTGAGCTTCGCCCCAGACAAGGAGCGCAGCGAGGTCGCCGGGGACCGGTTGGTTTTAACCCTCTGCTTGGCAAAGTTCAGAACCTGCCTGGCGTCAGTGAAATAATTCTTCTTGCCCTCATGAGAGATCTTGAGTTTCGCAGGATATAAAAGGGCATACTGTATGCCCGCCTGTTGCAGCGTCTTCTTGGAAGGGAGGAAGTCCTGACAGGCAGCCTGCACCGCCAGGGTGATGTCAGGGTAAAAAGACACAGTATTCCCTTGGTGTTGGATCTGTCCTTTCTGACGGGCTCATCTGAGGATCGTATCTCAGTCCCTGTAGTTCAATAAGCGAGCTATGATGGGTCGGTGGGTGGCTCCCACCAGCGGCCTGGGACCAAGCGATCTGTGGACCCTCTCGACGATAGAAACGGGTGATAGATCCCCCCAAAGACATCCAACAACAGTCTTGATGAAGTCTTCCATTTTGGAGATAGCAGTAGTCTCGGGCACTCCAACGGTGCGGAGGTTGTTGCATCTTGGGCGAGCCTCACTATCCTCGTCTTTGGCCTTAATGACCTCCAGCACTCTGTCCATGTGTAGGAGATGTTCTTTTGAGTCAGCTTGGAGGTCATCTCCATCCGATACGCGAGTTTCTAAGTGATCAAGTCTCACATTATGCGTGTCTACCCGCTTTTTAACATGATCCAGGCGTGAGGTGAGCACGTTGACTTTAGAGTCTATTCTTTTCAAGCTTGTCTTACCATCTATAAGTATTTCCCTAAGATTTAACTCTTGCTCACCAGGGTCCTCTCAATTTCGTGGTCTGAGGTGTGATCAGCTTGCCGAGTAGAGCGTCTCTTCTCGAATGAGAGTTTTGTCTGTTTCCCATCGTGTTTGCCCATTTTGTTATAGTGGCAAGGATAGTGGCTGTCTAACAATGGAGTGCGATGCCTACAGCCAAGCAAGCCGCTGTG
This sequence comes from Calotriton arnoldi, assembly GCA_963921515.1. Taxonomy (NCBI): domain Eukaryota; kingdom Metazoa; phylum Chordata; class Amphibia; order Caudata; family Salamandridae; genus Calotriton; species Calotriton arnoldi. The sequence continues at coordinate 4,645,447 of CAWUFW010000169.1, read as the reverse complement.
AGTGAGCAGATCGGTCCGCGTCCACAAGGTGCAACACAGTGGGGATAGTGACTATGATTTGGACACCACCCTAGGCCCTGCCACATCCCCCGGAGCTGGTCACATGGGAGGAGCATGAGTAGGCCCAAGCGTCAGGCAATTGTTTTCAAGGAAGACTCAGAGAAGCGCTAGAACAATGCAGGCTCAGATGGAGTAATATGTGGAGGCCATAGCTGAGGCGTCGCCTAGGACTGCAGAGTCCCACACTATCCTTGCATAGGAGATGCCCAGAAATATTCAGCACTGTGAGGCTTTGGGCTCACCACACATGCCAGGAAAGCAGCAAGCTGGTTGCTCCCCCTCGCAGGGCCCGGCCGACTCCAGCAGCGATCGCATGCTGCTTACCCAACGTAAGCCAGAGTGGCGAAGGCAGTTCACGGGCGGGGGGAGTCACACACAGGTTAGGCTCACAGTGGGTAATTCACAGAACCCAGGTCCGCAATGGAGGACACTGGCGCCCACCTCGTCCACAGGCCGGCCAGTCTACAAGCAGATGCCATGGGGCTCAGTGTCGACAGGCCACGTATCTTGTCTCACCGTCGCGGGCCTCCCACCTCCATAAGTAAGCCGGAGTCTCATGTTGCAGGGCCCGACAGCCAAACCAGCGGTGCAGGCCTGACCGGAGGAGGCCAGGCGGGGGAGCACAATATTGTGGGCTAGGCAGCGACCAGCTGTGGGGACAGATGTTTCTTCCTCTCCTACCCACGTCTGAGCTGCCTACGTGCGGCAGCCGTCCCGTCAGTCCCTCACAGCTGCGGCCCCCTCCTCCTCACCAGCTCAGCCAGTAGATTCTTCCAGCAGCCCAAAGCAGGTATAGTGCAGCCAGATTCCTGTGTCGCGACGTACTCAGGTCAGTTCTGTGAGCCCCAGAGCGGCAGCAGTCCCAGGGTCAGCAGCGCGGCGGGTAGGCCGCAAACGCAGCTCGCCACTCCACACACTCACGGCCGAGCGGAAAGGTGCATCCGGCCCCAGGTCACTGCGGGTGTGGATCAGTAAGCTCCTGTGCGATGCCTCCTCGTAATGGCACCAACAGGAGCCCCCAGTTTGAACGGATGATGCTGGATTTGTAGCTCGGCCGGCAGGGCTCTCTCACAGAGTGATCATCTTGCTGCTCGGCGAGACCACGCCTACCCAAATTGACGTTCCTTAATTTTAAAAACATTGGTGCATCAATACAAGCAACAAACATTTCAAACTAGCTGCCACATTCAGGACCCTTGAGCAACCTGTATACCGATGGGACCATCTCCATGTGGACGAAGTCATATAATTCTGGACACCTTAGGCATAAACAACATTTCCCTGCCATTCTAGCCACTGTCTGCTCAGAATTGTCACTTTCCCATGGATGCCTGTGCTGCACCCATGGAGCCAGATGCCTGTACCTTGTGGATTTTTACAAATACACAAGTGAACCTCTAGATATCATGAATGACATTCCCAATGCTTTTGCATTGCCTTAACCATATTGGAACACCACTTGCTACAAGCAATGGCTGAGGCGGGTCTCATCCATTGCTGCTCTTTCTGCATATTATTGTGTAGTGGTATCAAAAGACCAGTTAGACAGCTTAAGCTGTCTCTGACAAAACTAACTAGGCCGTATCTTTACCACTAAATAGAAATGGAGGTTTTTCTGTTTCCATTTTATTTGTGGAGGGCAGAAGAATTTAAAAAAACCTTTTGGGTGAGTACAGGTTTATAAAATAACCACTTTATACCTAAGTTTCCACTGCGATTATGTGGCAGGCTTTTCCCTGATCCTTGGTATCGGAGGATTGAATACACTCAGAAAGATCAAAAAGAGTATGGCAAGGTATCTGCACAATTTACAATACAGTTTAGGTACTTAGCGTGTAATGAAACTTTGGCCTCCAAAGTTGCGTTGCCTCTCTAGAATAACTGAGGAATTGGGGTGTAGTATAACACAGTTATCGCATTTGGAATAAAAATTGGATAGCTTGAGAAAGTTTTTTGTGTGTAGAAAGGCCACTTCAATAAACCTTTAAATATATATGGGATAAATATCCCTCTCCTTGATACTATGAGGATACTCCAAGTCACCAAAGGAGTTCTGTGAACATGTATAGGAATGAGGCTGAAGGCGAAGGGCCTGATTATGAGTGCTGCGGTCTTCCGACCACCTCACCAGAGGTAGCGTAGCAGTGGCGATCCACCATCTGCCAGATTACGACTTTCGAAATCGTACTGGTGGTGGACCACCGCCTGCGCCAGGGAACCGCCGTTCCCTTGCGCTGGCACGGCAGAGGCCCAATGTAACATGCTGAGCGGGACTGGCGCAGTCCAGCTGAGCATATTACGAGTTCCTCCACCGCTATGTAAAGGCTCGCGGTGGAGGAACAAAGGGGGCCCTATAGGGCCTTCATGCCCCCGCCATGGGGATGAATTCAGGAGGGCACAACATGTGCAGGCTCTCTATCCTCAGCTTATCTCTCCTCCTTGCCGTAAGGAGTTGCAAGAGAGTGCAACAACAAACACAAGCGTTTTCCCCAAAGTTTTACATACAAATGTCTGGTACTACCTGACAATATTTGGGGGACTACTTCCAAAACATAAACTAGAGCAGTGGTCTTCAAAATTTTTGATACCGAGACCCCCGTCAAAACCTTTTAGGCGTAAGGACCCCTTGTGACAAAAACTTCTAGAACATTGTACTCCTTATCATTGACAACCATAAATGTTCTCCAGTGAACCAGTCAATCTGTGGTTGCACCTCATTAGTACCAGTTTAACACCCAAATATAGCAATAAGCAACAAAAAGGTGATCAGTGCAGCTTTACAAAGGGCCTTCTACTGAGCGGCAACACCTGTTGCTGCTTTTTAGTAACATTTGAAGTTTTTGAGTAAAAAAATCTTGTGGGTTAAAATCAGCAGACTACGCGGCAGATGATGGATTATGTGGCAAATGCAGCAAATCTATAATTATACTAAAATTGCTGCGGCTGCATAATCACATAATACCGGTGGCCTTTGAAATATTACCTGTAATGCATGGGCTGCAACTTAAGCGCTCGGCATCTGAGGAAGACCATACTATATTTCATGGGATGCTGATGGCTTGGCATTTACAGCTGCATGTAACTGGAGGTAGCTCAACATCATTCATCATAATTAAAACATACCATTTACAATCTTTAATGATGAACTGTAAGGTCCAAGTAGTATGCTTTAATTCCAGGGCAGGAAGTGGTCCCTTAATCTTCCTTCATACTGCTTTTCTAAAAAGGTTTTTATTTTTAACATTATTAAAATAAATGCTTCTATTTTAGCAATAACTGACTCCTGGTTATATTAGTTAGCTGTTGTTGTTGACTTCAGTCATGTTTTGGGGGGCTGGAGGGCCTCAAAAGTCTGAACATGGGGACTGGGTCAAAGGTGTGGTTAAAAACAGAATATTCTGTACGCTTTTTGGTCTTTCACCGTCAGGTAGCTACATATAAAATAACGGGCAGCTTCAATGAATAATAAATAAATAAAAGTTGTTACTCAGTGGGAAATGCACAATAGTATTTTATGAAACCTCTATTAGTTAATGCACTGCAAAGATCTGTGTGAAACCAGAGAGCCACAGAATTAAATCGTGATTGGTGCAGTGGAGAATAGTGACTTGTGTATTTTTAGTGCTATGAGGTCACAGCCTGTGACAGAAAGCACTGTTAATATGTAAGTCTTCATTTTATACTTGCATTACACACAGTATTAGATCAACCACTACAAAATGCGCCAAATGTTTCACGATAAAATGGTGCTTCCAAAATATAGCAGCTTATTGACAAGCCCCTTGCGCTGCCGGTGCGTCACTTTTTATGATGCTCTGGTTGCACAGATTGCAGACCCATATCTACAAGGCCACGCAAAGTCACTTTGCGTGGCTTTTCATGGCCTCCTAGATATGGTGTAAGGCAACGCAGCGTAAGACGCTGCGTTGCCTTACACTGTGTCGGGGAGGCTTTTCCATGGGCGTTGTGGTGGGTTTTCCCACGCAACACCCATGGGTTTTGACACATTCCCAGATTCAAAAGTTCTGTAAACCTAAGGATGTGTCAAAAACTGTACGCCGCCCCAGGTGGTACGTAACAAGGAGAAATATCGTTATTTCTCCTCAATTGTTTCCTCTTTCTATGTGCAGCACACATAGAAAGAGGAAAAAGCATTCATAGATTGTTTTTATGCAGGAAGGTGTGCCTTCCTGCACAAAACAATCCTGCTACCAATGCAGACACCCTTGCACCATGGTGCAAGGGTGCCTGCGTTGGTGCTAGGGACCACATTATGCGCCGGCAGAAAGGACAGGAATGCACCGTATCTTATAAATACGGTCCATTCCTTCCCTTTCGAATTGGCGTAGGGCAGCGCAGCAAAAATACGAGCGGCGCTACCCTACATCATTTCATTGTAAAGGAGGCCCATAGTTTTAGTAATATCCAGACCCTATGCAATGCAATTTTATTTACATAACTGTCCCTTCAACACCTTCTTAGGGATAGTAAGCGCTATGTATATACAATGACAATTAAAAGCAAGCACTTCACAGCTCAGTTAACTCTATGCACTAGCACTCAAAAAGCTTCAAGTGATTCGATCAATTAAGTGCAACAGCACCCTTCTGTGCTGTGAAGCCAGGCAGACAGCTAAACACGCCTTTCTGCGAGTGTGCTGTTAGCCTGAAAGAAATGCAAATATGCATAACTAGTTAATCTGCAAATGTAAAGGATTTGCAGATTAGCTCGTTGCGCACATTTGCATTTCTTTCAGGCCATCAGCACACTGGTAGACACTCCAGCCGAAGCATTTTACCTACCGGGCTGTCTTTTTGCAAGATGAAGAGCACGACCCCCTTCCCATGACTCCAAGGCCGCCCTGGGGGTTGCGCCCCACAGATTGAAGACCTCTGAACTAGAGGCACACAGAGCCTAGATAATGGCGATCAACATCAGAATATAGCATGCTTTGGTTTAGCGTAACTCCACATTTTATATGTTAAAGATATACATATCAGGAAGGTGCACAGATGTGGAGTTTAGAATATTTATTCTATTCTTACCTGTACATACTTAGCTTGTTTCTATTATGATAGTCGATATTTAGCCTGCAATATTTTTATAGCATGATATTTCTTTGCTCGGTTTTCTAAAATGCAACCGAATATGAAAATTAATTTTGTTGAAGCCACTCCAACTCTATGCTCTGTATGCTCCAAATTAATGTTTGCATTGTCCCTTTACACTTTCAACGAAAAGGACATCAGACTGGGACAGTGTGCCCCATTATCATGAATGTCCCAGGGCACCTGCAAATTTGTGTCTGCTCAGGGGCAGTGCAATCAATGATAGACACAGCAGCTCCTTACAAGCTGTTGTGTGTTTCACAGTGCATTCGGCAGCTGCCTCCACTTTAAAGAGGGAACAAAGATCCCCCTGCATGCGGGTGCTTTGAATGACTGGACTCGCCTACAGGGGTATGTCTTGGGGGTCCATGGGACCCCCTTTTCTCACTCCAGGGGGCTGCCCTCTGGTGGTGCACTAACAATGCATCACCTTTTGTGGCACACTGTCAGTGAGCATCCTCTGAGTACTCATTCGTCATAAGACATGTAGAGACAAAGTGAGTCCCTCATTTGCATGGGGCCTTGCCCCCATGCAAATGAAGAAACTCTCTCTAAAGATAACTCTGGTGCTGCATATGTACCAGAGCTATCAATATTACAGAAAGGGACGCATAAGTGCCTGCAGCCCTTTCTGTAACACCATAGTGGCCCAAGGGAACTCAAAGTGGGTGCACATGCCCATTGTACTCCCTGGGCACTGTATGTTCATAATTGTCTAGTACGCTAACATTGAGAAGAAAGCACTGGAAGCCATTGGGACATCAAGTAACAGGTCATGGTCCTGTGCTAATTGTCTATGGTACAACTACAAGCAACATCTAATGATAGCTTAAGGTGCTGCAGCCTGTTACAAGGGATATGTAGTGACAGGTTATGGCACTGTAGCCTGATGCAAGAGACTTCAAATGATGGCTTCATGTACTGTAGCCTGCTACAAGGGACTTCTAGTAATGACTTACGGCACTGCAACCTACTACTAGGGACCTCTAGCAACAGCTCCAGGTGGTGCAGATGCTTGTAGCTTTTTACTGCCATGTAAATGTGATGGCAGCACTTGAAAGCAAGATTAATTGTCTTTGTCAGTGCTTGTGTACCTTTCAAAATCCATCAGTCCATCAGAAGGCCTGGAGTTCCAGCTATTTTCTGTAGTGCACATTGCCAAAACTACTAGATCTTGCAGCAGTTCCTTAGTCTGCGTACATAATTCCCTATCACAGCACACCCCCGCCAGTAGTCACCAGAAGATCACATATTCATAATTGTGGAACGTAACTGGGAACCAGTAGGTTCGATGGAGCAGTAGGCGAGCAATCAATAACATATCGGAGGGCCTACAGCCTTGCCCAGTGTAAACTAGACACCTTCTCAAACATCATCAGGAATCTAAACGTGCAGGGCTGCCTTTCAAGATTTCTTTTAGCTATACCAGTAGGCCGCCAATACGGGGTTGTAGGAATGAGAGCCCCTGGGCGCAGCATGTTTACACATGCCAAAGGAAATCAAGTACCACCAAAATGGGTATAAGAAAATATCGTAGTTGGAGTTATTTTCAAAAGTCCACTCTACAGAGATAAAATCTGGAACCCACGTGGGCAAACGATGCAAATGAGCACTCTTCAAAACAGTGTTTAAGGAGTCTCACACACTTGCCATCCCAGTTTTGTAACATAGATATCAGCCACCATTGAGGAGTGGACATTAAATCAGACAGTGGAAGAAGCCATAAGACCTACATCAATGTCTTCTCGCCTGTGTATTTTTTCTACACTTGACTCAAATGCTCAAGTATCTGGTTGGGTCTATTTAGATTCTTGGATTGTCTAACACAATGCAGTATGTTGAAGCAATTCAAGATGAAGCCCTCGATATTTTTATTTATATTATTTTATTTAATTTAAGGTTTTTGTAAAGTGCTTGAAACTACCCTCTGATGGCCTCAGAGCACTTTGGGGTAACAGTATGGAATGATTTGATATTGTTTGCAAGAGGAGTATGCCAAGGAATGGACAAACAGCGGTGAGGGGTGCTAAGCAGTAAGAAACAATATGGTGGCAGAGTACGACAGCCAGCTAGCCCTTGGAGTCACACTGGTAGTACTTGCTTCAAGATGCAAGCCCAGTCCTTTTTCACTCAGGCATCCTGGCGGCAGGGCAGCAGAGTAGCAGTCCTTGCAGAGCAGCACAGCAGTCCTTCTGAGTTCGACACAGGTCCAGAGGTGTACTGCAGTGGTGGGTGTGAGGGGACAATTGTTATACCTGGTGCCAGCTTTAGGGGAAGGGTCTGTAGGCTTACACCCCCAGAGGTGTTTGTGATTTCCTGCCTCCCTGCACTGGCCTCAGCTTGTCACAAAAGACTACTGTCAAACCCTTTGTGAGTGTGCTCAGGCAGAGCCTGACTGACAGTCTCTCAAAACTCGTTTGTCTCCAAAATCCGTAGTAACTAAATGGAGGCAGTTTTCAATAGCATTTTAAAATGATGTTCAAAACTGAGAGATAATTTTTTATTTCTAAGGCTTTAAGGGTTGCTTTCCAGGCAATGGGATCAACAAAATGTGTTTCAATTGATTTGGGATACAGAGTTACAGAGCTATTAAAGAAGACAAGACATCAGCCGCGGTCCGTGCAGGTAACAGCTGTGGGACCGGATAAGGGAGATTTCGAGGGACGATGCTGAGGGAAAATTAAATAAATAATTAATTTTCCCTCGGCATAGTCCCTCGAAATCCCCCCTTACTCGGCCCCACAGCCCCACCGCTGTTACCTGCACGGACCGCGGCTGCAAGACATTTTCTCTAGCCAAGTGTTTCTGTATAATTCCCTTACCTGAGCTCCAAAGATCTGCAGCTTTGAGGGTGACAAGGGTATTAGTGAATCATTTAGTCCCTCCGGATTTCCTAGAAGAGGAAATGAATATGGCTCTGCGGCTTCTCCTAGCCGCTGGTCTGTGGAAACAGCATCAAGGGTAGTCAGGGGGAATTGGTGGACCTAAAGATTATGGCTTCTGAGGCACATGCAAGTTTCACGTAGGTTGGAAGACAATCCCCTGAACTATCCATATTTTCTTCACTTCAGACAAAATTTAAATCTTCCGTAATATGAGATCAAATTCATGTAACCTAAAGATGGAACTAGGCATATAAAACTAACTAAAAATGACACCGAATTGTTCTTAATCAAAACAAACACTTATCCACAGATGATGAATGGTTAGATAAATACCCCATGCAGCATAAAAGACACCAAGAAACTTACCTGAGTAAAAGAAGCCTGTAGTATTTAAAAAACAGTGTTGCACTATACAAAGACTCAAACAATGAATAATTGTCTAAACATAATGATATAAATCCCTAACTTCAATACAACTGAAAGATAGAAAAAATGCTGACAACAAAATGAGAAGAATCGTTGATCCTATCAACTAGGCATAATAACTGTAAACAATTGAAAATTATTGGAATACAGTGAGGTGAATATTTTCTCTTAGAAAGGTAAATGATGAAGTAAAATATAAATGATTGAAATGGAAACTCAGGTAATGCTCACAGAGATTGCAGGCTATAACACATGAAGAAAACTGAAATCATTGCCAGAATAAGATACATGTATTGGAACCCTTAATATTGGACAGAATCAAGGGAAATCATTAAATCAAATACACTAAGATGCAAATTTCAACTTCAAATGTACGTATACAAGTTAATTAAAAACATTGCAACTCATAACACCTACATAAATGAAGAATATGCCTTCATAAAAAAACTGTACAATGCAATACTTAGTCTTGAAAGTTAACTGTTGAATCTAAATATTATTAGTCGCAAAGGCTGCCGAAAACACTGCTCCTGTACTTACACTCCTTAGTTTTATCCCCTTCTCTAGCTAATTAAAACCAATCAAAACACAAGTCTCTTGGTAAATTCTTGACAATGTTGCCCTCTGCCCCGAATAATTAATCGCTGAAAATAAAATATGTTAATCACAGAGGCAGCTTATGGAAAACCATTACCTAGACCTTGAGATAATAAAGGTCAACTCCTTTTAAGAGCCCCCCTTAACTCCATCAGCATGGAGAATGTTCTTACCGAATTAATCAGTGATCCAGCGCAACACTTAATCAGGGATCGATACTCATCAATAATTCATACAATGGCCCATACACATTCACCCAAGTCCCTGATGCGCTGGGGGTCAAGTTTTAATGACGTGAATTTTGGTTCCTTCACAGATTCATGTTTGACAAGTCTAAATACATAACTAGACCTGTATATCAACTCTCTTTCCTCTCGGTCGATAGACCAATTAGTTGAGTAGTTGATGGTAATAGTAGAACTAACTGACTATCTCATCAGCTAAATAATCACAGACTCTCGGTAAATTTAATAACGTTTTATCTCAAATAATAATAATAATAATAAGTGGTTAATGCTCATCGCATACGGTTACAATGCAAACAAAGAATCTCACATAAGGGAGAGAAAATCAATCAGCAATGCAAACAGTGTCAGACCTCATCAACAATTAACAATATGCATATGAGGGAGTGGATAGATGAAGAGACATACGTTTCAGCAAAATAATGCGAAACAATATACATATAACGGAGTGGATAGATGAAGAGACATAAGTTTCAGCAAAATAATGCGAAACAATATACATATGACAGAGTAGATAGATGAAGAGACATAAGTTTCAGAGACAAAAATACATTTGCAATTAATGTATGCAAAGTACGAGTCAGAGAGATAATCCAAACCCAAAGGAATTCAGTGAAATACCACCCCCCTGGCCAACGGAGTAGTGGGGTTCTCCTGAGATAGAGTCAGGAGACAAAGATTTCAGGAACGGGACAGGATAGGGACAGGAACAGCTAGGCCTCTCTGCAAACCGACGGACAGCGACGCATCACCCTTCTCTCTCTCTTTCTTCTCTAATTCTCCTTCTTCTACTAAACCACACCCCCAAGGCACCCCAGTTATACCCTAAACCCTACATGTCCGTCCCACATTAGTTGAAACATTTCATGTAATATGACAGCTCATTGGTGGATTCGGGAGGTGGTCGGTCACACCATCATGATTTCATTCTAAATTACTATAGACTATTGTTCCACTTCCCTTCTCATGACCTAAGCTTTGACTCGCTCATACGTTTAATATATGTATCTACTTCACTACTTTTCTCATAAAGTTCACAGTTTTGTCCACGGAAGGAGTTTGAATCCCACGGTCAGTGTCTTCTTTTGGCAGGCGAACAATGCACTCTGTGCAGGGCATCCTTGAATTTTTGTCCCTCCTTTGCGACACTCAGCACTTCTGTTTGCTTTGGTAGGTCATTCTCGCTCAATTTTTAGCCCCTCCTCTATCCGGTTAACATAAGAATTATGGAGGCCCATTTCAGCTCACTACGGCAAATAGAACATAAGCATTCATTAATTACATAGAAATGCACTTTTCACTGTTTACCACCCACCTTTGCACTATCCCCTGTTACATGTTTTCCTAGCAGAAGCTTAAGGCAAAAGCGGCATTATTCATTATTTTTAAAGCAAGATGTAAAATATAAAATGCAGCTTAAACATGCATTAATTCTGTTTCTTTCAAAACGCATTTGTAGTATGCGGCCTAGTTCTTTCATACATTAGTTCACAGTAGTGCACACATGCGCAAAGCGGTTTCCCTCGTGTTCATGTGATTTGTATGTTATTTAGTCACTGCACACTGTTAGTATGTATTACGGGGGTGTTAATCCGAGCAGGTTTCATTTTTCGAAACCCTGCTCCATCAATCCCCCCTCTGATGGCTTTCTGGAGCCATCATAAAGTACCTACCTTACCAAGGGCCATCTTCATCTATCTAAAATTCAGTAATCTTTTCTCTTTTCATTAAGTTTTCATCTAAATCTTTCATCTTGTCATAGTAATTTCCTTTCATCTCCTCTAGTTCTAGCTCATCTCTTTTTCTTGCTTTTCGTTTGTCTTTTGATTCTATCATCTCTTTTCTTCCACACTTACACTTCCAACATTTATATATTGTTATTATCACTAAGGCTACTCCAGCTACTGAAACGATTGGCATTATTATGTTTCCTAATAAACTACTTCCAAAGGTAGAAAACCATTTACCTACAGAAGAGAAACTCTTACCAAATCTCTCCCAGACACCGTCAACCTCCAGTTGGGTCAGGTCTTCATGTAATTTCGTAATATTCTTTATATATCCCTCAATACCTTTACTTTTGTCAGGGATATAAGTACAGCAGTGTTGAATTTTCAACATACCACAGACTCCACCCTCTTTTGCCAATAAAAAATCGAGGGCAAGTCGATTTTGCAAAACCATTGATCTGATTGCAACCATTTCAGTGTCAATCATCAAGAACCCAGCATCAGTATCTGTCGATAAATGATCAACCACTGTGGACAATTTTCAAATTTTATGTGAATTCAGAACGACTCCAACTGAGGGTATCAGTGCACCAAAGATATCACCTACTATTTCTGAAAAACTAGCTCTCTTGTTACGTGTTAGTCCTTGTTTTATTTCATTAATTCTATTGTTACTTTTGTCTACATGGTAGACCTTCGGAAAAACAATTGCAAAATAACAGCTACCAAACCAATGTGCAGGCAACCTGTAATAGGCTTTCTTACCACACACATAATAGACTCCTGGAAAAACAGGATCAGTTCCACCCTTCAATCCCCAACCTCCAGTAATTTGGAAGGTATGCTCAAATTCACTAGTACCAATGAAATAATTATTATAGTTAGTTCTTAGTCTAAGTAAACAGATTTTCCCCTTTTATGCCAGTCCAAGGACATTGCAGCGTATGTCTTGCCTTTCTCATAATTTCCTTCTCTATATGCCCATGGTGGTACCTGTGACTTTTGTTCAGCAGCTTTTCTTTGGAAACTTTCACTTCTATATTCTACCATATCTATGAATACTTTTTCTTCAACCCGCAAACTACAAGTTACGTTGTTTTTGTAAACATATTCTATATCTAGTGTCTTAGTAATATGAAAAAATGCTCCCATATAATGTGCATTTTTACTACTTAAAACCTCGTTCAGTTCTTTTATAATTGGTATCTCTGAAAATACTAAATCTATATTAGAATAATGGTACTCCAGCTTCCCCGTCACATAAAATAAACTGGTTAAGACACTGCAAGACACACCATAGGTTAAAGGAAGGTGGTGATAAGTCACCCCCTCCGAGACAGACGAAGGTAATTGCATGCACATAGAAATCATTCACATTCATGGTATTAACATATTCATACAGCAATTTAGTAAACACATTTCACGAGAAATCACGAATTGATTTATCATAATGGAGAATGCTTCCATCTATTTGTTCTATGTTAGTATTAGGTGTTTCTTTAGTAACATCACTCACTCTTTCACTTATTACATCATTAGTACTGTTTCTATTATTAGTTACCATTAGAATAGGTACAATGACAGATAATAATATCCACATGGATGTTTGTAGAAAGACACTACATAAGTAAGCTTTAATACATCTACGTTTTAGACTAGACTTTGGATGTTCCGTCACTTTTGCTTCAGCCATTTCTGTATTCTACTAGAAAAATATAAAAATCTAAATCTATAGAAACTCTAAACTTACTAAAAATTATGTTTCTGAAAAATAGTGTAATCCTACACTTCACGGCTTTCTTCTTTACCCCTTTCTTTTATTTTCTTTAAATCTTCTGAGTCCTTTTAATTCATTTCATCTGGCAAGGTTGCACCTTAATTCTTCACAGTTCATTTAAGGTGGTTTCAATTTGTTTTCATCCACTTGCTCAGTGTCAGCACTGTCTTTTTCTTCACTCGGATCTGAGCTTTCAATTTCTTCCAAGATAACGTAAGTCCATTCTGGTGCTGTGATATTTCCTGCTTGGAATTCTTACTCTCCTTGCTTTTCGAACTGAATCTTCTTCTGACTCTTCTTGTTCTGTTTGACTTGAGACCTCATTAATTTGCTCTGGTCTTTTCTTTGACTTTCTCCTCCTCACAAGAGTGTATTTCAGTCTTTTCACTCCACCTGGCCAATTGTCACCCTTTCTTGGCCTTTTTACTTGTACTACTTTTTCACCTCCTTCATCTGGTTCACAGGTTCTTTTATTTGGCCTTTGTTCTACCTACTCTTCTTCTTGATTTTCAGTAATTTCTCTTTCTTCCAGTTCAACAGCAGTCTCATGAGACCCAGTAACTGGCGTCCACTCTACTTGATTTGTGCTTGGCTGTTCATCATCTGTTTGTTCTTCAGAATCTGTTACTCTAGATTCTTGAGCTTCACACACTTCAGCCTCTGGTCTTTGGCTTTTGGTTTACCAGTTGCTGCTCTTCTTGTCTTTCAAGTGGACTTGGGACTCGTCTGGTATGGCTGGCATGCATCCAATTTGACAAACCACCACACTTCACTGCCATTGTCGTCACCAGAATTACCTGGTAAGGTCCGTTCCACCTGGGTTCTAAACACGATTTCCTCACGTGCTTTTTGACGAGAACCCACTCACCAGGACTCAGATCATGAGCTTGATTCGGCTGTGTTTACAAGTGGCATCTTCTCCAACCTGGCGAGACACAGAATGCACCAGATCAGCCAATCCTCTGCAATAATCAAGCACTAGATCATCAGATATATTCATCAGTTTGTTCGCTGTTATAAATGCTTGTCTCATTGCTCTTCCCATCAGGACTTCATGTGGACTCAAACCCGTCTTTTTGTCAGGAAGGCTTCTAAGACTCATCAATCCAAAGGGTAAAGCATCAGGCCATTTCAGTGTTGTGGATGCACACACCTTTCCTAATCTAGATTTTATAGTGCCATTAATCTGTTCAACCACTCCAGATTCTTCGGGTCGATAGGCACAATGCAGCTTCTGCTCAATCTGTAATGCTGCACAAATCATCCGAATTATCTCGTTATTGAAATGAGTTCCTCTCTCTGTTTCTAAAGTGACTGGAAATCTAAATCTAGAGTATCAGCTCTCTCAGAAGTAGCTTTGTGACGGTTAGACCGTCATTTCTTCTTGTTGAATAGGCTTCCACCCAGCGAGAAAACAAGCAAACAACAACCAACACATATTTCAGCCCGTTGCACGGGGGTAGCTCTATGAAGTCCAACTGAAGTTGGGTGAATGGACCTGCTGCTTTTCTAATTCGTCCCCAACTAACAACTGTCTTCCTGCCTGGATTCTGCTGCTGGCAGGTGACACACCTCTGGCAAAGACTCTCTGCAATGACCCTGAACTTGGGGTTATGCCATGACTTGCTTGAAGAGCCTGATCATTGCATCTCTTCCAACATGTGCAATTCCATGGTATACCCTTGCCATATGGGATAGTAAACTATCTGGCATGACTGGTCTTTCGTTTATATAAACCCACACTTCGTCCTCAGCTCTCTTCCTGCAGCCTGAATTTTTCCAGATTTCCTTTTCTTCATCACTTGCCTCTTCCTGTAACTGCCTAATCTCATCCCAAGTTTCAAAAGAAGAAGAGAACATAAGATGGCAATTTGTATTTTCCTTTTCAATCCTTCTGTTTATGGCAATCAAATTTCGTGCACAGAAACGCGCTACTTGATCTGCGTATCTGTTGCCCCTCGTCACATAGTCATCTCCTGACTTATGTGCGGAACATTTGACCACTGCAATTCTTTTGGGCAATTGTAAAGCATCCAATAAATCCTTTACAGTTTTGCTGTTCCTTATAGAGGAACCTGAAGAAGTCAGAAATCCCCTTTGCATCCATAGCTGCCCAAAATCATGGACAACCCCGAATCCATATTGACTATCAGTAAATATGGTTACCCTCAGGCTTTTGGCAATTTTGCACGCTCTAATCAGAGCTATTAATTCAGCAATTTGAGCAGAGTTTACCCCTTTTAGACAGGATGCTTCTAGAACTCCCGCTATGGTGCAAACAGCATAGACAGTACACAATTCTCCCTTTTCATTTCTTAAACATGATCCATCCACAAACATCTCACAGTCTGATTCCTCTAATGGGACGTCCTCAATATCAGGCCTGGGTTTTGTGCACAATTCTGTCACATCCAAACAATCATGATCCACCTCCTCTCTCACTTCCTCACAATATGAATTCGGCAAAAGAGTTGCCGGATTTACTGTAGTGCACCTTACCACGGTCATATTTTCAGCACCCAAGATCACTCTTTCATACTTAGTCAGCCGACTAGAGGTCATATACTGCGTCCTGGTGCATGTCAAAAGGATCTCAACTGAATGTGGCACAAACACCTTGATTGGATGTCCCAACACAATTGTTTCACTCTGTTCCAGACTCACACAAGTAGCAGCTACTGCTTTCAAACAGCCTGGGAACGCTGCAGCCACTGAATCCAAAGCAGCAGAGAAATATGCTACTGGACGTCGTGCCATTCCATGTTTTTGAGTTAAAACTGAAAGTGCACACCCATTTCTTTCACAACAGTGTAATGCAAAATCCTTTGCATAATCTGGCATTCCCAATGCAGGTGCTCGACAAAGACTGTTTCACAGTTTAGTAAAAGCTTCCATACTTTCATCATCCAACACAATCGGATCTTTCACATCTTTTCGTGTCAACCTTTGTAGAGGTTTTGCAATCATTGAGAAGCAACTGATCCATTGCCTACAGTATCCAACCATTCCCAAAAACGTTCGGACTTCTCTCTGAGTTTTGGGTGGGTTCATCTGTTTATTCACATTAATTCTCTCTGGTGTCACCTTTCTGACTCCTTTTTCTATTTTGTGTCCTAGGTACTGGACTTCCTGTTTATAAAATTGCAATTTTGCTGGTGACACTTTGTGTCCTCCTTCTGCTAAATGGTTCAGTAAGGCAATGGTATCTGTCACACATGCCTCTCGTGTCTTTGATGCCACTAGCAGGTCATCAATGTACTGAACCAAAACTGAATTTCCTGGCATGACTAAGGTCTCTAGACAGCTTTTCAAAATCTGATTAAAGATTGAAGGACTCTCTGTGTACCCTTGAGGAACTCAGCACCATGCCAAAACATGGTCTCCAAACCGGAATGCAAAAAGATATTGGCTTTCCGGATGTAAAGGAATCTAGAAAAATGCTTGGCATAAATCAATCAACTGTGTACCATTCAGAATCACATGGGATTTGGTAAAGGATCACTGCTGGATTTGGTACTACTGGACAACAGGGTACTACAATTTTATTAATTTTTCTCAAATCCTGCACTATCCTATATTTGCCACTGGGCTTTTTAATTTCTATAATAGGCGAATTACAAGGACTACTCATTATTTCTTTTAGAATTCCCTGTTCAATCATTTGGTCAATCACAGGAGTGACTCCAGCAATTACTTCTGGATTCATTTTGTACTGAGGTGTGTTTGGATACACAGCACCCTCTTTTACTGTGACCTGAATCGGATCTACATTTGTCATTAGGCCAATCTCCTTTCCTGTAAAGTCCCATACATCCGACCTCACTGTACTTTTTAATTAGTCAGGCAAACTCTCTTCTGTGAGAAGTGAAAACAACTCATCCACTTCTGTCCCTTGCTTTGCTAACATCATTTTGAATTCGACATCCTCATCAGGTGTCTGAAATGTAATACCATCCGGCGTACAATAAATGGTACAATTCATCTTACACAATAAATCTCTTCCCAAGAGATTAACTGGACTCGAGTCACATACCACGAAAGGATGCATGTCTCTGAAACTCCCAATATGAACTTCCATTGGATTTGTGACTGGTGTTCTAATCTGCTTACTTGAGACTCCTACAACTTGGATAGTTTCTCCAGAGAGGGGTAGGTTTGGAATTTCTGCTGCTCTCACAGTAGAACGGGTAGCCCCAGTGTCCACTAGGAATGTAATATCATTACCTTCCACTTTTCCATCAACAAATGGACCTGACTGATCTACCGCTAAAGATGCGCCAAGTGCGCACTCTTCCTCCCCCCTCAGGCACCGTCATTGAGATGAGTCTGAATCACTCTCATTGCACTGCAACCAGTATTGCGGAACCATTTGCACATTTTGATTCTTACCAACTTGGTCACCTCCGTGAAATCCAGTGTTCACACTGTACCTCTGCACTTGAGCATTCACATTATTGGGCATAGGAGCTTGTGGCACCTGTAACTGTGGAGCAACTACCTGCTGCTGCTGTTGATTCACACCCACCTCATTCTGCATCTGTGGATTTAAATTTTGATTTACCCCATTATTCTTTTGAGCGGATCTACACTTGTTCTTCCAATGTCCATACTTTCCGCACGCATGACAAGGAAATTTCTTCTTAACTTCTTCTTTACTCATTTTTCCTCCTCCTCCACTGGGTACCTGACCATTTTGATTCTGACCATTCACCTGGTAACCTGTTTGAGAATTATTATTTACTTCTTGCTGCTCTGCTACCTTCACTTGTGCCCACATCATTTTCTCTTTTAACTTTTTATGTCTTGATTCAATGTCATCACTACAATATTTTGCATACCTTAAGATTTTGTCAATTGTTTTGCTCTGCCAACAAATCAAATGCTGCTGAATCATATTCCTAATATCCGGTTTTAATCCAAACGCAAAATGATACACAAAATATCCCATATCTTTGTCTCCAATGTTCTCAAACCCGCTGTACTGTTTAAATACCTGCAACAACCTTTCATAATAAGCATGTACCGACTCTTTTGGTTCTTTGGTCGTTCTGTCTATCACAACCCAATCTGTTTCTTTATGGGAAATTTTCCCTTTCAAGAAAGTGATCACCTGATTGTACTTTTTCATCACCTCATCGGATGGTGCACCTGTTTTAGGATCTCTAGGATATTCTTCTTTTGGCCAGTCGACAGTAATTTTACATTCTGTCCACAAATCAGCTGGAACGACAATCTCAAACAAACCATCTAAATCTTTTAACAAAACCTTTGAAACTTTCACAAACCTCTCTACCTGTTTATACCACTCAACTGGTTTTTCTCTTAACCTGGGAAAATCATTCGTAAAGGATAATATATCGTGTCTTGTCCAAGGAACGTGAACATATCCACCCCCTGGAACTTCTCTCATCGGACACATCCTTTCAACTTGTTCTGTCTCTCTTAATGGAAACATTGATGTCTCCTTTCCAGTTGCCCCTTCTTTCTTCTTCGTCCATCTACCTTTCCACCGTTCAACATCTCCCCATTTTTTCAGAATATTCATCAACTCTTTTATTTGCAATCTTTTCCCAGACGCATTCAAACTCTCCAAATCTTTTTAAGTAAAAGCCAGTCTGTATGATTTCTGCAACACCTTTGACTTCTCCATGTCTATTCCATATTCACTAGCAGCCTCTGCTATTTGCTCATGAAGATTTCTCGCTCTCCAAGTAATACTTTTACACAAAAACAACAGCTCTTCATCTCGGTAAGTCCCTAGTCTGTCTGGACTTATTGTACCAATAATCATCTCTTCCAAATCCACTTTCAATTGGCTCACATTTATACTCTGTGCTTGAGGTTTTCGCTTTTCCATTCCCTTTATCCAATCATTCAATTCCTCTGGAGAAGGACCTGCTGAACTCTCTGTCACTGTAATAACATTCAGCCCTATTCTCCTTAGATCTATTTGTATAATTCTTCAAGGGGTTTCTGTTATCATCTCACAAACCGGAAGATCTAACAAAGTAGTATTAGTGTCAGCCTGTCCATCCTCATTCACTATCGTCACCATTCCACTACTGTCGCTACTTCTTGGAACTGTCAATGTATGAACTTTTGATACATTCTGTTTTTCCCCATACAATGGAACTACGGGACCAATTGTTACCGGTACCGTCAATGCTTCTGCATTTAGACTGAACTGGTTTATTTTCTGGATCTGTTCTACTCTTGCCTTATTTAATAAGTCCAATTCTTTTCTCGTACTTCCCTAGCTATTTCCGTAACCTGTGGGGTTAATGGAGTTCCCATTTGTGTTGCACTCAGAGTCATCTCATCTGAATTTTCTTGATATGGCAGAGGTCTTTTGGTCATAATATCCTCTAACAACTCATCATCAGAATCGTTTGAATCATCTCTTAGACTTGAAGTTTCTATATTTTTCTTTTTCTCTTTACATTTGTCTCCTGTCTGATCTTCAGCAACTAAAACTGGTTACAAACCTTCGATTACCACATCTCCCCTCCATCTTTTCATTGTATCCTCTCTTCTCTCAAAAGGGTACCTAGGCCCAAAACCTATGTATCTCCTACCACCTCGGTAGCTCTCTCTTTCGTATGCTTCTACCTCCCATTCCTCTAACGCTTCATACTGTGTAGGTCTGGGATATGGCTCTAACAAACTCATTCGATTTCTCAAATTCTGCAAAATCCTCATATTAAACGAACCATGCTGTGGGAAAGCTATAACACATCATCCTTTGTATATTCCACCCAATTCTCTAACCAAGTACACGTATGGTATCCTCGATCCAACATCATATAAGCAGCTGGCGTTCTTGGAGGTGAAACAAGAACTCCCTCTCTAGTCACTATTGGTTTATCTTTCTTAAAGAAATTCTTTATTTTCTTTAACAACTTCATTTTTCTGACTCTATACGCAAATGTACCTCAACAAAATGCACAAGGAAAACCTTTCCGTCTTCTAACTATTCTATTTGTCAGCTCTCGTCCAATACCAGCGCGACTCTCACCAACCGTCCAATCACGGCTCTCTACGTGTCTCCTATTTCAACCAATACTAGTGCGGCTCACACCAACCGACCAATCAGAGCTTACTTTACGCTCGCTGTCTGACCAATGCCAGTGCGGCCTTTTGTGATGTCAGTATTCTCCTTCTACTGACCCTCCCTTTACAAAATAATAAGGCAATGCATTTCTAAATCTTCTTAATCAAAATTCTTGTTAGTAACAACATAAAACAATGCTACCTTGTCTGTTCCTCTAAATAAAGAGATAGTTCTTCACTTCAAACGAGAAATTTCTTTACTTCAAGTGAAACAACGACCAGCGCTATTTTACACCCAAACAAGCTACAGGTGGACTTGGTACTCCTCTAGAGATAAGGCCAAAGTTTCACAAGAGGACTTTTATTTAAAAGAGGTCTTGTTACTCCCCTGAGGATAAGGCTAGAGTTTCAGAAGTGGACCCTTCGCTATTTCAGACACTCTACTGACATACGAAATTGTCCCTCAATATAACACCTACAGCCTTCCGCCGTACAGTATTATAACAACAGACAAAGTACTTCTGCAGTGTGATTTCTTTATCCACACTCTTCTTCTGCCTACTTCAGGCTAAATTTCCATTCGGGATTCTCAGGTAACTCCGTACCTGTACTTCTAGACAACATAGAACAAGTACACTAACTTTTCATGTTAAGAACATATAATCAATAATCAATAATTATTACCAAACTAATCAATAATTAAACCATCCTCTGCTACCAGTAAACTGATCCAGCGCGACACTTAATCAGGGATGGATACTCATCAATAATTCATACAATGGCCCATACACATTCACCCAAGTCCCTGATGCGCTGGGGTCAAGTTTTAATGACGTGAATTTTGGTTCCTTCACAGATTCATGTTTGACAAGTCTAAATACATAACTAGACCTGTATATCAACTCTCTTTCCTCTCGGTCGATAGACCAATTAGTTGAGTAGTTGATGGTAATAATAGAACTAACTGACTATCTAATCAGCTAAATAATCACAGACTCTCAGTAAATTTAATAAAGTTTTATCTCAAATAATAATAATAATAAGTGGTTAATGCTCATCGCATACGGTTACAATGCAAACAAAGAATCTCACATACGAGAGAGAAAATCAATCAACAATGCAAACAGTGTCAGACCTCATCAACAATATAACAATATGCATATGAAGGAGTGGATAGATGAAGAGACATAAGTTTCAGCAAAATAATGCGAAACAATATACATATAACGGAGTGGATAGATGAAGAGACATAAGTTTCACAAAATAATGCGAAACAATGACAGAGTAGATAGATGAAGAGACATAAGTTTCAGAGACAAAAATACATTTGCAAATAATTTATGCAAAGTACGAGTCAGAGAGATAATACAAACCCAAAGGAATTCAGTGAAATACCACCCCTTGGCTAAAGGAGTAGTGGGGTTCTCCTGAAATAGAGTCAGGAGACAAAGATTTCAGGAACGGGACAGGATAGGGACAGGAACAGCTAGGCCTCACTGCAAACCGACAGACAGCGACGCATCACCCTTCTCTCTCTCTAGCATCTCTGATCCTCAGGCTTCTCCCAAACCACACCCCCAAAGGCACCCCAGTTATACCCTAAAACCTACATGTCCGTCCCACATCAGTTGAAACATTTCATGTAATACGACAGCTCCTTGGTGGATTCGGGAGGTGGTCGGTCACACCATCATGATTTCATTCTAAATTACTATAGACTATTGTTCCACTTCCCTTCTCATGACCTAAGCTTTGACTCGTTCATACGTTTAATACATGTATCTATTTCACTACTTTTCTCATATAGTTCTCGGTTTTGTCCGCAGAAGAAGTTTGAATCCCACGGTCAGTCTCTTCTTTTGGCAGGCGAACAATGCACTCTGTGCAGAGCATCCTTGAACTTTTGTCCCTCCTTTGCGACACTCAGCACTTCTGTTTGCTTTGGTAGGTCATTCTCGCACAATTTTCCAGCCCCTCCTCTATCCAGCTAATTTAAGAATAATGGAGGCCCATTTCAGCTCACTACGGCAAATAAAACATAAGCATTCATTAATAACATAGAAATGCACTTTTCACTGTTTACCACCCACCTTTGCACTATCCCCTGTTACATGTTTTCCTAGCAGAAGCTTAAGGCAAAAAGCGGCATTATTCATTATTTTTAAAGCAAGATGCAAGATGCGAAACATAAAATGCAGCTTAAACATGCATTAACTCGGTTTCTTTCTAAAAGTATTGTAGTATGCGGCCTAGTTCTTTCATGCATTAGTTCACATTAGTGCACACATGCGCAAAGCGGTTTCCCTCGTATTCATGTGATTTGTATGTTATTTAGTCACTGCACACTGTTAGTATGTATTACAGGGGTGTTAATCCAAGCAGGTTTCTTTTCTCGAAACTCTGCTCCATCATCAGCATCATTTAGTTTGGCAGATACTTTGTACATATGTTCACATATACGTTTTGTAAACTATTCAGTTCGTTCCACCAAGTTAAATGTATTAATTACGTCATCATAAAAGAAGCATTATAGTTATGTGACTCGACCTAAAAGCAAAACCATCGTTTTACGAAAGAACTGCTCTATAAACCCCATCGCTGGTCTCCGCTTCCTCCAGTCCTCGCAATTTAGGATTATTCAAGCTTGCAAGGCATTTTTAAATATGTTTGCTATTCAACTATGAGACTGTGTAGCCAACGTTGTCTGCTCCGCCCGCTGTGCTGAAAACGGCACGCTGAGCTGCACCTATGCCCACTGGCCTTACACCTCTACACACCTTGTAAAACCTGGTCTGGTGTTCCTGGACCTGGTATTTTCAGGTATGGTAACACCAGGATACCACTCCTGGCAATCCCTATCGAGGGTCTTAGGGAACAAAGCCCCAGTACCAAGCAGCAATATACAAAAGTAACTAGCACTGTCAATGCTGCTAATCTTTCTAATACCACTCTTATCAGCAATAACAAGGCCTCTATTTCTGAATCAAGACCTGTTTCCCTTTCTGTGGTGGATTTAGAATGTCACATTTTTTGGCATAACCAAAACGGATGCCTGTGTCAGTAGCTATTCCATCCGGCAAGAAATTGCATCAGCACCAACATCCCTTGGATTTGCTGTAACCAGTTCTTTTGCAATAGTGGCAAATATTCCTTTAGAAGCAACTGGTCTTGTTCTTCTATTGACAGCCTCTTATTTCAGTTCCAGTCCTGATACACTTGCCCAAAAAGGCCAAAGGACCACATATTTAATCCTACTATAGAGCCCAGCCCAGGAGCAGAATCAATTCAGCAAATGATAAAAGCCCTGTGTTTGAATTTTATTTATGGCTACATTCAAAGTTTCAAAAGGGCACCAAAGAGAGATCCAAGCCCTCTGCAAACACAGTCACTAGGAGAGCAAGTCGGGCTTGTCAGAAAAACTATCGCAAAAATATCCATGAAGACATAATAAAGTTTCTGATAAACCTACTCATCAGAACAATTTCGAAGGAACTAAGGGGCATATTTGCAACAGGCAGCGATAATTATCGCTGACCTTGTATACCGCATTTTTTTCTATCGCTGGAATATTTTGCCAGGCTAGTGTTGTATTAACAACGCTTAGCGCCATGGCGATGTATATTCCAGCGATAGCGCCCTTTTCCATGGAACATCGCTGGTTTTCCAGCGATGTTCCATGTAAAACGACGATATACTTGATGATACGACCCTGTGGTCGTATCACATGAATCCACCTCCCATGTTAAGTATGCCTTAGTCAGGAATTTAACAGACGTTAAGGGGCATATTAACAAGGCCCGGCGATAAATATCGCAAAGCGCGCTTAGCGCATGCATATTTATCGCCGGCTATCTCTGTAATTTATCGCCCGGTTAGCGCGTTATCAACAACGCGAATCGCCGAGGCAATAAAATTCCAGAGATAGCGTGGATATCGCCGTTTTCCATGGTGGAAAACGGCGATATCCTAGATGATAGGGCCTGTGGTGATAGGCCCCCATGTTAAGTATGCCTTAGTCAGGAATTTAACAGACGTTAAATTCCTACGTTAAAAGCATACTTAGCGCATTAAAATAATCGCTTCCCCGCATTGTAAATATCGCGAAGCTGCCTTCGCGATATTTACCCATGTTGTTTCCACAGACACGCCTACTTTGCATCTCATTAGCGATGCGAAGTTAGGCGTGCTGAAAGCGAGGAGCAAAATCAGCAAAACACGCGATAGCGTGTCTTTGCTGATAAGGCGATATAATTAACGCGCTTTCCGGCCGAAAGCGACGCATAAAGCGGCGATAATTTCTTATCGCCGCATTGTTAATATGCCCTAAGGGGCATATTAGCAAGACCGGCGATAAAATTATCGCCGTTTAGCGACAGGAAACTGCCGCTAAAGCGGCGATAATGGGCTTGCTAATATGCGTTATAGAATTCCAATAGAAGCCCAGGTTAGATATGCAGGACATCTAACCTGGGCTTCTGTTGAATTCTATAGCGCATATTAGCAAGCCCATTATCGCCGTTTTAGCGGCAGTTTCCTGCACGCTAAAGGCGATAATTTTATCGCCGGTCTTGCTAATATGCCCCCAAATGAGGTAATGCAAAGAGTACACAGAAACCCTTACCGACTTACGTATTCACTGAAGGAAAAGATATTGAATGAGGCCTTGCAACAAAAAAGCAGAATGTTTATCGTTGTCAAGGTCAATTTTATCTCCAATGTAATAGAGGAAAGGAGAAAACTTGGGTAAAGGATCAATGTAGGAAATTAAAGTTTTCGATGCTAATATCCAACTGAAATTTCCAGCATTACTTAAAGCGATGATAAATAAAAATATATGCACATTGAGAAGTCTCATCTTCCTTGAAAATATTTGCAGAGATTCTGGGAAAAAATAGACTTTGGAAGTAAGATGGTAAATATATACAACTGGGAGACAGTCAGGGCCTGATTAAGAGTTTGGCGGTGCGGGAGCAGGTACTGGGGTGCATGCACACTGGTGGGTACAACACATGCCCCCCTGCATGCACCCCATGGCCCTGAGGCAATAGGGGGCCCTGTAGGGCCCCCTTTGATTCCTCTCCACCACGGTTTTCATGGAGTAGGAACCGCCATGAAAATTGTGGCGGAGAGGAATCTCATAATATGCTTGACGGGACCGCAGTTGTCCCACCAAGCATATTGCGTCCTCAAGACAGCCGTGCCACCTCCAGGGATCTCTGATCCCTGGTGGTTGTGGCGGTGAGATGGGGGTTTGAATGCCCTAGTTGTAAAAGGGAGGTCGGACTGCCAGTACAGCGGTGGCTGGACAACCACCGCCATGCTACCGTGGCCACCAGACTCATAATCAGGCCCACAGGGTGCAACACAAACTGGCACACTTGAATGCAGGAAATGGGGGAATGTCATTCACTGGTCTAGAGCAGGTTCGGGAAAAAAACATATTCTTTGTAATATAGATCTCTGATCACTCTTCATAAAGACGAAAGCTAATATGGGTAAGATTAAGGGCCTCCTTTCACAACGTAGCGTACTGATGTTGATTTAAATGTAAAGGAACCTCAAGGGTAAGGGGAATAAGGAGATCCAGTTTAATGGTGTGTCTGAACTACACCGCCAGTGATACTGTTCTCCTGCAAGAGACCCACTCAGTGAAAACTGAGACAAAGAAATTGTTAGAAGTCAAACGTGTGAGGTCAGCTTCAGTCGCACGTCTTGCTAAATGTTTTACCATCCTTGCTAAGGTTGGATGGTGTAAACATTAGGTAGTAGAACCAATGGCTCTGGTAGGTGGGTGATGACTAGACAATAATGTTATCAAGCCTCTTACACAAAGCTTCCTTCTACAAGCACAAAATTGACAACACTACCTACTTCCAAGACTTCCTAAGGAAGCTGGCTGATGTTTCACCCTGTTATATCATAGGTGGGCATTTTAAAATCCTTTTGAATAAGGTATTAGATAGACCGTCCATTCAACCTAAAAAAGGGCTAGTAAGTTTATGGATTTTCTGAAGGATGTAATAGTTGATTGGGGTCTTCTGAATATCCTGAGGCTCAGGTCCGCAGCAGCAAATGATACACTTTCTAGTCCAAATATATATCAGTTACTCCGTGTAAAAGAGGGGATCATTTTTGTCATGCTCCCATTTTTCCTGTCCGGTTTTCTGGCCTTAAAACATTTTGTGCTAAGGTACTGCTAAACAGAGGCCTTACCCGTGCATTCCCTAAAACATGTACTATGAACTGGATTCACTTAATTGGTTTATTTTACTTTCCAATATTTCTAGTTATGAACAAGTGGAATGGGAGTTAAAGGTTGTATGGAGGCAGCAATGTGTATTTATACCACCCACAATTCCACACAGCACCAAAAAGTGCCTTGTGTAAAGCAGAAAACCCTATTTTATATATTAACTAAGTCACACTCACAGCGTGCCTTTTAAAGGAAAAGTGCTGGGTGCTTTATATATCAAATTGTGCCATGCTAGACATTGTAAAAGGTATGCCCTCACAATGAAAATTTACAAAAGGTGATTTCATTCTGATGGTGAAGCTGCAACTTTCATAAACAGATCTAGTTGTGAATATCTTCACAGTTTCATATCACAGGAAGGCAGGAGTGGTGTTAACAGTGGCCACTTGGCAGTGAGTAGCCACCAGGAAGGTGATGCAGACAACCTGTCAGTACAAAGGGCAACATTCATAACTTTTCCTTCAAAGTGGAAAAACCAAAGGGGCCGGTCAAAAAGTGCCCCATTGATTCTCGGAGCCACCCTAGACTCTCTGGGCCATATTATCAAGAACGGGCGATAACATATTGCCGCTTTAGCGGCAGGAAACTGCCGCTAAAGCGGCGATAAGGAGCTAGATAATATGCCCTATAGAATTCCAATAGAAGCCCAGGTTTGATGTCCTTCACACCAGAACCTGGGCTTCTATTGGAATTCTATAGGGTATATTATCAAGCCCCTTATCGCCCGTTCTTGATAATATTACCCTCTATCTGTATTCCCACTAGGAGGGAAAGCCAGTCAGTTTTAGCACTTATGTAGGTGAGAATACCCCATCTCCACAGGAGGTTGCTAGAAGGAGGGCCAAGGCTCCTTTAGGTAGAGGAAGGTGGGAATACTGCATGAAAGTAGCCAGGATGGGGTGTAGGGAATTCTTCATTCAACATGATAAGACCAACACCTTGCCGCCACCTCCTTGGGACAATTCCTAGACGAGGGGAGAAAACATCTTGAAGCAAGAAGGCTCCACTAGTCTGCTGGAAGAAGAAGACTCAAGAAAGCCTGCTAACACCCAGGGACTGGAAATGTTCTCAAAAGGACGATTGTTTGGACTTGTGTTACCTGCTACAGGAGAACAAAAAGAAGGACTCCAAGAAGGCCCACCTGACCTCTGCTGACTGGACCCTGCAGGGGTCCTGGCTGGAAAGAGGCCTGGTGCATGTAAGCCTAACCTGAGGGCTGCAAGTATGACCAGTAGAAACCTTCCCAGCAGTCAGAGAAAATGTTCTAAGGCTTGCCACCGGTAATGTACACCTTTGGGGAAAGAAAAATAGGTTTGTCCTTCTCTGAGGTTTTTGCTGTGCTGCTAAAGGCTTCAGCTGAATCTCAGAGAAAAGCTATTTGGCCCCATGAAGCCCTACCCAGCTACTGCTTTCGTTCTTGTCCTATTGGTGAATTGTGCAGGAATGAAGCTACCTCTTTTGCTATGGAATCCAGCTTTATCCCGCTCCAAGCTTTTGGAACCAAACTCCTTTGCTTCAGCAGGAGCTCTATTATGGTATATCAGACTGCGAGGTATACATGTAATTTTTAGCTTCATTTACTGCCCTGCTGTGGGACTTTGGAGCTCCAGAAAATAAACGAAGTAGGAAGGTAATAACTTTGACTGTTGTGGCCCGCTTGGCCTTCCCGACCCCTACTCCATTCTGAGATTTCACCTGGAAACCAGCCAATTTCAAATTGTTCCTTCTTATTCTTGGCTCTTATAGTCACAGGAACTTCAGTGATAAGACTGCGTTTGACGGCTCGGCATCAGATGGAGTTGGTGTTCAGCCTGGTGTTTGGTGGCATGGTGTGATCTGGTGCGACAGTCAATGCCATTCAGTGTGGTGGACTGTTAACATCTCACGAAAGACTGCTTCTCAAGATTGAAGGTTTATAAGTGATACTGCACTCCTAAATTCAACCCCCACTTTCCAACGCTCTCAACTATTAACTGGTAGGTCAAGTAATTGAAGATCAATTTAGTTCAATAAAACATTTATCCGTGCACATTTCTGAGCATGTATCTATGAGCCATATGTATAAACACATTTTCCCATAGACACAGAATGAGTAAAACCCTTTGATACATCGCCCTTATGCCCCTTGTGTTGAAATACCTAGTAGAATGTCACCAAAGATGAACATTGACAATAGAAAGAAACTTCTACTTAATCCCACAAACATCACGTTACTCAAAGCCTGTGCTGCCGACTTTATTACAGAAAACAAAGGCTCCACCATTCTTGAGATTATCTGGCAAATATTTCATGCATATATGCATTGATCCTGATAATACTTTGGAAAAATACAGAGACGTAGAGGGAGGACACAGAATCGCAAAGAAGTAGAGGAAGGACACAGAATCGCAAATGAAGGCTACTAAGAATAAGGTAATGCAGTCCAATCTGGATCTAAAAGGAACAATCCCCTTGCCATGAAATTAGTACCCCTACAGCGAGTGCCAGGCCAAGTTAGATTCTATCTTCCAAGGTAGATGGGATTGTAGTAAATGAAGGAACCTGTAATCCTGGGAATCTACGGGTTATCTTCTAGCATGGAAGTCTGACTTAAACAGGAACTTCATTAAGGAAATAAACTGTTCAGTTACTTATGCGTGCCTAACATCAAGTGCAGAGAGAGGAAATGTATTCTAACCAGTAATCTACAGTCATGTGTGGATAGGAATTCTTGCCTACAGCCAGTATTATTAAGACTACCTAGAAAACCTATCTCTACCCAGAATATCTTTGAAAGAACAGTCAAGCCTTGAGTCACATGTTGATGCAAGGAAGTTGCAATTGTCTAAGAAAGAACAGTTGAGTTTTAAGTCACATGTTGATGCAAGGAAGTTAAGAGGGCTACCTGGTGTGTCTGAACAGGTAAAGTGGCTGGCCTAGCCCTGGTTGCTTATCAGCACCAGCAAGGTATATAATGTAATGCAGGGATCCGTTGTGACATTAATATTAGAACTTTCAAATGAAACACTCGTAGCAAATAAGGTCCCGTGGTATTGGGTCCAGGTCCTTGTATTTAAAAAACAGGCGAGTGTGAAAGCCATTGATCTATTTCCTTGCTAAATTGTGATTCTAAGATTTTCACCAGATTTTTACAAGCCTTCTTCTGAATAGATTGAACCCTATCATCAGATCTCTTGCACATAGTAATCAGGGAGGTGCCATGCCGACAAAGCACCAGAAAGATCTGGTGCATGCTGTGATCAGTACAGTATCTTGCCATAGCCACTGTATCTCCTCTTGCAGTTTGTACACTAGAATAACCACATAAATTGGACATTTTTATTGTCAATGTAGGTTTTGGAAGCAGGTTTAAATCCATGCTGCAGGTTCTATATAGGGCTCCATTAGTTACTATTTTTGTTAGTGGAAATCTGAGGTGGGGTATCAAGCCTTAGCAAGATACCAGGCAAAGTCGCCCATTCTCCACTATGTTATTCAATCTCTATGTTGACTCTCTCATCCAAAACCTTTCACATTTAGTTGTACTTGGCATTTAGGGAGAACAGGCCACAGGCTAATGATCTAACTGTACCTTTGACCCTGTTCAAAAGTACTAACTGCACAGATCTTAATCGATAAATTGAGAGGGAGTTCTGTGTATGCTTGAAATTATAGTGGGAAATCATGGCTTGGCTCCTAGATCATATCTCTCCCAGATCCCTATTGAGAGGATATAATTTGACGTTACCATAGCAAACTACATCAAAGTTATAGCTCACGATACTTTAGATGTTGTCACAAAAAACAATCAACAACATACTCAAACAAAATGGCCTTATTTTCCTGCTGCCCATCATAGACCATGTACACCTAGTAAAAAAGTCAATCCCATACCTTTTGTTTGAGTCTGTTTTTTATATTCAAATAAGATGATTTCTAAGATTTAGACCCTTATTAACAATTTTATTTTGACATCAAAGGTGTTATGTTACCTAGGAAGAAAATGAAGAAGGCTGTAAAGAAACTGGTCAGGTACTCTCAAACATACACCTTTCATTTTGGGCCAAAAGTTGAAGAATTTCAGATGACGGACTGGATCAGCAGACCAGGAGTAACACTTGAATATCTTCTCAGCAATGCTACCAGACATGGTAGTTCTGGTTTCACGCACAAATTTACAGCTCCAAAATTCATCATGAAAATTTGATTTAAGACCTTACTTTCGGCTGCAAAGACGTTTTATGACATTATACCAGGGTCGAGATACGTAAAGACGATTTCTAACCCATTTGCCAAATGGTCATTCAGTACAATAAATAACATTCTTCAAGCCATAGTTCATATGATCATCGAGCAGCCATTCACCAGCCTCATAGTCAAAAGATTTACAATTCTTGGCAATAGGACACGTTGGACAGAGGCCACACCAGTACAGCTTTGTCACAGTTTCAAGGGGCTCAGAGAACCATTTGCAAAGCAATATTTGCTGATATATAATTTAAAGAAGGTATGTTTTTTAGATGTTAATGCTATGATATGAAGTATTAATGCTTTTATTATTTTTTAAAACATTTAACATTTCAATCTGTATTATAACTAAAATTAACCCTGATCGTGTGATGAAACACTAATCTGAGTATCTTTCTTTTTCTTATAGATATTATTGTAGATGTGGGGGCATGGTGTGCCACACACCATGGTGGCTGCACGCTGAGGACCTCCGCGTACTGTACCAGTGCCCAAGATGACAGCTACTGTGCTGGAGTGATGAGGCCGGCCAGCCAGCAGTTTCTGGCGCTGGGCACTGAGCTGAAATATAGCCCCACGGCGGCACAGATCTCCTGTGCCTGACCCTGAGGACGCAGAGCGCCTGCAAGCACCGGCACAGAATGCAGGGACCTTTGTTTTGTTGGTGAGCGCTTCTGATGGTGCTGCGCCTCTCCGGATAGCAGCCAGGGGACTTGAGCGCTGCAAGCAGCCTGGCTGCCACGCATGAGAGTGGAGGCTGCAATGTGGGGTAGCCCTGAGGTGGCACAGCCCCCCGAAGCTGAATCTGCTGCCAGGGGGGGTGGAACACCTGCAAGCACTTGAGCGGCATGCTGCCAGAGACTACTTACTGAAGCTGGATGATCCTGGCAGCACCGTGCCGCATCCTCCGCAGACGCTGATAATGGGTTGACCCCTGGATCCCACGGGTGCCCTCCAGACTTGTGGGCCGATTCCGATTCGGGCCGGAAAACGTACCGACCGACTCGGTACGGGAATAAAGTCCGACCGACACGTACCTGCGCTGCCCGACCTGGGTAGTATGATGAAATGCATGTGAATCACGACCGACTCGTACGGAACACAAGCCGAACGACCGAACCGGACGGAAACAAGCTATCCGGCCGTAAAACCACACGAATCGAACCGACCGACACGCACCAGGAAGGAACCCGAACAAAACGTACATGCGAACTCCGAGCCGCGCAGTACGATGCAATGCGTGGAAAACCAGACCGAGTCGCACGGAGACCAAGCCGCACAACCGACACGCATACAAAACCCAGCCGAAGCAACCCAATACACCGCGACCGACGCGTACGCCGCCGAATAAACCTAGCAGAAACACAGCGTGAACGACACGGAGAAGCTGGCACGAGACAACTGCAGCGTCCTACTCGGTCAGAAGAACGTCTCCTACATGCACAAAAAATACAAAGGGAAAAAAAAAAAAAAGGGCCAAACAAGCAATGACAAAGTCAATAAATACAGGGGGGCAAAAACAGGGAACAAGGACACACCCCCAACTCCACCTATATAAAGGCCACAAATCCCTACCATGATCCTTTGCAAATTCAACTGACCTGCCAGCACAGAACACCAACACACAGCAACCACAGACACACTCACAGCTCATCCATCACACAAGCCACACACCATTAGCACCTCAACAAATAGCACCCTCACATACACCCAGCAAAACCTACACACACACACCCTCACTTGCACACACACACACATCAATCACCACCACCACCCATCACCATGCCCCCAAAGAAGAATCATAAGTTCCTAGACAGTGAATTGGAAGTCCTGGTAGATGAGATCCTCAGGGTAGAGCCACACTTGTTTGGCCAATTGGTCCAACAGACCCCCATGTCGCAGAAAACCAAGATGTGGGAGAGGATTGTCGACAGGGTCAATGCACAATCACCATGTTTGCGCACAAAGGAAGACATCCAGAACAGGTGGTATGATGTGCGCAGGAGGGTCAGGGACCTACTAAAGAAGGATTACATCGTGAGACAGCGCACCGGCAGTGGCCCTCCTGCCAAACCACTATACCTCAGGCCCTGGGAGGAGAAGGTGCGGGCTATCCTACCACCAGTGAGCGTATATGGACTAACAAACATCCCAGAGCCTGGTGAGTACACAACTAATATACCCAATATTGTGTGGCAATACACACACATCACTGTCAAGGGGATAGTCAAACCATGCACCCTTAGCAAATCCACAGCAACCAAAAGATAATCATACCAAGATGACTATGTTAGTCAGAGAAACACAATACCTGCCATCTCAAAGTGATATGTAACAGTGTCATGACAGGTACAAACCTAACAATAAATAGAGCAAGCCAGTGGCACAAATATAACAAACAAACAGTCACATATGTTGCCACCACCAGAACACCACCTCACAGGGAAGCTCACTGAAAGGAAGGAATACTGGGTATGTTGGTGAAGTCAGTGTAGGCAATAGCATGATGGGAGTTGTAGTCACAGATATTGGTCAGCCTCACAATTGGCCCATCAACACCACTCTCAACCATGCACACATCACAGGGAGTTGAAAAGGACTGACAAGATGGCTGACACTGGGTACTGCTGTGGGGAGCATAAGGCCCTGCTGGGAACTGGGCACCAACAAACAACAGGAACACACTGTCAGCCATCTTGCCATTGCTGTCACACTCACACACAGTGAAGTCCACCCAAAAGGAAGGAAGTATAGGCATGCTGGGAAGGGGGGTGTAGGCAATAGCATGATGGGAGTTGTAGTCACAGATATTGGTCACCCTCACAATTGGCCCATCAACACCACTCTGAACCATGCTCACATCACAGGGAGTGGGAAACAACTGACAAGATGGCGGACACTGGGGACTGCTGTGGGGAGCACAAGGCCCTGCTGGGAACTGTGCACCAACCAACAGCAGGACACCACTGACTGACATCCTGAAAGCCAAATTGCACTCCCTGCAATGGAAGCACGTTCCATGGTGGGATATCTGGCTGGGTGGGAAGGAGGACTGACAGCTCTGACCATAGTTACAAGCAGCTTTTCCCACACACCCCCTTAACACAAACTCCACACAACTCACCTGGGAGAATGCAATGCCTCACACTTTAATTTAACATCCCACAAAGAACCACCACACTGGGTTATGCTGTGTGAAGCACAGGGACACTTTTGGGACTTGTAGACAAACAAACGCCAGGACAACACTGTCAGCCATCCTGGCAGCATAGGCACACTACCCCACAGGGAAGCAGAGTCAAAAGGAAGGAAGTATGGGCATGCTGAGAAGAGGGTTGTAGGCAATAGCATGATGGGAGTGGTAGTCACAGCTCAACATCCCCCACCCACATGGTCACCCTCACAATTGGCCCATCAACACCACTATGAACCATGCTCACATCACAGGGAGTGGAAAACAACTGACAAGATGGCTGAAACTGGGTACTGCTGTAGGGAGCACAAGGCCCTGCTGGGAACTGGGCACCAACAAACAACAGGACCACACTGTCAGCCATCTTGCCATTGCTGTCACACTCACACACACTGAAGTCCACTCAAAAGGAAGGAAGTATGGGCATGCTGGGAAAGGGGTCGTAGGCAATAGCATGATGGGAGTGGTAGTCACAACTCAACATCCCCCACCCACATGACCCAGCAAGCTAGCACTGAAGCATGCACACCTCACAGGGAGTGAAAAGCCACTTCAAAGATGTCTGACACTGGCCTCAGCTGTGGGGAGCCCAAGGCCATGCTGGGATCTGTGCACCAACAAACAACAGGAGCACACTGTCAGCCATCTTGCCATTGCTGTCACTCTCACACACAGTGAAGTCCACTCAAAAGGAAGGAAGTATGGGCATGCTGGGAAGGGGGGTGTAGGCAATAGCATGATGGGAGTTGTAGTCACAGACATTGGTCACCCTCACAATTGGCACATCAACACCACTCTGAACCATGCTCACATCACAGGGAGTGGAAAACAACTGACAAGATGGCGGACACTGGGGACTGCTGTGGGGAGCACAAGGCCCTGATGGGAACTGTGCACCAACCAACAGCAGGACACCACTGACTGACATCCTGAAAACCAAATTGCACTCCCTGCAATGGAAGCACGTTCCATGGTGGGATATCTGGCTGGGTGGGAAGGAGGACTGACAGCTCTGACCATAGTTACAAGCAGCTTTTCCCACACACCCCCTTAACACAAACTCCACACAACTCACCTGGGAGAATGCAATGCCTCACACTTTAATTTAATATCCCACAAAGAACCACCACACTGGGTTATGCTGTGTGAAGCACAGGGACACATTTGGGACTTGTAGCCAAACAAACGCCAGGACAACACCGTCAGCCATCCTGGCAGCACAGGCACACTACCCCACAGGGAAGCAGAGTCAAAAGGAAGGAAGTATGGGCATGCTGGGAAGGGGGTGTAGGCAATAGCATGATGGGAGTTGTAGTCACAGATATTGCTCACCCTCACAATTGGCCCATCAACACCACTCTGAACAATGCTCACATCACAGGGAGTGGAAAACAACTGACAAGATGGCTGACAATGGTGCTCTGTTGTGGGGAGTACCAGGCCCTGCTGGGACCTGGGCACCAACCAACAGCAGGGCACCACTGACTGACATCTTGAGAGTCAACCTGAACCCACTGCAAGGGTGGCATGCTTCATGGTGGGATAACTTGGCTGGGTGGAGAAGGAGGGCCAGATGTCCACCAAATACAACCAATGCTGGCCATGCACACACCTCAACATTCACATTTAAATGCCTCAGGTTTGCAGGACAATGTGCTACACCAATATCAACCTCTTACTGTGACAACTTAGGTCAATGCAATGTACAGGGCCGCATCCAGAGGTACAGTCACAACTGTCAGGTGTGTGAACCATTGATGCCTGTAGAAACATAACATACATTGTGTGTCTCTTCCAAAAACAGGTGATGATGGGGACACAGCAGCAGACGATGAGGAGTCGATGAGGAGTCCCAGTCCCAGGCTCCGGGGGACACTGAGCTCACTGGTGTGGGACAGCCTCTGCCCTCCTTGGATGGCGAAGACCTACCTGGCACCTCCGGCGTGAGTCATCATGGCTGGGTCCAAACTGGAATGGCATGGTGAGCAAAAAAACGATGGATTTAGGCCCAGATCTCTGTACTGGGGTGAATGTATGACATTGTTCTGCATTCTGTCCATCAATTGTTGTTTTTGCATTCATCATGCAGCACCAGCAGGACCAACATCTGCACCCCCTGCACCCACTCCTCCAACAACTGCCAACACACAGACCACCCCCGCCGACACGGACAGACCAAGGACCACCAATGACAACAGCACAGGGACCCTGGCCCAACGTCGAGCTACGGACAACGACCCCAGTAACAACCCCCAAGGGGGCCTAGGGACACCTGTGCGTGCCACTGCAGGTCCCGCACGTGTCGCCAGGGGTGGTGGGAGGGGTGGTAGACATAGGTCGCTGTTTGCAGAGGGGTCTAGACTGCATGATGACCCACAACTGGTACGCATTGCTGATGCGTACCAGAATAGCACCGGAGAGCTCACCCAGGTAGTGGGGATCCTCAAGGACATTCAACAGCAGCAGGCTGCCCATCATGCCCGCTTGGACTCACACATGTCCCGTGTGGAGACATACATGGCCCGTGTGGAGACACACATGTCTGGCATGGAGTCCAAGTGGGACACATTGCAAGAACTGACAGCGGTGCATAGGGACATATTGACATGCCTCCACCAGATTAGCACCAACATGGCCACACCTCCCTGTGTGCCCACAACATCTGGTGCTGCAACACCTGCAACTGCCACAGGGAGAGAGGAGGACTCTGGCGGAGAGTCCCCTGCACCGCAGCAGCCTGCACCTGAGGGTGTCCCCCCCCAAGAAGAGGGGTCGTCCGAGGAAGGAAAACTGTGAGGTCGATGGCCATGTACATCCCCCAGGAAGCCAACACCTGTTCTGGAAATTCTCCTTTGGGTGCAAACTGTTCACCCTGTCGAATGCAACACAACTCACCCACATGACATGGGGAGTTCAAGTTGGACCAATGTATCAGATCACTGTTGACTTTACCCTGGACATTTCTGTTACCAAGACTTCCAACTCACCTGGGAACTTTGGATCACAATCCCAATGTACAGCACCCACCATCCTGTGCACTAACCTCACACATGTATGTAATAAACTCACCAATACACCATACTTGCCTCTGTTGTGATTCCAACGTTGTTATTGTCACGGAGATGATGATCTGCTAAATGACACCGTGCATGCTAACTGCCACAGCAAGTTCAACACCGTCATGTGAGTCATGGCGACGTGACACATATGAGGGAGACACACCACTAGGGCTACACAACACATAGACACCAGGGCCATCGGACTCATCGCCTACACTGATGTTGCCAGGAAATATTGTGGAATGCACAGACACCACACCTATTCAGAGTCTGTGGTAACTAGCCCACAGGTGCAGTAAGCAAATGTCAGTCAGAAGTGTGACCACAGACAACGCACATCCCAAAGTGAAGCACAGGTTTATTACACATTTGCAACATGTTGTTTCCACCTCAGATGCAAGGTAATCCCACGTGGCAGTGGCCACACAATAAACAAGTGTAGAAGAAAGAAAGTCCAGGGGTGTGGGGCACATCACCTGTAGGGAAATGACTGCTTCCACCCTGGAAGTTGAATCATGGTGTCGGGGGATCCGAGTTGACCAAACAACTCTGAAAGCACCCTGTGAAGGACAGACATGACACACAGTCAAAAGCACTGAAGAACAGGACAGAACTGCAATATTCATGCCCAATACATGTCACAAGATACCTACACAAAACCAAGTTAGCATGTCAACACTGTTGGGGAGTACAGACTACCTGTAAGGACACATCGCTGCACGCATCCAATCAAGTAGCACATGGCCACACTCAAACAGCAACAGAGCACCATCAACACCTATCATGCAAACTCAAATCATTGACATGACATCTCTGGATACTCACATTCAGCTGAAGAAGCTGGTGATGAGCTGTGTGCGGACATCACCATCATCATCATCATCATCACTGGCATCGTGGCCCAGGCCAGGATCCTCTACAGGTGGAGGATGTTGGTCATCGTCATCCAGGATGAGAGGCAATTCCTTCCGCACTGCCAGGATGTGTAGCATGCAGCAGACGATGACAATCTTGCACACCTTTGCTGGGGCATATGGGAGGGCCCCTCCTGTCTTGTCCAGGCAGCGGAAGCGGCTCTTCAGGAGACCAAATGTCCGCTCGATCACTCTCCTGGTCCGACCATGTGCCTCATTGTAGCGCATCTGGGCTGGTGTCACAGGGTTCCTGAGGGGTGTCAGCAACCGCGGCATGTTGGGGTATCCGGAGTCACCTTCAGTCAGACAATTGCACATTAGCTGAGTTGGAAAAGAGTGCGGAATACAACATAGCAGAACACACACAATGGTACAAAGTCAGTACACACCGACAAGCCAGGCACGCTGGTTCCGCATCTGTGACATCATCCTCGGGATGCGACTACTCCTCATCACGAAGGCATCGTGTGCCGAACCAGGGAAACGTGCACACACATGTGAGATGCTCATATCTGCAAGACATACCACCAGAGCATTGATCGAGTGATAATGTTTATGGTTCCTGTATGCCTGCTCATGTGCCTGTGGTGGTACCAAAGCCACATGTGTCCCATCAATGGAGCCAATGACATGTGGCATCCTCCCCAGGGCATAAATGTCACTCTTGACGTCAGTGAGTTGTTGACGTTTAGGGAAATAGATGTACTGGTTCAGGCATCTCAACATTGCCTCCAAAATATCACGTAGCACACGGCTGAACATAGTCTGTGACATCCCACCAGCAGATGCCACAGTGTGTTGAAAGGTACTGGTGGCAAAGAAGTGTAGGGCTGCCATCACCTTCACCTTGGGGGTCAGCGCTGTAGGGTACGGCCGGCCAGGTTGCAAATGTGGGGCCAAGCGCACTGCCAAATCCTCAATCAGCTGCCTGGTGAAGCGGTACCGTCGGATGCAGTCACGTTCCACCATCGTTGCAAGGTCAGGGAATGGTCTATGGACAGCTGGTGCCCTGCAGTGCATAGGTGAGGAAAGAAAGATTGTCAGTCACCCCACATATGTGGCATAGACCAGACTCAATATCACATGATACATCATTACGAGACACAAGTACATGATGTGTGTGCCGTTCCGTAAGGACATGTATGGCACCGAAATGGACAACATCTAACATCACAGTTCAACATGTGTCCTCAACAAGTCCCAGGTTGTGCTATGGGATATCATTAGGCTGTGTCACAGTACCCATGTACTGCTGTCACGTTCCAAACACACACCACAGTGACATGTGAGGACAGATGTGCCCCAGGCAT
Organism: Calotriton arnoldi; assembly: GCA_963921515.1. Lineage (NCBI taxonomy): Eukaryota > Metazoa > Chordata > Amphibia > Caudata > Salamandridae > Calotriton > Calotriton arnoldi. The sequence continues at coordinate 4,606,613 of CAWUFW010000169.1, read as the reverse complement.
CACAGCTCATTGACAGGTAGATTCCCAGGGACCCTGTATTTCCACATGGACACTGGCATGACATGGTGCATCATGAATACACCACAGCAAAACAACCATGACCCCCACAGGTAGTGCTCCCTGTTGCCTCGGCAGGACAGACATGGACGTCTGTGACACACACACGCACAACATCAAAGTCCATGCACAAACAACGTAGATGTGGAGACTGTCTCCCATTGTGCACATGGAATTAGAGACATTGTAAACACAACATGCACACAGACTGTGGAGGGCCATCACTATTGTGGCAATGGGTCACCCTGTGACGTACATACCGTCCCACATGGGACTCAGGGGGTATGTGACATGACATACACATACACAACCGTGAAATGTGACCATGCCACATGCTCTGAAATGAACAGTTGCACATCACAGTGGTCATGTGCACAACACACAAAGGAACCTGTCTCCATGAACACGTGCACAGCCTGGGAGTGGCTGCCACCAAGTGCCACCCCAAAAACCACATGTTGACCCCCATACACAGAAAAGGTAATGCAGCCTTACATGCCTTAGGATACAGTGTGGACAGGCTGTGGTGTTGTAGGTGTGCCCCTGAGTCCCTGGCAAGTATATGTTACTGGCATACGTTCACCAGTGACAAGCATGGTGACATATGCGAGTGACCTGTACAGGGAAGCGTCGTACAGCAATGGACCGATCGGTGGACATTGAATCTGTTGTGTGCGGGTACGCGTTGTACCCGGAATACGCGTTGTACAGCAATGGACCGATCGGTGTGCACGCACTGGCCATTGAATCTGTTGTGTGCGGGTACGCGTTGTACAGCAATGGACCGATCGGTGTGCACGCACTGGCTATTGAATCTGTTGTGTGAGGGTACGCGTTGTACCCGGAATACGCGTTGTACAGCAATGGACCGATCGGTGTGCACGCACTGGCCATTGCATATGATGTGAGCGGGTACGCGTTGTTTTTCAAAATACGCGTTGTACAGCAATGGACCGATCGGTGCGCACGCATTGGCTGTGGCCTGGCATGGCAACGGACGCGTTTTCGAAAGTTTAACGAGTCTGATGCTGTGAATTCAGTTGGCCACCCACAACAATGTTGCAAATGCATGGGTGTCATGAAGTTGAACTTTTGAAGGATGCTGTGGGCGTGTGTAAGTGGTGCAATTCCATGGATTGGCCAGATTCAGAAGATGCAAACGACTTGGACCTATCACTTTGGACACATGGGACAGTATCTGCCTCATCAGCACACATATAATGCTGGCTGTTCCCCTGAGAGCTCACTTGCCTGCACTACATGCTCCAGGACGACATCTGCCACCACCACTGCTGCTGTCTCTGCATCCTCTGGATCCTGCAATGGCACGTACTGTGGAGAGAGCCCCAGCCTTCAGCGCTGAGGAGAACCAGGCCCTGCTGGACAGCCTCCTTCCACAGTACAGCAAGCTGTATGGGAAACCAGGGGAGCAGGTGAGTGTGCTGTCCACTGCCTTACAAATGTGCATGTTGTCTGACTAGCCAGACTTACAGTCTGCACGCCACTGGCTAGCAGGCTCACTGAGTAGTTGTCACCCCCCATAGTGTGTAGTTACATGCACTGAACAGGTATAGTGCAGTAACAGTGCATTTAAACAAGGTTTGACTTCCCAGGCAATGATACCATGTAGTAACTGCTGGCAAACTGTTCATAGCCATCCTTGCACTGCCCGTGTACATCATGTGCCCCTGTGATTGAGACATGTATATCCAAATGTGTGATGCACGGATTTGTTGCATGTGTAGTAATGGCCTTTACACTTTGTCATCCTCACAGGTTGATGCCCACCAGAAGCAGGAAATATGGCTGGACATCGCCCGGGCAGTAAGGTCTGTGGGGGTCTACAAGCGCTGGATCCGCAACTGCCAGAAGAGGTGGCAGGACCTTCGGGGCTGGACCCGGAGGATCGCAAGGGTCCAGCTGAAGCTGTCACCTCCTCGCAGGAGGGGCGGACACCGGACCCTGACCCCCCACATGCTCAGGATCCTGGCGGTGGACTTCCCTGATCTGGATGGGCAGCTGAAGGGCAGACAGCAGCAAGGAGGGGGTGAGTCCATGACTGCACTGTGAGCTTTGTCTGACATGCTATGTGCCCTCCTCTGGCCTGTTTAAACTTCAACAGTACATCAGTTATGTGGTCCAGGACCCATGTCCCTCAATTGTGCACTGCCCACTCCTCATCTGATACCCAGGTGTGGCCCTTACAGTCAGGAAATTGTGTCACTTGGGTACTGTGTCCTTGCATTTTGCTTAGCTCAAGGTGGGGGACAGCATTTGTTCACGTAACTCTGTGGTGGGCTTCATGGGTGGGTCCATTGCTTACACAATGCCTGAGTTCTGACATGTAATCTGCGTGTTACTTTGATATGTGGTCCAATTGCTGATCTGATTCACCACATGTGCCTGGGGTATTTGGCACACACCCATGCTGCGGGTGGGAACAATGTTTGGGCCTCAGGAGTATGTATATCAAGTGTGTCACACATGCTTAGCCACCTGCCTACTGTCCAGGGCTCATCCCTCTTTCACGTGGAGCAGGACAGTCATGCCTACTCCAGGCCATACAATACACTCTGTACTCCCACTCCCGTGTATCAGCTGACACGTTGTGCTCAGTGAAATGTACCCTCAGGTGCCTCTGTGTCATTGTGCTGTGGCTTCGTTGTCTGGACTACTGGGGTGTTTATCGGTTAGGGCTCAGCATGCCACCGGAGATGTGACCATAGGAGACGATACTTGTGTGACATATAGGTGTTTGATCACTTGACCGTGCATACTGGGGTATGCGACTGTGAAGTTCAGGCAGCTGTTTCCCATTCACAGCAGATTGTGAGGTGCTCAGGTTCCGAGGGTTGGGTTTCATGTCTCCCATATGTCCAATTGGTATGACGTGGACAAATGAGAGTTCAGATGATGTGGTTTGTGGGGGATGGACATGTGCACTTGTCAGCTACAGGACTTGCATTCCCCATGACCTAGAATTGTGACACAGTGCAGACTGTTGTTTTCTGGCTGCCCTGCCCATGTGACTGGAGACAGTGATGTATGACTTTGCAGGCATGCCTGTGCCATGGCATTAAACTTCCTAAGAGTGATCCTGCAGGGGAGTGACATGTGCTACATGCACCCCATTGTGGCATTGACTATCAGGACATGGGTGCATCATGGTGTCTGGTGCTGGTATGCATCACATGCATTTCAAATATAGACTCTGGCCATCCCTTTATCTGGACACCTGTACTGACTCAGTGGCAAGAGTTGTGATGTGTGCATGTTCACATACTTCACCGTGTTCTCTGCACTGTCCAACTACTGTGTAGGTGGTGCATATGTCCACACTGGGGTATTGCCATCCGACAGACACCAGACCGATGGGTGCAAGGCCAGGAGGGATGTGAGTGCCATGGTTGACCATCAGACTGACAATTGGCTTCTCCTACTCTGTTTGGGCACTTTTGGCAATGTTCAACTAAGGATGCCAGGGCTTGCTCTGTAATGTGCTGTACTTACAGTGGTTTTGTGCGGTTAGTGCAGGTGACTGATGTCTGTCTGTTTCCCTAATTGTTTGCAGATACATCCACGGCCACAGGAGGGGACAGCTCCACGGACCAGGAGGAGCCGCAGAGCCAGACTGGGTCAGCAGCCGAGGAGTGGTCGGAGGGACCCAGTGGCACGGAGGGCGAGGGGAGCCACACCGAGGAGTCCTCAGCACCATCCACCTCAGCTGAGGACCACAGCAGCTCGGAGGATGACTCCCTTGTGGAGGCGGGTGTCAGCAGCCACCACACCCCAGCTACTATTGCTCTGCAGCCCCTGCCCCTGTGTCCCCTGCTGCCCTGAGTGAGGAGTCTGTGTACCTACTTCGCCAGCTCCATGTAGGGCAGACAGCAATGCTGAGTGTCCTCCATGCCCACACCACTCTGTTGACTCAGCTGGTGTCGTTCATGGAGGGCATCTCATCGGGCATGTCTGCCCTACAGAGGAGCAATAGGTCCATGGACTCCTCCCTGATGGCAGCAGTGTCCCTCCTCCAACAGTCCCTCACCCCTCCTACCTCTGCCCCATCCACACTTCCTGGCACCCTACCTGTCCCAAGCACATGCACACCTGCACATTCACCCAAACACACAGACACGAGCAGCACAGACACACCCACTACAAAAACAAGACGTGCACGCAGGCATCCTCAGGGGACTGATACCACACCCACAGGGGAAGGGGTACATACACACACACAGGCATCCACAGTCACTCCGCAGTCCTCCGATACCTCTCCCTCCAAGGCCCCTTCCCTTGCCTCACCTGCAACCCCACCTACACAGCAGCTCTTCCTCTGTGACCTCGGCCTCTTCCCCTCCAATCCAGCTGATCCAGCATACAGGGGGAAGAGGAAGTCCACCCACACAGAGGGGAGTGCCCCTCACCCCGGACACCCTCCCCCAGGCGCAGACAGACTGAGGCCCCCATCCGCTAGTCCCCCGGACCCAGAAGAGCAAGACCCCGCCACCACCCTGCAGCTCAACCACCAAGTCTCCTTCCACCACACCCTGCCCCAGGTTCCCCCACCCACAGATACACCATCCCCAGAAAGATCCGGCCTTCTCGCCCTACCACTTGCTCTTCCAGCACCACACCCCCCGCTGCGCTTGTTTGTGCCACTGGTGTGGAGAGCGTGTCCTCCCCCTCTGTCCTGCCCTCCTTACCTGAACCCCATTCTACTCCCCTGGAGATAGGCACTGCAGTGGAGTCCACTACCACCCTGCCTGACTTGGGCACTGCAGTGGGGAACCTGTCCACTCCATCTGCACGGCCCACTGCAGTCGTGCCGGCACCCACACCATCTGACTCATGTCCCCCAGTTGTGCCGGCACACACCATGTCAGACGCCTCCACTGCAGTTGTCAGTGACTCTCCAGCACCCACCACCCCTTCCCTGCCTCCTTCTGGTGAGCCCTGATCCTGTCCCTGCGGTGCCTGGCCTGCCCCCCCGTATGCCCCTCCGAGGGGAATGTCCCTGCTCCATATCAGTGCAGGCAGGCAAAGGGTGACATCTGGCACTGTCACCCTGTTTGGACTATTGTTATGGACTGGCCATTGGCCTTTGTTATATTTCTGGACTTTCACTTCTTCACACAAAAATGCTGAATAAAGCTACTTTCTGTTCTCTAGTGGTTTTGCTTCTGATGTACATGATGTTGATGATGCTAACCGTGCCCTTGCTGCACTGATGGTGATTTTTGATATCAGGGAAATGAAGTGTTACTGTGCAGGACCCCATGTGGTCCAGGGGGAATGTGTCCTATCCTGGTGTGTATCCATGTCATCCTTTGCAGCAATAAGAGGGTGTCATGTTTTCAATATTTAGCAATGGGATTTCCTACATTTATTTGCAATATCACATCTGTGGCTTTCACCCCTGCACATCTGTTGTGCTTGCCATTGTTCAATTTGTCTATTTCCCTGACCGTGTGACCATCTCCACTGGACATGCAAGTTTGGGCATCAATGGGGAAGGACTCATCTGTGTGATCAGTGCAACTTGCTATATATGTGTGTTGGATCTGTGCAGATGGTGTCGGTGACACTGCCATGACCAGGCTGATGTGACGAGAGCCTTCATTTTGTGCTAATTGTTGACTGAGTGACCAAGTGTACTGCTGATATGGTAGAGCCCTGCAGAGACAACGTATGGCACAGCTTTCCTTACACAGGAGTGGAGTGCCCTCATGGCAGTGTGTAATTCTGTGACATTGCCTGAGCCCAAGGTGTGTGTTGTGTGAGCATGTCTGTGTGTGTTCACTTCCGTTTTGCAACACAGGCTGGGATCCCTAGTGATGTTCCTGTTTGTGATGCTTGCTGAGTTGACCTATGTTCCACCCAAATCTTCGCACTGGGTTCTCTGGGATGTGGGTGCATGACACATTACTGGTCATCAGGGTGTCATCCATAGGTGTGTTTGCTGTCAGGGCTGAGTTTGTGGGCAAATGCAGATGAGACACAGTCAGGATTCCCCTTGGCACTTGTTGGTTACACAAGTCATGTAATTTCCAGTTTGTGTTAGCTTTCAGTGATTGTGACACGTTGTGTGTGTGACTGCTGCCACTCCTCTGGGTCAGAGCTGCAATGTTGGAAGTTGTCTATGTGTGTTCTTTGTGGGTGGCCTTGACTTCTTCATTGGTGTGTGACTGTGTCCGGGATCACATTGATTGTGGTGGATTTCAGATCATGCCCATGTACAGCGTACTGTGCAGTGTGTCAGACATTCACGAGTCTTGTTGACTGGCCATGTGTGATGGGTTTCTGCACCTTAGTTCCCACCACCACCCCTGGGATTGTCATTGGTGCATGTGCAATGTCACCAGTCCATGTGAGCTTCACTGCTGCACATTGTTGGAGATCAAGGTGTGTGGTGTTGAGTGTGTGCAAATGAGAGTTGTTGCACGGCTAGACCCCTACCTCCATGTTGGCCTTGGCTGACAGGCCGTGCTGATTGATTTGTGCTTGTGTAGGTGTGATGGTAGTTTGTTGCTCAGGACACATGACTGTGGTTCACAGTGTGAACAACATCTAGCTTTGTCATCACAGTGGGATCATCATGCAGGCCACGGTCACCACGATGTGGGGTCCCTGGGGGTAGTGCTGTGGTGGGTCTGTCTCTTGCTGTGTTATTTGCTGTTCCTACAAGCTTGTGTGACATGTGTAATTTGGTTCCCTCTCATCTAACAATGCCTGTTTGCCCACATAGGGGAATCCGATCCATGAGTTACTTTTGTGTGGCACTGTATACACATCTGTGTAATTGTGATTCAGGCCTCCTCATGTGTTGTGTGGTTGCCTGGGGACACTGGCACACCCCCATCACCTGTTGTGTTTGATCTGCAGTGTGAGGCTGCCTGTTTGTGTTTGTGCATCTGCACCACTGCATTGGCATATCTTTAGTGTGCCATTGGCTGTATGTTGTTTGTTGGCTTTCCCCTGCTGTCCCTGGGACTCCTAGGTCATCAGTCAGCACAATGATCATGGTTTGTATGTCCCATTGCTGCCATGGTATGGTATTTGTTCACCTGACATCTACAGTCTCCAAAGGATATCTACATTTGTGTGTCCATTGGTGCAGATATGTGGGGCTGAATTATGATGGTCACTTCTGTCATTGTGTTATTGAGGGATGTTGACAATGTCAGCCCCCATGGGTGATGTTTGTCTGCACATGGCCAAAGGTATATCTTATTTGCACTGCACTGTTTGCCTCACCCAATGTATGTTGCTATGGGACACAAGCACTACTATGCCACAGATGTGTTTGTTGTTCTGTGACCAGGAATCATCCATGCTGTTTGGCATTTGCAGCTTTTACCATTACTACACTTACCTTTTGGGCACTGTGGTGATGGGTGTTTAGACCCCATTGCCACAATGTTCAGAATGGGCTTCAGCTATGGACCCCACACTTCCCTTTTGGTCACTGTGGTGATGGGTGTTTAGACCCCATTGCCACAATGTTCAGAATGGGCTTCAGCTATGGACCCCACACTTCCCTTTTGGTCACTGTGGTGATGGGTGTTTAGACCCCATTGCCACAATGTTCAGAATGGGCTTCAGCTATGGACCCCACACTTCCCTTTGCTCACTGTGGTGATGGGTGTTTAGACCCCATTGCCACAATGTTCAGAATGGGCTTCAGCTATGGACCCCACACTTCCATTTTGGTCACTGTGGTGATGGGTGTTTAGACCCCATTGCCACAATGTTCAGAATGGGCTTCAGCTATGGACCCCACACTTCCCTTTTGGTCACTGTGGTGATGGGTGTTTAGACCCCATTGCCACAATGTTCAGAATGGGCTTCAGCTATGGACCCCACACTTCCCTTTTGGTCACTGTGGTGATGGGTGTTTAGACCCCATTGCCACAATGTTCAGAATGTGCTTCAGCTATGGACCCCATACTTACCTTTTGGTCACTGTGATGATGGGGTGTTATACCCCATTGCCACAGTGGTCATGGTCTGCTTGCATTGTGGAGGCCACACACATTTATGTGTGACACATGTGATAGGGGGTCACATTGTATGCTAAATGACATGTTCAGTGTTGTGGGCATTTGACACAGACTACACACGCTTGTCATGGTGTTGGTGGGATGTATTTTCAGACATTCCTTATGTTGGAGTATGCTGGTTGTGTCATGCATTTCCTGTCCTATGTTTAGAGGTGGTGGTAGTGGTAGGCATCCATCCCCCCCGAGTAGGGGTGGTGGTAGTGGTAGGAATCCAGGCCCCCCTGAGTAGGGGTGGTGGTAGTGGTAGGCATCCAGCCACCAATGAGTAGGGGTGGTGTTGGTGGTAGGCATCCATCCCCCTATGGGTGGGGTTGGTAGTAGTGACAGGCATCCAGCCCCCCCTGAGTAGGGGTGGTGGTAGTGGTAGGAATCCAGGCCCCCCTGAGTAGGGGTGGTGGTAGTGGTAGGCATCCAGCCACCCATGAGTAGGGGTGGTGTTGGTGGTAGGCATCCATCCCCCTATGGGTGGGGTTGGTAGTAGTGACAGGCATCCAGCCCCCCCTGAGTAGGGGTGGTGGTGGTGGTAGGCATCCAGGCCCCCCTGAGTAGGGGTGGTGGTAGTGGTAGGCATCCAGCCCCCCATGAGTAGGGGTGGTGTTGGTGGTAGGCATCCATCCCCCTATGGGTGGGGTTGGTAGTAGTGACAGGCATCCAGCCCCCCCTGAGTAGGGGTAGTGGTAGTGGTAGGAATCCATCCCCCTATGAGTGGGGATGGTAGTAGTGACAGGCATCCAGCCCCCCTGAGTAGGGGTGGTGGTAGTGGTAGGAATCCATCCCCTATGAGTGGGGATGGTAGTAGTGACAGGCATCCAGCCCCCCTGAGTAGGGGTGGTGGTAGTGGTAGGCATCCATCCCCCTATGAGTGGGGTTGGTAGTAGTGGCAGGCATCCAGCCCCCCTGAGTAGGGGTGGTGTTGGTGGTAGGCATCCATCCCCCTATGGGTGGGGTTGGTAGTAGTGGTAGGCATCCAGCCCCCTGAGTAGGGGTGGTGGTAGTGGTAGGCATCCAGGCCCCCTGAGTAGGGGTGGTGGTAGTGGTAGGCATCCAGCCCCCATGAGTAGGGGTGGTGTTAGTGGTAGGCATCCAGGCCCCCTGAGTAGGGGTGGTGGTAGTGGTAGGCATCCATCCCCCTATGGGTGTGTATGGCATTGGTGGTAGCCATCCCGCCCCTATGGTTCTGCTGTTGCTGGTGTACGTCATTTCTGCATCCCTATGTGTGTGTGACATATGTTGGGTACGTGTGGTTTGTTTGTGTAGTGGGTGTTTGACTTACCGTCTTCGCCGTTCGCGTCCGTACCGGTCCCGGTAATAGATGTAGAGTATTGGTAGGACCCGCGCGATGGGATTCATGGTTTGTTCGTCTCGTTCGGGTTTCTCGTGGCTTTGACTTGTACTCGTCGCTGGCTTGTTCGTCTCGTAGCCGTGGATCGTCTTGTGGCGCGAATCGGAGCTTATGTGCAGCTCTCCCGGATGCTCTGACGTGCCGGACGTAGCGACGGGTTCGGCGCGTACGGAATGCGCATCGTACTAGTCCGGCCGGAAGGTGCTGTGTATTTGGTTCCGTGCGACTCGATTGGACGTTTACGGATCCGGCTCAGGCGGGGAACAGGAGCTGAAATGGGTGAGTACGGCTCGCTCGGAATCTGGGCTGTTATGCGCATCGTACTTGTTCGTTCGGACGTCTGTCCAAATCGGTCGTGAAACACGCGTTCGGCTTGGTTTTTTTCCGGACGAATACTGTTAGGTGCGCTTCCGGCCGAGATCGGAATCGACCCCACGGTGTGCGTACTGCGAGGCCTGAATGTACTCCTGCGATGGGGCAGTGGTGAGCTGCCTGGAGGGCTTTAAAGCGTGCCCTGGAGGTTGCATACTGCGGGGGGTGGTCTGGAATCGCTGACGCCCTACATGCTTGGTCACGTGGACGGCCACCATTGGGCCTGCACTTCTCCCATACATGGCAGTAGACTCTCGGTCACGAAGGACACATACCCTAGGGGCATGCAACTGGGGACTGGTGAGTCTTGGCAGGCCCAGGGACAGGGGTGACGACGCATTATGGGACACACCAACTACCCAAGGAGATGCTGGTCTGAGCCCGTCTTGACAGGACAGATGGACAATGGCAAGAACTCCCTGACTGCTCTCTGGACCCCCTGTTAAGCTGGACTTGATAATGAATGCAGTCAATGCCATGCATGAGGTATGGGGTTGCAAGATAGATAGGGTATCTATTGACTTGGGGATACTTTGAGATGACCATCGGAGGCTGGTGGACAAAGTCAAGCATAATACCGCTACCCTGGAGGAAGTGGAACCTACTATTCAGGGGCTTGGTGACTGATTGTTTTGAAGTGCGATTCTTGGGGTAAGAAGGGGAGGAAAGGAAACAGGGGGAGGACATGGGAACCATGTCCTGATGGCAGAACCCACAAGATACTCCCTTCTCACCTGGAATGTACAAGGGCTGGGCACGGTTGGCAAGCGCTAAAAAGTCCTTTCCTTCCTTTAGCGGAGGTGGACCTAGCCCTTCTCCAGGAGACCCATTTGACTGGGGTGGAAAAACCAGGATTGCAGAGGTGCTGAAGGGGGTAACTCTATGTGACAAGCTACTCTGCCTTCTTTAGAGGGGTGTTGGTCTGTGTCCGGCCTGGGATACCTTTAGAAGTACTTAAGCTGAATTGCATCAGCGGGTGGACCTCTTGGACCATTGAGTGAAAGACGTGGAGAGGGGTCACAGAAGAATATCAGAGTCGTTGGTCTAACGAAAAGGGTGGAGGGAACAGATATGGTGTCTTTCCTGGAGGCCTGGCTGGCCAAGGAGGTTGCCCCTACAGAGACTATTGCCATTCTTCATGCTGGAAAGAGCACTCAGAGTGCTGGCAAGGCCACCACCACCAGACACGCCTCTATGGCCAGTGACTGCTCATCTGTTACACTTCAGAGATTGGGGCCTCATACTGTAAAGGCCTGGGAGGCCAGAAGATTCCTTGTGGAGGATGCCTCGGTGGCAATTCATCCGGACTACACAATATTGGTACAGTAGCAGAGGGCATTGTTTCTTGCAGTAAGGAAGGAATTGAGGGAGGCTGGTGTACGTCATAAGCGCTGTTCCTGGCACAACTTAATGTTGCAGTGGATGATCAAATGACTTTCTTTCAGATCCCCCTGCAGCGTGGGAGTGGCCTGAGGCAGATAAAGGGGACCATGACTGGAAACAAATCCCAAAGCCCTCGGTGGAAAGCGTCACCACTGAGGCAAGCTCGATGGCCTCAATGGAGCATGTGAACAAAAGGACAGGTGGAGAGGTAGATAGTGGGCGCACTCCTGCTTGAAATGGCTCTTCTTCATCCTCGGACAGCCTGGAATCTAATGCCCTGCTGGAGGACATTGCAGTTGGGCCTCAGATTACTCCCAGGCTAGCTGATGACCTGTGACCTGCAACAGTCTTGCAGTGAACACGCCACACATCCTTTTGTCTTTTCTCAAGGAGGTGGGGGTCGACTCCTACCATACCCCTTCTGGCCAGGCGGCTAGAGCCACCAGTTGCTCATGAGCAGTTCTGGGCTTCAATTTTATCCATGCTGGGGCGTCCGGACTCTAGCTGACTCCAGAGCAACACCAAACTGTTGAACAATCCGGTTGAAAGGGGAGCAGCTGATGGGGAGGCTTATATGATGGTTGATGTGGCAGCCACCCCTCACGAGGACGAAACCCTTGTACAACAGAATGTCTTTAAGGGTTTGGTTTTTCAAATAGACTTCTTTCAGTGTTTTGGTCAGAGAGCCAATGCTACTGTGAACTGGGGTGTGGGGAATAGTTTTGTTTATGCTTGCCCTGTTTTGGTGACTGATTGTTTTGAAGTGCGCTTCTTGGGGGAAGAAGGGGAGGGAAGGAAACAGGGGGAGGACATGGGAACCTTGTCCTGATGGCAGAACCCACAAGATACTCCCTTCTCACCTGGAATGTAGAGGGCCGGGCACGGTTGGCAAGCGCTAAAAAGTCCTTTCCTTCCTTTAGCGGAGGTGGACCTAGCCCTTCTCCAGGAGACCCATTTGACTGGGGTGGAAAAACCAAGATTGCAGAGGTGCTGAAGGGGGTAACTCTATGTGACAAGCTACTCTGCCTTCTTTAGAGGGGTGTTGGTCTGTGTCCGGCCTGGGATCCCTTTAGAAGTACTTATGACATATATAATTGATGGAGTCAGGTATGTTTTTATAGTGGCACGCCTAAACAGCCTCAAAATATGCATAGATAGCATTAGAAAAGATGGTCCCAGGCAATCATGTTCTAGCGCAAATCATATGTGAAGAACGGGCAAAACATACTGAAGTGCTGGGGAAGCTCCAGTAAACATGTAGGTGGGAGTAACATGAACACTGCAAATGTGGAGGGGGGCGTGCGGTTAGGTTGCTGGCGTGGCTGATCTGCCCACGCTGGTAACAGTGAGAAACTGGTCACCCAGATAACTGATCCGAAGGAGGAGCTGGTCTTCTCCCAGGCTGGTATTCATGAGGTATTTACAGGGTATTGCAGGCAGTTATACTTTGCTACTGAGCCTGTGGAGAATGGGTGCTTGAACGCCTTCTTGGACCGGGTGACCCTGTCACAGTTAATGGGAGACAAGCTGGGCAGGCACATCAAGATGGCCGACATGTGAGGAGCTCCGGCCGGGAGCTCCCGGCTAGGGACTGCCTTTTTGGCTTGAGTCCCCTGATTTCTACCTCCTCCTTGGACCCTCTTGCTCACCTAAGGTCTTGTTTGTCTGCGGTCCTCGTCGCTCCGGTCTCCCGCTTGTGGACTCGAGATTTTTGGAGGACGGGTTCAATGCTTTCTTCTGCGGAGACCAAGCGGTCATGGCCGATGCCCGGTGGAGCTGCCCGACAGCTATAGGGGAGATTGGCTCCGGTTTATCGCCGCGTCCGTCACCTACCCAGCTGGACATCGGGCACAGCTCTCCTCGCCTCTCCGCTGTGTCTCCCTCTTCCCTTGCCTTCCTGGCGAGGCACCGGTGAGTGTTTCATTCTTCCTGGGTGGCTGCTGGGTAGTTGCCTGCCTTCCGGACCTGAGACGCGGTTGCCTGACATCCTGCTGCGTGGGATCAAGAAGCTACGAGAGCGCAACAGGAAGAACTGCGCGATGCTGCTGCCCTGCACCTCTGAGCTTGCTTTCCTTTTTTTCGGAGTTGCTCGCCCTCCTGACTCCGCAGCTGCCTTCCTCTTCCTGGGACTGCTTCCTGGGTGACCGCGCTGACTCCCCGGGAGAGATCAGCGACCTTCGGCCTTGCCTCCCTTCTGAACCATCTGCTGCCTTCCCCATTCGGCTATGCTTTTGGGGTAGGTTTTGAATATTGGCTTTTCTTGATTGGATCTTTTGTATGCCCGCATTTCCCGCCATCTTGTTTGCCTGGCTCTTGGGGTCCGTGTCTCCCCGTGCTGACTCCCCTGTCGTGGATTGCCCGGTTGCCCGGGAGAGATCAGCGACCTTCGGCCTTGCCTCCCTTCGGAACCATCTGCTGCCTTCCCTATTCGGCTATGCTTTTGGGGTAGGTTTTGAATATTGGCTTTTCTTGATTGGATCTTTTGTTTGCCCGCATTTCCTGCCATCTTGTTTGCCTGGCTCTTGGGGTCCGTGTCTCCCCGTGCTGACTCCCCTGTCGTGGATTGCCCGGTTGCCCGGGAGAGATCAGCGACCTTCGGCCTTGCCTCCCTTCGGAACCATCTGCTGCCTTCCCCACTCAGCTATGCTTTTGGGGTAGGTTTTGAATGTTGGCTTCTCTTGATTGGATTTTTTTTGTTTGCCCGCATTTCCCGCCATCTTGTTTGCCTGGCTCTTGGGGTTCGTGTCCTTGGTTCCGCCATCTTGCGTTTTCGACTGTCCCCCTGATGCCCTTTGCCGCTGGAGTGACCATTGCCCTTCATCGACCCCCTCTGAGTCAACTACACCCCACTCTTCCTGTTTGACTTGGTGAGGCACCCCTTCCATCTTTAACTTTACCCGACCCAGTTTTTGAAGTCGTGCACTGGTTGTTGCTGATCCCTGGACCCTCTCCGGTTTTGTTCGACTTGCTTATTCTAATTTTTGGTATCCACTGAAGTTCTCTTCTCCTTGCCCGGTCTTCCTGACTAGATATGTATCCCTAGCCCTTTTACTTTCCCCCTCTACCAGCTATGCTCCTTGGACTTGTTTTCTATGTTTTCTTATGCTCTAGCAACAGAAGTATCTTATCTTATGCTCTAGCAATGGATGTATTTTTGTAACGCTGTCTTTCTCTATGCTATTCTTTGCTCTAGAAACTAATGTAACTATGTAACACTGTTCTATTGTAACCACTTCCTTATGTAAAGCGCTCTGATACCTCCGGGTCTAGCCAGCGCTATATAAAACTCTTCAAAATAAAAAATATAAAAAAATAAAACAAGCTAGATCCTGTGTGCCCCCGGTTATGAAACCCAAGATCAAAGCACTGGCCTGGGGTAAGACGCTCAGGATGAATGATCTCCATGTTGAGTTGTATCAGACTTATGACCCACAACTGGCCCCGAAATTGGCCAAAATGTATGCTAAGGCATTAGATTGCCGGTGGCTGCCAGAAACGACAAGAGAAGCCCTGATTGTCTTTATTCCTAAGCCGCAAGGTAACACTACTGATGTTGCGGCATAACACCCACTGTCTATGTTGAACCTAGACTACAAACTCGTAAGTAAGGTCCTAGTGAGCAGACTGCAGCCATACTTCCCTAGGCTAGTACACGAAGACCAAAATGGCTTCATCCCTAACCGATGCATCAGACACCTGTACCACATCCTGGATGAGGCAAACACAGCCCAGTTCCTCGAGTGTTAATCCTTTGTGTTGATATACGAAAGGCCTTTGATACCCTCCGGTGGGACTAGCTGAATGCAGTCATAACTCGGATGTCGCTGGGTGAGGGCTGGAACAAATGGGTTACGTTGTTGTATGCAAATGCAAGGGCATGGGTCCGTTTGGGCAAATGCATCTCTGACCCTATTGAAATCAATGGGGGGACACGGCAAGGTTGCGCCCTCTCGCCAATGTTATTCGCACTAGCAGTCAAGCCATTCGTTTGTCTGTTGCGCTTATCGGGCCGGGGCAAGGGGATTCCATTACAGGATGGTTTTCACACCTGATGCGGATGACTTGTTGATCTATTTGCGGAATGCCCCAACAGGCATCCCATGGAGCATACAGTTGATCAGAGAGTTTGGACACGTGTCGGACCTCAACATAACCTCAGAAACATCTTGTTCTTTCCCCATCTCAATCAGCTGTACGAGAACCGGTGCGGACCCTCGGGGTCCAGTGGGAGCCCAGGTTACTGAAGTACTTTGGAAACAAGAGTCTATCACAGAGAGGTGGATACCCGGGAGGGAAACCTCGGACGGGTGCTGCGGGGCTTTATGAGCAGTGTGGCCTTTTGGCATATGCTGCGGATTCCAGTTATGGCACGCGTAGCAATGACCAAAGTGGTGATCCTCCAAAGGGTACTTTAATATTTTGTGAATCTACCAGTTTGGATTCCTGGATTGTGGTTCTGACCTGGGAACTGATATGGGATGGGCAGAACAACAGTGTGGCGCTGGGCACGCTGCAATGACCAATGACTTGGGTGGCTTGGGAGTCCCCGATTATGAGCTTTATTATCTAGTGGCTCAAATGCAATGGGTCACCAAATGGATGGTGGGCCGTAATTTAGCTGAGGTGGAGCGAATATGGCTATCAGCACAGGGTGAGTGGGCTGCTGGCTACGATTCTGAGAGACAAGCTTACAGCGCTGCATAAACCTCAGCTCCTCCGGTTCATCCTTCGGTGTTGGGCGGGCCTGCGCTGCCGACTTGGGTCTGCCACTCTGTACGCCCCTGCCACCCCCTTGATAGGCCTCCCAAGCCCTAGGGAAAGGTACTTCACAACGCACTAACTTAGGCCTCGGACAAAGGTGGGAGTGGAAATGTTTGGAGACTGTTACTCATTCCGCCTCTTCGAGGACCTAGTGACGGAGGATAATCTGCCTGGAGTTCAATTTTTAACCTGTAAGGCACTAACTTGAGCAGTGTGGCACCTTCTGGGTGCTCTGGAATCGGACCCCTCAATCCATGCCTTGCTACAGCTCTTACTATCATTCCACGAGGATCATCATCTGGTGTCTTGGTTTCACAAAACAGCATTGGACATGCAGATCGATAATTTGTCAACCTTGAAGAGCACATGGGGGGATTTTTTGCCAGGCCTTTGATTGGGAAGGAATGGGGTCAGACACTGGAGCGTGCTTATACACTTACCCGCAATACTAGATTTACATTTATTTAATTTAACTATCTGCATTGCACATATCTCATGCCACAGACTCAATGCCATGCTCCGCACAACAGATCATAGCTACCCCAGATGTGTCTTGACTGATGCGAGCTTCCTCCATATGGTATGAAGTATCCATGATATAAACCAATTTTGGCGCCACTTACATGTGTTCGAAATCTGCCTGCTGGGTCTGTACTCCCCGGAAGCCCGAAAAGAAAGTGGGTAACAGATTCCTGGATTTAGCATTGGGGGTAGCCCGCATGGATATTGTCTAGCACTGGAAGTTCCCCCATGGCCCCCCGCATAGTAGGTGGCGATTAGAGGTAGTGACCAGGGCAGAGGTGGAAAGTGCAGCACTGCGTGCAGGGGAATGCAAGGGCTGCATAAAAATCCATTGCAGACCTGTGGGTAGAAGCGCTCAACAGTTTCAGGGAATATCAGACCTAGGCACTACCCTGTTGGAGTGAGCTGATGGTGTTGGAGCCGAGGGTACATGACTGGGAGGTGACTATTAACTGGGTTGGAGGCGCTGCTGCCCTGCATGGGAACTTAATAGAAAGAGGTAGGAGTGGATCGTAATGACCTCCATGTTGAGGGACCCAGGGACTCTCCCTTCCCTGTCCATACCCATACGGAAGCACACTAGAACATACACACAACTTCCTGGACACCTGCCACTGGGCAAGAGTTTTCTATTGTTTTAAGTTATTATTCCAGTTTTATTTTTTTTCAGGCATACACATGTATCAGAGATATGGGGGGAGCAGTTTTGGTCAACACAGTATTGATGGTGGGTGCCTGCATGTCGTGCCCATTGCCAGTGATATGTGGGAATGTAAATGTTTATAAATGTAAATGTTGTTCACCTTTGAAATGCCAATAACGATATTAAAAATATATATATTATTCTAGATGTACTCATCATCTCCCTTAAGATAGGCACAGCAGGCACAGGGCGAGAGCAGGGCCAAGATGGGAGCCCAGAACGTAGGGCAGGGCCATAGGCTGCAAGGCAGAAGCGCAGACTGAGGACCAAATTTACTAAGATTTTGCGTCGTGGTTGTGTCACTGTTTTGACACAGCCCAACCCAAAATCCTTTTTGCTATTTACAAAGCCGGCAACTTTTGATTCATGAGGTTTTGTAGGAAAAAATAACAAAATGCAGAGCACTGTGCTGCATTGCATTACATTGTGCCAGGTAGGCTTTCCATGGGTGGTGCATGAGCCATAACACAGCTACCCTTCACTATAGTGCAAGGGTGCCTGCATTGGTGCTAGGAAGCCCAAAGTGCGCCAGCGCTTAAGGAGAGCAGAAATGTGCCATTTCTTTGATTATATGGTGCAGTTCTGGGTATAGAGTCATAATATCGATGTTTAAATATCGATATGCCATAATATCGATGTTTAAATATCGATGACACAATATCGACCTGCAAGAATATCGTCGACCAGAATATCGATATGCAGGTAAGAAATTTCGTTTTTGTTAATATCGAAGTTAGTAATATCGTTAGTCAAAATATCGTTGTTAATAATATCGAAATTTATTTTAGTGTTCTGTATTTCAGTATATGTGTTAAAAGTATAGTTTATTTTTCTAATGTATGTTTGAAATTTTTAGAAGTAATTAATTTTATGTTAAGTAATTTTTGCGTATTTTAGTTCCGTAGCGGGTTGTGGGATTATAGGGGAATAGGGAGGGAAGTAATTTAATTATAATATATTTATTAATACATTTTTAGAAATTATTAATTTTTTAAGAAATTAAATATTGCGTTTTAGTTCAGTAGCGGGTTGTGGGTTTATAGGGAAATAGGGTGGGAAGTAATTGAATTAAAATTAATTAATTAATAACGTTAATTAATTAATATTTTTGTATTTCATCATTTATATTGTTAATTGTGTTAATGTGTTATTAATTAGTTATTAATTGGTTATTAATTATTAATAATTAATTGGTAAATATGTTAATTGTGTTATTTTTTTAGGAGCGGGTTGTGGGTTTATAGGGGAGTAGGGTGGGAAGTAATTTAATTATAATTAATTAATTAATAATTTTATTAATTACTATTTGTGTATTTAATATTTCATATTGTTAATTGTGTTAAATAATTTGTTGTTTATTAATTATTGATTGGATATTAATTATTAATTATTAATTTGTAAATTTGTAAATTGTGTCAATTCTTTACGAGTGACTTGTGTGTATAGAGGGGAGTAGTGTGGCAAGTAATTAAAAATAATATAATTTTTTATTTTTTCAGATATTTATTTATTGTTATTTTATAGTCTTAATAGTATGAATTAATTTATTACTCATTGTTTTTAATTTTTTTGTATATTGTTATTAGTTAATTAATTAATTGTTAAGCAATTATGTTAATTGTGTCATGTTTAACAATAGTGGTGGTGTTATTTATAGCGGTATTTGGTGAGAGGTAAATTATTTTTTATTATTTAAGTATTTGTTAATTAATGTTTATTATTTTACTGGAGTGGGAATAGTAAATTATTCTCCTCTGCTATCCAACACTTTCCCTATTTTTGCAATTGTTGGAGTGGGAATAGTAATTTTATCCCCTCCACTATCCAACACCTTCCCTACTGTTGCACTCTGTGGAGTGGGAATAGTAAATTATTCCACTCCGCTATCCAACACTTTCCCTACTGTTGCACTTGCTGGAGTGGGAATAGTAATTTTATCCCCTACGCTATCCAACACTTTCCATACTGTTGCACTCTGTGGAGTGGGAATAGTAAATTATTCCCCTCCTCTATCCAACACTTTCCCTATTTTTGCAATTGTTGTAGTGGGAATAGTAATTTTATCCCCTCCACTATCAAACTCTTTCCCTACTGTTGCACTCTGTGGAGTGGGAATAAAAAATTATTCCACTCCGCTATCCAACACTTTCCCTACTGTTGCACTTGCTGGAGTGGGAATAGTGAATTATTCACCTCCGCTATCCAACACTTTCCCTACTGTTGCATTCGTTTGAGTGGGAATAGTAATTTTATCCCCTACGCTATCCAACACTTTCACTACTGTTGCACTCTGTGGAGTGGGAATAGTAAATTATTCCCCTCCGCTATCCAACACTTTCCCTACTGTTGCACTTGCTGGAGTGGGAATAGTAAATTATTCCTCTCCGCTATCCAACACTTTCCCTACTGTTGCACTCCTTGGAGTGGGAGTGGGAATAGTAATTTTATGCCCTACGCTATCCAATATTTTCCCTACTGTTATAGTTAATTTAGTGTAAAATGTTGTTTTAAAGATAAATATTTATTTTAATATTTTATTTTATTATATATATAATTTATTTTTATATTTATCTTATAGGTTTATGTATATATATATATCTATTTATAATTTTTATTATGTTTGTAACGTTTTATAATTTAATAAAATAAGTATTTATTAATATTATTAAGTAAATATATATATAATTTTTTTTATATGTATGTTTAATTTATTTTTATATTACATTTATTATTTATAATTTTTAACATTTTTAAATAATTCTAACTATGTTTTTATTAATTATATTTATTATTAAATTTATTTAATATTATTTTTAAGACATTTAAAAAAACGATATTTTGAACAACAATATTTTAAACAACGATATTTTGGTTTCAATATTTTTGTACTTACCTTTGTAGAGATAGAATGTCGATATTTTGTCCATTGATATTCTTGACACGATATTCTGGTAGGTCGATATTGTTGTCGTCGATATTATGTCAGTGATCCGCAGTTTTGCTCTGTTCAGTTGAAACAACTAAGCACATCAGCTTTGCTTGCTGCAAGACTTCTTTGTAAATATGCACCGTATGCCTTCTTTAGATGTGAAGATCTGGTGCAGCATAGCCAGCAAAGGTGTAAGCTTGATGTGCACAATGAGGGGCATGTCCCCCACACACACACACACACTTTGGGGACCAAAATGTATGCTTCCATCGCACATAAGTACAGAACAGGTACTCTATGGGCTTCAACAGCACAAGATTTCCTTGTATGCATTGCATTCACAGAACACACCACAAAAGCATAAGATATGCAAGCTAAGTACGCTTAACAGGTAGCAGGTAAACATTCTCTATGCAGGCTTCTCTCATACTTGGAGAACAAGAACAGTACAAAGTGCTTAATTTATAAAACAATAACTGCAGAGGCCCTAATTTTTCCTCAGAAGCTCACTATCTAGTGTGCTGAATATCAAGTCTATTTAATCTTGATTCCATCTCATGCCTCTTTCATCTACCACCATACTCTCCTTGCCCTTTAATCTCACTCTTGCAGGCTCTTTGTCACCCCTGCTTTATCCCTTAAGAGCTGTTTTTCCGTCTTTCGCTTCCTCCTTCATTCCCCTTCTGCTGCATTTCTCTCTCTTGTTCTTGGTATAAGGCTGATAATGAAAAATACGCCCTGGTCACCAAAAAAGAGTGTCGGAAGGCCTCACATGCAACCACAGGCTCAAATTAAATGCTGGTACCACATTGTCATCATGTAGCAAACGCTAACCCTACACAAACACACAAATGCAGGGGAAAGTCACACATTTATAGCCTTCTTTAGCATCAATGAGTTCATTCCTGAGTTCAAAAGAGATTAGACATTGTACAGTGAAGGAAGTGACCCAGCCTCCTGGGATTGCTGCAGAGGGACTGACTTCAGCAAGCATGGTGATACATTATGTACAGTTTAGAATCAATGATGACACCACCCAACTGGAAATTTCCAGCTCGAACCAGCTACACAAAGAAGGTACAGAAGGATGAGTTTCGATCCTGAGACCGGGCACACACTATCTCTGCGCCAAGGTCGCTCTGCCTGCACCCATAGCTGGACCAGTGGGGGCAGGCCTCTATCTAGTGGGAAAGGTATGCATAACAAGACAGTGTATTCATTAGTACAGCGAGGCCCAACCTTGAAGAAAACAAAATTCACCACAGCTGTTTCTAGCAGAGACGGAGAAAAGTTAGTTTCGATTTTGGCTCAAAATGGCAGCTGAACATAAAATGGTGCCACAAATGCTAACTTAGCAAAGCAACATGTAGCAACATAACAAAGGCATTTTATTTTATTTCAACAGGCCCTCCTTTTAGCATTTGCTAAATCATTTTTCACATTGGGTGTGGAGGACATTATTTTTCATATAAGCAAGCGGACATCAACACTCGGAGCAATCCACATACTCATTATCAGGGATAGAAACTGCAAGGGAAAATGTGGACTCAAAGATACCTTCATCAATCTCCATCATTTCCTGAACTACCTTCTGCAACATAGTTACTGTACTTGCATCATGAACTGGTATCTTTGGCTTGGGTGTGAGAGCTCGTACACAATAGGAACAACAAGTTGGGAGACAATGTATACAGAGGCAACATGTAAAAATAATACCAGCAATTGCAAATAGAAAGACGAGGATCTTCCAACCCCACGTCACCAATATATTCCAGAACCACCCCGATAGTGACAAGGTGCCTGTCTCTTGGTTGTATCTCAGCTGATAACCTATGCAATTTCTGTATGGCGGAATAAACATTGGGAGCGTAATCAGGTATGAACACACAACAACTACTGCCAATGACGCGACAGGCCCCTCCTCTTTCTGCGAGGATGACGTCTAACACCATTCTGTTTTGCAAAATGACTAGCCTCGTAGCCTGGGGGGGCTAGAGTGCCGGCTGCAAGATGGCCGCCACGTAGTGAGGCTCTGCAGGCTCGATCACCAATCCACCAGTTATCCTGCAGTTCGGGGGCCCATCGTGGCAGGCAAACTTGTGTGTGAGCTCCTTAATGAACGTAGCTGCAATCAACCCACAGTTAGCTGTATTCTGACAACTTCTGAGGCATAGCAGAGGCGCTTGTTCGGGGGCTGCCTGAGAGAAGAAAATGGCGGCCCGGCCTGAGCGAAGCGAGAGCAGGAGCGCCGGACCCCGATTTAGCGGAGTGCAGTATACCAGGCGGCCCTGCTGTGGCATGAGGGGCCTGGAATCGCAGCGGATGCGGCTGGGGCCCCGTGGGAGCCTTGGATTTGTGTAGCACTGCCCATTGGCAGACTCCACTTTGGGCCGCGGTGACACGCACCGAGAGGAGGACCCGCGGTGCGGCCTGGATTCTCCCCCGCGCAGCTCGTGCAGGTGAGGAGCGATCGGCCTGGAGCTCGGCCGGCAGAGGTGCTGCGAGATTTGCTTGCATGCGGCCAGCCCAGGGGACTGTGTGGTGGTGGCCGGGCCTGCGAGAATCTCTCTCGGCCCGGCCGGGCCGGCGCGCGTGTCCCCGACTGGCACAGAAGCTGCCACTGCCTGCAGGGGACCTGCGGGGACCTGGTGCGGTGTGGCGGCGCCGCAGGGAGGCCGGTGCTGTGGCCGCGGGGGCCGAGAAGCCTGCCCTTACTGGTGGACACCTGTCGTTGGCCTTGGAAGGCGGTGCTGGCTGTGATGTGAGGCTCCTTGCGCTCTGGACTGCCTGGCTGTCTGGGGGGAGTGCCGAAGCGAGGGAACAGGATCCTTGGGGCGGCACCGGTTCCCAGCTGGACAGCCCTCTGTGACCTACATTTGGCCAACATCGGGTGCGAGGCTCTGCTTCCCCTGGAGCTGTGCTGTCTGGTGGGGATCAGAGGCCCTGTTTAGGCCTCACTGACTGGAGCCCTGCCAGTGGGACTGCCCCCTCCCTCCTGAACTAAGGTACGCGGCGCCCACGGGGTTCAGGAGCTGTTAGTGCCTGAAACTGACTGCCCCTTAGGAGAGGGTCCCCTGGCCACCTGGGGCCTGAGGTCTGATCGTACCAGCACCTCGGGGCAGGCGGAGGCGGCGCTGCGGCACAGCACTTGCTCCTGGGTGGAAGCGGGGCCCCGGTGGGACTCACGGCTGCGGGGACAAAGCAGGCAGTATAAGACATGCTGTGCAACGCAAGGGGCACTGCTGGTGCGCGCAGTGTGCTGGGAGCTGAAGTCTACGGGTCCTGGCTCTGGGGGGGTGTCCGGGGTCTCCTCCCCAGTAGGAAGTGTCTGTGTGCACCTGCGTTAGCGCCATATTGAACCTGGACAGACGGGGACCGGACAGTTCCACCTAGGGGGTGGCCATCTCTGGCTGCATTACCGGGCAGTTCGCCATGGGTAAGGCGGACGCGAGGCAGCAAAAAATGTCATTTGACCAGCAGAAAACTCCAAAAGATGCCACCCCCACGGTGGAAGAACAAACCGAAGTGGCCATGGCCTCTACGGCTACACCTTAGCCTAACATTCGTGAAATTTTTGCGGATTTGAAACACTCTCTTTCCGCCATCGACCTGAAGATTGACTTGATGTCACACCGCCTGAACCGCCTCCGAGACAAGGTGTCGAATCATGATGAGCGCATCGCGGAGGTCGAACAGCGCACATCCACACTGGAAGATGAAGGAGTGACGACCCGGGAGAAATTGCTCCGCATGGAGAAGGTGCTGGAGGTCATCAGAAATAAAAACGAGGACCTTGAACCTCGTAGCCTGGAGCTCAGCTGTAATGTTTGTCGTTATCCCAGCCGTTGTATTGATAACTGCCTCAACAACTCTGGTGAGCTGACGAATTTGGTGACTATTGACTATGGGGCCCCAAAAAGGGAAAAGGCCTTTTGCAGCATCCTCAAATTGCTGTGCGGCTGTATCTGTCTGATCTACATCCTTTGGGTCAATGACCCTTTTTACCCGGGCCAGGTGTGTGCTCCTACGCAGCAACTGCTGATCTTTGTGATAATTGGATGGAGCAACATACACAAGGGGAAGGAGGAAAGAGAGATAACATCTACCTGACCATCCTTTTGGACGCCATACTTAAGCATGGGATCCACAAACAAAATAAACATTAGGGGGCGGTACCAAGGGCGGACTATCGGTCGTTCTCAAATTCATATGTGGAATTGCATCTACTCTCCCCCACTTTTACCTTCCCTGTCCCCTGAACGCAGAAACTAGCTGTTTTGTTGACCACTGACACTGATATTGGCTGGTCCTCAGTAACATTATGAGCCTGGAAAGATTGGAAATACTCAGACGTGTTAAACCCATGAAAGTCAGCCATTTCCATTTGAAGCCATGTCTCATTCTTCACACTTTTGTATGCGTTCATACAGGACCTTAAAAGCAATTTACCGAGCATCTCTTGTCCTGCCTGTCCTACAGAAGGAACACTGTGATGGAAATGTACATTCTGTACCATAGTGCGAGAATCAGCATGTGTCCTATCCAGAGTAGGGAACTGGGGATGGTGAGGTACCATAATGAGCAATTCAAGCCAACCCTCACAACTGCTGATGTATGACAGTGGCATGGACAACAAATTATCAACTTTATGAGTCACTGAGGGAAACAAGCCACAAACCCAGCAATTAGTGGTGTTGGACACATTATGAACTTGGTGTAACATTTGTATGAAAGCATTCTCGGTGTAGGACAGCCTATGCGTTGCCTTATGTGGAGCCAAAGTAACGAAAACGTGTTCAGGGGAAGGGGGTGTTGTACCAACCAAAGAACGTACAGGATACTTCTCATCCAGAAACCAGGATATTCCCAATACAATGATTAGTGCAATCGCAACTATGGACACAAAACCTATTTTACTTTTTGTGGACCAACCCTGCACTGGGCGTGGAGGTGCAAATGGCTGTTCTTCCTCAGTAATGGGCCGACCAAACAGATACATTATGAAGCAAGGAAAAGGGAATGCAATGAAACTGATGACAAAAAGGGGGGGCAAATGTTCCCAGTGTCCGTCTGAGCCTCACTGGTAGACTCCTATTGTTCATCAACATTGGCACTCTTGAGCACCGGCGGTGGAGCTGCTCAGTCCTAGCTCGCAATGAATCCCACGTCGTCCAGGATAATGTACCCCCCTCCAGGGGAGCACGTTCGATCTATCCTGTCCAATGTCAGAACAATGCACCAATCTCGCCTCTCCCTAAACTAACACCGTTGGTACTATCAACAAAGCACACCCTGACTTGTGCAGTCCATCCCTAACTAATCTGACTTCTCCTTTGGTGCACTGTTCCTCCGTCGGGGGCGCAAATTGTACCTAGTGACTCCAGGCACAGATAGGTCGGTGAAAAGGGGCTCAGGCACAGAAGGGTCAGTGGAAAGGGACTCAGGCACAAAGGGGTCAGTGGCAGTAGAAAGGGGCTCCTTAATTGCTTTGATCTCTGGGGGGACTGCTGCATTTAGTACTTCATTATTTTCGGCATCCGTTTGGGTCCACGTGAGCTTGGCATCGGAAAAAGAAACGAATCATGGAACTCTCTCACACTCCGAGTCCTCAATACAATCCCTCATCCATTGATCATAGGGTAAAGGCAGGGGTACCTTGCGGCAGTGAGAGGAGTGGATCCAGTTCTTTCGGCCAGAGACCTTCAGAGCGGTACGTGTTGAGAGGAGGACCTGCTCCGGCCCCCTCCACCGAGGCTCCAGGCTCCTTTTCCGCTGAAAATTCTTGATGAGAACCCAGTCCCCAGGCCGAATATCGTGTCCAGACCCCTCAGGTACTGCGGAAGTGTGTCCCTGATCTGTTGGTGAATAGAACGCAGATCTTTAGTTAACTGGTACAGGTAATCTGTCAGTAAAGGATACTCAATCTCAGAAAATCTACGAGGTCGCGGGATGCCCCAAACATTCGCCGGACGTCCGAACATGACCTCGTAGGGTGACAATCCGGTCCTAGAATGTGCTGTTGTTCTTGTGGACAAAAGAGCTAATGGTAAAGCATCTGGCCACTGCAACCCTGTGGTCTCCTGAATCTTTGCCAATTTCAGTTTGAGAGTACCATTGTACTTCTCAACCAAACCGGCGGACTGGGGGTGATTAGCAGCATGAAACTTCTGTCTGATGTGTAGTCCCTCGCAAACTAGCTGGATAACCTTGGCATTGAAATGACTTCCGTTATCACTCCAGATCAAGCGGGGCAAGCTGAAGCGAGGAAAGAACTGCTTCAGGAGTATCTTCGCAGTCACAATGGCTGTATTTTCTTTAGTGGGGTAAGCCTCAAACCATTTACTGAATGCACAAACAACCACCAACACATACTTCAAATTATTGACCCTGTCCATTTCGATAAAGTCCATCTGGAGGACCTCAAACGGGAAAGTGGGAGGTGCAAAATTACCAGGTGGGGTAGGGGTGCACTTGCCAGGATTGTGCATCATGCACACCATGCAGTATTTTACTAAGTGTGTAGCTGTCTTGGGGATGTTGTCATTTTGCCATACAGGGTCTAACAGTTTGCAAATACCCTTAGCACTGATATGTGCCGGGCCATGGGCCATTGTCACTACAGGAAGAACATATGCATCTGGCAACATCCATCTTTGCTTCCCTGACTTATCAATCCAACATCCCTTATCATTCATGTCAGCTGTACTTTCTTGCCACACTGCTAATTCCTCTACCGTGGCCTCACTCTGTATCTCCTTCACATTTTCAAGTGTATCCTCAAAGATGGAGAACTCAGGCACCCACCTAGCTGGTCCTGCTACAAACATTCTTTTCATTTTAGTGCGGGCTGTCTCCTTAGCTGTCTGATCTGCAAAAGCGTTCCCCTCACCCACCTTGTCAGTGACCTTCTTATGAGCGCTGCACTTCACAATCGCCAACTTCTGAGGGAGCGGCAGGGCGGACAGAAGCCTATGTATGAGAGGACCATGCTGAATGCGTGTCCCATGGGAAGTAAGGAACCCTCTCTCTGCCCAGAGCCGCCCAAAATTATGGGCAACCCGAAGGCGTATTGGCTGTCAGTATAAATATTAACAACCAGTCCCTCACTCAACTCGCACGCTCGAATTAGGGCAACTAACTCAGCTGCTTGGGCGGACTGATATGGAACTCGTGAAGTCTCAACTACAGTGCACAGCGTAGTGATTGCATATGCTGCAGTGGTGGTGCCATCTGGTAATTTGAAACAAAAGCCATCGACATATAGTTCCCCTTGGGGGTCAGATAAGGGAACATCAGTCAGGTCTACCCGTCCTTTTGTCTCCTCTTCCGTTCGGAAGATAAAATCATGTACGTCTATCTCCTCATCCTCAGAAGGGAGGGGTAGTAACGTGGCTGGATTCAGAGTGGCAGAGCGTTTAATCGTAATGTGCCTTTGAAAGAGGGTTAGCTCGTAACTGGTCAGATGTGCACTGGTGAGGTGCTGCGTCTTCGTCTTATTCAAAAGTGTATCCACAGCATGGGGTACCATAACTGTGAGGTCAGTATCAAATATGAGTCCTGACGATTGTCGTATTGAGACAGCCACAGCCGTGACCGCTCTAAGACAGCTCGGAAGGGCTCGCGCGACAGGGTCAAGCACAGCAGAGAAATAAGCACACGGCCGTTGCTTATCTCCAAATCTTTGGGTTAGAACAGAAAGCGCACAACCAACCGTCTCGTGTACATATAGCACGAACGGCTTGGCATAGTTAGGAGTACCAAGCAGAGGAGCCGAGCAAAGCGCAACCTTTAATTGCTCAAAAGACTGCTGACATTCAGGCCTCCAAGGCAGGGGTTTGTGCACATCTTTAGTGGTTAGTGCAAGCAGGGGATTTGTAAGTAGGAAATAGTTTGGGATCCATTGGCGACAATAAGAAGTAATGCCAATAAAAGCGCGCACATCTTTCTGAGTTCGCGGAGTAGGCATTTTAATGATGGTACTGATGCGCTCAGGCGTCAGTCTCCTATCCTCCTTCGACAGTAGGTGACCTAAATAGGTGACCTCCTGTCGACAATACTGAAATTCGGAAAGGGATACCTTGTGACCATGGTCAGCTAAGTGGAGCAACAATTTAACCGTACTGTCTCTGCAACCCTGTTCTGTGTCCGAGGCGATAAGCAGGTCATATTGGAGCAATACATTACCTGAGGGGAGCGACAAGGAATCCAGCTGACCTTTCAATGCTTGACTATAAATACTTGGACTTTTTGTATAGCCTTGAGGAGCGCGACAGAATTTAAAACTTCTGCCAGCTAGGGTGTACCAGAACAGATACCTGCTGTCAGGATGAATGGGGATACTGAAGAATGCATTTTTCAAGTCAATGACAGAAAATAATTTATCAGAAGAAGGAATCATTGTCAAGAGTGTTGTGATGTCAGGGACCACAGGAAACTGGTGAATCACTATCTTGTTAACTTCCCGCAGGTCAATCACAAAACGATAAATATCCGGTTGGTCACCGGAGGAACCCGAAGGTGCCCTTTTGAGGATGGGAAGAATGGGGCTATTACAAATATTAGTAGTCGTCTCCTCAACCACTCCCTTCTCAATCAAATCCTGCACAATTTGCATCAAAGCACGCTCACCTGCCTGTGGTATTTTATACTGGGGAATATGGGGTAGAATAGCACCTTCCTTGACACGTATCGAAACAGGCGATATCTGTAACAGACCCATATCCATGTCGCCTGCTGCCCACAGTGTGTTTGGCACATCCGTAAACTCCGCAGGAAGGGGCGCATCTTTAGACAGACACTGTGTCGCGCGTGCAACATTAGGACCCATTTGTGAGAAGTTGGCCTGGTATATGCTGTCCACTAACTAAAGTGGGCACCTTGCACCAGTCCAAACGACCCTTATGATGTAGGAGGTCAAAGATAACCTTTAGAAAGCTATCCTAGTGGTAGCTGTGGAGAGCAGCCTTCAGGCTTAATCTTGAAGGAATGTAAAGCAGCTTGTTTTACCAGAATATCACCTCCTATATTGACTTTGAGCGAACCCTTTGGAACTTAAGAGTTTGAAGAGCCACCCCACCCGTGGATACTGTAGTACCTGAGTTACCTATCCCTATGCATAGGTCTGAAGTGGCATCGGAAACTGCTGTCGTTCTCAATGGAGGGCTGTGAAGAAGTACTGCTGCCGTGAAGGTGAAAAGGGTCCCGTGGAATCCAAGCCTGGATTCGGGAAGGAAGGAACCTGAAAGCAGAGGGGACAGAGTCTGGGTCACTTCAGGGTGACCAGGAGCTCGGTAGACGAATTCCCACCGATGTCGGTGCTTCAGGTGCGAAGAAGGGATGCTTGACTCTGCAGCCACGAGGACCAGGAGATGTCAAGGATGACCAGGAGCTGGAGGTCAGCTGTCCCACGAAGGATGTCGAGTACTGAGGGGTCGGTGTCCGGCTGGAGTACCAACAAACCTTGGCAAAAGCAACCCACGAAGGAAGGTCAAACAGGTTACGGTGTGGACCAGCAAGGTCCAGGGGACTCACCAAGCAATGGGGAGTCAAGGCACGTCTGGAGCAACCAGAGAAGCCCAACAGAAATCAAGATGACCCTCAGAGGGACCCACAGGCCGAAGGACCAGGAGTCGCAAGGGGACCCTGGGCAAGATTGCAAAGTACCAGCCCACGGGGCACTCGGTGTGAGGAGGCCGGAGTTCTTTGGTGAAAATACTGCTCAGGGTCAGGACTACAAGGAGTCTAATGCACAAGCTCGGGAATTGCCAACAAGAATATGCAACTGCAAATTGATGCGGTGCACAGGGGTTCGGGTTATGCAGTCCCCACGAGGGATACTGCCCTCAAACTTACTGAGAGGGCAGACCAACCTCGAGGACCTTCGAAAACCTACCTCCTGTGTTGCTGAAATTTTCGGAGTCCACAGGAGCTCAGGAGCAGCAGACTGGTCAATTGCATTAAGGTGCCTGCTAGGGCAGGGGAGTGACTCCTTCACTCCAAGGGAGATTCTTCAGTTGTCCTTAGTGCACCACAGGTCCTGCACGGAGCCTGTATGGAGCAAGGGCACAGACAAAGCTTTGGACGGAGAGGGAGACGAAGTCGGGCCCAGTCGAAGTCCAGCGAAGTCCAGAGTGTCCAGACGGTCGAAGGTCAGTGGTTTCTTCTTGTAGAATCTTGTCCACGTAAAATCTAAAGTCTTACAGCCAGGTAAGCCCTTATGTACCCACGGGAGAGGGTTGGACAGATTTGGGGGACCCTCCTAGGGGAGGGTCAGGACAGAGGGGTGGTTACACCCATGTCATTTGTCCAGTTTAGTGCCAGAGCAGGAGCCAATGGCTCCCTGAACTGGTTTGAGCTGGACTATGCACAGGGACACCAAATGTGCCCCAGGTGCAGACTTTCAGGCACTCTCAGAGTGCACCCACCCAGCCCCAATACACTAGATCCTGTCTGGGAGGTGGTCACACCTCCCTGTGACAGGATGCCTATTGTGCTGCCTTCCCCTGCTTGAGCTTGGCTCAGCAGCAGGAGGGCAGAAGTGTGTCTCTGGTCGGCAGCATTCATTTTGTGCTGACCGGGTCGAGAAGGCTGGCACCGGATAGACCAGTGACCCCACGAAGCTCGCTTCTGAAGGGTGGAATCATACCTCCCACACTGGTTACCGGTGTGGGAGGTATGATTCCAAGGTGTTTGATACCAAACACGATATGTTTCTATGCAGCCGTTTTCGAGATAGTATTTACCGCAAGGTTATAATGCACCTCTACCTATATGTCCAGCTGAGTCACAGACAACCCGGGAGAATGGTCTCTGAAGGCTGCAGAGGGGCTCTGCTCAAGCAGGGGCACCCTCTCACTAAAAACCCAGCACCCTGCCTTCAGGATTGTTAAGGCCTGCTATAGGGGTGACTTATAAGTTTTAAGTGTAGTGACCTATAGATATAGTGAACCTATATCTAAAGCAAAGTGGTGCAAGCACCATCTTACACAGGCTGCTGTAGCAGACCTGGAGTTCCATTTTGCATGGCCTCTCATGGGTGGCATAATACATGCTTTAGCCCATGGGAGGCCTCTGGGGTACCTATGCCCTGGGTACATGGGTACCATATACTAGGGACTGATAAGGGTACCCCAGTATCCAATCTGGAGTGTACCAAAGTACATGCATGACAATTTAAGGGAGAAAGCAGATAGACTGGGGTCCTGATTAGCAGGATCCCAGTCAGACTAGTCAAAAACAGTGAAGCATCAAGCAAAAAGTGGGGGTAACCATAAGAAGCAGATCCTACTTTCCTACACATCCCTCCCCCCCAAACAACAGGACATGAGACTAACCTTGACCAATTAAGTCTTCATTTTCTAAGTGGAAATATCTGGAGAGTCCATCTGCATTGGCATGGTTACTCCCAGGTCTATGTCCCACTGTATAGTCCATCCCCTTTCCGGAAATGGACCACCTCAAAAGTTTGGGGTTTTCACCCTTCATCTGTTTTAGCCATAAGAGGGGCTTATGGTCTGTCTGAACAATGAAGTGAGTGCCAAACAAGTATGGCCTCAGCCCAAACCACAGCAAAGGCTTCCCTCTCAATAGCTGACCAACGTTTCTCTCTGGGGGTCAGCCTTCTGCTTATAAAAGCTACTGGCTGACCCTGACCCTCTTCATTCAGTTGTGATAACACAGCCCATACCCCCAACTCAGATGCATCAGTTTGAACAATGAATTGTTTGGAATAGTCAGGACTTTGCAGAATGGGAGCAGTGCACATGGCCTGCTTCAGGTCATCAAATGCCTTCTGACAGCTAACTGTCGACTGAACTTTCTTAGGCATTCTTTTAGAGGTCAAATCATTTAAAGGGGGTCACTATGGATCCATATCCCTTAACAAACCTCCTGTAGTACTCAGTCAGGCCCAAGAAAGCTCTGACCTGAGTCTGGGTCGCTGGAGCAACCCAGTCCATGATGGTCTGGATTTTGCTCTGCAATGGTTGAACCTGGCCTCCACCCACAAGGTGGCCCAGGTACACAACCTTACTCTGCCCTATCTGGCACTTGGTGGCCTTGATAGTGAGGCCTGCCTTTTGCAGGGCCTCCAGAACATTTCTTAGGTGGACCAGGTGATCCTCCCAGGTGGAACTAAAGACAGCAATATCATCAAGATAAGCTGCACTCAATCTCAATCGCCGTTGCTGAGTCAACTATTATCTCAGGATTGGCAGGTCCAGGAAGATACTAGGGCTGGAAACCTGAACCCGGGTATCATGGAGGCACAGAGCAATCTGAGTCAAAGCTCAGAGCCATCAGGGACTCGCCAACTCGACATTATAGTCTTGCTCAATCTTGTATTGGATGAAGTGCGAGAAATGAAAAAAACTCAAAAACTGGAAATCGCCGCTTTACATTCACGGCTAGGGAAAATTGAGGAAGTAATGACCTGCTTCCCTATTAAACTCTAGGAGGCTGAAGCCAGAATCTCAGTACTTGAGGATCAAATGAGTATGGTGATTGGGGAGACGAAAGAGGCAGTAAAAAACAAAAGCTATTTGGAGCACAAATTGGAGGATCTTGAAAACCACTCTCGGAGGTCAAACCTCCGAATAGTTGGTGTTCCGGAGGGTATAGAAGGCTCCCAAACCTTACAATGGGTCAATTCTTTTATCAAGCAGAATGTTCTTCCGGAATTTGAAGGGGATCTGACTATTACTAGGGCGCATCGAGTACCAGCCCACCCCTTCCCCAACTCAACTATGCCTCGAACAATCCTGCTGAACTTTGCAGACTTCCGTATCAAGGAAAGAATCCTGACAAAGGCGATTAAACAGAAGCAGTTTCCAGTAAATGAAACTACAAAGTGTCGTATTTTCTCAGACATGACTGCCGCTGCCGCACGTAGAAGAAAAGAATTTGTTAGGATCCTTCATTTGTTTAAAGCGCATGGTGCCCAAGCTTCGATTGCCCAACAATCGAAGCTGCGGGTATTAGTTAAAGGGAAGTTCTTTATGTTTTCAGATTTGGAAGAAGCGCAGGCATTGTTGAAAGAAATTTCGCAAGGATCGTGAGTTTAAAGGAATGGCTTAATTAGTAGATATGTTATATGGTAACTAGAAAAAGGAAAAAAAAGGGCTTTCCTAATTATAGGTGCTGGTGCGCCTTTTTGCTAGTCAATTTTTGCCTATCTTGTTTTTTTTTTTTTTTTTTTCCTATTGCTGGTGGTTCTGGGGCAAGCGGGGTCATCCAGGGTGTAATTCCATGACACCCAGGAAGTCAGATGGGAGGGGCGAAATGTGGTCAGCGTGGTCAATGGGGGTTTTCCCACATTTCGTTGGGTGGGTTCTTTTTTGGGGAGGGAAGGGGGGGGCTGGTCAAGGGTTTTTTGCAGGAAAAAGAGTTAGAGCAGAAGGTACAGTTAAGACGCAAATTTTCCTAAGAGTTTATACGATAGATAGAATTATTTATGGAAATTAGTAGATGTAAGGTCCTATCAGTCAACGCTAATGGTATTTTAAACAAAAAAAAGTACGGTGTTCTCATTAGATGGTTGATATCATTCAACCCTCAAGTCTTATTTTTTCAGGAGACACACTTAAAATCTAATTCCCCAAGTTATTTTTACCCAAAGATTTCTCTAACGTTTTTTTTGCATCTGCAGGCCTCGCGATGAGAGGAGTTGCTATTTATTTTTCTAGAAAACTTCCCTGGGAGTTTTTACAAGTACATAGGGACCCTCAAGGGAGATGGATATGGGTGACAACTAGGTTACAGGGTTCGATTGTGAATTTCATAAATTATTATGGCCCGGTTCCGGATGACATCTCAGCCCTGGTCCAAATAAACAAGCTTTTGATAGGAGCACCGGGACAGTTTATTATAGGAGGTGATTTTAACTTTATACAAGATCTAAGAAAGGATACTTCTAACAGAAATAAAAAACAACTGAAACCAAATACCAAAAAAATAGTGGAGGCCATTAGACAAGAATATCAACTGGTAGATCCCTGGCGAGATATTAATCTTGATAAAGAATTTTATACTTGTTATTCACATCGTTTTCAAACAGCATCTCGAATTGATTTTTTTCTTATATCCAGATCTCTTCAGGTTTTGGAAGCAGGAATAGGATGTAATCCTTTCTCCGACCATTCATATGTTGGGCTTGAATTGATACTTGGGGGAGGGAGCAGAGAGCGGCCCAGGTGGCAGCTGGACCGCTACCTCCTCCAAGACCAGGATTGGGTGAAAAGCTTTAGAGAGTGGATCTCCGAGTATTTTAAGATTAATGAGAATACCCCGGAGCCCTTCTCTGTATGGGGCGGGCTCAAGGCAGCAGCCAGCGGCCAAATAATCGCCTTTACGGCTGCCAAGTCAAATGCTCGGAGGAATAAAATAACCGCATTACAAACAGCGGTCGAAAAAGAGTACGCTCTACAGCTCCAGTTGCTCCCTAATCAATTAAACCTGGCTAGAATAGCCCTGAGGGATTTTTTTGTCCTAGAGGAGATCTGCAGCTCTCAAATGTACCAACAAAGAGTGTATGAAGAAAGCCAGTTAGTTGGTAAACTTCTGGCTAATTCAACAAGAAAAAAACAAGAAGCCGCAACAATATCGAAAGTGCTCGACCCTCAGACTGGTTGTGAAGTAGTCAATAGTGATGAGATCCCCCAGATCTTTCTAGAACATTTTCACCAACTATATTCTACAGAATATCCAGTGGCGGAGGAACAGATCCAGGATTATTTTGCAAACCTGAATATTCCAAAAATTTCAGAAAATCGGATCAGCCAATTAGGATTTGATGGGAATCTGCCGAGATTTTAGCATCTATCGAAGCAACTGCCGGGGCAAAAGCGTGTGGGCAGGATGGCTTCCCTATCGAATTTTATAAAGTTTTTTCGGGGGAATTAATCACCCCCTTCAAAAAACTATTTAATTATATTAAACAGGGTGGTTTGGTTCCCGCATCATTTAAAGAAGCAATAATTGTGTCCTTTGTTAAAAAAGACAAAAATCCTATAGATGTCTATTCATACAGGCCTATTAGTCTTTTAAATTCAGATTACAAGATTTTAATGAAAGTATGGGCAGAGCGTTTTTTATTGGCCGCCCAAGAGATAATTCACAGAGATCAGACCGGCTTTATAGCAGGTAGATCAATGACGGCCAATACGGAATTTTTAATACATGCCTTGGACTATTTTAATACCAACTCTACTCCGGCATGTATTATTATGGTCGATGCTGAGAAAGCTTTCGACTTAGTAAATTGGAGAACCCTGTTTTTTGCCCTCGGTCTATATGGCTTTCCCTCTCTGGTCGTTAACATGCTACGCAATTTATACCAGGGAGCCACGGCTCTTATAGCTATAAATTCGAAACGAGCAGGAACCATAAAAATTAACCGTGGGACAAGACAGGGTTGTCCGCTTTCGCCACTGCTTTTTACTTTTTTTATAGAGCCACTTGTAATTAAAATACGAAACAATGCTGCTATTTCACCCCCTATTTCTGGTATGACTAAGTTAAAACTTTTTGCGGACGACATTATTTTATATTTGAAGCCTGATAAAGATAATCTCGAAGGGGTTTTAAGGGAATTTAGGAATTTTGAGCTAATTGGCGGCTATAAAATAAATTCCAACAAAACGGAAGTTCTTGCCCTTAATATCGATTTAAATTTCCTTCCATCTTGCTTGAGAGCACAAGCTGCTAAGTCAGACCCTATCAGATATTTGGGGATTTTTGTGTCTAGTCAGTATCAACAATTATACAAGTTGAATTATTTAAGAACGAAAGAGAAAATCAAGAGGCTTTTGGAACAATGGCTTTTATTACCCCTATCGTTGGTGGGTAGAGTTTCTTTAATCAAAATGTCCATACTCCCTTACTTACATTTCTTTTTATTAATGTCCCAATTAAGATAAATTTGTCTTTTTTAGAGAAATAGAAACTTTGTTTAGAGAATTCATTTGGGGAAAGAAAGTTTCAAGGGTTAAGCTGACCGTGGTACAACTATCTACTGCTCAAGGGGGCCTAGCTTTGCCCCATTCAAGAACTTACTACGAGGCAGCATTTTTAGATTTAGTGTCTAGTTTGATTGGATCAAAGTGTACTAGAGATAGTTTCTTTTTAGATAAAATGACGCAGGAATGTGGTACAACAACTCGAGTGTTTTTAAAAACCTCCAAACTTCCAAAGAGAACCAGATGCAAAACTATAAAGGATTATTCTTCTAGACTTCTGTCTTTCTTTAGAAAGACGGGTTCATCGGGTCTGCAATACTAAAGATTGAGAGAATGTACTAGGCTCGGCCTCCCATTGCGAGCAAGTAATATCAGCAGTTGGGAAAGTTGTGGATTATGTGAGTTAAGACATTTTATTATTCAGAACAGGGTGATCTCCTGGCAAGAGGTTATGACAAGAGACCAGAGCTCTAGGAGACCTGCCTATTTTGAATATCTACAAGTGGTTCATTTTTTAAAAACTATTAGTGGCATTTTTAATGTCCCTAATCAACTGGTGGTAGCTCTCTATGTGGCCAAAGTCAGCGGTGTAGGAAACTGGTACCGGTTATTACATCACCAGGGCCACGTATCCTTGATTGAGAGCCATTTGGCTAATATAACCCGTGAGACGCAATGTACTTTCTCACATAAGGATTGGGAAATCCTATGCCACCTAGGAAGCAAATCTCTGCGCGCAGCAAATTTCAAAAGGATGGCCTTCTTATCACGTTGGCTCTCCTATTTTACTCCGGCAGCCTTACAAAAAAGATTTCCAGAAGTCGAAAATAAGTGTTTTCATTGTCAGGCGGACGGGGGAGGTGGATGGCGCCATATTTTCTTTGCATGCCCACGGTTGAGCTCCTTTTGGGAAAGAATTTTCGCAGATATCGAGGAGGCAATTGGGAAGAGAGTTCCGCTCGAGGCCGAGGTGGTTTTGTTTGGAGTTTGTAATGACAGAACGAGGTTAAAAGAGGCCGATATTTTTTCTATATTTATTTCTTGTACTGTAGCCCGCTCCTTATTTCTCCAGAATTGGAAATCTAGAAAAGCTCCTTCTTATTTGAAGTGGTTTTATAAAATGAAAAGGACCCAAAAATTCAAAGAAGCTTACGCTAGACGGGTGGGAGCTACTAGGAAATTTGATAAAAATTGGAAGTTTTTTTGTGACTTAGAAAAGTTAAAGGAGGGACAATAGATATGGATATTTATGTGGAAGAGTTAGCAGCTCTTGGTGATATAACGTATTAGCATTTTTTCTTGATTATTGCACTTGAAAAGCACTTGCACTTTTTTTGCTGCTGCACTTTATTAGATGACTTGCACATTTTTATCTCGGGTTGAAGAAATTAATAGGTGTTATACTCATATCCTTTCTTAAATTTTATCTTGAAAGAAGAAGCTATTGTATTTTTTCTACTAAATGGTTTTTTAATGATGACTCTTAAGAATGATGTCTATTTTATGTATCCAATGCTCTGCTCAATAAAAAAAAAAAAAGATAAGCTGCACTGTAGTCTTCCAGGCCGGTGAGAACTTTATTCACCAACCTTTGAAATGTGGCAGGTGCATTTTTCAAGCCAAAGGGCATCACCACAAATTGATAGTGCCCACTAGGGGTTGAAAATGCTGTTTTGGGTTTGGCATCCTCAGCTAGTCTGATTTGCCAATATCCAGCTGTGAGGTCAAATGTACTCAAGAACTTGGCTGAGGCCAAAGTATCAATGAGCTCATCTGCCCTAGGAATAGGATGAGCATCAGTCCCTAGTGACTGCATTGAGCCCCCTGTAGTCTACGCAAAACCTAATTTCTCTCTTACCACCCTGGGTATGAGGTTTGGTTACCAAGGCTACAGGACTAGCCCAAGGGCTATCTGAGGGTTCAATGACTCCCAATTCCAGCATCTTTTGGACCTCAGTCCTGATGCAGTCCCTGACATGGTCAGGTTGCCTGTAAATCTTATTTTTAACAGGCAGACTTTCACCTGTGTCCACTTCATGGATATACCAAGTGGTCTGACTAGGAGTCAGGGAGAACATATGTCTGTACCGATTGAGGACCTTCCTGAAATCAGTCTGTTGCTGCTCAGTGAGGCTGCCTGCTAAGGCTACACCATCAACTGAGCCATCATCAGGGTTCTGTGAGAGGAGGTCAGGGAGTGGGTCACTCTCTTCCTCCTGTCCCTCATCAGTAGCCATGAGCAAGCCCATGTCTGCCCTGTCAACATATGGCTTGAGCCTGTTCACATGGAGCACCCTGTGGGGGCTCATGGGAGTTCCAAGGTCCACCAGGTAGGTGACCTCTCCCTTCTGCTCAAGAATGGTATGGGGTCTACTCCACTTGTCCTGGAGAGCTGCTGGGGCCACAGGCTCCAACACCCATACCTTCTGTCCTGGCTGGTACACAGTCAGCACAGCCTTTTGGTCATGCCAAGCTTTCTGTAATTCTTGACTAGCCTCAAGCTTTTTACTTGCCTTCTTCATATACTCAGCCATCCTGGAGCGGAGACCAAGTGCATAGTCCACTATGTCTTGTTTAGGTGGTTTGAGAGGTAACTCCCATCCCTCCTTCACTAAACATAAGGGACCCCTAACTGGATGTCCAAACAGAAGTTCAAAAGGGGTGTAGCCAACGCCCTTCTGAGGAACCTCTCTGTAGGCAAAGAGAAGGCAGGGCAACAGGACATCCCATCTTCGCCTAAGCTTTTCTGGGAGGCCCATGATCATGCCCTTTAGGGTTTTGTTGAATCTCTCAACTAACCCATTGAATTGTGGTTGATAGGGTGTGGTAAATTTGTAATTTACTCCACACTCCTTCCACATAGCAGTAATGTAACTAGACATGAAGTTTGCACCTCTGTCAGTTAAGACCTCCTTAGGGAAACCCAACTCTGGAAAAAATTCCCAGGAGGGCCCTGGCCACCACAGGATCTGTGGTGGTTCTAAGGGGTATGGCTTCTGCGTACCTAGTGGCATGGTCGACCACCACTAGAATATATCTGTGCCCAGATGCAGTTGGAGGATCCCTGGGACCAATTATGTCAATCCCAACCCTTTCAAAGGGAACCCCCACCCCAGGTAGTGGTATCAGGGGGGCCTTTGTGGTACCACCTGCCTTACCACTGGCTTGACAGGTGGTACAGGAGCGACAAAACACCTTTGTGTCCTCTGACATGTGAGGCCAGTGAAAGTGAGGGACAAGTCTGTCCCAAGTCTTACTGTGGCCTAGGTATCCTGCTAAAGGGATATCATGTGCCAGTGTCAGTAGGAAGCCCCTAAACTTCAGAGGTATAACCAACCTCCTGGTAGCACCAGGCCTGGGGTCTCTACCCTCTGAGTAAAGGAGTCCTTCATCCCAGTAGATCCTGTGGGACCCACTGGCACTCCCAGCAGCCTCAGCAGTAGCTTGCTGTCTGAGGGGTTCAAGAGAGGGGCAGATGTGCTGCTCCTGACTCCGTTCTACCCTGGAAGGGCCTCCTGTCCCCAAGAACTAAACTGATCAGGTTGAAGTTCCTCTGAGACAGTTCCTTCACAGAGGCTGGGGTCATCTCCCTCAGGAGACTGATCCTCACTCTGAGTCTGGGGGGAAGACACTGCCTTACCCCTACTGCTCCTTCTCTTGGAAGGCACCTGGTACATTTTTCCAGGATCCAGGGCTTGTTCAGTTGAAGACAGTTTGGCCTGTGACCTAGTCACAGCAAACACATCTGCAGAGATGCCCAACATTGCTGCATGTGTCCTGAGTTCCACTTCATCCCAGGCTGAAGTTTCCAAATCATTGCCCAACAAGCATTCCACAGGGAGGTCTGAGCTAACCACAACCTTCTTAGGGCCAGTTACCCCTCCCCAGTTGAAATTAACAACTGCCAAGGAATGGTCTGTCCTGACATTGTTAGCATTGGTCACTTGGTACATCTCACCAAGTATGATCGGGTCAGGGCTCACAAGATCTCTTGTCACCATTGTGACACTTGCTCCTGTGTCCATATATGCTATGGCCTCCTTACCATTAATTAAAGGCTGTTGTCTGTATTTGCCCAGATTACTGGGACTGACAAATAGGGAGGCAATATCCATGCCTCCATCACAGACCAAAACAGCCTGAGTTGAAGTTCTGACTAAGCCAGAACCCATCTCAGATCCCAGGGTTAACCCTACTATACCCTTGTTCCCTGTACCACCACTTAGAGCTGAACTAGGGGGGAACAGTTGCCTATGGGGCAGTGGTGGTGGTAGGAGGATCCTTGGCCCTTGGACAATTGGCATCTCTTGTCCAATCGGTTTTCTCCTTACACAGGAAGCACCAAGGTTTCTTTTTGCCTTTACCTTTGTTAGACTGTGACTCTCCCCCAGATGCAGGTTTTTGGGGCCCTGATGAAGACTTCTGGTCTTTACCCTTTTCCCCAACCTTATCTGAAAGTTTAGCATCTTGCTTCTTCTGGTCACCACCTGTGGTCTGGTTTTTCTGCTTCACCCTGGTTCTGACCCACCTATCTGCCTTCTTTCCTAATTCTTGGGGAGAAGTCAGATCAGAGTCAACCAAGTACTGATGCAACAACTGATTTAGGCAATTATTAAGGATCTGCTCCCTCACAATCAAATTGTACAATACCTTGAAATCATTCACTTTGCTGCCAAGTAACCAGCCTTCCAGAGCCTTAGTAGCACAATCTACAAAGTCTACCCAGTCCTGAGTCTGTGTCTTCTGGGTGTCTCTGAACTTAATCCTGTACTGTTCAGTGGTTTAGCCAAACCCTTCAATGAGAGCACTTGATCCAGCGCTATATTAGCCAACTGCATTCATACACCATATACTCACTTGGGCCCATACATTCACACTACACTAATACTTACGCTGGGTGTCAGATGTACTCTTTTATTAAAGTCCCTGCTACCAATTACCTTCTGATTGAAGAGTAATGACTTACCAATGGATCCTTTGCTAATTGGGAAGTTTAAAATGAGTGACATTCATTATAGTACATTATCCTGAAATAATCACTGAGTCAGGAAGTTTTAAAATGTTTATCTAAAGT
Source organism: Calotriton arnoldi (assembly GCA_963921515.1). Taxonomy (NCBI): domain Eukaryota; kingdom Metazoa; phylum Chordata; class Amphibia; order Caudata; family Salamandridae; genus Calotriton; species Calotriton arnoldi. The sequence goes on along the minus strand of CAWUFW010000169.1, from coordinate 4,565,457 downwards.
TTTAGCAGAGTAAAATACAGAAAACACGGTACTTGATTGAAATACCCAAGAAAAAGCATAGAAATGATTTTGCTAATAAATGACGGTGTTTAAGGAAGAGGAGAAGATAGAGACAGCAGCGCAACTAAAGGTTGCAGTATAGTTACCTAAAATGCGAGAAACAAGCCCCTTAGCCAAGGAGTTGGAAAAGATAGGACCCAGGAAGGATGAAGAGCAAAGACTTCTTCCAGGATCAGGACAGGACCGGTGACCTCTCTACAACGACGCCTGCGCCGTTCCCCTCTCTGATACTCGACTTCTCTCGATTCTCCCGTCTAATGGACTCCGCCGCCCCCTCCTCAGGACCTCTTCCGGACAGGAATTCAGTCAGTAACCGATCAGCTGGGCAGTCTGGAGTTGAGAGCGCTCTGGCAATATGGACGCCTGTTCTTCGTGAACGCATGCTCTTCTGACTAATTTACTAATGCTATATTCTATTATACTCTTCTACACCCATGTACCTCCCCTTAATGTTGCTAAAATATGGGACCACTACTTCTGATTGGACAGGGACAGGGGGTGGATTCTCGCACCATATCGATTTGGCCTAAATTGTAAAGCCTATTGTCTTTACGTTCCGTCCCCTTCAAATTAATACATTCGCTTTATTTCCCACCTGTCTCATGACAAATGTTATACATTTTACAGGAGAAAAGTAACAATTTTTCCGCCGGAAACATTGGGTACATCATCTTCGGCCAATAGGTCGTGGCCTTGGGAGACGTCCAAGTTGACTTCACTTGGCAGGCATACAGGACACATGCGCAGAACCCTCTGTCTCTCCAGTTTCAAGACACCAACCCAGGCCCAAGTTTACGAATTACTAAAAGTGCAAGAAGAAAATATTAAAATCACAAATAAAAAGTTTCACTGTATTCCCACTTTCCCTACTCTATTCCCATTTAATCATAATACTATCCTGCATTAGTAGCGTTAAGAAAACAACAATTTAATAATGACATGAGAGCAAGCTTAAGCATGTGAAAACATTTAGCGGCCATTTTAATGCACACTGCGCAGAAGCAGAAATTTCCCACCAAGCAAAGAAAGACGTCACACCATGTGATCAGGTTGCGACATGCGCAATGAAGTCCCGCGCTTTTAGCGGCCATCTTGGTTTATAGACAAGCGTTATTCATTAGTAAAACACATAGGCAAGCGTCTATCCCTTCTGTGTTTGTGAATGCAAAGATTAGTATTGACAGTACAAATTTAATAAATTAATACTATGAGGAGGATTGCATACAAGCAAGTTTCATTTTTGAAACCTTGCTCCATCACACTCTTCAGGATTGAATAGTTGTCATCATCCTCTTCTCTAACAGTGAGGAGCTTATCTCTACCTTTGTCAGCAAAAAAGAGCCACAAGATAGCTGCCCACTGCTCTTGAGGGACCTTCTGTACTTTACAGGCCCTCTCTAAAGCAGTTATCCATTTGTGGATGTCATCCCCACCATGGTAGGGAGGGACTATCTTGCTCAGGTTCCTATGGTCATAAGTATACTCCTTAATCCTAGGGACACTGTTGCTGCCACCATGGGACTCTAGTCCCAATTTCTTCCTAGCCTTCTGGAGTTCTAAGGATTCCTTATCTAGGGCCAATTGCTCTTGCCTGAGCCTAAGCTTGACTTTCTCAAGCTCTAGAAATCGGCACTGTCTTTCATAAGAGCTATCTCTCTTATGAGATATGGAGGTCCCTATAGAGTGTCCTGAATGGTCAGATTCTGCAGAGGGAGATCTAGATCTCCTGGGTAAACTCTGCACTCTTCCTGGAGGAGTACAGAGATGGCCACTGGGGCCTTCTCCACCCTCCTCCTGAAGGTCTAGGTTGTCCAGGTTGGAATCATTTTGATCCTCCTGGCCAGGGTTTGAGTCTAGGTCATAAAAGGTGCCACCTCCTGACCTGTAGTCATTCCCTGCCCCACCCACTCTTTCTACCTCATCTGACCCTGGGGTCTTTCTAAGGTCGTTTAAGAGTAACACCTCAATGAGACGTTGGGTGTTGGCATTTCTCCCTGTCTTCAGCTTCCTAGAGCACACATGGCTTTCAAATCCTGAAATGAGAGACCATTGTACCTAGAAGGCAGAGAGCCACTGGCTTCTCCTTTAGAAGACATACTAGTGTGGTGTGGTGTATGCACCTGCCTAACCTAGTGGGAACTAAACTCTCTTAGGTTGGCGAAAGGGTGTGCTAGACCCTTAACTTACCCAACCCCAAGTTCAGTAGTACTTACTTATTCGAATCTTTAAGTATTATATGTGCCTGAATACTTTAGTGGTTTTCAGTTAATCAATACAAAGAGATTTATCTGGTAAAATAATGTAGGCTTGAATCCCAACCGCTGCACACCAATGTGAAAAGTTGGCCTGGTATATGCTGTCCACTAATTAAAGTGGGCACCTTGCACCAGACCAAACGACCCTTATGATGTATGAGGTCAAAGATAACCTTTAGAAAACGATCCTAGTGGTAGCTGTGGAGAGCAGCCTTCAGGCTTAATCTTGAAGGAATGTAAAGCAGCTTGTTTTTACCAGAATATCACCTCCTATATTGACTAAATGAAAGGAGAACCACACAGTAGTTATATAAAAAATATGTATTTATTAATATAACACTCTCTACTATCCTCTACACGAGGATAGAACACAAAGCACACAATACGAGATCAGTAGAACAGTTGTAAGTAGCACAATATACAGTGGGCTCCAGGGGGAGACCAAACCATATACTAAAATAGTGGTATAACAGTCACGACTGAGATCAAGACAAGGTCTGGAGCAAATAGAATCGTTGGGACCCCAAGGAACCACCCAAGGTGAGTAGATAGGGACCCCAAGGAGGACGGGTGTAGTGTGTGAACACGACCGCGGGCTCCGTACAATTCTATGGGGAAGTCGCGGTTACACTATTAAAGTTTAAGGACCCTTCTAGGAGGACTTCAAGCGAACCCTTTGGAACTTAAGAGTTTGAAGAGCCACCCCACCCATGGATACTGTAGTACCCGAGTTACCTATCCCAGAGGAGCCGGGTGTATAGATCTGAAGTGGCGTCGGAAACTGCTGTCGTTCTCAAAGGAGGGCTGTGAAGAAGTACTGCTGCCGTGAAGGTGAAAAGGGTCCGGTGGAATCCAAGCCTGGATTCGGGAAGGAAGGAACCTGAAAGCAGAGGGGACAGAGTCTGGGTCACTTCAGGGTGACCAGGGGCTCGGTAGACGAATGCCCACTGATGTCGGTGCTTCAGGTGCGAAGCAGGGATGCTTGACTCTGCAGCCACGAGGACCAGGAGACGTCGAGGATGACCAGGAGCCAGAGGTGAGCTGTCCCACAAAGGATGTCGAGTGCTGAGGGGTCGGTGTTCAGCTGGAGCACCAACAAGCCTTGGCAAAAGCAACCCACAAAGGAAGGTCAAACAGGTTACGGTGTGGACCAGCAGGGTCCAGGGGACTCACCAAGCAATGGGGAGTCAGGGCATGTCTGTAGCAACCAGGGAAGCCCAACAGAAATCAAGATGACCCTCAGAGGGATCCACAGGCCGAAGGACCAGGAGCCGCTAGGGGACCTCGGGCAAGATTGCAAAGTACCAGCCCAAGGAGCACTCGGTGTGAGGAGGCTGGAGTTCTTTGGTGCAAAGACTGCTCAGGGTCAGGACTATATGGAGTCCAATGCACAAGCTCAGGAATTGCCAACAAGCATATGCAACTGCAAATGGACGCTGTGCACAGGGGTTCGGGTATGCAGTCCCCACGAGGGATACTGGCCTCAAACTTGCTGAGAGGGCAGATCGACCTTGAGGACCTTCGAAAACCTACCTCCTGTGTTGCTGAAATCTTTGGAGTCTGCAGGAGCTCAGGAGCAGCAGACCGGTCAGTTGCATTAAGGTGCCTGCTAGGGCAGGGGAGTGACTCCTTCACTCCAAGGGAGATTCTTCAATTGTCCTTAGTGCACCACAGGTCCTGCACAGAGCCTGTATGGAGCAAGGGCACAGACAAAGCTTTGGACGGAGAGGGAGACGAAGGTGGGCCCAGTCGAAGTCCAGAGTGTCCAGACGGTCGAAGGTCAGTGGTTTCTTCTTGTAGAATCTTGTCCACATAAAATCTAAAGTCCTACAGCCAGGTAAGCCCTTATGTACCCACGGGAGAGGGTTGGACAGATTTGGGGGACCCTCCTAGGAGAGGGTCAGGACTGAGGGGTGGTTACACCCATGTCATTTGTCCAGTTTAGCACCAGAGCAGGAGCCAATGGCTCCCTGAACTGGTTTGAGCTGGACTATGCACAGGGACACCAAATGTGCCCCAGGTGCAGACTTTCAGGCACTCTCAGAGTGCACCCACCCAGCCCCAATACACTAGATCCTGTCTGGGAGGTGGTCACACCTCCCTGTGACAGGATGCCTATTGTGCTGCCTTCCCCTGCTCGAGCTTGGCTCAGCAGCAGGAGGGCAGAAGTGTGTCTCTGGTCGGCAGCATTCATTTTGTGCTGACCGGGTCGAGAAGGCTGGCACCGGATAGACCAGTGACCCCACGAAGCTCGCTTCTGAAGGGTGGAATCATACCTCCCACACTGGTTACCGGTGTGGGAGGTATGATTCCAAGGTGTTTGATACCAAACACAATATGTTTCTATGCAGCCATTTTCGAGATAGCATTTACCGCGAGGTTATAATGCACCTCTCCTATATGTCCGGCTGAGTCACAAATAACCCGGGAGAATGGTCTCCGAAGGCTGCAGAGGGGCTCTGCTCATGCAGGGGCACTCTCTCACTAAAAGCCCAGCACCCTGCCTTCAGGATTGTTAAGGCCTGCTATAGGGGTGACTTATAAGTTTTAAGTGTAGTGACCTATAGATATAGTGAACCTATATCTAAAGTAAGTGGTGCAAGCACCATCTTACACAGGCTGCTTTAGCAGACCTGGAGTTCCATTTTGCATGGCCTCTCATGGGTGGCATAATACATGCTTCAGCCCATGGGAGGCCCCTGGGGTACCTATGTCCTGGGTACATGGGTACCATATACTAGGGACTGATAAGGGTACCCCAGTATCCAATCTGGAGTGTACCAAAGTACATGCATGACAATTTAAGGGAGAAAGCAGATAGACTGGGGTCCTGATTAGCAGGATCCCAGTGAGATTAGTCAAAAACAGTGAAGCATCAAGCAAAAAGTGGGGTAACCATAAGAAGCAGATCCTACTTTCCTACACCATTGTCATGTAGTCACCCTCCGGGGAGCAGTATATTGTAGCATGCAATTTCTTCAATAAATCCAAACCCATCAGATTTTCTCCACAATTAGATGTCAACAAAAATGTCGAATCCACCGTAAAAGGGCCAATCGTCAGCGCAAGGGGTTTGGAAATGGGGCTTACAACCAGTACACCGGAAAAACCTACCGATACATTATTATGGCCAGGCAGAGCCGCCCCAGGGATCGAAGAACGAGAAATAGAACTATTTGTTGCACCTTTATCCACCAAAAACTCTTTAGCCGAACCATGCATGCCACACTAACATACGGACCACGCTGATCTACAGGTATCTGGACTGGTCCCTCACTCTGTCCCTGGCTGTCCTAGCTGTAAGACATTCCTGTCACCTCATCCGTGTCATGGTCATCATTGTAATACTGCCCACCCCGAAGGTCATCAAAATAGTTCTGGTCAGAACGACCCTGCGACGTCACAGCATTCTGAGCCCGGTCCTGTCCACCTGTTCCACGACCCCTTCCACGAGAACCTCGTCCTCTAGGGGCCGCCACCTTTTGCAAAAGTACCGGACACTCGCTACGCCAGTGTCCCTCCTCCTTACAGTATGTGCACTGATTCGGCCCTAAAGGCATGGAGCTCATGGGTCTGCTAGTGCGTGGAAGCTGTTGTGTCGGGCCACCACGCCCTCTACCAGTCCCCCTAGAAGCCTACTGTAACAGCACTTTCGTCTTCAAATCTTTATGCTTCTTTTCTGTCTTCTCTTTCTCTTCATTTTTCCTTTGCTCATAATACTGTGCCATATTCAAGATAACGGAAGGGGAAGAGGTGGACCAAGTGCTCTCAGAAGCCTGCCATCTAGTCGAAATCTCAGGAAGCAAATTGGAAACAAATCTGTTGACAAACAGCGGCACATCACCCTCAATCGACAAATCCTGTCCACTATAGTCCAAGAACACACCCTCAAATCGAGTAAAAAAGTCTGACACACTTTCATCCTTCTTCTGGCAGCAAGTCGACAGCTTTTCCCAATCAACCTTCCTCGGAGGAATAATAGAATGCATATACGTGATAATGCGGCCAGGCAAAGCGAGTATCTCCGCCCTAGGCTTATCACTTGGCTTCCGTTCCTGATGCCAGGCCTTAATTTGATCCCAGGTACCACCCAACTCTGCAACATTGTCTTGCGTGTGTACTTGTCTCCAAATATCAACCGGAACTAGTAAACCCAAAAACATTTCAACATCAGCAAGCATCATCACTGACGAAGAGGCAGCTTCAGTCAGCTCCTTATAATAAGCGGTGGGATTTTTCCTAGGGTCAGGCAACTGAGTCTTGAGACAAACCTTCACTCCTTTTCCAGGGAGTATAAACCCATTGTTCCTGGAAACGGGCCTCTACTCTGTGCTGAATAACGCAATTTTGCTGATCCCTTAGCTCCGGGATCTCTGGATGGTAAATGGGATGGACCTCCCGCATTGGATACTTAGTGATCGAGGTAGGGCTCTTCTCGAGCAACCTTGCCCGATAAGCACCCAACGTCGCAACATTACCAAAGACATGAGCAGGCTCCATATCAGTAGCACACACATGATCCCTAATATCATATATAATATGCAGCGCAGTACCCTGAAAGCACTGTTCCCAGAGACCAATCAAAGTAGCTGACATGTGCTTAAGAGCATGTTGTTGTACAAAAGGCTCATAATCTTTCATAACACTCCACACATCTTCCACACCATAAATGGGGATAAGAGCCCATTGTGCAGCCTGATTAGCCACCACCTGTTTCTCCGCATCTCCCACATCAGATCGGACCAACGTCCGCCCCATACGTTCCTTAAATTACGTCCAGTCTCTATTTTCAGGGCCGCGTACCTGTGTCCCATTGCTCAGTGACGTCGGGGAATGGAGGAACACATCGGGGGCAACAACAGAGGGAGCGGGCACTAATGTCATTGTCCGCTGCATCGTGAGTGTAAGAGCTGGCGAAAGAGATGTCGAAGCAATAGGCGTCACAGGAGTACTAACAGTCACAGTTGCCACAGGCGGCAAGGGCAAAGAAATGACAGGAGGTGCCAGAGCAGTCTGATCCACAAGAACAGAGGCAGAAACAGCAGAGACAGGAGGACTAGACAGCTGGTCCTGTGAGGGAAGAGCGGGATATATCCTCTGCGGGGCATCAGGGGGTGGCGGTCGGGTATCTAATAATTGCTCCACAAACGTATCAGTTTCATCCTGAGTCACATAAAACTTGTCCATTTGTAATCGGAATTTCCTATCTGCACGTTCAATCCCTATCTCTTGCTTCTCTCTATCATGTGCTACAGCTTTCTGAGTCACTGTTTGCATTCTCCCTTTTCGGGCCTCTTTCTCTGCTTTCATTCGTCTTTGTTTAACCTTCTTTTGCCATGTCCTGAGGGAATCAAACATAGACTGCCTACTTTTCCTTGCAAATAATTTCTCATGTAAAAAGGCAATTTTCTGTTCATCAAAAGTGCCCGGCAACGGCACCTGCAACTCGGCATTGTCCCTCGTATATTTGTGCCATAGCGTACTAAACATAATAGGGCCAAGGACATGCTTCACATACATGTCAAAATTCGTAGTGCCTTCTGGAGGCGCCGGCTGACTCTCTTCCAGTCGAGCATCAGCAGAACAACAACGACAACAAGAAACCCAACATTTACTACACCAGGGCATTTTAAAAAAAATACCAAATTCGTTATGTTGCCCGGCGAAGTGTTCACAGACACTTCGTGCCAAAAGCTGTCCTCAAACCACACCAAATCCAAAAGCGGTCCTCAAACCGCACTAAATCCAAACCGAAATGGTACCATATTCACAAAGAACCAAAACAAACTCACATGGTGCACACAAGTCAAACAAATTTATTCTCCACTGCCGACGCTCCGGACCAAACGGTCAGATCCAAGGGTATCGCCATTCAGGACCCCAGCCGGGATGATCGCTGGGCGAGGCACCGACCGGTCAGACAGACGGGGCAGCTGTGAGTTCAGGACTCTCTCATGCAGGGATCCCTGATCCGCCCGTCCGACCCGACGTGGCGCCGACCTCCCCACCCGTCCGCGGGCGGGGATGGGTCACCCGATGGGGTCCCTGTTCTGGCACCAACTGAAGGAAGGGACCACTCACGACCACCTCTCAGCCTTCCAAACAAATGAAGAGTCAGTCAGAGAGTAGAGAATACAAACCAAGTATATTTATTCAAGTACACTTGAGTGGAGTCCAGTCTGACCAGCCTCCTGGGATTGCTGCAGAGGGACTGACTTCAGCAAGCATGGCGATACATTATGTACAGTTTAGAATCAATAATGACACCCCAAACTGGAAATTTCCAGCTCGAACCAGCTACACAAAAAAGGTACAGAAGAATGAATTTCGATCCTGAGACCGGGCACACACCATCTCTGCGCCAGGATCGTTCTGCCTGCACCCATCGCTGGACCAGTGGGGGCTGGCCTCTATCTAGTGGGAAAGGTATGCCTAACAAGACTGTGTATTCATTAGTACAGCGAGGCCCAACCTTGAAGTTAACAAAATTCACCACGGCTGTTTCTAGCAGAGACGGAGAAAAGTTAGTTTCGATTATGGCTCAAAATGGCGGCTGAACATAAAATGATGCCACAAATGCAAACTTAGCAAAGCAACATGTAGCAACATAACAAAGGCATTTTCTTTTATTTCAACAACAGAGTGTGCAGAGAGGCTGACAGATTAATTAAATACACCACTACCTCAATCACAAAGCAGATGCTCTCTCTCACAACTTTTTGAGGTTATTACATCCAAACACATCCACAGCAGGGTGCTGATTTCATAATGTGCTTCACCTTTTAGTTTGGGGTATATAAAGGAAAGCAGGTTATTGCTGGATGAGAAGAGTCAGCTTGTCACCTCCTCTCATCTGGTAATGAAGGGCTAGATGTACGAACGCAAAGATTTGTGATTTCCTAGTTGCGAATCTCTGTGAATCGCAATTAGGAAATCACAAAACAGTATGTATGTACAATTTGAGGCCACAAATTGAGAGTCGCTACTCAGTAGCATTGCATCACAAAAATCATTTCATAAACCCCTAAAGCAGGTGTGAAGAAAAAAATAAAAAATGAAAATACACAAACCTGAAGCCAAGATGGCAATTGGCTGCAGAAAAAAGAAACAGTAAGTCCTTCCCCGGAAGTGATGCATTTATACCCTTGTGGTATGTGGACCATCTTGGATTGGGAAGGAAAAGTCAAGTTTGGTAATTAGGTTCTGCATGAATGGAGATAAACTCACATGTAAGGACTGTGAGAGGAAGACGCACAAGGAGGTAATGCGTAAAGCAAGGACCCATTTGGTGAGGTTTTTCCAAGGGCGGAAGTATGAAGAATTTGAGAAGGGTCATGTATTTCCCTTTACATTACATACATTTGATATGTGAAATGGGATAAAAAGGTGGAACATGGTCACGGTTACTCTTAATAACCTTTCAAGTGGACTGAAGATTAACCTGAGGGTGTGCCCTGTTTGGTGGGACCGGCCAACTACACCTTACATGAGGATGAAAGCCAACATATCATTTGGTACAGGTTTACTCAAATTCCAGGTGCTTTCTGACAACAAATTAAAATCACCTAGAACTATGAGCTCATGGTAAATAATTACTAGTCCATCACTTTTTTCTAACGGGATGGTCCTGTTTCACTAATTTATAGTTAAGAAATGCTGCATCATCAATTGGTGGAACACAGACCTCTGTCTTTAATGTTTGTTTGAGACACAGCAATTTTAAAACATAAGCCTCAGTATAATCATTAATGTGGTTTTTCCAGCAGAATGTACATTAAATAACCCAGCTGTATCGCATGTTTCAAAAGTACGCTTGTTGTTTTTCATGTTCAAATTAAATTGCAATTCTTTAATGGCACCAATTTATGTAAGTTTTAGGTGTAAAGTACTTGGAGAACTTAAAACGTAGTTTAAAAATGCAGGATCTAATTGCTGATCACCTGAATAAGTAAGCATGGAGTAAGTCAGGGAACATGGCTGGCGATGGTTCGCTGTGCGTCTGGGCTGCAGCAGGCATTCAGAGTCATTCAGCAACCAACCTCCAAGAAGCTGGGGGACAGCCCACTTAGCCCCAAGCAAGGTAAGGCAGAAGAGACATTGGCAAAATGAAACAAACTGGCAAAGTAAGATAATCAAAATAACAGAAAGGTAAACAGAAGGGCTCAAGCTCCTCATCCCCAAGCAGTGCCACAGGAAGTTAATTACAAGCATTTGCTATGCAATAGGTCTCGCATTCACGCGAGTTTGAGCCATTGGCATTGTAAATGACAATGCCTTTTATTTATATTTGGGTTTTAAAACATAAATAAAAGGCATTGTCATTTACAATACTAATAGCTTAAACTCTCGCAAATGCGAGACCCACTGCATTGCAATAAAGGGCCTTCTCGACCGCTTGTCAGATTGTAAATATCAGAGGAAGAGACCGGCCTTTGACGTCTTCAAAGTAGTGATAAATAGTGCAGTGAAGAAGATGTGTAAGTGTTGTAAATTACACAGACAGAAAGTGTGAAGTTAAAGTTACATATGATCCGAGCTATAAACACTAACAAAGCGTTCCAACACCTTTCACTCTGTGATTACACTGTCGCGGCTCAGGAAGAAGAGCAGAGGGGGGGGGGTTTCCTGCCCTCACCGTGATTTGAGTGTGCAGTGTGGCATTGCGTAATGTCATTGCTATCTTCGGCCTAATAAAAACACTCCAGCTGTAGTAGGGCATTGGCTTCACCTCCTGGTGCAGGGCGGGCTGTGCTTTATGGCTGGCATGGAGGGGGGGATGGTCTCGGCTGCTGGTCCAGCCTCGTACAGTGCCCCTGCTATTACTAGTGAGCGAGAGGCGCTGAGCTGGTGGTATTGGTGGTGGTGGCATTGGTATTGGTGGTATTGGTGGTATTGGTGGTGGTGGTGGTATTGGTATTGGTGGTATTGTTGGTGCTGGAATTGGTGGTGCTGGTGGTGGTATTGGTGGCATTGGTGGCGGTACTGGTGTTGGAGGTATTGGTGGTATTGGTATTGGTGGTGGTGGTATTGGTGGTGGCGGTATTGGTGGTGGCGGTATTGGTATGGGTGGTGCCAGTATTGGTGGTATTAGTGGTGGCGGTATTGGTATTGGTGGTATTGTTGGTGCTGGAATTGGTGGTGCTGGTGGTGGTATTGGTGGTGGTGATGGTGGCATTGGTGGCGGTATTGGTGGTGGTGGTATTGGTGGTATTGGTATTGGTGGTGGTGGTATTGGTGGTGGCGGTGTTGGTATTGGTGGTGGCAGTATTGGTGGTATTGGTGGTGGCGGTATTGGTATTGGTGGTATTGGTGGTACTGGTGGTGGGGTATTGGTGGTGGTATTGGTGGTGGTGGTGGTATTGGTGTTGGTGGTATTGGTGTTGGTGGTATTGGTGGTGGTGGTATTGGTGGTGGTGGTATTGGTGGTTGTGGTGGTGATATTGGTGGTGGTGGTGGTATTGGTGGTGGTTGTATTGGTGGTGGTGGCAGTATTGGTGGTATTGGTGGTGGTGCTGGTATTGGTAGTGGTGGTATTGGTGGTGGTGGTGGTATTGGCAGTGGTGGTATTGATGGTGGTGGTGGTATTGGTGTTGGTAATGATGGTGGTGGTGGTATTGGTGGTGGTATTGGTGGTGGTGGTGGTATTGGTTGTGGTGGTATTGGTAGTGGTGGTATCAGTGGTGGTGGTATTGGTGGTGGTGGTGGTGGTATCGATGGTGGTAACGGTGGTGGTGGTATTGGTGGTGGTGGTGGTATTGGTTGTGGTGGTGGTACTGGTGGTGGTATTAGTGGTGGTATTAGTGGTGGCATTGGTATTGGTGGTGGTGGTATTGGTGGTGGTGGTATTGGTGGTGGTGGTATTGCTAGTGGTGGTATTGGTGGTTGTGGTATTGGTGGTGATATTGGTGGTGGTATTGGGGTGGTATTGGTGGTGGAGGTAGTATTGGTGGTGGTGGTGGTATTGGTGGTGTTGGTTTTGGTGGTGGTGGTATTGGTGGTGGTGGTGGTATTGGTGGTGGTGGAGGTATTGGTGTTGGTATTGGTGGTGTGGTATTGGTGGTGGTGGTATTGGTGGTGGTATTGGTGGTGGTATTGGTGGTAATGGTACTGGTGGTGGTATTGGTGGTGGTGGTGGTATTAGTGGTGGCATTGGTGGTGGTATTGGTGGTGGTATTGGTGGAGGTGGTATTGGTGGTGGTGGTGGTATTGGTTGTGGTGGTGGTATTGGTGGTGGTATTAGTGGTGGTATTAGTGGTGGTATTAGTGGTGGCATTGGTGGTGGTAATGGTCATGGTATTGGTGGTGGTATTGGTGGTGGTATTGGTATTGGTGGTGATGGTATTGGTGGTGGTGGTAGTGGTGGTGTTGGTATTTAGTGGTGGTGGTGGTATTGGTGGTGGTGGTGGTGATATCGGTGGTGGTGGTATTGGTGGTGGTGGTATTAGTGGTGATACTGGTGGTATTGGTGGTGGTATTGTGGGTGTTATTGGTGGTGGTATTGGTGGTGTTGGTTTTGGTGGTGGTGCTATTGGTGGTGGTATTGGTGGTGGTGGAGGTATTGGTGGTGGTATTGGTGGTGTGGTATTGGTGGTGATGGTATTGGTGGTGGTGGTGGTATTGGTGGTGGTATTGGTGGTGGTAGTATTGGTGGTGGTATTGGTGGTGGTATTGGTGGTGGTGGTATTGGTGGTGGTGGTATTGGTGGTAGTGGTACTGGTGGTGGTGGTATTTAGTGGTGGTGGTGGTATCGGTGGTGTTGGTGGTGGTGGTATCAGTGGTGGTGGTATTGGTGGTTGTGGTATTGGTGGTGATATTGGTGGTATTGGTGGTGGTGGTATTGGTTGTGGTGGTGGAATTGGTGGTGGTATTAGTGGTGGTATTAGTGGTGGCATTGCTGGTGGCATTGGTGGTGGTATTGGTGGTGGTATTGGTGGTGGTATTTGTATTGGTGGTGATGGTATTGGTGGTTGTGGTAGTGGTGGTGTTGGTATTTAGTGGCGGTGGTGGTATCGGTGGTGGTGGTGTTGGTGGTGGTGGTGGTGGTGTCGGTGGTGGTGGTATTGGTGGTGGTGGTATTGGTGGTTGTGGTATTGGTGGTGATATTGGTGGTATTGGTGGTGATATTGGTGGTATTGGTGGTGGTATTGGTATTGGCGGTGGTATAGGTGGTGGTGCTTTAGGTGGTGGTGGTGGTATTGGTGGTGTTGGTATTGGTGGTGCTGGTATTGGTGGTGTTATTGGTGGTGATGGTGATATTGGTGGTGGTGGTATTGGTGGTGGTGGTATTGATGGTGGTGGCATTGGTGGTGGTGGTATTGGTGGTGGTGGTATTGGTGGTGGTGGTGGTATTGGTGGTGTTGATGGTGGTTTTGGTGGTGTTGATGGTGGTGGTATTGATGGTGGTGGTATTCGCAGTGGTATTCATGGTTGTGGTGGTATTGGTGGTGGTATTGATGGTGGTGGTGGTATTGGTGGTGGTATTGATGGTTGTATTGATGGTGGTATTGGTGGTGGTGGTATTGGTGGTGGTGGTGGTATTGGTGGTGGTGGAGGTGGTGGTGGTGGTATTGGTGGTGGTGGTGGTGGTGGTATTGGTGGTGGTGGTAGTGGTGGTGGTATTGGTGGGATTGGTGGTGGTGGGATTGGTGGTGGTTTTGGTGGTAGTGGTGGTATTGGTGGTGGTGGTGGTATTGGTGGTGGTATTGGTGTTGGTGGTATTGGTGGTGGTGATATTGGTAGTGGTGGTATTGCTAGTGGTGGTATTGGTGGTGGTGGTGGTATTAGTGGTGGTGGTATTAGTGGTGGTATTAGTGGTGGTATTGGTGGAATTGGTAGTGATATTGGTGGTGGTATTGGCATTGGTGGTATTGGTGGTGGTGGTATTGGTGGTGGTATTGGTGGTGGTATTTGTGGTGGTATTGGTATTGGTGGTGATGGTATTGGTGGTGGTGGTAGTGGTGGTGGTGGTATTTAGTGGTGGTGGTGGTATTGGTGGTATTGGTGGTGGTGGTATTGGTGGTTATGGTATTGGTGGTGATATTGGTGGTATTGGTGGTGGTATTGATATTGGCAGTGGTATTAGTGGTGGCATTGGTGGTGGTATTGGTGGAGGTGGTATTGGTGGTGGTGGTGGTATTGGTTGTGGTGGTGAAATTGGTGGTGGTATTAGTGGTGGCATTGGTGGTGGCATTGGTGGTGGCATTGGTGGTGGTATTGGTGGTGGTATTGGTGGTGGTATTGGTATTGGTGGTGATGGTATTGGTGATGGTGGTAGTGGTGGTGTTGGTATTTAGTGGCAGTGTTGGTATCGGTGGTGGTGGTGTTGGTGGTGGTGGTATCAGTGGTGGTGGTATTGGTGGTGGTGGTATTGGTGGTTGTGGTATTGGTGGTGATATTGGTAGTATTGGTGGTGGTATTGGCGGTGGTATAGGTAGTGGTGGTATAGGTGGTGGAGGTGGTATTGGTGGTGTTGGTATTGGTGGTGGTGGAATTGGTGGTGGTGGTGGTATTAGTGGTGGTGGTATTGATGGTGGTGGTATTGGTGGTGGTGGTATTGGTGGTGTTGATGGTGGTATTGGTGGTGTTGATGGTGGTGGTATTGGTGGTGGTGGTATTCGGAGTGGTATTGATGGTTGTGGTGGTATTGGTGGTGGTATTGATGGTGGTGGTGGTATTGGTGGTGGTATTGATGGTGGTATTGGTGGTGGTGGTGGTGGTATTGGTGGTGGTGGTGGTGGTGTTGGTGGTGTTGGTGGTGGTATTGGTGGTGGTGGTGGTATTGGTGGTGGTGGTAGTGGTGGTGGTATTGGTGGTGGTGGGATTGGTGGTGGTTTTGGTGGTAGTGGTGGTATTGGTGGTGGTGGTATTGGTGGTGGTATTGGTGTGGTGGTATTGGTGGTGGTGATATTGGTAGTGGTGATATTGGTAGTGGTGGTATTGATATTGGTAGTGGTGGTGGTATTAGTGGTGGTGGTATTAGTGGTGGTATTAGTGATGGTATTGGTGGTGGTATTGGTGGAATTGGTGGTGATATTGGTGGTGGTATTGGCATTGGTGGTATTGGTGGTGGTGGTATTGGTGGTGGTGGTGGCAGTATTAGTGGTGGTATTGGTGGTGGTATTGGTGGTGGTGATATTGGTGGTGGTGGTATTGGTGGTTATGGTATTGGTGGTGATATTGGTGGTATTGGTATTGGCGGTGGTATTGGTATTGGTGGTGGTATTGGTATTGGTGGTGGTAATGGTGGTATTGGGGTGGTGCTGGTATTGGTGGTGTTGGTGGTGGTGGTACTGGTGGTGGCGGTATTGATGGTGCTGGTATTGGTGGTGGTACTGGTGGTGGCGGCATTGGTGGTGGTGGTATTGGTGGTGGTGGTATTGGTGGTGGTATTATTGGTGGTGGTGGTGGTGGTGGTATTGGTGGGGGTGGTGGTGTTGGTAGTGGTGGTATTGGTGGTGGTGGTGGCATTGGTGGTGGTGGTGGTGGTATTGGTGGTGGTGGTGGTATTGGTGGTGGTGGTATTGGTGGTGGTGGTATTGGTGGTAGTGGTACTGGTGGTGGTGGTATTTAGTGGTGGTGGTGGTATCGGTGGTGTTGGTGGTGGTGGTATCAGTGGTGGTGGTATTGGTGGTTGTGGTATTGGTGGTGATATTGGTGGTATTGGTGGTGGTGGTATTGGTTGTGGTGGTGGAATTGGTGGTGGTATTAGTGGTGGTATTAGTGGTGGCATTGCTGGTGGCATTGGTGGTGGTATTGGTGGTGGTATTGGTGGTGGTATTTGTATTGGTGGTGATGGTATTGGTGGTTGTGGTAGTGGTGGTGTTGGTATTTAGTGGCGGTGGTGGTATCGGTGGTGGTGGTGTTGGTGGTGTTGGTGGTGGTGTCGGTGGTGGTGGTATTGGTGGTGGTGGTATTGGTGGTTGTGGTATTGGTGGTGATATTGGTGGTATTGGTGGTGATATTGGTGGTATTGGTGGTGGTATTGGTATTGGCGGTGGTATAGGTGGTGGTGCTTTAGGTGGTGGTGGTGGTATTGGTGGTGTTGGTATTGGTGGTGCTGGTATTGGTGGTGTTATTGGTGGTGATGGTGATATTGGTGGTGGTGGTATTGATGGTGGTGGCATTGGTGGTGGTGGTATTGGTGGTGGTGGTATTGGTGGTGGTGGTGGTATTGGTGGTGTTGATGGTGGTATTGGTGGTGTTGATGGTGGTGGTATTGATGGTGGTGGTATTCGCAGTGGTATTCATGGTTGTGGTGGTATTGGTGGTGGTATTGATGGTGGTGGTGGTATTGGTGGTGGTATTGATGGTTGTATTGATGGTGGTATTGGTGGTGGTGGTATTGGTGGTGGTGGTGGTATTGGTGGTGGTGGAGGTGGTGGTGGTGGTATTGGTGGTGGTGGTGGTGGTGGTATTGGTGGTGGTGGTAGTGGTGGTGGTATTGGTGGGATTGGTGGTGGTGGTATTGGTGGTGGTTTTGGTGGTAGTGGTGGTATTGGTGGTGGTGGTGGTATTGGTGGTGGTATTGGTGTTGGTGGTATTGGTGGTGGTGATATTGGTAGTGGTGGTATTGCTAGTGGTGGTATTGGTGGTGGTGGTGGTATTAGTGGTGGTGGTATTAGTGGTGGTGGTATTAGTGGTGGTATTAGTGGTGGTATTGGTGGAATTGGTAGTGATATTGGTGGTGGTATTGGCATTGGTGGTATTGGTGGTGGTGGTATTGGTGGTGGTATTGGTGGTGGTATTTGTGGTGGTATTGGTATTGGTGGTGATGGTATTGGTGGTGGTGGTAGTGGTGGTGGTGGTATTTAGTGGTGGTGGTGGTATTGGTGGTATTGGTGGTGGTGGTATTGGTGGTTATGGTATTGGTGGTGATATTGGTGGTATTGGTGGTGGTATTGATATTGGCAGTGGTATTAGTGGTGGCATTGGTGGTGGTATTGGTGGAGGTGGTATTGGTGGTGGTGGTGGTATTGGTTGTGGTGGTGGAATTGGTGGTGGTATTAGTGGTGGCATTGGTGGTGGCATTGGTGGTGGTATTGGTGGTGGTATTGGTGGTGGTATTGGTATTGGTGGTGATGGTATTGGTGATGGTGGTAGTGGTGGTGTTGGTATTTAGTGGCAGTGTTGGTATCGGTGGTGGTGGTGTTGGTGGTGGTGGTATCAGTGGTGGTGGTATTGGTGGTGGTGGTATTGGTGGTTGTGGTATTGGTGGTGATATTGGTAGTATTGGTGGTGGTATTGGCGGTGGTATAGGTAGTGGTGGTATAGGTGGTGGAGGTGGTATTGGTGGTGTTGGTATTGGTGGTGGTGGAATTGGTGGTGGTGGTGGTATTAGTGGTGGTGGTATTGATGGTGGTGGTATTGGTGGTGGTGGTATTGGTGGTGTTGATGGTGGTATTGGTGGTGTTGATGGTGGTGGTATTGGTGGTGGTGGTATTCGGAGTGGTATTGATGGTTGTGGTGGTATTGGTGGTGGTATTGATGGTGGTGGTGGTATTGGTGGTGGTATTGATGGTGGTATTGATGGTGGTATTGGTGGTGGTGGTGGTGGTATTGGTGGTGGTGGTGGTGGTGTTGGTGGTGTTGGTGGTGGTATTGGTGGTGGTGGTGGTATTGGTGGTGGTGGTAGTGGTGGTGGTATTGGTGGTGGTGGGATTGGTGGTGGTTTTGGTGGTAGTGGTGGTATTGGTGGTGGTGGTATTGGTGGTGGTATTGGTGTGGTGGTATTGGTGGTGGTGATATTGGTAGTGGTGATATTGGTAGTGGTGGTATTGATATTGGTAGTGGTGGTGGTATTAGTGGTGGTGGTATTAGTGGTGGTATTAGTGATGGTATTGGTGGTGGTATTGGTGGAATTGGTGGTGATATTGGTGGTGGTATTGGCATTGGTGGTATTGGTGGTGGTGGTATTGGTGGTGGTGGTGGCAGTATTAGTGGTGGTATTGGTGGTGGTATTGGTGGTGGTGATATTGGTGGTGGTGGTATTGGTGGTTATGGTATTGGTGGTGATATTGGTGGTATTGGTATTGGCGGTGGTATTGGTATTGGTGGTGGTATTGGTATTGGTGGTGGTAATGGTGGTATTGGGGTGGTGCTGGTATTGGTGGTGTTGGTGGTGGTGGTACTGGTGGTGGCGGTATTGGTGGTGCTGGTATTGGTGGTGGTACTGGTGGTGGCGGTATTGGTGGTGGTGGTATTGGTGGTGGTGGTATTGGTGGTGGTATTATTGGTGGTGGTGGTGGTGGTGGTATTGGTGGGGGTGGTGGTGTTGGTAGTGGTGGTATTGGTGGTGGTGGTGGCATTGGTGGTGGTGGTGGTGGTATTGGTGGTGGTGGTGGTATTGGTGGAGGTATTGGTGGTGGTATTGGTGGTGGTATTGGTGGTGTGGTATTGGTGGTGGTGGTATTGGTGGTGGTGGTGGTATTGGTGGTGGTGGTATTGGTGGTGGTATTGGTGGTGGTAGTATTGGTGGTGGTATTGGTGGTGGTGGTATTGGTGGTAGTGGTACTGGTGGTGGTGGTATTGGTGGTGGTGGTGGTATTAGTGGTGGCATTGGTGATGGTATTGGTGGAGGTGGTATTGGTGGTGGTGGTAGTATTGGTGGTGGTGGTATTGGTGGTGGTGGTATTGGTGGTGGTGGTATTGGTGGTGGTATTGGTGGTGGTAGTCTTGGTGGTGGTATTGGTGGTGGTATTGGTGGTGGTATTGGTGGTAGTGGTACTGGTGGTGGTGGATTGGTGGTGGTGGTGGTATTAGTGGTGGCATTGGTGGAGGTATTGGTGGTGGTATTGGTGGAGGTGGGATTGGGATTGGTGGTATTGGTTGTGGTTGTGGAATTGGTGGTGTTATTAGTGGTGGTATTAGTGGTGGCATTGGTGGTGGTATTGGTGGTGGTATTGGTGGTGATGGTATTGGTGGTGGTGGTAGTGGTGGTGTTGGTATTTAGTGGTGGTGGTGGTATCGGTGGTGTTGGTGGTGGTGGTATCAGTGGTGGTGGTATTGGTGGTGGTGGTATTGGTGGTTGTGGTGTTGGTGGTGATATTGGTGATATTGGTGGTGTTATTGGCAGTGGTATTGGTGGTGGTGGTATAGGTGGTGGTGGTGGTATTGGTGGTGTTGGTATTGGTGGTGGTGGTGGTATTGGTGGTGATATTGGTGGTGGTGGTATTGGTGGTGGTGGTATTGATGGTGGTGGGATTGGTGGTGGTTTTGGTGGTGGTGGTGGTATTGGTGGTGGTGGTATTGGTGTTGGTGCTATTGGTAGTGGTGGTATTGGTAGTGGTGGTATTGGTGGTGGCATTAGTGGTGGTGGTATTAGTGGTGGTATTAGTGGAGGTATTGGTGGTGGTATTGGTGGAATTGGTGGTGATATTGGTTGTGGTGTTGGCATTGGTGGTTTTGGTGGTGGTGGTATTGGAGGTGGTATTGGTGGTGGTGGTGGCAGTATTAGTGGTGGTATTGGTGGTGGTATTGGTGGTGGTATTGGTATTGGTGGTGATGGTATTGGTGGTGGTGGTAGTGGTGCTGTGGTATTGGTGGTGGTGGTATTGGTGGTGGTATTGGTGGAGGTATTGGTGGTGGTATTGGTGGTGTGGTATTGGTGGTGGTGGTATTGGTGGTGGTGGTATTGGTGGTGGTATTGGTGGTGGTGGTGGTGGTGGTATTGGTGGTGGTAGTATTGGTGGTGATATTGGTGGTGGTATTGGTGGTGGTATTGGTGGTGGTGGTATTGGTGGTAGTGGTACTGGTGGTGGTGGTATTGGTGGTGGTGGTGGTATTAGTGGTGGCATTGGTGGTGGTATTGGTGGTGGTATTGGTGGAGGTGGTATTGGTGGTGTTGGTGGTATTGGTGGTGGTGGTATTGGTGATAGTAGTATTGGTGGTGGTATTGGGGATGGTATTGGTGGTGGTATTGTTGGTGGTATTGGTGATAGTGGTACTGGTGGTGGTGGTGGTGGATTGGTGGTGGTGGTGGTATTAGTGGTGGCATTGGTGGAGGTATTGGTGGTGGTATTGGTGGAGGTGGGATTGATGGTGGTGGTGGTATTGGTTGTGGTGGTGGAATTGGTGGTGTTATTAGTGGTGGTATTAGTGGTGGCATTGGTGGTGGTATTGGTGGTGGTATTGGTGGTGGTATTGGTATTGGTGGTGATGGTATTGGTGGTGGTGGTAGTGGTGGTGTTGGTATTTAGTGGTGGTGGTGGTATCGGTGGTGGTGGTGTTGGTGGTGGTGGTATCAGTGGTGGTGGTATTGGTGGTGGTGGTATTGGTGGTTGTGATATTGGTGGTGATATTGGTGGTATTGGTGGTGGTATTGGCGGTGGTATAGGTGGTGGTGGTATAGGTGGTGGTGGTGGTATTGGTGGTGTTGGTATTGGTGGTGGTTGTGGTATTGGTGGTGGTGGTGATATTGGTGGTGGTGGTATTGATGGTGGTGGTGGTATTGGTGGTGGTGGTATTGGTGGTGGTGGTATTGGTGGTGATGGTGGTATTGGTGGTGTTGATTGTGGTATTGGTGGTGTTGATGGTGGTGGTATTGGTGGTGGTGGTATTTGCAGTGGTATTGATGGTTGTGGTGGTATTGGTGGTGGTATTGGTGGTGGTATTGGTGGTGGTATTGGTGGTGGTATTGATGGTGGTGGTGGTATTGGTGGTGGTGGTGGTATTGGTGGTGGCGGTGGTGGTGGTGGCATTGGTGGTGGTATTGGTGGTGGTGGTAGTGGTGGTGGTATTGGTGGTGGTGGTATTGGTATTGGTGGGATTGGTGATGGTGGGATTGGTGGTGGTTTTGGTGGAAGTGGTGGTATTGGTGGTGGTGGTGGTATTGGTGGTGGTATTGGTGGTGGTGGTATTGGTGTTGGTGATATTGGTGGTGGTGGTATTGGTAGTGGTGGTATTGGTGGTGGTGGTGGCATTAGTGGTGGTGGTATTAGTGGTGGTATTAGTGGAGGTATTGGTGGTGGTATTGGTGGAATTGGTGGTGATATTGGTTGTGGTGTTGGCATTGGTGGTATTGGTGATGGTGGTATTGGTGGTGGTATTGGTGGTGGCAGTATTAGTGGTGGTATTGGTGGCGGTATTGGTGGTGGTATTGGTATTGGTGGTGATGGTATTGGTGGTGGTGGTAGTGGTGGTGGTATTTAGTGGTGGTGGTGGTATTGGTGGTGGTGGTATTGGTGGTTCTGGTATTGGTGGTGATATTGATGGTATTGGTGGTGGTATTGGTGGTGGTATTAGTACTGGTGGTGGTATTGGTGGTGGTGGTGGTAATGGTGGTATTGGTGGTGGTGCTGGTATTGGTGGTGTTGGTGGTGGTGGTACTGGTGGTGGCGGTATTGGTGGTGGTATTGGTGGTGGTACTGGTGGTGGCGGTATTGGTGGTGGTGGTATTGGTGGTGGTATTGGTGGTGGTGGTATTGGTGGTGGTGGTATTGGTGGTGGTATTATTGGTGGTGGTGGTGGTATTGGTGGTGGTGGTGTTGGTGGTGGTGGTATTGGTGGTGGTGGTGGTATTGGTGGTGGTGGTGGTGGTGATGTTGGTGGTGGTGGTATTGGTGGTGGTGGTGGCATTGGTGGTGGTATTGGTGGTGGTGGTATTGGTGGTATTGGTGGTGGTTTTGGTGGTGGTGGTGGTATTGGTGGTATTGGTGGTGGTGGTATTGGTGGTGGTATTGGTGGTGGTGGTATTGGTGCTGGTGGTATTGGTGCTGGTGGTTGTGGTATTGGTGGTGGTATTGATGGTGGTGGTATTAGTGGTGGTATTAGTGGTGGTATTAGTGGTGGTATTGGTGGTGGTATTGGTGCTGGTATTGTTATATTCCATATAGGTACCCTATATAGGAGCAGGTAACACTACAACCTTTCACCTATAGCCTTCCCTACATTACATACATAACGGTTCTTAGGCACTGACCTTTTACCTAGGTATGACACTGCATTCAGAACGCGGGTTTTTCCCTGGTTCGATTCTCATACATTATGCATGAGGCTTCTTGGAAGCACAGCAGGACTAATAGTAGGATTACCATCTCCTGTATAATATCTCTGTATAAAGTTCAGGCCCGACGTCATCCTTTAGGCCGACACAGTAACACAGCAAGGTAGGACCCCTGGGGAGACCTATGGGTATATATACATCATGTCTTGCTTAGAAAGACAGAGGAGACCGTGACTTCCCGGCTGACACACTGACCAGAGACGCTGAGGTTCCTGCATGCAGACGCTCCAGCTAGCAGTGGTCTAACATCCCTAGCGGGGTGTCCAACTCGAGACCAGGACGGGGTCCCACATTCTCTAAACTCTCAGGTAATGGGGTGGACTAGATCCTAGAGGGAGTCTTGGCATAACACCTACACAGAAGCTAGGTACATTTAGGTACATCTAGTTAGGGAAACATCGTAGGAGAACGCACTTTTAGGTTGCACTTTTTATCATGTGTTTTATGTACGTGTATATATACATGATTTCTGCAAGATGGTAGAACTGTACCATCCCTTTACTTTTGTAGTATTGCTAATCATATATCTCTGCTACTGTCTAATGGTTGTTGCAGCTCATCTATTCTACACTAGAATAACAACTGTTCAATATACCTTTATTGACAAACGCCCTGTGTGTTTATTCTGTGTATCTCCGAGACAGACTAAGTGAGCACGAGTGACTGAGCGAAAAGTAGTATATTGTTTCCACGAGCCTGGGGGATCAGGGTTGTCATGTTCTGAGGTTGCCAAGAACTATTCTCTCCCTGATAAGAGGAGACTCTAGTGGCACTGTGAGCTAGCTGATACAGACAGGCTAACGTATCCGGTGGGGGTGCACGGAATCAGTCCGCCACCAAACCCATAGTTTATGTTATCCAAAATGCGCAGAACCTGTATAGGATATATAGGAACTACATGACATGGCGCCCAATGTTGGTTGGGTACTAATTTAACAGTAGAATCTGAGTAGTTCAGTCGTGCTATTCTCAGAGACCCCTACTCACAAAACGCCAGAGACGTCTGGAGTGGGTGGGCACAAACTCCGCCACAGCTGAGTAGGCTACAAATTCCTATTTATTGGCTGTTGCTTAATCAAGCTTGAAGGACACAGTGTTCCTAAAATTGTGCATAACACCGTATCTTGGTTCCCTTGAAAAGTTATTTAGTGTACTAAAAACAATGACTAACCAGGTCTTAGACCCACTGCAACAAGAACTGCCGCTCACAGACGAGGAAGATGCAGACGCAATACAAATTGCACCAAACTTTAGAAATACAGTCACCCTGAGACTGCTAGAGCATGGTTTATCATCTATGGGTGGCATGGTAGTTTTCGTGATAGAGGCACACGAATCAAACTGAACAGAGGTATTTTATTCGTGGGTTACATTCCCAGCAGCAAATGCAAGAACAAAGACATTT
This sequence comes from Calotriton arnoldi, assembly GCA_963921515.1. NCBI lineage: Eukaryota > Metazoa > Chordata > Amphibia > Caudata > Salamandridae > Calotriton > Calotriton arnoldi. Next base: position 4,541,738 of record CAWUFW010000169.1, on the reverse strand, counting down.
CACTCTTACACAGAAGGAGATGCACCAGCGGAATATTGTCCGTTTGAGGACATTGAGGTTCCACTCACGTACCAGGAACACTTATACTGGTTTAAAGGCGCCCTACCCCGCATAAGAAGAAGAGTAAGACTTGGCCCGCTTGGAAGAGAAGGGGCAACATGGCCGATATTAGCAGCCTACACACCACATCCTGACAATGTAACAATGCCACCAGGAGACTTACTCACACAACACAAAGAATTAATTAAAATATATCGGAACATGACGCAATTTGTCATGAGGACACTTACAGTCCAACCAGCAATAGTTGCAACTAATGGAACTCAAATTCAGGGTACAGCAACTAAAATTACACCACAAACATTACACACGGTAATGGGTAAAATAACCACAAAACGTGAACAAATACCATTCTGGGTAGCTCAGAAAATAACACAGCTAGTGGCATTTTTATTCCCGAATACTACCCCGTATGAAAAACACAGAATGTTAACAATCTGCTTGCCCAGGGGGATAACACCACAAGTAGAGGATTGTACCACTTGAGGTACAGTCTTTGCTGCCATTTATACCAAAACTCATGGTATCCCGTCATTAGCAGTAGTACCTGATGTATTAAGACAAATACAAAATGAGTACGGAGCAGAGCCTGCCCTGAACTTAGGGATGAAGTTACTAGGTAACTATGCCCAGGTATCAGCCATAACACTAACTAACATTAAAGGGGAAGCAGCTTCAGTGGCTATCCGCCAACGCCTAAGGGAGTTCAGTCCTGTAGATCAACAACATGAACTACCCATAATAATTGAAACTGCGTATGCAGAATTAGGCAGAGACAGTTTGGGTGGGAAAGCTTTAAAACCACAACTGATGGGCAGTCCTGAAAAGGACACTTCTAAGCAGACACCTACTTCTACTAAGAAGAAGTGGGACAATAAAAAACAACAAAATTTTAAAGGAAACAGATCTCAATCCTGAGGTAGATCTCCTCCTCAGGAGCCCTCCGAAAAGAGGTATATCCTTAAGAATAGGGATAATATTAGGAAACCTGACAGGTCTCAGGATACTGATACACGTTCCTCTCGTTCCTTTCAGGGTTCGTCGAAAAACTCCGAGAGGGAAGGACGGTCAGAAAGACAAGAAGAGCGTACAAAGTCCAGAGACAAGCAGCACGCTCAAGATTACACTTCTAAAAAAGAAGAAAAGCCAAAGCAAAAGCCACAGTTCAAAAAGAAGAAGCTTGCAGGTCTAAAGATCAGACATGCCCAGAATTCTGAGGACTCGACTACTGAACGGGGAATGGGCTCTGACGATGCTAGACAGTGCGGCAGAAATAACAATAGCTCGCCAGAACCTGATGGAATTTCTGATGACAGCGGACCTGAATGATTATATCACGGTAGAAACACCCGATACTAGGGTAAGTGTCCCACATAAAGAATATGAAATAACGCTCCAGATGGAGGGGGACAAGTGTAGAACTGGTTGAGGTCTCTTTTGGGAGAACCTGACGTTTGGCTATGACATTTTATTAGCTGAACAGGATTGGCCGCCAGTATTCGTCATGGATTGCCCTAAAGGAGAAATGGTAATTCTCCCAGCATTCTCAGACCATATTCCAAGGCATTTGCAACACACTTATGCGCAGGAGTAGGCGGTAGCCCAAGCTCCGGCATTATACAAAAACCATGTTGGATGGAATAAGGATTCAACCCACCACATAATTCCTTTAAAAAAATACTCCAACTGCACAGAGGCAGTACCCAATAAAGCAAGAAGCTAAAAAACAGGTCAGGGAGATCTTAGATCAACTGGAATACCAAGGGGTGATTGAAACTTGCACCTCACCAATGAACAATCCTTTGTTTCCTGTCATGAAACCTGACAATTCATATAGTCTAGTTTTAGATTATAGACATTTAAACACTTGCACTAAGACATTTGCGGTCCAAAATGCACACAGTGCCGCAATAATGAATAACATTGTGCGGAAAAAATATAAAACAACACTTGATATCTCAAATGGATTTTTCTGCCAAAACATAGCACCTGAAAGCAGGTATCTAACAGCCTTTCTCAGTGCTAGTGACCCAGCGGCAATTTTGTCGACTCCCTCAAGGGTATAAGAACAGCCCTGGGTTGTTTTCGGCCAGGGTAACAGAGTTACTTCAAAATTTGGATGAAGAGGCATTGTCCTATGTGGATGATATTTATCTGACGGACGATGACCTAGAGGAGCACTTGAACAGAGTGAATACCATAATTTTGGGATTTGCATCTGAGGGCTACAAATTCAACTTTAAAAAATCAAAAATGGCCCATCTCAGTGTCCTGTTTTTAGGATATGAGCTTTCAAGTGAAGGAAAAAGCCTGGCAGCCAACTTTTTAGAAAAATGCGTGCTGCTACAACCTCCAAAATCATTGAAAAATTTACAGTCAATTCTGGGATTCCTAAATTTTGGTAGAACATACATTTTAGATTACGCAGAAAGAGTAAAACCTTTCTACGATTTAATAAAACCTGATTTTTCAGTTAAACAATGGACACAGGAACACACAGATACACTTCGTTCCTTACAAGCTGACATGATAGCTTCCAAACATTTGCAGACACGCATAAACGTACGAAACCTGGTGATCCGTATAGTCGCGGGTCAATCCGGGTATACCTATCTAACATATAATGAAGGTGAAACAGTACCAATAGCATACAAATCAACTTTGTACACAAATGCTGAGATGCGCTTTGCATCTACAGAAAAGATTCTAACAGCAGTACAGACTGCTGTAGTGAGAGAAAGAGCACTGGCTCAGGGGAAACGAATAATAGTAGTTACTCCAGTTCCAGCCTTAGAGGCTGCGACAAAGGCAAGCGTTCCCAACGCTAAAGCATTACATCTGAGATGGATACAATGGGCTAACTCTCTCAATGCAACAGACGTAGAATACAGGTACGACCCAAATTTAAAGACACAAGCATTCCTGCAATACGAACAAGAATATCCTCTACCAAACGAAATAATGCCTCTAGATCAGTATGAATATATAATTTACACTGACGGATCTGCTCAACCGGCCATAGGAAGTAAGCAACAATATAGCGCAGCATGTGCAATCGTTAAAGGTCGCATGCGGGATGGAAAGTTCCATCCACGTTGCACGAAAATGCAATCTCTAGGAGACTGCACGGCACAGCTGGCAGAATTAAAAGCCCTAATACTGGCACTAGTAAATTCCCCACACTAATTGTGTGATTCCTTTTACTGTGTGCAGTCTTACAATGAATACTTGCAATACTGGGTTCAAAACGAGTTCAAAGATGCAAAAGGTGGCACAATTAAGCATAAAATGCTATGGGAACAGGTAGTGGAGTTGAAATCCAGACTACCAAGGGCTCACGTGATACATACACTGAGTCATCAACGTGATGGCGTTCACATTGAAGGGAATTCATTGTCTGATGAAGCCGCAAAGGGGGCTGTAAACACGGCTTCCGTAGCTGCAATCACTTGTTCTAAAACGAGAATAGACGGTGAGATTATGGTAGCTGTCATTGCTTCCTGCAAAAACAGCAAAGCATTACCAAAAAGGTTTCCACTCAAGTACTCCTACAAGTTAGATGCCAATAACATTCCATTTGCTCAGATTCCTGGAGTGGGGGATAGAGTAATTCCAAATATGGATCGTAGGTTAGGTTTGATTCTAGCAGCGCTCGAAGGGATAAGTTCTGCACATGCAGGAGTTACGGCGACTGCTTCATTGTTGAAACAACGCTATTGGTGGCCTGGGTTAACAAAGAACGTGCGATAATCATCGGCAAAATAGGTTAACGCAATTTTTCATATCGCCGCCTATCGCGGGAAAATAACACAGTGTTAACGTCGTATTCTCAACACGGCGGTAACATGCGACAGTTTCCCGATAACGCGCCAAATGTCCGCGATAAAATTACCGGGACGGCGATAAAAATCTAAAGCCGAACGTGAAAAAAGTGGCGATGGGCCCAACCGCGATAAAAATATCAGCGATAAGCTGCGCCAGGCCTGCAATTCACACACGTCAGGTGGGAAAAATCACCATAAAAGCAGAAAAACACACCACAAACAAAACCAAAACAACTGCGAAGCACAATGGAGGTAGCCGGAGCAAGTACAGAGGACAACCAGAACCCCACAAGCCCCACGGAGGACCAGCCTGGGACCTCGGGGTCAGGGAAGGGCAAGGAGAAGAAGAAGAGGAAGACGCGGTTCAGTCCGCAGGAAAACAGGATCCTGATAACGGAGGTGATAGAACACCATCAACAACTGTTCGTCACCTCCACTGTGTCATTGGCAACAAAAAATGGAATATGGCAGTCCATCGTGGACAAGGTGAATGCAGTCGGAGTGCTGAGGAGGACAATGGAAGACCTCAAGAGGCGCTGGAATGATGTGAAGCGCAAAACCAAGCATAAACTCGGCAACAACCAGAAGGCAGCAATGCAGACTGGAGGTGGGAGTCCAGCGCCACAGGAGGAGCTGGATGAGATGGAGGAAATGGTGTCCACAGTCATCAGTGTGGAGACGGTGGCAGGAGTTGGGGGACCGGACACTGCTCAACATGACCTGACACAACACCAACAGGGTGAGTAATGACCAGGGACTGGGGGGACGGTGGGAGATGGGCACAATGGCACACATACATAATTAAGTATAGCACAGTGCACACCCACAATGACTCTGGATCATGTCCCTGATCCCCTTGGCACACTGCAGCACACCTAGAAACAGCAAGTAGGCCCCCGTCGACTATGTGCCCAGAGGGGGCCCTTCCCACACATCACCAGTCTCACAACCAACCCATGCACATGTGCCAAACCCAGCAAAGTGGCGTGTCTGTGAGCCACACTGATAATGCAAGTGAAACTGCATGACGAAAAGCACGGCTGCAGTCAAAATATCATGACATGCTGCACGCCACGACACTGAGGTGGCTGAGTGTGGACCACATCCGTAAAGGAGCAGGTCACACTCTGAAACATCCACGTGCACAAACAACCCCTGACCTCAACAACACAACTGCAGACAAACCATGCCCCAGAGTCCCAACTCCCACCAAGAGCCCAATTTACCCAAGTATGCAACATCTCAGCACTGTATAAGCACAGAAGTCAAAGGCACACCGCCTGAAAGGGATAAGGGGCAGCAAAATCAGAGCTGCGGGGGCGACTCTTCCACAATGCAGCACACACACATAACATCCAGAGCACATCAACATTGACAACAATGTGGTACAAACTCCAACACGTTCACAACAGTACAGAGGACACAACTGGTGCCGCTTGTGTGTAGAAACTGGCCAATCACATTTGGCATAGCAGGGAAATGTGAGATGATAATGTACAAGTACAAACACACATCCGTGATGTTGTCGAAATGTCCACTGTCCCGCATCAAATAGGCAGCTCCTACCAAACAGTCACAATGTACATTGTCATGCAGTCTGTATGTAAACTTGTACAATGCGTCAACATATATGTGAACACAATGTTAAATTGCATCTCCCCTTCACATTGCAGAGGGAGAATCAACATCTCCTGCAGAGCAGACCCAACAACTCAGCACTGATGATGAAGAGGACCTCCCCAACATCGACACCGACGCCCTCCAAGAGCTCATGGACAGCTTCGGCACCTCACCTCCAGGAGCAGGGCAGCCCAGCTGCATCGAGGAGACCTCACCCCCTGCACAGACCACACAGCAGGAAGCACCCACCACCACGGCTGTCTTCCAGGACCTCCACGAACAACACATGGCCTTCCAACGCCGTGTGTTAGGGTGCCAGGAGAAGATGGCTGATTAGGTGCAGGTGGGGTTCGACCTCATGGCAGCCAAACTAGATGCCATACGTGGGTGTCTAAGTCCCATCAGGGACCACTTACAGTCCCTAACGGACACCCACAGTCCGCTCCATGCTCTCCAACGATCCATGGCTGACATCGCTGGAGTCCTGACTCTGAGACAAGAACAACTGTTTAGTCAGAGTGGCTCCAGCGATGTCAGCCGGGAGTTGGGACACATGAGGAGGATCATGGAGAACATGGAGCGGATGCAGGCGGAAAGAATGGCTGCCACGGCTGCACACCAGCGAGAGGTAGCTGGGTTCTTCCATGCCCTGCAGACCCTCATCATGGCATTGCTGCCACAAAGCCTGGCGCGGATGAATGCTGCTGCTACTACTCCATCCACATCTCCGCCCCCTGAAGTGTCAGTGCCTCACAGTGCGGCAGACAATCCACCTCCGGCCCCTGATCTGTCACTGCCACACAGTGCTGCAGACAAATACCCCACCACCCACATGTGAGGCACATGAGACATCAGAGGACGAAGATGCGGATGATTCTGCCTTAGTGGTAAGAAGGAAGCGGTAGCATTCATCTCCGCCATATGGCCTGTTTCTGCTTGGTTCTGCCCTCTGCATCATCACCTTCCACTGTCCCCCAATACACTCAGCGACACTCACCTTGGACCTCGACATGGACTGCAATATTCTGTTTGGTTACCAATGACACAGCAATCAGACTGCAGACTGAACTCTGAATTGAATTGAATTGAATTGAAAGAGGATTTATAGAGCGCGTGGTTACCCGGGAGCATCCCAGCGCTAGCGGGCGTTAAAGTGGTAAACACAAGAGGGGTTATGGAAATAGCCACGTTTTCAGCTGTTTACGGAAGCTAAGGTGGTTCGCTTCACTTCGGAGATGGAGTGGAAGGGTATTCCACAACCTAGAGGCGTTGTATGAAAAAAGCCTACCTCCCTTTCTCGCTTTCTGAATTCTCGGAATTTTCGCCAAGTGAAGAGAGTTAGAGCGGAGATGTCTAGGAGCTTTATACGAATAGATCAAATCCCTGGTAATGGGTGGTCCTTCCCCTTTCAAAGATTTGTGGGCCACACAAAGAGCTTTAAAGTGTATCCTCTCCTGGACAGGAAGCCAATGCAGAGAGCGCAATGCAGGTTACGCTGAGCATCGCCGGCTAGTGCCGGTAAGCAGTCTTGCTGCAAAGTTCTGAACAGTCTGAAGTCGCCCAATCACTGCCTTGGGGGCCCCAAGGTAGAGAGCATTGCCAAAATCAATCCTAGAAAGGATCAGGGCTTGAATCACTAGTTTTTTTGCTGAGTGTGGCAACACAGACAAAATTTTACGAATCATTTTTAACAGACCGTAACAGGAGGCGACCGTCTTCCTAGCTTGGGTTTTGAAGGACAGGTCTTGGTCCAGCCAGATACCAAGGCTTTTTAACTCTGATTTAAAAACCGGAACTGGGCCCATACAGGATGGCCAGAGGGCATTCAAATTAGCACTTTGAGAATTACCAAGCATCATAATTTCGGTTTTTGCACCGTTCAGTTTAAGGTGAGACAGACTCATCCATTTTGCCACTTCCTCCAAACAAGCGTGGAGGTCAGTGGGTGACTTGTCAGCTTGATTCAATGCCACCACTAGCTGTGTGTCATCAGCATAAGATACAATATGGACTCCAAAGGGGGCAACCAAGTCCGCCAGAGGGGCCATATAAACATTAAAAAGGGTTGGGCTCAGGGAAGAGCCCTGAGGCACTCCACACATCATAGGTAGAGAGTCTGAAGAGGTATCCTCTTCAAACACCTGGAAAGTCCTGCCTTCCAAAAAAGATTGAAGCCAAGCGAGAGCCGAACCTGACACTCCCGTGTTCCTGAGACGGTGAACCAAAATCTGATGGTTCACCGTGTCAAATGCGGCACTAAGATCAAGAAGAATAATAGCCAAAGAGCCTCCTGAGTCAAGGATCTTTCTTGATTCCTCCACTACCACCAGCAGAGCAGTTTCAACTCCTTGGCGAGGGCGAAAGCCTGTCTGGGAGGGGTGGAGCAAATCATGTGACTCAAGAAACGCAGAAAGGATGTTGTTAACATGTTTCTCTGCGATCTTGCTCACTCCAGGAAGGAGCGAGATGGGTCGATAGTTGGCAAGATCCTTCTGATCCAGATGAGGTTTTTTCAATAGAGCTTTAACCATGGCTCTTTTCCATTCACAAGGGACCACGCCTGAGATAAGAGAAGTGTTAATCACACTAAGAAGATAGGGAGCAATAGTAGAGGCTACTGATTTCAAAATGTTAAAAGGTGCCGGATCAAGTGGCGATCCACTTTTAATAGAAGCTAAAATAGACAGCAAGGAATCCAAGGACATGGGTTCTAAAGCCTCCAGACTAGGTGCAAATTTATCTCGAAAAGAGGTGTTGGCATTGGTGATGTATGCATTGTCTTTCACAGGAAGGATTTTTAAGATATTTTGCACTTTGGAGAAGAAGAACTGTGCAAGATCTTTGCACCGCTGTCCAGAAAAATCAGGAATTGGTGGAGGGTCAGATACTCTTAACAATTTTTTGGCGATCTGAAAAATTTCCCTGTGAGAGTTAGCTGCGAGGAGAATCTTTTCCTCAAAATATGAGGCTTGGGCTTTTTGATCTCCACTTTGTACATCCGAAGAGCAGTCTTGTATTCTAGTCTCTTATTGGCGGAAAAATCTTTCCTCCAACTCCTCTCCAACCTTTTACATTGTTTTTTAAGGAGGCGTAATTCAGGTGAGAACCAACCTGATTTAAGGGTTCCTAATTTTTTCTCTATCAGTTTTTTTGGGAGCACCAGGTTAAGGGTGTCTTCAATCCATGAGGTGAAATAATTGTACGCAGTAGCCGGATTAGTATGAGAGACGGGGAAGGTCCTACTTAATTCATGAGACCATTTCTCCACTGGAACCTTAGACCACTGCCGATTGAACGTTCGGGAGATCTGGGTGTGAGCCTCTACCGATGAACTTGTCAATCCCTAAAGGACTCTGGCTGGCCCTCCATGGGGCAACAATGTAAAGTGGGGTTTGCATGGCCCTGTACTGCTCCAGCTTCAACACTCCACCGAATGTGAATAAAACATTCTAATTCACACAGATGTGTCATGTCTATGTTCAATCAAGTATGAAAGTATGGATGAATGTAGGGGCAGTGATTCCCCCTCACGTCCATGTTGCTAATGTTGTGGGACTTGAGTCACAGGGTGCAACTCTCTGCAGCATGGTGGTACATATTTGACCCCAAAAGACGCCCTGTTGTCTTTTCTTGGTCACAAATGACAGCCTTTATGTCATGAATTTGGACACGTGATACGCTGCTGAGTGTGATTACGTACTATCTTTGACACCCTGAAATGGCATTTTGAGTACGTGACACCCTAAACAGCCTCTCTGTACAGAGGTGACACACCCACCATCTAATTGCCATTTGTGAATTTGTTAGCACTAAATGTTGCACTTACACTTGTCAGAGTGATGTGCTTATGCAGAGGAGTGACATGCACACAGGGAATGTGTGTTGGAATGAATGTATTTGCACATGCTGTGCCTGTGGTCATTTTGTCCTGTCCCATGATTGCTACGGACAGTCACAATGTGAGGTGCTCATATGAAGAAATTGTTGATGATTGTGTTCCTTCGGGCTAATCCTGCTGCAGCTGCACTGGGGTGTGGTCCACCTGCCTCATCATCATCATCATCGTCCGGTGCATCTGGCACTTGGATCCATGGGGCATTGGTGCATACACATATGTTGTGCAACACACAACATGCAATGATCATCTTGCACACTATTTCCGGGCTGTACAGGAGCCTTCCACCTGTGATGTCCAGGCACCTGAAACGTGACTTTAACACGCCAAATGAGCGCTCCACAATGGCCCTGGTGCGTTTGTGGGCCGCATTGTACTGCCTCTTGGCCTGGGTGTTTGTGTCTCGGAGGGGTGTCATCATCCACAGGCAGAGTGCATATCCTTGATCACCTGTGACAGGGGAGAGAGATGTGTGTCAATTGGTGGTTCTGCATTCTGTGTTGGCAGGCTTATTAGTTTAGTGGTGTGTGATGTGTGCGACTTTGGGATTCATGTTTGACATGTGTTGCTTGTGGCAAATGAGCGGCATCCATGTGTATTACGTTGCCTAACAGCTGCTCCTCACTCCCCCGAGCCTATATACTTGTGTGCGCTGCGCGGTTGCATCACTTGCACTCCTAAGACACACCATTGTCATGACTGTCTGCGCATGTCCACAAGCCTGACAATGACACTGTGATATTGGCCGTTGAAGGTGGTAGGCCACGTGTGTGTAGGCCTATGGTCAGGATATGGCGGACACAGAGACACATGCAGTATTTACTTTGGTGGCCATCCCGGAAGTGAACCACGCCCAGAGCCCCGGGCTATTTATTCCCACTCCTACGCTGGACTGGCGTATGCCGGCCCAGCCCACTCCGCTTACGCTTACAGGGGACGACGACATAGCTACATGTCCAAGGTCTTCCCCACTGCCTGAGCTGACATGGTTGCGTCCACTGTCCATAACACTACAAACACCAGCAGTATATGTCCACATGGACATGTCTGTGCTCTGCATACTGAAGTCTGTCCAGCACATCACCGCCACACTTGGCATTGTGTACATTCTTATTCATGGGTCACTTGCCTCCTTCGCACAGACTTGGTTCTCACCTCTCTCCACATTCTGCAATTGTGTGGCACAGGTGCCATGACGTGGATGGTTTGTCTACATGGCTGACCACGGTTACCACAGTTACTTGTGTTGTCGTGTCTGGTAGGTGGGCATGTTGTTTGGCATGTTGTATGTGATTTTGTAACGTGTGCATTCCCACAGTTGTGAGTTGCATGATTGTGGAGTTGAGGTGTGTGGTGTGTTCATTTGGTACTTACCAACGAGCAGTGCATTTCCATAGGTGCCATCCTGGAAGCGCTGGTTGATGATGGACTGTCGGAATCATGCACACTGCCTGGGTAGTTGGCGACGACGTTGGTGAAAAGTCCCCAGTGGTCCACTATTGCCTGCACATTGATGGAATGCGTGTGCTTTCTGTTGCGGTAATTGTGTGCAGTGTTGGCAGGGGGCACAAGTAGGACATGTGTGCAGTCAATTGCCCCCAACACGTGCGGGAAGCCAGCTATGGCGTAGAAGCCTTGCTTGGTCTCCAGCTGTTCCTGTGCAGTGTGGGGGAAGTGAAGGTGCTGGGGTACCAAGCTGATGATGGCATCCAAGACAGGTGTGAGGAACTTTGATAGTGCTGGCTGTGAGACTCCTCCGACTCTGGCAGTTGTTGGTTGGAAGGTACCAGAGGCCAACAGGTGCAGCACAGCCAGCAGCTTTGTCTGCAGAGGGATGTTGGTTGTCCGCTGTGTTGGTACCGTCAGCCTGTGGGCAATGAGGGTCAGGATGCGGAGGATGGTTGTCCTTTTGAGCCTGTAGTGGGCAATGACATCCTCTGGCGTTAAGTCTGTGAGGCTGGTGCGTTTTTGGAAGGTCCGCTGTCTTGTTCTGTGCTGCCTCTGTGGTAGTCCAGGGGGGTGGTCCGGGGGGTGGTCCTTCGGGCCTGGGGGTGGTGGCGGTGGGTGTTGTGGCCCTCTTGGGTCTCCGAGCTGCATGATCAGTAGCTCCATGACATGTGTTGGTCTTCAGATGTGGCTCTGGGCTGGGCTCCCTTTCATACTGCAGGTTGTCGCCCTGCTTAACACCAGTAAAAGGCAGGTGGTAAATCCCTGCTGCTACCGCGGCTTATCGCATGGTTTTGCTATGTTCGCCCTAAGTTGGCAGGGTATGCCCAGACGTGGGTCCCTTGCTCACTTTGCCACTGGATTCAAGATAGCCTGGCTGATGACGGCTGTAAGCCAGAAACCGGTCCCAGGATGCTTGTTTCCGGTCCAGGGAAGACATGGCTTGGCAGTTCGGGCTGGACTGTTCCCATGAGGCACAGGGTCAGACTGATTTGCATATGGCCATGTCTGAACTGGGGTGGCGGAGTGAGCTAAAGAAGGATGATGGATTAAACCCAGATCAGTTGACTGGGGGTGAGTGCTTGCAATGTTCAACACTCCGTCCATCATCCCCTTTGGTTTTGCTATGTTCGCCCTAAGTTGGCAGGGTATGCCCAGACGTGGGTCCCTTGCTCACTTTGCCACTGGATTCAAGATAGCCTGGCTGATGGCGGCTGTAAGCCAGAAACCGGTCCCAGGATGCTTGTTTCTGGTCCAGGGAAGACATGGCTTGGCAGTTCGGGCTGGACTGTTCCCATGAGGCACAGGGTCAGACTGATTTGCATATGGCCATGTCTGAACTGGGGTGGCGGAGTGAGCTAAAGAATGATGATGGATTAAACCCAGATCAGTTGACTGGGGGTGAGTGCTTGCAATGTTCAACACTCCGTCCATCATCCCCTTTGGTTTTGCTATGTTCGCCCTAAGTTGGCAGGGTATGCCCAGACGTGGGTCCCTTGCTCACTTTGCCACTGGATTCAAGATAGCCTGGCTGATGACGGCTGTAAGCCAGAAACCGGTCCCAGGATGCTTGTTTCCGGTCCAGGGAAGACATGGCTTGGCAGTTCGGGCTGGACTGCTCCCATGAGGCACAGGGTCAGACTGATTTGCATATGGCCATGTCTGAACTGGGGTGGCGGAGTGAGCTAAAGAATGATGATGGATTAAACCCAGATCAGTTGACTGGGGGTGAGTGCTTGCAATGTTCAACACTCCGTCCATCATCCCCTTTGGTTTTGCTATGTTCGCCCTAAGTTGGCAGGGTATGCCCAGACGTGGGTCCCTTGCTCACTTTGCCACTGGATTCAAGATAGCCTGGCTGATGACGGCTGTAAGCCAGAAACCGGTCCCAGGATGCTTGTTTCCGGTCCAGGGAAGACATGGCTTGGCAGTTCGGGCTGGACTGTTCCCATGAGGCACAGGGTCAGACTGATTTGCATATGGCCATGTCTGAACTGGGGTGGCAGAGTGAGCTAAAGAATGATGATGGATTAAACCCAGATCAGTTGACTGGGGGTGAGTGCTTGCAATGTTCAACACTCCGTCCATCATCCCCTTTGGTTTTGCTATGTTCGCCCTAAGTTGGCAGGGTATGCCCAGACGTGGGTCCCTTGCTCACTTTGCCACTGGATTCAAGATAGCCTGGCTGATGACGGCTGTAAGCCAGAAACCGGTCCCAGGATGCTTGTTTCCGGTCCAGGGAAGACATGGCTTGGCAGTTCGGGCTGGACTGTTCCCATGAGGCACAGGGTCAGACTGATTTGCATATGGCCATGTCTGAACCTGGGTGGCGGAGTGAGCTAAAGAATGATGATGGATTAAACCCAGATCAGTTGACTGGGGGTGAGTGCTTGCAATGTTCAACACTCCGTCCATCATCCCCTTTGGTTTTGCTATGTTCGCCCTAAGTTGGCAGGGTATGCCCAGACGTGGGTCCCTTGCTCACTTTGCCACTGGATTCAAGATAGCCTGGCTGATGACGGCTGTAAGCCAGAAACCGGTACCAGGATGCTTGTTTCCGGTCCAGGGAAGACATGGCTTGGCAGTTCGGGCTGGACTGTTCCCATGAGGCACAGGGTCAGACTGATTTGCATATGGCCATGTCTGAACTGGGGTGGCGGAGTGAGCTAAAGAATGATGATGGATTAAACCCAGATCAGTTGACTGGGGGTGAGTGCTTGCAATGTTCAACACTCCGTCTATCATCCCCTTTGGTTTTGCTAACACCAGTAAAAGGCAGGTGTTAAACTCCTGCTGCTAACGCGCCTTATCGCCTGTTTTTGGATCGCAGATCTGGCTGGTCATTGAGAATATCGCGAAGTGGTGTTTTCGTGTGTTTTTGCACGGGAACGCCTACTCTGCATATCATTAGCGTTAGTTGTCACTCTCATCCGTGGCGATGTTTTTTGCGGAAGCTATCGCTGGAAAACTGGCGATATCGGCAGTTTGCACCAGCTTGGGAATTGGGCGATAAATCTATCGCCACTTTTGCGGCTCTAAAGTGCCGATAAATCGGCGATGAGTCCTTGAGAATATGTCCCTATGTCTTGAAATGCGACATCTGTCAGCAGATGAAAGGTTCCACCGTAACACTTCCAGCGCAGACACCATTGTTAATATCTGACAAACCACTAGCGTATGTTTATTTGGACCACTGCGGCCCCTTAAAAAGAGATGGGGCTTACAGGTATATCATGGTTGCAGTGGATTCCTGCTCGAGATTCCTATGGGTGTGGCCCCAGCGCTCGGCTGATGCTCGAACTGTTATAAAAGATTTGCGAGTCTTCATAGGGACATACGCAATTGGCACATTACATTCTGACCAGGGCCCTGCGTTTAGCTCTCGGGCTTACAAGGAGGCTATGCGAGGATTGGGTGTAGCATTGCAGTACTCATCTCCGTACCATCCCGAGGGAAATTCGGTTGTGGAGAGAAAAAAACGGGACTTAAAGCAATCTTTAACAGCTAGAGTATTAGGCACGGGTGAAAGTTGGGTAAAACATTTGTATGGAGTCCAAAGAGCATTGAACAACATGCCAAGAATTTCTCTAGGGGGTGTCACTCCTTATGTGGTCCTATTTGGGACAAGAATGTGGGTACCTGATCTTGATTGTGAAGGCGCAGTGGCGGATGAAAAGCCTTTTGACATCCATGATCGTTTGGCTGTTTTACAGGATCTAAATGAATCCAGGACACAACAAAGTAATGTCCATCTGAAGCAGACCGCAACTGGGGAAGTCAGATCAGTCACGGCAAGACCTGTCTGGATCCCAAAAGTCGGGGATCTGGTCAGAGAGAAAATAGCGGACAAGAAAGAATTTGGGCCATCCTACAGAAAGCCTGTACAGGTCCTAGCAGTCGAAGGACCGAGAACTGAACTTCTACCCCCTCTTGCCGGAAAAAAGGAGAAAAGATTTGTCTCAATCGACTTAATCAAACCACACTATGTGGCCGATACTAAGTAGTAGGCCACGTGGACTCCAAAGTAGCAGACGCCCTCCTCCCGCTACAATCCAAGAAGTTCAAACAGAAAGACTCATCACGTTCGAAGAGTCACCTGTACGGAATGATGGACTATGCAACAATGCTATGGAACTCGTTCCTCTTGAACCTGAAGCTCAACTTCAAAATCAAACTCAAAATCAAAGACAAATAGCTGTTAGACCAAATACAGATGTCTACGTCAACGTGCCTCGACAAGAGCAAAGTACGATTTCAACAAATCCTGATGCAATTCCAACAATTGATCGAACTGCTTCTGGCTACTTCATAAACTTTGATATGTTTTCTTTAGATCCAAGTGAACCTGAAACGACGCCAGCCCAAAAATCACGCAAACAGCAAGTAAAAGACTTTCTGAACTTTCCCAAAAGAACTTACCTGGTATCACCGTGGGTAGAACTATGGATAATTACCGGGGTACTTTTCTTTCTTTTCTGGTTAGGCTTAGTGATAGTTTTTAACATGCTTATTAATGGACAATACATTCGACAAAGCTCTGCAGCCCAAAAGGTGAATTTAATTTTAAAACCACATCAATCATCTCATCGAGAACAAAGAGATTTGTCATCAGTGAACATTACAGCAGTTCCTAAACCTGACGGTATAGTGTGGGACAAGGTTGATTTCGATATATTTGGCCCGACCGAACTTTTAAAAATTCCACATTTATTTAAAATATCATTAAGTGATATCATTACCTCAAGTACATTTTCCGATGATTGGGATTTTGAAACTGTTAATAACATGTTATCTGATTTGGAAAAATCTGCTGCGTTTTCTAATAGTGAAACATTGGAAGGCACATCAGATTTTGAAACCATGTATTGTTACCAACATTATGGTCATCACTTTCTGCATAAATCTGCAAATCCTAGAAATGGGTTCACTTACCACCAGTGGGAACATTGTCCAACACTGCCAAAAGGCAGTTCAAAAACATTTGCACAGAAGTTCCCATATTTTTCAGGGTTCAATATGTCTGACCCAGCCTCATATTATTATAAGGTTGCACCAACATCAGCACAGAAAAATATGTTGACAAACACCAAACAGATTTACTCTGCTTCCTTTATTGCCCAGTTGTCCAAACAAGGTTTTGACTTGTGGAAAGACACCATAGACCTAAAATCAGTCTGGGGTACTAGGGAATGGCAGGTACAGGGAACAGAAGCTTTGTTTAGAGCATGCCTCGTCCCTCAACAAATCATGTTTTTGAACGAGACAGTGCAACAGACGTCTTGCCTTGGACTAGCCAAGAACAAAGACTTGAACACACCTCGGAAACATCACAGAAAGGGATTACATTTGATGACATTATACAATACAACAGATCTGACCCCTATTGGAAGAAATGGTTGATTTGGCCCACAGACACTAATAGTTGTCAGGCAAGATTCATGGGTAAAACCGAAGGGTTTAGTATCCATAGGCCAGATCCACGTTATGTACAGAGACAACATCCAGGGGTAGTGACATCCTACAGTGTTGGGAAGTTGTGCCTCGATTGGCTAAAAACCTCAACACTCACACAGGTGAAACAACACTTATCATTACTATCACAGGACGTGGATCTTAGGGATTTTTTAATGGGTCCCAGGAAGCCACGTCAGAAACGTTTCTATTATGCTGTCTATAATGAAATATGGAAAATATCACAACAGGAGGCCGCAGAGAGACTACGAGAGATAGACCGTATAAATCTAGAAAAATCTCTAGCAGTGGTAGACAATGGGTTAACTACATGGACCTCCAGGATATATTCCTTAGGCATTGTATCTTCTGCAATAGACATACTAGAACAAGATTTGGCCATACTACAACACGGGCAATCACAGTTATGTTCTATTATGTTATTAAGTTGGACGCTGCAATCTTTGCATGCAGGCTATGTGCCTTGATGTTTTATCAACAGCACGTCTCTGTTTTCTGAATACAATCTAACAGATAGAAATGGCACAAAGGGGAGCAAAATATACAATGCTGCGTATCGAAAAACTGGATAGGTTACCATTTACAGTGGCAGAATCACCGTCCATGGAATGGCTAATCCATGGCCACATAACTCTACCGGTCACTACGTTTCAGTTTCAGTATTGCCTTGAACAAATGCAGGCAGGCAGATATGAAAAAATGGGTAAGGAATACATTAAGGAATCTCGGGAATTACCACACAGATTTCGATGCCGGAGTGGGAATCGAGAAGTGTTTCTAAGCGGTACAAACTGTGAGAACGCTTTAAGTGGATCACTCATATGTCAGGATATAATGCTGCACGGAGCTTGTAATGGTTCTGTAGCAAACTTGTCCTGTCATTTGAGGGGTGCCCCAGCTGCAGTGATTACTCCAGCGTTCAGGCTACTTTTGAATGGGAGTTACTTGATGCTGAACAATCAAGGCTGCTGTGGTATGCTCCCGGGCATCGCATATCTGGTAGCCGTGAGTTCCAGGGTTACTTGTTGTATGCAAGTATTGTTTCCACCGACACATACAGTCAGGGAGGCGCCGTTATGGCCTTCACTGAATGTTTCTTTAATACGGTTTGATACTCTAAGCAGAATGAAAGCCATGCTTTTACAGAAGTCTGTGCCCTTAACCTCCGCTCGAGAGACTTTTGATCTCCAGATCGCAAGGTCTTTGGCAGAGATACAGGCACTCATTCATACAAACTGCCCTTTCCATTTCGCAGAAATGGTAAATCGTATCTTTAACATGTCTGATACGACAGGCATTGTCCACCTATTTAAGACCATGGGTTCTGGACTTCTAAGCACCTTTCAGACGGTACTTGGAGTTATGCCAAACTTCATTCATTCCGTGTTCGGAAGCATCTTTGGAGGACTTCCGCTGATTCTGTTTCTAATAGCGGGAATCCTGATTGTTATTTTTCTGCTACACAATGGACGTCCCAGTCACCAAGGAGATGGAAAATCACTCCTGGAGCGTAAATACCGTGGCCGCATGGTACAACATCTATGCACGCCTCGCCTGAGAGAACTAAGTGCATCTTGGTTCTTGTCATTTCGACCAGTCTGGATGGACTGCATCTTACCTGTCCTCCGATGCCTGTATTGCAGAGAAGAATGCGTGTTAGACCTTTGTTTGACACTCCCATCATGTGCGCAACCGGACGTGAATGCGTTACTGGACCCGATGACGGCCCATGTTCTGCAATGTCCTCAGCGTATTCCAATGTTGATGGCGGCATTCCTTGAGCCACCACAGGTAGTAACTGCACCTGTTGGTTTGGACACCGGCTCCTCCACTGACACCCAGGCTTTGGATGGCACAAAGGCTTCCCCAGCACCGGCTGTGGACAGCGTGGAAAATCATCTGTGCTCAATTGTCGTTCTCTGCGAGGTGCTACAGGGGCCATCTACTGCGGAAGCAAGCAACAAAAATGTTGCATCTACCAGCCAGGACACCTAAACATTTGACTCATTTGGCTCGTCGTGTGCTGGAAGAAATTAGCCCTTTTTAAACAAACTCGATTTGGAACTCAAAAACAAAATTGACATTCCTTTCATTATTGGGCATACTTGGCTTTCAATTGCTTATAGTGGTTCGGACTATAGCTACGGACACTTTAGAGCTATGGCTTGCAAGTCTTTTAATATTTTTAAGTTTTTTAGAACTTTTTTAGATGTTTTAAACATTTTAGCAAAAGAAATGTTTTTAAACTTTGTGCGTACCAATATCTAGTTAGGATGGTAGTACAATAGTAGGTTACATATGTCGTCCTGTCGGAAGAGAAGTGGGTGTTATATTCCATATAGGTACCCTATATAGGCGCAGGTAACACTGCAACCTTTCATCTATATCCTTCCCTACATTACATACATAACGGTTCTTAGGCACTGACCTTTTACCTAGATATGACACTGCATTCAGAACGCGGGTTTTTCCCTGGTTCGACTCTCATACTTTATGCATGAGGCTTCTTGGAAGCACAGCAGGACTAACAGTAGGCTTACCATCTCCTGTATAATATCTCTGTATAAAGTTCAGGCCCGACGTCATCCTTTAGGCTGACACAGTAACACAGCAAGGTAGGACCCCTGGGGAGACCAATGGGTATATATACATCATGTCTTGCTTAGAAAGACAGAGGAGACCGTGACTTCCCGGCTGACACACTGACCAGAGACGCTGAGGTTCCTGCATGCAGACGCTCCAGCTAGCAGTGGTCTAACATCCCTCGCGGGGTGTCCAACTCGAGACCAGGACGGGGTCCCACATTCTCTAAACTCTCAGGTAATGGGGTGGACTAGATCCTAGAGGGAGTCTTGGCATAACACCTACACAGAAGCTAGGTACATTTAGGTACATCTAGTTAGGGAAACATCGTAGGAAAACGCACTTTTAGGTTGCACTTTTTATCATGTGTTTTATGTACATGTATATATACATGATTTCTGCAAGATGGTAGAACTGCACCATCCCTTTACTTTTGTAGTATTGCTAATCATATTTCTCTGCTACTGTCTAATGGTTGTTGCAGCTCATGTATTCTACACTAGAATAACAACTGTTCAATAAACCTTTATTGACAAACCCCCAGTATGTTTATTCTGTGTATCTCTGAGACAGACTAAGTGAGCACGAGTGACTGAGCGAAAAGTAGTATATTGTTTCCACGATCCTGGGGGATCAGGGTTGTCATGTTCTGAGGTTGCCAAGAACTATTCTCTCCCCAATAAGAGGAGACTCTAGTGGCACTGTGAGCTAGCTGATACAGACAGGCTAACGTATCCGGTGAGGGTGCACGGAATCAGTCCGCAACAAACCCACAGTTTATGTTATCCAAAACGTGCAGATCCTGTATAGGATATATAGGAACTACACGACAGTATTGGTGGTGATATTGGTGGTGGTATTGGCATTGGTAGTATTGGTGGTGGTGGTATTGGTGGTGGTATTGGTGGTGGTGGTGGTGGTATTAGTGGTGGTATTAGTGGTGGTATTGGTGGTGGTATTGGTGGTGGTATTGGTGGTGATATTGGTGGTGGTATTGGCATTGGTAGTATTGGTGGTGCTGGTATTGGTGGTGGTGGTGGTATTGGTGGTGGTGGTGGTATTAGTGGTGATATTGGTCGTGGTATTGATGGTGGTGGTATTGGTGGTGGTGGTAGTGGTGGTATTGGTGGTGGTGGTGGTATTGGTGGTGTTGGTGGTGGTCGTACTGGTGGTGGTGGTATTGGTGGTGGTGGTATTGGTAGTGGTATTGGTGGTGGTGGTATTGGTGGTGGTATTGGTGATGGTATTATTGGTGGTGGTATTATTGGTGGTGGTGGTGGTATTGGTGGTGGTGGTGGTGATGTTGGTGGTGGTATCGGTGGTGGTGGTGGTATTGTGGTTTTGGTGGTGGTGGTATTGGTGGTGGTATTAGTGGTGGTGGTATTAGTGGTGGTACTAGTGGTGGTATTGGTGGTGGTATTGGTGGTATTGGTGGTGATATTGGTGGTGGTATTGGCATTGGCGGTATTGGTGGTGGTGCTATTGGTGGTGGTAGTGGTATTGGTGGTGGTGGTGGCTGTATTAGGGGAATTAGTGGTGGTATTGGTGGTGGTATTAGTGGTGGTATTGGTGGTGGTATTGGTATTGGTGGTGATGGTATTGGTGGTGGTGGTAGTGGTGGTGGTGGTATTAAGTGGTGGTGGTGGTGGTATTGGTGGTTATGGTATTGGTGGTGATATTGGTGGTGGTATTGGTATTGGCGGTGGTATTGGTGGTGGTGGTGGTATTGGAGGTGGTGGTATTGGTGGTATTGGTGGTGGTGGTGGTGGTGGTATTGGTAGTGTTGGTGGTGGTGGTACTGGTGGTATTGGTATTGGTGGTGGGTGTATTGGTGGTGGTGGTGGTTGGTGTATTGGTGGTGGTAGTGGTGTTATTGGTGGTGGTGGTGGTATTGGTAGTGTTGGTGGTGGTGGTACTGGTGGTGGTGGTATTGGTGGTGGTATTGGTGGTGGTGGTATTGGTGGTGGTGGGATTGGTGGCGGTGGTATTGGTGGTGGCAATATTGGTGGTGGTATTGGTGGTGGTGATATTGGTGGTATTGGTGGTGGTGTTGATGGTGGTGGTGGTAGTGGTATTGGTGGTGGTATTGGTGGTGGTGGTATTGGTGGTGGTGGTGGGATTGGTGGTGGTGGGATTGCTGGTGGTTTTGGTGGTGGTGGTATTAAGTGGTGGTGGTGGTATTGGTGGTTATGGTATTGGTGGTGATATTGGTGGTATTGGTGGTGGTATCGGTATTGGCGGTGGTATTGGTATTGGTGGTGGTGGTGGTGGTATTGGTAGTGTTGGTGGTGGTGGTACTGGTGGTATTGGTGGTTGTATTGGTGGTGGTGGTATTGGTGGTGGTGGTAGTGGTGTTATTGGTGGTGGTGGTGGTATTGGTAGTGTTGGTGGTGGTACTGGTGGTGGTGGTATTGGTGGTGGTATTGGTGGTGGTGGTGGTATTGGTGGTGGTGGTATTGGTGGTGGCAATATTGGTGGTGGTATTATAGGTGGTGGTATTGGTGGTGGTGGTGGTGATATTGGTGGTATTGGTGGTGGTGGTGATGTTGGTGGTGGTGGTAGTGGTATTGGTGGTGGTATTGGTGGTGGTATTGGTGGTGGTGGGATTGGTGGTGGGATTGGTGGTGGTTTTGGTGGTGGTATTGGTGGTATTGGTGGTGGTATTGGTGGTGGTGGTGGTATTGGTGGTAGTGGTATTGGTGGTGGTGATATTGGTGGTGGTGATATTGGTGGTGGTAGTGGTATCGGTGGTGGTATTCGTGGTGGTATTAGTGGTGGTATTGGTGTGGTATTGGTGGTGATATTGGTGGTGGTATTGGCATTGGTGGTATTGGTGGTGCTGGTATTGGTGGTGGTGGTGGTATTGGTGGTGGTGGTTCTATTAGGGGTGGTATTAGTGGTGGCATTGGTGGTGGTATTGGTGGTGGCATTGGTATTGGTGGTGATGGTATTGGTAGTGGTGGTAGTTTTGGTGGTGGTGGTATTTAGTGGTGGTGATGGTATTGTGGTGGTAGTATTGGTGGTGGTGGTATTGGTGGTTATGGTATTGGTGGTGATATTGGTGGTATCGGTGGTGGTATTGGTATTGGTGGTGGTATTGATGATGGTGGTGGTATTGGTGGTGGTGGTAGTGGTGGTATTGGTGGTGTTGGTGGTGGTCATACTGGTGGTGGTGGTATTGGTGGTGGTGAATTGGTGGTGTATTGGTGGTGGTGGTATTGGTGGTGGTGGTGGTATTGGTGGTGGTATTATTGGTGGTAGTATTATTGGTGGTTGTGGTGGTATTGGTGGTGGTGGTGGTGGTGTTGATGGTGGTGGTATTGGTGGTAGTGGTATTGGTGGTGGTGGTATTGGTGGTGGTGGTATTGGTGGTGGTGGTATTGGTGGTGGTGGTGGTATTGGTGGTGGTGGTATTGGTGGTGTTGTTGGTGGTATTGGTGGTGTTGATGGTGGTATTGGTGGTGTTGATGGTGGTGGTATTGGTGGTGGTGCTATTGGTGGTGGTGGTATTGGTGGTGGTGGTGGTATTGGTGGTGTTGGTGGTGGTGTTGATGGTGGTGTTGGTGGTGGTGGTTTTATTAGCAGTGGTGGTGGTGGTATTGGCGGTGGTGTGGTGGTATTGGTGGTGGTGGTGGTGGTGGTGGTGGTATTGGTGGTGGTGGTGGTGTTGGTGGTGGTATTGGTGGTGGTATTGGCATTTGTGTTGGTATTGGCATTCGTGGTGGTATTGGTATTGGTACTGGTGGTGGTGGTATGGGTGGTGGTGGTATTGGTATTGGTGGGGTGGTGCTATTGGTGTTGGTGGTAGTGGTGGTGGTGGTGGTATTGGTGGTGGTAGTGGTATTGGTGGTGGTATTGGTGGTGTTGATGGTGGAGGTGGTGGTGGTATTGGCGGTGGTGGTATTGGCGGTGGTGGTGGTATTGGCAGTGGTGGTGGCATTAGCTGTGGTGGTGGTATTGGCGGTGGTGGTGGTATTATTGGTGGTTGTATTTGTGGTGGTGGTGGTGGTATTGGTGGTGGTGGTGGTAATGGTGGTGGTGGTATTGGTGGTAGTGGCATTAGTGGTATTGGATGTGGTGGTGGTGGTATTGGTGGTGATATTGGTTGTGGTGGAGGTGGTGGTATTGTTTGTGGTGGTGGTATTGGTGGTGGTTTGGTGGTGGTGGTATTGGTGGTGGTGGTGGTATTGGTGGTGGTATTGGTATTGGTGGTGGTGGCAGTATTGGCGGAGGTGGTGGTAGTATTGGTGGTGGTTGTGGTGGTGGTATTGGTGGTGTTGGTATTGGTGGTGGTGGTGGTATTGGTGGTGGTATTATTGGTGGTTGTGGTGGTATTGGTGGTGGTGGTGGTATTGGTGGTGGTGGTGGTGGTGTTGATGGTGGTGGTATTGGTGGTGGTGGTATTGGTGGTGGTGGTATTGGTGGTGGTGGTGGTATTGGTGGTGGTGGTATTGGTGGTGTTGATGGTGGTATTGGTGGTGTTGATGGTGGTATTGGTGGTGTTGATGGCGGTGGTATTGGTGGTGGTGCTATTGGTGGTGGTGGTATTGGTGGTGGTATTGGTGGTGTTGGTGGTGGTGTTGATGGTGGTGTTGGTGGTGGTGGTTTTATTAGCAGTGGTGGTGGTGGTATTGGCGGTGGCGTGGTGGTATTGGTGGTGGTGGTGGTATTGGTGGTGGTGGTGGTATTGGTGGTGGTATTGGCATTTGTGTTGGTATTGGCATTCGTGGTGGTATTGGCATTCGTGGTGGTATTGGTATTGGTACTGGTGGTGGTGGTATGGGTGGTGGTGGTATTGGTATTGGTGGGGTGGTGCTATTGGTGTTGGTGGTAGTGGTGGTGGTGGTATTGGTGGTGGTGGTGGTATTGGTGGTGGTATTGGTGGTGTTGATGGTGGAGGTGGTGGTGGTATTGGCGGTGGTGGTGGTATTGGCGGTGGTGGTGGCATTAGCTGTGGTGGTGGTATTGGCGGTGGTGGTGGTATTATTGGTGGTGGTATTTGTGGTGGTGGTATTGGTGGTGGTGGTGGTAATGGTGGTGGTGGTATTGGTGGTAGTGGCATTGGTGGTATTGGATGTGGTGGTGGTGGTATTGGTTGTGGTGGAGGTGGTGGTATTGTTTGTGGTGGTGGTGGTGGTATTGGTGGTGGTTTGGTAGTGGTGGTGGTATTGGTGGTGGTATTGGTGGTGGTGGTATTGGTATTGGTGGTATTGGTGGTGGTGGCAGTATTGGCGGAGGTGGTGGTAGTATTGGTGGTGGTTGTGGTGGAGGTATTGGTGGTGTTGGTATTGGTGGAGGTGGTAGTATTGATGGTGGTGGTATTGGTGGTGGTTGTATTGGTGGTGGTGTTGGTGTTGTTGTTAATAAAACAGGCTTTTGAAAACAACCTGTCAGGTGGCTTTAGTACAGATGACATGTAACAGATGTGCTGTTGTCAGTGCTACCTGGAATTCACATATCTTAATTTGCTAATCATTTCTAAATCCATTTTACTTGGGGGGTTGAAACAGACACGAGATAATGCCGGGTTAAAGTGATTGAAAGCGGGCGCCTGTGTTACGGGGCGGCCATGCTGCTTAAAAAAACACAAGCGGTTTCAGCTGAAGCAGCGCATGTCTGGCCTGCAGTAAGAGAAACTCAATAAAGTAAATAGTGCTTACAGACTAAATAACAGGTCCTGTGTAACAACTGAAGTGAAATGGCCAGTCGCCATGGGAGGGTACAAATGAAGACAAGGCTGTACTAAGGAGGGGCTAACAAGCCTATTATTGAATCCAAAGGCAGCATTTACGAAAGACAATGACACTAGCCAATGAAATATATGGGAGGTAGCGGGCGCTGTGTCTCTTCCATACTCTACTACAGCAGTCTGGCACAGCGAGCAGCCGCTAGCCTCGACCTAAAAAAATGAAGAAACGTAATGAAGAAAAACAGGGCTAGAGGTCAAGGTACCCCTAGGCCCAGAAGATGTACAAACAATAAACAATGAGCTTCTGGCAGAAGCTGTACATGCAGTTAAACAGTGTAGCGGTGAGTGTGTTCTACCTTCAGTGTGGCTGCAGCAGATTTTAAAAGATTAAATCAGCTGTGACTGGCAAAATTCCTTAAGCAAATCTAGTTAAAGTTCCTGCATATTTTCCTCCTAACTTTTGCTGCACTGCTTTCTAGTTCATGGCACCCAAAGTTGTTTTACCGCAAAAACAAACCTATAATGCCTTCTTCTAGAGTACTTCAAAATGAAAGTACTGGGCCTTATTTAGATTTCTCCGTCACTCTCTTCCAGCTCCTCCCAAAGTCAGTCCACTTTAGCCCCAGGGGATCAAAGAAAAATCCTACCCATTCTAGGCTCATATTGGAAGCAGTGAAAGAAGAGGGAGGAAAAGCCCATGGATCCCTGTCACAACAGGGATCAGAGAGAGGGGTCCAGATGTACAAACGCTTTGTGTTGGGTTTGTGTTACTTTGTAACGCAAACCAGATGCAAAGTTTGATACTGATATTTACTATCCAACACAAATTAGGATTTGTGTTTTATAGTTTCCCAAAGTAAGAAAACTTGGGCTAAGCTCTGCATTGCATTACTTTGCGTTAAAGGGTCATTCCATTAGGCATTCCCATGCAACCACCCATGGGTTGTGATGCAAATTCCTATCTACAAACATTTGCAAACAGGGATTTGTGCTAAAATCTTACGCCATCTCGAGGCAGGCGTAACCAGGAGAAATGTTTTCATTTCTCCTCATTTTTATCTACTTTGCATGCCTGCTGCATCGTACAGCACACATACAAAAAAACTGCAAATTTTTTCAGATATAGTCTTTGTACTGGAATAGCCCCATTCCAGTACAAAAAATAGTTTTACAGAAGGCACAAACCCTTGCACTATGCACAAGGGTGTGTGAGTTTGCGCATGGCAGCATAAAGTGTGCCAGTGCAGAAAGAGCGGAAAACAGCTCCATATCTGATTAAATATGGTGCTCCTCTGCTGTCTCCCTTTCACGCAGCACAGCAACTGTAGTTACTGTTCTGTGTTGCGTGACTTTTTTGTAAATGTGGGCCAGGGGTGCAGAGCATGCACCAGCCAGTTTCAGAGGCCCTCCAGCTGCCAGTGACAGAGGTGCAAGGACAAGATCCTGCTCCAGCAAACACCCAGCTCCAGCTCTCAGCACTTAGTACTGCACTGTTTAACACAGCCTTTCCGGTAACCTATGCCCAGGCATAACATGTATATTTGTAAAGCACACATTCACTGCTACAGGTATCTTGGCGCTGAATAACAGATGTTTATTGTTACCCAACTCAACGGTACTCATTTTAACAACCTCAGAAGGACGAAAGCATGAGTGGACCCACCGGGATTTGAACCTGTGACCATGAAGTCAAACACAGGCCCCTATAGTGGACGCATTCGTCCACTTAGCCACCAGACCCAGCATGGTCACAGACAGGTACTCTATGAGTGCAGCTGCTGAGCCACACACCTGGCAGCATCATGGCTCTACTAGGCTAGACTGAGACCTTGCGGTGAGTTTCTCAGTCAGTCACATGGTGCTGCTCTGCCTGCACAGGCCACGGACTCTACAGATGAGGATAGCTGAAGGGGTGAGTGCGACCAGTAGAATTTAGACAGCTGGACAAGGTAAACTGACATCAGGCGAACATGTCTGTCCCAAAGTCAATGAAAAACTGGCACGCATTTCTCCAGCCAATCACATAGCAGTTAATATAATTGAATATGTTTCCACCTACCTGATTAGTTGTGAGCACTGGATACAAGATCTAGACCTGTCCGCAGAATCCCAGGATAAAAGCTGATTCTTAAAAATGTTATTTTCACCACAAAGCGTGTCAAAATCATGCAACAATTTTACAATTTGTTAATAATAGTCCATTGACAACATGCTAAATGAATAATCTACTACGGCAAACACTGCAGTAAGTATCATAATAGCAGTTACTGTTATTTTTGTGAACTTGGAAAACCAGGACAGTCTGATACTTTGCTCGATAGAGTGGAACACTTTCCTTGAACGTGAATTGCTGCTCCTATCTCCTTTAAGGCAATGTGTCATTTCAAGACGCCGATTTAATCGAGAGACGGCGACGACAATCTCCACTGAGGAATAGCAATGTGTCCTGTTTTCAAGCACATGCAAAGGGCACCGTGCAGACTTTGAACGTAGGTGCACAGAGTGATGCATCTCTTGCTCTAATTCACAAGGTCTTGCTTCACACCGCTTGCTAAGCATTTTGTGATGAGCCACTGGCCCAAAAAATAAAAAGAATACCCATAATCCATTGGTGTCGGACTTTTCTAGCCTTACGCCAGACTTCAATTCATAGCCAACCAGGTAAAAAAAGAGGTGCTTGCACTGTCATAAATACCTATTAATTCTACATTATCTTCAGCAGGGATGTCAACCAATTTTATAGAATGACACACTCACCATGGCTGGAATGGATATTCTAGGTACTCTGAATGGTGGGCCCACTGGCAGCATTGTATATGATGGACCCTCCCACCTTGTTATGCTTCCTCCCCGGTTTCCGCTACGCCTCCCACAAAGTCCCTTGTTACCTCAGTGTTATCCTGGCTATCCACTCAAGCATCAATGTTGGGATACTTTTTCTGGTTATCTAGTCTCAACCATCAGTCTTGGGCTAATTCTTAGCCGCTCTTACTTAGCTATCATGCAGAGCCCCACAAAGGGTTCCCTTAGATTATTATTTTCTTCATTTTGCTAATTCTCGTATTTTTCGAATTATCAATGAAAATTAACATATAACTACCATTACATAGTCTACTATACACACATATAGTGAGTATCACCTGTTTAAAAACGTATGCATCGTAGTGTCTAGAACTTATACATAACAGATGAGATGTGTTAAGGCAAAATAGATCAGCATGCCAGCTCCAACCCTTGTTAGCTTTCTTTTCTCTAACTCTGTGGGATTTGACCTTCAAACTTTTGGCAGTCACAGCAGGGTCAGTTTGTAGATGCTAATCATTCTTACCTCCTACCCTCCAAAAGTAATTACCTACTGTTTCCTGCCCCTTAAAACATACATAAAATAGTTAAACTTCCTGAATCAGAATCTAGAAAAATATTTACATTCTTCACATATGTGGTTGACACAACTGAACAGGTTGTGCCAGTACTCCTAAGGCATTATGTTAGATGCAGTTCAATCAATTAATTAAGCGTAATAGGTTTAACTGTACATTTGCAGCTGCCTGTTGGAAATCTCCTGACACATGCCTCATGGATCTTGTCACTCGTGTGGAGCACTTGTTTCATTTGAGGATATTTACATGCCGCTTTATTTTTGTGCATTGAAATACCAAGCAAGGGAAGTCAATTGGTTGTCTTACCTGGTGGGATGCACTGTGCTCATTTGTCATTTCAGGGCACTGATATCGAAGCAGCACAGAGGCATCCCTAAATTAACTGAAATGCTGAACAATAGAAATTGTAGCAACTTCATTTGCAAAGTAACTGGTTTGTGAGTATTTTGAACTCCATCTCCCATAATTCATTGCTGGGTGACTGATGCCACAAATGGTAGTGGGAAGCACGCCCTTGAAAGCTAATAAGGGCTCCATGTCAAGCAGGAGGAAAGTCAGTTTTCTGAACTGGAAGGATGCAACAATTTGTGATCAGTATTTTGATACAGTGGCATATGCCCAGCATGTAGGCATCTCTGAATATGTGAAAACAAATTTAAAATCTGTCTGTATCATGTTCATATACTCCTATGTAATGCAGTGTTAGTAACTGTACAGGTAATCCTGAATGTATTAAACATTTAATCAAATATGGATGCCATTTTATATTAGCTTGAAGCTTCTTGTGGCACTGAATGTGTTTGCAAACTTTCATGGCTCTAATAGGCCCAGGCTTCTCAGGTATATATACCTTGCATATTTCCTAAAAGTGTAACCTTGTTTTCAAAACTGTCAAGGGAAAGGGGATTTTGTGACAATAATGAGGCTAGTATTGTGTATATCAGTAGTATATTCTCCTCAAGGCCTTTTTGACCTTCCTTTAGGGCGGGATCCTGCCACCTGCTAATTAGGTAAGCTTTCACTGAGAATAACAGATTTCTGTGATATGATTCAGCTCACTTGACTTGTATTTGGGAAAACATATCTATGTCAGTTCCATTTTATGTATTTTGACTTTTTGCCTCCAGCTGACCATTTCCAGTGAGAGTCTTGGTCATTAGAAATGACAATCGAAACATGAGTACACTGAATTCCAAAATAACTGACTTTTGATTAAACTGAATTTCATCTCCCATAATTCACGGAATAAGGCTTGATGCAATATGTGAACGTGAAAAGTAAGCATTTGAAATGTTCATCATCATAAGCTTTATTCAATTATTAAAGATAATCATAAAAGTAGCTAATGCATAAATATACAATAATATCATTATAAAAGTACAATATAAAAAACAGTTAAGGGTAAAAAAGAAAATTCAGTTCTTCATCAGACTTCATTTACATAAGGCCAATTTCATAAAACATCCTACGTGAAAACAAGCAAGTTCATTCAGAAGCATATGCATGCATGAAGTACAAGGCCGGCTTACACATACAATTTAAGAACGAGTTGTCCTAGTTAAGGATTCATAACATTTACAGAGGAAGACAAATGCTGTAAAGTTTGCACTGAGGTCTCATCCCAGGGACAGATTAAAACAGATGTGCCATCATGTTGGCGATGGGGAAAGCAGAGACGAGATCGTATAGTTCCAAAATGAAATGTTGATAAAATCAGTCTTTCCCAGGGGTTCTTTGACCATATCAAATACAGCTGAAAACTGGGTGAGGTTTGAACCATAGCGTAGTCCCCTAACAATGATTTCCCCATTTCCTCCCTTTCCCTGGATGCCACACAAAATGTCATGTATAATTTCTTAGTCTGACTAACATCTGACTTTGATAACATAAAAGAGGACTTAAACAAATCATATCTGCCGATCGCTTTGGTAGAGGTCTCGATATACTTGAGCCAGGGAATCGTATTGCCCTTATCACAAGCCAACAAATCTAGGATGATGGCCCAGTTAAAATCTGTATGTTTGTTGGCCCAAATAGAGACCCAAAGCAGCAAAGAGGCAACCTTGATCTGATCGACCACATATGGGATAACCATTTCCTCACGCAGGAAAAAATGAGTAGTCGACGGCGGAAAACCAAGTAATCTCTGGCAAAAATGATTATCCTCTATTTGCAAGTTGGAGACACCCCGATAACTCCAGACCCCTGCACCATAGGTCAAAACCAGTAAGCATTTACATGTGTAAATTTCCATAAAGGGCTGAATAGATTTGTTACGCACCCTTCTCGAGAAAACATACAGCTCCCCCACTGAATGGCTAAAATGTCTGCATCTGTTGAGGGTGCAAGGCAACCAGGTACTCCCTGAATCAAAGGTCATCCCAAGATATGGGAAATTATTGACCTTCTTGATGAGCCTCCTCTTAATACGGATAGAACCTATCTTGCTGATTCCAGGGCCACATACCACAAGCTTTGTTTTTACAAATATTTGTTTCAAGTTCTAGGTTATCCATGAATTGCACAAAGCTTTCAATTAATATTCTCAATCCATTATGGGTGCATGAGAGCAAGACAGCGTCATCTGCATAGAGTAATGCTGGGACGGTGGCAGAACAAGTCTTTGACATATCTTTCCCAGAGATTTGCAGACAAGCATTCAGCCCATTAATGTATAATAGGAACAAGATGGTATCCGTGACGCAGCCTCAGTGCACACCTCACTCCAACGCAAAGGAGTCTGAGCATTTGACACCCAACGCATACCTTACTAAAACACTGACCCGACAGTGCAAGGTCCTCAGATCTTAATCCACCCCTAGGTCTGACAGGATGTTCCATAATTTACAGAGGTTCACCCTGTCAAAGGCACTGCTCTAGTCTATAAAAGAGAGATATAGTGCCCCCTTTTTACAAGCGTATATTTATTGATGATCAGGTAAAGTTTGAGGCACTGTTCTAAGGTGCCAAGTCCTTCTCTGAAGCCATATGGGACTTGGAAAATCACCTTACCGTACTCAGCTCAACTCTTGATCCTACCAAGCAGGATGCTCTCAATGAATTTAACTGTGTAATCTTAAAGTGAGATGGGTCTGTAGTTTGTGGGTCTTGACTGGAACCTTTTATAAAAACAGCAACAATCACAGCAGTATGCCATGGGCTGGGACTCTGCTTTTGACGGCACAATTTAATACATTAGTAATAATGGGTGCCCAGAACTCTAAGTCCTCCTTATAAAGGTCCATAGGGATCCCATCGAGCCCATGGGCTTTCTCAGTGGGACTGACACTGATCACATGGATCACCTTGTTGAAGTCAAATCTTATTTTCAATGGAAAGATAGGTTGAGATTCTAAGAGTTTTTTTCGGCTGTGGTGCCCATATACAAGTAGATGGATTTAAAGTGCACAATCCATTGACCTGCACTATTGTTGGTCCCTAGACCATCTTTCTGGCCTTTGATCTGTTTTGGCTGAATAATAATTTTCCAGAAGCCTTAGGCGTCTTTAACTAAAGTTGTTTCTATAAGTTTGTTCCACAACTCATGTTAGATACTTAAATAACATATGTCCACTCCGGTTGATATTATAAGGGAGAGTACCCTCCTGGCGGGCGTGGAAGGGTGGAAATAGGTTAGGTTGGGAGCCTAGTTTGGCATTGAAATCCCCCCCAATGATAATATTAAAACATTTAAGTACTGAAGATGACCCATTCCATGACAGAAAACAAAGCATCAACATTAAAACTCTTGTTAGTTACAGTAACAGAAGTATAAAAATTGACAATACATTTTTTTTTCACAGAACAAAGAACCTAGAGAATTTGAATACCTGTATGAGTGATCGATACAGGCATGATCACATAATCGCTTAAAACTCGAACGAAAATTAGCAATCCATCCCTTTCTCTGTCTACTTCCGACTTGCATTCTGGGACACAAAAGTTCTGAAAATCATCCCAGGTGATGCAAAGCTCGATCCATCACGCAAGGTAGGCTAGACTTTTTGAGGGCAAGGCATGACACCAACAGCAGGCTAATTTTAATAGATATGACTCTTAGCTGAGTATTTTCCCTTGTACAATGCAGTGCAGCAAATTTGGATTGCTGTGCTGCATTGCATGATAAATTAGTAAATCTGGGCCATGGTGTTACCTTGTTATCTCCCATTTTGAGGTATGTAGGAAGCACTCTCAGTTAACACCATACCTGACATTATCTATAAATAACTCCTAGGTGGTATGTCTGTGCTATGTCATGCTCCAAGAAAACATTGGAAGAATCGTCTCCTGTACTGCTGGTACATTATAATTCTGGCATTATAATCCCTGCTACATGATTACACCCAATGAGCTAAATGATGTATAATATAAAATGGTTTATAATATGGTATTATATATTGATAAAGTTACTTTTCAGTGTACATTCTCATCCACTCTTCAACAGAACAAATACATTTAATTTAAAATGTTGTTGGGACTTTGCAAAGTTGATGTAATTGTGATTATGTTTAGAAATACTACTGTTGGACTTGGCCCTTTTTGCAGGGTCATCCCAGAACTTTTGCCTTCCTCCTGTATTTTTTCGGACTTGTTGTTTGTGGTTTCATGACTTTGGGCACTTTATCACTGCTGATCAGTGCTAACGTGCATGTGCTCTCTCTTATAAACTTGGTAAGATTGGTCTACACCTGTTTGGCATATTTAAGTTACCTGTAAGACCCTTGTACAGTGGTATCCCATATATCCAGGGCCTGTAAATTGCTACATACCTTGAAGAGAGCAACAGTATCTCTGTGAGTACTCCATACTTTCCCTACCCCTGTATCTAATAGGTTAAGCTATTTCTCGGCTACTAACAACCACACTCCCCACACACTCGAATCATGCTGCACATTCTTTTATTTCTAGCTGAGTGTTGTCTGTCACATCAGGGAAAGGGACCTCCATTACCTCAGTGCTGCCAAATATGGAATCCTGATAGGTCACCTGGCTTCTAGTTCCCACAGAGCCCACCTCTCAACCTGCAGCTCTCAAACGAAGCAAGGGAGTTAGATTCACCAAAACGTCCTTTGTGATCTAGGGTATGTCAGATCTTTCTCAGGATAAACTCAGAATTATCCAGGAGTTACCTGTGCAAAGGCATCTTTCGGGTCATTGATAAAGATACCAACTCCTGCCCTTCGTCGTTATATCTTTAACTCCTAACTCCCAACTCTTATCGGACTGAATTCCAACCCCCAATTGACAAGCATTCTTGTTCACCCCTGCACCCACTCCAGCATTCCAATAATGACATCACAGGGAGCTTCAGGGGGCTTCAGTTCTGGTTGACATTGGAACATTTGGTGCCACAGAATGCATACAAACACGTCATACAGTTAGACTACTTACAGCCTTGTAAATGTACTCTGAATCAGCAAACAAAACAAAAGTTGCGTTGAATCCTGCTCAGACTATATAACATTAGGCACCTTGCAGTTCTCTGGCTTTCCTACTCCCACACAGTCATTTCTGTGCAAGCATTTGGGGAAAAACAGGCCCTTCGCCAGTGCGAAAGACACTGGCGGAAATCATACGATCCGAAAGCCAGGGAGGAATATAAAGAAAAATTAGCTCTCTATAAAACATCTATTATCGCAACAAAATCTGCATATTATGAGCTAAAGATCAAGGAAGCCACGGATACTCAGAAAGAGACCTTCAATGTGCTTAGGGAGTTGAGCCAGAAAAAAGAACAGAGGACGGTTGCCAACCCGATGATTGCAATAAAATACAGGACTTTTTTTTAGCCAAAGTCAAAGACATCCTCATTGAGATAGGCAACACTAGTATAAGCCCGTGCCCCCTCTCAGTGGCAGATCCACCGGACTTCCAGGATGGGACGCTCGCAGTGTTTCCTGCTCTGGACTCAGATGGCTTAGCACACATCATGGCCAAAGTGAAATCAGGGTCACCAGAAGACCCCTGCCCGCCGAGGGTGCTCAAAAGGGTCCTCCCTATGATAGAGCCAGAGACGCTCTCCCTGTTAAACCTCTCCTTGACATCGGGGAAGGTCCCTCTTAAATTTAAGGAAGCTACGGTGACCCCGCTGTTGAAGAAGGCTGGGGCGGACATTAACAACCTGAAGAATTTTCGACCTATTTCCAGACTTTCATTTCTGGCTAAAATACTTGAGCAGCATGTGCTCAGAGCACTGTCTTCTTTCTTGGAGGAACATCAGCTGCTACACGTCCAACAAGCGGGCTTCAGGGCCCACAACAGCACAGAGCTGGTGATACTCTCAGTGCTGGATGAGTTGAGGCTCGCGGCAGATAAGAAGGAATCGTCAGCTTTGATCCTTCTGGATCTCTCAGCCGCGTTCAACACGGTGAATCATACTCAGCTTTTGGCCCGTGTTCGGCAGCTGGGAATCACTGGCAGAGTCTTTCAATGGATCGCTTCCTTCCTGAAGGACCGGTCACAAAGGGTACAACTGGGGGAATGCTTATCCAGGAAGGGCGCCCTGCCATGTGGGGTCCCGCAGGGCTCTGCGCTATCCCCCCTGCTCTTCAACATTTACCTTCAGCCACTGGTTGAAGCACTGGCAAATTGGACTGTCAGGTGTTCAACTACGTCGATGACACACAGTTAATCATGAGTATTGACAGCTCCTCACTGGCACAGTCCAACGTGCAAAATATTCTGCGGCTAACCATGAATTGGATAACCAATAATTCATTGAAAGTAAACCCTGATAAGACGGAGGTGCTTGCCATCACTGCAGGGGTTAACCCCTGGTCTAATGCCTTCTGGCCGCAAGAGCTCGGCACTACTCAGACACCGGTGCCAGTGGTGAAGAGCCTGGGCATTAGGTTGGACTCCAAGCTAACACTGAATAATCAGGTGACTGCCGTAGTGGGGAGCTGTGTGAGCCTTATGAGGCAACTCCGGAGACTTGTACTCTTGCTGTCTTTTTCCACCTTGCGTACTGTGGTGTCGGCCTTAATTGTGTCACGCCTGGATTACGGTAACGCAGTATATTTAGGGCTACCTGACAAACTTTTGGGGAGACTTCAGGTGGTTATGAATGGCGCAGCAAGACTGATTTTTAAGCCTCCGAGAAGAGCACATGCCACACCCCTGCTACAACAACTGCACTGGCTCCCAATCAGGCAGAGGGTCGAGTTCAAGGGGCTGTGCATTGCACACAAAGCCCTCCATGGAGCAGCACCCGGCTACATCAAAGGCCGTCTGAAGAAATACGTGCCAGAACGATGCCTCCGATCGGCTGAGGCAATCCTGCTGGCATGCCTACGCTTTGATAAAAATACTCTGGGGGGGCGTGCCTTCTCAGTTGTGATTCCTCAGCTTTGGAATAAGCTCCCGGACAGCCTGCGCAGGGAAGCTACCTTACTCCCGTTTAGGAAGGGTCTCAAGACCTTCCTTTTCACTCAGGCGTTTGGATAGGCTCATCCCGTGATGCGAAGCATGTTAGGCTCCAGGTTTAGGGTTTGTCTTAGCGCTTAGAGACCTGTTGGTGATTTGGCGCTATACAAATAGAAATTAACAATAACAATAACAACCTCATAGGCAATGCATAGTGACATGAATGAGAAAAATTCCTATCATATAGAGTATTGATGCCGAAACCACTAACACATGTATAGGTTTCTAAAACTGTCAGAAGTATTAGAAACAATTATTCGAAACATAAGTATCTAATAGGTTGCCCATGCCAAAACTGATATCTCTCTAACAGCAGCAACTGCTGCCAATCTGCCAATCTGACTTGGGGGTGCAGCAGGGGCAGCATGGGGGACAAAATGTAAAAAAATAGTTTAAACACCTTTCCCTGCCGGCCCCCAATCTTGGTTGGTCCTGGGCTCAGCGGCCATTTAGGGAAACCTACCAAACCCAGACATTTATAAAAACTAGACACCCCGGGGAGTCCAGTGAGGTATGGTTTGCCTGGATCCCCCAACGTTTTCATACCCAGAATCACCTGCAAACCTCAAATTTAGCTAAAGAAATCACATTTTCCACACATTTCTGTGTGGGAAAGTTGTGGGATCAATGGGGCAACACAAATTTCCTACCATCCAGCGTCCCCCCAGGTCTCCCGATAAAAATGGTACCTCACTTGTGTGGGTGGGCCAAGTACCCGCAAAAGGGAAGGGCCCAAAACGTATTGTGGAGACATCAAAATTATCGATCACAAAATGACATGGTTTTGCAAGGGGGTCACCTGCGTTTTTTGTCCCGGGCTCGACGGCCATCTAGGGAAACATAACAAAGTATTATCAGTTGTCTTTCTATGCATTTCTACCTTCCAAATGTAAGACAGTGGGTAAAAAAAAGAAGACATTTTGCTAATATGGCTACCCACAAATTCAGAGATGTGCAAATAACCACTGCTTCTAAACTCCATATCTTGTTCCCATTTTGGAAATACTTAAGTTTCCTTGGTGCCTATTTTTCACTCTTTAGATTTTACCGAATGAATTGCTGTATACCCGGTAGACAATGAAAAACCATTGCAAGGTACATCTCAGTTATTGGCTCTGGGTACCACGGGTTCTTGGTGAACCTACAAGCCCTATATACAAAACAATTCACACTTTCCACATATTTCTGTGTGGATAATTTGTCGGATCAAGCGCTGGCACAAATTTCCCACCACCCAGCGTTTCCCTCAGTCCCCTGAAAAAAATGATACCTCAATTGTGTGGGTGCCCAAAGCAGAGAACCTAAAAACGTATGAAATGAAAAACTGAGGGGGAACCAAAGTGGGTCCAAAAGGGCATTTTTTGTTCATACATTTTTAGGCTGACACTCCTTTGGGCACCCACACAAATGAGGTATCATTTTTATTGGGAGACAGAGGGGAATGCTGGGTGGTGGGAAATTTGTGCCGGCAGACCATATGTCAATGACGATATTAGACCATTGGACAGCCAAGGAGACCACTTAACGACCTTATTAGCTATAGTGATATAAGGTTTATACCAAAAAGGAGATAATAACAACAGCTGAGAGGGAGTGTAGATCTGGGAAATAAACATGTTGGCAATGTGACTGGAATGAGTCAATAAAGGAGAAGACATTGAGCTAGGTTTTTGAGCAATAAGCAGGAGGACAATCCCCAAGCAGGGATCTACCCACTAGGCACCAGGGAGGGGTGAGCAGCTCATTGGGCATGGGCTTTTGCTCCTCCCATAATCATTTGGGCATAGTCAGTCTTTCTGCCCCACCTGGGAGGAAGATGGGGCAATAGCCCCCAATCTGCCCCTCTGGAGGGGGGGGGGCAGAAAGCACACTAGACACCAGGGATTGTTTTATTTTTTAATGCTTAGGGGTGGGGTTGCCCTAAATGGGCACTATAATACCCCCACCCCTCCCAAAAATTCAACAGTCTTTCTGCCCCTGGGCGTGGGGGGGGCAGAAAGCCCACTTGCCACCAGGGATGGTTGTTTTATTTTTTTTATAAAAGAGAAGTGCAGGCTGCCCACAATGGTCATACCAATGCCCCCACCCCCTAACACAAAAGGGACAGTCTCTCTGCCACCCCGGGAGGCAGATGGGGGTTATTACACTTGTTCTGCCCCCGGGGGAGGCAGAAATCCTACAAAACACCAGGGATTTCTTTTTTAATACTTAGGGGTAGGGGCTGCCATAAATGGGCACTATAATGCCCCCACCCCTCTCAAAATTTTGCAACAGTCTTTTTGCCCCCCCCTTGGGTGCAGATGGGGGCAATAGCCCCCGATCAGCCCCCAGGAGGGGGCAGAAAGTCCACTAGACACCAGGGATGATAGTTTTTTTTTTAATAAAAGAGAGGTCGGGGCTACCCACAATGGGCATACCAATGCCCCCATCCCCCAACACAAAAGGGACAGTCTTTCTGCCCCCCAGGAGACAGATGGGGTTATTACCCCCGATATGCCCCCCGGGGGGGCAGAAAGCCCACAAGACACCAAGGATCCTTTTTTTATATTTAGAGGTGGGGCTGCCCTAAATGGGCACTATAATGCCCCTACCCCTCTTAAAAATTTGCAGCAGTCTTTCTAACCCCGCTGGGTTGCTGATGGGAGCAATAGCCCTCGATCTGACACCCCCAGTGGGGCACAAAGCCCACTAGGCACCAGGGATGGTTGTTTTTTTTTTTAATAAAAGAGGGGTGGGGACTGCCCACAATGGGCATACCAATGCTCCCAACCCCAACACAAAAGGGACAGTCTTTCTGCCCCTCTGAGAGGCATATGGAGGTTATTACCCCCGATCTGCCCCCGGGGGAGGCAGAAAGCCTACAAGACACAAGGGATTTTTTTTTAGTACTTAGGGGTGAGGGCTGCCCTAAATGGGCACTATAATGCCCCCACCCCTCCCAAAATTTTGCAACAGTCTTTCCGCCCCACTTGGGAGCCTATAGGGGCAATAGCCTCCGATCTGCCCCTGGGGGGGAGGGGCAGAAAGCCCACAAGGCACCAGGGATGATAGTTTAATTTTTTTAATAAAAGAGGGTTGGGGGCTGCCCACAATGGGCATGCCATAGCCCCAACCCCCAAAATGAAAGGGACAGTCTTTCAGATGGGTGTTATTACTCCTGATCTGCCCCCCAGGGAGGGCAGAAAGCCCACAAGACACCAGGTATTTTTATTTTTTTTAATTCCTAGGGGTGAGGGCTACCCGAAAAGGGCATGCCAATGTCCCCCCCAAAACAAAAGGACAATATTTCTGCCCCCCCGGGGGCAGATGGGTGTTATTACCCCTGATCTACCTCCGGGGGGGGGTAGAAAGCCTACTAGACACCAGGGATTTGTTTTCTTCCTAAAAGAGGTGTGGGGGCTGCTTATAATGGGCAATGCCAATGTCCCTACCCCCCCCCCAAAAACATAGCCACAGTCTTTCTGCCCCCCTGGGGGGCAGATGGGGCAATAGCCCCCATCTGCCTCCTGGCGGGGCAGAAAGCCCACTAGGCACGAGATTTATGTTTATGGGCATTTCAGGGAGCAGCCCCTTAAGCAAGGGTTGTGCCCCTTTTTTTTGTGAACACATTTTGGCTGCTTCTGCCCTCTTTGAGGCCAGATCAGCGATAGTTTTAGGCACATCTGCTCCCGGGTGGGTGAGGGGGCAGAAAACCACTAGACACTAGCAAAAGTATCTGTGTGTGTGTGAACTGGAGTTAGGCTGACGGTCTGTGTTTACTGGCGTTTGGCTGGCTTTGTGTGAACCTGCATTTTGCTGGCGGTGTGTGTGGACTTGTGCTTAGCTGGCAGTGTATGTGGACTAGCACTTGGCTGGCAGTGTGTGTGGACTTTCGCTTGGCTAGCAGCCTGCGTGGATGGCACATGTCTGGCGGTGTGCATGGACTATCACTTGGCTGGCGGTGTGCATGGATGGCGCTTGGCTGACGGTCTTGCTTGCGTGGATCCTCCAATGTTTTATTACTCAGAATCCCCTGCAAACCTCAAATTTAGCTAACAATTCAGGGAAACATCCTTTACAACGACTCTGGAACAAGGAGTTCCGGAGTCACACAAGCCGAACAACGACTTGCACAAACAATGACTTAGCCTAAACCACGCATGTGCGTGGTTCAGGCTAAGACGGTCTAGTGTTCGGGATGGGCAGTCACGAGGAGCGTTGGAGGAACAGGAGAGGTAAGAGGGGTTCGGGGGTGGGGAGGGGGTTGTATGTTAGTTTTTTAGGGGGTGGGAGGGGTTCAGGGCAGATTTTAAGGGGTGGGTGTATTAGTGTTAGTTTTAAGGGGAGGTGGGGGGTTCGTATTATTATTTAGGGGTTGGGGTCATGATGGATTTTAGGGGGTGGGAGGGGTTTGTGTTTGTTTTTAGGGGGTGGGAGGGGTTCGAGTTAGTTTTAAGGGGGTGGGGGGTTCGTATTAGTTTTTAGGTGTTGGGGGTTTGTGATCGTTTTTAGGGGATGGGAGGGACTCGAGTTAGTTTTTAGGGGGTGGGAGGGGTTGGAGTTAGTTTTAAGGGAGTGGGGGTTCGTATTAGTTTTTAGGGAGTGGGGGGTTCATGATAGTTTTTAGGGTGTGGGAGGAGTTCGAGTTAGGTTTTATAGGGTGGGAGGGGTTAGTGTTAGTTGTTAGAGGGTGGGAGGTGTGTGTTAGTTATTAGGAGGTTGGGGGGCTTTGTGTAAGTCTTTAGGGGGTGGAAGGTGGCAGGGTACGGGGTAGATTTTAGGGAGTGGGAGGGGTTGGGAATAGATTTTAGGGGGAGGTTTTACCATGCATTCCTTTATCACGAAAATTCGTGGTAAAAAAAATCGTTGTTGAGACGCGATCGTAATACAGACCGCGTGGTTTAGGGAGTCGTCGTTGAGGAACTCGTTGTTCCAACATACAACCAACAATTCACACTTTCCTCACATTTCTGTGTGGATAATTTGTCGGATCACTGCGCTGGCACACATTTCCCACCACCCAGCGTTTCCCTCCGTGTCCTGAAAAAAATGATACCTCACTTGTGTGGGTGCCAAAAGCAGAGAACCTAAAAACGTATAAAATGAAAAACTGAGGGGGAACCAAAGTGGGTCCAAAAGGGCATTTTATTTTCTTTTGGCTTTAGGCTGACACTGCTTTGGACACCCACACAAATGAGGTATCATTTTTATTAGGAGACTGAAGGGAATGCTGGGTGGTGGGAAATTTGTGCCGGCGCCGTGATCTCACAACCTTGCCACACAGAAATGTGATGAAAATGTGACTTTTTAGCTATATTTGAGGTTTGCAGGGGATTCTGAGTAAGAAAACTTTGGGAGATCCACACAAGCCACACATCCTTTGACTCCCCAGGGTGTCTAGTTTTCAGAAATTTCTGGTTTTGGTCGATTTTTTTAGATGGCAGCCGAGCCCCGGACCAAAAACGCAGGTGCCCCGTATCTATGACAAAACAACCTGTTTTTGCAAGGGAGGTGGTGGTGTTAGTAATGTGAGAGCCACCCTTCAGAGGCGGACTGCCCCCCTCAGCCATAATGGAGAGATTGTGTGATGAAGGTAAACGTAAGCATCAATATGGTGGAAAAAATGAAAAAATACTGTACAGAGAGCTGAATGTCTATTGTGAAACTGCTCAATATCAATAGGTGGTGGTAGAGTGGTGTAGTTGAGGCCAAAAGATGAAAAGCACCTCCAAGAGACCTAGACCCAAGCAACAAAAATGAGGAGTCTGTGGGTAAAATACCTCACAAATACGAGCTAATGTAGCAAAAAACATATTTTCATAGATGAATGGTACAGGAGAGTGTCATTGACAGTAGAGGAGAAGAAAAGCTCACAGCGAGCAAGAGGTGCACATAAGATCCAGTCAGGTTGAAAAGTGAGGGAAAAGCGCTGTAGCGCTGAAGGAGTGGAGCAGGAGTCTAAACGAGGAAAGCAAAAGACTCCAACGAGAACTCATCACTGGGGTCCCCAACACTTAAGCCGCCTCATACCACCAATATTTATTGCCAAAAATGTCTGTAGTCGATGAGATAAACAGAAATTCAGACCAGGGATCGGGAGCGCGATCAGCTGGCAGCCATCTTGAATGCGCTCGAACCGCGTCTCTGTCTGTATTCATTTTCAATATAGCCTTTCTGTCTTTGTTTACTTTAATTATCAATTTGTTTCAAAAAGAAAGAGAGTGGCCCCACTATACCAGGAGACAGGGTACCATATACAATCAATGGATCGATAAAACAATTTCTCTTGGATAACTTCACACATTCACTATATCTCACACTCAATCTGGGGAGAGGATGTAGCCTTGCGGCTAGAGCAGTCGACCTCGGACCTGGGACCTGGGGAACCGGGTTTGAGTCTCGGCAACGACGCTACACATCCTGTGATTCTGGGCAAATCACTTAATCTCCCTGTGCCTCACAAAAATGAATGTGTTCATCTGTAGCGAAACTGGTGCTCATGTAAAGCTCTCTGATACCCGATGCCTCGGGTCTAGTTCGCGCTATATAAAAAAAATTAAAAAAAATTAAAAATCACTAATGTGGCTTTCAAATGTCCTCAGTAGACTATTAAGACAAGACCCATCAATCAATTATAAAGAATTTTTGTATATATCAAAACACATTTATTAAAAACAATTATAATCATGTAAAGAACAATTCATATACACAATAAAAACAATCCTAAAGTTGGTCTCAATCTCATAAAATGTGATACCACAACCATTAAAACGAGAGACAATCCAAGTGACAAACATATATCATCATAAACATGTTAATTCGATTGAATCAATATTATACAAGTCTGTGAATTCTGTTGTGTCTAGACTTCACCGTTTCTCGAATTTAACAATAAAAAATAAAGCATCATATGAATTTGAGACCAACTTTAGGATTGTTTTTAACTCTAGAATATGATTGTACATATGAATTGTTCTTTACATGATTATAATTGTTTTTAATAAATGTGTTTAGATATATACAAAAATTCTTTATAATTGATTGATGGGTCTTGTCTTAATAGTCTACTGAGGACATTTGAAAGCCACATGAGTGATTGAGTGTGAGATATAGGGAATGTGTGAAGTTAACCAAGAGAAATTGTTTTTTTGATACTTTAATTATCACCCAGGGGTCATTAAGACAGCTGTAGAACACAGTTTAAAGTGTTTTTTTCTTGCATTTACTGTACAAGGTATGTACTCATAAGGGAAAAATACAGACTTTAGGCGGGTTTCCTACATTTTGTATTGGCTGGGGCAAAAATACGGGTCATGCTGGTATAAAACCGGCAAGGTGGCAACACTACCTGAAATGTGTGCTCCGAGAGTGATAGTCTTTCCTTCTAAGAAGCTTAGTAAATGTGGAGCAGTGATTTATATATAGTTTAACAGTGCATAAAGTTTTAATTGAGGCTTAATTTTCTTTCCATACATTACAGAACTAATTTTGCTATCACTAGATGTATGTTCATAGATTATTGTAACCTAGTATCATACTTAATTCAGATCATGTTTGCCTAACATTGATTACTGATGTTCTGGTAGAGGTTGTTGGCAGGGGTTTTGGCTTTGCACCAAAATCTAATGATGGATCGACCCAATGGTCTCTTATGACATTATTACCAGTACACACAGCCAGTAACTGAAATACCACAGACCGTGGTTCTGGGTACTGAGGAGCGGGTAATGGAGAAAGACCTAGGGGGATATTCACAAGAACATCTCCAAAAAATGTTAACGCAACTTTACACATCGCAGTCTATCGCGGGAAAATAACCCTGTGTTAACGTGGAATTCACAACACGGCGGTACCATGCGATAGTCTCCCGAAAACGCAGACAATGTTCGTGATACAACAACCGCAACGGTGATAAAAACACAAACCCCAACGCAAAAAAACATGCGCTGGGCCAAACCGCGATTAGGAAATCAGCGATAAGCAGCGCCAGGCCTGCAATACACACACGGCAGGCGGGAAAATCACTACAAAAGTAGAAAAAACACACAAACACAAAATGACCAACACCGAAGCACCATGGAGGCAGCCGGAGCAGGCGCAGAGGACGAGCGGAATCCCACAAGCATCCCGGACGACCAGCCTGGGACCTCGGGGACAGGGAAGGGCAAGGACAAGAAGAAGAGGAAGACGAAGTTCAGTACGCAGGAGAATAGGATCCTGGTCACGGAGGTGATGGAACACCATCAAGAACTGTTCGTCACCTCCAACGTGTCATTGGGCACCAAAAATGGAATATGGTGGTCCATCGTGGACAAGGTGAATGCCGTCGGAGAGCACAAGAGGTCAATGGACGAGGTCAAGAGGCGAAGGATTGACATCAAGCGCAAAACCAAGGAGAAACTCGCAGGCAACCAGAAGGCAGCAATGCAGACTGGAGGTGGGAGTCCAGCGCCACAGCTGGAGCTGGATGACATGGAGGAGCATGTGTCGACAGTCATCAGTGTGGAGACTGTGGCAGGAGTCGGGGGACCGGACACTGCTCGACACGACACAACAGCAACAGGGTGAGTAACCACCAGGTACTGGGGGACGGGGAGATGGCCACAATGGCACAAATGCACAATCAAGCAGAGCACAGTGCACACCCACAATGTCCCTGGATCATGGCCCTGATCCACAGACTGACACAATGTACATTGCCCTGCTGTCTGAAT
Organism: Calotriton arnoldi; assembly: GCA_963921515.1. Classification (NCBI taxonomy): domain Eukaryota; kingdom Metazoa; phylum Chordata; class Amphibia; order Caudata; family Salamandridae; genus Calotriton; species Calotriton arnoldi. Next base: position 4,497,651 of record CAWUFW010000169.1, on the reverse strand, counting down.
GTGAACATGTACCATGCGGCTACATACATGTGGACCCATTGTAATACAGTATCTCCCCTTCACATTTCAGGGGCCAGCCACTCTTCACTGATGACGAGGAGGACACCACCAGCATCGACACCCAAGCCCTCCAAGACATCATTGAACTCATCCGCCAATCACCTCCAGGACCAGGGCAGCCTATCTGCATCAAGGAGACCCCACCCACTCCACAAACCACCCAGCAGGAGGCACCCACAACCCCGGCTGTCTCCCAAGACCCCCCCGAACTACACATGGCCTTCCAACGCCGTGTGTTGGAGGGCCAGAGAGAGATGGCTGAGCAGGTGTAGGTGGGGTTCGACCTCATGGCTACCAAACTTGACGCCATCCATGGGTGCCTAAGTCCCATCAGGGACCACCTCCAGTCCCTAACAGACACCCACAGGCTGCTCCATGGTCTCCAACTAGCCCTGGCTGACATCGCTGGAGTCATGACTCGGAGACAAGAACACCTGTCCGCTCAGAGTGGCTCCAGCGATCTCAGCCGTGAGCTGGTACACATGCAGAGGCTCATGGAGGACATGGTGCGGATGGAGGCGGAAAGGATGGCAGCCACTGCTGCACATCAGCAAAATGTAGCTGGGATCTACCATGCCCTGCATATCCTCATCATGGCATTGCTGCCACAAGGCGTGGCGCAGATGAATGCTGCTGCTCCTACACCATCCACATCTCCGCCCCCTGGTATGTCAGTGCCTCACAGTGCGGCAAGCATTTCCAGTCCGGCACCTGATGTGTCACTGCCACACAGTGTGGCCAACAATCCACCTCCGGCCCCTGATGTGTCAGTGGAACACACTGCCGCAGCCGGAACTGCACCACCCACAGGTGGGGCAGAGCACACATCCGAGGACGAGGACATGGACGGGATTGAGATCAGAAGGAGGCAGTAGCATTCATGTCCGCCACCTGGCCTGTTGCTGCTTGGTGCCGCACATGGCCCCATGACCTTCCACTGACCCCTGATACACTCTGCTGCACTCAGCTTGGACCGCGACATGGACTGCCATATCCTGTTTGGTGACCAATGACACGGCGACCAGACTGCGGACTGTACCATTCCTCTTCCGCTGTACTTGTCATTCCCCGATGGACTCTGGCTGGCCCTCCACGGACCCATATTGTGAAGTGGGGTTGGCATGGCCCTGTACTGCTCCAGCTGCAAAACTCCACTGGATGTGCATTAAACATTCAGAAACGCACTGCTGTGTCATGTCTTTCATCATTCATGTATGAATGTGTGGATGAATGTAGGGTCAGTGATTCCCCCTAACGTCAATGATGCTCATCTAGTGGGATTCCAGTCACAGTGTGCTATGTTGCCGATTGCGTTCCGGGTGCTGTAGACACTACAACAGGGACACACGCATTAGTCACTTCCTTGTCCGGACATGGACTGAACCACGCCCAGAGCCCCCGAGTCATTGTTGCAAGCCCTGCGCTGGTCCTGCGTACGCCAGACCAGACCACTCCACTTACGCTCCGAGGGGGGGACACATAGCTACATGTCACAGGTTTACACGCTCGTGGTCTGCAGGTCACTGGTCTAGTTGTCAGCATGTCACGGCCACTCCCTGAGGGCAGGTTTGCACACACACCACACCCATCCAGCACAGGCGTCACAGGCCATGTGACCCCGCCAATATAAGGGGCCGACATTCCCCACTACCGGTGGTGACTGGATGACGGACGTTCCACGATTCTCAATCATAAAGGGCCCATGAGTTGTTGCGCACAGGGTTAGTGGCACCCGAAGCCTTGCGGCCGTCACGGGCCTACCACCACGTGGCGCTGACTGGGGTTGCACAGGGTTAGAGGCACCCAAAGCTTGCGGCCGTCACAGGCCTACCACCACGTGGCGCTGACTGGGGTTGCACAGGGTTAGTGGCACCAAAATTGCTGAGCGGGTGTGCAGCCTGCGATGATGACGTGTGCACTGATGTGGTCTCTGCCATTGATGCCTCAGGACTCAGCGTCATGTGTGGGACCTGCTGGTCCGCGGTGCGGGTCCGCATGATGTGGAGCATGCCATGGTGGCAGGACCGGGGCCTGGAGCTTGCACGGGCACGTGGTGTGCCCACTGGTGGACACACCGTTGGCGGCAGGTGAGCAGTGGGGCCTGGGTGTGCAAGTGCGGACAGCCAGCGCTGGCCGGAGGGAGGGGGTAGGCTGCGGCTGCATGTGTGCGCAGGACGGACAGGCGTTGTTGCCGTGTGCAGTGAGATGGACTCTGCCATGATTGACTCTGGCCTCGATTACAGATTGCAGACCTGGTGGCTTGCAGTGTATCCAGGCACGTGGTTGGAGACACACCGGTGGCAGCAGGTGGACAGTGGTGCCTGGGTGCGCGGTGGCGGCAGTGTCCCTCCCTCTCTCTCTCTCTCTCTCTCCCTTCCTTTCCTTCTCTCTCTCTCTCTCTCTCCCTTCCTTTCTTTCTCTCTGTCTCTCTCCCTTCCTTTCCTTCTCTCTCTCTCTCTCTCTCTCCCTTCCTTTCCTTCTCTCTCTTTCTCTCTCTCCCTTCCTTTCCTTCTCTCTCTCTCTCCCTTCCTTTCCTTCTCTCTCTCTCTCTCTCCCTTCCTTTCCTTCTCTCTCTTTCTCTCTCTGCCTTTCTTTCCTTCTCTGTTTCTCTGTGTCTCGCTCCTTTGATGTGCGCATGACACACGTTCTGATTTGGTGCTTTTTTTTCCAGGCTGTGACATCAAGGTTGTCCCGGACGGACCCGACAGGAGTCTTCCGCATTGGTGTTTTGTGTTGTATTTCAATAAAGTTTTTGGTTGTTACTTCAATGATGAGTGACTGTTTCTCGTTCTTCTGACCACACATGTGTGTTTCTTTTTGTCATTGTGAGACATCATGTGCTTTTTGTGGCTCTTGTGTCGTGCACGGTATGTGTTTGTTCGGGGGGGGCCCTGGGAGTGGTGGCGGTGGGTGTTGTGGCCCTCATGGGTCTCCGAGCTGCATGATCATTGTCTCCATGGCATCTGTGGGTCTTCAGATGTGGCTCTTGGCTGGGCTCCCTTTCATGCTGCAGGTAGTCATCCTGCTTAACACCAGCAAAAGGCAAGTGTTAATTCCTTGCTGCTACCGCGGCTTATCGCCTGATTTTGGTTCGCATCGCAGATCTGGCAGTTCGTTGTGAAAGTGGTGTAGTGGTGTTATTGTGTGTTTTTGCACGGGAACACCTACTCTGCATCTCATTAGGGTTAGTTGGTGGTGTCACCCGTGGGGATAAAATTTGCGGCAGTTATTGCGGGAATACTGGTGATGTCTGCAGTTTGCACCCGCTTGTGAATGGGGCGTTAAATCTATCTCCACTTTTGATGCGTTGAGGTGGCGATAACTCGGCGATAAGTCCTTGTGAATATGCCCCCTAGTATACAGAATCAGTTTGAAGATATCACTGAAGACAGTCAATAACCACGACAACCCATACTTCTAGTAACCAGCTTCCCACATTAGAAACCGGCAGTGGACTAAACCTACATCTGATGGGTTCACTGCATCTCTATTACACATTCACCCTGTTATGAATACTTTGCTTACCAACAACTTAGCTGATGTTCATACCTGGATATCTAACTCTAAACAATATTATCGAAGTCCTGCGTGGTCCTCCATGGCTTAATAAATCTGGAGTAACGCAAGGCAGCACCAATTACTGCTTTACATTATTCTGTCCCAGGGATGCTTTCCATGGCTGTAGCGTGGGTGTTCCATCGCATCCACCCATGGATTTTAGCACATTCACAGATTTGCCATTAGTGGTAGACCTGGAAATGCATCAAAATGCTATGCCTCCCCAGGTGAAGCGTAACAAGGAGAAATATCTTTATTTCACCTCTTTTTTCCTCTTTCTACATATGCTGCATTCTGCAGCACACATAGAAAGAGGAAAATGCCTCTTAAAATTGTTTTCGTGCAGGAAGGTGTCCCTTCTTGCACAAAGACAATCCTAAAAAATTATAAATATGGGCCACGTGTTCTTCAAGTCTATCTATATCCCGGCCAAACACGTCACTACCTCTTTTATTGGCTGCTCTGTGCGATCTAAGAAATTATTTATTTATTTCACTTTAACTCTTATGCAGAAATGGAATTTAAAGTGTTAAGGTTTAGCGTCAAAGGGGCTTTCCAATTTGTAGAACCAGTTTTTTTCTTGTTATTAGTTGCATTTGATTAATCTAATTTTTTTGTTTAAGAATCTTAAAGATTTATAAAAGGGTGTAACCTTAAATAACGTATATTTTTTTGGGAACGTGGCGTAAGAGGAGCTTTCACTGTGTGGAGTCTTAATGCGCGCACACAGAGCTAGAGAAGTCTCAGTGATGTAACAAAAGCCCTCCAGCCCCTGCGAGGGAGGCCCGAGCTCCAGGGGCCCTCTCTGGTACTGGCAGTTTCCTGCCCCGAGAGCCCCCCACTGGGTCGAAAGCGTGGGGGGGCTCCCTGTATGCACTTTGCAGGGGGGCCCCCTCAAGTTTTGTTACTCCACTGAGAAGTCTGACACACGTCGACTAGTGACACATTGTGATTATTATTTGCAGGAGATTCGGATACCATTTCAGCTAGGGAACGATGGCCATATTTCCAATTGCAATGTGTTGCCATTTTAATACGTTACCAATGAAACTATTCTGGTGAATTTTGTGGTTTTTTCAAGGCAGTTAGAAGATGCCCTGAGGGTTGAGAGAGTTGTATGAGGCACATATTTCGAGTAAATTAGGCAGGATATTTTGTAAAATATAATTTGATTTTTGGTAAAAGAGGGGTAGTTTAACAGATGAGGCGTTAGCCTTTATTACTAGCAGTTATTGTTACTCTATTTATTGTACTGCTTTTAGGGAGGATTTGAAATGTCTAACAAACATGAGATTTTGGTGGGGATATCCTCAACTTTAGTAGATGAGGAGATTAGAAGATATATTGAGGAGGGTTTCAAAGCCTAAATAAAGGAAACAGTAGAAAGTGAATTTAGAAAGAGAAATGGACCCATGGATGGATGCCCCTGCAGCACTGGGGACCACCACCTCCCCTGGGCTTTTTTTACAGTTAGTGCGGGGGGTACGTGCCCCCCCCACAACTCCTGGAACCGCCACCTCCCAGGGCTGGCTCCAGCAATGCCCCTGGGTTCCCATCCCCAGGATATTGCAGTTTGCTATGGCTTGGCGGGAGACCATAGCAAACAGTGCTCTGCTTTGACGCAGGGAGCCAGCAGGGACTGCGGGGGCCTTCTGGCTCCCCCGCGGTTCCCATCAAAGGCAGTGGGTGCCCTGGGTGGGACCAGGGCACCCACACTACAGGCCGGGCCCAGGGGGATGGGGTCCCGGGGGCAGAAATCAGCCCGGGAGGGGGGCCGCATGACCATGGAAGGGGGGCCCCACGGCCCACCTTCCTTTAATTTTAAAGAATTTAAAGAAATAATTTTTTTAAGAAAAAGAAATGCTGGGCCCCAGGGGATGACGTCCCCGGGCCGTAATCAGCCCGAGGAGGGGGACCGCATGGGCCCATCCCCATTCTAAAAATGTCTGGCCCCGGGGGATGGGGTCCCCGGGGCCAAATACGGCCCAGGGAATATGGGCCACACGACCCCCCTTCCTTAATAATTTTAAAAAAGAAAAAAAATATTCTACTGGCACGACACCGGAGGCCCGACCCCTTTGTGTGCCACTCTGCAATCACGCCTCCTGGCGCGCTGCTGGTTAGGGGATGAAGTCCCCTTGGCTGCTGAGGGTCCTTGGGGGCCAACAAGACCTCCTGTTACCTTCAGTAAATCCCACAAAGTGGGATTGCTGAGAGGTGGTCAGAGGCCACACCCCCTTTCTCCGCCACTCGGCAAACACACCTCTCGGTGCACTGCTACTGTGGAGATGACGTCTCCTTGCCTCCTGAGGGCCTGAGGGCTAAAGTGGACTTCCTCCCCCAACCAGTGGTGCACCAGGATGTATGTTTGCAGAGTGGTGGAGAAAGGGGGAGTGGCCTCCAACAACCTCTTAGCAATCCAGCTGTGTGGGACTTACTGGAGGTAACAGGACAGGTAGTTGGGCCAAAGGACCCTTAGGAGTAAAGTGGACTTCATCCCCCGACCAGTAGTGCATCAGGAGGTGCGTTTGCAGAGTGGTGGAAAAAGGGGACATGGCCTCCAAAGACCTCTCAGCAATCCCACTGTGTGGGACTTACTAGACATAACAGGAGGGCAAAAAGGTAAAAAAAAAAAAGGAGCTTTAACAGCTCCCGCCAAGTGAGAGAAAAAAGCAATTCCGCTCTCGGAGGGGTGGAAGCAGGAAAACTGCTCCTGTCTGCTGAGAGTGGACTTTTCATCTGTTTCCCTGCCCATTGTAAAGTGGGGAGGAAAACAAATGAAAGAATTGCTCCTGAACGCAGGGAGCAGCGTTTTTGCTGTTCCCTGCATGCAGGAACAATGACGGCTCTCGATGGAGGTGGCCTTGGGTGGGCTGGGCTCCAGGGCACCTAGCATCAAGTGGCCGGGCCCTGGGGGAGGAGTTCCACACGGCCCCCACCCTTTGTTAAATGTGAGTAGTGGGTTCTTTTTTTGTCCTTTCCTGGTGAGAGCAGAGTCCATGGTCCTCACTTTAAATGACTACGAGTATGCAAATGTACAAAACCATCTGGATGTCTCACTAGTTTGGCCCCACCCCATCCAGTTTAGTAGTATGCAAAAGGCCTTTTGCCAGTGTGATGGATTATCAAAAGGTCGCCCAGCACGTTTCCCGCCGATTTTGGTGATGCCTTCTTGATGCCGAAGGATATGAGGACATCTCAACCAACCAAAGAGGCACTTACTTTATGTAGTTAGGAGGAAGTACCTTTGTTTGGTGGAGATTCACCTCTTTGTAGTCTCGTTGTCTTCTCTATAGGAGGATTAATGTTATCACAGATTTCTGGATAAAGACGCACGAGGAACAATCACATTACCAAAATGCACCCAAGGTCACTGGAGACATTTCTTCGTGGACCATTACGCAGCTGTAGTGTAGAATACGCACTGGACATTTACCCAACAAGGTAGCACTTAGTAATTAGCCAGTATAAAGTACTCCAGTTGTGTAGATATTTTGTGCAAAACTGTGGACTCCTGGATAAAGAGGCAGGTGAGGTTCCATTCTGTCCCAGTCACTCACACAGCTACTGACACACCTTCACAGACACTTAGACACTCACTCAGACACACATTCTGCTATTCTCACATCCATTCACAGATCCACACAGTCACTCAAACACACACCCACACACCCATACAGTCACTCACACACACACAAAACCACTTAAACACCCACTCACAGACCCATACAGCCACTAACACACCCACTCACAAACCCACATAACCACTCGCACACCCATTTACAGACCAATACAGCCACTCACACACCCAGTCACAGACCCATACAGGCAATCACAAACCCACTCACACACCTACACAGCCACTCACAAAACCATTCACACATCCATGTAGCTACTAACAGACCCACTCACAGACCCATACAGCCACTCATACACCCATCACTGACTCACAAATCCACTCACACACCCACTCTCACACCTCAAAACTACTCGCATACCCACTCATACACCCATAGAGACACTCACACACCCACGCACTGATGCATATACCCACTCACACACCCAGTCACCAACCCCTACAGCTCCTCGCACACCTACTCGCACACCCATACAGCTACTCATACACCCATACAGCCACTCAAACATCCACTCACACACCCACAAAAACACTCTCACACCCACTTACAGACCCATATAGCCACTTACATACCCACTCACAGACCCATAAAGCCACTCTTACACCCACTCACCGACTTATACAGCCACTCAAACACCCACTCTCAAAGGTTACAGGTTACAGTAAGGAAATAAAATAAAAAAATCTTCAAAATTCACATTGATTTTTAAGTCTCAGAAATGTTTACGAAACACTTACACCCACTGGATGATGTGCTCAGTAATGTCATTTGAGATGTCATCAGTGATGTCATCACCTTTGGTTTTCACACGCATGAAACCATAGAAATTCAGCAGTTATAATTACCTGAGCTAACTATGACTTATGCCCCCACAACTCACTACTTATGACCTCACATTTTACATTACTCATGGCAAGGTCAGTGACATCACTGATGACATCATTGATGACATCTCAAATGACATCACTGATGACATCATCCAGAGAGTGCAAGTGGTTTGAAAACCATTTTGAGACTTAAAGATATATACTAAACTACTGTATAAGTTAAATTACTATTCTTTCTGCACTACTAATGAGTGATACTATTTCTAACATATGTCGTCTCAGTGGCACTGTGACTGTCTGAATCTTTGGGGGGAGTGGGTGTCTGAGTGGCTGTATTGGCATGTAAGAGGGTGCATAAGGGGCTGTATGGGTTAATAAGTGGGTATGTGAGTAGCTGTATGGATGAATGAGTGGCTGTGTGAGTGACTGTATGGGTGGGTGGGTGTGTCTGTGTGGCTGTATCAGTGATTGAGTAACTCTATGGGTGGGTGAGTGGGTTTGTGAGTGGCTGTATAGTGACTGAGTGGGCGTGTGAATGGTTAGATGGGTGAGTGACTGGGTATGTAAGTGGGTGTATGGGTAAGTGAGTGGCTGTTTGAGTGGGTTTATGGGTAAGTGAGTGGTGTATAAGTGGCTACTTTATACAGTAAGTGTCTGTGTGAGTGGCAATATAGGTGAGTTAGTGGGCCTGTCAGTGCTTCTATGGATGTGAGAATGGGTATGTAACTGATTTTGCAGATAAGTGAATGGATGTGTGAGTTGGGGGGAGTCTCTGAGTGGGTCTGTGAGTGGGTGCATGAGTGTCTGAGTGGGTTTTTCGAATAGGTGCATGAGTCTCTGAGTGGGTCTGTGAGTGGGTATGTGATTCTCTGAGTAGGTCTGTGAGTGGACGCATGAGTGTCTGAGTGGGTGTGTTAGTGTCCGAGTGGGTCTGGTACTTGGTGCATGAGTCTGTGCCTGGGTGCATGAGTGTCTGAGTGGATCTGTGAGTGGGTGCCTGAGTCTCTGAGTGGGTCTATGAGTGGGTGTGTGATTCTCTGAGTAGGTCTGTGAGTGGATGCATGAGTGTCTGAGTGGGTCTGTTAGTGGGTGCATTAGTTTCATGGGTGGGTCTGTGAATGGATGCATAAGTGTCTTAGTGGGTCTGTGAGTGGGTTTGTGAGTGTTTCAGTGGGTTTGTGAATAGGTGCATGAGTCTCTGAGGGGATCTGTGAGTGGGTGAGAGGGTGTGTCCGTGTTTGAGTAGGTCTGTGAGTGGGTATGTCAGTGTCTGAGTGGGTCTGTGAGTAGAAGTTAGAGTGTCTGAGTGGGTCTGTGAGAGGGTACAAAAGTCTGTGAGTGGGCCTGTGAGTGGCTGCATGAGTATCTGAGTGGGTTTGTGAGGAGGTGCATGAGTCTCTCAGTGGGTCTGTGAGTGGGTGCATGAGTGTCTGAGAGGGTTTGTGAATGGGTGCGTGATTGTCTGAGTAGGTCTGTGAGTGGATGCATGAATGTCTGAGTGGGTCTGTGAGTGGGTATGTTAGTGTCTGACTGGGTCTGTGAGTAGGTGTGTTAGTGTTTGAGTAGGCGTGTGAGTGGGTGCATAAGTGTTTGAGTGGATATGTGTGTGGGTTTATTAGTGTCTAACTGGGTCTGTGAATAGGTACATTGGTATTTATGTGGGCCTGTGAGTTGGTGCGTCAGTGTCTGAGTGGGTCTGTGAGTGGGTATGTGAGTGTCTGAGTAAGTATGTGAGTGGGTGTTGGAGTCTATTAATGGGCTTGTGAGTGGGTGCATGAGTGTCTTAGTGACTCTGTGAGTGGGTGCATGTGTGTCTTAATGGGTCTGAGTGGGTGTGCCAGTGATTTAGTGGGTCCAGCGAATGGGTGCATTAGTGTCTGAGTGGGTCTGTGACTTTGTGCATTAGTATCTGAGTGGGACTGTAAGTGGGTGCATTAGTGTCTGAGTGGATCTGTGAGTGGGCGTATCAGTGTCTGACGGGGTCTGGAGGTGGGTGCATTTGTGTTTGAGTAGGCCTCTGAGTGGCTGCATGAGTATCTGAGTGGGTTTGTGAGGAGGTGCATGAGTCTCTCAGTAGGTCTGTGAGTGGGTGCATGAGTGTCTGAGAGGGTCTGTGAATGGGTGCGTGATTGTCTGAGTAGGTCTGTGAGTGGACGCATGAGTGTCTGAGTGGGTCTGTGAGTGGGTATGTTAGTGTCTGACTGGGTCTGTGAGTAGGTGTGTTAGTGTTTGAGTAGGAGTGTGAGTGGATACATCAACTGTCTGAGTAGGTGCGTAAGTGGGTGCATGAGTGTCTTAGTGGGTCTGTGAGTGGGTGCATGAGTATATGAGTGGGTCTGTGAGAGGGTACAAAAGTCTTTGAGTGGGTCTGTGAATGGGTATGCCAGTGTCTGAGTGGGTTTGTGAGTGGGTGCATGAGTGTTTGAGTGGATCTGTGTGTGGGTTTATTAGTGTCTAACTGGGTCTGTGAATAGGTGCATTGGTGTTTGAGTGGGCCTGTGAGTTGGTGCGTCAGTGTCTGAGTGGGTCTTTGAGTGGGTATGTGAGTGTCTGAGTAAGTATGTGAGTGGGTGTTAGAGTCTATTAATGGGCTTGTGAGTGGGTGCATGAGTGTCTGAGTGACGCTGTGAGTGGGTGCATGTGTGTCTTAATGGGTTTGTGAGTGGGTGTGCCAGTGATTTAGTGGGTCCAGTGAATGGGTGCATTAGTGTCTGACTGGGTCTGTGACTGGGTGCATGAGTGCCTGAGTGGGTTTTTGAGTGGGTGCATGAGTCAGACTGTGAGTGGGTGTATTAGTATCTGATTGGGTCTGTGAGTAGGTGCATTAGTGTTTGAGTAGGCCTGTGAGTGGGAACATCAGTGTCTGAGTGGGTCTGTGAGTGGGTCTGTGAGTGTCTGAACGAGTATGTGAATGGGTGAGGGAGTCTATGAGTGGGTCGGTGAGTGAATACATGAGTACCTGAGTGGGTCTGTTAGTGGGTGCATGAGTCTCTGAGTGGGTCTGTGTGTGGGTGCATGAGTGTCTGAGTACATCAGTGAATGGGTGCATCAGTGTCTGAGTGGGTCTGTGAGTGTATACATGAGTATCTGCATGGATCTGTGAGTGGGTGCCTGGGTCTCTGAGTGTGTCTGTGAGTGGGTGCATGAGTGTCTGAGTGGGTCTGTGAGTGGGTGTGTGATTCTCTAAGTAGGTCTGTGAGTGGACACATGAGTGAGTGGGTCTGTTAGTGGGTGCATAAGTGTCTGAGTCGGTCTGTGGCTGGGTGCATGAGTGTCTGAGTATGACTGTGAGTGGGTGAATGAGTGTCTGAGTGGATCTGTGAGTGGGTGCCTGAGTTTCTGAGTGGGTTTGTGAGTGGGTGTGTGATTCTCTGAGTAGGTCTGTGAGTGGACGCATGAGTGAGTGGGTCTGTTAGTGGGTGCATTAGTGTCTGAGTGGGTCTGTGACTGGATACATGAGTGTCTTAGTGGGTCTGTGAGAAGGTGCATCAGTGGCCGAGTGGGTCTGTGAGTGGGTATGTGAGTGTCTGAGTGGGTCTGTGAGTGGGTGTATTAGTGTCTGACTGGGTCTGGAGGTGGGGTGTTTGTGTTTGAGTAGGCCTGTGTGTAGGTGCATGAGTATCTGAGTGGATCTGTGAGTGGGTGCCTGAGTCTCTGGATGGGTCTGTGAGTGGGTACGTGAGTGTTTGAGTAGGTTTGTGAGTAGGTGCATGAGTCTCTGAGTGGATCTGTGAGTGGGTGTGTGATTCTCTGAGTAGGTCTGTGAGTGGATGCATTCGTGTCTGAGTGGGTCTATTAGTGGGTGCATTAGTGTCTGAGTGGGTCTGTGACTGGGTGGATAAGTATCTGGGTGGGACTGTGAGTGGGTGCATGAGTGTCTGAGTGGATCTGTGAGTGGGTGTATTAGTGTCTGACTGGGTCTGGAGGTGGGTGCATTTGTGTTAGAGTGGGCCTGTGAGTGGGTGCATGAGTATCTGAGTGGGTTTGTGAGTAGGTGCATGAGTCTCTGAGTGGGTCTGTGAGTGGGTGCATGAGTGTCTGAGTGGGTCTGTGAGTGGGTGTGTTAGTGTCTGACTGGGTCTGTGAGTGGGTGTGTTAGTGTTTGAGTAGGCCTGTGAGTGGATGCATCAAGTGTCTGAGTGGGTCCATGAGTGTGTGCATAAGTGTCTTAGTGGGTCTGTGAGTGGGTATGTTAGTGCCTGAGAAGGTCTGTGAATGATTCTCTGAGTGGGTCTGTGAGTAGATGCATGACTGTCTGATTGGGTCTGTGAGTGGGTGTGATAGTGTTTGAGTGGGACTATGAGTGGGTGCATTAGTGACTGAGTGGGTATGTGAGTGGGTGCATGAGTGTTTGAGTAGGTCTGTGAATGTCTGAGTGGGTCTGTGAGTGGGTGCAGAAGTGTCTGAGTGGGCCTGTGAGTGAGTGCATAGTGTCTGACTGGGTCTGTGAGTATGTGCATTACTGTTTTTAGTGGGCCTGTGAATGGGTGCATCAGTGTCTGAGTGGGTCTCTGAGTGGGTGCATCTGTGAGTAGATGCATGAGTCTCTGAGTGTCTCTCTTAGTGGGTGAATGAGTATCTTAGGGGATCTCTGAGTGGGTGCATGAGTCTCTCTATTGGTCTGTGAGTGGATGCGTGAGTGTCTGAGTGGGTCTGTGAGTGGGTGCATGAGTATCTGAGTCAGTGTGTGAGTGGGTGCATCATTGTCTGAGTAGGTCTGTGATTGGTTTTCACCGATATTTGTAAATTCGTTTCAACGTTACACAGGGGCCGCACTGACAGTCACGGCGAATTCACAAATATCACACAGGAGAAAAAAACTCTTTAGTGACATATTGTACACATGTGGAGTTCCTAAAAGAGCCTTATATTTCTCCCATGAGATGAGGACACATCCAACCTGATCCTTTATGTCAAGTGCCTGCATTTCATTTCAGCCCCGGGGACTGTCCCGATAAACTAAAATGGCAGCCACAACACTCTGCTCAGGTTACAGCCAGCCAATCACAGCATTCCTATTGATGCGTGTATTCGCAATTCATTGCATATTCTTCACAAATTATCAGCAATTGCAGATATCCTAATTTGATTTTCCTTTGATATCTCCAAAACTACTGAAGGGATTTACACCAAATGCCAAAAAGCAAAATCTGCATATCAAAATTGACCATTCTGCCTTCTGCCTTCTGCTGTATCAGTGATTGAGTGACTCTATGGGTGGGTGAGTGGGTTTGTGAGTGGCTGTATAGTGACTCAGTGGGTGTGTGAATGGTTCTATGGGTGAGTGACTGGGTATGTAAGTGGGTGTATGGGTAAGTGAGTTGCTGTTTGAGTAGATTTATGGGTAAGTGAGTGGTGTATAAGTGGCTATTTTATACAGTAAGTGTCTGTGTGAGCGGCAGTATAGGTGAGTTAGTGGGCCTGTCGGTGCTATGGATGTGAGAATGGGTATGTAACTGATTTTACGGATAAGTGAATGGATGTGTGAGTGGCTGTATGGTTGAGTTAGTGGGTGTGTAATTACTTGTATGAGTCTGTGAATGGGTATGTGAGTGTTTGTATGAGTGTGTGAGTGGGTATATGGGTAAGTAAGTGGGTGTGTGAGTGTAAGTGGGTATGTGGGTGGTTTTCTGGATGATGTCATCAGTGATGTCATTTGATATATCATCAGTGATGTCACTGACCATGTCATGAGTGATGTAATATGTGAGGTCAGAAGCAGTGCATTCTAGTTAGCTCAAGTAACTATAACTGCTGAATTTGTATGGTTTTGTATGAGTGAAATGTGAGCCTAACTACAACTCCCTTTAACCTTTGTTTTTTCAGTGAATTTCTATGGGTTTTTTGTATTCTATTACTGACTATAACATCTGTGTAACCTCTGTTTATTTCAGTGAATATCCAAGGTTTTTTAAATTATATTTCCTAATTATAATGTCCCAGTACATTTTGGTATTTTCAGTGGATTTCTAAGGTTTTTTAATTCTGTTTCCTAACTAAAACATCCATGTAACCTTTGCTTTTCAGTGAATTCCTAAGGCTTTTTAAATGTTATTTCCTAACTGTAACCTGTAACCTGTGACAGTGTATATGTGAGTGGCTGTGTGGGTCTGTGGTGGATGTGTGAGTGGTTTTGTTGGTGTGAGTGGCTGTATAGGTGGGTGAGTATGTGTGTGAGTGACTTTATGCATCTGTAAGTCAGTGGTTGAGTATCTGAGTGGGTCTGTGAGTGGATGTGTGAGTGTCCGAGTCGATCTGTGAGTCGGTGCATGAGTGTCTGATTGAGTCTGGGAGTGGATGTGAGAGTGTCTGAGTACATCTGTGAGTAGGTGCATCAGTGTCTCAGTGGGTCTGTGAGTGGGTGCATCAGTGTCTGCGTGAGTATATGAGTGGGTCTGTGAGAGGGTACAAAAGTCTCTGAGTGGGTCTGTGAGTGGGTGTGCCAGTGTCTGTGTGGGTTTGTGAGTGGGTGCATGAGTGTCTGAATGTGTCTGTGAGTGGATGTATTAGTGTCTGACTGGGTCTGTGAGTAGGTGCATTTGTGTTTGAGTGGGCCTGTGAGTTGGTGCATCAGTGTCTGAGTGGGTCTGGAATATGCAATGTTACAATGCATGCAATACATCGCATGCCATTACAACGCAAGTCGTTACAACGACTTGCTGAAGGGGCCGCTGGATGCTGGAATAGTATAATTTACTATTCCAACTCGAGTATGTGAAACAGTGGGGAAGGTGTTGGATTTTAAATACAACACCTTCAACCCCCTACAGCAAGTCGTTGTAACGACTTGCGTTGTAATGGTTTGGAATGTAACAACGCGGACGTTGTAACGACTGCGTTGTAATGGAATACGTTGTATCTCATTTGTTGTAAACGATGTCTCCCGTGGGTCTGTTAGTGGGTGTGTGAGTGTCTGAATAAGCATATGAGTGGGTGGGGACTCTACTAATGGGCTTGTGAGTGGGTGCGTAAGTGTCTGAGTGAGTCTGTGAGTGGGTGCATATGTCTCTTAATGGGTCTGTGAGTGGGTGTGCCAGTGATTTAGTGGGCCTGTGAATGGATGCATGAGTGTCTGACTGGGTCTGTGACTGGGTGCATGAGTGTCTGAGTGGGTTTTTGAGTGGGTGCATGAGTGTATGAGTCAGACTGTGAGTGGGTGTATTAGTGTCTGATTGGGTCTGTGAGTGGGTGCATTAGTGTTTGAGTAGGCCTGTGAGTGAGAGCATCAGTGTCTGAGTAGGTCTGTGAGTGGGTCTGTGAGTGTCTGAATGAGTATGTGAGTGGGTGAGGGAGTCTACAAGTGGGACTGTGAGTGAATACATGAGTACCTGAGTGGGCCTGTGAGTGGGTGCATGAATCTCTGAGTGGGTCTGTGAGTGGGTTCATGAGTGTCTGAGTGTATCAGTGAGTGGGTGCATCAGTGTCTGAGTGTGTCTGTAAGTGGGTACATCAGTGTCTGAGTAGGTCTGTGAGTGGATGCCTGAGTGTCTTAGTGGGTCTGTGAGTGGGTGTGTCAGTGG
The DNA here is from genome assembly GCA_963921515.1 of Calotriton arnoldi. Lineage (NCBI taxonomy): Eukaryota > Metazoa > Chordata > Amphibia > Caudata > Salamandridae > Calotriton > Calotriton arnoldi. The sequence goes on along the minus strand of CAWUFW010000169.1, from coordinate 4,482,048 downwards.
CTGAGTGGGTCTGTGAGTAGACATTAGAGTGTCTGAGTGGGTCTGTTAGTGGGTGCATTAGTGTCTGAGTGGGCCAGTGACTGGGTGCATGAGTGTCTGAGTGGGACTGTGAGTGGGTGCATGAGTGTCTGAGTGGATCTGTGAGTTGGTGCCTGAGTCTCTGAGTGGGTCTGCGAGTGGGTGTGTGATTCTCTGAGATGTTCTGTGAGTGGACACATGAGTGTCTGAGTGGGTCTGTTAGTGGGTGTGTTAGTGTCTGAGTAGGTCATTGACTGGATGCATGAGTGTCTTAGTGGGTCTGTGAGTTGGTATGTGAATGTTTGAGTGGGTTTGTGAGTAGGTGCATGAGTCTCTGAGTGGATCTGTGAGTGGCTGATAGGGTGTGTCAGTGGCTGAGTGGGTCTGTGAGTGGAAGTTAGAGTGTCTGAGTGGGTCTGTGAGTGTCTGAGTGGGTCTGGGAGTGGGTGAATGAGTGTCTGAGTGGATCTGTGAGTAGGTGTATTAGTGTCTGACTGGGTCTGGAGGTGGGTGTGTTTGTGTTTGAATGGGCCTGTGAGTGGGTGCATGAGTATCTGAATGAATCTATGAGTGGGTGCCTGAGTCTCTGAGTGGTTCTCTGAGTGGGTGCGTGATTCTCTGAGTAGGTCTGTGAGTGGACACATTAGTATCTGAGTAGGTCTGTTAGTGAGTGCAGTAGTGTCTGAGTGGGTCTGTGACTGGGTACATGAGTGTCTGAGTGGGACTGTGAGTGGGTGCAGTAGTGTCTTAGGGGGTCTATGAGTGGGTGTGTCAGTGGCTGAGTGGGTCTGTGAGTGGAGGTTTAGAGTGTCTGAGTGGGTCTGTAGTGGGTATCTGAGGGTCTGAGTGGGTCTATGAGTGGGTGCATGAGTGTCTGAGTGGATCTGTGAGTGGGTGCATGTGCCTCTGAGTGGGTCTGTGAGTGGGTGCCTGAGTGTCTGAGTGGGTTTGTGAATAGGTGCATGAGTCTCTGAGTGGGTCTGTGAGTGGGTATGTGATTCTCTGAGTAGGTCTGTGAGTGGACACATGAGTGTCTGAGTGGGTCTGTTAGTGTGTGTGTTAGTGTCTGAGTGGGTCTGTGACTGGGTGCAAGAGTGTCTGAGTGGGACTGTGAGTGGGTGCATGAGTGTCTCAGTAGATCTGTGAGTGGGTGCCTGAGTCTCTCAGTGGGTCTGTGAGTGGGTGTGTGATTCACTTAGTAGGTCTGTGAGTGGACGCATGAGTGTCTGAGTGGGTCTGTTAGTGGGTGCGTTAGTGTCTGAGTGGGTCTGTGACTGGATGCATGAGTGTCTTAGTGGGTCTGTGAGTGGGTGTGTGAGTGTTTGAGTGGGTTTGTGAGTAGGTGCATGAGTCTCTGAGTGGATCTGTGAGTGGGTGAGAGGGTGTGTCCGTGGCTGAGTAGGTATGCGAGTGGAAGTTAGAGTGTCTGAGTGGGTCTGTGAGTGGATATGTGAGTGTCTGAGTGGGTCTGTGAGTGGGTGCATGAGTGTCTGAGTGGATCTGTGAGTAGGTGTATTAGTGTCTGACTGGGTCTGGAGGTGGGTCCGTTTGTGTTTGAGTGGGCCTGTGAGTGGGTGCATAAGTATCTGAGTGGATCTGTGAGTGGGTGCCTGAGTCTCTGAGTGGGTCTGTGAGAGGGTGCATGACTGTTTGAGTGGGTTTCTGGGTAGGTGCATGCGTCTCTGAGTGGGTGTGTGATTCTCTGAGTAGGTCTGTGAGTGGATGCATTAGTATCTGAGTAGGTCTGTTAGTGAGTGCAGTGGTGTCGGAGTGGGTCTGTGACTTGGTACATAAGTGTCTGAGTGGGACTGTGAGTGGGTGCATGAGTGTCTTAGTGGGTCTGTGAGTGGGTGTGTCAGTGGCTGAGTGGGTCTGTGAGTGGAAGTTAGAGTGTCTGAGTGGGTCTGTAGTGGGTATCTGAGGGTCTGAGTGGGTCTGTGAGTGGGTGCCTGAGTGTCTGAGTGGGTTTGTGAATAGGTGCATGAGTCTCTGAGTGGGTATGTGAGTGGGTATGTGATTCTCTGAGTAGGTCTGTGAGTAGATGCATGAGTGTCTGAGTGGGTCTGTTAGTGTGTGTGTTAGTGTCTGAGTGGGTCTGTGATTGGGTGCATGAGTGTCTGAGTGGGACTGTGAGTGGGTGCATGAGTGTCTGAGTAGATCTGTGAGTGGGTGCTTGAGTCTCTCAGTGGGTCTGTGAGCGGGTGTGTGATTCTCTGAGTAGGTCTGTGAGTGGACACATGAGTGTCTGAGTGGGTCTGTTAGTGGGTGCGTTAGTGTCTGAGTGGGTCTGTGACTGGATGCATGAGTGTCTTAGTGGGTCTGTGAGTGGGTGTGTGAGTGTTTGAGTGGGTTTGTGAGTAGGTGCATGAGTCTCTGAGTGGGTGAGAGGGTGTGTCCGTGGCTGAGTGGGTTTGTGAGTGGAAGTTAGAGTGTCTGAGTGGGTCTGTGAGTGGGTATGTCAGTGTCTGAGTTGGTATGTGAGTAGAAGTTAGAGTGTCTGAGTGGGTCTGTGAGTGGGTATGTGAGTGTCTGAGTGGGTCTGTGAGTGGGTGCATAAGTGTCTGAGTGGATCTGTGAGTAGGTGTATTAGTGTCTGACTGGGTCTGGAGGTGGGTCCATTTGTGTTTGAGTGGGCCTGTGAGTGGGTGCATAAGTATCTGAGTGGATCTGTGAGTGGGTGCCTGAGTGTCTGAGTGGGTATGTGAGAGGGTGTGTGACTATTTGAGTGGGTTTGTGAGTAGGTGCATGAGTCTCTGAGAGGATCTGAGAGTGGGTGTGTGATTCTCTGAGTAGGTCTGTGAGTGGATGCATTAGTGTCTGTGTGGGTCAGTTAGTGGGTGCATTAGTGTCAGAGGGGATCTGTGACTTGGTGCATGAGTGTCTGAGTGGGTTTGTGAGTAGGTGCATGAGTCTCTCAGTGGGTCTGTGAGTGGGTACATGCGTGTCTAAGAGGGTCTGTGAATGGGTGCGTGATTGTCTGAGTAGGTCTGTGAGTGGACACATGAGTGTCTGAGTGGGTCTGTGAGTAGGTATGTTAGTGTCTGACTGGGTCTGTGAGTGGGTGTGTTAGTGTTTGAGTAGGCCTGTGAGTAGATACATCTAGTGTCTGAGTAGGTCCGTGAGTGGGTGCATGAGTGTCTTAGTGGGTAGGTGCATTGGTGCATGAGTATATGAGTGGGTCTGTGAGAAGGTACAAAAGTCGCTGAGTGGGTCTGTGAGTGGGTATGCCAGTGGCTGAGTGGGTTTGTGAGTGGGTGCATGAGTGTCTGAGTGGGTCTGTGTGTGGGTTTATTACTGTCTGACTGGGTCTGTGAATAGGTGCATTCGTGTTTGAGCAGTGTCTGAGTGGGTCTGTGAGTGGGTGTGTGAGTGTCTGAGTAAGTATGTGAGTGGGTGTGGGTGTCTATTAATAGGCTTTTGAGTGGGTGCATGAGTGTCGGAGTGAGTCTGTGAATGGGTGCATGTGTCTATTAATGGGTCTGTGAATGGGTGTGCCAGTGATTTAGTGGGTTTGTGAATGGGTGCATGTGTGTCTGACTGGGTCTGTGACTGGGTGCATGAGTGTCTGAGTGGGTTTTTGAGTGGGTGCATGAGTCAGACTGTGAGTGGGTGTATTAGTGTCTGATTGGGTCTGTGAGTGGGTGCATTAGTGTTTGAGTAGGCATGTGAGTGGGAGCATCAGTATCTGAGTGGGTCTGTGAGTGGGTCTGTGAGTGTCTGAATGAGTATGTGAATGGGTGAGGGATTCTACGAGTGGGTCTGTGAGTGAATACATGAGTACCTGAGTGGGTCTGTGAGTGGGGTCATTAGTGTCTGAGTAGGTCTGTGAGTAGATGCATGAGTGTCTCAGTGGGTCTGTGAGTGGGTGTGTCAGTGGCTGAGTGGGTCTGTGAGTGGAAGTTAGAGTGTCTGAGTGGGTCTGTGAGTAGATACATGAGTGTCTGAGTGGATCTGTGAGTGGGTGCATGAGTCTCTGAGTGGGTCTGTGAGTGGGTGTGTGATTCTCTGAGTAGGTCTGTGAGTGGCTGCATGAGTGAGTGTGTCTGTTAGTGGGTGTGTTAGTGTCTGAGTGGGTCTGTGGCTGGGTGCATGAGTGTCTGAGTGTGACTGTGAGTGGGTGCATGAGTGTCTGAGTGGATCTGTGTGTGGGTGCCTGAGTCTTTGAGTGGGTCAGTGAGTGGGTGTGTGATTCTCTGAGTAGGTCTGTGAGTGGATGCATGAGTGAGTGGGTCTGTTAGTGGGTGTGTTAGTGTCTAAGTGGGTCTGTGACTGGATGCATGAGTGTCTTAGTGGGTCTGCGAGAGGGTGTGTCAGTGGCTGAGTGGGTCTGTGAGTGGGTATGTGAGTGTCTGAGTGGGTCTGTGAGTGGGTGCATGAGTTTCTGAGTAGATCTGTGAGTGGGTGTATTACTGTCTGACTGGGTCTGTGAGTGGGTGCCTCAGTCTCTGGGTGGGTCTGTGAGTGGGTGCATGAGTGTTTGAGTGGGTTTGTGAGTAGGTGCATGAGTCTCTGAGTGGATCTGTGAGTGGGTGCATGAATCTCTGAGTAGGTCTGTGAGTGGATGCATTAGTGTCTGAGTGTGTCTATTAGTGGGTGTATTATTGTCTGATTGGGTCTGTGACTGGGTGCCTGAGTGTCTGAGTGGATCTGTGAGTGGGTGTGTTAGTGTCTGAATGGGTCTGTGAGTGGGTGTATTAGTGTTTGAGTAGGCCTGTGAGTGGGTGCATGAGTATCTGAGTGGGTTTGTGAGTAGGTGCAAAAGTCTCTGAGTGGGTCTGTGAGTGGATGCATGAGTGTATGAGTGGGTCTGTGAGTGGGTGTGTTAGTGTCTGAATGGGTCTGTGAGTGGGTGTATTAGTGTTTGAGTAGGCCTGTGAGTGGATGCATCAAGGTTCTGAGTGGGTCTGTGAGTGGGTATATTAGTGCCTGAGAAGGTCTGTGTATGGGTGCATGATTCTCTGAGTGGGTCTGTGGGTAGATGCATGACTGTCTGATTGGGTCTGTGAGTGGGTGTGATAGTGTTTGAGTGGGCCTGTGAGTGGGTGCATCAGTGACTGAGTAGGTATGTGAGTGGGTGCATGAGTCTGTGAGTGGGTCTGTCTGTGAGTGGGTGCATCAATGTCTGAGTGGGTTTGTGAGTGGGTGCATGAGTGTCTGAGTGGGCCTGTGAATGGGTGCACGAGTGGGCCTGTGAGTGAGTGCATAGTGTCTGACTGGGTCTGTGAGTATGTGCATTAGTGATTTTTAGTGGACCTGTGAATGGGTGCATCAGTGTCTCTGTGGGTCTCTGAGTGGGTGCATCTGTGAGTATATGCATGAGTCTCTGAGTGTCTCTCCTAGTGGGTGCGTTAGTATCTGAGGGGAGTTCTGAGTGGGTGCATGAGTCTCTCTATGGGTCTGTGAGTGGTTGTGTGAGTGTCTGAGTGGGTCTGTGAGTGGTGCATGAGTGTCTGAGTCAGTGTGTGAGTGGGTGCATAATTGTGTGAGTGGGTCTGTGATTGGTTTTCACTGATATTCGTAAATTTGTTGCAACATTACACAGGGTCTGCGCTGACGGTCATGGCAAATTCGCAAATATCACACGGGAGAAAAAAACTCTGTAGTGACATATTGTACACATGTGGAGTCCCTGAAAGAGCCTTATATTTCTCCCCTGAGATCAGGACACATCCAACCTGATCCTTTATGTCAAGTTCCTGCATTTCATTTCAGCCCCGGGGACTGTCCCGATAAACTAAAATGGCAGTCGCAACACTCTGCTCAGGTTACGGCCAGCCAATCACAGCATTCCTATTGATGCGTGTATTTGCAATTCATTGCATATTCTTCACAAATTATCAGCGATTGCAGATATCCAAATTTGGTTTTCCTTTAATATCTCCAAAACTACTGAATGGATTAACACCAAATACCAAAAAGCACAATCTGCATACCAAAATCTACCCTTCTGCCAAATTTGGTGTAATTCCGTCCAGCGGTTTGGGCTACAGGTGTGTCTAAAGATTCTATGGGAATTAACATGGGAAACACACTTTTTTTGATCCCCCTTTTTCTCGGCCCCCGCTTGTTGGATAACCCCGAAACTTTCCATGCATAACAAGATTTACCGGGGCACTTTTTCTGGAAAATTTTGTGAAGATTCATCAAATGGCGTTAAAAGATATAGGCAAGTCAAAAAAATATTTTCCTATTGAAACATGGTCCTAACTATAACTACCTACTGTCGACCGCCAATATGTAATATAAATTTGTTAATGGAAGATATTTTAAAAAGTTGTTGGTAGATGTTTTCTTAGAGGAAAAGTTTTATAGAATTATGGCAATGTTTATTTGATTTTTACAGATAATCAAGCATGAGATGAGAGGCAGAAGAGAGGATGTGCAGGCAAAAATTAAAAGTTTTCGGTCTGCATAAACGAGGAAGACATATGTTTGGCTGTGGTATACATGGACTTGAAGAACATTCTATCTTAGAGTTTAACTGTTTGTGATGTAAATGTGGTCTTTAGAGTGCTTAATGGGGCAAGCAAATAAAAGCTATTGCATAATGTTAGTCTTCTTATCTTTAATGAAATCTAGAGTCTCTCTTGATAATAATTGGAGGATCACCATTCTCTGCCACCACAACATCGAGCCCACAATGTAAAAATCCAAATCCAGTATTTGTAAAGCGCACAGCTACCCGGAGGCATCCCGGCGCTGGGGGCCGTCGGGAAGATTAAGCGAGCTATTGCCCAGAGTCACATGGTGCTGGGCTGACCTGCCAAAATCACAATCAGAATCTCAGCTTTTAAAACGTATCTTTTTCCAACACTCTTTGACTCGCTCATTTGCTCCTGGTGAGCACATCTGTGGTCATCGTGCAAGGACACCTTTCTGGTTAATCACAGGTTCTAACAATTTAAAATAAATTACAAAAATATCAATTTTTTTATTATCATCAAGAATCAGGTAACTGATTTGTTTGCACTTCTCTGAATGAAGAAATTGAGAAAATGTGCCCATTGTAACTGAACTGAAATCACACCCAGGTTCCATCATGCCAGTAAAGCAATCTACTTGGGGTCAGACATTCTTTGAACAACTAAAGTGTCTGTAGATAGTTTAAATCTAGATATAACAAAAAGCTAACACGTGTCCTTGTAAACTGCACCACAAGAAGGGTATCTTGGTGCTGAAATAACAGATGTGTCTGATTACACAACTGAATGGTACTCTTTTTTTCAACCAAAAGGATGAAAGGCTGAGTGTACACACTTGGAAATCAAAACTGACCATTTGAGGTCACTGATCCCTGCAGAGGATTGATTATTCCACTGAGCCAGTTCTATATTACTATGATCATTTCATAGCCTTGTGAAAAGTTTAGCAAGTGTCTAATTTGTATATCACGCTATGGAGAGAAGTGCAGTGCTGGCAAGTGATTGCGCCTGGAAATTTCCATGTAATGTTTTACATTAACTTTTCCAAACCTGTGGCCCCGCAAGTAACTCCAAACTGAAATCAAAAACCAACAAAAAAGACAGAAACCCTTACTTATTCTATCTAAAGTTTTTTTGTATTTTTATTTTATGGAGTTTTATATATTGCGAACTTGACCTGAAGGTATCGGGTATCAGAGCGCTTTACATAGCACCAGTTGCGTTACATGAGGACAGATTCATTTTTGTTAGGCACGGGGATTAAGTGATTTGCCCAGAATCACAGGATGTTCAGCATCATTGCCGAGACTCTAACCCAGTTCCCCAGATTCGAGGTCGACCACCCTAGCCGTTAGGCCAACTCCTCTCCCCTAGTATATTCAGTTTATTCAGCTGACACCACAGTATCTTCTCTAAATAGTAAATGGTGAACCTGACTAACTTTGCTGGATACAATGATTAGATCTTGAAATGGAAATATAGATGTGCAGATACTCAGTCACCCAGGGTACCTGTTTACTTCTGAGAAGTGAAGGTACTTTCTTCTTAAGAGTACTGTATCTATGCTGAAAAGTGAGATACTCTCGATTTCAAATAAAAAGAAGTGCAGGTACTCAGTACCGGACAGTACCTGCTCATTGGCAGTGATGTAAACTATATATAGAAGACCAGCCTGATGAAACAAGCAATGATGAGGGAAGTATTCAGTAGCCTCCACTCGATATCCAAAATAACTAGCAAGAGTTAAAACTAAGGAATCAGATTTTAAAGCGAGAGCTTATACAGGGACATCTTAAGGATTTGGGGGCCCTGGGCCAAAGCTATTTTGGGGGCCCCTGTTTGGAACAGCTTTGAATTTATGATCCAATTTCAGCTCTTTGATGCCCCCTTTGGCCAGGTCATTGTCAGAGCACTGACACACTTGTCCAAATTCTAAATGTGTTTATATCTAATATTCAGATATAGTGATGTGTTTGTTCAATATTGCCGCGCAGCAGCACCTCACTAAAATTACTGCAATTAATCTCTGTGACACCCTCTTATTTCTCATATTGAGGTCATTTTTTGTTCTAAAAGAAACTGTTTTTAGGGATGTTGCATGAATCATAAACACAACATTTCTCTGCAAAATGTCTGTAATACACTCTCACACATCACCCACATTAAAAATAAATTAAAGAAAATGGTATTTAAAACAACCTGTTTAAGAATGATGGAAGGTCTTAAGGCAAGACTCTCTGGAAAACAAAGCTTGCTCTATCATGAGGCCCCCTTAAAAGCTGGGGCCCTGGGCCAGAGCCCACTTTGCCAATGCCTTAAAACTGCTCTGAGCTTATAGAACATAAAACTCAGCACGATTTCTAGTCACACAGAGGTTTATCGAAAACCAGGCACGAATTCTGGTCTCATAGAAGTATTATGTAAACTTGGACACGTCATCATCATTGATTGATCGTCTTGGATTGTACACTGGAAGATGCTGTATTAGATATTCCCAAGGCATGATGAATGGCATAACTTGTGAACGAGCGTTCAAGCTCAAGATTCAAGATATGTGCATACACTTTCTGTTCATTTATGTACCAACAAGCTTACATATCACTGCATCCAATGATCTGAGCCAATCAACATACGAGCTGGTTTGCAACAGATATACTGTGGTGTAGGCATTGGAGAAAATCAAAAGCTATGCCTAATACGCTAAAACCCTTATCAAACTTTGAGTCTATAGATGGTCCAAAACACTGTAGCTTGCTGCTCTCAGTTGTCTTCCCATTGCACCTGGTAGTAGATTTGACTAATGGAACAATCCTGAGGTGACAGAATAATCCTCATCTTCTCCAAGAAAAGCCATGGGGATCCAACTTCCACGCCTCCGGTATGTACTGCACCTTACACCATGACTAAGCATGCCTCTAGGCCTTAACATTTTTCAGTCTTCACTCTGTGAGGAGGACCTAGGGTATTTATCGGTACAGTTCACATTACACATTACAGCCCCCAAATTTCTTACTATCTCATAAGCTTGTTTTTTGCCTAAGGGGGAGTACAATGGTATGAGTCACCTCCCACTACTAGAAATATTTTATTAAGCAGGAACTATTATTGCTTTATTGTTTGCATTGATTTTGTTGTTGTTTATTCATTAGTACTGGGCCAATCTGTCATGTCTCCTAATGATTCTCTGTCCATAATCCTCTCCATTTGGCACATCATTCTTCTCTTAGAATTATTGGTAACCACAGGGTGAGGTGCACACTCTTAGTTAGATGCCAGGGTAGAGTTTCCAAGAGGCACCTTTATTTCATCCAACAAGGTGATCTACCTATATCTGGCCTCATCAGCTCACGTGAGAAAGGGGAACTTCTCTCACTGCTTTCAATGTATGTCTGTCTGGCTGTGGCTAAATGTATTCAGTATGCAATCAAAAAGAGAAATACACTGTGATAGGATCTCTATTGTCCCTATCTGCTTAATATTTATAGCACTTTCCTGCGCATAATACATATATGCTGGGATGTTTTTACTGAATTCATTGTTAAATTAATGTTTCTTGGACTTTTTATATTTTAACTAATTTTAACTGGAACGTAAGCTGTACAATAAAGTTGGAAATGCTTTGGGGTGTTTAATGATGCCATGTATTCTGTTTCTAATGTATGTTGTGGTCAATTTGGACCGAATAAAGAATTCTTCTCTTGTCAAATCATGAAAGGGCATCAACCGCCTTCTAGATTGCTTGAAATATTATGAAACAACTTTCTCGGAAAACAGATGTGTAGTGAATCATCCAACCACAGATGAACAGTTTATTCCCAGTATATTTTGGATGAGCATGCTACATCAGGTACTGTCTGAATGCAAATGCTGAGTGTGCAATCAAGTGCATAATAGCTATTTTATAGGATAAATACATTTTTCTATTCTGAAATGATGAGTGTATTGTGTGTGCTCACCGAAGGGTAGCCAGATAATTAACACTTGGAATTAATGAACCAGTGAACGTATTTCCCACATTTCAGGTGACAATGTCAAGTGTCTTCTTCCAACTAACTGGTCCTAAACTCTGCTGTAGAAACCCGGCAATCGGGGCCGCTTGCAAATGAAAGTGAGGTACTTCATTGGCGTCAATAGCTTCAATATTTCACATGCTGCTCAATCGAAGCACAACGTCATTTTTTCAAGTGCCAAACTGCTGATAGGTTCCAGTGATTAGGCAGACAAACTAGTACTGCAAGGGAAAACACCGTCACTGGGAGCCAAGCTGAGATCATCAAATTCATTGTGCATAGTACTAAATTCAAAACCACCGGCAATCTGGTTTTGGTTTGGCTTAATTCAGACAGAGCAGCATTTTTGTCAAATTGCTTGCAATGTTAGGTTGTGTTAGGTTTCTTTCTCAAAGCACTCTTAATCCCTGGTGGGTATCATGGTGCTAAGAAGGGATGCTAATCAGGGTGCATAAATGTTTGTGGGTGAACCAAGCTGGGAAGCAGCAGAGTTCTGTACAGCAGGGATTATCGAAAGTTATGAATCACCTTGTTTACAAGGAGCCAGGCAACAAATTCCTACTGTGTAGGAGGATAATACAATGCGCCTTTAGTTTCTTTCTGAATTGCAGGAGGGTCGGAAAAGTCCTGATGTCAATAGTGATGTTCTTCCAGATCCTAGGTGAGTAGACAGAGAAGGCCTGCCTTCTGTTATTTTTTTTACCTTCTTGCACTTCTATTTCTTTGTTTAGGTGTTATCCTGGCTCCAGGTGTGCCCCGGTCTGCTTGAGGTGATGAGTTAGTTGGTCTGTGAGGTGTGCAGGGGGTATCAATTCTGATGGCTTTAGGGTGATGGAAAAGATTGTGAAGATAGCGGAGCAGAGGGGCCTGTGTTGTTCCTTTAGCACTGCAGTGGTGTGTTCAAATCTCTTCAATTCCATGGTGAGACATACCACAGCGTGGAGAGTTCATTCTGGGGTGCCAAAGTGATATTTGAGCGAACATAGCATTCCCTCAGAATCAGAGGTCTGCAGTTTCCCGTGAGCACCTACTTGATGGCCTTCTATCAGGAATGTACAGATATAGCTGTCCCCTCAGCACCCAGATGTGGATTGGAGACAGGCTGACAGGCACACAGAGCCACGATCACCAAAATACCCACTTCCCCAAAGTGGCCTTTACACATTAGTAATATTGAATCCACTCACACGACCAGAGACGATTTGCCATTACTAACTCATCGATATCAAACACTATACTGTTCTAATCTTGACCCTAAGGACCCAAACAACGACCGACCAATTTCCCGTCTACCCCTGCCAGCAAAACTGGTAGAAAGAGCCATGAACACCCAACTCAGCGTATTCCTCAAAGCTAAAAACATACTAGACCCCACTCAATACGGATTCAGGGCAGGACACAGTACCGAGTCTGCCCTGGTAAAAGCTACAGAAGAAATAAGAGAAGCTTTAGACCAGGGAGGCAAGGCTGCACTAATTATGTTAGATCTCTCAGCGGCCTTCGACACGGTCCACCATGATGTTTAGATGGACCGTTTGTCAACATATGGGGTCCGAGGAAACGCTTGGAATCTTCTGAAGTCCTTCCTAACAGAGAGAATTCAAACAGTGAACCTTCATAAAGCCTGCTCTAAACCGTTCTCCCTACCATGTGGAGTGCCACAGGGATCATCTCTTAGTCCTACCCGCTTTAATATTTATGTGGAACCACTGGCGGAGGTGATCAGATCCTTTGGTTTTCAGTTGACATCATACGCAGACGACACCCAAATAGTGGTGTCGCTACACCCCGGACAGGAAGCAGAGAAAGGGAAAAGGTTCCATGACTGTATGAAAGCAATCAAGCCATGGATGATGACCAACTGTTTGAAGTAAAATTTCAGGTCCTCATCTTTTGGCGTATACCTAGGGAATGTAACTCAAATGCTCCTCCATGCGGCTGCAGCACTGGTTGTGCCACCCACGGAGGTAGCAATTCAAACATGCCACAGGTTTGCCCTGGCATGGCCTGTGTGTGCAGGTTACCGTTACTCGGCTTAGCATTTAAAAAGCTATTTGCTAAGGTTCTGCATTTCTCTTGCTATATAGGAGTACTCACTGGGGGCAGTTGAGGTGTTAGGAAGAGGCAGGGCATGTGCTTGTGTTCGCTACATGCACAGGTAGTGAATCGCATTGGATGGTGTGTTCAGTATGGTGGGGCCTGCTTCTCGCATTGAGTAAAATGGGGGACCAGTGAAAAGGCTACTGAGCGGTATTTCCTATGTGTAGAAGAGTAGCAGTATCTTTTATGTTATGTTAATTGCATTTCTAAAGCGCACGGTTACCCAAGAGTGTCATGGCGCTGGCTGCTGTCTATCTGATTACGGGGTGTGTATGGACCTATGTGGCAAACAACCAGGTTTTTAGCCCTTTCCTGAATGACAGCAGCTCCGTAGCGTTCCTAAGATGGAACGGAAGCTTGTTCCATGCCTGCGCGGCGCATGTGACAAAACTTCTACCGCCCCAGCTAGCTTTTTTTGCTCAAAGTATAACCACCCTTTTTGCTTCAGTGGAGTGAAGGACTCTGCTGGGGATGTACCATTTGAACCGCCGCTTCAGGTAATCTGGGCCAGTCCCGTGAAGGGCCTTGGAGACCATACACAGGGATTTAAAATGTAACCGTTGTTTCACTGGGAGCCAGTGTAGCCTTTTTATTTCTTTGTTTACTGAAACAAACTTAGGTGTCCCAGTCAGCAGTCTAGCTGCAGCATTCTGCACTAATTGGAGCTTGTGTAGGTGTTGCTTTTGGATATTGAGGTAGAGGCTATTGCAATAGTCTACACGTGACATTATCAGAGCTGATATCACTATCCGTTGACATTTCTCTGGTAAGAATGATTTTATTTTCCTTATCATTCTAAGAAGATGGAAACTAGCGGAGGTAACTGCGTTTACCTGATCCCCCAAAGTGAGTTTATTGTCAACTATGACACCCAGATTTTTTGCTTTCCTGGTTGGCTCTGGAAGAGACCCTAGTTCGTCCGGCCACCAGTCTGGGGTCCAAAAGTTGGCGTTATTGCCAAAGATGATGCCAGACATCCATCCTCTGCTGATCTAACTCAATTTAGTTACAGCAGTGTATTCCTCAAATGGTTATTCAGTCCTGGTATATCTAATCGTGACCATGCCCTATACTTACGGCCTTATTATGAGTACGGCGGTCTGACCACCGCTACCACTGCTGGTCCGCCCGCTGTATTCTGAGTGTGGCGGTCGGACCGCCATGATTCCTCCGGCTCTGCTGGGATCAAGGATCCTGCTGTGCCGGCAGCCTGCAACCGGCCTCGATATGCTGGCGGTGCCGGAACTGCCGAGCATATTACAAGTTGGCTTTCCACCACCTACTTCAAAGGCTTGCACCAGGTATAAATAGAGGACCCTCAGAACCATTCTTCAGTACACTGCTGGACCTGTGGACAGTACAGAAGAAGGACTGTCTTGTCCTCCAGATGACTGATCTGCTACTTGCGGCCTGCATTGTTTCCTAGATCTGGGTAAAGCAGCCATGGCAGTCTTGGGCAGCACCATTTATGTTTCGGCTTGGCCAGGCGGGGTTTTAGGGTGTAGGCGGGTGAAGAAGAAGTGTAGGAGGCTGGCAGGCAAGAAAAACCCTTCTAAGTGGCAGTAATCTCTCTGCAGGTGGACAGAAGGGCCAGTGGCTAACGCAAAATGATAGATCAACCTACAGAATGCGATGAGGTTCTCAGAGTCTCCCATATCAATCAGATATTTTTTGAACTTGTGCTAAATGTGACCCTCCTTGAAAATCTGGGGCTCACCTTGGGGGTTGGGACCCCCTGCGCCACAGGGAGTGTAAGGGTTTGCTTAATACCCCTGAGAAAGGCTCAGACTTTGGGAGTAAGTGGATGGTTGCTGGGCTGCTGTTTTTGGTATTGTTAGATACAGATTTTTTTGTGGCTACATATAAGTTAAAAAATGACCAAAGTCTGCAGATCCGTTATTCTGCTATGTTATGTTAATTGCTTTGAAGAGCGCATGATTACCCAGTGTCCTTGCACTAAGATAGTATGTGGTAGATAGTCGTTATGTTATGGTATATCGATTTGTAGAGTACACTAATCACCCGTAAGGGTATACAGGAACTTGAGCAGGTGTGTGGGCATGTGGTCCCCAGGGAGTTATTCAAAGAGTCAGATCTTCAGCTTCAGTTGCAGAACTCAAGAATTAAGGAGGAGACACTGATGTGTTGAGGGAGGTCGTTCCATGTTTTTGGTGCAATGTAGGAGAACGAGTGACCTCCTGCTCTGCTTTTGTAAATGCGGGGGGTGTGTGAGGGAGAGTGAGACAGAGCATAGGTGTCTGTCAGGCTAGTGAAAGTGTATGTGGCTGTTCAGATATGCTGGTCCAGTGTTGTGTAAGGCTTTGTCTGTGTGCATGAGAAGTTTGAATTGGCTCCTGCCTCCCAGCTGATCGCCCTCCCTCAACCCCTACTTAATGGCCGACGCTGCGCGGCAAGAAGAGCAAGACCTCTGACCTCGTGGTCTGAGTCACTGCTCTCCCCCACGCAGCTCCACCGTTGTGGGACTGCCCTTAGCGCCGCTTGAGCTCCCTTCCAGGTAGGTATTCAAGGCCCTCCTCCACCTGCAGGCTCCTGCCTGCGCCTCATCCCTGGTGGTGCAGTAGAAGAGCTCTGCTCTTCTGCTAGTCCGCTCTGTCTGTGCCCTCTTTGACTTTTTCCTGTCCGCTCTGTTTGTGCCCTCTTTGCCTTTTTTCAGGGTGTGTCCTCATTGCCTTTTTTCCTGTCCCCTCTGTTTGTGTCCTATTTGCCTTTTTCCTGTTAGCCTTTGTGTTTTGCCTTTTTCCTCTGTTTTTCCTTTCCCTGCCTCTTTCTCTTTACCCTTCTCTTTGCCTGCTTTCCCTTGTGCTCCCTGCTGCTGCTGCCCCCGCGGCCCCTTCCCCCCAGCACGTCGCTCCCGCCTCCCAGCAGATCGCCCTGCCCCTGACCCCTACTTAATGGCGGCCGCTGTGTGGCCACGCCACTGACGTGCCAAAGGCAAGCCCATCTGTGCCCATCCATGACCCGACCTTGACCAGCTTCAGGAACCCTGGTCCCCCGACCCCCCACCGCTACGACCCCAGCACTCTCCGCGCTCTCAACCTCAGACACAACAACTGCCAACTCTCGACACCAAGCAACACCCAAGACCCGATCTCCTGCCTACACTGCTGCCACACCTTCACCCATCTCCAGACCCCAGCAGCTACCCCCAACCCCCCCGGACGCCACCGCACACAAGCCACTGAACTGCATCCTCCTCAACGTACGCTCCCTACACAGACACGCCATAGAAATCTGGGACCTCCTCAACACTCACACGCCCGACGTCACCTTCCTCACAGAGACCTGGACCAACGTCAGCTCTGCACCCGACATCGCAACAGCCAACCCCGTCTGATACAAGATGCTGAGAAAAGCCCGCCCCAACCGCCCAGGAGGAGGCCTCGCCATCATCCACAAAAGCTCCCTCCGACTGACAACCACCAACTCGGACAACGCCTCGCCCCTCATGGAACACATCCACTTCCAGATCCAGCCCAACCCTAGAACGACACTCTGCTGAACACTCGCCTACAGACCTCCTGGACCCCGCACCCCCTTCACCAACGTCATCGTCGACCGCATCGCACCCCAAGTCCTCGCCTCTATGGACTACATAATATTCGGAGGCCTGAACTTCCACCTGGACAATCACAGCGACCCCAACACCACCGCCCCCCTGGAGAACCTCACCAACATAGGACTGAAGCAACTTGTCTCCACCCCCAAACACTCGACCCCATCTTCACAGGAGGAAACAACATTCACTTCAGCCACACCACGGAGCAGCTCTGGACAGACTACCACTGCATCCAGTTCTCCTTTACGAAACCCACCGCACACAAGCACACGCGCCGCCTCCCATGCAGATGCTGGAACAAAATCTCAGAAGAACAACTCACCTACGCCATCACTTGCACTCCTCCCCCAACCACGACAGACGCCAACACTCACGCCCCCCCCCAGAACACCACGAGATGACACACCAAGAAAGCCAACTGGTTTACCACGGATCTCTGAGAATCCAAACGCTCCTGCCGACGACTGGAGAAGAGGTGGAGAAACAGCAAAACCCCGGAAGCACACTTCGCCTACAAAGCAGCCATCACAGCACACCACCAACTAATCAAATCAACAAAGAAAAACTTCATCCAAGACATAATCCTCTCCAACGCCCAAAACTCCAAGGAACTCTTTGCCATCATACAAGAATTCGCCAAGCCCAACAGTGAAACAACTGACGTCCCTCCCTCCCAAGACCTCTGCAACAAACTCAGGGCCAGATGTACAACCATTCCATTTTGCGAGTTGCAAATTGCGTCGAATTGCGACTCGCAATGTGCGACTCACAAAATGGAATGTACAACAGTGTCTCAGATGGATCGCAAATTGCATGCCTCATTAACATTCATGAGGCCAGTGTAATTTGCGACCCCATTGGGAATGGCTAGCACTTCCAGGGATTGTGGCCTGCTGGGGTCAGCAGACCACCATGTCTGTGACTGCTTTTTTAATAAAGCAGTTTTTTTTTTAAATGCAGACCCTTTTCCTTAAAGGAAAACGGGATGCATTTAAAAAAGAAAAATGAAACTTTTCAGTTTCATTTTTTTAAGGGCAGGCAGTGGTCACTGGGACCACTGCCTCCTCTTAAAAAATATTTTCGCACCCTTCACAAAGGGGAAGGGGTCTCTTGGGGACCCCTTCCCGTTTGCGAGTGGCTTACCACCTACTTGAAGTAGGTGGTAAATTGCGAGTGTTTTGCAACCGCAAATGAGGTCGCAAAACAATCATACATTGCTGTTAGACTCGCTATTAGGAAGGTACACCCTTGGCACGCCCCTTCCGAATAGCGAGTCACAAACCATATTTTGCTAGTCAGTAATAGGTTACCGACTCGCAAAATATGGTTTGTGCATGGGGCAGACCAATTTTGTGGTCGCAAACGGGCCGAATTCCCGTTTGCGACTGCAAAAAATGGTCGGACATCTGCCCGAGCTCCTTCTTTCACCTCAAGATCAAGACGCTCTCCTACAACTTCGACGACCAAGACCACAGCACTGCCTCAACTCCCTCCCCCAACGACGCCATGCAACAGACCTTCTCACCTGGACCCCCCTCTCACCACAGAAGACACCTTAAAGACAATGAAGAGCATCCACTCCAGAGCACCTTCTGACCCCTGCCCGCCGCACATCTTCCACAGGGCTGCCACTGCCATGGCACCCGAGTTACAACCAACTATCAACTGCTCCCTCGAGACCTCCACATTCCCGACAACTGGAAGCGCGCCAAAGTCAACACCCTCCTAAAGAAACTCTCTGCAGACCCGACGGACCTCAAGAACTTTAGGCCCATCTCACTGCTTCCCTTTGCCACCAAAGTCATCGAAAAGGCCGCCAACACCCAGCTAGCAACACTCCATAGAAACCAACAGCATCCTAGACACCTCTCAATCCAGATTCTGCAATAATCACAGCACCGAGACTGCCCTCCTCGCCGCCACCGATGACATCCATGCCCTCCTCAACCAAGGCCACACAACAGCCCTCATCCTACTGGACCTATCAGCAGCCTTCGACACTGTCTCCCACTGCACACAAGCCACCAAACTCCACGACACCAGCATCCAAGGAAAAGTCTTAGACTGGATACGACCTTTCCTCTCAGGCAGAACACAGAGAATAAGACTCCCGCCCTTCCTCTCAGAACCGACAGAGATCAGATGCGGAGTACCTCAAGGATCTTCCCTCAGCCCCACTCTCTTCAATATTAACATGGCCCCCCTCGCAACCATCGTCAGAAACCATGGGCTCAACATTGTCTCCTATGCTGATGACACCCAGCTCATCCTCTCCCTCACCAATGAACCCGACATCACCAGGCGCAACTTCCAAGAAGGGATGAAAGCCATTGCGACCTGGATGAGCAACTGCTGCCTGAAGCTCAACTCGGTGAAAACAGAAGTCCTCATCCTCGGCTCCACCCACCTCTGCATGGGACAACACCTGGTGGCCCCCCGCCCTTGGAAACCCTCGCACCCCAACGCACCATGCACACAACCTCCGCATCATACTCGACTCTTCACTCGCCATGAATCGCCAGATCAACGCTGTATCCTCACCATTCTTCAACACCCTCTGCATACTTCGCAAGACATTCAAGTGGATCCCTCCGACTCCAGGAAAACCATCACCCACACACTCATCGCTAGCAGATTGGACTACAGCAACACCCTCTATGCAGGAATCAACAAAAAACTCCTCTGCAAACTCCAGACCATCCAGAACGCCGCAGCCAGACTTATCCTCGACATCCCACGACACAACAACATCACTCAACACCTCCACGACCTCCACTGGCTCCCCGTCAAAAAAAAAATAACCTTCAAGCTACTCACACACGCCTACAAAGCCCTCAACAACACCGGACCCCAATACCTCAACAACCGAATCTCCTTCCATGCCCCCAAGAGAAACCTCTGCTCAGCTCACCTCACCCTAGCCACCGTCCCTCGTTTCTACAGGACCAGAGCAGGTGGAAGATCTTTCTCCTACCCTGCAGCCAAGACCTGGAACGAACTTCCCCTTCACCTCCGACGAAGCCTGATACTGCACAAATTCAGAAAGGACCTCAAGACCTGGCTCTTCGAATGACCCCAACGGAGCTGCTCACACCCACCCTCCAGCGCCTTGAGACCCTCACAGGTGAGTAGTGCGCTCTACAAAACCCTGATTGATTGATTGATTGATTGATTGAGTTGCCCTTAAACTATCCTTTGTCTCTGGTCAGACCTTGACACAATCCTCTCTCTCTTCTGGACTTATCACTATAACTGGAAACCTCCCACATGAACAATTGTCAGAGCAACAGGAACCATCAAGAAATCCCAAATAGAGTGGAAGAAGCACTCAACTCTCTTCTCTCACTCATTTCACCACTCAACCAAATAACAGAAGTGGGGCAGATGTACAAAGGCCCACCTAAGGATCTATGCAGGATCCTCACAGAATTTCCCTCACTTTTTTCAAAAGCAATTATTGTTATTGTGTGAATAGACATTCTTTCACAGGCAAACACAGACACTGCCACTCTTCAAAAACTCTCAATCATTTCAAGGAACTGGTCAAGACAAGTGGTGGAGCTCCATTTGACCCTGCTATACGTTCAAGGACATCCTACTCTCCTCAATAGCTGCCATCCCAGCTAGGACCATTGTGAACAAGTATTTTCTTTAACTTTAGAGACTGTCCACTCTGGCCACAAGATATTCTTCATCAGACACCTCATGAATAACAGCCTTGATCATGTACACCCACTTACCTATTAAATAAGTAGCAAAGGCCCATTCTTAGCAATACTTACTTCTAGGAATAAAATAACCTACTCTACGATGATCACGCAGGTATATGGTCAGCCATAGTCCAAAAAATACCCAGAAATCTATCTGGAATGACCTGAAAAAAACTCTGGATAGAGATGGGGTTGTTGCACTCATACTGCTGATCCTGTTTGCTGCCTTTGACATAGTTCATCACAATTCCCTTCTACTGAGGGTAAAGGAACTTGATAATAAAGGAACTCTTCTAAACTGGATCTCCTCCTATCTCTCCAACAGATTCAGCATAATCTCAACCCACAAAAGCAGCACACACTCGGGCCATCTGAAGTAATGCCTTGCACAGGTATTGTTATACCCTTAACGCGGGACCAGGGTTGCAGAGGAGGCTATAGAAAACAAGGAGATGGAAGATAACAAAACAGGAACTAGACTGGTAAACTCTAAAAGGTTAGAATACACTTCCATGTTGAGCTTTATAATGATACTTTAGGCAGTCACAACAGAAGAAAGCATCTCACCAAGTGTTCCTTGCCTTGCAACATGTTGCATTGGTACTACTGATCGCACCTTGCTTCTCGTCTTCTGCGCCTTGTTTAGTTTCTACCTTCGGTTTCTTTGGTTCCTTCCGTCCATGGTACTTTCCTCCCTTATGTTTATTGTTGTTAGGCACCTTTGCTCCTTTACTGTGCATGTCCTGCCTGTTTCCCATAGTCCTGTGGACGCTGGAAAGGCTCCAAGTATTTTCCGTATTTGGCAGGTGCCCTCTTCATTTGGAGACTGGAAAATAGTATTTCAATTTCCTTATGAAGGTTTTTTCAAAACTCCAGTACCATATTAATCTATTGTGGCTTATTTAATGAGAAGTCCCGTATCCCATTGAAATGAGGTACTGCACTGATGATATAGGAGAGATGCCTGAGACCTTATAATTACCAGAGATTCCTGTTTTTCCCTTTCTCTTCCATGACCTCTATTTTCTCAAGGTTGTTTTTAGTGGTAGCAGTTCAGACTCCTGCAGAGTTAAGGACTCAAGGTGGGGGAGAATCCCTATTGGGTTCACTGCTAGGCTTCTCAAAACTAGAGGTCAATAATCTCCTTGGTTCCCTTCAACGCCTGTTTCAGTCTGATACCAGACTTTCAATATAAACTGATCCAATTACTTTGATGATGTGTACATTTTGCATTTTGAGATTCCAAAGGAATCAGACACTTCTGGCCAAGACTAATGACTCTGTGCAGTCAACCAATAGATGCTGACAAACCTCTTGAAGCTGGACTCTTCCAAATGAGGTTCAAGCCTGAGGAGTATGGTAGAACTACCAGCCTAGTTCCAAGTCCTGGTCTCAAGAATCAGCCCACAGCCAGCAACACAAACTGAATATTGAAGCCTAGTAGTGATCATAGCCTCCTGCCTATCTTTTGGGTCTCAAGTGTACCTCGTCACTAAAAGTATTTGCTACACCTCTTCAACACATCACTCCACATTTATGTATCCAGAGGATATATGGCCATTGAGCTGGCATGCTTGGACTACGTCAACAGATGCTACCTATGGGGAACTCTCTTTCATATACTAAGACTTCAAAGACTCTAAAAATGCAGCGAGACAAATGTTATACCAATGCCAGAGTGAGCACATCACACCAGTCATCCAAGATATCAATAGTTACCCACTGCAAGATGTTCCCCCTTCAGAGTATGGTGCAGTGCCTTCAGGGTGTTCTGCAGCGTAGGCTCAAACTTCTTTCAAGTACAACTGGAAGGATATTCCCAGGACAGAACCCTTAACTTTAGATTACTTTCCTTACTAATGAGAAGGTGAACCGGAGTAAAATATTGCCTCTGAACAGGCAGCAAAACTATAGAACTTTATGTTGGCAAAGACCTGCAACATCAAACATCAGATTTCTCGATCATACCAACCCAAAAAGAGGAACTAAAATGGCCACAAGTGTGGGTGGCATGGCATGTGCCACTGTCACTCACTTTTCTTCTCTTCTCTCCACTCCAAACATATGCATAGCTATTCAATCACAGCAATGCAATAAAAGCAGCCATTACTCATCACACAAGACTACAAAACACTTCTCACTCAAGGTCACATTACAAATCCACATCCTTCCAATCTATACATAAAGAAGTGTGCCACCTGTAAGCAAAAGTGCTTGGTGAATTATCAGGATTATGAAGCTCTGCATTTATGCAATTACAATGCTATGTGATACAGACATCTAAATGGTTCAGCACAATGAAGTATAGGCCACATTCTTAGCATCTCATGTTGCATTGCCAAGCAAGCATTTGACATCATGTATACCCCAGGCGTTGGTTATATCACTACATGTTAAGCTTCTAAATTGTAAACAAAACACCCTAAAATGCATTGCATGGGGGCATTCTTTGAAAAGTATCAGAGAGGGCCACCATCATCAACAAAAGCTCATTTTCAGCTGAGTACACATTATCCTGATGGTTGTGTATGCGGAACATTAGCTAATGGTCTAATCTGTTCATGAAGCCCTCCAAGCCATCCTAAGAGTAAGAAAAACATAAATCCAATTCTGTAATAGCTCCACCTTTAGTGTTTGACTAGTGGGCTGACTAATATGGCCTTGCAGCTCTATGTTTGTGAGGGTTCTCCACCAGACTGGAAAGAAGCTGAGGAAAGACAGAGATAAATCTGTAGTAGTCTACAGAGAGTTCTAGGAGTTGTGGGTACCAATCCTGAGCCAAATAAAACCGAGTTATCAATACTAGATTGAAGCGGTCCCTCCTGAAGTCCACCAGAGTTCTGAGAATCATGGCAAAAGGGAGAAAAGTATAACCTTGACTGGACCATTAACAATTAATTACAACAGCATATAACTGACCCTTTCTTGAATTAAACATTTTAGAGTGAAATAACTTGTGAGCAACTCATTGTAGCTTGTATGACATTACGCTTCATCTAGAGACTACTTGCCTCCTGTTAGGATATCCCGGCACGGTGCTACAGATCAAAACTTGCTAACATGTTATTTGGGACAAGGCTAAAAATAGGATAGCAACTAGTCGAACTCCTCCCTTGCATCTGTAGTAAAGGATCACTAAGACTGCGTAATGGAGACCTTTCTTCAAATGTAGGGCCTTCAACTCTGAAGTACCCTGTAATGAAGAGGGACAAAGAAAATTGTCTGAATGGATGCAACACCAGTTCTACAGTCCAGGATAACTTTCACAGGGAAAACAAGGATCAAACCTCCTTAATCATTGACTTGATATTTCCATTAGGAAGGAAAAGGGAATCCCTCACCTAATCTATAACAAACCATGAGACCTGGGGCATCTGAGATGGAATTAATAAAGACTTATTTTGATTGATCACAAAAAATCCAACTTCTACAACAGAGACTCATCCATTCCTACTTGATTCAACAAAGACTTGTAGCAAGACATAATCAGCATGTTGTCCAGATATACAACCATTTGAATGCCACGGGACCTAAACATGGCCATCACTGGTTTGTGAAGCTGTGTAACACACTGGGGCTGATTATACATCAGAAGGAACAGTTTTGAACTGATACTTCTTTTGCCCCTAGAAGACGAGTGAAATGGATGAACTGGGACTGACAGATATGCACCGTTTAAATCTACCATTAAGATCCAATCCCTTTCCAGAAAGAAATCTTTCAGGCAATGAATACCTTTCCTCTTGAATTATCTGTACATCACAAATCCGTTCACCAGACGAAAATTCCACCACGGAAAGGTTGCCGACAAACCATGAACCTGGTATGGCGCACACCCTATCCCACGCTTGTGCACCAACTCCTGAACGTCCTACTGCACCAAACACTTCTGGAAAATATCATCAGTCAAGGAGGAACTACCTAAACATGGTGAGAATAAAATTATATTCTGAAACCCATAATCATTTCCAAAACCCTTGGACCTGAAGTTATCATTGGCCACTGACTGTAAAAGAGCCTGAGTGTGCCACTCAACATTTTCGGGAAAAGAAGATAAACTGCAGATGACCTACCATTATTTGAGTGGAGGCAGCCCTGCCTCTGTGGCCTCTTTCTCACCACTAACTCCCTCTGCTGGAACTAGAAGGATGTGTAGCCTCTTCTGACACTGCAGGAAAATTAATTCCGCCCTCTCGGATCGTAAGAGGTAGGCTTGAAAGAGCCCTAATGCTGTAGGATGAAAGAGTGAGCTTCCCATAAACATGAGGACTAAAGACGTTCTAAAAACTTTTTTGGTCCTTCTCCAGGCTCAAACACAAGCTGTGATCTCTTTCACAAACCTGTTCGCCAAGAGGTGTGTTTCTGCATCCCCCTAAACTAATTTTCTGACACCTCCATCAGTTTGTGGATCACTCCTTATCGAAGTGGTCTTTCTGCATTCTCCTGAAAAGGAAGCAAAGGCATTCCCCTGAAAGGTTCACTGATACAACATCGACTCTTATAACATCGAACTACAAAAATATTGAGTCAACAATATCGTATACAAAAATATCGACACACAATACACAAAAAAGAAATGACACAAACATCGATAAAAAAATATAATTTAGTACACCACGATGACAAACATATCGACAACAAAAATAAAGAACACAAAAATATCGATAACATTAAAATAAAATGAAATACATCAAAAACATTGATATAAACAATATTGACAACACAAACATCGATAAAATACATATAAACTTTATCGAAAATAACATTTATACATAAAAATATACTATTCACAATTATATAATAAAATAACATATAACAAATATTTTAAACAATCAATAAAATGAATTACAAGATTCATAACATTAAATAAAACAAATACATAAAAAATCCAAACACAAATAAATAAATAAACAATACAACATTAAAAATATATCCCAACTACATAAAATAAACAAACATAACTATATATCATATATAAAATAATATATCACATTTATCTACATACACATTTAAATAACAACAATAAACAAAATAAAAACAAACATTAAATAAACCCAATAAATATTAAACAAATTAAAAGGTAACAGCTAAAAAATTCAAAAAAGCTATCTCGACCAATAAATTAAACTACACCAACACAAACCAATAGAGTAAGTATATTTTTTTCACAAATAAATTAAAATAGAGACTAAATAATCAAAGTAATCAAATTAACTAAAACTATAACGTTGTCTTTTATGTTTCACAGATTAAACTTCACTATAACTCCACCAAAAAAACTCAAAGCAAACATTAACTTCGAAAACAAGTACAAAATCAACATTAAAGTAAAACATAAAACTAAGGGGCTGATTACGATGGCAGTCGTAGGCACCTCCGCGGTGCTGGCGGTGGTGGAAAACGTCCATTTAGTTACTCCTGCGGTGGTTCTCGGGACCACCATATTACAATGGGCAAAGATAGCCCTTTTTCCGTCCGTCACAGTGTTTCCGGATCCGCCAGAAATATCGTTCCGCGCGGTGCCGGAGGAAGCCAATAGAGAAAGCCCGCCGTGCGGACTGACGTCCCGACCGCCGATCAGATCACAATGCTTGAAACAGCCCATCAGAACGCAGCGGAAAAAGCAGCTC
The DNA here is from genome assembly GCA_963921515.1 of Calotriton arnoldi. Lineage (NCBI taxonomy): Eukaryota > Metazoa > Chordata > Amphibia > Caudata > Salamandridae > Calotriton > Calotriton arnoldi. The sequence continues at coordinate 4,456,581 of CAWUFW010000169.1, read as the reverse complement.
ATCGGATATGGCGGAAGCACAACTGCGGAGAAAGAAACTAGAGTCTGAGACACCTCTACAAGTTCCTGGCCGTCATAGATCCTGCGCTACAAACCCTGCCGCTGCTGTACCTGATCCACTACCAGCAGATAAGACGCCGTCGTGGTGAACAGCACGGGTAAGTTCACAACATATCCCGCATACAACCCCGGTACAACAACAATACACAACTGTCGCTCTGAAATACGTGTCCTGTCTACATCAGACACCCTGGTGGAGACCGGAACATATACCACAGTTAAGGTACCCATGCCTTGCACGCAGGTAAATTGTCACCTCTGCATCGGGGCACCCATCTCCATAGAAATGATGGCATCTATCCTGGTCGTGGTGGTCACGTCACCGCAGCGGTGAAGCGGCGGTAACACTTGCCCACAATGTTGTACGAGTCCAGCACATTGCCCCAGGCAAGCAAGAACCTTATTACAACCTCCACCCCACAAATTTTCTAAAAGGGCACCACTCAGCACAGCATATCTGCAGCAAGAAGTTATGTGCAGGCACACTGTCTATAGTGACATCTCATTAGGACCATCAGCAATTGTATAGGAACAGGAGTGAGGGATGAGGCAAGGGTCCCTTCAAAAGGACAATATTCATCATTGCAGCCAAATAAGGCTCAGTCCGCATACAATGTGGAACAAAGGAGGGCAGAGCAACCAGGTTGTGCATATGTATATCACAGTAGTCCAACAAGGTGTTGGATGAGTCAGAGAGCCAAGGTAGATGACATATGATTTGAGACACCACTGCCACATAATCACAGTTTAGTACACACCCCAAGCAGACATTGGTAGGCTCATCACATACAATAGCAGACCATACCACATGATGACAGCCCATACCATGCAACACAGTACAAATTTCCTGACTCAAACAGCAAACTCAAAGTAAGCACCAGTGTGCATTTGACTGACTTGTGTACTGCTGCACTAAATGACACCATGTGAGTATGTCCTGTACATCAACAACACTGACTACACTGCCACCTCACAGAACACCTCCACACCATAACTCCACCTCAACAAAGGTAGCATCAACTATAAAGTATTGGATGAATGCCAAAGTGTCAGGAAGAGTCCATCTTGACAGCAGTTTACTCTGACCTGAGACTCATGACAACCCTCCTCTTCCTCACACGTAACTTCCACTCATGTGAATAAAAGTGAGTAATGAAGAAATGAAGAGTCACTATGCAGAATAACAACCTTGGAAATGGTCAGTCTGCATGTTAAGTCCTTGATACAGCTCACACACTCTTACTCTGCCTCATACACAAACCATAAGTCAGCAGTACTATATGATAACAAGTAAACTATTCTAAAATGAAGGGCACCGTGCATGGAGAAATGACTGGTACCATATGTACATGGAATTCAAGAGGTACCACACATGACACTACACTTAGGACATCAAATAATACATGGATGGCACAGAGATTAAAATTGTATGAAAGTAACATCTGTGCAGTATCCCTGTGATACAGCAATGCAAGTAACGCATTGGACCAGAATGAGATAAACTGTCATAAGCCATACAGTGGCCAGCCTCTCATCTGTATCAACTAATATGACATGTGTATGTCACCAGCACAACACTCATGGCTCACGGTGACATTCCCTGACTGTCAAACTCCACTATGACCTTCACACATACCCTTCATCTACCCATCTTCCACCTTCACTGCTCTACACCTGGAACAAACTCTGATAAAGGTGAAAATAAGCTCTTATGAGTTCCCTGTTACCCAATGCTACACCCTAGTGTGTATCTAAAAATGTCTGAGGTCCACTCAGGGATGTCTGATCCAATGCTGACCTCAAAACAATTGCCAAATACATGTATCACAAACCACACCAAAAGAAGTCCAACAAGCATGGCCATGTACAGGAAAAGAGTGGATAGCCAATGTGATCCCAGATCACCCTGGAACAGATAGCATTTCTCCTCTGGCCAACTGCACAGACAGCATAATCCCAAATAATCAAAAAATACATGAACAAATTACAAATATAACCACAAACTGTGTGCATCCAGACAAATCTTCCAAGACAGCCATAGATACTCCACCAGTTACAAAGTGCGCATGGTGTCAGTGTGTTGCACAAGCATTCACATGCACAATTCTGACAAGTGACTGTTCAAATATCGGAGGCCATAGCACAATTGTACACACAAAACAAGCTAATAAACAAGACTCCACACTGCTGCATGTGACATGCACACAAGAAATGCACAGTACAAATTCAAAACACATCTGAATCCATTCAAATACACAAACTCTTCACACACAATGTCATGCTAAAAAAATTACACACACATGGACCTGTCAGTAGAAAGAGCCAACACAGGACAAAGACTGCATCCCTCAACAACAAATTCATAACATATGCACATCCAAAAACATTACATAGCAATCTCAGCTGGACATCAGGGGGACTCACACCTGGCAAAGACAATGCAACATCCACTGACAGCAGTGCATGCACAGAAAGCAGTGTGTGAACACCACCTAAACCAGTATCACACATATCTGATTTCACTACCATGAACTTTAACATCCCAAATCATCACAGCACACAGATCACATTACACTCAGGATGGGTAGTAGTACCTCAGGAACCACCTACACACTTTAACTATCACCTACTGCTGCACAACTCAGGCAAACACATATGCATGGAACCTGACTAGAGGACTGTGCTGGAAACTCATCTGTACTGTACATGAGCAACCATGGCTGCAATCAAGTAGAAGAAAATAGCACATAACAAATTGTGAAACAGTGCTGAGGGGCACAATGGTTCTGGACACGGATCATCCTCCCACAGTATAGTGTCACACTATGTAGTGGTGGGGAGGGTCAAACACAGGCAAGGCATGGGTTGGAACATATTGGACAGAAGTGGTGTATACAGTAGTATTGTACAGGTGAGGGGTGTACAGAGCAAAAACACATAAAGGAGTAACTCACAATGTGTAGGCATCAAATAGTCTTCTTGGGGCTGGTATGAGTCTGAATACCACATAGTGGAGTAAATAAAGTGTAAAGTGACATCAACGTGTGAGAAAAGTCGCATATAATGTTGGTCTGCCAGAGCCAGTCAGCACAGTAAGAACAAAGGTAAGCAAGAGCCATACTTGATCACATAACTCGCAATACATACATTGCAGTGACACACTCTGCATACTCTGCACATTGCTCTGTAAACAACTCCTACATGTGCCCAAAAACTCCAGCAGGTGTCTGATCATTTAAACAAACAGGCACTCATCAACTGGATCATACATGTGTGAAAGGGTCATACTGAACGGTACATACACATCACTACTTCAGCTAATGGCATGACAATCATACTGTATGAGTTCTCAAGTACACACATTCTAATGTACCCATGTGACTATGAAGCCATACGTACCCAAGATGATTACACATCCACACTGGTGTGTACACATCAACATAGAACCCACAGATATAATAGACCCTGTACTTCCCTGAAGTCATCATGTAAATAGAAATAGCTGCTGTTGATGTAAAGCATCCAAATATGACGTGTACAAAAGTAGAGCCCCAACAAAACAAAGAAGAGGACAAGAGTTGACCATCACAGACAAGCATCATGGACCTATAAAGCCTTTGAGTCAATAAGCACATTAGTTGCTGTAACCTCTGGGAACCTCTGCAAAAGCAAACAAAGTATATGCCAATGTGAATGTGGCATTCAGAGCATGGAACAGATGAACATGTACACATACAATGTACTGCATCATTAGCAAGTCCAGTGACAAAGATCACAACATAAATAATTTTTTTATTACATAAACTCCATATCTGCATCAAAAGTGCAAAACATCAAGGACAACGGCCAGTCCAAATTGTGAGTCTGCACATGTGTGCATTAAAACTTGCACAACAAACTTGCAACACAGTCCACTGCATTGGGAATCTCACCAGGATATGGGCATTAAATGGGCAGTCTAGGCACCGCTCACGGAGGAATGGGGTGGAAAGGGGGACTTGGCTTCAACATTGTGGAGAAGTGGAACTGGGAGGGGGATGACTGTCTGGCCCAGTGGGAGGACTGGACTTGGGAGGGAGAGAACTGGCTGAGGTAGAGGGATCCGTGGATGTGCTAGTCTGAGGGCTGGTTGGACCTGGTGGAGTAGTGGCACTGGGAGGCGGAGAAATGCTGGGGGTAGGCTCAGTGGCTGATGGTGCATGTGGAGGGCTGGGTCTCAATTGTTTGGGGATCCGATATCCACCAAGTGTCTTTCCACAAGTGACAAGTGAGGTGGCCCCAACAGCCTCCCTCTTCCCCAGAAGTGTAGCAGGTGGTGATGGTGGAACTTCCTGGGGAAATTTGCCAGACCTGGTGGTACGCTGAGATTTTGGTGGCCTTTTACCCTGCCTACCCTTTTGTGGAGGTACTTTCCCCTCTTTGCTACCTTCTCCACACTTCACAGGGGTGGTGGTGGTGGAATTGGAAGTCTTTGCCAAACCAGCCCTCTGAAGGGGGGTGGTGCCAGTTGTGGCAGGCCCCCGTTCCATGGCAGCCAGGCCAAGTGTTTGGGTGGATTATGGATCATGTGTGGGGATGGGATGGCACTTGGAGGGTGAGGAATGTGAGGTATGCAATGTGGATGCATGTTTCTTATCCTTATGTTTCTGAGTGTCCTGTGATGTGCTGGTTGTGGTGTGGTCGTGTGTGTTTTTAGTGTGCTGTGGGGATGGTGTATGGTGTCTGGTTCGCTTGGAGTGCTGTTGTTGTGTGTTGCGTGTGGATGACTGGGTGCCTGAGTGCTCTGATGTGTGTGTGCTCTGATCAGGTGGGGGCACTGTGTGTGTGGTAGCGGAAGGGACTGGAGCAGGACTGGGGGATTGGGACTGCAGAATGGCTGCCGTCACTGTGGAGGAAAAAGACTGGACAGTTCTGTGCAGGCTACCCACATCCGAATGAATACCCTCCATGAACGCAACTACCTGTGACAACTTGTTGCCATGATCCTGCAGGGCATTCATGAGCACAGTCTGAACCACACACAGCTGCCGCAAGATGTCTACGGCCTCAACACTTAGGGCAGCAGGGGAGGCAGGGGCAGTGGTGCCTGGTGGGAAGGAGACTCTGCCCTTCTTAGGGCTTCGGGCCCGGATACCACTTGGGGGAGAATCAGGGAGGGTGGACGCAGGACGGGGTGTGGCGGACAAAGAAGCAGATGTTGAACTTCCTGTGCCCGCCAACACTGAGGAGTCACCGTTGGAGTCTGAAGATGTGGATGTAAGTGTTTCAGGACACAACTCCTCCAGGGCACTCCTGTCACCCTCAGAGGCGCTGATCCCTTCAGTGTCGCTGTACTCTGGGGACCAGTAATGCCAGTAGCTTCCCCTGCGGTATCGGGCCCCTCTCCTTCCCTGCCCTCGGCAGATGCTGCAAGAGACAGAGACATAGGTTGAGTAAAGTGGCCTGCTCACAAACATGATTAGCTATACAGACAGAAGCACTTGCACTGAAAGTCCCACATCCAAATTATCCATGTACTGTATGCATAATCCCAATTCCTGGCATGATCAGCTGATGCATGTAAACATGCTTAGTGGATAGTCATGCTCCATGTTGCGTTGACACTGCCAAAGTTCTGTGCATGTGTCTACATCTCAACATCACATCCAATCGTCTGTAGGCACACCTACATGCCTGCAGGTAAGAGAGCTAAGCATCCTAATTTGTTGTGTTCCTCACACTTGAAGTATGAGTACACTGAACCCCACAAATACAAACAGAAACCTAGACATTGTTAAGTGACATTAACGCCTTACATCTGCTATGTTTGCCAATGATGCAGAACTACTGTTTAACAATGCTAACCACTTTGCAGATGTATAAATTAGATGGAAGTCCACACACCAAATCTCGCAATGCACCCTAACATGATGCTCACTGCTGTTCACTGTCAGTTGATGTCTCTGAGACTCACAATGCTGCATATGTCACATGGACACATATTTTGTGGGGATGAAGTGCTACTAAGCCCCATGTACTAATGTTGCCACAAATACAATGCACAATAGCATGATTAGTGCAATGTGATGCGAGGCCTTTGTGTGTTGTGACATGTCACATACCAACACCATTCCAATTGCCTCCCAAGCCATCAATGATCCAAGGCATGAGAGTGCCTTCTGTAGATGAAGCTATGAGTGGCCTCCATAAGGACAGTTAATGTGTGCCAATACATAGGCTCTGGCATCTGACATACCTACATTGTGCTGGCTGATGATATCCATTACACATCAATGTCCCAAGAAATCAAACACTGATTGAAAGCAGTAGCCACAACTTCACCATGCACTGATGCATATGGACACCCCTCGACAATGCACACATACTGAGGACTGACACTCTGAGTAATATTTGTTTTTTCCATCAAACGTTACAGTCCAACACCTCACTCACATCATAATTTGCCTTACCCACTGATCACATCCAGCCATGTTAAGCCCCAGTGCCAAAACAATCTCACAACAGCCACGATTAGCTACATTGCATCAAACTTCCACTGTCTTACCATGCCAGACATGGTGCCATGGGCACAATTAGCAAAAGCAGATCAGCCAATGCATCACTGCAATTATCACCATCTACACCATCAGCGCCTGTGTGCTCTTGCTGTCACTGTTGCAGGGAATTACTTCATGTGATGCCATGCTGCAGATATTTGGCTAAAGGTTTCGCAGTGATGCTGTCATCTGTATCATTTAGAAAAACACAACCCATGGGACAGGTGCAACCTCTGCCAACTCACTGCACCCTGAGTCCACATTTGTGCATGTCTCTAGCCACTTGCACATCATCACATGAGCACACTATTGTGGGAGCCACACAGCGCACACAAGGCTGGCAAGTGTACTGGGCTACACACTTCACATAACGTCTTCTCCTGTGGAGGAATATCTCAGTTCAGACAACATTCACCAGATGGTAGATGAAAACATGTCAAGAAGAATTCTAATGACACTGTTCATATATTTCCTACATGAGAATCAAAACGTTGTACACATGCAGAACCTCTGCACTCGCCACCGAGGCTACTTAGAAGCCATTGCATCACACTAGTGGCATCACAGAGGTCCTGCCTTGCCCTGGGCTGGGATTAATGCAGTCATTCATGCGCAAAGTCACACTTAGCACAATACTCACCCCCAACTTGCTGCTGTTGGGCCCTCAAGCATCTATCCAGCTCTGGCTGTGTGACTGCCAGGATGCAAGACATCAGTGGGGTCATGGTCCTGCGCACCAACCTGCCACTTCGAGGGACCAGCCCCAGCGTCATTTCTGCGACGTTTTTGCTGAGGCGGCAGATGTCATCCCACCTCTTGTGGCAGTGTGAATGGTGACGGTTTGAGACCCCCAGGGACCACACTTTGGGGGCAATGGCCCTCCATATGGCCTTATGCTGATGGACCTTGAGCTGTAGGCATGGGAGACAAGAAGAGGAATGTTTTTAACACTGTGTTGTGTACCACTGTGTGCCAGCCCAGGAGAATGTAAACACATAGCACACAGAAACATCAATGGACAGCAGAGGCCATAGACCATGTCACATAGTACACTTGGAGAAAGCCATCTTATTACAATGTTAACATCTTTGATGATGGACACACTACCTGCCCATCTCATACACATGCAGAGTGCCATTACAGAAATCAAGGTGAAACTGGGCCTCATCGGTGATGCTCTATGTGAGTGAGCATGACATATGATACACTGTAAATGATGTGTAGTGGTCAGACTCACTGTGTCTTACACTACACACCCCTTAATGTCCTTGACCATTGCGTAGCTACACGTGTCATCGAGGTCACAATTAGGTACCTGACCTTACATTCTCCCACTCTTGTCACAAGGTATAGGCCTGTCCTGTGTACTCCTCAGGTCTCTACTTGCTGCTTCATAAATAGGAGTGTGGCCAACACATATGTATTTTTAAGTCATTTTAGTGATGGGTCCTTGATACATTGTGCATTTACTTGACTGGCCTGAGGGCTTTTCACTTACAAAAATAGTGCTGCATCACAAGAATCACATGCATGTACAATGAGAATGATGACACAGTGCATACACATGTGAGACTCTACACATAAAGGAACCAAAAGAAGGATGACATGTCCACTGTACATGTAGCAGATGTGTGAGAGGTGAGTAGCCACCAATATAGACAGATACAGGCCTTGTACTCCTGGGCAGACTGGCCACATCTCCATAGGGTCACTATCAAAGCGGTACACACATTAATCAGTACCCTCTGGCCTTTGTACATTTTGCACACAAAGGATCATATGCACACTTAAGGAACTGTCACATGACATGGCACAGGGAATGTGTGTTCAGAGTTCGAGTTCCTCAAATCAGCAGTGTAACTGTACAACTGCTAAACCACGTTATGTCCATGTCATCATTGCATGCAGTCATGGATCTGGGGGAATAAGGCCATACACAACATTGACGTGAAGGCATTATGCTGGGCAGTGCATCTCACATTTACATGACCCATTCTCAGAACAACATATGTGATGTTTGGCTTTAATACTGCTGCACCAGTGTCTATGATACCATCCTCCCCACATACTCAAGTTTAAAAACATCTACGTCATGTATGGCCCATGCTGATAGCAAAATCGGAATGCATTAACATTGGCTTGCACTCACAGGCACATCCTACTCTCCAGTAACATGATGTGAGCATTCAGAGCACTCTAAAACTTTTACTCATACACTTACCAGTACCTCTGGAGCACCATAAAGCCTCCTGTACCAGCCAAGGACCTCATCTACCAGGACCTCCAGCTCCTCTGCGGTGAAGGGACGGGCCCTGAGGTTCTCAGTACGAGCCATGACTGGGTCCAGAGATGAGGTACAGCAGCAGTTGGTGGTGATGAATGGCAGGCAACAGTGTCTGTATGCAAGTGACAAGTGTGGCTATCTCACAGACGTTTATAGGCCCCTAGGGTTGTTCCAGTGGTACTCTGCTGATGCAATTGGTCCACATGGTTCGCATCTTTCAATTGTGGCCAATGCCTGTCACCGCAGTGGCGGAGCACGCCTACCACAATGTTTAAACTGAAAAGCACTACTGCGATGGCTGTTCCCATTGGCTGCAATGACATTCGCATAGGCGGTGTCACACCGCGGGGGTCAGGATGTCTCTACCGCAATCCGGCATCTTTCAGTTGTGGCCAATGCCCGTCACTGCAGTGGCGGAGCACGCCTACCGCGCCTGTGAACACGTTGTGCATTAGCATTCTCGTTTTGCGAATTGCATCACTGATCACAACACATTTACCACAACTAATTACAGCTCATTGTAAAGTGAATTGAGAGAGTGACATTTAACTTATGTATGCCCACACATGTCATGGCAGTACACATGATTAAATGCATTGGTATGTCCGTATTCACATGTCAAATTTCATCCATGTGGGCATGTATACACATTTCAGGTTGAATTGTGAACATGCCAATGTGTGTAATGCAAACTCCTCCCACAGTCATGATGGACTGACCACATAATGTGCATAGATGTCTGTACACAGTGCTGTATTTATATTGATAGTTGTCCAGCTTACACTCAATGGGCTCATTTTGTAGTGACGTTGTGCTTAGTGTGACTAATGCTTGAGGTTGTGCAGTAACAGCAGCTACATACAACTCAGCATTGATGCTGTTAGCCACATGTGCTGTGTCAGCTAAACACAGGGCAGGGGACACATGATGTAGCAGTGTACCATATAAGATGCACATAGTCAGATTTAGATTTGACAGTAGTCATTATGTACATCCTGGCTACATAGATGACTACAGGAGATCAAGGTGTCTATGCATTTCACTTGTGCATTAAGCTGTTTTTACAGACCTGTCAATGTTGTGGTAGTGTTAGTCATTATGTAAGCTATTACCCTCATCTCTGACTCATTTTTACATGTGTCCCCTGCCAGAATACGTAGGAGATGACTACCTGTGTATTGGCCTTTCCCAGAGCTGGAGACAATGGAGGATACCGACATCATTAAGAAATTGCGTCTGAATCAGTTGGAGCCCCATTTGTGGCCTCACAAGACATATCCGTAAAGGTGATGGCCACCCTGCATTTCTTTGCCACTGGGTCGTTTCAGTACACGGTGGCCATCGCAGGTGGGATGTCTCAACCTATGTTCAGCATGGTGTTGCGTGATGTCCTGTTCGCATTGTTGACCTACAAGGGCAGCTACATTCCCTTTCCAAGGAGACATGAATTGGCAGATGTGAAGGGGGACTTTTATGACCTTGGTCACATACCTAATGTTGTTGGAGCCATTGACTGCACCCACATTGCCCTTGTTCCACCACAGGCACGTGAGCACATCTACCGTAACAGGAAGCATTACCATTCATTAAATGTGCAAGTGGTATGCCAAGCGGTTCTGATTATTTCCCACGTATGTGCTAAATTTCCGGGTTCTGCACATGACTCCTACATACTGCGTAACAGCGTCATCCCACACTTGATGGAAAATCTGCATCCGGAGCGTGCGTTGCTGGTTGGTGAGTGAGCTGTGTCACGTAGTGTGCTGTATGTGTGACATGCTGGTCTCCTCAACTATTTCTATTACTTGGTCTGTGTTTCTCACAACTAGGTGACTCTGCATATCCCAACCGGCCTTGGTTGCTGAGCCCACTGAGGAATCCAAGGACACCAGGGGAAGTCTGCTTTAATGATGCCCATGGGAGGACACGTCGTGTAGTGGAGCGTGCTTTTGGACTTCTGAAGGCTAGATTTCGGTGTCTGGACAAGAGTGGTGGTGCACTACTCTACTCTCCCCAAAAGGTGTGTCAGATCATAGTCGCATGCTGCATGCTTCACAACCTGGCCTTGCGCAAAGAGATCCCCCTGATTCTGAATGATGATGATCAGCAGATGCCCCCCGCTGCAAATCCACACATGCCCAGTGACGATGATAGTGGTGATGAGGAAGGTCTTGACCTGCGTCAACAGCTCATCGCCAACTACTTCCCATGAGTGTAAGTTACCATTGAGCAACTATGACTGTGTCTGTTTGCTTTGCTGTTAGTGCCGAAGCATAGATGATGTGTTGGGATGCTGGCTGTTGTTAGCACACTGCTAAGGGCTAATGTGTGTGGCACAGTGTTTTTGTTTCAACTTACCTCATGTCTATGTTGATGGTGTTGGTCAGTGTTATGTGGGATGAATATTGTACGGTGTAGACTAGTGGTGTGTTGTTGCTGTAATGCCATCATATGACAACTCAATGTCATCTTCTTGTGTCTTTCTAGGTTCCTCCGCCCCATCAATGTCTTGTCACAATGAAAGCATGTGGTACATGGGAATCAGAGTTAACATTGTACATACTGTGATAAACATGGAACTGACACAAAGGCATAGGTGTGTAATCTGTGTTTAATTTCTATTAGATGTGTAAAATTGAAAGTGAATCAAAAGTTAGTTGTGCATACTGAGTGTATGAGTTATCAGTGATGGTAACATAGACAAATAGAGTAGTCACCACAATAATGGAATTACACAGTCCAACAAACTCCTGCCCTCAACATGGCAATGTGGGATTGGAAAATCAAGAAAGTCAATGTTCAGTGCAACACTGGTGACATCATGGCTGGCTCAGCGTCTTGGCTTTGGTTGGTGCTTTGCCACGTGATCCTCCTGTGGTGTTTCTCGGACGTCCCCTCTTGCGTTTGGCAGGGGGTCCAATGCTGCAGGCTCAGAGGTTCCTGAGGAGTCATTGTCTTGCAGCTCATCCCTCTCTGTGGCCGCAGCTGAGGTGGTGGGAGTATCAGCAGGCTGGCCACTGAAAAGGAAAAAGGAAAAGGAAAAGTAACACACCCCCATAACAGACCACTAAGGGCATCACTGTTCTGAGATGTGTTTTTTTTCCTCATTGCTCCCCATCCCAAAGCTGCCTCTGGATGGCAGGCACTTTGAAGCAGCCTTATTCTGAATTCTGGTGCTATATGAGCAACAAATAAAGGCAATTAGCACATTTATTGGAATATTGAGAATAGAGGCACTGAGTAATATTGCTCAGACTGCAGTCAGTGTCTGCCAGTCAAGATTCTAGACCTCAACAATCACAATTCTATAGTGAATTTTCAGAAGGGACAAGAGAAGGAGGCAATTAATATTTTGGCAGCAAAATTGTAAGTATTCCCTATACCTCCTTAAGTGCCCTCTGAAGAGGTGTTCATCCATTAGTCAACCGAGGGCCAAAGCTAGCATAATTGAATGTTTTTGTGCTGAGTACTTTTAAACTGCCTCTCTTGTCAAAGTTTTCACTGCGAGGCCCGACAAACCACATTATAGACTAGTTTTCAGTAATATTTTCTCACTTCGCCTTACTGATTTCCCTTGTTCTGGATTACTCTAGAATACCCCCTAATTGAATGAATGGTGGTGCCAAGGAAAAGAAATCCCAGTTATCTTCACTAAAATGCGAGTTAAAATAAAAAAATTTAAAGTTCATAAAAGCCACATGCGTGTCTCACACAGGAGTGCCTTTCAGTTACTGCTTGAATTGGCACAGATATCACATTAATAAAACAGACAAGGATTATTATTTTTCTATTTGCAGTTTTATATAGATCAAACCCAATGCAAAAGTATTGGAGCACTTTACATGAGCAAGAATTAAATTACACAAGGACACATTTAATTTTTGTTTAAAGGCATGGGGAAATTAAGTGATTTGCCTAGAATCACAGGATGTTGAGATGACGCCAAAACTCAAACCGGGTCCCTCAGTTCTAAAGTCAGCAGCTCTGCCCATTACACCACATCATCTCCTCTCAATGAAGACTGCGATTCCTCTCGGGAAATTGTTTGTCAAGAAGATGAGAGCTGAGTGTAAAGCAAAGTCACATCTCTGATGGTTTTCATTTATATTGTGCGGTTCATTTCCTGCATCAAGTGTGAAAAGAAAAAAATAACATTTGGTCTGCACAAATATGTTTTTGACACCTGCGCATTGCTTTTCCTGCAAATATGGTAATTTAGAAGCTGGGAGGCAAGGTGAGGGAAGAGTATGGCGGTTGGGAAACAAGGGAACGGACAGAAAACACAAGTGAAAGGAGATACACCCTAATCGAACGAGCGGTGGTGCAGTGGAAAAGAAAGCCCCGTTATCTTCACTAAAGAGCAAGTTAAGTGCAAAACGTATTTTATTAAGGTTCAATTAAAGCCACATGCATGTCTTGCACAAGAGTGCCTTACAGATACAGCTCGAATTGGCAAAGATATCAAATTAATAAAACAGACAAGGATTATTAATTTCTTCTTTGCAGTTTTATATAGGGCGAACACAAACCAATGGCATTAGGGTGCTTTACATGAGCAAAAATTAAATTACACAAGGACACATTAATTTTTTGTTTATAGGCATGGGGAAATTAAATGATTTGCTGAGATTCACAGGATGTTAAGAGGACGTCGAGACTCAAACCGGGTGCCCCAGTTTAAAATCAGCAGCTCTGCCCATTACCCCACATCGTCTCCTCTCAATGAAGACTATCACTCCTTCCTCTCGGCAAAATTGTTTGTCAAGAAAATGAATGTGGAGTGTAAAGCAAAGCCACATGTCTGATGGTTTTCATCTATATTGTATGGTTTGTTTCCAGCATCAAGTGCAAAAAGAAAAAAAACATTCTGGCTGAGAAAATATGTTTCTGACACCAAAGTGCTATAAAGGGAGGAGGAAAAGTTCAAAGGAAGGAGAACAAATCACATGCAGCCACCAAACACGCTTGCTCACAAAGAAAAAAGTAGGTTGAAAAAAGCAGATTAAAAGGAGTACTTGGGCCTAACTCCACCGATAAGAAAATGACATGAAGGGCAACAGGAAATATCATGCTACAACCAACAGAAACTGAGGAAAACAAAGTGGCAAGCAGACAAATGAATGAAAAGTAAGAACAGTCTGTATGCCCCTTTTTTTAAGATGCATATTGATTACAAGAGATTTTACAAGCACAGCACAAGCGCTATGCAGGCGAAACCTAACCTAAACCTCTCCTCACATGCAAATGCAATAATGGACCAGGTGCTGCCTGAGGAAAGACCTGTAACCCCAACAAATAGCGGGCTGCATCAATGCTTCCAAAAACTCTGTCACGCAAGAAATGGGCACGCACTACAATTAAAGAAGAGCTCTCAACAATACGAGTGGGCGGGCCAGTCTTATAGTTAGCAAGCAGACCAAGAAAATGGGCAGGCACACAGTTGCATGGGGAGTAAACCAATGGAAGAAAAAAGCCTCCCACAAAAAAAAAGAAAATGCCAAACAACCTACTTCAAGTACAAGTAAAGAATTCCCAAACAACAAAACCATGTAATCGTTTGTATAAATTTTTAGGAAAAGAGTGTACCCATCTTCTCCTAGCGCAGGAAAACAAGGAAGTAAAGACTGTGGTTTGGGTAATTATTGGGTTAGTTGTGATATCAGAGGGTCTCGTAATGACATCATAGGGGCTGCATACCTTGTATGGTGATGTTGACTTTATACATGAATTATCGGGAGGTGGATTTTCTTTTGTGTGTGTTGTATTCTTTGCTACTAGATTTTTACTAAATAAGATAAGTCATAATTGAGTCTCTGGTCTTGTAATATACCCAACTCTCTATTTTCCTGTTAAAACATCCTGCCACTGTGCATTATCAACAGATCAACTACTATCCTCTTCTTTCATGTGGTGAAGGCACAGCCTTGCACGGCTCATAATCTATTCTCTTGTGTAAATTTGTCAAATCCTTTTTTATATCAATCAGCATTTGTATAGCGCAGCACTGTCACCCCTAGGGGTATCTGGGCGCTTTGGGTGTGACAACTCTATCAAAGAACCAGGTCAGAAACAAGCAGAAAGAGGAAAAATTAAGATCAGAAACGAGCCAAAAGAGGAAAACAAAGGGGCAGAAACGAGCAGAAAGAGGCAAAATAAAGGTCAGAACCGAGCAGAAAGAGGCAAAATAACAGAGAGAATGAGCAGAGAGAAGCAAAAATAGAGGGCAGAAGTGGGATGCACAAACCTAAGGCAGCAGAGGGTAGCTGACTGCAGGCAAGCTGAACAGGAGATTTGTCACACAGGGAGTGGCACGAGGACTTGCTTTATAACCAAACCACACTCAAACTTGCAGTAGTTTTGTTTGGCTTTCAATGGTTACTTTTTAGTCTTTCAATTGTATATCTATATTTAAAAACATTTTATACCAAGTTAGGATTGCCACACGACCAGTATTTTACATGCCTGGTTGGTATTTTCATGCCAAAAAAGACAGAATTTGAGGATAGTAATTTTTTGCCCATTGTAAACCGATTGCAACAAAGGCATCATGAAACAAGTCGACAGAATTGTAATGCTTGGGCTATTTCTAAGTTGTTTTATAGCAAATACAGGCATAATTGTTGTGGTAAAAAAGATTTGAAGATTTTACACAAACTATTATTGAGTACCAGGTCCGGGCCACTCCACAGCCCTCAAAATACCCACAAATGGCTGATATATTTATTCTCCAACAACTGTGGCGACTCTATAAGCAAACTGGACATGGCACTGCATTAAATTGTAGCTAAATATTCAAGCAGACATTAATGCAATTATTCACTCACTACAATTATCATCAGAGTTTTGGAGAGAAATTTAAGAATACAATGCCTTATATATCATCAATCAATCCAGAACCCGGCCGACAGAGGCTACGAATCTGCGCATGCTCCCAACAGCGTCACCAGTGAGTCATTCAACCATTCTCAAAGAGGGTCTTGACCAAAGACATTGACATTTGAGATACGCATGACTTGCTCAGTGACCGCATATCTTTTGGGAGCCTGCATAGTGTGACTTGTTGATTTTCTGATTAGTTCTGTTTATACTGAATCATTTACACCACCCATAGCATTTCTGTTACATTTGTGGATGCAAGTACTAGGCACATATTATAATGGCCAGCTGTGTCATTTACAGATGCTGAAAGAGTAAATCCAAAAGTTATTTGTGTTCTATTATGTAAGGCACATAAGCTTTTATATATTCCTGGCCGTAGCACATTCCTTTTGCACAAAGAGCAATTTAGGGACTGCCACTTCATGACACACTCTCTGTCCAGGTCATTAACACAAACGTACATACAGCCAATGTGTGCCACTACAGCCAAATGCAAGTGCCTCATCAAAAAGTACAAACTACTCTCAGAGCGGGTTTCCGAAGGAATGTGCTGTAATTGGTGAGGTGCCTGATTTCTGCCTTGGACACATTCATTGCCCTTGTGAAAGTCACACTGTGTCATGATGTGCAATGGTATGTAGTTATGTCATAATGGGCCTTCTTGGCAGCCTGCACTTTCCTGCTTTTTTTACTTAGTCCGTTGTTAAGGTTTGTCTGGATGGGTGTGTGTTAGACCTGTCAGCCTTAGGGTAGTCTTCCCCCAAACGTCTTGCCTTACTCCTCCATTTTTGCTGATCTCGTCTTTGTTGGACTTAGGACCCTGTGCACTTCACCACTGCTAACCAGTGCTAAGTGCATGTGCTCGCTCCTCTAAACATGGCTTACACCAAATTGCCACATTTACTTTTCTTCTAAGTCCTTAGTAAATTGGTACTACATGTACCCAGGGCCTGTAAATTAAATGCTACTAGTGGGCCTGGAGCATCTATTGTGCACTCCCCTTAAGTAACCATTTAAACATGTCTCAGGCACACCATTGCAGGCTTTGTGGGCAGTTTTAGACTACCATTTCAACCTGGCAAAATACATTTTTTACCAGGCCTAACCCTTCCCTTTTTAATATATATGTCACCCCTAAGGTAAGCTGTAAGCAGCACATATGGGGGTGCAGAGTATTTAAAAAAATTGGACAGATACATGTAACTTTTACATGTCCTGGTAGTGAAAAACTTTTAAATCCATTATACTGCAAGGCCTGTCACTACCCTAGGATAACACTGGGTTAACTTATTACATTTAATAAATTATAACTTTCAATTGGGAGTAGGTAGGAATGTCAAGTCTGATGTCTAAAGAATTCTAATTTAAGCCCTCTTTAATGGTAAAGTCGGATTTTAAGTCACAGTTCTGAAAATGCCACTTTTGGAAACTTGCCATTTTCTTGTCCTAACTATTTGGTGTACTCAGCCTTTTTCCTGTGTCACATGACTTGGTGTAGCTGGCAGTTGGTCTTTGTGTGGCAAAGGGGAAATAGGTGTTGACTGGATGGGCCATATCTGACTTGATGAGGGGAGGAGCTGTCACCTTTCACACTTCCACATCGCAAAAGCACTGCCTGAGTACACATACAAGGGGTTTGACTCCAGTCATTTGTGGCCCAGACAAGCTTGGGCCAGGGCATGGAGGCAGGAATGTACAAACTTCTCTGGGGTGGAAATCTCCATAACTTTCTCCTACTTCAAAGTAGGCACCTGGTAAAAATAGTGGATGCACATATTCAACACTTTACAACACCTCTGGATCTGTGGAAGACTCAGGACTGCTGTCCTGTTCTACAAGAAGGACTGATGCTCTGCCGCCCTGCTGTCCTGCATCCCTAACTGTGAGATGGCACCATGTGTCCAGTACAGAGATGCACGGTTACAGTCAGTGACCCAGAAGGGGAGAGCCTGCCGAGGCGGAGGCCGCTGTCTAGTTCTCCACATGCCTCCGTCGGCCAGCCTCCTGTAAGTTGCTCAAGACGTGACTCGAGTTTCTGAGTGCAGATTGCAAAAGCCTCACTCGGAGACCCATCAGGGCCTGTAATTGTTAATACTCACCTGGTGTTGTTACCTGTATCAGTTTCGACTACGGTCTTCATTTGCTCCACAGCTTGACGCGCTCTCCCTGTTCAGTTCCTTCACCTCCAGGTTTCATAACTTTGGGTCCATTTTGCTTATGGTGATTGCATCGCCTTGTTGGAGGTGGAAACCTATACAAATGAATAAGTAACATGTTACTATCAAAACCTTTTCTACTGAAGTGATAACATGCATGCCTATTAACTATTGGGAGCAACGTACCGTACTGTAACTTGCTTCTCTCCTGAGAC
Source organism: Calotriton arnoldi (assembly GCA_963921515.1). NCBI lineage: Eukaryota > Metazoa > Chordata > Amphibia > Caudata > Salamandridae > Calotriton > Calotriton arnoldi. The sequence continues at coordinate 4,438,452 of CAWUFW010000169.1, read as the reverse complement.
CTGAAGTTGGGTGTTCTATATTCTTGTTTGGGATAAACTGTATTATAAGAAGTGTACAGACTACTGGTAAATATTGACTACTGTTAGAAGTTGAGGTTTCTGGTTGGAAGAGTATATAACCAGTCCAAGCAGGAGCCACCTTCCTAGTCAGGGTAAGTCGGTTACACATCCTAAATTAACCTGTGCTCACCCTCTAGTATCTTGGCACAGAAAAGTTAGGCTTAACTTAAGAGGCCATATGTAAAGTATGTGTGCAATACTTACATTACAGCAACACAATTGAAACACCACAAGAAGATTCCACACCATAAAATTAGACAATATTTGTCTGGGTTAAACAAGACAAAAAAGACAAAAATCCAACAAGTGGAAGTCGAGATATGAATTTTTAAAGATTAAATCCCAAAACAGTGCTTAGAAGTCAATAGCGCTATAATGATACTTGAGTTCGCGCTAGACCGAGGTAAATGAAAAGTTAGCCGACCGCGATGGAGGGCAGCCAAGCTATAGAACCCATGCAGGGCCTGCTGAAAAAGTATCTTGTACAGATGCCATCGAGGACTCCCTGCTTCGGTTCCGATTCACGCAGTTGGGTCGAAGTCGAGCCTCGCAGTTGGTGTCGAAGGCTCGCCGCTGCATCGGGGTCGAGCCTCACATCGGCGTCTTCGGATCAGTGCTGCATCGTCATCGAACTTCGCAGTTGAGACTTGTGTCGTCATCGAAGCAGCACTGCATCAGCATCTGAGGGCACTGCGTTGGTTCTGATCAGCGCAGCGGTGACGATGGGTCGTTTTTGCAGAAACAGCTGCAGAACCGACTTCTGCGGGCCAGGACTGGAGGGGGACACCTCAGGCAAGGGTAGGACTCACAGATGGCAGAGTCCAGCAGCACCAGCAGAGTTGCAAGAAGTCTTTTGTGACACTGAGACTTGAGAGAACAGGAGGCAAGCCAGCAAGCCGTTGGAGAAACTTGGGTACTGTGTGACTGTCTAGAGGGAATGCACAAAGCCCAACTGTCAGGCAAACACGACATGCATTTAGAGACAGGCAGAGGAACAGAATGGTTAAAGTATGAAAATGCCATCTTTCTAAAAGTAGCATTTTCAGACTTACAATTTAAAATCCGACTTCACCATGAGTTGTGATTTTAAAGTCTGAGTCCAGAGACACCAAACTCCAAATCTCTATCTTTTCCTAATTGGAAATTACAATTAAAAGATGTTTGAAGGCAACCCCAATGTTAACCTATGGGAGAGATACGCCTTGCAGTAGTGAAAAACGAATGTAGCAGTTTTTCACTACCAATACATGTAAAACTCAAAGGTACATGTCCTACCTTGTAAATACATTGCCCCTGCCCATAGGGCTGCCTAGGGCCTACCTTAGGGGTGATTTATATGCAATACAAGGGAAGGTGTGGGCCTGGCAAGTAGGTTAACTTGCCAGGTCGAAATGGCAGTTTAAACTGCACACATAGGCTCTCCAGTGGCAGGGCCTGAGCCATGTTTAAAGGGCTACTGAGTGGGTGGCACAATCAGTGCTGATGGCCCACTAGTAGCATGTAATTTACAGGCCCTGGGCACATACAGTGCATTTTACTAGGCACTTATAAGTAAATTAAATATGCCAATTGTGTATAAGCAAATTTTACCATGTTTTGAGTGCAGAGCATATGAACTTTAGCACTGGTTAGCAGTGGTAAAGTGCAGAGAATTCTAAAGCCAGCAAAAATTAAGTCAGCAAAGCAGGCGGTCAGAAAGCAACAATGTTAGGGGAAACCATGCCAAGGATTCCAGGTCTAACAATTACTAAGACTTAAGTCTAATTAAACCATTTCTTGCACTTCCTTAGAACATTATTTCAAGAAGGATTTCACTGTTTTTTTTTGTTTATAACACTGTTTTTGTTGGATTTTTGTAGAATCTATGTGGAATGAAGAGTAATTTCAGGATTCTCATCTGTTGCAATGATTCCACAATAATAGAAGGTATCATGGACAAAGTGGGGGTGTACATGTGAAGTGGGAATGTTGGTTGAAAGTCTGTTAGACACTCATTGGTATGTTTACTTGCTTCTAGGATTTCCCAAAATCATAAATGGCTATTAATCGTTAGGTCATCAGCGGGGAAAATGGGAGCTTTTGGTAAGGAACAACACAATGATAAGCTAAATGTTTTCAACAGTGGTAACATAGGAACTATAAACTCTGGCTATAAATGTTCTTACATATATTTCTGTAGATATAAGCGAAGCACTGATGACTCCTCTACGCCGCCGTTGCGTCACTTTTGTGACACAGTGGCGTTGTAAACAATGCACCACGTTGTGACACATTTACAACGTGACGCATCTAGGGAGATGCGTCACGTTGTAAAGTCCTGCGTCACATTATACCTGCATCAGGTATAATGTATGCAGGGTGGGCGTTCCGACGCAAGAAAGCCTCATAAAAGTGACGCAGTGAAATCTACAAGATTTCACTGCGTCACTTCTATGACGCCACTGCATCAAAACCTTATGCCTGCTTGAAGCAGGCGTAAGGAGTGACGCAGCACAATAGGAGTAGGAATAGGCATTCCTGAGCATTGCTGGAGTTGCGTTGCACTTGCGACACGACTTCAGCAATGTGTTACCTTTACGCCAACAGATGAGTGACGCATCTGTCAATCCTTGCGCCGCGATGCGCCGCATTGTAAATGCGATGCATCCATGGTGGCGCAAGGGTTTTTTTAAGTGACGCAATTGAACTGACGCATCTTTGCTAAAATGCAGATATGCGTCAGTTCTTGTAAATCTGCCCCTAAGAGGTTGTATTTCTCCTCCAGTGGTGACAGGGTTCTAGGAGGCAGAGGGATCTGGCTTCTGGATATACATCTTGATCCTACAGGATTAGCACAACCATCTATTCACGTACTGTTGTGCTCAGACGGAACACCTGCTGCCTACGTGTGAAGGACTGGACCTGCATCTTGCACCCAGGACCACCAGAGTGACTCCAAGGGCAAGTTGGCTTGTCTCCTGATCAGAGCCTCAGGGACAGAAAAGGTCCCAACATCCTTGAACCCAGCACAAGGACTCTGCCTGTCGTGAGTCTTGCCCCCCAAATGGTGCCCCCCAAGTCCTGGACCCCTGGAAGTGAGCCTAAACGTATTACACCAGCCTAGCTGTGGTCTGTGAGCAGAACGGACACAGCGTGACACATCTCCTTTCTGCCATATCTGAACCACTGCTGTGTGACACATTTTTCTAAGTTTGTCAGCTACCCATAAATAATCAAGTTCTAGATTCTGTTTTGAGACCCGGAGCAGTAGCAGTAGTAGCAGTGGCATTTTATTGTATAGTTGATTAAAACCATAACAATTAAGCATAAAATAAATAATCAACAACGATAGTCTAGATTTTCAAATACTTAACACTAAAATCAACGATATTCCGTTATTCAGGTAATCTGCACAATATACCTTATTAAAGTGCCATGTGCCTCGATCTAACCCAATCTAAATGCGCAATTTCCTTCATAAAAGTAAAACATAATCTCATATCCACTAAAATTCATATTCAATATAAAATATTCATAATACAGAGTCAGCAATATGTACACAGATCGGGTTTATAATTACGGTGAGCCGGATTACAATAATGTCTAAATCCTTTCCATGGGCACCAATGGATCAGTGTAATCTAGGAGGACAGAATGACTATTGCCCTCTAGTCTTATCATACTTACATCCTCGGATATACTTGATTGAGCTTAATGCCTACTGTACCTGTCCCTCTTCTTACCTCTGACCAACCCTCCTGGTGGCTCCCTCTCCAGGGGGGAATGCCAAAATACAAGGGTAACCAAAAAAATGCCCACCAAAATCTTCTTTGAGGAGCCTTAAAATGCCAAATATTCCTTCTGAGAAGGTTTAATCCTTGCTAACGGGCACCATCCATCCTAGGGGGCCACTTTTCTCCAAATCCGCTCTTACTTACACCCCAACTGTTGAGCAGGCAGCCCAGTACTAATTGTGAATTATGTCATTGTTAACTGACGTTGTTTCAGTGGAAAGGCTATCGCCCGGGCATTCGACAATAATTGATTTAAGATATTCACAAATTTAGAGGCCCGGAGCAAACCAAAAGGAGGAAAACTCACCTGTGGACATTGAATTATAGTCATCTGCAATATAGGATTATTTAGCAATATTTCTTGGGAATTTTTGATATGTTTTCCAAGTGCTTAGAGGTCCGAAGCAAAGCAAAAGGAGGAAAACTCACCTGTGGACATTGAATTATTGTCATCTGCATTATAGGATTATTTAGCAATATTTCTTGGGAATTTATGATATTTTTTTCCACGTACTTCTTGGGAATTTTTTCATTTAAGCATTATGTTTTACCTGTTTTAACTGTTCTATTACATCTGATTGACATGGGTTTTAATAACTATACAATATACTCAGCAGTGAGACTAAGCTCCCTTATCCTCAGCACAGTATTAACAAGCATTGCCAAAGCCAATAGGTCTGGCGTTGTCCGGCATCTTTTTGGCAATTCTTGTTTTGTTTTGTCATGGCTTTTGCAAACCTTATTTTTTGAGAACTGCCAGGACTTTGTCAATCTCAAAAAAACATTGACTAAAGGCAAAAAATGGTTTGGTCTCAAAAAAGCATGCGTTACCATAGTACTCCCTGGCACTGAGGTGAACCACTTTGTGTGTGGGTGTGCTGCTTGTGGAAGGTCAGCATGCTGTAACTCATAGTGAAGTCAGCTAACAGCTGAAGTGGGGTGACGCATAGCCCCTTGATGCATGCTCAAATGGGTTGGAGAAAAACCATAAGCAAATGGATGAAGTGTGGCTGAAAATCCCTATAAGTAACTGTGTCATAGACATAATTTTAGTAAAGTCAAAAGGTCGTGGCTAACACAGACCTATAAAAGCCAATTGTTGTGCCATTGTCTGCAAGTCTCTTGTCTTTGTGAATGAGCAAAGGAAAACAGAAAGAAAGAAAGCAGGAATGATGGAAAGAAAAAGAAAGAAAGGAAGGAATGAAGGAAAGAAACAAGGAAGACAAGAAAGAAGGCCAAGAAAGAAAAACGAAAGAAGGAAAGAAAGAAGACAAGAAAATAGAAAGACAGAAGGAAGACAATAATAAAGTAAAGAAAGAAGGAAGGAAAGAAGGAAAGGAAGAACGAAGGAAAGAAAGAAGGAAGGAAGGAAAGAAAGAAGGATAAAAAGAGAGGAAGAAGGTAGAAAAGAAGATAAGAAAGACAGAAAGCAAAAAAAAAGAAAGACTGAATGAGAGCATGAAAGAAAGAAGGAACGAAAGCAGGAAAGCAAGAAAGACTAAAAAAGAAAGAAAGCAAAAAAGGATAGGAGAAAGAAAGAAAGAAAAAGAGAGGAAAAAGACAGAGTGAATGAAAGCAAGAAAGTAGAAAGGAAGGAAAAAAAGGCAAGAGAGAAGGAAGGAAAGAAAGGAAGAATGAAAGAAAGAAAGAAAACAAGAAAGTAGAAATTAAATCAAGAAAGAAGGCATGAAAGCAAGAGAGAATGAAAGAAAGAAAGAAGGAGAGAATGAATGAAAGCAAGAAAAAAGGCAAGAGAGAAAGAAAGGAAGGAAGGAAGAAGGGAGAAAAGAAGGAAAGAAAGAAGGCAATAGAGAAAGAAAGGAAGGAAGAAGTATAGAAGGATTGAAAGAAAAAAAGCAAGAAAGGAGGAAAGAAGGAAGAAAAGTATGGAAGAAAAAAGTAAAGCAAGAAAGAAGGAATGAAAGAAAACTGAAAGCAAGAAAAAAGGAATGAAATAATGAAAGAAAAGAGGAGAGCAACAAAGAAGAAAATAAGGACTGAAAGAAAAAAGGAAAGAAAGAAAAAGAAAAGCAAGAAAGGAGGAAAGACGGAATGAAAAAGAAAAGAAAGAAAAGAAATAAGTAATGAAAGAAAGAATGAATGATAAAAGGATAGAAGGAATGAAAGAATGAAAAGAAAGAAAGGAGAAATGAAAGGATGAAAGAAAAAAGGTAAGATGAATAAAAGAATGAAAGAAAGCAACCAAGAAAGATGAAAGAATCAAACAAAGCAAGAAGGTAATAAAAAAAGTGTTACGAATGCAGGAAGTTAAACACGATATAGGCTGGTTTTCTTCCTGGGAAAATTGGATACAGAATAAACATGTTCCAAAGAATTGTCCGCTTTTAATAATATTAAACCTTTTGATAACTTAATACAGCACAGTTTCAAATGGACGTAGTCTCTAATGCTGTGAGATACCAGCAGGCAAAAAGTAAACAAAGGACAGTAAAAAAGAAGTGGGCTGGCCCCCTGCCCTATGCAGTATGTTGTAGAAGGCAGAAGCAAAATGTGAATGGCATTCCAGCAGATCAAAGGATGAAGAAAGCCTGCTGAAAGCCCCTCTAAATTAGTATATGCGACATCTTTCCTAAGGACAGACCTAAGAAAGTGAACTCCTAACAGCCTCTCCATCTCTGCGTGTGTATTTTATTTTATTTGTACCGGCTCTGCTTCTGATAATAGTAGTCTGTCTCAGGGAACGGATTGCTTTCCTTGCTTTACCCAAGCCAGGGTTACGGCGGCTGCTCATGTTCTAGTAAGACTCCAGCACCGACCTGCACACACTTCCTCTAGCAGTTTTAGGATGTACTTCTCAGTTGATGCTCTGCCCTCTGCCTACCTAAGGTTGGCAGTTTTCTGTCATCAACATAACTCCCTCATTACATAGTTGTAAATGAGGAAATGTGTCAGAGAAAGGGTCGCAGACAGCCCTCTGATAGGGCACCAGTGAAGATGTTTGACATTTCTGGCAAATTGTTTTCCATGTCCATGATCCAATACAGCCCTGTTTCGTTGAAAGATGGACTCTGGGCAGGCTGACGATGCACTAAGAAATAGATTTAATTATGCAATCCTTTGCCCCTTAGTAGCGTTATTTCCAGCAAGTTAGGTCCACTTTTATGAACCAATTCCCATTAATATTCATAATTTGCAGCTTGTCTTCTCAAACGTACTTATCAAGGGTACTCAGAAATCAGGGTCCGATATGGGCTTCTGGTCTTCCATGCACTCAGTCATCCATTCATCCATCCCTGCACCTAATCACTCAACTTTTCATTCATCCATGAATTCAGTCACACACGGGTCCAACCATTCATTCATCCACCCCTAATCCGTTCCTGCATTCACACACACACCCACAGTCACCAATCATTACCATCCTCGTCCGTCTTCCTCATCACAGTCACCAAGGAGCACCCCGTGTTCCAGGCACAGCATTCACCCATAAATTAAAAAAGGTCCTCACCCAATATGGCCGCCTGACAGGAAGTACCTGTCACCTGCCCTATAAGGGTGGGACCAACACAGGAAACGTCCTGTTTTTTTCTCTGTGTTCCTTCAGAACACCCATCAACTGTATTCGAGGCGGCTCGTGTTTCCGGTCTCGGTAATGTATGAGTTTAAGGTCTCAGGCCCTTCCTCCGAAGATTATGTGTTCATATTCTGGTGTTTCCCTGATTTGGCGTTCCCGGTCACAAGTTAAGGCAATGTTACGACCAGGGAGATATCGCTCATTGGTGCTTCTTTTGTCTCTGGTGGCACTGGCTCCCCCCGCACATGGGTTCAAATCCTGCCACTGCTTTCGGTGTTTCGCATTGTGGTACGTGTTCTTCCCAGTATTTTCGGACGTGCTGTACCCTTGGGGTCTTCGGCCGTCACTGGCGGTGTTCTATGCTTGCTGTTCTTCGCGGGGTTTCTCCCTGTTGCCTGTGAGGGGGTTCTGTGCTTGAGTTCCTTCGATGCGGTTTGTGCACCCTTGAGTCCTTGGTTCTTGCCTTCTGCGCAGTTTTTTTCCTGCGACGGCCTGTCGTTGCTTCGCCTGTTTCCCCCTGGGATCTTCCTTTGGTCCTTCATGCATTGTCTTCTGGTCCAAGCCGTTTGGGCGACGTTGGGGGTGCTTGACGTTTGCTTGTCATCCTCTTCTTGCGTTTCTTCCCTGCCTACCTGGTCCATTGTCCTGTCCGGTCCTTTCTTCCCCTAATGTCCTCGGCTGCCCCTCTTCGGGGTGGGGATCCGGTTCTGTTCCCTGGATTGCCTTGGACTCTGGTGATCTGCCTTGGCGTGCGGCCTCCCTGCGCCTGGTGGATTTTTTCTTGGTCGCCTTTGGGGTTGCCCGGCGGGGTCGTCGCCCTATGAAGGCCTCCCTTCCCGTTGGTTTCGGTCCGCTATCTCTTTGACCTTCCTGCTTCCGGGGGTCTCTCTGCCCCCGGTCATTCAGGGTCGTTTCACCAGGTGTGTGTCTTCCTCCTGGGATTCTTCAGGGGGCCTCCTTGTTGGTGCTTTGTGCTTCGGCGTCTTGGTCCTCCCCAAATGCCTTCTTCTCCCATTTTCATTATGGATGGGAGTGGTTATTCTGGGGATTTGGCTACGCCGTCCTTGCGGCTGTTCACTGGTTGTGTACTTGTCTGCATTGATTTTTCCTTGGCATCCTGGATATCTGTTTCTTTTGTTCGTCCGGCGCTTGGGTATACGCTCCTTGGTGACTGTGACGAGGAAGACGGACGAGGATGGTAATGACTCGGTTACTTACCGGTAATGTTCATTACTCCGAGTCATAGTCTTCCTCGTCACAGTCATGTTCCCTCCCGCCCGCCCTTGGTGGTGGGGGGAGGGCCGAACAAACTTTGTATTCTTTCCTTTGGTTTCTGCTTTTGTATTTCAGGATGTTTCCTGTGTTGGTCCCACCCTTATAGGGCAGGTGACAGGTACTTCCTGTCAGGCGGCCATATTGGGTGAGGACCTTTTTTAATTTATGGGTGAATGCTGTGCCTGGAACACGGGGTGCTCCTTGGTGACTGTGACGAGGAAGACTATGACTCGGAGTAATGAACATTACCGGTAAGTAACCGAGTCAATAAAGAACCTCTTCCAGATTTTTTTTTTTTAAAGCCAGACCTATCGGCTTTTTCGATGGCTATTCTGTTATTAGCGAGACCTCCCGTTTCATTCATTTTTTCAGATTTTTAAAAAAATATTGGGGCATATTATCAAAGGCTTTATCGCCGCTTTAGCGGCACTTTTTGCCGCTAAAGCGGCGATAATTTTATCGCCCTATTAGCAAGCTGTCGCTAACAGGCGTTAGCGACAGCTTTCAGGCGTTAGAGGCCGCGTTTCCATCGCCTTGCATGTCAGCGATAATTATCGCTAATGACATGCAAGGAAGGCGTTCCTTACTAAAAGCGACTGAAAACAGTCGCTAACACCACTACCCCCTATTAGCAAGGCAGGCGAAGCGATATAATAGTCGCGCTGAGCGCGTTTATCGCTAGATTCTAACACCTGCTAGTGAGGATGACTTACCTGTATGAAGTATAGGAGGTGGATTCTAATGCTGAATCCACCTTGGCGTTAATGCAAGAATATCGCTGGTTTTCCAGCGATATTCTCGCATTTTGCCGCTATCGCTGGAAATATTATCGCTATGGAGATAAACCTTACTAATAGGGTGTTATCTCAGCGATATTTTCCAGCGATAGGCGGCGTTAACAGAATTCGCGCTAAGCGCGTTTAGCGATAAATATCGCTATTCCTTGCTAATATGCCCCATTGTCCACTTAGTTCAAGTCGTATTTGTATTTTGTGCTTGTTCCTTTATGCAAGGGGGTATCATGGGAGGTTACAATGCTCGATTGTTTTCTGTGTTATAATTTGCTATTTTTAGCTTAACCAGACCTAGTGATAAAAGTAACTACCGTGCTGCAAGCACCTCACGGAAGACATTCCACAGACAGGAATAAAGGATTAAAGCAGCTGGGGCTCTGCTGCTTGTAAAAGAAAAGAGAAGATTTCATGACTGCTGGAAAGGCTTTTATTAGTACATAACCGATTTTTTTTACCATAAGACTTTCCACTCATAATTCAACACCTGCAGAACAAATCCCTTCAAATGATCTCCCAAAGTAAATGAGATTAGACCGAATGTTATACAGGGGTGTATACATCACAGCGCGGAAGCAATAAACTACCAAAAATGTAAAAATATCAACAAACAGGTGATGAGGCTAAATTTTAGTGTTCAACGAAACTGAGAACATTTCATTTTCAGCTTAAAGAGGCGTTCACTGGTGCAAGATTAAATTAAACACACACTAGTTTGCTCTTTGATACTTAACCGTAGAGAGAAAAGAATACTCTCCAATGAACTTTGTAGAACAATATTAACTGTTCACTCAGGGTTTTTCTTAAATGTTCTACTTTCAGAGCTGCGTTTTTGTTGTGGGGGGAGGCGGGGGGAGTTTAATATAGCACGAACTAGTTCCGAAGGGATCAGAGCGCTTTACACGAGCCCCAGTTGCGTTACAGAGAGACACATTCATTTTGTTAGGCACGGGGAGATTAAGTGATTTGCTTAGATCACAGGATGTTGAGCGTCCCCGCCGAGATTCGAACCAGGTTCTCCAGCTTCGCAATCGACCGTTCTAGCCGCTAGGCCACATCCTTTCCTTATCCAGCTCTTAAGAGTGATTTTCATGCGCACCTGGTTAATAATTTGCAGGGATACTGCTTTTAGTGAGCTAGCTTCACATCAGATCTAATGTCCCTAAAAATATACCTGTTTACTTCATTTCTTAGTCCTAATGTCCTCATACCAATCATTAATTGCGAGGTGATTTACAACAAAACAGGAGCAACATCCAGCAAAATGCTGTGATCCAAGGTCTGCCCATAACTTCCCCCTCAACCACTCCACCAGGACCCATGCAAGAACTTGGCATTCCCATCATCCTCCTGTCATATCCAAGCTAGAAAAGACCAGAAGACAGGGGAAGGCATTGGGTGGGGAGGGCTCAAAATTACTGGTACGAGGATATTAAGTGTAATCAAAATTACTCTTTAGTAATCTGGGACATTACTGCCATAATATACATATCCATTCCACTTATTACCTTAATGATAAATGTTTGATTCTTATAGCAAAATAGAACTTAATACTCACACCCCAAAGATTTTTTTCCACATTTGAAGAAGGAATGAAATTAAGTGACAAATGGCTTGAACTGTGGTCTAGGAGTAAAACCATGTCCAGGTCTTATTGAACCGTGCTCCAATGTAAATCAGATACATGGAAGGAGTAAGCTGGCATTTGTTCCAGTTGAGAAGGAATCCATTCTGGTTCAAACAGGTCATCTCTGAAGTATATGCCAGAGTCTCAGACCCTCAAGTGTCTTGGACTCTGACAGAGCATGAAGAAGTCAGTCATCTAGCAACAGATAAACATTTGAGCATTAAGGGTGTAAAAGAACAGCTGCCACAGCAAACATTTATGTAAAGATGTGTGGTGCTGACTTGATGCCAAATACAAGGGCTCAAAAATGGAAATGCCAATTCTGTATACAAAAACTCAGATACTTACAGTTAGCAGGCAACTGGACTGTAGAAGTAAGTGTCCATCAGACCTACCATTAGCATGAAGCTGACTGCTAGAACTAGTAGTGTGAATCTGGAAGGGTAGATGTAAATTCTTAATGATTTCTCTCCGGAACCACTTGAAGGACCCATGCATTAGATGTAGACCTCTCCCAAGTTTCCAAGAAACGTTAAATCTGGCCCAATAGTAGAAAGATCAGGATGTCCTCGACATAGTCAGGAGTGAGATGGCTTGGACAACCAAGTCAGTTTCTGTTATTGTTGAGTTTGACTGGAGAAACCTTTGCTATGTGTGCAAAATTTTGATGGTTCTTAAAAGGTTTCTGAAAAGAAGACTTTGCTGTGGATCCAAATGACATTGATTGCTGTTGCCACTGATAACGAAAAGAAGAGGAATGCTTGTTTTCATTACAAAAATATTGCGCTCTCTCTTCTAGATCTGGACGAAGGATAGATTCCCTGAAAAGGTGATGAAGGGCCTCAGATTTATGAGATGCCAATGTATGCCACTCCTTCAACATCATGTTACTATGTGCTGAAATAACTGCTCCTTCTACCAAAGGTGATACTCTGAGAATCTCAAGTGAGACATCAAGTAGGAACTCTATTTGTCTCTCCATGCCCTGCAAGAGCGAAGATCATTCAATCCCTTCTTCATCAGCTTTGAAGTGTTTCTTAAAGTCTGCAATTAATAATTGAGCAGCTTAGGCTTCATAAATTCCAGCGGAGAACTAAGTGTGAACCTGAATAGGCTTTTTTCAAAGAAGACTCAACCTTCTTGTCAGTAGAATCTCTAATAAAGACATCATCCACCATATAGGTTCAGCCCAACAAATGTCCTACTCAGAGTCAACAGCAATAGAATTCACTCATTATTATCCATGTTATCCAATGTGTAAAAATTCTCCATGAATCTAGGGAGGTTTATTTTATCAGGCTTTTTTCATCCCCTGAGGATAACATATACATAATGATGATGGATTGAGGGATTTACCTGAGGATATCTCTGAACTGTTGCAACAAAATCTCAGTAGCAGTAACGGGAGGTCTGCTATTGGAAAGGCCATATTCTGGCAAACATGAAACAAAATCCCTGGTAGCATTTTACCAATCTGTCTCACTTTTGTTCCCTCAGAATTTTCAGAATCTACATCTTACTGATTGGGTGTTTTTTCTACCCTTATTCTGCATTTTCTTTAAAAAAAATATGGCTGAGGGAGACCAAGCCTTCCATAAAGCTATATCTCTACCCCCAAAGGGCATGACAATCTTTCTGCCCACCCTATAGTGCAGAATGGTGTGTTTGACCCCAATCTGCCCACAGGGGCTGAACGCCCACTAGACACTAAAGTGTGATTGCTTTGAAGAAAAAAGGAGTTGGGTAGCCCAATATATCATTGGGCCGTGCCCTGGCCCTCAAAAGGCACAACAGTCTTTCTGGTTAGTCGGAGGCAGATTGGAGGCCTCCCTCCTACCCCCCGGGTCAGAAAGCCCACTAGACACCAAGGAATATCTTTATTTTTTAGAGTGTGTCATCCTAAGTGGGACAGGCATGCCCAGAGGTGTTTCTCGTTCACAGTGTGCCACTGGAGCCAAATTATAACTGGCTGATGAGCCCTGACTAGGGCGAAACCGGTCCCAGGTTGCTTGTGTTACAGTCCTGGGAGGAGTACCTGGCCCAGCAGCTGGGTTTGGACTGTTCCCACTGGAGCAGGATCAAGACATATTTGCAGATGGCTGGGTACAAACTGAGGTTACATGATGTGCAAAATAATGATGGACTGGGATGTGGCCCGAATAATTACCAGTGGCTGAGATTAAATCAAGCATTCCATCCTTCAGTTTTTTGTATACTTTAGCCCATCCCCTCAAACAGTGTGATGGACAGCCCACCCAGGCATCAGGCTTTACCCACCTGTTTCCCCACAGCCTCAACATTCTTTCTGCCCCACTGGGGTCTACAGCATCCACATCCCCATGGCAAGCAAGAGGAAATTTGGATACGTTTGTGTGCAGTGTTGCCATATGGGCCAGCACACAGAGGGTACATTTCCAATTTCCTCTCACTTGCCATTGTGAATAACCACACTATTTGGTCTCTGGGTCAGCCAACAAACAGGAAACCGTATGACCCATGGGCAATTCTGAATCCTCGAGACGCAGTTGACTCCAAGGTGGTGTCGCTTGCATGCGTCCCACCACGTTTTCTTAGTCAGAATGATGGGCAAAAGGCCAAACTTTGGCTGAAATCAGGCAATTTCCTTATGTTTCTGTGAGGAAAAATTCAGGAATATGATGGGATCCACAAAATTCCTATCACCCAGCGTTTCCACACTTAAAAATGGCACCCTACTTGTGTGACTGGCCCTATTGCCTGAGATAAGAACAATCAAAACCATGGACCATCCAAAGCCCACATTCACTTCATATGGTCACAGTTTTCATCTATTCCTGTCACAGGTGAAAGACCAGCAACAGGAACAGTTGGCAGAAGTATGGAGAATTGTAGAACATTTTTAATTGTCAATTTAATTTCTTTCCATTTTTGCCTTCCAAATGTAAGCCAGTGTGCAAGAAATAACACATTTTGTAATATACCCTCTGAATCACTTGATAGTATCAATAACCCCAAATTCAGAATTTTACAAATATCCACTATTCCTAAACTTAGTATCTAGAGCACAATTAAACAAGCATTGGCATAGCCAATAGGTCTCGCCTTTGGGACCTTATAAGTGTTTAGCCAGAGCTATTGGTTTTGTCAATGTGTTTAAGGTATGTTGTAGAGCAGTGTGGCTGCTGTGCAGCATGTTGAAAAGGTACAATAAAAAGTTATAATCTTTTTTATTACCTTGTATATAACCAAGAAGACATCATGTACAACTGGACGTCCCTCTTAGAAAATCAGAGTTAACATAAAAAATGTGCTCTGGCGTTTTTGTTCTTTTCTGAATGCAAGCAGTGTATAGATACAAGTTATCCAGTCGAAAGGATGGTCATGAAGCTCTGCTCTAGTTGAGGGTCAAACACAAAAAGAGGAAAGTCATTTAATAGCAAGAAAGCAAATGAGATTGACAAGAATGACAAGCACTAACAAACAGTGGACTGATCCAAAGCCCACAATATGTATATATCTGAATTTATTTGAGCCAGTAGGTCTTTGACCACAAACAACTAAAGCTGCCTTACGCAAGACCTTAAAAGGAAAGTATGAGGTGGGATTGGGATCTCTACGAGTATGCAACACACGCTCAGGAAAGGATTCTACCAAAGTTTGTGGGTCTCATTCTTAAGCAAATGAATAAATCTGCATCCAAAAATGTATGACATCACGTGTCTGTACAGTTAGTTATTTTGAAAATTCTCAGCACTAATGAGCGCTGTTCATGCCTTGGAGAGCCTTGCTCTGTCTCTGCTCACTTTGATGTACAGAGAGCATGACTTACCATGTGCAGTAAAACATTGCCTGGCTTATGGTGGTAGCGTGTGTGAGGTGAGGTGTACATTGTACAGGTTATGGTGTACAGATAATTCCAAACTCTTTAGTATTTAACGTTTTCTAAAATGTCCTTCGTTTAGAGATTTCAAGCTGTTATATTGAACTAAAAACGCAGGCCCATGCCCCTTTCTTTCAGTGTTTTATTACTTTGCTTTTCTTTGGAATTCGCCGCTCTAGCCGGCAGACATCTGATGATGTTGGTGTTCTGTAAATATGCGGCAACAAGCTGGCCAACAGGGTAATCGCGGACAACCAGTAGCGCACAGGTAGAACACACACTGAATGCAGCCAGCTCTATTTAAGTTTTAAAGAAGAAAAACTGCAAGATATGTCCAGCCTGGCTAACTAAAAACCTATAACTGTGAAGAACAAGCTTGAGAGGGGTAATCAAGATGGCCGCAGTTGTCACATTTACAAATCCTGGCAGGACCTGCTCAGTCTCTCAGTCTCCCAGTGTCGATAGACACGGTACATTTAAAATGGATACTCGTTGTAACATCAGTTACATGCAGCAACTATAACCAGCATCACCTGTGGCTATGGGCACTGTATAGACATACGTGGTAACACACCGCTGACAGGGAGTGTCTTTGTAGTACGTTTACATGCCTCATTCTATTTCCGCGGCATGTTGGCAGGCGCGAGGCACACTTCTGAAGGGTGCCGATAAAGGACAGTAATTGGTTAAGTGGCACGTGCCAGCGGCCTGGGTATTTGGTTGGCAATTACAAAGGTTTTAGAAATGCAGATGTCTGGGGCGGGGTGAGTGAGGCCTTGTTGGTGTTTCCCAGAATGGGGCCATCGGCAGAACTGCTATAACATGCTGTTTTGTTTCTTGCACACACAGTTATTAAAGAACCACGTGGTGTTCTGCACCCAACGGCGGGGTAGACATTCATTTCATGATGAAATATAATAAAAGGAGCTGGTTTTGCTTGTGAATCAGCATCTTTGCAATGGACAGAGGTGAGTGGAGGTCAGTACCCGGAGGTTGAAACAAGAGAGCAGCAGCGGTACAGGCCGTGCACACACGTCACCGAGGTGTCTGTTAGTAACCGTCATTGAAGTGATGAGAACAGAGCATGTATGCACACACGTCACTAAGGTGTCTGTAAGTAACCGTCATTTAAGTGATGAGAACAGAGCATGTATGCACACACGTCACCGAGGTGTCTGTTAGTAACCGCCATTTAAGTGATGAGAACAGAGCATGTATGCACACACGTCACCGAGGTGTCTGTTAGTAAGGCACATGCTAATTCTGCAGTGACGTCACTTAGTGTGAGCACGCTTAATCAGAACAGAGCAGCCTGTACAAAGCTCGTGCTGTATAGCACCTAGAGGCTGCCAATTAAAGGGACGCTGGACCCAGAATATCGATTCTAAAAATAAACGAGCGGGGAGGAGGTGGGGGCGACGCGAGTGGTGCGCGCGCCACAGCGAGCGATCTGCGCGCGCCACAGCGAGACATCTGTTTTGCATTATCGGGCACGATAATGCAAAACAGATGTCGGCCCTGCGCGCGTAACCGCAGGAAAAAGGCCATGACGCACGAGCGTCTGGTCAGCTTTCCAAACCCCCTTACTAAAAGTCTCACAAGCAGCGCATGCGCTGCTCTAGGCTCGACCTAAAAATGCATAGGTTTCCTTCATTGCAACATCTTATCCATTCGTGACACATGAATTTAGAACTTTGTCTTCTTTTCTGAAATGTATAGCTTTCCAGCAGGGCCAGACTGACCATAGCGGGCACCTGGCATTTTCCTGGTGGGCCGGAAGGGTGAGGGGCGGTTTTGGACCTATGGGGGCCAGTTTTGTTACTAGGGGTCGGTTTTGCAGTGCTGCAATATCGGCCCCCTGTAACAAAAGCGGGAGCGGTGTTCTCACTAGCGCCACCCCGTTACCGGGTACGGTCAAGAAGATTACCAGGGCTGGTTGCTGCTCCCAGTCCAGCCGTGCTTTCCCGGTTCACCCATAAAGTTCACAACGTTTTCCAACACAAACTGAAAGTCAGCAGAAACTACAAAAAATATGAAAAATACCCGTGGCCCTGTCCCGAGACTCCGTCCCAATAGACAATGAACAAGAACTGCAAACAAAGTCGAGACTTAAAATTGTTGAATATAACAATACTATATGCCTTATCCACGCCCATATTGTTTAACCAAAGCAAATGTGTTGTGCAATTGTCTATGTGCCTATCTTACCTGCTAATAAAAAGAATAGTTTAAAAAATATGAAAAATAGATTAGTTCTGCAAAAAGTACAAAAACTGTGGCAAAAATAATTATTTTTATTACAAATCTGCTTGTTCCTGAAAACTGAGAAGATTCTGATCACAGTGCAGCACACCTTTAATTAATTGCATTTTTAGAAACAAAAGTATACTTTATTGCACAGCACCTTTTTCCCATTTCTTTTTTAAAACCAACAGTTTTCAATATTTTGGCTATTTCTCTGTTTCCTCCAGGGGAAGTCCGCTGCCCCTGGGTACCTTTCGAATACATAACGTGGGAAAGAAGGATGCTCTTTTGACTGGGGTATTTTCTGTGGAACTAAAGTTATGACGGCTTAAGTGAAAAGTGCTCCAAATATGAAAGAAAAGGCTCCGCTTTGGGGGGTGGAAGGGTTCAGCATTAAGGGGTTAATCTAATGCTTACTGGAAGTATGAGCTATATAAATTGGAAAATTCAACATAATGTAACATTCTAATTTTGTAGAAAATCATGTTTCCTGTAGAAAGGAGCTACATGAAAAATATAAAACAAATGTTTTTATTTATCAAAAAACAAGACCTGACAAGAATCATAATGGCTGTTGATGCAACTTCATGTAAAGATGCGTTTCTTATTTTACTGGTGTTGGTCTGAATGTTCAATACAGCCTTCCTGAAATATGGGCTTTTTGTAGTCCTGTGTAGTAGGATGGAGATATTTGTCAGCCAAAATAATTTTCTGCCTGAATCAAACATAATCATATGCAGGACATATGCTCTTTATTTGACTTATGGACATTGGTGCGCATTGCCTCCTTTCTTCACATTTATTTATATTTTTTGCAACTTTAACTTTTTTCTATTTTTGATCCCTTCAGCGTTATCTTTATATGTGTAACTCAAATGGAAGCCTGACCCTAAGGTGGCCACTCAATGTCTCAAGAGATCAACAAGTGGCACAATCTCTTTACTCATCTTGGGGTCAACCCATATCAAAACACGCATTTAAGCAGAAGTTAAGCATGTAGCGCTTTCTCAGTTTTACAGTGAATGCTTTAATTGGGTAATGGTTGTTGTGCACACCTCACTGAGAGTTATCTGACCAAAAAGCTACCTGTGTGGTCTCTTCTCTCTTGCAACTCCTGCTGGTTATTTGTTTTTAAATGGAATTGCAGGAACCAAGGTACCAATTAGACATTTAGAAAGAGGGTGATTACTTTACTGTGTCTGTGACCATGGATCTTGTATTGCCTCTTACACAAGCACTCCAACATAATTTGTCACGCATGAGCAAAGATTCCAGACACCTTGGACTTTTTAATGGGAAAGGTTCAGGGTAGTTTTAACGTATTACTTACTCTGTCCTGGGACTACATCTGTGTGGAGAAACTGGTCAGCCATAACTTTGAATCTTCAATACTAACACCAACTATCACTCCTCACTGAGTTTTTTCTGCCTGGTTCAATCATCCAGCATTCCAAGAAGGACATCACACACTGACTCAGCTCTAGCTGTTCCTGGGACATTATCTAACTGAGTGCACACTGACAGCAGTCATACAATGAACACCCTAAAAGAAATGTTTACACCAAAGCACACTGTACATGGGTAAATGCAGCAAAGATACCCAGACCAATAGGCCCCACGAGCAGTTCAACCGCCATTGAGGAAGCTTCCATACCACTGCGCACTGGATTACAGAAGAGTCTCCATTTTTGTAGTACGAGTGAAGGCAAGATAGCCACTGCACCAGGTGCACTGTGATTTGGAATTTGGAATTGCCTTTTGATGTGATGGGCCTGGCCAGTTGAGAAACACAACAAAGGACAGAAGGCCCAAAGAGTTCTGATTGCTGCACAAGCCCACCACGGTGGACCTACCAGATTGCTAAGCAACAATGTTTTTGTTTGCATTGCGAATCAGCAGTGTTCTTTAGGTGGGCACATCCCAGCAATGCAGAAAGAGTGAGCCTGACAAGAACCTCGAGTAAAGACTAGCCGGGAAGAAGGAACATCAGCATTCCACACGCTTTATGTGATTAGTTAGCCTTACTGCTTTCCTATCTAATGTCTTATGAACATGTGGACAGTCAATGCCTGTGCAAGAAGATTATAAGGTGGACAATTTAAAGAACTGTTCTGAGGTCCACTTAGGTAGGATGTGGAAAGCAGCCAGATTGCGTCGTATGTCTTACTGCAGGAGACAGATCATCGTTGTTTATGGGCTAAGCCGCAGCAGTGCCCTAACACATCTTTTATTACTTTCATTTCTGGTTGGTTTGCCAAAGGTGTTGGGACAGCTTCATCCTGGAGTCTTCCTACTTTTAGCCCTTAGCTGAAGGACAAGCACAATTGCTTTAACGCTTCACTCTCAGGAAAGTGAGACTGAGCAGTCCAGTCAAGTGCTCTTATATTGTAAAACACATGCAGGCCTCATGCAGCTCGCAAGTGGCCTTCCAGCAGTTGGCTGATGAATCATTTTCCAGACATGTTTCAATTCTCTGAAGAGGAACACTCCAAGCATTCCTTGCAGGATCTTGTACCTACACTCCTACAGAGCACTATTTGGCCTCCATTTCTGGAGCAGTACGGACTCTGCGACAACAGCGACAGACTCACAGCTGCAGGCCTCTCAGTGTTAAAACTCTCCAACTCTCCAACCACCGAGGCCCACAGCCTCTGCCAGTGACATAGCGCTCAGCAGCAGGATTCCTGAGTGCCTACATTCTCCAGGTGTCAGGACGACAGGCTATCACAAAGCACTGAAATAGAGACATTCCCCACAAGTCCTGGGGTAGAAATCAGTAGACTGGCACCACCAGACATAGAGAAAGAGTCCAATGAATGTCAGAGATACAAACCAGGCAGAGGACAACAGTAGCGCTGGTCCTTCTACTTCCTCTCCAACATTCCTTGGAAGTCTTCTGCTTCTCTCCCAGAAGATTTTAAAGGGAGATCGAGACCTTAACTATTGGTGTAACCCACACCCAATCTAATCCTGCCTTGTCAAACCTTCTCATCCCTCAATTCATTTTCTAAACTAACAGGGGACATCCTCTGTCTTCTGGATTGATCCTACTAGCTGTCCCACCCCTCCAGGGCATTTTGGGAGATTCCAAGAAGAAGGAGTTTACAAGTTCGCATTCACAACTGCCCTGCCTTGGTACCCACCTCCTCCTAATTGCACCCTCTTCCCACTCAATACTTTCAAAAGGCACTCTAGGGTAAAATAGTGCCAAGATTCTGCCCTCTACCCTTTGTCTTGGTTTAGAGATCTGGTGGCCGAATAACCAAGAGGATGCCACAACAGCATGTGAAACTCACATCCCGCCCCCTTGCTCTGGCAGGCAGAAGTTAATTTCCTCTGCAAGCATATTGTGTAGGGGATTTTCATCTCCGCCCTGACTGTGGAGTCTCCATATGGTAAAGTATAGGCAAAAGTAAAAAAATTATTTAACTGAAAAGAATTAGACCAAATATGTTTATGTTAAATATTAATGTAAATACATTTTATATACTTATTTTAAAAGTAGAACTAAATAAACAAGCATTTACAATGCAATAGGTCTCGCATTTATGCGAGTTTAAGCTATTGGCATTGTAAATGACAATGCCTTTTATTTATATTTTAAAAACAAAAACAAAAATAAAAGGCATTGTTATTTGCAATGTCAATAGCTCAAACTTGCGTAAATGCGAGACCTATTGCATTGCAAATGCTTGTTTATATTAGTACCAGCGTAACTGCTACTCTGTAAGGAGTGAGTTTTCTTCTAGTAAAGACTGAGAGGGTTGTACAATGCTGTCAATAATGTTTTTCCTCAAAGTCTGTAAACGGTGTGAGAATGTTGTCAGCTGTACGAGACAGCTTGTGTGTGGAGTGTAAGAGTACTGCCGGCGGTGAGACTGCTCTGTGAGGAGTTGGAGCGATGTTACCAGCTGCTAGCCTGTGAGTAAATTCAGTATTTAGTACCGTGTGTAATGTGAGGCTTTTCGTGTGTTCGGTATGAGACTGCTGTTCATAGTGTGCAATGCTACGGTGCAAGAGAACGTTTTTTTCTTGTACATT
The DNA here is from genome assembly GCA_963921515.1 of Calotriton arnoldi. Lineage (NCBI taxonomy): Eukaryota > Metazoa > Chordata > Amphibia > Caudata > Salamandridae > Calotriton > Calotriton arnoldi. Next base: position 4,417,247 of record CAWUFW010000169.1, on the reverse strand, counting down.
GGTCCATCTTTCACACAAATTATACAGGAAAGAAAGGCGCCGCTGATAGAGCAAAGCAAGCAGTGTGTGGGATCGGAAAAGAGGGTTTTTCGAAAAATATTCAGGGTAAATGAAATTTCCCCATATGCTTGAATTGAAGTGGGTGCAATTTAGCGAACAAAATGTAAAACCTTTTTGCTTTAAAATCGGGACTCTCGCTTTAATTAGATGAGTTGACACGCCCTGCTCAGAAATTCAACTACTAAGTATGATAGTAATCCCGTATTAGATGATGATCCATTTACTACATACAAGAATCATTCATAAATTCAGTTCCAATGTTCCTCTGCAAGCATCTAGATACGGAGCCCTGCTGCAGCCTGCTAGCAAACTCAGGAATAAGGGAAAGCAATCAACAGCAGGGGAGGAGATGCGTGGCGCCATGCAGAAATAAAGGCGTATGTTGCAGGCCAGCGCTCACCTCGGGTTCTTAAATTTAAAGTGAAAGCGGCGCTGTTTATAATTGAATAAAGGCCCATGGCTGCGGCAAATTATTACATTAAAGATGGCATTTAACACCTTAACCCCATATCATGCTGTGAAACTCAATTATAGTCTATGGGTTCGTTGTGGTTTGCCTGGAGCGAGGCTGGATTTCAGGGTACCCCAGACTGGCCGCAGGGTTGGCACCATCGCTGCTCACGTGGGCACTGCCTGCTGCCACACTGTCTCACCAGAGGGCACCACCTCCTCCTCCTGACAGGCAGCGTCCACGGCTGGCCCCACTTGGGCGCGCCGCCTTAAATCCCGGCGAGAGTCCCTGGGTCTCTGCCGGCCTGCATAATCAGCAATAAAAAATTAGCCGCCCTCCCGGCGCCCCTCCTTGGCACCCACCCCTAAAGTTCTAAACTGCATTAATGCCTGCGTGCTCCGTCAATGCCCGTGTCTACTGCTCTGAATAATTCAGCGCGGTGACAAGAGCCGGCACCAAGCTAATAGTGAAAATGCTTTTGAACTGAAGCGAGTGACGGAGAGGGGGCGCAGAAAGACGGGGTGTTTATAAATCTAATGTATGCAAGTGAGTGTGTCAGCATGCTGGGCTGCAAAAATCCTAAAAATAAATTCCCCTCCGAGACACATAAAACACAAAAGCGGACGAAAACTGTAGTTAGGCGGTGCTGCTTCCGGAATAAACGGAAGTGACGTATCGGGTCGACAGCCAACAATAAGCCAGGTAAGAAGAGCAATGCCAGAGATGACCAATGGCAAGCGGCAGGAGAAATTACCCTCCATTTTGTGTTTACTATAGGTCTTGCTACAGCGCATGCGCTGTCTAGGCTCGACCTAAAAAGGCATAGCACTATTATCTTATTAATTTAATATATTAAATTAAAAAAATACTTTTCTGAAGTTTAAATCAAAAAATAAATTCCTATCCCAAAGTAAAAAATATATTTATTGTTTTATTATGCATTAATAAGTAATGCATAGATAATTGAATTGTAATTTATGAAAATTAATGTTACATTAATTTATACATTCAAAAAAGGTTTCTAAAATATTTTATAATTAAATACCAAATATGTGTTATTTAAACATATTTATAACATTAGTTTATATTCATTTAGATTTTTAACTATTTTAGATAATTTAATGTAACATTGTTTGCTATGTGGCTAAATCCTAAGTCTGTACCTCCATTATTTTCAATGAGAGGGTGTTGCACTACCAATGGTTGAGCATGTGTGGTGGCCCTATAATTACTCCAGCTCTGAGCTGGAGTAATTTGCTACTGCTGTGAGCCCGCTTGTGCTTATCCTTTTGTGGATGGGTGCCATTTTCCAGTCTTTACCCCGTTCCCTCCAACATTTACTACTTACTAATAAACTTACGTGCATGAGGATCTCCCCATTGAAAAGATACGAAAGGTGGAGGAGATTTACACTCGTAGATTTGTGAATAGCATTTTGTAGTACTTTAGTAATACTATTATAGTACTACTAAAGTACTGCATAAGGTGTGAGGAAATACCTGGTACGAAGTTCTGGGGGTGTACGCATAGATGTAGGTATTTTTCTATGCATCTACTTTAGTAAGTAGTATTTATTTGTCTATGAGGACCTAGTTAAAAGGCTGCCATTGCAACACACATATCTCTCAAATGTCATTGGCAAATCTAATAGGTCTGCTATAATGTGTTAATGCATTAAAACAAAGGCAGGCTCGAATATGCAAATTAATTTGTGCTGTGACTCTGGGCAACCTGCCTCTTTTTGTGCCTTCTAAGACAGCGCAACAAGCTCGAGGAATGAAAAAAGACACAGACAAAAGAGGTGGCTTATGTGCGTCAGCACATTAAAGTCCGACTTACTTCTAAGCACTGCAGCATTATTCTGAGCAAAGGTCCATTACTGCACCGAGGATAGAAGAACGAGCGGGTTAACACCAGCTAAAGGCTGCTTTTCACATCTCTGTACATAATGGTGGAACACGTGCAGTAAAGGTAATTACCTTAACATATTCCCCATTCATTTGTGGAAAAAGCTAACTAACTCAGGACACCCCAACCGCGGTTACGTAGGTACTTAATTGGGTGTCACTCCTGATTTAACAAGCCTGTCTCTATTAGCGCCTCAGAATAGAATGCAAAACCTCTTCAGATTGTTCCTTGTAAAACAAAATAAACAAAAGATGCTTTTTAGTGTAACTTATGCATTAATTTGGTCCATGTTACAGGATCATTTCGACTCCTAATTATAGAAAGGTTAGATTTAAACACGCATTGCCAAAGTCAATGGCATGCTGGGGCAATGGTTATTCTTTTACATGATTTATTGCAAGCATATGCCACAAAAAGACAAAAAAGAGAACGGGCCAACACCTAAATGTGGCCACCATATGCTTGCAATAAAAATCCTAAATTTAAAAAAAAGTTGACTGATGTGGCTGTTTAACTAGTGATGTTCTCCAAAACAAGGACACCATATGATTGCCATAAAAACGGTGAATTTAGTAAAACATTCAGTGATGTGACTGACATGTAAGTGATTTTTTTAAACAAAGCCTTTCAGTTACGCCATACATTTTACAATTGTTTTTTGGGTAGGTAACAAGGAAAAAATCATCACCCAGCTAAGCACACAAATTGCATGCAACTCCTAAATTAGAACGTAACTAACCACTTTATTGCAGCAACTTTAAAAAGGAGACAGGCAATAAACCACATCAAACTGGATACCAAAATAGGAGACAAAATAAAGAGTCATTTATTAAATATAACATACAAAAGTTAAATAAAAAACATGCTTTGATACAGCTCTGTCGCTGATGTGAAGATGTGCACAAGCTTTGTGCAGTCACTCAAAGTGAAGAGGGCCAGAGGCTAACGAAGGCTGGTCCAATGACCCATGCAGTAGGCTGTGGTGGGCAGAAGCAGAATGTGAGTGACAATTCAAAACAGGGGGTGTAGCTATCAATACCGCAGCAGGTGCAATGGCACCGGGGTGCAGAGGACTGAAGGGCCTCCTGTACCCCAGCCATGCCTGTTTTTTACTGCCTAAGCTGAGAATTTGGTGGGTGCGGACTATTTTCTTTTCTTGAATTAGGGCCGAAGGCACCCCTGCTGTACTACTGATTAAGCAGACCAAAGGATAAAGTCCGCAGACCAAAAGTTCGTCTATGTATGTATAATATATATGATTTTTCTGAAAAACAGTAGTCTGGCGACACAAAGCTGCCTCAAAGGCCAGATCTACAAAGTAGGTAAGCAGATGACTACATGTCACCAAGGACACTGTGCTCTACCCTGCGTTTGCCACTCACAATCTGATATTTTTTCTGCACTGTATTCCTGATTGACTTCAGTTGATCAAACTGAACAAAATATCAAGATTATATAACACTTACAAGACTTAAACATGGCTGCCAAGGAACCAAATTATATGTGTGACACCTTAGCCATTACCAGTGTTTTAGTCGATAGCACTTGACATTTCCTTTTTTCCTAGCCTAAGCTTCAACATAATATGCAAAAATGCTATTGGCTAAAGCTGTAGGACTGGCCGAAGCTGTTGCACAGGACTTGGGGTCACTTTTCAGCTATACACGTATGTTGGTCACTGTTGTAGGTAAACGCTAAGACAACTCATAAAAGTGATGTTGACAACAGACTTTTAACTGCTCACAGAAAGCAATTCACCTCTGGAAATCTATGCTATCAGCAGGCTCCTCCCCTAGAACAAACAGCTGACACTAAACATCCTTCACACCATTACTTCGATTGCAGTACTGCCCCGCCTTCTTTTCTCCTTAGCAGTCGGGTGAGAGGGAGTGTGTGTGGCTACCCGTGTTATTGATTTTGTAGTGATAAAGAGCACTGCCCATATGTAAAGAATATTCAGCTGATAAGCCTCAGTAATAAAGGAAGTGCGCATTGAGATAGGGAACACACTAAATCCTATTTGCAGATCTATTGACACAGTCCTTAATTAGATAGGCTACAGCTAATAGGCGTTATTGCAAAAAGACCAAACCCTTAGGAGGCACACCTAAAGGAACATACATATTTACAAACTTCACAGAACAAGGTCAATCGGTAGCATTTCTTATCTTTTTCAACTGCTGTGACCTTTGCTCTCCTGCTGCAATGGAACAGTGTAATAGAGAACAAGCCACAGTTGGGAGTATGTTTCCTATGCCACTTGCTGTACATTTTTTATTTTTAGAAAGTACTTGGAATGTTACTGCGAAAGAAGGGGAAGTGTGTACGTATATTATAAAATTTCCAGTTGTCAGTTTACTTGCACCTACTCACTTTAACCTGAAGAAGGTAAAGGTGTGAAATGACCATATTAAGATTTATAAGACTTTGCCTTCTCAAGCATGACTCTACATCAAGCGAATTTTGCAAGATATATTTCTTTAATTGTGCCATGCGAGGCATGAAAATGCAGCTTTTGCTGATGCCTAAACTATGTAGATTTTCAGGTTATTCTGAATTTCCAGTGTTCAGTTTTTAAAAAAAGCTTTGGAATGTTCTATCAAAAGAATTTGAGCCAGCTTAATGACCCAAAATATAAAAGGTCTCAGCTTGTTCCACATCTCAGCAGTCATAGGGAAGTTTGCAGTGGTGAAGTATGGGGAAGGTAGGTGTTGTTTTCAGACTATGTTAGGAAAATAATCTGACTGGGTGATTTGCTTTAACCCCCTTTCCTGCTGACGCTTTCCAACCTAGTGCAGAGCCCTTTTTTGGCTATTTGGGGTGCTTCACACTTAGACCTCCATAACTGTTTTCCACATGAGGTATCCACACATTATTTGTGTAAGTGTACCCTAACATCATGGGGATTTTAAAGGTATGCAGGGGTTGTGGATTCCCCTGGTTGGGACCGAGAAAATAGCCAAAATATAGCTAAATTTAATTTTTCAGGAAAAATGTTCTGCCAAAACGTGTCTGTTGCTGTGCTGTGTTCTGAGCTTTCATGAACATGCAGAGCTATAATAAGAAACAATTTTTAACACAGTTTTAGCATTTTTTTAAGACTTCCAGTTACTGTCAACCTACTTCCAGTTTGTGGAGAGGCAGGTGTAAAACACATTAGTGATGCTAGAAAGTTATACATTTGTGAAAAGTAGACAAAATTCTGAATCCAGCAAAGGGTCATTTGTGTAGATCCCTCAAGGTTTTCCCCATGAAAATTCTGTTGAATTAAAAGACATGAAAAATGAGTAGGACTAACTAACTAACTGAGTAGGAAAAAAAGTCATGTGTGAAAACATTTTAATCTGTAACTTCTTGTCATGATGGTTGAGTTACAAAAGCAGTACACTGTCACATCCACCAGGCTCTTCTGGTTGCGGAGATATATAGGATTTGGAGGTTCTCCAGGAACCAGTAGTACCCAAGCCCAACTATTGAGCTGCACCGTACAATGGTTTTCATTGTGTAACGAGTAAAATATAAAGAAAAAAATGGGTATGAAGGAAACTTATGTATTTCTGATATGTACACAAGATACTGAGTTTAGGAGCAGTGGTTATTTGTACATCTCTGAATTTGTGGGTACCTGTAGGAGGCTGGCTTACTATATGGTGCACACTTATTTAGGTGCTGCACCTTGCACTAATCCAGGCAACACTTATGGTAATTTTAGTGGTCTTTGCTAACCATAGAAAGCTCTTAAAGTGGTAGCTGTGGAGAGGAGCCTTCAGGCATATCTTGAACGAGTTTTAAACACTTGTTTTACCAGTTTAAACTTAGGATGTAAGTTAAATGAAAAAGAACCACACAGTGTTTATATACAAATATTTCTATTTATTACACAACACTCTCTAACACATAGGTATATCTCCTACCCGGAGATATCAACACAATACATAAAAATACTTCAAATGCGATAAGGTAAGTAGCACAAAATACAGCGGTCACCAATGGGAGACCAAACCATATACTAAGAAAGTGGAATGCGAACTGCAGAAGAGGAAGGGACTTGGACCAGAAGACCCAGAGGAGCCAGGGACACAAGGAACCACCCAAGGTAAGTACCCAGGAACCACACAGAAGCTGTGTGCAAAGTGGGAACACAGCTGTGCGCCCAATGAAAGTCAATAGAGAAGTCGCAGTTTCATTTTTGCAGAAGAAGGACCCTTCCCAGAGGACCCCGAAGAATTCCCTTGGAGGACGGAAGGTTGGAAAACCACCCTTCCCCTGGTTGCCCTGGGAACCAGGTTACCTATACCAGGGAAGCCAGGTGCATAGGGGTGAAGAGACGTCGGAAACCTCCGTAGATGACAATAGAAGACTTGGAAGAAAGTGCCTCTGGAGATGAAGGTGAAGAAGTCCGATGGAATCCCAGAGTGGATTCTGGAAGTGAAGAACCTGCAAGCAGAGGGGGCAGAGACTATGCCACACATGAGCGACCCCTAGGCATAAGAGAGCAATGACCACCGATGTTTGAAGGTTCATGAGAGTCAACGGTGACCCTGCCGCTGCAGCTGGGAGGACCAGGCGCTGCTGAGGAAGACCAGGAGCCGTGCACAGACTTTCCCACATCAGATGTTGGTGACTAGGTGGTTGGTGTCCGGCAGGAGCACTAACAAGCCTTGGTAGCCGCAACTTTTATGGAGAACAAAGAACGAGCAACGTTGGGACAGCAAGGTCCAAGTGACTCACCAACAGCAGGAGAGTCAGAGCAGGCCCCGAGCAAGCAGGGGAGCCCACTAAAACAGGAGAAGACTTTCAGGAGGACCTACAGGCCCAAGGCACAGGAGTAGCAAGAGGACCTTGAGCAGCTCACCAAGAAGAGAGGCCCATGGTGCAGAGGATGTGGTGAGGTTGCTGAGCTTGGCAGGAAGAGATGATGGAGTCTGGAACATCTTGCAGCCCCAAGATCTCTGGAGTGCAGAGCCAACAAGCCTTGGCAGCGGCAAGTCGACGCAGTGCACAGGGATTCTGTTGTAATAAAGATGTCTCGTAGTCCATGTATATTAAGTGAGTAGATTTATTCAGGATAGATGTTATCAAGTAGAGACCCACCAGGAGCAGCCTTCCTCCTGCTCAGCCCATCCTCCAAATGACTCTCTCACTCACCAACATTCCACAGCCACCTCACTCACCAACATTCTACCACCACAGTCACAGTGGCTGAGCAGCAGGTATAACACATCTCCTTTCTTTACACAAATCAGATTGGAACTCTAGAAAAGATGGCATTAAAACTGTTGCCTGTAAAAGAATGACATTTGAACTGTTGCATACAAAAGAATAGCATTAGAACAATTGCATGCACATAAACAATGTAGCAAAGGACTGAAGCGAGTGCATGAAAATAACAGATGGAAACAGTTCATGCACAACAAATATTAAAAATGAAGCAAGCAAAGAAAACACAGTGAAAGGTAATGGGAGAAAGAACAGTGAAAGGTAATGGGAATACACTCTCACATCATCTCCCTTTCTAACCAAGCGAAGGACACACACACACTACCACACCACAAAACAACAAACCGAACCCTAATACCACAAACATGCCAGCTGGCCAGGCTAACACACAAGTGGTAAATAGGGGACCAACCACGGGGCGAGGTAGGGAACCATCCAAAACAAGTATGAGTGGTACACCACCCCACACGAACCATGCAACATCAAACTGCCCTTCACCCGAACCCGTAGTAAGGGTGCAAAGTGTGGAAAAACAGTCCACACGAACCAAGAAAGAACTACACAGCTCAACACCCAATCTCGTGGTAAAATAGAAACAGCAATCACTAGTGATAACACACTCACACCGCAAAAACCAGGCTCACTCTCTGCCCTTCACCCTAACCCCATAGGTTGGGTGGAAAAACACTAAAATCCCATGTACTGTGGCTTCACACAGCCACACAACACTAACAAAGTTTGGCATCTCCACTGCCCTTCACCCTTACCCGTAGTAATGGTGGTAATTGTGGGACAACACACCACACCAAACACGAAAAAAAAGCTTCACTCACAGTTCAAAATTCGGCTTCCAACTTCCTATCTGCCCTTCACCCTTTCCCCGTAGGAAGGGTGGCAAAAACTTCAAAAATGCCCTTCACCCAAATCCAAAGTGAGGGTGGAAAGTATAATCACAAAGTAAAAATAACCTCACACAAATTTCAAAAATTAGATGCAACACCATACACTAGGAAGTATGGCACAAAACCCCATGGCAGTTAAAAAATAACCCTTGACCACAAAAGATGTTCAAAAATATCATAGCAGTACAAATATTACTAAATCAGCATTGAAACATTCACTCTCATGCAGGAGACCCCACTACTTAGAAATGTACTGATAATGCTAATAAAATAAAACTGAAAACACTATTGCTGGAGAGGACACGTGCTACAACATAGAGAAAAGTCAAAGAGAAGAGCGTGTCAATTCAGACGTTCTCCTGGAGACACTTGATGTTCATAATGCGCATCACTAGAGACAGTCTCCTCAAAAAACAGGACTGTGCAGCTCCAGGTATGTAGCACCGCGTTGAAATTAACTTTCCCCAAACGTCAGCGTAGGCAGTATTCCCATGAAAGTTACATAAAATCGGCAGATAAACGCTGGGACGCTTGACCACCTGAACATCGTGTCGCCGAATTGCTCACCAGAAAATAAAAGGCTCAATGTATTACCCAAGAGATGAGGAGACGCCGACCGGCAACAGGGAACACAGACAAGGAAACTTCCTCGGCAAAGGATGCAGTGTATATGAAGAGTTGAAGAAGATGGCGGCACGCAGATTGACGGAGAGCCGAGTGGCTCCCAGCACATCCGTGCAGAACAACGTGGAAGCTGCAGGACACTCCGCGAGCTGCCAAAACCAGGGCTCGCGCACAAAACGGACGGTAAGAGGCCGTTGGAGTCAGATGAGCCAACGAATTTAAAAATGTTTGAAATAATAACAAACTTGCGCAGCTGTAGAAAGTTTAGTCAGGAGATTACCTCAGTGACACCAAACACCGCACTTTATGTCACCCAGCCGGTTCAGGGAAAAAGAAGGAGGCAGGAGAAAAACTCCCTCTACTTGTTGCACCTCCGAAGTCGCTCTTTACGAGTCGCTCCTCCCCACACAGACTGAGGGGACACCCCTTCCATGCTGCCCTTCTTGGCACGCAGACCTCTTCCAAGACGCAGGTTTGAGCACGGACACTGAGGGCTCCTCTAAGTCGTTGCTCTCCTTGAGACACATTGTAGGAACAAACTACCCCTCCCAATTGCACTTGAGAAGACAAGATAAGGAGGCACAAGGACTCTGGGGACACTTCCCAATCGCACCTGAAACACTTGCTCGGGGATTTGCCGTTCTTCCCCACACAAGCTCTGGGGAAATTACAAACAGCTGCAAATTGTGGCAAAACTCCCAAGGGATTAAGATGAGTCACGGTTGCGGCAGACCGGAAAAATTATCAAATGAGGGACAGCTTGAATGACCACATCTCCAATCCACAACACAGCTCAATTCCAAACAAGAGCAGGAAGACACAGCAGGAACTGGTGCGCCTGGGTTGGGGCCGACCGATCTTAAGGTCACTGGTGGGGCTCAGGGCTGCCAGCTTGCTGTATGTTAAACTTAAAAACAAGAGGAGCTTCTTCAAATTCTTCTTCTTCAGTTTCCAGTTACTTTAGGCATCATAGTTATGGTCCATTCAGGTAGCACACGCTGGTTCTTTACAGTAAAATCGTCGCCAAAATATGTTGTAATAAAGATGTCTTGTAGTCCATGTATATTAAGTAAGTAGATTTGTTCAGGATAGATGTTATCAAGTAGAGCCCCACCAGGAGCAGCCTCCCTGCTGCTCAGCCCATCCTCCAACTGACTCTCTCACTCACCAACATTCCACAGCCACCTCACTCACCAACATTCCACCACCACAGTCACACTGGCTGAGCAGCAGGTATAACAGGTTCAGTCTCTGCGGTTCCGATGAGGAATACTGGCCTCAAAATTGCAGAGAGGACAGGTCAGGCCTCAAGGAAGTTTCAGTAAACCACCTGTGTTGCTGAGCCTCGGGAAGTCCGTAGGACGACAAGAGCAGCAGACCAGTCAGCTTTGTTGCGGTGCCTGCAGATGCAGGGGAGTGACTCCTTCACTCCAAGGGAGATTACTTTGCATGTCCTTGATGCCAACAAGTCTGTAGAAGAACCTGAAAGGAGCACAGGCACAGACAACAAAGAAGACTTGCAGAACAACGCGACCAAGAGCAGCAGGAGTCTTCCTTGGTGCAGTCTCAGTTTCAGGCGAAGTTCAGCGAATTCCAAGTGTCCAGACGGTCGAAGAGTGGCTTGGTTTCAGTCTTGAGTCTTGCCCCACGATGAATCTGAGGACCCACCCACAGGTAAATCCTTAAGTACCCTAAGGAAAGGGTTGGAACAACTGAAGGGTCCCTCCCAGAGGAGGTGCTGGACAGAGGAGAGAATACTCCCATGTCCCTTGTCCAGTTTCACGCCAAAGCTGGAGCCAAGGGCTCCCTGAACTGCCTCTAACTGCAGAATACAAGGAGGGCACCAAATGAGCCCTTCAAAGCAGTCTGGTGGCCCTGGCAAGCACCCTCACCCCAGCCAAATACACTAAGTCCTGTCTGGGAGGTGGTCACATCGCCCTGTGACAGGAAACCTATTGTTCTACCTTCCCCCGCTCGAGCTTGGCTCAGCAACAGGAGGGCAAAATTGAGTCCGTGGTTGGCAGCAGCACTAGCTTGCTAGCAGACCCTGAAAGGCTGTTACAAGGAGTACAGGGGGGTACCCCAAGGGAGCCCCCAGTACATAGGATCATACTTCTAACACTGGAATCGGTTTTGGGGTATGATTCAAACATGCTCGATACCAAACGTGACTGGGTTCGGTGCAGTCACTATATAGTCAGACATCTCGTAATGACTGATGTCCACTATATGTATTACAATGGCTGACCGCACTTACAAAGCCTGGAGAATCGACTCCGGGGTTTGTAGAGGTGTCCTGCTCATGCAGGGGCACCCTCACACTTATAACCAAGCACCCTGCCTGTCAGGACTGAAGAGCCTGCCATGGGGACGACGTATAGGTTTTAAATGTAGTGACCTCAGATATAAGGAACTTAGGGCCATATGTAGGTAGCTAAATACCGGTCGGTAACGGCCGAAAATCGGTAAATCTCCCGTTACCAACCGGTATTTAGGCAATTGAGATGAAGGAGGCTAAAAAGAAGGATTCGGTATTAAATACCGATTCATCATTACCGAATTCAAAATTACCGATTCGGAATTACCGATTCCTTATTTACCGAATCGGTAAATAAGAAACGGTAAAAACGAGAAAAGAGATGTAGGTAAATTCGGTAATACCGAATTTCATGAAATTCGGTATTTAAGAGTCGGTAATTAACACTGACTGAAAGCAGGTGGTAATCAGCCACAGTGTATATATAAGCAATCCCAAAATGCAACAGTGTGATCACTATGGCGGCTTTCTATGTGATTGCAAGGCGGCTACGTCTACAGGCAGCAGGAGTGAGGATCTGGAGACGGGAGGAGCGCATTTACAGACAGCGCATCACACTCTTCCAACAGACTGAGGCTGAGATCCATGAAAGGTACAGGCTACACCCCCACACCATCCTGGACTTGATAAGGGACCTGCACCCACTCCTGGAGCACCCAACACCAAGGGCGCACGCCATACCACCACATGTGCAGGTGCTCTGTAGCCTATATCTACTCGCATCTGGCAGTTACCAGGGGGTGATAGCTGCGGTAGGCGGGGTGTCTCAGAGTTGCCTGTCCCGTTTCTTCAGAAAGTTCCTGGATGCCATGATGCAGAGAATGCATCACTACATTAGCTTCCCAAACACACAGGCAGAACTGCTGAAAACCAAGACAGACTTTTACCAGATGGCACAGTTCCTGCATGTCATAGGCTGTATTGATGGCACACACATTCCAATCTGCCCACCAGCAGCCACTGAGTATATCTACAGGAACAGAAAGTCCACCCACTCCATAAATGTGCAGGTAATCTGCGATGCTGCCAACATAATCACTGACATCGTGGCCAAATTTCCTGGGATCACCCACGACTCATACACTTCCAGAACAGTGGGATCTACACACGCCTGGCTGCGGGAGAATTTGGAGAAGGATACCTGCTAGGTAAATCACTGTGACACTCACTCATACTTACTGCAGATGAATGTGTATTGGTGTATGTGAATAATGGCACTCTCTTTCTCACCTAGGCGATAGTGCATATGCCGTGCGGTCATTTATCCTCACTCCCTACCTAAACCCATCAACCCTGAGTGAGAGACGATACAATGTGGCACACAAATCAACACGCAACGTTGTGGAGCACACGTTTGGACTATTGAAAAGCAGGTTCCGCTGCCTCCACAAAAGCGGAGGCGCACGTCAGTACACACCCATCATCTGCTGCAAAATCATTGCAACTTGTGCAATGCTGCACAACCTTGCCACAAAGAAAGGTACAGAAGTGGAATTGACTGATTTTGAGGACAATGATGATGAATTTGCACAGCCAGAGCCCAATGCAGCAGGAGTGCCGCCAGCAACAGATGGGAGTCAGAGACGGGCAGAGATCACATGCAACTATTTTTAAGTAAGTAAGGAGACACAGCCAGTTGTTGAATGTAATGACGTAGTTTTAATTTCTGGGCACTACACCACAACACAAATGGCCAAACTTGGCATTCCAATTTGTGACATCCATAGTAGGAAGTCATGGGTTACTTCACCCAATTCTGTCCTGAAAGTGTGGGCTGCATCAGCGTCTGCGGCCACGCACAACAGTACTGGATGCCATTAACTGACTGTCCTCACTGGCTGTGGAACCAGTGGCAGCCCCATGCCGTCTGCTGCTCCTCCAGGTGTCTGTTACAGGGGGGGTAATGCTGCTCCGACTGGTCGTGTCCTCGCTGTCCCCAACTTCCACAGCACCAGTAGTGGCAGACTGACTCGTAAGCAGCCCTTCAAGAGCAGTGGTCACCTTTACCAGCCCCCTAGAGACATCAGTGCTGCAGTGCGCCAGCCCCTCCTGCATGGCCACGGAGCGCCTGCAGAGCAGAGAAGTGGCAGTTGCTAGGCGGTTCACTGCCCTCATATGGTGCTCCATTTTCTGCCTCTCCCTGCGCCGTGTTACTCTGTCCTCATCCATTTTGCTGCACAGCAGCGTCACAGACTGGGACATGTCCTGCATGCCCGCAGCCATTGAGCTAATGCCATTGTCAATGTTGGTCATGTTGTCATTGAGGCGCCTCATTTGTCGCTGGACTGACTGAATTGCCTTGCCTTGTAGGCGCTGCACCTTCACCATGGTTGCCTCCAGCCCTCCGAAGACACCATGGCTCTCACCCTGTGGAGGTGGACTGCTCACACGAGCCCTGCGGTGGCGTCTGGCACCTGTGTGTGCTCCCTCAGAAGTGGACAGCAAACCAGCATTGCTACCATCCATTGGCACAGTAGATGTTTCCCCCCCCTCGAGTCTTCTGAGGAGGACTCAAACTCCTGCAGTCTGGCAGCAGCACGCCTCCTAGGTCTAAGCACTGCAGGTGGTGTTGATGCTGGTGAGGCTAGCAGTAGTGGCGAGGCAAGCTGTGGTGGCGAGGCTGGTTGTGGTGGCGAGGCTGGCTGTGGTGGTGTTGTGTGCCCTGCACTCGTACTGGCCTTCTCTGTGATGTCCTTCCGGGGTGCCCTCTCTCCCTTGTCCGGAGCAGTCCTGCGCGATGTCTCGCCTGTGGACAGAAATTGTACATTAGCTCAGTGTACCTGCAGCCCAGCATTGCAAAAATAAATGTACATTTCTGCCACACTGTCTCATTGTCCTCTGCCTGCTTATCGCTGATGTGTGTCACATGCCTTGTTGTTCAGTGCGATTCCTGTCATGATAGGGGTTTCACTGACTACATCTCCCATAATGCATTGCTGGTCTGAACAAAAACCTGTACTGGAGTGGGACTCACATAGCCCAATTGGGGATTTGGGATAGGGGAAGGGGGGGCACAATGCTGTGCATGCTTCTTACCTTGTTTGGAAGCAGCCCTGGCAGAGCTGTCAGCATCCCCGATCCCACAGACACTTTCTGGCTCTATCGTGGACTCCACGAGCCGCTCAAGTTCAGTCAGGGCAGGTGCCCTGTTCCTTCCTCCTCCTGTCAGCCTGGCTTGTTTTTGAAGATCAGCCATCTTCCTCTTGGTGATGCTCCTGATGTCATACCACCGCTTCTTGAGCACATCAATGTCCCGGGGGGTCACTCCAATGGCATTCACCTGAGACTGGATTCCAAGCCAGATGTTTCTTTTTACTGACTCTGCAACTTGCAGGGACTGCTTTCCAAACAGCTTTGTGTGCTGCTTCACTACCTCCTCCACAAGGACCTGCAGTTCCTTCTGACTGAATTTCAGTTTCCTCTTCCTTTCCCCTCCTTCTCTTTCTGTGTCCTGGCTGGCCATTGTGCAAGATTTGCAGAAGAAGTTCAGGCAGTGGCTCTGTTGCTCTCCTCTGCACTCCCAGCCTCTCCTGAAGGTTCTGATTGTGTGCACCTGCCTGGGTGTGGCCACTTCCTGGTTGGGAGGGGTGGTGGTTGCACAGGATTGGCTGATTCCTCAATTGCTGATTTTTTGAATTTCCGATTCGGTATTTACCGATTCGGTATTTACCGAATCGGAAAAACCGATCGGTATTGTGGATTCGGTAAATATTTACAGATTTTTACCGATTCGGTAATATTTACCGAATTATTACATACATCGGAAATACCGATTTCTAAATACCGATTCGGTAAAATTCGGTAATTAGGAATCGGTATTTCCAGGTTACCTACATATGGCCCTTATATCTGTTGTGGGAGGTGCAAGCATCAAATCACACAGGCTGCAATGGCTAATGTGGACTCCCATGGGTGGCCCAATGCATGCTGCAGCCCATGGGAGACCCCTGGTAAACCTATGCCCTGGGTACCTTAGTACTGTATGCTAGGTACTTACAAGGGTACTCCATTAGCCAATTGTGGATGTACAAAAGTACTTGCCATGGTCAATTAAGGGAGAAAGCACAGTGACTGATTGTGTGCCACGGAACAAGCTTTGGGCCAAACTTCAGCGATGGGCCATTCCACCCAACATCCTACGTGCAATCAGGCTGGTTTATTCGGATACATGGGTCAAGATAAAAATTGGAGATGGCACGCATGTATCAAGGAAAGTGCAAACAACAACTGGCATAAAACAGGGCTGCGTGCTCGCCCCCTCCTTTTTAATCTGTATTTGGTGGATCTCTCAGCAGAGCTAGACGGGCAGATAACTCAGGCACCGAGCGTTGGAGGACAACCAATGTCTCACATTTTATATGCTAATGATCTACTGCTGTTTAGTAATACTCGAATGGCCTCCAAAGGTTGCTTAATTCTCTTGGTACTTATACAGAAAAGAACGGCCTGGAAGTAAACTATAAAAAAACTAGTGTGATGGCTTGCAATCTGGGCCCCAAAAAACATTTAGGCTACCTAGGTCTTCCTCACTCGCTCAACTCCGGTTAGAATTTTCTCTTACAAAACAGTCCCTTGCCAGGCCGGCGGCATTTGTAAAGCTCTGTCATAAACTGCGTGCAGCGGCCGATAACACCCTGGCAAATCTAGTGTGGTCCGAGATTAATTTACAAAGGGGAAACGGCTCCCACAAAAAACATCTTGATAATAGTATCAGGTCATTGGAGTTGAGTGACCTATGGAACGCTAAGATCACCGGACAAACCTTTAGGAAAGTGGTAAATAAGTTGATCAGATTGCAAAGCTGGACCGCAGATAAAGAAATGGTGTCCAAACGTTGTCACTGGTGGCTTGTGTTGAAATCTTATTCAATCCCAAGCGAATCGCTCCTGCTTGCAGCACCTTACGACCGGAAGGTTAAACAGTCATTTTTGACCCTCAGATTTGGAGAGATACCCACACTGGACCTCATGCCAAAATGGAGGATGGGCGGCCTATCTGAAATCCGGACCTGTCCGGTGTCTCATCAGGAGATTGAGACTATGCTCCACATTATATGTATCTGCGCCCAATGCTGATTGACCAACGTTAAAGCCTATTAAGGCGAGAATTTCTTGACCGGGGAATTAGATCCTGTAGGACTGCACTTGTGGAGTCGATAGATCCAATCAGTATAAGGCTGAACACCAGACTAGTGGAGTTTTTGGCCATTTTTAAAAATCTTTTAATATTGAGCGCTGAGTGAACTTGGGGGTGGAGGGACGGAACCTGATTTTAGGCCGTTACAACGCCGTCATTTTTTAGGCAAAATTTCCATGAGCAGGTAAACGGCAAGGACTGGCTGCTAGGGTCCCCCATAGTGGTGGTTCCCTATCCCGTCTTGCAAAGGTTAATTTGCTTAATCTGGCACTTTTGTCTTGCACATTGGCACTTTAATAAAGCAAAGTCTTGTATATAGGTACCTTATTTGGCTGAAAACCATCGTCCACTTAGCACAGCACCTACACCTGCGCACAAGCACTTTACCACCTATAGCGGTGTATTTACGAGAACGACAATTGGTAGTTCCGCAAATTTTCATTTTACTCCAACTAGGGATATTGTCGGTGTTTGATCAGTCATCCTGAGATATTTATCATCTGTATTTGGCATTTTTTATCTGAAAGAAAATGTAAAAATCTATTAATACGATGTTCAATAGCTGACGTAGATATATGATGATCTTTTATCCTTAATCTTTAATTGCATTGTACTGTATGATTGTGCTGTGTTTATGGTTTCAATTGTCTAATAAATAATAATAGTAAAAAAAAAGACTGGAGTCCTGATTAGCAGGATCCCAGTCAGTCTAGGTCAAAAACATACTGACACCAAGCAAAAAGGGGGTAACCATGAAAGCAGATCCTACTTTCCAACAGTACCCATACTAGCATGTGATTCAGAGGGCATTTTGCCAAATGTCTTCTTTCTTAAACACGGGCATACATTTGGAAAGCACAAATGGGAAGAAATCCATCAGTAATAACAAATGGTCTACTATTCTGTGCTCAGACATGTCTCCCCAAGAAATGGTACTTCAGTTCTCTGGCTCGGTCTAGCACCTGCAACACAATACACCCAAAAATGCAACCTGGAGGCATCATATTATACACAGCAGAAAGCATGTTTTTTACTAGATGAGTAGCTGCGGATTTTGGACCCTAACCAAGCCGCCAACCAGGAAAACCTACAATGCCCAGACATTTCTGAAAACTAGACTCCACGGTGGTGTGACTGTGGTTCTAACAAGGTGTTTTTACCCAGAAGGCTTTGCAAACCTCAAACTGTGCCTAAAAACACACATTTCCTAACATTTCTGTGAGGGAAAGATCTGCCCTCTGCAGGGTCCACACATTTCTTACCAGTCAGCGTTCTCCCAAATCCCCCAATAAAAGTGGTACCTCACTTGTGTGGTTGGGCCTTGCCCCCATGACATGAAAGGGCCCAAAATGCAACAGGGACACATCAGATTTATCCTCTGAAACCAACCCATTTTTTGCAATTTGTTTAGCTGTGGATTTAGGGCCAAGCACAGCTGGGGCAAACACAAGGAGATGATGGACGGAGAGCTGAAACGTTTCAGACACTCACCCCCAGTCACAGATCAGGGTTGAATCCATCATCGTTCTTTAGCTCACTTCGCCACCCCAGTTCAGACACAGCAATATGCAAATCAGTCTTGACCCTGTGCCTCATGGGAACAGTCCAGCCCGAACTGCCAAACTATGTCAAGCTCAGCCAGGAACTGGGAAACCTACCAAACCTTCACGTTTCTGAAAACTAGATACCCGGAAGAGTCCAGGGAAGCATGACTTGGTTGGCTTTCACCAGGATGTCTTACCCAGAAGCCCTTGCAAACCTCAAACTTTGGCATAAAACACCCATTTTCCTCACATTTGTGTTAGGAAAGTTCTGAAATCTGTGAGGATCCAAAAATTTCCTACCACCCAAATGGGTGAGCTGACAAGTCCATTCCTATTGCGGACAGTACGCCAAGTGGGGAGGAGTTTTTGTTTGATCGTTTTTCTGCCTCGACTCTGCTTGCTCCTGCCCTCTATTTCGCCTCTTTCTGTTAGTTTCTGACCTTTAATTTGCCTCTCTCTGCTCGTTTTTTACTTTTATTGAGCCTCTTTCTGCTCGTTTGTGACCTTTATTGTCCCTCTTCTGATTTATTCTGACCTGTATTTTGCCTCTTTCTACTCATTTATGACCTGTATTTTGCCTCTTTCTGCTCGTTTCTGACGTTGCATCCACAGCACCCAGATACCCCTAGGAGTGACAATGCTGCACTATACAAATGCTGATTGATTGATTGATATAAAAGTTGTCCACATAAAGGTTATAACCTTTATGAAGGAGTGGTGTGACTGTTTTTCCTGTACAATACATGCTGTGTGAGAGCTCTACTACTCTTGTATACAGCCTGAGAGTGTATAAAGAGAAGGATTCTACTTTAAATTCCACGCGAAGAGTCACAGAAAAAAAAATGAAACACCCTCTTCAACTTCATCGATATATTCAACGCTTTGAGGATATTCTACCATAGGGGAAACACCAATGCACTTTAAGTGCATAAGTTTGTCCCGCAGTGACTGGCCAGCGTTATTTGCTTTTTTTATGGGGGTGCTCCCCATGCCCCAACTCCCTCTTTACTCCCTGCAGATGGGCATTTTGCCACCTGCATCTACCACTTTGTTTATATAACTGGTACATTGCCAAAGACAAAATACCTGCCAGCAGGAAAGATGTGGCACAAAGGCTACACACCACATTCAATGAGGTACAGCATACCACACAACCAACATGTTTCAAAAGCCAAATTCTATACCTTGTCTTTTCAATATCACCAACAATCCAGTGCAAACCACTTATTGCCTTGGACTGGACCAAACACTTTGCCATCCCTATATCTATCCTCAGCGTTCTAGCAACAAACTAAAGTCAACGCAAAAGAGAAGCCCTAACCTTTAGGTGCTTCAAAAACGTTTCCATAGAAAACCTAATGCTTAAACTTATCTCTCACCATACCAACTTCACATCTGATGCGAACACCCTTCTAAACAATTTCAACAATCATTTTGTAAAGGTATGTGAACTTCCATGCCCCAATCACAACACCCAAGTGCAATCCAAAGTTTTCAGCACCCTGGTACTCTAAAAACCTTGATGACAATAGATGATACATCCACAGTCAGGTACAAAAACGGAAGCAAAACAAAACTCCAGAGGACCTCTTGATACTGAACTCTCTCCACATAACCCACAGACAGCTCATCACACCAGCCAAAGCAAAGTACTTAACCAATGCCACCAATGAAACCACCAACACAAGCAAAATACTGTTCAAGACAATAAAGTACTGCATCAGCCGCCTACTAGACCCACCTATTCCTTACTCCAAAATGCAATGCCATCAACGTCTTCTTCAGTGAAAAAATACAGAAGATCCAACAACACATTGACAACATATCTTACACCCTCTTATTCCTACAGAATCCCGCAATGGTCAGCCTTCAAGATATTGATGACATACTCAACTTCAGCAAAGCCACTTCTTATGAAGATGATGTCTTACCATCGTCCTTCAACAAAGCTCCCTCTGGGGGTGCTCTCTCACCCTCCTTACCATTGTCAATGCCTTACTCACTCAAGGCATCTTCCCAAAAGCTCTCAAGACAGGCCAGATCCTCCACTCCTAAAGAAACGTACACTGGACCCTGGTTACCTTACCATCTACCAGCCCATCACTCACCTACCATTCATCAGCAAGATCATTGAAAAAGAAGTCTATGCTCAACTCCAAGATCACATCAATGCTAACCATTGTCTGCAATACTAGCGGTCTGGCTTCAGATCACACTGCAGCACAGAAACCACCACCATACACACTGTGGACAATGTCCTCTGGACCACAGATGAAGACGACCCTGCCTTCTTATATTGCTGGACCTCTCAGCTGCATTCCAAACCCCAGCTTTCACTGAAAGCCAAGCCATGTGTATTCACCCTGGACACCAACCTCATCTTCATGGAATACATTGCCAAAAACAGAAAGACGGCTTGTATCAGCTCTCTCTTCTAAAAGAAACTAAAATATTTTCTTTGAGAAAGTGACTTCAGAACTGCTGTTCAAGCCCTCATAGTTTTGCATCTGGATGGTGCTAATACCCTAGCCCATGGCTTCCCAGACTCCATATTGATACCCCCTTAGAGGCATCCTACATGTCACAGCACATCTCATCCAAAACCTGAAGAAATACGATCTCATCACCCTGATGGAACCCCATTGTCTTCTACCCCTACATTTTGTTAAGCATGCTCAATTGACAAATTAGAAAAAGAAGCAATTTTTTATTAACATTGTTATTGCAGAAATTGTTTTTTTTTTGTCCTCATATTTCCTCTAATAAGCAAGCGCCCTCCTGATCACCACTGATCCAGGTGCTTATATTGGGGGTCTATTCTTAACCAATGTTTAAGGCAAGTTACCAACCAGGGCCATACATCACGAGATGACCAAGAGGTTTAATCATTGGACTTCATGATCTTCCGTAAGTGTCCAATAAGTTCCAAATTAACCCAAGTTCGGCCTTCCTTTTATTCAAATTAACCTTTTGGTCTAGATCCCTAAAGTATCTCACACAGTTCCACCACTCCCTCCAAGTAGGAGGTGTGGCCTGACAACATATCTCCCTTCTTGCCAGGGGGACTAAATAGGATATTAGCTCATTTTGAAGCTTTGAAAAGCCCTCAGGTCCAGATCATGGCTGTATAATACCAAACAGGATTAAAGGGGGTCTTACCTCTACTTCCACACCCAGAATGTCAGACATTGTCTTACCCACTTTCCTCCGGAATGTTTCCAACACTGGGCAACTGGCAAACATGGGAATGTCATCCGCCTCTCGAGCTCCACACCTTTTGCATTTGGCCTCCCAACAGCATCTTATCCTAGTCAGCTTCCCCGGTGACCAATAGGCTCTGTGTAAGGTAAAGAAGTGATTTCTTCTTAATGCAGCGGACTTAATTACAGAATAAAGCATGCTTAAAGATACTTGTAATAATTCATCCAGCTCTTCACTTGGCAAGCAACCTTCCCGGACCAGGTAAGGGAGTCTCATGCTCTCTTTTGCTGCTGCAACCAAATATCCATACCAATAAGCAACCTCCTTCTTTCTCGGTCTTGGATCCTAAAGGTCCTTCTCCATAGAATTTTCGCTTTGGGCAGACCACCGCTGATTTCTGCACCACGCAGATATTTGGTAGAAATTAAACCACCACAGCGTACCATTCATCGAATACCTCCATGCATCCCAAGAGCGGCATTTGTCCCCTTCTACCATCTCCCCCCAGAGTGTTATTCCACAAATTTTCAAGGATTTTGCCAAAAAGTCCAATAAACACTCACTATAGTATGAGTTACCCAAAAGGGACTAACACTCATGCCATATTTTTGTTGCGGCCTTTAAAACCTTCACCCGGACTTTCTAAAAAAATTTAGGAGCCCAAATGTATACATGAAGCCCACCTCTGATGTATTAGCCAGCATAGCATGACACAAACGACCCACAAGTGTGCTATCGGGCTGTAGTAAAGGCATCCTGCTATTCTTCATTTGATATGTCCAACAATATATTTGGAAATCCGGGAGCCCCAGACCACCTCTTCCTAGTCTTCTTCTTAACTTCTTCCAGGAAAGTCTAATCCCCTTTCCTGCCCAAATGAAAGATGTAATTCTTCCCTGTATTCTCATAAGGGACTTTTTTTTTATTAAACTCTAGTAGTATATTGTCGAACAGGTAAGAAAACTTAGGTAAATTAGACTTATTGACCAAGTTGACCCGACCATACAAGGTAAGAGGGAGATTATGCCAATACTTTAGAATCTTATCTACCTCTTTAGAAACTTTCTCTAAATTCACCATGGGGACCTCTTCTAGAGATTGTAGCATTGTTATCCCCAGATATCTCAGTTCTTTTGATAACCTGATGCCTTGAAGGTCTTGATTCCATACCATTAGCTCTGTTTTACTGTTGTTAATCTCGTATCCCGACAACCTCCCAAACGAGTTCACCTCTGCCATCAAATTGGGAAGAGCCTGGCTAATGTCTGCGGTGAACAAAATCAAATCATCAGCATATAAAGCTATCTTCCTAGAGAAGCTGCCCACGGTGAAAGGACTTATTTCCGTATTCTGCATAAGCTTTGCGCCAGGGGTTCAATGTATACATCGAAGAGGATGGCTGACAGAAGGCAGCCCTGTCTGGACCCCCTTCCTATCTTTACCGGAGCTGTGAGGATGCCGTTAACTGGTGTTTGTGCTCAAGGCACCCTATATATCTTGCTCAGGACGTTTGAAGCACCTCACCAATACCAAACACTTTTAATGTACGTCTCAGGTGTTACCAATTCACCTGATTGAAGGCTTTAGCTGCATCAAGGGTTACTATTGATAGGGGTGCTGCCTGAGTTGAAGCAAGATCTATTGAGCCTATCACAGTATGTATGAGATCCCTCATCTATTTTCCTGGTAGGAAGCCCTTCTGGTCTTCATTAATTAATGTCCCAGCTACCTTACGTAAACGAGATGTCAGTATGCTAGTGAAAATTTTGTAGTCACGGTTCAGCAATGATATCGGTTGGTACAACTAGCACTGCATGGGATCCTTGCCTGGTTTTAAGATAAGGGAAATACCAGCCTCATTTCAGGACTCCGGCAGTGGAGAATCTCTCCTCACAACACCTAGTTAAATATTTCTTGCCAGATCGGGATTACTACCTCGGAGAACAATATATAGATTTCATTTGGGATCGCGTCTGGCCCAGCTGCTTTCCCCCTTTTAAGTTTTTTAACTGCTGTCAGGATTTTATTCCCCGTTATTTCCTGATTCAGATATTGCTGATCCTCAGCGCTCAGTTTTGGTAGTTGTTTTCCCGAGAGCCAGTGATCTAACTCAGCCTCATCCACCTCGAGATCTTCTAGGTATAGGTCCTGGAAGAATTTAGAGAATGCCTGCTCTATCCCTTCCATATCCTTCACCACTCTATCCTTCTTTTCAACCTTAATTTTTCTTATATAGTTGCGTGACATGTCCATCCTAGTCTTCATAGCCAGCAATTTTCCACATTTCTCTCCCTGCTCATACTCCCTCAATTTACTCACATCCCATTGCTGTTGCAGTCTCTTCTCCATCTTCAATCTAAACTGGAGTTGTAAGTCCTCAACTTTTCCCACTAGACTCTCTCTTGTATTCCCCTGGAAATTCCCTGATTTAAAATCGGCTTCTGCTGCCGCTAACTTATCTTCCAGCAAAGAAGCCTGCTTCTTGTCTTCTCTAATCCAAGCCACAGATGAGCTCCTTAAGACCCCCCTCAACCAAGCTTTAAATGCATCCCATACCACATAGGTAGGGGCTGTAGCTAGATTTCACCTACAAAAATCTGTTGCTCCCTCTTCTATCCCTTTCATAATTTCTGATTGCAGGAGTAGCCTTCTGTTCAAAGTCCATCTTCTTATTGCAGGACATAATGGTAATTTTAGCTTTAAACATATTTCGGCATGATCAGATACATGGATAGGTTGATATTCAATATCCATGACTCTTTCTACTTCTAGTGCGTCCAGAAAAAAATTATCTATCCTGGAATAGTGACCATTCTTCTTACTGTAAAAGGAGTCGTTTCTGGTTTCGCCTTTTACTCTGCGCCACAAATCACGGAGATTCAAATTATCTATCATTGATAAAAGATAAGCCCTGATTCTTAGTGAACTGATTTGGGTGTGGGCTGAGGACCTGTCTAAGTTATTATTTATTAAAACATTGAAGTCGCCTGCCAATATAAGTGGGGCTTCAAAATCTAACGGACTAGAGAACAAGTTGTTCAATGTTGTGACATCATCTACATTTGGACCATAGTAGCTAGCTAGAGTGTACAAAGTCGTCCAGCTTTGATCTCCGCTACTATCCAGCACCCTCCTTCATCTACCTTAGACCTCCGCAGCTCCACCCCAGAGTTTACCTTCACTATTATAGCTACCCCTTTTGTACAATGTAGCTGATCTGTGACTACTACCTTGTCTACCCATCTTTGCCTTGTAAAAAGCCCCATGCTTTCTGATCGTAGTAGATGGGTCTCTTGTAATAGGATAACTTTAGATGAGCTTTCTTTCAAATATTGAAGGACCAAATGTTGCCTTCTTTTAACCCTTAAACCATTCACATTCCAGCTTATAATATCTAGAGATTCACCACCCTGGAATATCTCTTTCCCCCCCATTATCCTCTACCAAACATCCCCCCAAAAACCTGTGCCCCAATCTAGCCTATATGAGGATTTTTTAAAATCTTTTTCTCCCTATGCTTCCCACCACAAGTGCACCCTCCCTCCCCTCCACCCCAGGGAACCCTCCCATTTCTTCCTCCGGCATACTATGCCAATTCGAGCTTCTACCCCTGGGAATCCAGAAATAACACTCCAGTGTCAACAAACGCATATCTCCTCATTTGTCCTACATGCCTAACCTTCTTGCTGTATTCTGGGCAATAAAGCTATCCACCTCCTCTGGGGTTAGGAAGTTATGTATTTTGTTAGCCCACATAACTTTCAAGATTGCTGGGAACCTTAACTGCACTTGTGCCTCCAATTCCCTGAGAGGCTCCACTCGCTTGCCCAGCCTCCACTGTCTATCTTATGTAGTGCAGGAAATATCTGATCTGATCTGATTTTGAAGGTGAGATCCTGGACCTGCAATAATTTATCCTTCAAGGCTACTCCCAGATTTTTTTGGGGGCTATGTATGACTGGAAGTTGACTAGAATTTTCCTAGGCTTTTCCGCCCAGGATTCAGTTTAAAGGGATCTCGGTGCACTCTCTGGATCTCGGTTTCCAGGTTCATAACAGAGAACAGTTGGGGGAAAGCTTTGGTCAGAAGATCTACCACAAATTATTTAAATCACCCCCCTCCGCCCCTTTCTTAACATCTAAGATCCTGATGTTGTTTCTCCTGGAATTATTCTCCATTCTCTCTAATTTCTCTGTTAGATCCTGCTCCCTTTGTTTTAACCTTACTACCTCTCGAGCGTTATCAATCACATTTAAGTCTAACTCCTGAACCTTACTTTCTAGAGCCTCTGTGTGTTGTGTTAAAATCAACATCTTTTCCTCCAGGCTCCGACACGTATTCTATAGCCCTCTCTGGTTAGCTTCTGATATTGAGAATCATTCCTTAATCTCTGATGAGATTTGGCTTATCATCCCCTAGACTGACTCCAAGCCTAGCGTGCCACTGCCTGCCCTTCCAACCAATTGGTTCAGTGGGGTATTATGTGTATAGCTCTCGTACACCTCTTCCCTCCTTATCACTTAGCACTACAAATGATCCTTCCAATGGTGAAAATCTATTTGCAGTAGGTACATCCGGATGAATCAGGAGCCTGTTCACTTCCCTCTGCTTATCCTTCTCCCAATTTAACAGTTCCTCCACCACTGTTGGGGTTTCCACATTAGACATGGTATTTACTGTAAAGTAAGATCTCAGTGAGGGTGTTACTCTGGGGCCTCTTAAAGCAATATTATTTATTTTCTCTTTTAGAGCAATTTCCTTCTTTTGTGATGTTTTATTAAGGGAGCTCCTAGCTTTTCAAGGGGTAGACCATAGTGGCTGCGTACTCTGGGGTTCAATCTGGGTATCTAATTCCTTTGATAGAAAAGGTATTTGATCTAAGCTTGTATCTTTTCCCCAAAGCTTGCTCCTTCACTATCAAGTCTACCTAATCCAATTCTTTTTGCTCTCCTGTCGCACCTGTTGCAGGGATTCTGCACAAATACAGAACTATGTGCAGGAAATAGGACCTTGGTGTATAGGGACTGAGTCTTCCCACTACCTTAGTACCCACAAACCCAGGACCGACTAGATATAGTGTCTCACTTGCTCTCCTACTCACTCACAGAGAAGCAAATGATTAGACACCCCAGAACACAACACTCCCAGATCTCTCAGAAATCACGGTAACAAGACACACCCTTTCGCTCACTCTCTTGTACTCGTCCACAATAAGATCTGATGGAGACACGAAACAGTTTAAAATATTTATTTTAACTAACGTGCCCTATCATGCAGTATACGTGCCACCACAAGCAGGAAAATGCATGGTACAAAGATTGTCAGCATAGCAGTCAGTCCATAAATCATGAAGGGAGATGTCATCATAAAAGGACAATGGAGAAAGGACTATAGTGCCTAACCTCCCTCCCCTTGCTAAGAAGAAGTATTATTATATAATAGAAGATCTCTGGGCTTTGTCAGCAGACCCATGCCTTAGCCTATAAATGGTAGATCTACATCATGGGTGCTCTTCTCCCTGGAAAGGTCCCTCTCCAAGTGTGTGTCACCTATTCGTGCACACCACTAAAAACCCAAGTACGCTGTCCAAACAGAAGCTGCATCGGTATGTTTTGTCTAAGTGCTAAGGACTGGCCAGAACAAAATAACAAGGGGCATTGTTGTTCGACCTTGCACATAATGTTCAGTCAAAATCCCAGGAACATGCAGAGAGTGAATACAGTGATGAGTTCTCATGTGAAAGCAGTCTTTGAAATTATTGCGTAAAATAAAGACGAGTAGTAACGTGGTAAAGCAGCAGGCAAGCTGCAACGTGCTCATGCAAAGTTAGTGAAAAACGACAATGCACCTATGGGCCACGTGACACCCTCCCCTTGGCCAGGGCGATAGCCTTGTGCAAAAAACAAAATCAAAGGTAAGCAGAGGCCAAGCGTCTTTGTCGAAGGCCAATTCGTGTAATTTTGAAGCCCAAAAAAAACGTTTTGTACTGACAGGTTGTAATGTTCTAAAATGTTGCCATTTGGGCGCTCAAAAAGTGCTAACCATTCATAGTTAGTCTTCAAAGTCATAAATGTTGCGGGAAAAGCGGAATGCCATGAACTCCAGAACGTTGTCCATCCCTTCCATCGTAAAAACGTATGCCATCCAGTAGGTCGAACAAGCACATCCAGAAGCCATTAGGAGCATTTCAGAGCAACCTGCGTTAACTTCGATGAAACTGCGGTCAATGAGGTGCTGCGCAAGAGCACAGGTACTCAAGTCTGCCATTGGTCCGAGTAGAGGATTGCACACCAAACACCTACCCCTGGCACATGTCTGGTCATGGGCCTTCAACGGACCCATTAGCACATCGTAATCCAGGGCAGCGTGTGTGGTATTGGACAGGCAGCCATCCATGGCCCATTGAAAAGGGCACTGGTGGCAGTGAAACACAGGTTGCACGCAGGTGAAGTAGGCATGACGGAAGGTCAGCCAGTAGTCGATGGCAAAAGACTCCACTGTCATAGCACCAAAGAGCTGCCACATTCTATCACGGTACAGATGCAACTGGACCGGGTTTGGCAGCTCCACAGATCGAGCATCCATTGCGAAGCAATAATAGGAGAACCAGCACGCAGCCAACCAACAGGAGCACCAGGGGAAACCCTCCGAAGGCGCTGGAAAAAATAGAATGAATAAAGGCCGGAATTACTCCAAAAATAGTCTGAAAGGAAAAATCAAGGCCTGATCCCACAAGTTTAAAAAAGTGAGCAAGGCCGTCCGTATCAGACACATTAAATAGTTGGTGTATTAATTCTCCAAAATGGAGTGGGAGATTTGTGTTTAGCAGCAAGTGTATCTCCCTTGTGGTTCTTGCCACCTGCAATTCGAAGGTCTCTCGAGCCGTTGTGAGAGCCACTTCTTGTTGGAACAATAGCGCTTTGAGTCTGCTTAGTTCATTGAAATCTGTTTTCAAAGGCCAAAGGCCAAAGCGCCAAAGGCCAAAGCGAACTATCTACAATCCCGTGCGGGGGTGGAAATAAGACATTGCAGCAACATGTAACTCTTTGAGAAACTGTTACTATATACGGAATGCCAGCTCTCAAGCCACAGCAATCGTGGTTATTCAAAATAAGATAATTACCATTAGAAAGCAAAGTTAATACGGGAATAATAGCCGGGACTGGGGTACCTTTCAAAAAACAAGCCAGATTATGGGCCGAAACGTTACAGGCTCCGTGAAGATTGACTTGTTTACAGGCTAGTGAATGTCCTACTGTGGAATCACAGTCCTCCCCTGTAAGGAAAACTTATTTTTCTACACATTGACATCTGTAAGTTAACCCCTTGTGTGCTTCGGATGGCCCCTGGCCGTCCGACGTCACGGTGGGCGTGTGCGGAGGATGGCCGGGGGCCATCCCAGCCCCGCCCACTCATTAAAATGCCCGCACAGCGCGAAAATTCGCGCAGCGCGGAAGGGGTTAAAGATAATGACCATAATCCGTGAATACAATTATTGCCAAGGGGCTCATATCTCCCAACGGGATGATGTTTCATGCATGCTGTGAACTGAAAAAGTGAGATAGGCAGTGAAATAACCCCATGTATTAACCACACAGCTGAATCAGTCTCAGCTACCGAAAACTGTAACTGTTCTATTTGTTCAATATGTAACAATGTGTATGTGGTATCTTTCATGGACATTAATTTCTGTTTATCACTCAAATTAAATGGCAAAAACAGTGCAGAAGCATTCAAATAATCCCATGGTAATTTTCCATTTTTTAGTGTTTGCAACGTCCAAGCAAATTGCATTACAGAACGTAATACATGACCATGATATAAAACAGACACTTCAGGTTGATCAATGACCATGATACAAAACAGACACTTCATGTTGAACAATGTCGATGACAGAAGATACAATATTATCTAAAGTACATATACGGGAAGACAGTGTATTAATGCAATTATCTACTACTGCAAGGACTTTTTCTAAATTAGCCTGGTCAATTTGGCGGAGACGCACCTCAGACTCCATCTGCGACAGTTTCCAAAATTCATTATATGCGGAATAAATAAAACGTTTTGTACGAGGGGATTTTGGACCTAAAACAAAATCAGCCAAATCGATGTCACCGGACAAATGAGAAAGGTGTTTTTTCACAGACGACAGCGTCGATTGTTCCAACCATTGCTGACATAATTTACCCACTGAATACGTGGTAACGGTATGCGAATGTGGGAAACGTGGATCAGGTCTACTTTGAGTAAAACCTTTTGTAGTATTAAGTAAACGTAATTGACATGCATTTGAAGTTGTCGGCCACACTGACCATCCCAAGGGGTCTATACTGGATGCGATAAGTGTGCCATTTTGAAATAAGACAGCTAAGTCTTCATTGTGAAATTAAACTTAGTTAAGAATCGAAAATTATCCCAGATCATTTCCCTTTTGGGAAGAGATGGCAGTGGGCCCATGTTTGAAGACCATTTAAAGGGAGTAACTCAGAACCAGCCCCTCCTGAAATTTGGGCTTCAGTGTTTGATCTGTTCAGACAATGATAGCTTTGCTTCCTCTAAAAGTAGACATGCTCAGGGCATTCTGAAGTGATGGTCCGCTTTTCCACGCTGTTCTCAAGATGGACGGATACTGTGTGCCATCTGTGTACACGTCACATTGTAAAAGAAGAATGTCTAGTACCTGAGCCAAGAGAAATACGAATATATTCAAGAGAAGGCTAAAGAGCAAACACAAACGTTGACACAACGGGGGTGCAAGAAGAGAATTTAAAAACCAACCTTCAGAACAGTACGATCAGTAGTCATTTAGTTTGCACTGTTACTCGTAAATGGTTATCTAGCAGCAAAACCCCACAAGAATATGACTGTTTCATTCAATTTTGTAGTTGGTGTGTTTTTGCCATGTATCGTATGGAATCAATAATGGGATGGAGGGAACATTCAAAGTTTTGGCTGTGGCTTACCCAAAACAAGTAGTCTGTTGTACCGTGCCATTTAAAAATAAGATCTGAGACGGTATCTTACATGCACGATGCAAAGCTTCCGTTCCTTGCACTTGCTAATCTTTAGTACCCCAAATGGATTTTAAATCAATTGTGTTCTTCCAATGGTCATAACCCCTCATGGACAAATCATTCCTGAAGGGCATGGAGTAAACCAGTTTAGTCTGTGTTAACATAAATTTAGTTTGGGGTGGCATCTTCAATTTATAGAAATAGGACTGTGGGTCAGACAGATTGTAACCAGAAAAATATACAATTTTACTTTGTTGGGTCTTCGAACTTCCTAGTAATGGTGTTGGGCAATGCTCCCATTGCGTATAGTTAAAAAAGGGTCTATGTGTTTTTGTCTTGTGTAAGAAATGATGGCCATAATGCTGATAACAAAATAAATCTGCGTAATTAGCCGAATTTAAATACAAATCTTCAGTGTCAAATGCAGCATAATACTTTAAATCAGAGAATAATGAATGAACGGCATGAACATCCCAGTCATCAGAATGGATGTTGGGCAAAACCACATTTCCCAAGGAAACGCGAAGACGTATGGAATGTTCAAAATTGTCATCGGGCCATGGATATTGTATGCAACTTTATCCCAGACGATGCCATCAACAACAGGGAACGCTGATATATTGACAAGTGCTTGGTCTCTTTTCATTATGTGGGACGATGTGTGAGGGGCCAGAACTCCATCAACAAAGTTCACAGCAGAGCATTCAGGTAAATAATGGCCATTAATGAGTAGGGAAAATACAGTCGCAAATCCGATCCACATGAAGAGGAATGTCATCGTAAGCACCATCCAGATAAATGTCCAGGGTGGGACCAAGTAAGTCTTTTTGAACCAGGAGATGAAAACATTGGTACGGGTAGGTGTCTCTTGCACAGCAGATGACAAGGAAGGCATGCCAGAGGAGAAGCTATTACGATCCATATAATAACCACTGGACCCTAGCTGAAACAATGGTGGATGTGCTGCATCAGATGTTTCAGGTATGGTACTCTCAGGAATGTCAATTATAACTTCAACTGGAGGAGAATCATACTCAATATCCGCAGATGTGGATGTAAAAGGAAAAACAGGTAATAAATCAATTGAAGGTTCCATCTCCCCTTGTAATTGCTGGGGAGTAGCCGAAGAAACAGAAGCCATCGTGTTCAGTGAAAGTTCTCGGTGTGGAATGCTTTGAGGCATACTATTCAGTAGCGGCCATATGGTGTAACTTGACATGTTTGGTTGAAATTCTCCTTACGACCTGGTAAAGGAGGCAGGATCACAGTGCGGGTGACTTTCAAACCAAGCACTCTGACCGGTGCACGGTAGGATGGACCAAATTCTTTTTTGTTCTCCACCTTTTCACGGACCAGATCACCAACTTTAGAAAGCCAGCTTGAAACAGAAATCAGCACCACTGCATCTGCAGAAGAAGGCAACTGGGCTCTTGCCTGTGAATCACAAGCTTTTTGTAGATCCTGTAACATAGCACAAAGATTATCTATGTCAAAGGTTGCGGCAGCCGCCATAACGTCTAGACCATCAAGGTCTGGCACAAACATTTTAATGCCAAAGAACATTTTGTATGGGGTCCGCCCACCCAGAGATCTTCTAGGCAGATTATTTAGTGCATGTTGGACCCAATACAAATGAGTCAGCCAACCCCTGCCAGTACCTAAGACTCTAGCTGTCAAAGATTGCTTTAGGCACGGTTCATCCGCTCCACAACTGAATTGCCCTCGGGCCGGTATGGAGAGGAATATTGCACCTGCACCCCCAGAGACTTCATCGCATCCCAGTAAGCCTTAGAGGCAAACACAGGACCTTGGTTCGAATGGAAGGCGCCACAAGCAAATGTCCCAACAAAGACACGTAAATCTTTAATGACAGTTCCAGCATCAGCACTACGTTGAGGCCAAACCCAAAGGAATCTAGTGCACGAATCCACTGCAACTAAGATGTGGTTTAAAAGCAGTGTCAGATGTCAAAGGACCGGAGTGATCAAGATAAATACAGCCAAACGGCTGATTAGAGATGTGGTGGGCGTGCAATAGTAGAAGGCTTAATTTGTTGACAAATGTCACAAGAAAGAACATATTTACATATCCTGTTGGTACAAACCACACCACCAAAAACGCTGCTGCAAAAGGGAAACAGTCGCATTCACACCAGCATGTGTAGAAGCCACGCCTTCATGTGCGGCAATGATCAAAGAAAGTCTGCGGTCTTCGTTGGGAATCAGCCGATCCCCAACGGATGGAATTGTAGCAAATGGAATCTGATCAGATGACAAGTGGTATGTATAACGTGAAGGGAAACCTTGGGGATACTCTGTTCCCTCTTTTGTCGCAGCAAAACCCGCTAAAATATCATCATCAATTTTAGTCATGGACCTTGTGACTGCCGCTACAGAACAAGTGGCTACTGCAGATTTGGCTGCCTCTTCAGCCAGGGAATTACCAACAGCGTGTGCTCCCACACGTTGATGGCCCACAGTATGGATAACATGTGTGAGTGGCAAACGTTTCTTAAGAGCGGCCACTCGAACCAAAGCATTTTATGCTTAATTGCGCTACCTTTAGAATCACGGAAATCATTTTGTTTCCAAAAGAATAAGTTGTCATTGAAGGATTGTACACAGTAAAACGAATCGCACACTATAAGCGTAGGAACTTTTGGATCAGCAAATTCAAGAGCCAAAACCAAAGCTCGTAGCTCCGCCAATTGAGCTGTGCAGTCACCAAGAGACTGTATGTACCAAGGAGGATTTAAAATCCCCATCCACGATTTTTCCAGCCACAATCGTGCATGCCGCCAAATAAGCGTGTTTAGAACCAATGGCTGGCTGCGCAGATCCATCAGTGTAAACAATGCATTTGTACTGATCAAGAGGAAGCAATGACAGAGGAGGGGGATGAACATGTTCATATTGTAAAAACTCCTGTGTTTGCAAAGACGGGTCAAAGATAAAGTTGACATCAGCTGATGTCAAAGAACTAGCCCATTGTATCCAGAGTGGATGCAAGGCTTTAGAGTTCGGGACACTAGCCTTCGTAACTGCTTCTAAAGCAGGTACCGGCAAGACCATAAAAATTGCCATCTGGACAGCCGTCAAACATTTTTCTGTTGAAGAGAAACGCAATTCAGCCGAAGTGTACAAATGCAATTTGTATGCAATTGGGACCGTGTCCCCTTCATTGAACGTCAAGTATGTGAAACTGAATGCCCCTGGTACAATCCTTATGACCAAATTTGTAGAATTTGTTCACAAGCAGATCAGACTGCAGAGACCGAAGAATCGCGGAATGTTCCAGAAGCCAACAGGAAGCAGAGAAAAAATGTTGTATCAAAGAATATAGTGGTTTGATACGCTGGGCATAATCAGGAATGTAGGTCCTTCAGAAATTCAAAAAACCCAGCAAAGATTGTAATTTTTTAAGAGTAGAAGGAGGTTGCAACTGAGCACATTTTCCAGAAAGTGGGGGGCCAACCCCCTACCTTCATTGGGGAGTTCGTAACCCAGAAAAAGAACAGCCAAACAGGCAACATGAGACTTGGATTTGTATCCCAAGCCTGCAAAAGACATTATGTTGCGGTCAACACGCACAAGATGCGGTATCAATTCATCATCCGTCAAATAGATGTCAGTGATGCACGAGAAAGCATCAGGGTCAATCTCATGTAGAACAGACACTATGCGTGCCTCAAAAGCGCCGGGACTATTCTTATACCCCATAGGCAAACAAGTATACCTTTTTTGATTGCCAAGGGGGCTGAATGGGGTCAGGTCACGGCTCTCAGGAGCCAAATTGTGACTTTAAAATCCATTTGAGATATCAAGAGTCGTTTTATATTTTTTACGAACAATGGTATCGACTAACGCAGAGCTGTGGGTGTTTTGTACCGCGAAGGTATGAACATGACTGTTTAAATTACGCTAATCCAAAACAATACGATATGAACCGTACGGTTTCAATATCGGAAAAAGAGGATTATTCATTGATGAAACACAGGGTTCAATAACACCCTGATATTCTAGTTGGGCCAAGATTTCACTTACGGACGCTTTCGCATCTCATTTGATTGGATATTGTGGTTGGGGTTATGGCATTGATCGCAAAGGAATTTCATGTGCTGGGGATTCCATATCCCAACCCACCTGATTACGATGCACAGCCGGGGCAAGCGCCACCGCCCACTCCGATGCGTAAACTTGTTTAGCCTCCTCCAAGACATAATGCGAAAAACTCGGGAGAATAACATCTTCCCCTTTAAAAGAAGCTAGAACAAATGGGGGAGGCCAATCTACCTCCGCCAACAAAATATCATAGGAAGAAGTAAGGTTGTCCCAAAAGACCGCCTTAATTATGCGTTTAATATCACCTTCAATTTGGAGGCCTATTTCATAAAGCCTATCAGGGGGTGCAACTCGTGTGTTAGCTGTTTGTACTGTAATGAATGTGTCAGTTGCTTTAGCCTCCAGACACTGGTGGAGTGCCTCCCGCACTATGGTAACGTCTGCTGCGCTGTCAAGGAGTGTTACCGCCCATCTCCAATCGAGGAGCAGGGTTCTCACCATCTCAGGCATACTTTGCAGTCAAAGCGGCAACTTTTTTCTTCTGAAATGGGGCACGATGTTGAGGTGGTCCCCCCGGTTTGGCTTTAACGTCAAACTGGCGCTGCGTGTCACATCTTGGTTGCGCAGACTCGCCTTGTTTGCGATCCTGACGTCCTCCCCCGCCGAACTGTTGATCCGACGATTCCTGAAAGGAATGAGGAGAACGAGGATCAGGAACCTGAAACCTCTCAGGTGTTTTAATTTTAGAGTGGTCACGCAAATCATATCTACGGTCAGAAGCATCCGGTGTCAGCGAACCAGTACGAGAACTAGGCTTCTGCTGCTGCTGATTTTTGTTCCATGTCTTTTTAGGAAAGACTGGACAAACCTCCTTGTCCAGAGCGGGCTTACTTTGTACCTGAGTATAAGGCCTTACCCCCAAACTATTGAGACCCAATGATCTATATACATCCGCAATAATGATCGGCAACTGCCGCTGCCGGTCAACGCCTGCCACCGCTGAAAGGCGTTGATGCACCTGCAAGCTAACTGCTTCACCTTTGACATTGGACAGATTCATATCGGAGACAATAGGGAACATGCCCACTAATCTCATCCCCAATTCCAGGGCTGGACCAGCCCCGTGTTCATCTTGAACCTTTTTTAGAACGCTCGGTAGAACGCTCATGGAGGGGGTGCCAAAGCACAGTGTATACACCGCAGCAAACACCGTCCCCCAGGCGGTGCAATCAGCTAATGTGGGAACAATACCACTTGGTAAACTCATTGTAAGGATCCTGTGTTTCTCAACAGGTGTAGTATGGGGAAAAACAGCTTTGAGTTGCTCAAATTTTGCTGCAAGCCAGTAAGGTAAATCATCCCTATTCTGAGGACGTTTGCCCATCACCGAATTATTCATGATGGGACTAATAACAAGACCACCACCATGTCCAGGTGGTTGAGGAGTGGCTCCAGCCGGAGCCATTTGAATATTACGTGACATAAACTGTATAAAAGCTCTATGTATATGAATCAACGTCGTATGTAATTAACGTAGCTCTGTGAGAGGAACATAAAGATAATTTGGATGTGGTGTGAAACCAGCCAAAACGGGCCACGTGGCCCCATCGACTGATAAGGGGCCTAAACGGACCACAGAAACAGGGTGAGGAAGGACGCCATTAAACCATTAGGTATGCACCCAGGCTGTCAACGGAACTTCAAGTAATCGATAAGGACGATAATTCCGCGAAACCGCAGCCGCAGTATATTCATGAAACAAATTATCATTCCCATCCACTGCTGGAAATGTAACCCAAGAATAGAAAGCTTCGAAACGGAAAGCTGTATCCGCCTCGACAACAAAGATAATATCAGCCCCCACATTAGGGACTCCATGTTGAGTCAAATGGGCTGTGACCGCAGAGCGGTTAGGATTTGCAATAGTGACCGCCATTACAAATGCCGAATAACAAATCAAAAGAACGGTAGTGCAAAAGCGGGTCAGTAGAGAAAGAAAACCTATAAAACATTAAAAAAAGGAGGTTAAGCCCTCACACTACGGACGTCTCCAGAAACTGGTGTGAGGGGATTGTGGACAAGCACAAGCACTACACAGGAGTCTCGTGAATAAGTACCAGACCAATCATTGTTGTTGCCATGTTGCAGGGATTCTGGACAAATACAGAACTATGCCAAGGAAATGGGACATTGGTGTATAGGGACTGAGTCTTCCCACCACCTTAGTACCCACGAACCCAGGACCGACTAGCAATAGTGTCTCACTTGCTCTCCTACTCACTCACAGAGAAGCAAATGATTCGACACCCCAGAACACAACACTCCCAGATCTCTCAGGAATCGCAGTAACAAGACACACCCTTTCGCTCACTCTCTTGTACTCGTCCACAATAAGATCTGACGGAGACACGAAACAGTTTAAAATATTTATTTTAACTAACGTGGCCTAACATGCAGTATACGTGCCACAACAAGCAGGAAAATGCATAGTACAAAGATTGTCAGCATAACAGTCAGTCCATAAATCATGAAGGGAAATGTCATCATAAAAGGACAATGGAGAAAGGACTATAGTGCCTAACCTCCCTACCCTTGCTAAGAAGAAGTATTATTATATAATGGAAGATCTCTGGGCTTTGTCAGCAGACCCCATACCTTAGCCTATTGATGGTAGATCTACATCATGGGTGCTCTTCTCCCTGGAAAGATCCCTCTCCAAGTGTGTGTCACCTATTCGTGCACCCCACTAAAAACCCAAGTACGCTGTCCAAACAACAGCTGCATCGGTATGTTTTGTCTAAGGGCTAAGGACTGGACAGAACAAAATAACAAGGGGCATTGTTGTTCGACCATGCACATAATGTTCAGGCAAAATCCCAAGAACATGCAGAGAGTGAACACAGCAATGAGTTCTCATGTGAAAGCAGTTTTTGAAATTATTGACACACCTTCGTCTCTCCCTTTAGCCACTTTACCCTCCAGTCAGAGAATCACAGGTTCCATTAGTTCAGGACTGGCAGCGTCCTCTGCCATCCTTCCCTCTCTCGGCTCGGTAGGCTGGTTAGACAGTTAATGGTCCTATCCTGCTTCTTTCTCTGCTGTTGGCCTACTGCTCCTCGTAGCACTCATGTGTTGCAGTCACCACTGTCACCACTGCTTCTAGTGCTGGTGCTGACTCAACCAGTCCTCCCCCGTCTGTGACTTCTTTCGTGTCAGGGAAGGGCACACTGAGCCACTCTGATAGTGGAGAGCGCGCTCGCTGCCGCAAACCACTGGAGGCCAGGACGCCCGCACATCGGCCCTCAGGATAACCAGAACAGATGGATTCTGTGCCCTCATTCGTCTCGAGGAATAGCAGGCAACCACTTAACGCCGCACTCTCACCGCACTCCTGGAACCCATGGGTGGAGTTCCCGACCCGCCTTGCTAGCTGGCCATCATGTTCTCCAACTGACAATGATAACTTTACCAGGGGAGTCCTTGGAAGGTGGAGCCCTGGCAATTCACACTTGACCCAGGCCTTAAAACATCTTTGACAGAAAGCTGCAATCAAGGGCAACAATACAGCATTCAGCAATCATATTGTTTTTGGGTCCTCAGTCTCCGACTCTGCACTTGTGTCCCTACTATACACAGCTTGAATATTTTGTCTACACACAAAGGGGTCGATTCCGATTCGGGCCGGAAAAAGCACCGACCGACTCGGATCCGGAAAAAATACCGACCGACACGCACCCGTGGCGCCCGACACGCCAAGTACGATGCAAGGCGCGAAAAATCCGACCGACACGTAACGAAACCAAGCCGACCGACCGAGCAGCACGGAAAACAGCAATCCGGCCGGAAAAACACGCAAATCCAACCGACCGACACGCACCCGGAACAAATCCGACCGAAACGTACACGCTAACTCCAAACCGCTAAGTACGATGCAAGGCGCGAAAACCACGAGCGAGTCGGACGGAGGACAAGCCGTACGACCGACACGCATACAAAACCGAGCCGAAGCAACACAATACACCGCGACCGACGCGTACGCAGCATAGAAAACTGCACAAACACAGCGTGAACGAAACGGAAAACACCGTACGAGACCAATGCAGGGTCCGACTCGGTCACAAGAACGTTTCCAACATACACAAACAGCACAAAGGAAAAATCACCCAAAAAAAGGCCAAACAAGCAATTACCAAGCCAATAAATACTGGGGGGTGGGGACAGAGAACAAAGACACACCCACAACTCCACCTATATAAAGGACACAAATCACTACCATGAGCCTTTGCAAATGCCATTCCACTGCCAGCACCCAAGAGGAAGCAACCACACACCCACAGCTCATCCCTCACACAAGCCACACACCATCAGCACACCTACAAATACCTACCTCACATACACCCAGCAAAACACACACTCACACACCCTCACCTGCACACCAACACACACATCACTCACCATCACCACCCATCACCATGCCCCCCAAGAAGAATCACAAGTTCCTAGATTGTGAATTGGAAGTCCTGGTAGACGAGATCCTCAGGGTAGAGCCACAGCTGTTTGGCACATTGGTCCAACAGACCCCCATGTCGCAGAAAACCAAGATGTGGGAGGGGATCATCAACAGGGTGAACGCACAATCACCATGTCGGCGCACAAGGACCGACATCCAGAACAGGTGGTATGACGTGCGCAGGAGGGTACGGAAACTGCTGAAGCAAGACTACATCAACAGCCAACACACCGGCAGTGGCCCTCCTGCCAAGCCAATATACCTCAGGCCCTGGGAGGAGAAGGTGCGGGCCATCCTACCGCCAGTGAGCATATATGGACTAGAGGACATCCCAGAGCCTGGTGAGTACACAACAAATGTACACAATATATTGCCACAAAACACACACACATCACTGTCAAGGGAGAGTCAAACCATGCACTCATAGCAATCACACAGCAACCAGAACAGAATCATCCCAAAATGTGTATGTCAGTCAGAGAAACACAACACATGCCATCAAAAAAGTCACATCCAACCGTGCCAACACATGTACAAACACAACCACAACTACAGCTAGGCAGTGGCACAAATAGAACTAACAAACACATCCACACATGTAGCCACCACAACAACACCAACACACAGTGAAGACCACTCAAAGGAAGGAATTCTGTGTATGCTGGCCAAGTCAGTGTAGCCAATAGCATCATGGGAGTCGTAGTCACTGCATATTGCCCGCCCCAAAACTGTCCCATCAACACCAC
Organism: Calotriton arnoldi; assembly: GCA_963921515.1. Taxonomy (NCBI): domain Eukaryota; kingdom Metazoa; phylum Chordata; class Amphibia; order Caudata; family Salamandridae; genus Calotriton; species Calotriton arnoldi. Next base: position 4,377,550 of record CAWUFW010000169.1, on the reverse strand, counting down.
CATGAACCATGCGCACATCACAGGGAGTGGAGAAGGACTCACAAGATGGCTGACACTGGCTACTGCTGTGAGGAGCACAAGGCCCTGCTGGCAACTGTGCACCAACAAACAGCAGGACACCACTGACTGACATCCTGAGAGACAACTTACACTCCCTGCAATGCAAGCACGTTCCATGGTGGGATATCTGGCTGGCTGGGTGGGAAGGGGGACTTGCAGCACTGACTATAGTCACCAGCACCTCCCCTCACACACCCCCCAACACAAACTCCACAGTACCCACCTGGTAGAATGCAATGCCCTCCATCCTAACACAAGATCCCACAAAGCACCACCACCCTGGGTTATGTTGTGTGAAGCACAGGGACACTCTTGGGACTCTTAGCCAAACAACTGCCAGGACAACACTCCCAGCCATCCTGTCAGCACAGCCAGCCCACCCCACAGGGAAGCAGAGTCAAAAGGAAGGAAGCATGGGCATGCTGGGAAGGGGGTGGAGGCAATAGCATGATGGGAGTCGTAGTCACAGACATTGCTCAGCCTCACAACTGGCCCATCAACACCACCCTGAACCATGCTCACATCACAGGGAGTGGAGAAGGACTCACAAGATGGCTGACACTGGCTACTGCTGTGGAGAGCACAAGGCCCTGCTGGCAAATGTGCACCAACAAACAGCAGGACACCACTGACTGACATCCTGAGAGACAACTTACACTCCCTGCAATGCAAGCACGTTCCATGGTGGGATAACTGGCTGGCTGGCTGGCTGGCTGGGTGGGAAGGAGGACTTGCAGCACTGACCATAGTCACCAGCACCTCCCCTCACACACCCCCAACACAAACTCCACAGTACCCACCTGGTAGAATGCAATGCCCTCCATCCTAACACAAGATCCCACAAAGCACCACCACCCTGGGTTATGTTGTGTGAAGCACAGGGACACTCTTGGGACTCTTAGCCAAACAACTGCCAGGACAACACTCCCAGCCATCCTGTCAGCACAGCCAGCCCACCCCACAGGGAAGCAGAGTCAAAAGGAAGGAAGCATGGGCATGCTGGGAAGGGGGGTGGAGGCAATAGCATGATGGGAGTCGTAGTCACAGATATTGCTCAGCCTCACAACTGTCCCATCAACACCACCCTGAACCATGCTCACATCACAGGGAGTGGAGAAGGACTCACAAGATGGCTGACACTGGCTACTGCTGTGGGGAACACAAGGCCCTGCTGCCAACTGTGCACCAACAAACAGCAGGACACCACTGACTGACATCCTGAGAGACAACTTCCACTCCCTGCAACGCAAGCACGTTCCATGGTGGGATATCTGGCTAGCTGGGTGCGAAGGGGACTTGCAGCACTGACCATAGTCACAAGCACCTCCCCTCACACACACCCCAACACAAACTCCACAGAACCCACCTGGTAGAATGCAATGCCCCCATCCTAACACAAGATCCCACAAAGCACCACCACCCTGGGTTATGTTGTGTGAAGCACAGGGACACTCTTGGGACTCTTAGCCAAACAACTGCCAGGACAACACTCCCAGCCATCCTGTCAGCACAGCCAGCCCACCCCACAGGGAAGCAGAGTCAAAGGAAGGAAGCATGGGCATGCTGGGAAGGGGGTGGAGGCAATAGCATGATGGGAGTCGTAGTCACTGATATTGGTCACCCCCACAACTGTCCCATCAACACCACCCTGAACCATGCTCACATCACAGGGAGTGGAGAAGGACTCACAAGATGGCTGACACTGGCTACTGCTGTGGGGAGCACAAGGCCCTGCTGGCAACTGTGCACCAACAAACAGCAGGACACCACTGACTGACATCCTGAGAGACAACTTCCACTCCCTGCAATGCAAGCACGTTCCATGGTGGGATATCTGGCTAGCTGGGTGCGAAGGGGGACTTGCAGCACTGACCATAGTCACAAGCACCTCCCCTCACACACACCCCAACACAAACTCCACAGAACCCACCTGGTAGAATGCAATGCCCCCCATCCTAACACAAGATCCCACAAAGCACCACCACCCTGGGTTATGTTGTGTGAAGCACAGGGACACTCTTGGGACTCTTAGCCAAACAACTGCCAGGACAACACTCCCAGCCATCCTGTCAGCACAGCCAGCCCACCCCACAGGGAAGCAGAGTCAAAAGGAAGGAAGCATGGGCATGCTGGGAAGGGGGGTGGAGGCAATAGCATGATGGGAGTCGTAGTCACAGACATTGCTCAGCCTCACAACTGGCCCATCAACACCACCCTGAACCATGCTCACATCACAGGGAGTGGAGAAGGACTCACAAGATGGCTGACACTGGCTACTGCTGTGGGGAGCACAAGGTCCTGCTGCCAACTGTGCACCAACAAACAGCAGGACACCACTGACTGACATCCTGAGAGACAACTTACACTCCCTGCAACGCAAGCACGTTCCATGGTGGGATAACTGACTGGCTGGGTGGGTGGGAAGGAGGGCCGGCTGTCAACCAAACACAACCAATGCAGACCATGTTCACACCGCAGAAAATACATAGAAATGCCCAAATAATGCAGGACAATGTGCCACACCAATATCAACCCCTGACTGTGACGACTTAGGACAATGCAATGTACAGGCCCGCACCCAGAGGCACAGTCACAACTGTCATGTGTGTCAACCATTGATGCCTGCAGAAACATGACATACATTGTTTGTGTCTCCCAAAAACAGGTGATGATGGGGACACAGCAGCAGACGCTGAGGAGTCCCAGTCCCAGGCTCAAGAGGATGCCGAGCTCACTGGCGTCGTACAGCCTCTGTCCTCCTCGGACGATGAAGAACAACCTGGCACATCCGGTGCAAGTCAACATGCAGCACCAGCAGGACCACCAGCTGCAGCACCAGCAGGACCACCAGCTGCACCCCCTGCACCCACCCCTACAACGACTGTCACCACGAATACCATCCCTGCCGACATGGACAGAATAAGGAGCAACACCAGCACAGTGACCCTGGACCAACCTGGGGCCATGGACACCACCACCACCACCAACCCCCAAGGTGGACCAGGGTTATCTGTGCGTGCCACTGCACACACTGCACATGTCAGCAGGGGTGGTGGGAGGGGTGGGAGACAGAGGTCGCTGCTTGCAGACGTTGCTGGTGTGCATGACGACCCACACCTGGTACGCATAGCTGATGCGTACCAGTCCAGCACCGGAGAGCTCAGCCAGGTAGTGGGGCTCCTCAGAGACATTAAACAGCAGCAGGCTGCCCATCATGCCCGCTTGGACTCCCACATGTCCCACGTGGAGTCACACATGTCCCGTGTGGACTCACACATGTCCCGCGTGGAGTCCAAGTGGGATGCACTGCATGAGATGACGGCGGTGCACAGGGACATTTTACAATGCCTCCGCCAGATGAACAGCAACCAGTCCACACCTCCCTGTGTGCCAACAACATCTGGTGCCGAACAAACTGCAACTGCCACAGGGAGGGAGGAGGACTCTGGCGGAGAGTCCCCTGCACCGCAGCAGCCTGCACTTGAGGGCCCCCCAAGAAGAGGGGTCGTCCGAGGAGGGAAAAGTGAGAGGCCGATGGCCAAGCGCAACTCCCAGGAAGCCTGAACCTGTTCTGGATGTTCGCCTTTGTGCACAGACTGTTCACCCTGTTGATGGCAACACTACTCCCACACATTGCATGGGGAGTACAAGTTGGACCAATGTGTCAGACAACTGTGGCCCCGATACTGGGGATCCTGTCTACCCGGACTTTCAATTCACCTAGGAACTTGGGATTGCAAGATTCATGTACAGCACAACGCATCCTATGCACTATTAACACAAATGTATCACAATAAACACACTAATACACCATACTTGCCTCTGTCGTTGATTCCAACGTGGGTGCTGTTATGGGGATGATGAACTGCAAAATTACACTGTGTATGCGAACAGCAACAGCAAGGACAACACAGGCATGTGAGTACAGGCAACGTGACACACATGAGGGAGACACACCACCAGGGCTACACGACACATACACACCTAGGCCATCTGACTCATTGCCTACACTGATGTTGCCAGGGAAGACGGTGCAATGCACAGACACCACACCCATTCCCAGTTGTAGTCAAGTAGCCCACAGGTGCAGTAAGCAAATGGCAGTCAAATGTGTGACCACAGACAACGCACATCACAAAGTGAAGCACAGGTTTATTACACAGTTGCAACATGCCGTAACCACTACAGATGCAAGGTAACCCCACCTGGCAGCGGGCACACAGTCAACAACTGTAGACGGAAGGAAGTCCATGGGTGTGGCGCACATCACCTGTAGGGACACAACAGCTACCAGCCTGGATGTGCAATCACGTCGTCGGTGGACACAGTTGACCAAACGAATCTGAAAGTACCCTGTGAAGGACAGAAATGACACACAGTCAAAAGCAATGGAGTACAGGACAGAACAGCAAAACTCATGCACAATACATGTTACAAGATACCCACCCAGAACCAAGTTAGCATGTCAACACTGTTGGGGAGTACAGCCCACCTGTCACCACACATCGCAACACACATCCAGTCAAGTAGCCCATGGACACACTCCAACAGCACCAGAGCACCACCCACACATCATGCCAACTCACATCATTGACATGACACCTCAGGATACTCACATTCAGCTAAAGAAGTTGGTGATGAGCTGTGTGCGGACATCACCATCACCATCATCATCATCATCGTCACTGGCATCGTGGTCCAGGCCAGGATCCTCCACAGGTGGCGGATGTTGGTCATTGTCATCCTGGATGAGAGGCAACTCCTTCCGCACTGCCAGGTTGTGGAGCATGCAGCAGACGATGATAATCTTGCACACTTTCGCAGGGGCATATGGGAGGGACCCTCCGGTCTTGTCCAGGCAGCGGAAGCGGCTCTTCAGGAGACCAAAGGTCCGCTCAATCACTCTCCTGGTCCGACCATGTGCCTCATTGTAGCGCATCTGGGCAGGTGTCACAGGGTTCCTGAGGGGTGTCAGCAACCACGGCATGTTGGGGTATCCCGAGTCACCTATGGACAGACAAGTGCACATTAGCTGACTTGGAAAAGTGGGCGGAATACTACAGATCAGATCACACACAATGGCACAAAGTCAGTACACACCGACAAGCCAGGCACGCTGGTTCTGCATCTGTGCCATCATCCTGGGGATACGACTACTCCTCATCACAAAGGCATCGTGTGCTGAACCAGGGAAACGGGCACACACGTGTGTGATGGTCATGTCTGCAAGACACACCACCAGTGCATTGACCGAGTGGTAGTGCTTGCGGTTCCTGTAGGCCTGCTCCTGGGCCTGTGGTGGTACCAAAGCCACATGTGTCCCATCAATGGAGCCAATGACATGCGGCATCCTCCCCAGGGCATAAAAGTCACTCTTCACGTCAGTGAGTCGTCGCAGTCTAGGGAAATAGATGTACCGGTTCAGGAAGAGCAACATTGCCGCCAAAACATCGCGGAGCACACGGCTGAACATGGTCTGTGACATCCCACCAGCAGTCGCCACAGTATGTTGGAAGGTACCAGTGGCAAAGAAGTGTAGGGCTGCCATCACCTTCACCTTGGGGGTCAGCGCTGTAGGATACGGCCGGCCAGGCTGCAAATGTGGGGACAACTGCACTGCCAAATCCTCAATCAGCTGCCTGGTGAAGCGGTACCGTCGGATGCTGTCCCGTTCCACCATCGTTGCCAGGTCTGGGAATGGCCGATGGACAGCAGGAGCCCTGCAGTGCAGAGGAGAAGTAAGCAAGATTGTCAGTCACCCCACATATGCGGCATTGAACACACTCAAGATCCCAACATACATCATTATGAGGCACAACTACATGAAGTGTGCAGTACCGGAAGGACATGTATGGTACATACATGGCCAACATCTGTCAACACGGTCCTACAGGTGGCATCAATTTGTCCCAGGTTGGCCCATTGGATATCATGAGGCCGTGTCACAGTTCCCATCTCCTGCTGCCGTGTCACAATAACCCCCACAGTGACATGTGAGGACAGATGTGCCCCAGGCACCACAGCTCAACGACAGGTACATTCCCAGGGACCCTGTAATGCCACATGGACACTGGCATTACATGGAGTATCATGTATACACCACAGCAAAACAACCATGAACCCCACAGGTAGTGGCCCCACTTGCCACGGCAGGACAGACATGGACGTCTGTGACACACACGCACAACATCAGAGTCCATGCACACACAACGTGGATGTGGAGACTGTCTCCCATTGTGCACATGAAATCAGAGACATTGTAAACACTACATGCACAAAGACTGTGGAGGACCATCACTATTGTGCCACTGGGACACCCTGGCTCAAACATACCGTCCCACATGGGACTCACGGGGTATGTGACATGACATACACATACACCCCTGTGAAATGTGACCATGGCACATGCACAGATATGAACAGTTGCACATCACAGTGGTCACGTACACGTAACACCCATGATCCTGTCCCCATGAACACGTGCACAGCCTGGGGGTGGCTGCCCACAGGTGACACCCACAGGACAACATGTACACCAACATACACACAATAGGAAATGCAGCCTTACATGCCTTATGATAAGGTTTGGACAGGCTGTCGTGATGTAGGTGTGCCCCTCACTCCCTGAGAGCTATCTGTGGCTGGCATATGTCCATCTGAGACAGGCATGCTGACATATGCCAGTCACATTTACAGTGATGCGTTGAACTGCAATGGACCGATCGGTGCCTCTGGCCGGCCCATTGCTTTCAATGTGTGCGGGTACGCGTTGTACCCCTGTGCGCGTTGAACTGCAATGGACCGATCGGTGCCTCCGGCCGGCCCATTGCTTTCAATGTGTGCGGGTACGCGTTGTACCCCTGTGCGCGTTGAACAGCAATGGACCGATCGGTGCCTCCGGCCGGCCCATTGCTTTCAATGTGTGCGGGTACGCGTGTACCCCTGTGCGCGTTGAACTGCAATGGACCGATCGGTGCCTCCGGCCGGCCCATTGCTTTCAATGTTTGCGGGTACGCGTTGTACCCCTGTGCGCGTTGAACTGCAATGGACCGATCGGTGCCTCCGGCCGGCCCATTGCTTTCAATGTGTGCGGGTACGCGTTGTACCCCTGTGCGCGTTGAACTGCAATGGACCGATCGGTGCCTCCGGCCGGCCCATTGCTTTCAATGTGTGCGGGTACGCGTTGTACCCCTGTGCGCGTTGAACTGCAATGGACCGATCGGTGCCTCCGGCCTGCCCATTGCTTTCAATGTGTGCGGGTACGCGTTGTACCCCTGTGCGCGTTGAACTGCAATGGACCGATCGGTGCCTCCGGCCGGCCCATTGCTTTCAATGTGTGCGGGTACGCGTTGTACCCCTGTGCGCGTTGAACTGCAATGGACCGATCGGTGCCTCCGGCCCGGCCCATTGCTTTCAATGTGTGCGGGTGCGCGTTGTACCCCTGTGCGCGTTGAACTGCAATGGACCGATCGGTGCCTCCGGCTGGCCCATTGCTTTCAATGTGTGCGGGTACGCGTTGTACCCCTGTGCGCGTTGAACTGCAATGGACCGATCGGTGCCTCCGGCCGGCCCATTGCTTTCAATGTGTGCGGGTACGCGTTGTACCCCTGTGCGCGTTGAACTGCAATGGACCGATCGGTGCCTCCGGCCGGCCCATTGCTTTCAATGTGTGCGGGTGCGCGTTGTACCCCTGTGCGCGTTGAACTGCAATGGACCGATCGGTGCCTCCGGCCGGCCCATTGCTTTCAATGTGTGCGGGTGCAGCGTTGTACCCCTGTGCTGCGTTGAACTGCAATGGACCGATCGGTGCCTCTGGCCGGCCCATTGCTTTCAATGTGTGCGGGTACGCGTTGTACCCCTGTGCGCGTTGAACTGCAATGGACCGATCGGTGCCTCCGGCCGGCCCATTGCTTTCAATGTGTGCGAGTGCAGCGTTGTACCCCTGTGCGTGTTGAACTGCAATGGACCGATCGGTGCCTCCGGCCGGCCCATTGCTTTCAATGTGTGCGGGTGCGCGTTGTACCCCTGTGCGCGTTGAACTGCAATGGACCGATCGGTGCCTCCGGCCGGCCCATTGCTTTCAATGTGTGCGGGTGCAGCGTTGTACCCCTGTGCGCGTTGAACTGCAATGGACCGATCGGTGCCTCCGGCCGGCCCATTGCTTTCAATGTGTGCGGGTACGCGTTGTACCCCTGTGCGCGTTGAACTGCAATGGACCGATCGGTGCCTCCGGCCGGTCCATTGCTTTCAATGTGTGCGGGTACGCGTTGTACCCCTGTGCGCGTTGTACCGCAATGGACCGATCGGTGCGCACCCATTGACAATGGGCTTGCCTGGCAACGGACGCGTTTTCGAATTTCGAACGAGTCGGTTGCTGGAAAATCAGTTGGTCACCCACAACAATGTTGCAAAATCATGTATGTCATGAAGTTGAAGATTTGAAGGATGCTGTGGGCGTGTTTTGGTGCTGCTATTCCATGGATTGGCCAGATTCAGAAGATGCAAACGACTTGGACCTATCACTTTGGACACAAGGGACAGTATCTGCCTCTCCAGCACATATATATTGCTGGCTGTTCCCCTGAGAGCCCACTTGCCTGCACTACATGCTCCAAGACGACATCTGCCACTGCACTGCTGCTGTCTCTGCCCCTCTGGACCCTGCAATGGCACATACTGTGGAGAGAGCCCCAGCCTTCAGCCTTGAAGAGAACCAGGCCCTGCTGGACAGCCTACTTCCACAGTACAGCAAGCTGTATGGGACACCAGGGGAGCAGGTGAGTGTTCTGTGCACTGCCTTTCTGAATGTGCATTTTGTGTGACTAGCAAGGCTGAGAGTCTGCACGCCACTGGCTAGCAGGCTCACTGAGTAGTTGTCACCCCCATAGTGTGTAGTGACTTGCACTGGACAGGTATGGTGCAGTGACAGTGCATTTGAACATGGTTTTACTTCCCATGCAATGATACCATGTAGTGACGTCTGGCAAACTGTCCATGGTCAGCTTTGCACTGCCTGTGTACATCATGTGCCCCTGTGTTTGAGACATGTATATACGACTTTGTCATGCACGGATATGTTGCATGTGTGGTAATGGCCTTTTCACTTTGTCATCCTCACGGGTTAATGCCCATCGGAAGCAGGAAATCTGGAAGGACATCGTCCGGGCTGTCCGGTCCGTGGGGGTCTACAAGCGCCGGATCCGCAACTGCCAGAAGAGGTGGCAGGACCTTCGGGGCTGGACCCGGAGGATTGCACGGGTCCAGCTGAAGCTGTCGCCTCCTCGCAGGAGGGGCGGAACACGGACCCTGACCCCCACATGCTCCAGATCCTGGCGGTGGTCTTTCCAGACCTGGATGGGCAGCTGAAGGCCAGACAGCAGCAAGGAGGGGGTGAGTCAAAGACTGCACTGTGAACTCTGTATTACATGCTTTGTGCCCTCCTCTGGCCTGGTTCAACTGCCACAGTGCAGCAGTCATGTTGTCCAGGAGCCATGTCCCTCTATTGTGCACTGCCCACTGCTCATCTGATACCCAGGTGTGGCCCTTACAGTCAGGGAATTGTGTCACTTGGGACTGTGTCCTTGCAGTTTGCTTCACTAAAGGTGGGGGACAGCATCTGTTTCCCTAACTCTGTTGTGGGCATCATGGGTGGGTCCATTGTTCACACAACGCCTGGGTTTGGACATGTGATCTGCGTGTTGCTTTGATATGCGGTCCACTTGCTGAGCTGAGCCACCACATGTGCCTGGGGTATGTGGCACACGCCCATGCAGCGGCTGGGAACAATGTTTGTGCCCCAGGAGTGTGCAGATTACGTGTGTCACACATACATAGCCAGCTATCCACTGTCCAGGGCACATCCCTCATTCATGTGGAGCAGGACAGTCATGCCTACTCCAGGCCATGCAATGCACTCTGTACTCCCACTCCCGTGTATCAGCTGACACATTGTGCACAGTGATTTGACCCCTCCGGTGTCTGCCTCTGTGTCAGTGTGCTGTGGATTAGTTGCCAGGACTGCTGTGGTGTTTCTTGGTAGGGGCTCAGCATGCCCCTGGAGATGTGACCATAGGAGACGATACTTGTGTGTCACATAGGTGTTTGATCAGCTGCCCGTGCAGACTGGGGTATGCGAATGTGATGTTCAGGCAGCTGTTCCCCATTCACAGCAAATTGTGAGGGGCTCAGGTTCAGAGGGTAGTGTCACAGGTCTCCCATATGTCCAATAGGTGTGACCTGGACAGATGAGGGTTGAGATGATGTGTTGTGTGGGGGATGTACATGTGCACTTGTGCAGCTCCAGGACTTGCATTCCCCATGACCTACTATTGTGACACAGTGCATAGTGTTGTTGTCTGGCTGCCAAGTCATACATCACTGAGACAGTGATGTATGACTTAACAGTCATGCCTCTGCCATGGCATGTGTCAACTTATTTGTGGTCCTGCAGGGGAGTGACATGTGCTACATGCACACCATAGTGGCGCTGGCTATCAGGACATGGGTGCATCATGGTGTCTGTCGCTGGTATGCATCACATGCATTTCCTATTTGACTCTGGGCATCCCTTTCATCCGGAAACCTGTACTGACTCAGTGGCAAGAGCTGTGATGTGTCCACACCGTGTCCTCTGCACTGTCCAACTACTGTGTACTTGGTGCATGTGTCCACACTGGGGTGTTGCAATCCAACAGACACCAGACAGATGGGTGCAAGGCCATGTGGGATGTGAGTGCCATGCTTGGCATCAGACTGACAATTGGCTTCTCCTGTTCAGTTAGGGCACTTTTAGCAATGTACAACTAAAGATGCCAGGGCTTGCTCTGTGATGTGCTGTGCTCACAGTGGTGTGTGCGTTTGGTGCAGGTGACTGATGTCTGTCTGTTTCCCCATTGTTTGCAGATACATCCACGGCCACGGAAGGGGACAGCTCCACGGACCAGGAGGAGCCAGAGAGCCAGACTGGGTCAGCAGCCGAGGAGTGGTCGGAGGGACCCAGTGGCACGGAGGGCGAGGGGAGCCACACCGAGGAATCCTCAGCACCATCCACCTCAGCTGAGGACCAGAGCAACTCGGAGGATGACTCCCTTGTGGAGGCGGGTGTCAGCAGCCACCACACCCCAGCTAGTGTTGCTGTCCCCGCCACCACCAGCACCACCACCGCCCTCCCATCGGCTCCCATTCCCCAGGTCCGTGGAGGCTCCCATGTTCGGGAGCGTGTCTCCTTTGGCCCAGGCACCGCACCCCCTGCCCCTGTGTCCCCTGCTGCCCTGAGTGAGGAGTCTGTGTACCTCCTTCGCCAGCTCCATGTAGGGCAGACAGCCATGCTGAGTGTCCTCCATGCGCACACCGCACTGTTGACTCAGCTGGTGTCGTTCATGGAGGGCATCTCATCGGGCATGTCTGACCTACAGAGGGGCAACAGGTCCATGGACTCCTCCCTGACGGCAGCAGTGTCCCTCCTCAGACAGTCCCTCACCCCTCCTGCCTCTGCTCCATCCACACTCCCCAGCACCTTGCCCGTCCCAAGCACACACACACCGGCACAGGCACACACCAGCACACACACATCCAGCACACAGACACACACGCCACAAACTAAACGCACACGCACGCACAGTCAGGGGACTGAAACCAGACTCACAGGGGATGGGGCCCTGGTACACACACACGCATCCACGGGCACTGCGCAGTCCTCAGTTGCCTCTCCCTCCAAAGCACCCTCCCTTGCCTCACCTGCAACCCCAAAGACCCAGCGCCTCTTCCTCAGTGACCTCGGCCTCTTCCCCTCCGATCCAGCTGCCCCAGCATCCAGGGGGAAGAGGAAGCCCCCACACGGAGCAGAGTGCCCCTCGCCCCCGGACACCCTCCCCCAGGCGCAGACAGACTGAGGCCCTCACCCGCAAGTCCCCCGGAGTGGTAAGAGCAAGACCCCGCCGCCGCCCTGCAGCTCAAGCACCAGGTCACCTTCCTCCATCCCTCAGGCCCCCACTCCACAGGTGCCCCCGCCACACCCTGCCCCAGGTTCCCCCACCCACAGATATACCATCCCCAAGAGGCTCCGGCCTTCTCCCCCTGCCACTTGCTCTCCCGGCACCACACCCCCGCTGCGCTTGTCTGTGCCACTGATGTGGTGAGGGTGTCCTCCCCCTCTGTCCAGCCCACCTTGCCTGTTCCCCATTCTCCTCCCCTGGTGGTAGGCACTGCAGTGGAGTCCACTACCACCCTGTCTGACTTGGGCACTGCAGTGGCGGACCTGTCCACTCCATCTGCAGGGTCCACTACAGTCGTGCCGGCACCCACAACATCTGAGCCATGCCCCCAGTTGTGCCGGCACACACCATGTCAGACACCTCCACTGCAGTTGTCAGTGGCTCTCCAGCACCCACCACCCCTTCCCTGCTTCCTCCTGGTGAGCCCTGATCCTGTCCCTGCGGTGCCTGGCCTACCCCCCGGTTGCCCCTCCTAGTGGATTGTCCCTGGTTTTGTGCAGGCATGTGTAGGGTGGCATCTGCCACTGTCACCCACTTGTGACTTTGTTGATGGACTGGCCATTGGCCTTTGTTTATGTTCTACCGGACTTCTACTTTTAATGCCACATATGCTGAATAAAGCAACTTTCTGTTCTCTAGTGCTTTTGCTTCTGATGTACATGATGTTGATGATGCTAACAATGCCCTTGCTGCAGTGATGGTGATATTTGGTCTCATGATAATGAAGTGTTACTGTGCAGGAACCCATGTGGTCCAGGGGTTATGTGTCCTATCCTGTGGTGTATCCATGTCATCCATAGCAGCATCTGAGGGTGTCATGTGTTCAGTATTTGGCAATGAGATTTCCTACTTAGATTGGCAACTTCACATCTGTGGCTTCCACCCCTGCACATCTGTTGTGCCTGCCATTGTTCTATTCGTCTACTTCCCTGACCGTGTGGCCATCTCCAGTGAACATGCAGGTTTGGGCATCAATGGGGAAGGACTCATCTGTGTTGTCAGTGCAACATTGCTATACAAGTGTGTTGGATCTGTGCTGATGATTCCGTTGGCACTTCCATGACCAGGCTGATGGGACGGGAGCCCTCATTTGTTGCTAATTGTTGATTGTGTGTCCCATTGCTGCCATGGTATGGTATCTGTTCGCCTCACATCTGCAGTCTCCACAGGGTATCTGCATGTGTGTGCCCATTGGTGTAAATATGTGGGTCTGCATTCGGATGGTCACTTCTGTCATTGTGTCATTGATGATTGTTGACGGTGTCAGCCCCCATGGGTGTTGTTTGTCTGCACATGGCCAAAGTTATGTCTTATTTGCACTGCAGGATTTGGCTCCCCCAATTTATGTTGCAATGGGACACATACACTACTTTGCCACTGATGTGTTTGTTGTTCTGTGACCAGGAATCATCCATGCAGTTTGGCAGTTGCACCTCTTACTTTGTCAACACTTGCCTTTTGGTCACTGTGATGATGGGGGTTTGGACCCCATTGCCACAATGTTCAAAATGTGCTTCAGCTATGGACCCCACACTTACATTTTGGTCACTGTGATGATGGGGGTTTGGACCCCATTGCCACAATGTTCAAAATGTGCTTCTGCTATGGACCCCACACTTACATTTTGGTCACTGTGATGATGGGGGTTTGGACCCCATTGCCACAATGTTCAAAATTGTGCTTCTGCTATGGACCCCACACTTACATTTTGGTCACTGTGATGATGGGGGTTTGGACCCCATTGCCACAATGTTCAAAATGTGCTTCAGCTATGGACCCCACACTTACCTTTTGGTCACTGTGATGATGGGGGTTTGGACCCCATTGCCACAATGGTCATGGCCTGCTTGCATTGTGGGTGCCACACACATATATGTGTGGCACATGTGCTAGGGGTCACATTGTATGTTCAAAGTCATGTTCGGTGTTGTAGGCATTTGACACAGTCTACACACGCTTGTCATGGTGTTGGGGGATGTCTTCTTCTTGCATTCCCTAGGTTGTGGTGTGCTGGTTGTGTCATGCATTGTCCATCCTATGAGTGGGGGTGGTAGTAGTGGTAGGCATCCTGCCCCCCTGGGTGAGGGTGGTAGTAGTGGTGGGCATCCTGCCCCCTGGGTGAGGGTGGTAGTAGTGGTAGGCATCCTGCCCCCCTGTGTAAGGGTGGTAGTAGTGGTAGGCATCCTGCCCCCCTGGGTGATGGTGTAGTAGTGGTAGGCATCCTGCCCCCCTGGGTGAGGGTGGTAGTAGTGGTAGGCATCCTGCCCCCCTGTGTAAGGGTGGTAGTAGTGGTAGGCATCCTGCCCCCTGGGTAAGGGTGGTAGTAGTGGTAGGCATCCTGCCCCCCTGGGTGATGGTGGTAGTAGTGGTAGGCATCCTGCCCCCTGGGTAAGGGTGGTAGTAGTGGTAGGCATCCTGCCCCCCTGGGTGATGGTGGTAGTAGTGGTAGGCATCCTGCCCCCTCTGTGTAAGGGTGGTAGTAGTGGTAGGCATCCTGCCCCCCCTGGGTAAGGGTGGTAGTAGTGGTAGGCATCCTGCCCCCCCTGGCTAAGGGTGGTAGTAGTGGTGGGCATCCTGCCCCCCTTGGGTGAGGGTGGTAGTAGTGGTAGGCATCCTGCCCCCTGGCTAAGGGTGGTAGTAGTGGTAGGCATCCTGCCCCCTGGCTAAGGGTGGTAGTAGTGGTTGGCATCCTGCCCCCTGGGTGAGGGTGGTAGTAGTGGTAGGCATCCTGCCCCCCTGTGTAAGGGTGGTAGTAGTGGTAGGCATCCTGCCCCCTGGGTGAGGGTGGTTGTGGTGGTAGGCATCCTGCCCCCTGGGTGAGGGTGGTAGTAGTGGTAGGCATCCTGCCCCCTGGCTAAGGGTGGTGGTAGGCATCCAGCCCCCCTGGGTGAGGGTGGTAGTAGTGGTGGGCATCCTGCCCCCTGGCTAAAGGTGGTAGTAGTGGTAGGCATCCTGACCCCCCTGGGTGAGGGTGGTAGTAGTTGTAGGCATCCTGCCCCCCCTGTGTAAGGGTGGTAGTAGTGTTAGGCATCCTGCCCCCCCTGGGTGAGGGTGGTAGTAGTGGTAGGCATCCTGCCCCCCCTGGGTGAGGGTGGTAGTAGTGGTGGGCATCCTGCCCCCCTGGCTAAGGGTGGTAGTAGTGGTAGGCATCCTGCCCCCTTGGGTGAGGGTGGTTGTGGTGGTGGGCATCATGCCACCCCTGGGTGAGGGTGGTAGTGGTGGTAGGCATCATGCCACCCCTGGGTAGGGGTGGTGGTGCGCATTCAGGGCCCTGTGTGCATATGTGGCATTGGTGATGGGCATCCCGCCCCTATGGTGCTGCTGTTGCTGGTGTAAGTATATTCTGCATCCCTCTGTGTGTGTGTGATGTGTCGTGTATGTGTTGTATGTGTTTTGTGGTTGGTGTCTGGCTTACCTTCTGCGCCGTACGCGTCCGTGCCTGTTCCGGTAGTAAATGTAGAATATTGGTATGATCGGGACGAAGGGATTCATGGTTGGTTCGTGTCGTTCGTCCTTCTCGTTGCTTCGCGTCGTCCTCGTCGCTTCGCCTCGTCCTCGTCGCTTCGCCTCGTCCTCGTCGCTGGCGTGTTCGCCTCGTAGCCGTGGATCGTGTTGTGGGGCGAATCGGAGCTTATGTGCGCCTCTCCCGGATGCTTTGACGTGCCGTGCGTAGCGACGGGTTCGGCGCGTACGGAAAGCGCATCGTACTTGTCCGGCCGGACGGGGCTGCATTTTTCCTTCCGTGCGACTCGATTCGGCGTTTCCGGATTCGCCTCGGTCGGAGAACAGGACCTGGTTTGGGTGAGTACGGCTCGGCCAGATTTTTTGCTGTTGTGCGCATCGTACTTGCTCGTTCGGTGTACTGTACGGATCGGTCGGGAAACAGGCTTTCGCATGGCTTTTTTCCCGACCGAATGGTATTGGGTGCGCCTCCGACCGAGATCGGAATCGGCCCCTTAGTAAAATTAAACAAGAAACAAATAATTATTTTCCACAGACAATAATTATTGATTTTGAACAGGCAATGATAAATGCAATTCTAAAATCCTACCCACACACATCAATTCAGGGTTGCTACTATCATTTCAATCAGTGTATATGGAGACACCTACAAAAATCAACACTAAGGGCCCGATTCCGATCTCGCTTGGAAGGGCACCGAACGGGATCCGTAGCGGGCGAGTCCGATTCGTAGCCCCAGTTTCCGGACGACTCGTACCGCTGTACGAGCGAGCAAGTACGATGCGAGGATAGCCTCGCGCTCCGACTGACTCGTACCCGTCAGCGACGACGTCCGGACGACTCCGACCTCATCGACGCACACCGCGCAATGGGTCCAATTTCCGAGCGACCAAGTACGATGCAAGCGTCGAGCAGCCAGATCGAGTCGGAGCCTCCGACTCGAAAAAGCTCCGGGAAGCGGACTTCGGGAGTCCGTAGCAGACCCCCTTCACCCGCAGCCCTACGACTCGATCACTGGGGGGGTCCCAAGGGTCCCCCCTATACATGCCTGCATGGTGCGGGCAGGACCGATGCGTCCCCGCGACAGGGGGCACCCTTGTCCGAGACGTGCGTTTTTGGTCAATTGGGGCCCATGTACGCAACGTACACCAGGCTCCCATTGACTTCAATGGTGCTCCGAGCGACCCGAGTCCGTCAGCGCTGCAGCGCATCTTACTCTGTCGCTCGGAGCCCAGGAACCCGAGTCGCACGGAAAGCTCTACGGGCGCCAGTCGGCCATAGGGCTTTCCCAGCGAGATCGGAATCGGGCCCTAAGTGTTGACTATGCAACAAACAGTTCTTTCACATACCAAATAAAAAAACGTATTACACTGGCCTACGTCCCAGTTACTGATGTGGCTGAATATTACAACCTATTAATAGAAACTCCTTACTACCAGCAACACAAACAAAAATTAAGTCCCCTCCTAGACTATTTTGAAGATACCTGGGTGGGAAGACTCCATAGATCAGGACATAGGAGACAACCAAAATACCAAATTCCACGGTGGAATGTATACCTTAGCACACTAAACCAAGAGGCAAAAACAAACAATGCTGTTGAAGGTTGGCATAATGCCTTCCAAGCAACAACAGGATGAGGTCCACCTACTCTACACAAACTCCTACTCTCCCTTCAAAAAGAACAGAGCTACCAACAGCTAAGAATGGAGCAATCTGTAACACAAATAAGGCCTAAACTGTCCAAACAAACTAAACAAATGTTTGAATACCTACAACATCAAGTCAGACTATACCCACCAACAAAAGGCCTAGAATATTTAGACATAATTGCCAAAAGCCTACTCTAAATTTTCAATGCAGTTTAAAATACATAATTCTTTTCTCTAAAAATAATTAAAATGCATACAAATAATTTTTATATTTTCACATTAATTAATTTGTCTAATATATTTTTATTAAAAAATAAATATATATACAGACATATTAATAAAATGTATGAAAATATAAACAACAATAACACTAACTCTCTTAGCATTTCCCTCCCACAATAAATAATTAAATTAACCCCTTCTACGCGGCTGGAATTCCCCCGCTGTGCGGGAGAATTCCACGCGTGCGCGGAACGGACGGCCCCCGGCCGTCCTCCGCACACACCCACCGTGACGTCGGACGGCAGGGGACCGTCCGACGCATGGAAGAGGTTAACTTACCGTTTCCGTAGCTGTAGACAGAAAATCCCAAATCTTGTAAAAGAATGCAGGTATCTCATAATCCAAATAGGACAAAAAAGTACCCCCCAAAAAATGTAAAAATCCAACTGTTCCAAAAGTAATTCTCCGTTCGTAAATCCAGAAACGATAAACCATAAAAAACCCAAAAATGTGTTTTAAAAAAAGAAACGCTCCATAAAAACCCGAAAAATTAAGGAAGTGTAAAATAATTATTAGTTACTTAAACTAATATACACTTCCTAAATAAAAAAAACGCAATCTTCTCCAAACCGCCACTTCTATCGACCAAAACCTGTAAAACACACAAACATTCCCACCCACACAAATATACACATAATACACAATATAAGACTATTACAAACATTATACACACCATATTCAAACATCTTCTAACATATTTTACGTTTTGTAAACTACACCTCAAAAAATAACCATACATAAATCGCTAAAACCTAACTTACACACAAAAACGCCACAACTCCAAAAACCTAACACTACACACAATAACTACAACCTAACTACCTTCAAATTTAATTAAAAATATAGTTAAAAGAAACAAAAGTAATCTTACCTTCCTCAAAGCGACGCAGCTCCCAACCGCGAGCTTGTCCCCTTCGAAATAACCCAAAACAAACGCGAGCGGTTAAAAAATACAAGCACCAAACAAATATGGCAGCTTTAAACATATAAAAAAAATGTATTTAGTTTAAAAGAATATTATTACATTATATATAAATTACTTAAATATTTAATTAAAATACTACAATTTATAATTTATATGTTTAAATTCATTTAACATTTTTCCAACATTGTAAAATTATAATATTAAATATTATTAAACATATTGGGGGTCATTACGATGGCGGGCGGAAGCACAACCGCCGTGCTGGCGGATGCAAAAACCACCAGTTACCGCCGGCACGCAGCAGTCCACACGCCCGCCCAATTACGATGCGAAAAGTAGGCCAAACACCGCCGGCAAGCCAGTAACACCGTCCGCCATCAAAGTGCGTCCGTACACGTAGCGGCGCAGCACAATTGACACACACCGCCCGACGAAATCACGTCCCGCCCGGCGTATAAATTACGATGCCGCAAACAAACGGCTCCCACGGCTAAGAGATACCGTACGACAAACCGAAGCGGTAACACGGACGCCGAGCACGGACAACGAAGAAGCGGCTCCCCGAGCATGAATCCAGCACTGCAGGCCCTCCCCATGCTCTTGCTGATGCACCACCAAGGACGCAACGTACCGCGGAGACGCAGGTAGGCACACACACAACAAGTGCACGCAAACAGCGCACACAGTGCAAGGGCGGAAAAAGCGGACAACCCCCCACCAGCGCGTGTACACTACACATCCACCATTGCATCCACATATGACACACAGGCCAAATCGTAACATCGCGTAACACATGTGTACACACCACCTGGGACTAGGAACCAACCACCCCGTCACGGCCCCAAAGCGGCGATGACGCCGCCACACATGCGCACAACGCAGAGGCCAACCGCAGCGCCATGCATGCGTCGCACACAGACACAGGGACACAACCAAGCAGCACACACATCAGCCCCACCCCGAACGCACATGACACGTGACAGGCCTGCCACAGACATGTCCCCAACGCCCAATTCACGGACAACACCCAACGCCACACAACCGACGCACACATGTCAGTGAAGTCACGCAACAGCAGGACACACCCCAGTGTAACAAACATGGCGTAGCACACAGCGGCGGCAACACCAACTAGGAGAAGCAGGGCCCCTTCGGGAAGAGGAACGCCAGTACCACACTGAAACACCCATACCACCCTGCACATATGAACAAGACATATAAAACGGAACACCAAAGAGCCCGGGGACCGACAACAGGTGGCCCAAGAATAACATTCACACACAAGGCCCAACGCAGAGCGGAAAGGCAGCCTGCCGCCCACACAAGGGAGAGCAGACAGCACTGAATGACCTTCCATTCCAACTCCGAAACCACAGCCCTACGAAAGAAGCCGGTGAATACAGCCATTGTCCAAGAAAAGACCAACACAGGCATGCCGAGGAGACCGACCACAGGGCAGATAGCGCATATCACAGAAGCACACAACGGACGGGGAAGAAAAAAGAATACACTCCCCCATGTCGGCCACATGCAAGTTAATTGGAAGGAGTCACACATCACTGACCTTGAACTGTCTGAGAAGCATGTGGGATGAGGGCCCGTGTCCTCCGCACAAGCCAACAGAACACAAGTCCTGTCTCCCTACGACTACACAGAGCTCACAGCAACCTCAGAGCGTGCACATTGCAGACTGCACACACAGCCGGAGCACGCCACCACAACGCACCGCTGCGAAATGGCAACCGCAACACACCTACCCAACTACGCCGGACAGCTCAAGCTGTACAAAACCAACCTGATACATACATTGGGATGCGATCTCCTGTCCCTGCTGAACGTAAGTTACCGACTGACTTACCGCATCACATTGTTCAGCTGCGTCATGCCCGTCTTCTACTGTCGGAGGTGTCCCTACCAGCATCCCGTCGAGATATGCCTCTCCAACCCGGCATGTCTGAAGGCGGACCTGCTACCACTACTCCTCCCTCTGGACGCACACGACAGGGCCTGCTCTGCCTATGGGGGCATGGCGTATGTGGCCAACATCGCACCCGCACTGAAATGGGACCACTGTGCCTCCACACGACGGATCATCGAGAACAGCTACATCGAATGTCACCCAGCATGCCCCATCATGGTCCTCCAAGGGACAACTTACGAACAACACCTTGACAGCCACCATCCGCTACATTGGCTGGCAAACATGTACACCACCAATGACATGGAAGCCCTGCTGGACGGCATCGCATACCTGACAACCTGTAAATTCGTCGGACCACAACGCAGGTTCCCCGATTGACCTATGATGTCCAACCCCGCACCCATGCTTAGCTTCCGCACGGACTGGCCAGTCACCACCACAACAGCCATACCAAACGACTGGCAACTGTAACCACACCATCAACGACATCGCCATGACATCGGATGTGACCGGGACATGCACACTGTTCCCCATCACATCCAGGAACACCGCATGCATCGTGGGAGGCAGTGGCATGGGGTCTCTGTATCGCACCCACATGGACGGAACTGCACGAACAACCAGGACACGACATGGATCCAGCGCCCATGGACACACACACCGCTCAGTGGACATGAATAGGTCGCCTGGAGTCTGTGGGTGCTGCACCCCTCCCACCCCCGCCCCGGGAATCCCATACCAGGACCTTTGCATGGACGACAAGTGCATACAACTACAACGCGACCCCAGTGACTGTGACATGTCCAGTAACCACCACATTGCAACAACAAGTGGCACGCCGCTGCATGCACGCAAGCACATGCCCTGATGTCATCTCACATGCACGCGTGCATGAGGAACAACCGCAGCAAACCTGTCACATGGAACTGAGATGGACTGTGCCCATGATGCCAAGCGGTCTGGTAGGCTACATGTATACCGTCTGTGTCAAAGTCCGCAGCTCCGCAGCTATACGTAAATGTACATTAGCACAGCCTTGGCCAAGCAGATGTAACTCTGAAGCCCACATCCCACATGCAACAGCCAATCACATGTAACCCCACACCCTATCCCATTTGCAATCATGCTCAGTATATCCTCAACATGTATTCCGCTGCCAGTAGTGTCCACTATACTACATCACAGAGGACAGAAGACTCAATATAATGTTTGAAACCAAAACTGTCTCCGCTGACTCATTTCACAAGTACGAATGAGAGAGGATGAGAGTATGTGAAGTACACGGCAGTCGTGACATGACCATTTGGTCCACTGGTATTGGATGTCAACGCAAATGAGTAGCACAACTGTGGAAGACACACATGTGTCGTGTGAAGTCGTATGGACGCAGTGCTCAGGTGGGTGGGTGTGACGGGTAGATGCGCACATGCCAAGTTGGAGCACGCCGTGTTGGGAGGGGTCATGAACAGTACACCACCGCTTCCCTGGGCATTGTGAGAGGACACCTGTCGGGGGGAGTGAACACGTGTGTGCACAGCAGCCGGGCACACGTACAAAGCGGTACCAGGCGCACCTCAGCCCACCCTCTGTGGACAAGCTGGATCCTGTTATGCGCCCACCATGCCCCTTGACAAGGCACACACAGCCCCAGTCGACCAGGTGTAACCCCAACATAGTCAATCCGCACAGGCGATACAGGGCACGGGATGGCAGTGGAGCATGGTGTGTGAGAGGTCTCCTCGCGCTCCTCCTGGTCATATCACGCAGGCAATAGAACCTCAACGTCTAGCATGGCACAAGTCAGATGGAAGTGTAGGGGGACGCACCACAGCACGAGCAGCACTGACGTCACGGGAGGTGGCTCGCACCATCCCATCCATTGCCCATCATACCAACCACGACACATGCCATTGCGACTAAGTGCAAGCGCGTGCGCCACCACCCCCGAGCCCTCCCCAGAGAGGCCAAAGACTGAATGTGTGGGCCATCAGTCACAGACGGACGCGGCATGGCCGCAAGGGCAGCCACAGCCACTGGGTGTCGCAGGTGGCGGATCCGGAAGGCGAAGACTGTGATGCATAGTCCATGCAGGCCGGGTCTCCATTTGGGGCACCACGCAGGTGGACGGCGTCCCGTAACACATCATACCCTGAGACAGCCCACTTGTGCAACTGGACCCACACATACACTCCTTGCCCTCTCTGGTGCGAGCTTGGGGCTGCCTGTGCAAGCGCTAGCCTCGCAGGAGCACATGCATATTGGGGGAGCGAGGGGAGGACATGAGGGCTGGGGCGAAGATGACTGTATCACTGTCAGTGAGTACAAGGGATGACCCAGATGTGGAAAGGAAGAGACGTGTCCCGTGTGTACTGCAACTAGTCGCCAATCCAACTACCCCCCATGTCCGGAATGTAAGCCCGCACCTAGGCCCGCCCATCCGCCACATCGAATATACCACCAGCACGACAACCTTCCCATTCGAAACACTGACTGGGGGTGGCGACCAGTGAACAATCATGTGTAGCCTACCCACGCGTACATGTGGGCCCTCCATGATCCATGTCACCTGCGGCAAAGTCATGACATGCGCAATGTGGGAAGTGAGGAGAGCTGTCCGCCCCACGCACAGAAGGTGCATCAGCTCCACAGACCCAGCAGCGAGTCCAGCAGGGGTCACATGTGCAGGGGCAGCTGTGCCTGGTGTGAAGGCACATGCATATAGACAGCACATCGACCAATGTGTAGTCTGCCCACATCTACAGTCCATCATCATGCGGACATAGGAATTGAACACAGGGCAACACATCTTAGTGGGTGCACCCACCGTGACCAACAATGCGCAATCATCGACGTACCCGCCCTGTGCATGGCCCCCCACCCAACGGAGGCACATCCAGTGCCACCATCCCACACACACAAGCCTTCCACGGAACATGCTGTGTCCAATGCTCAGTACAGAGTCAGCGCCCATCTGGTGGATCCTGAACAGGAGACACATGCACACACATGCCAGCTCCCACTATGTACGTCTGCCACCTGGCACGTGCAATGTAACCTCTCACCTGTGACGTGTGACTGCAAGCACACAGCCGTCTTGGCATGGGGCTGTCAATGTGGACACCTGTCAATGTTTCGGGAGGTGTGATCCGTACAGTGCTGTACATAGGGTGCAGTGCTGACACCTACTACTGTCTCATATCCCCTCGTGCCACAGGTCCCACTTGTTTTGGCCGCTCAGCCTGTGCCCACATCGTCGTCGTCGTGTGCCATACTCATCCAGCCTCGGAAGCAGTTCCATGCTCAGCAGACATTCATGTTGCCGTGGCGTTGCCGCTTGACGAATATGCAGTCAGTCCCCATCAGCACGCCCCGCAAGTCATTGGGGCCTAGATCCCCATGTGCATGCACTTGGCAGTGGTTTGTATCACTAGCCATTGCCATTGTTGGGAGACCTGTGTAAGTGTATTGTGGCCGTGCCGTCCCAGCTTGACAGCTGGGCTGTGGCTCATGTGCCTGCTCAGTCATGTCAGTGATGTGTATGCGAAATTGCTATGTGTTGTGTTGCTTTGACATGTGTCCACTGCCATTTTCCCTAGGCGGAGACCGAACATTGACCGCCCATACCAATTGCTGGCGGACATGGACGATACAGAGGTCATTAGGAAGTTTCGGCTGGACAGGCCAACCCTGCATCGACTGTGTGCCATGTTGGAACCCCATCTCCGTCCCCGCAGGGTGTATCCGACAGCTGTCACCCCCACGGCTAAGGTGATGGCCGCCATGCATTTCTTCGCCACTGGGTCATTCCAGCACACAGTGGGCAGTGGAGGAGGGATGTCCCAGCCCATGTTCAGCAAGGTGCTGAGGGATGTACTGGCAGCCATGATGCTGTGCCGAAACAGGTACATCCGCTTCCCCAGGGCTCGTGAATTGGCGGCAGTGAAGGGTGCATTCTATGCCCTTGGCAGAATCCCACACGTCGTTGGAGCCATTGACTGCACATATGTTGGCCTTGTTCCACCACAGGCCACTGAGCACCTGTACCGCAACAGGAAGCACACGCACTCCCTGAATGTGCAAGTGGTGTGCCTTGCGGACATGGTGATCACCCACGTGTGTGCAAAGTTCCCAGGCTCGGCCCATGACGCACACATAATGCGCAACAGCATCTTGCCACGACTGATGTCCAATCTGCAACAGGATCGTGGCTGTATTGTCGGTGAGTATGTGGAGTGGTGTAGCGTGCTGGCTGTGCGATGCTGTCCCCTGTCCAGTTGGAATAGCAACGGTTCTCTGTGTCCCTCACACCCAGGTGACTCTGCGTACCCGAATGGGGCATGGCTGCTCAGTCCATTGAGGAATCCTCGCACCCCAGCAGACGATCGCTACAATGAGGCACATGGGAGGACCAGACGTGTGGTCGAGCGTACCTTTGGCCTCCTCAAGTCCAGGTTCAGGTGCCTGGACCGCACCGGGGGTGCGCTGGCGTACTCCCCACAGAAGGTGTGCCAGATAGTGGTGGCGTGCTGCATGCTGCACAATCTGGCCATTCGGAAGCAGATCCCCCTCATCGTGGATGACGGAGATCAACCAGGGCCCCAGCCCGCAGACCAGGACAGCTCGAGTGAGGAGGAAGCTGGTAATGTGCGGCAGCAGCTCATCGCCCACTACTTCACTTGACGGTGAGTGTCCATGTACGCCGGCTGATGTGGCTGTATCTGTGCAGGTGTGTGTGTGCTGTGTCAGGGTGGCCGTTTGTTCACTGCGTGCTGTGTGTCAACGCTCAATGGCCAGGGTAGTATGCCACTGTTGGTGGCTGTACTGTGTGATGGGTGTGTGACACACTCATTGAATGTGCTCCTGTTCTGTCTCCCACCCCTAGGTCCCTACAGGCCCTCCGGTTCCATTGCTATGCCACGCATCAGGTGCCTTTCCGCCCAAGGTGGCCGTTGTATTCCGTACAAATAAAACACAGGGCACAAACAGCAGTTTGTGTAAGAGGTGCATTAATTTCAAACTGTGACATGTGATTGTGTGTAAGGTGATGACAAAAGTGGTGCGTGCAGTGACAATGAGCTGTCGGTCATGGCTGCGTGATGCTCAGGGTGTACCCACTGGTTCCATGTCCATGGTCCAACAGACACATGCCATCCAGATGGCTGTGTGGAGTGGGATCGTAGTCCAAGTCAATGCAGTGGGTGGTCAAGGAAGGCTGGCTGGCTGCCTCACTTGCGTCTGGAGCGTGCGTAGTCCTCCCGGGAGATCTGTTTGTACTTCGGACGGCCCCTTCCACGTTTGGGAGGGGGTGTGTGGTGGCGACCTGCTGGTGGGGGTGAGGTGTGCTCACTGGCTGTGGACGCAGGGGAACTGGACACTGCTGCTCGACCCTGCGCCCCGGCAGGTGGTGGCGATGGTGGAGCTGCTGTCCCTGGCTGTGACCTCACCACCAGCTGGCCCATGAGGTCCACGAGTTGGCCCATATGGGCGTCCATGGACCTCAGCACCCCCAGCACCTCCCGCGTGTCTGAAGCAGACCTGGCCCATTGTCCTTGGGCCTCTTCATAGGCCCCAAGGACTCTGGCCATTTGAGGCAGGGCATGGCTCCCAGGGGAGACTTGCGTTTCCCTGACCCTGCTCCTCCTACCGGTACTGCTGCCACCGGCCTGCCCACTAGCCACATTGCTCACCACGGTCCTCGCTGTGGCTCCCAGGGTGGATCCAGTCGGCCGGGCCACCACCTGCGCTGGGGCTGGTGCCAGCGAAGACGTGGTGGTGGTGGTGGTGGCGGCGGTGGTGGTCGGTGCGGCGATGGTGGCGGTTGCGGCAGTGGTAGTGGCCGCAATGACCGTGGGTGTGGCCGCAATGACCGTGGGTGTGGCCGCAATGTCCGTGGGTGTGGCCGCAACGACAGTGGCAGCAGGGGGCTGGGAATGTTCAGCAGCCCTGGATGATGAGTTGGTGGGTAGGAGGGGTCCTGGGGAGCGGCTGGGCCCTGCCACACCAGATGGGCCTGCTTGGTGGTCCGTGTCCGAAGAGGAGGACAGATCCTCCACATCCGTGTGTCCTCGTTGGGGGCTTGTAGGCTGGCTGTGCTGGCTGCTGGCTCCATCCCCAGCATCCAGCAGTTCGTCACCTGTGGAGAGAATGAGATTTGTTATTGTGTTGCACCTTGCGAAGTATGTATTTGTCGTCTGACATTAACAGTTCGTGCAATCTCGTACATGGGTTTCCCGGAGGCGTGTGTGTGGCTGTACCATTTGTAGTTGTGTGTGCTTGGCAATGGGACTGTGTGCTGTGCACATGTGGCATGGGACGGATTGGCCATGCCGATGGGTGTGTTGCTGTGCCCCTACTTATTGTGACTCTGGTGTATGCGGGCTCCTGGCCCATCCTGGGTCTGGTTTGTACTTTGCTTTTGGGGTTCAAATGGAACGCTTAGGAACGCATATGGCAACATGGGGGCCATGCCCCAGATTCGCATTTGGGAGGGAATATGCTTTTGGGGTTCAAATGGAACGCTTAGGAACGCATATGGCAACATGGGGGCCATGCCCCAGATTCGCATTTGGGATGGAATATGCTTTTGGGGTTCAAATGGAACGCTTAGGAACGCATATGGCAACATGGGGGCCATGCCCCAGATTCGCATTTGGGATGGAATATGCTTTTGGGGTTCAAATGGAACGCTTAGGAACGCATATGGCAACATGGGGGCCATGCCCCAGATTCGCATTTGGGAGGGAATATGCTTTTGGGGTACATGCTGTGAGCCATGGGTGCCGAACGTGACATGTGTTGTGGCAGCATGACAGTGCATGGTCTGAGGTGTGTGCATGCCTGACATGGCCTGCATATTTGCTGTCTGTTGTGATTACTGGACATGGCATTGGACGCATCGTTATGAGTGAGTGTTGGTTGTGTGCCAGCCAACGTATTGCAGTTGTCCCATCTCCTTGGTGTGCGTGCTGCCCTGTGCCATGTGCATCACTGCAGTGCTCGGGGGGGGTGTGGCCCATGTTGTGTGTTGTTGCTCACAGTGTGGCGTGCGCTTCATTGACTTCTGGCACATGGTTGGTCATGGGCATGTATCTTAGCGTGACTGCTGTATGTGTGGCAGCTGTGCGGATGACATGCCTTTCATGAGACTGGGGCTGACGGATGGGATGGATGCTATGTTGTATGTGCATGGTGTGTCTGTGTGTTTGATGGGTTCAGTGGTGTTCGTGTGCATTTATGTTGTTCCGCTCTGTTGCGTCTAGTGTTGTTTGTCTTACATAGGCGTAGTTGTGGGGTGTGTGGTTGACAGGCAGTAGGGGCTACATGGACAGGACTTCAATGGTGTTTCGGTTGTGTGTGATGAGTTGCACAGTGGCTGCCATGTGGTACTATATTCAGTGTGGCTTGTGCATGCAGACGTGGCTCCTTGGGTGTTGCTGTGTCTGTGATGGGTCATGTGAGGTGTGAGTCTGTGGTTCATGTCCGTGTGCACATTGTTCACTTGTTCGTGACGGTGGGCGGTGCTGCGTGTTCGTCTGCTACGTGACATGTCCCATGTGTTGGTCGTGTTACGGTCCTCATGCCTCCAGTAATCCAGCCCTGTCCAGTTTCCCACCTGCAGGTTGTTCGGGCGTGCACTGTACTTGATGCCACATGGTTCTAAGCGGGGGCTGCTCCATGTTGCAGGTCTGTGGGGGGGGGGGGGTGTTGTGGGTCGTGGTGGTGGCTGGACACCCACTGACACCGATTGTTGTGGACCGTGATGTCTACCTTTCGGCTGTCGGTGTGCACTGCGGTGGCTGACACGTGGCTGTGGGGTGTGGGGGATGCTCCTCCTTGCTGTGCTGTGGGACTAGGGGCCTGGTGTGTGTTGTACTTGGGCTGTCCACCCTCCCACCCACTGCACTTTGTGTTCCTGCCACTTACCTGTTACTTGTCGGTTAGTGCAGCTATGGCGGACACATGGGTGTGGTGGGTGCTCGTTGTGGCGCTTCTGGCATACTTGGGGACCTGTTGGTGGTTACGTGGCTGGCTGAGTGTACACATGTCCCCACGTATCTTACAGTTGTTCGGTTTGGGCTGTGTGTGGTGGTGTCTGTTGCATGTGTGTGTGATGTGTTGTGTATTGTGTGCTGGACATGGGGGTGTTTGTCCCTGGGAGCTGTGGCATGGTGGTAGTGCATGTGAGTACATAGCGGTGTGCTGGTATACATTAGTTTGTACTTACCAGCCTCCACTCCCCCTGCTAATCCGGCGAGGATCTCCGGATGTATAATGACTCGCACCTTCTCCTCCCACGCTTTGAAGGTCTTGAAGAGCACGGGATTCCCTCCGCCAGTGACGGCAGCCAGCTCTCTGTTCTTGTTCTCCTTCTTCTTGACCAGGCTCTTGACGTCATTCCACCGTTTGTTGATTTCAACTCTGTTCCTGGGCAGGGTCCCGACTGCATTGACCTGGTCTACGATCCGGTTCCACATTCTGTTTCTGGTGGCTAGTGGTGTGTGCTGGACCAGGTTCCCATAGATTTGTGGGTGCACCTTGATAATCTCGTCGACCATGACCGTCAGCTCCATGGGCGTGAACTTGGGCATTCTTTGTGGTGCTGGTGCGGTGTGTGTTGTGTAATGTGCAGGGGGTTTGTGGTGCCGGTGTTTGGTGGTGGTGGTGGTGGTTGTGATGTGTGCGTTTCTGTGGTGTGCTGCTGTCCTTGCTGTGTCACTGTGTCCTCTCCTCTCTAGTTTGCAATGTTGCAAGGGGTTGTGGTCTGTGGGAGTGCTGCTTTTGTACTTACCTATGTGGGTGTGTCCTCATGGTCTGTTGTTTTCAGGTGTGTTGTGTCTGGTGTTCTGGCCTTTGTAGTTTTTGTTTGTCCAGGGGGTGTTTTCGGGATGTGTACTGTGCTTGTGTATTTGTGCGTGCCTTGCTGTGTGGACTTGTTGGCCATGTTGTGTGCGATTGGTTTTGTCAGCGGATGGTTTCTGTGCAGGGACGTGGGCGCCATGGCTTCTGCCGTGTCGATTCTCTTCGGCGTTGTTTGCGCTGGCGGGCGGTATATTTGTAGTTTTCCCGCGCTCATGGCGGTGCGATCGTAATCTCACGTGCGGTGTGTCGGCCGTGAGGGCGGGCGGTTTTGTGTTGTCGTGCGTGTTTCCGTCCGTGGCGGGCGGTTTGACTCCGACTCGGACGATGGCGGGCGGTATCTTGTCTGATTTTTCCGCCGATGGCGGTTTTCGGTTTGTGTAATCGTAATAGCGTGGTCGGTGTTCAGACGATGTGTGCTGGCGGATTTTTGCCGCTTCCATGCCTGGCGGATTATTTTACGCCGGGTATCGTAATGGGCCCCATAATATTTATTATTGTAATTCCATATATTTACAAGTTATATACAATGTTTATTAAAAACGGAACATTTGTATTTAATGTTTAAAAAATGTCAAGCTGATAAAAAAAATGTGTAAAAATTAAACCATGTAATAATTAATAATATTAATATTTTAAATATTAATAATATTAATTGAAATGTATTATTATTTGTTTAAAAAATGTTACAAAGTATAAAATTTACAATGTATTAAAAAAATGTAAAAACTGTTATATTTGTAAAAAGTTAATAATATATGTAACTAAGGGGCTGATTACGATCGCCCGCCATCGAAGCGGTGTTTGGAACCGACCGCCATGCATGCGGCGGTCCCGCCTACCCGATTAGGATGGGACCGCCACCTCTGCAGTCTGATTCCGCACCGGTAACATTGCAGCGGTGGCTGCTGACAGCAGCACCGCCGCGATGTCTAAAAGAGCATGTTGTGCATTTCACTGCACTACGTGGCGGGCACTACACTGTGCCTGCCACATGGTGCAGTGAATGCAGGGGTGTACCATGGGTACCCCCCAGTGCACCCACACCTCCCCCCAACACAAGGGGGGCCCGCAATGGGCCCCCAAACCCAGTTCCCGCCAGCCTTTCCATGGCGGCATCGCCGCCATGGAAAGGCCTCCTAAAACTCACATCCAAATATGGCGGACGGTGCCTGCTAGGCACTGCCACCATATTAGTGGCCCTGCTCCGCCCGCCAGGCAATCGGTGCGATTGCCACCGGCGGAAAAGCGGCGGACGGACTTTCTATCCGCCGCGATACCCACCGCCATCCTAATATGGCGGTGGGTAAATCTCAGTTTGATGGCGGAACGATCGCCGCTGCCGACCCGGCGTTGGCGATCGTTCCGCCATCGTAATGAGCCCCAATATAACAAAAGTTCAGAATACAAATCAGAAGTGAACAACTATTATTAATAATTATATTATTTTCTCAAATGCTTCTAAACAAATGTAAAACTACATTATTTGATATTACAAAGTTTACATAACTGGATTAAAAATATACAAATGTTAAAAAAAATTGTTTACCTAAATATGTAATGTAAAAAGGAAACATATGTGCAAATTATTTTGTATCTGTAAAATAAATATGATTTTTTATCAATATGTCTTAATTTATATTATATAAACTTAATAAAACAAATATTTTTTGTTGATTACAAAATGATTTACAATAAATAAACACCAATAAAAAAAAATGTCTATCTTTTTGTATCATTTTATTAATGTTGTATTTAATGTTAAAAGTTATGTATTAATTAAATCTACTGTATTAACTAAGGGGCTCATTACGATGGCGGGCGGAAGCACAACCGCCGTGCTGGCGGATGCAAAAACCACCAGTTACCGCTGGCACGCAGCAGTCCACACGCCCGTCCAATTACGATGCGTAAAGTAGGCCAAACACCGCCGGCAAGCCAGCAACACCGTCCGCCATCAAAGTGCGCCCGTACACGTAGCGGCGCAGCACAACTGACACACACCGTCCGACGAAACACGTCCCGCCCGGCGTATAAATTACGATGCCGCAAACAAACGGCTCCCACGGCTAAGAGACACCGCACGTGAAAGAGAGGCGGTAACACGGACGCAGAGCACGGAAAACGAAGAAGCGGCATCCCGAGCATGAATCCAGCACTGCAGGCCCTCCCCATGCTTCTGCTGATGCACCACCAAGGACGCAACGTACCGCGGAGACGCAGGTAGGCACACACACAACAAGTGCACGCAAACAGCGCACACAGTGCAAGGGCGGAAAAAGCGGACAACCCCCCACCAGCGCGTGTACACTACACATCCACCATTGCATCCACATATGACACACAGGCCAAATCCTAACATCGCGGAACACATGTGTACACACCACCTGGGACTAGGAACCAACCACCCCGTCACGGCCACAAAGCGCCGATGACGCCGCCACACATGCGCACAACGCAGAGGCCAACCGCAGCGCCATGCATGCGTCGCACACAGACACAGGGACACAACCAAGCAGCACACACATCAGCCCCACCCCGAACGCACATGACACGTGACAGGCCTGCCACAGACATGTCCCCAACGCCCAAATCACGGACAACACCCAACGCCACACAACCGACGCACACATGTCAGTGAAGTCACGCAACAGCAGGACACACCCCAGTGTAACAAACATGGCGTAGCACACAGCGGCGGCAACACCAACTAGGAGAAGCAGGGCCCCTTCGGGAAGAGGAACGCCAGTACCACACTGAAAAACCCATACCACCCTGCACATATGAACAAGACATATAAAACGGAACACCAAAGAGCACGGGGACCGACAACAGGTGGCCCAAGAATTACATCCACACACAAGGCCCAACGCAGAGCGGAAAGGCAGCCTGCCGCCCACACAAGGGAGAGCAGACAGCACTGAATGACCTTCCATTCCAACACCGAAACCACAGCCCTACGACAGAAGCCGGTGAATACAGCCATTGTCCAAGAATAGACCAACACAGGCATGCCGAGGAGACCGACCACAGGGCAGATAGCGCATATCACAGAAGCACACAACGGACGGGGAAGAAAGAAGAAAACACTCCCCCATGTCGGCCACATGCAAGTTAATTGGAAGGAGTCACACAGCACCGACCTTGAACTGTCTGAGAAGCATGTGGGAAGAGGGCCCGTGTCCTCCAAACAAGCCAACAGAACACAAGTCCTGTCTCCCCACGACTACACAGAGCTCACAGCAACCCCGGAGCATGCACATTGCAGACTGCACACACAGCCGGAGCACGCCACCTCTACGAACCGCTGCGAAATGGCAACCGCAACACACCTACCCAACTACGCCGAACAGCTCAAGCTGTACCAAACCAACACGATACATACATTGGGATGCGATCTCCTGTCCCTGCTGAACGTAAGTTACCGACTGACTTACCGCATCACATTGTTCAGCTGCGTCATGCCCGTCTTCTACTGTCGGAGGTGTCCCTACCAGCATCCCGTCGAGATATGCCTCTCCAACCCGGCATGTCTGAAGGCGGACCTGCTACCACTACTCCTCCCTCTGGACGCACACGACAGGGCCTGCTCTGCCTATGGGGGCATGGCGTATGTGGCCAACATCGCACGCGCACTGAAATGGAACCACTGTGCCTCCACACGACGGATCATCGAGAACAGCTACATCGAATGTCACCCAGCATGCCCCATCATGGTCCTCCAAGGGACAACCTACGAACAACACCTTGACAGCCACCATCCGCTTCATTGGCTGGCAAACATGTACACCACCAATGACATGGAAGCCCTGCTGGACGGCATCGCATACCTGACAACCTGTAAATACGTCGGACCACAACGCAGGTTCCCCGAGTGACCTATGAAGTCCAACCCCGCACCCATGCTCAGCTTCCGCACGGACTGGCCAGTCACCACCACAACAGCCATACCAAACGACCGGCAACTGTAACCACACCATCAACGACATCGCCATGACATCGGATATGACCGGGACATGCACACTGTTCCCCATCACATCCAGGAACACCGCATGCATCGTGGGAGGCAGTGGCATGGGCTCTGTGCATCGCACCCACATGGACGGAACTGCACGAACAACCAGGACAAGACATGGATCCAGCGCACATGGACACACACACCGCTCAGTGGACATGAATAGGTCGCCTGGAGTCTGTGGGTGCTGCACCCCTCCCACCCCCGCCCCGGGAATCCCATACCAGGACCTTTGCATGGACGACAAGTGCATACAACAACAACACGACCCCAGTGACTGTGACATGTCCAGTAACCACCACAGTGCAACAACAAGTGGCACGCCGCTGCATGCACGCAAGCACATGCCCTGATGTCATCTCACATGCACGCGTGCATGAGGAACAACCGCAGCAAACCTGTCACATGGAACTGAGATGGACTGTGCCCATGATGCCGAGGGGTCTGGTAGGCTACATGTATACCGTCTGTGTCAAAGTCCGCAGCTCCGCAGCTATACGTAAATGTACATTAGCACAGCCTTGGCCAAGCAGATGTAACCCCACACCCTATCCCATTTGTTATCATGCTCAGTATATCCTCAACATGTATTCCGCTGCCAGTAGTGTCCACTATACTGCATCACAGAGGACAGAAGACTCAATATAATGTTTGAAACCAAAACTGTCTCCGCTGACTCATTTCACAAGTACGAATGAGAGAGGATGAGAGTATGTGAAGTACACGGCAGTCGTGACATGACCATGTAGTCCACTGGTATTGGATGTCAACGCAAATGAGTAGCACTACTGTGGAAGACACACATGTGTCGTGTGAAGTCGTATGGACGCAGTGCTCAGGTGGGTGGGTGCGACGGGCAGATGCGCACATGCCAAGTTGGAGCACGCCGTGTTGGGAGGGGTCATGAACAGTACACCACCGCTTCCCTGGGCATTGTGAGAGGACACCTGTCGGGGGGAGTGAACACGTGTGTGCACAGCAGCCGGGCACACGTACAAAGCAGTACCAGGCGCACCTCAGCCCACCCTCTGTGGACAAGCTGGATCCTGTTGTGCGCCCGCCATGCCCCTTGACAAGGCACACACAGCCCCAGTCGACCAGGTGTAACCCCAACATAGTCAATCCGCACAGGCGATACAGGGCACGGGATGGCAGTGGAGCATGGTGTGTGAGAGGTCTCCTCGCGCTCCTCCTGGTCATATCACGCAGGCAATAGAACCTTAACGTCTAGCATGGCACAAGTCACATGGAAGTGTAGGGGGACGCACCACAGCACGAGCAGCACTGACGTCACGGGAGGTGGCTCGCACCATCCCATCCATTGCCCATCATACCAACCACGCCACATGCCATTGCGACTAAGTGCAAGCGCGTGCGCCACCACCCCCGAGCCCTCCCCAGAGAGGCCAAAGAGTGAATGTGTGGGCCATCAGCCACAGACGGACGCGGCATGGCCGCAAGGGCAGCCACAGCCACTGGGTGTCGCAGGTGGCGGATCCGGAAGGCGAAGACTGTGATGCATAGTCCATGCAGGCCGGGTCTCCATTTGGGGCACCACGCAGGTGGACGGCGTCCCGCCACACATCATACCCTGGACCCACACATACACTCCTTGCCCTCTCTGGTGCGAGCTTGGGGCTGCCTGTGCAAGCGCTAGCCTCGCAGGTGAGCATGCATATTGGGGGAGCGAGGGGAGGACATGAGGGCTGGGGCGAAGATGACTGTATCACAGTCAGTTAGTACAAGGGATGACCCAGATGTGGAAAGGAAGAGACGTGTCCCGTGTGTACT
The DNA here is from genome assembly GCA_963921515.1 of Calotriton arnoldi. Lineage (NCBI taxonomy): Eukaryota > Metazoa > Chordata > Amphibia > Caudata > Salamandridae > Calotriton > Calotriton arnoldi. The sequence continues at coordinate 4,342,593 of CAWUFW010000169.1, read as the reverse complement.
GCAACTAGTCGCCAATCCGACTACCCCCCATGTCCGGAATGTAAGCCCGCACCTAGGCCCGCCCATCCGCCACATCGAACATACCACCAGCACGACAACCTTCCCATTCGAAACACTGACTGGGGGTGGCGACCAGTGAACAATCATGTGTAGCCTACCCACGCGTACATGTGGGCCCTCCATGATCCATGTCACCTGCGGCAAAGACATGACATGCGCAATGAGGGAAGTGAGGAGAGCTGTCCGCCCCACGCGCAGAAGGTGCATCAGCTCCACAGACCCAGCAGCGAGTCCAGCAGGGGTCAAATGTGCAGGGGCAGCTGTGCCTGGTGTGAAGGCACATGCATATAGACAGCACATCGACCAATGTGTAGTCTGCCCACATCCACAGTCCATCATCATGCGGACATAGGAATTGAACACAGGGCAACACATCTTAGTTGGTGCACCCACCGTGACCAACAATGCGCAATCATCGACGTACCCGCCCTGTGCATGGCCCCCCACCCAACGGAGGCACATCCAGTGCCACCATCCCACACACACAAGCCTTCCACGGAACATGCTGTGTCCAATGGTCAGTACAGAGTCAGCGCCCATCTGGTGGATCCTGAACAGGAGACACATGCACACACATGCCAGCTCCCACTATGTACGTCTGCCACCTGGCACGTGCAATGTAACCTCTCACCTGTGACGTGTGACTGCAAGCACACAGCCATCTTGGCATGGGGCTGTCAATGTGGACACCAGTCAATGTTTCGGGAGCTGTGATCCGTACAGTGCTGTACATAGGGTGCAGTGCTGACACCTACTACTGTCTCATATCCCCTCGTGCCACAGGTCCCACTTGTATTGGCCGCTCAGCCCGTGCCCACATCGTCGTCGTCGTGTGCCATACTCATCCAGCCTCGGAAGCAGTTCCATGCTCAGCAGACACTCATGTTGCCGTGGCGTTGCCGCTTGACGAATATGCAGTCAGTCCCCATCAGCACGCCCCGCAAGTCATTGGGGCCTAGATCCCCATGTGCATGCACATGGCAGTGGTATGTCTCACTTGCCATTGCCATTGTTGGGAGACCTGTGTAAGTGTATTGTGGCCGTGCCGTCCCAGCTTGACAGCTGGGCTGTGGCTCATGTGCTTGCTCAGTCATGTCAGTGATGTGTATGCGAAATTGCTATGTGTCGTGTTGCTTTGACATGTGTCCTCTGCCATTTTCCCCAGGCGGAGACCGAACATTGACCGCCCATACCAATTGCTGGCGGACATGGACGATACAGAGGTGATCAGGAAGTTTCGGCTGGACAGGCCAACCCTGCATCGACTGTGTGCCATGTTAGAGCCCCATCTCCGTCCCCGCAGGGTGTATCCGACTGCTGTCACCCCCACGGCTAAGGTGATGGCCGCCATGCATTTCTTCGCCACTGGGTCATTCCAGCACACAGTGGGCAGTGGAGGAGGGATGTCCCAGCCCATGTTCAGCAAGGTGCTGAGGGATGTACTGGCAGCCATGATGCTGTACCGGAACAGGTACATCAGATTCCCCAGGGCTCGTGAATTGGCGGCAGTGAAGGGTGCATTCTATGCCCTTGGCAGAATCCCACACGTCGTGGGAGCCATTGACTGCACACATGTTGGCCTTGTTCCACCACAGGCCACTGAGCACCTGTACCGCAACAGGAAGCACACGCACTCCCTGAATGTGCAAGTGGTGTGCCTTGCGGACATGGTGATCACCCACGTGTGTGCCAAGTTTCCAGGCTCGGCACATGACGCACACATAATGCGCAACAGCATCTTGCCACGACTGATGGCCAATCTGCAACAGGATCGTGGCTGTATTGTCGGTGAGTATGTGGAGTGGTGTAGCGTGCTGGTTGTGCGATGCTGTCCCCTGTCCAGTTGGAATAGCAACGGTTCTCTGTGTCCCTCACACCCAGGTGACTCTGCGTATCCGAATGGGGCATGGCTGCTCAGTCCATTGAGGAATCCTCGCACCCCAGCAGACGATCGATACAATGAGGCACATGGGAGGACCAGACGTGTGGTCGAGCGTACCTTTGGCCTCCTCAAGTCCAGGTTCAGGTGCCTGGACCGCACCGAGGGTGCACTGGCGTACTCCCCACAGAAGGTGTGCCAGATAGTGGTGGCGTGCTGCATGCTGCACAATCTGGCCATTCGGAAGCAGATCCCCCTCATTGTGGATGACGGAGATCAACCAGGGCCCCAGCCCACAGACCAGGACAGCTCGAGTGAGGTGGACAGCGGAGAGGAGGAAGCTGGGAATGTGCGCCAGCAGCTCATCGCCCGCTACTTCACTTGACGGTGAGTGTCCATGTACGACGGATGATGTGTCTGTATCTGTGCAGGTGTGTGTGTGCTGTGTCAGGGTGGCCGTATGTTCACTGCGTGCAGTGTGTCAACGCTCCATGGCCAGGGTAGTATGCCACTGTTGGTGACTGTGGCATTGTGCCCTATTGCTCTGTGCGATGTGTGTACATTGCTTGTAGTTGTTGACATGTACTGTGTGATGGGTGTGTGACACACTCATTGAATGTGCTCCTGTTCTGTCTCCCACCCCTAGGTCCCTACAGGCCCTCCGGATTCCATTGCCATGCCACGCATCAGGTGCCTTTCCGCCCAAGGTGGCCGTTGTATTCCGTACAAATAAAACACAGGGCACAAACAGCAGTTAGTGAAAAAGGTGCATTTATTACAAACTGTGACATGTGATTGTGTGTAAGGTGATGACAAAAGTGGTGCGTGCAGTGACAATGAGCTGTCGGTCATGGCTGCATGAAGCGCAGGGTGTACCCACTGGTTCTATGTCCATAGTCCAACACACACATGCCATCCAGCTGGCTGTGTGGAGTGGGATCGTAGAGCAAGTCAATGCAGTGGCTGGTCAAGGAAGGCTGGCGGAAGGCTGGCTGGCTGCCTCACTTGCGACTGGAGCGTGCGAAGTCCTCCCGGGAGACCTGTTTCCTCTTCGGACGGCCCCTTCCACGTTTGGGAGGGGGTGTGTGGTGGCGACCTGCTGGTGGTGGGTGAGGTGTGCTCACTGGCTGTGGACGCAGGGGAAGTGGACACTGCTGGCCGACCCTGCGCCCTAGCAGGTGGTGGCGGAGGTGGTGTTGCTGGCCTTGCCTGTGACCCCACCGCCACCACCAGCTGGCCCATGAGGTCCACGAGTTGGTCCATACGGGACACGAATTGGCCCATATGGGCGTCCATGGACCTCAGCACCCCCAGCACCTCCCGCGTGTCTGTAGCAGACCTGACCCATTGTTCTTGGGCCTCCTCATAGGCCCCAAGGACTCTGGCCATTTGAGGCAGGGCATGGCTCCCAGGGGAGGCTGGCGTTTCCCTGACCCTGCTCCTCCTACCAGTCCTGCTGCCACCGGCCTGCCCACTAGCCACATTGCACACCACGGTCCTCGCTGTGGCTCCCAGGGTGGATCCAGTCGGCCGGGCCACCACCTGCGCTGGGGCTGGTGCCAGCGAAGACGTGGTGGTGGTGGTGGCGGTGGTGGTCGGTGCGGCGATGGTGGCGGTTGCGGCAGTGGTAGTGGCCGCAATGACCGTGGGTGTGGCCGCAATGACCGTGGGTGTGGCCGCAACGACAGTGGCAGCAGGGGGCTGGGAATGTTCAGCAGCCCTGGATGATGGGTTGGTGGGTAGGAGGGGTCCTGGGGAGCGGCTGGGCCCTGCCACACCAGATGGGCCTGCTTGGTGGTCCGTGTCCGAAGAGGAGGACAGATCCTCCAGATCCGTGTGTCCTCGTTGGGGGCTTGTGGGCTGGCTGTGCTGGCTGCTGTCTCCATCCCCAGCATCCGGCAGTTCGTCACCTGTGGAGAGAATGAGATTTGTTATTGTGTTGCACCTGGCGAAGTATGTATTTGTCGTCTGACATTGGCAGTTCGTGCACTCTCGTACATGGGTTTCCCGGAGGCGAGTGTGTGGCTGTGGCATCTGTAGTTGTGTGTGCTAGGCAATGGGACTGTGTGCTGTGCACATGTGGCATGGGACGGATTGGCCATGCCGATGGGTGTGTTGCTGTGCCCCTACTCATTGTGACTCTGGTGTATGCGGGCTCCTGGCCCATCCTGGGTCTGGTTTGTACTTTGCTTTTGGGGTTCATATGGAACGCTTAGGAACGCATATGGCAACATGGGGGCCATGCCCCAGATTCGCATTTGGGAGGGAATATGCTTTTGGGGTTCAAATGGAACGCTTAGGAACGCATATGGCAACATGGGGGCCATGCCCCAGATTCACATTTGGGAGGGAATATGCTTTTGGGGTACATGCTGTAAGCCATGGGTGCCGAACGTGACATGTGTTGTGGCAGCATGACAGTGCATGGTTTGAGGTGTGTGCATGCTTGACATGGCCTGCATATTTGCTGTCTGGTGTGATTACTGGGCATGGCATTGGACGCATCGTTATGAGTGAGTGTTGGTTGTGTGCCAGCCAACGTATTGCAGTTGTCCCATCTCCTTGGTGTGCGTGCTGCCCTGTGCCATGTGCATCACTGCAGTGCTCGGGGGGTGTGTCCCATGTTGTGTGTTGTTGCTCACAGTGTGTCGTGCGCTTCATTGACTTCTGGCACATGGTTGGTCATGGGCATGTGTCTTAGCGTGACTGCTGTATGTGTGGCAGCTGTGCGGATGACATGCCTTTCATGAGACTGGGGCTGACGGATGGGATGGATGGTATGTTGTATGTGCATGGTGTGTCTGTGTGTTTGATGGGTTCAGTGGTGTTCGTGTGCATTTCTGTTGTTCCGCTCTGTTGCGTCTAGTGTTGTTTGTCTTACATAGGCGTAGTTGTGGGGTGTGTGGTTGACAGGCAGTAGGGGCTACATGAACTGGACTTCAATGGTGTTTCGGTTGTGTGTGATGGGTTGCACAGTGGCTGCCGTGTGGTACTATGTTCAGTGTGGCTTGTGCATGCAGACGTGGCTCCTTGGGTGTTGCTGTGTTTGTGATGGGTCATGTGGGGTGTGAGTCTGTGGTTCATGTCCGTGTGCACATTGTTCACTTGTTCGTGACGGTGGGCGGTGCTGCGTGTTCGTCTGCTACGTGACATGTCCCATGTGTTGGTCGTGTTACGGCCCTCATGCCTCCAGTGATCCAGCCCTGTCCAGTTTCCCACCTGCAAGTTGTTCGGGCGTGCACTGTACTGGATGCCACATGGTTCTAAGCGGGGGTGCTCCATGTTGCAGGTCTATGGGGGTGGGGGGTGTTGTGGGTCGTAGTGGTGGCTGGACACCCACTGACACCGATTGCTGTGGACCGTGATGTCTACCTTTCGGCTGTCGTTGTGCACTGCGGTGGCTGACACGTGGCTGTGGGGTGTGGGGGATGCTCCTGCTTGCTGTACTGTGGGACTAGGGGCCTGGTGTGTTTTGTACTTGGGCTGTCCACCCTCCCACCCACTGCACTTTGTGTTCCTGCCACTTAACTGTTACTTGTCGGTTAGTGCAGCTGTGGCGGACACATGGGTGTGGTGGGTGCTCGTTGTGGCGCTTCTGGCATATTTGGGGACCTGTTGGTGGTTACGTGGCTGGCTGAGTGTACACATGTCCCCACGTATCTTACAGTTGTTCGGTTTGGGCTGTGTGTGGTGGTGTCTGTTGCATGTGTGTGTGATGTGTTGTGTATTGTGTGCTGGACATGGGGGTGTTTGTCCCTGGGAGCTGTGGCATGGTGGTAGTGCATGTGAGTACATAGCGGTGTGCTGGTATACATTAGTTTGTACTTACCAGCCTCCACTCCCCCTGCTAATCCGGCGAGGATCTCGGGATGGATGATGACTCGCACCTTCTCCTCCCACGCTTTGAAGGTCTTGAAGGGCGCGGGATTCCCTCCGCCAGTGACTGCAGCCAGCTCTCTGTTTTTGCCCTCCTTCTTCTTGACCAGGCTCTTGACGTCATTCCACCGTTTGTTTATTTCTACTCTGTTCCTGGGCAGGGTCCCGACTGCATTGACCTGGTCTACGATCCGGTTCCACATTCTGTTTCTGGTGGCTAGTGGTGTGTGCTGGACCATGTTCCCATAGATTTGTGGGTGCACCTTGATGATCTCGTCGACCATGACCGTCAGCTCCATGGGCGTGAACTTGGGCATTCTTTGTGGTGCCATGGTGTTTGTGGTGCTGGTGCGGTGTGTGTTGTGTAATGTGCAGGGGGTTTGTGGTGCCGGTGTTTGGTGATGGTGGTGGTTGTGATGTGTGCGTTTCTGTGGTGTGCTGCTGTCCTTGCTGTGTCACTGTGTCCTCTCCTCTCCTCTCTGGTTTGCAATGTAGCAAGGGGTTGTGGTCTGTGGGAGTGCTGCTTTTGTACTCACCTATGTGGGTGTGTCCTCATGGTCTGTTGTTTTCAGGTGTGTTGTGTCTGGGGTTCTGGCCTTTGTAGTTTTTGTTTGTCCGGGGGGGTGTTTTCGGGATGTGTACTGTGCTTGTGTATTTGTGCGTGCCTTGCTGTGTGGACTTATTGGCCATGTTGTGTGCTATTGGTTTTGTGAGCGGATGGTTTCTGTGCAGGGACGTGGGCGACATGGTTTCTGCCGTGGCGATTGGCATCGGCGTTGTTTGCGCTGGCGGGCGGTATATTTGTGGTTTTCCCGCGCTCATGGCGGTGCGATCGTAATTTCACGTGCGGTGTGTCGGCCGTGAGGGCAGGCGGTTTTGTGTTGTCGGGCGTGTTTCCGTCCGTGGCGGGCGGTTTGACTCCGACTCGGACGATGGCGGGCGGTATTTGGTGTGATTTTTCCGCCGATGGCGGTTTTCGGTTTGTGTTATCGTAATGGCGTGGTCGGTGTTCAGACGGTGTATGCGGGCGGTATTTTGCCGATTCCATGCCTGGCGGATTTATTTACGCCGGGTATTGTAATGGGCCCCTAATATTTTTAATTAACTATATAAAAAAACATCCAGTTATAACTATGACATTATTAAAATAAATTAGTACTACAAACTATATTAATTTTTGAAGGTTACAAATTAATACATACATATCTAAATTACTATTCCCACTACAGTTAATATTAATTAAAGGTAGGTGCTGGGCACTTAACTTAATTATTTTACTATTCCCACTCCACTTACCATTAAGTCAGGGTAGGTGCTGGACACTAAACTTAATTCATTTACTATTCCCACTCCACATAACATTTAATCAGGGTAAGTGCTGGACACCAAACTTATTTAATTTACTATTCCCACTCCAGTTAGCATTAATTCAAGGTAGCTGCTGGACACTAAACTTAATTAATTTACTATTCCCACTCCAGTTAGCATTAATTCTTGGTAGGCGCTGGACACTAAACTTAATTAATTTACTATTCCTACTACAGTTCGCATTTAATTAGGGTAGGTGCTGGACACTAAACTTAATTAATTTACTATTCCCACTCCAGTTAGCATTAATTCAGGGTAGGTGCTGGACACTAAACTTAATTAATCTACTATTCCCACTCCAGTTAGCATTAAGTTAGGGTAGATGCTGGAGACTAAAGTTAATTCATTTACTATTCCCACTCCAGTTACTATTAATTGAGAGAAGGTGCTGGACACTAAACTTAATTAATATACTATTCCCACTCCAGTTAGCATAAATTCAGGGTAGGTGCTGGACACTAAACATAATGAATTTACTATTCCCACTCCAGTTAGCATTAATTCAGGGTAGGTGCTGGACACTAAACTTAATTAATCTACTATTCCCACTCCAGTTAGCATTAAGTTAGGGTAGATGCTGGAGACTAAAGTTAATTCATTTACTATTCCCACTCCAGTTACTATTAATTGAGAGAAGGTGCTGGACACTAAACTTAATTAATTTACTATTCCCAATCCAGTTAGTATTAATTCAGGGTAGGTGCTGGACACTAAACTTAAATAATGTACTATTCCCACTCCAGTTAGTATTAAATCAGGGTAGATGCTAGACACTAAACTTAATTAATTTACTATACCCACTCTAATTACTATAAAGTCAAATAATTTACCAAACACTAAACATATCTATTTATTTTTTCCCAATAAAAAGAATATAATATCACTAACTGTACTGTACATTAAATTTTAATTATTTAATAATTCCTATAATAATTTAATACACTATATATTATATATATATATATATATATATTTTTAATTCTAAATGTAATATATTTCGTTTTTAATTAAAAAAAATATATATATAGATTTTCTAAATATTATAATTCACATATAATTAATATTTTATCTATATGCTATAACTAATGCTTAATATTAAAAATTTTGTTTTTGATTATTGAATAAAGTAATATTTTGTATCAAATATTACAAAATAATACATATTTATATATTTATATCATGTTTTCATTAAGTAATATAATAATTATTTGTATACATTATTAATATTACATAATTTAACGTTTTAATATTTAATTATTAATAAAAAATTAAATTAAATTTTTTTTTACATTTTACACTACAAACACATATAATTTTGTAAATATTATTTGATTTGTTTTAAATTTTAAAATATTTCAACAAATTTTGTAAAACACTCCCCAAACTTGTACCCTATAAACACAACTTCCAAATCCTAAAACAATAATTTCTAAATTCACCCAAAAAATGTCTAAATTAAAATTTTTAATTTGCGAATTTATTAAATATTTAATTCAATTTTTTTAAAACACTTCCCACTCTTATCCCCTATAAACCCAACATCCCGCTCCTAAAACAATATTTTCTAATTTTGAAAATATATTTTCAAAAATATATTTCTAATTTCAAAAATATATTTTCGAACTTATATTTTTAAATTTAGAATTTATTAAAAATGTTATTCTATTATTTTAAAACACTCCCCACCCTTATCCCATATAAACCCAACATCCCACTCCTAAAACAATATTTTCTAATTTCAAAAATATATTTGGTAAATTATAATTTTAATTTTCGAATTTATTAAAAATTTAAAAACATTATTTTAAAACACTCCCCACCCTTATCCCCTATAAACCCAACATCCCGCTCCTAAAACAATATTTTCTAATTTTGAAAATATATTTTCAAAAATATATTTCTAAATTTCGATATTATTAAAAAAATAAAATTTTATTATTTTAAAACACTCCCCACCCTTATCCCCTATAAACCCAACATCCCGCTCCTAAAAAATATTATCCAAATATTATTTTTTATAACATTAACTACCTATTATTATACTCAAAACAAACTTTAAATACATTAAAATATAGTACAATAACGATATTTTAACATAACGATATTTTTACAATCGACATTACAAACTTCGATATTTTTGACAACACTTAAAAACGATATTTTTAACATCAATATCCATAACATCGATATTTAATACTATCGATATACTAAACTTGATATTTATGTATATCAATATTAAAAAATCGATATTATGTCTACTTACCCTAATTTCCACTTATATCAACTTTTCCCCATCAGCCAGCCTGTATTGAATGTTCTCCTCTTCTAAATACAGCTCATGGGGTAGGGTTTAGACCAGCCCTGCCAAGTGCCACGCATCAGGTGTTAGACTAACGCATTTCCGTGCGATGGTCCGCATCACCGCACTGAAATGCATTGTCACGCATAATAGGCATAGCGCCTCGGCTCTCAAGCCAGTAGCGCTCTGCTGTGCTGACTAAACAAAGCTGGAGTGACTGGCAGTGCACCATGGTGTGCATGCGGCTCCCGGAAGACTGACTGAACTCATTGGCTGCTACAATGTATCTTTCTCCCGGGATGGGGCATTATATTCTGACTGGGGTCGAGGCAGGGCCCAATGGCTAATGCCGAGACAGGCATCAATCGGCTCAAGTTGAGTGACGCAGTGAGACATAGGTGCCGCGGGACGTCACGTTACGTTCTGCTGCCGGCGGCAACAGATATTGTGGGAGGCTCGCTAGCTAGGCTGCTGCAAATCATGGCAGTGCTGTTCGTAGTTGGCGGTAAATTCAAATCAATGGTGACCCAGCGACCGCCGGACCAAACCTCACGGACCGCCCGCGGCGGCCGCTGGTGCCCACTGTACAGCAGCTGCTGCGCCTGAGTCTGATCATGCCCGGGCGGAGGCAGCACACCGTCAGTGCACGTTTGCCCACAGAGTGTAGTGAGACATTGGAGAGGCAAGGAGTCTGAGGAGGCGGCGGCCGGCCCATAAACAGAATGGCTCGCCTCGCAAGTAAGTGTCACATTTGAGAACGTGTCAGCCAAGTGTTAATCATCTGCAAATTCACACTTTTAGCGGCATCGCGCTTTCAGCTGCAAGTCACTTACTGCTAGCTTAATTCTGCCCTGGCTCGAGGCTGCAGCCTGCGGGCTGTGGTCTTAAGAGTGTACCTCAGTCTGAGATTGTCTTGCCCACATTCAATGCCCTGAGGTTGCGTGCTAGTGTTTGCCACGGTGGCGACTTGTGGGAATGCTGGCTCACAGGTATGTGAGTGCACATTTAGATAACCATGCGTGTGTACTGTGGTACACGTGATGTCAGATTTGCAGGTGCCAAATCCTGCAGTGCAAATAAGACATAACTTTGGCCATGTGCAGACAAACAACACCCATGGGGGCTGACACCGTCAACAATCATCAATGACACAATGACAGAAGTGACCATCCGAATGCAGACCCACATATTTACACCAATGGGCACACACATGCAGATACCCTGTGGAGACTGCAGATGTGAGGCGAACAGATACCATACCATGGCAGCAATGGGACACACAATCAACAATTAGCAACAAATGAGGGCTCCCGTCCCATCAGCCTGGTCATGGAAGTGCCAACGGAATCATCAGCACAGATCCAACACACTTGTATAGCAATGTTGCACTGACAACACAGATGAGTCCTTCCCCATTGATGCCCAAACCTGCATGTTCACTGGAGATGGCCACACGGTCAGGGAAGTAGACGAATAGAACAATGGCAGGCACAACAGATGTGCAGGGGTGGAAGCCATAGATGTGAAGTTGCCAATCTAAGTAGGAAATCTCATTGCCAAATACTGAACACATGACACCCTCAGATGCTGCTATGGATGACATGGATACACCACAGGATAGGGATGTGTGCATATGTGGCATTGGTGATGGGCATCCCGCCCCTATGGTGCTGCTGTTGCTGGTGTAAGTATATTCTGCATCCCTCTGTGTGTGTGTGATGTGTCGTGTACGTGTTGTATGTGTTTTGTGGTTGGTGTCTGGCTTACCTTCTGCGCCGTACGCGTCCGTGCCTGTTCCGGTAGTAAATGTAGAATATTGGTATGATCGGGACGAAGGGATTCATGGTTGGTTCGTGTCGTTCGTCCTTCTCGTTGCTTCGCGTCGTCCTCGTCGCTTCGCCTCGTCCTCGTCGCTGGCGTGTTCGCCTCGTAGCCGTGGATCGTGTTGTGGCGCGAATCGGAGCTTATGTGCGCCTCTCCCGGATGCTTTGACGTGCCGTGCATAGCGACGGGTTCGGCGCGTACGGAAAGCGCATCGTACTTGTCCGGCCGGACGGGGCTGCATTTTTCCTTCCGTGCGACTCGATTCGGCGTTTCCGGATTCGCCTCGGTCGGAGAACAGGACCTGGTTTGGGTGAGTACGGCTCGGCCGGATTTTTGCTGTTGTGCGCATCGTACTTGCTCGTTCGGTGTACTGTACGGATCGGTCGGGAAACAGGCTTTCGCATGGCTTTTTCCCGACCGAATGGTATTGGGTGCGCCTCCGACCGAGATCGGAATCGGCCCCTTAGTAAAATTAAACAAGAAACAAATAATTATTTTCCACAGACAATAATTATTGATTTTGAACAGGCAATGATAAATGCAATTCTAAAATCCTACCCACACACATCAATTCAGGGTTGCTACTATCATTTCAATCAGTGTATATGGAGACACCTACAAAAATCAACACTAAGGGCCCGATTCCGATCTCGCTTGGAAGGGCACCGAACGGGATCCGTAGCGGGCGAGTCCGATTCGTAGCCCCAGTTTCCGGACAACTCGTACCGCTGTACGAGCGAGCAAGTACGATGCGAGGATAGCCTTGCGCTCCGACTGACTCGTACCCGTCAGCGACGCCCTCCAGACGACTCCGACCTCATCGACGCGCACCGCGCAATGGGTCCGATTTCCGAGCGACCAAGTACGATGCGAGCGTCAAGCAGCCAGATCGAGTCGGAGCCTCCGACTCGAAAAAGCTCCGGGAAGCGGACTTCGGGAGTCCGTAGCAGACCCCCTTCACCCGCAGCCCTACGACTCGATCACTGGGGGGGTCCCAAGGGTCCCCCCTATACATGCCTGCATGGTGCGGGCAGGACCGATGCGTCCCCGCGACAGGGGGCACCCTTGTCCGAGACGTGCGTTTTTGGTCAATTGGGGCCCATGTACGCAACGTACACCAGGCTCCCATTGACTTCAATGGTGCTCCGAGCGACCCGAGTCCGTCAGCGCTGCAGCGCATCTTACTCTGTCGCTCGGAGCCCAGGAACCCGAGTCGCACGGAAAGCTCTACGGGCGCCAGTCGGCCATAGGGCTTTCCCAGCGAGATCGGAATCGGGCCCTAAGTGTTGACTATGCAACAAACAGTTCTTTCACATACCAAATAAAAAACGTATTACACTGGCCTACGTCCCAGTTACTGATGTGGCTGAATATTACAACCTATTAATAGAAACTCCTTACTACCAGCAACACAAACAAAAATTAAGTCCCCTCCTAGACTATTTTGAAGATACCTGGGTGGGAAGACTCCATAGATCAGGACATAGGAGACAACCAAAATACCAAATTCCACGGTGGAATGTATACCTTAGCACACTAAACCAAGAGGCAAAAACAAACAATGCTGTTGAAGGTTGGCATAATGCCTTCCAAGCAACAACAGGATGAGGTCCACCTACTCTACACAAACTCCTACTCTCCCTTCAAAAAGAACAGAGCTACCAACAGCTAAGAATGGAGCAATCTGTAACACAAATAAGGCCTAAACTGTCCAAACAAACTAAACAAATGTTTGAATACCTACAACATCAAGTCAGACTATACCCACCAACAAAAGGCCTAGAATATTTAGACATAATTGCCAAAAGCCTACTCTAAATTTTCAATGCAGTTTAAAATACATAATTCTTTTCTCTAAAAATAATTAAAATGCATACAAATAATTTTTATATTTTCACATTAATTAATTTGTCTAATATATTTTTATTAAAAAATAAATATATATACAGACATTAATAAAATGTATGAAAATATAAACAACATTAACACTAAGGGGGGTCATTACGATGGCGGGCGTAAGCACAACCGCCGTGCTGGCGGATGCAAAAACCACCAGTTACCGCCGGCACGCAGCAGTCCACACGCCCGCCCAATTACGATGCGAAAAGTAGGCCAAACACCGCCGGCAAGCCAGCAACACCGTCCGCCATCAAAGTGCGTCCGTACACGTAGCGGCGCAGCACAATTGACACACACCACCCGACGAAATCACGTCCCGCCCAGCGCATAAATTACGATGCCGCAAACAAACGGCTCCCACGGCTAAGAGATACCGTACGACAAACCGAAGCGGTAACACGGACGCCGAGCACGGACAACGAAAAAGCGGCTCCCCGAGCATGAATCCAGCACTGCAGGCCCTCCCCATGCTCTTGCTGATGCACCACCAAGGACGCAACGTACCGCGGAGACGCAGGTAGGCACACACACAACAAGTGCACGCAAACAGCGCACACAGTGCAAGGGCGGAAAACGCGGACAACCCCCCACCAGCGCGTGTACACTACACATCCACCATGCATCCACATATGACACACAGGCCAAATCGTAACATCGCGTAACACATGTGTACACACCACCTGGGACTAGGAACCAACGACCCCGTCACGGCCCCAAAGCGGCGATGACGCCGCCACACATGCGCACAACGCAGAGGCCAACCGCAGCGCCATGCATGCGTCGCACACATACACAGGGACACAACCAAGCAGCACACACATCAGCCCCACCCCGAACGCACATGACACGTGACAGGCCTGCCACAGACATGTCCCCAACGCCCAATTCACGGACAACACCCAACGCCACACAACCGACGCACACATGTCAGTGAAGTCACGCAACAGCAGGACACACCCCAGTGTAACAAACATGGCGTAGCACACAGCGGCGGCAACACCAACTAGGAGAAGCAGGGCCCCTTCGGGAAGTGGAACGCCAGTACCACACTGAAACACCCATACCACCCTGCACATATGAACAAGACATATAAAACGGAACACCAAAGAGCCCGGGGACCGACAACAGGTGGCCCAAGAATAACATTCACACACAAGGCCCAACGCAGAGCGGAAAGGCAGCCTGCCGCCCACACAAGGGAGAGCAGACAGCACTGAATGACCTTCCATTCCAACTCCGAAACCACAGCCCTACGAAAGAAGCCGGTGAATACAGCCATTGTCCAAGAAAAGACCAACACAGGCATGCCGAGGAGACCGACCACAGGGCAGATAGCGCATATCACAGAAGCACACAACGGACGGGGAAGAAAAAAGAAAACACTCCCCCATGTCGGCCACATGCAAGTTAATTGGAAGGAGTCACACATCACTGACCTTGAACTGTCTGAGAAGCATGTGGGATGAGGGCCCGTGTCCTCCGCACAAGCCAACAGAACACAAGTCCTGTCTCCCTACGACTACACAGAGCTCACAGCAACCTCGGAGCGTGCACATTGCAGACTGCACACACAGCCGGAGCATGCCACCACAACGCACCGCTGCGAAATGGCAACCGCAACACACCTACCCAACTACGCCGGACAGCTCAAGCTGTACAAAACCAACCTGATACATACATTGGGATGCGATCTCCTGTCCCTGCTGAACGTAAGTTACCGACTGACTTACCGCATCACATTGTTCAGCTGCGTCATGCCCGTCTTCTACTGTCGGAGGTGTCCCTACCAGCATCCCGTGGAGATGTGCCTCTCCAACCCGGCATGTCTAAAGGCGGACCTGCTACCACTACTCCTCCCTCTGGACGCACACGACAGGGCCTGCTCTGCCTATGGGGGCATGGCGTATGTGGCCAACATCGCACCCGCACTGAAATGGGACCACTGTGCCTCCACACGACGGATCATCGAGAACAGCTACATCGAATGTCACCCAGCATGCCCCATCATGGTCCTCCAAGGGACAACTTACGAACAACACCTTGACAGCCACCATCCGCTACATTGGCTGGCAAACATGTACACCACCAATGACATGGAAGCCCTGCTGGACGGCATCGCATACCTGACAACCTGTAAATTCGTCGGACCACAACGCAGGTTCCCCGATTGACCTATGATGTCCAACCCCGCACCCATGCTTAGCTTCCGCATGGACTGGCCAGTCACCACCACAACAGCCATACCAAACGACCGGCAACTGTAACCACACCATCAACGACATCGCCATGACATCGGATATGACCGGGACATGCACACTGTTCCCCATCACATCCAGGAACACCGCATGCATCGTGGGAGGCAGTGGCATGGGGTCTGTGTATCGCACCCACATGGACGGAACTGCACGAACAACCAGGACACGACATGGATCCAGCGCCCATGGACACACACACCGCTCAGTGGACATGAATAGGTCGCCTGGAGTCTGTGGGTGCTGCACCCCTCCCACCCCGCCCCGGGAATCCCATACCAGGACCTTTGCATGGACGACAAGTGCATACAACTACAACACGACCCCAGTGACTGTGACATGTCCAGTAACCACCACATTGCAACAACAAGTGGCACGCCGCTGCATGCACGCAAGCACATGCCCTGATGTCATCTCACATGCACGCGTGCATGAGGAACAACCGCAGCAAACCTGTCACATGGAACTGAGATGGACTGTGCCCATGATGCCAAGCGGTCTGGTAGGCTACATGTATACTGTCTGTGTCAAAGTCCGCAGCTCCGCAGCTATACGTAAATGTACATTAGCACAGCCTTGGCCAAGCAGATGTAACTCTGAAGCCCACATCCCACATGCAACAGCCAATCACATGTAACCCCACACCCTATCCCATTTGCAATCATGCTCAGTATATCCTCAACATGTATTCCGCTGCCAGTAGTGTCCACTATACTGCATCACAGAGGACAGAAGACTCAATATAATGTTTGAAACCAAAACTGTCTCCGCTGACTCATTTCACAAGTACGAATGAGAGAGGATGAGAGTATGTGAAGTACACGGCAGTCGTGACATGACCATGTAGTCCACTGGTATTGGATGTCAACGCAAATGAGTAGCACAACTGTGGAAGACACACATGTGTCGTGTGAAGTCGTATGGACGCAGTGCTCAGGTGGGTGGGTGTGACGGGTAGATGCGCACATGCCAAGTTGGAGCATGCCGTGTTGGGAGGGGTCATGAACAGTACACCACCGCTTCCCTGGGCATTGTGAGAGGACACCTGTCGGGGGGAGTGAACACATGTGTGCACAGCAGCCGGGCACACGTACAAAGCGGTACCAGGCGCACCTCAGCCCACCCTCTGTGGACAAGCTGGATCCTGTTGTGCGCCCGCCATGCCCTTTGACAAGGCACACACAGCCCCAGTCGACCAGGTGTAACCCCAACATAGTCAATCCGCACAGGCGATACAGGGCACGGGATGGCAGTGGAGCATGGTGTGTGAGAGGTCTCCTCGCGCTCCTCCTGGTCATATCACGCAGGCAATAGAACCTCAACGTCTAGCATGGCACAAGTCAGATGGAAGTGTAGGGGGACGCACCACAGCACGAGCAGCACTGACGTCACGGGAGGTGGCTCGCACCATCCCATCCATTGCCCATCATACCAACCACGACACATGCCATTGCGACTAAGTGCAAGCGCGTGCGCCACCACCCCGAGCCCTCCCCAGAGAGGCCAAAGAGTGAATGTGTGGGCCATCAGTCACAGACGGACGCGGCCTGGCCGCAAGGGCAGCCACAGCCACTGGGTGTCGCAGGTGGCGGATCCGGAAGGCGAAGACTGTGATGCATAGTCCATGCAGGATGGGTCTCCATTTGGGGCACCACGCAGGTGGACGGCGTCCCGTAACACATCATACCCTGAGACAGCCCACTTGTGCAACTGGACCCACACATACACTCCTTGCCCTCTCTGGTGCGAGCTTGGGGCTGCCTGTGCAAGCGCTAGCCTCGCAGGTGCACATGCATATTGGGGGAGCGAGGGGAGGACATGAGGGCTGGGGCGAAGATGACTGTATCACTGTCAGTGAGTACAAGGGATGTCCCAGATGTGGAAAGGAAGAGACGTGTCCCGTGTGTACTGCAACTAGTCGCCAATCCAACTACCCCCCCATGTCCGGAATGTAAGCCCGCACCTAGGCACGCCCATCCGCCACATCGAATATACCACCAGCACGACAACCTTCCCATTCGAAACACTGACTGGGGGTGGCGACCAGTGAACAATCATGTGTAGCCTACCCACGCGTACATGTGGGCCCTCCATGATCCATGTCACCTGCGGCAAAGTCATGACATGCGCAATGTGGGAAGTGAGGAGAGCTGTCCGCCCCACGCACAGAAGGTGCATCAGCTCCACAGACCCAGCAGCGAGTCCAGCAGGGGTCACATGTGCAGGGGCAGCTGTGCCTGGTGTGAAGGCACATGCATATAGACAGCACATCGACCAATGTGTAGTCTGCCCACATCTACAGTCCATCATCATGCGGACATAGGAATTGAACACAGGGCAACACATGTTAGTGGGTGCACCCACCGTGACCAACAATGCGCAATCATCGACGTACCCGCCCTGTGCATGGCCCCCCACCCAACGGAGGCACATCCAGTGCCACCATCCCACACACACAAGCCTTCCACGGAACATGCTGTGTCCAATGCTCAGTACAGAGTCAGCGCCCATCTGGTGGATCCTGAACAGGAGACACATGCACACACATGCCAGCTCCCACTATGTACGTCTGCCACCTGGCACGTGCAATGTAACCTCTCACCTGTGACGTGTGACTGCAAGCACACAGCCGTCTTGGCATGGGGCTGTCAATGTGGACACCTGTCAATGTTTCGGGAGGTGTGATCCGTACAGTGCTGTACATAGGGTGCAGTGCTGACACCTACTACTGTCTCATATCCCCTCGTGCCACAGGTCCCACTTGTTTTGGCCGCTCAGCCTGTGCCCACATCGTCGTCGTCGTGTGCCATACTCATCCAGCCTCGGAAGCAGTTCCATGCTCAGCAGACATTCATGTTGCCGTGGCGTTGCCGCTTGACGAATATGCAGTCAGTCCCCATCAGCACGCCCCGCAAGTCATTGGGGCCTAGATCCCCATGTGCATGCACATGGCAGTGGTTTGTATCACTAGCCATTGCCATTGTTGGGAGACCTGTGTAAGTGTATTGTGGCCGTGCCGTCCCAGCTTGACAGCTGGGCTGTGGCTCATGTGCCTGCTCAGTCATGTCAGTGATGTGTATGCGAAATTGCTATGTGTTGTGTTGCTTTGACATGTGTCCACTGCCATTTTCCCTAGGCGGAGACCGAACATTGACCGCCCATACCAATTGCTGGCGGACATGGACGATACAGAGGTCATTAGGAAGTTTCGGCTGGACAGGCCAACCCTGCATCGACTGTGTGCCATGTTGGAACCCCATCTCCGTCCCCGCAGGGTGTATCCGACAGCTGTCACCCCCACGGCTAAGGTGATGGCCGCCATGCATTTCTTCGCCACTGGGTCATTCCAGCACACAGTGGGCAGTTGAGGAGGGATGTCCCAGCCCATGTTCAGCAAGGTGCTGAGGGATGTACTGGCAGCCATGATGCTGTGCCGAAACAGGTACATCCGCTTCCCCAGGGCTCGTGAATTGGCGGCAGTGAAGGGTGCATTCTATGCCCTTGGCAGAATCCCACACGTCGTTGGAGCCATTGACTGCACACATGTTGGCCTTGTTCCACCACAGGCCACTGAGCACCTGTACCGCAACAGGAAGCACACGCACTCCTGAATGTGCAAGTGGTGTGCCTTGCGGACATGGTGATCACCCACGTGTGTGCAAAGTTCCCAGGCTCGGCCCATGACGCACACATAATGCGCAACAGCATCTTGCCACGACTGATGTCCAATCTGCAACAGGATCGTGGCTGTATTGTCGGTGAGTATGTGGAGTGGTGTAGCGTGCTGGTTGTGCGATGCTGTCCCCTGTCCAGTTGGAATAGCAACGGTTCTCTGTGTCCCTCACACCCAGGTGACTCTGCGTACCCGAATGGGGCATGGCTGCTCAGTCCATTGAGGAATCCTCGCACCCCAGCAGACGATCGCTACAATGAGGCACATGGGACGACCAGACGTGTGGTCGAGCGTACCTTTGGCCTCCTCAAGTCCAGGTTCAGGTGCCTGGACCGCACCGAGGGTGCGCTGGCGTACTCCCCACAGAAGGTGTGCCAGATAGTGGTGGCGTGCTGCATGCTGCACAATCTGGCCATTCGGAAGCAGATCCCCCTCATCGTGGATGACGGAGATCAACCAGGGCCCCAGCCCGCAGACCAGGACAGCTCGAGTGAGGAGGACAGCGGAGAGGAGGAAGCTGGTAATGTGCGGCAGCAGCTCATCGCCCACTACTTCACTTGACGGTGAGTGTCCATGTACGCCGGCTGATGTGGCTGTATCTGTGCAGGTGTGTGTGTGCTGTGTCAGGGTGGCCGTTTGTTCACTGCGTGCTGTGTGTCAACGCTCCATGGCCAGGGTAGTATGCCACTGTTGGTGGCTGTGGCATTGTGCCCTATTGCTCTGTGCGATGTGTGTACATTGCTTGTAGTTGTTGACATGTACTGTGTGATGGGTGTGTGACACACTCATTGAATGTGCTCCTGTTCTGTCTCCCACCCCTAGGTCCCTACAGGTCCTCCGGTTCCATTGCCATGCCACGCATCAGGTGCCTTTCCGCCCAAGGTGGCCGTTGTATTCCGTACAAATAAAACACAGGGCACAAACAGCAGTTTGTGTAAGAGGTGCATTTATTTCAAACTGTGACATGTGATTGTGTGTAAGGTGATGACAAAAGTGGTGCGGGCAGTGACAATGAGCTGTCGGTCATGGCTGCGTGATGCTCAGGGTGTACCCACTGGTTCCATGTCCATGGTCCAACAGACACATGCGATCCAGATGGCTGTGTGGAGTGGGATCGTAGTCCAAGTCAATGCAGTGGGTGGTCAAGGAAGGCTGGCTGGCTGCCTCACTTGCGTCTGAAGCGTGCGTAGTCCTCCCGGGAGATCTGTTTGTACTTCGGACGGCCCCTTCCACGTTTGGGAGGGGGGGTGTGTGGTGGCGACCTGCTGGTGGGGGGTGAGGTGTGCTCACTGGCTGTGGACGCAGGGGAACTAGACACTGCTGCTCGACCCTGCGCCCCGGCAGGTGGTGGCGGTGGTGGAGCTGCTGTCCCTGGCTGTGACCTCACCACCAGCTGGCCCATGAGGTCCACGAGTTGGCCCATACGGGCGTCCATGGACCTCAGCACCCCCAGCACCTCCCGCGTATCTGAAGCAGACCTGGCCCATTGTCCTTGGGCCTCTTCATAGGCCCCAAGGACTCTGGCCATTTGAGGCAGGGCATGGTTCCCAGGGGAGACTTGCGTTTCCCTGACCCTGCTCCTCCTACCGGTACTGCTGCCACCGGCCTGCCCACTAGCCACATTGCTCACCACGGTCCTCGCTGTGGCTCCCAGGGTGGATCCAGTCGGCCGGGCCACCACCTGCGCTGGGGCTGGTGCCAGCGAAGACGTGGTGGTGGTGGCGGCGGTGGTGGTCGGTGCGGCGATGGGGGCGGTTGCGGCAGTGGTAGTGGCCGCAATGACCGTGGGTGTGGCCGCAATGACCGTGGGTGTGGCCGCAATGTCCGTGGGTGTGGCCGCAACGACAGTGGCAGCAGGGGGCTGGGAATGTTCAGCAGCCCTGGATGATGAGTTGGTGGGTAGGAGGGGTCCTGGGGAGCGGCTGGGCCCTGCCACACCAGATGGGCCTGCTTGGTGGTCCGTGTCCGAAGAGGAGGACAGATCCTCCACATCCGTGTGTCCTCGTTCGGGGCTTGTAGGCTGGCTGTGCTGGCTGCTGGCTCCATCCCCAGCATCCAGCAGTTCGTCACCTGTGGAGAGAATGAGATTTGTTATTGTGTTGCACCTTGCGAAGTATGTATTTGTCGTCTGACATTAACAGTTCGTGCAATCTCGTACATGGGTTTCCCGGAGGCGTGTGTGTGGCTGTACCATTTGTAGTTGTGTGTGCTTGGCAATGGGACTGTGTGCTGTGCACATGTGGCATGGGACGGATTGGCCATGCCAATGGGTGTGTTGCTGTGCCCCTACTTATTGTGACTCTGGTGTATGCGGGCTCCTGGCCCGTCCTGGGTCTGGTTTGTACTTTGCTTTTTTGGGGTTCAAATGGAACGCTTAGGAACGCATATGGCAACATGGGGGCCATGCCCCAGATTCGCATTTGGGAGGGAATATGCTTTTGGGGTTCAAATGGAACGCTTAGGAACGCATATGGCAACATGGGGGCCATGCCCCAGATTCGCATTTGGGAGGGAATATGCTTTTGGGGTTCAAATGGAACGCTTAGGAACGCATATGGCAACATGGGGGCCATGCCCCAGATTCGCATTTGGGAGGGAATATGCTTTTGGGGTACATGCTGTGAGCCATGGGTGCCGAACGTGACATGTGTTGTGGCAGCATGACAGTGCATGGTCTGAGGTGTGTGCATGCCTGACATGGCCTGCATATTTGCTGTCTGTTGTGATTACTGGACATGGCATTGGACGCATCGTTATGAGTGAGTGTTGGTTGTGTGCCAGCCAACGTATTGCAGTTGTCCCATCTCCTTGGTGTGCGTGCTGCCCTGTGCCATGTGCATCACTGCAGTGCTCGGGGGGTGTGGCCCATGTTGTGTGTTGTTGCTCACAGTGTGTCGTGCGCTTCATTGACTTCTGGCACATGGTTGGTCATGGGCATGTATCTTAGCGTGACTGCTGTATGTGTGGCAGCTGTGCGGATGACATGCCTTTCATGAGACTGGGGCTGACGGATGGGATGGATGCTATGTTGTATGTGCATGGTGTGTCTGTGTGTTTGATGGGTTCAGTGGTGTTCGTGTGCATTTATGTTGTTCCGCTCTGTTGCGTCTAGTGTTGTTTGTCTTACATAGGCGTAGTTGTGGGGTGTGTGGTTGACAGGCAGTAGGGGCTACATGGACAGGACTTCAATGGTGTTTCGGTTGTGTGTGATGAGTTGCACAGTGGCTGCCGTGTGGTACTATATTCAGTGTGGCTTGTGCATGCAGACGTGGCTCCTTGGGTGTTGCTGTGTCTGTGATGGGTCATGTGAGGTGTGAGTCTGTGGTTCATGTCCGTGTGCACATTGTTCACTTGTTCGTGACGGTGGGCGGTGCTGCGTGTTCGTCTGCTACGTGACATGTCCCATGTGTTGGTCGTGTTACGGTCCTCATGCCTCCAGTAATCCAGCCCTGTCCAGTTTCCCACCTGCAGGTTGTTCGGGCGTGCACTGTACTGGATGCCACATGGTTCTAAGCGGGGGTGCTCCATGTTGCAGGTCTGTGGGGGTGGGGGGGTGTTGTGGCTCGTGGTGGTGGCTGGACACCCACTGACACCGATTGTTGTGGACCGTGATGTCTACCTTTCGGCTGTCGGTGTGCACTGCGGTGGCTGACACGTGGCTGTGGGGTGTGGGGGATGCTCCTCCTTGCTGTGCTGTGGGACTAGGGGCCTGGTGTGTGTTGTACTTGGGCTGTCCACCCTCCCACCCACTGCACTTTGTGTTCCTGCCACTTACCTGTTACTTGTCGGTTAGTGCAGCTATGGCGGACACATGGGTGTGGTGGGTGCTCGTTGTGGCGCTTCTGGCATACTTGGGGACCTGTTGGTGGTTACGTGGCTGGCTGAGTGTACACATGTCCCCACGTATCTTACAGTTGTTCGGTTTGGGCTGTGTGTGGTGGTGTCTGTTGCATGTGTGTGTGATGTGTTGTGTATTGTGTGCTGGACATGGGGGTGTTTGTCCCTGGGAGCTGTGGCATGGTGGTAGTGCATGTGAGTACATAGCGGTGTGCTGGTATACATTAGTTTGTACTTACCAGCCTCCACTCCCCCTGCTAATCCGGCGAGGATCTCCGGATGTATAATGACTCGCACCTTCTCCTCCCACGCTTTGAAGGTCTTGAAGAGCGCGGGATTCCCTCCGCCAGTGACGGCTGCCAGCTCTCTGTTCTTGCTCTCCTTCTTCTTGACCAGGCTCTTGACGTCATTCCACCGTTTGTTGATTTCAACTCTGTTCCTGGGCAGGGTCCCGACTGCATTGACCTGGTCTACGATCCGGTTCCACATTCTGTTTCTGGTGGCTAGTGGTGTGTGCTGGACCAGGTTCCCATAGATTTGTGGGTGCACCTTGATAATCTCGTCGACCATGACCGTCAGCTCCATGGGCGTGAACTTGGGCATTCTTTGTGGTGCCATGGTGTTTGTGGTGCTGGTGCGGTGTGTGTTGTGTAATGTGCAGGGGTTTGTGGTGCCGGTGTTTGGTGGTGGTGGTGGTGGTGGTGGTTGTGATGTGTGCGTTTCTGTGGTGTGCTGCTGTCCTTGCTGTGTCACTGTGTCCTCTCCTCTCTAGTTTGCAATGTTGCAAGGGGTTGTGGTCTGTGGGAGTGCTGCTTTTGTACTTACCTATGTGGGTGTGTCCTCATGGTCTGTTGTTTTCAGGTGTGTTGTGTCTGGTGTTCTGGCCTTTGTAGTTTTTGTTTGTCCAGGGGGTGTTTTCGGGATGTGTACTGTGCTTGTGTATTTGTGCGTGCCTTGCTGTGTGGACTTGTTGGCCATGTTGTGTGCGATTGGTTTTGTCAGCGGATGGTTTCTGTGCAGGGACGTGGGCGCCATGGCTTCTGCCGTGTCGATTCTCATCGGCGTTGTTTGCGCTGGCGGGCGGTATATTTGTAGTTTTCCCGCGCTCATGGCGGTGCGATCGTAATCTCACGTGCGGTGTGTCGGCCGTGAGGGCGGGCGGTTTTGTGTTGTCATGCGTGTTTCCGTCCGTGGCGGGCGGTTTGACTCCGACTCGGACGATGGCGGGCGGTATCTTGTGTGATTTTTCCGCCGATGGCGGTTTTCGGTTTGTGTAATCGTAATGGCGTGGTCGGTGTTCAGACGGTGTGTGCGGGCGGATTTTTGCCGCTTCCATGCCTGGCGGATTTTTTTACGCCGGGTATCGTAATGGGCCCCTAAATTACTATTCCCACTACAGTTAATATTAATTAAAGGTAGGTGCTGGGCACTTAACTTAATTATTTTACTATTCCCACTCCACTTACCATTAAGTCAGGGTAGGTGCTGGACACTAAACTTAATTCATTTACTATTCCCACTCCACATAACATTTAATCAGGGTAAGTGCTGGACACCAAACTTATTTAATTTACTATTCCCACTCCAGTTAGCATTAATTCAAGGTAGCTGCTGGACACTAAACTTAATTAATTTACTATTCCCACTCCAGTTAGCATTAATTCTTGGTAGGCGCTGGACACTAAACTTAATTAATTTACTATTCCTACTACAGTTCGCATTTAATTAGGGTAGGTGCTGGACACTAAACTTAATTAATTTACTATTCCCACTCCAGTTAGCATTAATTCAGGGTAGGTGCTGGACACTAAACTTAATTAATCTACTATTCCCACTCCAGTTAGCATTAAGTTAGGGTAGATGCTGGAGACTAAAGTTAATTCATTTACTATTCCCACTCCAGTTACTATTAATTGAGGAGAAGGTGCTGGACACTAAACTTAATTAATATACTATTCACACTCCAGTTAGCATAAATTCAGGGTAGGTGCTGGACACTAAACTTAATTAATTTACTATTCCCACTCCAGTTAGCATTAATTCAGGGTAGGTGCTGGACACTAAACTTAATTAATCTACTATTCCCACTCCAGTTAGCATTAAGTTAGGGTAGATGCTGGAGACTAAAGTTAATTCATTTACTATTCCCACTCCAGTTACTATTAATTGAGAGAAGGTGCTGGACACTAAACTTAATTAATTTACTATTCCCAATCCAGTTAGTATTAATTCAGGGTAGGTGCTGGACACTAAACTTAAATAATGTACTATTCCCACTCCAGTTAGTATTAAATCAGGGTAGATGCTAGACACTAAACTTAATTAATTTACTATACCCACTCTAATTACTATAAAGTCAAATAATTTACCAAACACTAAACATATCTATTTATTTTTCCCAATAAAAAGAATATAATATCACTAACTGTACTGTACATTAAATTTTAATTATTTAATAATTCCTATAATAATTTAATACACTATATATTATATATATATATATATATATATATTTTTAATTCTAAATGTAATATATTTCGTTTTTAATTAAAAAAATATATATATATAGATTTTCTAAATATTATAATTCACATATAATTAATATTTTATCTATATGCTATAACTAATGCTTAATATTAAAAATTTTGTTTTTTGATTATTGAATAAAGTAATATTTTGTATCAAATATTACAAAATAATACATATTTATATATTTATATCATGTTTTCATTAAGTAATATAATAATTATTTGTATACATTATTAATATTACATAATTTAACGTTTTAATATTTAATTATTAATAAAAATTAAATTAATTTTTTTTTACATTTTACACTACAAACACATATAATTTTGTAAATATTATTTGATTTGTTTTAAATTTTAAAATATTTCAACAAATTTTGTAAAACACTCCCCAAACTTGTACCCTATAAACACAACTTCCAAATCCTAAAACAATAATTTCTAAATTCACCCAAAAAATGTCTAAATTAAAATTTTTAATTTGCGAATTTATTAAATATTTAATTCAATTTTTTAAAACACTTCCCACTCTTATCCCCTATAAACCCAACATCCCGCTCCTAAAACAATATTTTCTAATTTTGAAAATATATTTTCAAAAATATATTTCTAATTTCAAAAATATATTTTCGAACTTATATTTTTAAATTTAGAATTTATTAAAAATGTTATTCTATTATTTTAAAACACTCCCCACCCTTATCCCATATAAACCCAACATCCCACTCCTAAAACAATATTTTCTAATTTCAAAAATATATTTGGTAAATTATAATTTTAATTTTCGAATTTATTAAAAATTTAAATACATTATTTTAAAACACTCCCCACCCTTATCCCCTATAAACCCAACATCCCGCTCCTAAAACAATATTTTCTAATTTTGAAAATATATTTTCAAAAATATATTTCTAAATTTCGAAATTATTAAAAAAATTAAATTTTATTATTTTAAAACACTCCCCACCCTTATCCCCTATAAACCCAACATCCCGCTCCTAAAAATATTATCCAAATATTATTTTTTATAACATTAACTACCTATTATTATACTCAAAACAAACTTTAAATACATTAAAATATAGTACAATAACGATATTTTAACATAACGATATTTTTACAATCGGCATTACAAACTTCGATATTTTTGACAACACTTAAAAACGATATTTTTAACATCAATATCCATAACATCGATATTTAATACTATCGATATACTAAACTTGATATTTATGTATATCAATATTAAAAATCGATATTATGTCTACTTACCCTAATTTCCACTTATATCAACTTTTCCCCATCAGCCAGCCTGTATTGAATGTTCTCCTCTTCTAAATACAGCTCATGGGGTAGGGTTTAGACCAGCCCTGCCAAGTGCCACGCATCAGGTGTTAGACTAACGCATTTCCGTGCGATGGTCCGCATCACCGCACTGAAATGCATTGTCACGCATAATAGGCATAGCGCCTCGGCTCTCAAGCCAGTAGCGCTCTGCTGTGCTGACTAAACAAAGCTGGAGTGACTGGCAGTGCACCATGGTGTGCATGCGGCTCCCGGAAGACTGACTGAACTCATTGGCTGCTACAATGTATCTTTCTCCCGGGATGGGGCATTACATTCTGACTGGGGTCGAGGCAGGGCCCAATGGCTACTGCCGAGACAGGCCTCAATCGGCTCAAGTTGAGTGACGCAGTGAGACATAGGTGCCGCGGGACGTCACGTTACGTTCTGCTGCCGGCGGCAACAGATATTGTGGGAGGCTCGCTAGCTAGGCTGCTGCAAATCATGGCAGTGCTGTTCGTAGTTGGCGGTAAATTCAAATCAATGGTGACCCAGCGACCGCCGGTCCAAACCTCACGGACCGCCCGCGGCGGCCGCTGGTGCCCACTGTACAGCAGCTGCTGCGCCTGAGTCTGATCATGCCCGGGCGGAGGCAGCACACCGTCAGTGCACGTTTGCCCACGGAGTGTAGTGAGACATTGGAGAGGCAAGGAGTCTGAGGAGGCGGCGGCCGGCCCATAAACAGAATGGCTCGCCTCGCAAGTAAGTGTCACATTTGAGAACGTGTCAGCCAAGTGTTAATCATCTGCAAATTCACACTTTTAGCGGCAGCGCGCTTTCAGCTGCAAGTCACTTACTGCTAGCTTAATTCTGCCCTGGCTCGAGGCTGCAGCCTGCGGGCTGTGGTCTTAAGAGTGTACCTCAGTCTGAGATTGTCTTGCCCACATTCAATGCCCTGAGGTTGCGTGCTAGTGTTTGCCACGGTGGCGACTTGTGGGAATGCTGGCTCACAGGTATGTGAGTGCACATTTAGATAACCATGCGTGTGTACTGTGGTACACGTGATGTCAGATTTGCAGGTGCACATTCATAAGATACAGAGTGGGTGCACAGCAGGTTTCATGGTAATCTCACATGCGGTGATGCTAGGAGCGTGAGTGCACATTCGTCAATAAACTCAGATGTGTAGAGGTCGATGCACAGATTGTTGTCTGTGACTGCATATAAATTGCAGAATGTAAATTCAGTGCGTTTCAGGTGAATGAGTGCAGACAGTGAGCCTGCCGCCACGAGTACTATGTCCATAGTGCTGACTGGCAATTGACTCCTCCGCGAGTACACCTTAGTTTTCACCATATAATACTTCGCCCCCTCGGCCAGACAGCTGTGAAATGCCACTCCTCGTGTGTGGCCAGTTTGATGGCTGTCCTCATGGCGACCATTGGGAGAGCAGACGAGCTTTTATAGTCTTCTCTGCTGAGGCAAGATCTCAAAAGATCTGACTGCCTCCGGTGCCCTGCTGAAATAAGAGGCCACTTGTTAGCCGCTCAGGTCTGATAATTCATGACTTCTGACATGATGTTAATTTACAACATTAATAGTAATGTGCACAAAGGGACGATACCACCTTTTGGTGAATGGCGTTAGTGATTGAGGGGGTCTATGAAAGGCTAAACCCCTCATAATAGTTGCAGAA
This sequence comes from Calotriton arnoldi, assembly GCA_963921515.1. Taxonomy (NCBI): domain Eukaryota; kingdom Metazoa; phylum Chordata; class Amphibia; order Caudata; family Salamandridae; genus Calotriton; species Calotriton arnoldi. The sequence continues at coordinate 4,314,118 of CAWUFW010000169.1, read as the reverse complement.
TAAATAAAAGCAAACTTTAGCAACGGAAGTATTTTTTAATCTCTAACTCCAGCTCTGACAATATTAAAAAAACATGCTCGCAGCAGTGCAATTCAAATAAATTGCTCTGCCTGTATTAACTGTTAATAAGATTCCAAATTAAATGTGTAATGACAGCAAACTTTTCAGTGTTTTAAAATAGTCCCTCATGAATTCCAAAGGAGGTGCGAGGGGTGGAATTTCTGCTATTTGTTTTTCCCTCATCTTCATTGTTTGATTTTGCTCACGAGAAAGTGTCACTCATAGGGGCCGATTCCGATCTCGGCCGGTAGGGCTCCGAATCGGATTCGGCTTTACCGGATCCGATTCGGACCCTGTTTCCCGACCGAACCGTACGCGGGTCCGGCAGAGCGAGTACGATGCGAAATCGCCGACCGACTCGTCCGGGCGTCCCGACCGCTCCGACCGACTCGCTCCCGGCTCGAACCGCTCCGACCGACTCGCTCGGACTCGACTCGCACCGCGCAATGGAGACGTTTCCCGGCCGGGTAAGTACGATGCGCGCCGCGAGCAGTCCGACCGAGCCACGCACTCCGGCTCGAAAGAGCTGTCGGAGCCGTACTTTGGGGGTCCGTGTCGGACCCCCTGTACGCGTAGCCGCGCGAAGTCGCACACAGGGGGGACCCATGGGTCCCCCTACCTGTGCGTGTACGGCGCGAATCGCTTCGCCGCGTACCCGCTGTAGGGGCGCCCTTGTCCGACTCGCGCCCATTGAGTCAATGGGAGCCCGCGTACGCGTTGTACGACCGGCTCCCATTGACATCAATGGGAGTCCGACCGACTCGAGTCCGATAACATACGGACGCATTGTACTCGCTCGGTCGGACTGCACGGGTCCGATTCGGTCGGAAATCTCTCCGGGTCCGGCTCGGTCGGAGAAATTTCCGGCCCGAATCGGAATCGATCCCATAGTTGTTGAAATGTCACTCATAATTACACTGAAATTATGAAAATGTCACACATAGCAATCTGAAACCTTGACAGCTATGTTTAGATAGTACAGGTTTGTTGTTTTACTCCTGTTCCTGCTATCTAAACGGTTTCCCCATTTATGTGTGATGATGTTTGTCATTCACAGCTGTGATTGTGAACAAAAGGCCTTTGTTTTACAAATTAGAACATTCCACCCCTCGAGGGCAGAATGTTCTAATAGCCTTAGAGCCCTCAGTAGCGGGTTCTATCGGCCATTAAAGGCCCTCTCCCTTGTTAAAGGCCCTCGACTTCGCCTCGGGCCTTAAACGCTGGGACAGGCCTTTAATGGGGCGGTAGAGCCCACTACAGTGGGCTCTAAGGCTATAGTGGTATGCTGGGCAAAAAAGAATTGACTGGAAGGGGCCCTGAGTAATTGCCAGCGGCTGAGATTAATTCAACCATTCCATTCCTCACTTTTTTTGATTCCTCTTTATCATCTTAAGGCAATCGTCATCATTCCCGCTAGGTCTTTTTTGGGTTAAAGCTGAAATTTTTTCAAAATATATGTTCTATAGAATGATTTTTGCATACTTGTGCCTTTTAGTCACATGTTCTGCTGGTGCATGTGCAGCTCTTGCCAGTTCATGCTGTATGTGTTGTCGCTCGGCAGTCGACTCCATCTGCCTCCTACTCACAATGATATTTAAAGAGGGTAGAAAAAGAAAATGCCTGTTCAGAGACAGTTTGATGCCTCAGATCTGCAGAGCTGGACTGGAATGGGCTGTAAAACTTCCTGCGAGCAGATGGAAAGGGATCTGGATGTAGTTTGGGCGCTGTGCATATCAGCCTGCAGTAGGGCACATAAAACCTAATTGTACACCTGGAACAGTTGTCAGGAAAAGCTAAAGTACATTTTCTGCATGTCATTTGGCTGGTGCGGCGGTTCACTCTATTAACTTTGTGATTGTGTTCCAACTGTTTGTGTTTCTCAAACCCCCTCATTTCCTTTTCTTAGTGTTCATCTTTAGCAATGCTGAGTTAAGAGGATGCCTTCTTTCCTGACTGATGTTTTGGCCAATGTTTTCACTTTTCATAGCCCAGACTACCTCAAACTACCAGAGCGAATTTCATACAATAATGTCTGTGCAGACCTCTCATAATGGTTTATTTCAGATTAGACTCTCGATTTGTACACAGCATGTCCAGTAGTAGAGACATGGAAAAATATTAAGAAAATGCCAGTAAGACATTGAAGGCTATTCACAAAAGTATGTTGGAGTAAAGCATACCCCTGTAGTACAATTTTATGTACTTTTTCTTGCATTTTTATATTAGCGCCAACATTTTAAGAAATTGGAATACAATGAGACTATTCAGGTAATATTCATATAAAGTTACTGTGAATAAAAACAACAGCGCCGTCTGTGTACTTATACTAACAGGGAGCTGGGTGTTTTGTGGCAGATTCTCAAATGCATGTAAGAGAACCTTAAAGAGTACTACAGGAGTACTTTTTTACTTCAAAATGCCTTTGTGGATTGTCTCCGATGTATCTAAATGTGACCAAGTCTTCAGAATGTATTAATAATAAGATTATAAGTGCCACCCAATTTTGTCCTCATATATGATCTGCAAATGATTGTCCATCTTTGAAACATATCAACATACTTCACCCAAAGGGGAGCTTAATTTTATTCATCTGGATCGTTATTCACAGGATGATTTAGAGCTTAACTGGTGGAAGTTCTGTACTCCATGGTGGTGGGTCGATGTCATCTGCCAGATTCTTATGCAAAAAAACCCTTTAATATGTAATCTCGGCCATGGTTGTAGTGGCTTCTCCTGTCTCTAATATGGGAGTAACCACTTTGAATTAATCTTTTTTGTTGCAGGCGTTCAGCCAATGTCCCTGTAGGATAGCATTATTTCAGCCATCTAATATGAACATTGGAAAGATATCCCTGTATTGGAAGTTCAATATCTGTGCCCAATAGCTGCATGTGTGGTGTGGAGGCCTCCTTTCCACATACAATCAAGGAAAACATATTCTTTACAGAAATAGAAAACATATTTTTGGATTTTGAGGTGGAGCTTTGAATCCCAAAGCATAGGTATAATTTTGGGATGATCTCAATTTACTCAGGCTTATTTTAAGACTGTGCTTCTAGCAGTGAATAAAGATATTTGAATTATTCTTCGTGCCATAAGACAGGATTTGAAGGACCTTCACTGAGAAAGAGTGAAAATATTATTTGCCATGGAGCAAATGGTATCTGTTGTTGGTTGCTCAGATGATCTGAAACATTGCAGGAAACGTAAGATTGATGATGCCTTGATATCTGTGATCGAATAAACCTGCAGACTCCAGGCATTACCACTGACATCTATCACTCTTAATAGACATCTCAATACAGTCACTTGTTAGGATTCTGATGTCTGAAAGTCCTGCGAAAATTTAAAAACTATTGGCATAATGTCATAGAGCCTCACATTTGTGAGGCATCTTGTAAATGTTGGGCTTTTTTAACAAGTTACCGAGGAATTCAGCAGTATAAACCACAGATCAAGGCAGAGCAATGTTCTGAGCAACTGAAGTAACAAGCTTAAATAAGAAAATCAGGCGAAGGAACTTCACCAAGTAGAAACCATGGCAAACAGATCTATATTTGGGCTGGAAATTAGCGGACACAACATGACGACAGCCTTGAAAAGCTTAAGCTGGTTCGCAGTAAAGGAACAGACTAAATAAACAACTCTTACCGTTGCCTTTTAAAGCCTTTTATGCAACAAAATCCTTTAAAAGACACATTTCTTCGTCCAGCTTGGGCAATTCTGGTGGACACTTGAAATAAAACATACACATTCAAAAAACATTCAGCAAATGGAAGAACTCTAACCAAGACAAAGTTAAAACCCATTTCTAAAAATATCCAATCCTGAAACATCCTAAAGACATAAATAACTCTTCAAAGCGGAATAAACCCATCCCAAGAAGCTATCATCTCCACACCAGAGACAAAGGGCATTTGTAGGGTTACTTTTCCAGGCTTGCCCTTCGAGATCCCAGCACTGCCTCCTGGTCTCAAAAATCATGAGGGCAATGATACAAACAGAAAATGTTCAGGGTTTTAAGACACTGGGTTACCTTTTTCTATGGTTTCAACTTCTTGCCCTTCGTTTAGCCCCTCAGCAGCAAGTAGGCTGTTGATGATGGTAAGGACTAAACAAGAGGTCAACCTCCTTGTGATGCCATTTGAGGCTTAGGTTGTCTTAGGTCACTTCTACTACTCATCGGGGCATATTCTCAAGGACTTATCGCCGAGTTAGCGGCACTTTATCGCAGCCAAAGTGGCGATAGATTTATCGCCCTATTCACAAGCTGGTGCTAACAGCTGATATCGCCAGCTTTCCTGCGATAGCAGCCGCAAAAAACATCGCCACGGATGACACCGGCAACTAACGCTAATGAGATGCAGAGTAGGCGTTCCTGTGCAAAAAGCCGTGAAAACACCACTTCGCAATATTCTCAACGACCAGCCAGATCGGCGATAAGATCCCAAAACAGGCAATAAGGCGCGTTAGCAGCAGGGATCTAACACCTGCTCTTACCTGGTGTTAAGTCGGACGACAACCTGCACCACAAAAGGGAGCCCAGACCAGAGCCACACCTGAAGAACAACAGATGCCATGGAGCTACTGATCATGCAGCTCGGAGCCCCAAGAGAGCAACAACACCCACCGCCACCACACCCAGGCCCGCCCCTCCCCCCCGGACCTCACCCGCCCCCCCCCCGGACTACCACAGAGGCAGCGCAGACAAAGACAGCGGACATTCAGAAAACGCACCAGCCTCACAGATTTAACACCGGAGGATGTCATTGCCCACTACAGGCTCAAAAGGACAACCATCCTCCGCATCCTGACCATCATTGCCCACAGGCTGACGGTACCAACACAGCGGACAACCAACATCCCTCCGCAGACAAAGCTGCTGGCTGTGCTGCACCTGTTGGCCTCTGGTACCTTCCAACCAACAACTGCCAGAGTCGGAGGAGTCTCACAGCCAGCCCTATCCAAGTTCCTCACACCTGTCTTGGATGCCATCATCAGCTTGGTACCCCAGTACCTTCACTTCCCCACACTGCGCAGGAACAGCTGGAGACCAAGCAAGGCTTCTACGCCATAGCTGGCTTCCCGCACGTGTTGGGGGCAATCGACTGCAGACATGTACTCCTCGTGCCCCCTGCCGCCACTGCACACAATTACCGCAACAGGAAGCACACGCATTACATCAATGTGCAGGCAATAGTGGACCACCTGGGACTCTTCACCAATGTCGTCGCCAACTACCCAGGCAGTGTGCATGATTCCTTCATCCTCCGACAGTCCATCATCAACCAGCGCTTTGAGGCTGGCACCTATGGGAATGCATTGCTCGTTGGTAAGTACCAAATGAACACACCAAACACCTCAACTCCACAGTCATGCAACTCACGACTCTGGGAATGCACATGTTACAAACTCACATACAACATGCCAACCTACCAGACACGACAGCACAACTTACTGTGGTAACCTGGGCTAGCCATGTACACAAGTCATCAACGGCATGGCACCTCAGCCACACAATAGCAGAATGTGGGGAGAGGTGGGAACCAGGCATGTGCGAAGGAGGCAAGTGACCCATGAATGAGAATGTACACAATGCCAAGTGTGGGGTGGATGTGCTGGCCAGACTGCAGTATGCAGACCACAGACATGTCCATGTCGACATATACTGCTGGTGTTTGGAGTGTAGTGGACAGTGGACGCAACCATGTCACCCCAGGCAGTGGGGAAGATCGCGGAAATGTAGCTTGTTACGTCCCCCCCTGTAAGCGTGAGCGGAGTGGGCTGGCCCGGCGTACGCCAGGCCAGCGTAGGGGTGTGAATAAAAAGCCAGTTGCTCTGGGCGTGGTTCTCTTCTGGAATGGCCAACGTGTCTGCCAGGGCGGCGCCTCTCACCCCGCCACGAGGCCGACGCCGTGAGCGGTGGTGCCTGCGATCCTGTGCGCCTGCTGCACCCCAGGCCGCTGGTCCCCAGACCCGTCTTGGCTGTCCCTGCGCACCCAGGCCTCACTGCTCACCTGCCGACACCGGCGTGTGTCAAAGAGGGCCGACCACGTGCCGGTGCAAGCTCCAAGCCCGAGGCCCGCGACCTTGGCAGCCTCCTCAGACCATCGCTGGCCTCCGCGACACAGGCCCCCAGCACTCCTTTCTCGTTGACGTACTCCACCGCTGCCCCCGGCCTACACTGCAGTGAAGTAGGTCACACATTTGGAACTGAGTCTTGATTATTCAATGGCCGAGTTCATATCATTGTATGCAAGGAGAGGAGTAAGAGAAAGACGCGGTTCAGTCCGGAGGAAAAAAGGATCATCGTTATGGAGGTGATCGAACACTACCAACAACTGCTCTGGTGCCACTAACTCTGTGCATCGCAAGCCAACGACACGTGGCTGTGGGCCCCTGCTGACCGCTGCCTCCGGCCTACACTGCGCTTAAGTAGGTCACACATTTGGAACTGAGTCTTGCTTTTTTCATGGCAGAGTTTATACCATTGTACAGGCCTCATCGCAGACTGCATCCCCTTTCAGCTCTGGTGCCACTAACTCTGAGCCCCGAAATTCATGGACACTCTCTGGTTGAACTTTGGTGGCGTCTGAGTCTATGCCCTGGGGGTTGTCTTCATCATCATGTAGCTGATACTGACTTGGTGTTAAAAATGAGTCTGTAGCATTCATCTCCTCCATATTGCCTGTTTCTGCGTGGTACTGCCCTCTGCATCATGCCCTGGAAGAACACCTTCCACTGTCCCTCGAAACACTCTGCGACACTCACCTTCGACATCGACCCGCTCAGCTCTCGTGGCCCTACCTCAGTTCACCGCAAGTTACCGTCCCGTGGCGGTGTGCCAGTGCCAGCCGCAGTGCATCCGGGGCCACTAACTCTGTGCAGCTCAAGTCATGGACCCTGCCTGATTGAATATTGGATGGCCTCTGAGTCGATGGCCTGGGGGTCTTCAACGCCATGTGTCTGTGGCCCTGCGCTGACCGCTGCCTCTGGCCTCAACTGCGGTCCACCAGGGCTCACACATCAAATCGAGTCCTGACCTGCCCGGACGACGCATCACCACTGGCTGCACACGCCACCACCGCCAGGACCACCTCCAACTAACAACTGCCAGAGTCGAAATAGTCTTACGCCAGACTATCAGAGTTGCTCACACCTGTTTTGGATGCTATCATCAGCTTGATACCCTGCTCAGCTCTTCAGGTGCCACTAACTCAGTGCACCACAACTCACGCACCCTTCTGATTGAATATTGGGTGACCTCTGTACTTGCTCCGGCTACCACCATGATGCTTCGCAGTTGTTTGTGTTATGTTGGTGTTTTCTGTTTCCGCTTTAATAGTGATCACTGTTCAAGTTGTTGCCAGCACCAACCACTCCATGAGGGCTGGCTCACACTCACCCCACACCCATCCAGCAAAGGCTGTTGTAGGGCGTCGGTGTGGAGGTCCTCTTCATCATCACTGATGAGTTGTCTGGTCTGGTCTGCTCTGCAGGAGGTGTTGATTGTCCCTCTGCAATGTGAAGGGGAGATGCATTTTAACATTGTGTTGACATGTATGTTGACGCATTGTTCAAGTTTACATATAGACTGCATGACAATGTACATTGTGACTGTTTGGGAGGAGCTGGTTATTTGATGCGGGACAGTGGACATTTGAACTACATCACGGATGTGAGGTTGTACACGTACATCATCATCTCACAGTTTCCTGCTATGCCAGATGTGATTGGCCAGTTTCTACGCACAAGCGGAACCAGTTGTGTCCTCTGTTCTTTAGTGAGAGTGTTGCACTTTGTACCACATTGTCGTCAATGATGATGTGCTGTTATTGCTATGTGTTTGTGCTGCATTGTGGGAGAGTCGCCCCTGCAGCTGTGATTTTGCTGCCCCATATCCCTTTGAGGCGGTGTGCCTTTGACTTTTGTGCTTCTACAGTGCTGAGATGTTGCAGACTTGGCTAATTTTGGCTCTAGTTCGGATTTTGGACTCTTGGGCATGGTTTATCCACAGATGTGTTGTTGACATCAGGGGTTGTTTGTGCACGTGGATGTGTCAGAGTGTGACCTGCTCCTTTACGGATGTGTTCCACACTCAGCCACCTCAGTGTCGTGGCGTGCACCATGTCATGATAATTGGACTGCAGCCATGCTGTTCGTCATGCAGTGTCACTTGCATTGTCAGTGTGGCTCACAGACATGCAGCTTTGCTGGTTTTAACACGTGTGCATGGGTTGGTTGTGAGATTGGTGCTGTTTGGGGAGGGACCCCTTAGTGCCCATAGTGGACGGGGGCCTACTTGCTGTTTGTATGTGTGCTGCTGTGTGCCAAGGGGATCAGGGACATGATCCAGAGTCATTGTGGGTGTGCAGTGTGCTCTACTTAATTGTGCATGTGTGCCATTGTGCCCATCTCCCCCGTCCCCCCAGTCCCTGTTCGGTACTCACCCTGGTGCTGTTGTGTCAGGTCATGTCGAGCAGGGTCCGGACCCCCAACTCCTGCCACCGTCTCCCCACTGATGACTGTGGCTACCATTTCCTCCATCTCATCCAGCTCCTGGTGTTCCACTGGACTGCCACCTCCAGTCTGCATTGCTGCCTGATGATTGTCAGCGAGTTTCTTCTTGGTTTTGCGCTTCGCATCATTCCAGCGCCTCTTGACCTCTCCAATTGTCCTCCTCCTCACTCCGACTGCATTCACCTTGTCCAGGATGGACTGCCATATTGCATTTTTATTTGCTAATGACACGTTGGAGGTGACGAACAGTTGGTGGTGTTCTATCACCTCCGTGATGATGATCCTGTTTTCCTGCGGACTGAACCTCGTCTTCCTCGTCTTCTTCTCCTTGCCCTTCCGTGACCCCGAGGTCCCAGGCTGGTCCTCCTGGGGGCTTGTGGGGTTCTGGTCGTCCTCTGTACTTGCTCCGGCTTCTTCCATGGTGCTACGCAGTTTGACTTATTTTGTTAGTTTTTTTCGGTGCTTTTATAGTGCATTTTCCCGCATGACGCGTGGGAATTGCAGGCCTGTCGCAGATTTTTTTATCGTGGTTGGCCACATCGCAACTTTTTTCGCGTTCGTGTTTTGCGTTTATTTGCTGTCACGGTAATTTTATCGCGGTCATTTGACGCATTAGCGTGAGACTATCGCATGGTACCGCCGTGTTGAGAATACAACGTTAACACAGCGTTATTTTCCCGCGATAGACTGCGATGTGCAAAGTTGCGTTAAGCTAATTTTGCGATAATTATCACACGTTCTTGAGAATATCCCCCAGCGTCTTGGTTTATTGACAGCCATCAATCGATGGCACTAAAATAATTTGCTCGTATAATGAAATACAAGAATTCTAAATAAGGGCATAAATAAATGTAATTACCATGGCGAGTCAGGACTAGAGAGAAGGAAAGAAAATTGTTTGGATTTAGTGCCGTGACTAATGCCCCCACCCCTTACACGGGCTGGTGTCTGTCGGTGTAAAAACGAGGTCTGTGGTAGCATCCCTTCCCTTCTGATAGGGCCTGTGCTGAACTCTCAGGGGATGCGCCGTTTGATGGATTCACCGGAATACGGGTTTTCACAAACTGCGCGGAGGACTGACGTACCTGACAAGTCAAGAACAGACATGGCGCATAATTGATCAGACGCGTGGATGAAGCAAAGGTCGGCGCTGGCCCTCCGTTACTCGTGTTAAGTCAAATAAAAACTAAAAAGCAGGCGCTGAGCGGCATCTCATCTATCAAACTGCTTAAAAGCCAGAGACAGCGAACCCGCTGCGTTTACAGAATGTCCAGTCCGATGCAAATGAGGCCGGCTTCCCTCGCCCTGTGAGGCCTTTCCAAGCAGCGCAGCAGCGCGTGCACATGTGCCTTTTGGAAGAAAGGGTCAGCACCTTTTATAGCCTTCACGCGAGCTCCTACATAATACGGTTCGTTTATAAACTGTGGGAGTAGCGGTTGTGTAGTTGGTACTTGCACAAATGTGGGTGGATTATTTCGCCCATGAGGTGTTTCATATTAATGTGATACATTCGTTTTAATCATAAAAGTAGATGCAACATTTTTCTATTTACCACATCCGAAAAGGAGAAATTAAAGGGAGTACACAGCGCTCATCAAATGACGCCCCAGCAATTCTGACAGGTAACCACACCACACTGTCAGATGTCTTACCGATGACAACAGCAACTCCGGGAACGTACCACACTGAATGATATGGTGAAGAGTGTCCACACCACCACATGGACGCCATTTTGGGGGGTCTGCACACAGTTCACAGACACTAGTTTGGGGTGAGTGCACACACCCCTTCCCAATTACATGATTTTGAGAGCATCCACGGGGTACTCTGTAGTACTCTGTAGTATGCATTCTTGCGCTACCATCTTGGGGAGTGTGCATTAAATTTGCAACTATTCATTCTTACAGTAGTCCATGCCTTGCTCCCATCGGCTATATATAGGTCATGTGCGTTGCCCTCACAATCATGCACTTGTGCACTACACACACACACACACGCGCACACGCACCCCCCCCCCCAGTGCTACGCAGCTGGAGTTGGATTATGCCTGGGGGAATGGATGCTCAACACCCTAGACTCCCTCATTACTCAATCAAATGACAAATTACAGTGTCTACGTTGTCTTTAGGGCATTAAGACTCTACCTCAATGATATACTGTGTATGCAAATTATCACGATGGAAAATGACTTATTTGGAAAAATGCATGTGAAAAAAAAATATTTTCCTACTAGTTTAAAAAACAAAAATAGAGTCTATTTATCATTCTGTGATTCATATCAAACAATTAGATGGCTATTACTGCATAATATACAGGTTTTAACAAAAAACCTTCTGACTCAAGTTACTAAAATGCTGCCACATGTGTTGTTGCTCAATGACAGACCCTTTACATATGTTAACTGATCACATTTCCTGATTGCTGTCCTAAGGTGTTAATGAGGGTATGGAGACTCCAATTAATTTATTAATAACCGTAAAACTGTTTGTGGAGGGATATCTTCATATAAAGTAACAGGACATTTTTGGGGAAATTATTTTTAAATTAAAAAATAAAGATTATTTTTAAATTAAAAATATTAATATACATTTCCTTAACTTCTATTCAACTAAGAATATCATAGTGATAAAATACAACTTAATTACATTAAAACATAGCACATAATATTGGAATTTGATTTAATTATTATGTTTTACTAATTTAATATTTAAATTAATTGTTAATTTTCCATCCCCCACTCTTATAGTATTATTTGTGATGAATGTGTCACAATATTGCATGCAAGTTATGCAGAATTTTATTTGTGATTTAATTTAAAATAAGTTATTACAAAATATATTTTATTAAAATGTTATTATATATATTGAAAAAAACATTTATTTTATTTTAGAACAACATTTCTATATAAGTGAAATATAATCTAAATACAGTTACATTTAAAAATTGTTTAATATAAATTATTTAATATATTTCTCTATGTGTTAGTTTTATTTCCTGCGTCGATTAACATCTATGAGATTGTGTTTTAATGCAAGTGGTTGGTGATGTCTTTTTGCTTGCCTTACTCCATGGCTAAACGGGAGTACATTTTAGCCTGTATTGTCAGAAATAGTACTGTAGTAGAATTAAAAGTGTAATTTGCAAATTGCAATTGTCTTACTATCATGTGGGTTTGTGTTTTTTTTTTCACATGTCCCTCTCTACACGCTTCTTTCATTTTTCTTTAATCCCATCAATGTATGAATAATTATTCTCTCTGTACAGAAAAGATAGCAGAGGAATGCTTTTTTGTCAAAATAGAAACATCTGTAGAAACAGGGTGTCCATCTGAATGATTACTATTATTAGAGAAAAATAAAATACCTGCTACTGTAGGAAGCAATTCCTGTCAGACCTGTGGTTATCACTCTTTCCTCTAACACTGATGAATTCAGACTGCTACCGGCGCAGCTGTGATGCCATTTTGCTGAAATGTGGGAGTCCTCCAACCAGTAATACAGCAATTAAAACAGTGGTATGTGCAATGGAAATATCAGAAAAGCAGGGCAGAGCGGATGGCTGTCAGCCTTCCTCTGTATTTATGGAAAATGGGTTTTGTCAGGATTGAGGGCAGGCACCATACTGCTGAAAAACTGCTTGCAATCCAGTGGACTGAAGCATGATGAGGATGCAGGAAAGACATTCTTTTCGGCAATGACCCTCCCATCCCCCAAATGGTTTTGATTTGCTCCCCACAGAGGCCATCTCAGATGCCATGCAAGTGCAGTTTTCTGCAAGGTGATTCATGGCTTATATAAGGTGTCTTCCTAAGGCAGACTGTCTATATATATATGGCAGTATATAGGCAGGAGGCAGTCTTTTCAAGGTTACGGGTGGCGGTAATAGCAAGTTTTTATCCCCCCTCCCTTGTGGAGGGGCAGTGGTGGGGTGACAAAATCAGCCAGGCACGATAATGGTTCAAACACCAAAGACATAACACAGGGAGAGGCATGGGTACAGGTCCACAATTGAGACGGGAGAATAGGGAGGCCAGGGATGGAAAGTGACAAGAGGGTGACCTACCACACAGAGAGATCAGAAATATTTCAAGAGATACCCTCACCCACTTAAAAACAGGGAGGGAGAACTCCATGAGGTGGAGTAGAGACTGTATCAGGTGGTAGGACAATGAGAATTGTACCAGTGACCTAAAAGAAAAAGATAAGTAACATGGAAACATCAGGCAGGAGAGTGCTAATGGTAGCAAGCAAGGGGAGATGTTGAAATCTTCTGTTACCTCTTCACAGTCTTGAAAAGGGGAGACAGAGAGCAGTTTCACCAGGTTCTGAGTTAAGGGGTGGAACTCTGTCCACCACAAAACAAAAAGTGACATCACAGTGGGTTGGTGTGTTTGAAGAACGGAGTGGAGAAAGGGCACTGCCAACACCTCTCTAAGTTTCTTATCGACATAAAGCATGAGGAATGAGATCACATTGCTGCGCAGATACTTTGAGAGGGCACTGACAGGAAAATGTATGAATGTGATACAACAATGGCATATGATCCAGGAGAATGAAGGATAACTCTTTTACGGTGTTTGGACAAAATATTGAGTTAAATGTACTGGGAGACAAAAATATTGGAAATAAAATATTGTGACACAAATATTGTGATGCAATAATATCGTTGATAAGAATATTGTTTTTTGAGGTGAGTAATATCGTTTTTAATAATATCGATGTTTTTAATATTGTTTTCAATAATATAGTGGTCAGAAATATTATTTTTTAATTATTTGAATGTGTTTTAGTTGATATCTTAATGGTATGGATTACTATTGTTTATATAAATGTTTTTTTTTTAAATATAGCTTGCAATTTTAAATGATTTATGAATTGTATTCAATTTGTAATAATATTTTAGTGTCATAGCGGGTTGTTGGGTTTATAGGAGGATAGGGTGGTAAGTTAATTAGGTAACTAATTATGAATTATTTAATACATTTTAAGTTTATGATTGATATTTATTATGTAAATTAGGTAACACTGCTTTATTTTTATGATACGCTATTTGTGGGCTGTTAGGGGAATAGGGTAGAAAGTTAATAAAGTGATAATTAACAATTAATTATTCAATCAATCATTCAATCAATCAGGGAATTGTAAGCGCGCTCCTCACCCGTGAGAGTCTCAAGGCGCTGGGGGGTGAGGGGGGGAGGAAGTAGCTCCGCTCAGTCGAACAGCCAGGTCGTGAGTGTCTTCCTGAAGATGTTCAGGGAGGGGGCACGTCTGATGTCGATCGGGAGCTCGTTCCAGGTCTTGGCCACGATGTAGGAGAAGGCTCTTCCACCCGTTCTGGCCCTGCGGATATGCGGGGTTTCGGCGAGGGCGAGGTCGGCGGATCGGAGGTTTCTATTGGGTGCGTGGAAGGAGATTCTCTCATTGAGGTATCGGGGGCCGGTGTTGTGGAGGCATTTGAAGGCATGGATGAGCATCTTGAAGGTGACTCTCTTCTCGACGGGGAGCCAGTGGAGGTTACGCAGGTGTTGGGTGATGTGTTCATGTCGAGGGATGCCGAGGACGAGTCTGGCTGCGGTGTTCTGTATGGTCTGGAGTTTGTGGAGCAGAGACTTGTTGATCCCGGCGTAGAGGGCGTTTCTGTAGTCCAGTCTGCTGGTTATGAGTGCATGGGTGACGGTCTTCCTTGATTCAGGGACGATCTATTTGAAGGTCTTTCAGCAGATGCGGAGGGTGTGGAAGCACCTGGAGGCGACGGCGTTGACCTGTCGGGTCATGGAGAGGGAGGAGTCGAGTATGATGCCAAGGTTTCAGGCGTGGTTTGTGGGGGTGGGGGGCCACCAGGTATTGTCCCATGCAGAGGGGGAGGGTCCGAGGACGAGGACCTCTGTCTTCTCCGAGTTGAGCTTCAGGCAGCTGCTGCTCATCCAGGATGCAACATCCTTCATTCGTTCCTGGAAGTTGAGTCTGGTGGTGACGGGGTCCTTGGTGAGGAAGAGGATGAGCTGGACGTCGTCGGCGTAGGATACTATCCTGAGTCCGTGCTGCCTGACGATGGCGGCGAGAAGGGCCATGTAGATTTTGAAGAGCGTGGGGCTGAGCGACGATCCTTGGGGTACTCCGCACTTGATTTCTGTGGGTTCAGAGAGGAAGGGTGGTAGACTGATCCTTTGGGTTTTGCCAGTGAGGAAGGAGCGGATCCAGTCGAGGGCGGTTCCCTGTATGCCGGCCTCGTGAAGTCTGGCGGTGAGTGTGCGGTGGGAGACGGTGTCGAAAGCTGCAGAGAGGTCGAGTAGGATCAGGGCCATGATGTGTCCTTGGTCGAGGAGGGAGCGGATGTATATTAATTATACAATTGATTTTTAGTTATGCAATTTATGGAATACTTATGTATTTTACTTATATTTTAGTTGTGGGCTGCTAGTTTTGTAGGGATCTAAGGTGGGAAGTGAATTAATTAAATAGATAACAATGTATTATTAATTGTTAATTAATTATTTAATTGATTTTTAATTATGTAAAATAAGGAATACTGATTTATTTTACTTACATTTTAGTTGTGGGATGCTAGATTTGTAGAGGTCGAGGGAGGGAAGTTAATGAATTAATAATTGATTAACACTAATTTACTAATTGATGATTTATTATTTTATTAAATGGTAATTATGCAAATTGATTGTGTTTATTTTTTTATTTTTATATATATCTATATGTATATATATGTAACATATATATATATATATATATATATATATATATATATATATATATATATATATATATATATATATCGCCACACTCCGCCTCAATGTTCCTCAAAACGGAAACAAAACGGAAGACGAACCCAGACTGGTGTAAGTATTTTCCTTTTATTTTTCAGTGAGCCACCATGCTGCCATGACGCGTTTCGGCCAAACTCGGCCTTGATCACATGACGCGCATTTAGAGCCATAGTGCAGTATTTAAAGTGACAGATCTACTCAACACGTGATGAGATTCTTGCATAGGCATAAACAACATACTATATTGAAGTAACTAAATTGGTTAAAAATACGACAATAGATGTATAAATACATACATTAATAAATGCCTGACATAAATAAAAAAATAAGTAGTATAGATGTAAAATACAATATAACCACAATATTTAAAATATATAAATATGATTGTAGTAAAACCTCAATAAAAACAGCTTTATATATACTAATGAAATGTAATAAAATTCATTGTATGTTTTTGTGAGGTAGTTAGTTACTAAATATAATGTCAATTATTTTAATGTTAATAGTATTTTTATTAAATTCGTTTTTTGCAGTTTTATCTGTTTATATATTTTATGGTTTTGTTCTGTATGTAACATATATATATATATATATATATATATACAGAACAAAAACATACTCATATAATTAATAATCATTTACATTTCATTATATCAGTTTTTGAATATATTAAATTTACTACTATGAAAATATATATATTTATATTTTTGATAATGTTACACTATATATTCTTTTTATATGAACACAAATAAATATATATATATATATGTATTTATATAATATATATTAATCTGTGTTTGTGTGTTTATATGAGTATATATTTATATATAGTATTAAATATTAGTGGAATTTATTTAATTTACATTACACTAACTTTATATGCTAAAATATTTAACAATTACTACTTTAAACTCTACTTATATTAAAAAAAAACGATATTTTTGTATATTTTTAGATGATATTAGGGTCAACAATATGTTCTTCCGATATTTATGTACTTACTATTATAAGTAAAGGAGCAAGATATTGTGGAAAGCCCTTCATTTGAGTGTTGTCAAAGAGGGATCGCTGACACAATATTGTGGTAAATAATATAATTAACAAAAATATTGTGTGTAAAAAAAATTGTTTCCCACAATATTGATCCCTCTATGACAACAGTCAAATGAAGGGTTTTCCTCAAGAGGGAAAATTACGCCAAGATGCTTAGTTAGTGAAGATGTAAAATAAAGAAATAACTTCTGGGACTGACTTGAACAGAGAGAGAGTCTAGAAAAGATTCTAGAGAAGAAGTAACATATGACAGACGTATAGGTGAGAGGAGGTATTTGGTAGACCTTACAAAAGTGTGGAGACAATGAGGAGGAGAGAGGAATGAATAGTATCCTTTGAAGAGGTGAGAGGAAGAGAGAAGCAACCGTGGTGGACATTTGAAAGAAGGGTAAAAGGTGGCACAGAGAGCGAGAGATAGAGATTAAGAAAATAATGACTGAAAGGTTATACGTAGTGTCTAATGAGTCATTGAAGGGATACCTGAAACTATAGGTATCACATGGGACAAGGATCTGGAAAAAGACAGACAGACATAGGAGAGAAAAATTCCAAAGAAGGCAGGGTCGTAACACAAGGCCCTGCAGCACAGGGGGGGCTACCATCCTCTTCAGTGGCCCCAAACCAGTCAGAGGCCTCCCAATCAGGCTAAGGTAAATGAATATCTATACAATATGGAGACTCAGGGGCCCATCATCCAATTCTCCGGGGGGGGGGCATCATTTTGCGTTACAACAGTAAAAGAAGGGACAAGTTGGGGGAGGGTAGGGAGTATATGGCTGACAGCAAAGGTACAAAGAGACAGAGTAAAAGGTGTTTATAGAAGCAATACAACACAGATCGTAGATACAAGCTCCCAGTTGCAGCAATATAGAATTCAAATTCAGGAGTAGGGAATGCCAGAGAGCGACAAATGCACTAAAGACATAATTAAGTAGGGCACTGAATAAAAACTGACCCCTAAGTTTCAATTTAGGGGCATCACAAAATCATTAGAAGGGGGGATTTGTTGATGTTTACCAAAGAGACTATTTGATCAAGGAAGTTTGCAGTGGCGAAAAATATGGAGGTGCATCGGTGCAGCACTGTTTTTGGGGCAGGTGGAGGTGAGCAAGCCGTGTCTGTTGACTACCACCATCTCCCGCCCCCAAGAACAAGACGTCCGCCGGCCTCCAGACCCCCCCAGAACAAGTCGTACATCAACTGCCACAGCCCCTGCACTTACCTGCAGAGGGTGGCAAACTTAAGGTCCGTCCCGCGTGGTAGTAGGTCTAGCTACGCACCTAGAAGTTTGTGGATAGATTTAAATTTCCAAAAAGCGCACAGAGAAATCAGAAAAGTAGGCCACATTACTTGGGTCAACTTTACCAACCTAACTTGCACCGGAAAACACACCTTGTCGTATTCATCATTCAAATGTGTGGTTCTTAGATAATCAACTCAAACAGTTCCTTTACAATTGCATCAGTATACTATCCACGTTTTAAAACTCCAAATTATAGATGGAAGAGGTGGAAGAGGTGTGGTGCAGCGGCCAGGGCGGCTGACTACGGAACACGGGGGCTCACGGTTTGATACCCGGCGCAGACGGCAGGTAAGCCCAGCACTATGTGACTCTGGGCAATAGCTCGCTTAATCTTCCCGACGGTCCCCAGTGCCAGGATACCTCACCTGAGGTAGCTGCGCGCTTTACAAATGCTGGTATTATTATTATTAATTATATCTGAAAACCTTATGCCCATAAAATGGTGAGATTGGCGGTTTAACACAGTGGTCTTCAAACTTTTTAATGCCGCGCCCCCATAGTGAAAGAAAAAGAATCATCGAGCCCCCTTAAAATTTTTCACAACTACTTAATTAAATTGGAAATGTTTTAATAGATCTAGACTTATTTAAACATTGAAGTTAAGTTCTGTTACCATTTTAAAAATGCAATCAAATACATGATTGCCAAACATACTATTCTGGTCAAGCAGAACTTACTAGTGTATTCAAGTATCCACAGTGTGATTACTAAAAGTGGTGTTTTTTCAGAATATTTGTAGTCCCTTCCCTATTGGCACATACTCCCAGGCAGTATATAAATAAGAAAACAGGTTAGTAATGGCAAAATTACAGAGTGGCTGACTGCCACTAATTTATTTGCAGCTTGAAACAAACCACTGTTATCAGCATAATGGTTCTTTTGGCCAGAGCCTGGCGCCACCGCTGGGATCACTTGAGGTCCCCCCTTAGAGGCGCCTGTTCCCCCTTTGAAGACCCCTGGTTTAACATATGGGTAGGTCAATATGCCCACAGACAATAGAGCTAATTAAAAATATGAACACACTAAGGTCCCTATTACGAGTTTGACGGTGTGGCGGCAGGACCGCCCGCTACCGCACCACCAAACCCGTGTGGAGACCACCCGCCCTTTTATGACTTTTTAAATCATTGGCAGGATTTTCCTTTGGCGTTCCCACGGCAGTGTCTATGAATAGGCACCGCAACGGGAAGGTCAAAGGAAGTTGCTGTGCTGAAACTTCTGTGCATGTACACGGGGCACATGTTGTGCCCCCCTGTGGGCATCCATAAGGCATGAGGTACGAGGAGTCCATGCAGGGCTCCCTTTCTTTCCTCACTGCCACTGTTTTCATGGAGGAAAGTCCTCCGTGGAAACAATGGCGGTGATGAAAGTCGTAATGTGCTTGGTGGGACTGCTGCGGGCCCCGCCAAGCATATAGGTGCCTCCAGACCGCTGCGCCACCGCCAGAGAACGGGGGTTCCCTGGCAAAGTCAGTGGTCTCAAGGCAGCACGACCGCTAGGGTCATAATGGGGCAGTCACAAGACCGCTACCGCCCGCCACCATGAGTTAGGCGGTCCTCGGACTGCCAGACTCGTAATAGGCCCCTTAGATTCATCTAACATGTCAATGGTCGTCCAACTCACAAGTGATCTTGTATTTCACCAATTATTCAATTGCAGATTTGGGACCTGATTATGAATTTGGCAGATGGATATTCCACCACAAAGGTGACAGATATCCCATCTGCCATTTTAGAAGTGCTTTATTTCCTAATGTACTTAATAAGGAAATAGGGATATCGGTCAGGTTTGTGCCAAACTCTAAATCATGCGCTTGGTTCGGCTACTCATTTACATCTTCCGATTCTATGTATTCAACCTTGCCCACATAAAAGAGTTAAGGAAAACCCCATACTACTTGGTATCCCAAACAGCTCAAAAATGCAGAATTTTGAAGACATTTACACAGCATCTTGACCCACATCAGCATACAACATCATGCATAATTCCCTAATGGGGAAACTCTATCACAATACACTCCCTCCAGACTGAACAAGTTAGCACGACCAAAATATGTAAAAAATAAAACAGGAACTTTAATTGAACACCAAATGGGTAAACTGCTAATGTTCATTATAGAAGAGACAATGAAAAAATCACAACACCAATGATGCAAATCACAGTGCAATATTTTCTCACAAAATGTCTGAGGATGTCAACAAGAAAGCCACTTGGAGAGCAAATCAATTCCCTTACCTGGAGCAATAATGCCTGCTGCACAAAGCAGTGCACAAACCAGGAAACCAAAATTGCAATATTTTTCATGACTGACCAACCAGAAGCCACAAAATGCCCCATGACTACAGCACTTTGTAGATTCCTTCTGCAATATTTTGAATTAAAATAACAAAGATTTTCTATTCGATCTTAAACAATCCCAATTATCTTCTTATCCACCTATCTTCCTGTCTTTTGCCAACTTTTCCCACTGTCAAACTAGCTCTAGAGGAGGAGATATATTTGTTAGCTTCTCATCTACAAGCAATTACTTCTCCTGAATGCTACCTGAAGCAAGTCTTACCCTCTCTGCCAACTGCCTTGACCACTAAGATAAATAAACTTCTCTCTCGGTGGGCATAGTCATCTGTGAACTGCAACCTGAAATCATTTCCCTGCTTCTAAATAATCCAATAGCAATCCACCTAATACCACTAAACTATCGGTCAGTGTTTAATCTGTTGTAACCCACTGTTGCAAGTACGCACTGAACAAAATCAGCGAATGTAAAATTTCCAACCAGGGTTCCGGCACTTGAGAAGGACAAAAACAATTCTAGCTGATATCTGTGAGTAACCGATGAAGGCCAGCAAGCTGCACTGATCGCCCTTGATTTCTCTGAAGTTTATATTGCCGTCAACTATGGCCTTCTGTTTTCCAGATTAAAATAGTCTGGGATATTCAGAAATATACTACACAGGGTTAGGTCATTCCGCAACAAGTGCATGTTGGCTTATTGAAATCATCTTCCTTCCAATCACAGTATTGTTTCCCCAAAGCATCCATCCTTTCACCTGCATGTATTTATTTACTTATGTTATGTTATGTTACATTTACATCATGTTTTACAGCATACACCAGACCTCATCAACTTGAAAGCACTTTTGAGAAATTGGTAAATTACACTTTGAGATGACAAAAAGTTTACAGTTTATTGCTTTACAGTAAACAACCAACCTCGGATGAAAATAGGACGAGAGTTAAAGAGAAAAAATGTTACACAGTACAATAAAAAATTTACTAATGGAATATGGCATGTAATACAACTGTTTTAAGGCATTGACAAATCATAGGTAGTAATGCAAGTCCTGCAAATGTTGGAAGCATGGTAAGCCCCTTTTAGACATGAAACCGGTACTACATTAAGGATGTTCTACACAGACATGTCATTTTTTAGCTTGTAGGTTTGTGAATGATTTGAATCCAACCTTCAAGATGTTGGGAGTCGATGTTTTTCTAACAGAGGGACAAGGGGAATCCAAGATTTAGGAGCATCTAGAGAGAAGCCTGCTTCAGGTTGTTCTGTTTCATAGTTCTTGGGCCTTCCTGACATACTCCACTCTTAATTCTAGAATTGTCAGCCCTTTGAAAAAAATGAACCTTTCGGGCTAAATATTTAGAGGTGTTTAAGTGAACACCTTTGTAGATGATGATTGAGAGTTTAAATGGATATCTTGCTTCTCATGGAATCCAATGTGGATAACTTAATACTGGAGTGATGTGATTCTAGCAGAGAGTAAGGAGCAATACGAGAGAAGAAAGAGGAGACATGGGCAGAGTGCCAAAACCAAGACGGGTAGGAGAAGTCAGCAGTGACCACCTGGACCAGTGTCCTTCAGGAGAGAGGCCCTGTGTCCCCTTCAACCATGATTCTTGCGCCGAACTATGGCTGAAGGTGAGTAATCAGAGAATGGTGGGAAGCTCAAAGGTGGGGTCCTAACTGCATTTAAGATGAGCAGGGCATTTGGTGGTGGTCAGGAACACCAGAGCTTGTGGCACTGGGTGACTGCTTGCACAATGTAGAAGGTCAAGACACAGTGACTGGGGAACGAATTTCTACTTTTTTGATAGAGCACTAACACTGGTATTTAGGAAAAGCTTGCAAAACCCTAAGAGCTGTGTTGTGTTGTTTCCAAGTGCTGACTTGGGAAAGATCTCCTTGAGGCCAACACTGATAAAAGGGACCCCAACAATATCAGAATCACACAGAGTGAGGATGTGACAAAATCACAGGACGGGAAAAAGGCCACAAACAGTATTTTGGCTGTGACTAAAGAGACAAACCTTGAAGATTTTCTCTATCTTGTTGATGTTCAGTGTAATGCATGTCGTGCATGAACAGATAAAGTCAAATTAAATCCAATTCTGGTAACAGAAGCCTGGTCTAAAGGCATTGGTTGGGTCAAGGGATTAACATGCAGCTCTTCATTCTTTTCAGTATTCCCCCTCTCCTAAAATGTTCACATGAGAGTATACCATGAAGGTCTAAGGGCTCACTAGATTACTGCAACATGATTTACACAGGTCTCCAATAGAAACTGTTAGACAAGTCGCCAAGATGTGCCTAATATATGCAGAACTATTATCATGCTAAACCAGACCGTAAGCCCTCCACTGGCTCCTAGAGTATGCTAGGATCAAATTCAATAACTCTGCATCATCCCCAAGGCCTTCTGAAACCACGGCTCATCATATTTGAAAATGTTGACAGCACATTACATTATTTCAAGAAATCTCTTGTCACCACCATTTGTTTCTGATTCCAAAACACCCCTAGAACCGACATAAGCACGGCAGAAGTTCTCTGGGAGTGCTGGACAGTAAACCCTGGATTGGACCTCAAATCTAAAAAAGTCTACCTCCACGTTTGGATACTCGTTAAAAATGAACTTCTCTAGAAATCAACGGTATGAAGGCTCTCATCAAGGCTTTAATTGAAGAATGTTAGAAGATGGATTTTGCCTAACACTACTAAACTCTGCAGAATCATGGACTCTCTTGTTCTACTGTTTGCTTGCTCTTCTCTCCTTGCTCATATTGACAACAATCACTTTACAAAAGATCAAAGTTTTAGCAGCAGGTATATTGGTTGCCTGAAACATGAGGACATAATCTACAAACAACCATCATTATTCAGAAAGTGTTAATGTACCTTTCATGTTTGAAGCTGGACACATACCTGAGGAAAGGGATTGCAGTTGTGAAGCAGTTTACCACGAAAGGACATCATTGCGAGCGAACATTAAACAGCACCTACTGGGGAAGTCTTTTCTGGTTTGCAGTTACATCACCCGGTCGAAAGAAAGTTTGTTTCCATTTGTTGGTTTTATTTAAACTAATTAATGAGTTAGATTGTAATAATCTCTGAGGTACAACTATGTAGTATTCCACCTCCTCGACCCTTGTAGAATGTTGAGCATTGAACCAGTGGTCGAAGTGGGCGGGATCGGCGGGGCACGGCGTGCCCCCTACTTCTTGAATTTCATAGAGTCCGTTCCCCTACTTTCTGATTTTAAACATGCCTACCGGACGGCAGAAATCGCCAAGGCCGATAGTTAAGGCTCGGCTTTTGGGGACGAGCGGAACGGCCAGAAAAGGAAAAGGACTCTGTCTTTTCCTTCGTGCCCAGAGAAGACAAGGACAGTGTCCAGTTCTCCTGCCGCTGCCCCCCCCCCCTCTCTTTGTTCCCCCTCTTCCCTCTCTTTCTGTCTCGCTCCTCCTCATTTAGTGAAAACCGAAACTTCAAGAAACAGGCATTACCTTCTCTTTCCTCCTTTCGTTTATTTGCTCTCCTGTGAAATGGATCCAAAAAGAAAAACACATTTGCTGGAAACGTCGTCTTTTCTGACATTTTTCAATTTCTAAGTGCAGCCTCGGGGTGGAGAGAAATAAAACATTCAAAATATGAAAAATAAATAAATAACTAAAGCAAGACAGAGTGGTCTCAAAGTGGCCAGATTGGTTTTATTCACGCCCAAACACATTAGCACCACTTTACAGTGTTTGCCAGTGAAGCGCTACTTTTGTTTTCTTGTCTCTCTTTGAACAACATTGCTTTCCCTGGGTGGGAAAGTGCACTATTCCTGGAGGTACTGAAATACCTGCTTGATGAGTGGAAAACAAAATGTGTACATCGGCTCTGTGTTCACGAATATAGTCTTTGTAAACCATACTGCTTACGTTTTGTAAGGATATAAGCAATGGGCATTGAAAAGGGTCCCTTCTGGGCCCTGTAGTCATTGCCTTAACTTTTCAGGCAAAAGCACTCACTAATTTCTGAATAATGAGTGTAAAAAGAAAAAGGTTACCATGTTGGTCCTGCTTACATTTCACATGCTTTACTTAATCTTGCATTCCCTATGAGTGTTTGCTTTTTCTAGGATGTTGTTAATTTTTTTTTAGGCAGGATATTGCTCTTGTCGAGTGCGTAATTTGAATTGAGTCACCTCCAGGTGTTTATAACGGGTCAGTGCAGTGCAAGTTTCTCTCAGAGGGGCAGTATGGTGTTCAGTGGGAGAGAGGATGTGGCACTATGGTCGGAGCTGCTGAATTGGGAACTGGGGAACCAGGTTCAGCCTTCATGGCCAGTCCACCAGACCACCCTCCCTGAGGGAGCACATTCCCATGCTAGACCTTAGAAGGCCCAGCAAGATCTTAAGAGCCCTGGTGTCTTAGCACCAGCAGGTGGACCCTAGCAGTGGCAAGTGTGGGTTAACCTTGAAGGCCTGCCACAATTCATTCTGAAGTTCACATCCAGTCTTGCAGGCAGGCCTATGAAGCAGCACACCATAGAGTGACAGTGACTCTGTCACTGAGGTCACAGGACCCTTGAGCAGGGTGGCTCTAGGGCAGTGCGACCGCACCAGGCGCTGACCAGCCGCGGTCCGTGCAGGTAACAGCGGTGGGGCAGAGGGGCCGGGCAAGGGGGGATTTCGAGGGACGATGCAGAGGGAAAATTAAATAAATAATTTCCCCTCTGCATCGTCCCTCGAAATCCCCCCTTACCTGGCCCCACCGCCCCACCGCTGTTACCTGCACGGACCGCGGCTGGCACTAACTTCAGGTGGGGGCGTCGTGTTTGCAAGTATAATATGGTTTTAAAAGCACTTGCTGCCTCCTTCATGGCCTCCAACAATTTTCGGCAACAATAAAAATGTCATGATAACTCCAGTGATTAATGTACTTAGTAGAGAGAGATGGTGTTTTGTCTAGTAGACGTTTTGACTCATGGAAAGAAAGCGCAGAGGGTTAATGTGCCTGCTGCTAAGAACATGTACCATGCAGATCACAAACTGCACATAATGTAAATTGGTCAGTGGGTTACTGCTTTTGTCAGAGAGACCCTATTGTTACTTGCAGTTAATAAGTTAAAATCCTAACATAGAACAGTGAGCTATTAACTGTCATGTAAGAGCTGCATGCAAACTGCAAGGTATAAATTAGAGCGTTATGGTTTTTTCCCCAGTCTTTGATTATCCTAATGTTGCAAAAAGGGTTCATTTGGGTAGAAATCAATTCTGATTATTAAAGAGAACACCCAACCATGGTATTACGTTTTAAATTCTGAGTTTTTTTCTCCAGACCAATCACTATTAAACTATTCTGCCTACTAGTATGGTTGTCATGTGACTCCTACACCTTGTAGTCCTTTGTATTATGTTACATTTCCTATACATTGATTTACACACGTATGATTGATTGTCTCTGTGTAATATGTGTGGTAAAGTGCTCTGACACCCTACACTGGTATTAGTGGTGCTGTAAATTTTCTGATACTTTATTATTTTGACATTTTTACACATGCTAACAGTCTCTGCAAAGATTTTGCCTTATTAGTACCAGTGGAACATAGAAGTGCAGCAGTTAGAAAGGTGACCAGTCAACCTTTGCAAAGGGCTCTCCACTTCACAGCAGCACAAGTCATATTTTTTAGTAACTTTTGATCCGTTTGAGCTATAAACAATTTATTAGTTAAAATCATCAGATTATGCAGCAGATGATGTATTATGTGGCAAATATGGCAGAGCCATAATTATGTGGAAAACATTTGCAAACTAGGATATTTTGCTATTCATGTTTGAACTGCACTTGTGGAAAAAGGGAGGAGAAGTGCTGATGACAGAAACTCCATGGCTGGGAGACAAATGGCTTGCGATTCCACTTTTAAGGTTATTTGGGACATTCTGTGATTGGAAACGTATCCCACTTTGTGAATGTATTTTAATGTCAGTAACTCATATTAAACCTTAAATAAACATGTGTATCCATTGGTTAAATTAAATAACGTAATAAGATGTAACCGGTTAGTGAAAGGGAAACAAATGCTAAAAATTGGGATATTTTGCTCTTTCTGCCACACCTCTGACTCCGCCCACTGACCCAATCCACGGGTTAGTCCCGCCCTCTGATTCTCCGCCCACAGTTCCCCTACTTTTTTTCCCCCACTTCGACCACTGCATTGAACACATGTACTTGTGTTCCATGCTCGAGAAGGTGTTCGGGAGATTCCGTTGGTGGAAGCTCGAAAGGAAGGAGCTGCTGGTGGCTTGCCAGTGTTACCTGTATTCTTGTGATGCCTTGTCATTGCTCACCACATAAATTTTGGCGATGAGCTGGCAAGTCACTCATACGAACCCACGGAGGCTATCCACGACTGGAGGTTGCAGCTGTATGAAAACGAACTGAAGCAGGTTCGGCGCACAGAGACGGATTGCGGAGCAGAACAGGAGCAAAGTTGGAGTCGAGTGCTTGGTCGAAGTGGTGCAATCCCAGGTGACTACTGCACACTGGTACGCATAAGTTCATTTTGCGTTCCAGCTACGCGGATCGTAGTGTTTACGGGTTGACGTTGTTACGTCACAACGAGGCCCGGGGCACAGTCTGGCGCAGTCTGAGGTGAGCCAAGAAACGAGTGTCTGCGCGCGTCCTTGCTGCAGGCTAGTGGTTTACATTGGAGGTGAAAATCGCCATATCCAGAAGCAAGGGGTTTGCATTTTCATCGTCACGTTATTTGCGGCCACAATTGAGAAAGTTACCGGCAATCCTGTAAGTACTTTGGGGCTTATTTACAAGGCCCTTGTGCCACTTTTGCGTCATTTTTAACATGGGAAAAGTGAAGCAAAAGTGGCGCAAGGGGCTTGTAAATCTGCCCAGCGATATTGCAGGTCATCCGTGCGTAGTTTAGCACATTGTGTGTGATCCCTATTTCACGTTCAGCAGGCAAAACAGTGTTTTAGCTTTTCAACTTTACCCATTTCCCTGCGCTGATCTGCCCAGCAATATTGAAGGTTATTGTCATTTTTGGAGTGTAATTTGTACAAGGTTGTTTCTAGCAGTTCAGCTGTAGTACTTCTACCACACCTTTATCAACCATTATTGTTGAACCACCCCAACAATATCAACAGGTTATTGCACAGCGTTTGGGAGTGCATACTGCTGTTTTTGTGAGTCCTATTACAGGGACCACAGTGATATCTGCTTAGAGTTTTAAACTAAAATAAAAACATTTTAGTTGTTTATGTGTTCATTTTAATCTCCGTTGAGTTCTGTTATATTACTTCTATTTTTTACATTTGCCAATTCAAACAGAGTCCGGCAGGCTGTAACACCACCACCACCACCCTTTCTAGATACGCCTGGTGAGCCTCCCATACGTTGGAAACAGTGGTTTGATGCTTTTGAAACTTATTTGGGGGCCATTGGTGCACTACGGTTTAGTGTGGAGCGAAGGAGGTATTTGCTTTTACATGCACTAGGGTTCGAGGGAAGAGCCATATCGAAACATTTGCCTGAACCTGTTGTTCCAGGGGAAAAGGAGTTGGAGGAATATCAACTCACCGTCAAAAAATTAAGTAATAGATTTGATACTCAGCCGAGTTTGGTCGTGTTGCGGCACAAATTCTTCCTTCGCACTCTAAATGTTGGAGAAGATGTGGACACATATATCACTGCATTAAGAAGGCTGGTTGCTGAATGTCAATTTGAAAACTTTGCAGATCAGCTAGTAAGGGATCAGTTTATTTGTCATTGCAATGATAAGTCTATTAAACAAAAACTGCTCTCCATGGGAAATCCTTCATTGGATGAAACAATAAAAATTGTCCAAAGTGTTGAAACGCCACATGCAGCTGCAGAAGAACTGGAGGGGAAGAGTAATGATCCGGTAGGAGTAGTTAAAATAAAAGGTGGAGGAGATTTGAGAGACAACAAATAAAGAGGCAAGTTTCGACAAGCTCAACCTGACAAACCCACATCTTTTTTCTCCCAACAGAACATTTGTTTTCCGTGTGGCTACCGTACACATGGAAGAGGCGGTAGACAATGCCCAGCAAAGTTCGTAACTAGTAGGTTGTGCAATAGGCAGGGTCACTTTGCTAAAGTGTGTCAAGCCTCAAAGGCTAAACAACAGTCATCTGTTGCACGGGTGTCAACCAACGACACTAGTAGGGAGGATGAACTGTACATAACTAAGGATCTTAGGGACATGGTCATGGTAGTACAAAGTGACGAAGTTGTAACTGGTAATCCTGATTTGTGCATAGATCCGTATGTCGAGATCACGGCGGGGGAAAAAAAAGTTGAAATTGTTGGCTGATTCAGGAGCACAAATCACCATGATCACACAAAGTTTATTTGAAAAGGTGTGGCCCACCAGGCAGTTGTTACCACCAGACCGAAAAGCTGTATTGTATGAAGGACGCAGAATAAATCTCTGTGGCTACATTGAGGACATAAAGGAATTCAAGGGACGGAAAATAGCTGGGAAGGTTTATGTGGCTCACAAGGGGTTGAACATCCTAGGGTGGTCCCACCAGGGTTTATTTGGGATGGTCCTCAAACTAGGTGCTTGTGAGCAGGTGATAATGGTAAGGGACAGTCTTCAATTAGAGGAACTTATAAATAAATTCCCTCATGTCTTCTCAGGTGAGTTGGGAAGAGTCCAAACATTGTATAATAGTAAAAGAAGGTGCTCAGCCTGTAAAACACAAGCTCAGAAGTGTGCAGTTGAGTGTAAGAAAAGATCTAGAAAGGGAGCTTGACACTTTCGTGAAAAATTGCATTATTGAACCCATTGATTCGTCATTATGGCTTTCTCCCTTGGTAGTGGCTCGCAAACAGGATGCGGAACTCTGGATTTGTGTAGACTTATGCTGCCTTAATAAAGAAATCTGGGTAGATTTGCACCCTTTACCAAACATCAATGAACTACTCTCTAGTCTGAATGGGCCAGAGTCTTTACCAAGCTCGATCTAGCTTCGGCCTATCATCAAATTGAATTGGAGCCAGAATCAAGACATTTAACAGCATTTGTCTCCCCGTTTGGTATCTTTCAGTATTGCTGCAAGCCTTTTGGACTGGCATCAGCGGCCTCAGCTTTTCAACATACCAATGCGGCTATACTGAAAGGCATCAATGGGCTATCTGTATTTCAAGACGATGTGTTAATCCTTGCACCAGATAGGGAGACAAATGATAAGGTTCTAGAAGAAGTGTTAGACAGATTCCAAAAGAAAGGCGTAGTACTGAGAAGAGATAAAGGTGTTTTTCTAACTGACAAGGTTGAATATCTAGGACATTCTTAAAACATTATGATCCTGCTCTGCAATTCATTTTGACCGTGGATGCAAGCAACGTAGGTGTGGGGGCTGTACTTAGTCAAGAGGAAAGTGGTGAAATCAGAACTATTGTTTATGCAACTCGTGTCTTAACTTCAGTTGAGAAACAGTGCTCAGTAATAGAGAAAGAGCTGTTAGCCTTCTGTTTGGCAGTTATGAAGTTCCGGAATTATGTATGGGGAAGGAAGTTCAGAATACAAACTGATCACAAACCTTTGATTTAGATTTTAAGTGAAAGGAATGCTAAAAAGGTTTACCCCCACGCATAGCAAGTCTGTCTTCTAAGCTTCTACAATTTGATTTTATACAAGAGTACATCCCTGGTAGTAGGAATGGATGTGCGTACTATTTGTCATGCAGTTCTGAGTGTGTTATGGATGAAAGTGAGGCAACAGACGATAAGATTGATTGCTTGGTTGCTGCAATTGATCTGCCGGAGTTGTGTGCCATTTCCGAAAAGGAGTGGCGAAAGGCCTTGGAGGAAGTTACTTCCATCAAGTTAGTTATGAAATATGTGGAGTCAGGATGGCCGTGTGAAAAAAATCTTGATTATCATTTCAAAACTTTTGTAATGATAGCGGATGACTTGTCTGTTGAGGATGGATGAGGGCAGACAAGTTAGTTCCACCAGTTGTGTTGAGAAACAAAATCATAGTGCATGCCCATGAGAGTCACCTTGGGGCAACCATGACAAAGAAACAGGTGAGGCTGTCCTTTTGGTGGCCTACAGTGGAAAGGGAAATTGATGAAGTGGTCAAAGAGTGTGTGATATGTGCTGGCAGTGACACGACTATCAAGATGAGCACTCCACCTCTGTGCCCCATTGAACTGCCTGCTGAACCATTGGAGAAAGTTGGAATAGACATTGTAGGACCTTTTCACGAATTACCACCTTCATCAACATTTGCAATAGTCATGATGGACTATTACACAAAATAGACAGAGGTCAAGTTTGTGAGGGAGGTCACTGCTGGAACAGTTGTTGAATTTTTTGAAAGATGTTTTTCTAAAAGAAGGTTTCCAGCTATACTGATCTCTGACAATGAAACCCAGTTTGTCTCTAGTGAAGTGGAGGGATTTTTGAAATCCAGTTGGGTGAAACATCTAAAAGCTCGCTGTATCATCCCCAAACAAACGGTCTTGTGGAGAGGATGAATCGAGTGTTGGAGGAATGCATACAGTGGGCAGTCAAAAATAAATGTGTTGTGACTAATTCAGTGAGAGCCATGTTGTGGTTCTATCGCACAACGCCTCATGCCTCTACTGGTGTGTCACCGTTCGAGTTGTTACGAGGCCGTAGAGCCACCACAAGTTTTTGTCCTGCTTGGATGAATAGGTGGGTCTAATCAGGAAAATGGTCGGATGGCAGTGTGCATGAGCATGTAGAGCTGGCCCAATTCAAGCAAAAACAATATTTTGATACTGAGAAAAGGGTCAGAAGATTTGAAGTTAAAGTTGGGGATCTTGTGCGCATCAACAACCCTGTCCGCGTGAGGAAAGGGGAATCCAAGTTTGGACCACCTGTGAGGGTTATGGAAGTGAATGGAAACTGTGTACAAATTGAGGGAGGCCAATGGTGGAATGCCAGTAAATTGAGCAGAGTGTTTGTGGACAATCAGGGTGGGGGCGTTGAGAGTGATCTTGGTACTGAGAGAGTGATGGAGGAGAGGAGAGATGGATGCGTCAGATGCAGCACTAGGACAAGGATGGTACCTTTGATGTTCCGGAGATAAACATTCATTTGTTTCAATTTTCTGAAGGTTCTTTTTTTGTCTTACTTTTTTCCCCTCAGTTTTCTTCACTTGTATTAGTTATGGTGCGTATTTATATAGTAAGGTTTTCTTTTCTTTTGTGTAGAATGTCGAGCATGGAACACAGGTGCTTGTGTTCCATGCTCGATAAGGTGTTCGGGAGAGGACCGTTGGTGGAAGCTCGTAAGGAAGGAGCTGCTGGTGGCTCGCCAGCGTACCTACATGCTCAAATAAAGAAGTTTACCTGTATTCTTGTGACGCCTCGTCATTGATCACCTCAAACTACCTACGGGGTAACAGGGGCAAGGGCAGCAGGGGTAGCAGTGCTACATCTGGCAACCTATAATTGACATACATGCATACAGTAGCCCTGGTTTGAGTGCAAACTGCCACGCAGAGGGGCTTTTTATTTCTGGTTGAGCAAAGACCATTAGGTTAGTAGGAGGGAAAGGAGGTGGTGGGCAAACCAGTCGGCCCAGGAAATAACTAAACTAAAGACATACACCAACGAGGAACTGCTGATGTGGTGAGGGAAGGTCTTTTAGTGCCAAAACATGTTGATCTGTCTAGTGGGGTAGGAAGGATTAGATTAAACAATGGAGCCATTGTAGCTTGTAAGACACAGGGCAGGAGATAAGCCTTATCCTGCCTGTATGTTATATTTCAGTCTTATAACATGTCCGTGTCATTTTCTCTCATGTCCCAATAGCAAAAAGTTAGTCTAAACTTTGGGAAGGATGAGGTCCTGGAGCAGGCAGAGAACTGGGAGCTTTAGACTGACCTTTTAATCAATGTTTTTAGACCCTTTCAAACTTTTAACAGATAGAAGAAATTGTATAGTTCCACCTAACAAGCTTGAAGAATGTGAACAAATAAAGCAGCTGTCAGCTCTTAAGACAGAGATCAAAAGCTGGAGCGTGGAAAAGAGAAATAATTGTCCAGTATGATTTAGGAACCATATCTCTATGGTCCTGTTCCTGATGCCAGCTCTGTAGAGAGGGAATGGGAAGACAGATTATTAAGGAAATCCAGCATCCCCCGCTCCTCGCGGCTCATTATGAGACTTGCGAAGTAGCACAATGGCGATCCCATCACAGAATTCAATTATTCTGACTGACAACCTCTTCGGATGTGCTACAAATGGAATATGTTTAAAACAATTACATGCTGCAAATTAGATTAGAGATGTTGTCTCTAACCTATGCACTAGAGCTGCCTGATGTTCACTTTACTGAAAGCCAAATGACAAGTGAGCGCAAAGCTATGTGACGAGGGTGCCAGAGAGAAGTCGTGCCCCAGAGAACTGTGAGCTTTCATCGCCAAAATTCCCTAAATCTCATGGCCCAAAGTCTTCCAAACAAATAGTGGGGCTGTGAAAGGCAGTGTAGGGTGAGATACAGAAAAGTACCAGTTAATACATTATTATTGTCACGGACTATCATATTCAAGCTGTTAAATAAAAAGATGGATGCTTTAACTGCAAAAAAAGATGCAGAAAACTGGGAACAATAGTTCCAAAACATATACTGCTGGTACAGAACTTGACATTTTTTACTCTAGTCGGCAGTCGCGGCTCCTGGAGGGAGTGCTGCGGGGCGGTGGGCGGAGCGGGGGAGGGGCAGGGTGGGGGGTAGTAAACTCCGGCATACGGCAGAACGGAGGTAAGTACAGAAATAAATAAATAAAACAAATTACATTGTGCGCGCCGCATCGCCATTTGGCCCCTTTTTACAACTTCTGAACTCTCCCCATTCAACCTCTCACTTCACCTTTAATCACCTCTTGCCATTCTGTCTTTTCACTGCCCTCATCTCTCGCATTTATCTTATGGCCTCTCTGGACCCGTCACCTCTCTCGCCCCTCAGCACTTCTCATTCACCTCAAGTCTCTCCCTTCAAATTGTATTTGTATCTTACACCTCTCCAGTCCCCCATTCATCTTTCACATCTCCCCTTTGTTCTTCCACACCTTCTTGAACCAACGTCCCTCTCCCCTGTTACCTCAGCACCCACTTCAGTACTCCCTCTCTTCCCCTATGGCTGCTGTTTCCGCACTTCCTTCAGCACTTCACATTTCTCATCACTGACCTCTTAAATCAAATTCTCTCGCTCCCTTGCTGTCCTCTCTCATCCCATCTACTTTCACCCTCTCATCTCTACTCACCGGGCATACCCGTATGCTCCTCTCGGCCTGTGTCAATCTGCTTATTGTTCCCTAATTCAGGAAGACATGAATAGTCGGCCTCACTGTTTTGGTGAGGGCCGCACAGTAATGGAACCTGCACCCTCCTTTGCTTCGCTCCACCGAGAATCTATTATCCTTTAGGAAGCCATAAAAACCTGGCTCTACGCCCTGTAGGTTACCCCATTTGGCTGGTTCTCCTTCCCCTTCTATGTGTTTCTCATTTGCCATTTCAGGCAGCAGATGATTATTAGCCCCAGGACGCCTTTTTGTAACAGTAGTGCACTACAAATGGAAATAATAAAAATAGGCAGAAGTGTGACCAGGAATGTGCAACCCCCTTTCTATCACTCCACAACCCCCCTGGGGGTTGGGCCACACAGTTTGAAGACCCCTGGTCTAAGGCATAGAACAAATATATCGTTCTCTACACAAACCAGCACATCCCATAAATTGCCTCTTTATTCTGTCTCTTCTCTAAATTCACCAACTATCCTAATCTGTACTTTTTAATACTTTTACCTTTTTTTAGATTTACTGGTCCTATACCAAGCAATGCCCGCTTGTAAATTCAACCTACCTATGCTCAGTAATTCACACCTACCTGTCTTCTGGGCAGCCAGGCCACACTTGGATAATAAACTTAATGTAACACTCCCATATTTGTTTTGTGACTTATTACTGTCACATCTTCTTACTGCAACAACTGTTTTACATATATTTACTCCTACCACCATCCTGCTTACACAACTAACTTACCCTAACAAACTTGCGCCCAAGATACTTGAGTGATTTGATACTCCTGATGATTCAAAATCTCTTCAAAATCACACAGGGACCAATGAAATATAGAACCTATTTCATGGATCCTTGTGAAATTTGGAGAATCATAAAGACAACCCAAAACACTCTGCACAGCTTTGTATTTATGTATGGAGTATTTGTGTAGTGTGAACCTAGAGAAAAGGCAGCAGAGTGCTGCATACTTTCAAAGGCAATTACACAGTCAACAAGTGATTGGAGAGGTAGCTGGTTTCTGAGAATGGAAGTGGAATGTTACTATATTGTGAAATAGTGATCTTCAAAGCTCCTTCTTAAATTGATGCAGGGTTGAAGCAGTCCTGATTAATTCAGGAATGTTGTTCCAGATCCAGTGTGCATAAATGGACCACTGTTCCCTAATTTTTCTTTATTGCTCCTCTTCTTCTCTAATATAGTAATGTCCTGGCTGTTGGGTTACTGAAAGAAACCACAGACAGTAAGCTTCTCAGCCAAATAAAAGGACGCACTCATCTTGATAGCATTGTAAATTGTAAAGACAGTTTTGAAGATGAGCTGGTAAGGGAGTCAGTGGAGTTCCATCAGGGTTGTGATGGTGATGTGATCATAATTCTTCAGGCACTTGCTACAGCATTTAAGATATCTTCAAGGGAAGCCAGTGCAAGGCTGTGAGACGACGGTTCATGGCATTGACGCCATCCAGCTGAAGGTGTTTCTGAGTTGAATGGTTTAACTTTTTTTAGCAGAGAGAGCTAGTACCAGGCTATTTTGATTTTCTTGGAAATGTATTTCTAGAGGGCGAGGTCAGTATCCTGGCTGAATGTGAATGACTTGGATATGGGCGAATATTGGTGTCTGAATCCACTCAGATTCATGTCAATCAGCAAGGATTGTTTGTTATTTTTGTTGAATAGCAGGAATTTGGTTTTGGTTGGACTTAGCTTCAGTTAGGTGCCAGTCATTGGGGGTCTGGATGACTTGCTGGCAGGGTATTGAGGCATTTGATGTTTGTAGAGGAGAACACTCTCAATTGCATTTTTGTGTCATTGGTGTATTAGTGGATTTTGATGAAGTTGTTGGTGAGTAGAGTCCCATGAGGCTCCTTGTAGAAGTTTGAGATGACAGGGACAAAATGGAACCCTGGGGTCTCCACTGGTAATTAGGAGCTCCTGGGACCTGGAGTGGCACATTTGAATAAAATTATGTTCACTAGATAAGATGTAGGGGAACCAGTGAAGGGTATTGCCAGTGAATCGCATTCAAGACTTGAGAATGTGGATGAGGATATGATGGCCGACAATGCTGAAGATGGATGATAGGTCCAGCAATATCAGGAAACTTGCATCATTGTTAGTTGTGGCAATAACAGCATTCTATCCACTTTTTGGCACAGCATGATCTGAAGCTGGGATGGTAGCTGTGAAGGAGATGGAGAGCATTGATGTGATCTTGACATTTTGCATACATTTCTTTTTTGATGATCATGCCAATGAATGGTGCTGGTTAAGGAGTCAGTAGTTGGGAGATCATAAGGATTTTCTGTGTTAATTTTCCTGCGAACTGGAGGATTTTGCTATCTGGAGAGCTTTAAAGAAGATTTCTTAAGTAAGGTAGGTGCTGACAATCATGAGTTGGGGAGAGAGATCTTCTCCACAGAAGGCTTTGATGAAGAACAAGGCTAGGACAAAATCTTCATTTAAGGTGGCATTGAGGGAGTTCCGGATGCTAGGGAGGTCTGTGAGAGATGGGTTTTAAGGATAATCACTGTGTGATGCTATGACGAGGAGTGGGTGCAAGGGGTAAGCAGGCTTGGTGTGGTTGACGTGTTATTAGATTGCCTGTATTTATTCAATGAGGAAGAGTTTGATTACAGTGCACTTGTCTGTGGAATGTGAGACAAGAAGATCAGGCAATGATACTGTGAGTTATTGTAGCAGCATTTTGGTGTTATTGGAAGCTTTAGTGATGGTGTTGGTATACTTGACTTTGGCTGTAGTGTTCAGCTGTCTGCATATTGAGTGAAGGGTCTTCAGCAGAGTGAGATTGTTGGGAGTCTGCTTTTCTTACATTTCTTTCCTATCCACATATGAAAGATCATTTGCTGTAATCAAGGTCTTTTAAGAACCTCACTGTCAGAATGTGTGTGAGATATTGAAAGCTAATGTGATCTCATTTGAGCTCAGATGACTTGTTATATTACAGTTAGGTTTTCACTACTTACTAGTTTCATCTGGAACTCTAAAATGTCAAAAGGGTGGACTATGTTTACAGGACCTTCTGTTAAAGTATTGTGGCAGATTGGGTACTACTATGTGGAACAATTGTGTTGCTTTTAGCACCTAAACCATACATTAGGATCATCTGTTCAGATTATACAACCCCTGGCACTCTAAGAAAATCCTAATAAGCTCAGTCTCTGTGCAATATCACAAGTGATATTT
This sequence comes from Calotriton arnoldi, assembly GCA_963921515.1. Lineage (NCBI taxonomy): Eukaryota > Metazoa > Chordata > Amphibia > Caudata > Salamandridae > Calotriton > Calotriton arnoldi. Next base: position 4,277,600 of record CAWUFW010000169.1, on the reverse strand, counting down.
CCAGAGGTATTGGATGCTCGTATTTACTAGATCAGATTTGTATGTGTCTTTGAAACACTAAACAAGACCACAGTTTGATAGTGGAAAGCTATGAAGCTATGGGTATTTGTACAGTGCCACATATATGTGTTTATTCATAGTATCAGTTTCACTGATACTTGCATTCTCCATGCTATACAAATATACATAAGCTTGGAAATGTTTAATGTCATACGGGTCTATAGGAATGCAGTTGGAACCCCGTCTTTGTGTAGATTATGTTTTAACACAGATGAATGCAAGATTACTATTCTGCCATTCCCAATTAATGGATGAATTATTGAGCTCATTTAAATAAGAAATGGTTTAAATAGCTATTTGAGGGGATAGTGGAATTCACCTTAGTCAATTCTCACATATTAGCTGTGGGTGCATTGAAGCCAACGATACTATGGGTGCAATATCACGTATATTATTTGTACTACATTGTCAGAACCCACAAACCTGAATTCTGGATTCAACATGAGTGATGAATTGTTCTACGTTTCTCCAAAACCAGGGCCAGCTATGCACAGTAGAAATATGATGATTAACAGCAGACCCAGGGAAAGGGGTATTACATACGAGAGAAAATAGAGACAATGAATATCATCACTCTGACTCGTCACTCTACAAGGTGCTGTCGTCTGCTTGGGCCATAGTGGATATCTAGAAAATAGATTTACAGCTATAATACACTATCTCCATGCAGCGTCATTGAGTACTGATTTACCTTCAGAATATCTCTATATCTTACACTCTGAGGAATATTGGTGGAACTCTGAGATTCCTTGAGTTGAAAAAGCAATACAATTTGATGTAATTTAATGTTGTTTGGGTTTTCAGTAATATCTTTTCTGGTAAAGACAACTACCTCCTATTTTTGGAATACACATTTTCAGCTTCTAACATACATTTAAGGTTGATTCTTAAACTGTAACATAGCAAATATTTACGATGATCTTTTAGTTCATGAGGGTACCAATGAATCACTTTCCTTCGCATATACCACTACCTTTAGTAGTAACATATGCATCATGAAATATCAACAGTCATTAAAGGTAATGAGAATCCTGTCCATTCCTTACATAGCTTAGATTGCAAATGTGCAATGGCAATGTAAGGTTTATACTCATTTGAAATTATCTCAGAAACTTTAAACTACTTAAATTTGTATTCAAATACAAACTAATTGCTTAGAATACGCCTCTCTATTCATCTTAGACTACAAAGACACATTTCCAAAGGGAAACAAAAAGTCTCCATAGTTTTCTCAAGGACTGGTAACAAGGTCCTTGCTGTAGCAACAAAGAATATCTATTGGCTAGACCGCATGGAAATTTGTATCGGATATCTTCAAAATGTCTGCGAACATTACCAAACAGTTTGAAAGTTTTGTGGCTTCATTGGAAATGCAGTTTCTGAATTTACCTCTAGGCGCCTATGCATAGTGCATCCTCCAAAGATGCAAAGCCTTTCGTAAATGATGCTAATGTTGCAAGTGCACAGCAAGCCTTTCTTTCCCTGGAGTGAGCACAGCACTTGAGACTTCAGAGTAATATGCAATGTGAATACACTGAGGAAAGGTTCTATGATATGAAAACGAGTTCAGACAGTTTTGTATCTACCTGACATCTTTGTACATCGTTGTCTGTGGTGTTTTTCCATGTACTTGCTGACTGGAATACCACGCTCTTTCCATCCAATTTGCAGTTAGTCAACCCCTGTGAGTTTCTCTCAACTTGCTTGACTTGAAAAAGTTGTGTGATTAGCTATTTTCTTTGTATGCATAACTAGACGGAAATTTCCAATGGAGTAGGGGTGGGGAGTGGAGTTTACATGCAGACTTATTTGTTATATAGTATAAATATGAAAGGAGATTTGTTTCAGTTGTTCATTCCCTTCACTAACATGTTAATCCTGTGATGGTTTGTGCCCACTCAAGCATAATAAAATTGCCCTGTTTAACCTCCAATTACCTGTACTACTCTGTATTTAAGTGGACAAGAATGGTATTATCCAGGGCGCAAGTGTATGCTTTCCCCAGATGGCACCCCAGATGGGACCTCTACGTGGTACATCCAACAGCATTTGAGTCTGTGGCTGAGGCGACACAACCTGAGACCGACTGATCGTGGGGGCCCCTGCAAGAGGAGACTGGTTTCTCGCAGCAACCATCTGAAGTCCTAACTTCCGTCTCTTGGCAACAGGATCTCCCTGGCAGTGGTTCTAAACTGATCAAGCGAAAAGGGACTGAATCGCAGAGTACAGGGAGTCAGACGTCTTCAGCAAACACCTGGCGAGATTGTTCTGAGTTGTTTTATAATAGTTGTATTGGATTATTGATTGGTTTCTGGTATTGAGAATTTTGTCGCATTACATTGGTTGGGTCTTAGGTTGGACCTCATAAATAGGCCTGTATTGACTGTATTGGAAAGTTTTCTCATTTAGACCTCTGACTTTAAGGGATAATGAGCAAACTAAAGAAATGCATTTTACTGTGTTGTTGTTGCTGTTTCCTGAGTCCTCACCTGGATAAGTCCCAAACAGTCCCGGTTGAGGGTAGTCCTACATGGAAGATGACAAAATATGGGAACTTGATGGACAGACTATGGCACCTATATACTAATGGAAAGGAGGATTTGAGATGGCCGCTGGACGGTCCATTTGGTCTGGATAAAATTCAATATTTGCAGCAATGTTTCTTTGAGAGAAAGGTCAGATTAGCGATTTGGGAAAGTTTCAATAAATGGGAAAAACATGCTACAATGTTAGTGATAAAAGTACAAAAAGAGAGGGAACGAGAACAGATAAAGGGAGTGTTGCAGAAAGCCAAGGCATATGACCAACTAAAACAAACTGAAAGTGTTGAATGTATAGACAGAGAGTTTAGAATGACCGCCAAAAAGACATATGTGACACAAGACAAACAACATGAGGACAGGGATGAGGTATTAGAGAGACTACTGGAGAATCCCCCACCATATGTCCCACAGGTTCCTGTACCTGCCTCACAGGCACAAAATGTACTACTACAGATGGGGCAGCAGGGAAATGCACCTCTAGTACCCGTTCCAAATGTACCAATTCTTCCTGCCAAATACCAGGTCAGTAATTGCCTGGCCCACCCGTACCAATACTCAATCCGCCCGCTGTTCAACAGCAGTCACATGCAGGGCAAGCTATACCTGTACCAAATGTACTGACTACCCCTCAAGTGCATTTTATACCAAGATTAGTGACTGTCGAAACCCCCTCAGCATCCCAACCCGGTGGAAACACGCCTGTAAGTACCCCTCCTTTGATTTGCAAGCATAGTGGTAATTTGAGAGATAGGAGTAGGAGTTGGAGGGAGAGACCTAATACCAGATATGGATCACAGAGAGCTGACCCAGAAGAACTAAAACAAATAGCCCATAGATGTATGGATGACATAATTCATGCCACCATTTATACTGTCATGCCAATGGTGAATACGTTTGATGTTTTTCAGCAAAACTTACTCATCCAATATATGACTGAAAGGATAGAGGACTGGTGGACATGGTGTAATAAAAAACCACAAGAGGTGTTATGATTATGGCGTGATACGCATGGCCACATGATCCCTTCCCCAGACGTCCAGCGGACTGTTGAAAAGTGTTTGTATTGGGGTGTTAAGGTTACAAGAAAATATCAAGAAATGAAAGGGGAATATCCCATGAGGGAAATATATTCCCTTCCTGTGCCCCCTGCTGCTGCTGGCATTCCTGCTTTGAGCCCCATTCCCCAATTTTTCCATACCCCGTGGAGCAGGAATGAATTAATAAAGAAAGATTTGCCAGACTTTAGGAAAAACCTGAATGGGTTTTATGAAGCCCTAGAGTCAGCCACCAAACTATTGTAATGATATTAAAGGACTTATCAATTTTTTGCCCTACTCCCCAGAGAAATATGGAATGGAATACGTAGACATGATGATGTAGCACACTTTGGGCATGCCTTGGGACATTTTGAAAATCTAGAAAGACAGAGGCCAGTCGACAGACCAGATCAACGTATGATGATTTGCCTGATCGTATTATTGCTAGATTGCAACTAATAATACAGAGGGCAGACATCAATTGACATAAAATAACAGCTTGTAAACAAAAGCCTACAGAAGAAGTATTTTACTATTTCAGTAGGATGGAGGAAATATTCAGGACTCACTGTGTCAAGATTTGGCAACTGCCATGGGGAAGAGAATGGTTGCTGACAAATTTGTGGATAATTTGATGAAAGAATTAGGAGACTTGATTAAAGTGTCAGATGTGCCTGGCCAAATAAAGAACCTGCAGACCTTTTAGTAATGGTTACATAATATGAGAATTACCAGATAATTATTAAAGAAAAGAATGATAAGAAAATGAAAGAATTGAAAACAAAGGTTTTACTACAGCAGGCTTTCCCAGATAGGGGAAGACAAAGGGGCATGGGAAATGTTAGGGGAGGAGGACGTGGAAGAGTGGATGGCAGAGCCTCATCGGCTCCTGCGCAGCAGCACAAAGAAGGATTAGGCCAAAATCAGTGTACCTATTGCTTCCAGGAAGGTCATTCGAAGAGTGAATGACCTAGTCTACAGGGCCAAACAATTGTGGCAAGAGGAAGAGGTAGTTCGGTGCCAAAGGGTACAAGAAGAGGTGGCACAAATAGGCAGGATTTCACCCAGCATCAGAATGACAATAGGGTTCAGAATTATTTTGATGGCCAACAGGTTGATAGACGTTTCTATAATGATGATTATATTGACATTGATTACAATACCTTTGAGTATTCACAATAGGACAGCGATGGAAAGGGTGGAAAGAGGGTCCTGATTCCAGTTAATCAAGCAGGTACGTATGTCACCATGGGTATAGAAGGGGAAGTACGCTACTCCCTTGTTGATAGAGGCGCCACTCGCACCTCTGTGGCTCATGACCAATTTCCAGGGGCTCCCCTCTCCGGCAGAATGAATACATCAGTGGGATTCTCAGGTATCCCCACCCAGAGCCTCATCTCCAAGCCCCTAGATGTTACTATAGGTTCCTCCACCACCTCTGCCCAATTTGTGTTCACTAAAAATTGTGCTGAGAACTTATTAGGCCTAGACCTACTGAAAAGACTTAATGCTAACATGTATTGTTCTTCTGATGGTGTTTATATCTCAATGGCTTCTGATCACTTTAGCAAATGTTTTACAATGACGGATGTTACTCACCTACCACCAGAATTACAGGCAATTGATAAAATGGTCTGGGCATCAGGAGATAAGGATGTTGGTAAAATGGACATAGATCCCATAGTAATAACTGTTAAACAAGGTGTTCCCTTACCATGCATTCCTCAATACAATGTATCCCGAGAGGCAGAGGAGGGTCTCAAGGATGTTATTTCTTATTTAATTTATAAGGATATAATAAAAGAAATAGAAGGTAGCCCATGTAACAGTCCTATACTTCCTGTTCTTAAAATAAACAGAGGGAATACCTAATAAATATAAATTAATGATCGATCTTTGAGCCATTAACAAAGTTGTAGCACCCCAATATCCCGTTTTTCCTGACATGAATTCTATTTTTACCATGATCCCGTCTTCAGCCTAAAAATTTTACCGTGTTTGATTTGAAAAATGCATTTTTTAGTGTGCCCATTGGTAAAGAAAGTCAATACCTTTTCTCATTTTCATTCCGAGGGCGTTCCTTTACATTTACTTGCGCTCCTCATGGGTATACAGAAAGCCTAATATATACAGTCAAGTTTTGAAGAAACAATTAGACCTTTTTACCCAACTCTAAGGGCTCTGTATTATTCCAATACAGTGATGGTCTGTGGATTGCCTCAGATACAGAGGAAGGTTGTAAGGAGGCAGCAGTTCATTTGTTACATAATTTAGCACTCTTGGGACAAAAAGAGTTCTTATCAAAAATGCAATGTTGTCAACAGGAGGTTGCCTTTTTAGGTCACCTCCTGTCAAAGGGGGGGTAGGAGAGTGCACCCACAAAGAATTAATTTGGTACAGATAATGAAACATCCCCAGACTCAATCTGATATTCCCGCCTTTATAGGTATGACTACCTTTTGCAGGCAATAGATACCTAACTTCTCTTTATTTGTAAAACCTTTGCTTGCTCTAACATCTAAGGATATTGGTAAACCACTCCCTTGGACAGATGATTGTGAGCATGCTTTTCAACAACTAAAGAATGCTATATGCAATACGCCTGCTTTGGGTAAACCTGATTATGCTAAGGAATTCTGCTTGCTTGTGCATGAAAAAGACGACTGTGCTTAGTCTGTTTTGACACAATCCCATGGGGGGAAGAATAGATCTTGTGCCTATTTTTCCTCCACATTGGATCCAGTAGCAAAGGCTTTGCCAAATTGTTTGCGTGCAGTAGCAGCTGCTGCTGCGGTCTGAAATGTATGTTCTAGATCGCAATTTGACAGTTATGGTGTGGTACACCGTGGGCGTGCTACTAAATAAAACTCAGACCCAGCACCTGACTAGTGCATGTTTAACAGGGTACGAGTTAACATTCTTTGCTCCAAATATCATTCTGAAACGTTGCAATGTTTTGAACCCTGCCACATTGCTATCCCTCCCAGTGATTCAGGGGAAAACACTGTGTGTTCACCACTGAAGAAGAGACCAAGGGATGGGTAGACCTGACAGATACTCCCTTATCTGACGCACAGGGAGAGTTGTTTGTGGATGGTTCATGTTTCAAATTACCGGACGGTACAAACACTGCTGCGTATGCCATCACCATTTTGAAGACAGTGGTAGAGTCTTGTAAAATTCTGAGATGTCAGCCCAAGTAGCAGAAATTATTGTCCTCACAAGAGCATTTGAATTGAGTAAAGATCTGATTGTAAATATTTATACTAACATTCAGTACGCCTTTGGAGTTGCCCAGTCATTTGGGCGATTAGGGAAAGAAAGAGGCTTCTAGACCTCAGATGGTACTAAGATACAGCATGGGAACTAATAGTAAATTTATTGGATGCCCTGACATTACCACAAAGAGTTGCCATTGTTAAATAAAGGCAAAAAGAACAGTTGATGGACAGAATGCAGAACAATGTCATACATTCACCCCAGTACAGAGATCTGGGCCTAAATCCATCATTTTTTTGCTCACCATGCCATTCCAGTTTGAACCCAGCCATATGCAAATCAGTCTTGATCCTGCGCCCAATGGGAACAGTCCAACCCGAACTGCCAAGCCAGGTCCTCCCTGGACTGGAAACAAGCATCCTAGGACCGGTTTCGGGGTTTCACCCCTCTTCAGCCAGGATAGCTTGACTCCAGTGGCATGGAGAGCACGGGACCCACGTCTGGGCATACCCGTCCCACTCGGGGTGACAAATGCAAAAAGAACAGTTGATGGACAGAATGCAGAACAATGTCATACATTCACCCCAGTACAGAGATCTGGGCCTAAATCCATCGTTTTTTGCTCACCATGCCATTCCAGTTTGAACCCAGCCATATGCAAATCAGTCTTGATCCTGCGCCCAATGGGAACAGTCCAACCCGAACTGCCAAGCCAGGTCCTCCCTGGACTGGAAACAAGCATCCTAGGACCGGTTTCGAGTTTCACCCTCTTCAGCCAGGATAGCTTGACTCCAGTGGCATGGAGAGCACGGGACCCACGTCTGGGCATACCCGTCCCACTCGGGGTGACAAATGTAAAAAGAACAGTTGATGGACAGAATGCAGAACAATGTCATACATTCACCCCAGTACAGAGATCTGGGCCTAAATCCATCGTTTTTTGCTCACCATGCCATTCCAGTTTGAACCCAGCCATATGCAAATCAGTCTTGATCCTGCGCCCAATGGGAACAGTCCAACCCGAACTGCCAAGCCAAGTCCTCCCTGGACTGGAAACAAGCATCCTAGGACCAGTTTCGGGGTTTCACCCCTCTTCAGCCAGGATAGCTTGACTACAGTGGCTTGGAGAGCACAGGACCCACGTCTGGGCATACCCGTCGCACTCGGGGTGACAAATGCAAAAAGAACAGTTGATGGACAGAATGCAGAACAATGTCATACATTCACCCCAGTACAGAGATCTGGGCCTAAATCCATCGTTTTTTTGCTCACCATGCCATTCCAGTTTGAACCCAGCCATATGCAAATCAGTCTCGATCCTGCGCCCAATGGGAACAGTCCAACCCGAACTGCCAAGCCAGGTCCTCCCTGGACTGGAAACAAGCATCCTAGGACCGGTTTCGGGGTTTCACCCCTCTTCAGCCAGGATAGCTTGACTCCAGTGGCATGGAGAGCACGGGACCCACGTCTGGGCATACCCGTCCCACTCGGGGTGACAAATGCAAAAGAACAGTTGATGGACAGAATGCAGAACAATGTCATACATTCACCCCAGTACAGAGATCTGGGCCTAAATCCATCGTTTTTGCTCACCATGCCATTCCAGTTTGAACCCAGCCATATGCAAATCAGTCTTGATCCTGCGCCCAATGGGAACAGTCCAACCCGAACTGCCAAGCCAGGTCCTCCCTGGACTGGAAACAAGCATCCTAGGACCGGTTTCGGGGTTTCACCCTCTTCAGCCAGGATAGCTTGACTCCAGTGGCATGGAGAGCACGGGACCCACGTCTGGGCATACCCGTCCCACTCGGGTGACAAATGCAAAAGAACAGTTGATGGACAGAATGCAGAACAATGTCATACATTCACCCCAGTACAGAGATCTGGGCCTAAATCCATCGTTTTTTTGCTCACTATGCCATTCCAGTTTGAACCCAGCAATATGCAAATCAGTCTTGATCATGCGCCCAATGGGAACAGTCCAACCCGAACTGCCAAGCCAGGTCCTCCCTGGACTGGAAACAAGCATCCTAGGACCGGTTTCGGGGTTTCACCCTCTTCAGCCAGGATAGCTTGACTCCAGTGGCATGGAGAGCACGGGACCCACGTCTGGGCATACCCGTCCCACTCGGGGTGACAAATGCAAAAAGAACAGTTGATGGACAGAATGCAGAACAATGTCATACAATCACCCCAGTACAGAGATCTGGGCCTAAATCCATCGTTTTTTTGCTCACCATGCCATTCCAGTTTGAACCCAGCCATATGCAAATCAGTCTTGATCCTGCGCCCAATGGGAACAGTCCAACCCGAACTGCCAAGCCAGGTCCTCCCTGGACTGGAAACAAGCATACTAGGACCGGTTTCGGGGTTTCACCCCTCTTCAGCCAGGATAGCTTGACTCCAGTGGCATGGAGAGCACGGGACCCACGTCTGGGCATACCCGTCCCACTCGGGGTGACAAATGCAAAAAGAACAGTTGATGGACAGAATGCAGAACAATGTCATACATTCACCCCAGTACAGAGATCTGGGCCTAAATCCATCGTTTTTTGCTCACCATGCCATTCCAGTTTGAACCCAGCCATATGCAAATCAGTCTTGATCCTGCGCCCAATGGGAACAGTCCAACCCGAACTGCCAAGCCAGGTCCTCCCTGGACTGGAAACAAGCATCCTAGGACCGGTTTCGGGGTTTCACCCCTCTTCAGCCAGGATAGCTTGACTCCAGTGGCATGGAGAGCACGGGACCCACGTCTGGGCATACCCGTCCCACTCGGGTGACAAATGCAAAAAGAACAGTTGATGGACAGAATGCAGAACAATGTCATACATTCACCCCAGTACAGAGATCTGGGCCTAAATCCATCGTTTTTGCTCACCATGCCATTCCAGTTTGAACCCAGCCATATGCAAATCAGTCTTGATCCTGCGCCCAATGGGAACAGTCCAACCCGAACTGCCAAGCCAGGTCCTCCCTGGACTGGAAACAAGCATCCTAGGACCGGTTTCGGGGTTTCACCCTCTTCAGCCAGGATAGCTTGACTCCAGTGGCATGGAGAGCACGGGACCCACGTCTGGGCATACCCGTCCCACTCGGGGTGACAAATGCAAAAAGAACAGTTGATGGACAGAATGCAGAACAATGTCATACATTCACCCCAGTACAGAGATCTGGGCCTAAATCCATCGTTTTTGCTCACCATGCCATTCCAGTTTGAACCCAGCCATATGCAAATCAGTCTTGATCCTGCGCCCAATGGGAACAGTCCAACCCGAACTGCCAAGCCAGGTCCTCCCTGGACTGGAAACAAGCATCCTAGGACCGGTTTCGGGGTTTCACCCTCTTCAGCCAGGATAGCTTGACTCCAGTGGCATGGAGAACACGGGACCCACGTCTGGGCATACCCGTCCCACTCGGGGTGACAAATGTAAAAAGAACAGTTGATGGACAGAATGCAGAACAATGTCATACATTCACCCCAGTACAGAGATCTGGGCCTAAATCCATCGTTTTTTTGCTCACCATGCCATTCCAGTTTGAACCCAGCCATATGCAAATCAGTCTTGATCCTGCGCCCAATGGGAACAGTCCAACCCGAACTGCCAAGCCAGGTCCTCCCTGGACTGGAAACAAGCATCCTAGGACCGGTTTCGGGTTTCACCCCTCTTCAGCCAGGATAGCTTGACTCCAGTGGCATGGAGAGCACGGGACCCACGTCTGGGCATACCCGTCCCACTCGGGGTGACAAATGCAAAAAGAACAGTTGATGGACAGAATGCAGAACAATGTCATACATTCACCCCAGTACAGAGATCTGGGCCTAAATCGATCATTTTTTGCTCACCATGCCATTCCAGTTTGAACCCAGCCATATGCAAATCAGTCTTGATCCTGCGCCCAATGGGAACAGTCCAACCCGAACTGCCAAGCCAGGTCCTCCCTGGACTGGAAACAAGCATCCTAGGACCGGTTTCGGGGTTTCACCCCTCTTCAGCCAGGATAGCTTGACTCCAGTGGCATGGAGAGCACGGGACCCACGTCTGGGCATACCCGTCCCACTCGGGGTGACAAATGTAAAAAAGAACAGTTGATGGACAGAATGCAGAACAATGTCATACATTCACCCCAGTACAGAGATCTGGGCCTAAATCCATCGTTTTTTTGCTCACCATGCCATTCCAGTTTGAACCCAGCCATATGCAAATCAGTCTTGATCCTGCGCCCAATGGGAACAGTCCAACCCGAACTGCCAAGCCAGGTCCTCCCTGGACTGGAAACAAGCATCCTAGGACCGGTTTCGGGTTTCACCCCTCTTCAGCCAGGATAGCTTGACTCCAGTGGCATGGAGAGCACGGGACCCACGTCTGGGCATACCCGTCCCACTCGGGGTGACAAATGCAAAAGAACAGTTGATGGACAGAATGCAGAACAATGTCATACATTCACCCCAGTACAGAGATCTGGGCCTAAATCCATCGTTTTTTGCTCACCATGCCATTCCAGTTTGAACCCAGCCATATGCAAATCAGTCTTGATCCTGCGCCCAATGGGAACAGTCCAACCCGAACTGCCAAGCCAGGTTCTCCCTGGACTGGAAACAAGCATCCTAGGACCGGTTTCGGGGTTTCACCCCTCTTCAGCCAGGATAGCTTGACTCCAGTGGCATGGAGAGCACGGGACCCACGTCTGGGCATACCCGTCCCACTCGGGTGACAAATGCAAAAAGAACAGTTGATGGACAGAATGCAGAACAATGTCATACATTCACCCCAGTACAGAGATCTGGGCCTAAATCCATCGTTTTTTTGCTCACCATGCCATTCCAGTTTGAACCCAGCCATATGCAAATCAGTCTTGATCCTGCGCCCAATGGGAACAGTCCAACCCGAACTGCCAAGCCAGGTCCTCCCTGGACTGGAAACAAGCATCCTAGGACCGGTTTCGGGGTTTCACCCCTCTTCAGCCAGGATAGCTTGACTCCAGTGGCATGGAGAGCACGGGACCCACGTCTGGGCATACCCGTCCCACTCGGGGTGACAAATGCATAAAGAACAGTTGATGGACAGAATGCAGAACAATGTCATACATTCACCCCAGTACAGAGATCTGGGCCTAAATCCATCGTTTTTTTGCTCACCATGCCATTCCAGTTTGAACCCAGCCATATGCAAATCAGTCTTGATCCTGCGCCCAATGGGAACAGTCCAACCCGAACTGCCAAGCCAGGTCCTCCCTGGACTGGAAACAAGCATCCTAGGACCGGTTTCGGGGTTTCACCCCTCTTCAGCCAGGATAGCTTGACTCCAGTGGCATGGAGAGCACGGGACCCACGTCTGGGCATACCCGTCCCACTCGGGGTGACAAATGCAAAAAGAACAGTTGATGAGCCCATACAAAGGTTATTGATTGGTAGGTCAGGGAAAGTCTTTTGCAGATGAAACAGCCAAGCAAACACCAGTTCTGAATACAGTCTAATGTATGTTGCAGGAACAGCTAGATGGGTCCCTGAACTTCCGATATTTAACAATACCTTAGAATATGTTCAACAGGAAGCTATCACGGAAGAGAAAGAGACATGGCAGATGTATGGTAGAATAGATAATACCAGATGTTGAGTAGAATTGTCAGACAAGCAGAGATGGATGCTCCCACATTGTTCTGTCAACTCAGTTGTCACAATGGCTCATAGTCCTGCTCATATTAGCGCGAAGGGAATAACTAAGACCTTCTATGATGTTTGGTGGAATCCCTTGATAGCCTGGAGTGGCAATGGGCCACACTTTATTGAGAAAGCAATGGAACTGGTTTGTAATGGACTACAAATAAAGCAAACATGTCATGCTGTTAACCATCCACAGGCTGTGGGCCTAGTGGAAAGATATAAAAGTATTTTGAAAAATAAACTAGCAAAACATGTCCAACAAGCAAATTGAAATGGCCTGACGCCTTACCAATAGTATTGCTTTCTTTTTGCACCACTGCACACTCGAAAATGGGTTTATCTCCCTATGGAGTAATCATGGGGAGGCCTGAAAATGAGTGGGTTGTACCTAGACCAAAGAAATTTTCTGAAATTTAATATCCCTTGCGGGTTGACTATTGTGAACAATTGACTAAAGATTTGCATTTCATTCATCAACAGGTCAAGGACAGTCTCCCACCTCACCTTGAAGGATCTGGACATGTAGTGAAGCCAGGAGATTGGGTCTTGACCCGATGCTTCCAAAGTAAATCCAGCCTTGAGACTAGTTGGAAAGGATCGGTGCAAGTGCTACTTGCTATCCAGACAGCTGTTAAGTGCATTGGCCACAAACACTGGATCCATGCCAGCCACGTAAAGAAAGCGCCACGTCCTATACCCTATGATCAATGGGTGAAGGAAGGAATTCCTGATTTTGAATGTGAACAAAGTCCACCGCAAGTACTTTTTAGTGATGGTGAACTGGTTGAAGAAGGAGAAGTAGCGCATCGATTGATCAACCTCGCTCCTGTTGAGCCCAAATTGATACCAATACCTGTGTTTGAGCATCCAGATTGTGATTTGCCTAGTTACAATTTGAGATCTAGGACTGTCAAGAACTATAGACTTTGATTGAAGAAATTATGGGGCATCTGTACAAGGAAGTGGCGGAGTGAGGCATTAGCCGTCATGGCTTGATGCCTCACTCCGCCACTTCAGAAATGCAAGGCTGCACCATATTTACAAGGATACGGTGCAGCCTTGCATTTCCCCCTGCGCTGGCGCTACACTTAGCAGTGTAGCACCAACGCAGACACCCTTGCACCATAGTGCACGGTTGTCTGTGTGCAGGGGAAGATTGTTTATGTGTAGGAAGGTCCCCTTTCCTGCACATAAACAATCTTGAAATGCAATTTTGTCACCTCTATGTGTGCTGCTTAATGCAGCACACATGGAAGTTACAAAATATAATTTTTTTTTAGGATTGTTTATGTGCAGGTAGGGTCACCTTCCTTTACATAAACAATCCAAGGCGTTTTGCTTTTTCCATGTGTGCTGCACGAGGCAGCACACATTGAAAAGCAAAAACGAGGAGAAATAAAGCATTACTCCTCGTTTCGCCAAGTTAAGACCAGGTTTTCCCGGGTCTTAATTTTGGAGCTGCCTCCTATTTACACTGCCCTTGTAAATAGGGGGCAGCGTCAAAATCAATGGGTGTTGCGGTGGAACGCCCACCGCCACCCCCACTGCCCACCCCTTTCACGCTAAGCATAGTGTGAAAGGGGCCTTATTTACAAGGCAGCGTTAAGCCACAATAAGTGGCTTAACGCTGCCTTGTAAATAAGACAAAGTCCCTATCACCACGGAAGCGTCACAAAAAGTGACGTTCTCATGTTGATAGGGGCTTGTACATATGCCCCTATCTCTGGAGAGATAGCAACCCATGCCGGTGGTCAAGACAGCCAACGTCCAGACCTGTACATAAGCTTGCGGGTGAGGCTTTGAAGCAAAGGACACTGGAAACTCTTGATGTTCTTTGGTAGAGTAGATAGGGAGTTTTAGGACTGCTTAGCCACGTTACTTTGCTTTTGGATGTTAGGAGCTTTTGATTTGTTTCCCTTTTGTAAAAAAAGAAGAGGCCTGCGGAAAAACGGTTATCTATCCAACGAAATGATGGGTAGGAAAAAGAATGGTCTGCGCATAAAGGTAAGTATTTGGAGAAGCATCAGATGCTCATCAAGAACAGGTATTTGTGTGTAATACATGATACATACATTATGGGTAAGACTAGAAGTATTGAACTGAGACCGTTTGGGAGGTCACCCTTTGATCTGTGGCAAGACGGGAAGACTCCAGTATCTGGTGTCCCTATTAAGTTACAACAATTCTGGACCAACAAAGTGAAAGTTGTGGTGCTTCTATGCCTTCTGATAATAATATTAGGAATGCTAGGGTTGTTCTGGTGGTTAGAAGAAAACCACCCAGTCACCAAGCCAATGACACCAGTCACCACACCAATACCAGAGCATCATTACATATCCCTCGCCCCTCATAAGCAAGCACACCATTTACATTATGTGAATAATACATTCATTTAGGTTTTACATAATGTCCATCTTGGCTCTAATGATACGAATTGTTGGATATGTGGCTTCCTGCCATCTTCATTTGAATGGAAGGCGCCTCTTATTCCCTTACCTTTATCCTACAATGGGTCTTGTGTCTTGTGGGAATTGAATTATGCGTCTGATATTAAAGTCACTAAATAGACTGTACAGAGCCAGTGTAGAGATCATCTCTATTATCTATGCTGGCCAAATGCTGTTAGGGTCTATCGCACCATGGAGGAGAGGGAGGAATTCAACGGCTATAACTGCCCTTCTATGCTATTATCCTTTAATGAGAGAAAGATGTCCAAGGTGGCTATGCTCCCCATACCTGTGCATGCCAATAGGGACCCCTTTTGTGTTCAAGGTGAAGGGTCCCTCACTGTTGGGAATAGTATTTGCTCTCGTACAGTGATAATAAATTGCACTAGTTCCCCATCATTTGTGACCTTGCAAAATACCTATTTTATTTGTGGTAGTCAGACTTATGTCTGGCTCCCTAGAGGATGGTCAGGCAGATGCTACATCACATTTCTTCTCCCTCCCACTTATCTCGCACCCTTCGATTATCACAAGACATCTCGACTTAATAAATGGGAAGTACAGGTTGACCAGACAGAGACCACCCTACAGCAATTCACCGATGCAATGAGGGCCTGATGCCTTTCTGGGGTCCCATGACCAATAGTGTTCAGTTCTGCAGATTGACCAGAGTAGTGGAAAATGTTAACAATGAGACTGCTTGGGCCCTCAGTAAAATTACTGTACAAATGCAAGCTACCTGTCTTCTTCCTTTCAAAATCGTATGGTTTTAGACATCCTTTTGGCAGAAAAGGGAGGGGTATGTCTCATAATTGGCAGCTCATGCTGTGTGTATATACCAGATAACGCCCCTAATGTCAATTTGGCCATTCAAAAACTTCACAAAATTGCTGCTGAGATACATCCGGATACTGGATATTGGACTTGGTCAGGTTGTTTTAGAAAAGTACTGCTCACATGGGGTTGGAAACTATTAGTGATAGCCTTGATTATAGGTCGGATTGTTTAAGGATGCTGTCTGTCTGTGAATTGTCTTTCCATGTGTTGCACCATGTGCCTTCCAGTCTGCAAGCCCCCTCCAGTTTCTGTTCCACAGCAGAATATGTTTATGATGCAAGATGAAGAAATACAGGATTTAGTGTTACTGCCCTCACAGATTAGCCTTCTTACAAAAGCCCATTTGTTTCCTATTTTCCCCTGCTACAACACTATAATGGGGAATATCTGGAAAAGAAGTATTATCATGATATGAGGGACCAATCCAAATTATCTACTACTGATACTATAGGTAATGGATAGTATGTAATGACAAAATGTTGAACTTATGTTCAAGGACCATTTGAGGAAAGGTTGTATGGTATGAACACGAGTTCAGACATTTTTGTATCTATCTGACATTTTTGTACATTGTTTTCTGTGGCGTTTTTCCATGTACATGCTGACTTGTGCATATTCTTGTTCGCCATGCCCTTGGAAAGTACTGAATGGTTGCTAAAATAATTACACCCTGTTAATTATTTCTGCTTATCGTAAGATGGAATACCACTCTCTTTCCATCCAATTTCCAGTTAGTCAAGCCCTGTGAGTTTCTCTCACATTGATTGCCTTGAAAATGTAGTGTGATTAGCTATTTTCTTTGTATGCATAACTAGAAGGAAATTTCCAATGGATTAGTGGTGGGTAGTGGAGTTTGCACGCAGACCTGTTTGTTATATAGTATAAATTCAAAAGGAGAATTGTTTTAGTTGTTCATTCCCTTTATGGACATGTTAATCCTGTGTTGGTTTGTGCCCGCTCGAGCGTAATAAAACTGTTCTGTTTTACCTCTGACTACCTGTACTCCTTTGGATTTAAGTGTTATCCAATGCGCAAGTGTACGCTTTCCACAACACAAGCGAAGAAAGGTGAGCCTTTGCCATGCATCATGGTATTCATTTTTGGCATTTTTGTTTATTTTGTTAAGGTCTTGTACTGACCTACAGGTGAATTAGCACCATTTGAAAATTATTGACTTTAAACCGTGTGTTGTTAGTATGAAGACATCAGATAAACAGTGCTGCATGCTAATAACATCTGTCAAAAGGAAAGAATCATGCTTTCAAGGTTCTTCTGAACTTTCTCAGGTCAGTTTTCTGATGGAGATGAAGAGGCAAGTAATTCTAGTGGACCACAGTACCCACTAAAAAGCCCTGACACTACTCTTATCTAATTCTTCATGGGGACTTTTACAGTAGATATTGACCACTAGATCTTAGCAAGCATGAAGGTGGATTAAATAAAAAACCTGCTAATAGCAGGAAAAGCTTCTAATTGATAAGATATTTGTGCATCAGGACCAGAAACTTGAAAAGAATCAGTTGATGGATTGACAGGCAATGTAAAATAGTAAGTGTTGGAGAAATGTGATTTTGTTGAGAAAGACCCAGAACCAGTATCACCGAAGCATGCTCTTTCAGCGGCAACTGAAGCAGCACTGTTATTGGCAGATCTAAATAAATTGCATTGCAGCAAAAAACTATTGAAGATGTAAAAGCATTGTGAATCATTATTGTAGGTGTACAACTGATAAATTAGGATTTATTTTACAAAGTCTCCAAGCTGACTGGATTTCAAGAACATCTGAGGGATTGGAGCCATTCCTGGGGGTTCGAGAATAAGGTGTTGATCACTGGAAAGAATATTTCCTTTTTCTTAATTTGCTTCAAGGTCTCACCTGCTGACAGCGCATGTGCTGTTTGCTGGGAGGCATATTGTTTTCCATGAAGAGCTTGGAGGCCGCACATTGCTTACCATTCATTGTCACTCTTCGTTGTTGCCTCATAATTGGCCCGCATGTGCCAGACATCACTTTCCTTTCTTTCTGTGGAGCATGGATCAAGCACAGATTGAGTCATCTTAATTAGCGTCTCTCCAATGCTCATGCTGTGAGTCAGGTACTATTTCTTTTGCTTCTGCCACCCGGCTCCATCTCCTTTATTCCAGCCTGTACAATATATGTTGCTCACTCACCCACTAGCTGCTCCGGGTGAAAAGCATATTTATTGTACAGTCTAACAAGCTTCTCCATTGGAGCAAAGGCATCAGATGGTTACATGGTTCGTAGATTAAGATACTTGGATCACAATTGCATTTATGTAGCACGTGGCTTTGAAGCACTAGAGGACAACTCAGTGAGAACTCGGGCAGCTTACCACACTACACAATGTCACTCCACTCCATTCCACACCACCCAATGCCACTACACACCATGCCATGCCACACACTCTACTCCACTTCATGGCACACAATTCCATTCCACTGCACACAATTCCACCCCACTCTACTCCATGCCACACAATTCCATGCCACACAACTTCAATCAACTTCAGTCTACACCACACAAGTCCACTCTAGGCCCTACAATCTCACCCCACTTGACACCACACAATTCCACTCCACTCATTTCACACCACACTACTTCACTCCACACAATCCCATTCCTCTACACACAATTCCACTATTCACTACACAGTTCCACTACACTCCAAGCCACCCTATTCCACTCGACACAATTCCACTCAACTGCACACAATTGCACTCCATGCCACACAATTCCTCTCCACTCAGTGCCACATAATGCCACTCAACTCTACGCTACACAATTTCATTCCATGTCACACAATTCCACTCCACTCATTCCACACAATTCAGCGCCATGCCACTCTACACAATGCCACTCCATGCCACATAATACCACTCCTCTGTACACAGTTCCACGCCATGCCACACAAAATGCAACTCCACTCCATGCCTGCCACACAATTCCACACCACACAGTTCTATGCCACTCCACTCAACACAATTCCACACCACACAACACAATTCCACTCCACACAATTCCTCTCCACTCTACACAATTCCACTCCATGTCACAGAATTCCACTCTATGCCACATAATTACATTCTACTCCATGCCACACAATTTTACTCCACTCTGTATAGTACAATTCCACTCCAGTCCATGCCACACATTTCCACTTTGCTCCACTCCACACAATGCCACTCCACTCCACACCACACAATGCCACTCCACATCATGCAATTACATGCCACTCCATTCGATGCATTGCCACTCCACTCTCCTCCACACCAAACAATGCCACTGCAGTTCACACCACACATTTCAAATCGACTCCACTCAGGGCCACTCCACACCACACAGTGCCACACCAAACAATGCCACTGCAGTTCACACCACACAATGCAAATCGACTCCACTCAGGGCCACTCCACACCACACAGTGCCACACCACACAATGCCACCCCATGCAACACAATGTCACTCCATACCACACAATGCCCTCCACACTACTCCTAGCCTTTCAATGCCACTCCACTCCACACAATGCCACTGCACTCAATGACACTGCACTCCACTTCATGCCACTCCAGTCCACGCCACACAATGTGGCTCTACTCCGCTCAATGCCATCCATTCCACACTACAAAATGCCAATCCACTCTGCACCACAAAATGCCACTCCACGCAACTCAATGGCACTACATTACAATCTATGTCACACAATGCCATTCCACTCCACACCACACAATGCCATTCCACTTTACTCCATACCTCAAAGTGCCACCCCACCCTAGCCCACTCCACATCACACAATGCCATTACACACTGCCACAATGCCACTCCACACTACACAATGACACTGCTACTTCACTCCACACAGTACCACTTTCTCAAAACCTGACTTTTTTAAAATTTTCTCTGGTAATTCTGGGCTATTATAGAGATCCTCTTGAGGGTGATTCATTCATGCTTTACAAATATAATTAACATAACATAACACTCTGCTTTATTCCACACCACACAATGCCACTCCACTCTGTTCAGTGCCACTGAATGCCTCTCATATCTCCACTCAATGCCACTCCACTCAATGCCACTCCACTCCACTTCACGTCACACAATTCCATGCCATACAATGTTAATGTTAATGTTAAATTGGACTTGTAGAGCGCTTATTACCAGCAGGTCTCTAAGCGCTTCAAGAAGAACAACGTCAGTTCCAAGGAGAATACTGTCAGATCCAGAAGTGTCAAGCCCATGCTTCCGTAAATAAAAGGGTTTTGAGTTCTTTTCTGAATGGAAGGAGACATCTTTCTGCCCGAAGCTGGACCGGCAACCTGTTCCAGAGTGGTGGTAATAGGACAGAAAATGCCCGGCCACCTTTAGTAGTGTAATTGAATCGCGGGCATTTTAAGAGGCCTTCCGTGGAGGACCTTAGTGAGCGGCCGGGGACGTATTTCTCCAGGCGTTCCTTGATGTAAATGGGTGCCTGACCGAATAGGGCCTTATGTGTGATGCAGAGGCCTTTAAATTTAGCCCTCTGCTTAATTGGCAGCCAATGAAGTTGTTGCAATAGGGGTGATGCCCGCGTGCGCTCGGTAGTTTGAAAATTAACCTGGCAGCATCGTTCATCACCACCTGAAGTTTGCTCACCAGTGAGTCTGGTAGACCGATATAGAGCGCATTTCCGTAGTCCAGCCGAGTCAGGATCAAAGCGGACACGACCGTCTTCATGGATGAGAAGGAGAGAATAGGGGAGAGTCTCCTCAGCTGCCTTAGTAGGCCAACACAAGTTCCAAACACGGTGGAAACTTGATTGGCCAGTGAAAGTTTGGCATCAATTTTGATTCCCAGACTTTTTACCACCGGAAGTGGGCTGGATTGTCACCCAGTTCGTGCGGCCAGAACAGGGAATTCCAAGGGTTACTTCTCAGTGGTGATGGCCAAAACCTCAGTCTTGTCCGGGTTAATCTTGAGTGAGTTGGCCGTCATCCACTTAACCGTGAATCGCAATATGTCTTGCGCCCGGGAGTGGGCCTGCGGCGTGTTTTCTATTTGAAATATGATTTGCGTGTCATCCGCATAATTGAATACCTGGCAGTCCATCAAAGCCAGGGCCTTTATCAAAGGTCTGAGGTATATGTTAAACAAGAGGGGGATAGCGCTGACCCTTGTGGGACTCCACAGGGGGTGGACCCCCTCTCTGAGACCCAATCGCCCATCTCAATTTTTTGGGTGCGGTCGGTCAAGAATGATGCAATCCATTGAAGTATTGGGCCACCAATCCCAATATTGTGTATTCTTTCCAGGAGAAGAGGGTGGCTGACCGTGTCGAACGCTGCCGACAGGTCTAGGAGGACTAGGGCACATGGCTTCCTGTTGTCTGATGAGATCCTCATAACGTCAAGCATTGACAGCATCACCAGTTCAGTACTATGGTGAGCGCGGAAGCCAGCCTGCCTGTCTCCCAAAAGATGGTGGTCCTCCATGAATCTAGATAGCGTCTGCAGGACATATTGTTCAATGATTTTGGCCAGAAATGGAAGCTGAGATATTGGTCTGTAATTTTTCATATTGGAGGCGTCCGCTCCTGTCTTCTTAAGTAGCGGGATTACTCTGGCTTCCTTAAAATAACTGGGAACCTTCCCGGTTTCCAGCGAGAGGTTGAGCAAGGTAAGGATATCTCCCTCAATCTCTGGGAGGGCTAGTTTAAAAATCTTAGGGGGCAGGGATCTGCGGGTGAGCCGGATTTGATTTTAGATGCAATGTGACGTAAGGTCTCTATATCAAGCGCTTGAAAGGAAGAGATCAGCTCCACCCTCTTACCCGAAGTCTTCACCACTTCACTGAAGGATTGCTTAAAAGGGGAATTGTCGATATCTGCCAAGATATCTTGTATTTTATCGGAGAAGTAGGATAAAAATTTGTTGCATTGATCCTGGTTAGATGGTGTCTCCAGTGATTGTTTTTGACAAAGTTCCTTGAGGATTTTAAACGTTTCTTTTTGTTTGTTAGATGCCATCAAGATTCTATTTTCATAATATTCAGCTTTCCTGGTAAGAAGGGCCTTTTTGTAAATGCCACTCCATTCCACCTCAAAGAGCACTACACCATTCCACTCCATGCCACACAATGGCATTCTACTCCACTCAATGCCACTCCATTCCACCCAGTGCCATTCCACTCTACTCAATGCCACTCCTTTCCACTCCACTTCATGCAACACAATAATAATAATAATACAGACACTTATAGAGCGCCACAGCTACCTCAAACAGTGGTGTCCCGGCGCTAATGCGATCAGTAGTGCGTGGATGGCAAAACCCCCGGCCCAATTATTCTGCCCTAAAGAGCCACGTCTTAACCCGTTTCCTAAAAAGTGGTTCTGTATCAATGTTGCGGAGATCACTTGGCAGGGAGTTCCATAGTTTTGTCGTCCCGACTGAGAAGGATCTTCCCCCTAAGCGAGCCTTCTTAAAGCGAGGTGTACAGAGAAGCTTTTGCGAGTTAGATCTTAAGGATCTAGACTGCTTGTAACTGCGTAGTCTTTGTTTTAGGTAGCTGGGGCATTTACCATGTGTAGCTCGGAATGCAAGCGTCAAGGCCTTGAACTTGATTCTCTTGGCCACTGGTAACCAGTGGAGCTCCATTAAATGCGGAGAGACATGATCGCGGAAAGAGACCCGTCTAATCAGGCTCGCAGCCGCATTTTGTACCATCTGAAGACGCTGAATTAGGTACTTTGGTAGGCCAAGATACAGGCAATTCGCATAGTCCAATCTGGATGTTACTACGGCGTGCACTATGGTTTTTCGGCATTCTTCTGGCATCAGATGCAAGAATTTCAATGCCACGCCACACTTTGCAACTCCACTCCACATAGTGCCACTCCTCTCCACACCACAGAATGCCACTCCACTCCAAGCCACACCACATAATGCCACCCACCTCCACGCCACACAATACCATTCTACTCCATGCCACACAATGCCACTTCCTCCCACTCCACTCCACACAATGCCACTCCACTGCACATAATGCCACTCCCCTCTCCTCCACATAATGCCACTCCACTCCACTCAATGCCACTTCAGTCCATTCCATTCCACTCCATTGTAATTGTATTCATATAGTGCTTACTACCCCTGATGAGACATCAAAACACTTTTGGCATGCATCTCCATTCCATCCCACTCCACTAGAGTCAATGCCATTCCAATCCGTATAACGTCACACAATGCCACTCAGTCAAGTCCATGCCACATAATGCAACTCCACTCCTCTCAATGTGACTCCACTCATTCCTCTCAATGCCACTCCACACAATGCCACTCCATTCCACACACAATGCCACTTGACTCACTCCACTCAATGCACTTCACACCAGACAATGCCACTCTGCTCAGTGCCACGCCATGCCACACCACGTCATTCCACTTCAACAAAGCCAATAGATCTCACATTGTCAAGGCCTATTGACTTTGCCAATGCTTTTTAACCAGTTGTGGGATATCAAAATGTGTATGACAGTTAGACAGTTTTGAAAACTGGTGATAGTGGAGGTCGTATACTGACTGATTTGAAAACAATTTGTGTTTCTTTTCAAGTATAAATAAATTGTAGCTGATTGACTGATAATGAGTACCAAAGATAATATATGCAGATTAAACAAAATAGTGCAGAGGATTGAGTTATGCGGATACCAGGTTCCAGGGGGACTGTAGAAATGTGAAAGAAGGCAGCGATTGTTACGAGGCTCAGGAAGGTTTTGAATCCATCGTAGGGCAGTGGCCTTGATACCAAAACTATTCCATCTAGAGAGTAAGCTCTGATGGTCTACACTACAACATCAAATGCTACTGAAAGATCCAGTAGTATCAGGGTAGAAGCAGGACCATCATCCTCTTGATGGCAAGCTCATCCTGAGAGATTCACATGAATAAGTCTGCACAGCACCTCTGTACTACATCTGAGTGAAACTCCACCTGCAATGGGAGTAAAATGCTGTTAGAGTCTACAAAATACTACAACTGATTGTAAGCATTTCTCTGCAACAGCGTAGATAGGTGGAAGAGTTGTGAAACTGGTCGGTACTTAGTGAGAAATTCAGGATTTAATATTGTGGGTTTTTATAGTGGTGTTGAGTGCGTAATTCAGTTGCAATGGTACAACTGCTTTT
Organism: Calotriton arnoldi; assembly: GCA_963921515.1. Taxonomy (NCBI): domain Eukaryota; kingdom Metazoa; phylum Chordata; class Amphibia; order Caudata; family Salamandridae; genus Calotriton; species Calotriton arnoldi. Next base: position 4,253,609 of record CAWUFW010000169.1, on the reverse strand, counting down.
GTTATTGAGGAGTTGATGATTGCCTATATATCCTGGAGCAAACACGTCTACACAGGTGTCAGGATTTTTCCACTAACTCGTAATGACGGCCCTAATGTCCAAATGCAACCTATCCCGCCAATGAACTCCGTTCTGTATCCCTCTATGGTGCCTCCATCAGCAGAGGGTAAAGTCTGAACATGAACTGATGTGGAACCATGACTTTGGCACACTTAGTAGTCATAAACCAAAGGGCATGTGTCAATGTATAATTTCTAGTGTAAGGGCATTTAATGACTGTAATATCTGTGCAATCCATTATTATCTCACAACTTGTCTACGTATGGCAGGTGGACTACAAATCAGCATATTAATTTTTTAATACAATTACAGTCATTAAATGCCCTTACACCTAATAATAATTGCCTAATAATATGAATTAGTAGCCTTTACAATGAGAGGGACACCCATCTATGTTACTTCTGACCTCCACCTTCACCTTCATCTCCATTTGTTTCTTGTTTTTGCTGTCCCCCAAGGGGTAATCATGTTTCAAAACTTAACATTGAATCAATTATTGAAGACTGATGTTCCGGGCCACAATATGGTCCACTGAGCACACCATTGTTTGTGTTTACATGCAGAACAGTGGCGGTTTCTGTGCGAGGGCGTAGGGGCTACGCCCCCTTTACTTTCACAGTAAAAAAAGAAAGAAATGTGCAATGCTAAATCTGCATTTAAAAAAATAATAAAACCTTGTATTTGCACATACAAACCCGAAACTCGAATTGGGGGGGAGGGGGTTCTGTATATAACACTGTCTGCCAGGCTGCCACTCACTGTTATGTTATGACCCTGATAGATCACGCGTGCTGCTTTTCTTAAACCTGCAAGTTGCTCCCCTGGTGAGTGGGCCCAAAGTCTAGAGAGTATTTGCCGGGCTGACAACCTCTCAGCCCTGAGGTCTGTGATGTCATCAGCTCGGCAAACACCTAGCATCTAGGCACAGTCTCCACCCCCTGATGACGTGGAGGTAAAGTTTGCCCCGGGCGTTTCAGATGCAAGCCCTGTAGAGCTAAGCCTCCACGTCAATCAGGGAGTGGAGAGTATTGTCACCCCACCCTTTCCCATCTCGTTACAGGGTGGGTGGGACTCACCCTGTGACGAGATGGGAAAGGGTGGGGTAAGACACACTGCGCAGACTCGACTGTGACTGCTTCCCGCCTGTATTAATCCTTGACTCCGTTGTAGCACTGGCGTGCGTGTGTCTGTTCAGACAGTTGATTTATTTACTGCCAGCTAAGGTGGCGACAGTGCCAGTGCCGGGGAACAAGGTCAGGGAGACCGAGACAACTGGGACACTCCAGAAGCATAATAATTTATTACATGCAGCGTGAGGAGTTAAAATGGGAGGCCAGGGATAGCGTATATACATAGTCGAGGTGAGCTTAAAAAAATATCAGCTGGTCCCGTCTGTCTCTTTGAATGAAGTGGTGGGAATATGTTAATGGGTAGTGGGCGAGTCTGAACCAGGCCAGCTGATGTTAATTACCAAGAAGGGGTTTTGCCTGTTTGTCGAGAAACAAACAAGCCTGCTTGTAATCCATTCCCAGTAACCTTGTCGTCAAAAAGAAAACACGCAATCCGATAACAGAAGGTGGCCGGGGTGAAAGGTTCGCCGCTCCGGCATTGTGAACAGGCATTACTAATATTGATTTATTTTTACCATATATATATACCAACTTTGGTGTGCCGGCTGACTGGAGCATTTAATCATTCATTAGAAGCCCAGTCCAAGAAAGAAACAGCAGCACGAACACTGACATAACACCTGTTAATTGTTATCATTAACAGGAAGTCGCCGCTTTCCTTAATTAGGTCTCTTCACTAAAATACATTTTAGGTTTCTCATTTGGGAGTGCCTGAGTGATGACAGTGGCTAGCGAGGCAAGCGTCAAGAACATTCAGTCATGGCTGAGTGAGACAATTTGGAAGTACTATACCTTCTGCCAGTAAGAGGTAGAGAAGAACAGAACAAGAGGCACACAAAATGCGTGTTGATACAACTCGCTACTTCGAACTAGAGATATATAATGCTATAAAAGAATAAATGTGTTTTATTCTCTTAGGATGTGGTTGAGGGAGGCTGATGACTTGATCATTTGTAATTGTCGCCAGCACCTCGAGAGGGTATTTTCAGAATATAAAACACCAGTTACTAATTATGCATTTTATATCGAATGTTTAATTTAGTTGTCCTGATTAAGAAATATAAGGTGGGGTGTCAGTACTGCATGTTTAGCTATCTGATTAGATAAACAGTGTAATGTGATGTAATGATGCAAAGTGCGTGAGCACTAAATCCACAGAGCAGCATGTGTTCCAGTTTCAAAATATAAATTGGGGTTCCTGTTTGCTCGTGAATTCTGCACGTGTTTCCTGTGTTTCCTTAAGTTGCTTTGATTGCGCTGCAGGCATGTCTCCTTAGTTCACCTTTCCGATGTAGTTTGTAGGACATTTGCAAATATGATGTTCATTTTTAGGTCTCGCCTAGCGTCGCAGCGCATGCGTTGCTCGCTCTGCGAGATCTATTGTCGTCGGGTTGCTTTCGGAAGTGGGGTGGAAGCTCCACCCATGCTTTTGATTGGCGCGCGTCTCAATTTATGCTGAACGCTCGCTTTTCATTGCAAGTGAGGGTTGTTTGTTCCCTCCCTGTCTCCTTTTTGGCTCACCCATAGGGACTGGATTTTGCACTCGTGGCGTAACATGTTTCGCTGTATATGTTGCTTCAGTACTATTTTATCCACACACTTTCCGGGACAATAGCAGCTACGCTGCATTTTCCGGTATCTAACATTTTACACTTCATGGCTTTTCACTGCTTTTTTTTGCTTTACCAGTGCGTGGCGTTTATTGTATGTTGTTCGCTTTTACAAGCAGCGGCGCAACGTTCGTCAGAAAAATGTTTTACATCTTTATTTCGCTTTCACTTTTACAAACAGCGGCGCAACGTTCTTAAATATGGTATTTATTACATTTTCGCGGCACTTCCGTTTTACTAAGCCGCGGCGTTCATTGTTTGATATGCGAGTTTCTAGTTTGGCATGCCGTATTCACTTTCACAAACTGCGGCGCTGCGTTCTCCTATATGGTAGTTCTTAAGTTTTTACAGCACTTTCGCATTAACAGACCGTAGCGTTTATGCTCTATGCGTGTTGTGTTTCTCTGTTTGTCTCTTGCGCTTGCTTGTGTTCGGGAGAGACATTCGGTTGTTCCCCAGTCCTACGTTCGTCAGAGAGGTGGGGTTGCTCGACGCATGTGACAGGAGGTGTTTATTTATTTATTTTATGTGTGCCTGGCTGGAGTCTGTTTCTTCTTTGCTTGGAGATTGTCCCGAGTTATGAAGTTTTGTGTGTTCGCTTTGCACACGCTTGTTTCCTTGTGCACGTATTTTACGAGGCAGTTGGTTCCTTTATTGGGGGTGTCGTGTGCGGCTGAATGTTAAGCCTGTGGAAGAAGCTGTGTTCTTCAGGCCTGCTCTTTTGTGTTGTCAGTGGTGCCTGTGCTATGCTGCTTCGGTTGTACAGGTGAGCCCTGTGTTTTAAGGCTGTGAGCCTATGCTGTGCAGACAGGCCTGATAATTACGGGGCCCCGCTGCCTTTGTTGTGCCGGCCGGCTGTGTTATATGCTGGGACTGCGTGATGTCTGTGTTGTGCAGTCCAGTTCTGCTTGTGCATTGCAAGTCTGTGGTGTTGGTGCTTTGCAGGCTGACCCTACATATGACTGCTGTGAGTCGATGGTTCTTATCTTCCATAGTTAGGCTGTATATGTGTGTTGTGTTTTGAATTGTGCATGCACCTGCCTTGAGTGTAGCTCTGTGCTCCTGTGTTGTGGGTGTTGTGAGTCAATGGCTCTTCATTCCTTCAGAAGTTTGGTCCTGTGTGTATGTTGTGTTTTGAATTGTGTGTGCCTGCCTCGAGTGCAGTTTTCTGCTCCTGTGTTGTGGGTTGATGGCTAGGCCCTGTGTGTGTGTTGTGAATTGTGTGGGCACCTGCCTTGAGTGTAGCTCTGTGCTTCTGTGTGAGTTGATGGCTGTTCATTCCTTCAGCAGTTATGCCCTGTGTGTATGTTGTGTTTTGAAGTGTGTGTGCCTGCCTCGAGTGCAGTTCTCTGCACCCGTGTTGCGGGTGTGTACGTCTGTGTGTGCCTCTGTGCGTCCGTGAGAGCAGCCCCCTCCGGTGGGGGGGCAGGGCCGCTCCACAATGCATGGGATCCTATCCATTAGCCAGCCTGAATGCGGGTGTGCGAGCACTTGGCAGCTCTCGGGCCCAGGGGGCGGAGAAGGCCCTCTTCACGCTGTCACAAGATGCCGATGTGGCGTGATGTGAATTATTATGAGGGCTGTGAAGATGGCCGTCCCCGCCCCCTGCAGCCACCGCAGGGCCTGCCATTGAACTTGAGACGGGACAGACAAGATCGCCCAAGTTTTTTTTAAGTACAGTAGCTGGCAAGGAAAAGGCGCCAAAACACACACGATTAACTCGTGGGCTTCTCCGGCCTGGCCCGGAGCTATTGTCCTGACTGAAACTTTGCATCTGAACTAGCGGAGAACAGAAAGTAAACTTCTGAGTGGGGTCGGAGTAGCTGTCAAACCGCCCAAAAAAGCAAAGCTGTTGAATGTTGACTTGGAAAGTCAAGTTTACAATATGTAAAGTTTGCATGGGCCGAAAGCAGAGCGCTCATAGCCATGCCATTTTTGCTACTTCTATAGTAAGAAGTGAAGCCGCAGGTTTAACTGACACGCCGCTCTAGGGAAAGCTTTTGCACCAGGGAAGCTACCTACCATACTGATTTCATGCTATTTAGTTGCCAACTAAACAGGAAATGAAAGCCGATTTTACTGTCAAATTGATAGTTTTTTTAAAGTAGCATAGAATTGTGTTTTTTCACTTTACTTATTTACCAAAGGTGCTAAAAAAGCATCTTGTAAATTTCTCTGGCAAATTTACCTCTAGGTATCCACTCAGTTTCTCAAAATGTTCCTGTTAACACATGGGTAAAAGACATTGTCAATTACAATGGCAATAGCTCTAACTGAAACAATTGCGAGATATATTGCATTTTTAATGCTTGTTATTATTTTAGATTAAAGCATATTTGATAACAGTTATTTTAAACATGAAAGGAAAAGTGGGTGTTTTAGACAGTTAAATCTCGGACATCACGTCACCTGCGCTGGCAAGGTGGGGAACATAACTTGTGATGCAGGACATGATGGCGCGGTGTCTGATCTGTCCAGGGACTGCGTAGAGTCCACTGATCAGAAAGTAACTGGAAAAAAACTGGTTTGCCTGGATGTGCTTAATTTCTGGTCGGCGTCAGGTAGAATTGCAGTGACAGTTATCGTACGTCCAGCAGTTTATTTTAATATGGGCAAATGATAACATCAGCATAAGCAAAGATTGTCCTCTATAGGTCATAAAAATTGGCAATTTCTTAAATTATAAATAATTCAATCGTATTGCTTTATTAACCTTCCTGCTTCCTTTAATTTGTTTGAAAATGCACCATTTATCCACTCTATTTTTCAAAATTTTCCCGGGGGGAGAACCCCCTCAAACCCCCCGTAGGTTGTTCGAGCTCGCTCGCTACGCTCGCTCGCCACAGTGCAGTACGGCAAAAAATTTACGCCCTGCCACTTTCAAATGTCACCTGCCGCCACTGATGCAGAAGCGCTCTTTCAGATAGCAATATGGTCATTCTGCTAATTAATACATTGATATAACAGGAGTCTCCTGTTCGCCAAACTGATGGCCCGCCCTCTCTCTCTTTAGAGTGAGGCAGACTGTCATGTTTCTGTCAATGTTGGCCCTGCTGGATACACCGATGGAAGCCTTACACTGTCAGCATGACAGACGAGTGACCTGGCGGCCCCAAACAGGAAACAAGAATAATGCCTCCACACACAGGGAAAAACTCCCAAGATGTGAGGGTTAATTGTATTTCCTTTTACAAAAACAAACTCCTACTTGGCAGATGAAAATTACATAAGTAGGCCCTACTGATGCCGATATTGCTGCCTTAACAATTTCCTCTTTTGCAACAGACCGAGGCCTATAGATCAGAGGTAAAGTAATGTATATCTGCAGAATCAGCAAGCCCCTAACAAAAGAGCAACTTCCAATCAACATGAATCTATTCTTGAGCTATACAAACTCTAGCAATGCAGAGGTTAAGCAGAATAAATATACCCTGAATACCTTTTAGATTTAGCAGGTTAAATTCCTGCTCCACACTCACCTATAAAATAGATCTCCCAAAGGACTACTACACTCCATAAAAACAGGGAACTAGCACTCTGTACCGAACGTCTCGTAACTAGTCAGTTTTGTGATATAGGGCGTTCGAGGTTGATGACTGATTCACAGCTATCTATTAAATTAAGTAAATTCTGAGTTAATCAGTCAACAGTCGTTCCCCACCTTGACTTCTAGGGGCAAAAAGAATCCTGTAGTTCAACCAGGGTATTTGTATTCTGGGGTCTGCCTCTCATCTGTAATTCAACTTCATGGTGGGTCGCACACCTTAATGCAAGCACTCTTCCTGAGTAGCAGAAGGGAAGCCCAGAAAAAAACTGTGGCATGTTGAGTTTAACCAGGCAGAACTATGTTAACCTCAGCGAATCAGGTGGAAAAATCGTGCATTTCTCTACTATGCTCCTTTTGTGTGCTAACCTCCTCAAACCTCTTCAATCAGCTGCCAAATTCAACTGAGCAGGACAGCAGCCTGCTCTCAACCGACTCCGTCAACAGCTGCTTTTAAACTGCCTCCTTCAATTCACAGTTTCCAACTGGCTCAGGCACAAACACACTCAACATTGTACTCGAAGATTACAGCCAGTTAGATTCCACTGCAACCACTGAGGATGCTTCTGCCGCATGCGCATTTCAATTTACACAACGCTCGATATACATACTCCCTTGAGTCAGTGGTCCCCATAAACCAGGGGCCTCCAACCTTTTCTGTAATAAGAGCTACTAATATAATTATTGTTGTACCAGTGACCAAATCAGACAAGATTACAGTAGTGTCCACCTTATGCAAACCGTGATCACCTCAGTGCGTCACGCAAGGTTGCCAGCAGTAATGTAAAACAGGCTTTGCAAATCTATCACTAAAATATCAGCTTATGAACATCAGTTTGTGAGTTCCTAAAATATACATTGTCTCAAATGCAGAGCCTGAAGTTCAGTGGGGTAGCTGGGGAGGAAGCGGTCCGGCCCAGGCGACACTGTTTTTGGGGGCGGCAGAGGTGAGCAAGTCATGTCTGTCAACTACCCCCATCCCCCCGCGAGAACATGTCATCCATCAACCGCCAGACCCCCCCGGAATAAGTCGCCCGCTACCATCCCCCACTGCTCTTACTGCACCAGGCGGCAAACTTACAGTTGGCATGGGTGACAGTAGGCCTAGCTACGCCACTGCTGATTTGGATCTACATTAGGCTTCTCCACAAGTTACTTGTGAGACTACCTGTGAGGAGCTCTTCGGTATGCAGCCAGCCTACTTAATTAAACTTTTTTGCTTATCTGAATGAATATGTGTAAAAGTAAATTTGAAAAGAATGTATTTGAGCCAAAATTGTGTAGATTTTCAGAACTCATAAGCCGGTTTGTAAAGAAATGGTTGAATTTCCAAAATATATTTAACGTAATTATTTGAGTGTTAAATCAGGTGGCGTTGAAAAGATTTATTATAAATATGGTTAAGATTGGCTCTCGTAGAGAGCCTCTATCATTCATTTAAGTTTCTGAAAGTCATAGCTCTTTGCTATGACATCACAGCAGCAGTGGCAGCTCCTCCACTAATGCGGAGGAGCATGTCCCCACTGCTCACGGAGGAGTGTAAACGAAAAAATAAAATTATGATAACTGAAATTATCATCATTTTATATTTTGTATGGTCAGGCTGTGGCAGGCGGGGCTTGGCACTCCTGACGTCGTGGAGGAGTAGTGGTTGTGCACTCTGTAAAGTGCGCATGAATTTTTGACCAGCCTTCTTGGGACGGCCAAACATTCATGCGCCCTTTTTTATGTTCTCCATGCAGGCTGCATACAGCCTGCATGGAGAACATGCCCAGGCCCCCATTCCCTGGCTGAACGCCGAACCATGGCACTCAGACCAACCACAACGCTGCATCGCAGCGTTGTGATTGGCTGTGGGGAGCCTGGGTGCTTCCCAGTCCCCGGAAGAGACTCACTCGATGTGGGAAAGACGCAGCGATGGAGAGACACGGCGAGATCAGGTAAGTGATATATATTTTTTATTCAAACCTCCCCGCCCTGCCACCCCCGTACCTTACCAGCCGCCACTGCACAGCAGTTGAGAACAAAACTGATTATCAACTGTTGTGATGTCATAAAGGCCTTCTAAGCCAGGCTGATAGGCGTCCCTGAGAGCCCGTCAGTGCAGCTTTGTTTGTCTGCTTTGACTGAAAGCAGAAAGCACAGCTGCAGGAGGGGGAAGGAAGACAGGGAAGGTGGTGGGTTTTGGTTAAGGATGGCATGTAAGATATTTATTTTTCACATTTGAGTCATTGTGATTGGCTGTTAGGGAGCCTGGGTGCTTCCCAGTCCCTGGAAGAGACTAACTCGACGTGGGAAAGACACACCGATGGACAGACGCGGCAAGATCAGGTAAGTTATATATTTTTTTTTATTCAAACCTCCCCCACCCCCACCCTGCCACCCCCGTACCTTACCGGCCGCCACTGCACAGCAGTTGATAACAAAACTGATTATCAACTGTTGTGATGTCATAAAGGCCTTCTAGGCCAGGCGGATAGGCATCCCTGAGAGCCCGTCAGTGCAGCTTTGTTTATCTGCTTTGACTGAAAGCAGAAAGTACAGCTGCAGGAGGGGGAAGGAAGACAGGGAAGGTGGTGGGTTTTGGTTAAGGATGGCAGGTAAGATATTTATTTTTCACATTTGAGTCAGGGAGCAGAGGGCATGTTATGTATAGCTCTCCCATTATACTCTCCTCCTGCACAGTAGTTGAGAGCAGAGGCACATGATTTTGGGGGCCATACATAACATAAAATTATATATGGGTGCAAAGTAAATTACAGGAATGTTTTTCACCTCGGGGTTCTGAGTGACATCATAGAAAATTTGAGCTTTGCTCTCGTTGTCTATTTGATGTCACTCAGAACGCCTAGGTGAAAAACATGCTGTATTCATTGCTATCCATCTATAATTCTATATGTTACCTTAGTGTTAGGGGCATTGCAATGATGGCTGTTAGCTGGTAAGTATTACCCACTGTTACAAAGTCATCCTGTGCCTTGGGCACCCTCATTTTTGTTGCTGACTGGTACTGGTGGTAACTGACTCTGACTGTCTCTGGGCTCTGCCTAACCAGGCCCAGTGCCAGTGCTATGCTGAAAACACACTTGGAATACAGTGAAAACACCTACATGCACTAGGGTACACTATGGGTTAGGGTACACCTACGATTGGCATGACCTCCCCTATAAGGCCCCAGTACATAATAGGGCAGGGGGATCAAAACAACCTTTAAGTCCCTAGTATATAATAGGGCATGGTAGTTTAGATGCCAGCAGCCTTTTCTGCACTTGCATGTGTGCAGTGCTGAGGCCTAAGGTCAGTTTGAAAGCAGCCCTGCATTACAGGACTACTTTTAAAATGTAAATTGTGCCCAAATTCAACTTTGGTGCTTGGGGCACCTAAAAATTAATAAACTATAATATTTTGGCATATTAGGTACCCTCAGGGTCTCCCCTAGGTGTCCCGTGGGTGGGGGTGGGGGGGGGTCAGGTACTTATAAAGAGGACCCTTATACAATAGGTTTTAAATGCCCAGGGATTAGTGAAATTGCACATTTCACTTCCCACATTGTAGTAAAGTGCTTCCCAAAATCAACTTTTGTGCTAGGAGCACTTTGGCGTGATGAACTGCAATATCTTTACATATTCAGAACCCCTAAAGTCTCCCCTAGGTATCCCAAGGGTGGCGGGTCCTGTAGATATAGGCAGGGACCTTATAAAAGATGGGTTTTTTAAGCCCTGGCCTTGGAGAAATTGCCCAGTTCATTTTCCCCACTGCAGATCCCCGGCCACATAGGTTAACATTGCAGTAAGTTATTAATTAATAACTAACACTAGGGATTAAAGAAAATATCATTCAATGACTTGTAAGAATGGTATTGATAAATCCAACAGCATGTTGTTGTTGAATTTATCCTAAAATGTATAGAAATGAAGTTATAAGACTTTATTGTCTGTAATCCAAAATTCTGCCTTCCAGAGATCTGTCCTGATTGGTCAGAGTTAAGTGGATTAGCCAGGCTACTATGATGAAGTGATACGTGGCACCTGGGGTGAAGAGCCACTCTGGGAGGAGAGGGTCCTGCTGCATAGGAGTGCCAGAGCAAGGGGGAGGAGTCGTAAACCATGGTCTTTCAAAGGAAGGAGGGGAAAAGCAGAAGAAGCCAGGCCCACCTACACCCCTACCCTTTGATCCCAACCAGATGGCAGGCTTAAGGAAAGAATGTGTAGATGCCGGGGGAGGGATATGGAGATGAGCCATCCTAGAGGTTGGTTTAGATAGCTCTTGCCTCTCTGCTGAGACTTCAGACATATTGAATTTTTTGAAGAATAGTGTTATCTGGGAGACCATAGTGCCTCACTCTGGAGTAAATGGTACTGCTCATTGGACAGGAGTTCTCTCCTGCTTGACCAAGAGAACACTGAATAAATATCTGAGAGGGACAGAGACTCTTAGATCTACTGCTTAAAACAAAGGAAAGAAGAAGGGTCCATTCTGGAAGTTTGATTTGCCCCAACCAGGCCCTGCACTTTGGAAGGCTGTGTCAGCTGCACAATCTGGAACTACAGCCCTGTGGACCTAACTTGCTTCAAGAAAACTAAAGAGTGGGCTCCCTACAAGCTACAGGTTAACAGAGCTCACCTGGACCATTACCACCAATAATCCCCAGCCTGGAGTGACTCCAGTGAATTTGGAAGGGTTTTGTCCAAGTGGATTGTGGGAATTGAAGTCCTCAACTTTCAAGAACCATCTTGGAGCTTCCAGACCCTTAGGGTAAGTTTTGGACACTTTTTGACTCTCAAAGGAACTTCAGGAAGAAGTTCCAGAAGTTTGGAGAACTTTGGAGCAACTTTGACAAAAAGGTCCATGAGTGTACCGACTTGACCTGGCCAGCCAAGTCTGCGACCCTAACCACGAGCCGGCCTGCCCTCCAGGTTTGTTCCGCTGAAAAGCTCCGGAGTTCTGATGTGAAGAGTTTGACCGGTAGCTGGTCGAACCCGAAGCCGGCAAACCCTCACCGAATCCGGACTGGTGAAGAGCATCAAGGGACATAGGGAGAAAAAGCTCCGTAAAAGTTTTCAAGTCCGAACATATAAAAGGTTACTGGGACCAACCTCAAGAGTCAAGCCTCCCACCTTCAACCACTAGCCAGCCTGGAGCTCTGGTTCGTCCCGCTGGAAAGCTCAGGAGATCTGACTTTCATAGGTTTCACCGGGAGCTCATCGCAAGGCAAGCCAGCGAACCCTCACCGAATCCTGACTGGCTAAGAGCTTCGAGGGACTCGTGAGAAAAAGCTCCAGAAAAGTTTCCAAGTCAGAAGGTAAAAACTTTGACTGAGGCCTGCCGCGAAGGGTGGCCGCACAGGGCTCCATCGTGGTTGGCCTGAAACTTTGAATTTGTCCCGGTCGAGCACGACCTGATGTCCCTATATGTGCTATAGGTTTCTAGGTGCTATATAGTGCTAATTTGTTTTTTAATTCATATCTTCCGTTCCCGACATTGGATTTTTTCATTTTGGTGTTAATTTAAAGAGAAAAATATTTCCTATTTTTATAAATTGGTGTTGGATTTTTATTGTGTGTTGTGTCTTAATTATTTACTGAATTGGTGTTTTTAAATGCTTTACATACTGTCTCTGAAGTTAAGCCTGCCTGCTCGCAGCCAAGCTACCAAGGGTTGAGCATGGGAATAATTTTCTGAGACCTATTCTGAGCCCTATACTGTGTTAATGGCCTTATTGCGAGTGGTAGATAAATATTTACCAATACTAATAATCCACATTCCAACACCCACGTAGAATCATTCCACATTGACAACGCCTTTATTACATTACTGCTGGCAACCGTTCCTGGTGAATTGATGTGACCATTACTGGTAATCTTACCACTAATGCAATCTTGTCTGATGTGGTCACTATTACAACTCTAATGATATTATTAGATCAGGATGCTTTTCATTGAATAGAAGTACCTCCTATTACAGAAAAGGTTTGAGATCCCTGGTCTGCATATAATAATACTGCCTAGCCAAAGCTTCTAAGCTGGGATGCATTGGCGGCTGGCTTGGCTAGGGGAGGTGGGGCGGGCACGGGGGTCAAGGTGGGGGTGCGCATTGTAAAAAAGATATACACTAACTTTGCAGCCGGGTCCCGCGTCTCTGCTCCTGCTCTCCTCGTTGGAGTCGAGGAACTGGAAGCACAACCAGGCTCCCGAGAGGGCAGGCCAAAAAGTCATGTGCACTTAGGAGTGGGCAAACCACTCCTCCCCTGCCCTGCTCTGAGAGCATAGCAGCCCCGCCCACCCACAAAGCAGCACGGACACATAACATGATAATAACTCAAAGTTTATTTTTTTAATTGTTTTATTTAAACTTTTTACAGTATTACATCAACACGTTGCGATATGTGGTCACATTGGCTGGATGCAGTGCCGACCCACAGCGGGCACCTGGCGCATAATTAAAATCACAACTAGACAAATAATGCAATATAAGCATACAATGATAGACAGTAGGATTATGCGCATTTCAGGTACATATTATTGAATTCCCAAGGACTCTCCCAATCTCCTCCCAAAACATGACAATCCCAAACAATTGCAAATCAGTTCGATATTCAGCAATTCTAATTATCTACGCTTCCTTCCGGCTCCCCAGTTTCCTTTCCCACAAGATATTGCTGATATAGCCCCCAAAAGCCCTTAGGTCGATTCTGGGGAGGCAGCAGCTCATTGTAAATTTCTGATTGTGTGTTGCAATACAACATGTCTTTGGACCATTCCTCTATAGTCGGAACTTAAACCACACGCCATATATAGGAGGTGTCCACTAGCACACACTCGCGAGTAGGCACACCGACACACACACACATTCACAGAGTAGTGGCTAACGTGTGTAACTGTGCATGTTCGTCTTCATAGCTCCTCACAATAACGCCAGTCCTCTGGAGGCAGAGCGGCCCAGCGGCCCTCAAACCCCAGTCCCTACACTGGAAGCTCCTAAACACCCACCCTGCCCCCTAAGGACCCGGGGACCCGACTGACAACTCTGGTGCCAGCACCCCCAGTCACAAGAGCATGCCCAGGAGCGTGCCCTCGCCTCGCACCCTCCAGGCTAGGATGGCCTCTGCACACTGTCTGTAACTGCCAGTACTGGAGAGACACGAGGAGGACAGGCAGTGTGGAAGGGTACAGGCACGGGGTGGGCATAGGAGGGGGGCTGTGCATCGGGGGTGGGGTAGTGCCAGATAGGTGGACGAATGGGTGGAAGGGCGGAACCTGCACTCCAACTCCTGGAGGTAGCCTCTGAGTTGGATGGAGCTGAGAAACGAGGTTTAAAGCGGTGAAGATGTTGTTGCGGTGAGCAGGGGTAATGTCCTAGATGTATCCGGAGTCGGTGTGAAGTCATCATGGCCTGTTTTTGGCAGGTATCACCCCTTCCTTAAAACGAGGGCGGTCTTCTTACAGAGATTTAATGCCACTTCTGCCCCCTTTGTGCTTGTTTCACTCCTTGCAGTGGGTTAGTTAATAATTTAATAAAACAGATCGTGGCTGTAGATTGTAGCACAGTGGCTGTTTGTAGCCCAGCCCGCTCTACATTCCCGTCCACTCCCGTGGGTTGTAGTTACCTTTGTATCCCACCGGGCATTCCCGGGGGCTGTAGCGCCTCGAGTTCGGGGTGAAGGTCCTGGGAGGCTCCTGGTGCCTCTGCCCCCCAGGTTATTGCACCAGGGAGTTTGGCGATCACGGAGGGAGAGGGTGGATGGAAAGAGATTGCACGGGGAGAGAAAGTAGCGCCTCGAGGCCGAGGTGGAGATCCTGGGCGGCTCCTGGTGCCTCTGCCCCGAGGTTATTGCAGCAGGGAGGGAGGGGGGTGCTTCAAGAGAGGGGGAGAGAAGGCGATCATAGAGGAGGGGGAGTGGATGGGTTAGGCATTCTTGCCAGGGCTGTGGGTGCGCCCCCCCGTCCGGCCCTGGCTCAGCCCACTGCAGGGGCCACCTTCAAATTACAAACCGTTTCTGGTAGCCCGTATACAAGGATCAACACCTCCACCCTCTAGGGGTTACGAAGTCATGTCATGTATGACAACAACAAGCCAGCTGTTGAGTTCATTAAACAAGCATTTGCAATGCAATAGGTCTCACATTTACGCGAGTTTAAGCTATTGGCATTGTAAATGACAATGCCTTTTATTTATGTTTTAAACACGAAAACAAAAATAAAAGGCATTGTTATTTGCAATGTCAATAGCTCAAACTCGTGTAAATGCGAGACCTATTGCATTGCAAATGCTTGTTTGTTGTATCCCAGAAGGGCAAGTGGTGGGTCTGGAGTAAGTGAGAGCCCTGTGACCTCATTCAATGTGCAGAAAACCTTATTCCAAAATTCCATAACCTTGGGGGCAATACCAGGCAACATGCATGAACCCAGCTTTGCTCTCTCTGCAGCGATGGCATGCTGCGGTGTCTCATAGTCCATACCGACACAGCCTCTCTGGTGTGTAATATACCCTGTTGAGGAATTTAAAATGAATGAGGCGGTGTCTTCCGTTTAGCAAGATATGTTTGGTCATTTCACAGCAATACCTCCAAGTGCTGTCATCTATGATTATGCCTAGGTCGCTTTGCCAGTCTAGTCTAGCATTGATTGAGCGCGTCCTCTTAGTCTCCTGCATCATGTTATAAATGGTAGTCACTATCTTAGAGGGGGAGGAGGAGCACAGTAAGAAAGGGAGGGGTAGTAATTCTGGGGGCTCCTGCATATCATCCACAAGCAATTCATTTAACGCATGTCTGACCCTATAGAAGTGATATTGTGTAAGAGTCGAGGAGTCGTGTCCTTCGGGCTCAATGTCAGCCCACTTGCGGACCACTCCTTCCTAAAACAGATCTCCCAGCTTAGTGATGGTTAGTTTCTTTAATGCTAGTATAACTTTCTTCTCCCTGCTAACTGTGAGCCAATGACACCAGTTTAAAGGTGAGTACAAGAGTGCGCCTGCCTGTCTGTTTAATAACTCATGCCAAGCGTGAACCGTAGAGTTAATGGAGTCCAGTTAGCCAGGTCTCCTAGAGGGGCCTGAAACAGTTTCTGCTGAAGAGTGTAAGGATCTGCTGCCACCCCCTAAATTTGCAAGTGCGGAAGATTCTGTGGGTGTGGATCCAGTAGTGTGCACGGGAACACAGTGCTGTTCTATAATATAACTCTAAGTCTGGTGCATTTAGGCCGCCCATGGAGTAGGGCAATGTTAGTATTTCCCATTTAACTCTAGGTTGCTTCCCAGCCCAGGCAAACTTTATTAATATAGAGCGCAGGGCTTTAAACAGTTGTTTCGGGAGTAGCATTGGGATGTTTTGAAACAGAAATAAAATCTGGGGAGCACTATCATTTTCATGAGGGAAATGCAATCCATCAATGATAATGGGAGACGAATCCATCAATCAACGTCATCTTCAAGTTTGGAGATAGCTTTACCATAATTATCATTAAGCACCAATTCCGAATTTGTGTGCACTTGGATGCCTATATAGCGAACAGGTTCCGTGGACCATTGCAATGGGAAGTCCAGCTCAATTGGTAACATGGAAGGGGTCAGGGGAAAAATAATGGATTAAGCCAATTGACTTTTAGGCCTGACATATCATCAAACTGCACAACCTCGGTGAGCACTGGAGTGAGATTCGTCATCGGCTTTCTGACATACACAAGCATATTGTCAGCGTACACTGATATAATGAGGCGATACTTAGGAAAACAAATTCCTCTAAGTCCATGGTATTTTCTCAGTGCACACGCCAATGGCTCTGCCACAATGGCGTATAATAATGGGGACAATGGGCCACCCTGCCGTGTGCCTCTCGTGATTGCAATAGAAGGTGTAACTGTATCGCCCACCCTAATTCTGGCAACTGGGGAGTTATATAAGACTGTCTATAAGACTAGTTTGAGAAAGACATCACCCACACCAACTTGTCGTAGTACTGTTTTCATAAATGCCCACTCCACTGAATCAAAAGCCTTCTCTGCGTCGAGGAAGACTGCAGCAGCTCTGACCTCCGGATTTATATGTTGTATGGCTCCAAATACAGTTCTAAGATTATATGTTAAGCTGCGCCCCGGAACAAAGCCCGCTTGCTCAGGATCAACTATCAACTGGACTAACGGAGCAAGCCGATTCGCTAATATTTTGGCAAAAATCTTGGTGCGTACGTTCAAAAGTGACAAGGGCCTATAGGAGGAGCATTCCTTCGGAGGCTTTCCCGGTTACCGCAGGGTTACTATCAAGGCTTCTCTCATTGAGGGAGGCATCACATCAGTTTCCACCTTCTCCTCAAACAATACTAAATGTGGAATGAGTAATTCCTTAAATGCTATATAAAAAGACACTGTAAGTCCTTCCTGGCCAGGCTCACTGCCGTCATGCATAGCGTTAAGTGCAGGACGGATCTCTGCAGGGTCAAGAGGGCCCATAAGATGCTCCCTGTGCTCTTTAGTGAGCCATGACATTTGTATGTGCTCAAGGTAGTCTTTCATAGCTGCTTCGTCAGAAAACACCCTGGAGCTACAAAGCTCCATGTAGTATCAGCGGAATCTATCGGCAACCATTACGGGATCATATAGCATACTACCATGCTCGGCTCGTAGTTCCACTATTGAGTTGGCCTCCCTCCTACGACGCTGCATGGCAGCAAGAATGGAACCAGGAAGCTCGCCCTCGCCATATGTTCTAGCTGTAGCGTACTTGCCCATGTGTTTCACCTCACTATCAGCTACCTCCTGATATTCCTCTAGGGCCTTTTTCAGATCTAAAAAGACTTGGGCATCCCCCCCATGCAGGTGAGCTTGTTCCAACTGATTCAGCTGTCCCTCAGTAGTCGTCAGCCTGGTGCGTAATGAACGAAGTACTCCCGCGTGCTTAGAGATGGTCACTCCTCTAATAAATACATTAAATGTCTCCCACACTGTAGAAAAATGCTCAACTGAACCGATATTATCACTGAAGAAGTTTTCGATGGAGGAGGCTAATTCTGCCTTAAAGACCAAATCTAGTAGGGAGTTTGGGGGGAATCTCTATGTGAAGGGTGCGCTCTTCTTAGGAGGAACATCTATATCTAGTAGTACCGGGGAGTGGTCAGAGACGTGCGGGGGAGCGGATCGCAAGCGATAACTCGGGAAAAGAGCAATCTGGAGATCAGCCAATAATCAATTCTTGTGTGGATATCATGAGGGGCAGAGTAGTGGGTGAACCCTTCTGTGTCAGGGGATCTCATACGGCAAATATCCAAGAGGCCCAATTGTCCACTAATGTCCACAAGGCTCTAGCAGCTGCAGACAGGTGGCGAGGAGGGCCCTTACAGCAGTCTAGGGATGGGTCAAGGACACAGTTAAAGTCACTCCCCCAAACCTGTGACAGGTCGGGTTTTTTCAGCAAGCGAGCAGATAATGTATGGAAAAAAAGTGGATCATCATAATTAGGACCATAAACGTTAACTAGGTGAATATGCAGTCCTTCCTTGTGGCACCTGGAGATCGCATATCAACCATTAGGGTCTATGTCCAAATCTTCAAGTGTGATACCTAACCTTGGGTTAACCCACGTGAGTACGCCCCTCACATGCATGGTGAACCCCGCCGCGTTATAATGCACCTGTAACCGCTTACGAGTAAGCATGCTGCTGTTAGGAAGTAGGTGTGTTTCCTGTATTAATACGACATCCACCTTATGTCGCTTAAAATATGCCAAAACATTGCGCAGCTTTCTGAAATCATTGAGACCCCTAATATTACAGGTAAAAAATCTGAGTCTGTTGTGAATATCGTGTGTTGTTGTGCTAGAAGCCATATCGTCAGCTATGGACCAACAGGCACCCCCCTCTCCCACTGCAGCATTATCCAGAATTGAGCACTATGCACATATCGCCTGTATACTGTAGATTTGCAAACAATAACCCCCCCTCCCACGCTATGTAGTCCCCAACTTAGCATAGATAGCACATTACCCACCCTCCTACAACTAAACATTTCCCAGATTAGTGTAATTACAAACAACAGCTTCCTTATTATAATGTGAGTAACGCACAGGGGCGGATGTGGCCGGAACAGCACAACTTCTCTCAGCCGGCTAAAACATCTAAGACACTTTCCAGCCAGAACAATATAACAGAATAGCTTGATACCGCTACAGTGATCACTACTACAGCCCAATACCCAGCGTTCAAGTCCATGTATCTGAGGCAGAGTGACCGGGGGGGAAGTAAATAAGATCTCACCTTTGTCTGCCTATGATAACAATTATCTTATCTCCAGTACTTCATCACCAGCATCAGATCAGTACGTGTAATAATGCAACATGACAACGAGTGCTCCCTCTAAATCATCACCCATCCCAGACCATGTCACCTTACTGAGAGATAGATTAATGGCTATTGGGTTACCATATTTTGTGGGCCGGTAGTACGCCTATGTCACAACAGAGCTGAGGATCTCTAAATTAGGTCAATGGACAAGGTTACGAGATGGAGTTATTGTTCATCACTGTCCGGATCGGTTCCACCATGGGATGCAAAAGAGTTAGTGGTTTCCTTACGAGGTTTTTCACTGTCCCTTTTCTTTAAGAAGTGGAGTGCCTGCTTAGGGTCCGTGAATATATTTGTTTTCCCATACACTTGGATGCGTAATTTGGCAGGATACAGCATGTTATAGTCTAAGTTTTAGATCCCGGAGCTTCCTCTTAATTGGCAGGAACTGGCGGCGGGCCTCCTGCACCCGCTGCGTGAAGTCGGGGTACAGAGATATGTCCATTCCTTCATAGCGCAGTGACTGTAGCTCACTAGCTTTGCGCAGTGCAGAGTCACGATCTCTATAATTAAGTAGGTTGGCTATGATGGGTCTCGGGGGTGCCCCAGGAACTGGTCTGGGGGCCAGCGATCTGTGGGCACTTTCAACATTAAACACTGTTGAAAAAGTATCTCTGCCAAACAAGGTGACTAGCATGTGTTCTATGAAGAGTTCCATATTCTGAATATTGGTGGATTCCGCAATTCCAGTCACTCTAATATTATTGCGCCTAGAGCGCGCCTCCAAATCCTCTGCCTTGGCTTGCACGGACTGCAGCAACCTGTCCATCTTCGCATGAGCTCCCGAGGCTATAATGTCTTCTGTGTCCGAGACCCTTTTTTCTACAACATCTTGCCTTTCTGTATGTTTGTCTAGGCGCTCAGACATTCTATCCATTCGAAACGATAAGGCGTCGATCTTGCCATCGATTTTAGTCAGGCTATGCTGAATCGCTGTGAGTATTTGTTTTAGGTCTGGATCTGCTGTGGGGTCGCCCATCTCCGAGCCGGATTCTGAGGCATTTTTATCCATGTCTTGCTGCCTTGGCATCTTGCGAGGCTCGAAGTGCAATCTTGACTGCGATTTGTCTGTTCTTCCTATATTAAAGTTGATCCAAGCGCCATGATTGTGGAGCACAGCAACAAGGGAGAGCAAAGAGCGGACCAAGCTGTCTAATTTTATTATCTGGTGCCCCCCAACATAGCAATCCTACCAGGCGATAGTGGAGACCAGCCGCTTATGAAGCAACAGTAATCCAGGTTTAACTTAACTTCATGTGGGGGCATATGTAGGCAAGTAGGACCAGGCTGAGCAGACCCTCCCAAAGTAATATCGGTACTGCATCTACAATTCCTGTGCAACACCTGTGCGGAGAGAAGAGGCCCCCACGGAGGTCGAGCTCTAAATCCAGTCCCCAAGTGGGGAAAAGCAATCTCTGTCTTGTTGCCGAGAAGACACCCAGAGTGCCAGTTTCATCCAGTAGAGATGGATTCCTGTGGTGCGTTTTGCCAACCACGTTCTTCAGGTCAGGAAATCCTACTGTCTCCCAGCCTTTTGATTTCCTCCCCTTGTCCTCCTCTCTCCACTTTTTGATGTGAATCCCCCCCCCCTCCCCTCTATGCGCAGTCCTGCAACTTCAGGCCTCAACTTTGTGTCAGGGTATAGCACCAGGGGCCTCAGAACTGGTGCCGCAAGTCTCCGCCAACTGACGCTCGCAGCAGAGGTAGACCGCGATCCGTGGGACCCCCCAGAATGCAGAAAACAGCAGGGAGGTATCACCTATTGAGAGCGCAAAGCGACGGCAAATCCATGCACACTTCCTCTTCTGACGATGATCGAGCACAGCCCTCAGACGTTTGCTGGGGGCCCGCAGCCCCCTCTGTCTCTAGTGAGCCACAGCGCCCGAACCGATGAATTATCTCCCTTCGCTCCCATGGCCGCCAGCTCAGTCGGGCTGTCACATTCGCAGTACAATCGGGATTCCGGGCCTTCTCGCCGATAGGTAGGTCCTCCACCGGGCACCGATTACCCGGCTTGCGAAGAGTCGGCAACGAGGGAGGGTCGACGGTCTCACTTCCCTCAGCTAGCTCCGTAGAACGATGACTGAAGCAGTGCCGGTTAGCTCCTCCTCGCCCCACAACACTTAGGCCTCGTGCAAGGCCGCAAACGGGACTCGGCTCCGGGATCCCCGGAACCTAGATCGTCAGAGAACATGGCTCCTTCGGTGTTCTATTGTCCCTTGAACGCATCCAGGGCGGAATTAGCAACAAGAGTGCGGCTGGATAGTAGGATCATGCAGCATAATTCGCCGGGCTCGCAGAGCTCTCATAAGCTGCGGCCATCTTGGAGCCAAGCAAGCTCCGCCCCCAATAACTCAAAGTTATCATTTTATGTTTCCTTTACTTTGCACTGCTTAATAGCAGTGGGGCGATGCTCCTCCGTAATAGCAGCTCATGAGTTACTCCTTGGAGAAGCATCTCATGGGGTTATAGACTAAGGGTGGGCATAACTCGCTTGATTTCGTGTAGCGTAATCACTTGGAATTACCTATGAATTCCACTAGATTATGCTTGAATTACTTGAAAAGAGTAATTCTGCATTTAGACCTATTTCTTAGTGCAAATATTCCCCCCCACGCCAAAAATGGACATGAGGATGCAATTCGCTCTAAGAAACAGTGCTAAATCCAGCAGGACATGAATAGCGAGCATGAGTGGCCGCATACGCTCGCTAAATGTGCACACTCTGTAGGATTTTTCCTCTCGAAATTACTTGTAATTTCGAGAGCAGGAGTAATTGCGGAATTACCAGCAATCACAGGTCAAAGAGTACCACAGAATTACCGAAATTGCTCTGGCTTAATCGAAATTCTGCCCAAGCCTATTATACACTTATGTATAAACACAGTTACCAATACAGAATCAACTGGTCAGTTACTCTTCCCTGATTTAAAGTATCTGTATAACATTATTAGCCAAGCATTCATGTGCAAGCGTGAGAGCTTGGCGCTACGGATTTGTGGGCCGGATTACATAAACTGCCCAGGTACGACCAATCTACACCAGGGTACTGTTTAGCACAATAAATCGCACACTGTAACCATCTTCTCTTTTGCTTTATTTAGTTTTGTAGCTTGCAGTGCTGTTTTACACCATCAACAATCAATGGCTGCAGTTTACCTAAATATACAACATGCAAATATAAATGTGTGCTGCTGTTAGACAACATTAACGTTGTAAGAAAATATGGATAAATAAAACACTTGCAATACATTATGTGATACCTGGGTGCGAGTTAGCACCGTTGGGATTGCCAATATAATAAAGCAATGGCAGATCCTTGTAGAATACTTTCTGTCTGTGTTCATCTGCTGCCTTGTACCACGGCAGACAGCAGATAGACTGACGCACGTGATGTACCCCAGTATCTTCGTTGACCCTACACCTGCATGGGGCACTTTCCTGTGGTCCAGCAGTAGCAAATGCGCACAATCACTGCTCGTTAGTGCCATGAGTATGAAGGCACACATCTAAAGAAACGCACCACAGGCCAGTGTGTGGATCAATACAGGCTGCGGATGGCTCTGCACTTACCTCCCCCACACAGTATTATCCTGCGTTCAGTCAATACTGTGCCTGCCGTGGGGTGGTATTAGCCCAGCAGCATGTAACTCCGTTATCCTTCAAACACACTTTTAGTGCTGGGTGAGAGCAGCATGGTTTTGCTCGGGCCTTAGACCTTTGAATCAATAAGGTTGACTATTGATCGGAGATGTCACCTGCTGGTGAGACCTAGACGCAATATGGCCACATACAACTAGTACTTATGTACTTACAACATTACAACTAGTACTTATCACTCTATAGTCACTGCATACTGAAACTCATTCAAACACGGTATATAAACTCGCATACGCCAGGCACGCTGCAGTGCTAAACAACATCTTGTACCTTGGCTGAATTAAGCACATCTGTGTACTGGGACTCTTGTAAGCTGCAGCTGTGTCCCCCTCCACCCTGTGTGCTGCTTCTCTCTTCACCTGTCCCTCCGCGCTCCCCTGTTGCTCGTCCATGCCCTAGCTTTAATGTTAAGGCTACAAGGTCAGATCGCTCAAGCTCATCACTGGGCTCCAGACAAGACATTTATCCCTAAATGGACTGAAGCCCAGAAAGACGATGCACTCAGAGCAGGACTGGGGCCCATCAAGGAGATCCCTGCCAAGGGGAATTGGGGTCTATGAAATGTACCCTGTGACAGCACAGAGGGCCTCAGAGTAGGCCACGCCAAAGCAGGACCGGTGTGTGGAAAAGGTACCCCTCCAGGGCAGGACTGTGGTTTCAGAGTGAAGATCAGGTGGGTGTGGAACTACTCAGAGTGGCAGAAACCTGCTTCTGGACTGTGCCCCAAATCATGACTGGAGAGAATGAAAACCAGCAAAGAAAGACTTGTGGGATAAAGCCTGTGATTAACAATGTCAGTCCAAACGACCTTGCTATCAGATCACTACCTACCAGGGAAAAGCGCAGTACAGCAATAGCAGCCCTGTTCACCTCGTGCATTGTTCTGCTTTTGACCTTGTTGTCATCCCAGGGATTTGTACAATGCTTTGTATTCGGCTCTGTTCTCATTGCAGGGTTTGTCGCAGACGGCGCACAGTTACATTCTCTCTTGTTTGCATACCTCCTTATCCACTCTCCAGCACTGCTAACGGTCTTACCGTAAGTACTTTCCACTCATTTCCTAATGACGTTTCTTTGGCCGTGCTCTAATTTGCTTTGATTTATTAGCGTGCCCTACAGACCGCCACATGATTTGCTTGAGGACTCCACATCTAAATATGGATCGTGGGCTTCTTGTGCTATTGTTTAATCAAGATTAATTTGACTTCAACTACATAATTATTTGATCCATAGCTTGTTGTACTGGGATGGACTATAGAGTTGCCTAATGCATTCAAGTATGGATTTTGGACTCTGATGCTTATTTCATCAGTGCAGTAACTTACTTACGGTGCATT
This sequence comes from Calotriton arnoldi, assembly GCA_963921515.1. Lineage (NCBI taxonomy): Eukaryota > Metazoa > Chordata > Amphibia > Caudata > Salamandridae > Calotriton > Calotriton arnoldi. The sequence goes on along the minus strand of CAWUFW010000169.1, from coordinate 4,229,937 downwards.
ATGTACCTCGCTTTCTGTTTTCTGCCGGGCATCATCTCATTTGTTTGTTGTGCCTATGGTCAGTTTGTGGCTTGAGCGTGCCCTGCATTCAAGCTTAGACTGGGCCACAGATATCTGTGGACACAACAATAGGTTTTTACGTTGTTCAGGCCAGAAGGGGTTTGTGTCAATAACAGATTGCATAAACTGGGTGACTGAGAACACAGAAACAAGGAGCAGCAACCCAGGCACTGCATTGTTTTACCCCTTGTTGGGTGTTGCTTCCTCCTTTACATCTTTTCAGTACTTAATTTGTAAAAAAAATACGTGCAGGGGCCAAAAGCTTTTCTTAGAGGTCTGCACCAAGCAATGCCGGGGTTGCCAAATACCAAAACTGCCTAGTTAAGATACCAACTCATGTCTCTGTCTCTTTATCTAATTCCTGTAGGTTGTTTTTCACACCTGTTTTCTCCCTCTACCACCATTTTACTGTCTTCCTCTTCCTCTTTCTCTCTCTCCCTTTTCTTCCTTTCTTTCTTGCTGTGGGTCTAAGGGTCTGATTTAGAGTTTAGCAAACAAAGGGTACCTCCACAATTCCAGCCCCCAACTTTAGAGTCATCTGCCTTCCCTGCAGACAACTCCCTATATTGACAAGAACCACAGTCATGGAAGTTCCTGCCAATGTATGAAAAGTTTGACAGATGGTACTGTCAGACATGATGGCCAGCAATCAAACTTTTCAAAAGTTTATTTATTGTTTTTTTAAAGCAAACTTTCAAAGCAGGAGTTCGATTTCAGAAAAAAAATAGCCCCCACATTTTGTGAGTTTTCACCCAGGGTGTGGGATCATTATTTGTTTTTCTTGTTCCTGTCACCAGGACTTTGCTGACAGTGATGGACAGGGGAAAAAAAGTCTTTACTTCATCCACCCTAAATTGGGTGAACAGGCTAAAGTCCAACCTCAGATGTGGAACGTTGAATTGCTGTTAGTTGAATGAGCAGTGAAGGTAGTTTCTGGGGAGATCTGCTGAGCTTGCATTCTGTGGTTGGAGTTTCTTTATATCTACAATAAATAAGTGGATTTCTTTCAAGCTGGATTATCATTATCATTTCCACATTGGCGACGAGTGGTTGAACCTGCCTGTAACCACTTGCGGAAACTCCAACACCGACTTTCATAACCTACCAGGAATAGTTCCCTTCAGACTTCAAACTACAAATCTACGCTAAAACAATTATATGAGGCACCCTCGCCTACAGACCCCCCAGGATCCTGACCAGCCTTGTGCGACTCCATCTCCATCCTTGCCATCGACTCCAACCACTATGTCCTGCTTGGTGATCTCAATTTCCATGTCGATGACCCCAACGACGCTAACACTACCTCCATCGTGGAGAACCTCAACAACATTGGCTTCACCCAACTAGTCACCGAACCCACGCACAAAGCCAGACACACACTCAATGCCATTTTCACCTCCAGCGACAGACTTAAGTTCACCCACATCACAGAACTCACCTGGACTGACCACGCCAGCGTCCACTTTACCATCTGCGATGCCCAGCACAACATCGCCATGAACCACAGCGCCACCCAGCGCAGCTTGTGCGAAGTAACTTAGAGTCAATGGACTCAGGCCCTCAGCACCACACAACCGGAAAACTCAGCAGGTCTTGACCAGGCCATCCAGAACTTCTCTGCCTGGATCAACAAATGCTCCAACAGAGTCGCCCCCCTGCAACCAGTAAAAACCAACAAAACCTCAAAACAAGCCAGCTGGTACAACCTAGAGCTCACAACTATCAAGCACAACTACTCCCGACTCAAGAAGAGATGATGCTTCACCAAGGACCGCTCCGACAGAGCCACTCACAAAGCAGCCATCAATGACTACCACCTGCGCATCAAGGAAGCCAAGAGAGCAGCCTTTATCAACTGCATAGACATCGCGGCTAACCACACAAAGGAACTCTTGTTAATGAATTCTTCAACCAGGCAGCCACAGAGAACACTATCCACCCTCTCAAGAACTCTGCAGCACCCTCTCAGACTACATCCACAACAAGATAGCCACCATCTACAACAACTTCGACTCCCAATAAACCATGCTCAGCCTCAACAACCTCAATCAACCTGCGAACACCAGCTGAATGATAACCACCTGGACTCCACTCAGACCTCTGCCCCACCATCTCTTCACCCTCAGGGCCAACCCAATCAGCCCAGAGTTCACCAGCATCCTCAAGATCTCCATCTCCACAGCAAGCTTCCCAGATAGATGAAAACACCCAAAGGTCAGAAACCTCCTAGAGAATTCCTCGGATGACCACAGCGACCTCAAAAATTACCGACCGATCTCCCGGCTCCCATACCCAGCCAAAGTACTTCTGCAATGCCATGACTGATGTAGCCAAATGGATTAGAGACAACTGCCTCAAACTCAAGTCCGACAAAACAGAAGTACTGATATTTGGGAATAACATCGCCGCATGGGACCACAGCTGGTGGCCAGCAGAACTCGGACCAACACCCACACCAACAGACCATGCACGCAACTTCGGCATCATCCTCGACAGCCAACTGACCATGAAACGACAAGTCAACACAGTCGCCTCCTCTTGCTTCCACACATTTGCATGCTCTGTAGAATCTTCAGATGGATCCCAATCAACACTAAGAAGACTGTCATGCAGGCCCTCTTCACCAGCCACCTTGACTACAGCAACGCTCTTTATGCCAAAATTCCCACCCAGCTCCTCAAAAGACTCCAGACCATATAGAACACTGCAGCCAGACTCATCTTTGATCCCCCCAAATGGACCTGCATCTCCACCTGCATCACCCCTCACCTCAGAAACCTCTACTGGCTCCACATCCAGAAGAGATACCAGTTCAAGATCCTCACACACACATACAAAGCTCTACACAGCCATGGACCAATCTACATCAACCATCAACTGAACTTCCTCCTGCCTGCAAAACACCTGTGCTCTGCCTCACTCGCCCTCGTACCCCCCGCATCCTTCACAGCCACAGCGGGGGCCGCTATTTCTCCTACATTGCTGCTCAGACCTGGCATGACCTGCCCCTCCACCTCTCTACAGCACCCTTACTGGCGGACTTTAGAAAGAAACTCAAGACCTGGCTGTTTGAAGGAGACACGGCACCCCAAGCACCCATTTACCCCTCGGGGTGACAGTGCTGTGCTATACAAATACTGATTGATTGATTGATTGATTTAGCACTTTGGCTCCTGTCATCTAAGGTACTGTTATATTGAAGTGATTGGTGTTCGAGTGAGGCTTTCCCTTACGTTTGTTTATACACTGAATCGTATCTTTTCAGTTTCCTAGTTATCCAGCTACTGCTTGGTCACCTTTTCCCAGCATACTAGGTGAGTGCAAGTTTCCTTTGTTCATTGGATTGTTCTGAGCCACCAGTGCATCTCAGCCATCTGCAATGCTTCTTTTCTACTTCACGACTGGCTCTGCTTGCCGCTGCCTCTGTGTCAGGCTGCTCCCCGGCCTCGCGCTCTTCCAATCCAGCGGATTCTACACAGCATGGATTCAAACTGACCTGCTCCTTCTCTCGAGGATTCTCTACTGTTGGGACTCGCACTCACCCGCTCCAGCCCCCAAATACTCTCTGCTGACTGGGGATCTTTTTTACAGCGTCTTTGAGCTTTTTCACACCTTCAGTTCATGCTTCCTGACTCTGGTATCAGCTTTCTGTGGGCGTTCATTTATTACATACTACTTCCGCTTTATAGTTAATTTTTCCGGCTCAGCTCACCTATTACTTATATAGAGGGAAGACTACTTTTTTTGTTTTGGAGGAAAGACTACATTTATTAATGCATTGTATTGTTGGTAATTGCTAAATGTGTTGAACATTCTATGTGGTGTATACAAGAGTTATGAAAAGACAAAGGATCTGCTGCCTCTGTAAAATCTGTTTCTTCAAAACAAAAGAAAAATACTTATTTTCCCGTAATAAAAAAGCCTTCTTATTTTATGTGTGGCAACCTCACTCATTTAGCCAATTACAAAGACTGTCCAGCAACTAAAGATGTGTGCAAAATCTGTGGCAAAAGGGACATTTTGCTAAGTGCTGCAAGTCAAATATGAATAAGAAAAAAGTGTTTGAGGTGAGTTCTGAAGAAATAGGTATTGTTTATCAAATTGTTAATGATGTTAATTGTGTATCTAAAGTTAAGTGTGACCATCCTTCTGACATAGTTGCCCTCAATGGTCTCACAGTTTCCATGATGATGGATTCAGGAGTAAGGCTGTCTTTGGTTTCAGGTACGGATTGTGCCTAGTAATTCCAGGTCAACATCAATCTGCACTAACCTGATTTCACTCCGTCCAGTTATGGAAGCAAACTGATTGAGTCAGTGGGGTATTTTGAGGTGGAAATACATTTTCGGGGTGATACTACCAATGGTAAAATATATTTTCCAGAAAAGGAAGGCACTGTGTTGAGTTGGTTGAGTTGGCCCCATCAGAACCTTTTGGGCATTTATCTTGTTCCCTATACTAATCCCCAGGTCCAGATCAGAAAGGTTGACGCATGACCAGTGATTTTTTTATGTGAATTTCCAGTGGTGTTTTCTGAAAAAGTGGGTTGCATTAAGCGATATGTACATCATAATAAATTGAAAGAGAATGTGGAAACCATTGCATCCAAAGCTAGAAATATAACTTATAGATTACAGGGTGCGGTCAAAACTAATTTGGATCAATTATGTGAGGCAGGCATAATTGAAACAGTCAGTGGGTGACACCTGTGGTAGTTGCCACAAAGAATTCTGGTGAAATAAGGCTTTGTATTGAACTGAGGAACCTCAACAGGTAGGTAGGTAATAGAGGGCAAGTTTCCCTTGCCCAACATTTCTGAAATGGTCAGCCTACTACGCGATGCAAAGTTCTTCTCAACATTGGACTTAACTTCTGCTTACTACCAGGACCACCTGTGTGAAGATCCTAAACATGCAACTTTGTATTATCTGTTTTAGCAGGATACCTATCACTCTCTGTTATGCTGCATCAGTTTTCCGAAGTCTCATGACAGACGTGTTGGGTGCAATTTCTGGGGTGAAGTTTATTCAGGGTGATGTGTTGATCTTCACTAATTCTTTTGAATCCCACCTACTTAAAGTCAGGGAGGTGTTACATGTTTTGAATCTTAAAGTTATCACTTTGAAGGTCAACAAATACAAATGTGGTTAACCTGAAGCATGACCTTGGGTCATGTTATCACAGCAGAAGGCATTAAACCCAGAACTGACCTTGTCAGAATGATCGCTGATTCACCACCACCCTCTAAGAAAGAAGAGGTACAAGTTTTTTTGGGTATGGCCTAGTTTTATAGTAAGCTTGTTCTGAATTTATTTTGCGAGTCGTACTTGTGCCATTTGTCAGTTGCCTAGGAAAGGAGTCTAGTTCAAATGGGTTGAGAATTGTCAAGAGGAGTTTTCTGATATTAATCCTAGTTTGGCAACTGCGCAGTCTTTGAAGAGCTTTGTTCCAGGGGTGCCATGTTTTCTTGTGATGGATTCTAGCAAAAAGAATTTGGGTGCTGCTCTGAGACAAAGACATGATGATAGAGAAGTTACCATTGCTTTTGCCTCAAGGGCATTGAAAAGAGCAGAGGTTCAATACCATTTTTACGGGGTTTAAAGTTTGCAGTCCAGATTGATCACAAGCCTCTTTAAGAGGTTTTTGGGCAGAAGGGGTTGGATAATATTTCTTCTTTCATGTGTAGGTGGTTGTTTGCTGTGCAGGATTATCATTTTTCTGAGTCGTATATTCCTGGTATTGAGAATAAAAAGGCAGATTGTTTATTCAGACTGGTCACAGATTCTTTCAGGGTTGTGGAGGATGAAGATACATGGTGTAAGAAAGATGAGGTCAGGGTGAGTGAAGTTTCTGGTGGTTCTGTTTCTGAGATTGAGTGGTTGAGTGAAATTGACAAGGATGAGGTTCTCAAAAAGGTCAGGGAGACCATTGAGGGTGGCTGTAAGGTACCAGGTGGTGGCATAGATTTCATGAGTTTTGTGAAGATTTGGGATGAATTTTCAGTTAGCAACATGTTGGGATTTAGAGGTGGAAGGTTGGTTATTCCGTGTGGAGTGAGAAACCGGTTGGTGCAGTTTGCTCACGAAAGTCATTAAGGGATATGCAATCTAAAGAACGCTTAAAAGCAATCTATTAGTGTCCTGGATTGGATGTTCATGTGGAAAGGGCTGAAAGAGATTGATGTGAGTGCAGGATAAGACGCAAAAGATCAGGTAAGCTCATTTGATTTGCCATGAGATTCCTGCAGATGTGTAGGAGGAATTGGCATTGTATATTGTGGGACCTTTGAATTTTGGTGGTATTTGCTGGTACTTATGGATATGCTTTCAAGGTGGCCTGAGAGTTATGTGTTCAGGATATCTCCACATCCTCGGTTACCAAGTTTTTGGCTAAAGTTTTTTCTAGGAAGGAAGTCCTCGGTGTATCCTGACTGACAATGATGTGCAGCTTACATTAAATGAAATGGAGAAAATTCTTAATGAAAGAGGTATTATGCATAAGAAGTGTGCCTTATGCCATCCAGAAACTAATGGAATGGTAGAAAGATTTAATAGGATGCAGAAAGAGATGATTCAGATTGCGAAACTCGACTCGGAGGATGTGATTAAATTAAAATGGTGAAGGATAGGATGGTGAAAAATTGGTTTACTCCACACTCTACAACGGGCATATCTCCATTACAATTGCTTAAGAAGCGCAAGCCATGTACTATGATGTGTCCACCCTGGGTAAATACATACAACACATATGACTTGAATGGAAACAAGATGGTTGAGAAATGAAAGGCTAGAGAGCTTTGATTGTAGGGTGAAAGTAAAAAACAATATGACCATGCAAAGCAGTCAAGTATTTTGATGTTAAGGGGCGATATGGTAAAAGTGAAACTACTTAAAGGAACATGTAATTCTTCTTGTGTCAGTAATCTTTTTCCTGTGACCAAAGTGTTTAAGGGGGCTGTGAAGTCGGAGGATGGTAGGATTTATAATTTTAACAGAATTGTAGCTAATAATCCTAACTGAGTTTATGTTTTTTTTTACCCTTTGCTTTATCTTGTTCTTCTGGAGTTATTTTTTTTTCTATGAGAGGGGGATATGTGGTATTGTTAGTAGTTATCCTGAACAGAACATTTATTTGGTACCTTCTAAATTCTTCCCAGGTACTATGTTATGGTATGTTCTTGTGGAATGTTGGATTGTTGTGAGTTGAAGGATGAGCTGTGAAGGCAGTTGGTGAGGAGATCTGCCTGAGATTTTATTGTATGGCTGAAGGTCCCTTTTTGTACAATAAACCAGTGGATTTCTTTCAAGCTGGATTATCAGTATCATTTCTACAGAAACCTATTGGCGTTGCCAATGCTTGTATTATTTTTTTTCAAAAGATAAATCTACACAAGGGTTTCCCCTGAGTTAATGGTGTGGTGGACAAGTTCATTTTGGAGACTATATTCAGTGGATCAGCCTAAGGGACAGTGCCAGGAGAGATTGAATGCTGTCATCCAAAAACATTAAGGGGGGCAGTGGGTGTTTACTCCAGTATATGGGCTGGACTACATGAGCAATGGGGATGCCCCATAGGCACCACCAGGGTTGCATTCATAGGCACCACCAGGGTAGTATCCAAGGGGGCCAGCAGGAAGCAATAACTACAATAGACTCAGAAGACTGGGGCACTTGGTTAGCAGCACCAGTTCCTCGAAGGATCAAACCTTGGTGAATAAGATGTTGTCATTTTCCCACCCCCTTCACTTCATACAGCACCATGGTTGCCACAAGCAGAAACAATGCCTGCAACAGAGCATGAATTGGAGCTGGTTAGGGAAATGCCCGTCTGGGGACAACTACTTCCACCACATGTGTTACATATATATACATACAAGGAATATTTTTGTAACATTTTGAGTTTGAAAGACTGCTCTGTATTGTCCATCTAATACCAAATAAACTACTAGGCAGAGCTGCAGGTTGAAAAGAAGGACAGGGGAGGTAGATGCATGTTAGGTTGTATTGCAGTTCCTACTCTCTGTACTGTTCTTATGTCTCCAGTTAATCTCCGCTCTGCTATCACTGTCAATGACCAGTGGTTTTCTTTCAACAAACTCACAAAAGTGCTGCAAATGACATCCAACATATTTTGCCTCCTCAGTGACATCACACGTAATGACATCAGATTACTCTTTTGAAAATAATGGCAGGCCATTATACATGTTTTAAACAAACTGTGTTAACTGCTCAAGGCTGCAGTGCTTTTATAGACAGTTGTGTACTTTCTGTAGTTCCCACACCTTGCCCTTCCCCTAGAGATTCAGAAGCATGCAGGAGGTTGTTCAGAGGCTAAGGGTGGGGCAAAAGGTAAACCATGTGATGTCACCAGGGTGAACAGCTGCATGGTTTCAGTTATGCTACCCCTAACATTTTGGTAAAATGACAGTCATGAGATGAGTGTTCTCGGGGAGAATTACTTTTGGTGACACCAGTATGAGAACGTTTTCCAGGTCCATGTGTGAATAGCTCAATTTGTCACATGATGTGTTTATGATGCATGGGCTGAGTGTACATGTTTGAGAAAGTTGAATGTGGAGCTGTTAAAATGTGATGATGAATGGAGTGTTGGGGTCTGTGTGCTGGGTGAAGCCTAACAGTTAACCACAGTTGGAGGCAGAACGGAGCCTAACAGTAGCTACCAGGTTTAGCCTGTATCCAAAGGGTTTTACATGAAATAAAGAAGTTACCTCCTACCATAGTTACTCTAGTGTCTTGTGTGAGGACCCTGGACTCCAACCACAACATTTTGCAGGCAGGACGTACAAAGAAATTAGTCGTCAAAAGAGGTCGCAATTTGCCAATGATCTTTTTCCACCCACTATCATATTTTGCAAACAGATCTATATACTGAACCATCAGATATGAGTCTTCAGGAATGTTTCATGGAGCCTGTGAGGTTCCTGTTTAAGAATAGATGTGCATGGCTTGCTGCATATGTAGAGTGGTGTACAGCTTAAAAGAAGAGAAATTATGCTGTGGAAGAGATGCTTGCTCTATTTGTCCTGCACTCTCTGTGAAATTGGTGTAGGTTAAGAATTTAGAGTCCTCCTTCATTTTAGAATTGGAAACAATTAGTTGGCAGATGGTCCATTTTGAGCAGGCAGTGCTGTAGACGAGACTTCACATTTGGGAGTTTTCTCAAGAAGCATGGACCATGAGGAAGAACAATAAGGTCTTGCTGTCTCATAGAATCCAGGAATGACAGACTGTGGAAGACAGCAAGGTAGGGTAGACCTGATAAGTGCAGGTAGTAGAAAATAATGGAGAATATTTTGTTGTCCTTTGGATTAAGGTTGTCTTTTAAAATGGTGTTCCACGGTAATTAAAACAGTGCGACCGTGTAATCAGCTGAAAGTGGAACTGACGCTTTAGAGGTTCATAATGGGAACATAAGCAGCAGAGGACATTTTGAAAATGTTAAGCACTCTTTTAATGAATTGTGATGTTATTTATTCTCAAAATTAAGGTGACTCCATTCGTTTTTGCCATTGGAAATGCATGGAATTGTGGATGCAGGGTTGTCCTGCATAGTTTTTATGGGGACATTTTTTAAAATGGGTAATAGAGTTTAAGCATTTAGCTTTTGACATTCATTGTTGCGTAGCAGGATAGTGGATCAATCAATCAATCAATTAGGATTTGTAGAGCACAGCTAATCGCACGAGAGGGATCAAAGTGCTTGCAGGTCCCGGAGGCTCATTCGAACAGCTAGGTCTTGGAGGCCTTTTGGGACTCCGGAAGTGAGGTGATGGTTTGGAGTTGCGTGGGGAGGCTGTTCCAGGTCTTTGCTGTGATTTGGGAGAAGGAGCATCCTCCACTTCTGCTTCTGTAGATGTGTGGGTATGGGCCAGTGATAGGGAGGTGATTGGTGGAAGTTCAGGTGGTGGTTAAGGTAGGCGGGTCCTTGGTTATGTAGAGCTTTGTGTGCATGGGTCAGCAGCTTGATTTGCCACCTCTTCTGTACAGGGAGCCAACGGAGTTGCCTGAGGTGGGGTGTGGTGGCAGTGCATTGGGGGAGGTTGAGGATGAGTCTGGCTGCGGCATGCTGTATGGTTTGAAATCTTTCTAGGAGGTGTACTGCTATTACTACGTAGAGAGCGTTGCTATAGTCTAGTTGGCTAGTGATGAGGGCATGTGTCACAGTGCATCTTATGTGCAGTGATAGCCACTTGAAGATCTCATGTAGCATGCACAGAGTAAGGAATCAGGTGGCAGAGACATCGTTGATCTGTGATTTAATGGTGGGCTGCTTGTCAATGATGATTCTGAGTTTCCTAGTGTAGTTGGAGGGTTTGGATGCAGGTCCAAGGTCTGATGGCCACCAGGAGTCATTCCATGGGTTGCTGTTGTTGCCGAAGATCAGTACTTTTGTCTTGTCTGTGTTCAGCTGCAGGCAGCTGCTCTTCATTTAGTCAGCGATGCTCATAATGCATCTGTGGAAATTGGTCCTGGTGGTGGTGGGGTCATCGGTGGGAGGATGAGCTGGGTGTCGTCTGCATAGGTGATTATGTTGAGACCATTCAATCTGAAGATGTAGGTCAGCGGGGTCATGTATGCATTGAAAAGCATGGCACTGAGGGATGAGCCTTGGGGACACCGCAGGCAATGTTCTTGGGTTCAGAGGTGAAAGGTGGAAGGTGGATCCTCTATGTTCTTCTGGTGAGGAAGGAGGTGATCCATGTGAGCGCGTCTCCTGGGATGCTGATGTGGTGGAGTCTTGCCATCAGCATGTGGTGGGATAGGGGGTCGAAGGCTGCCGAGAGGTCGAGGAGAATCAGAGCAGGTGTTTCTCCTCAGTCGAGGAGGGTTGACTTGGGATGTCATCGGTAGCTATGATTAGGGCGGTCTCTGTGCTGTGATTGCTGCGGAAGCTCGATTGGTAGGCTTCAAGTAGCTGGTTCTGCCCCAGGCGTGTCATGAGTTACTTGTTGATGATATTTTACAATACCTTTGCTAGGAAAGGGAGCAGGTAGATTGGCTGGTAGTTTCTGAGTTAGCTGGGGTCCGCAGGGAGTTTTTTGAATAGTGGATTGACTTGGTAGAGAGCCTGTACCCCTTTCTTCCCCGCCCTGTCAGCAACTGGCAATCTTATTTGTAACAACTTTGCTTGAAGGAAGTGGTGGACCCAATCATTCCAAACAACCAAGGTTCCCAGTGAGCCAGTCCATGAGTATTGCTCCTTCTGACCTCCCTACCCAACCTTTGTGTTCAGCTGTTGGGTGGGGAGGTCACCTCCCAGGTAGGGAGCTGTTTATGACTATGTGCTCTGTAACATGCCTATCTTTGATCCCAGTAATATCAGGTCCATCGATCCAGCAAGTAGCCCCTGTCCTCTCTCTCTGAATCCAAAACTTTTAGCCAGGCCAAAGACAGCATTGATTATAATAATTTCCAGCTCATTTAGTGGAATAGAGCAGGTCTAAGATCTAAAATATCCCTTCCGGAATGGAATCTCCTATTGGACAAATATATTTGTCTTTTACAAGAAACCTGGTCCGTCGTTCCTTTCAATAGGCAAGGTTATCTTGATTTCTTTGTGCCTGCCATTCCTAGTCTGAGGGGTTGGGCAGCAGGGGGTCTGGTACTCTGGATTAAGAACTCCTTAAATTGTACAGTACACCAACTCAGGGCCAATTCTCCAGACTTACTGGCATCCAATTAATTATAGGTAATCATACTAAGGTAACCATTCTTACTTAATATTATGCAAGAGGCCCAGTAAGGGCTCAGTTTCAAGTACCCTTCAAGCTCTTGATCATGCTCTTGATTCATTATTTCAACAACATTACCTTACCATAGGGGGTGACTTCAACATCACATTTGAGCTATTGGATGACCAAGGCGTGTCTATAGCAGAGGATGAGGATGCAGCCTGGGCAGTTCCTCTCCTTGAAATTCCACCCATTCGTGCTGGGCTCGTTCTGCAGTCTATTTAAAGGCACTTACTGTTGAGCATGTCTTGAGAGCACTTAATGGTCGTACAAAATCTGACACCAAATGTGCACATACCTATAACAGGCCATCCCTTTCAAGCCATATAGATTACATTTTGGTCGATTTGAGGTTGTGGTCAACAGTCGTTGATATGACAGTCCTCGAAAGAACTGATAGTGAAAACAATCCCCTATCTGCAACCTTTATAGCGTTTTGTGAATTCATCAACTTAGACTGCGAACCACCCGCACATACCAGGGAGGTCGCCCTTGCAGGGGACAAACGCAACCTGAAAAGGCCCGAGATTGTTGCTCACCCACAAATTCTGAAAGTGATTCAAGACGACCTCAATGCAGTCCTTATGCAGATTGAAGAGGCCTGCGATAGTGCAGACGACCAAATGGCCGAGATCCATGAAGCATTTAAAAAAAAAGTTTTTATCTCTCTTTATAACCCCCAATGTATCGTTTAGTAAGAACAAAAAAAGAAGACACCACTCATGGTATAATAATGAATGTTGTGTCAGCAGTCACCTATTAGACAAGGCCGTAAAAACCAAAGACACGGTCCATATAGCAACTCTAAGGAAAGCATACAAAAAGGCTATCCTGCATGCTAAAAAAGAGTGGGACGAACAGAGATGCAAGGCCCTTTTGGACACATGTTCCATTGGTGATTCGTCAAAATTTTGGGCTTTGGTGGCTCAGGATTGCTCAGGAGCTACACAGTCTCTGGCCAATAATGTGGCCGCCTCTGAGTGGGTAGAATATTTTGGTAATCTATATGCTGGCAATCCTGCAGACCGTTTAGCACCAATGGATTCCATAGTACCCCAGTCAAAATTCAGTACCACGCTGATGTTTGAAACTGCTGATATCTTACAGGCCCTGAATTCTGTCTCATGTGGGCGGGCAGCGGGCCTGGATGGTATTCCAGCTGATATTTTTTAACTAACATACAGCCCTGGTCTCTTTACATCCTAGCCTTGGCCAATGCAAGCCGAGGACCCCATTCCTGATTCATGGCAAGGTGCTATAGTTTTACCCATATTTAAAAAAGGTGACCGTTCCTTACCATCCAACTACAGGCCAATAAGCCTTATAAATTGTATCCAGAAAATCTTTGCCCGGTGCCTACTTAATAAGATACAAAATTGGATACTTTGGAGTATCCTGGCCGATTTGCGAATGCCCCCTAAGATTTTAGCTCTTTTAATTAGTTTGCATGAAGATATTTGCGCATGCATACGATGGAGAGGGGGACCGATCTGTAAAGGCGTGCGCCAGGGCTGCATGCTGGCACCCACCTTATTTTCACTTTTTATCAATGACATCGTACCCCTACTGGCACAATTTGAAGCAGATGCTCCATGCTCGGCAGGTTTAAAAACCCTGATTCTCTTATTCGCTGATAACACCTTGCTGATCTCAAAGACCCCGTCAGGCCTCCAGAAACTCTTGACTCGTTTCAATGAGTTCTGTGTGTACCGGGGCTTGGAAATCAACACTTTGAAAACCGAGGTGATGGCTTTCAACCATAAAAGATCTTTTAAGAGTAAATAATTCTTGGGAGGAGTTGCTTTGGAACAAGTTGGTTCCTTTGCATATTTGGGGGTTACCTTTGCAGAGGGTATGTCTTGCCAACCGCTTGTTAGTAAAACCAATTCTAGATTAAAGCAGATTTCTGGCATAACACTCAAGGTGTTTTCGACATCGTACAGCAAACCCATCTCTCCAGCACTTAAAATCTATGAGGCGAAGGGTCTGGGGTTAGCTTTATACAGGGCTGACTTGTGGGGGTTTTCAAAACACAATGACATTATAAAAACATGAGAATAAATTCCTTAGGAACTTAACATCTCTCCAAATTAGTACTCCGTTATAGCCATTATTTTGTGACCTAGGTGTCACTAGGGCCACGGAAAAAATTTGTCTGTGGCCCTTGTTGTACCGGAGGCGCCTGTGGACCACTCCCGAACTGGCCCAAAACGTTGACAGTTTAAAGGATGTCATGATGGCTGATCACTTTAACAAAATCTCATGGCTTACAAATATGAAGTGAGTCTTGTACTCACTAGGGCTTCATGATTTATGGGACCAACCGAACACTTCTGTATTTCCATCCAAGGCTGAGATGAAAATGAAATACTGGTCACTTGTGGAGGCTGAGAGTATACGGAAGTCAGCTACTGCCAAGTTATCCGGTGATTATATGGATATCAAGTCCCTTCGAAGGCGGGAGTTATTTTGGGATGTGGTGACTGTCCCACTGCATAGAAAACTCTATTTTCGGTTTCGCAGTCACTTTACTGCTCAGAACGTTTTCATCAGGTTGGAAGGGCGTAGGAGGCACCACTTGTTTCATTGTGACTACCAGAAGGAAAGTGTTTCTCATGTCTTCTTCGCCTGCCCAGGCTATTCATCCCCTCGGCATAATAGATTGGTACCGGTTTGAAGTTTAATAGGTGTACAGAACCATCAGGAAGCTCTCCGCATTCTTAGATCAGATTCTTGCACAGTAGTTCTATTGCTAAATTCTTGGGTGCAATGTGGGTGCTTCGCAGAAAAGCTCTGCATGGCTCCCTTGTTTGACGTTCCACATCCATGTACGTTCCATTTGAATATTTTTTCAAGATTTTGGTTTTAAGGACATTATCTCATTGTTATAATCATTGTTATAATCATATATATATATATATATTTATTCTTTTATGTTTTTAGGCAATAATCGATGTATTTTTAGTCTGTGATGTATGTCGTATAGTGTGATGAATTGCACCTTTATGATAATGGTGGACGAAACAAAGTGTTTTGAATAAATGAATTAATAGTGGTCTGACTTCCGCGTGTTTCCAGGCATCGGGAAATGTTGCGGTGGTGATTGAGGTATTGAGCAGAGTGATGAGATCCTGGCTGATCTTTTGGTTTCCGAGACTGCAGATGTGGTGCAGGAATGGGTCTGTGGGGGCTCCAGCATAGCTGGATTTCATGATGGAGGTGGATTCCTGTGTGGAGAGGAGGTTCCAGGTGGTAGGTTTGTGGTTTGTGTTGGTTGCAGTGGTGACGTATCTGTCGAGGAAGTCCATAGGAGTAGGTTGGGATTTGAAGTTTCTGTATATGGTTGCGATTTTGTCATGGGAGAAGCCAAGGTTGTTGCACAGCTCTTGCAAGGGTGTGATGTTGTTTTCACTGGCAGCTGGGCTGGAGATTTCCTTAATGATGTTGAAAAGTTTCTTGGTGTTGTCGGCTCTGATGCCGATGTGTGTGGCTAGGGCTGTCTTCTTTGTTGCCCTCAGCAGGCAGTGGTAGAGGTTGAGGGAGGTCTTGAAGGCTGTCCTGTCGGAGATGTTCTTGCTGGCACACCATCCTCTCTGGCTGTTTCTTGTCTCGTTTCACTATTCAGAGTGTTTGTGTGTACCAGTTGGCCCTTTTGGATGATTTTCTCTGGTTGTTTGTGTTGATGGGGAAAATGCTGTTGGTGCAGTTGGTGATCCAGGCGTTATGTTATGGTATTAAAATTTATTATGTGCACGTATCATCCTGTGAGGGGTATCTCAGCGTGGAAGCCAGGAGACAGCAAAACTAAAGCAGTTAAAATAGATTGGTCTGAAGAAGAGGGGAGGAAGCTGTTCTAGAAGGGAGACTACAGAAAAGGTGTGTGGTGGTGTTCGGCACCACCTGAAGTCTGGATAATAGCAACTCATTTGCTGAGGCCAAGAGAACATTACCGTAATCCAAACGGCTAATAACCAGTGCCTTGACTAAAGCTTTTATTGCTGTAAGTGATAGTAGAGGAAGGGCTCTTCTCAGCAACCTCATCATATGGAAGCATGAGCCTACGATGGATACAACCTGATCTTTCAAAGTGAGAGATTGATCTAACCGGACTCCCAAGTTTTTAACTAATAGTTTAGGTGAAGGGGCCATACCAAGTTCTGGGGCCTCCGGATTCCAATGCTGTTGGGCTTTTCCAAACAGCATAATCTCTGTTTTTGCAGCATTTAACTGGAGTCAGCTTTCGGTCATCCAGATGGTGATAGTTTTCATCCCAGAGGGGAAGGACTCTTTGGTTTTGGCCAAGTTATTGTCTGGGGAGCTTAAGAGCTGAGTATCGTCCGCATATGATATGATCTCAAAACCAAAGGCTCTGACAATTTTGGCTAAGGGGGCTACATAGATGTTAAAAAGCGTTGGGCTAAGACATGAGCCCTGGGGTACCCCCTATCCAATGCCCTGGTACAAGATTTATAGGAATCCAGATAACTGTTTCGGTCCGGTTGGAAAGAAACTCTGAGAGCGATTGTAGCGCTGTTCCGTAGATTCCTATCACACGAAGCCTGCCAAGTAACTTAGTGTGGGATATGGTGTCAGAGGCTGTGGACAAGTCCAGCAGCACCAGTATGGATGGTAGATTGGCATTGAGAGAGCATCTGATGTGGTCAGCGTTGAAGCTCTTAACTCCCTGTTTGAGGTTGGTGGTGGTGGAGGGGTTGGAGGAATTGAGGGCACTTGTCCAGCTGATCTCTGGGATTTTTTTCCAGCTGTGGTTCAGGGTGCTGGTCATCTTGGGGGTGGTGGTGAGGGGGCTGGAGATCCTGAAGTGCATAATGGAATGATCAGTCCATGTGAGTTCTGGAACGTGGCTGTACTTGGTGCTGGATGTGAAGATGGGGTCCAGCATGTGTCCTGCAGTGTGTGTGAGGTTATGGATGATCTGGGCCAATCCGAGGCAGCTCATACTGGAGGTGTGTGATGGTGTCGTTGTTGGGGTTTTCAATGTGGAAATTTAGGTTGCAGAGGAAGATGTAGTCCTTGGAGTCTAAAGCTAGGGGCACAATGAAGTCTTCTATGGTGTTGCAGATTCTGGAGCGCAGGCCAGTATATGAGGGTGCCTCTGATGGTTGTCCTGTCATCAGTGTGGAGCTTGAAGTTAAGTTGTTCCATGGGGGTGGTGGTGTTGTTGGTGGTGGTGGTGCACTGTATGGTCTTTTTGTGGATATGGCTATTCCTCCTCCTAGCTTGGTGCGGTCCTGGTGAGTGATGTTATATCCATCCGAGATTGACCTAGCAATGTATGGGGTGGATACAGGGTTGAGCCTGTTCTCAGTGAGGAAGATGATGTCGGGTGCGAGGGTGGCAATGAGGACCCACAATTCAGTGGAATGCTTATACATAGAGTGTGTGTTGAGGAGTAGGCAGTGGAGTCGGTGTGTCACTGTTTGTGTGTGCACTGGTCTGCAAATGTGAGGAAGAGGATCACCATTTCACCTTGTGAGATATTGGTTGCCAAAGCAGGGAAATGGTTATCGTTTATGTGAGAGTGTGGGAAATTGCAGTACCCTACTGTTGCAGAGGTGGGTATTAGGATTCCACTTATGAGAGGCATGCATTAAGGTTTATGGTGCTGAGGAAGTGGGGAAGATAAATACCCTGTCGCAAGAAGAAGCCTGGGGAATTGCAGCACCCATTGGATGTTGTAGCTTTCAGGTCCTGCCAGTATATGCTCTGGGACAGTTCGTCTCTGTGTATGAATGAGAAGTTTTAATAGATGCATGGTACTGGGCAAAGATAACTTTGGTGTAAAATGGCTTGTGTGTGTTATGTTCCCCAAATATGCTCTGGGGCCAGTTGTTTCTGTAGGAATGAGAATTTTCATCAGGTGCGTGATACTGGGTGTGTGTATGCGTGTGTGACATCAGACATTGTAAGTGTTGGGTGTGTTTGGGTGCTTCCTTACCACAGCACATTAGAACATTTGCCCAGTGTACTGATATGGACTGGTGTCGGGGTGGAAGTACTGGACTGAACTGGAGGATGAATATTTTGTTTTTCTAGACTTGGCCTGGGTGGAGCTCGCATGGAGTTACCGAAAAACTGTGCCAAATTCCATTGACGTCCAGGAGCGGGCAGACAAAGATGTACACAATGCACCTTGGCGCATTTGAGGTAGAGGCTGCATAATAAAACACAAGCACGCGAACGTAGCCTGCCACTGTGTTGTTTTAGTTTCACTCCAGCGCACACCCACTCACATAAATACAAAACAGCGGTGCTCATCTCCCTTCAGCCCACAACTCACTGCATGCTACGCTGCAATAGGAGTAATGCTGGCTGCCTATCCCTCACACCCCAAATTCTCTTACCCCTCTGAGACCTTGAGGCTCCATAACTCCTGCACGGTTTTGGATCGCAACAAGCTCTTTCCTGAGACAGTCTCTAAATTTGCCTTGCACAGAAGGAAAACATTGTTCGCCCCCTATACCCATGCTCCGACCTTGGTGCTGCGCCGGGTTTGGCGGATTCTGTGTAGGAGCTGGAGGGTGCTAGCAGCTGGAGGTTCATGTCTGCCTCACCGTGGTGGGAGGTGCCCTGCCATGCTGCTTCTCCCCCTCCTCCTTCCTTGGAGACTCTTGTTCTCAGTGCTGCCACATTTTCAGCATTTTCAGCTGACCTCCTCTCTCCCTGTGGGCAGCTGCCTGTATGCTCACCTCAGATAGCGAAGGAGGGTGGGGATGCGCCCACCTGGATACGGGATAGAGAAGCACTGGCCCCTGACATACACAATGTGATTGTGGCCTGCCGCTGTCTCCAGTGCACCCTGCTCGTCGCTTTGCTGCTGCTAGGCATGTGCAGAGGCACTGCTCACCCGCGGCAATGCTGCCTCTTCCTCAGCACATGACATGGACAGGGCAGGAGGAGACTATGTGGGCTTGACATGGAGAAGCACTAAGTGCACAAAAAGAAACAAGGGATGCTTTCTCAGGTGTCACACACACAACACACCCACTCAGTACTTTGATTTAATGCTTTTTTTCCCCACTCCCCATGCAACATTAGGAGAAACTTGTTCATGGGCTGTCAGCGTACCACGTGAATGTCCATATTATTGTTTCTGTTAAATGTCTCGCCACGTGGAAATAATTAGCTCTCTCAGACACCGGCACTTGCTGCTAACACAATTCAGGCTCTGCTTTCATTTCCATGCGAGCGCTTGGAATGCCTTGTAGAATGGCCAAAATGTCATTATAAATATGTTCAAAAGAGCAGTTGGAGCACGGTAAATGAGTGTTCCAAACTATTCTAGGGGGGAGCAGGTAGACTCAGCCATGCGGCGGTTGGCGAACGTTTTGCCGAACTTTGCGCTCCAAGTGGAGAGCGGAGTAGCAAAACTCTGCAAACTCCCCTGCCAGAGCGGAGTTTACCGCCCACCCCTATAGAAGACATTCAGTCTGATGTTTTGTGCACCATCCAAGAGGACATGCTACTGTGTGCATATCCAGGCTTTCTTTCATTTGGCACTTTGAATGTCTTGTTTTGCCCTGCTAATGTGACTGGGTTTTGAGCATGGTAGAGTGCTGGGTTGTTCTTTTGTGTGCCTGAGATAGTGTCTGAGTGTGTTATTTTTGAGTGTATGTGTATGTAATTGCTTGTGAAATACACGGATGACAGTAGAGCTTGACCCATTGTTCCTGAATGAGTGTTGTGTCTGTTTTATGTCTACATTGTGTAAGAAAAGGAGTAGATGTAGTGACCTGGCACGACTGGATTGTCCTGTGTGTAAGCAAAGAGGATGGTTTTGTTTTGTGATGTGTCTTTGATGCATGGGATGAACATGCATGTTGTAGAATGTTGAATATGAGAAATAAAATGATGATGCATGGAATTTTGGTGTGCATATGCTTGTTTAAGCTGGGCAAATTAATCACAGTTTATAGTCCTGGCCCCTTGATCTGCCTCCGTAAAATAATAGTTGTCCAAAGATTTTCTTTTTTGATTTGTTTTTTGGATCATTAGAGAAGTAATTTCGCTTGGACGACATTTTTATTCTCAGCTGATATGACTACTGAAGTTCTTGCTGCCAAAATAAGATCACAGGATGCAGTAAAATCAGCAGGAACCATTTTAAGAAAAGTCCTGAAAGTTTTAGATTTTGGACTTAATGACAAATTTTGTGATGCCCCAGAGCTCCATAAAATAATGGAGTCAGCAAGAAAGTTTGATGTTGTTTTAACATTTTTTACATCATGTTTAATATCCGCAAAGCAAAACTGTAACTGTAACAAACTAATGTTCTTGAGTTTGGAACGGAAACTGACAACATTGAAGATGGCTTTGAAGATAGAAGCGAATAAGTGGAAGACAATCCCATGAACCGACAGGCTTATGCTGTTCAAATGTACTGTCTTTTCTAGGCCTGGGCAGAGTTTGCAAAATTCTACTCAGTGGAACTGCGCAAAGTGCCGGAAAAACTCCACTGTGCTCCGCTGAGTTATACCAGTGGCGGAGTCTGTTAAGTTGTGCTGCTCACACTGACTTTTAGCACTGGGAGTTTGTAAGAGCGAACGGCATTACGTGTCGCACCAGAGGGCGCTGCTGCTTTCTGCCGCTCGAGTAGACATTCTTCTCAAGCGGCAGCTTCCTCAACGTGAGATGCAAATTTCTCAACGTGAGTGGTTGTGACCTGCCATGACCGCCTGCATTGAGAAATCTCACCAGGAGGAGGTCTACCCTGAGATTTTTTCTCACGAGCGCTCCCTAACTCACTCTAGAGAAAAAACTCTGCACTGCGTCACAAACTGCACGAACTCTGCAGGCAGAGTGGAATTCTTTGCCCACTCATAGTATTTTAAAAATCATGTTTTATTAATTACATCACAGCAAAAACTGCTACACATGATGACTGCCCAAGCAATCTATGATAAGTGCAAAAGTAGAGGGCTAATCGCTTCAATTAATAGAATTGGTGTATCAACAAGTTATAATGACATAGTACGGCGCAGGAACTTGTTAGCAGCTCATGCTGTAAAATCTTGTGAATCCGACAGCACACCACTTCCAAGTCACTTTACCAGGAAAGGATTTACAATTGCTGCTATTGATAATTTTGATTTTGAAGACAGCTGTTCTTTGTCTGGAACATCCAGCACACCTGATACTGCCATGATGCTTTTTCAAGACTGTACCAATGAAGTAGCTGCTGCAAAGCAAGCTGTGTCAGCTGTAGGCATAAACAAACAAAGCTGCAAACTCATCACCCAACTGTCTTGCCAACATGTGCAAAAATCACTACAAGCCTTCAACACGTCCCAGTCTAACAAAAAGTTTCAAAGTAGATGAGGACATGGATCTTATTCTACCTGATGCTGCGGTCCACAAAACTGATTTAACTGAATTTATCATATCGCTTATTCGGTGCAGACTGAAGGATGAAGAAAAGCCAGTTCCTCCATGGGCTGCAATTGATGCTCTGATCTGCTCTCCCTGTAAATTGTATGTATGGATTGGTGGTTCCATGATTGGCATATTTGATTTACTAGTCAGTCCCTAGTACAGTGCACTGTGCGTGCCCAGGGCCTGTAAATCAAATGCTGCTAGGGGGCTTGCAGCACTGATTGTGCCACCCACATAAGTAACTCAGGACTGCCACTGCAGAGCCTGTGTGCAGTTTGGTACTGCCATGTCGACTTGGCAAGTGCACACACTTGCCAGTCCCTAACCTTCTCTTTTCTTACATGTTCGTCACCCCTAAGGTAGGCCCAAGGTACCTCTGTGGGCAGGGTGCAGTGTATGTGAAAGGTAGGACAAGCCCTGGTGTGTGTGGCATGTCCTGATGGTCATGCAAAGCCAGAAGTACCCCTTAAAAATTAATTTGTGTGGTCTGGGAGAAAGGGGAAACAAGAAATACAAATATATATAGAACCTCCCACTCAACCAACATTTATTTACTCAATGGCTATATGGGTGCCTCTGGAGATATTTTCAATTACTGAGCGTGTTCTCATATGTTGTAGTGGTTCCAGCTGGAATATTCTCTTATAAATTTTCAGTGCTCTTATTATAGAGTGGCTCCCTGTAGTATAGGTGCTGTCCACTCTGGAATGAATGATGCCAATGTTTTGGTTTGTAGCATCTACAATGAATCCAATTTTATTTCACTTATTAGTGCTCAGTGAGTTGCATCATGTCCTTCTGGATTTCCGTATGGCCCCCGGCCCGCCTGCTCGAAAGAAAGGCTTTCTTTCGAGCTGGCGGGCCAGGGGCCATACGGAAATCATTCATTCCAGAGTGGGCAGCACCTGGTCCTGCCATTGGCCAAACCAAATCGACTAGATTCTCGCTTACTGATCCCCTTTTCAACCTCCGCTGCATTAATTTAAAGAAAATTAGCGGTCCTGATGAAGGTGGATTCAAGTTTAACTATCCACTGAAATGTGCGTCGGCCTGATCACTTTCCAGCTGGCGGCATAACCATGGAAAATAAAGAAGGATTCTCGCCATGAGTTATATGTTGCAAAATTATGAATGTGATGTGTGTATGTGTACGATTGGGATGTGACGACTGCATGTGAGGTTATTTCACTTGTGATGATGGAAGTGGATAAGCTTAAATATGGCAATTTGTATGAATAACATTGTATAATTATGCTTCATTTGCACATTTTAGAAAATTTTTATTTTTGTTGAATTATGTATGATTTGCACTGTATATAAGAACACAGAATATTTATGGTTTTTATACCTTAAAAAATACAAAAAGGAAAAAAATGGTCCATGATTAGTGCAATATAATTATAAAGGACTAAAAATAAAAATAAATACATATGAATAAATGAATCAATGTTGTATCTAGTCGTATCTATAGCAAAGGGACAGCCGTATGAGCTAAATATAGCCATTGAGTAAATAAATGTTGGTCGAGTGGGAGGTTCTATATATATTTGTATTGCATGTCCTGATGGTGAAATACTGCCAATTTCGTTTTACACTATTGCAAGGCTACCTATTCCCATAGGATAGAATGGGGAGTTTGCTTATACCATCTTATAAGCATAACTGCCCCTGGGAACCAGATGGGAAAATAAAGTTTAGTATGCCTGAACTCAGAATGTTAAAATGCATCTTTTAGTGAGGGTGATGTTTACATTCTGTGTTTGAAAATACCACTTTTAGAAAGTAGGCATTTTCTTGCTTAGCCATCCAGTGTGCCTCTGCTACGATGTGTACTGGC
The DNA here is from genome assembly GCA_963921515.1 of Calotriton arnoldi. Lineage (NCBI taxonomy): Eukaryota > Metazoa > Chordata > Amphibia > Caudata > Salamandridae > Calotriton > Calotriton arnoldi. Next base: position 4,206,895 of record CAWUFW010000169.1, on the reverse strand, counting down.
TGTCTGGCTTTGGAGTGACGGGGGCTGGGGATGTGCAGTGGCTTCAGAGAGTCTGGATGAGTCAGTGCTAGGCTGAATAGGCATGGTTTGCATTTGGAGTGGTGGGAGGAGTAGCACCTGCACCTGAATTGGGCTGTGCCTGCCTTCCACAATGATGGCTCCACCCCCTGTGGTGTGTCTGGAGCCAGGGCCCACACTGACAATGGAGGTTGTTGTGCACTTGCAAAGTGCCCCCCACTGGTTTGGACTGGGCTCAGAGCCCTGGGCCAGGAGAGAACAAAGAGATTTACTGTATAAAAAGAGGGTCCCAGACCCCAGACTTTTAGATCACTTCTGGGACTCAAGAGGAACCTTTGCCAAGGAGAAGAGCTGGAGAAGCTTAGGAGTAATACTGCCCCTGTGCTGTTTGCTGTCTGGCGTTGGCCTTTTAGAATAGAAAAATATGCTTTAGCATTGTTTTATGTAAGTTAGCATTCGCTGCGCCATTTTGTGTAAGGGCACCATTTTGTATTACGATCAAAACTAATCCTTTGCCATTTCCGAGAAATGGCCTTCTCTAGGTTATGTTTCTTCGGAGCTAAGTTTTGCTACACCAATGAATGCACTGTTCTGATTAACGCATACCTTTCCTTTAGACGTAAGCCTTCTCCTACTTGTCTAGTGGTGGGTACAGGCAGAGTGACCTTGAATAGTAGATAAGGTGTGCCAGGCCTCAGAATCGAAACTTACTCCTTTGTAATTTACTGTCCAGCTGCATCTCCTTAGAAAATTCCATGATGGGCGTGCTTACATTGGTTTCGAAGTGTACATAATGTATCGTTATGCTTGCTGATGTCAGTCCCTCTGCAGCACTTCTAGCGACTAGGCAGACAGGGCTCCGCTCAGAGTGTACTCTGAATCAACTGTTATTGGTTTGTATTCTCTACTGTCTGACCAACTCTTCATTTGTATGGAAGGCTGAGAGATGGTCGTGAGTGACCCGGGTGACCCTCAATCAATCAATCAATCAGGGAATTGTAAGCGCCCTACTCACCCGCGAGGGTCTCAAGGGGCTGAGGGGGAGGGGGGTGTGCAGATCCGTTCAGCCGAAGAGCCAGGTCTTGAGGGTCCTCCTGAAGGTGTTCAGGTTGGGGGTGAGTCGGATTTCTGCTGGTAGCTCGTTCCAGGTTCTGGCTGTGATGTGGGAGAATAATCTTCGGCCTGCTCTGGCTCTGTGGATGCGAGGGGTTTCGGCCAGTGCGAGGTTGGCAGACCGGAGGTTTCTTTTGGGTACGTGGAAGTTTATTCTGTCGTTGAGGTATTTGGGTCCGTTGTTGTGCAGGCATTTGTAGGCGTGGGTGAGGATCTTGAAGGTGATTCGTTTCTCCATGGGCAGCCAGTGGAGTCTCCGCAGGTGTTGGCTGATGTGTTAGTTGCGGTGATGTCGAGGATGAGTCTGGCTGCTGTATTCTGTATGGTCTGAAGTTTGCGGAGAAGGGACTTGTTGATGCCGGCGTAGAGTGCATTTCCATAGTCCAGTTTGCTGGTGATGAGTGCGTGGGTGACTGTCTTCCTTGACTCTGGGGGGATCCACTTGAAGGTCTTGCGGAGAATGCGGAGGGTGTTGAAGCAGCTGGAGGTGACGGCATTGACTTGTCTGTTCATGGTGAGCGATGAGTCGAGTATGATGCCGAGGTTTTTGGCGTGGTCCGAGCGGGTCGGTGGGCTCCCGAGGGCGGTAGGCCACCAGGTGTCGTCCCATGCTGAGGGGGTGGTTCCGAGGACGAGGACTTCTGTCTTATCGGCATTGAGTTTTAGGCAGCTGTTGGTCATCCAGACTGCGACGTCTTGCATTCCTTTTTGGAAGATCAGTTTTGCGGTGGTGGGGTCTCTGGTGAGGGAGAGGATGAGCTGGGTGTCATCGGCGTAGGATACGATGTTGAGGCCGTGTTGTCGGACGATGGCTGCGAGGGGGGCCATGTAGATGTTGAAGAGGGTCGGGCTCAGCGATGACCCCTGGGGGACTCCGCAGGTGATCTCCGTGGGGGCGGAGAGGAAGGGTGGTAGTCTGATCCTTTGGCTTCTTCCTGTGAGGAACGATCTGATCCAGTCCAGGGCGGTCCCTCGTATGCCGGCTTCGTGTAGCCTGGCTACTAGAGTGCGGTGAGAGACGGTGTCGAAAGCTGCGGACAGGTCGAGGGGGATGAGGGCTGCTGAGTGGCCTTGGTCCAGGAAGGTGCGTATGTCGTCTGTGGCGGCGAGAAGGGCGGTTTCGGTGCTGTGGTTGCACGGAATCCGGATTGGGATGGGTCGAGGATGGCGTTTTCTTCGATGAATCGTGACAGTTCCCTGTTGACAGCTTTCTATACTACTTTGGCTGCGCAGGGGAGGAGCGAGATGGGCCGGTAGTTCTTGAGGTCGGTGGGGTCAGCCGTGAGCTTCTTGAGCAGGGGCCTGACTTCTGCTCACTTCCAGCTGTCTGGGAAGGTGCATATTGTGAAGGTGGTGTTGATGGTCCGTTGCATTCCAGTTGCAATGGTGTCAGCGGCTCTGTGGTTGATGTGCGGGGGGCACGGGTCGGTGGGGGCTCCCGAGTGGATGCTTTTCATGGTCGTGGTGGTGTCCTCGGTTGTGATTGGAGTCCAGTGGGTGATGGTGCGTTGGGTGGTGTCTCTGGGCAGCGGGGGGCTGGCAGTGGCGTCTTGCGTGTGGCCGACGAAGTTGTTGTAGAGTTTTCTGATCTTGAGGTGGAAGTAGCTCCCAAGCTTGTCGCAAAAGTCTTGGGATGGGGTGATGTCTGTGGCTTCGCTGCGAGGGTTGGTGAATTCCTGGATCACGGTGAAGAGTTCCTTAAAGTTGGTGGCGTTGGTGAGGATTTTGCTGTGGATGAAGTTCCTTTTGGTTGATCTGATTTGGTTGTGGTAGTCAGTCATGGCATTCTTGTAGGTGGAGTAGCTGTCGGTTGTCTTGGTGTTCCTCCAAGTCTTCTCCAGGCGTCTGCAGGTGCGTCTTGCTTCTTGGAGATCTGTGGTGAACCAGGCGGCTTTCCTGGGGCGTTGTTTGCCGGGGTTCCGTAGCGGGCGAGTTCGTCCGCACAGTTGGAGATCCAGGTGTGGAGTTCTATGGCTGCGGCGTTTGCGTCGGGTGCCCAGGTGGGATTTCCTCGGGCAAGGGAGGAGCTCAGTTGCTCGTCGGTGACCTTGCTCCAGTTCCTTCGAGGTAGGCGGGGGGGAGGTTTTGGTGCTTTGGGTGGGTCGACGGTGAAGTGGACGCAGTGGTGGTCTGTCCATGGAGGCTGCGTTGTGTGGCTGAAACGGAAACTGTTGCCTGCGGCGAAGATGGGATCGAGGGTGCGTCCTGCTCTGTGTGTGGGCGTGGTGATGAGTTGGTTGAGTCCGATATTGGCGAGGTTGTCGCGGAGGGTGGTGGAGTTGGGGTCGCTGGGGTTGTCTAGGTGGAAGTTGAGGTCTCCGACGAGTATGTAGGTCATTGATGCGATGGCTTGAGGTGCGATGAAGTCGGTGATGGTGGTGGTGAAGGTTGTCCGGAGGCCGGGGGGCCTGTAGATGAGGGTTCCTCGGAGTGTGGTGTTGGGGCTGGTCTGGATCTGGAAGTGCAGGTGTTCTGCGGCGGGGAAGGTATCGCTGGCGGTGGTGAGTCGGAGGGTGTTCTTGTGGACGATGGCCACTTCCTTCAGTTGGTGCCCGAACAGGGACTCCTTCGGGTCAGTGACCCATCCCCTTCCGCGGACGGGGGGGGAGGTCGAGGCCATCGTCGGGTCAAGCGGACGGATCAGGGATAGGGGTGGGCGGAATTTGCGTAGTCGCGTTACGCAAAGTTCCGCGAAATGGTAAAAAATCTCCGCGAGCTACGCAGAATTCCGCGAGCACGCGGAATTGCTTGTTCCGCCTGTTTGCGATGCGTTTTTCCTATTCGGGGACGCTGTTTGCGTGCTCGGGGGGAAATATCTTGCGAACTTGCCCATGCGGTCGCCAATTGGCGCAGTCATCTTGTTTCACTTGTTCCGCCCGCTCGCGATGCGTGTTTCCTGTTCGCGAACGCGGATGTCCGATGGCGCGTCCGAATGACGTGTTCGCGATCGCACACTCTCGCGGGATCGCGCGGTAGGCTACCAAAATCTCGTGGCGCACGCAAACGGATAGGAAAACTCATCGGCGAACGCAGGGATCCCGGTAAGTCGCACCCGCGCTCGCGTGAACACGCATTTTGAAAGCGCGAACAAGGAAAAATTCTGCTATGCCGCGGATCGCGGAATTTTCGGCAATTCTGCGTTCTCCGTGGAACTGCCAAAATTCTGCAAATTCCGCGAGCGAAGCGGAATTTACCGCCCAGGCCTAATCAGGGATCCCTGCACGAAGAGTTCCTGGTACTCGTAGCTGCCCCTTCTGTCCCGCCGGACGGTGCCTCGCCCAGTGGTCATCCAGACTGGAGTCCTCAACGGCGAAACCCTTGGATCTGACCATTTGGTCTGAAGAGTCGGCAGTGGAGAATAAATTCCTTTGACCTGCATATATCAGGTGAGTTTGTTCTGGTTCTTTGTGGATATGGTACCATTTTGGTTTGTATTTGGTATGGTCTAAGGCCGTCTTTTAGATAAAAGCATTTGCAAATGTTTTGTTAGGCATAAATAGTGCACTTGTTTTCTTTTGAAAAATGCCTAGATTCAGTAAGTTGTTTTCCTTGTGCTGTCTCTGTTGTTCTGCTGATGCTCGATTGGAAGAAGCTCAGCCGGCGCCTCCAGAAGACACTCCAAATTTTGATATGTATGTGAAGCATGGTCTTGGCCCTATTATGTTTAGTACATTATGGCACAAATATACAGGGGACAATGTCGAGTTGCAGTGGCTGTTGATGGGCACTTTTGATGAACAAAGGATTGAGTATTTACAAGAACAGCTGTTTAAGAGACGAAGTAGGCAGTCTATGTTTGATTCTCTCAGAACATGGCAGAAAGCAGCTAGACAGAAGCGATTGAAGGCAGAAAAAGAGGCTCGGAAAGGAAAAATGCAGACATTGACTCAGAAGGCTTTAGCATATGACGGGAAACATGAATAGGGTGTTGAATTTGAAGATGGGAGGTTTCGAATACAAATTGATAAATCGTATGTGGTTCAGGAAGAAGATGATGCTTTTGTGGAGGAATTGTTAGATACTCGACTCCCACCTCCATATGTCCCGCAAAGAATATATTCTACTGTTGCGGTGCCCACACAGCCGCCCGTTACAGTTGCATCCACTGTCTCTATCCCTGTATCTATTGCTGTTATTTCAATGGCTGTGGCATCGGCTCCTCCTCCTCCTCTTCCTTTTGTTTCTTTGCCGTATGTGGCAACTGTGACTGTTAGTACCCCTGCCACACCTTTTGTCTCAACGTCCCTCTCGCCAGCTCTTTCTCCTGCGACACAACCATTAGCGACGATAGTACCTGTTACTTCTGTTGCTTCTCCCGCTATGGGTTTTCATCCTCCGACATTGGTAAGTAGTGGGACGCCGGTACGTGGATTTGAAGATAGGGATTGGACGAAATTTACAGAGCGTATGGGACCGTTAGTGCGATCTGATGTGGGAGATGATGAGAAACAGGTAATAGCCAATCAAGCTGCCCAGTGAGCCCGTAATCCTATTTATAGTGTAGAGGATGTCTGGGCGACTATGAGAGATTTTGAGCCCTTCATACAGCAGCATACCCTTAAACATATGTGCGCTACTTTAATTGGTCTTTGGCAACAGTGTTTTGAAGTTCAAATTTTATGTGACATTAGAGATCGAGTGTATATTGGTGAATTGAGGCCAGAACAAGTTTTTGCTAATGTTACGACAATAATAGCCTATAGGGGAAGACTACATGAGAAAAGTCCCAGGTCGGTGTCTCAGTTTCCGATGAGAGAGGTTCATCCCATATATCATCCAGAATTGCTGGAATTAACAGATGGCCATGGTAATGTTACTCGAGCAGCAGTGGCAGCCAGATTTCAGGAGCAATGGGTTTATACTCCGTGGAAAAGAAGTGAAGTTTTGTCTCTTAAGACTCATTTGCCTGACCCTAGGAAAAATCCTACTGCGTATTATAAAGAATTGACTGAAGCGGCCTCTTCCACTGGAATGACTCTTGCTGATATTGAAATGTTTTTTGGTTTACTGGTTCCGGTTGATATTTGGAGGCTGGTGCACACGCAAGATCATGTTGTGGATTTGGGAGGTACATGGGACCAAATTAAAGCATGGACCCGGGAAAGAAAGCCAGGTGATAATCCCGAGCGGAAATTTTGGCGTTGCCAGGCCGCATTATTACCTATATGCATTCCCTTATTCCGCCGAGAAAGGTAGATTGGGATAAATTGTCAGCTTGTCGACAAAAGAAAGATGAGAGTGTGTCTGATTTTTTCACTTGGTTTGAAGGTATGTTTTTGGATTACAGTGGGCAAGATTTGTCTATTGAGGGAGGTGTTCATTGTTTGTTAATAGATTTGTTTTTAATCTGCTTCCTGAAATTGCGACTCGATTGCAGGCCTCTGAAAGTACTTGGTCCACCTCTTCCCCTTCTGCTATTTTGAATATGGCACAGTATTATGAACATAGGGATAATGAGGAAAAGGAGAGGACAGAGAAAAGGCAGAAGGATTTAAAGACAAAGGTGTTGTTACAGCAGGCTTTTAGAGGGAATGGCAGAGGACGTGATGGTCCTGCCCAACAGCTTCCACGCAATAGTAGGCAGCCGAATACTACGCCTTTGGGGCCAAATCAGTGTGCGTATTGTAAGGAGGAGGGACATTGGCGTAGCGAGTGTCCTGTGCTTTTGCAGAAGGTGGCGGTCCCCAGAGGACGAGGTTCTTGTGGACGAGGTCATGGACCTGGTGGGGCTTCTAGGGCTCAGAACGCTGCAGCCTCACAGGGTCATTCTGATAATAATTATTTTGATGACCCTCGGGTTGGACAGTACTACCATGATGATTATGATATGGAGAAAGTGACGGGGATGTCTTACAGCTAGGACAGACAGGGACAGAGTGGGGGACCAGTTCTTATACCTTTAGAACAGCGGAACTGCAAGGTTCGACTAAGGAATTTTCAGTGGATACAGGTGTGATGAAAAGTTCTGTTTCTCGAAACATGGTCCATGGGGCGGCTCTGTCTGGCCATAATAATGTTTCGGTAGGTTTTTCTGGTATACCGGTTGTAAGCCCCATTTCAAAACCCCTTGCGTTGACCATTGGTCCTTTCACTGTGGATCCGCCATTCTTGCTGACATCTAATTGTGGCGAAAATTTGATGGGTTTGGATTTGTTGAAGAAATTGCATGCTACTATTTATTGTTCTCCGGCAGATGTCTATATTACAATGGGTCTAGATGTACCACGCGCTAAACAGTGTTTGTCCAAGGATGCGCCTCTTCCTGTTGAATTTGCAGATGTGCCACCCACTCTTTGGGCGACAGGCGACACAGACGTGGGACTGCTGCAGATACCACCAGTTTCGATACAAGTTAAGGATGGTGCTATTTTGCCCCGTATCCCTCAGTATAAAATACCACAGGCAGGAGAACGAGCCTTATTGCAAATTATACAGTATTTGATTAAGAGAGGAGTGGTTGAGGAGACGACTGCTAATATTTGTAATAGCTCTATTCTTCCAATTCTTCAGCGGACGCCCTCTGGTTCCCTTGATGAACATGAAGATGTTTATCGTTTTATGATTGATTTGAACGAAGCTAATAAAATAGTGGTACCCCAGTTTCCAGTGGTCCCTGACATTACTACTCTTTTGACAATGATTCCTTCTTCTGCTAAATTCTTTTCTGTCATTGATATGAAAAACACGTTCTTCAGTATTCCAATTCATCCAGATAGCAGATATCTGTTTGGGGTCACCCTAGCTGGTAGGAGCGTTAGGTTCTGTTGAGCTTCTCAGGGCTATACAGAGAGTCCGAGCATTTAAAGCCAGGCACTAAAAGGTCAGTTGGATTCCTTGTCGCTTCCCACAGGTAATGTATTGGTGCAGTATGTTGATGACCTCCTTATTGCTTCCGATACTGAACAAGGTTATAAAGACAGTACAGTCAAGTTATTGCTACATTTAGCTCAACATGGACATAAAGTTTCTCTTTCTAAATTTCAGTATTGTCGACAGGAGGTCACCTACTTAGGTCACCTACTGTCGAAGGAGGGTAGGAGATTGACCCCCGAGCGCATCAGTACTATTGTTAAAATGCCCATCCCACAGACTCAGAAATATGTGCGCGCTTTTATAGGTATCACTTCCTACTGTCAGCAGTGGATACCTAACTACTCCTTACTAATCAAAGCTTTGCTTGCACTAACCACTAAAGATGTGCATGAGCCCCTGCCTTGGACGCCTGAATGTCAGCAGTCTTTTGAGCAATTGAAAACTGCGCTTTGTTCAGCTCCAGTACTTGGCACCCCTGATTATAACAAGTCGTTTGTATTGTTCGTCCATGAGATGGCTGGTTGCGCGCTTTCTGTCTTAACACAAAAATTTGGAGATCAGCAACAGCTGTGTGCTTATTTCTCTGCTGTTCTTGACCCTGTCGAAAGAGCCCTCCCGAATTGTCTAAGAGCTGTCGCGGCTGTGGCCGTCTCGATAAGACAATTGGCTGGACTCGTAATTGATACTGACCTCACAGTCATGGTACCCCATGCTGTGGATACACTTTTGAACAAGACAAAGACACAGCACCTCACCAGTGCACGTCTGACTGGCTATGAATTAACATTGTTTGCCAAACATATCACGATCAAAAGATGTGCCACTTTGAATCCAGCCACGTTACTGCCCTTCCCTTCTGATAGTGATGAGATTGATAAACATGACTGTATCTTCCGGACGGAAGAAGAGATGAAAGGACGGGTAGACTTGACTGATGTTCCCTTATCTGACCCACAAGGGAACTATATGTCGATGGCTCTTGTTTTAAATTACCAGATGGCACTACAACTGCTGCGTATGCTATCACCACGCTGCGTACAGTAGTTGAGACATCACGAGTTCCTTATCAATCGGCCCAAGCTGCTGAGCTTGTTGCCTTAATACAAGCTTGTGAATTGAGTGAGGGACTGGTTGTCAATATTTAGACTGACAGCCAGTATGCCTTTGGAGTCGCACATAACTTTGGGCGACTCTGGGAAGAAAGAGGGTTTCTTACTTCACATGGCACAAAGATTCAGCATGGGCACCTCATATTGAGGCTTTTGTCTGCTTTGACAATGCCTAAGAAATTGGCCATAGTAAAGTGTAGTGCCCACCGGAAAGTCACTGATGATGTAGGTAGGGGAAATGCTTTTGCAGATCAGACAGCTAAGGAAACAGCCCGGACTAAAATGAAAAGAATGTTTGTAGCAGGTCCCGCTAGGTGGGTGCCTGAAGTTACCATGTTTGAGGATACACTTGAGAATGTGAAAGAAATACAAAGTGGGCCACAATAGAGGAATTAGCAATGTGGCAAGAGAGTACAGCACAATTGAACGATGATGGATGTTGGATTGATAAGTCAGGGAAGCAGAGATGGATGTTGCCAGACGCATATGTTCTTCCAGTAGTCACGATCGCCCATGGCCCAGCCTATATCAGTGCTAAGGGTATTTGCAGGTTGTTAGACTCTGTATGGCAGAATGATAACATTTTGAAAAAGCGGCACATTTAGTGAAGTACTGTATGGTGTACATGATGCACAATTCTGGAAAGGGTGCCCCTACACCACCCGGTAATTTTGCACCACCCACTTTTCCTTTTGAGGTCCTTCAGATGGATTACATCGAACATGATAGGTGCAATAATTTGAAGTATGTTTTGGTGGTTGTTTGTGCATTCAGTAAATGGGTTGAGGCTTATCCCACTAAAGACAATACAGCCGTCATGACTGCAAAGGTACTCCTGAAGGAGTTCTTTCCTCGCTTCGCCTTGCCCTGTTTGATTTGGAGTGATAACGGAAGTCATTTTAATGCCAAAATGATTCTATTGATTTGTGATGGGTTGGGTATTAAGCAGAAGTTTCATGCTGCCAATCATCCACAGTCAGCAGGCCTAGTTGAGAAGTACAACGGTACTCTCAAACTTAAATTAGCAAAAATTGAGGAGACCACAGGGTTACAGTGGCCAGATGCTTTACCATTAACTCTTTTGTCAACAAGAACAACAGCACATTCTAGGACATGATTGTCACTGTACGAGGTCGTGTTTGGATGCCCGGCAAATCTCTGGGGCGTCCCGCGCGGTTTTCTGACAATGAGTATCCGTTGTTGATAAGATTATTTTTGCCAGTTAACTGAAAGTCTGCGTTCTATTCACCAACAGGTCCGTGAATCCCTGCCAGCTACACCAGAGGGTCCCGGACACGATATTCAGCCTGGGGACTTTGTGCTGGTGCGCAACTTCCAGCGGAAAAAGAGTTTGGAGCCGCGGTGGAAGGGACCCGAGCAGGTCCTCCTATCAACATGCACCACAGTCAAGGTCGCCGGCCGTAAGAACTGGATCCATGCGACTCACTGTCGCAGGGTCCCTCTGCCTTTGCCCTATGACCAGTGGGCGAAAGATGGAGTAGGGGACTCCAAGTGTGAGACTGTGCCTTAGTTTCTCCCCTTCAGCGACGTCAGGCTGACCTGGACCAAAACGGATAAGGAAAATGATGAAGTGCTGAATGCAGCAGTTCCTCCGGAAATACGGGCAATCCAGGAGCCCCTTTTCACGGATCCCTCTGTGCCTGGAGTCCCTAGGTACAATCGGCGCCCTCAGCTGAGAAACAGTGCACCAAAGGAGAAGTCAGATTAGTTAGAGATGGACTATGTAAGTTAGGGTGTACTTTGCTATAGTACCAACGGAGTTAGTTTAGGGTGATGTGAGACTTGTGCAGTTTGAACATTGGACAGGATATATCGAAAGTATCCCCTTGGGGGTTCATTATCCTGGTCGACGTGTTAACCCGAGCATTGGACAGAGCAAGCTCCACCGCCGGTGCTCAAGAACGCCAACGTTTTGATGAACAATAGGCGCCTGTACCAGTGAGGCTCTGACGAACATTGGGAACTTGTATATTCCTCTTGCTGGTATTTTGCCCCCTTGCTTCATTTGCTATGCATTACTTTGGCAGAATGGTTGCCGATGAAGAGCAGCCAGTGATTCCCCCTGTTCATACACATATATTTTGGTCAACTAAGAAAAAAGATATTATGTACTACTTTTGTGATTTTACTGCCATTGATCTTGGGTGGGGTGTCCTGGGTTTTTGAACGCAATCAGACTGCATAGTCATGTGTCGAGAATAAGGTTGTTTCCCAAATCCGCACAAAAAGGACAGCCCAGAGTAATGTATTTCTAGACACACATAAAATATGTTTTGGGGCAGGTACAACTTGTTATCCCACCGAATCTGTTACGAGTTTATGGATTGCTTACCCATTGTCACTTGTCAATTACACGAATACTCGCCCAGCCCAATTCATAGAGGTAAGGGGTGAGTTTGGTATGGGGTATCCTGGCCCTTGTTTGTATTACAGAAAGCCAAGAGGAAAGGGGTATCCGGGGTGTGATAATAACAAGTATTGTGATAACTTGTGCATGAGAGAGCAGAACATCACCTTAGCGGGCTGGCATTATCCAGAATTAATGGTTACTCGAAAAGCAGGTTATTATCCCGCATGTTGCCTGATAACTAATAGTACTGACACATTTTTGTATGTTAATTGTTCTGGAGTAATACTGTTTAAGAACACAATGTCTCTAGTGAAAAAGAAGGATCCTAGTACTTTTGGAATGAATACCATGTATCCTCCTGTAGATTATCAAGGTCCACTCTATGCACACCCAGGATTTTATTTTCTGTCCAATGGTACTTATTCAAATGTTCATAACGGTACGGATGATGTTGCTTTAGGAATGGTGCTCCCTTTGGGTGTGCCTTGCAAATATAGTAAGCCAAATGTAAGGTGGGTAAAAATAACATTAACTGCAGAGTTTTGCGATGGAGTAACAGATTTGGAAGTCAACAATTACAATAATGGGATCACTTTTGGGTATATTCTTTCTTCCATTATTACCTTTGGTGGTACTGCAATGGTCAGGGGTGAAAAAGCCAGAGAATATTTTGGATGTAAGCTGCAGATATTGTCTAACTCTACAGTAGCAGCTCTGCGTGACATCACCACCCAATTGGAAAGTATGCAGATATATTCCGAGCAGACTAGATATGCTGTTGATTTCAATTTAGCTAAGAGTGGTGGTGTGTGCGCTGCAGTAGGAGACCAGTGTGTAGTCGGGATCACTAATATGGAAAAGAATATTACCCAACACATTTTAGACATCCTGGAAAATGTTAAAGGAATGGAGAGTGGAATCTGGAGTTGGTCTCTTTTTGGTAGCTGGAGTTGGGTCCTTGAGAAGGTGATTTACTTCATTGTGATTCTGATTTCTTGCTGTGTCCTGGTCCAGTGTCTCCCCTTATGTTGTTCTTATTGCACCACTCTTTTCGCTCCTAAGAGAATGTCAATTCATGATACTAATGCAACAATTATGATTCAAAAGAAAGTTGAAGATCTCATGCAAACAGATGAGGGTATTTTTGAGACTTCTTCTCTCCTTACTGCTTCCCTTCCCAAAGCTGAAGACATGGAGTGGTCCTAAAACATTTTATTCATGATTTATTAAATTACATGTATTTTCCTATTATACAAAATGTTTAGCTCATGCTAAAAGGAGGGTCTGTTAGAATAGAAAAATATGCTTTAGCTTTTTTTTTATTTATTTGAAAAGTTTTATAAACCGCGAACAAGAGCGCTGTACAGATGTGGCGAAAGCACAAATAAACACAATTGTACAAATGGTGTAGTTAAATCCACACACTGTCAACAGAGGGGGGAAACAATCAAGGTCAGGAGTTGGGGAGTTGGCCCGACCCATACCTAATCAGAATTCCCCTAGAGCAGGATACCAATTAACACACAAGAATATAATAAATCGAAACAACGGTTTAAAATAGGAATCAAATTTGTAGACAGGGCATGAGAATAAGTTGATGCTGTTAGTGTTCACTCAAGAATAGCCGCTTGACATGTTTCTTGAAAGATGCAGTGGAAGGATTCGATCTGATCTCGGAAGGCAGAGCGTTCCAAATTCTTGGAGCAAGTCCGGTGAAAGCACGACTGTAAGATCTTTTCTTTTTGAATTTGGGAGGTTTCAAAAGTAGGGTGGACGTACTTCTTAAGTTCCGACATGAGCCCGATAGTTCAAGCTTATTTGCCAAGTAAGCCGGGGTGTTGTAGTGTATGGCTTTACGCGTCAAGCAAGCTATCTTGAAGCATATCCTAGCTTCGGGGGAGATGTGGTCATGCTTTCTGAAGCCAGTGATGAGCCTGGCTGATGCGTTTAGAGTAGCTCTGGGTGGGGCCAAGCTAGCTTTGGAAAGCCCATTAAGGGTCACCAAGCCATATTCCAGTCGAGAGATAACCAGGGATTGTACAGCAGGGCTGATGTCTTCGGGGGGAAAGAAAGGCTTGATTTTCTTAAGGGTGTTGAGTTGAAAGTTGGTTCCCCTAGTAGTTGCACTGATGTGCGCTTGCATGTTTAGGTATTTGTCCACGGTGATGCCTAACGATTTAGCAGAGTCAACCACATGAGGGGTGCAATTAAGAGCAGTAAGTTGTTTAAGCCAGTCCAGGGTAGGTGCAGAGTGGTTGGGGGGGAGTTATCAGAAGGAATTCAGTTTTGAGAATATTTAACAAAAGATAGTTCTGGGCTAACCATTGTTGAGTTTGTGAGAGAGCATCATTTAGCGTTTTTATGTCCTCTTGAGAGGAGATCTTCAAGTACAGTTGCGTGTCATCCGTATACATGTGGTACTGAATGTTAGAATGGTTCAGAATGATTTTAAGTGGTTCCATAAAAAGGTTGAAAAGAGTGGGTGAGAGTGCGGATCCTTGCGGAACTCCAATTGTAACAGGGGTACTGGTTGCAAGGGAGTGGTTAACTTTGATTCTTTGTGTGCGGTTATGTAAGAAAGAGGCAAACCAATTTAGGACCGGGCCCGTGAGACCCACCCTATGTTGCAGAAGAGAAATCAAGTTTTCATGTTTGATGGTATCAAATGCTGAGGACAGGTCAAGAAGGATCAGGAGACAAGGGACATTTTGATCAAGGAATCTCAAGGCGTCATCAACAATGTGCGTTAGTGCTGTTTCAGTACTGTGCCCTGCTCTGAAACCCGACTGCTAGGGGTCAAGGAGTTGAAATTTCTCTATGTGGTTGCATAACTGCAAGTGGACGCATTTCACGAGCAATTTAGCTAGAGTCATGATGCTGGTGATAGGACGGAAGTTGTTAGGATCAGATAAATCAGAGTTGGGCTTCTTAGGGATGGGAGTAACTTGGCCCGTCTTGAGGCAATCAGGTATCCTACCCTGTAAGAGAGATTCATGAATGATCCGGGACCACAGGGGGGAAAAGGCCGAATTGAGATCTTTAAAAAACTTAGCAGGAAATGGATCGCTGAAATGGTTGGAAGGTTTAAGGGACGCCATGTTATGGAGCATTGTTTTACGTAAGTTAGCATTTGCGGCGCCATTTTGTGTAAGGGCACCATTTTGTATCGCAATCAAAACTAATCCTTTGCCATTTCTGAGAAACGGCCTTCTCTAGGTTATGTTTCTTTGGAGCTGAGTTTTGCTACACTAATGAATGCACTGTTCCAGGGGGGAAAGTTATGGAATTCCCTCCCTCTGGCCCTCCGCTCCCAACATAGCCTGCAGCTGTTTAGAAAGCAGCTTAAGACCTGGCTGTTTCCACTGACTGAGCGCTAGTGTTTATTGACTCATTTCCTTGGTCTCTGCCCCTTTCCGTCTCTGATCCACTCAGCGCTAAGACACCTTCGGGTATTGCGCGCTTTACAAAATCGACTCATTCATTCATTCTTATTAACGCATACCTTTCCTTTAGACGTAAGCCTTCTCCCACTTGTCTAGTGGTGGGTACAGGCAGAGTGACCTTGAATAGTAGATAAGGTGTGCCCGGCCTCAGAATCGAAACTTACTATTTTGTAATTTAATGTCCAGCTGCATCTCCTTGGAAAATTCCATGATGGGCGTGCTTACATTGGTTTCGAAGTGTACATAATGTATCGTTATGCTTGCAGCACTCCTAGCAACTGGGCTAACAGGGCTCCGTTCTGAGTGTACTTTGAATAAACTGTTATTGGTTTGTATTCTCTACTGTCTGACCGACTCTTCATTTGTATGGAAGGCTGAGAGGTGGTCGTGAGTGACCCGGGTGACCCTAATCAGGCCACTTCCTTCAGGCCTGAAGTGGCTACTTGCTGCCTAGGGAAGGAGAAAGGATTTTGCTGATTGCTGTGTCTCCTGCTTGAGGAAGATCTCCAAGAGCTTGAATTGAGCTTGCCTACTGTTCTGAAGTCTCAGGGACACAAAGACTTCACCCCCAGTCCCCCATGAACTCCTCTGCTAGGAGTTCTGACCTGCTGAGAGGTGCCTGTCAGTGTTCTGGGCTTTTGGAAGTTGTTTTGTGACTGGAGACTGCAAGAACTGTGAAAATCGACTCATCGCCTGTTTCCGACGCATCGCAGTGGTGCGAGAGAAGATTTCCGATGCATAGCCGCCGAAGAATCGACGCATCGCCTGCTCGTGGCTGAAGTGTCTGCCGTCCGACGAATCCTGTGCACCGATCTCCGACGTCCGAGATCACCGCATCAATTCTAACGCAGGCCCGGTTGGAGAAGAACCAATTCATCGCACCGGATCGTCACGCAGCGGAGCGCCAAGTCTGTTGCATCGTTGGGGGACGCAGTAAGAAACCGATGCATCACCACCCCACGCAGTAAGAAACCGACACATCACCTCCTCTTTGGTAAGGAACCGACACATCACCTCCCCTGTGCAGCAGGAAGGAATCGATGCATCACCTTCCCCGGAGCAAGGAACCGACGCATAACCTTCCCTGAGTGTAAGGAACCAACGCATCACCTTCCCTGCAACCCTTTTTGATTGCATTTTTTGACGCATCCAAGGTACTTTGTGTAAAAGTGTTGCATCTCACATTTTCTTGGAACTGAACTGTTTCTACCTTTTGGAAGTCATATTTTTAGTACTGTATTGTGGATTTTTGTCGTTTGGTCTTGTTTGGTTTAGATAAAGATTACTTATTTTTCTAAACTGGTGTGGTGTCCATTTGTAGTGTTTTCACTGTATTACTGTATGTGTTCACAAATTATTTACACACTGCCTCTGAGATAAGTCTGTCTGCTCGTGCCAAGCTACCAAGGAGGTGAGCAGGGGTTATTTTAGGAGTGTATCTCCCTTACCCTGACTAGAAGCAAGGGTCCCTATTTGGACAAAGGTACCTACCTCTGCCAACTAGAGACCCCCATTTCTAACAACAGGTTACAACAACAAAAAACTTTCGCAATCACAGAGAGAGATGGATGTAGCAAAAGAAAGGGGTGAATTTATCAAGGACCTTCTGGTGCATGATCTTCTCCAACAAACGCATAATTTGATGAAGACGCTACTACCAAACCAGTGAAGAACAAACTCTCACAAGAGCTCGTAAAAAAACTTTCATCTGAAGAATTTCAATTCGAAAAGGTGTCCTCATTGAAAACTGCTGTAGTTGTGGACTATATGTCACAATTGCGAATGATCAAGATTTCATCCATGCAAAACTTCTGAGAGGTCGTTCAGACTGTTCTACAGATATCAAAGTCAGTGTGCACCTTACAAGAACTGCACATTGTCTTTGACAGTTATCTTGAGCTATGTGTCAAAGAATGTGAGAGAATCAGACGAATGTCTGCATGTGGAACAATTGATTGTGCCTGCACAAAATTTCGACACCTATACCTGTGCAACTTGATAAACTCTGGTCATCAACATCGAACATGATGAACTTAGAGATGTTAACTCACCAAAACATTGCTGATGCTTCAGTGAACACTTAATTTCCAATTATTGTTAGTGGAATCATTATCAATGAGGAGTTGGTGCCTGAAGAGAGATATTTAAAAAGTACAGGCCATATTGTTCAAGAACTTAAAAGCAAATGAGTGGCAGCTGACCTTCGTGTTATGCCACATGTTGAGTGGGCTGTTCCAAATGGTTCCAATCGAGTCATTGTATTGTCAAATGACACAGATATTATTGTGCTACTTAGATATGTTGCAATGTTCATAAGGCAAGGATTGTCAGAGTTATGGATATGTTATGGAACAGGCGAGAAAAGACACTTAATCCCGCTTCATATTCTGTACAAGAACCTTGACCCAGAGATGCTCATTGTTCTTATTAATGGCACATTTTCTTATGGGTGATGACACTATGAGCAAAATTGGAACAAAGCCTGGAGCTTTAACTGCTGAACCTGTGAAGTTTCTAAAAAGACTTTAAAGACGTAGAAAAATACCTTGTGCCTGTGTGGAAAACGAGTTCTGACTGTCACACATTTGACGATCTTCGGTACAGTAACTTCAAGAGAGTCCCGCTAAGTGACCTCCCACCAATGTTATATTCTGTGCGTGGACACATTAAAAGAGCGTTCTACTTGATCAGCAGATGTGTTATATTCTGGGCGTGGACACATTAAAAGAGCGTTCTACTTGATCAGACGATGTGTTAATGTTTTGGATCATGCATATGTAGAGAAAGATCTGTGTGAAATCGGTTAGGAAGATGTTGATAGGGTGCTAAAACCTACAAAATTTCTAAAGCCTTTACCCACTGAACTTATACGTACATGTACTTGCACAACCTGTGCTACAAAAAGATGTCCCTGTCGATATGCTCTTCTCAAATGCTCAATATTCTGCAAATGTACCACGAGCGATTGCCAAAACAAATCAAGTGAACTATGTAAATGTGTCTAAAACAGGAGTGATAAACATAATTCTTTTACATATTCAGATCAGAAACATTGTTTGGTGTATACATAAAAGTATTAAAAGCCATTATTGTTTGTTTGATTTCTATATATGTCTCTTCTTCCTCTATTGTAGCTGCCGTTTTGGAAAATGGTGGAAGGGTTGCTCTGAGTTATTTTCTGTCTTTATAAGACTACTTGACCCCCAAAACCTATGTTTTACACCAAAATGAATTATATAGGTCTCATGGTTCCTGAAATATCACTTCATCACTGCAACACATCCGCAATTTTTAAAAATGTCGGCCCGAAAAATTTGACCCGGCTCAGCAATATCTACCCAAGCTAAATTACTTCTCTAATGATCCAAAGGTGAAAATCTCTGGACAACAATTTTTTTACTGAGGTATATCAGGGGGGCCGAATTATTGAGGGAGCATGCAGTCCTAATTGGGTCTACCAGGCTGTGGTTGTAACCTAAGGGCCTAAGATGATATAAGGAACTCCTACTTGAGTGACTCGCCTCTTGTGTGAAGATTCTGACTCCCAACTACAATACCATTCTAATTATTATCTTTAAATTCTGGGGAATGTACCTATGGTTTTTTATGTCTTCTAACAGGACTAAAAATTACTGCAAGCAACACTAGCTGCTCACACATAAATCTGTAAAACTGGACAGCTCTCCATTGTTTCATTTCCGTAGAATGTACAAGCCTTTCCTCTCTTATGTCTTCCGAAGATGCACCTCACTTTACTTTTTATCTAGTTAATTAGACAGTTATGACTCACATCCGTTTTTAAAAAAAATCTTCGTCGCTATTAGTGATTGCCGATCATTTGTCCCCAGCGCGTGTGAATCAGTCACTGAATTGCCGTCGTACAGTACAACCAAGGCGGATGCTCCCTTGGCCTGGCGGATATTTGACAGGCGTGGATACGGCTCCCGCCGCTTCCCTCACCACAGGGCCCCTTTAATGGCACAAATTATTTCACAGCCAGGCGGAGTTGGAACGGAGGCCCGGCAGATACTTTAATTAAGGTTTCTTTAATTAGCTGCAAGAATGGATTGCTTATCAGGGGACTCATTCCCTATTCTCACAGCATTTTGTAAAAAAAAGCTACATTTTGCGCAATTACTTCTCTCTAAATGCCGCTGTTTTCTGTGGCGCTAAGGGACCCGATGTCAGGGATAATTATGTCACGTTCTCGTGCACAAAAACTGGTATGCAATTACTCTCATCCCGCCTGCAAACAGCTGAAACATAACATGTTTGTGTGTCTGGCTCCATAACATGACAACCTTGCACTATACTGCCAATGGAGCAATTCGCACATGGCTTCCTGTGAATGGATGCCCAATAGCTGAGTGGGGAACTTGTAAAGCAATGCTGCAATTATACCCCATCTTCACAGTGTGCCCTGGGACAATCCGGTGGGGAGCAGAGTGGAAGATGTGATCCGTTTCAGGCAGTGCTTTAAATGGGAAAAAATAAGTGCAGGTACTCATTAAAATTAGCTAGAGGTGTAGTGAGGGGGCGGGGCTAGGGGCGGGGCTAAGGGCAAGACATGATGATACTTAACGACTTCAATATTAGTTGCAGCACATACCAGAACACATGAGAAATGTGTTTATATAAACAAAGCAGCTTAACTCATTACCCAAAATGAAAGAGAAAAGCGATAATAGGTTAACATTTCCTTTTTTTTTTTTTTTTGCAATAGTTGCACCTTCTTAATGTCATACTGTTAATTGCTGTTTGGCACAATACTATATATTTTTGAGCACGAGAGTAGGAAGAAACTGAAAATACCCCCACTTCGAACCAAAGCTCTTATTGCACCAAGCAAATGAAGCAAACAATCATGACCCCCCTCCAGAAGAAATCTCTTGTCTCTTCCATCGATCTATCCATTCATCCTTTTATCCTACCATTTACCTGCTGATGTCCACCATTTAACCTTTACATTCTATCGTCTATTCAGTCTTTCATCCATCATTCAGTTTTTCACCGTTCCGTCTATTCACCCTTCATATCCAAACCTATCCATCCATCTCCAAACCTATCCATTCATCCTTTCACTCATCCATCTCTTTATCCACCCTTTCCCTCATCCATCAATCCTTTCGCTCATCCATCCATCAACCCTTTCACTCTTATTTCATCCACCCTTTCACTCAATCCCTCCTTTCACTCATCCATCATCCCTACCTTTCATTCATTCATCCATCCAATCTTTCACTTATTCACCCATCATCCGCCCTTTTATCCAATCATCCACCCTCTTTCACCCATGCATGTTTTCACTCATCCATCCATCTATTCATCCATCTATACATCCACCCTTGCTCACTCATCCATCCATCCACTCACTCACCCACCAACCCTCCCTTTTACGTTATTTATGAATCTTTGTCGCCGAGCAGACATGTACACACAAAGTGCCACACATTTTCTTTAAAATACCTCCTGAGAGTGTCTTGATTCTCTCTCTCTCTCTTTCTCTCACTTTTTTCTTATAAAAAACAGGCATACGAATGCAGGCAAACACACAAACATAAAAGGCACACAAAAGACTCGGGTATGATAAAAGCCATGTTTTCTCTTCACCTACCATGGCTTTCTTAATTGACACCAGGGCCGGACTGGCCGTAGCCTGATTGCCACTGCCATGATTCCTGTGTTTGCACAAATGCAGACGACAGTGTGAATGGGATTGACAGCACAGGGCCTGAACGGACCTTGCTCTGTCAAGCACAGCGTGATGGCGAGCACCCGAACATTATTCAAATGAGGCCTGCTGAATAGCTCAGCTGGGGCTCAGATCGGGGCTGCAGAAGTGGCGCCTTGGCTGCGGGAGACACGTTCCACTCCTGATCACCAGCATAGGCAATGAGCCTACCTTTTCATGAGTACCGGTACTCTCCTCGGCAATAGAGAGGTGCCGGTACTCAGAGTGATAATTCGAAGAAGTGCCGGTACTCAGTACCGGTGAGTACCGGCCCATTTAAAGCACTGGTTTCAGGGTTTTGGGAGGAGCCTGAGCCAATGCTGACTTAATATTAAGTGCCATACCCAAGGATTTATACTACACAAGCTTCCAACAATGAACCGTACTACAAAGGATGCATTGGGTTGCAGGCATGTAGATAGTTATTCAAAGAGAGGGAGGACATGGAGGTCAGGCCACACCAGTCCTTCATTTCATGATCCTGCTTATACCTAACAATAAAGGGGGCAACAACACCCGCAAGCGGCAAGCCTCATTCGGCTATAAGGGCAGTGTAATTAGTCCCACTGCTTAGGAGGAGCAATCACCTGCACCCCGAAAATTAAAGGAAAATAGAATAGAAAACAAAGATTGATTATTCTTAACTATACATAGCTCTCAAAATTCCCAAGTCCATGCTTGAGTAGCTCATCTAGTCCAGATTATTCCTTTGCATTTTGGGATTTTTAGTCCTCTTTAATCCCAATATTTCAGGACCTCAGGTCTCAGCATGCAAAGAATAAACCTGGACTGGATGAGCTACTCACTCCTGGCCATGGGAAACATAAAGACTTCGCTAACATCATATATTTATTATATTTTGGTCTTAATGACGATGTGGTTAGAAAGACCTTAGAGAAGCTGAATATCTTTGGTTGGACGGAAAGTTACGATGTGGAATGCTGCATGATTTCAGTGATCTGGCGCATACGAGTGATTATTCAAATTAACCATTTTCTGATTGCTCCCATGTTGTGTGCTGAGGAGGACATACGGAACTTAAAACTAAGAAGGAGGGATTTGCTAATATTTTCCATAGGCACTTTCATTGTGAAGAGTGGTGCTTAGTAATGCAAAGCCTTGCACTGATATACTTACCATTAAAAAGGCCTGCAGAGGGAGGGCGGAGCTTGCACCTGAATGAGATGGTCAATTCCTGCAAGAACTCCATGGGAACAATGGCTTACCCCAACCTGGACTGCCAAAAGAGAGTCAATAGGCCCATGCACCTTAAAGCCCAATTCTGCTCTCCACTCGCCACGAGCTGCACCTACCAGGCAGCATGGTGTGGGGTTTGGGTCTGCACGACTCTGCTGCCCAAGCATCTGTTGCTCCCTGAATGGGCTCGCAGCGGGACGGAACTGCACCCCATCTGAGGTGCTCTGCATGAGGTCGTAGTGCAGCGGTGCCTACCTGGGAGGTGTCGGGACGCGATACCAGAGCACGGTTCTCTCTGCACAATGGTGATTGTGACGCTCACCTTTCTGAAGTCTGCTGCGGCCGGCCACTGATTGGCCATCAAAGCTGTAGGAAGTCATAAATCATTGATCCTGGAAAGAACGACTTCAAGAAACTTCTTCTTCTTGTAATCCAATTCCTTTAACCCCTTGGGTGCTCATGACGGCTCCACGCCGTCATGAGTCACGGTAGGCGTGTGCTCATGACAGCGTGGAGCCGTCATGCCGCTGCCGCTCCGCCCACGCGTGACTAATTCCCCGCCTGTGCGGGCGAATTAATGAGTGGGCGGGGTCATGACGGCGCCACGCCGTCATGAGCACTCGCCGCCCGTGACTCATGACGGCGTGGAGCCGTCATGAGCACTGAAGCGCCACGCCCACCCCCTTGACCCCCCCCGCGCCGCGGTGGAATTCGCGGCGCAGGGATAGACATGACATCCGTCTGTAAGTAAGTAACAACCGTGCAATGCCAACCGACAGTCCTCCCTCATATATGAAAATTCCCCCCACCTTTGAAAACACACATAAACTCCCACCCCACAAGCACACTCGTTCACATCCTGTGTGCGACATATGAAATAGACACAAGCTGCAAGAGTGTGGTCGCTTTTGCCTACTTCAAAACAACACTGCACATACAAATGTAAACACCAAGGGGAAATATAATACACATGCGGGAAGAGCGCAAGATGCCACACACCTCTCCCCTTTAAATTTGTTAACAAACAATAAAAACACACCAAAAAACCCTCAATAAAAATATGATCCCCAACGATATAATCCAGTAACCTTCTGGGGGGGTGACGGGACCTGACAGTCCTAGGAGCGTCCTTGGCACAATTACCCATACTGGAACCATAATTTCCCTCAAACTCTTGTTCCCACATATCTAGGAAAACATTGCTCCCATGTAAGTCTGAACAAGCCTTCTCCCCTATAAATAAGGACACTGTTAAAGTTCAGACTCCACCACCATCTATCCGCACTGCATTTCTGAACACTTTAATAACTTGGACGGGATCTGACCACACAGCACATCCTTTCCCATCAGCTTTCCCCTTCTTCAATCACCTACTTTGACCATTTGCTTGCTTACAGGGGCCTTTCTTCTCCTTAACTCTTGTTTCATTTTATTTTCCTCCACTCTACATCTTATCCGCTTGAAATCTACTTCAGCTACTTCACCAACATCACTGCGCTTTTTCTTAAGCCAGCAAGCAACTAACCTGGTACTAGGTTTGCGTCCCCTCAACAACTCAAAAGGACTCACATTGGCTACAGAATTAAGGGAAGTCCTATAAGTTAGCAGCATAGACTGCAAAGCTTTTCTCCAATTAAGACCGCCCTTTTACAGCCAGTTGGATCGCTTCCTTAATCACATAGTTGAACCTCCCAACTTGACCATTTGCCTCAGGTTGGAAAACAGCTATTCTCCTATGTATCACACCACACTTCTCCAAAAAAGTCTCCATTAATGTACTGACAAACTGGGGACTGTTATCAGTTACAAGTTCCTGAGGAATGCCTTCCCTACAAAAAACGTTGTCTAAGAATTCTACAACAACCTGTGAAGTGGCCTCATTCATCATCTTAACCTCCGGCCATTTGAAATAGTAGTCAAACAATTACAATGTCAAAAGCCTGGTACCTGGGCAATACTGCAAATGGCCCGATAATATCCAAAACCAACTTTTGACATAGAGCAAGAGGTAATTCAACGGGCTGGGGTTCAGTACAAATGGTCCTGGTAGAAGCACACTTGCTACACACTCTTACCTGATGCTCAACAAACATGTCCACACCAGGCCACCAGAAACTCTCCCTGACCCGCATTCTAATGCAAGATATGCCTATGTGACCCTCATGGGCTATGTCCACAATCATTCTCCTTAAATTGAATGGAGGAATACATTAATTCCCATGCATTATGATACCATTTTCCACAGCCAATTCCTTCCGCACCTTGGCGCACCCCATAATTTCCCCAGAAGCATTTCTTTCCTCTGGCCAACCATGTAAGATGTCGATATTATTGTCCATCTCCTCCACCCATCTAGATTCAAGCATAATGGGTTGTTCAGCATGTAGATAATTAACATCCTGTAGAGTGAAGGCTACCTCACAGTCTTCCTTATCTATCATCCCACAACCATCCACACTATTAGGAATGGGTAATCGGTGCATGCAAGCAGCATGCTCATTGTTTTTCCCATGTACAAATTCTAATTGATACTGGAAATTTTGCAATCTGGATGCCAATCTTGCTAACCTTGCAGACATAGAATGCCCACTACCAGGTGCCATCATGTAAATTAAGGGTTTGTGGTCCGTTTTGATAATAAACTTGGTGCCCCACAAAAAGGTTCTAAAATGCACTGCACCCCACACACAATTCTCTCTCAATTACGGAGTAATTCTTTTCTGCTTCCCTCAACGCTCTAGAAGCATAAGCAACCATCCATTCCTCACCTCAATCTCTTTGCATAGGCACACCTCCTAAACTGCAATTGCTGGCATCTACCATTACCACACACTGTTTACCAACCACAAAATGTTTCAAACACGGTGCATTAATAATGAACTCCTTCAACGTTTGAAATGCAGCAGACATATCCATAGTCCAATTGAACTGTGCATTTTTCTTTAACAAGCCTCTGAATGGTTCCACCTTGGCGGCATAGTTAGAAATGACTTTAGAGTAAAACTCAGTTAATCCCAAGAATGCCACTAATGGCCCTTTGGAAATGGGAATAGTAGCTTTAGTAATATTCTCCACATGAATACACTTAGGCCTAATGCCTAGACCACTAATAGAATGCCCTAAGTACTCAACTTCAGTTTGCTTAAACTTGCATTTGTCAGGGCGTAAGGTGAGACCTTTATCAGCCAAGGCAGTTAAAACTTCTTTCAAATTGTGATCATGCTCGTTAGCATCCTTGCCAAAAACAAGTAGGTCATCCTGTAAAGCAACTGCCCCATTCAACCCATTAATAGTTTCCTTCATTAATCTCTGAAAAACGGCTATTGCACTGGCCAGCCCAAAAGGCATGCACCACAACTGAAACAACCCTTCTGGAGTTATAAATGCTGTTAAATCCCTTTATTTTTCCTCCATAGCACTTGGTGATATGTGCTCGCTAAGTCAAGATATGAAAACACCTTTGCTCCAGCTAATGTGGCGACCATCTCATGTAGATTAGGCAAAGGGTGGGCATCCACCCATATAGCAATATTAAGACAGCGCAAGTCTATGCAAAGTCTTAACTCGCCAGAGGGTATGACCGAAATAATGATTGGAGAAACCCACAGTGAAGATTGCACAGGCTCAATGATATTCTTCAGACAAAGGTCACATACAATGTCCTTGAGTTTACCTCTATACGATAAAGGAACACTACGCACTCTATGACGAATGGCTACCATGTCCTCAAAAAGTCTAATGCGGTGCTTGAACCCACGGCATTCCCCTAATTTACTACTAAAAACTTTGGGAAACTGTGATTTTAATTCCAATGCACAATCAGTTACATTCCCGTCCTCTGCAACATTAGCAGCAACAACATACACCGGAGGGGAAGCTGTAGGAGCTAATTTGATTCCCATTTCTTCTTGGTGTGGCCAACCCAACAAGGATTGGCCCTGTCTGGCTACATAAATCTTCCCAAAAGTCTGACGTCCAGAAATTCTATTCTAGCCAAAAAAAAAAAACCAATAAATCAATGTTATGACCGGTATATACTCCAGGGGCAACATCAGTAGGAATGAGTTTTTTCCTAGGCCAGTTTTTCTTGAGAACATCATGTGAAATAATGGTGTACCAAGCACAAGAATCCTCTAGTACATGCAATCCAGCACCATCAATACTGATTTCACATGAAGAAAACTTTGTGGAATAAGATTCCCCACCAATGCTCAAAACTGTATTAATTTCAGGCTCACTGCCATCATTTGAACTATCATATTCTTCACAACTTTGTATGAGGTTGACTCCTCTAGGAGCTGATCTGCTAAAATGCCCATTCTTGCCACACCTTCAACACTTTTTTTCAATAGCAGGACACATCTTTGCATTACCCAGATGCGTACTACTACCGCACCTATAACATAAAGGTACATTCTTTCTTCCATCATGCTCCTGCCACTTGGGTTTCACATCATTTGTTTCTAATGCATCTTTTTTGGATGTGTAAATTCCTCATTTTGGACTTATCTCTATGTACAATGTGGATGTCACTCTTCTTAACAACCCTTATCTCTTGCACAAATTTCTCTGAACGCTCAATTGCTTTACCAATTTCAATAGCTGCATTGAGCGACATCTCGGTACTTGTCCACAACCTTTCCTGTATTTTCTTATTATTGGTCCTCATCAGAATTTGGTCTCTAAGTACCTGTTCATAAGAAATATGCTCAAAATTACATGCGCTAAAGACCTAAGTGTAGAAACATAGTCCTCTATAGACTCATCAGGACGTTGCTTCCTGGAATATTGGTTTTCTTCCCATACCTTAGACTCAGTTGTTTAGATACATACTGGTAGACATTGACATTGCCTAAGGCCGGTAGGTTCATAAATTATTTCAAACCAATAGCACCTAAACAGTGTTTAAGCAAAGCCAATTTCCTTTCAGGTTCACACTCATCCCCTTCTAGTACATCTACCAATGCCAGAAACACAGCTTCCCACGTTTCCCTAGTCCTTTGGTGGTTCCCCAGGGGAATTGAGGAAAGATGGAGGGGGCACAATGCCAGACATGATGGTGAAGAATAAAGAAAACAATGTGGTAGAATAAGCAAATACACAGTGCTAGAACATTAAAAATAATAAAAGTGGTCACTGTTGTCTACATGAGGACTGTATGATACTTGTGCTTTTTAGTGAAAGTATTATTTACTGAAATGAAAATACTCCACCGTTGAATAGAAAAATGTAGACTCCACCGTCCAGTGTTTCACAACTGCTTAATATGCGGGCCACAGTTCTCCAGCTGATCAGCGAGTCAGAAATCCAAACGCGGTCACAACAGAGAAATGAAGTGCAATAAGCCAATCCTGTGCAGGAGAGCCAGGCTCTCAACCAATTGTGAACGGCGAGAACGAAGCTCCAATAGAATGCGCGAAATTGACAGAGTAGATGGAGAATGACCAATCCAGCACCTTCAATAAATAAAAAACAAATAATTCCACCTATCCACAGCGTGGCTAAGTGCCCGCTTGTCGCCAGTGTTAGAAGTTGTGAAGTAATTGATCCTGGAAAGAACGACTTCAAGAAACTTCTCCTTGTAATCCAATTCCTTTATTAGACATGACATCCATCTGCAAGTAAGTAACAACCATGCAATGCCAACCGGCAATCCTCCCTCATATATGTATAATTCCACCCACATTTGAAAACATAAATAAACTCCCACCCCACTAGCACAGCCCGTTCACATCCCGGGTGCGACATGAAATAGACACGAGTGACAAGAGTGTTGTCGCTCGTGCCTAATTCATAACAACACTGCACATACAAATGTAAACACGCACGGGAAATATAATACATGCACGGGAAGAGCACAAGATGCCACAACAGCCTGCTGTGTGAGTGGATAATTTTGCCTTGTCTTCATTTAGACAACACAATCAGGGGCAGCTCCTCCGCTAAGGCGGAGGAGCGTCGCCCCACTGCCTTTTAGCACTGCAAAAAGGAAAACTAAATCGATAACGCAAGGTTTTTTTCATTTTATTTCTTCCATGCTGAGGCAGTTTTGTAGGGCGGTGCTGGGCTAGGCAGCACAGGGGGGAGGACTGGTAGTAGTCTCTAAGTGCTCATGACTGTCATGCGCACTTTGCAAGTTCTCCACCCAGGCTGTAAAAGCTCTGAAATGTGCTGCATTAAAGAAAATGTCTTTCTTTCTTCCTCACACCAAATGATTTTATCGTTTTAGACAAATGCATTTGCTATGTGCTTATAGTTCAGATAATTTAACAAGGAAATTGCAGATAGAAAATGTTTCGTTTTATAGGCTAGTCCATTGGAAAAACAATAGTACACTGAACAACTAACAGAGTTGGTTTGCAAAGGTTCTTGTGAAAACCTTCTCTATTATATAGCAACTGTATAAAATGTTAGCAATCTACAGATAACACCATGTCGACTCGAGTGTTTACCGTGGGAATTGAAAGGAGAGATGACAGACCATCACGTTTCTATATAGTATGTGTTCCCAGCTAGAGAGTTAAGGCATTCTATGCACTTTTCCTCGCCATACCCCTTAGGACTTGACTGTTCTACTCTTGCCCAAATTGCTGTACTCTATTGCTAACAGTGATTTTTCTCTTTCCTTGCCTTTGTAGGAGACTCTTTTATTCTGTGTTGATCATAGCTACTGCTGTTATCATTTCCCTTTACCTGATTAAACGGTTGCTACTGCAACTGTTGGGGGAACTCAGCTAAGTTTCCAAAACTGCTCTTTATGGGGAATTCGATGCTTTATAGCTTTTAATTTGTGGCTCCAAGAAATCTTGCACTTTTTCAAATGGAACTCTTGATGGGTTCTTCATAGAATAGGTTAGGTCCTTTAGTTGAAGATAGGTATTCTATCCTTAATGGAACACACTGTTATTTTTCATGTTAACTCATGTAAACATACTTATCTGAATAACCCATATAAAAGAAACAAAAACAATTACTAATATCTTAATGAGAAATAAAGGTGTTATAACTTTACCAGACCTTTCATCGACTGAACTCCCAAAAAACTGTAAGTTGATAAAATTTGATTTGTGCTCCATTCTAACACAGTGGCAAAGATCTGTCGACTGAGAGACAGAGTTGGCGCGGAGTTGGAGATCTCTGTCGTAAATCAAGGTTTGAACTGTCAATTGCTTCCTTTTATAATTTTCCACGCTATCAGATCTGGTAGCAGAGGAAATGGTTCACACCCGGAATGGAGCTTTAAAAATAGTACCCGAACTTTATTAAAAATCCTGATTCCTAAACCCAATGTCCAGAACTTGAAGATCCGACAATGTGATTTTTGAAGGCTGCTGCGGTTTTGAAGATGTGAGTATTAATAGGGCAAATGTGCTGTGGCTGTGTCTTTCTTTTCATTAGTGTTTTGGGTTGAGTGAATGAGAGAAAGGAAGCAACGATAAGTTGTTGGAGAAAAGTGAATGAAGATTTGTGGCTCATCGAAGTCAAAAGATCCCGGGATGCTTTAAAATAAATTGAAGTTTTGCTTGCAGGATTTAAGCTGTAGTGTGTGAGGTACCATCACCTCTACCATTGACATAGAGAATTGGAATTTTGTTGTGATTGATTAACATTGATAACTGTTAGTGGAACCTAATTGCCTAAACAGGTGAAACTACATTGATTTGGGTGATTTCGTGCTGGTTAAGATTTCCTTTGTGGTTGTAGAATATATTCTTGAATGATTGTAATACTATTGGTTTTTTTAGTAAAGCAAACAAGAAGATGTTTTGAAGTTATTTG
The DNA here is from genome assembly GCA_963921515.1 of Calotriton arnoldi. Classification (NCBI taxonomy): domain Eukaryota; kingdom Metazoa; phylum Chordata; class Amphibia; order Caudata; family Salamandridae; genus Calotriton; species Calotriton arnoldi. The sequence continues at coordinate 4,177,321 of CAWUFW010000169.1, read as the reverse complement.
TTGAAGGTGTGTGAATACGAAGAAAATTGTAAAGGAGGGTGAACTATAAGGAGTGGGGTTGCACATCATAGTGTTTCGTGCTGAGATTGGTCAGTTGGTGTGCTTTTGCACTGGGATTGGCTGCTGACATTGTAGTGTCGCGCTGGGATTGGGTCTTCAAGAAGTGAATACTGCATTTGAATTGAACATTGAGATTTATGAAAATAATAGTTTGAATCTAATTGGCTTAGTGAAATTTTGACGTATATGGAACAAAATCAAAACATTCTGAATAAATTTGTGTTGGTTCCAGTAGATTTGTCATTATGAAATGTTTTAAAGATTTTAAGAATTTGGTGAAAGGGGATGTTACTATTCAAGTACGCAAAGGTGAAGAGGCGCCTCCTGAGGGTACTTCTCCATACATTATGACCACTGGACATGGTTTGGACACCTGTTTTTGGCTTCACCAATGGAGTAGAATTACTGAAAAAGAAAGTGCTTTGTGTTTTCCTAGATATGGAACATTTAACACCAGAATTCTTGACCACTTGAAGGGAAAACCCATCTGAGTGAGCCCATTTTGTACAAACATTTGTAATTTGTAATTTATTGGCAGTGCAGCTTGTCCTGGATTAGGCATTGAAATTCAGAAAGGGTACCTCTGTGGGGTGATCATTTTAAAGATTCAAGCTTGAACAACCTAGAGTCAGAAATAGGGATTCCCTATTCCGCTGAGGAGGATTTTTTCCCCAACACCAGGCACGTCTCTGGTTAATAGGCGAGTGGGGTCTTTGGGCACACAAAAGAAAAACTAGTTGGGAGACCTAATAAATAAGCACCCAAACTAGTAGGTTGGTGGCCATATCTTACAGTTTATACTTTATCAGTAAGACTGTGCGTTTGTATAACATAAATGTCAAAACTGTGTGAGACGGACTCCATGCACACCATCAGGATATGTTGGCCTTACTCCTGGCTAGCTCAGAGTGCACCCTCTGGACTTCTAAACCTTACAAGGTACCGGAAGGCATGTGCAACCTCAGAGCATGACAACTCTATTTTTTTATTTTTATTTGTTTATTGAAAAGCTTGCAAGCACAATACATAAGCTCTACAGGAGAGCCATCAGCATCGCATCGCGTGGATCAATACAAGCAATTATTTAGTTCCAAAAAGTGCATCAATAATATGCAATACGAAACATAAAACAACCATCCCCTGAAAAACAAACGAACCCCCACCCCCACTCTCCCCCAGCACTGCAAAAGATGTGACACCATATGAGCAAAGGATCTTGAATACTATAGGCATACATGGAAGATAACACGAATACAAAATTCCAATTGCATTAAGTCTCAATAAGGCACAGAAAAGAATGTATAACACCTCACAGGTCAGGATGACTCAATAGATACATAGTCAGTGGGGCCCAGAAATCTTTCGGCCGAGATGACTCAGGCAGATCCTCCGCATAGGCCTCCAACTGCTCCCGGCAGTAAGTCAAATCTCGGATCCATTTCCGAACAGTGAGTGAGCCCTTTGCGCCCCAACATTGTGCCATGGCACGCTTGGCCATTAATGTCGCCACAGCAACCAGACGCCTGTTACAAAGTTTCAAGGACTTCACGTTACCCAGCAGGCATATCTCAGGTATACATCGCACCCGTTCCAGCACAACATCCGTCAGCACACTCGCAACCCTGGACCAAAAGGCAGCAATCCTTGCACATTGCCATGATAAGTGTAAAAAATCGGCATCAGCGTGTCCACACCGCACACAGCAAGCTGTATCACGCAGTCCAAATCTCCGCAGTTGCATTGGAGTGTAATATAGCTGGTGTAAAAATGTAAAATGAATGATACGAAGATTACAATTAGCCGTGAGGTGCCCAGTTAGTGTACAACAGAATTTCCAATGATCAGGGGACAATGTGTATCCCAACGCTGCATTCCATTTAAGGTATGAAGGATGTTCCTCCAGCTCCCTCTCACGCACGGACGCAGCATACAATTTAGTAATCAGACCCTTACGCTCCTCTCCAGCCAGCACCGCCTGAAGTGCTCGCAATGTCTGAGGCTCAGCCGGATAGTTGGGGTAAATAGCTCTGACCGCATGTCGCACCCTCACATATGTGAAGCACAGCATCGAACCGTGAGTCCGGCCCGCCTGCACGTCTGGCAGCGAGCGGAACTGGCCCTTTTTGTACAGGTCACCCATCCGCGTAACCCCGACTGCCTGCAGCGCGCGTAAAGCGGAGCGCTCTTGCGCTGCCGAGATATCAGTATGCGCCGCTATTGGTAAATTTGGAGCATAAAGATAATCCAGCTGTGCCCGCCTAGCAAGGGCCTGCCATGTCCAGGCAGTGCACTGGGTTAATTTCCGTCCTGGGGCCTCCACCACCACCCGAAAGTGCCGCCGCCACAAGCGGCAGTGGGAGGATTGCATCAGCCTCGATCACCGTATGGGGTAGTGTTGCAAAGTCATCCTGTGCCCTGGGCACCCCCCAACTTTTTGCTGACTGGTACTGGTGGTAACTGACTCCGACTGACCCTGGGCTCTGCCTAACCAGGCCCAGGGCCAGTGCAAGGCTGAAAGAGACACATTAGAATACAGTTAAAACACCTACATACACTAGGGTACACAATGGTATGGTGGGGTACCCCTGTGATTGGCATGACCTACCCCATAAGCCCCTAGTATATAATAGGGCAGGGGGATTGAAACTACCTATCAGTCCCTAGTATGTAGTAGGGCATGGCAGTTTAAGAGGCCAGCAGCCTTTCTGCACTTGCATGTGTGCACTGCTGAGGCCTGAGGTCAGTTTTAAAAGCAGCCCTGGGTGCCATGACTGCTCTTAAAAAGTAAATTGTGCCCAAACTCGACTTTTGAGTTTGGGGCACTTAAAAATGGATAACCTACAATGTTATGGCATATTAGGGACCCCCAGGGTCTCCCCTAGGTGTCCCAGGGGTGGGGGGTCAGATATTTATAAGGTACACCCTTATAAAATGAGTTTTTATATGCCTGGGTTAAGTGAAATTTCACATTTCACTCCCACACTGTGGTAAAAGTGCTGCCCAAATTCGACTTTGACGCTAGGAGCACTGTGAAGTGAGGATCTACAATATTTTTGCAGATTCAGAACCCCTAAAGTCTCCCCTAGTTGTCCTATGGGGTGGGGGTCCTGTAGATATAAGCAAAGTACTTATAAAATATGTTTTTGTAAGACCTGGTGCTGGAAAAATGGCCCAAGTCATTTTTCCCATTGCAAATCCCCGGTTACATAGGTTAACATAGTAGGAAGTTATTAATTAATAACTCTTGATAGGAGAGGGCTAGAGGTGCCATTCAAAGATTTCCCCGAATGGTATTAATAAATCCAACAATATGATATTGTTGAATTTCTCCTAAAGTGTACCTACAAGAAGTTATAAGACTTTCTTGTTTGTAAGTCCAGATTCAGCCTTCCAGTGGTCTGCCCTGATTGGTCAGAGTTAAGTGGATTAGCCAGCCTGCCTGGAGAGGTGATAAAGAGCCCCTGGGGTTATGCAGCTGGGCTGGGAGGGTTGGGAGGGCCGGGCTGTCCACAGGAATGCCCGGCCAGGGGGAGGGGTTGTAAACCATGGGTTTCAAAGAGAAAAGCAGAACCCAGGGACATTTACAACTCTGAACTTTCTACCTCAGGCAGATGGGGGCATTAAGGAAGGTATGAGCAGATGCAGGGGGGAGAGTCTAAGTACATTAGCCATCCTAGGGGTGTGTTTAGACAGCTCTTGCCTCCTTGCTGGAGAATCTGCCATTATGAATTTGGAAGATTTGATGCACTCTGGGACAAAATAATGCCACACTTTACAGGAAGTGGTCATATTTTTGAGGAGTTACCCTGCTCCCATTGGTCAGGAGTGACCTCCTGTCTGACCCAGAGAACATGGAATAAGTATCTGAGAGGGGCAGAGCCCTCCAGATCTGCTGCTTGAAACTTACTGAAGCAAGACATTGCCAAGCTGAGAAGTTTTGCTGTGCAAAGATTTCTAAGGCCTGACCTCTGAAAACTGCACCATCTGAAACCACAGCCCTGTGGATTATTTTGCTGAAAAAGAACTAAAGAGTGGACTCCCTGAAAGCTACAGGTTAAAGAGCTCATCTGGAACATCACCAACTAAATCTGCACCTTGGAGAACTACCAGTGGATTTGTAAGGGTGACGTCCCAGTGGATTGTGGGAACTGAAGTCCTCAACTTTCAAGGACCATCTTGGAGCTTCCAGACCCTTGGAGTGAGTTTGAGACACTTTGGGACCCTTTGAGGAACTTCAGGAAGAAGTTCAAGAAGTTTGGAGAACTTTGGAAGAACTTTGAAAAAAAGCTCCATAGAGGGACCGACTCAACCTGGTCAGCCAAGCCGCCTGCCTTCAACCGCGAGTCAGCCAAGCCATCCGGGTTCGTCCCGCTAAAAGCTCCGTCGGTCCGACTTCCAGAGTTTGACTGGAAGTAGAAGAAATCTGAAGCCGGCGAACCCTCACCGGATCCGGCTACATGAAGAGCATCGAGAGACCCCGCGAGAAAAAGCTCCAGAAAAGCTTCTAAGTCCGCCTGTAGAAAAGGTGACCGGGAGCAACCGCGAACGCCAAGCCTCCTGCCTTCCATCACGTGTCGGCCTGGGCTCCTGGGTTGCCCCGCTGAAGCGCTAAAGAAAAAGTTTCTAAGTCTGCTCCAGGGAAGTTGACTGGGAGCTTGTCGAAAGGCAATCCGGCGAACCCTCACCGACTCCGGACTGACTGGGAGCTTCGAGGGACCTCGGGAAGAAAAGCTCCAGAAAAGTTTCTAAGTGTGAAGGTAGAAACTGAGACCGGGACCTGCCGCAAGCTGTAGCCGCCCAGGGCTCCATCACGGTCAGCCTGAAACTTTGACTTTGCCCCGGTCTATCGCGAGCAGGTATCCCAATATGGTGCTATAAACTTCTAAGTGCTATATTTTATTAAATCTTTGAAAATTCATATCTCCGGTTCCCTACATTGTATTTTTGTCGTTTTGGTGTCATTTTAAAGATAAAAATATGTCCTATTTTTATAAATTGGTGTTGGATTTTTATTATGTGTTGTGTCTTAATTATTTACTGAATTGGTGTTTTTAAATGCTTTACATACCTGTCTTTGAAGTTAAGCTTGTCTGCTCGCAGCCACGTTACCAAGGGTTGAGCATGGGAATAATTTTCTAAGACCTATGCTGAGTCCTATCATGTGTTAGTGGCCTTATTGCCAGTGGCAGACCTACATTTGCCCCTACCAATAATCCACTTTCCAACAGGTAGAAAATGTTGTGAGAAAAACCAATAATGTGCAAATTGCGCCTGAGCACATAAATAGTAGAGACGCATGTCAGGTGCCTCGAAGCCGCCACGATCAAATGGTTGCACCAGAGTATCCCAGCTACAGCAAGGCTTCTTGCCCCCCCAGACAAACAACAATAGGGCTGATTGCAGCACCTTAAGGGTAGAGATATTCAGGCGAATAGGAATATTCACAAACAAATATAATAATTTGGGTAAAATAGACATTTTAGTCACCACAATACGATCTGCAAGTGAAAGGGGCAGCCGGGCCCAACGCTCAGCCTTATCCGTAATCTGTGTGATAGTGCGACCATAGTTCATGGAGATTACCTGCTCAGGGTCCCTGTGCAACCAAACCCCCAAGTATTTCACTGGGTCCCGGACAGGGGGAAGTCCAATTCAATATCGCGAGTGCCAGCCGTCAATGGAAATACCGTTGACTTAGCCCAGTTTATCCCTTCGAATTTAACATACTCGCAGAGCAATTCCGGAAGATAGGTTGCGGGCTCGCGGACATATAATAGCATGTCGTCTGCATAGAGCGAGACCACAAGTGGTCGCTGTCTGAAACGCAATGCCGGAGAGGCATGCAGCTGGCGCAACTTACAAGCGAGGGGCTCCAATGCCAATGCAAAAAGCATCGGTGACAGGGGACAACCCTGCGGTGTGCCCCTACCAATAGGAAAGGCCGACGACACCCAACCATTTACGCAAACTCTGGCAACAGGCTCGGTATACAGCACCCTGATCCACTGAAGAAAAAACGGGGGGAAGCCCATTCGTGTGAGTACAGTGAACATGTAATCCCAATGAAGGGAATCAAATGCTTTTGTAGCATCGAGCAACACTGCTACGGCCTGAAAGTCGGAGTCAAAGTAGTGGAGGGTGGCGAAGAGCGTGCGCAGATTATGCGTGGTAGACCGGGCAGGCACAAAAGCTGACTGATCAGGGAGCACCAGCAGGGGAACCAGAGGCTGTAGTCTGAGAGCAATCATCTTTGCTAAGATCTTAGCGTCAATGTTGATGATTGAAAGAGGCCTATATGAGTCGCAACTATTAGACGCCTTATCAGGCTTTAATAGCATCACTAAGAGGGCTTCCTTCAAAGAAGGCGGGAGACACCCAGTATCATACGCCTCCGCGTAGACTTCAAGAAGTCTGGGGGCTAAATCATCCACAAAGGTGTTATAAAACTCACTAGGGAGCCCATCCAATCCCGCAGGAGGGACATAATAGCGAGCTTTACGTCCTCCACATCGAATGGCTGAATAAGATATTCCCTATGGCCCAAGGCCAGCCAACCAAGGGCGACATCATCCAAATATGAGTGGATATCTTCCGGCTGTACCACGGCCCTATTTTCATAAAGTCTAGTATAGAAATCAAGTATGGTCCCACTAATCTCAGATGTGGTGTAATGAGCCATCCCCGCCTCATCAAGTATCTCCGTGATATTCTCCTGACTACGTGGAGCAGCCAATTTCTGCGCGAGGGAGCGGCTAGGCCTTCCCCCCTCACCATAATATCTAGCCTTACTGCGTCTGGACCTATGAACCATCTCTTGATCGACAGTGTCGTTATGTTCGGTCACTAATGCACGGATCTCAGATAGTGTCGCTGGCGACGGGTCCTTCTCATAGGCACGTTCTAGAGTGGCAATATCCGCAGCTAGTTTATGAATCCTACACCTCAGATCCCGCAAGACACCTGCCTGCGCCCCCATACATATCCCCCTGATAGTGACTTTGAATGCCTCCCACATAACACCAGCGCTGTCAACCGAGCCCACATTCTCCTTAAAGAAATTGCGAATGGCCTCCCCAACTGTGTGCCTGAAAACGGAGTCAGTTAATGAGGATGGCTGTAATCGCCACGTGAACGGAGGTCTCTCGCATGCAGGGACCTGCAGCTCTAGGAGCACCGGGGAATGGTCCCAGAGCGTCCGAGCCAAATGGCGCACCCCAACCGCCCAAGTGCACGCAGTCTCAGTGACTAGCCAGAAATCCAGGCGGGACCAGGTCCCATGCACAGAGGAAACAAATGTGCTCTCACGCACCCCAGGATGTTGCAAACGCCACACATCATGCAAACGTCCCGCATCCATCAGGCCCAGTAACGTCCCAGAAGCCTGCTTAGGTCGCACCATCTCACTGCCCATACGGTCAACAGCAATATCCAGGCAAACATTAAAATCGCCACCCCATAATATCTCCACATCTGGAAAGCCTGAGATGTGATGCCAGACATCCGCAAAGAAAGCCGGATCATCGATATTTGGTCCATACACATTCACCAAAAGCACACTTGCCCCACCCAGCTGACCATGCACAAGCGCTATTCGGCCTAAGTCATCTGTCTCAGTTCGAGTGACCGTAAACGGAACCCCTCGTTTGATCAGAATCATCACCCCCCGTGCATAGCTGGAATAGGAGGACGCTACACGTACTCCCGCCACCTGCCACCCACATTCTTTTCCGACAATTTCGTGAGGTGAGTTTCCTGTAAGAAGGCCATCTGGACATCCATCCTGTCTAAATAAGCAAATTCAGACCTAATCTTTTTGGGGGTATTCAGGCCGCGGACATTCCAGGTTAGGAACTGCATTTTACCACTCATCAAGTCAACATAGTGTGAAGAAACATGGCAGTTGGATATATCAGAAACATGTGTCCACAAGTGAAACCAAAAAGGTGAATATCACAAAACAATAGACATAAATTGCCGGTTATTCCCCCCTCAACCACCACCCCCCATCCCCCCTCCCACTTCAGCGTCCCCAACTCACCAAAGCCATCCCAGCCCTCCCCAACCCACCCCCAACTAGAAAACAACAAAGCAAAACATAGATGGGGTACTCCCATGTGGGGGCGTCAGAGTGCTACTAGCCTCCCATCAAGTAGGAGGTGGCTGAGCAAAAATTTGTGTCTGTGCCTGATAAGAGCAATACAGCAGGTAAATTAAATTGCGAAGAAGACGTGCATGTTACAAAAGGCTCAACTGCGTCCACCTGCACAAGGGAGAAAATCAAGGAATGCTTATAGGAATCACAGCATTGCACAGAGTGAAGAATGGCAGTTCGAAAAAACTTCGTGTCAGGACTAGTTCTGCAAGTGCGCCCTATAGCCCTACTGTTCCTCATTATCCGATGGTGTCCGGGATTCGCGTCGCCTCCTTTGCATGTTCCAGAGCTGCCTTGGTATTGGTGAAAATTTGTGAGTCTCCGTCAGGACCTATCCTCAGGCGGGCAGGATATAACACGGCATAAGGAACCCCCCCGGATTGTAAAAAAAATTTACAGCCCCAAACTCCCTTCTCGTAGCCTGTACAGCAACAGTAAAATCGGGAAAAAACGAGAGTGTGTTGCCCTGATGTTCAATAGTGCCCCTGTCTCTGGCCATGCGTAAAATGACATCTCGGTCCCTATAATTCAACACTCACGCAATAATGGGGCGGGGTGAAGCGCCCGGGACCGGCCTGGCTGCAAGAGAGCGATGAGCCCGCTCAATAATAAACATAGGAGTGAGCTGATCAGAACCAAAAAGATCCCTGATTAAGGTTTCAACAAATGTCTCCATTTTGCCCACATTCGTCGATTCTGGCAGTCCGGTAATTCGAATGTTATTACGCCGGGAGCGGGCCTCCAAGTCCTCATTCTTGGCCTGAATAAGGGAGAGAATTTTCTCCATATTAAGAGTTTTCCCAGCAACATCGCTCAAACCATCCTCCGTCGCAGACACCCGCTGCTCGACTTCCCCCATGCGGGCGTTTTGTTTTTCAAGTTGCGAGGACATGTGGTCCAAACGATGATTTACAGCCGCCATGGTGCCCTCTATGGATTGGAGGCTACGCTGCATGGCAAATAGTGTTGTCTCGATAGTTGAGGGCCCCCCTTCCTGGGCGTCTGCCTCTGAATCAGAGGCTGCCTTCTGTGGAGTCTTGGTGGATTTGCGCGCCTCAAACGTGAGGCGAGGTTGAGTTTTATCAGTCCTCCCCATAGTGCACGTAGTCTGAGCCAAGCTACTTGAAAGGAGTGAAAATGAAGAGGATACCCCCAACACAGACCCCACGCAGGCCTCGAAAGTAGTGTTGAGAGGGCACGTGTTGCGATCAGCCTCTGAGTCCAGTATCGCACCTAGAGAAAATGTGCTCCCACCTATACACCACCACAGGAGTGTCCAGAGAGTATGGACTCGACCACCTGCATGAATACGAATATTGGCCCTCCTTTACAATAGGAACATGTGGCGTAGGCCCCTTGCAATATTTTCGCCAATAAACGCAGCAAAGCCAAGGGAGGGAGACCACCGCAGTTCCAGGGGCGTGCAGCAAGAGCGAAGCACAAGGGGACCAAAACAAGGATAGTCCAGCTGCAAGGCCCAGGCCAGGTCAACCCCACCACAACCAAAACAGAGGCACGACCAGTCGCATAAAGGGCAGGCCCCAGCGGACTCCAGATGAACGCTATCAGCGTAGCTCCTCTAGTTGTAGTGCACAGCCAGGGGACTGCGTGAATAATACAGGACACCGAGCACAAAAGTTAATGAAGACCAAAGGGATTCCCAATATGCCGCCAATTAGCTCGCCGGGCAGCGCACACAGCAGGGGGATCAGCCCAGTCAAGGTGAGAGATCAGGAATGATCACATCCCGCTCCCAAAGCAGGCAGCCAGCACTGTACATGCGGAGGTGGAAGCAGGTCGGTGAGTCTCAGCGCGGCACACAGGCAGTATCAGGCCTCCAGGTGACGAGAAGTAAACCAGGGGATAATTCAATGCTCACGACCACAGTAGGAGGCAGGCCAAGAAAGGTGGAGTACCACCGAGTCACCAGGCAGGATTAGGGCCCCAGCGGCGATCAGAAGCATGGCAACATGCGCTGGAGATCAGGCGAATGCGGCCTACGGCCCCCCGCGCGCACCAGCTACCAGCAACGACAGACATGCCGCAGCCCACACCAGGCCCGCACCCGCCTCCGCAGAAGCAGGCCCGTACCGGGTCGCGCCCCACTCACCACCACCAGTGCCGATGACACAGGGGCCGCCGCCAGCTACCTCCGCCACTCATCCAGGGAAGCTCGGTCCCAGAGAGGCCCACTCGCCGCCTCCAGCCGCGAATCCCCGCTCGCCGGCAGGAGCTCAACAGATCTTCCCCGCTGGGACCGGCGGTGTCCAATGGTCCGCTGTCCGCCCCACCGGAGCCGCAGGTAGCAGGCAATCCCCCGCTGACCGCGGGGCGCAACCGCCAAGCCAAGACCGCCGATCTCAGGGCCTCGCGGGTGCCGCCATATTACAGGCGCGCGGCCGGGATCAAGTGTGCTTGGGTTGCGGCAGTTGCTGGTATCGTAGGCATCCAAAAAGTGCTCCGAGGCAGGCAGAAGCGTATTACACACAGGATGAGATCCGAAATTCCTCTCGATGTCAGGTTACAAAGGCAGATAATGGTCGGATAGGTGCCCAGCCGGGCAGAGCCTCACTAGGGTGCGGCCATCTTGCCGTGCGCCCTCTAGCGCCCCCAGAGCATGACAACTCTGACTCCCCTAGGAAATCGTGGAAACAGATCAATCCCTTTCCTTAGTAACTTATGCATGACCAAAAGGAGACAAAAGAAATACTTGAGTTAGCATTTCAATTATTTATTGAAGCATTATGATTCTTGTGTAAAATACTTGCGCTGGAATAATCAACAAAAGGAAACAAAACAGAGTAATCAGCATTATAAAAATGGTAAAGAAAATGAGCAGTTCAACCATTGTGCTACTGCATGAATTATATGCTTGCATATATAGTTATGTTTATGCTCCTACCTAACGCTCCCTATCCTGGTGTGCCTAGGGTGAGTGAATCCGCCAGAATCCCTTAGTGCAGGGGTCTTCAGACTGGGGGGCGGGCCACCCTAAGGAGGGCCTCAAGTGATCCCGGGTGGGTTGACAGGCTCTGGACAAAAGAAGCATTATGCTGATAACAGTGCTTTGTTTTCAGCAGAAAAATGTGGGCATCAACATTTTGTGCAGTGAACTTAGCCCTCGTACAGAATGTTCAAGACAATGATAACATGCCTACGAAGAAATGCAAGTGTAAACAAAGCCATTTCAGAGAATATTATCCCATACAGGCACACAAGCAAATGTGTGTCAAGTGTCAACATACAAGAAAGATCTTAACTTTAAACATGAGCATGTAAAATGGTGGTGTTCTTGTCAGGGCCTAAGTAACCACATAACAGGTTCACACCCCCTCAAACAAAAACACTATTTCCTACAGTGGCGTTGTGGTTCTTATTGGCAAGTTATTTCCAGGTAATATCATCTGAACCTGGTCAGATGATGGAGGGTGCTAGATTTTTGCCAAACTGAGAGACTAGGGCAGAACAGATATTGCGGTATCAGTTTAGGCCCTCAACATGGATAGCACCCATTTCTTAGCACACCTAGCCTGACTACTCAGGGCCTTCAGGCAGACTCTGTTTATACTGGGAGGGTATTGGAACTTAGCTCCAGGTGCGGTACTGGGCAGGCCAGACTGCTCTGAATACCTCGCTTGACCTTAGAGGGTTCAAATGCCCGACTTGGTTGAGGACCATGCGCTGATAGATTTCTGGCACTTCACCTATCTTACAGGGAATATACCTCCCTTTCCTGCCCACATGGCACAGAGTCTCATATCGACAACTTCATTCTTCACAGCTGATTCATCACAGATGTAACACACTGCGATATCCTGGCAGCGGGACTCTCTGATCATAGCCTGGCATGACTGAGCCTTGATCTACGTCTCATGACACCACCCCAGGCCAGGTGGTGAAAGAGAGCATTCACCTATCAACTGCGTGAACAAAAAGAGCGGCTTAAATCTTCTTGATAATGAGGACTCATCAGCTCTTACAAGGTTTTTTGGCAGCTGGGAAGGCAACGTTACAGGCGGCTTGATGCCATAGCCAAACGAAAAGCTTGGGCAGAGACCAGTGTCTTCTGGGGAGGACAATTTGCAACCTTGGCAGGCGCTACACACCCTCTCCTACACCGGCTCTCCAAGGGGAACTTGAACTGGCCAAATTGCACCTCAATGTGTTCTTCAAGGACTCAGCATAAAAGGACTTGGTTAAATTGCAATGGTGTAGTTATGATCATGGGGAAAAGGCTGGATGACTCCTGGTGACAACTGCTTTAGTGATAATCACGATTGACCATCCCAGCAATCCACGATATGAATGAGACTCTGTTGACCATCCTCTTGACATTAGAGGACAATTTACTTCTTACTATTTCTCCTTACTCTCCTCTGAATACAATGCAAATCCTGAGAAAATTGATCCCTTTTTTCTTAGGTTCACTGAGGAGGGTCAAGTGCTCCTGGATGGGAAAATTGGCCTTGCCCACTTGTAAATCCTCGGGTGAGGATGGATACCTTGGTGAATTTTACAAAAACATTAAGTTCCTCCTCGTGCCATTTTTGACATGGGGACACCTGTAAGAAGTGGAGTACAGCTTATGGGGAGCCATATCCAATAAAGCCACCATTACTCTCCTTCTTGGAACACTGACAAAATATTGGAACCAGAAATATTGTGTGGGCAGAATATCGTGCCAAAAATATCGAGGACCAAATTATTGGGAAGGTAAGTGCAAATGGGTAAGTATAGATTTACTATTCTTAACTCCACATCTACATACCTTGAAGATATATATTTTGTCACTGTGCATATATGTGGAGCTAAATATAGTAAAACTTGACTTACCTATAGAAAATTACTTTCACACTATTTTTGTCCGCAATATTCTTAACATAATATTTTGTCCAGCAGTATTTTTGGTTTAGATATTCTGTCTACACACCCTTCTTCTCAGGGACAATAGTGGCCCGCCAGACTGTATCAGCTACCATATGATCTCTTTAATAAATATTGATCTGAAGTTGATGACCAAACTTCTTGCGACCCACCTCCGTAAAGTGATTCCTCAATTGATTCACAAATCTTAAGTCGGCTTTATAGCAGGCTGCTTGTCCTTAAACCGTCAATGGCCACTGGCTCACCTCCATTGGCAAACAAAAGGAGACTTGGAAGGCAGGATAGACCTTACTTTGGGTACTGAAATACCTATGATTAGGCAGAGTTAGCATACCTCTTAGGAGTCATTTCTAAAATGGGTCTAGTGAGAACATCACATGCAAGGTCCTCCTGCTGAAAGGGTAGTTATCTCCAAAGGCCAACCAGTGAAAGCCAAATGCTGGGTCAGTGACACCAGAAATATCAACCCACTCACGTTATCTGCTCTCAGTAACAACATTCTATCTCCACCCACTAACATCTCAGACACGCAAGACTTCACTGACCACTATATCAACTACATGTCCCACATCATGAACACCATTGCTCCCAAGCAACTACATAGAGTCCAGATCCAAAAATCTAACCCCTGGTTCCATTACAGCCTTAATGAAGAACGTCTCTCACGAAGATCAGCAGAAGGAACATGGAGACTCTCTCCCTCTCCAAATAACCTCAATCTATTGAAACAAAGAAGGAAAGCCTGGAACAGGCATATCAGATGCTCCAAAGCATCTTTCTTCAAACAACAACTTGACAAGGCCATAAACTGTCCCACAAAACTGTTTGAACTTGTCAAAAATCAAACTAATAGGAAATGCAATCCCCTTTCTTCTGAGAATTAATCTGACCCCATACCCTCCAAACTTCTCAATGAGAGCAAACACTTGCTTCCCTTATGGACCAGGATTATTAATGCTTCTCTAACACAAGGCTCCATTACAGGTTGTCTAAAAAGTGGCCAGGCTACCCCTATATTTGAAAAAAGACAATGCAGACCAGTGAGATCCTAACAACTATCACCCTATCTCCAACATCCCAACTCTGGCCAAGCTCCTGGAAAAATGCATACACCGACAACTATGCAATCACATAGAGCAATTCCAACTCTGGTTTCAGGCCAAGTCACAGTACCGAAACTGCCCTGGTCCATACTGTTGATGATGCCCTGAGATTTCTCGACCAGAATGCATCCTACTTATTAATCCTGCTTGATCTGTCAGCTGTGTTTGACACCGTTTAACACGAGAACCTTATGAACCTCTTAGAATGCAGGATGGGTCTTTCCAGTACCATGTCAAAATGGCTCTCCTCATTCTTACCCAGCAGATCTAAAAGAGTTTAGATCAACCACGCTCTATCCATCCAGACACCAGTCACGACTGGCGTCCATCAAGGATCATCAATCTCCCCCACCCTGTTCAACCTGTTCATGGAAATCCTCAAACTCTCTAACATTTCATACCATATGTATGCTGACGATACTCAACTCTATCTGAAAATCGCCTCTTCAGAAGACATCGGCATATTCAACAACCAGCCGACAAAAAAATTCAGCACTAGCTGACTCGCAACCACCTAAAACTGAACACCCTCAAAACTGATTTCCTCTTAATCTCTCCACTCAATCACACTCCTAACATCAAAGAATGGCTTGCCATTAAACAGTTTTGAACTGTACACCACACATCATAACCTCATCAAAATCTCTAGAAATAATCCTGGACAATCACCTTTTCATGCACGATCGCATCAGCTCCACCCCCAGAGGCGCCAACTACCAACTGCATGCACTAAGGAACTTAAAATCTTTCATTCCGACAGCAGATCTCAAGACAGCGGCTCAAGCACTATTGATCTCCAAACTAGACTACGGGAGTGCTACCCTTGTGGGGCTATCAAAAGTAAAACTGGCACCTCTGTAGGCATCCTTTAAACCTACGGCTCGACTCATTACAGGCTAAAAATAAAGCCGTCACATCACCCCAGACCACAAAGCGCTGAACTGGCTACCCTATGAGGCAAAGATCCATCTAAAAATTGCTTGCTTGACTCATAAAGCTCTGCACAACAACACTCCGACGTACCTGGCCAAGAAACTCCTCCTGTCAGGTGAGAATAGGACTTTAAGTAGCACAGGCTCCCTTATACTGAACCCTTAACATTTTTTTTAAAAAGGAAACCTACAAGCGTTCCTTCTCTGGAATTGCCCCAAACTTTGGAACTCACTTCCTTCTGAGACCACATCCAACCCCTCAAACCACCTCTTCAAACAAAGAGTGAAACAACTACAAATGAACAGATTCTTTCCCCAATGAAGATGCAACCTTCCCAGAATTTCACTTCGATGGCCTGCCCTTCCACAAGACTACCTGGTCCTACTACATATCCTTCGTTATTGTCTATGATGACACTCTACATATTATTTAAATGACCATTCTGAATCCAGACTCTACGAATGTCAACCTACGTTCTTATATTTACTTTGTTGTTCTCCCACATTTGTATACTCTTATCTGTTAACCTTTTTGCTTTCCTGATGTGCATTACTCTGATACCCAAAAGGGTCATATTTGCACTATATAAAACTCAATAAATACTTTTTTTTTAAATCGCTTCCTAGATTTGTTCCTTCCACCCCCTTGAACCCTTCTGTTTCATTGTTATGCTCCCTTATGTACAGATCTAACAAGCCACTCCATCCCCTGGTCCTTGAGAGGGACATCTCCCTATTATACTCCCTAGTGCCCCTGCTAGGCATGCATGATTACTTGCATATCCAATGGCTCTTCACTGGGTAGGTCCGACTGATCCCCTTGCTCTAAACCGATATGTGGATTGGCTAGTGGCTGTGATCAACTGCACTCCTTTCCCTCCTGGGGCTGATTTGTAAATAAAAGGAGGAGGCATGTAGTCCCCCTCCCCAAGCCTTTAAAGGCCACGGGGACCCCATCCACTGGGGCCAGCTCAAACACTGTGTCCTAAGGAGCCCACCCTGGTACAAAGTAGTTTCCTTGCTCACAAGGAGCGCAGGCAGGAAAACCTGTCTGTTTCACCTGGCAGAAGCTTTCAAAATACTCCAGCCAGATGAGAGCAGAGTTTTGTTTCCCTGCTTGCGCTCTTGTGAGCAAGGAAACTCAGATTGCTTTGCAAACACAGCTGCTCCCACCAGGTGGGAGCAATACCGGCTCAGGATGGGTGCATGCAAGGAGCCAGCAGAGCCAGCAGAGCCACAGGGGCCCCAGGGTTCCCCCCACAGCCCTCAGCATAGGTGTATCATCCCCTAATTTAAAAAAAGGTCCCACGGGATGGGGTCCCTGGGGCCCATAGTGGCTTAGGAAGAGGGGTCATGCTCCCCCCTCCCCTTCAATTAAAAATACAGCCCTGGGGGATGATATACCCAGGGCCACTATTGGCTTAGGGTGGGGAGCTGCATGACCCCTTCCCTTAAAGAAGAAAGACCTAGGAGGATGGGAATCCCCAAGCCGTGAAGGTACAGCCCCCGCCCGAGCTGTGTTAAAAGAAGGTAGAGGCTGAGTGCACCTGATATGGGTTGCAGAGGCATATTTTAAAGTAGGTTGTGGCTCAAAGCCAAAACCTGTCACAAAAACAACAGTGAGAAAAACCAAAGCTTCTGTGTACAATATATTATTGACCAGTTGATGTCTGGGCACATGCTCATGTTCATGTTCAATAGTCGGAGTACAGTGGCACCACATGGTCCTCAATGGGTCTTGCAAACCTCAAATTTAGCTGAAAAAAAACACATTTTCATTACATTTCTGTGTGGAAAGGTTGTGGGATCACTGGGCTGACACAAATTTCCTGCCACCCAGCGTTCCCCCGGGTCTCCTGATAAAAATGGTACCTCACTTGTGTGGGTGGGCCAAATACCCATGGCAGGGAAGGACCCAAAACGTATTGTTGAGACATCAAAATTACCTATCACAAAATGACCTGGTTTTGCAAGGGGGTCACCTGCGTTTTTGGTCCCATGCTCAGCAGCCATCGAGGGAAAACTAGCTAACCCAGACATTTCTGAAAACTAGACAGCCGGGGTAGTCCAGGGAGGTATGGTTTGCGTGGGTCCCCCAAAGTTTTCCTACACAGAATCCCCTGCAAACATCAAATTTAACTAAACAAATCACATTTTCATTACATTTCTGTGTGGGATCACCGCGCTGGCACAAATGTCCTACCACCCAGCGTGCCCCTTGGTCTCCCGATTTAAAATCATACCTCATTTGTGTGGGTGCCTAATGCAGAGTTAGCCTAAAAATGGATATAAAAAAATTGTGCTTAGAACCTGCTGTGCTGTCCCCTCAATCTTTGTGTTTTTGGCCCTTCCCAGTCGCAGGACCTTGTCCCACCCACACAAGTGAGGTATAATTTTACTCGGGAGACCAAGGGGAATTCTGGGTGGTAGGACATTTGTCCCGGCGCGGTGATTCCACAGAAAAAAGTGAGGAAAATTAGATTTTTTAGCTACATTCGAGGTTTGCACAGGATTCTGGGTAGGAAAAGTTTTCAGTATGCACTCTACACCCTGGAACACCAGTAAAGTCAGGCAATGCCAGCTGCACCATGCCTGGGGCAACCCAGAGGTCAGCTCTTCCAATTGGAAGCCTTGCAGTTCCAGGTTGCAGTCCAGATGTTTCTTGCTGCACTATCGGCACATCAATGTCCTCCTCTAAAACAGGCACTTCATCTGCACTAAGAGTGGCTTCATTATCTGATGATTCCTCGTGGACAGAAAACTGCCAGAATCTTCCACTCCCTCTTCTGCCTCAGATGCAGAGTCAGTCTCTGAACCATGGTCAGAGGAAGACTTAAAAAGCATGCCAACAACCTGCTGACCATTAATCCTGTGGCTAGCCATAATCCTCAAGAAAGGAGACTTCACAAACAAGTCAACAACAACCAACACTGTACAAAATAAGTAATAAACAAAGTGTGGCTTTATCACAAAGATCTATATACTCAAAATCTATATGACTTACTTGCCAGAGACAGCTACACTCACCAGCACCTACTCTGCAGAGACACAGCAAAAACCAGTGATATCCCACTAGAACGAAAAAACAAAACCAATTACTCACAAGACAACAAAGAACACATTGAGGCACAAATGCAAAAAGATTTTCACACTCTATAAAACATAAGCTAAACATACTGCTATGTTACACCATTTACAAAAACACATTGATGCAGGGAAATGAAACTCATTTAGAGTAAATAGTTCAAAAACCATTTTCTTACCAAACACATGCAACTACACAAACTGCAGAACCACCAGTGATGAAACCGCAACCTGGAACATCAGTCAAAAGAGCAAAAGCCTTGAAGTAGAATAAAATGGAGAAATCAAACATTACAATCACAATTCACTAGAAATAAAACAATTAACATTATAAAACGCTATGTCACTACTCAAATGGCCAATCTGCCACCAAGGGTGACAGAAAAACAGGCAAAAGTAAATAATAACCGATGCCCCATCCCATTGGGGCAACCCTTACCCAAGGGGCCACCAAAAAGCTTAAATATATACATATCCCTAGTGCTATTGGGTTGTCTGCTGCTTCCCCCCGGGGCAGATGCGCCTCAAAATAGGGCCAATCTGCTGCCAGAGGGAGTAGAAACCAGCCAAAAGTAATTAAAAAAAATTATTAGCCCCAATAGGGGCGACCATTACCCAAGGGGCCACACCGAAACATAAATATATACATATCCATGGTGCCCATGGGTTTTCTACCCCCCATCGGGGCAGATGGGCCTTCAAATAGGGCTGGTCTGCCCCCGGGGGGGTGGAAACTGCCCCCAAGTATAAAAAAAAATTAGGGGGCGATCCTTTTCCCAAGGGATCACCCCAATGCACTTTTAAAACAAATCCCTGGCTCTAGTGGGGTTTTCTGCCCAAATAAACGGGCCGATCTGGCCCAGGGGGGCAGAAGACAGCAAACAGAAAATGGCCCACTTTGGAAGCGACCCTTGCCCAAAGGGTCGCTTCCATTTACAGAAGAAAAAAAATCCCTGGATCTAGTGGGGTTTCTACCCCCCGCAGGCAGATCGGCCTTAAAAACGGGCCGATCCGCCCACAGGGAGGAAGAAAACAGTCACAAGTACAAAAAATAAATTAGGGGTCGATCCTTGCCCAAGGGAACGCCCCCATGCACTATAAAAACAAATCCCTGGCTCTAGTGGGGTTTTCTGCCCCCATGGGGACAGAAAGGCCAAAAAAACAGGCTGATCTGTCCCCGGGGGGGAGAGGGGTGGGGGGGTCAGAAAAAACGTACATATCAATTATGCCCCTAGGAAGCGACCCTTGCCCAAGGGGTCGCTTCCATTTACAAAAACAATAAATAATCCCTGGATCTAGTGGTTTTCAACCCCCCGGGGCAGATGCTTCTGCCCGGGGGCCGATGGGCCTTCAAATTGAGCCGATCCGCCCCCAGGGGGGGGGGGGCAGAAAACAGCCACAAGTACAAAAATAAATAGCCTAAGGAATCGCCCCAGTGCACTATAAAAACAAATCCCTGGCTCTAGTGCCCCTCCCTGGGGACAGAAAGGCCAAAAACTGGGCCGTGCTGACCCCGGGGGGGGGGGGGGCAGAAAACCGTAGACATAAATTATCCCTTTTGGAAGCAACCCTTACCCAAGGGGTCACTTCCATTTACCAAAAAAAGAATCCCTGGTGCCTTGTTGGGACAGTCCTGCTTCACGATCGTGACCCCATGTGCGATCGTGCAGCAGGAATGCCCTGCAAAGAGACATCAGGGGAGAGGATAAATTCTTTCCTCTCCCTGATGCCTTGATGCACAAAGAACCCCGCCCCCCGGAGCAGGGAACACCTACCTTCTCCTCTGGATGGCTGGAAGCAAATGGCTTCCAGTGCGACCGGGACTACCTGATGATGTCGGTGCATGCTGTGCGTGCCGACATCATGGGATTGCCGAGGGGGTGTCAGGGGTGGCAGCAGAAACTCTTCCGCTGCCATCCCTGTTTGTGGGGGTAGATAGGCTGCCCATGGGGGGAGCGCCAGCGCTTCCCCATGAGTGGGTGCCATGACGGAACTGTTCCGTCATGAGCACCCACCCACCGTGGCTCATGGCGGAACCGTTCCGTCATGAGCACGGAAGGGGTTAACCTTTGTTTTTTATGTGAACTTCTATGTTTTTTTTTAACATAATCTAAAATCTTATTGCCTTACTTAACTATAACATCACTTTAAGCTTTAATCTATTTCAGCGAATTTCTGAGGTTTTTACCACACCTAACTATATTGTCACTTTAACCTATGGTATGTTATGATGATTTGTATAGCGGACTAATCCCCCAAAGGGTATCCAGGTGCTTTAGCGGGTGTGTAGGTGTGTGGTCCCCAAGGTGCTTATATGAAGAGCCAGATCTTCAGCCTCTTGCGGAACTCAAGAAGTGTGGAGGAGGCTCTGATGTGTTGAGAGAGGTTGTTCCATGTCTTGGGTGCGATGCAGGAGAATGAGCGACCTCCAGTTTTACTTTTGCAGAAGCGGAGAGTAAGTACTAGTGAGAGTGAGGCAGAGCGTAGGAGTCTGGTGGGTTGGTGAAAGTGTAACTGGCTGTTTAGGTGTCCTGGTATTGTATTGTATAGGGCTTTTTATGAGTGCATGAGGAGTTTGAATTGGCTGAGCTTGTGAATGGGGAGCCAGTGAAGCTTCCTGAGTTACGGTGTGATGTGCGTGTGGCTTGGGAGGTAGAGTGTGAGTCTTGTGGGGGGTGTTTTTGATGTCCTGGAGTCTGTGTAGGAGTTGTTTGGAAATGATGGCCTACAGAGTGTTGCCATAGTCCAGCTCTTTCACAGCATGCGTAGATGTGGAAGCAGTAGGTGCACACTGAGTTGACTTCCGTCATGTTGAGCTTGTCTTCTTGAATGATCCCTAGATTTCTTGCGGGGTTTGTGGGTGTGGGTGTTGGTCCTAGCTCCAACAGCCAACAGATGGAGTCCCATGGGGCGGTCTTTTTGCCGAAGACCAGAACTTCGTCTTATCAGAGTTGAGCTTCAGGCAGTTGGTTTGCATCCAGTCTGAGACTCTGCATAACAGTTTCTTGTTGTCTGATGCGATGGGTGGCAGCCTGACCCATTAGGTTCTTCCCATGAAGAATGAACAGATCCATTTGAGGGCAGATCCTTGTATGTCAATCTTGTGGCGTAGGATGAGGGACGCTGTTTCTCTTCGGTCCAGGATGATTTGAAAGTCGTCGGTGGCCATGATGAGTGCTGTTTTGGTATTGTGGTTCTTTCTGAATCCTGATTGAGTGTTGTCTAGAAGATGGTGAAGTTTGATGTTGGTTGTGAGTTGTTTGTTGATGGCCTTCTCAATCACTTTGACCTCGATAGGAGAGCAGGAAGATGGTTCGGAAGCTGCTTAGTTAATTCAGGTCGGCTGTGGGCTTCTTGAGGAGGATGTTGATTTTTGCAAGTTTCCATTCATCCAGGAAAGTGGCTGACGTGATGGAGATGTGGATGATTTGGGTCATGGTGGTGATGACTAGTGATGTAGTTTTAATAAGGTAAGAAGAACGCTGGTTGATCTTTAGTTTTAGCAGTTACTCTGTTTTTGGAACTTCATTAGACATAATTCTGGTCTTTGATTTGTTCGTTATTTACATGTCTTAATATATATATTAACATGGAGCTTTCTTTTGGGTCGACATCAGTTATAACAATTTATAACATGCATCTATATCGGTGCAATGGGCATGCCGCAATGCTTTTACAGCTCCTGGACTTGGGTTACTTGGTATTATATTCAATAATATACCATTTTAATTGAGCTTCCTAGGGGTCGACACTGGTTACATTTATTTATAACATGCATGCGTCTATCGGTATAATGAGCACGCCGCATGGCTTATATAGCTCCTCGGCTCAGGCTATTCGGCATGACGTCTAAATTAATACCATTTAAATTGAGCACGCCGCAATGCTTTTACAGCTCCCCGGCTTTGGTTACTCGGTATGGCATCTAATAAAATGCCTTTCAAACTTGTTCGCAAATGGGCTTATTAGGGTGTTCTCTTTACAGTCTTTCCTTCTCTAGTTCCTCTTTTCTGTCCACTTGGCCTTTTGGCAACCCTACGGTTTGTTTTTTGATGGTATTTTGGTAACCCTTTGTGTTATTCCCGGTCACAGAGGTGGTTGATAATCACTATGGGGGATCTTCGTTAAACATGGTATTGGTTGTTTGTTATATCATTGAAGTTTTGTGAACTTTTCACCTACACGGAACGCAATGGAACACCTTGTGTTCTTTCTGATATCCGTCATCTTTATTGACAGGTCATACATCAGGACCTTCTAGCAAACAAGTCCCTTGAAGTGATAGGGGTGCTTGGACCTTGCCCTATTCCTAACATACTTTTTGGGATACTTGAAACTCTCCATTTCTTGGGTGCAAGGTGAGTCTGCCTACCCGTACGAATATCATAAGGCACCACTTCTGAAATACGTTGTTCGATGGAGCCCTAAGTGTTTTATTGTTATTATGGTTGCCTTGTGTGCATAGCTATAAGGCTATACGTTTGACAGTACGTCTTGGTATTCATGTTATGGTACTACCACTAGGTTACCAATCTTTATGGTCTTCGATTTTAAAACTTTTTTCACCAGCTTACTGTTCTGACTTTTTTCTCGTCTTAGATTTTGCTATACATGCCACTTTTGAGGCTGACTGTGCCCTCAGAGGTCCACACCCACTTATCATACTATTCATATCTACCAATCAGCTGGATATTTAAGAGGTGAGAAATAGTTTACATCATTACGTAATCTCACCCGTGGTTTTTTCTTATCTGAAATCTGCAACTTAGTGAGCTCCATTACTATTTGGGCTTCTTTACTTTGTAAACTGGGCGAAGGCTTTTCCCAGTTTACCTACTCATTTATCAATAGGGTATCGCTTTCCACAGTTTGGGTTAAATAACATTTTTGATATGAATGTCTTTTCCTTTCCATTAATTGGGAAGGTCTTTGTATTTTATAGTCTTGGCTATTTTACACTTTTTTAGACATAGCTTTTTTACACGTTGTGTTATAAATTCTCTCTCCCTTTGTACACAGAAAAAATGTTGTTTTTGTTTGTGAAGTTTTTATATGTATTTGATGTGAAATTGTGTAGTTTTTATTGTTATGTAACATATCTGTTTTCAATTTGTGGGTTCTGTTGTCATTTTCCTTATGGTTGTTTTATGTATGTAACATCTATGTGAGGTTTTGTCAGATGAGTTCGTGGGCCGTTTGTAATTATTAATGTTTTTTTGATGTTTTTTTGATGTATGTTAATTTGTTATTGATGTAATGTTTTATCTATAATTGTTCCAGCCCTGATGAAGTTCCCTCTGGCAAATTGGGAACGAAACGCGTTGGCTGTGTGCCAGTTTTAAAGATTGATTGAATAAAAGAAGTAATTTTGGAACAAATTTTGCTTGCTTGATTGACTCTGCAACGAGTGCACCTTCCATCTTTCTTGAAAATTTGGCTACTATTGGCACCTCTGGACGGCGGGTGCAGGAAGTGATTGCACCACTCTCTAACATATTGTACATGAGGATTGGATGTGCTTGACCTTGGTCTGCCGTTTGTTCATTTTCTGTTAACTTGTTTAATTGACTGTCTAGCACTTTTTTCCTACTGTTATTTATCAATATATGGAAATGTCTAAATTTCAGGATGGTAGAGAAGAGATGGCCCTGAACCTATTTAGCACTAGTTCTATTAATACCCCTGTAACACAAACTATTCCCACTATGACTAGTTTGAAAACATTGTTCCTCAGACTCGAGAGATTAAAAAAACAAGAATTATCCCGCTGGTGGGACGGGATAACCCTTCAGCAATATTTGAGTAATAAGAAAATCCCACGAGGGCTAAGAATCCTGATCTTCCCTACGTTTGAAGACCTTAATGAAGATCTCCTCAACGAGTGGGAGAGTAATCTCGAAAATGCATCACAAATAATGATGCAAATATTGATACTACATGCAAGAGATAAGGGAGAGAAATTAATGGTAGAAATAGAAAATGTAGAGAAGGAAATTAATGCGATGGAACAAAAGGAACTCATAACCAAAAATTTTGTAATACTCAAACAGGTTATGGAAGAATATCAACTCTACCTTAAAGACAAGAAACTTTAAAAAGTTAGGAGAGATGATAGGGATTATCGAGACGGGTGCGTGTACACATTCGCCCAAAAATTCGATAATGTCCAAGGAGGTGAGGAGAGAAAAAGACCCCGGGAGGAAAGAGAGAACGATGAAGTACGTTCCATTAGTAGTGCTTCCTCTTCATCATTGAAGCATCAAAACAGTAGTGTAGCATCAAACGTCACACAAGATATCCCTTTAGCAGAGGGAGCTTCTTCTTTTCAGAAGGAGCTCGCCAAATTAAGAATAAGCATCCGGCTTCAACAAAAAAGAGACCAGCCAAAACCCGCAGGGGAGGCAGGAGGGCCAAAGGCAGGTACAGGCACAGGTCGGGGTCTCTTGAACAAGGGGAATGCGGGAGTCAGATCCAAATGATGAATGACAATATGATATGTAATTTGGCATTATGTGAAAACCTATCCGATGAAAATGACTTCAAAATTGTAAACCTGTCAAATAAAGTGCTTGACAAAGATGAAATGTCGATTCTGAGCAAAGACTTGAATTTCTGTCCCACTCAGAGTGGTGATCCGACAAACGTTCACATTGACATGTATAAATTTGTCAGAGTGTTGAAATTAAGAGATTATTTTTCACAACACATCACCAAAAACACAGAGCACAATGAGATCCCATGTGTTACAAGACAGACAATTGGGGAGATTCGCAATGTCCAATTATTGCTGAGTCTGGATGGGGAGGCTGGCCCTGAGATGCCAACATTGCTAAGTTACTTTGAAATTGAACAAGATCCGAACATCGATAGTGGTTTAAAACCTAGGTCCAAATTTGTGCCCGCTTTTAACTACCACCAGAACATCGACACTTTTTATGACAGGGTCACTAAGGATTTATACAAGATGGAGATGTCTAGGAAGACCCCTACACCCATTAACCACAACATTACCGCCAAAGAAAGGGAAGCCTTGAACAGACTCAAATCTGATGAAGGCATTGTGATAAGAGAGGCAGACAAGGGCGGTAATGTTGTGGTTATGAATTTCTGTGACTATATGTCAGAAATAGAACGCCAATTGAATGATGCACAGTGTTATAAGAAAATATCTGTCAATCCTATTCAGAACTTAACACAATTGATCAATTTGAAACTAAGCGAATGGAAAGAGATTGGTCTTTTGACTGAGGATGAATTTAAATATCTTAGGGTATACTGTCCCACGTACCCATGTATTTACGTCCTGCCCAAAGTCCATAAGGGGGGGCCTTTTCCCCCGGGTGCCCGATTATTTCAGGGGTGGGATCACCCACTGAAAAAATCTCAGAATTCGTTGACCTAAGGCTTCAAAAGCATGTTGCGAACCTACCATCGTTTATTAGAGACAGTAAAGACATTCTTGTCAAACTGAAGGATTTCCAGTGGTCTGAAGACCTCACTTTTCTTACCTTTGATGTTGTAGGTTTATATACCTGCATACTTAAGGAATTTGGGGTACTGGCAGTGAGGACATTTCTAGACAAAGAGAGTGCCAATTTGTAATGAGATGATTGTAGAAATGATCAATCTCATTTTGGACAACAATTTCTTCCTGCATGATAAATGCTGGTTTCAGCAGATACTTGGGACTGCCATGGGCTCCAGGTTTGCTCCCTCGTACGCCTGCCTTTTCATGGGCTGGTTTGAGAGGGAGTATGCCTAGAGCCGACGTGCCTCCCCCTGGACGGAACATATTGTGTACTGGGGGAGGTACATAGACGATATTATCTGTCTATGGTCGGGATCCAGTGAACAGCTGCAGCAATATTTTCTGTACTTAAACGCAAATGACTTCAATGTTAGGTTCACAATGAATTGGGACAAAGTGAGAATTAACTTTCTTGATATACAGTTTTATATCAAGGATCAGGTGATCGAGAGTACATTATACAGGAAGGACACAGCATGCAATGGGGTTCTCCATGCTGCGAGCACCCATTCGCAGTCTGTCATCAACAACATTCCCTTCGGGGAGATGAGGCGAATCCGCAGGAACTGTAGTGAGGAAGAGACCTATTGGAAAAATATACATGAATGCGAAAAAAGATTTCTAAAGAGAGGATACAGAAAAGAGATTCTAAATAAAGCAATCACAAAAGCAACGCATCTAATGAAGGAAGACACTCTCCGTGATACGCCAAAAAAACAGAAAGAGATTGCAAATGAGAGGACAGTGAGTCTGGTTACACAATATAACACCAATAGCAGTAAAGTCCAGAACATCCTTAAAAAGAACTGGGGCTTACTACTTGATGTACCGGGTTGAAAAATTGTATTTTTGTTGTACCCACACTAACTTACCGTAGGGGAAAAACATTGCGTGATGCATTATGCCCGAGCTATGTCATCAATAAACAAAGTCAAAACACCTGGTTACCTTCTAATCCACTAGGCTTCTACACTTGTGCTTCCTGCAATGTTTGTCCCTTTGGCTGCAATAAATCCACCAGATTCACATACAATAACTCCGTGACCTACAATATTGCACATTTTATAAACTGCAAGAACACTCATGTAATCTACGTTTTAGGATGCGATTGTGGCACCATTTATGTGGGTAGCACAGTACGTTCATTAAAAACCCGTATACAGGAACATCGAAGGGCAATACTTAACAAAGACAGCTGTTACCCCCTTAGTGACCATTACAGGGACATACATCCTAACAACAACACATTCTGGTTTCATGGTATCGATCACATCCCAGTTGGGAATAGAGGTGGGAAGGAACCGCAAACTCCTTGTGAGACAAGGGGAGGCAAAATGGATCTGTCGCCTCCAAACCACTTTGAGGGGACACAATACAGACAGGGAGCTACATTACTTTTTAGGTTAAAACTGAATTGGTCTGTCCTTGTGTATTATGCTTATGGGCATTCATATCATGCCACATGATATACTTCACTCACCAATTATAACCTATGTTTCTCACGTACCATTCTTGATTCTATAAAGTCTAGGATCCTCTATTGAGACCCCTTCTATTTTATTGGATTGTATTGGATCTTGTGCAGTATCGTTTTTTACTGGTGGCGCTATGCAGACCTTCCAGTGACCCTCTATATTAAGGTTGATTACTAAGTATATGGGACTAGATCTAGAGCTATGGCATCTCATTGTCAACTTTCTACTGTGCACTCCTTATATTCAGCTGCTACCTTGTTTGGCTTGAACAGTCCTCTTCTTTGCATTTTTGTTTACTTTTGAGCGCCTTTCCCACCGTGTTCTGTCATCATTATTCTTATTTACATCTGTCGTACATTAACTTGGGCCGACCGTTGATATCAAGAGGGGCCTTCTATTCTGGGCTTCACCCTCGTGTTGATCAAGCCAGGTCATAATTACTGTTTTTGTGGCTATATGGACCTCTGTATTCGGCCTTATAGTTCGAATGTTGGCTTGTCTGCCGCCTCCCGCCACCCTCTCTATTTTTATTATTATTTATATTTATTTTTATTTTTATATGCCTTTTGTGCTAACGGCACTAGGAGGCTACGTGGAGATGGTCGTCTTCTTTTTGTTATAATTTAACACCTCGGCTTCGTGACGCTATGTTTTTGCGTTCATGTCCTTTGTAGGAATACTAGTCCACCTCGCCGAGCCTGCTTACATTATCCTTTTTAAACTACTCATCTCTTTGCGCTTCGGGAGACTCTAGTCACTTTAAGATGGCCGCCTTCGTACTAAACTTGGTCCACTCGTTAAAGACGTTTTCTCCTACGTTTGTTTTTACGTCCATGGGACCGGAATTCCTTGTATGACGTAGCGTATGCCTTGGGCTTTAAATAATGGCGCCACCCGGCCCGGACTAGCCCTGCCGGTTATCATGCCGTGACGCGAGATTATGTAGTTTTAATAAGGTAAGAAGAACGCCGGTTGACCTTTAGTTTTAGCAGTTACTCTGTTTTTGGAACTTCATTAGACATAATTCTGGTCTTGAATTTGTTCGTTATTTACATGTCTTAATATATATATTAACATGGAGCAGCATGGACATCAGTTATAACAATTTATAACATGCATCTATATCGGTGCAACGGGCATGCCGCTATGCTTTTACAGCTCCTGGACTTGGGTTACTTGGTATGATATTCAATAATGTACCATTTTAATTGAGCTTCCTAGGGGTCGATACTGGTTACATTTATTTATAACATGCATGCGTCTATCGGTATAATGAGCACGCCGCATGGCTTGTATAGCTCCTCGGCTTAGGCGATTCGGCATGACGTCTAAATTAATACCATTTAAATTGAGCACGCCGCGATGCTTTTACAGCTCCCCGGCTTTGGTTACTCGGTATGGCATCTAATAAAATGCCTTTCAAACTTGTTCGCAAATGGGCTTATTAGGGTGTTCTCTTTACAGTCTTTCCTTCTCTAGTTCCTCTTTTCTGTCCACTTGGCCTGTTGGCAACCCTACGGTTTGTTTTTTGATGGTATTTTGGTAACCCTTTGTGTTATTCCCGGTCACAGAGGTGGTTGATAATCACTATGGGTGATCTTCGTTAAACATGGCATTGGTTGTTTGTTATATCATTGAAGTTTTGTGAACTTTTCACCTACACGGAACGCAATGGAACACCTTGTGTTCTTTCTGATATCCGTCATCTTTATTGACAGGTCATACATCAGGACCTTCTAGCAAACAAGTACCTTGAAGTGATAGGGGTGCTTGGACCTTGCCCTATTCCTAACATACTTTTTGGGATACTTGAAACACTCCATTTCTTGGGTGCAAGGTGAGACTGCCTACCCTTACGAATATCATAAGGCACCACTTCTGAAATACGTTGTTCGATGGAGCCCTAAGTGTTTTATTGTTATTATGGTTGCCTTGTGTGCATAGCTATAAGGCTATACGTTTGACAGTACGTCTTGGTATTCACGTTATGGTACTACCACTAGGTTACCAATCTTTATGGTCTTCGATTTTAAAACTTTTTTCACCAGCTTACTGTTCTGACTTTTTTCTTGTCTTAGATTTTGCTATACATGCCACTTTTGAGGCTGACTGTGCCCTCAGAGGTCCACACCCACTTATCATACTATTCATATCTACCAATCAGCTGGATATTTAAGAGGTGAGAAATAGTTTACATCATTACGTAATCTCACCCGTGGTTTTTTCTTATCTGAAATCTGCAATTTAGTGAGCTCCATTACTATTTGGGCTTCTTTACTTTGTAAACTGGGCGAAGGCTTTTCCCAGTTTACCTACTCATTTATCAATAGGGTATCGCTTTCCACAGTTTGGGTTAAATAACATTTTTGATATGAATGTTTTTTCCTTTCCATTATTGGAAAGGTCTTTGTATTTTATAGTCTTGGCTATTTTACACTTTTTTAGACATAGCTTTTTTACACGTTGTGTTATAAATTCTCTCTCCCTTTGTACACAGAAAAAATGTTGTTTTTGTTTGTGAAGTTTTTATATGTATTTGATGTGAAATTGTGTAGTTTTTATTGTTATGTAACATATCTGTTTTCATTGGTGGGTTCTGTTGTCATTTTCCTTATGGTTGTTTTATGTATGTAACATCTATGTGAGGTTTTGTCAGATGAGTTCGTGGGCCGTTTGTAATTATTAATTTTTTTTGATGTATGTTAATTTGTTATTTATGTTATGTTTTGTCTATAATTGTTACAGCCCTGACGAAGTTCCCTCTGGCAAATTGGGAACGAAACGCGTTGGCTGTGTGCCAGTTTTAAAGATTGATTGAAGAAAAGAAGTAATTTTGGAAGAAATTGTGCTTGCTTGATTGACTCTGCAACGAGTGCACCTTCCATCTTTCTTGAAAATAGTGATGTTTCCATGCATGGATCCATTGGGGCCCCTGAATGGATGGTCTGCATGATTGCTGCGATGCCGTCTCAGGTGAAAGTTATCCATTCGGTCAAATGGCTGTCTTGGTTGGTGGTGGGTAGGATAGCAATGAGTTTTCCGGGGTTGTGTTGGTATGCAAAGTTGCTGTAGATGTTTGCAATGTTGCTATGAAAGAAGTTAGATAGGTTGTCACAGAGTTGTTGGGAGGCAGAGATGTTCTTGACAGTGGCAGAGGATAATATATATATATATATATATAAAAGTGTCACATCCCAGATCCGGAAAATAGCTGCATTTCATGAATAAGTTGACATAGGCAGCAGCCCTCGTTGTTCACCCTGACGCGTTTTGGCACAGGTAAGTAACAACATGGTCAAGTGCCAGGTGTTTAAATACTTGATTACATCATGTGCCTGTGTACTTAAGCATTCATCCTCTCCCTATCCAACGAACCCAACATCTCCAAACACAACTTCCAAGAAGGAATGGAAGCAGTCGCCAGGTGGATGAAGAACAGCTGCCTACAACTCAACTCGGACAAAACAGAAGTACTCATCATTGGTCCACACCCGACGCCTGGAACGACACCTGGTGGCCCCCCGCCCTTGGGAACCCTCCCGTCCCCACGGACCACGCACGCAACCTCGGAATCATCCTGGATTCCGAACTCAAAATGGACCGCCAGATCATCGCTTTCACCTCCTCCTGCTACCACACCCTCCGCCTACTCTGGAAGGCCTTTCATCTGGATTCCCCTCGAACATAGAAAAACCGTCACCCACGCCCTAATCAGCAGCAGACTAGACTACAGCAACGCACTCTACGTCGGGATCAACAAGAACCTCACCCGCAAACTCCAGTGCGTCCATAACGCCGCCGCCAGACTAGTCCTCAACCTACCGCGCCACTGTCACATCAGCCAACACCTACGGTCACTATACTGGCTCCCCGTCGAGAAGAGAATCACCTTCAAACTCCTCGCCCACGCCCACAAGGCCCTCCACAACACCGGACCCGCCTACATGAACCACTGCCTCTCGTTCCACGCACCCCAGAGATCACTCCGCTCAGCCCAGCTCTCTCTTGCGATGGTACCATGCATCAAGAAGTTCAAAACAGGAGGACGCTCCTTCTCCCTCCTCGCGGCCAAGGCATGGAACACCCTCCCTCTCCGCCTCCGACAGACACCTACACTCTCCAAGTTCTTGAAGGACCTCAAGACTTGGCTCTACGGAGAATAACCGTGATCATCCAGGAGCTGCACGCCCCCCACCCCCCAGCGCCTTGAGACCCTTTCAGGTTAGTAGTTGCACTTTACAAACCCCCTGATTGATTGATTGAGACATTCAGGCACTCCGATATATAGGTGCATTGAGGATGTAACTGAAGACAACCTAATGAAGCTATAGCTTTCTGGAACACTCTTCTCATATAAATGATGGTCAGAATATCCCTTGCCAAAATGGTGATCCTCCTGCAGCTCTTATACTTTTATCTAAACCTTCTGATGCGAGCGCCTCACAAACTATTCAAAGTGTTGGGTGGGATGCTTGTGGAGCTGTTGTGAGAGGGCGAGAGGGGTTAAACTACAGAAGCTTATGCTTCCTATTGCGGAAGGGGAGTTGGTGACCCTGATTTTGAGGCCTACTACTGAACTACTCAGCTGCACTGGATAGCAAAATAGATTGTAAGCCCGAAGTTGTACGTTTTTTTGAATGGCCATAACTGAATGCCCTGAAACAGAACTGGTGAGGAAATTACTTAATTATAGAACCAAACTGGACGAACAACCAGGACTCCTCATGGCTGCTCTGCAATGCTGCAGGCGGTGCCTCGGGAAATCAAGGAGAAAAAGACTATGTACACCTATGCCACCAATGACGATACTCCTGGGCTCAGAACAAAACGGCTGGGTAGGCAGCTTCAACCATGAGAAAAGGCGGGTATTGTTAGGGCTGGCGACTTCTACAAGAATAGCAGCCTGGTGGATTTTCTAGACCTGATGAACAGTGAGGGGCTGCTCTGGGGTCAATTCTTGATATATTCCATAATTGTTGACCAGAGAAAGAACTGGAAAGCTTATTTTATTAGAGTACGGAAGACGTCAAATAATTTCACAGTACAGAGATATAATAAACAAAACAAAAATATGTTTAGCTCCACTTAGGGACAAGTGGGCACAGAATGTGAGTAGCGAAATAAAGGACACAGACCGAGCACTAATTCTTTCTTATGTCACCAAGATATTGCGGAATGCCAGGCTAAAATGAATGCAATTCAACATACTACAAAGAACGTATCTTACTCCTATCAGACTGGAAAAGATTTATGGTCTTTTGACAACGGAATCCCCCCAGTGCAGACCTCAGGGGGCGGGTATTCTTCATGCACTGTGATCCTGTCCAGCAATTGGGGTATACTGGCAAAAAACAACACACGCTGGAAGAGGTCACTGGTAAGCCCAATCTATTAAAGCCAAAATGTAGTATCTTAGACCTTAGGCCCAGACCTTGTAAAACAAATATACCACAAGGTTCCTTGATTAAGCCCCAATTGTTGAATAGAGATGCCGGCTTATGCAGTGGAGGTCCAGGAAAGCCCGCTCAATTGATAAATGCAGGGTAGGCCTTGAAGATGGAGCAGGGCATAATGACAGGAGCAGGGGCATAATAGATCTGGAAAAAGCTCGGGCGTGGGACACCACCCTATTAGAATTTGCATACTAAAGGGTGGAAGAAAAAACTGATGATAGCGTCCAACTCCTATTGGCTAACCAACCCTCAGTACCGGCAATGGGTGCAACAGACTCTGTTTTCTCTACATATGTCTCTATATGGTATTTCTATAGCTCAAGCCTAGCTAAAAGGCAGTGGAGCGCTGTACAGGATCAAAGAGAGGCATAAAGTTGGTGCCCTTCCAGCCCCACTCCTAAATGAGCAATACCTTATGCACTTAAAGACCAAGGTGGAGGAGATCCACCAGCCCTTGGATGCACAGCTCAGGGACAGAAGTTAGATTATAACGTGTGGTTTTTAATTCGACATCTTGAAGTGGTTGTCATGCTGATCGGGATACCAGATGCTGATGCATGATGGGATATTCACACAAACTGACTGGCAGCGCAGATTTGGAAGCACCATTAAACACAATGTCGGGGGGAACTCGACCGAACGGTCCTATTATGTGATTAGACCAAAGAGACAGTAAGGAATGCACCGCCCAGAGATGAGAGCGCAGCGATGCTTGAATTTCCAAGCAGTATGGGTAAAATGATAATAACAAAGATATAAACTTGGATTCTGTGTGTTCAATAAGACTATCTATATGTAAAATGACGATGCTCGCAATGAAAACCACTAAAGATGCTTTATACTTTACACAGGGAGACCCCTCACCTGTCACTCAGCCTCTTCACTGTGACTTTACCTTGCTTCAGAAATGCAACTGGTCACACCCTGTGCTTAGTTAAATACCGTTTGTAAAACAAAGACACATAAAACATTCAATGGCATTAACCATATATGTAGATCAACAAAATGTAATGTGCTATCTATTAACATTGTTCAGGGAGTGGAGGTGCCATCAAGACCCACTTGAGGCTTTGCCTCTCATGAGTGATGTCCCTCCCCACACTCAACAATGGTAATAAACAGCACATTGCACTCTGCAAATCTGCATTTATACAATAGGTGCTCTCATTGCACTAAACGCAGTGGTCTAAAAACGTATATTTCGCAGGGAACCGTGAAGAATGGTAATCATTTCACTGTTCCCTGTGACATATCGAATTCATTCTCATAATGACAGACACCAAATCTCTCTGCAGAGGTTTACTATTATCCGGTTTACTAGGGGTATATGGTATGGAGGACCATATTATAGGGTAAGGTTATCTAAATCATGCTAAAAAATGCAAATTATGCAGCACATTTCTGTTAGTATTACTATCTGCTATCTGAGCTAGAAACTACTTTTAGGGGAAATCTGCAAATTATATGACAATGTGGGGAATCTATATTAATGAGTTAAATGCTGCAGTCACATAATTGAATACATTCACTGATCCTAATCATTGTCCATTTTTTGTATCAACAATGTATTCATAAAAAGTAAACACAACCTAACCATTCTAATTTCAATCAGTGCCCATTGTTAACTCTGCTTTGAAACAAACACCAAATCGCTCCTTAATATAGACCTGCACAAGGAAACTGGAAAATCGTTTCTGTAGAGGTCATCATACCTATCTTTAAGGATTTAAAAACCCTGCAAAGATGTCACAACTCATTAACTTTGCAATTTAAACACGCTTCTTCTTTCTTTTCATCATAAATCTATATATCCATTCACATCATTTACTAGAGGATGGAATTCCTTTTTTCAATGGACACTAATAAGACAAGATGTAGGCTGACAACATCCATTAACTAAGACTGAAGGAGAAGTTAACCAGACAAAAATGAGAGCGAGAGGAAAAACTGAATGCATGGACATTCTGTCGTGTCCCGGGACCAGTCCCATCTGAAAATCCAATCAATCTCTCTTCCCATTACTGGAAATAGTCTCTTCAATCTTGTCTGCATTTTTTGCTGCGCCAATTAATAAGACAGTTATTGGCATTTCAGATCAATAGCCAAGTCGGACTCCGTCATCAGTATTTATAGCTTTGTGGCTAACCGGCAGCTGATGTTAAAAAAACATGCTGGTGCAAATATGCCAGGCAGGGGCGGTTCGGTTGGGAATCATTTTTGGGAGACCACTCGTCTGAGGCTTGTTTGATTTCAACTGAATCACTAATATGCAATGAAATCACTTTGTGCGAATGTTCAACTTAAAAACAATCCTCCAAATATGCAGATTTGCATTGGGCTACATCAATGATTTGCACAGGTACGTGAAGACCATGGCCTTTATGGAGACTCATGCTAAGTGTACAGAAGATTCACTTATTTTGACACATTTTCTGTTTTTAATACTACCACATCACAGCCTATTGCAGGAATAGAGCATATTGGGCAGCTGTGGGGTTTTGTCTCTATCTGCGGTGCCTCTTGGGGTGGACTTTCACATTGCATTGTACTCTTCTGTAGGATTTACTTAGTGCTTCCTACCCACTGGATTTCTGTGTAAGGCAGTCCAACAATCTAAGGGGCTAGACTGGAGCAGAAATGTCTGTTTTGTTTGTATAGTTGAAATGTACTTGAAGGTTTAATGATTATTTTCCTTGGGAAGCTCTGATTACTGCAATTCACTGGTTTTTGAATATTAATCTTCTTGCTACTGGTAACCAGTGAAGTCCTTGGAGAATTGCTGACGTTTTACCAAAGATGTAGGCGGAGCAGTAATCTTGATACAGCAGTCTGAATTCATTGTAGGTTATCAATAATAATACGAGAAGTCCAAGGTAAGTGCCACTGGTGTAGCTGAGCTTGAATATCACAAGAGTGAGAATGACCTGCATCTTTTGCTGGAATATATGATATGTGACTATATGGCTTAAGGTTTTCATGATGTGAAAGATGCTTTTAGTGACTGTTGACATGTGGTATCGGGGATAGGTTTGCATCATGATTACCACTAAGCTCCTCATCTCTCTCTTGAGATTGTTGAGGGGCATCAGGTTCCTGTGTTCATAGACATTGGCAGAAGGTGGGCGATAGAAGGATTCCAAAACTGGTGAAGTTCAGTTCACATGCATACCTAGGTTCAACACATTGGCAATGAGGTAAGCTCTTGCAGCTGGACAGATGTCGAGTTCAGCAGATCACAGTTTCAATAACAGCAATGTCACTGTGGGCTAACAACTCCTGTTGGAGAGGATGGCTGTTTTTCACATTGTACCCAGTCAGTTGGAATTGTTTTAGATTCTTGCTGCCAGAAAGGTGCCATCTTCATTAATAGTCATAAAGTTAGAATAGAGTAGAAAGCACATCCCCTATAACCTGTAGGTCTCTGCCATAAGAGAAAATAAGATATATTACTGCAGACTCAGTGTGACACTTCAGGGCAGAAAATTAGTTGAATAGATTTCTCAAAGAGCTTGACCCCCATTAGAGTTAGCTCATGGCGTTGGAATCAAGACAATGTGGATTGGTGGTAATTCACGTAATGCACCCAATATTTTAAATTTGGAACCCCACCTTAATTGCTACAATAGTGAAAGAACCGCAAATCATCAGGACGTAGAGGGTGAGGCGGAGATGGCATTGGAAGAGTTTCAATAGCATGGCGCAGTAAGGCCAATAGGGTGAAATGATGGACAGGCCCCTCTGTCACTCTGACATTTCCCTGGTAGGCTGGAGGCTAAGAGGCTGCTTTCAGAACAGGATAAGCTGCCATGACCTGTGGCATCCTGCCAGCCCTTGTACTCGCCAATAACTACGCCACACACGGAGAGTAATTTTACAAGTCTTTATTCCACTACGTGTAAGTCAAACGTCAACATTCTAAGCCTGCCTTCAACACATCTCTCTAGTGCTTACGTCACAGCCCTACAATGTACAGTGGGAATCAAAAGAGTTCCAGTGTTCTTTTATTTACAAGATACTACATCTTCCGCTTTGTTAAATAAAAAGTTAAAACTTTTCAAAATAGACAAATAAGTAAACAAATAAAATAATACACAAATAAATACATGAAAAAATACACAGATAATCATAAATATACAGACAATTCTAATTCTTCAATTAAGTGTCTTGGCACCTGAATCACACATCCTGATCAGGTCACTGGAAACCAAGAACTGATAGTCAAAGTGTCAGAGATCTGCACAGATAAGGTGGAAGTATCAGAAAACACAAAGTCATCAACAGTCTATCGGGACCCAGTCTCTACATTGACATCGTTGTTTGCTGGCTGATGGGCCACATGTCGAAAATGAGAGGAATCTCTCATAAGGGACTTCCCAGGATGCTGGGAAGTCACCATGTGTCCTTTGGTGTTAGTGATGGTAAAGGGTTCTACCTCAAAAGGAGCATCAGACTTTCTTTTTGTGTGTTGTCTGATAAGCCCTTGATCTCCCCTTGCAAAGGTGACATTTTTACATGACATCCTCTTTCAGCATATATTTTCATCTTCTGTTCACGATCAAATTCATGGACAGCATGAATGTCTTCCTTATTCTGGGATCTCAGGTTGGTCCACTGGGACAGCTTGGTCCTCATGGCCCGTCCAAACATGAGAGTTACAGGGCTTTCTCCTGTCGTTGATTGAGGGGTCAAATGGTAAGCTCAAAGAGCAGTTTTCAAAACAAATTTGAGGTCGAACTTCTCCAATGTAACAAGCTGAAAAGCTTTCTTTACATTACTCATGAATCGTTCTATCAAGCCATTGGCCTGGAGCCAAAGAAGAGTGCTTTTTTGATGGTTTATGTTGAGGTGCTTCAGAAAGTAATGCTCACTATTAAAAGGTGGGCCGTTGTCAGATTTTAAGATTGCAGGTACACCCCATGTCACAAAGATTCCATTTAATTTTTGAATAATCTTCTCATGTGTAATGGATGAAAGGTTTCTACCAATGGAAAACAAGAGTATTCATCAACAATAACTAGAAGATGATGCCCACTCTCAAAAGGACCAAACAAATTAATAACAATTTTCTCCCAGGCGGGGGGGCGGAGCTTGCCTGAGCCCAAGATGGCGGTGTAAGCCGAGAGCTCTGTCCGACCGCATAACGATATGACATTTATCCTGCATCAATCCTGGCAACTCAGCGCTAAAAAGTGGCTGCCCTGATTGCTGACGCCCCACTGACCACTTTGAGCTGTTTGTAGGAGACGCGCGGGGCCCTGAGGCGGCGCTTGGCGGAGGAAAGAGCTCCGGCCGGCAGTCACGGATCGGAAGCTGGACTGGTGACGCAGCCTGTGGTGCCGCCATACACGGCCTCATCGAGGCCTCTACGAGCCCGCGCGGCGGGTACTTCGGGGCAGGAGCGACTGGCAGAGCAGCGGACCCTCGTGAGGACCCTGGAGCGTTGAGGGGGTAAGAGCTGCTACGCACCGGTGCTGCGGTGTGAAGATCGGCGGAAGAGTCCCGGTGTCGCCTATGGTGCCCGGGTGTGCTGCGTTCCCTGCACGTCGGAGGTTGCCGCGACGCCCCCAGCTGCGCCCCTTATATGGATGGGTCAAGAGAGCCACAAGACTGAGCTCATAGTCGTCGTTGTATGCCTGCCCTCCACCTGTTGGCACTTGGACACGCGCGAGCAGAGGGGGACAGTTTGCTGCAGTCGGCGCTGGGCCTCACTATGCCATATTTGACCTGGGCTGCAAGAAGCTCCACAGTGGGTGTAACTTGAAGCACTGCGAGGGATAGAGTTGTAGCGCACCGGCGCTGTGGTGCGGAGACCGACCGAAGTGGAAAGGTGCCGCTTTTTGAGATCGTGTCGGCCTAATTACGACATTTTGACTAGGGTTGCGAGCAGACTGATTGGTGTCGTGAGGGGTAGCTTGACGTTGGTGCGTCAGTGCTCACTGGATTGGTGGCTGCCGGGGGGGGGCCTGCGGTCCGCATAGAGGCCCCACCTGTTTCCCTGCTGCTGGCCTGCGTGGGACATGCAGCCTTTCCTGCCCTGCTGAGGAGCCTTCGGTGCGGCAGTTGCCCTACCCCTCACCTTCTATTTGCGAGTAGCGCCGAGTGCTGGTTTAAGGCGCTCTGAGACTGTTGGCCCTGGTGCCTCATTGTTTCAGGCCCAATGGACTACTTCTGGCGCGTTACCTACAGCGCTATATCTCAGTGGTGAACTGTCTTGCGTACTGCTCTGAGTAACGAGGCATAACGGTCTCACTGCGCCTGCGGAGCATCTCCTTGAGTCGCTGCTTTCACGAGGAGCTGCTTCATTCATCTCTCACGCACTGCTGGCTAAAGGATTGTGCTCTGGGCTGTAAACATGGGGAAGGTGGACAAAAATCAACCTAAGCTTCACTTCGAACAAAGAAAATCCAGGCTTCGCGACCAGACACCAGAAGAGGGCCAGAATACTCAAGTCTGAATTACTTGAGCCTATGGAGGGTGATATCCGTGTCATTTTGGCTGCAATGCAAAAAAGCTTCACTTCTATAGATAGCAAGATAGACTCTTTATCCTACCGAATGGACTGTATGACAGAGCGCATGGACAAGCAAGCGGAGAGGTTGGACATGACGGAGCGACGAGTCATGGAGGTCGAGGAGGCGCAGACAGAAATGGATTTAGAACATAAACAGATGGGCCAGCTACTGCTTGCGCTACAAGACAAGGCGGAGGACCTTGAAGCGAGGTCCCGCATTAGCAATATCCGAATCACAGGCCTGCCAGAATCCACAAATGTTGGGAATATGGAGCTAATTGTTGAGCAGCTTTTGACGACGTTGCTGGGCCGTGATACGTTCTCCACAATGTTCGTGGTTGAGAGAGCACATCGCTCGCTGGGCCCAAGGCCTTCACCTGGGGCTCCGCCTAGGCCTATCATCGCCAAGCTGTTAAACTATAGGGACAGAGATGCAGCTTTGAAGGCGGCCCGGGCGAAACAAACACAAACACTTCAGTACGAGGGGTCGAACATCTCTCTTTACCCGGACTTCACAGTCCGTGTTCAGGAGGCACGCAGGCAATTTGCTCCCTTGAAGAAGCATTTGCGGGATCAGAATCTCGATTATGCCATGTTGTACTGTTGTATTCCTCTTAGGGTGTCCATAAACGGGCTTTCCAGTATCATGTCCTTATATAGGCACAATTCGCCCTGCCCTTATAAAGGCATAAAATCCCAGCCCTTATTTAGGCATTAAACCGTGCACTCCAAATACAGGCATGGTCTCTGACATCCGTCCACCCTAACGTCACAACGAGTTCATGAAGAACAGACCCTTAGGCTGCAGGAGTTTCCCTAGCCCAGGACTATTGATTTCTTCAAGGACTCATATATTATGCATGAACCATTATTCCTTAGGGGTTCATTCATGATGTCTTCCGCTGTCCGACTCACGTTAATGCTAACATTCTTAGGTACTTCTCAGGTATAAATATACCTTCCCTAGCCCCTGTAAATCAGAGGAGACCTCGACTTCAGAGGAGCCCGTTTCCCGGCCTGACGCACTGAGAAGACGCTGTCATCCCTGCACGCAGAGAGTCCAGCTTCCAGTGATCTGACTTCCCTTGCGGGGTGTTGGAGTTCGAGTCTGGCAAAGAGATTCCTACCTCTCTCATTCTTCAGGTATGGAGCTGACTAGAACCTAGAGGGACTCTTGGCATACTAGGCATACTAGGCTTAATATACTCTTAGTATACCATAGTAAGGAATACTTCACCTACTTCTTCCCTCTTCCTACACCTAGGTTGGGTTAGGCACTTTGGGGTAGAACTAGCTTAGAAACGCATCGTATGAGTACTCGCATTTTTAGTCTGTGTCATTTATGTAAATGCATCTATACTAAAAGATAATGCTATCGCAGTATTATTTATTTCTACTGTTCACACTGTACATTATTTATCTCGCATACTGTCTTGTGATCGTAACAGCACATTTTACTTACACCAGAAACAAGACTGTTCAATAAATCTTTTATTGAAACGCCCGTCTGTTCTTTCTGTGTAACTTGGAGAAAACTAAGCATTGACGATTGAGCTGAGTGAAATAGTTATCTATTGTTTCCACGACTCTGGGACACGTTCTGATTCTAAAGGGAAACAAAGTGGTCATGTTTTGCGGCTGCCAGAAACTACTCCCTTCTTGTCGTCAAGGAGTTTCTAGTGGCCTCTGAGCTAGCTGGCACAAGTAATTAAGTTTAATATACTCGATAGGGACATACTGACCTTAGTCCTATGTCAAACCTATAGGATATATTATTCCAATGCGCAGAGCCTATTAGGGAAATAGGAGCTACACTACATGGCGCCCAACGGTTTGGTAAGGCGGTAATTCAACGTTAGATACTGAGTAACTCAGCCGTGCTTTTTCTCTCAGAGACCCCTACCCATATACTCCAAAAGACGTCTGGAGTGGGCAGGGTTAAGTATCCACAAAGGCTACATAGGGCAGTACCCTATATATTAGCTGTTTGGTTTGCTCAACGTTGAAGGATACAGTGTTCCAAAATATTGTGCACCTTATCTTTGTTTCCTTGAAACTTGTTCTACATTTTTCAAAAAACAAAATGACTGAAGCCGGAAACGGTGAAGCTGCGGCTGATCCAGCCCTAGCAGTAGTTTTTAACTTTACAGGTTTTATTCGAACCGAGGAGGGTGTTATAGACATCACTCCAAACTTAAGAAGAGCCATTACTCTAAAACTTATAAAACATGGCCTACCACCAAGAGGCGGTAGAGCAGTTTTCGTGATAGAGGCACACGAATCCTTTCAGACAGAGGTATTCTATTCATGGGTAATATTTCCTGAATCCAATCCAGTAACACACATGTTTCACTTCTACAAAGAAGATGATCCACCAGAGGAATACATTCCTTTCGAGGATATAGAAATTCCGTTAACATACCAGGAGCATCAGCTCTGGTTTAAAGGCGCCCTAAAACATCACAAAAACATTACCAGGCTCGGTCCACTCGGTAGACCAGGAGCAACATGGCCGATTCTAGCCGGCTACACACCTCATCCTGACATTGAAGAAATGTCAAACGAGGAACTACTTACTCAAATCACAGAGTTAATAAAAATTTACAGACAATTGGTCCAATATGTCATGCGGACTTTTACAGTCCAGCAACCATTAACAATTCCAAATCCAACTCCCCAACAGGGGAATACACTAAAAATTACACCACAGACTCTATACGCAGTCATGGGTAAAATGCCCACAAAACGTGAGCAAATTCCATTCTGGATAGCTCAAAAAATTACTCAAATCGAAGCAGTATTTCCAAATACTAGCCCGTATGAGAAACACAGAATACTGACAATCAGTTTACCAATGGGGATCACACCACAACTGGAAGACTGCACCACTTGGGGCTCAGTCTTTGCTGCCATCTATACTAAAACACATGGCATTCCGTCAATTGCGGTAATACCCGATGTCCTGAAACAAATTCAAAACGAATACGGGGCAGAACCTGCTCTAAATTTAGGTATGAAATTACTGAAAAATTTCGACCAGGTCTCAACAATAATATTATCTAATATTAAAGGGGAGGCAGCAGCAGTGGCGTTCCGCCAAAAATTAAGGGAATTTGATGTTACAGTACATCAAACAGAGCTACCCAGAATAATTGAACAATCTTATGCAGAATTAGGCAGAGATAGTTTGGGTGGAAGACCAGTGAAGCCGAAGCTATCTGAAAGTCCTGAGAAGGACTCAATTAAACAAACTCCTACATCTTCTAAAAAGAAGTGGGAGACTAATAAACAAAATTCAAATGAGAAACATTCTCAATCCCGAGGTAGGTCTCCTCAAAAGGAGCCCTCTGAAAGGAGGTATAACCTCAGGAATAGG
Organism: Calotriton arnoldi; assembly: GCA_963921515.1. Taxonomy (NCBI): domain Eukaryota; kingdom Metazoa; phylum Chordata; class Amphibia; order Caudata; family Salamandridae; genus Calotriton; species Calotriton arnoldi. Next base: position 4,134,763 of record CAWUFW010000169.1, on the reverse strand, counting down.
GATAATTTGAGAAAACCTGACAGGTATCAAGATACTGATACACGTTCCTCTCGTCCCTTTCAGATCTCATCACAGACTTCGGAAAGAAGAGGACGATCAGAACATGGAGAAGAACGCGTGAAATCGAAAGACGACAAACACGCTCCAAAGACCAAAGTAAAACCTCAATTCTCCAAAAAGAAAGTAGCAAGTCTAAAGATCAGACATGCCGAGAATACTGAGAACACAACTCAAGAACAGAGAATGGGCTCAGACAATGCTGGACAGTGCAGCAGAAATCACAATAGCTCGCCAGAACCTGAAGGAACTTCTGGAGATAGTGGACTTGAATGAGTACATCACAGTTGAGACTGTAGACACCAGGGTTAGTACTCCACAAAAGTTATATGAAATAACACTCCGGATGGAGGGAGACAAACCTAGACAGGTGAAAGCACTTTTTTGGGAAAGACTATCAAAGGGCTATGACATACTTCTAGCAGAAAAGGACTGGCCACCACAATTTGTCAGGGAGTGCCCACATGGCGAGGACATTATTATGCCTGCCTTCTCCAACCATATACCAATGCATCTGAGATATACATATGCCAGGAAATGGGCAATGTCCCAGGCCCCAGCATTATATAAAAATCATGTAGGATGGGATGAGGACTCACCTCACCATAAAATACATCTGAAACATGAACCAACTGCACAACGGCAGTACCCAATAAAGCAGGAAGATAAAAAACAGGTCAGGGAGATCTTAGATCAACTTGAATATCAAGGGGTGATTGAAACATGCACCTCCTCAATGAACAATCCTTTGTTTCCTGTCTCCAAACCAGACAATACATATCGTCTAGTTTTGGATTACAGACACCTCAACACTTGTTCTAAATCTTTTGCAGTGCAAAATGCACATAGCACAGCATTAATGAATAACATTGTGCGTAAAAAATATAAAACAACATTAGACATCTCAAATGGTTTCTTTTGTCAAAACATAGCACCTGAAAGCAGGTACTTAACAGCATTCTCCATAATGGGGACCCAGCGTCACTTTTGTCGACTCCCACAAGGGTTTAAGAACAGCCCAGGTTTATTCTCAGCGAGGGTAACAGAGTTACTACAAATTTATGACAATGAGGCATTGTCCTATGTCGATGACATCTATCTGACAGACAATGACCTGGAAAAACACTTGAACAGGGTGAGCACCATTATACTGGGTTTCGCCTCTGAGGGCTACAAGTTCAACTTTAAAAAGTCCAGAATTGCCCATCTCAATGTCCTATTTCTGGGATATGAGCTTTCAAGTGAAGGCAAGAGCTTGGCAGCTAACTTTTTAGAAAAGTGTGCGCTCCTCCAACCTCCAAAAACGCTAAAAAAACTTACAATCCATCCTGGGTTTCCTAAACTTTGGAAGAACATACATTCTAAATTATGCTGAAAGGGTTAAACCCCTCTACGCATTAATCAAACCTGATTTTTCAATCAAAAACTGGACACAGGAACACACAGAAATCTTGCGTTCACTCCAGACTAACATGTTAGCAACAAATCACTTACAAACACGCGTGAGTCAACGCAATTTGGTGATCCGAATAATTTCGGGTCAATGCGGATTCACCTACTTAACCTTCAATGAGGGTGAGAAAATACCAATCGCGTACAAATCTCATTTGTACACACAAGCGGAAATGCGCTTCAGTTCAACTGAAAAAATTCTAACAGCAGTTCAAACCGCTGTAGCAAAAGAAAGAGCCTTAGCTCAAGGAAAACGCATTATTGTCGTAACCCCGGTACCAGCTTTAGAAGCGGTCACAAAAGCAAGCATTCCGAATGCTAAAGCATTACATCCGAGATGGATACAATGGGTTAATTCTCTTGCTGCAACAGATGTTGAATATGTTTTTGATCCAGATTTAAAAACACAAGCATTCCTGCAATATGAACAAGAATGTCCTCTGCCTACTGAAATTCTGCCTCTCGATCTGTACGAATTCATAATTTACACTGACGGATCCGCACAGCCCGCAATAGGGAGTAAGCAAGCTTACAGTGCAGCGTGTGCAATCGTTAAAGGTCGCATGCGAAATGGCATCTTCAGACCTATGGTCACAAAAACTCAGTCTTTAGGAGATTGTACAGCTCAGCGAGCTGAACTACAAGCATTCAAACTGACACTTGAAAGTACAGATCGAGAATTCCCCACACTAATAGTGTGCGATTCCTTTTACTGTGTTCAGTCGTATAATGACTACATACAAAACTGGCTTGAAAATGGTTTCAAAGACGCGAAAGGTGGCACTATAAAGCACAAAATGCTTTGGGAACAAGTAGTTCAGTTGAAAAACGAACTACCAAAGGCTCACGTGATCCACACACTGAGTCATCAACGTGATGGCGTTCACGTTGCAGGGAATTCATTGGCTGATGAAGCCGCAAAGGGGGCTGTGCAGACGGCTTCCGTAGCTGCGATCACTCGTTCAAAAACAAAAATAGACGGTGAGATAATGTTGGCTGTCAATGCGCCAAGCAAAGGCAGCAGTGCAGCGTTACCAAAAAAGTTTCCACTCAAGTACTCTTATGTAATTGATGCGAACAACGTTCCTTTTGCTCGAATCCCTGGAGTGGGGGATAGGGTAATTCCAAACAAGGAACGCAGATTAGGTCTAATCCTAGCAGCACATGTAGGGATAGCTTCTACCCATGCAGGTGTTTCAGCGACAGTATCTTTACTCAAGCAAAGATATTGGTGGCCTGGCATTCGGAAACAAACTAAAAACTATGTTTTAGAATGTGATATTTGCCAACAGATGAAAGTCTCAACAGTGAAACGTCCTGCGCAGACACCCCTGTTAATTTCAGACAAACCATTAGCTTGTGTTTACCTGGACCACTGCGGTCCCTTGCAAAGGGACGGTAACTATAAATATATCATGGTTGCAGTGGATTCATGCTCTAGGTTCCTATGGTTATGGCCTCAGCGCTCGGCTGACGCTCGAACTGTTATAAAAGATTTGCGAGTCTTTATCGGCACATACGCAATAGGCACGCTACATTCTGACCATGGTCCTGCGTTTAGCTCTCAGGCTTACAAAGAAGCCATGGCCAGTCTGGGCGTTGTATTGCGGTACTCCTCTCCATTCCATCCTGAGGGAATTTCGGTTGTGGAAAGGAAAAACCGGGACATAAAGCAGTCTATAAAAGCTAGGGTATTAGGTTCGGGTGATGGGTGGGTCAAACACCTTAATGGGGTCCAACGCTCATTGAATAATCTGCCAAGAAGTTCTCTAGGGGGGGTCACTCCATATGAGGTCCTATTTGGGACAAGAATGTGGGTACCAGACCTTGAACACGTAGGCACAGTGGTGGAAAATAAAACATTTGATATCAAAGATCGTTTGGCTGTTTACAGGAACTCAATGAATTAAGAACGAAACAAAGCAACGTATTCCTACAGCCAACCACCACTGGGGAAAAATCGGCGGTCCCAGCAAGGCCTGTCTGGATTCCAAAAGTTGGGGATCTAGTCAGAGAAAAGATTGCGGACAAGAAGGAATTTGGACCTTCTTACAGACAACCAGTACCTGTCCTAGCAGTTCAAGGAACAAGAACAGTACTTCTGCCGCCCCTTGCTGGAAGAAAGGAGAAAAGATTTGTGTCCATCGACCTGATCAAACCACAGTATGTGGCCAATACTAAATAGTAGGCCTCGTGGACTCCGACCTAGTAGCAGACGCACTCCTCTCGCTACTATCCAAGAGGTTCAGACTGAAAGACTGATAACAATCGAGAATTCAGCTGTAACAGATGGAGGACTAAGCAACAACGCTATGGAACTCATCCTTCTTGAACACCAAGTAACAGTTCGTCCAAATAGTGCACTGAGCGGTTCACTTATATGTCAGGACATTTCTTTACACGGGGCTTGTAATGGTTCTGTGGCAAATTTGTCTTGCCATCTGCAGGGTACACCAGCTGCTGTGATTAATCCAACGTTTGGACAACTTTCTAATGGGAGTTACCTCATGTTGAATGATCAGAGTTGCTGCGGCATGCTGCCAGGCATCCCATATCTAGTAAAGTTCAACTCCAGGGTCACTTGCTGTATGCAAGTATTGTTTGCCCCAATAGACACAGTCAGGGAGTCGCCTCTATGGCCTTCGCTGAACGTCTCTTTTATAAGATTTGATACTTTGAGCAGAATGAAAGCCATGCTTTTACAGCAAACAGTGCCTTTGACCTCGGCCAAAGAAACCTATGATCTACAAGTAGCAAGGACTTCGGCTGAGATACAGACTTTAATACGCACAAACTGCCCTATAAATTTCGTAGAAATGATAGGACGTATCTTCAATATGTCTGATACAACCGGAATTGTACATGTATTTAAGAGCATCTGCTCCGGTCTGTTAGCACCTTTCCAGGCAATACTCGGAATCATCCTGAACTTTGCACATTCGGTGTTTGGTGGCATACCATTAATTCTAGCACTTGTTGCCGGAATTCTATTTCTCTTCCTGCTATTGCGCTATGGCCAGCCTATTCGCAGACATCACTCCGAGCGAAATGGAGAAAGCTCTCCTTGAACGAAAGTGTTGTGAGCGAATAGTACAGCTTTTGGGCATGACTCGTCTACAGGACCTTAATACAACTTGGTTCCTGTCATTCAGACCAATCTGGCAAGATTGCATCTTACCTGTTCTACGATGCCTGCTATGCGGTGAAGAATGCGTGTTGGACACATGTCTAACATTTCCATCAGCAACGCCAACGGACGTCGATACTCTGCTGGTCCCGTTAACGGCCCATGCTCTGTGTTGTCCCCAGAGGCTACCAATCCTGATGTCAGCATTCACTGAGATCTCACAGACGCTTCCGGCTGCTGCTGAGGTACGAGAAAGATTTACAGGCACACAGGTAACAATGGACGCGAACATTGCTGCGGCAACTTATGCTGGAAGCGATGCTTCACATCTCTGTGCAATTAATCTACTACACGAGGTGTTCCAACTGACACCAACTTCAGTGGACGATGTTTTGTCTATAGAAATAGATGATCTCATGTTTACACCAGACCCGTAAACTGACTCTGATTCAGCATACAGTGTTCCAGAGCTGCAGTAACAATTTGGCCTTCATTTTTCAAAACAACTTGGAACTCTACCAAAGTTGAACTTTTTCCCATTTTTCGAACGAAAATGGCACTTCAATCTGCTTAAAGTAGAACTAGCCTTATAGTACAGACTTCACGGTACTTCCACGGACACTTAGTCATCTTGTGTGTCTAGAACAGTTCATTAATTTTCATGACATGAAATGACTTTGATTTTTGAACAACTTATCGATCATTTTCTGTCACATGTAAATATTACTGCTTCTTTCATTCCTATTGCATTTCTTTTTTTAATATATGCCTGAAATGAAAAGCAATGCTTCAAATGTACAGTACCTTTTGCATTTTTTATTATGTTTTTTAAATGCTTTTAAGAAATATTTTTTAAATATGCGGTACTCCATTTAATGTTTAGCATTTTAAATGTTTAGCATTTTAGGATTATCGTACACACGAAAGTGGAGTGGGCGTTGTATTCCTCTTAGGGTGTCCATAAACGGGCTTTCCAGTATCATGTCCTTATATAGGCACAATTCGCCCTGCCCTTATAAAGGCATAAAATCCCAGCCCTTATTTAGGCATTAAACCGTGCACACCAAATACAGGCATGGTCTCTGACATCCGTCCACCCTAACGTCACAACGAGTTCATGAAGAACAGACCCTTAGGCTGCGGGAGTTTCCCTAGCCCAGGACTATTGATTTCTTCAAGGACTCATATATTATGCATGAACCATTATTCCTTAGGGGTTCGTCTTCCGCTGTCCGACTCACGTCAATGCTAACATTCTTAGGTACTTCTCAGGTATAAATATACCTTCCCTAGCCCCTGTAAATCAGAGGAGACCTCGACTTCAGAGGAGCCCGTTTCCCGGCCTGACGCACTGAGAAGACGCTGTCATCCCTGCACGCAGAGAGTCCAGCTTCCAGTGATCTGACTTCCCTTGCGGGGTGTTGGAGTTCGAGTCTGGCAAAGAGATTCCTACCTCTCTCATTCTTCAGGTATGGAGCTGACTAGAACCTAGAGGGACTCTTGGCATACTAGGCATACTAGGCTTAATATACTCTTAGTATACCATAGTAAGGAATACTTCACCTACTTCTTCCCTCTTCCTACACCTAGGTTGGGTTAGGCACTTTGGGGTAGAACTAGCTTAGAAACGCATCGTATGAGTACTCGCATTTTTAGTCTGTGTTATTTATGTAAATGCATCTATACTAAAAGATAATGCTATCGCAGTATTATTTATTTCTACTGCTCACACTGTACATTATTTATCTCGCATACTGTCTTGTGATCGTAACAGCACATTTTACTTACACCAGAAACAAGACTGTTCAATAAATCTTTTATTGAAACGCCCGTCTGTTCTTTCTGTGTAACTTGGAGAAAACTAAGCATGCACGATTGAGCTGAGTGAAATAGTTATCTATTGTTTCCACGACTCTGGGACACGTTCTGATTCTAAAGGGAAACAAAGTGGTCATGTTTTGCGGCTGCCAGAAACTACTCCCTTCTTGTCGTCAAGGAGTTTCTAGTGGCCTCTGAGCTAGCTGGCACAAGTAATTAAGTTTAATATACTCGATAGGGCCATACTGACCTTAGTCCTATGTCAAACCTATAGGATATATTATTCCAATGCGCAGAGCCTATTAGGGAAATAGGAGCTACACTACAGTACCCGGCATGACTTAGGGTGAACCGACAGGTCAGATCCCGCATCTTCACGGATCCAAAGTCTCTGCACAAGGCTTTGAAAGAATGGTCTAAAGAAAAGTCTCCTGGCGCGGTGTCGACCGCCCTTGATGGAGCCACGGGCGGCAGCCTCGACGACCAGGACTGATTCCCAGGATTACCTACATGGCAGATAAGACTCTATGTTTGCATGGTATATTGTGGGAACTATTGTTTCTTGGGGCCTTGAACTGATAGTTTTGGTTGAGGGTGTGGGGGTTAGTTTGCGATTCCTGCAGTATTATGGATGCTATGCTGAAGTATTGCACGGTACTGATATATTAAGGGGTCGATTCCATGGAAATTTGCATGCTTCTGTTGAATTTGGATATGATATGATCTTGCTGTTTTTGCCTGATGGATGCACACTATGTGCTAGTGGGAGGGCGGAGGGGATGCCTTGCTAGTTGAGAAAGCATAGGCAGCGGGCTTGGACAACATCTGCCCACGCGTGAATCCCACGATCTGAGAATTTTTTTTTCTTTTCAACTTTGTTCTCTGTTTGATAATGTTTTGACTTTTGTCTTTTTTTGGTTTATCATGGGGATTTCAGGGTCCTTCCCTTTGCTTTTTGTTGATGGGTCAGGGTGTACTCGCCATTGCAAGGTTGGGATGTATATGGCGTGGGTGGGGGGTGGGGGCGGGGGGGTGCAGAGACTTACCAGAGGTGATACTAGCATAGCAGTGTTTACTGACTACAGGTCACGCAGCTTACATGGCAAAAGAGTAAGACTGGGCAACACTTGTGCACAGGCATGGTGGCAGATCGACAATCCACTGGCACACGTGACCCAGACAAAAGCTTGTAAGCTTAATGCACTAACATGGAACGTCCGTGGCCTGAATGACTTTAGGAAACTGAGAAAGGTCCTGTCACATCTTAATAGGCACGCTGTTGATATTGCTCTATTGCAGGAAACGCACTTGCCTCTCAACAGCAGGATGCTCAATTGCAGAGGGCTTCAGGGAAATACACGTGGCAGGATTCACATCTCATAACCTGGGTTAATCCGAAAGCGGGTCTTAAACTGGTTCCGATAGAATCGGGCTTCGACGGGAGATATGTCATTTCGAGATGCAATGGGAGTGGGCTTGACCTCATTTTAGTCAACATATATGGTCAGAATTATGATGACCCAAGGTTTTTTGCAAAGTTGCTAGATAAGTTAAAAGGACTCGGGGGCTCGCACACTATGGGGTGGGGACTTCAATTGTATTTTAGACCCACACCTGGATAGATCAGGGGGCCCAGACAGGCGTCTCACGGCTGCCGCGCGTGCTATCACAGATGTGGCGCTACAGCTTGACCTATGTGACGTTTGGAGGACAAGGGCACCGGACAGGGGAGGGTTCACCCATTATTCTGCATATCACGACTTACATACCAGAATTGACTATTGGTTCGCCTCCAGGGACTTGTACACTCAGATCCAGGACTGTGCGGTGCTTCCTCGCACTTTCTCGGACCACTCGCCGATATTGTTGGTCCTGGATTGTCCGCTCTCTCAAATCCCCCCCTTCACATGGCGTTTCCCTCCATATTCTTTATTGGACACAGTCTTTAAGTCAGAACTATTTGACGCAATAGAAACATTTTTTGAGCACAACATCGGGCCGGTGGACACTTTTTCTGTAGTCTGGGAGACTTTCAAAGTTTACATCAGGGGTATTGCTATGGCTAAACATTCAGGTGTCCTTAGGGCACTGCGTACCCGGCTTTCAGACTTGGAGAAGAAACTAAAGTCTCTGGAGCGCGAGTCCCTCTCCGGTTCCGATGCCCAAGCGACGGAGGAGTTTAAAGAGCTACTAAAAGAATACCATGAGACGGCGGACGCAGAACTCAAACACTTGGGCAAATATGCAACGGCCCGCACTTATGGTGAAGGTGAGAGGCCGGGCTTGGTAGTGGCCTCATTGTTGGGGAAGCGTAGGGAGACAGCAGGGGTGATTATGATCAATGACGACCGAGGTAACCCACTGACGGAACTGACTGCAATAGGTAACAGATTCAAGCAATATTATTCAACCCTTTATGACACTAGAGTGGGGAGCCTTGACGCTGAGGTGCTGGACTATCTGGCGCATATCAAGCTTCCATGGCTGATGAATGCCCACCGGGAATTCCTCATGCGCCCTCTGGATGCAGAGTAAATAACTGCTGCTCTGTCGGGGATGAAATCAGGTAGCGCTCCAGGGGTGGACGGACTTACGGTCTCCTTTTATAAGGAGTTCAAAGACATACTTATTCCACACTTAAGCACGCTATTTGAGGAAATGGGAGCCAGCGGCCAGATGCCGCCCTCGATGAGGGAAGCTCTCATTGTGGCGATCCTGAAGCCCGACAAGACACCAACTGAGTGCGCCTCGTATCGCCCCTGTCTCTCCTCAATGTTGATACTAAGATCTATGCCAAGATTCTGGCGAATCGGCTTGCCCCGCTGGTGCCATTACTTGTGGCGCCGGAGCAGGCCGGGTTTGTCCCCAGCCGAAATTTGACCTATAATTTGAGGACAGTATTTGGTGCAATCCAGCACACGAAGCAGGACGTACAGGTCGTCGCTGTATTCCTTGATATGGAAAAAGCGTTTGACTCGGTGGAATGGTCCTTCATGTATCATGTACTGACGAGATTAGGGGTGGGAGACATTTTCTTGCAATTGGTGGGAGTCTTGTATAGTAGTCCGACTGCTAGGATAAAAGTTGGAGACTTGGTCACTGACAAGATACATATTACTAGAGGCACGCAGCAAGGGTGCCCACTTTCCCCGATTCTCTATGCACTGGTTGCGGAGCCTCTAGCTTGCGCGTTGCGGGAGTACCACAAATATAGGGGACTTCGTTTCCCGGGATATCAGCTGGTCATCTCCACTTATGCAGATGACACGTTACTCTACATAAGGGACCCAGAAAATAACCTGTCCCCAGTATTAGGTGAGGTTGTCAGGTTTGGAGCGCTGTCTGGTCTCCAGGTTAACTGGACTAAATCGATTATTTTCCCACTTACCCCCATCACAGCTCCTTTCACCCCCGAATTCCCACTACAGTGGACGACCAAACCTGTACGCTACTTGGGCATCAAGATTCATACTGATTCAGAGGTTGTGCTAAGAGAGAACTATGGTGTAGCAATAAGTAAGCTGACGGATGACGTCGAACGCTGGATCTGGTTGCCATTGTCCCTTGCGGATAGAGTCTCAATTATGAAAATGGTAGTGCTGCCTCGGTTTCTGTTTCTGTTTACCAATATACCGACGGTTCTCCCTAGCTCCTTCTTCAGAACGCTTACATCCTTACTAATCAAGCTAGCTTGGGCGGGCAAGCATGCCCGGGTCCGGTGGGACATTCTCACGCTACCATATCAGATGGGGGGGTTGGGCGCTCCAGACTTGGACCTATACTATAGGGTTGCCCAAAGTGCGCACGCGCACTATTGGATACACGGCCCTGCTGACACACCGCACGTACAGATTGAGAAGGCTGTAGCGACTCCACTCCCCTTGCCAGCGCTTCTGTTCAATCCTCCTGACCGTAGGACTGGCATTTTGGACTCCATCAACACGACAGTGCATGCCTGGCAGCATCTCCTAAAACTACAAGCGGGCGTTATTTTATACTCCCCCCCCCCATACTTCATTAGAGTGGTGCCTCTGGTTCCCTCTGTGTTCTGGCAGGGGGGTTCCCCTGGCTCTGAACGTGCTTAACATTAATATGATTGGTGATATGTTTTCTGAAGGTATAGTTAAGACGTGGGGCGAGGTGGAGACAGAGGACCGACACTACACAACGCTGGACAGATTCCAGTTTTATAGGCTGAGGCAATCATTAAAAGAGAACTTGGGCAGTGACCTTGCTGAGCCGCCGGAAGTGGCTGCCCTCACATTCTTGATTAGAACTGCCTCCCCGACTCGCATGGTTTCCAAGCTTTACAAAGAGGCGCAGGGTTATCGGGCTAACCACTACACGAAGGCTAGATTGGCGTGGCAGGCAGATCTGGGCATAGAAATAGATGATGTGAAGTGGAAATACTTCTGTGAAAGCACGAAACGTATCTCTCTTAATGGCTGGCACAGGCTAATCCATTTTAAATTTCTAAATAGAGTGTACTACACGCCCGAGAGGTTGCACAGATATGGGTTGAGAGATTCCGCTGCATGCGAGCACTGTGGTAATAGTGTGGCAGATTTTTTCCACTTAGCCTGGCTATGACCGGAGATAGCCGTCTTCTGGGCCCAGATATTCAAGTCCCTGGGGGATATTACGGATACACCACTAGCTCCTGACCCTATGTTGGCCCTGTTGGGGTTTTCCAAGCACCTTCCCAAAGCTCTCAGAAGGTTGGTCGACATGGGACTGCTGATTGCTCGGCGCAGAGTTTCTGTTTGCTGGTCCCGTGGCCCGACTCCCACTATTGCCAGTTGGTCAAAGGATATGTTATATTGTTGCACTCAGACAGAGAATTATAGTGAACTTCTTCCCCCGCGTAATCGTCCTAAAAACTTCTGGGAATTGTACAGTAAGTACCAGGCTAGGAAAGATAATGATGTAGGTTGTGCTGACTCCCCTGCTCAACCGTAAGGTGGGGCAGAACTGGCTGGATACCTGGGAATGCTGTCTGTACTCCCTGTATATTGTATTGTGATTAACCCTGTAAAGATATGGGGTTTTTTGGTTCAAGCTCACTGTCTTGGTGAACATGCTGATGATAATGCTATTGGGTATTATTCATCATTTCTCTTTTTTACAGGTCATGATGCTGCGGACAGTACATCGCAGTATTGCCATACAACACTGCTTATGCTATGATTAGATTTCAGTGTGTGTTGCTATATGATACTACATTTGTAACTTCTGCAATGAGTCTCTGCACTTGGTGTTTTTCCTTTATTGTTTTTCAAAACTTTCAATAAAGTTTTAAACAAAAAAACAAACAAAAAAAAAATTCTCCCAGGCATGATGTGGCAATTCTGACATGTTCAAAGGGTGCTGAATAACTTGAGATGAAAGACAGTTTCATATGTGACAATGCTTCAATTCTTTTTCAACCCTTTCATCGAGATACGGAAACCAGACTTGATCATGGAGAGCTCTGTTAGTGGCAACTATTCCCTAATGTCAGTGGCGGAGTTTGCCTGATCTGAAAATGGCCGCAGCTTGAGTAAGCTCCTGTGGCCGTATCTATAATACTTCAGGAATTTGCTAAACCCTGCATACTCTATTGGCAGTCCGCATCGGGCATCGAGAGAACCAACGATCCGGTTCAGTATCCCGCTGGCGCAAAGAGAATCGATTCAGGATTGCCGAGTAGCAGCGACATCCCGATCTGACGGAGGTGCGGCCTGCTGTGGGTGTGAAGCCGGTGTCCTCGCGTAGTGGCTGTGACCGCTGAGGAAGCTTCCTGGTGCCTGCGGAGGTCGGGCCTGTGGCCACAAGAGGCAGTGTACGTCAGAGGAAGACCGGCTGCGGCGTTGGGGCACAGGGGCTGCTCTGCCCACACTGCTGATGGTCAGCCGCTTCTAACGCTGCTGGGCTGCCCGAGGGCCTCTCGTGGATCCCGAAGCCTTGGTCGCCTTTAACCTGCGGCATGGAGCGGTAGCGGGAGCATTGGGGGTGCAGACCCTCTAGGCCTTGGGCTGCTGCTGGGGACTAGTCGGCACCCTCCGGCGTCCTGGTGGATTCTAAGGCGGCCCCCTCACTGTGCTGAGAGGACAAAGACTGCTGCAGGCCCGAGACACCAACATCACGGTGAGCTGCACACTGCCTGGGGGGTCTCAACTAGGCTGGAGAATATGCCTAGGGCCTGATTCAATAAGAGAGTTTCAAGAATCCCCAATATAGCGTACACAGCTGCAGCTGCACGGACAGAAGGCATAGCAGTCGACTTGCAGCTCCAGCAGAGACTAGACCATACTACTCACATACAATGGGGAAACCTGACAAATTACAACAGAAGCTTCAATTTGAGTAACGAAAGTCTACCAGATCCAGGGAGGAGGAATCAGAGGGGCCACCACAGGAACAGTGGGCAATGAATAATGAAATAGGAAGCGATTTACAAGCAATTCTCACCACAATGCAGCAAAGCCTCACTACTATAGACAGTAAAATTGACTCCCTGACATACCGTATGGACCGCATGTCTGAAAGGATGGATAAACATGCGGAGCGACTGAGTGAAGTTGAAAAGCGAGTCTCCGACGCTGAAGATATACGCGTGGAGGCTTCAAACTCTCAGAAACAGGAAGCGACGATGGTGGCACTGCAAAATAAGGCGGAGGACTTGGAAGCGTGGTCTAGGCGCAACAATCTACGTATAGTTGGCCTGCCTGAGTCCACAAGCATCGGTAATATGGAGCAATTCATTGAGCAATTGCTTATCACCCTGCTTGACCGCCATACGTTCTCAGCTGTATTCATCGTAGAGCGTGCGCACTGCTCGTTGGCCCCTAGACCAGCCCCTGGAGCTCCCCCTCGCCCCATAATTGCCAGACTCCTCAACTATAGGGACAGGGACACAGCACTGAGAAGGGCAAGGGAGCTCCGATTACTGCACTGTGAGGGATCAGAACTATCCATTTATCCGGATTTTACTCTGCAAATGCAGGAGGCACGAAAGCAGTATACATCAGTTAAACGTAAACTGAGAGAAATGAACATACCATATGCGATGCTGTATCCTGCACGTCTTAGAGAGACACTGGATGGCAAATCCAAAATTGACTCTGACCCGAAAAGCTTATCCCAGGTGCTAAAGTTGCGCTTAAGACACGGTGCCACGAATAAAGGACAGGACTCATCCTCGGAAAAGTGCGTAGGTCGCAGTGACCTAGATCAGAATGACTAATACATTGCTCCCAGTTATGCTGTATCCATTCCTCACGTGTGCCAGGTAGATAATAGTTTGTCAGAATAGTAGTAGGAAATGGATGTGATTTGGTTCTAGCTATGTGATGAGCTTCACAATTGTCCACCAGCAGGATATATGGTACAGTACATAGAATCTGGATATTCAGGACTACTGCTTATATCGTTGTACTCTTTTGCAGGGTTGTATTAATGGTTCTAATTGGCCAATTGAAGGTAAGAGCTGCAGTTCAGCTCAGGGGCACTCACCGCCTCTGCGTGTATTACACGCAATGTTGGGTATCTACAGGGGGGAATTGTAGGGGTGGGGCTCCAGATGCCATGTAAAGTTGGGGTATGCATGGCATGGGAGGGGGAGGGAGGGACCACCAGTTTGAAATCATTTGACGCAAGTAGCCAAGCAAAAAAGAACGTAGGAAGACCACCCTACAGAGTAATCATGCATGCTAATAAAGACAGACACAGAGGATAGATAACTCTCTGAGCTATACACAGAAAACCAAAGAGGCCACGATAAGCTTTATGACATGGAACATAAGAGCGCTGAATGATCAACGTAAAATTCGCAAAACCGTCCTATATTTGCAGAAACACAAAATAGATGTCACTATTTTACAGGAAACCCACCTGGCTCCTGGATCAGGTCTGCTGATGCAGAATAGAATGAGGGGCACCTATGTGGCATCCGGATTCACTTCTCACGCACGCGGGGGTATTGATATGGGCTCGCCGGGGATCCGGAGTGCAGCTTCAAAAGGTGGATGCAGGAGGCAGATATGTGGTTGTACTCTGTCGCAAAGATAGTCTTGACGTACTATTGGTTGGTATCTATGGCCCGAACTATGATGACCGCCAATTCTATAGATCACTTAATGATAAAATAGCTGAATATGCGACTATTCCTCAGCTATGGGGGGGATTTTAACTGTGTTTTATCACCTGAACTCGACAGATCCAAGGGGCCAAACAGAAGACCATCTGCCGCAGCCAAGGCAGTCTCCACAATAGCGGAAGATAGTGGGTTGTTAGACGTCTGGCATTATAGATCACCACTAGGTAGGGAATACACTCACTACTAATCCGCATATGACATCCACACACATATTGATTATTGGCTAGCTTCGAAGAGCTTGCTTCCCCACGTACAAGAATGTGTTCATTTGCCGTGTACACTGCCTGATCACTCACCTGTTAAGTTAACACTCGCATTTAAGGGTTTGCAGCCTAGGGTTCTCACGTGGCGGTTCCCACAGTATTCATTGCTGGACACAGTATTTCGAGAAGAGCTTGCTCAAGCGATAGATGAATATTTTCTACACAATATTGGGAGTGTTACAAGTATGGCCACCATTTGGGAGGCCTATATCCGTGGGGTAACTATAGCTAAACACGCTGGGGTACTGCGATCTATAAGAGATCGTATGAATAAACTTGAGAAGGAGCTGGCAATATTGGAGCGCGATACTCTCCAAGCATCAGAGCCCGAACAGTTAGCACAAATTAGAGAAAAGACGGAAGAATATAATGAATTGGCACAAACTGAGATGGTACACCTAGGAAAATATGCCACCGCTAGAGTGTACGGGGAGGGGGAGAGGCCCAGTGCCACACTGGCGGCTCTGACTCATCCTCCAAGAGGTGAAAGCGAGGTATTGACATTTTTGGACAAGGACGGCAAACAGGTCTGGGACGCCCCACAGATTACTGAATGTTTCCGATCTTACTACGCAGAACTATACACGTCACGGGGCACCAGTGCTGTTGAGTCTTCAGAAGACTATTTAGAATATATTGCGATGCAATGGATGTCTGACTCTCACAGGGAGTGATTAATGACCCCCCTCCACCCCACAGAAATTATTGAGGCCTTAAAAACAATGCAAAATAACAAGGCACTGGGATCTGACGGCCTGACAGTGGCCTTTTATAAGGAATACCAGGACCGGCTAGTACCGCATTTAGTCAACCTTTTTTAGGAAATGACGAGAGAAGGGATTATGCCCCAGACGATGCGGGAAGCCATACTGGTCACTTTATTAAAGCCTAATAAGTCACCCATACTGTGCTCATCATTATCATTACTTAATACAGACACGAATAGGATTTCCCCACTGCTCCCTGGACTGGTGGGCCCAGAGCAATCAGGATTTGTTCCTGGCAGGTCCTTAGCGAGTAATATATGCCCATTATTCTGTGTGATCTCTCGAATAGACCCTGAAGCTCATGCGGCGGCTGTCTTCCTGGATGCCGAGAAGGCATTCGATTCGGTAGAGGGGAGTTTTCTAATGGCTGTGCTACGACGGGTGGGGGAAGTCTTTATAAAGTTAGTGGAAGTGCTATATGCAAAACCTATGGCCCGAATACGTGTTAATGATATGATCTCTGCCCCAATCACAAGGGGCACAAGACAGGGCTGTCCCCTTTCCTCGTTATTATACGCACTGGTGGCCGAACCCTTAATATGTGCAGTTCGGGAATATCACTCTCATCGCTGCATACGATCCTCTCAGTATAACTTGACGATTTCTGCATATGCAGATGACACGTTACTGTATGGCATAGATCCTGAACATAATTTAACCCCAATACTACAAGAGGTAGAGAGATTTGGCAGCCACTCAGGTCTGCGAATTAACTGGTCCAAATCACTCATATTTCCCTTGACGGCCTCCACGACCTAGGTACCGCTAGATTATCCTCTAACCTGGACATCTGAGCCCGTTAGATATCTTGGTCCACACAGACCCAGAGATAGTAGTTCGTGAAAACTACGGCAGGGCGTTACAACGCCTCACAGATATGGTGGAGAAGTGGATTAAATTGCCACTGTCACTGTTGGGGCGCATAGCTAAAATGAAAATGATAGCACTACGGCGATTCCCGTTCTTTTTTCTCAATATACCGATTCTACTCCCGAACTCGCTGTTTCGCACCATTTGTACTCAGCTCATTAGGCTTGCATGGGCAAGTAGGCAGCCTAGGGTGCAATGGGACAGTTTGACAAGACTGTACCAGGCGGGCGGTCTTAATGCACCAGATATAGAAACCTATTGTAGAGCAGCACAACAAATACACGCGCATGCGTGGATACATGGTCCTCCTTTGCTACCACACTTGCATTTGGAAAGAGGGCGGCCCACCCTATTACTCTTCCACAGAATTTACTCACAAAGCCACAGAGGAAATACCCTACCTTTGAACCGGTGGGACTCACTGGCTACCAGCTACACAAAGTGGGGGAGCTGCAAGGAATTTCACTACTGTATACTCCTACACTGCCAGTAGAATGGTGTAGCTGGTTCCCACTATGGAAGGACAGAGCAGCAATCCAGGCACTTCACACACTAAACATAAAGGTCATAGGGGACTTGTTTACAAATGGTGAAGTAGGCACATGGGAACAGATCCAGACAGTGGCTCCTGACCCTTCTCCCCTACTCAGTTATCACTACTACAGAGTTAGACAGGCGATGCACACCTAATTAGATGATAGCATGACAGAGCCTCGGGAGTTCGCCTCACTTACTTTTCTCCTGAAAGCGCAGACTCCACAGAGAGGTATTGCAACACTATATACGCTTTCACAAAAAGATGGCAGGTCAAACCCGATGAAGATATGCCAGGAATGGCAGGAAGAACTAGGTATGCACTTCTCAGAAGCACAGTGGTCATACTGTTTGCAATGACAAAGTCTGTTTCACAAAACGGCAGACATCGCTTAATTCATTTCAAATACATCCACAGAGTTTTTTATACAACAGTTCGAATGTGTGAATACGGTCTCAGGGAGGACGACAACTGTATGAGGTGTGGGATGGCTGGTGCCAACTTTATTCATTTGGCATGGGAGTGCCCAGGTGATGGGAGGTTTTGGGCGAAAGCAATCGCTGCAGTGCAAGATATAGCTGAAACCCCCTTAGATATCACACCATTTGTGGCTTAGCTGGGTTATGACAAAGAAGTGCTGTTATATGGCCATTAGGGTCATTGTCGACATTGCTAAGTTAGCATGAGCACGGCTGCCATGATGCGGCTTTTGCGCACGTTACTACATGACTTTGTTTTGCAAGACTCTGTTTGTGCCTTTCACATGATAACTGTCTGCTTTCTGCATTCTCTTCCTGTTCTTGGAGTTTAGTCTGAACGCGATGTGCAAGGTCGATAAACAATGCCCCTTGTTATTCTGTTCTGGTCAGTCCCTAGCATCTAGACAAAACATGCTAACACAGCTGCGCTACGGGAAACTCGTGCTTTGATATTACAGGGATGCATGTTGTTCTAAAACACACTTGGAGAGGGTCCTTTCCAGGGAGAAGAGCTATGCGGTTCCTATGATGTAAAGCTTCCATCTAGGCACTAAGGTATGGGGTCTGCTGACAAAGCCCCGAGATCTTCTTTTATATAATAAACATCACTTTACCAAGGGGAGGGTGGTTAGGCCTTATAGTCCTTTTTCCACTGTCTGTATATGATGACTTCCCCCTTTATATTCTATGGAATTGTAACAATGCTAATTGTTCTAGGTTTATGCATTTCGCTGCTGGTAGTGGCTCGTATACTGCATTATAGAGCACAATAGTTAAAATAAAAATGTTGAACTATAACGGTGACTCTGACCATTCTTATTGTGGACAAGTACGAGTGAGCGAGCGAAAGGGTATGTCTTGCTACCTGAGAGAGTCGGGAGTGTTGTGTTCTGGGTTGTCTAATCATTTGTAGCTTCATGATTTTGGAGGAGAACAAATGAGACACTATATCTAGTCGGTTTTGGGATTTTGGGTACTAAGGTGGTAGGTTGGTACACCCCTATACACTGAGGTCCTGTTTTCCTAAGCATAGTTCTGTGTATGTGCAGAATCCCCGCAACATGGCGCCGCCAACGTTTGGTCTGGTTCTTATCTGCGAGACTCCTGAGTAGTGATTGTGCTTGTCCACAATACCCTCACATCTGTTTCCGGAGATGGTTGTGACGGTGTAGCCTCCTATATTGATCCTAATCGGGCTGCAGTCACAGCTTATTTGACTCAACATGGGGTACCTAATGCTGATGTTGTGCTCATTTTTGTTGTGGAAGCGGATGCAGCTTACTGCTTCGAGGTGTTTTATTCTTGGGTCACCTTTCCGGCGGTAGATGGAATGGATAATTTGTTTCACGAATATACTGCCACAGCCATTCCTCAGAATTATCGGCCTTATAGGTCTCTTGAAGTTCCACTAACGGCTTGGCAACACCAAATATGGTTTAATGGCGCCCTTCCTCACCCAATAACACCGGTCCGGTTAGGCCCTTTATCGATAGATGGGGCCACGTGGCCCGTTTGGGTTGGGTATACCCCGCACCCAAATTATCTCACTGCTAGTCGCAGGGCTCCACGTATTACATACTTAATTGATACATATACATAGAGCTGTTATACAGTTCATGTCGCGCAACATCCAGATGGGACCACCTGGCGTTGCTGCGCAACCAGCTGGACCTGGTGGTGTAACCATCAGTCCTGTTATGGTTAATTCAGTGATGGGCAAGCGTCCGCAGAATAAGGATGAATTCCCTTATTGGCTTGCTAAAAAATTTGGACAACTCAAAGCTGTTTTTCCAAATACCACTCCTGTGGAGAAACACAGGATCCTGACCAGAAGTTTACCTAAAAGCTTGGTTCCCGAATTAGCTGATTGTAACACTTGGGGTAGAGTGTTTGCAGCGGTATATTCGATGTGTTTCCGCACCCCCTGAATGACCGTCCTCCCGTCCGTGATAAAGCGTGTTCAAGATGAACACGCGGCCGAGGCGGCTCTGGAGTTGGGAATGAGACTGGTGGGGGTGTTCGACATTGTTTCCGATATGATACTTGCGATTGTTAAGGGTGATGCTGTAAGCTTGCAAGTGGCTAACCGCTTGGAGGCTGTGGCGGACACAGAAAAGCAGCGCGAAATGCCAAAGATTATTGCTAAAGCATATGAAACCTTAGGGCGCAATAGTCTGGGAATTAAGCCTTTTGCTCAAATGCAAACGCAATCTCAAACTCAACAAAAAGCCCAGACTGATAAAGATGGGCGCCCGTTCTTTCCTAAAAGGAACTGGAGAAATAAAAAACAGGGGCAGCAACAGCAGAAGCAAGGTTCGCGTGCTGGTTCACCGACACCGGAGTCTTCTGAGCGTACTTATGACTTGCGCGACCGCGTGAAAATTAAGACTCCTGATAGATTTCAAGTCCCTGATCAGCGCTCTCCTCGTTCTTTACAGGACACATCGGACTCTCAAGTCGGTGGTGGGGAGCGCCTGGATCATGGCAAAGGTCCGACTAAACAACAGGGACGAGATCAACATCGACAGTTTGACGTCAAAGCCAAACAAGAGAATCTGCCTTGTTTTCGACCCCCATATCAGAAGAAAAAAGTTGCTGCCTTAACGGCGAAGTATGCCTCAGACGGTGAGAACGCGACTCCTAGACTGGACATGGGCAGTGACTCTGCTCGACAGCGCAGCGGAGATTACCATAGTGCGGGAGGCACTGCGTCCCTGTCTGGAGGCGAGAGCAACTGATACATTTATTACGGTAGAAACAGCAGATACCCGGGTTGCCCCCCCCGGATAGACTCTATGAGATTGTCTTCCAAATTGAAGGTGATATACAGCGTACAATCACAGCGGTTTTCTGAGAAAATCTTACCTCTTCATATGACATTTTATTGGCGGAGGCAGATTGGCCTTCACCATTTGTGCTAGCCACTTCTAGAGGGGAGGACGTGATACTTCCTAGTTTTTCGCATTACGTCCTTGAGGAACATGCAAAGGCTTACGCGGCTGAGTGGGCTTTGGCCCTTGCCCCAGCGGTGTACCGTAATCAGGTGGGCTGGGATATTGATTCACCGGCACATGAGATACCATTACGGTCTATGCCACAGTCACAACCGTAGTATCCAATCAGACGTGAGGCTAAGACTCCCATTTGTGACATTCTAACTCAGTTGGAGTATCAAGGGGTGATTGAATCCTGTGTATCACCGATGAATAATCCTCTTTTTCCGGTATCAAAACCTGACAGTTCATATCGCATTGTATTGGATTATCGAAATTTGAATAGCCATTGTCGTACATTTGAGGTACAGAACACACATAGCTCTGCGCTGGTGAACAACCTTGTTCGTAAAAAATACAAAACTACACTGGACATATCCAATGGTTTCTACAGTCATAATCTGGCTCCTTAGAGCCGTGACTTGACAGCATTCACCACCGTCGGAAATCAGAAACAATTTACACGCTTGCCTATGGGGTATAAGAACAGCCCCGGGGCTTTTGCTGCGCAAGTTGTGTCTTTGTTGCACGACATAGATCCAGATGCAATCTCGTACGTTGATGATATTTATCTGACGGACGACGAACTAATGCCGCATCTTGTCCGAGTTGACCGCATCATTTTATTGTTTGTTGACTATGGATAGAAATTCAAATTTGCTAAATCACACATCGCTCATTTTGCGGTGCTCCTTTTGGGCTATGAGCTCAATAATGAAGGTAGGGGGTTAGCCCCCCACTTTCTGGAGAATTGTGCACAATTGCAACCTCCCTCTACGCTGAAGAAACTTCAGTCTTTGCTGGTATTTTTAAATTTCAGGAAGACATACATCCCTGATTATGCCCAGCGTATCAAGCCGCTTTATGCGTTGATACAACCAACATATTCTTCTGCCAGCTGGCTTCCGGAACATACCACTATTCTACAATCTTTGCAATCTGATATGCTTGCAACGAACTACTTGTTGACGCGTGATAATACCACGAACCTGGTGATACTTATAGTGCTGGGGACATGACGTTCAATGAGGGGGACACAGTACCTATTGCATCAAAATCACATTTGTACACTGCGGCAGAAATGCGCTTTTCAAATGTTGAAAAAGTTTTGACGGCGGTCCAAATGGTGATTCTGAAAGAACGCTCGCTGGCACAAGGTCACGCCTTTCCCTGCCTTAGAAGCAGTGACTAAGGCAAGTGTACCCAACTCTAAGGCACTACATCCCCGTTGGATACAATGGGCTACTCATTTGACATCGTCTGATGTCACGTTTATCTTTGATCCTGCACTTCAGACACAGGAGTTTTTACAGTATGAACACGTTCATCCTCCTCCGTTGTCGTTGCTTCCTTTGGATGAGTACAAATGTATCATTTATACCGATGGCTCTGCTCAACCGGCCACCGGTTCCAAACACGCTTATTCAGCGGCTTACGCTATTGTGGCTGGTTCGATTGTTAATGGAGCATAATCAGGCACTTGGAGACTGTACAGCACAATTGGCTGAGCTGCTTGCTCTTGTTCTGGCCCTTGAGTTTGCCGATCCTAATGTGAATACTCTTATTGTATGCAATTCTTACTACTGTGTTCAATCTTTTAATGACAACTTATTCTTTTGGTCTCAGAATGACTATCGAGACTCTAAAGGCAGTGTAATCAAGCATAAACCGCTTTGGGTTCGAGTGGCAGACCTCAAACAACGTCTGCCCCTCACACAAGTTATACATACTCTTGGCACTCAGTGTGTGGGAGCACATGCTCTTGCCAATTCTTTGGCTGACGTAGCGGCCAAATCTGCAGTAGCCACGTGTTCCGTAGCAGCAGTTACAAGGTGCATGACTAAAATAGATAATGACATTCTGGCAGCAGTAGCTGCTACGAAGGAGGGAACTGCCTATCCGCAGAGTTTCCCTTCGAAGTACTCATCATTTATCTCCCGAACAAGTTCCTTATGCTAAGATTCCATCAGTTGGGGATCGGCTGATTCCCAACATGGACCACAGACTTGCTTTGATCATAGCCGCACAGGAGGGCATGGCTTCTGCACATGCCGGGGTGTCTGCGACAGTTTCTATTTTACAGCAACGTTATTGGTGGCGTGGTTTATATAAACAAACCCGTAATTATGTACTTTCTTGTGACATTTGTCAGCAAATCAAACCGTCTACGGTCTCACGCCCACCACAAACACAGCTCTGTATTTCTAATCAGCCATTTGGCTGTGTATATCTTGATCACTGCGGTCCATTGTCTTCTGATACTGCATATAATTAAATTTTTGTTGCAGTTGATTCATGCACTAGATTCCTTTGGGTTGGGCCGCAACGCAGTGCTGACGCTCGAAATGTCATTAAAGATTTGCCTGTCTTGGTCGGGATGTTTGCCTGTGGCACCTTCCATTCTGACTAAGGTCCAGCATTTGCCTCTAAGGCGTACAAGGACGCGATGAAGTCAATGGGGGTGCTGGTGCAGTTTTCGTCTCCATACAGGCCTGAGGGCAATTCTATAGTGGAGCGAATGAACCGTGACTTAAAGCAATCGTTGACAGCTAGGGTCTTGGGTACTGGCAGGAACTGGCTGGCCCATTTGTATGGAGTTCAACGTGCACTCGATAATCTCCCTAGAAGATCTCTGGGTGGGCGGACCCCATACGAAATGCTCTTTGGCATTAAAATGTTTGTGCCAGACCTTGATGGTCTAGATGTTGTGGCGGCTGCTGCAACCTTTGACGTAGATAATCATTCTACTATGTTACAGGACCTACAAAAGACCCGTGACAGCTACGCAACTGAACATTTGCCCTCTTCCAATGACACAGCCATGCTGATTCCGGTCGCTGGCTGGCTTCCTAAGATTGGAGATCTGGTACGAGAAAAGCTGGAGAACAAGAAAGAATTGGGTCCCTCTCATTGTGCAACGGTCCTGGTTCTTGGATTGAAGGGTACTCGTACAGTGATTCTACCATCTTTACCTGGTCGCAAAGACAAAAGATAAATTTCAGTGGACAATGTCAAGTTACACCGTCTGGTCGATTCTGAATAGTGTAACTTCTGCAGTTTCATGCAACGCTATCTCAATTAATCCGGTGCATTCGTCCGCTTCGACTCATCCTCGTATCGCTGAGGGTGAGACAGAAACCATTGACCTTTTACCTGTCCTGAACCCCTCCTGTTGCACCGCTGAAGTCGAGTATACTTATCCTGCGGAAAAGTCCCAGAGTGAAGTGCCGAACAGTCCACGTCAACATCAAACTGATGCCGCCTTACCGCCTTTGATGAATATGGGTGCAAGCGGTTATTTTGGGGACTGTGCAAGCTTCTCCTATGACTCTTCCTCCTCCTCTTCCACGTTGGCACTTCCAAAGATAAAAATAACCCTTTGGGTGCTCATGACGGAACCATTCCGTCATGAGCACATGCTCAGAAAATCCCTCTGCTGCAGACAGCAAAGGGATTTCCCTTTTTTTTTTTTGCCTGGGGAGGTGGGGAAGAGCTTCCCCAACCTTCCCAGGCCTATTTTTGCATTTTGTTGCAATGACGATCGCGCAATCTCAAATTTCTGTGTGGGTAAGTTCTGGAATCTATGTTTATCCACAAATTTCCTACCACCCAGCATTCCCCCAGGTCTCCCGATAAAAATGGTACCTCACTCGCATGGGTGGGTCAAGTACCCGCGACAGGCAAGGGCCAAAAACGTATTGAGGAGACATCAAAATGACCCATCACAAATCAACCTGGTTTTGCAAGGGGAGTCACCTGGGTTTTTGGCCTCGGGCTCGGTGGCCTTCTTGGGAAACCTACCAAACCCACACATTTCTGAAAACTAGACACCCGGGGGAGTCCAGCGAGGTATGTCTTGCGTGGATCCCCCAAAGTTTTCCTACCCAGAATGCCCTGCAAAGCTCAAATTTAGCGGAAAAACATCACCTTTTTCTCAAATTTCTGTGTGGGAAAGTTCTGGAATCCACGTGGATCCACAAATTTCCTACCACCCAGCGTTCCCCCAGGTCTCCAATAAAAATGATACCTCACTCGCGTGGGTGGGTCAAGTACCCACGACAGGCAAGGGCCCAAAACGTATTGAGGAGACATCAAAATGACCTATCACAAAACAGCCTGGTTTTGCAAGAGGGGTCACCTGGGTTTTTGGCCCCGGGCTCGGCGGCCATCTTGGAAAACTACCAAACCCACACATTTCTGAAAGCTAGACATCCAGGGGAGTCCAGCGAGGTATGGCTTGCGTGGATCCCCCAACGTTTTCCTACCCACAATCCCCTGCAAACCTCAAATTTAGCTGAAAAAACCACATTTTCCAAATATTTTTGGGTGGAATCACTGTGCCGGCACAAATGTCCTACCCCACAGCGTTCCCGTCAGTCTCCCGAGTAAAATGATACCTCACTTGAGTGGGTGGGGCAAGGGCCTGTGACTGGGAAGAGCCCAAAACATAGGGAATAAAGGTATAGCACCGAGAATTCTAAGCGCTACATTTTTTTAAAAATACGTTTTTAGCCAATTCTGCATTGGACACCCACACAAGTGAGGTATTATTTTACTCGGGACACTAAGGATAACGCTGTGGGGTAGGACATTTGTGCCGCCACGGTGATTCCACACAAAAATATGTTTGGTAGGTTTCCCTAGATGGCGGTGAGCCCGGGGCCAAAACCCCAGGTGCCCCCCCCCAAAACCAGGTAGTTTTGTTATAGGTAATTTTGAAGTCTCCACAGTACGATTTGGGCCATTTCCTGTTGCAGCCACTATGCCTTACCCACACAAGTGAGGTACCATTTTTATCGGGAGACCTGGGGGAACGCTGGGTGGTAGGAAATTTGTGTCAGCTCGGTGATCCTACAACTTTCCCACACAGAAATGTGAGAAAAAATTGATTTTTTTCAACAAAATTTGAGGTTTGCAGGGGATTCTGGGTAGGGAAATGTTGGGGGACCTACCCAAGCCATACCTTGCTGGACTCCCCAGGGTGTCTAGTTTTCAGAAATGTGTGGGCTTGGTAGGTTTCCCTAGATGGCCGCCGACCCGATGCCAAAAACTCATGGGACCCCCCTTGCAAAACCAGGTTGTTTTGTGATAGGTAATTTTGAAGTCGCCTCAATAGGTTTTGGGCCCTTGCCTGTCGCGGGTACTTGACCCACCCACACAAGTGAGGTACCATTTTTCTCGGAAGACTTTGGGGTATGCGGGGTGGGTGGAATTTTGTGGATCCGTGCAGATTCCAGAACTTTCCACCACAGAAATGTGATGAAAATGTGTTTTTTTGGACAAATTTTGAGGTTTGCAAGGGATTCTGGGTAACAGAACCTGGTGAGAGCCAGTCAAGTCACCCCATCCTGGATTCCCCTAGGTGTCTAGTTTTTAAAAATGTATAGGTTTGCTAGGTTTCCCTAGGTGCTGGCAGAGTTAGGGTTCAAAATCTAGAGCTAGGCACTTTGCAAAAAAAGGGTCCGTTTTCACTGTGAAAATGTGGAGTGTCCATGTTGCATTTTGGGCCGTTTCCTGTCGCGGGCCCTTGGCCTACCCACACAAGTGAGGTACCATTTTTCTCGGAAGACTTTGGGAAACGCGGGGTGGGTGGAATTTTGAGGATCTACGCAGATTCCAGAACTTTCCACCACAGAAATGTGAGGAAAATGTGTTTTTTTGGACACATTTGTAGGTTTGCAAGGGATTCTGGGTAACAGAACCTGGTGAGAGCCAGTCAAGTCACCCCATCCTGGATTCCCCTGGGTGTCTAGTTTTCAAAAATGTATAGGTTTGCTAGGTTTCCCTAGGTCCCGGCAGAGCTAGGGTTCAAAATCTACAGCTAGGCACTTTGCAAAAAAAGGGTCCGTTTTCACTGTCAAAATGTGGTGTGTCCAGATTGCATTTTGGCAGTTTCCTGTCGCGGGCACTAGGCCTACCTACACAAGTGAGGTACTATTTTTCTCGGAAGACTTTGGGGAACGCGGGGTGGGTGGAATTTTGTGGATCCACACAGATTCCAGAACTTTCCACCACAGAAATGAAAGGAAAATGTTTTTTTGTTTTTTTTTACAAATTTTTAGGTTTGCAAGGGATTCTGGGTAATAGAACCTGGTGAGAGCCAGTCAAGACACCCCATCCTGGATTCCCCTGGGTGTCTAGTTTTAAAAAATGTATAGGTTTGCTAGGTTTCCCATGGTGCCGGCAGAGCTAGGGTTAAAAATCTACAGCTAGGCACTTTGCAAAATAGTGTCAGTTTTCACTGTAAAATGTGGTGTGTCCACGTTGCGTTTTGGGCCGTTTCCTGTCACGGGCACTAGGTGTACCCACACAAGTGAGGTACCATTTTTCTCGGAAGACTTTGGGGAACGCGGGGTGGGTGGAATTTTGTGGATCCATGCAGATTCTAGAACTTTCCACCACAAAAATGTGAGGAAAATGTGTTTTTTTTTAACATATTTTGAGGTTTGCAAGGGATTCTGGGTAACAGAACCTGGTGAGAGAAAGTCAAGTTACCCCATCCTGGATTCCCCTGGGTGTCTAGTATTCATAAATGTATAGGTTTGCTAGGTTTCCCTAGGTGCCGGCAGAGCTAGGGTTCAAAATCTACAGCTAGGCACTTTGCAAAAAAAGGGTCAGTTTTCACTGTGAAAATGTGGTGTGTCCACGTTGCGTTTTGGGCCGTTTCCTGTCACGGGCACTAGGCCTACCCACACAAGTGAGGTGCCATTTTTCTCTGAAGACTTTGGGGAACACGGGGTTGGTGGAATTTTGTGGATCCACGCAGATTCCAGAACTTTCCACCACAGAAATGTGAGGAAAATGTGTTTGTTTTTTTTTACAACTCTTTAGGTTTGCAAGGGATTCTGGGTAACAGAACCTGGTGAGAGCCAATCAAGTCACCCCATCCTGGATTTCAGAAATGTATAGGTTTGCTAGGTTTCCCTCGGTGCCGGCAGAGCTAGGGTTCAAAATCTACAGCTAGGCACTTTGCAAAAAAAAGGGTCCGTTTTCACTGTGAAAATGTGGTGTGTCCATATTGCGTTTTCGTTTCCTGTCACGGGCACTAGGCCTAGCCACACAAGTGAGGTACCATTTTTCTCGGAAGACATTGGGGAACGCCGAGTGGGTGGAATTTTGTGGCTCTATGCAGATTCCAGAACTTTCCACCACAGAAATGAGGAAAATGTGGGTTTTTTGACAGATTTTTAGGTTTGCAAGGGATTCTGGGTAACAGAACCTGGTGAGAGCCAGTCAAGTCACCCTATACTGGATTACCCTGGGTGTCTAGTTTTAAAAAATGTATAGGTTTGCTAGGTTTCCCCAGGTGCAGGCAAAGTTAGGGTTCAAAATCTACAGCTAGGCACTTTGCAAAAAAAGGGTCAGTTTTCACTGTGAAAATGTGGTGTGTCCACGTTGCGTTTTGGGCCGTTTCCTGTCGCGGGCACTAGGCTTACCCACACAAGTGAGGTACCATTTTTCTCGGAAGACATTGGGGAACGCCGAGTGGGTGGAATTTTGTGGATCTACGCAGATTCCAGAACTTTCCACCACAGAAATGTGAGGAAAATGTGGGTTTTTTGACAAATTTTTAGGTTTGCAAGGGATTCTGGGTAACAGAACCTGGTGAGAGCCAGCCAAGTCACCCTATACTGGATTACCCTGGGTGTCTAGTTTTGGAAAATGTATAGGTTTGCTAGGTTTCCCTAGGTGCAGGCAGAGTTAGGGTTCAAAATCTACAGCTAGGCACTTTGCAAAAAAAGGGTCCGTTTTCACTGTGAAAATGTGGTGTGTCCAGATTGCGTTTTGGGCCGTTTCCTGTCGCGGGCCCTAGGCCTACCCTCTTATCTGAGGTACCATTTTTCTCGGAAGTCTTTGGGAAACGCGGGGTGGGTGGAATTTTGTGGATCCACGCAGATTCCAGAACTTTCCACCACAGAAATGTGAGGGAAATGTGTTTTTTTGGACAAATTCTTAGGTTTGCAAGGGATTCTGGGTAATAGAACTTGGTGAGAGCCAGTCAAGTCACCCCATCCTGGATTCCCCTGGGTGTCTAGTTTTTAAAAATGTATAGGCTTGCTAGGTTTCCCTAGGTGCCGGCAGAGCTAGGATTCAAAATCTACAGCTAGGCACTTTACAAAAACAGGGTCAGTTTTCACTGTAAAAATAAAGTGTGTCCACGTTGGGTTTTGAGCCGTTTCCTGTCGCGGGCACTAGGCCTACCCACACAAGTGAGGTACCATTTTTATCATTAGTCTTAGGGTAACACAGAATTGTAGAGCAACTGTTATCACCTAATGACTTTCGATGCATTTCTGCCTTCCAAATGAAAGACAATGTGTAAAAAAGAAGTCATTTTGAAAAATTACCTATAATTCTCATGCTAGTATGGGTAGTCACAATTTCGGAAATGTGCAAATATCTACCGTTTCTAAACTCTATATTTTGTTCCAATTTCAGAAATACATAGGTGTCTTTCATACAGATTTTCCCATGTATATATTTTCCCAAATTAATTGCTATATACCCGGTACATAATAAAAAACCATTGCAAGACGCTGCTCAGTTATTGGCTCTGGGTTCGTTGGGTTCTTGGTGAACCTACAAGTCCTAAATATCACCCCAACTAGAAAGGTCCAGTGGATGTAACGGTATATTGCTTTCAAACAGCTGTCATAATTAGAAGAAGTTACAGGTGAAAACGTTGACACAATTGGCTGTTTTTTTCATCTAATTTTCAATTTTTCCTATATTCAACTGTTAGTTTCTATAAAGAAACCTTGAAGGATCTACACAAATGACCCCTTGCTGAATTCAGAATTTTGTATACTTTTCTAAAACGTATAGCTTTCCAAGATCCATTATTGCTTTCATACCCATTTCTAACATTAACTGGAAGGAGGTTGAAAGCACAAAAATAGCAAAAATAGGCTATGTCTCAGAAAAATGCCAAAACTGTGTAAAACATTTTGGTTTTCTGACAAAAGTCTGCTTGTCCCTGAAAGCTGGGAAGATGGTGATTTCAGCACCACAACCCCTTTGTTGATACCATTTGCAGGGAAAAAACCAGACGCTTTCATCTGTAGCCCTTTTTTCCCATTTTTCAAAAATAAAAATAAAATGTAGCTGTTTTTTAGCTAATTTCTGGGTCCCCTCCAGGGGAATCCACAAACCCTGGGTACCTTTAGAATCCCCATGATGTTGGAAGAAAAGGACGCAAATTTGGCATGGATACCTTATGTGGTCAAAAAGTTACAGGGGCCTAAGCGCGAACTACCCCAAATAGCCAAAAAAAGGCTTAGCACAGTGGGGGAACAGGCCTAGCAGCGAAGGGGATAAGTATTTTCATCGCTTGGTTCAAAAAGACTAACCTGGTCCCACCCTGGACGTATATCTGGTTGATACTTATCCTGATTTTTCTCTTCATGTCAATTGGATTCATGACAGTATTTTTCTTGCTCATCAATGATCATTACTTGCCAGAACGCTCTGCTGTGAAATTGGTCGATGAAATTCTGGCCCCTCATACATTGTCCCATATAATGAAACATGATCAAGCCCTCGTGAACATTTCAGCTTTCCCAGTTGCAGATGGCATCGTTTGGGATAAAGTAGCATTCGAAATCCATGGTCCGACTGAAGTCCTCAACATACCATACGTGTTTCGCGTTTCTTTAGGAGACGTGGTAACACCGGACATACACTCCGATGATTGGGATGTACAAGCTGTACATTCATTGTTTTCAGATTTAAAGTATTATGCTTGTATCTGTATATCAAACTACTTGCTTTGGCCTGGCAACTGCAAAAAATTTAAATAACCTGTCCATTCCATCATTGGCGAAGTATGATAATTGGTGCACACACACAAATTATTCAATCGATGTTTTGCAGACTCTGTTTCGAAATGGCACTTTCAATGTCTCTGATGTTGACCCTAGCGGTTGGTTGCTGTGGCAAACCAGTTCAAATTCATGCCAACTGCGTTTTTATAATATAACACCTGGTTTCACACAGACTAGACCGGATCCACGTTTTTCGCACTCACATTCAGTCACCACCTATTCAGTGGGTAAATTGTGCCAACAATGGTTGGAACACTCTACGTTATCCTCAGTTAAACAACACTTGTCACTCTTGTCGAGTGACATCAATTTGGCTGATTTTGTTTTAGGTCCTAGGACCCCGAGAACAAAAAGATTTTTCTATGCTGCTTACAATGAAATATGGAAACTTTCGCAGATTGAGGCAGCGGTTCGTCTGCGTCAAGTTGACAAAGCAAATTTAGAAAAAGTCCTTGCAGTGGTCGACAATAGCATTAATACACTGTCTTCACGCATTTATACTTTGGATAATATTGTTTCATCTCTTATTGATATTGTTCAGAATGATGTATCTGAGTAATATCATGGTCAAAATCAATTACGATCTGTAATGGAGTTTGCTTGGACGTTACAAACTCTTAAAATGGGAAAAGTACCTTGGGATTATTTAAATGCTTCCGCTTTGTTTTTGCCATTTAATCTAACTGATAAACAGAGATTTAAGTCCATGAAAGATGCTACATACACACTATTACACATTGAACAATTGGAACACTTGCCATTCTCTGTGGCGGAGACGGATTCGGCTGTATGGTTAATTCACGGGGTTATCTCTCTCCCTTTCTCGCTGTTTCAATTTAAATCGTGCATGAAACATTTCCTGATTGGCCGCTTTGAACCCCTGGGAAGTACGTTTCTCCATGAGTTATGGCCCCTACCTTTCACTTACAGATGTCATCGAGAGGATAAGGAAGTTTTCCTAACAGGGGAGGACTGCGATTCCACTGTGGGACACTCCCTATTTTGCAAACACGTTAATTTGCACGGCGCTTGTAATGTTTCCGCACCTAATCTTGCTTGTTTTTTTAAAGGGAGTCCCGTCCCAGCAATAATTCCCGCTTTTACATTGCTTACTAACGGCAGTTATCTTATTTTGAATAACCACGACTGCTTTGGTTTACGGGCAGGAATCCCGTATATAGTAACAGTTTCACGTGTTACTTGTTGTAGCAATGTGCTTTTTCCGCCCCCGCATGAGAAAGTAGATA
This sequence comes from Calotriton arnoldi, assembly GCA_963921515.1. NCBI lineage: Eukaryota > Metazoa > Chordata > Amphibia > Caudata > Salamandridae > Calotriton > Calotriton arnoldi. Next base: position 4,103,194 of record CAWUFW010000169.1, on the reverse strand, counting down.
TTTTGATTTGGCCTTCCATTCCGACTTTGAAAACAGATTTCAACAAATTAAGCAGGCTCAAAGCGCTATTGTTTAAGAAGTGGCTCTCACTTCAGCTCGAGAGACCTTCGAATTGCAGGTGGCTAGAACTTCTAGCGAGATTCAGTCACTTCTGAACACGAATCTCCCACTGCATTTTGGGAAGCTGATACATCAAATATTTAATGCGTCTGATACCGAAGGCCTTGCTCATTTTATTAAACTGGTGTGATCCGGCCATGTGACTTCTTTTCAGACGATATTTGGAGTAATACCGGGTTTATTCATTGTATTTTTTCCAGCGTCTTCGGAGGATTCCCATTAATACTGGCGCTAGCTGGTGGAATCCTGCTGCTTCTGTTCCTGCTGCGCAATGCAGGGCCAATTGCAACTGTACCGTGACCGAATGCAAGAACTTTTTGGATGCTTGCCATTAGCGACGCTTAGTGTAAGTTATGGACTAACTTTTTGGTTTGCCTACTTCACTTGCGTGCAACCTGTGTTCTACTGTCAACGGTGCCCCTTCTACTGGGCTTTGGATTTATGCCTCTCCAATACGTCATGTTCGGACCCGGATTATGACCAGTTAATGGGTACCTTAGTGGCCCATGACCAGCCCTGTTCTAGGGATGGACGTATGGCGCGTGCGGCTGCACTTGGAGTATTGGCAGAATGGGATATCTGTGCGGCTGCGCAGAACCTAGAGCAACGGAGCTTCATTGAATATCACGCAAGTTGCCCGGACATGCTCTTGGAAGCATCGGGTTATGAGGAGCACGTGTGTTCCTTCAGTCTACTTGATTGGATGGCATCCCTTTTTTCTACTAACGATAACGATGGTCGAGGAGGATCAGAAGGCACGACTCATTTTTGGTCCAGCATTCGTAATACAACATCCACAATGTGGGTAAGAGCGGATTCTGTGCTATGACCCTGACGGAATCTGGATTGGAATTCGTCCAGCAGTTGGAATTTTTCAATGTGGCTACATAGCTGGGTGTGTACGCATTTCTCGAGGAGCTTTGCCAGATTAGGGATGGTGGAGTTTGGACAAAAATTGTGGAGGTATTATAATGTGCTTAATTTTGCAACCCTGACCTGAGACGCAAATAAACAAGCTTTGGGTTAGGCACACAGGCGTCACATATTTCTTTTAGTAAATCTCACAGACCTATACCTGCTCCTTGTGTATATCATATGCCATGCTATTTTGGTAGCACCGTTAAGGTCCTTATTACAAGTAGCCTCTTAATTCTGATAAGTTATGCACAGACATAAATATAGCTTCCGACTGTAATAATTTAGGCCTACTTTAGGAAATCAAACCCACCCATTTTTCAAAGGGATTTGAATGCTTCACTTTCACGTTGGTAAAACAAAGATTGATTTATTGATCAACACACAACCTTTAAATGTTTTTATTCACAAAATTCACCTCAGTATTCAGATGGACATCCTATAATGAAAAGAACTGCATCTGTGTGTGCTAAAGGTTTCCCAAAGACACGCTTGCCATTGACAAAGGCAAGGTGTAGGTCACTCTTGTAATTCATTCATCTACAGCACCCTAGCGGATCATTTCCTTTACTCTGCTGGAAGTCAGGGCTCCGAGTTGACTAAAAACATCCAACTTGACTATAAACCACTTTCTGAGAGAGGTTGTTGACATTTGATATGTGGAGCAATAAAAACAGGCAGGGGTGAGGTTGGCAAAGTGTTCTCTTATCATCACTTTCAAGCCTACATGGAGTTAGCAGTGACGGCTCGCAGAGGAAGTGTTGCGGGCGGTGGGGCGGGGGCGTAGTGGAGTCAGACATACGATGGGCAGGAGTAAGGTAAGTAAAGAAATAAATAAAACTATTTACCTTGCGCTCGCTGCATCGCCAACTCGGCTCCGTAGCTTTATGCTACTTGACCAAATTAACGTGAATGTGCTTCTTAGGAAGTCTTCACGCGCTGACACCTTCATTCCTGAACTTGCCTGGGAAAATGCTAAGTAGGGATGTCACGTTAGTAGTAGTGTAGGGACGGACTAATGCTTTTTATTTACGAACCTTCAATAAAGAAGACATGTAGGTGCAGTTATATTCTGCAACCTGATTCTAGAACTCGTCATTATTTGTTTGCTTCATACACTAAATTTCACACGTAGGTTTGGTTTTGTATTAGTTCCAATGTATTTCTACACCCTCATCTTAAGGTGCCTGTATGTCCAGTTGTTCTTGGCTTTGTAATAAATTAACTAAACTTTACTCAGGAGTCAGTGATTCTTCGGAGTCATGGTATATTAAAATTGTGATATATGATTGGCGAATGGTTCTTCTCCCCTCTACACTTTCAAGCAGGCACCAAGGGTCCATCAGCCAAGGGTTCCAGAGTAAGTTTAGAACTTGGAACCCGGCTCCTTCAGTTGGTAGCAGTGTAGAATGGTTGCCTCTTGAAGTGAGGGGAGAATCTAGAAAATTCTAGAAAAGTTAGACCCATAGAGCCCTAAAGAATGAGAGCCCAAATGATCGAGAGTGGAGAACGACGGACTTTGGCGGAGACCGACGGAGCATGACGATGCTGAGAGAACAGAGGTGAACGGTGGAGTGAGTATGAATAGGGATGTTGCGTGTTAGATTGCGGTGATGATTTGACTGTGTGATGTCATGCGGAGTTGGGATGAGAATCGAGTGAATGTGGTTTCGGCTGGACGCGTGTGGTTCATGGGCCGTATTACACATTATCACAGTTTGCGCCCGGCGCACCTTTCAAAAGGTGCGCTGGGCGCAAACAGTGATATTGCGCCCCATTATGGTGTATGCGCTGCCCCCAGGGGAGCCGCAAACTTGCGCTACCATGTGGGCAGCGCATTCATGTGAAAACACGGAGCAGTGACTGCACCCGCCTACAAAGGAATATCTGGGGGGTCCATGGGACCCCATTTATTCCCTGCAGAGGGCTGCTGTCAGGAGGCGCACTGACAGTGCGCCACCTTTTAAATGGTGCACTGTCAGTGCGCCTCCTGAGGGCTTCTTTGACTCTGCGCCCGCGTCTGTAATGTGGCACGGTGCAGAGTCAAAGGAATTCCCTCATTTGCATAGGGCACACCCCAATGCAAATGAGGGAACACTCTCTGTTGATAGCGCTCTCGCTTTAAGTGCGCCAGCGCTATCTGTATTATAGTAGGGGACGCACAAGCGTCTGCGTCCCCTTCTATAATACCAAAGTGCCCCGGGGGCACGCAAAGCGGGCGCAAATGCCTGTTGCGCCCCCAGGGCACCATCTGTAATACGGCCCCATGAGTTTTGTTTTTGTTTTGATGTCAGGCTCAAGAGTAGCCTAAGATCCCAGGATAGATTTGTGGTGTAGAAGACACCGCTTTGTTGTATTTGTCTGACCATTGGTTTATTGGGAAGTCGTGAAGCGCTATCGACTACCCTCCTGAGACAGGGAACTTTGTGTGAGTGGATTTGTTAGAATCGTGTGTGGAAAGCCTCGTGCGCAGGGGTAGACTACGGCAATTTGGGTGGCCAGCGCAGGTTGAAGGTCACGGTGTGTGAATGTTTTTGAGTGATTGAATTCTATCAATCTTGAAGAAAGGCAGACAATTACTTGTTTATGTGACTGTCCGGTCATTGGGAAGGCAGACAGTTACTTGTTTCTATGATTGAGAGTGTGAATGCGTAAAGTGAGCTTGTGAAGGAGGGTGAACCGCTGTGAGGGGGAAGAGTGACGTCGGAGTGTGCCGCGGTGCGATAGGTCGGTTGGTGTAACTCCGCTCTGGGATTGGTTGGTCGTCAACAGGAAGCGAAAAGGAGGAAATTGTTGGGAAAAGAACTTGGTTTAATCATGCAATGCTTCAAAGTATTACGAGATGTTTGTAGGGGAGATAGAGGAGTGGTAACTCGAGTGGGTGGGGAAGCACCGCCCGAGGATACCCCAGCACATTACATGGCAACGAATATAGGACTCCATACCATAGTTTGGCTTCAGAATTGGCACAAAATTACTGAAAAGGGGGAGATTTGGCTTTTCCACATTATGGTTCATTTCGGTTGGAGTTGTTATATCAGTTGAGGGGAGTGATGTCTTCATTGCGACCACCAACTAGACCAACACAGTTTGAGGCATTAGATGCTTGGATGCGAGCTGCACAGGCAAAGAGCAGGGAAAAATGTCAGGGAAGGATGAAGAAAGCGATGAAGGCTTATCATGATGCACGTTGGGATGGCAGTTAATGAAGTGGAGAGTAGACACCATTGAGGGAGAGAGGTTATACCCACTGTTAGTGAAATAGAGAGAGGCTCAGAACAAGAGTGGGGATGATGACAATGACAGCCTGCTAGATAGATTATTAGCAGAGCGTCCTCTACCATACAACTCGAATTCAGAAGAGGGAAGGCGGGAACTGGCAAATGCAGTGAGTATGGAGAGGATGTGGGTACTGCAGACAGACCCTAGTGCGAGAGTAGTGGGAAAGATTTCAACGGGGTTGGAAGGATTAGGGATACCAGCATTGGGAAGTACAGAAATGAGCGGAGCTAATGCTGCTATGCGGTTACCGGAAGCCCTTGCGGTGCCGTTCACCATTGGACCTACAGTGTCAGTGTATGACCCAAGCCCAGGGCAAGGTAGTGGTCAGTCACAGTTGGGAGAAAGAGTCAAACCAGGAGGAAACGTGACAGTGAATGGGAATGGCCTATATCTGATGCCAGTGGAAGCTAGTACTCCATTACCAGCAACCGCGGACCCTTCGAGGGTGCGTGTTTGGCCTAGTGCAGTACGATCAGTGTTACTGCCAGAGTCCCGTTCAGACCTAAGGATGTGGGAAGCTCCAGTCAGAGAAACCATAGGAGGGATGTCAGGAGTAGGTGTCGATCAAGGAGTTTCCGAAGATCAGCCTGCCGTGAAGACTACGGTAGCAGGAAATCGCCAGAGGAATCAGAGTAGTGAAAGGAAAGAACAGAGCAGTATGTTAAGTCGAGGAACAATCAAGGCTGCAGCAAAGGCTAAAGTGCTAGATGTAGTGAGGTTGAAAGCAGAAACAGACGAGATAATCAGCGGGAGCTTGCCTTTGGAAAGGATAGAACTTTTTGAGCAAGATGAGCTGCTGTTCGTGGCGAAGGATGTCACTCGAATGGCAAGGAGGGCACATGAGAAATTGACAGAATTGGTACAGAAATATGATGTGGACTTATCCAAAACGAAAATGTTGCAGGGAAACCATAGGCTAAATTACTGTGATCAGGAATTGGAAGAGAAAAGGGTCATAGGCTTGAAAACACATATTCGAGAATTGGTTGTAGGAATACTTCAAGAAAGGGATAGGAAACATGCCACCTCCGGGAGGAGGGATAGCAGGAGTAGAGGCTTACCCTTTGTGAGAGGTACCGAGCAGATGGTATGTGCATGTACCTTGGAACAGGGATGATTTGGCAGCATTTACAAACAATTTTCCTTGGCTGAGGGAAAAACCAGCAGAGTGGTATAAACAAGTTGATCGTTTTGTGAAGATATCAAAGGTGTGGATCGATTTGAACACTCTATTTGACATTGTGGTACCTAGTGATTTGTGGTCTGCTTATAAAATTTCTGTTGATTGGCCACCTGCCGAACCAGATCGAGACCCCATAACACATGGTCCTTCACCTTTGGTCATGAAAAAGTTTGAACAAGTAATCACATGGCTACAGTCTAATCTCTCGCCACAAGATATTGATTGGGTTAAGATAGATCGAACCACTCAAGAGCCCAAAGAGACAGTACATGCTTATTATGAAAGGCTTTTGCACGCCTTCAAGCAGTATAGTGGGTTGGACACTTTAGACTCAAAGGATATGGTGCAATCGATCCAAGTTGTAGGTTTTGCGAATAAAAAGGATGACAAATCCCTTGACAGATGAGAGACCTGTGAGAATAGGAACATTCCAGGATCAACACCAATTTTTGGTGTGCGATTCGAGTCCAGTCTGTTTATTAGATCGAGACCTTTTGTGTAAACTGAATTGTAACATCTACTGTACACCTAAAGGAGTAGAATGCAGACTAATGATGATGACATTGCATTTAAACTGGCGAAACAGAATCTCTGCATAGAGATGTTCCCCGTGTTGACGGTGGAAGACCTGCCATATGTCTTGAGGGACTCTGTCTGTCCAGTGGTGTGGGACTTCACGGGAGAAGATATAGGATTGATTCGAGGAGTTGAGCCAGTTAAGATACAGATTAAGCCGAATGCCGAGTTTCCAAGAACGCCTCAGTATAACCTGACGACCGAAACAGTGGCAGGAATTTCACCTGTGATTGAGTCAATGACCAAACAAGGCATATTGAAGGAAATCATGGAGAGCCCATGAAATTCTCCCATAATGGGGCTGCAGAAGCCGAGTGGGAAATACAGGATCGTGCAGGACCTGCAAAAGGTCAATACGATCGTAGTTCCATGTTGTCGTGTGGTACCGAATCCATCTGTGATCCTATTCCAAATTCCTTGTGAGGCTGAATAGTTCACTGTGATTGATCCATGTCAGGCATTCTTCTCGATACCCTTATACAAGGAAAGCAATTTGTATTCACTTTCCATCTGGAAAATCGTGTGTTAACATGGTGTCATATCCCACAAGGGTATACACAGAGTCCATCGATCTTTAATCAGATTCTGAAGAAAAACCTTAACAGTCGAGTACTGCTACAGAGTTCAGTACTCGTGCAGTATATTGATGACCTCCTCATTGCCTCAGAGACTGAGGAGGCTTGTAGGGTTTTTACTATTGCTTTGTTAAACCACCTGGCAGAAAACGGACACAAGTTGTCCCCAAGCAAACTTCATTACTGTTTGCCTGACGTCCAGTATTTGGGTCATCGTATCGAGAAAGGCAAGAGGAAGGTGTCACCAGACCACATTGAGGTGATCATGAAAATGAATGCACCTACTACCCAGAAGGAAGTCAGAATGTTCTTGGGAATTGTTGGCTACTGTCGCCGTTGGAGTCCCAACTTTTCACTGAAAGCAAAACCCTTGCAGAAGTTGACACCCAAAGATGTGAGTGATCCGGTACCATGGAATAACAACTGTTTGGTTGCCTTCTTGGAGCTGAGAGAAAGCCTTTGTCGCGCCCTGGCTCTGGGAATGCCTTGATTACAATAAAGCATTTTTATTATTCTGTTGTGAGCAGGAGGGTTGTGCACTATCTATACTCACCCAGGCACATGGGGGTGTCCTTAGACCAGTCGCCTATTTCTCAGCTACATTAGATCCTGTAATTACAATAGGCCTGAAAAGTAGAAACTCCTAATTTGCAGGATATAACCCGGGTTATCCAGGAACCGCGGAATGGCGTGTGCAGCGTACTCGCTGTCACAGGACCACAACGTTCCATCTGAAGCTACGACTCCTAGCTCCAGTTGACTTCCATTACTAGGACTGCAAATTAGGAGTTTCTACTTTTATCACACCAGCCAAGACGGAAGTACAACCAGCAGAGAGAGTTTCAGCCTAGCAAGTTTTGCCAGAAGCCCTGAAGAAGTCGTGGGGTACCTCCCCAGACGAAACACGTGTTGGCAGGGCAACCGTTCTGGAATAAAGAAGAAATACTAAAAATCACGATTACTCCTTTCTAATGTTATTAAACTCATGTGTTTTTCTAAATTTCTCTTACAACCTTATACTATATTGAAAGAAGGTTTCTTTTGATACTCTATATGTGTGCACAGGCCTATTGTAATTGTTTGCACTGACCTTTGGTCTATCTCCTAGGGGGTTTTAGGGGTTCTCCCTCACCTGTTGCACCATTTACGTAACATTAAGCAAACCATATGCATACTTCTTGTTGGTGCCATCTCCTACCACATCTAAGCAACCCCCTTCTTTCGTATCTCCTCATTAGATCCTGTAGATTCAGTGTTGCCCGGATGTCTCAGATTCGTTGCTGCAACTGGTGTCAGCATTGAGAGATGTGAAAGCATTGTGATGGGTCATCCTCTTACCATTTATGTTCCACAATCAGTCGAGCTCCTGATGACGACAACCAAAACACAGCGAATAACCGGTTCACACGCTATGAGCAGGTTATTCTTGCCTCTGAGAACGTCACCCTGAAAAGATTTTCTGTGTTGAATCCTGCTACTTTGATGCTCATTCCAAATGTTGAAGGGGAAGATTGTGAGGACCATGACTGTCTTAATGTGACTGAATTGTGCACCAAACCGAGACCCGACATTGTTGATGAACCTCTACCTGAATCAGACCAAGTCCTTTTTGTTGATGGTCCATGTCTAAGGGACAATGGGGGTATTTGAGAGCAGCGTTTGCTGTTTGTAACATTTCTGGAGTGGTGGATGCTGCTTCTTTACAGGGAGTACACTCCGCACAATTATCTGAAATCATTGCTGTGATTCTGATCAAATCCGAGTCACCATCTACACCGATAGCCAGTATGGGTTTTGTGTGGATCATCACTTCGGACAGCTATGGTCACAGAGGGAGTTCTTAACGTCATCAGTATCTCCCATCCGAACTAGGGAATCTGTGAGACAACTGTTAGAAGCAATGCAGCAACCAAAGGAAATAGCTGTGGTCAAGTGCGCTGCTCATGGGAAGGGGGAGGACTTTGTTACATTAGGCAACAGGTATGCAGATGAAGTTGCACGTTTTTGTGCTGAACAAGGTTGTATCTTTAATGGAGATTACACAGGAGAGAGCACAGAAAGAACCGAGTTCAGCATGATGTTAGCCATAGCAGACACTTGGGATGAGGTCAAGCGTCTGCAGGGAGAAGTGTCAGATCAAGAAAAAGCTGGTTGGATTAAAGCAGGTTGTGAGAAAAAAGATGATGGCATTTGGGTTTCAACTGATGGTCGAGCAGTGTTGCCGGATTGCTTACTGAGCCCTATGGCGAGACAGATTCCTAGAGCAGTTCACATTGGAAGGGATGCCATGGTGAGAGTGTTCAGACAGATCTGGTTTAACCCTAGATTTTGTGTGTTTGCCGCAGCAGTGTGTCACAGATGTGTTACGTGTCAACAGATGAATGCTGGAAAGAAAACTGTGGTTGCACTGAGTCACATTGGAAGGTCGGGGATCCTTTCAACCGAATCCAGCTTAACTTCATTGAGATGCCTAGGTGCAATGGATTGAGGTACATTCTGGTTGTGGTGTGTGTCTTTTCACAGTGGGTTGAGGCATATCCGACAGGGAGGTGTGATGGTCTCATAGTAGCGACATTGCTGCTTAGAGAGCTTATCCTGTGCTTCGGATTTCCAACTTCATTGGAGTCAGATAGAGGAACGCATTTCCACAGTGAAATCATGACGCTATTGTGTACTGCCTTGTAAGTTGACCAGAGATTGCACTGTAGTTACAGGCCGGAGACGTCTGGCCTCATAGAGCAGATCAATGGGACTCTTAAAGCGAGGATGGCGAAAGGGTGCTCTTCAACATCTTTGATATGGCCTGATGTATTGCCTTTGGTGCTAATGAGTGTGCGTAGCATTCCAGATAGGAGAACGGGACTCTCGCCTCATGAGATATTGATTGGGAGGGCGATGCGCTTACCAACAGTGCTATCTACAGCGTTGATAAATATCACCGATGATTTGATCCTTGATTATTGCAAAGGACTGGCTGAAGTGGTCCGTTCTGTGTCTCACCATGTTGAAGCTGCGACTGCGCTGACCATGAAGGACCTCTGTCACAACTTGTGTCCAGGTGACTGGATACTTGTCCGAAAGAACTGCCTTGATGCCCATTGGTGAGGTCCGTATCAGGTGATTTTTGTGACAAATACAGCTGTGAAGTGTGGCGGCTTGCTGAACTGGATACACGCCTCCCATACCCGCAGAGTTTCAGGACCCTCGGAAGAAAGAGCTCCTCTCCCAAAAGAAAATCCTGCCGTGGTTGAGAGGACACTCCAAGCCAAGCTGTGGGGGTTCCTGACGAGGCTGGTTACCCAACAGGTCCAGCTGGGGGGGTCACACTACACAAGGCCCAGGTAGTGACTCTGAGGGAGACGGGAATGTTGTGAGTGGTACAGAGTCAGACTCAGCTGAAGAGACTGGTGTGGAAAGAGGTCGGGTGCAAAGGAGGAGAGCAGAAGTTGCAAGAGAGTCGTGGCCAGTGAGACAGACGAGCCAGAACTTGAGGCTTGCACCTGAAAGAGACCTTGCCCCTGTATCTGAAAAGTCTGAATCAGAATTGAGTGACACAGACCAAGCACAAGGGGACTTGAGAAGGTCGAGGAGAGTAAGAATACCTTGCCAGAGGTAAGCTGCCCGGAGTGGATTTATCTGACTACAGATGCGGGGAACAGTGAGGTCCAGGAGACTGAGGTCTGCTCAAGTGATCCGCAGAACTACAGAATTGAAAATTTAAGACAAATTATTAGTCCCTGGAATAGAAGTCAATGGAGTTTTGGCAGTGACTGTGCCAAATCCTCCAATTTTGAGTGGCTTGCGAAGTTTGATTCTACAAGATCTTTCATTTCCAACGTTTGGGTATCAGCCACCAGCTCAGTAGATCGCAGCAATTCGTCTTGAAATTCTACAGTGTGCCATTAATGAAATTGGCTCTGATCTTGTAAGGGACTGTTGATTGAACTGTGAACTGTAAATAAAACACTTTCGTTCTAAAAAAGATAACCTAGGCCCAAGTGGAAGAAGAGTAAATTTAGGGATTTTCCCATAGAAGAAGAAAGAGGGCTAAGGTAATCTTTGGACTGTGTAAATAATTGTACAGCGAATTGTGCATTTGGGTTCCAGGACTCCAAGGAACTGTGCGTGAACTTTGTTGATCCGCGGTAAGAGGCAGAAAAGAAACTTTGCATTGACCATCTTGCTGTTACTACTCAAACTCAATTGAAGATGGAGTCTGAAAATCCGAACCGTAGAGCTAAGTGTGTAATAGATACACTTATAGTAGGAGTAATTGTAGTTATAGCAGTAGTTATTGTTATGACTGTAAAGAATTCACACGAAGCAGAAGCTGATAGGGTGGGGCTACAAGGGACGTCCACACCTACCACTTCAAGCACAAAAGAGGGTACATTAGGAGCTGACAAGGATATGATAGATCAAACTAGTCGCTTGCTGCATGTAGATTTGTCAAAAGGTGATTATACGTTGAATACTTATGCGAAGCTGCTGTATGAGTATCTGAATAAGATGGATGTGAGAGATTGTTATGTGTGTATGCAGTCGCCTGCGTCGGTTGAGGAGGGCATTCGTTACCACCACCTGCCTCTGACATATGGTATCACCTGTAGCTTATTGCTTAGTATGTTCATTATGAATATTATTTCTCTAACTTTGATGTGGTGCTTTCAGAAGTTCCAGCCTTCAATCACCATAATAAGTATGATTATTATAAACAAGAAGAGAGGCTAGCCTACTGCTACATTAGATACGGCTTATGCGCATCTGCACAAACTTACGTGCATGTTGATTGACATAGAGAAGAAGTTTTTGGATCAAGTAGAAGATAGACAAAGACAACTAACAGTCAAGCTTAACAATAGGGAGGGAACATTTGAGTGGACCAAGGAGAAATTAGCTTATAAGGCAAAAGGGAGTTATGGTCCAATAGCTTCAGATTTTGAACAGCGAGGAAAACTGTGCATCAGACAGGTACAAACCTATTATGATAAGTTTTCCATGGGACAGAGTGTGTGTGATCACATCTTCACAATTGAAGCCACTGCAAAGAAGTTTTTGAAAGAAGCGGTACAAGTGGTGCCAAATGTGTATTTTGTGTGTGAGAAAAATGCATATGTCCCATTGCCACTGAATTGGTATTGCACATGTTATGTGGCTGTTGTGTTTCCCAAGATATACCACATTGAAGATTTGGGACCTTTGGATGGGGAGTCACATCAAAGAGAGAAGCGTGGTACTAGTGCAGGAGAGATTGTTGGAGATGTATTTGGAGCACTGATACCAGGTTTAGGAGTGGTCCTGAATGACGTAACGATTAGAAGGTTTTCAACTATTGTGGATAAGTTGTTAAACAAATACAGCTCAGTCTTTGTTTCTTATGGATGGAGAGATGGTGTCGATAAGAGCTATGGTGATGCAGAACTGTCTTGCTTTAGATGTGTTGTTAGCAAAGGAAGGAGGAGTCTGTAAAATGCTGAGGGTTCAACAGTGTTGCACTTTTATCCCAGATCATGGCAAGGATTTGAGGAAGTATATAAGTAACATTACTGAGATCCACCATGAGATACATGATCTGGCAAGAGAGGGAGGCTGGGACATGGTTGGTAAAGGGTTTGGAAAGGTTGGAAGTTGATTTGCGAACCTTGGGAAAGGATTTCTTGGCTACATCTTGAGGACAGTCATAAAGGTTGTAATCTTGTTGATTGGAGCGATAAGAGCTTATAAATGGCATAAGGCAAGACAGGTTGAGAATTCTCTTAGACAACGTGATAGGAGTATGGAGAGACTGCAGGACAATCACAATGAGGATCTCAACAACCTAGAAAAGTTCAGACAGGGAAGAGTGCCAACAACTTCTATTTTGGTTGGTTCTTTCTACAGGGAGATATAATTGATTGTGATGACACTTATCAGAGGTGGGGACTGATAGAGAGCAATGGTGCTCTTTAATTTGTAGGGGTGCATTATAATCACGAGTAGTTCGCACCTACATATAATTCTTTGTCGTGTTAACATTTGGTTATTAGAATGTAATAACGTGCAAAGTGAAGTAATAGAGATATTCTTGACAGTGTGAAGAAATTAACTTTGTAAATGTAATTGTGATCCCATGATGGAGCTATAATGTCATGATTTCATAAGTGACTAATGAGAAATTAATTTATGTTATGTAATGCATTGATTAAACGTGCACAGCAATAATGTTCACGTATACGTGTGCTTAATGATGTTTCCTGTTGATGCATATGTTAGCCAAAATTGTAGGCCTCATGTGTCTTTTTCCCTAGCTCTCCAAAGCAAGTTGTTCGTAATGTTCATGTGTATGCAGAATCTTTTCTTTCTCACGTTTCTGTTGCGGTGGAGAAATTCATCTTTGCTAGTTAGAATAACGTTTTTGTTTTAGGAGTTAGGCTTAAGGAGGAGAGGATACTTTTGAACAAGCGGTGCTTATAATGAAAGACGGTGTTCTTTCTCACTGGAGAAGGCCTGGGAATCAAGGTCATCGACCCAGCGCTGGGGAGCATCGAAATCGCCTGGTAAGTTGCCTACGAGGAGATGTCTAGCTGGATGGGACGATCGCGTGATGTGAAGATTAGTGTGTCTTACGATTTTGGTGTTGGAGTTGGGGACAGCGTCCAAAAACGTCTGGGGGAGAGCTGCAGAGAGAAAGGAGCATCTTAGAATGAGCTCCGTAGCTTATGCTACTTGACCCAATTCTTCACGCGCTGACACCTTCTTTCCTGAACTTGCCTGGGGAAATGCTAAGTAGGGATGTCACGTTATTAGTAGTGTAGGGACAGACTAATGCTTTTTATTTACAAACCTCCAATGAAAAAGACTCTCGATGCAGGCGCAGTTATATTCTAGGTCCTGATCCTAGAACTGGTCATTATTTGTTTGCTTCATAGACTAAATTTCACCCATAGGTTTGGTTTTGTATTGGTTCCAATGTATTTCTACATTCTCATCTTGAGGTACCTGTATGTCCAGTTGTTCTTAGCTTTGTAATAAATTAACTAATCTTTACTCAGGAGTCGGTGATTCTTCGGTGTCATGGTATATTAAAATTGTGATATATGATTGGCGAATGGTTCTTCTCCCCTCTACACTTTAAAGCAGGCACCAACGGTCCATCGGCCAAGGGTTCCAGAGTAAGTCTAGATCGTGGAACCCAGCTCCTTCACTACTGATGGCACCTCCTTTTTTAGGACTTATGTAAAACTGCTCTTGCGAGACATTTTGTTATCTTACAGCTGGCATAGAGGCCGCTCATTGCTTACCAATGGTTGGCTTCATTGTCACTCTCATTTACTTGCTTCTTTCTGGTCAGCTGCCATAGGCTTCCTTTCTCTTCATCTGTTGGTCCCTCCCCTAGAGCATGGCTGTATTACCTATGTCATTCCACTGTGCATTTTTTCAGGCTCTTCATTTTTATTTAAGCATTCTACGAGAGTGTGTCTCTTCAGCTTCTCCCCCCTCCATGTTCTTCCCCCAGTCCTTCCTGCCCGTTGACCCTCCGTTGCCCATCAGCTTGCTACCAGCTCCTCTGTCCCACCCTCTGTTATTCATCTGCTTGCCAGAGCCGCTATGGAGCACTCTCTCTTGTCCATGTACTTGCCCTCAGCCCCTGGACACAGAATCCATTTATTTTGTATGAGAAATAACAGAGGAGGATATTTCAGCAGACATTACTATGAGGACAGTTACATAATCAACATTTTAGCTCCTTGCTGGGTTTCCCATGACGGTTGGGCCAGCCTGATACGGCTGGCCAAACCGTCATGTGCAGTGAAGTGAGTGAACTACCACTCCCCTCAGTTCTGGCAGCTCCCAGGCCCCACCCCCAAGACTCAGCAGGAAAGGAGAAATAAAACGAGTCTCGTTTTATTTTTCCTTTCCTGCCTTTTTTGGGGGGAGGCAACGCTCCTCCACCATAGCGGAGGAGCCACCGCTCATTATTACTATTTAAAGGTTTATGTTCATATTTCAGTTTTTTTTTAAATGTATATTTAAAAAAGAAATGTTTAACTAAATGTGTGCAATGCACAATGGAAACAATAAAACAACTTCTGCCGAAGAGGATTGAAATACAACAAATACTTAAATCTTACGTTTATCAATAAAAAAATTAAAACACTTTCAGTGTCTTTCTTTCACTTATATTGCACAACTGGTCAGATGCTCTTTGCTAAAAATAACTGTAATTCTTCATTTGTTCATATTATCACTAGCCAATAACTCAAGAACACCTTTTCAACCACTTTTCATAAACTAATTTATTAGGTTTTGACTACATAACGCTAACATTCTGCTTAGTTTTTTTTCATCTCCCTCCCTTTCATTAGTCTGCCCATATCTGCACCCGCATAAACCCTACTTATTAAGTACATTTGTTTTAAAATTTCACCTCTCCCCTTTACCTAATATCCCCATTTTATAATACCATCAGTAAAAGCACAATATATTGACTTTATCAATAAATAACTCATAACACTTTAATGGAGTTTCAGTAACTTATATTGCAAAACTGCTCACAAATTACAACACAAAAGATTTATTGATAATCACGTAGGTGAAACCTAATGCATTTACCAATGCTTGTCTTCTCTACTTGTCATTTCCCTCTCTCTATATTGCATTGTGAGATAATTGGGATTTACTTTAGGATCTCTCTCAGTTTTCACTCTCAAACCAGTAAATATGATTTTTTTCAGATTCATCTTCTGTAGAAAATATATATTGGTTACTCTTCTCTGTCTTTCAGATCATTTTCCAATCTCTACTTATCTCAATGCTGGAAATGGGAATATTTTTTTTTACTAGCTTTGATGCTTCCCTAAAGGCCATTCTTCATTCTGCAGCACTTCCCATATCTTAGTCTTGGAGATTCAATCCATTTAACCATGTTTTTTCATTGCACTGCTTGCTGTGCTATACCTTGAATTCCTTTCAGTTATGTTGCATCGCGTTCAAAGCCAGCCTAAATGTATGGCCACTGAATTGAAGATTACCACGGGTCAAGATGGATAAGATGTAGGGACATATATACCCAGCAAATTTTCAATAAGGCTGACCTTTAACCCATAATTATTAAACTCTCTTTCAATAGATTGTGTTATTTCCCTGCTTTTCTGTTCATCTTTATCTTGCAGTGTATGTGCGAGAACACTTTTCACAGTTTCTTTTTTTTTCTAGGATTGGGCGTAACTGGCCTAAGTCTCGCAAGCGTAATTACTCGTAATTACCCCAAAAGTACTTATAATTATGCACAATTATGTGAGAAGCGTAATCCAAAATGTAGCTCTATTTTCAGAGGAGGGCATAGACATGGTTAAATACCTGGGAACCTGTCTAAGTTAAGGGAACTGTTTAAATTATTCACTTTGGACAGGGCACAGCGAGTGCCTGTTCATCAGCTCCCTCTTGGTGCACCACATCGGCTGGTGGTTGCTCGCCTTTTGCATTTCAGACAGAGACCTAATCCTCCAGAAGGCCAGACAAGTTGGCACCTTTGTTATTGGAAATCAAAAGGTAGCAATGTTTCCGGACAACACACTGGCAGTGCAGAAAATTAAAGTGTCCTTTGTGGAAGTTAAGAGAGCCCTACGAGTTGAAGAAATACAGTATATGCTTTTGTATCCAGCCAGGCTTAAAGTGATGCTAGGTGGCAAATCCTACTATTTCACAAACAGGGGGCATGGACTTGGTTAGAACACAAGGCCGGCAAAAGAGGTGAGTCAGTGCAGTCGTCAGTGGCGACACACGCAGAAGCCTTCCCCAAGGCCGCCACAGGAATAGGCCACGTTACAACGCATGCGTTTTCTACGCATGCCATTACAACGTGGTTATTACAATGACCGCGTTGTTACATCGCATACCATTACAACGCAAGTCGTTACAATGACTTGCCGTAGGGGGGGTGCTGGATTTTGGAATAGTATAATTTACTATTCCAACTCCAGTCTGTGCCACAGAAGGGAAGGTGTTGGATTTTAAATTCAACACCTTCTGCCCCGTTCAGCAAGTCGTTGTAACGACTTGCGTTGTAATGGTATGTGATGTAACAACACGGTCGTTGTAATGACCACGTTGTAATGGCATGCGATGTATCGCATGCGTTGTAAACGATGCTTCCCTTGCCACATAGGCGCAAATAAACCTATGAAAGCACAGAAACGGGAGAGTTAAGTGCCAGCTCTGGCGGCTGCAGCATAATTAAGTGGATATGACAAACTCTCGAGTATGGAGAGCACCATGTCTGAGGCATCTGGGAGGGCTCTGACTCTGAACAGCAGATATCTGATAGTGACATGCTCCCCATCATCACTGCCAGAACAAAGGATGGTCTTTTGGACTCTGAACTGTTGGTGTCTGCTCTTAAAAAGGCTCTGAGGGACCGGGACACCATTGGGACCGTCAGCCAAGACTGGCTGAGCAGGCTAGTAGGAGCACATCGGGAAAGTACACTGGTAATCCACAAATCTTACAATTATCATGGTGAAAAGTTGCAGAATGCATAAGTACTCAAGAGTTGCCATAGACCCTGTAGCCTGGGAGTTGGCAATTTTTATAGTTTCACAGTACTAAGCCCAGTGGCAAGGATCATGGACATTTTCTCATATAGTGTGAAGTGGCTGTTTTGAGTCTGCATATCCGAGAGGGGTGCGGTTGGCTTTTGGTTTTGTATTAGATGGTGAGACACCCTTGCACACACCATGACACATAGAGATAAATATACCCTCATGACATGGAATGTTAAAGGGATGGGGTCAGCATTCAAGAGCTACAAGATGCATGCATATCTTCGGAGGTGAGTAGTGCAGATAGCATTTTTACAGAAGACCTACCTCGCGAAAAGTTTCATGGAATTAGAGGTGACAAGTCTATACGACCGTTATTCCTCCTTTGCTAGGGGGGTGTTGATATGGGTTCACCCAGAGACGCCATTCGAGGACACCACCACAGAGATGGATGATGACGGCAGATATGTGCTTGTCTCAGGCAAGTTGAACAGTAATAATATTGGGTTGGGCAAGATAAATGCCCTTAATGTTGAGCAGAAGTGATTCTTAGACACAGTGTTGGCATTGGTCATCAAGGTGGGCACACTCATGGTGGTAGGAGGGGACACAAATTGCGTGCTTGGCACTGAGCTGGACAGTTCCTACTCACCCTTCCCAAACACAGCTTTGGCGAAGCTAGCTCAGATGTTCATGGGGACATGTTCCAGGGGACAGATGGCGTTATCCTAAGTGTACATGGAGCTCCTCGTCCTGGTTCAACCCTCCCTGGTGTTTGGTTATTGAAAATTATTATGTATCTCGATTCAAGTCTTCTTAGTTCTCGTTCCCTGTCTCCACCCCAACTCTTCACGGGAATCCTGTCAATGCCAAAATATGAGATTTTAAGATTCTCAGTCTTGGTTGAGCCATGTACAGTGTTGCAGTGCCTAGCCATGGGATATCTTACATCATTATTTCTAATGGCCCTCAAATGCTCCAGAACACATTTTTTTACCGGAAAGATCGTGCTACCAACATACCTCAAACCACATACACACAATAGCACATAAACAACAAAGTCTGTGTTGCAATTGATGAAAGATCGGATCTTATGTTGTTTGCCATTGAGTAGGGGAACTGTCTTAACATTAGTACTGTGGGTCCAGCCTTGCATTTTCCACACTGGTGAAATCCTGGGAGTTCCCTCAACCATGTGCTGCTGTGTTTCTGGGTGGGTTCCATCAGGCTATGGACCAACATATCTCTCAGTGAGTTACTTCTGCGGTATGTGATATTGGCACTAGGGGTGACTAGTTTGCCAATAATGGGGTCTAGTTTGACTAAGTGCCAATGTCTCCTGATAATCGCCTGGACCCTGGCGCAATCCGAATTGAATGTAGTGATGAGTCTAATCTCTGGTTTGGTGTCCTTCCTAGGCTTGGGTTTAAGCAAGGTTTCTCTCCTCACTCCCTTCACCTTCTTTCTGGCCTCTTCAACTACCTTTCGTGTGCACCCTCTTTGCAGGAATCTTCCTACCATTACGCCCTCCTCTCGTGCGTAAGCTTCAGGTGTGCTGCAATTTCTCCTAGCTCTGAGGAGTTCCCCATAGGGGATACTACTCTTCAGCTTGGGAGGATGGTGGCTTTTGGCATGGAGGATACTATTCCCGGCTGTCTCCTTCCTGTGTAGGCTTGTCTGTATTGTGTCATTCAGTGCCTCTACTGTAACATCAAGGAGGTCCACCCTTTTTTTGCTAGTGGTGCTGGTGAACTTTAGGTTTAACTCATTGTCAGAGATAGCAAGAAGAAAATCATCCAGAACAGTTTGAGGACCATCCCATATTAAAAAAATGTCATCAATGTATCTGGTCCAAAGGACCAAATACTTGGTGTATTCTGCAAAACTTTCTTCCCAGACCCATTCACACTCCCACCATCCCATAAAAATGCATTCGTAGCTCGGCGCAAAGCAACTGCCCATGGCAGTCCCGGACAGTTGCCTGTACCACTGTTGGCCATGTAGAAAGTAGTTATTTTCTAAGCAGAAATGAAGCATTTCGAGCAGCATGTTGGTGTGGTCATAGGTGGCAATAGGTCTGTCCCTAAAATAGAGTTTGCATACCATGATGCCCAGGTCATGGTTCTTACAGGTGTACAGTGATACTACATCTACTGTGGCCAGGATGTAGCTCGATTGCCATGGGATGTCCGTGATCTTGGATATGAAATCCATACTGTACTGACAATACGAGGGAAGGCTGCACACATAGGGAAATAAAAAGTGATCTAGGACAATTGAGGTGTTCTCAAGGAGGCTGTCATTGGCCGAGATGATAGGCCTGCCAGGTGGATTGGTGTTGTGTTTGTGGACTTTTGGTAACATATAAAAACACGGAGAGACAGGTTTTTTGACTGTTAAAAACAATAACTCATCATTGCTCAAAAGCCCAAGGGTGTGCCATTTGGAAAGCATGTTGTGGAAACAATCAATAGTAGAAATATATTGGCTAGCCGTAGCTTTAGTGTAGCTGCCAGAGAAATCTAGCTGTCTCTTGGCTTCGGCCATGTACTTTTTACCATCCCATAATACCACATTCCCCCCTTTGTCTGAAGGTTTGATGACAAAGGTGGTGGCTTGCTTCAGGGACTCAAGTGCCGCTTGTTGGCCTTTTGTCAAGTTAGTCATGGCCCGTTGTTGTTCCCAGTTTTAAGTTTGAGCATGTCCCGTACCACTGCCTCATGGAAGGAATCGATATTGTCATGGGGGGTGTTGGGATTAAATCTGGACTTAGGTTTAAAATTGCTGCAGCTTCTCCTGCCGGTTTCCAGGTCCAGAACCTCTAAGAGTTCTCGCTCAGATGTCCAATCCCTATCACCCAGTTCCAGTTCCCTCAGAGAGGCCAGGCCTCCAATGTCCCCAATGGAAAGGAGATTGGAGGGTGTATTCAGAGATGGGGGGTCACTACTAGTCATCGCCTCATCTCGCACCACCCTTGAGCCCTTGAGAGTGTGGATTTTGAGAAGTTTCAGTTTTCTGGCAAACAAGAAAATGTCAATGCGGGTGCAGGGATAGTCAAAGTTATTTGTGGGGCAGAAAGAGAGGCCTAACTCCAGGAGAGACTGCTCTTCAGGAGTGAGGACATGGGAGGAAAGATTGATAACAGTGAAAGTTGGCTCACCCATTACTTGTTCCTCTTGCTGAACCGGACTCCCTTCCCATGCGGTTTCTCGACCTCCTTTACCTCCTCCACCCCTCCGGCTTTTCCTTTGGCGTTGCTTTCTCCTTTTTCTTTTTTCTCTTTTGGTGGTTTCCGCCTTGGTCCCTGGCTCTGCCGTAAAAAACGGTATTCCTCTAGTGTTGTGAAAGGAGCGATACCACTGCCAAAGGATGCTTGCCTCTCGTCTAGATCTGAGATATCCGAGCTTGATTCTGAGGTGACTGCCTCTTGCTATCTCAGGGCATATGTGCGTCTGAACTTTTTCCTTGCACCATCGTACTTCCTTCCGAAAGTTAGAATTCTGCCTGTGGCATAGTCATTCTTATCCCGCGTGAATTTCCATTTCTTTTTTGTTTTTATTTCATCCTCATATTTGGTGAGTCTGCCCTCCATCTCTTTGTAAAAGGCACGTATCTCCTCTTGCTGAGGGTGTTTGTCAAGGATGTCCTGCAGATTTTTAAGGTCCATTATCACCTGCTCCAACTCCATGGCTGCATATTTAGATAGAAGGCCCAGCATCTGTTTGTACGTGGAGGCCATCAGGGCTGACCACTCTTCCAGCAGTTTGGGGTGTGGGTCCTGATAAGTAGGTGTGATTAGGATGCAGACTCCCCGCGGTACTCGCCCCACTTCTATATAATTGTCCAATGAAATCACCTCCCAACTGCGATTTACCTCCTTTTTGCGCAGCTTTTCGTAGGCCCCCAGTGTCTGTTTCAGGGAAGCACTGTCTTTGTACATGCCCGCTGCATCCGCGGTAACATTTGACCCTCTGACCTCCTCTTCCTCATTGAAAAGGTCTTTGGCGACGCCGAGTCGTTTGCTTATCGCTTCGCACATAGCTGCGCTCCCCTCGTGTCCCCTGAGCGATTGCAATCGCCCCCTTATTACCGCCCGTAGATTAGGCTCAGGGAACCTGCCGGGCAAATTGTTTTTACCGAAGAACAATGTTGGTATCCCAAAAAGTCATTAGCGTGCTGGTTCAGAGACCCGAGGACACGTACCTGCCGCCACAAACATGTAGGTTGGAGTCACGTTCAGAGCGGGACCTCTGCCTCTTTCGATAATCCTGTAACGCTGGATGCACTTGTCACAGCATGCTGAGAGCCGTCACTCCTCTCCTGCAGGAGAACCATGTAGCCGAGGCAGCTGTGTGGTAGTAGTGCAGGTCAGATGTCAGGTCCGGATGAGTTTAACTGAGGCGGCGGGAATCGGAGATCGGATACCTCCGCAAGAAGAGTTTGCTGCTTTGATCCGATTACATCCACCATTCGAGGCCGGTGCCGGGCCGACGGGCACAGAACCCGTCAAACTTGCTTGAAGATCCTTGCTGACGCAGTCGCGCAGCGCCACAAGAAAAGTGCCCGCACTCCAGGTAAGTCCTGAAACAGTTTATTTAAAGTAGCTGACGCGTTTCGACCGAGCGGTCTTTGTCAAAGCTAGGGAAGAAACATTGTGCGATTGTATTTGTAGCATACAGTGAGACACAGTTGAAAGAAAAAATCAACATAGGAAAAAGACTTTGGGCATTTACAGAAAATGCAAACTCATCAGTCATAAAGAAAAAAGACTACATTTAGTCAAAACTTTTTGCAAAAATAAATCAGTGTAGTTCATCCCAAAAATTAAAGAAAGGGTGTCTCACCCTCACAAAAAACAAATAAATATTTAAATATATATACAGGGTAAAAAATCTTTTTTTTTAAATATGATACAAGAAGGGAATTGCAAGTGCAAGTAGAAACATTTCCTACATATTCCCTTCTGTTGCCCGCAAGAGATGTCCCCCATTGTGCATTACGTTACATATCATATATCTGAGCTAACTATAACTTGTGCCCGCCCAATGAACTGATTATGATGACCTCACATATTACATCACTCATAACATGGTTAGTGACATCACTGATGACATTTCCAAAGGCATCACTGATGACATCATTCAGTGACTGTGAGTGTTTTTCAAAAGTTTATGAGTGTTAAATATATATACCCAGGTGTATTGATGAATCAGTGGGTGTATGAGTGCCTGTATGGATGATTCAGTGGGTGTCTGACTGACTGTATAAGTGAGTGATTAGGTGTCTCAGTAAATGTATGGGTGAGTGAATAGGTTGTGTGAATGTTTGTATCAGTCGGTCAGTTGGTGTCTAAGATGCTATATGGGTTGGTGAGTGGGTTGGTGAGTGGCTGTATGGGTGATTGGTTGTCTGAGTACCTGTATGGGTGTATGAGTGCCTGTGTGGGTCGGTGGGGGTGTGTGTGGCTGCCTGCATGGGTGAGTGAGTGGGTGAGTCAGTGGCTGTATGGGTTAGTGAGTACATCTTTGAGGGGCTGTGTGGGTGACTGAGTGTGTGTATGGCTGTGTAGGTGAGTGAATGGATGTGTCAGTGGTATATGGGTGAGTAACCGCATATGTGAAAGGCAGTATAGGGTAGTGTTGGAGTATATGAACGACTGTATGTGTGAGTGAGTGATTGTGAGAGTGGCTGTAAGGGTGAGTGTGTGCTTGTGTCAGTGACTGTATAGGTGAGTAAGTATGTGTTAGTATCTGTATGAATAAGTGAGTGGGTGTGTGTATAACTGTATAGGTGAGTAAGTGGTTGTGTGATTTACCCTATGGGTGAGTGAGTAGGTGTGTGATTAGCCCTATGGGTGACTGACAGTGTGTGAGTGGCTGTATGGGTGTATGAGTGGATATATCAGTGGCTGTATTAGTGAGTGAGTTGGTGTATGAGTGGCTGTATGGGTGACTAAGTGGATGTGTGTGTAGACCTACGAATCAGTGTGTGGGTATGTAAGTAATGGTATGGGTGTGTCAATGGTTTTGAGAATGGTAGTGTGGAAGTTGGAGTGGGTGTATGCAAGGTTATATTAGGATGTGAGTGGGTGCATCAGAGATTATGTGGATGATGTCATCAGTGATGTCATTTGAGATGTCACCAGTGATGTGACTAACCATGTCATGAGTGATGTAATATGTGAGGTCATAAGCAGTGCATTCCGGGTTTCTCTGGTTTCTCTGGTTTCTCTGGTTTTGTACACGTGAAACCTGAGCCTACAGGGATACCCGCTTTCGCCACTTTTATTTACACTAGCACTAGAACCACTGACGTGTAAGATACGGCAACGGCACGCAGACACTGCACTACAGTTCCAGCTCCGACCAGTCAGTATATCACTATATGCTGACGATATGGTCCTCAACACACGATACCCAGATGTTAATTTAAATAAACTCATCAGAGAATATATCCGGTTCGAACGCTATTCAGGACTCTCTATAAATTGGGATAAATCTGTGGTGATCCAGCTCACCCCAGCTTCAACACAACCGACATTAGATTACCCACTGCAATGGATGGCGGAACCTGTAAAATATTTAGGTATCTGGATACATCGGGATCCGGAGCTGGTGCTGCGAGAAAATTAGGGCAGAGCCATATCAAAATTAGAGGACCAAATAGACATGTGGATCAAACTACGGTTATCCCTAGCTGATAGGATTGCAGTACAGAAAATGGTGGTGCTGCCTAGATTCCTTTACTTATTCATGAACATACCGATATGGGTTACACAATCCCTATTTACTAAGCTGCGCACCGGCATGCTTAGGCTCACGTGTGCAGGTAAACAGGCAAGAGTAGGGTGGAAAGAACTGACCAGACCATACATTCAAGGGGGCTTTGGAGCACCGGATTTGCAACTATACTATTATTGTGCACCGGCGCAACACGCCCACTACTGGCTACACCCACACGGCCATATACCGCACATAGCAGTAGAACATGAGAGCGTAGCACCGACCTCTCTGATCACCTTTGTATCGGAACCGAGACGGCACACCCAGATTGCTGACATACACCCAGTGAATTGCACATCGAGAGCGTGGAACATGTTGGCAACACGCGCGCATAAACTCCCAACATATGCACCAGCACTGCCCATGTACCATCACCCGCGAATAACAGTGATACAAGAAAGGAATATGTTGAAGTTGCTGGGGGAGATGGGCCTCCGTACCATGGGCGACATATTCCCACACGGACAATTTATATCACAGACTGACGCATCTCTCAGTGCACACCGTACACCTTTAAAGATATTTGCGTATTTGCATCTGCGAATGGCAGTGAAGGGACTATACCCCACATTCCCAGCCGAGCCGCCGACACATAATGCGCTTCAGATATTACTAACATCACCAACGCGCCAACGTTTAGTTACACGCCTCTATAATGCGGCACAATGCGAACAATTCACAGAACAAGACAAACCTCAAAGGAGATGGGAGGAAGCACTTGGCGGCCCCATAGCCAAGGAGGACTGGGAGTATAGTTGCGCACAGATGTCAATGCTTACATCTAATTGCAATCTGCGCATTATACATTTTAAATTTATACATCAGGTATATTATACACCGACGAAATTGCATAAGTATGGTTTAAGAACAGACGACAGATGTCATAGATGTAATGCCTCTAGCGCAGACTTCCTACACATGGCGTGGGAATGCCCTCAGCTCCAACCATACTGGCAAGAAGTGACCAACACCCTCACTATCATGCTAACGGAACAGATACCTAATGCGCCTTTGGTGTGCCTACTGGGCATATATAAGATCCGTCTGGTTCGCAGACGCAAACTCCTAGCGGTGGCACTACTACTGGCCAACAGATGCATAGCCCTGCGGTGGGGGAGCAGACGCACACCACAATGCAAAGACTGGGTCACAGACATGACATACTGCAAGGAGAGACTGGAAACATATGCAGAGGAATTACCACAAGCCTCTAGACCTAGGGACTTCTGGGACCCATTTGTGCAATACCTTAGATCCACACAAACAGATGATTGAACGTACACAATGGTATGTAAACGTAATTTACAGTATATGGGCCTCTATTTTCACTTATGTCGCGGAGGATAGGGCGGTATAGGCTGGGGGAGACAGAATGTAAATACTAAGGACTATGTCCGATAAGGTTGTATCACGGCACGTTACTGAGATGTAGTGGTGTACATAGACTACATAAATGTGTAAACAGTATTGTTTGAACATGCCAACAAGTGGTTCTATGCATGTAAGTAGCAAAAATTGTATGTATGATGTGGAGTTCTGTGTTTTTTCACCGACCAGAAATAAAAAAGAAAAAAAAAAAGAAACCTGAGCCTAAGTATAATGTCTCTGTAACCTTTTTTTTTTTCAGTGAATTTCTAAGGTTTTTTAAATGCTAATTCCTAACTATAACGTCCCTATAACCTTTGTTTTTTTCAGTAAATTTCTATGGTTTTTTAACTAGTTGTTGTGTTTGCAGAGTGGTGGAGAAAGGGGGCTGGGCCTCTGACCAGCTCTCAGGAATCCCGCAGTGTAGGACTTACAGGAGATACCATGAGGGCTTCTTGGCCCCCTAAGTACCTCAGGAGTAAAGTGGACTTCATCCCCCAACCTGTAGGGCACTTCGAGCCACGTTTGCAGAGTGGTGGAGAAAGGGGTCGTGGCCTCCATAGACCACTTAGCAATCCCTTCTTGTGTGCTTGGTTTTAGATATTTTGTATATTGGGGTGGGCTTCAGATAATAGAAAACAGAAGAAAAAACAATGAACATAGTTAAATAGTGAAATAAAAACAAATATAGCAAAAACTAAGCAAGTCTGAAACTCTTCTGATTACCTACAAGAAATCACTTGAAGTGTATTCAAATAGTGAGGCCAACACATGAGAACTGAAGTTTAGAGCGCATCCAATATGGCAGCGCTATAAGGAAATATAGAAGAGAGACAAACAGAGAAACGGGCAAAGGACGAAGGGAGATTTTGTCTGAGGAAGAACAGATCCTGGACACAAAACAGACAATGTATGGTAAAAACTAAGCAGGCTGAAAGTCGTGTTATTACTAATAGATACCTGTTGAGGAAGCCTTTCAATCAATCAATCAATCAGGGTTGGTAAAGCGCAACTACTCAGCTGTGAGGGTTTCAAGGCGCTGGGGGGGAGGGTAGGTGGCTCCGTTGAGTGCTGGGGTCATCCGAAGAGCCAGGTCTTGAGGTACTTGATATTGCCGGAGGTGGAGGGTGTTCCAGGCTTTTGCTGCAAGGTAGGAGAAGGACTTTACTCCCATTGTGTTGTTGTTGATATGTGGGATGGTGGCCAGAGAGAGCTGAGATGATCGGAGGTGTCTTTTGGGTGCGTGGAAAGAGCATGGGGGTCCGGTGTTGTGAAGGGCCTTGTATGCGTGGGTGAGGAGTTTGAAGGCTATTCTTCTTTTGACTGGAAGCGAGTGGAGATTGTGGAGGTATTGGGTGATGTGACTGCGACAGGGGATGTCGAGGATCAGTCTGGCTGTGGCGTTCTGGACAGTCTGGAATTTGTGAAGGAGTTTCTTGTTGATTCCAGCATAGAGAGCATTGCCGTAGTCCAGTCTGCTGCTGGTGAGTGCGTGCGTGACAGTTTTTCTGGATTCGGTTGAGATCTATCTGAAAGTCTTTCGAAGCATGCGGAGGG
Organism: Calotriton arnoldi; assembly: GCA_963921515.1. Classification (NCBI taxonomy): domain Eukaryota; kingdom Metazoa; phylum Chordata; class Amphibia; order Caudata; family Salamandridae; genus Calotriton; species Calotriton arnoldi. Next base: position 4,076,319 of record CAWUFW010000169.1, on the reverse strand, counting down.
TGTTGAAGCAGGTAGAGGATACGGCATTGATCTGGAGATTCATTGTGAGCGATGAGTCTAGTATGATGCAGAGTCTTTGCAGCAGGGTAAGCACATTAGCCTCCAGAGGATGGATCAGGTATGTATACCTGCATAGATGTCATCGGCAGGAGTGTATCGCCACAGGAAGTTCTCTTAGTCTTTACAAGATAGGGGTGTTTCACTCATGGCAGGATCAGCTTGATGTCTCCTGCTGGCTTCTGCCAACGCAGTTCCTTCCTTGGGTATCTTTTTTCCAAATAAGAGAAGAAAGCAAGAAGTAATAAGCAAGGACTGCAATTAAATAGCTATCTGGCTACGTGGCTGTTTGGGTATGGAGCTTCCACGCCCATATGGCGTCCAACCATCCTGCCTAAAACCACATTCCAAAACTAATGAATGCACACATGACAAACTAATGTGCAAAAGAGATGCTTTCAGGTGAGGTCTCTAAGACTCTTGGTTAATGCTTCTTTACATTAGCAATGATTATACAAATGACAAGGTGGTTGGTCATTTTAAAGGTTGAGCTCCTCTTTGGTTTTGGTCTTCCTTTCAGCCTAGGGAAAGTGAGAAACTGAGAAATATGGAGGCACATATTTTCTCTACCACTGAAGTGTGCTGCATACTCATTGCCTCTTTAGTCTGCAGCCAGTGGGTGTCTGTGTTGTATGTTCTGTATGTCTATCTAAACCACATCTGTCTATTGATGCAACAGCTCTATGAAATGGAAGCCTCATTTTATCTTGGTTTACCCCAGCTAACAGGCTAGAGTGATGTGTAAGGAAACCACGGGAGATGACTTATGCAAGGAGAAAGGGCCTTGGAGAAGGACACAGGATCCTTTCACTGACGAAAATGTGTTCTCTTGAAGCGGTGGGAATGGGTCTTTTTATGTGATTTTAATGAGACATTAAAGCCACTTTTACTTATTTTTTATTAAGTCTTATGGTCATTAATGAAATGGTACTTTTCACAAAAGTAAAAAAATTGCCAGTGAAGGACTGCTTTTGTTGAGTTTACTGTTTTTCATCAATAGACTGTATCAGCTCTCAAGATACCTCTAACAGTGAAGCATAGCTACTGTTCTTTAAAAATAGTTTAGGCAATTGCAATACTTTTATTGGGGCTGTAGGTACATAAGACTCTTTTGGCCCTATAACATTTCTAGAGTGATATACGTTTAGATTCTTAGATAGGATTCCCAGGAATGTACCTTTGTAACATCTATGGATTGTTTTTAGATGTTCCAGCTTTTCAAATTTAGCCTTCAATGTCCAAACTCTGCTACCTCTCCTTCATAGCTTATAAATATATATATCAAAAGGAACCACTCACCTGTTCCATCATAACGTACACCTCTGTAGCTCTCTGGCTGCCTTTCTCTCTTTAGGATTACGACTGTTTGACTCCAGATACCATAATTCCATGCAGCAGTAGTTTTGGTTCTACATTTGGGCAGCAATCCTTTCTCTATCACTGTATGACACCAACTAAAGCAGAGCTTGAGAAATGCAGGTTGCACAAGACATTTAATGGGAGCTGATATCTGAATCCTAGCGGTGGCCTCAGCTGCTGAGTGTGAGGTTGGCATTGATGCAAACTCTCCCTGGCCCTCCTTTGTTCATCTAGCAAATGGTGGTGCTGGCACAATGATTGGTACCAGAATATTATTTGGCATCTAATTCCCCTTGCGAAATTTTTCGCATTGCGAAAAAACTGCTTAGAGCCCCCTTATCTCCAGCTACATCTGATGCTACCTGCTCTCGTTGTAATAATCTGGCAGATTTCTTTTATGAAAAAATTCAAGCCATTTATATGTCCTTTCCTCTTGCAGAAGGCCACAGCAATTTTCAAACACTGGATATTAGTCCTCAGCGCAGGGAACATCACTTGGAGGCAATTCCCTTGATGGACCCCGAGTCGTTTGAAACCATCTCGGCGCTCGTGAAGTGTAGGTCACCAAGAGATTCAGCTCCTCCCAATATTTTGAAGCAGGCGTCCGGAACTGTTTCCCCTATATTATTGGAGCTGATTAATGCCTCCATTTCAATTGGAGTAGTTCCTCCTCCGTGGTAAAGTGCCATGGTGAAGGCGTTGTTAAAAAAGCCTAGTCTTAACCCTGATCTCCTGGGAAACTATCGTCCCATCTCGCTTCTCCCAGGGATCAGTAAAATTGTGGAAAAACATGTTAATTCAGTTCTTTCTACATTTCTGGAGTCCCACAACCTTCTCCACCCCTCGCAGACTGGCTTTCGACCACTACAGGGAACAGAAACTGCCCTCTTAGCAGTAGTCGAAGAGTCCAAGAAGATTCTGGACGCCGGAGGCACCACTGCTGTTATCCTTCTGGACCTCAGTGCATCCTTCGACACCGTTAACCATCAAATTTTAGTTTAGTCCAGAGACTCAGAAATTTGGGGGTGACTGGGGGAGCTATAGTGTAGCTGCAATCATTCTTGGAAGACAGGTCTTTTCAGGTTTTCGAAGGTGATGCCACTTCAAAACTGGTGTCTCTCCGCTGCGGGGTCCCGCAGGGATCGTCCTTGAGTCCCACCCTGTTCAATGTTTATATGAGCCCGCTAGCGGAGATTGTGCTTCCTTTTGGGGTCCATATAGTGACCTACGCAGACGACACTCAACTTGTCGTGGCCTTGAACCATTCTGACAATTCCTCTCTTGGCCTACGCCCTTGTTTGGAGAAGGTGGCCAAGTGGATGGACCACTCATATTTGAAATTGAATGGAGATAAGACAGAGATGATGCTTCTTGGGAATCCCTCCATTTTTACTGCAGAAGTAATGTGGCCAGTCTGTTTGGGCTCCGCTCCGGCTACCAAGAATCAGATCAAAAGCCTAGGGATCTGGCTTGACCCTTGATCTGAACTTTAAGTCACAGGTTCGGAATGTGGCGGCTTCCTGCTACGGCATCCTAAGGATGCTTCGTAAAGTCCTCCCGCTTTTACGTTCCTTGCAAGAAGGCTTATGGTCCAGGCTCTCATTCTTTCCCGCCTGGACTATGGGAATGTTCTCTATTTAGGAGTCCCTGGTGCTACTATCTCGAAACTCCAGACAGTACAAAATTGCGCAGCGCAGATGCTTCTTGGGATTCCGAACCGTCAATCTGCGAAGCCAGCCCTAAAATCTCTTCACTGGCTCCCTATTCAGGAGAGAGTTACATTTAAGGCCATGTTTATCGTTAACAAGATGCTAGCAGGGAAAGGACCGTCCATCAATCGTTCCATTATTCTGCCTTACCTCGCGAATAGACGCCTGCGTTCGGACGACCTTCATCTTGCCGTAGTCCCCAGAATCAACAAGGCTAGAAGTGGTGGCCGTCTGTTTTCTTACAATGCTGCCAAGATTTGGAATACCCTTCCTCTTCAATTACGCAGTGAATCGAATCATATGGCCTTTCGTAAACTTCTAAAAACGTGGCTTTTCTCTTGATGTGGTTGTGATGTCTATTTTTTTTACCGCTGTTAGCGCTGGGATGCCCTCGGGTAGCTATGCGCTTAATAAATGCTTCTTTCATTTAATTTCATAAATATTGTGACCTAAATTAAATTACAGACATTTTGCCCCATTGACCTTAATATTAGAAAATCTCCTCTCATTGGGGCAATATTTTTGTAATCAATATTTAGGACATAATAGGTATGTAAGGTGATATTCCTGACTACAATATTTTGAGGTACAACCCTGCACAGAAGCATACTCTAATTTAGACCTTAGTGAGGGGTAAAGGAAGGGACCAGTGAGCCACTTAGGGGCTTGTCTTATGCCTGGACTTTCTCTAGCTGTAACAACAGGCCTTGCATGAAGCAGTCCAGACTTGCTGCTAGGGTGTTTAGAAATCAAAGCAGGAAAGCTGAATGTGCTGGAGAGCAGCAACTTTACTTAAGAGGTGCATTTGATGCTGGCAGCCAGCCAGGCACCTGCCTGATGGATGTGGATAAGTAGGTCCATAACTGGTGCTTAAAGGCCTGATGAACCGAGCCCTGGCCCTCTACGATTAATTAGTGCTGCTCTGTGGCATGTTGTTTTCTCTTCAATTAAAAGCAGGGGATAAAAACCCATTACTGATCGCGAATTAATCGGCCATCCTCTAGGTACTTGTTTCCAACAATGATGCCTGCCCACTTAATTGAGGCTTCCTGGGATGGGCCATTACAGGCTTGAACGACCTTTATTCCTTTCAGGGGCGCTGTCGGGCTTCCCTAGACGTCTGCATTCCATGCTGTAAAATGCAAATGTTGAATTCGAAGGAACTCCAACTGTGCCAATGCTGATAAAGCCTTGAAACCGACCCTACAGAGAGACTTTGTGCGAAGTAAACCAAGTGTAATGCCAGTAGTAACTGGAACATGAAATCTCATAGAGGTTCGAAGTTCAGTGAAACTTTACGTTTATCGTTCCCATATATTATTGATTAAACAATTTCGGCCTGATTCATGAAGTTGTGGCCTCACATGTGTGAGGGGCGTTTTGCTCTTGCAAATTTGCGGCTTCCGTTTCAAAGCCCGCAGGGTTTATGATCGAAACAAGGCGGGGGACCCGGTACAGTGCTCAGATGCTGAGCTCACGTTTTCAGCTAAACCCGTGTCCCCTGTAGGGAAGCAATCGGGCGAGACGGCGCGAAACCACGACACTCACACCATGTAAGGGGTAAAAGCTGCTTTAATATTACAGGTCTGGCAAATTATAAACAACCTCTGCAATTCGCCTTACAAAACTACCCAACCTTGCTAATACATCATAACCATCTAAACACCCATGCCCTCCCCTCTAATGAAGCTTCCCCCCCCCTAGAAATGACCCATCCCAACTCAAACCTACTCAAACTCCTGTACCCCTCTGCCCTGGTCTCCACCTTGCCTTGTTACTCTTGGCCCTCTATCCCTTTGATCCTTGCTCAATATCCCTGAACTCATATTGCTCTGCTTTCGGATCCGCCTCTTATCGAAGAAATGCCTTTTAACCCGCCAACCAGGAAAACCCGAAGGCGTTTCCCTGCCCCACCTGATAAGAAACTCCCCCACCAACTGCCAACTTAATCACAAAACCTCTCCCCCCAAAAGGTCAGCAACCTTAGGCCTCAATTCCAACACATAAAACGTGTTGCCAGTAGAGACAAATGCACACTGTCCTCCTGCCTATACAGCGAGGCATCATCTTGTACAATCTCCGTATGCTGTAAAAACAGAAATTCCTAAATCTTTACAAATAAGTTCTCAACTTCATGTTAACCTTTTTTCTTTGTTTTTCCATGGCCCCAGGATTCTGTGCACCTCTCCAATACCGTCTAGGCACCAATTCAGTCCATAAAACATGCGTGCCAGCCCACCTCTCCTTTATCCTTACCAAGTCTACCTTCATTGCTTTCAACTGCCAAATTCCTGATAAAGACACCAAATCGTTCTCCCCTAGATGCACTACCAACAAGTCCGGACAAAAACCAGATGCTAATTTTTTTAGATAGTACACCCAGCATGCCACTCCTCCACCCCTCCCCCAGTTAACCAACACCCGATATCCATCGAGTCCCAGCTGCCGGCCAAAATGGCACGATTCTGCATGCTTCGCTACCCAACTATCCAGACTGTGGAGATGCAACGCCAGGACCTGCCGCACAACCTGAAAAGAAAAACAAAATTAACCCAAGAACTTGCAAATAACAGACATATTCAAAATGACAATGGCTTAACCATCATGCAGATTTGCCCGCACATATCTTTTGTAACATTGCGACCTCCAGCACCCCTTGTTCACGACACCAATATCATAAGTGCCCAATCTCAGGGCCTCAGTAGCTCCCCCTATACGAAAGGAGTGTGGGGCTGAAATACCCAACTCACCTAACGCCGTCCTCAATATGGCTAATACCTGAAAGTAATGCCGGCGGGAACCATCCTCATGAACAAACACATATCTTGAGTCCACGGGTAAAAATTGCACAAAAGAAAGCCAACAACGTACCAGACATGTAGGCAAACTTCAGGTTGCAAGAGAACTTCCTAGCCCTTACCCAATTGATCCGTTTTGGACTTAACCAACCAAATTCATATCCCATCGTTATCCAGTGAAACATTGGACCACAACAAACTTTCCCTACCCCTCGTACCCAACAATTCCAACACTCTAAAAGCACCCTAATACGGTCAAGACATGCACAACGAAAGCAGAGCCACCCCCCAAGTAGAGGAACATATACCCTCCAACTCTACAATGATGTCCCTCAGTAACTTACCTGTAATAGGGCGCAACCTATCTACCTGAGCCCCACCCTCCCTAACCCAACCTGCAAAAATTATTTTACAAATTCGCCCTCCATGGGATCATATCCTCAAAAATACTAACCATAGAAACAAGTTCCTGACATCTTACCCGATATAGTCACAGCTGAAAATCCTGCATCAGTCTGAAACATAATAAAACAAACCGCATCCTCCCTTCTGCGTAACAATACCAAAGGGCCATCCACCCTCCGAGAAGCACAGGAATGAACAAACTGAGCCCAAGCCTGAGCATAACTCCTGCGAGTTGAAGCTCAATGGATTGCTGAATCAAGAGCAAAATCCTCAAACTGCCAACGACAACGGATCCCGCAGCATCTCAGTCTTCATTGGGTCCACTCCCGGCGCAAGCCTACAGAATCTCTGCCACTGTGAATGAGATAGCGCATCAGCGATATCATTATTCACTCCTGAAACGTATTGGGCCTTGAACATAATATTAAACTTCAAGCATCCCAAAAGAAAAATCCTAAGCAGCCTCAAAACTTTTCATCTAGGGCCTTCTGGAAATTCACCAAATTAACCACTGTTTGATTATCCACATTAAAAGCTGCTTGCCTGTTAGCCAACAGCTTTCCCCAGAGCACGCGAGGCACTACTGAGGGAAAAAACTCCAAAAAAGCAACACTATGCCTGGCTGACATCCATGCTTCTGGCCAATCTTCTGCCGCACAGTGGCGATCCCAAAAAACTCCAAAGCCATGAGTTCCTGACACATCTGAAAAAACTTCCAACTGACAAACAATCCTCATCCCCACTCCACAGTCACACGATTGAAATCCTTAAGAAAGGTTATCCACATCCTGATACCCTGTTGTGAGGTAAAATCACACCCTTCACAGCAACACCAAGCCACCTGAAGAAGGTACGTCCTACCCTCACCACACGACAAGCAAAGTTCAAATGACCCAAAAGGCACTGAACCTGTTTCAACTCCAACTTGGACTTAACCACCGCTTCCTCTACATATCACGTGTTACTTTTTCTGAGCGCACACTTTTGATTTATGTTGTGTACTTAAAACAATCCATTGCGCTGGCTGCACACCATTGCGCTGGCTGCACACGTAATGGGATATGTTAGTAGCTGTTCCCTAGCACCATACTACCATACTTTATGGAACAGACACAGAGCGAAGTATTCTCTTTTGAAACCTAAATACAATTGTTAACCTTTTCGTCTCTTTGGCAGACCTTGCATGTCTCATAGTTTAGTTATTAACAATAAAAACAGCTGTCTGCTTAGCTTGTAACTATGGATTGAAACACCGAAGAATATGTCAACTTAATTTTTTCTTACAATCAGATGAATTTCCGGTGTTACATTTTTTTTCTTTAAAAGGGTAGCATTATGTACTAACGCTCCTTAAATGATCACTGTACTAATTGTGGAAGCGCAGATCTGATGGGTGTAAAGAAATTCCTGCCTTGTGAGCCATTCTGTGCTTCACCAATGAATGAAGTCAAAAACCTGCTTTCTACTATGGGTGCTTCTGAACAGTGGGCCCTCATACAGTGCACTGCACCTGGCTGCGGCCTCGACTAGGTTTGCTGTACCATCAGCCAGAACAAAAACACTATTTCCATGCAGACCTTCCGGTGCTGCCTCCCCATCTCAAAACTCTGAGGGGGATGAACACCTCATTCCTATTAGTACCTATGCCCACGGTGATAGTGCGGACATTGTCGCCCAAGTCCTGTTCTTTTCAAGAGATCTGCGCTCATGCTACAAAATGTATAATGATAAACACGCTTGCCTGTTTTATTAATTATGAGGCATCTAACAATGCCCTAACACAAGTAGGTGCCACATGGTGGAGCTACCGTGTTTTAACTTTCCTCAGAAGATTTTTAAACTTAGAAGCAGGAGCAGGTGCTATGTGGGAGCTCACCTGAAAGGACTAACCTGGACCCGCAGGAACATCGGTCCATCTGCCACTGGCTGCTGCTACAAGATGGAGAGCACAGAGATGACACTCACTCTCCCCACCCCTGCCCATTCTCCTCGGCTCGTGTTTGTTCTTGGTGCATGGGCTAAATAAAAACAGTCTCTGCCTGGAGGTGAGATTCTAAACAAAGACTCGAGTCTCTTTCACTGCTGTTATGGAGCACGTCAGCCTTTTAGGACCACCCCTCCCTGTGCCAAGAAGATCATGCTGGGGATGTGTTGGGTAGTGACTTGTATGAAGACACCTTTACTACCATGGATGCTGAAATTACGCATTCACAGCTTTAATCTTTTAAAAGGAATTCTCCTTCTGTACGCGGGGTCCTGAGTTGTCGAACCTAGGTGTGCACCTCCCCATCCTGCTGCTGTGCAGCGACTTCTTGGAAGATCTCTTCTATGGCCAAGAGAGAGATCACACTAGCAACTGAAAGACCGTATCATAATGCACAACTTCCAAATCCTTTATTGCAAAAACATGAATTAAATTACATTTGTACTCTTAAAAAGCACCACATTTGCCAGTCAAGCATAAAAGAATGATTACAATGCGCATGAATAGCTTACTGGTTATTTTTGAAATCTTAAAGTAAATCTGCATGTTGGCTAATAAGTTTTACCGACTTTTACTATGTTATTTGTTTTGTACATCATCTTGGTTTGATCTAGAAATGCATTCTCCATGAAATAAATTAAAATACATAAAAGTTACAGCTGAATGATGTGCTTTTCTAAAACTCTTTCCTACAGCAGCGTTTCACATTGCTTCCTTAGAGCTATCTTCTGTCTTTTGTTATCCTTCTGATGTACTGGCAGGAGCCTAAAAGCCAATTGAATATCAGATTTTGCCAATTCCGCTCCTGCTCCACAAGACTTAACCAAAGCAATGGCCTCATCCACTGACGCATAATGCACCACATTGAACTATAAAGTCAATCAGTCAATGATACTGTATTCGGCCTGTCAGGCCGTAAAAGACACAAGAAAAATACAACATTGCACAGCAGACTATAAAGTAATTTATGGATTCTCCTATGGGCCAAGACAGATGATGAATCAATCTAAATTCACCCTGTTGCTTCTTGGGGACTACCTCCAATGGGAAGACGGTCAAATCCAGCAAAGGCCACAAGCTAAAAAGCCCAGCAATCCTGCCTTGAACAAGCTCCTTCTCAAGCTTGGCCACTACTACGTCTGGATTATACAGTGCAGACCTCAAATTCCTCACCCAATGTCGAACTCTGGGTCCTTGATAACACAAACTAAAACCTTCCAGAAAACCCCAATACAAATACTTAGCATCCACCTGCATAGGGTAGAACTGTAACCAATAACTTAATAGCTGAAACTTAATAGGAGTAGGGCCCTTTTCCCATCACTTGAGCATGAGACCTTGTCACCTATTCCCCCCCCCCCTCTGCCTGTGCTTCCTTGCCAACCCCACTGAGCCATCCCAAAACACTGGACCAATGGATGCTTCCCCCCACAGTCGGAACAGTCATGTCAGAATTTACATTGGAGACCCCTCTGTTAAAGGACCAACAAGACCCATTTTGGGGGAATTGACCTCTCCCGAAAGCCCCCACACCAAACTGGTTGGGACACCCCTGAAAGGGCTTGTTTTGCAAAAGCAAACCACTAGCAGTGTGTACCACCAGGACATTCTTACCCGTGCAAAGCCATTGCATCCAAAGATCATTCTCTATCTCACCCCACTCCTTCTCAATATTGAGCGCTAATCTGGCCCGAAATTCCTCGTCATACCTGAACCAACCGAAACCCCCATAATCCATCTGCGCTCGCCGTACCATGTCCATATATTTCAAAAGATCATCACATCGCTCTGGATGGTGCTCACAATACACACTTGCAAAAATTAAGAAGGCAGAAGCCCAATTCTCTATAGTGGTTGGCACCTTTTGTCTACGTGCCAGCTCCCACTCTTCCTCTTTGGAGCCCTCCTTCACCTGTACTTCCCTATACAACAACTTGAAAACGTCAACAAATTCCCCTTTACAGTTCTTATCTGAGTGTAATAAACAGAACATGACAATTCATAGCTTAATGGAGCTGCATATAAGTTAATTATTCAGAAACAGAAGTTGGACCCTGTGTTCATATGTAAAAATCAGAAATATTTGCTATCCTTTAGTATGTCCTCAACAAATTGGCATAAGTATCTTCACCAAAGTCTTTACTTTAACTTAATCTATGATCTAATTATTTCTATTAATTGGGGCATGTCTATCAGGGAAATACAGCTGTAACAGGTTACAATTTAGTATTTCTTCAACTATGTAAGTAGCAAAAATTCAAAAAGTTCAAGAGACAGCTGATACAGGCATATAGGAAAACTTCAAAAATAGACTTCTAGAAATATTCATCAGTATTGCTTTCACTTCTTTTTGAAAGATACCGTTGAGGGATTCAGTCTGGTTTCCAGAGGCAAGGTGTTCCAGATTACAGGGGCAATCCCAGTAAAGGCTTAGTTATAAGTTAATTATTCAGAAACAGAAGTTGGACCCTGTGTTCATATGTAAAAATCAGAAATGTTTGCTATCCTTTAGTATGTCCTCAACAAATTGGCATAAGTATCTTCACCAAAGTCTTTACTTTAACTTAATCTATGATCTAATTATTTCTATTAATTGGGGCATGTCTATCAGGCAAATACAGCTGTAACAGGTTACAATTTAGTATTTCTTCAACTATGTAAGTAGCAAAAATTCAAAAAGTTCAAGAGACAGCTGATACAGGCATATAGGAAAACTTCAAAAATAGACTTCTAGAAATATTCATCAGTATTGCTTTCACTTCTTTTTTGAAAGATACCGTTGAGGGATTCAGTCTGGTTTCTAGAGGCAAGGTGTTCCAGATTACAGGGGCAATCCCAGTAAAGGCTTAGTTATAAATTAATTATTCAGAAACAGAAGTTGGACCCTGTGTTCATATGTAAAAATCAGAAATATTTGCTATCCTTTAGTATGTCCTCAACAAATTGGCATAAGTATCTTCACCAAAGTCTTTACTTTAACTTAATCTATGATCTAATTATTTCTATTAATTGGGGCATGTCTATCAGGGAAATACAGCTGTAACAGGTTACAATTTAGTATTTCTTCAACTATGTAAGTAGCAAAAATTCAAAAAGTTCAAGAGACAGCTGATACAGGCATATAGGAAAACTTCAAAAATAGACTTCTAGAAATATTCATCAGTATTGCTTTCACTTCTTTTTTGAAAGATACCGTTGAGGGATTCAGTCTGGTTTCCAGAGGCAAGGTGTTCCAGATTACAGGGGCAATCCCAGTAAAGGCTTAGTTATAAGTTTTCTTTCTTTGGATTTTTTGTGGTTTCAGCAGCAAGGTGCTGGAACTCCTAGAAAATCTGCAACCACCCGAGAGTTCCAGTTTTCGGGCGAGGTACAAAGGGGTGTTATGGTGAAGGGCTTTGTGGGTCATGCAGGCAATTTTTAGATGTATCCTAGCCCCAAATGTAAGCCAGTTTAGGGATTTCAGAACCGGTGTGATGTGGTTATTTCTTTTGGATCCTGTGATGAGCCTTGCAGCCGAGTTCAGGGAGGCCCTAAGCAGTCCCAACTAGCTAGGTAGACTACAAAGAGTAGCTCTACCATTCTCCAAGCTGGAAATTACTAACGCTTGAACCGCAGACTATAACTCATCCAGGGTGCGGAAGGGTTTTATCTTTCTTAGGATGCGCATTTGGAAGTTTGCTCCTTTGGTGGTTGAGCTGATGTGCTCCTGCATGCTCAAGGTCTTTTCAAGTAATATTCCGAGAGATCTCGTAGAGTCAATGATGTGTAGTATACAGTTGAGAGCCATTAGGTGTTTCATATATTCGACAATAATGGGAGACTGTTTAGGTGGAGAAGTAAGGAGGAATTCTGTTTTGATGGAATTTAGATTGAGATGGTTGGAGGTCAGCCAGTGTAGGGCTTTGAGTAGGGTTGTGTTGAGTGACCTGATTTCTTCAGGGGAGGAGATTTTCAGGTACAATTGGGTGTCATCCACATACGTGTGATAATGGGAGTTAGATGATTTAAGCATTTTCGTTAGAAGCTCCATGAACAGGTTGAAGAGCGTGGGTGAGAGCGCGGACCCTTGTGGGACCCCAATTGTGAACGGAGTAGCGCTGGAGAGGGATTGATTGACTTTAATTCTTTGCATTTTGTTGTGAATAAACAAGGCAAACCAGTTTAACACTGAACCTGATAGTCCGATCCTGTATTCCAGTAGGACAAGGAGGTTGTCATGTTTGACCGTATCAAAAGCTGACGAGAGGTCAAGGAGGATTAGAAGACATGGGGGCATATTAGCAAGACCGGCGATAAAATTATCGCCGTTTTAGCGGCAGGAAACTGCCGCTAAAACGGCGATAATGGGCTTGCTAATATGCGTTATAGAATTCCAATAGAAGCCCAGGTTAGATGTGCAGGACATCTAACCTGGGCTTCTATTGGAATTCCATAACGCATATTAGCAAGCCCATTATCGCCGGTCTTGCTAATATGCCCCAAGATTTGTTCCAATCCAGCATTTTTAGAGCGTCATCAACTATATGAGTAAGGGGCGTTTCCATGTTGTGACTCTGACGAAAAACAAATTGGAATTGATCTAGTAGCTGGAATTGATCAATGTGGTTACATAGTTGGACATGGAAACATTTCTCTAGGCGCTTCGACAGAGTTGAAATGTTAGTGATTGGGCGGAAGTTATTAAGGTCGGCGTGGTCCACAGTGTTTTTTTTAAGAATGGCCGTAACCTGCCCTAATTTTAGACAATCGGGAATCACACCTGGCAGTAGGTAGGCATTTACTATCTTGGGACTAAGGACCTCTTCATATCGTTGAAGAAACTTGAAGGTAAAGGGCCACTGTAGTGGTTTGAGAGTTTCAGTGTTGTGAGCATGTTGAGTATGGAGATTTCGTCTAAGGTTGTGAATTGGCTCCAGTAAGTGCTATTCGGGAGTGAGACCTGGTGCAAGTGGAGGCTGAGGGGGCAGTGGGGATGAGAGGTTGATAGGGGATAGGACTGTCAGTTGATTCATCGCTGTGAAAAGAGATCAGCTTTAATCTTATTCATCTTTTCAAGGAAGAAAGAGGCAAAATCATCACAATTTGGCTGTGTACTGGAAACCATTGGTGAAAGAATGGGAAGATTGTTGGATTGGCGTTTGATTAATTAAAAAAGTGTTTTGGGCCTATTTCTGGCTTTATCTAGTTGGCTTCTGAAGAAGTTCACTTTTGCACTTCTGATGTGTTTATTGTACGTGCTCCTCGTAGTTCTCTGGAGCAAAAGGTGCTCAAGGGATGGAGAGCCTCTCGAAGATCGTTCAGCTGGTCTCAGATTGCATCTATCTGTATTAAAACTATCATTGAACCATGGTCTGGAGTCTTTGATGGACCTTCTTTTTAGTTGTAAGGGGGCAATTGCATCTAGAATGTTCAACATGGAATTGTTGTAATGCTCAGTGAGGTGGTGGCAAAGTCTTATTGCTAAGGGATATTGGGGCACATGCATCATTCTAAATACTGGTTGCAAAGGAGCAGATTTGCAGAATCTGCCCCTTTGCGACCGGTATTTTTGCATTTGGGATGCAACAACCCAAATGCAAATTCGCAATTTAAGTAATCGCAAAATTTGCGATTACTTAAATTGCGAATGCATTTAGGGAATCGCAAATTGCGATTCCCTAAATGCAATGCATGATGCAATTTTAAATTGTGATTTCACAATTAGGGATTGCTAATTACCATCAATTTAAAGTTCATGGTAATTTGCGAAAACTTTGAAAAATGCATTAAAGTGCATTCTTCAAAGTTCCATGTTACACACACACATGCCCTTGGGGCATGTGTGTGCGCAACATGTGGTCACATGGCAATTTCAGGGGTGCATCAGGGTGGCCTTTTGGCACCCTTGCACCCTTGAAATTGCATGCGCAATTTGCGATTACCTATTTGGTACTCGCAAATTGCGCATGCAATTCCCATTCATTCCTATGGGCCTCTAGGCCCATAGGAATGAATGGGAAGCTATTCCTTAATTGCGATTCGCAATTTGCGAGTCTCAATTAAGGAATGTGTAGGAATCGCAATTTGTTTTGCGATTCCTACATGCATAAGGAATTGGGATTCCTAAATTGCTTAAAAATTGCTTAAAAATTGCAAATTAGGAATCGCAATTCCTTACTTTGATGCATGTGGCCGATTATTTCATTCAGGTTTGCATTTCGGATGGATAGTTTCCAATGCCGGGGTTTATTTAGATGAGATCTTTTTTTAGCCCGAGGTTCAAAGATGGAGAAAGATATGTAGTAATGATCAGTCCAGTCACATTAGGTCCAGGATCGAACCCAGGATCTGAGTGGAGCTGTCACTGATTTGAATCAGGATAAGGTCAGCTAGGAAGGTTTTGAGGCTATTCACTATAGGGTCATTCATGCCATTCCAGTGCAGATTGAAGCCTCAGAGGAAGATATGGGGACAGTGTTGTCCCACATTGGAAGAGTTGGTTTCCATAATTTGTTTCACAAAAGAGAAGTTATCTCCAGGCGGATAGTAAAACGTGTGCAATTTGCATATAGGCCTGTGGTTGCTTATGATGTTAATGCACAGGTATTCGCAGGAGGGGAGAACAGCAGTGTGTGACTGTTTCACTTTAAGACTATTCTGGTATATACACCAGGTCTATTAGATCTGTGAAGTCTGATGATGTTATGGCTAGGAGGGACAAGGATGTCCAGGACCGTACCAGAAGAATCCTTTAGCCAGGTTTCAGCAAGTATTAGGAGGTCACGATCCTGCATAAGGATGAGGTCAGCGATGTCTGTGGTGTGTTCGACTGCTGGTCTACAATTGATAAACATGCATTTCAAGTGAGGAATAGAGTCAGTGGAAGTAAACTGTGTGATGAAAACTTGTTTGAGGTTGGAGGTGTTTATAGCATTTGTGTTGTGTCTGGGTTTTTCTGTGAGCGTTCGGGGGACCTAAGACCTTCTCCTTGGTTTAGAGGGGTTGTTCACTTTATGATCATATTCAAGCAAAGCCCCCATGTTCACGTTCTTCAGCTCAACCCCGCTGCCAACCGCCCACTGCGCACTCCTGCCAGGCCCTTAGCTCACCCTCTCAAGAGCCCTCAACCTTCATTTTTTTCTCTTTTGTTTTTTAACATTTTTTCAGGTACCATCGTACTCCTGAAATGCCCTCACAGAAGCTTCCACATAGTTGAAGTTTGAACAGTGGCTTTTCAAGTGAAGTACATCAGCTAGAGATGAGGTTTTTAGGTAGAGCTGCATGCCATCCACTTACAGATGATTACGTTTTGTTGTTCGAGGATCAGTGTAAGGTGTTCCATATAGAGATTGAAGAGTATGGGTACAAAAATGGAGCCCTGAGAAACTCCTTGGCTGACAGGGGCAGGGATTGAAAGGGAGTGTTTTCGTTTGTTGGCAGCTGGTATTGAGATATAAAGAAAGACAGTTCAGTACTGTGCTAAAGGCCAAGGAAACATTGAGAACAAGTAGGCACAATTCCCCTTTGCCTAGAATGGAGAGAGCGTCATCCATTAAGTTAAGTAAGGCAGTTTCCTTACTGCACCCAGCCCTGACACCCAACTGGAAATCGTCTAGTAAGTCGTCTACTAGGTCTATGCTTTATGTATTTCTCTAGGACTTTGGCGAGAAATGGGAGGTTGGTCACTGAGCGCAAATTACACATGTCTTTAGGGTCAGCACCACTTTTCTAAAGGAGCGGGGTGACCTGTCCTGTATTTAGGCACTCTCAAACTGTACCTTGTGACAGTGAGGAGTTGATTATTGAAGTACAGAGATTGGAAATGATGAGCCTGATCTCTTTGATTAGGGAGGAAGGGTTATGGTCATAGATGTAAGCAGCAGGTTTCTTAATAGATATGATTTTGTTGAGTTTATTTTCGTTTAGCACCTTGAATTTGCTTCAGGTGGTATTGTTATTTGGGTTAGTGGCAAGGGAGAAATGTCCACTGACTTATCAGGGGCCCACAAAGCATACTCCGGATTGGACTACATATTTGTACCTAGTCGCGAGGTGGGCAAGGTAGAGCAGGCTAACTATTTAGCATGGGGCCTGTCCGTCCATTCCCAGCTCCTTGTTCAACTAGGAGCAAGCCCTAGACATCCAAGCACGGGGTGGAGACTTAATGCCTGGTACCTGCGGGATAGAGAGGTAGCAAGGGGTCTACGGGACGACACTTAACTCTTTTTTCTAGAAAGAAAGGACATAGTTACCTCTGTGGTTACACTATGGGAGGCCTATAAAACTGTGCTGAGAGACAGGGCTCAAAACTTGATATCCCAGAAAAAGAGGAGGGGAGTTGAGAAATTGGAAAGCTTAGAGTGTCAAATTCTCCAAAGATGGTCCATCAGCACGTCGGATCCTTAAATTTCCTGACAGTTAGAAGTCCTGCAAATAGGGTACCGTGACAGGACAATGCCAGAAAGCAGAGACTGGCAAAGCTACATCGACTATCTGAGGTCGGGGATAAGGCGGTGAAACTCCTTGCCTGGCTTAGTAAAAAGGAAATAGAAGCCAGATGGGTGCAGAGTATTATAGATGACCAGGGGGCAATTTACAACACAGACCCACAGTTTATTCAGGTGTTTGCTGACTATTACAGAATATTCTATGAAGTTCATCCAGATAGCAGTTCCTCAGACATTGATCGATATCTGGCCACCACTCAGACCCCAGCGCTGAGGGAAGGTGCGGTAGAGGGGTTTGACAGAAGTGCAAGATGCTGTCTCTAAGCTAAGAACAGGTAAAACCCCAGGCCCCAATGGCATCCCCGCCGAATCTTACAAGCGCTACTTAGATTTACTGGGACACCACTTGTTAAATCTTAACCAAGGTGCAGGCAAGGAAGGTACTCTTCCCCCAGACCTCCGGACAGCCATGATAATGGTTTTTCATAAAGACGGTAAACCCAAAGATAAGTGCGAATCATATCGCCTCATTTCATTCTTAAACACGGAAGTAAAAATTCTAGCCACAATATTGGCGCCACACTTATTGAAGGTCATCACATCCCTTATCCACAGTGACCAGTCTGGATTCATGCTGGGTCGCGATACCCGGTTGAATCTCAGTAGAACACATAACTGGCCAATTGAGGTCGAAGACCGTGAGCTCTTCCATGTTTTCCTGTCAGGGAAAAAGCATTTGATGTGGTGCAATGGCCTTTTCTAGACTGTACGCTAATCAGATTTGGATTTGGGCAGAAATTTCTGAAATGAATAGGACTACTATACCGTGATCCGATAGCAGCTGCAAAGGTGAATGGGGCGTTGTTGTCAGGGTTCCGCATTTGAAGAGGGACCAGGTAGGGGTTCCCCCCTATCCCTTCTACCTTTTGCGCTTACGGTAGAATCCAAGGCATGCACCATTCGAGCGCAGTCAGGGTCAGGGGCTTCCAAATTACTCCCACCAATAACATAGAGGAGAAGATTTCCCTATATCCCGATGATAATTATTTTTTCATCACTGAGCCCTTGTCGACTTGTCCATCTCTCTTCCAAACTCTAGAGGAATATTCGGGCTATAAGATTAATTGGGATAAGTCAGCATTATATCTCCTGGGGTCCGTACACGATTGGCCTCCCCTACCGGGAAATTTGAAGGTGACTACTGAGGGTTTTAAATATTTCAGTATTTTATGACACCACACAAAGAAGTGTGCCGCCACCACAACATTGGGAGGGTAGTATTTAATTTTAAAAAAGACGTAGAATAGTGGAAAGATCTTCCCCTCTTGTTATTAGGATGGGCAGCCATTTTTAAATTGATTACCCTACCCCAACTCCTGTACACCCTCCACAATACAAATCACCCACTCTCTAGGATAGTGTTCGCTGGCATTGATGGGGAGGTGCGATCTTTGCTATGGAAGGGTGAACACCCCAGAATTGCGCTGAAGACTTTACAGTGCATCCCATAAAATGGCGGGATAGCACTCCCCGACATCGAGGCTTACATCTAATCCACATTAATGAGTGGGTACATACACCACAGAACCATCACACATATAGACTGGAGAGGGCTACGTTAGAGCCCCATACTCAGCTGCACTAAGTTTATGGTGATAAAGGTACTCACAGCCACCTCCCTGTGACTCAGGCGGTCCTGGAGTTAGGGGATTGGGCGATGAGATCAAATGAGTGGGCCCATAGAATTATCAAGGAAATGCCACTTTGGAGAGGGACATGGCTCACAGAGATCAGCAAACCGCAGGGTTTCGGGGCCTGGAATTTGCTGGGAATCTACACTATTGAGGATATCATTGAAGGTGGGGAGCTCAAACCTCTAACAACTTTTTGTACAGAGAACAGTCTACCCAGGTTCCAGTTCATAATATGCGCAACTGAGACATGCACGGTTGGCAGATTAACTAGTAGGCACTGAACTTCCAGAGTAAGCACCATTGGAGGGGAGACTGCTGCAGGAAGAGCTCGCAAGAAAGGCGGTGTCCCTCACATATAAGACACTGAACAATAATATGCCTGACAACCCTGGTCAACTCCGCGAGCGTTGGGAATAAGATGCGGGAGAAATGGAAAAACATTGATTGGGAGGCGGCCCTTATGCACCCCAGGGAGGTGGTCATTAAGGCCCAACTGCGTCTCATCCAATATAACACTCTGCATAGGGTATATTACGATAGAGACGGACTCCACACAATGGGTAGGGTGAAGACTTCGTCATGTCTTCAATGTCAGAGCGCTAGGGGCAACTATATACACAACATATGGGGGTGTCCCAACATTGAAGCATACTGAAACGCGATCATAGAGGAGCTTAGTTCGGACCTGGAGATATCTCTCCCGGCAGATCCCAAATATGCCCTACTGGGCATCCCAAATGATGTTGACGCTCTGCGATCGCAACACTTCTTTAGTGCCTTAAGCCTGGTGGTTGCTGAACGAGATGTCGCTAGGCGATGGAGGGGTAGCTGAAGTTGCCACCATACAAGAATGGAGAAGAGAAATGGACCTCTATATGGCAGCAGAAAAGGTCACCTATGACTGTAGGGGTTGCCCCTGGAAATGCTGCAAGGTCTGGGGTGGATGAGTTTTTATGGACTTGACCTGTTGGAGGATGCAGAGAGCCCACAGCTGTTACTGATACTGACCTTGGCACATCCCTTGGGCAATGTGGTCAACTGGCATGAATATAACTTACTGTCGATATTGCTGTATTGGTGTATTGAACTGTAATGTGATATTTTTCCTCATTGGTTCTGCCTGTCTCATATGGAATCACTGCTGCCTATACAATAATGTACTCTGTAACTGTTCTCTATGAGGCTGTTGTTCCTGTTGCGATAACAATGCATTTGTTATGATAACCAAAATCAGTTAAAAGATATTTTTTTTAAAAAGGGTGATACTTGGCCTGTGGAGCTCATCCCCAAGCTCCTCTTCTGACTGCCAGTTATTGTTTCCAGATTAACTAGGGTAATTTCTTAGGAGTGGAGGATGTAGGCAATTAATCAGTAGTCTACACCCAAAAATATTCTGGATTTGCTGCATTAAGGAAAGTAATAGTGCATTACTTTCAGAAATGTTTTGTTCTAGACTTCCAGAGAAAGACTGAGCTTGTCTCATTTCTTGGAAACTTTGCTACTGTTTCAAAGTTTCACAAAATGATAGATGTTTGACTTGGTCCTTTTTGCAGTGTCATCCCTAAACTTTTTGCCTTTCTCCTAGCCTTTTTTCTGACATGGTGTTGGTGGTTTTAGGACTCTGGGCACTTTAGCACTGCTGTCCAGTGTAAAGTGCGTGTGCTCTCCGTGGTAAACATGGTAAGATTGGTCTACACCTGTTTGGCATATTTAATTTACCTATCAGTCAGTTGTAAAGTAGTATCTCAGATACCCAGGGCCAGTAAATTAAATGCTACTGGTGGGCTTGCAGCGCTGCTTGTGCCACCCACCAAAGTAGCCTCTCAAACCTGTCTCAGGCCTCTGCCATTGCAGGGCCTGTGCTCGCAGTTTCCTGCCGCTGTGACGTGGCACATAAGGTGGTGTCCACGTCTGTGACTCCCCTTTTACTACATAAATAATGTATGGGCAGCGCACCCTGCCCATACATATATGCAGGGTGCGCTGTAGGTAAAAGGTAGGACCTGTGCCTTAACTCTGTGGCATGTCCTGGTAGTGACAAACAGCCATTTTGGTTTCTCACTACTGTGAGGCTGCCCTCTCATAGGAATGCATTGGGGATTCCCTGATAAGTGCTTCAGTGGTAATTCCTGACCTGAGAGGAGTAGAGTGGTCAAGTTTGGTATGTTTGGAATAATGGTAATAAATGCTGCGTAATGGTGTTCACAGATTTATTATCACTATTTTAGAAATGCCACTTTTAGAAGTGGGCATTTCTGTGTGCTATGTGTCTTTGTGCCTGCCTGATGTGTATTGCATGTCTGGCTCTGGAGTGACAGGGGCTGGGGAAGTTCAGTGGCTCTAGAGGGGCTGGGTGAGTCAGCGCTATGCGGAATAGGCCAATCTGCATTTGGAGTGGTGGGAGGAGTAGCACCTGGGACTGAATGGGACTGTGCCTGCCTTCCACAATGCTGGCTCCATCCCCTGTGGTGTGGCTGGGGCCAGAGCCTACACTAACAATGAGGGTGTTTGTGCACTGTAAACAAAATATGTAAGTGCCCCCCAGAACTGGTTTGGACTGGGTCCCAAGCCCTGTGCCAGGGCAGAACAAAGAAGACATGTGGTATAAGTATTGGGGCTGTGACCCCATGAGGTTGTTGTGCTTTTTGTGCTCACGATAGACTGAAGCTGAAGTACTGCCAGAGGACTGCTGGATGCCAAGATGTACCGCCACCAGGGACTACCTGCTGCCTGCTGGGTAGCTGAGAAGACTGCCACTCTGCTAGGGGACCCTGTGTGCTGGCCTGCCTGGGCCATGTCCTCTGCCCTTGCCAATTACTGGGGAGGAGCGCTGCCTGCTCCCTGGTTGTGTCTGGAAAGTGGGAGACAGGCTGAGCGCTGTGTTTCCCCCTCCCCGTGAGGAGGGTCCGTCAGCACTGCGCGAGGAGCGCTCCGATTTCTTGGTGTGCTGCAAGGTGCGGTGATTGCACCCCAGAAGCGTGTGGGGCACTCTCCAGGTTTTTTTTCTGCTGATGGTTGTGCAGAGGAGAGCCCAAAACCGACGGAGACTTTGCTCCGTATCTGTGCCCGAAAACCGGAAGTCAGACGAGGAGCGCCTGACCTTGGGCGGGGCTGGCTGGTGGAAGCAGGGCCAGAGTAGGAAGCCAGGCGGCTGTTGCCTGGCTGTGAGCGGGGCTCCCCGTAAGCAGGAGGAGAGACCTGCGTGTCTGTTCAACGGAGACGGAGCCTCGCAGGCTTGCCGGAACACGAAGAAGGACCGCAGCCTCGCGGGGTCCCTTCTGCAAACTCCGCGCCTTTCACCGTAGCAGACAGTCTCCCGCTGAGGACACAAGAGAGACCCCGGTGAGTGGGGCCTACGGGGCACACTGTTTTGCCCAGTCTTGTCACAGCTGCGCCGCAGTCCCGCGGGCAGCTGCAACGTTGGGGGGGGCATTCTCCACAGAGGAGACAAGAGGGAGTTGAACCCCTGCCCCCCCCCCCATTTGCATTACGGGCATTGCTTTTGCTGCATCAGCAGCTCGGGGTGCCGGTGTTTCCGTGCCCTACATGTGTTGGGGGCCAGTTGGCTCTCAGGAAGGTCATCGGGGCAGGTCTGTTCAGGCCCTGATTACACTGTGGGGCCACATTTTGCTCCTTAGGGTTACACAGCTCAGGTTGCACTCTGCTAAGTGTGTACTAAGATGCACGGAGGACCAGATGTAGTGGTTATGTTCATGCCTGCGCAGGAGATGGTATGTTATGGAGATGATGCCCTGCACTGCTGATGAATATATGCCTAACAATGCTCTGCATAATGTGGTTGTGCTAAGTGTACCCTATTGCCAGTAGTTACTGGCTGCTTGTTCATGATAGGGCACGGTGGGTGTGAGTTATGCCTAATGCGTTGGTGCACTGTTGCTAATTATGGGCTATGCCTAATGTGTTGTGCCAAAGTACAAGGCTACCAATAGTTATTGGTCACCCCCAAATGTAATGTTTATGCTGTGGCGGTAATGTGTTCCTAATAAGTGGTTACCGTGTACTGCTGATTAGGTACAGGACTAAGAGGGACCTAATGCGATTATTATGTTTTGCCTAATATGCTGTCCTAGGTGATGACAGGATGCTAATGCATAATGTGGTTATGCTAAGTGCACTATTGCCAGTAGTGACTAGTTGTTTTCTCTAACTGTGAGTTATGATGGTGATGACAGTGGCCCGATTGGCCCTGTAATGTATATAATCCCCTGTAAAGTCATACCTAGTGCCAGGTGGCACAGTGTATATATATGTGATTGCGTTCTAATGTGTTTTATGCATAATACAAAGGCTATTTTTATATAACCTTGTGTGGAGTTTCTATTGTGGTGTGCCTAGTGTGTCGCTGCTGTGTGAGTGTGTTGCGCAAACGCTTTACACATTGCCTCTGGGATAGGCCTGACTGCTCATGCCAAGCTACCAAGGGGGTGAGCAGGGGTTATCTTCAGTGTGTAACTCCCTTGCCCTAACTATAGTTGTGGTTTCTGCCTGGCTTAGGCGCATGCCTTAGCCAACCAGAAATCCCATTTCTAACAGTGGGAATGGGTTAAATTTACTCAGGGAGCAGATAACTCTCTAAACAATTACCTAAAAGCCTTAAGAAAAAAAGTATGGTCCCCCCAACCCTTCCTTTACCATCTACCCCACATACACCCTCCCGTCCTTCCCTACCCCCTCATCCATCCCTTCACCCCCCATTATTCATCTATCTCCTCCTTGCTTCCTTGCTGTCTTCTTCCTGTATATCTTCTCACTTCTCCATCTCTCTTCCTCGCCACACCTTCATACTACTATGGGGTAGTTCAACTGGTCTTTTATTTACCATATCCTCAGAGTATTTCTCTCTCCTCCGATATATAAGACATGAAATACTTTGTTTTAATACCATCAAATTATTTTGCTATAATACGGCACTTCGATCCCATGATGCATCTACACTGATGTACTCTACTTAATTTCTCCTACCCCACCAAACAACGGTTCCGTTCTGTCTGTACTACTATAACGCTTGTCTTATGAAAATTCAAATATAAAATATTTGGAAAAAAAAAAACTACGTTAATGGGGAATCAGCATCACTTGGTAATCGACAGAGAAGCAAAGTTAATATTCTAAAAAACATGTTTAAAAGAAGAGGTAACAGGAAACTTTAAATGCTCCAAACAAATTGTAAAGATGTGAGGTAAAAATAAAAAAGTGATGTAAAACCATGTGCAGTAAATGTGTTTGCCATAGAAAATGCATGTGTGGGAAAAACTGTAATGTAAAGCAGCACGTGAATGTATGCCATGATGAATCGACTGACAACCACATTTCAGTGGTGTTTCCGTGTGCTGCTTGGTTCTAGGTGATGGGGCTTGCGGACATCACTAAGTCTCAACACTATGCCTGCATTGATAGGAGCCAAAACAAAAGGAGCAGAGGGTATGTATCAGTGAGGGTTTGGGGAGAGATGGGCTTGCCCGGTCTCCCTCCTGGCTAGTAGGGCATGGTGCTGCGTTCCACGGCGCGCCAGGGTGGTTATTGGCCAGATGGTATAATGGGTGGGGAATAGGGAGAATGTTTTAAGGGGGTGGTGGGTGTGGGCCGCCTCTTTGGCCATTGTCACACCGAGGTACATAGCGGGCTTAGCTTCTGTCATCAGAGACAGACAGATAGGCCAGAGTGTTTAGGAGTGTTTTTTATTGCTAGCGATATCTTGTATGTTTATTCAGGCCCTTATGGTGTCTGTTAGTAGAGTGGTACAGGCCCTTAAAGTTTTGCAGAAGGAGGGCAGGGAGGATTTACTGCAAGAAGGCGTGTTAGGGCAGGCATGGGTGAGATTACGACGCCCTAAAAGAACGTCTGCAGTGCAGAGGGAGTGGCTGCCCCAGTTATGGCATGCACCTCACAGGATTGCAAACCTAAATCATTTCAGCTGAAGAGTGCGATCTGGAGACGGATGCATTCCTGGCTTACCTGCATCCGGTGTTGTCTGCGATTAGGTTACCGAGCCCGCATTGCAGCCTGTAATAAGGAGTGGGTCAGTGGTCATGCGGGGAGGTCCAAGGCTTGCACGCAGATCGGGCGCTTTGTTGAGGGATCGCATAGGGGGCGGGGAAGAGGTCTTGTCAGGGATGTTGTGGTGGTGCAGGTTCGCTGGCAGGGGATCTATGTTGATGATGTGCTCGCGGCGAGGTGGGGCTGTAGTGTCGGGCCTCAGGCCCACATTACGGCATTGATGGACACAGACACCGGGAGATGTAGAACAGTAACTGGCCACGAGCACGTGCACCCGGGCCCTTTTATTGTCGGGGCCACGTCACTCGTGACACCCGTGATGGATGGGTGTGGGGGTGCAGTATGTCCAGCCCTCAAGGGAGTGGCTGGGGTTACAGCTTCCTGCCGAACACTAGAACGTGTCCGGCAGGACACTACATTCCTCCCCAACTTTATTGAACAAGAAATAAAACCTTAGTCCAAACCTGTGGGGACAAAACAAACAGTTAACAGAAATACCACAGGGTCCATCAGTCTTCTGAGTCAGGTGGCGGGAAGCCATCAGACATGGGCCGGGGGCTCGGCCTGCAGCAGGACCATCTCGGCGGGCACTCATAGTTTAACCTGAGGGGCTCAGGACCCGACCGCTGGCTTGGAGACGTCCACTGCATACCGTCGGCTCACAGATGACGACGTGTCTTGCAGTCTTGCATGGCTCCGCTCTGCTGACGTTGAGGATGGTCTGTGGTGAATTCTAACAGTTCATATAGTGGGTTGCGTCATGAACATGGATGGAGTCCCTGGTGAGAGTTCCTGGAAGTGTTGCCTGATCGATTGCCTCTGTGGAACCGCTTGGCTGTAACCGATAACCTGTCGGTGGGGCAATGTCTCTTCTCGCTCTCCCGCCTGGGGAGGCCCGTTGTCGGGGTTGCTGCGGGACTGCAGGAAGACTGCACTGGGGGTTGCTTGTGTGCCGACTGGGGGAAGCTGCAGGACGACCGAGGAGCCAGTACTGAGTCTCACGCACAACCCGCGAGGGTAGATGGGTCTTGGTTAAGACTTGCTCTCGCTGCCGCGGTTCAGGTGTGTGCCAGGTTCACAGGTAGCCTCTGGTTTCTTTTGTTGGCTGGTGTGGCAACTAGGGGGGACTTCAGTCCATTGGTACTCTAGGAGTGATGTTGTGTGACGCTTGTGCTGAGGGCTGGCACGATGGCGGAGGCCAGCCCGGTGGTGAGTCGGAATGACAGGTGGTGGTGACTTGCTGGGAGAGTTGAAAGTTAGGAGGGACTTAGCTGCCAGGTGTCTCCGTCGTGCTGAGATTGATCATTGGTGGCGGCTTGGCACGGCGAGTGTGCAGATCTTCTCTTGCCTGACTTGGGGGCCACTGCCGACTCCATCTTGAGGCGGTGTGAAGAGGGACACTCAGTGCTGATCTCCACCCACGGCATCTGCGGCCTGGAGTAGGGATGCCGTTGACTTGGACTGCCGACACTCTGGGATGGACGGTCGCCTGGGGAAGCGTTGGGGAGAGACGCGGATTGCGCTTGCTGCGGCTTGTGCTTGGTTCTCCCGTGAGGCTGTGTCCAGGGACGTCGGTCCGCCTTGGTGGCTGTATGGTGTGTCTGGGTGTGCTCTTGGCTTGCTGTGTGAGTCCTCGGTCTTCTCCTCCTGTTGGTCTTTTCACCACACCTGTGTTCGTCCAGTTTTCGGTGTGACAGGGCTGTCACTCTTCTTCCCTTTTGTGTGACATGGCTGTCACTCTTCTTTTCTCGAGGGTGTTGCGCTGGGACCTCGAGGCGGCGCTGTCGTGGCGCCTGCTTCTGCCTTTGTTCCGGCGTGCTTGTCAGGACTGGTCACTTCGTGTGACGTGCTCCTTGCTTGCGCGACATGACATCCGGTCATGTGTCGCCATGTTGTCGGAGCGCCTGTCCGTTCTGTCAGGTTCGCTGGCGCGGCTTTCTGCGCACCTCTGACTTCGCGCTCTTTGTTCTCCTTCGCGGGCGCACTCTTCTGGCACTTGGCGTGCTTGCTCTGCGTTGTGTTGGTGGTTGTTCACCGCCGGAAGCATGTGGTGCAGTTTCTTCGGATGCAGAGGCATCAGACAGCCACCAGGGTTTGCTTGCCATGTGCACGGCCTTCACGTACTTCTTGTGGGCCATGCTGTCTCCTTGGACTTCGCCGCTTTTGTTTGTTCGTCGCTTGTCTAAGCTGGAGCAGCTTCAGGCTTCTTGGGGCCCTTGGTGACGTGCGACAGTCTTTCTCTTTTGAGAATCTTGGCAGCCTATCAGGGCATGTGGTGCACTCTGTGTTGAGGTGCGGTCACTCTAAGTGACCCAGGGTAGTTCTCTTTGCAGTAGCGGGCTGAGGTGTGTGTTAGCTTTTGTCCTCAAGGAGTGGTGGGAGTTGTGAGCTGCTCAAACTGGCTTCCCTTCCCTCCCTGACAGCCTCATCTGTGTGTTCCACTAGGCATGGCGCTGCCAGTGTCCAGTGTATGGTGCTGCCCTTGCGTTTACTTTAGGCCGCTGCAGCAGGCATTGCTGCTTGATGGCCCTTCTCGCACTTGCTGATTTTTGTGTCTTGTGCCCCTCTGGCTTGTTCTTGCTTTTCCGGTCTCCGTGCTGAAGTGGAAAACAGAGTTGGGGCAGAAGGGTGCTGCTCAGTCAGTGGTGGGGGACGTGGCTGCAACACCTGTTCATCTGTGCTGGAGACATCCAGGCATCGGCCCTTTGTTTGCTTCCTTTCTGTGGGCGCAGTACCACTGGTGGCCACTAGATGGCAGGGCAGCGTTCCAGTTTACGGGCCGGCAGTCTTTCAGGAACTGCGGGCCTCTGTTGATAGAGATGCCGGTGTTGGGCTGGGTGTTGTTGTGGCGCGGCGCCCCGACACCGTTGGTAGGTGGCGCTGCAGCTACAGTGGCATTGCTGGTGCCCCCAGTAGTTCAGGCAGGCACGGTGCGGGAAAACGCTGAGGATGCAGACGGAGGAACATCCTGCGCCAGTGAGGTAAGCTGTCTCCTGTTGAGGCGAGCTCTGCGTCTGGGGTGTGGTGTGCTGGGCGTCCTTTCTTGAAAGCTG
This sequence comes from Calotriton arnoldi, assembly GCA_963921515.1. Taxonomy (NCBI): domain Eukaryota; kingdom Metazoa; phylum Chordata; class Amphibia; order Caudata; family Salamandridae; genus Calotriton; species Calotriton arnoldi. Next base: position 4,048,816 of record CAWUFW010000169.1, on the reverse strand, counting down.
TCGATTCCCCCGCAGTTGCTCCGCGCCGGCCACTGGGAGTCCCTTACATGCGTTGGGCGTCTTCTGCCTTGGGGGCCCGTTCCTCTCTGCCGCACCTCGTGGTTCCCCTGAGGCCAGGGCCGCTGGCTTTTTCCTGCACGGTGGAGACCCAGGCCTACCAGTGGCGGCATGCTCCACTAGGCATATCAGGGGCCTGATCGGGTTGTGAGCAGTCTTCCCACTCCGGGGTCAGTGCTGCCTCCTCTTCTTTGCCGCAAGGAGTATGCTAGTCGGGTCGTGCTGGGAGGCTGAGGGAGCGCGCACAGCAGGGGACACCCGTACTTCTCCTGCATGCGTGGGCGCAGGGGATGCAGTCGCAGGGCTTGCACGTGCGTTTCTGCCCGCTGATGCCAGCAATCTTCTTGTGCAGTCCACGTTGGCCTGGGGGTAAGATGACCGACCAGCAGCGCAGAGTTCACTGTACCGGTGCAGGCTTCATTTCCCTTGGGGGTAGGCTCAGTCGCAGCTTGCGGGGACAGTACCGGCAGGGACTGTGGCCGATTAATTGTGAGTGTGGGAGTCCCATCACCCGCGAGGGCGTTTCAGGAGCGCGCCTTGGGGGTTTGACTTGCAGACTGCGGCAGGGCGACTCGCCTCTCCTGTATTTCGCCTCGTAGGGGATGCCGCTTTACGTGAGGGCCATAGGAGCTTTCCTGGCGCTGCGGGCTGCGCTTGGCTTTGTAGGCGCTCTGAACACGGCTGGAGCTGCTGAGTCTCATACGGCTCGACGCTGTGCTGGTTTATGCTCTGCTCACCTGCAGGCACTGCGGCCGTTGAAGTCGTGGTGTAGGCTCTGCGCCCACGTAGGCACCGGCGGAGCTCCGGGAGCAGGGTCCTTCTCCTTTTCAGTGAGGGTCAGCGGCGGGGGCTCCTCGAACGCTGTGTGTGCTGCGACACTTTTCTCCCCTTTTTTTTTTTTTTCCGCACTCAGGAAGTGTTCCGCTGACGGCAGGGGGTGCCCTAGACACGAGCTAGACTGTCCCTCATTCAGGCGAGGGAAGGAGCTGCCAGCACACGCACGGGTGTCGACCCGCTCGTCGCCAATGTTGTGTCGGGCCTCAGGCCCACATTACGGCATTGATGGACACAGACACCGGGAGATGTAGAACAGTAACTGGCCACGAGCACGTGCACCCGGGCCCTTTTATTGGCGGGGCCACGTCACTCGTGACACCCGTGATGGATGGGTGTGGGGGTGCAGTGTGTCCAGCCATCAAGGGAGTGGCTGGGGTTACAGCTCCCTGCCGAACACTAGAACGTGTCCGGCAGGACACTACAGGGGCGTGTATTGACATTGCCGCTCGGAGGATGGCTGATGTGGGTGATGTGTCAGCAGGCGATTGGAGGTGGCCAGACATGTTTGATGAAGGACAGGAGCTGGAAGCTGGTGATGCATCGGGAGCTGATTGGAAGCTGCACCACACTTTAGAGAAAAAGTACTTGGGAGCTTCAGCCATGATGGCGACACCCACGGTGTTGATGGAATCGATCATTGTTATCGATTCGGATGATGATAGTACTACGGGGATGTTGAGTGATGAAGTGCCCATTGATTTTTCCGGCAATATACAAGCAGAAGCTAGCGGGAGTTGGCCTGGCACCTATCAGCATTTAGTCCCTAATTGGGTTATCCCCATGATTAACAAAGTTCAAAGGCGGGCAGTGGACAATGGGGCTTTCCGTGTGGCTACTGGTCAGGTGGGGGCCCTAGATATGGAGGTTAGTGGTGGTAGTATGGGTGGGAGAGGAGGGTCGGCCTTTAAGAAGGTGCCTTATTTGCAAGAAGGCGGATCTAGAAGGCAGGCGGAGGACAGGGGGCAGCTTTTACAGCCCAGGGTGGGTTTTAGTATGCCGAGGTGTGACAACTCCTCTGGCCTGGGTGACTTAGAGGAGAATGGGTGTACCTTGAGCCTATCATTTCTACTCTTGTGGACCTCATCCTCACTTCTGGATGTTAATAGAATCTTTGAATGGTCATAATAATAGGGGCTCTGGTGTCGCAATAGTGCTCAGAGGACTCCTGTCTCTAAAATGACCCAACCTTTTGTCCTCTAACTCTTAGGCTGAAAGAGGTTTCCACTTGGTCATTTTCCTTCATTGGAAGTAAGTATCATAGTGTGGATCGATTACTACTAAGTTCTATATCCCTGCACGGGGGTCCAAATTAGCAGCAAGGAGATTGCACACCCTTCAGGATAATCTCAGGCTGGAGGCTAACATCCTATCCCCACATCTTCTCCTCCTCCGTGTCTCCCACACAACCCTTTCTCATTCGCCTCCCCTCCCATGTCGCTATTCTGAGTACCATTGTCATGCACAATCATGGATCCTACCTCACAGAGAGTACTTGACGCCAGGTTTGAGCCAATGGGCCACAATGCAATTACAATTAAATATCCACCTAACCTATCAAAAAATGCTTTCAAACGCCTCAAACACAGAATTCTTAAATCTTATCCAGAAACCCTAATCTCTGATCCTTACTTCTGCTCTAAAAAAGGAACTACAATAAGTGATCTCATTTTCTACTTGAAAAGGAGAGCTAAATGGAGGAAAGCACTCCATTCACTACTCCTGATAGCTACTTTCCAAAAATTCCCACATGGGCTAAGGCTCTTGGTAGCCCCTTCACCCACTTTCAAAGCTTCTGCTACTATCTCCATATATAACAATGGGATAATCCTCATCCAAGCCGTAGACCAGTGGGGACTTTTGAGGACATTTTCCACATCATCAAAAATTCCATAACTAACAGTGACCCCCAACACATCGAATAGGTGGCTTAGCTCCTCTTCCATTCCACAGGACCCTCAAGCAGTCTCTTTACATAGTTCCACTCAAATATGCACTCCACCCCATTTCCACCTTAACTCCGCCACTTCAAGCAGCACACATTTTCCCAATTCTCCGCCTCTTCTGGCGGGATCTGATTCTCCCACGGGGATCTGACATTCTAGCTAGCACTCTATTCACCCTCCTAATGCAGGCATACATAGTAATGGATCTCTCTCAGCTATTTCATACCTACCCACATCAGTAGCGGTCGGTGGTGGGAGTGCCGCCGGGCGCTGACTTGGGGCGGGCGAGGGCAGGGTGGGGGTAGTAAACTACGGATTACGGGCGATTACAGGTAAGTACACATATAAATAAATAAAACGAATTTCGTTTCTCGCGCTGCATCACATTTGGCGATGCAGCGCGAGAAACGAAATTCGTTTTATTTATTAATATGTGTACTTACCTGTAATCGCCCGTAATCCATAGTTTACTACCCCCCACCCTGCCCCTCCCCTGCCCCACGTCAGCGCCCGGCGGCACTCCCACCACTGACCGCTACTGACCCACATCCTTCGATAGCCCCTGCTTACTCGCTACTTACATCTCTACGACATGTCTCATGGCTGATAAGGTGGCTACCCTGAAGTCTGAACCCGCAATCACGAACATCATCAGTACTCATTAGACCCCAGCATCTCTAAGTAATCAGCTTGTGAGTTCTCCTACGCTTCCTGGCAAGCTTAACTACCTATACAACTCAACCTCCCCTCCTCTAGACCTTTCAGGCCAACAGCACCCGATCTCCATTACCAGGACTCCTTCACCACCTCCTGCCTCCCAGATCCACTCCACGGCGTCTTATTGCCACCCCTTGCCTTCATACAGTCTAGATGAGATCTCTTGAGATCTTCAACAACTTAAGGCTGACTTACAAAAGCTTATAAACATCACCTCTTTAGTGGCGAATGTCTGGTCTTCAGTTAACGGTTATCTCCGAGCTCTGCCTCCCCTCTCCTGAGTTGGAGAACCACACCTTGCCCGAACGCCTCCTCTAGACACTTTAGATTTAAAACGTCCTTAACAGATAGTGACATTCACTCCCTCCTTCTTACATACAATTCCTCACACATAGACAAGCTAGATAACCAGGGCCATATTCAATCTCAGTTATTGATAAAGAAAAACATAGGGCAGTGTGTGTATTGTGGAAGAAGACATTACAACAAAACTACAAAAATATGCATTTTGTTTATTCCATTTGAAAAGATAAAACTGCATATGATTAAAAATCACAAATACATTTCTACATTAACAATCATAGATGAGAAGACAAACATATAATATAAAACAGAGCCCAAACAAAATTAATTACTTTTCATTTTCTATTAACAAATCATTATGTACAAGAGTTAATGAATATCAATCAGAAAGAGCATAACTTTGGCGCTGTTTGATGAACCTTCACGAAACTTTCCAAACAAAATTTCATCCACCTCAGCTCCTTCCTGGAACGTTTTGGGATAAGGCAATCGGGGCCAGGAAAAAGCAGGGGGTGGGCCCAAAAGACTTTTTTCCATGCAATTTCACATAGGAATTTTGAGAAGTGATACAGAAAAAAACAGCTGAACAGAGTTACACAAAATTTGACAGAAAGCTAGATCTTTACTCGGAAAGCATGTTTTTTTGTGCTGCATTTGAAATCTGTTCAGTTGTTTTTGAGAAATTAAAGGTAAAAATATATTGATATCTGGATGGTTGATAATGTGGTACTCCTGCTGTACTGCAAATTTCAAAAATATACCACTATGATTGGCTAAAAGGACTTGTTTCCCCCCTTCGGCACCTTCGGCTTGGTACTGAGCAATCCGATTGGCTTGCTGCAAAATCTTAAAGCGACCAAGGGGCAAACCTCAGAAAGAGGTCAGGTTAGGGGTAATCTGACCCCTTCCCCACTTTGTGGCGGGTGTCTCAGAGGGATGTCCTGAGGCAGTACTCCCACAGGACACAGCGAGGCCTTCCTATGAGGTCCTCCAGGACTCAGCACAGCCCTCTGGTGAGGTCCCATGGGAGGACCATGGTGTACCGCTGGATCATGCAAGTATTAAAAAGTAAAGCTTTCACTGTCCTGTGGCACTTTGAGTACTGCTTGTGTGGCAGTACTGCAAGAATACCATGTTACAGTGAAAGAAATGAAAAATATTGGATGGGGGTCAGTGGAGGGGTTGGTTGACCTTGGGGGGGCTGGCTGCCCTTCGGAGGGTGATTAGGTGGCAAGAAACATGTGCCATGCATGGCCAAGGTGGGGGGTAGATGTTCACTGGGTTGGACTTAGGGCTGGCCACAGGCCAGGTCTGCTGCCAGCCCCTTTTTTTTTTTAGCAATTATGACTCGACCCAAACGTATTGGATCGCTTTACATGAGCACCCGTTACATTACACAAGGAAACATTCACTTTTGGTAGGCACGGGGAGATTACGTGATTTGCCCAGAATCACAGGATATTGAGCCTATGCCGAGACTCGAGCCTGGTTCCCCAGCTCCACAGTCGGCAGGTCTGACCATTACGCCACACCCTCTCCCCTTGCTGAGTACAGCCAAAGACTGTGTGTGGCAGGGGGTTGAACACTCATGGACGACTGGGCGCATTACCTGGCCACAGAACAATACCTGTGTCCAACCCCCAACTGTGCACAGTTAGAATCTATGCTCAGTGAGGAAGTTGGATGAATATGATAAAAAAAAAATAGATTCTACCTTACGTTTAAAAAACCCTAGAAATTCACCCCAGTCACAAAGATCTAGGTTTAATCCATTGTTTTTTTGTTCACCACCCCACTCCTGTTTGAACCCAGCCATATGAAAACCAGTCTTGACCCTGCTCCTCTTGGGAACAGTCTAGCCCGAACTGCCAAGTCAGGTCCTCCCTGCACTGGAAATAAGCATCCTGGGTCAGTTTCGGGGTTTCACCCCTCATCAGCCAGGCTAGCTTTAATCCAGTAGCGCAGTGAGCACGGGACCCAATTCTGTGCATACCCTTCCCACTTAGGGCGAAAAAAGCAAAAAAAAGCAAATGATGGACGGAATGCTGAACAGTGCAAACATTCACCCCCAGTCACAAAGATCTGGATTTAATCCATTGTCTTTTTTGCTAACCAACCCACCCCAGTTTGGATCCAGCCATATGAAAATCAATCTTGACCATGCTCCTCTTGGGAACAGTGCAGCCCGAACTGCCAAGCCAGGTCCTCCCTGTACTGGAAACAAGCATCCTGGTACCAGTTTCGGGGTATCACCCCTCATCAGCCAGGCTAGCTTGAATTGAAGTGCTGTGTATTCCTGACCATTGATTTATCCCTATCAACCAGCAAGTTCTGAACGTCTTAAAGCTTTTTAAATTAAGCCCATAATAAAGAAGCAGGAACTTGATCAGTCAATTCAATTCAAATTCGCTTTATTCGATTTTCATTTTTGGATAAGAAGAATCATAAAAGCACAGTACACAAATACAAAATTACAGCATTATACATTTTAAACATTCAATTTTAAAATCATTGTTAAAAAAGTACGAACCACCAGATAATAATAGTACTTCTTGTTCGATTTTTCAAGTATGAAACGACTGACCAAATCAGGCTGAGCTCATTAAAACAATTTATACAGATAAAACCAATAGATAAAAATATTACAATTGTTTCCTACACTTGATTACCGCTTTTAAAAATAATGCAATATTTCTAGTAAAACATTCACTATCCAATAATTGCAATGCAAGATAGGCGGGGCGACATTGCCTCAGACCCCAGATTTTTAAAATAGGGTAAATCCACCTTTTTCTGCATTCCCTGTAATATTTACAAAATAAAACAATATGAATTGTCGTTTGGGATGCTTCACCATCACATGGGCAAGCTTCTAAATTTTTTGTCCAATCGTTTATTATGGGAAACGCTACCAAACGATGAAAGGAATCTAATCTAAAACGTGCGAGCACGAATCTGTCATACCCAGTTCCATAGTAGGTCAAATAAGGTTGCATTTCAGTGGAAACGAGGATCATCTGGTTTTGGAGAACTGTCGGTTTGTGGGCTTCGCTTTCATATCTAAGTTCTTCCAAGTGTGACATACATCGTTTTTTAAAATCTTTCCTAGAAATATTAGTCATCTTTAAAGGATCTTCAAAAAATTCTAGCTGTCCTAAGTCCCCCATAAAATCTTTAATGTACTTCAACCATTTAATAGTTAAGGCTTGGTCCAATTTAAGAGAATCTTTTAAGACCCTTTGATTAAATGTAGTTTTTGTTGAGGTCCAGATTCGATGCCATAATAAAACTGGCTGGACCCTTATTTTGTCCGTGATGTATTCTAGCCCCAACTCCTTGTGACATACAAAGGTTGAAGTCGAGCGAGGGACAGCCAATATATAACGGATAAAAGCATTTTCCACTTTCTGTATGTCTACTACGTTACAGTATCCCCAGATCCCCGCCCCGTACAGTACAGCACTGACGCACTTGGATTGGTAGATTTTAACCAGTTCCAAAGGTGGCCGTTTTCCTAATTTCTGAGCAAAATTTACAAGTGCTGTTGTAGTTTTCATAAATGTCAATTTTTTTGCCCTTATAGCCTGCAGCCATGTACCCTTATTATCCACAAGAATACCTAAATAAGGATATGTTTTTGTTGTTTCTAGCTTATTATTTCCAATAAAAATGGGTCTTTCTTTCTTGGTAGTTTTCCCACAGCTCATTGTAAAAGTTTTAGTAACGTTGATCTTTAGGTCAAGGCTTTCCATATAAGCATTATATTTATTTATAGCCCGCTGTAGCTCAAGTGGTGTTCGGGCCATTATCACCGCATCATCGGCATAGAGTAAGATAGGAATGGGACGACCTTTCACCTGTGGTAGATCCTGGCACCCCTCAAGCATCACCTGCTCAAGGCCGTTAGTATACATGGTGAACAAGAAGGGTGCCAGGACACAGCCCTGTCTTACCCCCTGTCTACTGCAAATGTAGCTGTGTATTCCCCATTTGGTCCATACCGTACTCTAGAACTAGCCCCAGAATATAATTCTCTCACAACTTGAATTAAGGCTAGTTCGACTCCCATTACTTCGAGAATCTTCCACAATTTATTATGACATACGGAATCGAACGCAGTAGAAAGATCTACGAAGGCTAAGTACATTTTTCCTTTTTTACTTTAACATATTTCTCGGTCAGGATTGTTAAATTAAGGCCCTGTTCTAATGTTCCTAATCCTTCCCTGAATCCGAATTGTAGATCCGTTAATACGTTATTTTCTTCAGCCCATTCTTGGAGACGGTTTAAAATAATACGGCCTAAGACCTTTCCCACTGAATCTAATAAGGAGATTGGGCGATAACATGAAGGATTTTGTCTGTCACCTTTCTTAAAAATTGGGACCATTAATGACTCAGACCAAGATCCTATGAGTCCTACCTTGCATGCTGCTGCAAGGACTTGTTTTATTAAGGGGCCCCATAGCTCCGTATTTTGTTTAAATATATCTACGGGTACCCCATCTGGTCCTGGTGCCTTTCCGCCCTTACTAGCTTTCACAGCTAGTTCTACTTCTTCTAAAGTGAAGTCTATATTAATTGGGAATGGATCGTTTATACGGGTAGAGACACAGCAACCGGCGATTTGAATACTAGACTCCTGTTTCTTGGCATACATTTTAGAAAAATGCTCAACCCATTGCCCTTCATCAATTGCAATTTCTATTCTTGGCATTAACTCAAATCTCAAAAAGGAGATTTGACCACGCGCCAAAATGCAATATTATTACCCTCTATGGCAGCCTTGTGCAAATCAGCCCAAGCGTTCGCTTTTATTTCCCTCTTTCTAGTTTTTAAAGCTAGGTTATATGCTCGCCTGGATTTGGCTATTTCTTCTCTATCCCGTTTCTTTTTGTGTAGAGCGTTCTTCAAGGTGGCATATGCTCTCGTGCAATTATTGTCAAACCATCCAACCTTCTTCTCCTTCCTATTTCTCATTTCTCTTTTCAACATGTTCCTAATATTTTCCGTTATACAAATATAGGATCCCAATATATCTTCGTGTGGCGCAGTCTCGTCGAGACATTTCATAATATTTTCCCTACTGTTTTCCACCACTTCTTTCATAATTACAGATGGTTCTACCTGGGCCCACTTTAAGGAATATCCATTTATTTTGTTTATTTCTAAACCCTGTAGTCGTTGAGTCCTTTCGGGGTGTACTATCCGTGTTTTTGATGCCAATGATAAACTCATGCTTTGTGGGAAGTGGTCACTTAAGACGTTTTTATGGGTTTTAAAACTCAAAACCCTGGAGGCTGATCTATTTGTTGTTATTATAAAATCTATAATTGTATTCGCCCCCCTTCCATGAAAAGTCTGTGCAAACTGGATAGGAGGCGAAGTCAACATATTTACAAAACTCATGTCTAAAAAGAATAAAATCTCATTTAGGGCATCACCCTGTAAATTGTGTGAAAAATGTGGGAGATTACATTCCCTTTCATCTACTATGCCACATAGCGCGACATCATTATGCGGACACAAAGCAGTATTAAAATCACCTCCCCAGACTAATAGACCAATTTCCCTATGATCATTCAGAGTACTCTGCATTGCATTTCTAAGCTGTTTTAACATTTGAAATACATGTTCCCTTTGTGCATTGTTATAAAAATTTACAAGAATAACTGTATCTCGCTTATCTATGTTTATGACCAATACTTGATAATTTGGTTCTGAGAGAGTCAACCATAGTTTAGTTATCTTTAATAAATTCGACACATACATACACAGGCCACCCTTTGGCCTCCCACTTGCCGATGGTCGAGCAGTAGTGTTAAAAGTTTTATAGCCTTCAATATGATTTTCTTCCAACGACCATGTTTCCTGCAGGCAAAGTATGTCAAATTTACTCACAAAATTTAGCCATAGCTGATTATGTAGTTTAGACCGAAGTCCTGCAACATTCCAGAAAAGTACCGTAATACTATTTGGATTAGCTGATTCCTGTGTCTGATTATCAATGTATGAGGAACTATGTAAATTGGACGATAACGTCCGACTATGTGCTACATTTTGTGGAATAACTGGCTCTCCTACTATATCAGTATTTTTTACTCTCTGTTTATCTGTTTGGTACTGGAAACTTGTTCCTACGGATGGGTGTAGATTATAGATATTCCCTTCAGTCATGTCTTTTACTAGGATGTTCTTAGAACGGAGACTGTTTATAATTGCTCCCTCTACTGGATGAATTACTTTAATGTTATTATTGATTGGGGGTATCTGGGCCTCTAAACAACTTTCAGCATATAATGGGTTGGCTTGACGTCAATCACACTCCTCTAAACCAGATAGGGGTGCAAAGCGGTTCTGATGGTTCATATCTAATGTGCCCCCGGTACTTTGAACCCGCTGCGTGTTCAAGCCCCTCTGCATTTTCAAGCCCCTATCATCGGTGTGCGGGATCTGTGGCTGAAATCTCTGTGGTCTAGGCGGCCTATAAAAATAACCCAAAGGTAAAGCTTTAATATTAGAGCTACTCGGGAACATCTGGCCTAAGTGTGCTAAAATAAATCCTACGACGTGCCTACTATTAAAATTTACAACCACGCAATCCCCCTCCCAGTGCTTCCTTGTCGGCCCCACCCATGCGACCCTTCTTGCCATCAATATTTGGTTCGCTTCCAACCCTCCAAACACTCCTATTTTGTTTAGATTTTGATTTAGCCAATAAAAGGCTTTCAGTATCAATTGTGGGGTAGACTCAACTTGATCCCTCCTTAACTGGGGAACATTTCCAAGTACTAAGACCAAGGGTGCTGCCACTGGTGGGAGATATAGCGTTTGGTCCATCCTCCCCACCCCCCCTTTATTCAAACCTGTTTCCCTCCGTATGGCATCCCCGCGTAGGCCCACTTCCGCCGACCCCTCAACCATTCCAGGTACACTGGTAACCCTACTATTGTTACCTAGGTGCCTATCCTGATGGCTCCCTATCAAGCCAGTACTAGTACTTTCAGTACCCCTTTGAGCCCTGTCTACATCTGACAGCCCAGTGTTGGAAGCAATAAGCAGCTTTGCATTCTGGACTTCAGAGATATTCGACTCTGAATTAGACCCTCTTAAACTACTCGAACTTGGATCATTTTGCCACATTTCCGGGGCCAGGGTGAGGGGATCCTGCTTCTGTATGTTATTCCTTCGTACCTCCATCGTATTGTGTAATTCCAATACAAACACCCCAAGATCAGTAATTTTTTGATCCATCTGGGTCAGCCTTTCTGTAATAGGATTTAAAAGTAAAGAAACCAGTGTTTCAAATCTAAGCCATGACGCTTCATCAGTATCACAAATTACAGGTGAATTTATACCGTTTAAAATATTTGTCTCACCAAGACTACTCCCACCTCCAGCGTCTCCCTCCTCCTCACGCATGATTTTACTTTTGTTTAATTTTGAGACCTTTGCTGTATTAGCCCTTTGCGGTCCCCCACCCCTCTTCCTTTTTGTCCCCGTGTCCAATTTACTATCTTGGGATTTTTTCCTGGTTTGAGTCCTTGTGGAAGTCCTTTGTGTGTTCTCACTGGATACTGTTACTTCCAGGATTTGTGATGTCACACCCTCCGGGGCCACTACTATTACCTCCTCTGGGCCCACTTCAATAATCTCGTGGCCCCCTAAACCAGTGTTATTCGCAAACGCTCCTAACGATGATCTTTTCTGGGGTAGAAATTCCGTCGAGAGACGGCGCTCAGTCAGCGCTATCTCATTCTTCAAGATGTTTGTCGCTCTCGTCAAAAAAGAGTCCAAAGTATTCACTATCTTCCCCGTCGTCTGTGGGTTCGTGGAGTTTACTGCACCTCTAATACTCATCGTGGCTTTTCGAGATCGCTTATCTAAAAGGCCCTCTCTCACGTTATATTTAATACCTGGGGCTCTCCCTGTGCAGATGGTGTTCAAAACGGCCACGTCAATGAAATAAATTATGATTTGACACACCCAGATGAACTGATTATTAATTGTCCCACATTGACCTAAGACCAGGCCTATTGCTTTACCTAGGTGCAGGAGTTAGAGAGTGGGCCCAGCCCGGCCTCTTTCGGACTCCGACGGGCGTGGACGGGCCCGCCCTTGGCCCGGGCTTCGCCCGCGCGCGTCCCGCAAAGCGGGTGCCGCAAGGCGTTTAGTAGGCCCCCCTGGGCTCAGAGCGATGATGTCAGCACCTCCAGGCGCGTGCAACAGGTCTCCCTGGGACTTGGAGTCCCACACAGGTGCAATTAGCAGCAATGCGGCTCCCGCGAAGCGGGTGCCGCAAGGCGTTTAGTAGGCCCCCCTGGGCTTAGAGCGATGATGTCAGCGCCTCCAGGCGTGTGCAACAGGTCTCCCTGGGACTTGGAGTCCCACACAGGTGCAATTAGCGGCGATGCGGCTCCCGCGAAGCGGGTCCCGCGAGGCGTTTAGTAGGCCCCCCTGGGCTCAGAGCGATGATGTCAGCGCCTCCAGGCGCGTGCAACAGGTCTCCCTGGGACTTGGAGTCCCACACAGGTGCAATTAGTGGCAATGCGGCTCCCGCGAAGCGGGTGCCGCGAGGCGTTTAGTAGGCCCCCCTGGGCTCAGAGCGATGATGTCAGCGCCTCCAGGCGCGTGCAACAGGTCTCCCTGGGACTTGGAGTCCCACACAGGTGCAATTAGCGGCAATGCGGCTCCCGCGAAGCTCAGAGCGATGATGTCAGCGCCTCCAGGCGCGTGCAGCAGGTCTCCCTGGGACTTGGAGTCCCACACAGGTGCAATTAGCGGCGATTGATCAGTCAATTTTAAGACCAATATACAAAGGACAATTCATCGTAAAGCAGCCTTCTCTCAAATCTCCAGGTTCATTTAAGGTAATTAATTTCTCTCTGACAATCAGAGAATATGTTGACCACGAAGCAGTATGGAATCAGCCTTAATCTCCTGGGATGACCTTAAAAGCACCATTGATTTGAATTAATTTGTAGCACTACTCCTTGACCTGTTGTGAGCATGGGACACTGTAGACCATCAACTAGTAGTACAAAGAATAGAAAACAGAGGAATCCAGGCACGGTCCTCAAATGAATAAAATCCTGCCTCACCAACAGAATCCGATTTGTCACAATCATATTTTTCTGCTAGCCATTCATCTCTGGGGCAGTTGCTCCCTAAAGATCAACAATTACTCATTTCCTCTTTAATTTACACCTGTCCCCTATTACCTAACCTTGTTAACTCTTTCAAGATTAGTTAATATAGGTGTGCAGATGATACTCAGACCATCTTAACATTCAAACAATGTGCGGACCACATGCCTTCCAGCATCAGTGAATGTCTATTGGACATAAACCACTATATGCTAAAGAACCATTTATTTATATTATTTTTTGCATTTAAATGTTGTGTAATTTTGGCCTAAGGGCATTTGAGTGCTTTATATTAGAAACAGATTATATTACACATGGACAGATTTGTTTTTCTTATATGCACAGGGAGATTACGTGATTTGCTCAGAGTCATAGGATGTAGAACCGGCACCAGGATTCAAACCTGATTCCCCATTTCGAAACTCTGCACCTCTGAAGCCACATTCCCTCTCTATTAAAATCAACTCATCAAAAACAGAAATACCCACTTGTGAAATATGTCAGAATTATGAACCCTACATCCGCATGGCTCCCTGGCTAGGACATGCACCATGTTTGTTAAAGACAGTGAAGAACTTTGGTGTGATTAAGTACTCCAAACTCTTGCTCCAAATCAAGTTAACAAAGTGACTAAATATGCTTTCCTAGTGACATGATGAGAAGTCTACAGTGCATCTTCCCTTACCTAGGGCTCTTGCCCAGGACTCTGCATCACTAATCCTAGTGTGTTCACATGTTGACCAGCCATATGGAGTTCAATCTATCAAAGGGTTCTCCCATTCTGTGTCAATGAGAAAATGCACTAGTATATTTGGGCCATGGTCTCTGCATGGGACGTTCAAATAATCGAATATGAAACAAATCCAGAACACAGCAGACAGACGTGTTGTAAAGGTGGTCATGCAGGCCACATACGACCGTCTCTAAAACTCCTGGCCTGCTCTAGTTACCAGGGTCAAGTAGATTATCTCATAAAGTGCTCTGCACAGCACATTGGACGATCCGTGGGACAGAACATACGTTCTGACAGTCGAAACACAAAATGTACACTGAAAAGAGAAAATTCTGGTTCACAATGGTACCACTCCTGATCACTCCCATTCCCTGATTAGAGAGGGATCCTTCTCTTGGAACATACTCTTAAAACCTACAAGGTTTATCAACAGCCATTTAGAAATCAGGATATCAATAAAAATCAAGCTGCCCACAAAACCATTACTCAACTACGTCACTCAGTATAAACCAATATGTAGCGTTCAGAACCATTTCTTACGCTCACGCTCTAAGGCATGCTGTTTCACATGTGAGACACTGCTACAAGCTGGTGCAACGAGTCTGGAACACATCTCCTGGCCTTGCGTATCTGGTACTAAAACATACCACCCATAGTCGATGCCTGTTGTGTATTACCAGGCCACCTGGTAACACGATATCGTGCACTTTTAGGGTAGTCAGAAATAAGGCACTCGGAGCCGGCAATTGTGTGTTACTGCTATCGCGTGTGCGCGTCTCCTCTGACGTCGCACGCGCGGTAGGCACTTTTATTATTTGTACATCACGTGACCGGGACCATACCATCTGGCCCGGTCACTACAGGGGTTTCTCGGGATGTTACCCTTCGTTGGGGACATGCATACATGGGGCCGCCCTCCGTGCCGCCGCTGTTAACGTCACAGCTGCGACACTACATTCCTCCCAAAAATAGAAACACAATACACATAGTCCAATACTTGTCCATAAAGTTTTGGCCGCAACTCTTCCTCCTCAGCGGCTCAATCCGAACAATAACACAAACCAAAACGTAAAAGGAACAGTCTTACGTGAAATAGTCCCTCAGCTTCCTGTTCGGCTCAGGGTTACGTCGGAGCAGGTACTGGGAACTTCCCCGCCCCCCTGACTCGACCTCCGTCTCCTCACTTACTGCTGGCGAAATGGCTTTTCCAGAACTCTCTGGCATTTCTTCATGACCTGCTACCACTGTGTCAGTGCCCATTGACTGACGTGGATCTCTTCCTGGTGTTGGTGAGGACACACCATCCGTTTCTCCCACAGCTTCCTGCAGAACCGGAGTGTGCACAGTGACCTGTGTTTGGTTCTCTGCACCATGGTTTGGCGCTGTGGCTTCCGCAAACTGACACTTCTTGAAGTTTGAGATGTTCCTCGTAACAACTTCTCCCACCCCTCCGGGCGACTATTCTCGTGCCCCGGACTCTGATGATGATCCAGGGGCGCCTTTTGTAGGGGAGATGAAATTTTCCTTTAGTCATGCGGTTTTTGATCAGCACTCGGTCACCTCTTTGTAACTGTACTGGTTGAGCCCCACAGCGCTGACTGACTTGCTCATGCACCCTACGCCTCTGGTTGTCTATCCGGCACTCATCAGGGTCTTCTGGGCACCAGGTGGGATGATGCGGAATTGAATCTGTGATCACTCGGCCCATTGACAGATGTCCGGGAGCCAGTCCTGTCATGGTGTGAGGAGTTTGTCTGTAATTTCTTAGAAACTTAAATAGAGCCAGTTCTAGAGGCTGGTGTCGTTCATGGGCTATGCGAATGACCTTGTTTAAGGTACGCATAAACCTTTCCACCTCTCCGTTGACTTGCGGCCAGCGCGGGGTGATCCTCCGATGCTTGATACCCAGCGAGGCTAGGTAGGTGGCGACTTCTTGACTTTGAAAAGGCGGGCCATTGTCAGTTTTGAGTTCCTTAACAATGCCATGTGTCGCCATCACTTTCTCCAACTTCGGGATTATCTCTGCAGCACTTAGGGTATTTACAATCTCTATTTCTGGATATTTGGAGTAATCATCAATGGCCACGAAGGTGTGTCTTCCGTCGGGCAGACTTCCAAAATCAAGACTGACGCTCAACCATGGACCAGTCGGTCTTGGTTCGGTGATCACCGGAGCAGGCTTGGGGCTTGCCCCGGTTACCTGGCACCATTGGCACTGACGAACGGCGGCCTCCACAAACTCGTCCATTAGGGGAAACCACACTTTCGTTCGTAGTCTCGACTTGGTTTTGACCATTCCTTGATGTCCACTGTGTGCCAGTTGAATGACCCTGTCAGTCAATGCAGACGGAATTACCAGCCGATGTCCTCGCATAAGACAGCCTGTGGTGTCCTCTACTAGCTCCTCCCGAACATGATGTAAACTCTCCAGTATTCTACGGGCCTCCACGGTTAGTATTTTCCATTCGTCTCTGGCTTTGTGCCAATTGCCATGCTTCATCACCTTCTTGATTCTTTGCAGACATTCATCCCTGTCCGTTTCACTTTTCAGATCACCCATGGATAGTGGAATGGGGCACGATCGTTCCGTGACGCATCTGACGTACTCCTCCGTGTCTGCCGCATCGTCCTCCTCTTGCGTTTTAGCACTTCTGGGGTGTCTGGAGAGATAGTCCGCAGGATTACGGCTTCCTGGCTGATATTCAATGCAACAGTTGTAATCCTGCAGTTGCAACATCCATTTTTCAATCCTTGGCGGGGGCTTTGAGGATGTGCCCGAAAACAGGGGCAGGAGAGGCTTGTGGTCCGTGGCCACCACGAATGGCTTACCATAAACGTAAAGATGGAAGTGGCGACATCCCCAGTGGATCGCGATGGCCTCCTTCTCAATCTGGGAGTACCGCTGTTCGGTGTCTGTGAGCGAACGGCTGGCGAATGCCACCGGGGCCCAGTCTTCCTCCGTCTGGCGCCGTTGCATCAATACTGCACCCAGACCTTTTGGGCCGGCGTCCACGGCAACCATCGTGATCTTTTTCGGGTCAAAAAACGCTAGGGTGGTGGCGTCTGATAGAGCATCTTTAATGTCTTGGAAAGCCTTGGCTTGTGGTTCTTCCCACACCCACGGGACGGCATCCTTGGTGAGCTCCCTCAGGGGCTGGGTGAGGGTCGTGAGGTCTCTGATGAAGCGCCCGCAGTAATTTACCATGCCCAGAAAACTGCGGACCTCCGTGATGTTGACGGGGGCAGGTGCATTCTTGATGTCTTTGACTTTATCGGGGTCCGGATTCACCCCATCGGCCGAGAAGATGTACCCAAAGAACTGCAATTTGGTCTTGAGAAACTCGCACTTTTCTCGGTGCAGTGTCAATCCGGCATCCTTTATCCTCTGGAGGACCTGCCTCAGGCGGGAGTGGTGCTCTGGGATGGACTTAGCATGTACCATAATGTCGTCACTAACGTTGATGACTCCCGGGATGTCCATGATTAGTTCGTGGATGACATTCTGGAACACCTCGGCGGCACTGGATATCCCAAAGCTCAAACGAGTATACCTGCAAAGTCCTACATGAGTGGAAAATGTCGTAATATTCCTGGACGCCTGATCAAGGACGAGTTGGTGGTATCCTGACCGTAGGTCGAGTTTTGAAAACCAACACGCCCCTGCCATTTCCCCTATCAGGTCATCAATCGTTGGCGTGATGTGTCGCTCCCTTTTTATGGCCGCATTCGGCAACCTCATGTCGACACATATTCTGACGGCTCCAGGTTGCTTTGGTTTCCGGGCAACGACAATTGGAGAAACCCAGGGTGTGGGGCCAGACACCTTTTCAATTATACCTGCCTGCTCCAGTTTGAGCAGCTCCTGCTCCACCAACGGGCGTAGATGAAAAGCCACACGCCGGTGTCGCAGGGCCACGGGTTGCACTGTGTTGTCAATGTGAAGGTGAATTTCCTTGCCTCTGTACTTCCCAATGCCTTCGAAGACCGACGCGAACTCTGTGAGTATGTGCTGGATTGACTCCTGGTGAATTCCGAAGGCAAACGATACAATGCCCAGATCTTCCGCTGCCCGACATCCCAACAGCATGCCTTGTCCTTCTTTGGTGACGTACACCAAGGTGGTGACCGACTTGTTGTCGTGGGTCACCGTGGTCTTAAACCTCCCTTTCATCTCCAGCGGCTTGTCCTGTCCGTATGCGAAGACTGTGATTTTGGTGGACTGTAGACCGGGTGCCGGGTGCATAGACTTGTAGAGAGCCTCAGCCATTATATTGATGGTGGCTCCGGTGTCCACCACAGCGGTGACATCCTGCTCTCCCACCTGAATGTGGCATTGGGGCAGGCGCCTGCTGCTGTTCGACGCGGCTCCTATCATGTGCACCTTGTGTACCACCTTTTCTTCTTCTTCGTCATCGTCCATGTCGCTGGATCCACCGCCTTCCTCTGGCACTGCATTGACTAATTGCCTGGGCTTCCTATACTGTTTGGAGCGGCACACTTTTTCAAAATGGTTGAACCGGCCGCAGCCAGTGCACTTCTTGCCCTTGGCCGGACAGTCAGCTGCTTTGTGAGGTGGACCACCACAGTACCCGCAGTATCGCTGAGCTCCTTGCGGGCTGCTGGCGAACGTCTTCGTCTTGCGACGGTCTGCAGGCTTCATCATGACTGCATTTACCGGTTCCACTTTGACAGATGACTGCAGTGCCGCCTCCATATGCGCGCCCTGGCTTTGGACAGTTCCTTCGTGCGTCCCAATGTTAGAATATCCGCTAGCGGCTTGCCTGATTCTTCCAAAATCCGTTCGCGAAGTTTCACCGATGCACACCCTTGGATGATTTGCCCTCTGATTTCTTCTGTCTCATCTCGGAATCCGCACGTGGATGCCAGAAGCTTAAGCCTGGCATGGAAGGTGTCGAGCGATTCCTCGGGCAACTGTCGGGCTTGACGAAAGATGAAACGTTCGTAATATTGGTTGGCCATAGGTTCGAAGTAGCCTGTGAGCGCATTAATCAGGGTGATGTGAGTCTTGGGCGTCGCCTCCACAATTGTCTTTGCGATTCGGTGAATATCCTTCCCTCCTAAGTGAAGCACCATTGCCCTCTTCTGGTCCTTGTGGACCTTCGTGGCTTCGAAGAATATAATAAGGCGTTCCATCCACTCCTTCCATCTTGAGGCCTGGGCGGATGGAGACCCTTCCACCACAAAAGGTTCAATGGGGGGAATTGTAGACATTCTGAGCGTCCACCAGGCACCTTATAACTGGCACTATGTGCTGTCTGCTGGTCCCTTTCTCTGCCCCTTGAACCTGGGGACTATCCCTGCCGCCAGTGCAATCACTCTGTTAGGCGAGCAGCTGTGCTATTCCTTCCTGCAGCATGTGCAGCCTCTCAGGCCCATAGGATATGGCTGTTGGGCTAGGAGCAGGTGTGGCAGGCCAGGAACCCACCGGTCGTTGACTCGCGGCACACCCAGGCGCTGGAATATCCCTGGGGGCAGCGCGGTGCGTTGGGAACCAGCTCAGTGACCCATCTACCAGCTTCTGCACATGCGCGCGGCCTACTGATGTTAAGAGGCGCGTCGCGGCGGTGCCTGACGAAGACCACCACTGCGTATGGCAGCGGTAGCGTGCGGAGATGAGCGCTCGCCTCGGCAAAGTCTTGCGCGTCGTCTGACCTGCACCGGGGAATCCGCTCCGGGCCTCGGGGCACGAGCACCGCGGTTCTTTCAGCAAGCGCCCGCAGCCGCCCCGGTCCAGAAGCACGGCGGGAGCACGCCCACCCTCGTCGCCAATGTTGTGTATTACCAGGCCACCTGGTAACACGATATCGTGCACTTTTAGGGTAGTCAGAAATAAGGCACTCGGAGCCGGCAATTGTGTGTTACTGCTATCGCGTGTGCGCGTCTCCTCTGACGTCGCACGCGCGGTAGGCACTTTTATTATTTGTACATCACGTGACCGGGATCATACCATCTGGCCCGGTCACTACAGGGGTTTCTCGGGATGTTACCCTTCGTTGGGGACATGCATACATGGGGCCGCCCTCCGTGCCGCCGCTGTTAACGTCACAGCTGCGACACTACAGATGCCCAAACCAACACCTACTCACAACCATGCACTGTAAACGTTATATCTACTAACTCGACCATAGGAAAAGCGCTTCCAGACCTAACAAGCATTGGCAAAGCCAATAGGTTTCGCCTATGCGAGATCTATTTGTCAATGTGTTTTTAGACATGTTGCACATCAGCGCGGACTGCTGCGCAACATGTCTTAAAGAAAAAAATAGAAAGAAACTAAACATGTGCTGGTAGTTTTAAGGTTTTCTTGCCATTTCTGTGGCAGCCTTGGTTATGGGATTTCAGCCGCCTCGCGTGGGTGAAAGAAGCTTTTCAGCACTGTTTTAGTTTTATACCGCTTCTCCTTTGTTGATATCCTCTGCCTGCACAAGCACATATTGTACATAAAAAATGATTAGTCAATTGCCAAATTTGGCAATCTGTTACAGCTGAAATTTATTTCACAAGGTAATGTGCTATTTGTTCGAAATCAGAACATTCGTTTTCGTAGATAATCTGTCATCATAAATGTGTAATGCTGTGAGAAAAGGTTGAAAGAGAACACTTTCTCGCCTACCCCTCAATTCACACAAAATGGATGCCACAGAGCATAAAGCAGGCCTGCTTCATGTTTCAAACCACACCTTCGTTTTTGGGGGGTTATTTCACAAAACATCTATGTGTGGATATTAAAATATTGATAGGGACGTGTCTCAGAATACAGTTTCTTTAATATTCAAAACAGAAGCTTTTGTGTTGCTTTTAGGGGTGTGAGGTGGTGAGAACTCCACCTCCAAATGCCAATAAGAATGAATGGATACAGCATGTTCCACAAAGCGTTATTTTGAGCATTAATGGTAAATTAATCAATTTTGTTTGGGGCAAAATGTCGAAATAAATCATCACCGCGTAGATTTGTATTTTCCGTGACCGGGATTACAAAGGCTCACCACTAGTGCCGGGCAGCGCCAGAATACGTGCACTCACACCTGTTGATCACTGGAGAGGGGGAAGGGAGCTAGAGCGGACCAGAGGGAGAACAAGAATTGGCAAACTCAATAGGTCTCCCATACGCAAGAGCTATTGGCTTTCCAATATGTTTTAGCAATGTTGTACACCAGAGTGGCTGCTGTTCAGCATGGCTAAAAGTTAGTGGGGTAAAGGAGAGTGGCGTGCAGTGGAGTGTCATGAAGTGGAGCACAGTGGAGTGTTATGGAGTAGCGCAGAGTGGAGTGTCGTACAGTAGAGTTGATTGGCGTGGAAAGGTGAGGATGGGAGTGCAGTGGAGTGTCATGGAATAGCGTACAATGCTGTGGAGTGTCATGGAGGGGGTTCACTGACAGAATATCGACAACAGAAATATCGACCTACAGAAATATTGTGACAAAAATATCGTCCTCCTATCTTCATAATGGTAAGTACAAAAATATCGGGAAAAAAATATCGTTAAAAATATCGAAGTAGAAAATATCGTTGTTTTTATATGTATAAAAAAGAATGTAAAATAAATTAAATAATACATTTAGCTGACATTTTTTTTTAGGTTTATTTGTATATTTTAACAATTGTAAGTAATAAATGTAATGTAAAAATAAATTAAACATACATATTTAAAATAATATATATATATTTACTTAAAAATAATTAATAAATAATAATTTTAATTAATTATAAAATGTTGGAAATATATTAAAATGTATCAATCAATCATGTCACTTATAAAGCGCACTACATACCCGCGAGGGTCTCAAGGCGCTGGGGGAAGAAGGGGGTGGTGCTGCTACTGATCGAAGAGCCAGGTCTTGAGGAGTCTTCTGAAGGCCAGTAGGTCTTGGGTCTGTCGGAGGTTGGTGGAGAGGGTGTTCCAGGTCTTGGCGGCGAGGTGGGAGAAGGATCTGCCGCCGGCGGTCGTATTCCGGATGCGGGGGACTGTGGCGAGGGCGAGGCTGGTCGAGCGGAGCTGGCGGGTGGGGGTGTAGAAGCTGAGTCGTCTGTTGAGGTAGGCTGGTCCGGAGTTGTGGAGTGCTTTGTGTGTGTGGGTGAGGAGCTTGAAGGTTATCCTCTTGTTGACAGGGAGCCAGTGCAGGTCTCTCAGGTGGGGTGTGATGTGGCTGCGTCGGGGGATGTCGAGGATAAGACGTGCAGAGGCGTTCTGGATGCGTTGCAGCCGTCTCAGGAGCTTAGCCGTCGTTCCTGCGTAGAGGGCGTTTCCGTAGTCCAGCCTGCTGGTGACGAGGGCCTGGGTGACTGTTTTTCTTGTTTCGGTGGGGATCCACTTGAAGATCCTGCGGAGCATTCGGAGAATGTTGAAGCAGGATGAGGAAACGGCGTTGACCTGCTTAGTCATGGAGAGGGTGGGGTCGAGGATGACCCCTAGGTTGCGTACGTGGTCGGTGGGTGGCGGGGCTGTTCCCAGTGATGTTGGCCACCAGGAGTCGTCCCAGGCTGAAGGGTTGGAACCAAGGATGAGGACCTCCGTCTTGTCCGAGTTCAGCTTCAGGTGGCTGGTCCTCATCCATTCGGCGACGGCCTTCATTCCTTCGTGGAGGTGGGCTTTGGCGGTGTGAGGGTCTTTGGTGAGGGAGAGGATCAGCTGGGTGTCGTCGGCGTAGGAGATGATGTTGAGGTTGTGCTGTCGGGCGACGTGGGCGAGGGGTGCCATGTAGATGTTGAACAGCGTTGGGCTGAGGGAGGAGCCTTGGGGTACGCCGCAGATGATCTTGGTGGCCTTGGATCGGAAGGGGGCGAGGCGGACGCTTTGTGTTCTGCCGGAAAGGAAGGATGTGGTCCAGTCCAGGGCCTTCTCTTGGATCCCGGCGTCGTGAAGGTGTGTTCGTAGTGTGTGGTGGCAGACCGTGTCGAAGGCGGCTGATAGGTCCAGGAGGATGAGGGCTGCTGTTTCTCCGTTGTCTAGCAGGGTCCTGATGTCATCGGTGGCGGCGATGAGGGCGGTTTCGGTGCTGTGGTTGCTGCGGAAGCCGGACTGGGAAGGGTCCAGGATGTTGTTCTCCTCGAGGTAGCGGGTCAGTTGTTTGTTGACGATTTTCTCGGTGACCTTCGCGGGGAACGGGAGCAGAGAGATGGGTCGGAAGTTCTTGAGGTCCTTGGGGTCTGCCTTGGGTTTCTTGAGCAAGGCGGTGATCTCGGCGTGCTTCCAGCTTTCCGGGAAGGTTGCTGTCTCGAAGGAGATGTTGATTATTTTCCGGAGATGGGGCGCGATGGCTGTACTGGCTTTGTTGAAGATGTGGTGAGGGCACGGGTCTAGCGGTGAACCGGAGTGGATGGTGTTCATGATCTCGCTGGTGTCCTCGTCGTTGATGTTGGTCCAGGAGAGCAGGCGGTTGGTGGTTGTGGGGGCAGTGGTCTCGGTGGTTGCCGGGGCGGTCGTGGTGTTGAAGCTGTCGTGGATGTCGGCGATTTTGCGGTGGAAGAAGGTGGCCAGTGAGTCGCACAGGTCTCGCGACGGCTGGATGTCGTTGGTGTTGGAGCTGGGGTTGGAGAGTTCCTTCACGATGTTGAAGAGCTCTTTGCTGTTGTGTGCGTTGTTGTCTAGGCGGTCTTTGAGTGAGGCCCTTTTGGCGGATCTGATGAGGTGATGGTGACTGCGGGTGGCGCTCTTGTGGGCGGCGTAGCTGTTCGCTGTCCGTTCGTGGAGCCAGATCTTCTCCAGTTTTCGGCATGTTCGTTTGGAGGCCTGGAGGTCTTCGGTGAACCAGGTGGCTTTCTTGCTGGTGTGGCTGTTGGGCGGATTCTTGAGCGGGGCGAGGGTGTTGGCGCAGTCGTCGATCCACTGTCTGAGGTTGCGGGCGGCGGTGTCGGGGTCGGAGGGTTCGGCGGGTGGGCTCAGGGCGAGGGTTGTGGTTAGCTGGTCTTCCGTGACTCTGCTCCAGCAGCGGCGATGCATTTGTTCGGTGCGGTGGTGCGTGGTGGGCTTCCTGTAGGTGAAGTGGATGCAGTGGTGGTCAGTCCAGTGGGGTTCGGAGGTGTGGTTGAAGGAGACGTGTGGGCTTGCGGAAAAGATGGAGTCTAGCGTGTGGCCGGCGGCGTGGGTGGGTGTAGTCACGAGCTGTCTGAGTCCGAGGGTGGCGAGGTTGTCGATCAGGGTGGTGGAGTTGGTGTCCTTGTTGTTCTCGAGGTGGAAGTTCAGGTCCCCGAGGAGGATGTAGTCCGTGGAGGCGATGGCGTGTGTGCTGACGAAGTCAGCGATGGAATCGCTGAACTGTGGTCGGAGTCCGGGGGTCTGTAGATGAGGGTTCCTCTGAGAGTGGTGTTGGGATCAGTGTGGATCTGGAAGTGCATGTGTTCGGCGGTGCTGAGGGTGTCGTCGGTGTTGGTTGAGACTCTGAGGGTGTTCCTGTGGACGATGGCGATGCCTCCTCCGACTCCGTTGGTGCGGTCCCTGCGGGTGATCTTGTATCCGTCCGGGATGGCAATGGCGATGTCGGGGGCTGAAGCGGGATTCAGCCAGGTCTCCGTCAGGAATGCGACGTCTGGGGAGGTTGAGTCGAGAAGGTCCCAGAGTTCGATGGCGTGTTTGCGGGCGGAGCGGGTGTTGAGGAGGATGCATCTGAGGTAGTTGGGTTCTTTCCTGGGCGGTGGTTTGGCGGGGCGGGTGCTGGCGAAGCTGCAGTTCCGGCAGGTGAAGGAGCCCTTGGGTGCGTTTCGGGGTGGCCTGGTAGCAGGCGTGATCTTTTCCGGGGTTCAGTGCGTGGAGGGTGCTGGCGTCGTATCGGCGTCTGTTGAAGTGGCGGGCGCGGGGATGCCCGGACCAGGGGGTCTGGCGCTGGGCGCGGTCACGGCGCGGACGGGCGCAGACGGGCTTGCCTTAGGCGCGCCAGCGGCGCGGCCGCCCAGCGGCCGCCATAAATGGGGAGGTGGGAGGGAGGAGCAGGGGAATGGGGCAGCGAATGGGCAGTGAGGGGGCGGGGCCGCAGGGGCGCAGCGGCGGGAAACAGGCACAGAAGGGAAAACGAGCACAATCAGGGCATCAAGGGGGCACAGAAAGGAGAAAAAAACGAGCACAATCAGGGGCAGCAAGGGGGCACAGAAAGGAGAAAAAACGAGCACAATCAGGGGCAGCAAGGGGGCACAGAAAGGAAAAACGAGCACAATCAGGGGCAGCAAGGGGGGCACAGAAAGGAAAAACGAGCACAATCAGGGGCAGCAAGGGAGGGCACAGAAAGGAAAAACGAGCACAATCAGGGGCAGCAAGGGGGCACAGAAAGAAGAAAAAAACGAGCACAATCAGGGGCAGCAAGGGGGCACAGAAAGGAAAAACGAGCACAATCAGGGGCAGCAAGGGGGGGCACAGAAAGGAAAAACGAGCACAATCAGGGGTAGCAGCAGGGCACACAGACGGAGCTGTGTGGTGGGGGAGCGACCTACCAGTCAAGGTCAATGTATAAATAAATATATATATATACATACACCTGTAACATAAAAAAAAAAATAATATTATAAATTATAATAATAAAATATGTAATATTTTTTAAACCTACACTTTACACTACATTGACTGCAACGGTAGGGAAAGTATTGGATAGCGGAGGAGAAAAAATTACTATTCCCACTCCAGCGAGTGCAACAGTAGGGAAAGTGTTGGATAGCGTAGGGATAAAAATTACTATTCCCACTCCAGCAAGTGCAACAGTAGGGAAAGTGTTGGATAGCGGAGGGGAATAATTTACTATTCCCACTCCAGCGAGTGCAACAGTAGGGAAAGTGTTGGATAGAGTAGGGGTAAACATTACTATTCCCACTCCAGCGAGTGCAACAGTAGGGAAAGTGTTGGATAGCGGAGGGGAATAATTTACTATTCCCACTCCAGCAAGTGCAACAGTAGGGGAAGTGTTGGTTAGCGGAGGGGAATAATTTACTATTCCCACTCCAATGAGTGCAACAGTAGGGAAAGTGTTGGCTAGTGGAGGGGATAAAATTACTATTCCCACTCCAAAGAGTGCAACAATAGGGAAAGTGTTGGATAGCATAGGGGTAAAAATTACTATTCCCACTCCAGCAAGTGCAACAGTAGGGAAAGTGTCAGATAGCGGAGGGGAATAATTTACTATTCCCACTCCAGCGAGTGCAACAGTAGGGAAAGTGTTGGATAGCGTAGGGGTAAAAATTACTATTCCCACTCCAGTGAGTGCAACAGTAGGGAAAGTGTTGGATAGCGGAGGGGAATAATTTACTATTCCCACTCCGAGTGCAACAGTAGGGAAAGTGTTGGATAGCGGATGGGATAAAATTACTATTCCCACTCCAAAGAGTGTAACAGTAGGGAAAGTGTTGGATAGCGTAGGGGTAAAAATTATTATTCCCACTCCAGCGAGTGCAACAGTAGGGAAAGTGTTGGATAGCGTAGGGGTAAAAATTACTATTCACACTTAAGAAAATTCAAATTTAAAAACAAACAAAATATCAACTAATATACAACATATAATAAAACACCCAAAAACAAAACATATCTATTATAAATTTTTACAAAACATAGAAACATATAATAATGTAAAACATATAGAAAATTTACATAAAAGAGTATTTTTATAATTTTAACAAGAAATTATCAAACAAATAAATATTTTGTAATAGAAATTAATTGTAATCTCAAAAAATAATTATTACATAAATGTAATATTTTTTCCCTACCCTATAACACCACACAATTTACAACACACATCTAAATTAAATAAAAAAAGTGTACCTCCATAATTAACACAATTAATTATCAATTTAAAAATTATTAATAATTAAAAAACATATTTAAAAAGGACAAAATGATTGTAGTAACCAAACATTACAGCTATACAACATAAATCCCCAAACAAAAAAAAATAACAATTACCAAAAATATTTAACAATGAATAAATAAATATTAATGATCAAGTAATGATTAATTAATGTAAACTAAATTACTTTCCAACATCTACCCCAATAAACTCTATAACACACACCTAAAAATATTTACACACTTTCCATAATTAATTTTACATTAATAAATTCATATCAATGAACAACAAATAAGTAATTAATTCTAGAAAATTTACTTCCACCATTTACCACTATAAACACCACAATTCACACATCAAAATTATTACACAAATGACAAAATTAAAATGTAATTAATTAATTAGCATCAATTGACAAACAATTAACTAATTAAAAATTAATTACCTCCCACCATAT
The DNA here is from genome assembly GCA_963921515.1 of Calotriton arnoldi. Taxonomy (NCBI): domain Eukaryota; kingdom Metazoa; phylum Chordata; class Amphibia; order Caudata; family Salamandridae; genus Calotriton; species Calotriton arnoldi. The sequence goes on along the minus strand of CAWUFW010000169.1, from coordinate 4,021,839 downwards.
TGCCCTATAAATGCCAACAATTTCGTAAAAATTATACAATTAAAATAATTAATTAACAATTAATTAATTAGTTAATAACAAGTAACAATAAAAATATAAATAATTATTAATAAATTAATTCACAAAATTAACACTATAAAATAATAATTAATAAATATTATATAAAAATATTATTACATTAATTAAAATTGAATTACTTCCCGTCCTACTCCCCTATCAACCCACAACCCACTCCTAAAAAAATCACACAATTAACATAATTACCAATGAATTAATAATAATTAATAAAAAATTAATAAGTAATTAATAATAAATTATTCCCCACAATTAACTATATAAAATATTAAATCCAAATTGATTTGCTCCTTCTGTCTCCCCTCGCCCAAGGCAGGCAGATCGTCGATTCGCCGGCAGAGCGCGCCGGCGGTTATTATTCTTCCACAATTAATTTAGACGATCACAACAGGATTATTTTCACCACCAGGTCTTTAATTTTCAGTAACGCGTTTCGCCTGTCACAGCAGGCTTGCTCACACACTGAGGTGTGGGACAGGTATGTATATATAGGGGTCGATTCCGATCTCGGCCGGAAGCGCACCTAACAGTATTTGTCCGGAAAAAATACAAGCCGAACGCGTGTTTCCCGACCGATTCGAACACTCGTCCGAACGAACAAGTACGATGCGCATAACATCGAGCGAGCCGTACTTACCCATTTCAGCTCCTGTTCCCCGCCCGAGCCGGATCCGTAAACGCCGATTTGAGTCGCACGGAAGCACATACACAGCACCTTCCGGCCGGACTAGTACGATGCGCCTTCCGTACGCGCCGAACCCGTCGCTACGTCCGGCACGTTTGAGCATCCGGGAGAGCCCTACATAAGCTCCGATTCGCGCCACAAGACGATCCACGGCTACGAGACGAACAAGCCAGCGACGAGTACGAGTCGAAGACACGAGAAACCCGAACGAGGCGACCCAAGCATGAATCCCATCGGGCAGGTCCTACCAATACTCTACATCTATTACCGGGACCGGCACGGACGCGTACAGCGCAGACGGTAAGTCAAACACCAACAACACAAACAAACGACACGTACCCAAAATATGTCACACACACATAGGGATGCAGAAATGACGTACACTAGCAACAGCAGAACCATAGGGGCGGGATGGTCATCACCAATGCCATACATACCCATAGGGGGATGGATGCCTACCACTACCACCACCCCTACTCAAGGGGGGCTGGATGCCTGTCACTACTACCATCCCCACTCATAGGGGGATGGATGCCTACCACTACCACCACCCCTACTCATGGGGGCCTGGATGCCTGCCACTACCACCACCCCTACTCAGGGGGGCCTGGATGCCTGTCACTACTACCATTCCCACTCATAGGGGGCTGGATGCCTACCACTACCACCACCCCTGCTCATGGGGGGCTGGATGCCTGCCACTACCACCACCCCTACTCAGGGGGTGCTGGATGCCTGCCACTACCACCACCCCTACTCAGGGGGGCCTGGATCCCTGTCACTACTACCATCCCCACTCATAGGGGGATGGATGCCTACCACTACCACCACCCCTACTCATGGGGGCCTGGATGCCTGCCACTACCACCACCCCTACTCATAGGGGGATGGATGCCTGCCACTACCACCACCCCTACTCATGGGGGGCTGGATTCCTGTCACTACCACCACCCCTACTCATGGGGGGCTGGATGCCTGCCACTACCACCACCCCTACTAATGGGGGCCTGGATGCCTGTCACTACTACCATCCCCACTCATAGGGGGATGGATGCCTACCACTAACACCACCCCCACTCATAGGGGGATGGATGCCAACCACTAACACCACCCCTACTCATGGGGGGCTGGATGCCTGCCACTACCACCACCCCAACTCAGGGGGGGGCTGGATGCCTGCCACTACTACCATCCCCACTCATAGGGGGATGGATGCCTACCACTAACACCACCCCCACTCATAGGGGGATGGATGCCTACCACCCACACAACCCCTACTCATAGGACGGGTAATGCATGACACAATCAGCATACTCCAACATAAGGAATGTCTGAAAATTACATCCCCCCCCAACACCATGACAAGCATGTGTAGTCTGTGTCAAATGCCTACAACATTGAACATGACATTGAACATACAATGTGACCCCCATCACATGTGTCACACATAAATGTGTGTGGCCTCCACAATGCAAGCCGACCATGACCACTGTGGCAATGGGGTCGAACACCCCATCATCACAGTGACCAAAAGGTAAGTGTGGGTTCCATAGCTGAAGCACATTTTGAACATTGTGGCAATGGGGCCTAAACCCCCATCATCACAGTGACCAAAAGGTAAGTGTGGGTTCCATAGCTGAAGCACATTTTGAACAGTGTGGCAATGGGGCCTAAACCCCCTTCATCACAGTGACCAAAAGGTAAGTGTGGGGTCCATAGCTGAAGCACATTTTGAACAGTGTGGCAATGGGGCCTAAAGCCCCATCATCACAGTGACCAAAATGTAAGTGTGGGGTCCATAGTTGAAGCACATTTTGAACAGTGTGGCAATGGGGCCCAAAGCCCCATCATCACAGAGACCAAAATGTAAGTGTGGGGTCCATAGCTGAAGCACATTTTGAACAGTGTGGCAATGGGGCCCAAAGCCCCATCATCACAGTGACCAAAAGGTAAGTGTGGGGTCCATAGCTGAAGCACATTTTGAACAGTGTGGCAATGGGGCCCAAAGCCCCATCATCACAGTGACCAAAAGGTAAGTGTGGGGTCCATAGCTGAAGCACATTTTGAACAGTGTGGCAATGGGGCCCAAAGCCCCATCATCACAGTGACCAAAATGTAAGTGTGGGGTCCATAGCTGAAGCACATTTTGAACAGTGTGGCAATGGGGCCCAAAGCCCCATCATCACAGTGACCAAAAGGTAAGTGTGGGGTCCATAGCTGAAGCACATTTTGAACATTGTGGCAATGGTGTCTAAAGCCCCATCACCACATTGACCAAAATGTAAGTGTAGTCATGGTAAAAGCTGCAAATGCCAAACTGCATGGATTATTCCTAGTCACACAACAACAAACACATCAGTGGCATAGTAGTGCTTGTGTCCCATAGCAACATAGATTGGGTGAGGCAAACAGTGCAGTGCCAATGAAACATCGCTTTGGCCATGTGCAGACAAACATCACCCATGGGGGCTCACATTGTCAACATTCACAAATAACACAATGACAGAAGTGACCATCATAATGCAGATCCACATATCTGCACCAATGGACACACAAATGTAGATATCCTGTGGAGACTGTAGATGTCAGGTGAACAAATACCATACCATGGCAGCAATGGGACATACAAACCATGATCATTGTGCTGACTGATGACCTAGGAGTCCCAGGGACAGCAGGGGAAAGCCACCAAACAACATACAGCCAATGGCACACTAAAGATATGCCAATGCAGTGGTGCAAATGCACAAACACAAACAGGCAGACTCACACTGCATATCAAACACTACAGGTGAGGGGGTGGTGTGCCAGTGTCCCCAGGCAAACACACAACACACGGGGAGGCCTGAATCCCCATTACACAGATGTCAACACAGTGCCACACAAAAGTAACTCATGGATCGGATTCCCCTATGTGGGCAATCAGGCATTGTTAGATGAGGGAGCCCAAATTACAAATGTCACACAAGCTTGTAGGAACAGCAACTAACACAGAAAGAGACAGACCCACCACAGCACTACCCCCAGGGACCCCACATTGTGGTGACACTGGCCTGCATGATAATCCCACTGTGATGACAAAGGTAGATGTCGTACACACTGTGAACCACAGTCATGTGTCCTGAGCAACTAACTACCATCACACCTACACAAGCACAAATAAAACAGCACGGCCTGTCAGCCAAGGCCAACATGGAGGTAGGGGTCTAGCCGTGCAACAACTCTCATTTGCACAAACTCAACACCACACACCTTGATCTCCACCAATGTGCAGCAGTGAAGCTCACATGGACTGGTGACATTGCACATGCACCCATGACAATCCCAGGGGTGGTGGTGGGAACTAAGGCGTAGATACCCATCACACATGGCCAGTCAACAAGACTTGTGAATGTCTCACACACTGCACAGTACGCTGTACATGGGCATGACGTCAAATCCACACCAACCAATGGGATCCCGGACACAGTCACACACCAATGAAGAAGGCAAGCTCACCCACAAACAACACACATAGACAACTTCCAACATTGCAGCTCTGACCCTGAGGAGTGGCAGCAGTCACACACACAACGTGTCACAATCACTGGAAGCAAACACAAACTGTAAATTACATGACTTGTGTAACCATCAAGTGCCAAGGGGAATCCTGACTGTGTCTCATCTGCGTTTGCCCACAAACTCAGCCCTGACAGCAAACACACCTATGGATGACACCCTGATCACCAGTAATGTGCCATGCACCCACATCAGAGAGCACCCAGGGAGAAGATTTGGGGGAACATTGCTCAACTCAGCAAGCATCACAAACAGGAACATCACTAGGGCCCCCAGCCTGCGTAGCAAAATGGAAGTGAACACACACAGACATGCTCACACAACACACACCTTGGGCTCCAGGCAATGTCACGGAATTACACACTGCCATGAGGGGACTCCACTCCTGTGTAAGAAAAGCTGTGCCATACGTTGTCTCTGCAGGGCGCTATCATGTCAGCAGAACACTTGGTCACTCAGTCAACAATTAGCACAAAATGAAGGCTCACGTCACATCAGCCTGGTCATGGCATTGTCACCCAAATCATCTGCACTGATCAAATACACATGTATAGCAAGTTGCACTGATACCACAGATGAGTCCTTCCCCATTGATGCCCAAACATGCATGTCCAGTGGAGATGGTCACACGGTCAGGGAAATAGACCAATTGAACAATGGCAAGCACATCTGATGTGCAGGGGTGTAAGCCACAGATGTGATATTGAAAAAACAGGTAGGGAATCCCATTTGCAAATATGGAAAACATGACACCCTCATATTGCTGCAAAGGATGACATGGCTACACACCAGGATAGGACACATTCCCCCTGGACCACATGGGGTCCTGCACAGTAACACTTCATTTACCTGACATCAAAAATCAACATCACTGCAGCAAGGGCATGGTTAGCATCATCAACATCATGTACATCTGAAGCAAAACCAGTAGAGAACTGAAAGTAGCTTTAATCAGCATATGTTATTTTGAAAATTAAAGTCCAGAAAAAACACAAAGGCCAATGGCCAGTCCATGAATAAAGTCCAAACAGGGTGACAGTGGCAGATGTCACCCTTTGCTTGCCTGCACTGCTAGGGACCAGGGACATTCCCCTCGGAGGGGCATATGGGGGGCAGGCCAGGCACCGCAGGGACAGGATCAGGGCTCACCAGAAGGAGGCAGGGAAGGGGTGTCTGGTGCTGGAGAGTCACTGACAACTGCAGTGGAGGTGTCTGACATGGTGTGTGCCGGCACAACTGGGGGGCATGAGTCAGATGGTGTGGTAGCCGGCACAACTCCAGTGGGCTGGCCAGATGGAGAGGACAGGTTCCCCACTGCAGTGCCCAAGTCAGACGGGGTGGTAAAGGACTCCACTGCAGTGCCCATCTCCAGGGGAGTAGAATGGGGTTCAGGTAATGTGAGCAGGACAGAGGGGGAGGACACGGTCTCCACACCAGTGGCACTAACATGTGCAGCGGGGGGTGTGGTGCTGGAAGAGCAAGTGGTAGGTGGAGAAGGCCGGATCATTTTGGGGATGGTGTATCTGTGGGTGGGGGAACCTGGGGCAGGGTGTGGTGGGGGAACCTGTGTTGTGGGGGCCTGAGGGATGGAGGAAGAAGACTGTGTGGTTGACTTGCAGGGCGGTGGCGGGGTCTTGCTCTTCCGGGACCGGGGGACTTACGGGTGGGGGCCCCGTCTGTCTGCACCTGGGGAGGGTGTCCGGGGGCGAGGGGCACTCCCCTCTGTGTGGGTGGACTTCCTCTTCCCCCTGTATGCTGGATCAGCGGGATTGGAGGGGAAGAGGCCGAGGTCACAGAGGAAGAGCTGCTGTGTAGGTAGGGTTGCAGGTGAGGCAAGGGAAGGGGTCTTGGAGGGAGAGGATTTGGAGGACTGCGGAGTGACTGTGGATGCCTGTGTGTGTGTCTGTTCCCCATCCCCTGTGGGTGTGGTATCAGTCCCCTGAGGATGCTTGTGTGCACGTCTTGCCTTTGTTTTGGGTGTTTCTGTGCTGCTCGTGTCTGTGTGTTTGGGTGATCGTGCAGGTGTGCATGTGCTTGGGACAGGTAGGGTGCCAGGAAGTGTGGATGGGGCAGAGGTAGGAGGGGTGAGGGACTGTTGGAGGAGGGACACTGCTGCCGTCAGGGAGGAGTCCATGGACTTATTGCTCCTCTGTAGGGCAGACATACCCATCGAGATGCCCTCCATGAACGACACCAGCTGTGTCAACAGAGTGGTGTGTGCATGGAGGACACTCAGCATTGCTGTCTGCCCTACATGGAGCTGGCGAAGTAGGTACACAGACTCCTCACTCAGGGCAGCAGGGGACACAGGGGCAGGGGGTGCGGTGCCTGGCACGAAGGAGACACACTCCCGAACACGGGAGCCTCCACGGACCTCTGGAATGGGAGCCAATGGGAGGGCGGTGGTGGTGGTGGTGGCGGGGCCAGACATACTAGCTGGGGTCTGGTGGCTGCTGACACCCGCCTCCACAAGGGAGTCATCCTCCGACCTGCTGTGGTCCTCAGCTGAGGTGGATGGTGCTGAGGTCTCCTTGGTGTGGCTACCCTCGCCCTCCGTGCCACTGGGTCCCTCCGACCACTCGTCGGCTGCTGACCCAGTCTGGCTCTGCAGCTCCTCCTGGTCCGTGGAGCTGTCCCCTCCTGTGGCCGTGGATGTATCTGCAAACAATTAGGGAAACAGACAAACATCAGTCACCTGCACTGACCGCACACACCACAGTAAGTACAGCACATTACAGAGCAAGCCCTGGCATCCTTAGTTGAACATTGCCAAAAGTCCTCACACAGATTAGGAGAAGACAATTGTCAGTCTGATGGTCAACCATGGAACTCACACCCCTCCTGCCCTTGCACCCATCTGTCTGGTGCCTGTCTGATGGTAATACCCCAGTGTGGACACATGCACCACCTACACAGTTGTTGGACATTGCAGAGAACACGGTGAAGTATGGGAACATGCACACATCACATCTCTTGCCACTGAGTCAGTACAGGTGTCCGGATAAAGGGATGGCCAGAGTCTAATTAGAAATGCATGTGATGCATACCAGCACCAGACACCATGATGCACCCATGTCCGGATAGTCAATGCCACAATGGGGTGCATGTTGCACATGTCACTCCCCTGCAGGATCACTCTTAGGAAGTTTAATGCCATGGCACAGGCATGCCTGCAAAGTCATACATCACTGTCACCAGTCACATGGGCATGGCAGCCAGCCAACAACAGTCTGCACTGTGTCACAATCCTAGGACATGGGGAATGCAAGTTATGTAGCTGACAAGTGCACATGTCCATCCCCCACAAACCACATCATCTGAACTCTTATTTGTCCACGTCATACCAATTGGACATATGGGAGACATGAAACACAACTCTCTGAACCTGAGCACCTCACAGTCTGCTGTGAATGAAGAACAGCTGCCTGAAATTCACAGTCGCATACACCTGTGTGCACAGTCAAGTGATCAAACACCTATAAGTCACAGAAGTATCGTCTCTCATGGTCACATCTCAGATGGCATGCTGAGCCCTAACCGATAAACATCCCAGTAGTCCTGACAACGAAGCCACAGCACAATGACACAGAGGCAGACACCTGAGGGAACATTTCACTGATCACAACATGTCAGCTGATACACGGGAGTGGGAGTACAGAGTGTATTGTATGCCCTGGAGTAGGCATGACTGTCCTGCTCCACCTGAAAGAGGGATGAGTCCTGGACAGTAGGCAGGTGGCTAAGCATGTGTGACACACTTGATATACATACTCCTGAGGCCCAAACATTGTTCCCACCCGCAGCATGGGGGTGTGCCAAATACCCCAGGGACATGTGGTGATTCAGATCAGCAAGTGGACCACACATCAAAGTTACACCTAGATTACATGTTCGGACTTAGGCATTGTGTGAGCAATTGACCCACCCATGAAGCACACCACAAAGTCACGGGAACAAATGCTGTCCCACACCTTGAGCGAAGCAAAATGCAAGGACACAGTACCCGAGTGACACAATTTCCTGACTGTAAGGACCATACCTGCGTATCAGATGAGGAGTGGGCATGTCACAAATGAGGGACATGTGTCCTGGACCACATGACTGATGTACTGTGGAAGTTTAACCAGGCCAGAGGAGGGCACATAGCATGTCAGACAAAGTGCACAGTGCAGTCATGGACTCACCCCCTCCTTGTTGCTGTCTGGCCTTCAGCTGCCCATCCAGGTCAGAGAAGACCACCGCCAGGATCCGGAGCATGTGGGGGGTCAGGGTCCGGTGTCCGCCCCTCCTGCGAGGAGGTGACAGCTTCAGCTGGACCCTTGCGATCCTCCGGGTCCAGCCACGAAGGTCCTGCCACCTCTTCTGGCAGTTGCGGATCCGGCGCTTGTAGACCCCCACGGATCTTACTGCCCGGGCGATGGTCAGCCAGATTTCCTGCTTATGGTGGGCATCAACCTGTGAGGATGACAAAGTGAAAAGGCCATTACTACACATGCAACATATCCGTGCATCACACAGTTGGATATACATGTCTCAATCACAGGGGCATATGATGTACACAGGCAGTGCAACGATGGCTATGAACAGTTTGCCAGCAGTTACTACATGGTATCATTGCATGGGAAGTAAACCTTGTTGGAATGCACTGTTACTGCACTGTACCTGTTCAGTGCATGTGACTATACACTTTGGGGGGTGAGAACTACTCAGTGAGCATGCTAGCCAGTGGTGTGCACACTGGAAGTCTTGCTAGTCAGACAACATGCACAATTAGTAAGGCAGTGGACAGCACACTCACCTGCTCCCCTGGTGTCCCATACAGCTTGCTGTACTGTGGAAGGAGGCTGTCCAGCAGGGCCTGGTTCTCCTCAAGGCTGAAGGCTGGGGCTCTCTCCACAGTACGTGCCATTGCAGTAGCCAGAGGATGCAGAGACAGCAGCAGTGTTGGTGGCAGATGTCGTCCTGGAGCATGTAGTGCAGGCAAGTGAGCCCTCAGGGGAACAGCCAGCATTATATGTGTGCTGCAGAGGCAGATACTGTCCCATGTGTCCAAAGTGATAGGTCCAAGTCGTTTGCATCTTCTGAATCTGGCCAATCCATGGAATAGCACCACTAATACACGCCCACAGCATCCTTCAAAAGTTCAACTTCATGACACCCATGAATTTGCAACATTGTTGTGGCTGGCCAACTGAATTCACTGCATCAGACTCGTTGAAGCTTCGAAAACGCGTCCGTTGCCATGCCAGGCCCCAGCCAATGCGTGCGCACCGATCGGTCCATTGCTGTACAACGCGTATTCCGGGATACAACGCGTACCCGCTCACAACAGATACAATGGGCCGTGCGGGCACACCGATCGGTCCATAGCTGTACAACGCGTACCCGCTCACAACAGATACAATGGGACGTGCGGGCACACCGATCAGTCCATTGCTGTACAACGCGTGCCCGCTCATAACAGATGCAATGGGCCGTGCGTGCACACCGATCGGTCCATTGCTGTGCAACGCGTACCCGCTCACAACAGATGCAATGGGCCGTGCGGGCACACCGATCGGCCCATAGCTGTACAACGCATACCCGCTCACAACAGATACAATGGGGCGTGCGGGCACACCGATCAGTCCATTGCTGTACAACGCGTGCCCGCTCATAACAGATGCAATGGGCCGTGCGGGCACACCGATCGGTCCATTGCTGTGCAACGCGTACCCGCTCACAACAGATGCAATGGGCCGTGCGGACACACCGATCGGTCCATTGCTGTACAACGCGTACCCGCTCACTACAGATGCAATGGGCCGTGCGGGCACACCAATCGGTCCATTGCTGTACAACGCGTACCCGCTCACAACAGATGCAATGGGCCGTGCGGGCACACCCATCGGTCCATTGCTGTACAATGCGTATTCCGGGATACAACGCGTACCCGCTCACAACAGATGCAATGGGCCATGCGGGCACACCGATCGGTCCATTGCTGTACAACGCGTACCCGCTCACAACAGATGCAATGGGCCGTGCGGGCACACCGATCGGTCCATTGCTGTACAACGCGTACCCGCTCACAACAGATGCAATGGGCCGCGCGGGCACACCGATCGGTCCATTGCTGTACAACGCGTACCCGCTCACAACAGATGCAATGGGCCGTGCGGGCACACCGATCGGTCCATTGCTGTACAATGCATACCCGCTCACTACAGATGCAATGGGCCGTGTGGGCACACCAATCGGTCCATTGCTGTACAACGCGTACCCGCTCACAACAGATGCAATGGGCCGTGCGGGCACACCCATCGGTCCATTGCTGTACAACGCGTATTCCGGGATACAACGCGTACCCGCTCACAACAGATGCAATGGGCCATGCGGGCACACCGATCGGTCCATTGCTGTACAACGCGTACCCGCTCACAACAGATGCAATGGGCCGTGCGGGCACACCGATCGGTCCATTGCTGTACAACGCGTACCCGCTCACAACAGATGCAATGGGCCGTGCGGGCACACCGATCGGTCCATTGCTGTACAACGCGTACCCGCTCACAACAGATGCAATAGGCCGTGCGGGCACACCGATCGGTCCATTGCTGTAGAACACGTACCCGCTCACTACAGATTTAATGGGCCGTGCGGGCACACCGATCGGTCCATTGCTGTACAATGCGTACCCGCTCACAACAGATGCAATGGGCCGTGCGGGCACACCGATCGGTCCATTGCTGTACAACGCGTATTCCGGGATACAACGCGTACCCGCTCACAACAGATGCAATGGGCCGTGCGGGCACACCGATCGGTCCATTGCTGTACAACGTGTCCCTGTACAGGTCACTCGCACATGTCACCATGCTTGTCACTGGTGAACGTATGACAGCCACATATACTTGCCAGGGACTCAGGGGCACACCTACAACACCACACCCAGTCCACACTGTATCCTAAGGCATGTAAGGCTGCATTACCTTTTCTGTGTATGGGGGTAAACATGTGGTTTTTGGGGTGGCACTTGGGGGCAGCCACACCCAGGCTGTGCACGTGTTCATGGGGACAGGATCCTTTGTGTGTTGTGCACATGACCACTGTGATGTGCAACTGTTCATTTCGGAGCATGTGGCATGGTCACATTTCCAGGTTGTGTATGTGTATGACATGTCACATACCCCCAGGGTCCCATGTGGGAAGGCATGTACGTCACAGGGTGACTCATTGCCACAATAGTCTGTGTGCATGTTGTGTTTCCGATGTCTCTGATTCCATGTGCACAATGGGAGACAGTCTCCACATCAACGTTGTTTGTGCATGGACTTTGATGTTGTGCGTGTGTGTGTCACAGACGTCCATGTCTGTCCTGCGGAGGCAACAGGGGCCACTACCTGTGGGAGTCATGTTTGTTTTTCTGACGTGTACATGATACACCATGTCATGCCAGTGTCCATGTGGCAAGACAGGGTCACTGGGAATCTACCTGTCAATGAGCTGTGATGCCTGTGGCGCATCTGTCCAGACATGTCACTGTGGTGTGTGTGTGGAACGTGACAGCAGTAAATGGGTACTGTGACACAGCCTAATGGTTTCCCATAGCACAACCTGGAACCTGTTGTCAACACATGTTGAACTGAGATGTTAGATGATGTCCATGTAGGTGCCATATATGTCCGAACAGAACGGCACACACATCAAGTACTTGTGTCTCGTAATGATGTATCATGTGAAATTGAGTATGGTGAATGGCACATATGTGGGGTGACTGACAATCTTTCTTTCTTCACCTATGCACTGCAGGGCTCCAGCTGTCCATAGACCATTCCCTGACCTGGCAACGATGGTGGAACGTGACAGCATCCGACGGTACCGCTTCACCAGGCAGCTGATTGAGGATTTGGCACTGCGCTTGGCCCCACATTTGCAACCTGGCCGGCCGTACCCTACAGCGCTGACCCCCAAGGTGAAGGTGATGGAAGCCCTACACTTCTTTGCCACCGGTACCTTTCAACACACTGTGGCGACTGCTGGTGGGATGTCACAGACTATGTTCAGCCATGTGCTACGCGATGTTTTGGAGGCAATGTTGAGATGCCTGAACCAGTACATCTATTTCCCTACACGTCAACAACTCACTGACGTCAAGAGTGACTTCTATGCCCTGGGGAGGATGCCACATGTCATTGGCTCCATTGATGGGACACATGTGGCTTTGGTACCACCACAGGCACATGAGCAGGCATACCGGAACAGGAAACATTACCATTCGATCAATGCTCTGGTGGTATGTCTTGCAGATATGAGCATCACACATGTGTGTGCCCGTTTCCCCGGTTCGGCACACAATGCCTACGTGATGAGGAGTAGTCGCATCCCGAGGATGATGTCACAGATGCAGAACCAGCGTGCCTGGCTTGTCGGTGTGTACTGACTTTGTACCATTGTGTGTGTTATGCTATGTTGTATTCCGCCCACTTTTCCAACTCAGCTAATGTGCAATTGTCTGTCTGTAGGTGACTCCGGATACCCCAACATGTCGTGGTTGCTGACACCCCCCAGGAACCCTGTGACACCAGCCCAGATGCGCTACAATGAGGCACATGGTCGGACCAGGAGAGTGATCGAGCAGACATTTGGTCTCCTGAAGAGCCGTTTCCGCTGCCTGGACAAGACAGGAGGGGCCCTCCCATATGCCCCAGCAAAGGTGTGCAAGATTGTCATCGTCTGCTGCATGCTACACAACCTGGCAGTGCGGAAGGAGTTGCCTCTCATCCTGGATGACGATGACCAACGTCCGCCACCTGTGGAGGATCCTGGCCTGGGCCACGATGCCAGTGATGATTATGATGGTGATGTCCGCACACAGCTCATCACCAACTTCTTCAGCTGAATGTGAGTATCCAGAGAGTTGTCATGTCAATGATGTGAGTTTGCATGATATGTGTGGGTGGTGCTCTGGTGCTGTTTGAGTGTGGCCATGTGCTACTTGACTGGATGCGTGCAGCGATGTGTCCTTACAGGTAGTCTGTACTCCCCAACAGTGTTGACATGCTAACTTGGTTTTGTGTAGTTATCTTGTAACATGTATTGGGCATGAGTATTGCAGTTCTGTCCTGTTCTCCAGTGGTTTTGACTGTGTGTCATGTCTGTCCTTCACAGGGTACTTACAGAGTTGTTTGGTCAACTTGGATCCCCGGACACCATGATTCAGCTTTCAGGGTGGCAGCAGTCGTTTCCCTACAGGTGATGTGCCACACACCCCTGGACTTTATATCTTCTGCACTTTTTGAATGTGTGGCCACTGCCACTTGGGATTACCTTGCATTTGTAGTGGAAACAACATGTTGCAAATGTGTTATAAACCTGTGCTTCACTTTGGGATGTGCGTTGTCTGTGGTCACACATCTGACTGACATTTGCTTACTGCACCTGTGGGCTAGTTAACAGACTCTGAATAGGTGTGGTGTCTGTGCATTCCACAGTATTTCCTGGCAACATCAGTGTAGGCGATGAGTCTGATGGCCCTGGTGTCTCTGTGTTGTGTAGCCCTAGTGGTGTGTCTCCCTCATATGTGTCACGTCACCATGACTCACATGACGGTGTTGTACTTGCTGTAGCAGTTAGCATACACAGTGTAATTTAGCAGATCATCATCCCCATGACAGTAACCACGTTGGAATCACAACAGAGGCAAGTATGGTGTATTAGTGATTTTATTTACATACATGTGTGAGTATAGTGCACAGGATGGTGGGTGCTGTACATTGGGATTGTGATCCGAAGTTCCCAGATGAGTTGCAAGTCTTGGTAGCAGAAATGTCCTGAGTGAAGTCCACAGTCATCTGATACATTAGTCCAACTTAAACTCCCCATGTCATGTGGGAGAGTTGTGTTGCATTCTACAGGGTGAACAGTTTGCACACAAAGGAGAATTTCCAGAACAGGTGTTGGCTTCCTGGGGGATGTACATGGCCATCGACCTCTCAGTTTTCCTTCCTCGGACGACCCCTCTTCTTTGGGGGGGGACCCTCACTTGCAGGCTGCTGCGGTGCAGGGGACTCTCCGCCAGAGTCCTCCTCCCTCCCTGTGGCAGTTGCAGTTGTTGCAGCACCAGATGTTGTGGCCACACAGGGAGGTGTGGCCATGTTGGTGCTATTCTGGCGGAGCCATGTCAATATGTCCCTATGCACCGCTGTCAGTTCTTGCCATGTGTCCCACTTGGACTCCATGCGAGACAGTGTCTCTCCACACGGGACATGTGTGAGTCCAAGCGGGCATGATGGTCAGCCTGCTGCTGCTGAATGTCCTTGAGGATCCCCACTACCTGGCTGACCTCTCCGGTGCTATTCTGGTACGCCTCAGCAATGCGTGCCAGTTGTGGGTCATCATGCAGTCCAGACCCCTCTGCAAACAGCGACCTATTTCTACCACCCCTCCCACCACCCCTGGCGACACGTGTGGGACCTGCGGTGGCACGCACAAGTGACCCTAGGCCCCCTTGGGGGTTGTTACTGGGATCGTTGTCCGTAGCTCGACGTTGGGCCAGGGTCCCTCTGCTGTTGTCATTGGTGGTCCTTGGTCTGTCCGTGTCGGCGGGGGTGGTCTGTGTGTTGGCAGCTGTTGGAGCAGTGGGTGCAGGGGGTGCAGATGTTGGTCCTGCTGGTGCTGCATGATGACTCATTTTGGAGGGGCCAGGTAGGTCTTCGCCATCCGAGGAGGGCAGAGGCTGTTCCACACCAGTGGGCTCAGTGTCCCCCGGAGCCTGGGACAGGTACTCCTCCACGCCTGCTGCTGTGTCCCCATCATCACCTGTTTTTGGAAGAGACACACAATGTATGTTATATTTCTACAGGCATCAATGGTTCACACACCTGACAGTTGTGACTGTACCTCTGGATGCGGGCCTGTACATTGCATTGTCCTAAGTTGTCACAGTAAGAGGTTGATATTGGTGTAGCACATTGTCCTGCAAACCTGAGGCATTTCAATGTGAATGTTGAGGTGTGTGCATGGCCAGCATTGGTTGTATTTGGTGGACATCCGGCCCTCCTTCTCCACCCAGCCCAGTTATCCCACCATGAAGCATGCCACCCTTGCAGTGGGTTCAGGTTGACTCTCAGTATGTCATTCAGTGGTGTCCTGCTGATGGTTGGTGCACAGGTCCCAGCAGGGCCTGGTACTCCCCACAACAGAGCACCATTGTCAGACATCTTTGATATGGCTTTTCACGCCCTGTGAGGTGTGCATTCTTCAGTGCTAGCTTGCTGGGCCATGTGGGTGGGGGATGTTGAGCTGTGACTGCCACTCCCATCATGCTATTGCCTACACCCCCCTTCCCAGCATGCCCATACTTCCTTCCTTTTGACTCTGCTTCCCTGTGGGGTAGTGTGCCTGTGCTGACAGGATGGCTGACAGTGTTGTCCTGGCGTTTATTTGGCTACAAGTCCCAAGAGTGTCCCTGTGCTTCACACAGCATATCCCAGGGTGGTGGTTCTTTGTGGGATCTTCAATTAGAGTGTGAGGCATTGCATTCTCCTAGGTGGGTTATGTGGAGTTAGTGTTGAGGGGGTGTGTGAGGAGAGCTGCTTGTAACTATGGTCAGTGCTGTCAGTCCTCCTTCCCACCCAGCCAGATATCCCACCATGGAACGTGCTTCCATTGCAGGGAGTGCAAGTTGGCTTTCAGGATGTCATTCAGTGGTGTCCTGCTGTTGGTTGGTGCACAGTTCACAGCAGGGCCTTGTGCTCCCCACAGCAGTACCCAGTGTCAGCCATCTTGTCAGTCCTTTTCCACTCCCTGCGATGTGAGCATGGTTCAGAGTGGTGTTGATGGGCCAATTGTGAGGGTGACCAATATCTGTGACTACAACACCCATCATGCTATTGCCTACACCCCCCTTCCCAGCATGCCCATACTTCCTTCCTTTTGAGTGGACTTCACTGTGTGTGAGTGTGACAGCAATGGCAAGATGGCTGACAATGTGGTCCTGTTGTTTGTTGGTGCCCAGTTCCCAGCAGGGCCTTGTGCTCCCCACAGCTGAGGCCAGTGTCAGACATCTTTGAAGTGGCTTTTCACTCCCTGTGAGGTGTGCATGCTTCAGTGTGAGCTTGCTGGGCCATGTGGGTGGGGGATGTTGAGCTGTGACTACCACTCCCATCATGCTATTGCCTACACTCCCCTTCCGAGCATGCCCATACTTCTTTACTTTTGACTCTGCTTCCCTGTGGGGTAGTGTGCCTGTGCTGACAGGATGGCTGACAGTGTTGTCCTGGCGTTTGTTTGGCTACAAGTCCCAAGAGTGTCCCTGTGCTTCACACAGCATAACCCAGGGTGGTGGTTCTTTGTGGGATCTTCAATTAGAGTGTGAGGCATTGCATTCTCCCAGGTGGGTTATGTGGAGTTAGTGTTGAGGGGGTGTGTGAGGAGAGCTGCTTGTAACTATGGTCAGTGCTGTCAGTCCTCCTTCCCACCCAGCCAGATATCCCACCATGGAACGTGTCAGTCAGTGGTGTCCTGCTGTTGGTTGTTGCACAGTTCCCAGCAGGGCCTTGTGCTCCCCACAGCAGTACCCAGTGTCAGCCATCTTGTCAGTCCTTTTCCACTCCCTGCAATGTGAGCATGGTTCAGAGTGGTGTTGATGGGCCAATTGTGAGGGTGACCAATATCTGTGACTACAACTCCCATCATGCTATTGCCTACACCCACCTTCCCAGCATGCCCATACTTCCGTCCTTTTGAGTGGACTTCACTGTGTGTGAGTGTGACAGCAATGGCAAGATGGCTGACAATGTGGTCCTGTTGTTTGTTGGTGCCCAGTTCCCAGCAGGGCCTTGTGCTCCCCACAGCTGAGACCAGTGTCAGACATCTTTGAAGTGGCTTTTCACTGGCTGTGAGGTGTGCATGCTTCAGTGTGAGCTTGCTGGGCCATGTGGGTGGGGGATGTTGAGATGTGACTACCACTACCATCATGCTATTGCCTACACCCCCCTTCCCAGCATGCCCATACTTCCTTCCTTTTGAGTGGACTTCACTGTGTGTGAGTGTGACAGCAATGGCAAGATGGCTGACAGTGGTGTCCTGCTGTTTGTTGGTGCACAGTTCCCAGCAGGGCCTTGTGCTCCCCACAGCAGTACCCAGTGTCAGCCATCTTGGCAGTCCTTTTCCACTCCCTGCGATGTGAGCATGGTTCAGAGTGGTGTTGATGGGCCAATTGTGAGGGTGACCAATATCTGTGACTACAACTCCCATCATGCTATTGCCTACACCCACCTTCCCAGCATGCCCATACTTCCTTCCTTTTGAGTGGACTTCACTGTGTGTGAGTGTGACAGCAATGGCAAGATGGCTGACAATGTGGTCCTGTTGTTTGTTGGTGCCCAGTTCCCGGCAGGGCCTTGTGCTCCCCACAGCTGAGGCGAGTGTCAGACATCTTTGAAGTGGCTTTTCACTCCCTGTGAGGTGTGCATGCTTCAGTGTGAGCTTGCTGGGCCATGTGGGTGGGGGAGGTTGAGCTGTGACTACCACTCCCATCATGCTATTGCCTACACTCCCCTTCCCAGCATGCCCATACTTCTTTCCTTTTGACTCTGCTTCCCTGTGGGATAGTGTGCCTGTGCTGACAGGATGGCTGACAGTGTTGTCCTGGCGTTTGTTTGGCTACAAGTCCCAAGAGTGTCCCTGTGCTTCACACAGCATAACCCAGGGTGGTGGTTCTTTGTGGGATCTTCAATTAGAGTGTGAGGCATTGCATTCTCCCAGGTGGGTTATGTGGAGTTAGTGTTGAGGGGTGTGTGAGGAGAGCTGCTTGTAACTATGGTCAGTGCTGTCAGTCCTCCTTCCCACCCAGCCAGATATCCCACCATGGAACGTGCTTCCATTGCAGGGAGTGCAAGTTGGCTTTCAGGATGTCAGTCAGTGGTGTCCTGCTGTTGGTTGTTGCACAGTTCCCAGCAGGGCCTTGTGCTCCCCACAGCAGTACCCAGTGTCAGCCATCTTGTCAGTCCTTTTCCACTCCCTGCGATGTGAGCATGGTTCAGAGTGGTGTTGATGGGCCAATTGTGAGGGTGACCAATATCTGTGACTACAACTCCCATCATGCTATTGCCTACACCCACCTTCCCAGCATGCCCATACTTCCTTCCTTTTGAGTGGACTTCACTGTGTGTGAGTGTGACAGCAATGGCAAGATGGCTGACAATGTGGTCCTGTTGTTTGTTGGTGCCCAGTTCCCAGCAGGGCCTTGTGCTCCCCACAGCTGAGGCCAGTGTCAGACATCTTTGAAGTGGCTTTTCACTCCCTGTGAGGTGTGCATGCTTCAGTGTGAGCTTGCTGGTCCATGTGGGTGGGGATGTTGAGCTGTGACTACCACTCCCATCATGCTATTGCCTACACCCCCTTCCCAGCATGCCCATACTTCCTTCCTTTTGAGTGGACTTCACTGTGTGTGAGTGTGACAGCAATGGCAAGATGGCTGACAGTGGTGTCCTGCTATTTGTTGGTGCACAGTTCCCAGCAGGGCCTTGTGCTCCCCACAGCAGTATCGTGTCAGCCATCTTGTCATTTCTTTTCCACTCCCTGTGATGTGAGCATGGTTCAGGGTGGTGTTGATGGGCCAATTGTGAGGCTGACCATTATCTGTGACTACAACTCCCATCATGCTATTGGCTACACTGACTTCACCGGCATACACAGAATTCCTTCCTTTCAGTGAGCTTCTAGTGTGTTCTAGTGTTCTAGAGTGTTCTAGTGGTGGCAAAATATCAGACAGTGTTTGTTGGTTATATTTGTGCCACTGCCTTGCTCTATTTGTTGTTAGGTTTGTACATGTCATGACACAGTTACATATCACTATGAGATGGCAGGTATTGTGTTTGTCTGACTGGCATTCACATCTTGGGATGATTATCTTTTGGTTGCTGTGGATTTGCTAAAGGTGCATGGTTTGACTATCCCCTTGACAGTGATGTGTGTGTATTGTCACACCATATTGTGTATATTTGTTGTGTACTCACCAGGCTCTGGGATGTTTGTTAGTCCATATACGCTCACTGGTGGTAGGATGGCCCGCACCTTCTCCTCCCAGGGCCTGAGGTATAGTGGTTTGGCAGGAGGGCCACTGCCGGTGTGCTGACTTACGATGTAATCCTTCTTCAGTAGCTCCCTGACCCTCCTGCGCACATCATACCACCTGTTCTAGATGTCTTCCTTTGTGCGCAAACATGGTGATTGTGCGTTGACCCTGTCAACGACCCTCTCCCACATCTTGGTTTTCTGCGCCATGGGGGTCTGTTGGACCAATGTGCCAAACAACTGTGGCTCTACCCTGAGGATCTCGTCTACCAGGACTTCCAATTCACTATCTAGGAACTTATGATTCTTCTTTGGGGGCATGGTGATGGGTGGTGGTGGTGATTGATGTGTGTGTGTGTGCAAGTGAGGGTGGGTGGGTGAGTGTAGGTTTTGCTGGGTGTGTGTGAGTGTGCTATTTGTTGAGGTGCTAATGGTGTGTGGCTTGTGTGATGGATGAGCTGTGAGTGTGTCTGTGGTTGCTGTCTGATGGTGTTCTGTGCTGGCAGGTCAGTGGAATTTGCAAAGGATCATGGTAGGGATTAGTGGCCTTTATATAGGTGGAGTTGGGGGTGTGTCCTTGTTCCATGTTTTTTTTCCCCCTGTATTTATTGACTTTGTCATTGCTTGTTTGTCCCTCTTTTTTGTATTTTTTCCTTTGTAATTTTTGTGCATGTAGGAGACGTTCTTCTGACCGAGTAGGATGCTGCAGTTGTCTCGTGCGAGCTTCTCCGAGTCGTTCCCGCTGTGTTTCAGCTATGTTTATTGTGCGGCGTACGCGTCGGTCGCGGAGTATTGTGTTGGTTCGGCTGGGTTTTGTATGGGTGTCGGTCGTATGGCTTGAGCTCCGTGCGACTCGGTCTGGTTTTCCACGCATTGCATTGTACTGCGAGGGTCGGAGTTCGCGGGTACGTTCCGTTCGGGTTGATTCCTGGTGCGTGTCGGTCGGTGCGATTCACGTGGTTTCCCGGCCGGATAGCTTGTTTCCGTCCGGGTCGGTCGTTCGACTTGTGTTCCGTACGAGTCGGTCGTGATTCACATGCATTTCATCATACTACCCGGGTCGGGCAGCGCCGGTACGTGTCGGTCGGACTAAATTCCCGTACCGAGTCGGTCCGTACGTTTTCCGGCCCGAATCGGAATCGGCCCCATAGTGTATAGTACATTTCAACAAGAAAGAGAAGCTGGACTTCATTCGGATAGTCCTACATTTTGAGTTTACATGGCGGCCATATTGGAATGACTTTTCATTTATGCACAGGTTGCAATAATATCTCAATCGGTTGTTATGACATATATATATATTCTTGACATAGTGCCATAGTTCTTATTGCATGCAAGACTGTCTACCGTCATAATTGACAATACGAAAAATCCTCTGCATGTTAGAATATGAGTATGTAATCCTGCATAGTGAGTTCACATGGCAGCCATTTTGAAATGGTACTATAGACGTGCACAGTTAGCAGAATTCTGCAATAATTACACAAAGGAATGATATTGCATGTATCTAGTTACGACCTAGTGTCGGTATTCTACCTAAGATTCTTAAGATCAGCAGTTAGTCTCACTGCTGACTAAGACAAAGACCATGTGCATATATGGGTATATTAATGGTATCAACATAGTGCCATATATGATGTCATCTCTCAATTAGATATGACCAAATACATCCGATATTCTCATGTTATATAGTGTCCCACACAATATTTAAAGCCAAACTAAACTGATTATAAAATAAAAAATTATATACAATCAAGTGCTTTCCTATTTCCCCAATTCACTTCTACATATAAATATATACAGTAAAGAACACAAATGTCAAATTAGGAACAAAGGGTTCTCTTATCTGTAGTCCACAACGAGTGCAATCTTTATCACTTAAATCCGTGACCTCGAAGAAAAGGGTAGGGGGGAGTCTCGAGTCCTCTCTGGAGTCCGCCCCTTCCTTTCCTCCTGTGATTAAAAGAAAACAGAGACATAAACATACCATTAGTTAATGTAATGGTTAGGGTTAAAAACTAATTCCACATATATATCGTACATAATGATCTACTCAAATACCTAGATACATCAATGCTCCATCTGATGAAGTCTACCGATCCAATATACCTAGATTCCAGATTCACTCATGGGGTATAAAGAATTAATGTTCGTGTAAATGTACACTTAACTCTTCATCTTGGTTGTGGCCCCCCGGGTATTTGGTTTGTAAGTTAATGATATGCCAGGATTCTCGATGCCTAAGTTGAAGCTCCCTATTACCACCTCTCCTGTTGTACTCAATCTGCTCTATTGCATAGTATGTCAGAAGCGAGCTATTTGAAAGTTGGTACTCAGCGAAGTGTCTCGCAACAGGGTAGTGTGGGTCTCTGTTGAAAGAAAGAATATAACATATTCGGTAATTTCTCCAAGAAACAATGGGAAATGGTCAAATCATTAGCGGAAGATGAAAGTTTGGTAATCCGCCCAGCTGATAAAGGTGGAAACATTGTCTTGTGGGATCGAAATATGTATATAGAAGAAGCACATAAACAATTGAGAGACCCTAAGTTCTATATAGAGACCAATATGGAAGAATACAATGGAAGTATAACAAAAATATGGAATATGCTGACCTCCTGGAAAGATCAAGTTTTGCAAATCTCTTCCTTGGGGTATGGGAAGAAGAAGTTCAAAAAAGTATAGAGAATAAAGAAATGGAAGGAAAGATCATTAGATGGCTCAGATACATTGATGATCTTTTTATCATATGGAAAGGCAGTGAAGAAACAGCTAAAATGTTTATTGATCGACTAAATGAGAACAACTACAATCTTAAATTGACGTACACTATCAGTAAGACAGCCATAGAATTCTTGGATGTGGTAGTGGAGGTAAGACAGAATAAAATCTGCACCAAACTACACAGAAAGGATACAGCAGAGAACAGTCTCCTCCATGCCCTAAGCAGTCACCCAGAGACACTAAAATGGAGCGTACCATTCGGGGAACTGCTTAGGGCAAGGAGAAATTGCAGTACCCAAGAAGATTTTCAGGCAGAACAAGAAACCATGCTCAACAGATTCAGAGAAAGAGGATATCCAACATGGGTTCTTAATAGAGCTAAAAATAAGGTGAGCGAAATCCCTAGAGAGCAGACACTGCAAGAAAGAACGGAGGTAGGAGAAGAAAACCAACCTAGAGTTATCTTGACATACAATGTAGAATCCAGCAAGATTTCTAAAATCCTAAATCAAAACTGGAATATCCTGACATGCGAACCCACTCTGGCCAATGACTTACCTAGACGCCCACTGATAACATACAGGAAAGAGAAGAATCTAAAAGACATCCTTATGAAAGGAGACATAACCAAAAAACACATGAACACTCGTCTCAACCTTAAGGGATTCTTCCCTTGTGGGCATTGCAGAGCATGCCGCAATAGCCACATGCGGAAAAATTACCAATCACCTATATCAGAGAAAAGTATAGAACAGTTTCTTACGTGTGGGTCCAATTATGTCATTTACATTCTTGAATGCTCATGTAAAGTACAATATGTGGGCAGTACGACCCTGGCAGCGAAAAAAAGAGTGATGGAACATATTAGGGCGATCAACAACAGAGACCCACACTACCCTGTTGCGAGACACTTCGCTGAGTACCACCTTTCAAATAGCTCGCTTCTGACATACTATGCAATAGAGCAGATTGAGTACAACAGGAGAGGTGGCAATAGGGAGCTTCAACTTAGGCAGCGAGAATCCTGGCATATCATTAACTTACAAACCAAATACCCGGGGGGCCACAACCAAGATGAAGAGTTAAGTGTACATTTACACGAACATTAATTCTTTATATCCCATGAGTGAATCTGGAATCTAGGTATATTGTATCGGTAGACTTCATCAGATGGAGCATTGATGTATCTAGGTATTTGAGTAGATCATTATGTACAATATATATGTGGAATTAGTTTTTAACCCTAACCATTACATTAACTAATGGTATGTTTATGTCTCTGTTTTCTTTTAATCACAGGAGGAAAGGAAGGGGCCGACTCCAGAGAGGACTCGAGACTCCCCCTACCCTTTTCTTCGAGGTCACAGATTTAAGTGATAAAGATTGCACTCGTTGTGGACTACAGATAAGAGAACCCTTTGTTCCTAATTTGACATTTGTGTTCTTTACTGTATATATTTATATGTAGAAGTGAATTGGGGAACTAGGAAAGCACTTGATTGTATATAATTTTTTATTTTATAATCAGTTTAGTTTGGCTTTAAAAATTGTGTGGGACACTATATAACTTGAGAATATCGGATGTATTTGGTCATATCTAATTGAGAGATGACATCATATATGGCACTATGTCGATACCATTAATATACCCATATATGCACATGGTCTTTGTCATTAGTCAGCAGTGAGACTAGCTGCTGATCTTAAGAATCTTAGGTAGAATACCGACACTAGGTCGTAACTAGATACATGCAATATCATTCCTTTGTGTAATTATTGCAGAATTCTGCTAACTGTGCACGTCTATAGTACCATTTCAAAATGGCTGCCATGTGAACTCACTATGCAGGATTACATACTCATATTTTAACATGCAGAGGATTTTTCGTATTGTCAATTATGACGGTAGACAGTCTTGCATGCAATAAGAACTATGGCACTATGTCAAGAATATATATATATGTCATAACAACCGATTGAGATATTATTGCAATCTGTGCATAAATGAAAAGTCATTCCAATATGGCCGCCATGTAAACTAAAAATGTAGGACTATCCGAATGAAGTCCAGCTTCTCTTTCTTGTTGAAATGTACTATACACTATATATACATACCTGTCCCACACTTCAGTGTGTGAGCAAGCCTGCTGTGACAGGCGAAACGCGTTACTGAAAATTAAAGACCTGGTGGTGAAAATAACCCCGTTGTGATCGTCTAAATTAATTGTGGAAGAATAAAATATTAAATAAATAAATATTAATTATGAAAACTTATTAATAATTTAATTATAATTAAATTACTTCCCACCCTATTCCCCTACAAACCCACAACCCGCTCCTAAAAAAATGACACAATTAAAATTTTTACCAATTAATTAATCAATAAAAATTAACAGCCAATTATTAATTAATTAATAATAAATTAATTACCATAATTAACACTATAAAATCAAAATTAAAGAAATACTAATAAATAAAAAATAATATTCAATTTATTATAATTAAATTACTTCCCACCCTATTCCCCTATAAACCCACAACCCGCTACGGAACTAAAACACAACATTTAATTAAAATAAAATTAATATTTAATTTACTATAATTAAATTACTTCTCACCCTATTCCCCTATAAACCCATAACCCGCTACGGAACTAAAACGCAAAATTTTATTAAAATAAAATTAATAACTTCTAAAAATGTAACACATACATTTAAAAAAATGCAATACTTAGACAAAAAAATATAGCACATACATTTAAAATACATACTAAAATACATAACACTAACTAAAAAAATGATATTTTTAACAACTATATTTTTGCAAATTATATTAATGACTTCGATATTTTGGAAAACGATATTTCTTACCTTAAACTCGATATTCTTGACCACGATATTCTGGCAGTCGATATTTCTGTATCACGATATTTTGCACTCGATATTGGTGGAAGTCGATATTTCCTACTCGATTTTCTGACTGTTTACCCATGGAGGGAGTAGAGTGTCGTAGAGTGTCAAAGTGTGGAGTGGCATAGAGTGTCATGAAGTGGTGTAGAGCAGAGTAGAATTGTGTAGAAGGTGTTGTGTAGAGTGGAGTAGAGTGTTGTAGAGTAGAGTGGCATACAGCAGAGTAAATTGTTACAGAGTGGAGTGGCATAGTGTGGAGTAGAGTGTTGTAGAGTTGAGTGGCATGGAGTGAGTGGCATAGAGTGGCATTGAGTGCAGTGGAATAGAGTAGAGTAGAGTGGAGTAGTGTGTCACAGAATAGTGCGTAGTAAAGTGTCGTGGAGTGGCATAGAGGGAGTTTTGTAGAGAGTCGTAGAGTGATGTGTCATAAAGTGGAGTAGAATGTTACTGGAGCACAGATTAATGGAGTAGAGCATTATAGAGTGGAGTATCGTGGGGTGTAGTGTCGTAGAGAGGAGTATAGTAGAGTGGAATAGAGTGGCCTAGATTGAAGTGGCATGGTGCACAGTAGACTGGCGTAGAGTGCATTGGTTTTAAGTAGTGGTGTAAAGTGCATTGGTGTAGATTGCAGTGATAAAAAGTAGAGCTGTGCAGAGTAGATTGAAGTGGCGTAGAGTGCAATTGTGTAGAGTAGAGTGGCGCAGAGTGGAGTAGAGTTGCATACAGTGGAGTGGTGTGGGGTAGAGTGGAGTAGTGCAGGGTAGAGTGCAGAGGTGTGGAGTAGAGTGGGGTAGAGTGCAGTGGCATAGAGAGGAGTGATGCAGAGTGTAGTGGCATAGAGCGCAGTGGTGTCGATTACAGCAGAGTGGCGTAGAGTGGAGTGGTGCAGTACCAGAGTAGACTGGCATAGAGTGCAGTGGCGTTTGTGTTGAGTGGCGGGGCGTGTGGGCAGGGGGGTGAGAGGGGGCATAGGGGTCGCAAAGGGAAGGGGCAAAATTATTATTATTTTTTTTTTAAATGTACCTTCAGCCGGCCGCGTCTCGTGTCGCGCTCCTCTGCTCCTCTTCTTCATGCGCAAGCTCTCACGCATGAGAGCAACTTGAGTATTGGCCTGAACGCCCTTGATTAGTGTTCCAGGACAGACTGGGAGTCTGTGCCTGCTCTCTCCAACCCCAGCAATGCAGCTGGGGTTGGAGATAGCTGCCCTGCACATGAAGGTTTGGCCAGCCTAAGACAGCCGGCGAAACTGTCATGCATAGTGAAGGGAGTGCACTACCACTCTCCTCAGTGCTGTCACTCCAGAGGCCCGCCCCCTCGGCAGGAAAGGTGAAATAAAATGTGTTGTTTTATTTTTCCTTTCCTGATGTTTTTGGGGGGGGCAACGCTCCTCCGCCATAGTTGAGGTGCCACAGTTGAAGTGGTGTAGAATGCAGGGGCATAGAGTGGTGTAGAAATCAGTAATGTAGAGTACAGTGGTGCAGAGTAGAATAGAGTGGCGTACAGTGTAGTGACGCAGAGTGCAATGGTGTAGAGTGACGTAGTGTACAGTGGCATAGAGTGCAATGCCATAAAGTAGAATGTTATAGAGTATAGTGGCGCAAAGTGCAGTGGTGTAAAGTAGTTGGCGTAGGGTGCATTGGTTTTGAGTACAGTGGCATAACATAGGCTTAGAGTGGCGCAGAATAGAGTGCAGTGGTGTAGAGTGTAGTAGAGTGGTGTAGAGTGCAGTGGCATAGTGTGCAGTGGCGTAGAGTAGATTGTTTCAGAGTAGAGTGGAGTGGTGCAGGGTAGGGTATAATGGTACAGGTAGAATGCAGTGGCGTAGGGTAGTGGCGTAGAGCGCAGTGGCATAGAGTAGAGTGGCATAGTGTTGACTGCAGTGACAGAGTGGGAGTGGCGCAGAGTGGCGTAGAGTGCAGTGGCATAGAGCAGATTGTTTCAGAATAGAGTGAAGTGGTGTAGAGTGGAGTGGTGCAGGGTGGACTGGAGTGGTACTGGGTAGAGTGCAATGGTATAGAGTAGTGGCGCAGTGTTGCAGAGTGGGGTAGCACAGAGTGGATTGGTGCAGGGTAGAGTGGCCTAGATTGGAATGGTGTAGTGTGCAGTAGCGAAGAGTGCAGTGGTGCATAGTAGAGTGGGGTAGAGTGCAGTGGCGTAGAGTGGTGCAGAGTACAGTATCATAGAGTGCATTGGTGCACAGTAGATTAGAGTGGCGAAGAGTGTAGTGGCTTAAAGTGCACCGGCTTAGAGTCCAGTAGAGTGGCGTAGAGTGGTGTGGAGTAGAGTGCCGTGGCATAGAGTAGAGTGGCATAGATTTCAGTGGCAGAGAGTGCAGTGCTGCACAGTAGAGTGTCGTAGATTGCAGTGGTGTAGAGAGGTGCAGAGTAAAGTGACAGAGTGCAATAGTGTGGCATAGAGAAGAGTACAATGGCATACAGTGTAGTGGTGCAGAGTAGATTGGCATGGAGTGTAGTGGTGTAGAGTGTCTTGGTTTTGAGTAAAGTGGTGTCGAGAGCATTGGTGCATCATCAATAACGGGCACCTGTTTTCACACGTTGCGACTTCTGAGGAAAGCACTGCCTTTTCTTCCGCTTGTGGCTAGGAAAAACTTGGTACAGGCTCCTGTTGTCAGCAGGCTTGATTATGGTAATGCTCTTTTGACTTCTGCCAATGAGACATTACTCTCTAAGCTACAGGTCATCCAGAACACCGCTGCAAGGCTTATTTGTCAGTCAATCAATTAACCAGGGATTTGTGAAGCGCGCTAATCATCTGTGACGGTCTCAAGGCGCTGGGGGGGGAGGTTGTGCAGCTATGAATCAGCTGAAGAGGCAGGTCTTGAGGCTTTTCTTAAAGGTGTGCAAGGAGGTGGGACGTCTGATGTTGAGCGGGAGTTCGTTCCAGATCTTTGCCGCGATGTAGGAGTAGGCTCTTCCACCCGTTCTGGCTCTGCGGATGCATGGGGTTTCGGCGAGGGCGAGGTCAGCGGACCAGGGGTTTCTTTTGGGTGCGTAGAAGGAGACTCTTTCGTTGAGGTATTGGGGTCCAGTGTTGTGGAGGGATCTGTAGGCGTGAGTGAGTAGCTTGAAGGTGACTCTCTTCTCGACGGGGAGCCAGTGGAGGTCTCATAGGTGCTGGGTGATATGTTTGTGTCGTGGGATGCTGAGGACGAATCTGGCAGGGGTGTTCTGGATGGTCTGGAGTTTCTCGAGCACGGATTTGTTGATTCCGGCGTAGAGGGCATTCCCGTAGTCCAGTCTGCTGGTTATGAGTGCGTGGGTGACAGTCTTTCTGGATTCGGGGGGATCCACTTGAAAGTCTTGTGAAGGATGCAGAGGGTGTTGAAGCACGAGGAGGAGACAGCGTTGATCTGTCGGGTCATGGTGAGGGAGGAGTCGAGTATGATGCCGAGGTTCCAGGCTTGGTCGGCGGGAGTAGGGGGGCTGCCGAGGGCAGAGGGCCACCAGGTGTTGTCCCATGCTTAGGGGGTGGGTCTGAGGACGAGGACTTCTGTCTTCTCCGAGTTGAGCTTCAGACTACTATTGCACATCCAGGATGGGACGTCTCTCATTCCTTCCTGGAAGCTGAGTTTGGTGGTGTCTGGTTGCCTCGTGAGGGAGAGGATGAGCTGGGTGTCGTCGGTGTCAGATACTATGCTGAGTCCATGATGTCTGATGATGGCGGCGAGGGGGACCAAGTAGATGTTGAAGAGCGTGGGGCTGAGCGACAATCCTTGGGGTACTCGGCAGTTGATCTCTATGGGTTCAGAAAGGGAAAGGAGGGAGTCTGATTATTTGGTTCGGCGGGTGAGGAAGGAGCGGATCCAGTCGAGGGCAGTTCCCTGTATGCCGGCGTCATGGAGTCTGGTGGTGATAGTGCGGTGGGAGACGGTGTCGAAGGCTGCAGAGAGGTCCAGTAAGATGATGGCCGCCTTGTGGCCCTGGTCGAGGAGAGTGTGGATGTCGTCTGTGGCAGCAAGGAGGGCGGTCTCGGTGCTGTGGTTGCTGCGGAATCCAGATTGGGAAGAGTTAAGGATGGAGTTGTCTTCGATGAAGTTCGTGAGCTGGCAGTTGACGATCTTCTCAGTAACTTTTGTTGCGAAGGGGAGGATAGAGATGGGTCTGTAGTTTTTGAGGTCCGTCGGGTCTGCGGAAGACTTCTTGAGGATGGGCTTGACTTCTGCTCATTTCCAGTCGTCGGGGAATGTGCCGGATTCGAAGGTGGCATTGATGGTGCGTCGTAGCTCGGGTGCTATGGCGGTGGCGGCTCTGTGGAAGATGTGCGGAGGGCAGGGGTTTGTTGGGGCTCCTGGGTGATTGCTCTTCATGGTTGTGGCGGTGTCTTCGGTGGTGACCGGGGTCCAGGCGGAGATGGTAGGCTGGCTGGCAGGCATTGCTGGGGGTAGGCGTGGTTTAGGCGTTGGGTGTCTGTTCGTTGAAGTTATCGTAGAGGGGCTTGATCTTGAGATGGAAGTAGGATCCTTTGTTTGTTTGTTGCAGAGGTCCTGTGAAGGGGTGACGCCCGAGGGTTCACTTGGGGGTTTAATGAATTCTTGGATGATGCTGAAGAGTTCCTACGAGTTGCTGGAGTTGGCGAGGATTTTGTCCTGGATGAAGGTCTTTTTGGTGGATCTGATGCGTTGGTGGTATTCTGTCATGGTGTTCTTCTAGGTGGTCCGAGCTCCCGGGGTTTTGGTGTTTCTCCATGATTTCTCGAGACGTCTGCAGGTGCGTCTGGATTCATGGAGGTCGGTGGTGAACCAGGTGGCTTTCATGGGGCGCTGTCTGTCGGAGTTCCGGATGGGGGCGAGCTTGTCTGCGCAGTTGGTGATCCATCTGTGGAGTTCGTTGGCTGCAGAGTTTATGTTGGTTGTGGTGGAAGGGGGGTCATTGTTGAGGGTGGAGTTGAGGTGCTCCTCGGTGACTTTGCTCCAGTTCCTTCACAGGGGGCTTGGTGTAGGTTTGTGAGCGGTGGTCTTTTTCGAAGGAGAAGTGTACGCAGTGGTGGTCCGTCCAGAGGGGCTGAGTGGTGTGGCTGAAGTGGATGTTGTTCCCTCCTGCGAAGATGGGGTCGAGGGTGTGTCCTGCTTTGTGGGTGGGGGTGGTGACGAGCTGTTTCAGTCTGATGTTGGCAAGGTTGTCCAGGAGGGCGGCGGAGTTGGGGTTGCTGAGGTTGTCGAGGTGGAAGTTCAGGTCTCCGAGAAGTATGTAGTCCAAGGAGGCGATGGCGTAGAGCACAATGAGGTCCGTGATGGTTGTGGCGAACACGGTTCGTGGTCCGGGGGGGTCTGTAGGCGAGGGTGCCGCGTAGGGTCGTTCTGGGGCTGGTCTGGATCAGGAAATGGAGGTGTTCCATGGGGGATAAGGAGTCGTTCGAGCTGGAGGTGGTGAGTAGAAGGGAGTTCTTGTGCGCAATGGCGAGTCCTCCTTCTGGGTGGTTGGGGCGGTCCTTCCTCTGGATCTTGTATCCATCTGGGATGGCGGTGGTGATGTCGGGGGTGGAGGTGGAGTTGGTCCAGGTTTCCGTCTGGAGAAAGGGTGTCGAGGAGGTCCCAGATCTCTACTGCGTGTTTGTGCAGGGAGCGCACGATGAGGAGGATACATCTCAGGGGTTCGGGTGTGCTGGCGTCCGAAGAGTGGGCGGTGGCCGTGGGGTTGCGGAGGTTGGAGAAGGTTCGGTGGCAGTGTCGGCAGGAAAACTGTCCGTGGGTAGTGTCCGGCATCAACAGCTGGCAGTTGTTATTTCTTCCGGGGTTGAGTGCGTGGAGGGTGGCTGAGTTGTAGCGGTGGGGAGTCGGAGAGCCAGGGTCCGTAGCACTGATCGCGGCTGGGTCGTGGACGGGCGCAGACGGACTTGCCTTTGGCGTGCCCACTGGCGCGCGGCCGCCATTAAATAGGGAACGGGGATGGAAACGCAGATGGGAGCCAGGAACAGGCAGAGGGGGAGGGGCCGTGGGGGCAGCAGCGGCAGGAAAACGTGAGAGGGACACGAACAAGGCAAAATAGGAAACAAGGACACAACAAGGCACAAAAAGAAATAAAAAAGAATAAAAGGCAACACATAGACAGGCACAATAGACAGAAACCAGGCAGACAGAAAAAAGACAGACAGAGGCAGAAAAAAGAAAGGCTGGCCGAGCGGACCAGCAGAAGAGCAATGCTCTCCCACTGGACCACCAGGGATGAGGCGCAGGCAGGAGCCTGCTGGTGGAGAAGGGCCTCGAACACCTACCAGAGGCAGGTGCTAGGGGCTGGGGGCAGCGGCACAGAGACGGAGCTGCACGAGGGGAGAGCAGGATTCCTTGACCAGGAGGTTAGAGGTCTTGCTCAACCTATCGCGCAGCAGCCACCATTAAATAGGGAACGGGATGGAAATGTATCTGGGAGGCGGGAGCAGGAACTGGCGAGGGGGGAGGGGCCGCGGGGGCAGCAGCAGTGGGAAAATGGTGAAAGGGACACAAACAAGGCAAAACAGGAAACAAGGACACAACAAGGCACAAAAAGAAATAAAAAATAATAAAAGGCAACATATAGACAGGCACAATAGACAGAAACCAGGCAGACAGAAAAAAGACAGTCAGAGGCAGAAAACAGAAAGACTGGCCGAGCGGACCAGCAGAAGAGGAAGGCTCTCCCACCAGACAACCAGGGATGAGGTGTAGGCAGGAGCCTGCGGGTGGAGGAGGGTCTCAATCACCTACCAGAGACAGGTGCTGGGGGCTGGGGGCAGCGGCGCAAAGACGGACCTGCACGAGGGGAGTCCAGGGTTCACTGACCATGAAGTCAGAGGTCTTGCTTGCTTGTAAGCTTCCTTCTAGAAATGCATCAAATCCACTTTTAAGAACATTACATCGCCTACCAGTCAGAAAGAGAATTATATTTAAGATCGGCTGCCTTACTCATAGAGCTTTAGTGGGAAAAGGACCAGGATAGCTACACCAGGAGCTTAAACACTAACCCCCAGTCAGTAATCTGCGATCAAAGGATAAAGAGCTACTCACTATTCCCCGCATTCATTGTTTAGATGTGGAAGAAGATCTTTAACTTACTTGGCCCATACCTACTGGAATCATCTACCTTTTCATATTCGCACATGCTATGATTACAGCAAATTTAAGAAATTATTAAAAATGTTCATATTTTAATTCTGCTGTTTGGTTCCTGCTGTTGTGTCTTTCCGCAGCGCTGAGATATCCCTTTGGGGTGATTGGTGCACGATATCAAATTAAAATAACACAACAAAACATTGGTATAGAGTGCAAACGATCTACCATCACCACCACCTCAGAAGTCTCCAGTGGCTCCCCGTCCAGAAGTGATGCAAATTCAAGCTGTTGACCCATGCCTACAAAGCCCTCCACATCTTCGGACCCATCTATATCAACCACCGCCTGACCTTCCACCAACCCGTCAGACAACTGCACTCCGCCTACCTCGCCCTCGCACACGTCCCACGGATCCATCGGAGCTGCAGCGGAGATCATTTCTTCTATCTCGCCGACAAAGTCCTCTTCACCTTCTAACCTCTCCTTCACTCGCTGACTCCAGGAGGGGGCTCAAGACCTGGCTCTTTGATTAAGGCCCCCAGAACTTCAGCGCCTGGATACTCCCAGGGGTGATAAGCCACGCTAGCCAAGTACTGTTTGATTGATTGAATGAGTGGCGTAGGATACAGCGGTGTAGAATAGAGTGGTGTAGTGTGGAGCGGTTTAGAATTGAGTGGTGCAGAGTGGAATAGAGTGGTGTAGACTGCAGTGGTAGAAAGTAGATTGTTTCAGAGCAGAGTGAAGTGGCGTAGAGTGCAGTGGTATATAGTAGTGTTGTACAGTGCAGTGGTGCAGAATAGATTAGAGTGGCTTAGAGTGGATTGGCGTAGAGTAGAGTGGCGTCGAGTGGAGTGATGCAGAGTAGATTGGCATAGAGTTCCGTGGTGGAGAAAGCAGTGTTGCAGAGTAGAGTGACGTAGAGTGAAGTGGCATAGAGTGGAGTGGTACAGAGTAGAGTAGAGTGGTGCAGGGTAGAGTTCAGTGTCACTGAGTGGAGTGATGCAGAGTAGAGTGGAGTAGAGTGCATTGGCATAGAGTAGAGTGGTGCAGAGTAGAGTGCAGTGGCATAGAGTGCAGTAGAGTGGCATAGAGTTGAGTGGTGCAGAGTAGAGTGCAGTGGCATAGAGTGCAGTCATGAATAGTATAGTGTCAGAGTGTAGTGTCATAGAGTGCAGAGACATGGAGTGCAGTCATGCAGAATCGAGTGTCAGTGTACTGTCGTAGAGTGCAGTGGCATAGAGTGTATTGGTTTTGAGTAAAGTGATGTAGTGCACATTGGTGTGGAGTGCAGTGGCATAGAGTGCAGTGGTGTAGAACAGTGGCATAGTCTGTAGTGGCACAGAGTGGAGTGGCGCAGAGTGTAATACAGGGTTGCCACATAGAGAAACACTGCCACCTACTGTTCAAATGCATGGTAATGTCTTGCGTTGTAAAGACCTGCATGCCAACAGTCTTTACGATGTAAAAAATGTGTGGTAAATGTTATACGAAGTAAAAACTTCGGAGTAAAGTCTGTTCCCTGTAATAGAGTGGCGTAGACTCCCGTGGCATAGAGTAGATTGTTTAAGAGTAAAGTGAAGTGGTATAGAGTGCAGTGGTATAGAGTGTTATAGAGTGCAGAGATGCAGAGTATATTAAAGTGGCTTAGAGTGGTTTGGCGTAGAGTGCAGTGGCATAGAATACAGCGATGCATAGTAGAGTGGCGTAGAGTCCAGTGGCATAGAGTGCAGTGGCATAGAGTAGAGTGGCAGAGAGAACAGCATAGCAGAGTATACTGTCCTAGAGTGCAGTGGTGTACAGTAGAGTAGCATTGAGTACACTGAGTAGAATTGGGTTGCATAGAGTGCAGTGACAGAGTACAAGAGCATAGAGTAGATTGTTTCAGAGTACAGTGCAGTGGTACAGAGGAGATTAGAGTGGTGTAGAGGGGATTGGCACAGAGTGCACTGGCGTACAGTGGAGTGGTACAGAGTAGAGTGCATTGGTGTCGAGTGCAATGGCATAGAGTGTAGTGTTGCAGAGTAGGGTGGCATAGAGTGGAGTGGCATGGGGTGGTGTAGGGTGCAGAGGTGAATAGTAGAGTAGTGTGGGATAGAGTATATTGGAATAGAGTAGAGTGGAGTGGTGTAAAGTAGAGAGGTGTAGAGTGGAGTAGTGCAGATAAGAGTACACGTTGGAATGGAGTGGCATAGTGTGGAGTGGAGCATAGCACAGTGCAGTGGCATGAAGTGGTGTAGAATAGAGTGTATTGGGGTAACTTAGAGTATGCATGGTATGGTAGCGTACTGCCATTACAGACAACACATCTTCAATTGAAATGACCATTACATTTGCACTCACATACAGTTGTACTGATAAAAGTATACAGCGCACAAACAATAATATGTGGAAATGTAATCACCCAATGCATTGATTTGATGGTCAGCACAGTTAATTTATAAACACTTAAATTTTCATGTGTGCTAGAAAAATAAATAACATTGTACAGTGTTACTCAGGCAGACCCCTAGAAGCCAGCATGATTGTCACATAAATCGTCTCACTTTGAAATCAGAGAAATAAATATAAACACCAAGCTCCCTGGAAGATACAGCCAGACATTTGACCTCTGTCTTTGTATGCACAGAAAATGTGACAAGATAATAACACGTTTTAAAGGCCTGTTGACAGAAAGCAAGTTTGAGGAAGAATACAGTAAATAAGGTTTGGGCAACGGGAGGGATGAACTCAAGCACACAGCCAAAAGCAAATAAAGCCAGCAAATAGAAAGTCATAAAATGTGAGTTACAAACTGTTATAATGTGTCTTAGTCTTTCTTCACCCTTCACCTTCTGTGTCAGATCCTTTGTGGAATATTGGGTTGATGACATACTGGGGTTCTATATCAGTTGGGTTGTGAAGACTGTTGGTGTCTGGCTCTTCAGGCACTGGGTTCCTATGCTCCAATAAAGAAGAAGACTTTAATCTCCTGAGCCTGCGTCGTTCTTGGATAAATGGACTTACTACATTTTTGGCGATAGGATGGGATGTGCCAGACACCTGTGCCCATGAAGTGGAGCCCGAGGAAAGGAACACTGTGCCCTGTGTTCAATACTTTCACCACCGCTGTGACCAGAGTGGTAGGATTTTATGCGCATTAACTCCTGCTTTATGAAATAACTTTTATGTGCTGCCCTGCTCATTTGCGATCAGTCCGCCTCAATAGGTTTACCACCCGTCAAGCCAAGCATTTAAACCTCTGATCCTTCCTCACGCGCCTCTCCCTCGCGCTTCCTGCTTTTCCTCCTTCAGTGAATACTTGGGCTCGCGCTGCCTTTTTTCGCGCGGCCCGCCCTCGAACTGCCTGCCTTTGTCTTTCAGCGAGCGCCACTGGCGTAACGAAACTCGAGGGGGCCTCCCTGCAAGGCACGTGGAGGGCCCCCTCCGGGCTCAATCAGGAGCTCTGCAAGCCGAGTGCTGTGCTGAGGGGGCCCCCTGGAGCTTGGGGGCTGCGGGGGCCTGTGTTACGCCCCTGGCGAGTGCCTCCGACATCCATGCGCTCGCTGCGAGTACCGCTACCAACAAAGCGGTTGTTTCTTTCATAATTACTCCTGCCATCGTGCCGGCCGCCCACATCTTTGTCACTTTTCAACAAAGCGGATATTTTATAATCAATTTTGTTTGCCTCACTTGCGAAGCCTATTTTGTCTCTGCTGCCATTCTGCTTTCATATGTTCCACTCCTTAACAATCATAGAGATCAAGCCGGTTGAGGAATGGCTTCATTGTAACCACTGCCATCGTGTGGCTATCATACGTATTACATGATTTTCTTCAAAATCTAGCACGACGAAGAAGGGAGAATTGGCACAGCAATCAGTGAATTCAGTGTTTCGTTTTGTTCTGTCTCATATCAAAGACACCATTCACCATAAGTATTAATCAGGCTGTGGTGACTCCCCCATCGTTTCTTATGCTACAAGGAGAACCACCCATAGAATGGGAAGATTGGATAGAGACATTTGAGAACTATATTGTAGCACTAGGAGGGTCTAATTTTTCACCAATTAGAAAGAAAGCCTTGTTAATAGGATGCCTTGGCACAGAGGGTCAACATATTTTTAAATATCTGCCACAAGTATACGAAGACAACGTAATGTAATGGAAGATGTGTATAAGGAGGCCAAATTGGGTATTCACAAGCGATTCGCTGAAACTCTGAACATTGTTATGCAACGACACAAATTCTATACCCAACCGCAGAGACCAGGCGAGGAGTTTGTGGCCAGATTAAGGGAATTGGCCATGAAATGCAAGTTTGGTCCCACGATGGAAGAACTCATAAGAGTCCAATTAATTGTCCAATGCAGTAACAAGAAAATACAGGAGCGTTTGTGGGCAGCTGCTGATCCTACATTAAAGGAGGCCATAAAAATCGCCAAAGTTGTAGAAGAATCAGAGAAATGCATGAAAGAAATGCAAAAAATGAGCAACAGGGAGCACATAGACGTAACAGAAGTAGATTGCGAAACTGACTTGATTAACTTTGTCAAGAGGAAAGCAACAATCTCAACACACCTTCCACGAAAAATGCAACTTCAAGAACCACAGCATTTATGCACGGCAGACCCTACACACGCCTTTGCTATCACTGTGGCAGTAACTTCCACGTAGCTGATTTTAAATTCTGTTCTGCTTTGGGAAAAGAGTGTCGTTCGTGCGGAAGGAAGGGCCATTTTGCATGGATGTGCAAGGCAAACAAAGGAAGGGTAGCTGCTGTTGAGGATTTGGCTGAACTCATGGAACACAAAATTCTCATGGTGGATTCAGAATACCTTGGTGAAATTGAACATGATGATCTTTGTGACTCCAAGAGACGCTCGCGTCCTAGAGCGGACTTTGTGGTGGATGGGAGAATTGTGACACTGATGGTGGACTCTGGTTTCTTGTACACCATTATTTCAAAAGAGTTGTTTGATGCAGTGTGGCCTGGTAATATATTGAACACCACTAACATGGTATTGAAAGGCTATCAAGGAGCCAACATTGGTAGGATAGGGTATTTTGATGCTGACATTGTGTTTCATGAATGACACACGAAGGAGAAAATATATGTTGCAACTGATGGTCCACTTATTTTGGGTTGGTCTCACCAGTATGACTTACACATAGTGGTCAATCCAATAGCATCAGAGCAGGCCATGGTTGTGAATGAGGGTGATGTGAATAATGTACTGAACAGTTTGCACCTGTGTTCAATAACAAGTTAGGGGTGGCCAAAGATTCCACCCACAAAATAATTTTGAATAAAGATGCTATTCCTGTGAGGCATAGTTCTAGGAAAATACTCATCGCCATGAGAGAAGAGGTTAAAAAGATCATTGATCAAATGGTTTGTGATGGTGCCATCGAACCTGTTGAAGCAACACCATGGTTATCCCCTGTGGTGATCACAAAAAAAGCTGATGGGTCCTTGAGATTTTGTGTTGACCTCCGCAGTTTGAACCAGAATGTGGTCATGGATCGTTTTTCCCTTCCTAACATCACAGAGCTAGTCTTTTTACTAGCTGGGGGAAAGTTTTTTTCCAAATTAGATCTCAAGAGTGCGTACCACCAGGTAATACTACATCCTGATTCGAAGCATCTAACTGCGTTTGTCATAGCCGAGGTGTCTTTCAATTCAATAGATTGTTCTTCAGTTCGTCATCCGCAGCTAGCGTCTTTCAAAGACTTATCTCGAGAGTGTTGGCTGGTGTAAAAAATGTCATCTTTTTTCAGGATGACATTCTAATTTTTGGAGCTAGCATTGCCACTCACAATGACATGTTACGTGAAGTACTCAGTAAATTGTTGGAAGCTGGTCTCACTTTCCTGAAAGAAAAGTGCAAGTTTCTGGTGAGTGAGGTCGAGTACCTTGGGTACCACATTTCCAGTGAGGGAGTGAGACCGAAGTTGAATCTTGTAAGTGCCATTGTTAATGCACAAACACCCAATGACAAGGACATGCTGCACTCATTTATGGGAATGGTAGAATACTATGCCAAATTTTTGAGAGATACTGCAAGCAAATCTGAGCCGCTGAGGGAGTTACTCAGGGAAGGAAGGAGGTTTGAGTGGATGACCGCTCAAGAGAGAGCCTACTCTAGTGTTAAAGAAGAGATCTCCAATGCCAAGATTTTAGCCCCATTTCAGTGCAATTTGAAGTCTGTACTTACTGTTGATGCGAGTGCAGTCGGTTTGGGTGTGGTTCTTTCGCAGATACATGGTGGGGTTGAAAGAACGGTAGCCTTTGCATCCCAGTCTTTGTCGAATACCGAAAGGAATTATTCGGTCATTGAGCAGGAGGCATTGGCGGCAGTGTGGGCGACTTCCCATTTCCGCACTTTCATATGGGGTTCTAGAGTGATTCTCAGAACTGATCACAAACCCCCAATAGTTTTAAGAATTGTTCAGCTCGCCTGGCCAGATTAGCTGTCAAATTACAGGAATGTGATTTCACAGTGGAATATTTGCCTGGCTGGAAGAATAGAGTAGCCGATTGTTTATCCAGGTTGCCTGACAAAATGTATGAAGGAGGAGATGTAGCCACTGAAGAGGTGGTGGCAAGTGTGGATGAGGTCTTGGTAGATTTGCATAGCGCAGTTTCAAAACAAGCATTTGCAATGCAATAAGTCTCGCATTTGTGAGAGTTTAAGCTATTAGCATTGTAAATGACAATGCCTTTTATTTATGTTTTAAAAACCAAAACATAAATAAAAGGCATTGTCTTTTACAATGCCAATAGCTCAAACTCGCGTAAATGCGAGACCTAGTGCATTGCAAATGCTTGTTTTCTTTATATTCAAGAGACTCTGCAGACGTATCGAAGGGAGGGTCGGGTCCTACGTATATACGAGATTACGGATGCATCACCCTTTCATGTTTTCACAAAACTGTAAATATACCATGGCATATTGTTGCTTCTTGAAAGGGAACTGAGAATGTTTGGCAGGCCTGTCTTTGTTGATATACTTTGGAAAATGCTCAGTAAAAGAATTTTAACAAAAAAAAATACATATTTGTATATGGATAACAAACATCTAACCTCCAACCATTTTATGACGCAGTAGATCAACTTGCGCCAGCATAATTATCATAATTTTGGGACTTTCGCATTACGCTTATTACGCAAAACTGCTAAACTTACGCCATTACCCCACTTCATATAATTACACACCATTTGTGGGAAATATTACCACGAATGCACCGTTCATGGTAAAATTTGACCTCAAATACGCAAGAAAATGAGAAGGTGGTCAGCAGTTGTTCATGGTGCTTTGTTTAAATTGGTCCTCGTGCCAAAACATTATGATAGAAGGCATTTCGCTCTAAAATATAGTGTGAAATGACAGTTTAGTATTCCACATAATTTTGAGTAATTATATGTAATTTAACTATTTTGTTGAGATTTCCTGTAATTACGTGAATGCAAATGATCCACATTTTGCACACCTTCACTTGTAACATGCACCCAGTAGCGTGAACACCGGTAGTCATCGAGGTTATTTCTTCAGCAACCCACCTCCATGCTTGTAGGGAGTAGTAGAGCATACTTTCACGGCACCGGATGCGAACTTTGTTGTCTTTGAGCTGGCTACCGGATTCCACGCAGGGAAAGGGCAGCAGCAGGACAGGCAAGCAGAGTTTCACAGTGCCTTAATCAGAGCCCTATCCTGGGGAAAGCACACAGTAAGCAAACAGCAGCAGCTGGGTCTAGATAAGTCTGGGTCCAAGCAATGTCCACTAAGCAACAGAACAGCCCCAGCTTATATTCTTCAAGCCTCCCATTCTCAATCAATTTCCAATGGGTCCACCATTTTTAAAGGGTCTGCCTGTGCCTCATCAGAGAGGAGTCTGGGAGGCCCTGGCAAACCTTCTTCCAGCGGACCCTCTGGTGGGCTCCCATTAAGACAGTCATGGACACAGAGAAAGAGCAGTAAGTAATGGGAATAGGAATAACCTCTACTGACAGCATATATTCTCCAGTGATAATTGCATATATTGTTTGAAAATATTATATTTATTCAAAAAACTAAATATGATGACACTTCCCTCTACATGGGCGATGTGAACCCCCCTCTTTAGCAGCTACAGCGGGGGTGGGGTTTTTTATGGGCCTCTTTTGTGTGCACCTCGGCAGATTAAAGCTCATAATTAACCAAAGAAAGATGGGTTGATATAAATGGGAAAGAAGGATTTAAGGTTAAAAGCAAGGATGAGTGAAAGGATGCATGCTTGTCAAATGATTGGTAAAATTTTTCATGGATGAAAGGATGCATGGGGGTGAAAGGATGGGTGGATGGGTGAAAGGGTGCGTGGCTGAGTGAAAGGATTGATTGACTGGTGGATAGGTAAAAGGATGCATGGGTGAGTGAAAGGATGGATGAAATGGTTGGTGGATGAAAGGATGCGTGGGGGGTGAAAGGATGGGTGAAAGGGTGGATGGGTGAAAGAATGCGTGGCTGAGTAACAGGATTGGTCAAAGGGTGGATGGGTAAAAGGATGCATGGGTGAGTGAAAGGATGGGTGAACGAATGGATGGGTGAAAGAATGTGTGGATAAAAGAATTGGGTAAAAGGGTGGGTGGGTAAAAGGATGCATGGGTGGGTGAAATGATGGATGAAATGGTTGATGGATGAATGGATGCATTGGAGGGTGAAAGGATGGGTGAAAGGGTGGATGGTGAAAGGATTTGTGGGAGAAAGGATGGGTTAAAGAAAGGATGGGTGGAAAGATGACTGCATGGGTGAAAGGATGGATGAAAGGGTGGATGGGTGAGTTAAAGGATGGGTGAAAGGGTGTATGGGTGAATGGATGCGTAGGTGAAAGTATGGGTGAAAGGATGCATGGGTGGATGAAAAAGTAGGTGGATGGGTGAAAAGGTTTGCGGGAAGGTGAAAGAATGGTTGAAAGGGTGGATGAGTGAAGTGATGCGTGCTTGAATGAAAGGATGGGTAAAAAGGGTGGATGGGTGAAAGGATAGATGGGCGAAAGGATAGATGGGTGAAAGGATGCATGGGTGGGATAATAGGTGAAAGGATGCATGAGTGAAAGGATGAGTGAAAAGGTGGATGGGTGAAAGGATGCATGGTTGGATGAAAGGATGTGTGGGTGAATGGGTGAATGGGTGAACGGATGCATGGGTCGTGGGTGTATGGGTGAAGGGATGGATAGGTCAAAGGATGGGTGACAGGATAGATAGGTCAAAGGATGGGTGAAACAATGGATGGATGGGTGGAATGGTGAAAGACTGAGTGATGGATGAAAGAATGAATGGATGACAGAAAGTAAAGGTGAAATGGTGGATATCAGTGGGTGGATTGAAGGGTGAAAGGATGCATGGATAGATGTTTGGATAGAAGAGACATGGAAGCTTGTCTAGGGAGGGTTGGCTCACTTGTTTCACTTTCTTTGTGACATCAGAGCTTTGGTTCAAAGTGGGGGTATTTTAATTTTCTAGCTACTCTCTTGCGCTTCTACCCCACACCTTTGCACTTAATATTAATGGTCTGACTATTAGGCAACTCCCTGTGTGCTTCTAAACACCTCAAAAACAATAAGAAACTCTTACCAGCCAAAGTAATGCAGAAAGTCAAAGGGACTACTTACTTGAGACTGGGCTCACAACAAGGGTGACACTTGAGAGCCCCCAGTATGCAGTTTGAGGCTTCATTGGAGGTTAGGAACACACAAACTGTTGGTAAAACGAAGAATTCAGGGAGAGGTATTGAGACAAATGAAGAAATTGCGGAGGTGGGACAGCTTTACAATGTGTCAGGACTTCCATTCTTACCGATAAATTAAAATGCTGCTGTACAAATGGCTAAGGGGGTTGGAAAATCAGGATATTATAAGAGATATTTTCCTCAGTGAAATGCGGAATGCAGTGCTGCATCAGTAGAAAGGCTGTTCCTATACCTGTGAGAACGAGAAAGGGTAAAATTGTCGTGTTCTCAAAAAAAATATTAAAAAAAGGAAAAACCTCGCAGTAGAAAAGGTGAGGTTCGTTTCGTGAGGAGAATAATGAATGTTGGGCAGGATTCATTGATTATCCTCGAAGTTACTGAATTTCCCACATGCTGATAAAGGTGCCGGTGACGCAGCAAAGGTGAAACTTCCTGGGGCTCTTTCCAGGAATGGCTGCGTGTGTGGCAGCCATCTGCAAATGCGTTCCAGGAAGACGGGCCTAGGAAGATGTAGGGGGCACTTAGGAGTAATCAATTGTTTTCCAAACGATGCGCGGTAGTAGCGTGCCGACGCAACAGGTAACCAAAAGTAATTTCTAGATACACATTGTCTACTATTCCCCATTACACTGCACAACAGCGGGGACGCTGCTGCATCTGCCACTGCAGGGGACTATTGGCATTGTGACATCAAGCTTGCCTTTTGCACAACCAGCGCTTTATTCGTTTGTTTATATGTTTTAAATCGACCCACTATGGGGCATATTATCAAGCCCATTATCGCCGCTTTAGCGGCCGTTTTCGGCCGAAAAGCGGCGAATTTTACTCCACACAATTATCAAGGACACGCTAACGCATGTTTCCTTGAGTAAGCAGCCCATTTAACTCCACTTTGCATGTCAGCGAAGAATATCGCTAATGACATGCAAAGTGGGCGTTCCTTTCCATTCCTCCCTGGAAATCCGCGCTGACACGGCAGCGCACTATTAACAAGCCTCGAGCAAACCCGCGATGCGATAGAATTAACCGCGCTAACCGCGGTTATCGCGGGTTTGCAACGCCTGGTTTGAATCCGACTTAGCCATACTTATTATGGCAGGTGGATTGTACGGCTGAGGCAACGGGGCATATCAACAAGGTAACACGATAAACATCGCATTTCCCGCTTTGCGCAATTCTGTTTCACGCCGCTATCGCAGGATTTAATCGCAGTGGAGATATGCGTTGATGATAACGCGATATCTCGGCGATTAGATCCTGCGATACGCGGCGATAACAGGAATCGCGCAAAGCGGGAAATGCGATGTTTATCGCGTTTCCTTGTTGATATGCCCCTTTGCTTCTTTTTGGGCCATTCATACGTTAGAGGAGGGAATGGTGGTAATATCTGGGTAAGTTAAGAGTGATGTATGTATCGGGTGGGTAATGTGTGTGTTTGTCTAAAAGCGGACTGATAAATCAGTTTGACTCAGTTTTCATATTTCCCTCTGAAGCAGTGATGTAACACGGGCTCCTGCTGGCGCCCTCCAGCTCTTGAGACGGGCCCCCTATTTGGCCCAAGGCCAATGAATATCTGTGCGACATGAGGGACTCGGCGTGCTCTCCTCAGATTTTGCAGTGGGGCACCCTCGTTTTGCGTTATGGCACTGCTCTGCAGCAGGGGCGTAGTATTCAGTAGCACAGCAGACAGGGCCAGCTTTAGGGCAGTGCGACTGGTGCGGCTGCACTGGGAACTGACCTGTGGAGGGGGCGCCAACCTCAGGGAAAGGCGCTGTGTTTAGCAATACTTGTGATTGGAGAGTTGAGGGGCACTTATGCCCGTTTGTAGTGGGAGAATCCGAGGAGGCGGTCATGGGGTGTGGGGGCATCAAAAATGATTGTCGAACCGGGCGCCACCAGTGCTAAAGCCGGCCCCGACAGCAGGTGTAGTGACAAGGGGCCTATGGGTCGGAGGGGCGCACGTACTGCACTTCAATTATTGCAGTTTTGTTTACTATTAACCGGCAGGGGGGGGCATTAGTCCCCAATGGCACCATTGTGCGCCACTGTTTTGCAAGCAGTGGAATGCTGTGTGAGGTAGAGTGACCAGGCGTCCTGGATGTATTCACTCAGTGCCTCGTTCTTCATGTGCCTCAGTTGATGAGCTCTGTCATTTAAGTCATTCTGTGCCCTTCCGTTGATGAAAAAAATGCATCCTTCTTCTATTTGTGCGAAATGTTCCAGTTTTTTTATTTCTTTAAATCTGGTCACCTTATGTGTGAGAGAGTCGCCAAAAACTCAGTTCCTCCTTCCATAAGACATGCACGAGATCCAGGAGTCTCAGATTCCATCACTTCTAATAGTAGAAGGGGTTGATGCATTGGTAGATCGTGAGTTATTAAATGTTTAAACGGCGGCGGGGTGGCTAGAAAGACCGCGCAAGACTGTGCGCCTGAAGCACTGCTTGTGTCTCGACGTTTT
Source organism: Calotriton arnoldi (assembly GCA_963921515.1). Classification (NCBI taxonomy): domain Eukaryota; kingdom Metazoa; phylum Chordata; class Amphibia; order Caudata; family Salamandridae; genus Calotriton; species Calotriton arnoldi. The sequence continues at coordinate 3,977,620 of CAWUFW010000169.1, read as the reverse complement.
AGTGCTCAAAAATGTGTAGACAACCAGAGGAACATCTCATGCGGCAAATGTGAACTTGCAAACCGCGGACCCTTCTTGGATCCGTGAGTGCGGGTGAGGGATGCAGCGCAAACAGTGGTGTTGAAATTATCTAAATCTTTAAAACTACTGAAGCTATATGTGGTCCAACAATTTCAGCGTGCGTCTGCAGCGACATCAGCAGCCATACAAGAAAACCTGACTGCAAGATGCAATTTAACAACAAAGTCCTGCAGAGTGAGAGCTAGTGATGCTGGGGAGAGACGAACTTCAACAGTGACTGCATAGAAAATAAAATATTTGCAATGCAATAGGACTCGCATTTACGCGAGACCTATTGCATTGCAAATGGGAGTGCGGGCGGGCGGGGGGTGAGAAGGCACGAACACGGGAGTGGGGAGGGCGCGGGCGAGAAGTCACGGACTGCGGGAGGGGGGAGAAGGCAGGGGCAGAAAGAGAACCTCATTAAAGAAAAAAGTGCTCACAACCTAAATAACACATACCGTTCAACACTTGAAGTAAAGGGGCCAGTAACCATGGAAGGATACAAATGACGACATGGCCATCATAAGGAGGGACTAACAGCCTAATAACCAATCGGAAGGCAGCATTTAGAAAGGACAAAGACACAAGCCAATGAAAAAGTGGGCGGGGGAGTGGGCGTGGCTTCTCCCCCATACTCTACTACCACAGATCAACCCCAGAGCAGCGCTTGGGCGTTGGCTCAGGGCTCGACCTAAAAAGAGTGGATGGAATCCTTAGACATGGACCAAGAACTTGAACTAGTAACAAAGATGATTAAAGAAGGGGTCAAAAGAAAGAGCACAAATGCTGATGCGGTTAGACCCTTTTCCAAAGTAGTGGAAGAATTATCAGTGAATTCTGATCAGATTATTGTCAGGGGTGAGAGGTTTGTTCCTCCTGTAGCGCTAAGATCCAAATTGATCGCTTTGGCACAGGAAGGTCACATGGGGCAAGCCTTCACCCTTAAAAGGTTGAAAGAGAATTTTAGGTGGCCCAAAATGGATACCGACGTTAAAAGGTGGGTTGAGAACTGTGTAGAATACAAAAATTCTGAGAAGAGGTTGAGAGTGGGTAGGTGTGTTAAGGACACTCAACTACATATGTCTGAGGCTGACTTCATATGGGAGAAGGTCAGTTTGGACTTTATTGGTCCTTTCACATTCTTGCCAGAACAAGAATGTTTTGCCGCCATCTTGGTGGACGGCAGATCAAGGTGGTTTGAAGTAGTATTTTTGAGGAATATCAGTACTAAAACCACCATTGCTTTATGGGGGGATATCTTTAGGAGAGTAGGTGTGCCCATGAAACTCTTCACTGATAATGGTACACAGATCACTTCAGGTGAAATGGAAACTTTTTTGGCTCATGTGGGGTGCAACACGTGTGTACTTTCCTGTACAACCCTCAAAGCAATGGTCAAGCGGAGAGAATCAATAGATTAGTGAAGGGTACCATGGAATTAGCTAGCAAAGCAGGGCAGAGTGTACAAAATGCTATCAAAGATATGTTATGGGCATAACGCACCACACCTAATGCGACAACAGGCTTAACGCCTTTTGAGATGATGAGGGGCAGGAAACCTGGCACAAAACTGTTTCCCTCCTGGATGTGGAGAAGTGGTGGTTAGGGAGTAGCCAAAGCAGATCCGAATAGCTCCAAGGATGGGTTAATTTGGGTGGGTGACTGGGTCAAAGTCAAACCAGGTGGTGTTAAGTCCGGTTTATCAAAATTTCGTGGTTGTTACAAAGTCAAACAGGTGGGCTGCAATTGGTTGAAGTTAGACAATGATCAAGTCTGGAACATGAGAAGAGTGGTGTTATTTCAAAGGGGTGGTGGTATTCCAGTGCAGGCAGGTTTGGATTCAAACTTGTTGTCGCCAGACTTGTATGAAGAAGAGTCCCATGTCATTTCAGCAAGAGATGTTGAGAGAGAGAATGTTAAGAAATTGTCTCTAGCCAAGTTGGTGATACACAATTCAGAGGGTGTGGATGGTTGCAGGGGAAGTCGGATGGCTGCTAAAGGAAGGAGATGTGCTAGGCCTCCCAGATGGCTTCATGATTTTGTGTGTCGTTGATCATATGTTGTAGGCATTTGGTTATGTGTTCTCTGGTTTAGTTTCTGGGTGGTGGGTTGGTGTCTAGTGTGGGGTCCCTCTTGTGACTGTCTTGGTGGATCCCCTTTAGAGGTTTTGTATTGAAAGAAGGGGGATGTGTTATAATGTGTCTTAGTCTTTCTTCACCCTTCACCTTCTGTGTCAGGTCCTTTGTGGAATGTGGGGTTGATGACATACTGGGGTTCTATATCAGTTGGGTTGTGAAGACTGTTGATGTCTGGCTCCTCAGGCACGGGGTTCCTATGCTCCAATAAAGAAGAAGACTTTAATCTCCTGAGCCTGCGTCGTTCTTAGATGAATGGACTTACTACACAAACCACAAAGCCAATGGTAAGAAATGGGCGGAATGTATTCCTAGGTCAACTTTCTGAATGTCCCCAAGATGTCTTTAGCAAATGGACAGCTGTACTGTCTGGTATACTGCAACCTAAAAATGGGAGAAATGGAGGAACGTGCAGAAATAGGGAAAGAGAAGGAGGAAGAGAAGCGAGAGAATGAGAAGGGGGAGAAAGAAGAGGACAGACAATAAGAGAGAATGGAGGAGAGAGGGATAAACAGAAGAGAGAATACAAGAGGAGAGGAGGGCTAGGAGAAAGAGGGGGAAAGGATAAAGTAGAAGAGGAGAGACAGAAACATGATAAATGGCAAAGGAGTAAGGGTATAGAAAGAAAAACACGTAATGGATGCAAGAGGGGGTTTAAAGGGATAGAGGACGAAAAAGAGAAGATGAAAGGGAGCATGAGAATGAGAAATGGACAAGTGGGAGAAGAATTAAGTGGGACAGGTGGAAGGAGATTTGAAGATATAAGAATAAGAATGAGGAAGAGCGGGAGAAAGGAGAAAAGCTTGAGTGGGATAAATGATGATAAGGAGAACATGAGAAAGAGAGGGAAAGGGGAGCTGGAGAGGAGAGGAGAGGGGAGAGTACCCAAGTTCCATCAAGAGAGGGGGTTAGTTGGAAGGGGAATAAAGGAGAAGAGCCCGAAATAGATGGCAGGGAGAAAGAGCTAGAAAAGGGTAAAAATGGAGCAGTGAGAGAATGGAAAGGTGATAGGGGAAGCAACAGCAAAGAGGCGCAGGAAGGATGAGAACATGTGGTTAGAACAGGGGCGGCTTCTCCATTTGAGCGGAGGAGCATCAACCCACAAGCCCCAGAGCTGAAAAAAACATAGTAATAAAGTTTATTTATTACCATTTTATTTTTTAGCAACCCTTCCCGAACTAAGTGTTATGATGGAGCAGGTACTATGCGCTTTAAAATGTGCATGTCTCTTTCACCGCCATCTTGAGACGACCAGCCAAACATGCGCATTTTAAAGATCTTTAACGTAGCTGTCTTAGACAGCTGGGTTAGAGAAAGAGCAGGCCTCCAGTGCTCTTAGGAGTGCTGAGAGAGCCTGCTCTATCCAATCCTGGCACTGCTCTCATGCTGTGAGAGCAGCGCCAGGATTAGGTAGGTCAGTTTCCTGGTCCGGAGCATCCAAGAGGAGAGAAGACACCAGAGGGAGGATGACATCAGGCGGCAAGTTAGATAGGTAAGTCAATTTATATTTTAAAAAAATGTTTTAGTGCTCCCCCTCACCCCACCACTCTCACTACAAGCCAGCCGCTACTGGGTTAGGAGGAGGGAATAAGACAGTGAGAAGAGGAAGGTGGCGATAAGTAGGAAGAAAAGAGGGGAGAAGCAGATGGACAAGTAGGTAGGTATGAGAGAGGAGAAACAGAAGATAAGGAGAGCCAGGAGAGGAAGGAAAGAGGTGTGAGCAAGAACTGGCAGAGGTGAGCCGAGAGATAGGAGTGATATTGTGAACTGAGGGGGGCGGAGTGACCACTGCAAAGGCAGCTAAGGGGACTTGCCTAGTGGCGTGGAGAGAAGGAGGGTGTGTGCAGAAGGGCCGCTGTCACAGTGAGCAGAGAATGCTGTGACTTGTCTACATCCACACCCTGCCCTTCTGAGGAAGTCTTACACAGCCTGCAAATATGTGGGACCCTCTGCTCTCCAGCATGGGCTAGATAAGAAATCATTAAAGGTGCCCTCGTGAAAACAAAGGCAAAACAGATAAACCGTTCTCAAAGCAAATGAATGTCTTCTGGCAACTCATTAAGTGGAAGTAGTCCTCCAAACTACTGAAAACTACAGAAAAACACACAAAAAGAAGAAATAGCCTGCAAATGGAAATAACTACAAAATTGGGGACCCTTTTATGAAATACATAAAGGCAAGGAAAACTTCAAACACAAGAAATGCACCCAGGAATAAGAAAAGCATTGGCAAAGCCAATATGTTTAATGTTTTTTTACATGCCACTGTGCAACATGGCTTTAAGTAAAAAAAAAAAAAAAGAGCTATGACGCGGCCAGTTTTGACCGTGTCATAGCACTTGTTTTTCTTCAAGCAATATTGCACAGAGGCCCCCGCTGTGCAGCATGTAAAAACACAGCAGGGGGTCTGGAGGGGGGGGGTCAACACATCGGAGAGAATGATAAGGGTCGGGGGTTGTGGCAACCCGGGTGGGATAAGGAGAGTTACTTTTGGACATGCATTTAATAAGAGTGAATGTCTAAAAGTAACAAAAGAGTACCTACAAGAGCTTGTGGCCAGTGGATGGACACTGGCAACAGAATGCTGTACTTGATCCATGCTCCACTGCAGCGACAAAGCTTCAAAGCCCAAAAGGAGGCCGGAGGTGAAAAGGAGGTACTGACGAATGTTGAATAAAGAAAGGAGAGTGACGTGGGAGTCAACCAATGGTAAATAAAGGTAATATTGGGCGGGCTCTAAGCGACTTTTAAGTTTTTAGGTCTGGCCTAGACAGCGCTTGTGTTGTCGCTTAACGACCTGTTGTATATGGTTTGTGGAGTAAAACTCTGCCTATTGCTTTCTTTTGCTTTTAATTTGTCTATATCACATTCCTTTAAAACTCCTTGCTTGCTAGTGGTCAGTCCTGCCTCTTTGTCGCTCCTTTTTATCTTCTGTTCCTCCCAAAGAGCAGGGACTAAGTACTGTATCATTATGCTATGGTTCTTTATCTGTTCCTTTGGGGGACTCTTTTTTTCTTGGTTCCTGCTCTGTTACTATTTGCCTATGTTCAGCTTAAGCGCCATAGCTGCTTACATTTTAATATTGCATTCCTCCCTCCCACCTCCTAATGCCACAGTTGTGTTAGTGCTGCCTCTTGCTCTGTTGCTTATATATTTTTTGCATTTTTTAAAATTTTGGATATTGACTGTCAGTTGAGCTTCTTTTGGTAAGATATTCGTTTGGCTTTGGGATAGCCTTTAAGGGGAATTGGGCTTGTTTTAGCCTTTTTTCACTTTTGTATGCAATCTTGTTGGGCTTCTTTTGGTAAAATATTAGATTTGGGCTTCCTTTTAAGGGGATTGGGCTTGTTTTGCCCTTATTTTCATATGTACCAATGAAACTTGGTTCCTTTACTGGCGCAACTCGAGGTGGGCACCATTAGTTGCGTTAGGGACAACCTTGCATAGCTGTTGGTTTTGTTGCATGGTGTTTTGCGTGCTCCCGCGAGTTAAGTGAAGCCCTGGGGCACCGTGCACATTTTGGAAAGTTTATTGCATGTTTTATGCATGTTCCTTAATTCCTTTTGTTATTGCACGCTTTATTTTTGTCCCACACGCTGTTAACCTCTTGCTAATGCCCTCTGTGGGAGCTGTGACCAGCGAATTGGTAAGCCTCCGGGTGCAGTGTATGCATTGTTTTTTTGCTCTCCTTTACCTATCTCCTATAATCCATCTACCTTAATGATTCCAACTATCCTGAACTTGGACAGTTGGTAAGCCTCCAGGTAAGTCTCCGAAGAAGGGTTCACAGGAATGTAGGTAGCTGTTGTGCGCGAGGTGCAGATAGATGGTGGGACAGCATTTTTCTTCGTAGTGGAGGGAGGTGGCATACAGCCAGAAGGTCGTTGTGTCGGGGTTTTGTTTGCTTGGGTGGTTCGAGCCGGCAAGATCAATGGGCATTTTCATTTGCGGTTTCAAGTTATTTTAAGGCATTAGCCCTGCGCATTATTTTGGTTTAGCAGTTTAGTTTTTTAATTTGCTTTACTTTGGCAGTTTAGCCTATAACAGGGCCTGATTCTTTCCACATCGACAAGTCATGTATCAAAGAGATGGATCACAAAACCCTCAAGCTAAGTAGGCTGTAGGGGACAGATTTCCGCTATCCACTGGCCCAATGGCTGCATTAAAGCTACATAGCCATTTTCTGTCACTTCTGCCAAAGCACTGCCCTGCGTACTAACAGAAGGCACACACGTATAGAGCGCTAGACAGTGAAGAGCCCTATTTTCCCACGTCTCTTAGACACCCTTGGTGCTATCACGTCATCTCGGGATAACGAAGATGAGCACCAGGTCGGGGATTGGTGGGGTCATGCTGTGCTTTTATCTGGTGTGGGCGACTGGTGTCCTAGACCGGGTCCCAAGTTTATGCCTTCATGTAGAGGTCATGGAGCGATTTATATTTCCAGCTGTAATTTTTTGCTAACATGTTGTTGTTTCTTCCTCACTAGAGTTCATAGGCTTAATAGCCCAGCGTTCCCCGCAGTAACCCACTGTGTTCTGGATTGCAAGTAAGAGTTCTGGGCTTCAGCCTTTGGCAAGGGGCAGGGGCTCAGGCAGACACACACCCCAGGCAGTTGGCACACTTTACATTACCGCCTCAGCGGAGGAGGGTATCAGGCCTTTTGCAGCTTCAGCCCTTTATAATGGGTTTCTCATTTGTGTTTCCTTTATTTAGCATGGCCCCAAAACACATGCGTCCAGCCCCAGCTGCCCCCACGACTCAGGAGGAAGTCCGTTCCCTTAGCGAGCTCTGGAAGGTGGCCAAACTTCATGTTATCAACTGGGCCCTCAAGAAGCTGTCGGAAGGTCCCGAGGGTCAGCAGCAGTTAATTACTATCCACATAATTCCAAAGCACACTGTACCACATATTTCCACTACACAACACTACACCACCCCATACAATCCCACACCACACAATTCCACAACAAATAATTCCAAAACAACACATCTCTAACATGCACTTCCACCAACCCTATCATCTCTCCCCTACACATCCACTTCCCCTCTCATCTCTCCCTCACACTGCCACTAGCCCCTCTCATCTCACAGTTCCATTACTCCCACTCATCCCTCCCTCACACTCCCTGTCTCCTCTCTATACTGCCTGCTCAAACATGCTACCTTCCTGTACCACCTTGCGCTGTGCAAAAGTCCACCTCTAGCCTCCCACCCTCTGGGTGCCCCTCCTACTTGTCTCTCTCTCTCTCTCGTACTCTCTCTCACACCTCTCTCTCACACACTCTTCCCGCTGCTCTCATACTAGTTCAATTTAGGTCTTCAAGCAATCAATCAATCAATCAATCAGGGAGTTTTAAGCTCGCTACTTACCCGTGAGGGTCTCAAGGCGCTGGGCGGGGGGGGGGGAGCTCCGGTCAGCCAAAGAGCTAGGTCTTGACGGTCTTCCTGAAGATGTGCAGGGTGGGAGCGCATCTGATGTCGATCGGGAGCTTGTTCCAGGTCTTGGCCGTGATGTAGGAGAAGGTTTTTCCACTCGTTCTTGCTCTGCGGATGAGTGGGTTTGGCGAGGGTGAGGTCGGTGGATCGGAGGTTCCTCTTGGGTACGTGGAAGAAGATTCTATCATTGAGATATTGGGGTCACACATGTAGGCCCAGAGGCCATTGCCTCTGGTAATCATTTTCAAAACATTAAGTCTCGTAGGCCTCTCTGCCCTCACAACAGGGACCTGTGCTTTCCACCGCGCTGCGAGGCACCAGCCAGCCCCCCCTTGTAAATTTCCACAGTTACAAGAATAAGGTTAGCCCACACGTACGTGACACTCTGCTGGTACATCATGATCTTTCACAAGCAATGTCTGCAATATTGTTAGTTATGAAACTTTCCAAGCTTGCTCAAGTGAAACCAAAGACACGGCTGCATGGCATAGAAATAATGTAAGAAATATTAATTTCCGAGCATCGCACGTTAAAAGTTATCTTTTTTTTAGATATTTACGGTCAAGAGCACTGACCACCTGCAAAAAGCCCCTGTTTCACCATGATACCACTTCTCTGTTCTCTCAAAACTTTCCGAAGTTACAGTAAGCGTGCGGTCAAGGGCCCACGTCAAGAACCCACGTCAGACGTGGGTAGGAGTTCTGCATTAAGCCATATAAAAGGTTTGCACCCAGGTCCAGGCCCTGAACTCCTACTATAGTGCTCAGCACTTGAGTTCCCGGTCGACCGATCTCCTATCTAGGGCCTAGAAGCCTATTCTGAGGTGGTAATGCTCTTCTTTGATTGCCAGCCTTTTGGCTTTGTCAGCCCCTCTAATTTAGCTCATCCACACCCAAGTCATTGCATTTATCCTAGCTTAAATTGTGTACTCTTGGATGGCCTCTTGCTCTTTTAGTTAAGATTTGCCGTCTAGGCACTTGCCCATTCGTGACTTAAATATGATGTATATGATTGTTGATGCTTTTATTTTCATCCTGCTCATGTGTTCATGAGAAACATTTGACGATGAACAGTTCCTTGTTTTATTGAGTTGCTTAATAAAGTGCCACTGTATTTCACACTGTTGTTCCTTATTTCTCAGAGAACGAGCAGAGCGCAGGTCTTGCTCTCGTGAGCTGGTAAGCCATGTGTGCCCACCGCAGTGTCTCTCCATTTACCCTCGAACAGCTGACGACCACGATGGTCTCGTGCGGACGGTTCCTCTGCAGCGCGGACCTGGGACACACCTGCGGCTGCCCATGGCCTCTCCCCGCCTCTCCCCTGCCTTTCCTCCGGTCTCTGGTGTGTGTGGTCCGGTGGATTGAGCCCTCCGGGGTATCGCCGTGCCCCTCCCTGGTCCCCTGTAGTTTCTGTCGTGCCACAACCACCGCCCTCTTCCCTCTGTGTGGATGGTCACACCTCGAGGGGGTTTTCCAGCTCTTTCCGTTCTGCTCCCATCGGCTCCGTCTTGGTTCCCTTCTGCTTGGTTTTTCTTGGCATTTCTCAGTGTTGGTTTGTAGTGCTTTCCGCTTTCATATATACTATGATTGTGTTCTGTCCGCGTTTTAAGTTGACGTTTTTTATTTGAAGAAATGATGGTACATGTATAGGTTTGAGTCCTGGACCCATGGGTATCTAAACTCCTATAGAGGTTGGAAGTCCTTGATACTGCTTAACGGTATCTAAACTCCGTCACAGGTTTGAAGTCCTTGCTCCTGCACGTGGCCATTTATAATATGCATGTGGGTGGCTAAATTCTGCCACAGGTTGGGAATCCTTGATACTGTCCATGTTGTCTAAATTCTGACACAGGGCTTTTGCGTCCTTGGCACTGTGCACAGGTGGCACGAGTGTCTAAATTCTGCTTGCTGACTCCAGGGTGGGGTCCTCCTGCATTGTGCTATTTAAGGTATGGTCTCCATCTTCTCACTTGTTTTCAGTTCTGCGCAGGTGCCCTGTCTTCTCTGCACCATATTGTATGACAGTGGTTCCATTTTACAGTGGTTTTGACATCATTATACTTCGGTTTGTCGGTTGTTCTCTACACCAGTTGTTCTTGTGTTTCCTATTTGTTGCTTTATTGTGTTTCCTACTTGGTCCGTGGCTCACCCACGCACCCCTTTTTTTCTTTGTTCTTCACCCCTCCCCTGCCCCTCCCCATTTGGTCTCTCATGTGTATTTCTTGATAGGGTGCTCTTTTAAATGCGCCTTTATTTTTTCAGGTTTCTTTTCGGTACTTTCACACCTTCTTTTTTCTCTTTTTCTGCCGTCTCCTTCTCCTTTTCTTACGATTCAATTCTGCATGGCTTGGGTGTCTTCTTATTCTTGTCTCTCCAGTTCATATCTGTCTTTGCCAGGCGCACACCTCGAATTTTAGCTGCGCACTTCTCTCGGAGGCTCTGTGCCCTTCGCAGCTTCCCTCCGCCTTCTTCTGCTCAGCGCGTTCGCAGAACGAGGAAGTGCACCTCTCCCCTTCGCAGCTTCACCTCGCCCCTCCCTGCTCTTTCCTCGGCAGCTGCACTTCGCCTCTCCATCAATAGGTCCGCGTTTAGTATTGTGATCACAATTACTTTGGCATATGCATATCCTTGATGGAATAATTGTTTATTTATGGTCCATTGTTTCTGTTTTTTGTGCTTCTGTTCCTTTTTAAGTCTCTGTTTGCCCTGTGGCCCCCGCTGCAGTTGCCTCCCAGCCCTGCCCCTTCTGATGCTGCTCTGCCAACTCTACAGTCACTAGCTGAGTGACAGGGCTGCCAGGTATTGCTGTTGTCTGAGTTGCCCCCACTCTTTCCTCCCTACTAGCGGAAACTCCGCCAGGTAGCTGTTGTCTGGGTTGCTTCCCTCCGGGTATCATTTCACCCTTAGAAGCATCTCCGCTAGGTATTTGTTCACTTACCCTCATTGACCCTTGCACCTTCATTGCGCCTCCTTTTTCTGTCCCTCACACTTTGTGCCTACCATTTGTCCGAGCCAATTGGTAGCCAAAGGGGGGTGGAGTCGTATCTCCATTCCTCTTGTCAGCTCCCTTACCCCCTCCATCTATCTGATTCTTCCAACACTTCCACTTTAAAATTCAGATTGTGATTATTCCGTGTTCACATGTTCTATTTTGTGTAGTTTTCAGAATCAAGACCGGTGGCTTGTACACCGATTTAATAACTGTATTTGATTTGTTTTAGCGAGACAAAAATAGCTAGGACTGCAAATGTATTTTTAAACATGCAAGTTGAGAGTCCTTGAGTTCACCGTGAATATTATTGTTATATTAGTATATCCTGTTTTCACAGCATTACGTGTTGCTGAAGTCTCATCATCATTCGATGGCGATGAGACCCTGCTAGTTAGAATACCAAAAAAGGAATTAAATAAATAAATAAATAAAGTGGCGCAGTATCACAGTAAATATTACATTTACATTTACGTTCCCATAAGTAGCTAAACTCCCTGATTAGCTAAAGCACACAAAGACACCCCCTGCTCCATGTCATGACGGTTGGTTATAAATGCTTTGAAATACATTGTTACGTTTAACTGGAAACACAGGCCTACAATTCCTGTTAATAAAAATATTAGGAATTACAAAAATAGGCTCACGAGTGGAAGGAAGTACTTAAGAGGAGAACATTGGAACGGAGCCAAAGGGCTACCACTCGGTTTACGTTGTTGATGAGCACTGGGAAGGCTCACACACGTAATGATTGATAACTACCAGGAAAAACAGACATATAAATGCAGTTACACTATAAGTACCATGATGTGCCTTAGCAGGCAACATGCAAGGTGTTGCACCCCACATGCAGCCGCAACACAAAGCAATTAAGACCCAAATAATTTACTCCTACCTGCGTCCAATTCAACAGCCCAGGCAGTGAAAAGTGCCACCTCTTCAGGCACGAGCAGGTAGCCCGAATACAAGAACAGATCCAGGAAATACAGCTACAGAACACACACAGTTGGAGTTAGCTAGTAGAAAAGATTTTGAAATTGTGTCTCGTGGCCAAGGAAGTTAGTGACATTGGACTAAGAGCAACATACATATCGGAGCAGATGGTAATTATTAGAGAGAAGAGAGGAGACAAGGAGACAAATTGATGGAATGGAATGCACACTAACTACACCCATTTTTTAATAAATGATAAAGTAAAAAGAAGTTTATGAAAGAGATGTAAAGTCCCCAACATTCACATTTCAACAAATTCACCCTTAAAATAAAAAAGATGCTTCCATTGGCTAACAAGTGCGGGACTAATGGGGGGAGTAGAGAAGATGAAGTGCCAAGAAACAGGAGAGCGGTACATGAGAAAGGAGGGAGAGGTAGTGCACATTGGGGTCCACCTCTGAAACTGGACAATGAACAGTTCCTTGTTTTATTGAGTTGCTTAATAAAGTGCCACTGTATTTCACACTGTTGTTCCTTAATTCTCAGAGAACGAGCAGAGCGCAGGTCTTGCTCTCGTGAGCTGGTAAGCCATGTGTGCCCACCGTAGTGTCTCTCCATTTACCCTCGAACACTTGCTCCAGTTCCTTCGTGGAGTGCGGGGTGCAGGTTTGGGTGCGGTGGGTTTGTCGATGTGGAAGTGTACACAGTGGTGGTCCGTCCAGGGGGGTTGCGTGGTGTGGCTGAAGTGGGTATTGTTACCTCTTGCGGAGATGGGGTCGAGGGTGTGTCCTGCCTTGTGAGGGGGAGTGGTGGCGAGTTGTTTCTGGCCGAGGTTGGCAATGTTGTCCAGGAGGGTGGCGTAGTTGGGGTCGCTGAGGTTGTCGAGGTGGAAGTTGAGCACGATTTCTTTCCCATGCCTTTTCAACATTTCAATCCCTCAAACCCATGTGCTCCTCCTCTTCTTAATGTCTCTTCTGTGTACACAGGTGCTCCCTCTTTATACATCTGTGGCCTGCTTTACTCTTCTTTCTCTCTTTCTCACACACTTTTTCTGCTCTTCTATCTAGAGTTATTGCACCACTTTGTGCATAAACTACCTATCCCTCTCTATCTTCCTTTCTATATATTCTGTACAGCTCTCACCCCTATCTATTCACCATGTCACATAATTCCACTACAGAAATATACTACATACCACACAATTCCACCCCACACAATTCCACAACTAACAATTCCAATTCAACCCACATAATTCCACTCCAAACTGCATACGTCCACTCCACTCCAAAACACATAGATAAAAGACATTGGGGCATATTAGCAAGGGCACTATCGCCGCTTTAGCGGCACTTTTTGCCGCTAAAGCGGCGATATTCATATCGCCCTATCAGCAAACTGTCTCTAACAGCAGTTAGCGACAGTTTGCGGGCATTAGCGCCCGTTTTTACCGCTTTGCATGTCAGCGATATTTATCGCTAATGACATGCAAAGTGGGCGTTCACGACGAACAAACCTGGGAAACACCCGCTAACAGGCCTATCGCCTATTAGCAAGGTGGCCATGGCCCCATTTAGCGACGTGAAAAGTCGCGCTAACCGGGGTCATCGCCATTTATTTAACACCTGCAATTAGCAGGTGTTAGCCATACCTAACATGGGGGTGGATTATGCTGATACGACCACAGGGTCGTATCAGCAAGGTGTTCTCCCTTCTCCATGCAACATCGCTGGTTTTTCAGCGATGTTGGCCCATTTCCCCCGCTATCGCTGGAATATTCATCGCCATAGCGCTAATCGTTGCTAATACAGCGTTAGCGTGGCGATATATTCCAGCGATAGCCGGCGATAAAAAAAATCACGCTAAGCAGGGTTAGCGATGATTATCGCCTCTTCTTGCTAATATGCCCCATTGTCATTTACAATGCCAATAGCTTTAACTCTCGCAAATGCATACCTATTGCATCGCAAATGCTTGTTTTTTTTTTTTTCCTAAGAACATCAGCTATTTTGCTGACAGCGCATGCACGCTATAGGCAGAACCTAAGGGGTCGGAAAGCGAAATAAAAATGGTACAATAAAGTATTTATGCCCGGAAGAATAGATCATTCACAAGTACCTCCTCATGGAGTGCAGGATTTCCATAGCATAGAGCGGGACCCATAAAATACCTCATAGCCAGGGAGATGGTGCGCGCGCAGCTGGCTGCGTCCCTTAATTGGCGCTCCCTGGGAGCAGATGGCGGCCCGCCACGGTGCACTTGATGAAAGAGCCGGGGAGGGGAAGAGGATTACAGGGAGAGGTAATAAAGTCAGACAAGGCCCCTGTGGCGTGAAACATCGCAAAAGAAGGGGGATCCTTCACAGAACGCTGAGGAAGATTTATGAATTTGGGAAAAGCACAAATATGCAAGTGGCAGTGAGAGGAGGGGCGCAAACCACCCAGGCGGACTCGTTCACAGCGCTGCACGCTCATTTGACATGGTAAATGTGCGTCTCTGGGGACCAGAGGCAGAGTGTGGGCACTTAGCTTGATTGAAAAAGAGAGTGAGACACACACAGAACGAATCGGAAATGTACCCAGACATCATGTTTTTGACAGATGTGGTGATCGGCACTGATTTTCAAAAATGAGCCTATTTTTTCAGCATGGCCTTGTAGGACAAATACAGGAGCAGTGCATTTTCTTATTTCACATTGCTAACCTGGCTTCGAGAAGCAACAGTGTCGAGGTTGGCAAATTCTTCCATCTTGGGAGGCAGACACGCCAAATTATTGTTGAATCCTTGTCACAGAAGCAGCTCTATCAAACCCAAATGCTTTGTCTTCCCTGTGGCATGCCCTCACCTTTGGGACAGAAGCTTCGTGGAAAGAACTGCAGACCCTAGACCCATGCATAATCCAATTCCTCCCTCCCTCCCTCCATTTACAGCATCATTCTACTGTCCTGTATTTCATTATATTGTTGCTGTAGTTTAGAAAGCCGGGCATGAAATAAATAAATGCCCTGTAATGTGGTGAGCTTTTAGCTGCCCTTTGATATATTGAGTGTCAGTAGAAAGCACTGTTACAATCAGCTTGACATCACTGTGCTGTGTTCACGCAGCCTGACTCTGCTGTGCTGTGTGCCATCGAAGCTGGAGCTTGTATTATGTCCACCCCACTATGGTATAAGTGACCAGAAAGCTGGGCTTTAAGCTGATAACCAACGAGCAGCATCGAAAGGCCTAGGTTATACCAGCCACCCTACTTTCTTTTCTGGGCTCTATAGCATCTTTCAGCTATGGTTAGGCTCTGCAGAACCTGTGCAACATACCACCTGAAGCACGCAGATGCCAGTGAGCCAGAAAATGAAGGATAACATGGTAAACAGTTTTCAAAGACGTGTATTAGTTACAAGGGATAAATAAGGGAGTTTATCAGGAGTAAAGAGCAGGTCTTTGTGTGGTAAGCATTTAAATGGTTGACTGGATGTTTCTGGTTCCTTTAATTCCCTTCTGGGTTAAACGACCTTGGAAGCTGCCCTTTAGAGTCTGATGTTTGGGCAGAGATGTGTGGCTCAACAGACAAATCAGTGAATAAGTGAAAGAACAAATAAATGAATCATTCTGTGTGCACAGTAAACATCATCGACTGGACCGTCCAATGGTGCATTTCAGATTTTCACTAAACAATGACCATTTGTTTGCATGAATCTGAAGGTCATGGCATGTATCTTTGACTTTATCAGCCAAAGCCAAGCATACCCTACAAATGTCAAGCAATGAAGGACATATTTGTTTACTATAAAGTGTTTTTAAAATAATGATGATAAAATATTGGACTCTGAGGATAAAACTTTCTCATTGATAATATGCATATCTGGGCGTGGCTTGAATCTGGAGGTGAAATACCTTGGAAAAAGCTACAAGTGAGGATGAGTGTTTTCTCCTACTACATATTGCATTGATAAATATGTATTATTTGTACCTGTCCCATCACTGGGTATATTTAGTGCTAGCCACTGTTTAATGTACATTACTCTTGAAGTATGTCAACTGCATCTTGATTAAAAGTCTTTGATATGATAGGAGGTTTTTATAAAGCACACTGTCACCCATGACTGAGTATTCTGGCACTAGTTCAGCAGCAAACATAGTAACACATAAGACTGTAGTATGAAGAACCAAGGAGAGAAGCAAGAACCTGGAAATCAGTCGGATAGAGAAACAAGCATTTGCAAAGCAATAGATCTCGCATTTACACAAGTTTAAGCTATTGGCATTGTAAATGACAATGCGTTTTACTTTGTTTTAAAAACCAAAACATGAATAAAAGGCATTGTCATTTACAGTGCCAATAGCTCAAACTTGCGTAAATGCGAGACCTATTGCATTGCAAATGGTAGGCATCACGGACAACGGGAGGGAGGTGATGGGGGGGAAGGCCCGGACAACGGGATGGAGGGCGGGGTTGTAAAGAAGGCACCAAAGCACGTTGTGCCTGCAGTAAGAGAAACTGGATAAAGAAAATAGTGCTTAAGGACTAAATAATATGTACTGTGTAACAACCGAAGTAAAAGGGTCAGTTGCCATGGGAGGTGACAAATGAAGAGGAGGCGGTACTAAGGAAGAACTAACAAGCCTATTTACGAATCAAAAGCCAGCATTTAGGACGGACAATGATACAAGCCAATGGCAAATATTGGCGGAGAGTGGGTGGGGCTTTAATTCCCTACTCCACTACAAGAAGTCTCGCAGAGCAGCGCATGCGCGCTGGCTCTAGGCTCGACCTAAATAGACACATTTTGAGAAGTTTCCTCAATTCAATTTCACTGTGGGACAGGGAGCTGATTCCAGATTTGGGCGTATAGTAGGCCAAACCACGTCTGTGATTGATAAGCGTATTTGAGAGAAGTGGGGAGGCAAGTCATGTGCCACACTGTACGCAAGTTCTGGGCTTGTGAGCCAAAAGAAGTTTGCAGTCTTGGCATTTACATGTTTGCTTTCCCATTACAGATAAAATCCCAAAACTTCCAGGATGCAGTCTTGTTCGCTGGGCCAGATGAAGTTATCACACATGACAAGGGGACAATTTGGCATGTATACAGCAGAAATGAACGAAATTGTTTCCTATTGCTAACTTGTGTTGACAAACGCTGTAGCCTTAATCTAGGTTTCACCTACCCTCTCCCTTGAGGATTGCTAATAACTTTATTTGCATAGTGAGTAAAATACCGCTGTTCTCAAGGACCTTCACTTCCATCAATCTAGCAGACCCCAGTGCTCAGCCTCAGTCTCACTCACACACGCCCCCTGCATTTGCAAAAGTAGAACGGGAGCTCTAGCATTCTCCTATATCGCACCCAAGACCTGTAACAACCTCCCTTAACAAATTAGAGCCTCCTCCTCACTTCTTGAATGCTGCAAGAAACTGAAGACCTGGTTCTTTGACTACCTCACCGTGGCAGACTGCCAACACCCGCAGCGTCACGCCTTTACGCCTAGAAACCCTCATATGTGATTAGCCACGCTAGACAAATTAACATAACATAACATTCCCTACCACATTACCTAACCAGGCTCAGATTCATTAGTCTTATTTACAGAGCTCTGTGTGTGACTGATTAAAGCAAAGGTGCCTGAGTGTCCTACCCCTAGACGATCTGCTGTTATGAGCTAAAGCGCGAAACCAAAAAGACATTCTAGTTATTTAGAAATGGACCTACCTTTTTTTTCATATATTTTATTAGTTTTTTTAATAAATAAATTACAGAAGACAAGAAGAAAAACAACAAATATATAACATACATACATATATCAAAGGCCCAAACTAAATGAGAAATATCAAACATAGCTATTGACTTCAATGAAGAACAATCAAATGTACCGGCTGGAAATTAGCCGTATGATGTTAAAAGACCAATAACAGAAAACACAGCATATGGACAATCAAACTTCCTATATATTTTGACCCATAATTCAAAGTTGAATTTACTGGCATAGGTAAACATAAAAGTCCAATAGTACCTTTAACCCGTTGCGTGCGTCAGACGGCCGGGAACCATTCGATGCCATGGTGGGTGTGTGCGTCGCACAGCTCCCGGCAGTCCCAGCACCCACCCATAGGGGAAGTGCTTGCGATCCCCCCTTGGGCCGCTCTTGTTGACGCACCCTCAAGGGATGATGCCCCTCCCACCATCCCTTCACGGCATCTAATGAAGTCAACGCGCACCACGCGCTGACGTTATTAGAGGTTGTAGGACGCGCTGGAAGCCATTTGTTTCCAGCATGTCGAAGGAGAAAGGTAAGCTTCTCGCCGGTAGGCGGGGTTTGTGACAAACAGACTTTGGGGGGAAAGGAAAGGGTTTTCCTTTCCTCCGATGTCTCTTTGGAGCATTTGTGCTGCACAATCACACATGGGGCCGCGATCGTGCAGCAGGAATGCCCACTAGACACCAGGGATTTTATTTTGGTCAATTTCTGAAATGTCGGAGAGCTACACCTTGGTGAAGGGTCACTTCCCTTTGGGTAGCAATTATTTTGGCAGTTTCTGACCCCCTTGGGGCAGATTGGCTTCTAGTTATTAGGTCTTTATCCCACTAGGCCACCAGGGATTTTTTTTATGTTTGGGAGTGGCCCCTTGGGCAAGGGTTGCTCCCCTGTGTGGGGTGGTTATTTTGGCTATTTCTGCCCCCTTGGGGGAAGATCGGCCTTATGCTTTTAGACCCACCTGCCCCCAAGGGGGCAGGAGCCACTAGACACCAGGGATGTTGGTTTTACTTAATTGTTGTTTTTGAGGAGCGGCCCCTTGTGCAAGGGTTGCTCCCCTGTTAGGAGTGAATGTTTTGGCCGTATCTTTAGAGTCATATGCCCCCCAGCTTGGCTGGTGGATTGTGTGTGGACTGGCACATTAATTGCAGATGTGATTGTAATGTTTTATTCCTCCTTTTTATTCTAGTGCAAAGCTTTTAATTCCGTTGATGTAATTCCTGTTTGCGGTTTCGGGGGTGGTTGATCTGCAGTTTGCGTAGTTGGATTGTTTGGTTAGAAAAACTTTTTTGTTGTGTTTACTCCAAATGTGTATTATTGTCATGCATGAATGAATTTTTTGTAAGTGTTGTCATAATAGCAGCATATTTAGCTTATGTGTTGAGTGTGAAATTCTCTGTGGATATGTGCACGATGTGTATTGTGTTGTCTTATGTGTAATTTTCTTTTCTTTTTAAGTGGGATATTGTTGGTCCTTGCTGTGTCTGTGCAGAGTAGGTGGTGGTGAGTCTAGCTGTGTCTGGCAAGTGAGTGGTATCGTTTTTGAGTATATAGGTCTTTGTGATAAAGCCACATTTTGTTTATTACTTATTTTACAAAGTGTTTGTTGTTGTTGACTTGTTTGTCAAATTACCTTTATTAGTAAAGGTTATGGGTAGCTGCAAGATTACTGCTCAGCAGGTCGGTGGTATGCTTTTTAATCTTCCTCTGGCCATGATTATGAGACTGACAGTGCATCTGAGGCAGAGTAGGAAGTGCAAGAATCTGGCAGTGAATTTTCTGTCCACAAGGAATCATCTGATGATGAAGCTACTCTTAGTGCGGATGAAGCTACTCTCAGTGCGGATCAAGTGCCTGTTTCAGAGGAGGACACTGATGTGTCAATGGTGCAGCAAGAGGAGTCTGGATTGCGGCCTGGGGCTGCAAGACTTCCCGTTGGAAGTGCTGGACTCTGGGTTGATCCAAATATGGTGCAGCCTGTGTTGTCTGCCTTTAGTGGCGTCGCAGAGTGTAGAGTGAATTGTGACAATTGTTTGGCAATAAAACATTTTCAGTTGTTTATGGACGTGGTATTTTACCTGAGATCGTTGAGCAGACTAATTTGTATGTTGAACAGTATTTGAGGGATGGACAACAGTGACAGACTTAGGCCCCACTCTAGTGCTACCCAGTGGACTTCCACAGATCTGGATGAGATGAAGAAGTTTTTGGGTTTAACTTTTTTGATGGGCTTGATAAGGAAGCTGTCCCAGTCTTCATATTGGTCTACCAGTCC
This sequence comes from Calotriton arnoldi, assembly GCA_963921515.1. Classification (NCBI taxonomy): domain Eukaryota; kingdom Metazoa; phylum Chordata; class Amphibia; order Caudata; family Salamandridae; genus Calotriton; species Calotriton arnoldi. The sequence goes on along the minus strand of CAWUFW010000169.1, from coordinate 3,958,046 downwards.
CTTGATATTAATGGCCATATTTCCTGCAATTTTGATCGGTATTTACTTTTGCTTCGGATGCTGCATTTTGTTGAAAATGCTTCAGCATTGCCACGAGATTACACTGATTGTGACCAACCTTTTAAGATTCGGCCTGTCCTTGATCACTTTGTGTATCGATTTTCAGAGATCTTTGCTCCAGGAAAAGAAATAGCTGTTGATAAGTCTTTGGTCCTGTTCAAGGGCCATTTGGTTTTTAGGCAGTACATTCCTAGCAAGAGGGCACGTTATGGAATTAAGATGTATATGTTGTCTGAGAGTAGGACAGGATATGTCTATAATTTCTGGGTGTACACTGGTAGGGATTCCACTATTGACCCCCTGGTTGTCCATCCACTTTTGGAGAAAATTGTGTGGTAACTTGGTAGAGGACTTTTTTAACAAATAAATCAAATCCGGTATTTGTAAAGCGCGAACTACCCACCCCAAAGAGTCTCAAGGCGCTGGAGGCCATCAGGGAGTTTAAGTGAGCTGTTGCCCAGAGTCACAGGGTGCTGAGCTACTGCTGGAGTCGGAAATCGAACCGTGAGTCTTGCGCTCTGGAGTCAGCTGCCCTGGCCGCTGTGCCATTTGTATGCACTGTGCTGATTGTTCTTCTCATCCTGGGTGTGTGTGCCCACGTGTTTCAGATTGTATCAAACACAAAAGAGTTTTTGGGAGCAATCGTGAGTGTAAAAGTGAACTGCCTGGTCTGTATTGTTTTATATTTTTTGTTCAGTTTCATGGATGGCATTGGTGTGATGTATTTGTTACAGCTGTTGTGTTTGTAGTTATAGTTTTGCATCTACTTCCAATTGGTTTGTGTTTTCTTTTTTGTTAAAAAAAAATGTGATGGCAGTGTGCGTGGACTGTCGTTTCGCTGGCGGTGGCAACATGGAAGGGCCCAAAATGTATTGTGGAGACATCAAAATTATCCATCACCAAACAACCTGGTTTTGCAAGGGGGTCACCTGCGTTTTTGGTCCCGGGCTCGGCGTCCATTTAGGGAAACCTACCTGACCCAGACGTTTCTGAAAAAAGGGTCAGTTTTCACTGGAAAAATGTGATGTGCCCACATTGTATTTTGGGCTGATTCCTGACCCCGGCACTAGGCCCACCCACACAATTGATACCATTTTTATTGGGAGACTTGGGGGAATGCTGTGGCTCCGCTCTGATTCTAGAACTTTCCAGTACAGAAATGTGTGAAAAAGGTTTTTTTTAAAAAAAAAAGGTTTTAGGTTTGCAAGGGATTCTATGTAAAAGAACCTGGTGAGAGCCACACAAGTCACACCATCCTGAATTTCTCTGGGTGTATAGTGTTAAAAAATGTTCAGGTTTTCTAGGTTTCCCTAGATTCTGGCTGAGCTAGGGTCCAAATCCATAGTTAGGCACATTGCGAAAAAAGGGTCAGTTTTCAGTGGAAAAATGTGATGTATCCATTTTGCGTTTTGGGCCATATCCTGTTGCGGGCATAAGGCTTACCCACACAAGTGAGGTACCATTTTTATCGGGATGATGGAGCAAGGACTCGTAAATGAGACTTGCTCGGAAGCAATCCTTTCGTTTTAACTCATTAACGAATTACTAACTATGTGTTTGTAATTAATAATTCGCATTTTAGAAAGACACACAGGACAATGAAGCTTGCGTATGTGTTTACTAACTATAACAAAATGAACGAAGGACTAAAACGCACTCTAACAAGGGATCTTTACTGCGCATGCGTCTACTGCATCTACGTAGTATGACGTTTTAACGCTTGGAGGGAAAATCTTGCACATGCGCAAAAGGCATTAAAATGGCAGCTTGAAAGTTCACATGCATGGCACCTGCTTGGCTAAATAGAAAATAAGTTTTATACTAACGCAAATGCAGAAAAGGGTAATAATAATTAAAGTGGGTTAGAGTAGAGGTTGGTGGTATACAGTGAAACCATTAATTTTGAGAATAACATTTCTTCTTTTGACTTTATTATTAGTGCGCATTTGGGCCTTCCACACTTGTCTGAATTGAGCTGACTGACTTGACCCCGCACATGCGCAGATGAGAAAGAATAAGGAAGGATGAGTAAGGATTTGTCACGCGTCCAAGGCCAGAGAAGATGTGCCCTGGGAACATGAGGGTGAAGAGTTCATATGAAGAAGCCTTATTCATAAAGTTGAAACATTTTGTATTAATAAAGTTTGGAGATGTATGGGAAAGGAAATGATTTAATAAAGTTTAAGGGGATGGGTTTGAAAACAATGGTTCAAATGAAAGAAGTGAAATGTAAGCATGGTGTGATGATCATTCCCCCCTCGCCTGACCAATCAGAGTTAGTATTTTATGAAATTGAAACATTAAGGGGTGGTACATGAATATTGAAAGGTATAACTGAGGTAGTTTTAGTTAGTTAGTTTTAGCAGCAGCAGACACGGGAAAAGGAGCAGCAGAAGCGGGAGCAGAGGCGATGCAGAGCTCACGATGCTGTCGATGCTGTGGGTGGTGCTGATGCTGTGAGACGCTGATGAAGAAAACTGAATGCAGAAATTTCCAATTTAATTTAATTGGGTTAGAAAGAAGATCGCGGAAGAATCACGAGGAGGAAGAGAGTGTCAGAGAGGGGTGCGACGCAGTCGTCGGTATTTAGAGAGGTGAAGTATCCTGTCCTGATTCCTGCCCTGAAGTCTTTGTCTCCTGATCTATCCCGGGGACCCTTACCAGCCCTTTGGCCAGGGGGTTGGTCTTCACACCATTCTCGGTAACTATAAATTCATCGTATTGATAGATGTCCTTTTCTCTCTGTCCTCTCCTTTCTGTGCATAATTATTGTGTGAATCTGAATAAATTTTTGCTTATTGATTATTGATTGAGTTGACACTCTTGTGAATGAGGGTGTTTGTACTGAAACTTTGAGATGGTTCACATACCATTAATTTAGATAAAGATTTTAAAACTTCCAGAGTCTGTGATTATTTACTTTAATTAAAGAATGTTTAATAAGTTAGGTTAATTATCACCATCAATTAGTTCCAACTAATGGTCCATCGACCAGAGGAAAGAACTTTTTGATCAGTACAGGTTTAGTTAGAAAGGAACAATAACTATTCCTTAAAATACGCAATCTATAAACTACAAGCTCCAGCGGTCTACTTGGTATTAGTGGAAGAAGTTATATGGGCCCAGGTGAGTATATGGTAGTGGAGTATCTGTTGTTAGTACACCGCTGGATCAGGGAGACTTGTAGGAAAGCTGGGTGGGTGGAAGTTTATGGCTCCCTGCAGATTCCAGAACTTTCCATCACAGAAATGTGAGAAATTATTATTATTTTTTTACAAAGTTTGAGTTTTGTAAGGGATTCTGGGAAACAGAACCTGGCGAGAGCCACACAAGTCACCCCATCCTGGATTCCCCTGGGTGTCTAGTTTTTAAAAATGTACAGGTTTGCTAGGTTTCCTTAGGTGCCGGCAGAGCTATGGTCCAAAATCCACAGTTAGGCACATTGCGAAAAAAGGGTCAGTTTTCACTGTTAAAACATGATGTGTTGCGTTGTGTTATGGGCTGTTTCCTGTCGCGGACACTAGGCCTACTCACACAAGTGTGGTACCATTTTTATCGGGAGACTTGGGGGAACACAGAAGAGCAGAACAAGTGTTATTACCAATTGACTTTCTTTGCATTTCTGCTTTCCACATGTAAGACAATGTGTAAAAATGTCTTCTAATTCGCATGCTAGTACGGGTACCCACAAGTTCAGAGATGTGCAAATAACCACTGCTACTAAATTCTATATTTTGTTCCCATTTCAGAAATACCTAGGTTTCCTTGATACCTATTTTTCACTGTTTATATTTTACCAAATGAATTGCTAAATACCCGTTACTCAATGAAAAACCCTTGCAAGGTGCAGCTCTGTTATTGGCTCTGGGTACCTCGGGTTCTTGTTGAACCTACAAGTCCTATATATCACTGCAACCAGAAGTGTCCAGCGGATGTAACGGTATATTGTTTTAAAAAATCTCCCATACATAAGAAGCTACAGGTGAAAACGTTGGCACAAATGGCTGTATTTTTCAACTCAATTTCAATAGTTTTTTATTTCAAATTCTATAGAAAAACCATAAAGGATCTACACAAATGGCCCATTGCTGAATTTAAAATCTTGTCTACTTTTCGGAAATGCATAGCTTTCCAGGATCCATTATTGCTTTCATACCCATTTCTACCACTAACTGGAAGGAAGCTGAACGCACAAAAAAATAGGAAAAATGGGCTATGTCCCATTAAAATGCCTGCTTGTTCCTGAAAGCTGGGAAGACGGTGATTTTAGCACCACAAACCATTTGTTGATACCGTTTGCAGGGATAAACCATACGCTTTCGTCTGCTGCACTTTTTTCCCATTTAAAACACAAAACAAAAATATTTAGCTGTATTTTGGCTAATTTCTCGGCCCCCTCCAGGGGAATCCACAAACCTTGGGTATCTTTAGAATCCTCAGGATGTTGGAAGAAAAGGACACAAATTTGACGTGGATACCTTATGTGGGCAAAACGTTACAGGGGCCTAAGCACGAACTAGTCCAAATAGCAAAAAAAAGGCTTAGCACGGGGTGTGGGGGTTGGGGGGGATTGGCGGCGGGGGCGGGAGGCATAGCAGAGAATGGGTTAAGCCAGAACCAGCTAAGCTGGTGATGGGGCTTCAATACACCTTCTTCTCGTCCACAATCAAACCTACCTCTGGTACGTGTGATGTTACATTTTATGATACGATATGACATATCTTGTTACATTAGCGCCGAGACAAAAACTCAAACTTTAGGGCAGCAGAGCGATTTCCAGTATCTTTGATTTCGTCGCATGAATCGACCACACAATGCCATCTCCTCCTCTAAACCATATTTATTGCTCTGAACTGACTGACCTAAAGCCGGCATGTCGGTTTTATGTTATTAAAAACGAGATAAATAAAAATTGCAATTGCCATTGTGCACTGGTCATTTCATGAGAATTGAGTTATATACCCAGGCAGTGGCCCCCTGCTCACAATAAATCAGCACAGACAGCTTACCCCTCCGCCTTCCCATCGTGCCCCTGCATTTGTAGGACTCTTGAGCGTGTTATCACTCAGAGCATTTATGTGGAAATCAATGGCCGTTATCAACCGATAGAGAAATCTATATAGCTTTGTTGTGAGACCAGCGAGGGAAGTGTTTCTCTTGCCGGTTTATGCGCGTCTTCTGAATTGTTTAAGGGTCCTCCATCAGAGTCACACTCGCTCTCTATAAATCACGTTTAATTGGTCCAGGTCCCAATTAGTGAAGAAAACGACATGTTGCACAACATTGGCGTAGGAAGCAAAACACATGAAGTGGGGGCCGTGCTGGAAAACAGGGACAGATTGGTAGCGCGTGCAGAACAATCTACAGAGTGAAGGTATTAAAAAGTTTATCGCTGCTCGGAGGTGGAGCCGCACAGAAGTGCCAGTTATCTAGAACAGCCTCTGTCAATGCTTCTGAGCGCGTGGACAGCAGTAGCAAATGGCAGTGATAATTATCGACTGTGTTGTCAGTTGGTGTTACCTCCGTCCCATTCGAATGAGTCGGAATGAATTGTGACATCACAATCAATTCCTTGAGTAGGTGCTCACCAACAGCCACGAAGAAGTCGTCCTTGTTGGACTGCATATGCTTGCTTTATTGATTATGAATATCAAATTTGGGTTCTGTGCTCTGCGAAGCACAGAGACATTTGTATAACATTGGAGACGGAACTCCTCCATATGGTTAAAATGGGTGTTCTTGAGTCACCATTGCCTTACATGGGAGCAATAGCTATTCTGTGTCGTTCAGCTGTGAAAATACAGTGATGCTCATCCCTCCACTCACCTATCTGTAGTTGTCTTCTCCCAAACTCCCTCTATAACATTTCTCTTTCCATGCATCCTCCTGAAGTTGGATTGTAATAGCAAACATAGCTTGCTGTGTTTATGCATGATAATATGCCAGGGATAAACAAGTCGAGAAGGGCAACCTAGTAACCTATAGCAAATTGGCCTGTATGAGAGACTGGCTCACCTGTATCACCTGTACCAGATTTGGTGCTCTCAGCTGTGGGCAAAATGGGTCGGAAGGGCTGCTGCTTAAATTTGGACAGACTACTGTTATGTTCAATAAATAACTTCTCAGGAGTCCGGTTTGGTTAACTGTAGATATTTATTTGAGTGCGAGTAACACGCAGGTAATCCCTGTCCAGCAGGCGATAACTGACTCTCCAGGAATCCTAATACGTAACACCTGGAACATTACAAACATGCCATGACAACCATGGAACAACTTATTTAAAGGTATAGGTAGTGCGGTATAAGTATATACAGTAATGCCTAACTGTGTGATTACAACACATCATCTTCCCTTAAATAATACAAAAATGAAACAAAGCAAAAGCAAGAAAATAAATTTAAAAAAAACATAAATAATCACACAAGTAATAATGTAATGAGATTAGAAGTCACCACATATGTAATCCTGCAAATATCTGGGTGGGCACCTAGGTCTATGCATAGCAAGTCTAGGTCTATGCGCAGCAATGCTGTCGCCAGTGTCTCCAATACTTTCATCACTTGTCCTTGAAGGAATATTAACGAATTCTTCATCGCTCATGAATAAATGAGGGTTACAATTATCAATTCTTTCTTTTACACCACTTTCTCTGCCATTTTTCTTTTTATAAAGAGCAACCCTTCTTAGGTTTCAGTTTTCACCATTGTACAAAGTAATAAAATCTTTATAAACAGATTTCACCTTGTATGGACCCCGAAACTTTGTAAGACCACCACTCACCCTACCCGATTTGACCTTAACAAAGTCGTTGGTTTCTATGTTCCCTTTACATGCGATAAGTTCACCATGTTCTTCTCTCACCTTAGGATTATCCATGCCTACAAACACTTTCATCCAGGCAGGAATTAACTTTGTGCTTGCAGAACGTCCTCTCATCACAAGAAAAGGAACCCTTCCCGAAACCGTATTTTCTGTTGTGCGATAGGCCCATACCAAATCATTTACAACTTGTTTGACATCTCTTTTGCTAGTGATAGCCATCTGTATGACTCCTTTTATCATGCGGTTGGCCCTTTCTACAATACCGTTTCCCTGTGGGTTATAGAGTGTTGTTCTACTATGTACAATACCACATGATTTAAGATAATCAGTCATTTCCTTAGAAACTAACTGTGTGCCATTATCTGTAATCAATTTCACAGGATATCCCTCTTCTCTAAAAACTTCTTCAAGAATTTGTATAGTCTTCTTCGTGGTAATTTCACTCATGAATTTCACCACCAACCATTTTGACATGACATCTACCATAACTAAACCAAACCTGGAATCCATCCCTAAACAAGATACTGGCCCTATAAAATCTAGACACACTGGGGCATATTTACAAGCCCCTTGCGCCACTTTTTCGCCGCCGTTGCGTCACGCAAGTGACGCAGCGGCGACGCAAACCATGCGCTGCGTTGCGTTATATTTACAACGTGACGCATCTAGGGAGATGCGTCACGTAGTAAACCCCTGCGCCACATGAAACCTGACGCAGGTTTCATGTGGGCGTACCGGCGCAGGGGGGGCGTTCCGGCGCAGGTACGCCTCGGAAAAGTGACGTAGTGAAATCTACAAGATTTCACGCAGTCACTTTCCGGCAGCTGGTGCGCCAAATCCTTAGGCCTGCTTCAAGCAGGCGTAAGGATTGACGCACCATGTTAGGGATAGGGAAGGTTGGAACAGTGCTGGAGTTTCGTCGCGCTTGCGACACGACTTCAGCACTGCGCCAACCTTCCGCCGGCAGATGCGTCACGCATCTGCTTATCCTTGTGCCACGATGCGCCGCATTGTAAATGCGGCGCATCGGACGTGGCGCAAGGGTAAACTTGCGTGACGCATTTTCCCTGGCGCATCCCTGCTGATATGCAGGGATGCGCCAGGGAACGTAAATATGCCCCTCTGTATGCCAAGGCAAACCAGGATTTTCAATAGTACCCAGTTCCAACTGGTTTCCAACCTTAAGCCTCTTTTCACTCTCCATACAATCGGTACATCTCTCCACCCATTCAGACACTTGCTGGTCCATTGTCGGCCACCAAAAATGTTCCCTTAATCTTTTCTTGGTGAGTGATTGTCCCATATGACCCTCATGAGCCAACTTAAACAATTTATATCTTAAGTCCTGTGGAGGAACAAATTTATCATCTTTCATGATAACATTTCCTTCCTCATCAGAAATAGATAAGTCGTCTAAAACTTTTCCAAAAGGTCTCACTTCAATGGGTAAAGAACTTTCACGTCTACCACCTTTAACTATTAACTCCTTAACAAATCGTAGTGCCTCATCCTTACCCATACTCTCATTCCACATAACTTTGTCAACTGCCCCATTACATGCTTCTACTACTTCTTCCACTAAAGCAACTGCTCCTTCACAATTGAAAGCTTCCACCTGCACTTTATCCACCTCATACCACGGTAAAGGTAATCTTGATAAACCATCTGCTTGACAATTTTTCCATCCCGCAATATATTCTATTTTATACGTGAATTCTTGCAAACGTGCGGCCAGTCTTGCAAGTCTTGCTGATCCTTTTCCAGCCCCACCTGGAGATAACATTTTTATTAAGGGTTTATGGTCAGTGCGTAAATTGAATTGAAATCCCCATAAATACATGCGGAAGTATTCAGTGGCCCATGCTGCAGCCAAAGCTTCTCTCTCTATCACCGAGTAGTTCCTCTCAGAAACAGTAAGAGATCTTGAAGCAAAGGCAACGGTTCTCAACCCTTCACTATGTATTTGTTCTAAAACTGCACCTAAGCCAACTGCACTAGTGTCCACAGTGAGTACAGATTTCAACCTTGTGTCAAAAGGGGTCAACACTTTAGCTTCACATATTTCTCTTTTGATGTTTTCAAATGTACTTTGTTGGTTATCTGACCACACATATTTACAACCCTTCCTGAGTAATTCTTTTATGTGTTCTGTTTTTTCTGCGAAATTATGTACAAACTTTGCATAGTACTCTATGAGACCAAGAAAAGACCTAAGTTGGTCTTTATCAGTGGGCACTGGGGCTTTTCTTATGGCTTCCAGAAGGTCACGTTTTGGTTTGATCCCCCTTCAAATATAGTGTATCCCAGATACTCTACTTCCTCAACACAAAATTTGCACTTTTCTTTTTAAGGGTAAGTCCAGCATCTCCCATCTTACACAAAACTTCCTTCAAAACAAAATTATGCTGTTCTTTTGTTTCACCAAATACTAATACATCGTCCTGAAAATATACCACATTTTTAATATCCCTCAACACCACACCCATCATCCTCTGAAAAACTCCCGCAGCAGAAGCCAATCCGAACGGCATTCTATTAAATTGAAATATTCCTTCCATAGTAATGAACGCCGTTAACGGTTTTGACTCCTCGTGGAGTTTAATCTGGTGATACGCACTGCGTAAATCTAATTTCGAAAAATATTTTCCACCTTTTAAAGACAAAATGAGCTCATTAATGTTTGGTAACGGGTAGTTATCAACCACAATATTCTGATTAAGAGTGCGTAAGTCCACACAGAACCTATAACTACCATCAGGTTTGCCCGTGATCACAACTGGCGAAATCCAACTAGAAGTCTCTATTTGTTCAATGATGCCTTGTTTTAACATATCGTTGAGCATGCGTTTAACTTCTTCCCTAGCAATAATGGGTATTTTCCGTACTTTGTGTTGCATGGGCATGGCATCCGGCTTTAATATAATTTTGTGTACATACCCCTTGAGTTCACCAATTTCATCAGCAAATATGTTATGCATGTTTTCGACAATCGTATCAGTGGTAACATCCTCAACTACCATAACCTGCTGGGGAGCTCTTGGGTTAATGATAATGTGCAAATCATACTGATGTGCCCACCCTAAAATTGGTGGACCATTACGCGATATATATACTTTGCCACTTACGCATCTATCCTGAAAGGCAATATCAGTTAACATATAACCTATTATATCTATCTTTTCCCCTTGATATCCCCCTGGATTGATATCTTTTGGAAGTAATTCTACTCCCTGCCATGTTCTTTCAAACACATCTTTGGGAATAATGGTGTAAAAAGATCCACAGTCTATCATTAACTCAACATCTTTACCATTTATAACAAAATTTGCTTTGGGTCTGGATTTCCTCCCAGGTGAACTAGTGGTTTCATCTTCCTCCACACATAAAATTCTGTCTTCACTCTTTATACTTTTCACATAACTATCACTTCCCTGCCTCCTTTGTATTACCGCTACTGATTCGTCTTGAATGACAGATACTCTTGCTTTGCTAAATGTTTTACACATTTTAAAGAAGTGACCTTTACGACCACACTTCCTGCATTCTTTATCAATGGCAAAACAATTTTTATACTCGGCAGTATGATAACTGCTGCCACATCTCGTGCACATTCTCTCTGGTATTTTGTTATTATCTGGATTCTTCAAAAAATTACTATTATACTTTCTACTGGGATTGCTACTTCTCCCCCCCCCCCCAGTATATCTTTTTTCCTTGCTGACTGCTGCAACATCATCTTGGTCAACATATGACACTCCTACAGTGTCTGCCTTCTTTTCCATTTCTTTCATACACACCTCGGAGTGTTCGACAACCTTGGCTATCTCTATAGCATTAATCAAAGTCGGGTTTCTTGCTGCCCATAACCTTTCTTGTATTTTTTGTTGCGACACTGCACAATTAGTTGGTCCCTAATCATTTCTTCTCTAATCCCTCCAAATTGACACTTTATTGATAGCTCTCGTAAACGTGCAACAAATTGATCAATAGTTTCGTCACCCCTTTGAGGTTGTGTATAAAATTTGTGCCTACACATAACTATATTTACCTCTTTAGCGATTTGCTTCCTCATTCTAGCTTTAGCCTCTAGATAAACATTCTCTTCCAGTCTTCCTTCACTATCTATTGCTACAGGTAAGTATTTAAATACATGTTGCCCTTCCTTCCCCAACGTACTTAATAATAAAGCTTTCTTCCTTGCAGCACTAAATTCTTTGCCATCTAAAGCCTCAATGTAGTTCTCAAATATTTCTACCCATTCGTCCCATTCTATAGGAGGTTCTCCCACACTCTGTAAGAATAAAGGTGGAGTAATTATAGGTACATCCATTTAAACAGTTTTTTGTTGTTGTTTTTTTGTTAATAAAAATCACAATGTCACCACTACTTGGATTTACTATAAAATAAAATTATAAATATGCTGATGTTTTTGTTGTGTGATGTTCTTCTAAATCCAGGTAAGTTTAAAGTCACTGTCACTGTTGGAGGTGACACAAAAAAAAATACCTTTGCGTGTTTAAATGTTTGAATTTTCCTTCTTCCATGCGACCAGTCAAAACTGCTTCTTTCCTTTTCTTTTTTTCACCTTACTCTCCGTTTTCGTTAAGTTTAGGATACTTATCACGTTGCGTGAATCTATCCGATTTCACGATCTTTCTTCCTTCTTTTTTTTTTTTATAAAATGGCCTCCCAAGTCGTCATGACGCTGCACAACATCTTGCGTTGCTCACGCAGTCTCCACGTCTCCGGCGCTCTGTGTGAGCTGCAAACAGGTGACGTCACACGCATACGTCCAAGCTTCCAAGCTTATCCCCACGGCAACGAATGTCGAACAGCAGCTGTCAGGCTCCGAACGCGCAGCTCGCGCCGTGCCAGGTAACTGACTTGAAGTCTTCCAACTTTGAACTATGGTTGAAATCCGTTCCCATGCGTTGTGTTCAATAACACCAGAAACGCCCGCATATGTCGCTCCAATGCACTGTTATTCACACAGTCCACACAGTGCTTACAGTATTTTTTACTTAATCTGTATAATCACTTCCAAAATGTCGCTGTAACATTTCTTCCCTTTTTTTTAAAAAAAGCTACTTCACGCTTCCATATCGTGCACGCATTCACTGTAGGATCCGGCAGTAATCTCTTTTAATCCTTACTTTACTGTCCTTGTCCTTGGCCAAGTTGTCTTGCGTGCCGTAGTGGGTTCTTGAAATACCAGCGTGGTTATGATCGCTCAACACTCCGCTGGCCAATCGTCGCCAATTGTTATGTTCAATAAATAACTTCTCAGGAGTCCGGTTTGGTTAACTGTAGATATTTATTTGAGTGCGAGTAACACGCTGGTAATCCCTGTCCAGCCAGCGATAACTGACTCTCCAGGAATCCTAATACGTAACACCTGGAACATTACAAACATGCCATGACAACCATGGAACAACTTATTTAAAGGTATAGGTAGTGCGGTATAAGTATATACAGTAATGCCTAACTGTGTGAATACAACAACTACCAATAAATTATTTTTAACAGTAGCACTATAAGTCTGGAGTTATGCCCAGTGGTGCTAGAGAAGCAACAATGGGATTCAGCATTGCTATGGATCATACGTGTGGTTCACAAGCGCATCTATCTGCAAGTCCTTCCCTAAGATTACAGCACTAATGAAACTCCAGGATTCCTTTAGGCACTATGGGCAGCTAGGCCTTAGGTAACTTATGAACACAGAAAGAGAAGTAGCACTATCTGCATAGCCTTGTGGGTTCAAGCAGCACCAATGTTAGTTGTTACTTTGGATGTAGATCCCTGGAGGGGAGGCCTCTTAGGGTGGTACACTTTGACATACCCTGTGCTCCCCACCATCAGGGCCCTGAGAACACCCCTCTCCACATAAACTGGTGTGCTTCTGCGACAAATTCAACAAAATGATAGTCAATGGCTGCCGTGGACCGGGAGGGACCTAGGAGCAATTTGACTCTGACTGCGATGGTGTGCAGGTTGAATACACCAGCCAAGTTCATCCTGGTAAAAAAAAATCCATTCGGACTTCAGTCCTTTAATTCCCAATCCACTACAGGAGTACAATCATAAATCCCCCAGGACCTCAGGGGATCCTTAGAGACTCACAAAGTGTCAGACAGAAGCACATTGGGCAGTTGCAGGAAAGACTCTTGTAGCTTGTATCCCTGTAGCTATGACATGAGGTCTCTGCCTTGTGACCATTAGAGTCGACCTGTATGTCCTGGATAAAAGAAGGAGCAGGTACAGTCCTTCAGGGCTCCGTCAGGTTACAAATAAAAGGTCCAGTCCACTTCTTCTCTTCCTCAGGCCCAGAGATGTTCTGAAGGTGGTGCCTGGAGCTAGAGATGGCACATGTATGCCTGGCACAAGCAAATACCTGGCACTTTCCCTTAATTTTTATTTAAAAATTGCCATGTCCGAAGCGATCAGGTAAACCCTCCAGGGCACAACCCTACCCATTTTGGGCATTTTCAAGATGTTAGAAGTCTTCTGCCACACTAAAATTGGGTCAAAGGGCCTAGGGGGGGTGAGGGGGAGTAATCCTAGTGTTCCTTCTACATCTAACACCAAAATCTAGTTTGAAACACAGCCATTGTGTTTCCAATAAACCCAGAGGCAGAAGTCTGGTAGATCAAAAGTAGGGGTTTCCAGCAACCAAACAGTGGATACACAAGAATTGTTTTTTGCATCTCATTACCCTTCCTTTCAAATGCACCCCCAGTGTTATATGTAAAACCCAGAGATAGACGTCTGGTAGAACTGGTAGAACAAAGGTAGGGTTTTCCAGCAACCAGAAAGTGGATACCCAAAAACTGTTTGAGCATCTGGTTTCTCTTCCTGTTAAGTGCACCCCCAGTGTTATATGTGAAATCCAGAGATAAAGTCTGGTGGGACAAAGCAGGTCCTTTAGCAAACAGGCAGTGGATACACAAGTATACAAGTGAGCACCAAAGTGTGACATGTAAACTCAGCAGACCTGTCAATCAGACTTTGACACTCAAGCAGGATTTGACACCTTATTGTCAAAAAGGATGTTCCCGAATAATCTGAGAGGTTTAGAGGAGTGATCTCTGCCCAGTCAGATCAGCTTATTGTTTGCTTTTGGGAAGCATTTCACACCATTTGCACACCAATTCAAATGCTAATCCCTGACTGCGAGAAGTTTGAGAGCAAATACAAATTGGCCAGCAGGAACGTCAGACAGCGAAAAGGTAACTTTCTAAAAGTTACTTTTCCTAAATTTGTATTAAAAATCAGGCTTCACCATCAAATTAGTTTTTTAATAAAATATTGATATTAGTTGTTTAAATATTTTCTGAGCTAGTCTCATGATACAGTATTAGGATTTTAATCTCTACTCTTATTTTCTACATAGGACAGCTAGGCCTGCCCGAGTGAAAAATAGAAGGACATGTTAACATTAAATATCTGCATGTCCAACTTTTACAATCCATGCACCCTGCCTTGTGGACTACAAGGCCGACATAGGGTTGATTTATTAACATTTAAAAGGGAGGTTTTGAGCTGTCAAAAGGATGTATTTTAAAAGGTCAAATTGCAGTGTTTAACTGCAACACACAGGATAAAATGGTAGGCCTGATGTAATGCTTCACACCATCACTGTAGTGGATGCACAATAGGTGCTGCAGTCCACTGGTGACATTCAACTAACAGGCACTGGGTACATTTTGTATCATATACTAGGGAAATCTCTGTAAGTTAAATATACCAATTACAATATTCCGATTGGACCATGTTTAAAGGGGGATAACAGGCACTTTATCACTGGCTAACACCAGCAAAAATATAGTGTCCAGAAAAATATGGGTGACCACACAGAGCAGGTGGAGTACCTACAATATCTTTGAGGCCAAATAATTGTTCTTCAGACGGGAATGTCAGGTTCTGGACACTGTGTATATGTCTCTCAAGTGTTCTTCTGATTGCCCAAGCAAATGGCGATTTCCTCTTAGTAACCATGTAAGCATGTAATAGAACAATGAAAAGTGTCAAGCGTCTCTTTAAGAGGGCCCCAGTTAGAAAAGGCACCAGGGCAAAAAACCCTCCTTGGCAATACTTAAGCTCTTGATTGAGGAAGATTTATGCAGGAGTAGACAAACAAGGCACACATCTTCCTAATATTTAGGCAGAGAAAAGAGCCAAGCTAGGGCATCTACCAGCATTCTTGCTCTAGGGAGCATAATTCAGAAAATGAATTGTAGCAATTAGCCAATGAATGCACTAAATATAAGGGAACAAATGTGTTGTGACACATCCATCAATCATTAATGCCTCCTGGACTTCCTGCATGATGCTTCTCAGAAGTCAAAAAGCACTCCTCCAAATAACTGTAGAAGTGGCGTGTAAGTCATAAGGACACCCAGCCATGCGAAGTCCTGTAGTAAGGTGTCTGGGCACATAATGAGTGCACCTTCTTCACCTATATGCTTGCCGCCTCTGCGGAAAGACTACAAAAGCAAAATATCATGCAAGAAAACTCTTTAAAAAGTTCAAGCAATCAACCACCCAGCAGGCCACATTTCTCACAATGCAGGGAACTGTAAACTATTTCCCCATTTCTTTGAAGATAAAAATAAAGAAGATAGTGCTCTCTCTCTGAATTCCTAAATCTGTGCCTTCACAAAGGTCATTAGCCATCAAATGTTTAGTCTAACTGTCCTCTTTAAATGAGATCATGCAAACTGAAGTGACCAACACACTAATGAACCTCAAGCCTTCATCTTATGTTATGAACCCTGCTAAAACTGTGAAACTCCTTTGTCATTCCCTTGTTTCTTTCCTCACAAGAGCAATAAGCAGTTCTCTGGCTCAAGGTTAAGTCTCTAAATGTCTTAAAACTGGCCAAGTCACCCTCTCCTTAAAGCATAAACACAGACACAGGAGATCAAACATTTCAGCCCTATTTCAACCCTACTCCTCTTAGGCAAAACCTCTCAAGAGTTGCAATGCAAAACAATCTTCTTGACAAATTCAATTCAAACATCAGATCTGACTATAGTACTGAGACAGCAATGCTTCAAATAGTGTATAATGTACTGCACATGCTAGATGAAGATGATACTGCTTACTTACAATTCTAGAGCTTTAGGCAGGATTTAACACAGTCAACCATGCTTCTCTTGTACAAATCTTGCAAGAATGGAATGGTCTCTGTGGCACAATTCTTAGATGTTTTCAGTAGTATCTGAGTAATAGATGGCAACCTGTAAAACTTGGTAATTCTAAAATCCCTCTTCCCCAACAAGGAATCTGTCAAGGATCAAGCCTATTGCTAAGATGGTTTAAATTGTTCACAGAGTCCATCAGCTCTATTCTGGAGCAAGCCAGCATCTCCTTCCACTTGTATGCCTACTCTATGCAGCTGTACCTGAAAGTCACAACTCCGGAGGACATAAATCTCTGGCCAAAACTCTGAACGACATAAAGTCTTGAATGATACTCATATCAAACTCATTGTCACCTTTTGCACTAACCTAGTGCACAAGGTTTTGTAGAAGCAATGTTCTTTTCTGTCTCTGTCATTGACCACATAATGAGAACATGAGAGCCATTAGTGGAAGCAGGTGAATGGAATAAGAGAGAATAAATAGACACAGAACTCCACTCTTGCCTCATCACTCCTGGGGTCAAGATAGGCTGTGTGTTTTGTAGCTTGTCATTGCAAGACTGGACATAACTTGCAATAATGAAATTATACAACTTAGAAAAGCCTCTGCATAACTAACTCTATGTAGTTTGGCAGGATACTGGAAATCCCTGAAAACTAAACACAAAAGATTTTAATATCTTGGTATATGTGTATATTCACACACAGACAAAGGGACAGACAGACACAGGGACAGACATACACACACACACACAATCAAAAACGTTTAAGATTGCCACTGGAGGGTCGAGCCTCTAATAGGCTCTCAGGCATGGGATCACTTTTATGTGATTATGTCTGTTTTTGGCCGGCCATCGTCAACTTAGCTCATACACAATGGTGAGCTTACCCACAGCAATGCCTCAATAGTTTTCGGCAGCTCCACGGACACTGCCTGCCCGACGTCCTCCTGTCCTGACAATTGCTGAGTCGCGGTGAACACTGCAATCATCTATGCAGCTCCCCTGACGTCCTTGAGGCTCCAACCCTGAGGCTTCCTGAGCTGAGGTGAGTGCTCTGAGGCGCTTTGGGACTCACCCGCTTGGATCTGCAGCAACCCCTCAATCTGATGGGGCCGCAGCTCAGTGGTTTACATTGTCGCCCTGCATTATCACCGGAGCACGGGCCGGCTCGGAAGTGGCTGGAGGTGCCTGCGTGCTCCCGACGATCACTCGACGAGGAGTGGGTGCAGGTGGGGGGGTCAGTGCAACTAGAATTCCTGTGACGCCACTTCCCACAGTGAGGCTCTGGTACTCTGAGCTACGATGCTCCGTGCCCTTGTTGAGAGTTGATGTCTAGGCTCTGCACATGCTGGTCTCCATTGCGCTGTGGAAAACTCTCAGCGCCCTGGTCTGGCTGGAACAGCCCTCCGGCACGAGAACTGTGGTTCCTACTGTCCCAATGCAATTGTGGCTTCTGAAATAATAAGCATTTCGAGATACATACATTTTGTGTGCATATTGTGCACATTGTGCTAAAGCCTTGATAGATAACATGCAGAAAAGAATTGTTCTCCCGACGGAGCCCTGCACCGCCTATTATTGGTATTTTTGTTGATATCTTTATCGAGTGATTCTCTATCTGGTGGAGTGATTCTATACCTGGGGCCTGTCTGTTGCCCACATCCAATCTTCTGAAATTTCTTCCCTTGACACTTTCTGCCCCATCTTGTTGTCATTTTATTCTACAACTTCCATCCTTTTTGCCAGCCTACATGGCCCCTTTATTTCTTTTCACATGAGGCTCTGCACATTCATAGAAAATGACAAAGGACTAACCTATAAGGATTAACCTATTAGTTAACTAAAACGGAAAAGGGACTTCCCAACTTCTCTATATAGTAGCCCCACTCCTGCTTCCAATAGGGTAGCCATCTTGGAAGAGGTCCCCACCCTATGTCCTCATGACTTTTTCACCCAGCATGGAATCAGCCCAAGACAACAAGATGAACATCATATTGTCCCCTGCAGGAAAAAATTCATTCAGAATAATCTACCCTCCTAACCTATCCAAAAATGCCATTAAAACTCTCAAACATAAAATTCTCAACCTAAATAAAGTAACTCTTATCACAGTCCCCTACTTCTGCCACAACAAGGGCATTATTACCTCATTTTCCTTACCAATTGGCATGCGCAATGGAGAAAAGTGCGATTGTGTCTACTCAATACCACCACCATCAAAAGGATACCACACGACCAGAAACTCATTATCACGCCCTCTCCTTTGTACAATGCGGAAGCCACCATATCCATCTATAACAACAACAGCGTGCTCATTCAATCTTCAGATACCAACGTTGAACTCTTCGTCAATCTCTCCTCCTACATCAAGAACAAATTAGACTTGACAGCTGCTACGCCCTCCCCCTCGCAACTCCCCACTGACTCTTTCACATGCACGAATGATATCTATCCAATCCCCCAATATGCCTCTTTCCAACTCTCTCCCCTGGCGATCTCCTACTCATCCACGGGTTTACTTGCAGTGCATCATGCCCCTTCCTCATCTGATGTTGCTGGCAATGCCTTACGACAAAAACACTCCTCCAACACTCCCTCCCATCCCTCTAAGGAACCCTTTACCAACTCTCCCATCACCCAGAATAGTACATGCTTCACTCTCTATCAACCAGCCACTACCAAGACTCCGACAGTTGACACTACCTACGACTGCCCCCCAATCAGTCTGACTCTGCTAGTTCTCCATATCAATGTGCTTCCATCAATCAGGAGCCCTTTATGAGCCGCAACACTCATTCTATGCTTGAGACCATAAAACCAGAATTAGGGCTGATATACTCAAATAAGTGCATATCACCTCCACCCTGGAACATACTAAGCCCTTACAGTCAACTCACTGCCAGAACCACAGCATCCCTATGCCCAATTTGCACTCTGGTTCCTGCCCTGCCAATACCAGGGTCCCACGACCTGTGGATGGTGTCACAAGCTGAATCTTGACCATTACTCCCGACCCAATAGACTAGTCATTCATTCATTAGTAAGCTTTATTCGATTTCAAATGAAATCATAAAAGCATGAAAAACATTACAGCATTAAAATATATATATGTTAAAACCAGATACATTAATCAGATATGTCTATATAAAACATCATACCATATAATAATTTTTTTTAACAATAA
The DNA here is from genome assembly GCA_963921515.1 of Calotriton arnoldi. Classification (NCBI taxonomy): domain Eukaryota; kingdom Metazoa; phylum Chordata; class Amphibia; order Caudata; family Salamandridae; genus Calotriton; species Calotriton arnoldi. Next base: position 3,938,836 of record CAWUFW010000169.1, on the reverse strand, counting down.
TAATAAAAACATACAAACATACAAAGATCAATTAAAAACATGCCATCAAAAAACGCCATTATTATATACAGAATTAAAACTTCTTTCTCGCAAAGATCACTCCCCACAAAAAGTTTGACAAATGGCAGCATATATCCAGAGAAGGTAAGGTTTGCAAAAACAAATATGCAGGACGGGACTAGTCAGACAGCTATCGAATAATGATATCCTCTTCCTTCCCATCACTTAAAACTGTGCTCTGACTATCCAAGTGATACCTGCTGGTAAAATTCAGACTATTATCACTCACTCTCCTAGGGAATCGCTCACTAGCTCTAGATACATTAATAACATGAACCTCAAATAAGTTCCAATCTCACACACTTCTACTACCCCCTCTAAAACATTCCTTAAATGCTTGTTAATCAATTGTCGCTCAGCTGTGAAACACACGGCTGTCATAGCTGATCTTATACTGAACCTTGACTGTGACATCCTCATACTCACTGAAACTTGGCTGAAAGAATCCTCATCCCTAATTCTTGACATACTAGTTCCACCCATTCCTGACATCATCAAACTAGACCATTGAGGCCATTCTGGGGGTGGTCTAGCCTGTATACGCAGGTCCGCACTATCCATGAAACAAACACTGAGAGAAATGCTTTATTTGTTGATTAATTAAAATCATTACAAACAAGATTAAAAACACTTTGGGTTATGACAGGAACTTGAATATACCAATTTGATCTGAATGGAATCACATCTTTATCTCAAAAAGCACATATACTACATTGTTTTAAGATGATATCAAGGTACATTGTAAAGTGCTCTAGTGCAATGTCCTACATCTAGCAGCGATAATGAAAGAGCACTTAAATATACCCATTCGATCAGGCTAATATCACAACTTTAAAAAGCAAAAACCCATTTAATATATTTTGTTGTGAATAATATCAGGGAACATTTTAAAATGGATTTATATTTCACACCAATCACAAAAACCATTACTCCAAATGGATAGTAAAAACGTTCTCAAAGGAGCTTCTACCCTACCCCCAAATTTAAAATACATACATAAAAGTACAAAAATTAAGGTGTAATAGATAAAATGAACCTGTGCAGAATCTTACAACTAGCAGCAGTAGTTAAGGAGCACTTGTGCAAGACTTACATTTAGCAGCAATAGTTAAGGTGCAATTGTGCAGCATCTAACATCTAACAACATTCTAAACAATTAATTAGAATGGATAATTTCTCTTTGTCAGAAAAGGCCCACACAAGCGAATAATTGATTTAGTATTGGGATTATACCCGATTACCACAAACAATTAAAATCTTTTAAAACTTCGGTTTGAGGACCATTCACATAACTTCAGGAACAATTTTATGGGACTGCAAATTTTCTTTGACATTTTTAAGATTGACAACAATGTCCTGAAAAACCAGTCATTAATATTCTAGGTATGCAACTGATGTCTGGTGTCACACTCAGAAAGTAGCTTTTTTTCTGCCGTGAGGACGAACTTTACAAACTGTGAGGTCAGGTGAGGCGTTTTCCCAGAGAGACAAGTTGTTACAGCTTGTCGACATGTTCTCACCCCTAATTTGTTAAAGATGGATTTTAATAAGGCTTTTCTCTCTTCTAACAGCTGAGGGCAAGTGGTTACAATACACAAACACATTCTCTATCACTGCCCTCCTGTGAGTACCTCAGGGTCAATTTCAAAATCAATGAAAACACTAGTGCTCTCTTCACATGATTTACCACCCTTTTGTCAATAACCACATAATTATGAAACAGATCATAAATATTATCTCCTCCAAATATGAAGAGCGTAACAACCAGATTTTCCTTGGCGACTTCAACATTCATTGGAACAATTCCAGTGACCCTTTGGTGAACAGTATAAAATCCTTCCTCCAGGACCTTAACCTTATCCAAGCATGCAACAGCCCTCCTCATAGTAAAAGTGTCACTTTAGATTTAATCATTGCAAAAGAAAACACCATTCAAATCGAGTCCTTCCTACCTTGTGATTGGACTGACCACCATTGCATCACCTTCTTCATATCTAAAAGAGCAGTTAACTCTAGGGGCCAACCTATGAAAGACAAACATTGAGTAAGAGACACCTGTAACATCAACCTACTCACGATGCTTGCTATTAGTAAACACAACCTGCTTCCTCCCTCTTACATGCATGACGCTCATGACCCCACTGATCACTACATCAACTCCATATCACAAATCATGGATTCCATTGCCCCCAAACAGCTAAAGAGAGTCCAATCCAAAAGATCCAACCCTTGGTTCAACTGCAACCTTAATGAGGATTACTGAGGCCTCAAACTTGCTGAAAGAGCTTGGAGACACACACACACCTTCTCTGTCTAACCTCAAACTTCTTCAACAAAGACGGAGCGCATATAATAGACACATTAGAAATTCTGAAGCAGCATTATTTCGTAACCAACTTGATACAGCAATTTATCTCCCCAAAAAACTGTTTGAAATTGTCAAAAACCAAACAATCTGGAAAAGGAATGCCCCAGCCTCTGATAGCAACAACCTACTTAATTTTGAAACCTTTGCTTTCTTTGCAGAGAAAACCATGTTAATCACCGCCGAGATTCAGAACTCCATGGAACTCTTACTGTACGTACCTCTCCCCCACCCTTTCCCTCATGTTCAGGAAGATTGCCCAAACATCTCTACCCACAAACCTAAAAACAACGCCACCTGGTCCTACTTTAAAACCTTCGAAGAAAGTGACATTTCAAAACTTCTAACTTCTCCGAAATACTCCAACCACTTCAAGTGATCCCCTTCATTCCAAACACCTCAAAGAGTATATTCACCTCCTACTCCCCTTATGGACTAAGATTATCAATGCCCCACTTACCCAAGACTCCTTACCTCACTGCCTAAAATTGGTCAGGTTATTCCTATTTAAAAAATAAATCAACTCCGACCAGTCTGACCTCAACAACTACCACCCTGTCTCCAACATCCCAACTTTGGTCAAACTATTAGAAAAAAATGTGTGCACCTACAGCTTTACAATCACATCAGGCCAGGCCATCAGAGGCAGCACCTCCGCTAAGGCGGAGGAGTGTCGCCCCACTGTTTTGCAGCAGTGAAATAAAGGAAACATAAAATGAAAATAACTTGAGGTTATTATTTTATATTTTTCTGCTGCGGCAGGTTTGCGGGCGAGGCGGGGCTGCTCCGATGATGGAAGAGCAGAGGGAGAAGTAGTTTGCCCACTCTAAGTGCGCATGAATGTTCTCCAAGCAGGCTGCATTATAGCCTGTGTGGAGAACATGCCCTGGCTCCCATTCCCTGGTTCAGGACCGAACCATGGCACTCAGACCAATCACAACGCTGCATTGCAGTATTATGTTTGGCTCAGGAGAGCCAAGGTGCTTCTTGTTCCGGACCCAGGGGAGAGACGGAGAGACGGAGGAAAGACGCAGCAATAAGTAAATGTTTTTTATTCTTTTTTAATCCTCCTTACCCCCTCTCCCACCCCCGATCCGTGCCGGCCGCCACTTCAGGCCATAGCACCGAAACCGCCTTGGTCCACATTGTTGATGATGCTCTACGCTCACTCAATCAGAATGAATCCTGCTTACTAATACTACTGGTCATGTCAGCGGCGTTCAACACTGTCAATTATGAAACCCTTCTGAACCTATTAGAACTCAGGATGGGTCTCTCTGGTACTGTGTTTAAATGGTTTGCATCATTCCTGCACAACAGATCTCAATGGGTTCTAATCAACCACACTCTTTCCGATCAGTCGCCAGTTACGCTAGGCATCCCCAAAGGTTCTACTCTCTCTCCGACACTGTTCAATCTGTACATGGAGCCCCTGGTCAAAATCCTCAAACTCTCTCACATCTCTTACCACATGTATGCAGATGGTACTCAACTCTACATAAAAATCACCTCTGACATCAGCATCCCTAATAACACCATGAATAAAACTCAACATTGGCTGACTCATAACCACCTCAAAGATAATGCCCTCAAAAGAGAATTCCTTTTGATCTCACCAAGCAGGATCTCACCTAGCATCAAAGACTGGCTCCCACATATTGCTGCCTTGAACTGCACCTAACACACCATTGACTCAGCTAAATCTCTAGGAATAATCTTGGGCAAAGCCTTCTCCATGCAAAATCACATCAGTGCCATCCCCAGAGGAGCTAACCACCAACTTCATGCATTAAAGACAGTGGCGGCTGGTGGATTTTATAAGTGGTGAGGTGGTAATCTTAGACCAGAGTGTAATTTGCGAGAACAAGCGTGCATGCCCGAAATTGAAAAAAGGGGAATGTGTGTGTGTGTGTGTGGGGGTCGGGGAGGTTCTCCCTATTAAGAACATTTTTAAAAGAAATGGATTTAAGTGGGTGGGTTTTACAGCATACATATGCTTCAAAATTTTGAATTAAAAGTGATCACAATGGGGCATTTTGCAGCACACGTGCCAAGGAACATTAGAGGCGTGCTAAGAAATACCCCAAGCCTAAAATTTGTCTGTTAGCAAAATGCTCTACAACCCCCGAGACAAGCACAACCATCCACCCCCAAAAATAGGCACCCCAAGCGTTTCCTATCTGTAAAGCTAATGAGCCCCTTGGCCTTCATTTGAACTATAAAATACAGCAATAATCATGGTATAGCGGACCTTCGGGTCTCTGAGCCTTTGTGCCACTGCACCTGCTGCACCAATGGGCTTCTTGCCATCATAGAAGATGCCATTGTATTGGTAGCAGCAGAAGTCCCCAACCGTCACCTCCTGCAGGTAGATGTAGCTGCAGTTTATATGTTGCCTGCTGGAACATATATTTGTATATTTTGACTTTCAATTGCAGAACTGCAATTACAAGTATAGAACTGTGCAACAAAACACCAAAATTTGGCGAGCTGCTCAAGCATGACTTTTAAGAGCCTGAGCGTTATCTTCTATGCAGTGCGCAGTGCCAGGGCATGTTTCTTACATGGCTGCACCAGTGCAGGCAGTTTTTATTTTATATAAACTCAAAGTGCTTTACATGGGCACCCTGGCAGTAACATTACACAAGGTTGGATTTGTTTCTTTTGGGGGCTGGGGTGGATACAGGAGATTAAGTGATTTGCCCAGAATCACAGGAGGTTGAGCAGTCGCTAGGACTCAAATCTGGTTGCCAGCAGCTCTAGCCTAAAGCCACATTGTCTCCCATTTGGTGTTTAAATGGGTGTTGAGGACTTCCAAATATTCACATGTGAAATAACACATAAACACATATTCCATACTGCTAATACTAAAAGGTCAGAGCCCAAATAGCTCCCCCTCTCTTCCCCCAATGTCGTTTGGCAGCAGCAGTAGCACGACCCTAAATCCCACCTGCTTGACAATACACATGATTTAAGGCAGGCAGGGGTTTAGCTTGCTGGATGCTTCAGAGAGCCTAGTGGGCCTCTAGGGCGCATACAAACAACTGGGTTCTGAGGCAGCCTTCCTATGCTACTTCAGAACAGCCTCACAGTCATAAACTAGAAGTAAAGGAGGCGCTATGAAAACAATGAGCTGAAGTTTTCCAAAACACTGCTTTTTTTGTCTTTATATAGTGCATCAAAATAAATGATTAAAAAATCACAAAAAACAAAGCAGCGCTTTAGGCAAACCTCAGAACATTGTTTTTGATGCTACACCCTCAAACCAGTAGCATAGCAAGGGTACTGTATCGTGGGCCCTGGCGTAAGCAAATAAAATGAGGATGTGGTGGTTTCTTTTGCAGTGAAAGTTAATACAACATTTTAAACATGAACACTGATGCCCCAAACACCATGTACATTCAGGGCAGTGTCGATTGCAGCATGCACTAGTCCTGACCTCGGAGACGTGACTGCTCTGAAAAGTACCTGCATTAATCACAGATTCAATCCTCCTGGCAGCACTCAGTGATGAGACAGCACGTGAGGTAGGGGAGTCACTTCCTCGGATGACGTCAGTCTGCAATTGCCTGGGGTTTTTGGGGGTGCCGTGAGCTCGATTATGTGTCAGGCAGCACTGTAGGAGGGACAGACAGAGACTGGCAGGGTGCTTCCCGGGCAGACAGCACTCTGCAGTGCAGCAGAGAAGCTGATAGAGCAGACTTGGTGTTCCGGCCTTGTACACTGATGGCCCCCGGGGGAAGTTAGGTCGCAGACCAGTCTTCCCCCGGGATTTTCGCGCAGGAAGGACATGCTGTAGGGGTCATGGGGGTGGAGTTGGGGAGGGGTATAAGGGTGCAGGGGAGGAGGGCTCCTCCTCTTCCTGCACCCAGCACTATCAGGGAGGGTTGTTTAGGTTTTCATTGGAGTTCGTAGTGTAGGCCCAAAGTTTTACAGACACCAGTCGGACGATTGGCGGGGACATTTTAGGGGCTGTTAGGCAAGTTTGGCGGTGGACGACGTGACTCACCACGCCGGGATGTCAGCACCTGACGCGGAGGCTGTGCGGGAGGCGCTGCGCGTCCTGGGGCGCGCGGGGCAGGAGGATCTGCTCCGGCCCGGCGTGCTGGATCAGGCATGGGTCGGAATGGTGCGGACCCCCCGGTCCGCGTCTGCAGGCGTGGCGGTGGCGGTGGTGGCGTGTATGGATGAGCCGGACTTGGAAGGTACGTTTGGGCGGGGGCGGGGCCCAGCAAAAAAGGAGGCAACGAAGCGTGGGGCAGGCGCCGGAGCCTTCCCACGCGATTGACTGAGGCCGCGTTGGCACTTGATGTGCTTCCGTTAGAGGCAGGGAGGCTAACAATTGCAGCAGCGCGTTGACGGGGGAAGGCCTCAGGAGTCAATGGGGAGTGGTGGGAGGGGGCGGGGCCCTAGGGAGCCGGCCGGGCGTGATACCGGGACCGGTGAGGGGGCAGTTTTATTGCGTGTGGAGGGCGGGGGGGAGAGGAGCATTTCGGTGGCCTGCAGGCCCTGAACTTATCCAGGCACCCCACTCAAGGGCCAGAAGTGGGTCAATGGGAGGACGCTCCCATTGATCTTACATGGAGGACACCTGTTTTGCAGGAGCAGCAGGGTGGGGGGACTGGTACCCCCCAGCTGGAGGCAGGGTTGGCTCTTGGGGGTGGGGGTGGGGGGGCCGGGGATGGCGCAGGAGTTTGGCCTGAGAGGGTGGGGGGAGGGGGTCAGTGCCCCCCCCAATTTTGCCCAGGTGGGAGGGCATGTCCCTGGAGGACAAGATAAGGGAGCAGCGCAGGATCATTCAGGAGACCGAGGCCAGGTGGGGGGAGCTTTGCGCGGCCAGGGAAGGGAGGGGCTGCGACATTGGGGCGAAGGGGCCCCCCACGCCCATGTCTGAGGAGGAAGCCTGGTTTGAGCAGGAGGCCCAGGTGGGCGAGCATAGGGGTAAGTGGGTTTGGGTGGAAGAAGGCAGCCACACCCAGACGGGGGCAGGGACAGCCATGACGGCGGTGAGACCTGATGGTGCTGGGGCCCTCCCAGGTTGGAGCAGCCTGGGGCGGGGGGTTCCAAGCCAGCGGCAGTTGGCAAGGCGGCGGGGGGGCCGGCGGGGCGCAAAACAGCCCTGGGACGCCGGCGGGAAGCAGCAGGGGGGTCCACGGTGGCCTTCCCTCCGTCGCGGGAGCGGGCATCGGCGGTGTGTGCGGAGGATGGTGGTGGTGTCCATGTTAAGAAAGGAAAAGGTGTGAAGAGAGCAGTGCGGGAGGTGTTGTGGGCGCCTGCAGAGTTTGAGCCTGAGTTGCTATTGGATTATGGTACAGAGAGTGAGGAGCTGGAAGAGGGTGAGCTGCGGGATGAGGACGATTGGACAGGACGACCTGCGGGTGGCGGGGAGAAGGCAACCAGACACGTTGTTGTTTTTCAGGAGACAAGTGCAGCACAAGGTAGGGCGAAGTTGGGCAAGCCGAAGAAGAGTGGCGCCAAAGGGAAAGACGGAGAGACACAAGCAAATCTGACAGGTGAGGGAGCTGGGTGGGCTGCTTGGGACGGCGGTCCAAAAGGGGGGAGGAAAAAAGCCTGCCAGGCGGTGGGTGTGGGAGAGGGGTCGGTGAGGGACATGGGGGCACTACCATGCATTACGGAGGCGCCAGCGACAAGAGGGAAAGATGCTGGGTCTAAGTAGTTTGTGGTGGCCAGTGTCCAGACCGACGAGATGGAAGGGACAGACGGAAAAGAGGACAAAGGGGAAGACAAACATCACAAAAAATTGCCTTACATGGGGCTGGCTATGCCGCTGGGGTCCCACCTATCAGACAAAACGAGAGGCAGGATTTGGCGACACGAATACGTGAATGTGTTCAAACTCTTGCATAGAGAGATCCAGGCAAAGGAGGGTTCTAAGGAAGAAGAATGGGAACTCACTAGGAGACCTAGGGTCCCGGTTAACATGGAGAACTGGACTTCTGTGTTTCTGATGTATGCTAGCATATATTGCGAGAGGCATCTCGACAGGGCCATTGTGTTGTTGAAGTACATGGACATTATCATGAAGGCCCAGATGCATTTTGGGGGGTTTGCGTGGTTAAGTTATGATGAGGAGTTCAGGGCTAGAATAAGTATCAACCCAGACAAGCCTTGGGGAGAAGTAGACCAGGAACTATGGATGCAGTGGATGTCATCCACGCAGTCATCCGCCTCAACTCACACAGCTAGCGGTCTACCCGTGACGTACCGGTCTTTTCCGGCGCATCCCGCCCAGGCTGGGGCGGGAAGAAATACCGCAAGTAGCACAGGGCCACCAACGAAGCAGGGGGGAGGTACCACAGGAGCCTGTTGGAATTATAACAAGGGCTTCTGTTCCCGATACCTTTGTAAATTTAAGCACAAATGCTCAAAATGTGGGGGTCGACATGCGCTCACACAGTGTTTCACCTTGGCCACACCGTCTGAACAGTGGCGGGCCACTAAGGGCAGAGGACAGGCTGGGCACAAGGGCTTCTACCCCAGTTAGGATTGAAGCCATGGGCCCGTGGCTCTCAAAGTACCCTGATAGAGAAGCTGCGCTGAAGATTCAATGGGGATTTACCGAGGGTTTCCGGGTGGGGTATCAGGGTCCTCGGGAAAGGAGGTGGGTGGAAAATTTGAAGTCAGCCAAAGAATTGCCGGAAGTGGTAGCAGCCAAATTGAAAAAAGAGGTCGAAGAAGGCAGAATAGCGGGCCCGTTTGTCGACTGGCCTGTTGACGACTTGATTATCTCACCGCTGGGGGTGGTCCCTAAGAAAGAGCCGGGCCAGTACAGGATGATACACCACTTATCCTGGCCAGAAGGGAAGTCCGTTAATTACTTCATTGCAGAGTAGGACTCGAGGGTGCTGTACGCTTCTGTGGACGACGCAATCCGCCTAGTGCGGTTGTATGGGCAGGGGGCGGAAATGGCAAAATGTGATGTGGAATCGGCTTTTCGTCTACTGCCTATACACCCCGCGGATTTCACGTTGCTGGGTATGCGGTTTGAGGGGGCCATTTTCGTAGACAAGGTCTTGCCTACGGGCTGTGCAATCTCCTGCGCATTGTTTGAGATGTTCAGCACATTCTTGCAGTGGGCTTTCGTGAAGATCAGTGGTCATCAGGCAGTATCTCACTACCTGGATGATCTTCTATTCATTGGCAGGGAAAGTTCAGGAGAGTGTGGGGCAGGGCTGGCACGGTTTCAGGACATGGCACAACGATTTGGTGTTCCCCTAGCTCCAGAAAAAAACAGCTGGGCCCAGTTGTAGGTTGACTTTCCTAGGCATCGAGTTCGATTCGATCCAGTGGATGGCCCGGTTGCCTGCAGGGAAGGTGATGGACATTCAGGCTTTCCTGTTATGGGTGATTGGGGAAAAGAAGATTGATCTGAGGGCGGTACAGTAGCTTATGGGCTTCTTGAACTTTGCTTGTCGGGTGGTGAGAGCTGGGAGGACTTTCTGCCGACGCCTCGGCATGGCCATGTCGGGGGCGGTGCTACCACATCACAGGGTGAGGATCTCATTGGGTGTCAGAGCAGATTTGAGAGTATGGCAGACCTTTTTGACTGACTTCAATGGGGTATCCTTGGATTTTGTTGACGACAGGACGATTTGGCAGGTGCAAATTTTCTCCGATGCGGCTGGGGCGTCTGGTTTTGGCATCTTTTGGGATGGCCGATGGTGCGCGGAAGGGTGGCCGGGCCATTGGATGAAACAAGGGAGGAGCATTGCGTTCCTAGAGTTCTTTCCGTTGCTGGTGGCATTGGCTGTTTGGGGCACAGAGTTCCAGAACAGGTCGGTGCTGTTCCATGTTGATAACATGATGGTAGTGGAGCTTGTGAGCAAACAGAGAGCAAAGGACTTGAGGGTTTTGAGGCTGCTGCGTAGTTTCATGATGCAATGCTTGCAATTGAATGTGGTTTTTCGGGCGAAGCAAGTACCAGGGGCAAATAATGACATTGCGGATGCTTTGTCTCGTTCGCAGTGGCGGCGATTCCGACGACTGGCTCCTGGAGCGGATGCATGCAAGATAGAGCTGCCGGACGGCATCTGGGCCTGGGGGGAATGAGAGTGATAGGCCTGGTTGAGAAGTCTATAGCAGAAACCACGAGGCGCAGCTACAGGCTGGCTTGGGCTGAATTTGGATCCTTTATGGGATGGACATTGGATACATGGAACATATCTCAACAGGATACTGAGCAGGGAGTGATACGTTTTGTTTTGAGTTGCATTGAGAGGGGCATGTCACAAATAACTATAGGGGGAAAGCTGGCGGGGATCTCCTTTTACTGTAAGTTGTACGTGGGGTTTGACCCTGCAAAGAGTGAGATCCTTAGCAGGATACTGAGAGGTTGGGGTCGTGAGAGGGGTCAGGGGGGGCGCCAAGGGAGGCAATTACGTTTGAGTTACTCCAAAGTTTGCTACGGGTGTTGCCCGGTTGTTGTTATGATGGTTATAAGGTTTCGGTGTTTCGTTTATGTATGGTGTGGATGTTTTTTGGGGCGTTTCGGGTTTCTGAGTTGTTGGGCACGAAGGGGAAGGAAGGGAGAACATACGACGAAATAAGACTGGATGGTGATTGTTAGAACTGGGGGTCTCTAGTTGGCTCAGGCAGTTACCTTAGTCCAAATAGGGACCCTTGCTTCTAGTCAGGGAAAGGAGGGACACCCTCGTTGTTAACCCCTGCTCACCCCCTGGTAGCTTGGCACGAGCAGCCAGGCTTATCTTCAAGGCAATGTGTAAAGTATTTGCAACCACACTCCCAGTGACACAGTGATAACACCACAAATGGACACCACACTAATGTATGAAAATAGCAGTATCTTTATCAAGCAGAAAAATACGGTAAGACCAAACGATAAAAATCCAACATATGCGTATTCGTAATATTTCACTTTGCAGGTTATTAGGCCAACAAACACTTGTAGGTTCTTGCGGTATTAATGAGCAGTTCACGATGTTCAAATGCAGTCCTAATGCAATGCTATGCAGTTCGTACTGCAGTTCGTATTATCAGACTAATGCAGTTCGTAATGCAAGAATAATGCAATCCTCAATGCAAGTAATCAGGCAGTTCGTAATGCAAGACTAATGCAATCCTCAATGCACATAATCAGGCAGTTCGTAATGCAAGAATAATGCAATCCTCAATGTAAGTAATCAGGCAGTTCGTAATGCAAGTATAACGCACTCCTTCATGCAAGTAATAAGGCAGTTCGTAATGCAAGAATAATGCAATCCTCAATGCACGTAATCAGGCAGTTCGTAATGCAAGAATAATGCAATCCTCAATGCAAGTAATCAGGCAGTTCGTAATGCAAGTATAACGCACTCCTTAATACAAGTAATAAGGCAGTTCGTAATGCAGGAATAATACAATCCTTAATGCACGTAATAAGGCAGTTCGTAATGCAGGAATAATACAATCCCTAATGCATGTAATAAGGCAGTTTGTAATGCAGGAATAATACAATCCTTAATGCACGTAATAAGGCAGTTCGTAATGCAGGAATAATACCAGGCCAATCGACGCGATTAGCGCGGGCACCACTAGGCCCCAACCACAGACAACAGTCCTGAACTTCCGAGGGTGGCCCCGGTCCTGCCGGGCAGGTCCGGGCCGCTCGAGGACTCAGCGCATCTAACGCGATGCAGCGGGAGAGAGACGGGAGCACTCCAGTACTCCTCCTGCGCCTCCCCAGGCCACACACGCTTGCGGCTCCCAACCGGAGTCCAAGCCTTACCAGGGGGATGCGCTGCCTCGCTCTCTCTCTCTCCCCACTCATCGGACATCCTGCTGGGCGCTCCCGATGACGACGCAGCTCCGATGCAAGGCGACACTGTAGCCGGACAGGTTACGGCGCAGCCTTCTCCGTTGCGGACGATCTTGGGTGGATTCCTCTTACGAACAACGATCACGATTACCCCACGACTTCCTTAGCTTTATGAAATCCTTCAGCACGTTGCGGCTCGGGCCGGCGGCGGCGATCTTGATCCGCAGCCTCAGTTACAATGACGGCTCGGGCCACAAACAGCTACACAGCAGCGTGGATGATGATTCACGCTACGGGGGCACTGCAGTCACGGGGCACTTTCCAACCAGTACCACGGACCCCACGGCAGTCTCAGGCTGCACACGCACAAAGCGTCGCTGAGACTAAGTTGAGTTTCGAGCCACACAGTCCCGGTGTAATGCTTACGAAGGTCTCAGGCTGCAAAAAGCACACGCACACAGCGTCGCCGAGACACACTTGGAAACTTTGATGTTCCTGAGTTTTCACAACAGGGAGCCAGCTCTCCTCGGGCCCTTGGAGACAAGTTACTTCGGGACACAGCACACAGCAAAGTCCTTTCAAGCAGGGGGACACAGCACACAGCAAAGTCCCTTAGCCTCTCCTTAGTTAAATCAGCAAACTGCAGGCCAGCCCCAGAACAGGACGCAAGTGCGGCGACGCTATCTGCGAGCCGTTTTCAGAGACCACAAGATGAGATAACGTGACTCTGATGTGTTTTTACCCGTGACACAGGGTAATATGGAAAACCCGACGGCCAAGCCATATGCTAGCCGCTTGAGAGCCCATAGGAGCAAATTCCAGGACTAGAGGGAGCAATTTGTGAATGACAAGCCCTCCTATTAACTCTTAGAGATACAACCAAGACCCCGTGAATTCAAAGCCCACGGATATCTCAACTCAGTGGGATTCCTAATTAATGTTGGTACACAAGTCCATGAAGGCACTATGGGAAAAGTAATCCATAGAATCATACTGAGCCCCCCCTGGACAGATTGCCTCACTTCAAAGAGCGACGCTTGAGCTCCTTGATAGGACTACTGTTTTGGATTCCCAGTGAACCATATTGGAAGAGGCTACACACCAGCTATTTTTTTCCTGTCCTGAAGAAGACCCACATTTGATGCTCCATTATAGCACAGATTTTTCAGGGTCGAAACGTCGACGCTTAATTAGAAGTAGTACATTCCACTGTGACCTTATAAATTGTGTAAAGAAATTTCTGGTCCATGTGAGAATATATATGTGTTCTTTCACTCCATTTTTGAATGTTTTTTGTCATTTGATCTTTATACTCAATATAAGTGTCGTGATGTAGGTACGTTATACACGTTATTGCACTGTGTCTCACATCCTCCACCACAATTGTTATGTGTAGTACTTGCCTTTCCATGATTAACCACTCTATGTGACTAAAATAAATTAATGTATGCCACAATTAATTTGTGCTATCTTACTATCATCATGTGTTTAGACAATTTTTCTAGAAACATTTATGATATCCCAAGTGAGTAAAGGGATAGATAACTTTGAAGTTACTTTTCTTTGTTAAGTAAAGTTGTGGCAGAACCACTGTTCGCTTCACGTGATTGTCCCCAGGTTCTGCACGATACTGGTTATCCCATTGATTAATACTGAGCCCCAGAACACACAACAAGGGTCAGTCCTTCTCTTCAGTCTCTTCAGCTGTTCTTCCTTGGCAGAGGTTCCTCTTGACCACAAAGTAGTTTCAATCCTTTTCAGTCTTGATCAGTCCAACATTCAGGGGCTTCAGCTCTCATAGTTATACCCCTAAATGTCTTTGAAGTCTTTGTGTTCAGGGGGCACTGACCCCTGTCCAAACCAGTTCTGGGTGTCTTCCTGCCAGCGGCACTCTTCTTCCTTTGATAGTGGGGGTCTGGTTCCTCAATCACTCAGCAGGAGGGGGAGCCATTCGTTTATGGCAGCAGCCCAGGCCTCTTTACCTCCAGGGGGCTACTCCTCCCCCCTACACTCCAGATGCAGGTCAGCCTGTTGCTGTCTCACCTACTCCTCCCCTGGGTCAAGACAGTTCCCAGATCCTATCACATTCAAATCCAGACAGTCAATCCACAACCAGGCAGAGACACACAGAATTGTTAGAACAAAAAACCCAGCCACTTCTAAAAGCGTGGTTTCTAAACACACAATTCAAAAACCACCTTCACAAAAAGATGTGTTAATAAATTGTGAGTTTAGGCACACTAAACTTCACCTCTCCATCTTAAGCGTATGGGAAGATAGGCTGGAAACATATTACACAGCCTTCCCCATTCTGTCCTATGGGCAAGATGGCCTTGCAACAGTGAAAAACGAAATGGAGAGTATTTCACTGTTAGGACATGGTACACACCTCAGTACATGTCCTACCTTTCACAGACACTGCACCCTGCCCAGGGGGGTACCTTGGGTCTACAATAGGGGTGTCTGATGTGCAGGGAAAGGGAAGGGTTAGGCCTGGCAAGTGGGTGCACTTGTCAGGACAACATGGCAGTTAGCAAACTGCGCGCAGGCACTGCAGTGGCAGGCCTGAGTTCTCTCTTTAGGGCTATTTGTGTGGGTGGCACAATTAGTGCTGCAGGCCCACCAGTAGCATTTGCATTACCAGCCCTGGCACACATAGTGCACTTTACTAGGGACTTTACTAGTAAGGCAAACATACCAATTATGGACACTTGCACTTTGCCACTGATCAGCAGTGGCAAAGTGCCCAAAGCATCTAAGCCAGTAAAACGCAATCCATCACAGCATCAAAATAGAGGAGGTAGAGGCAAAAAGTCAGGGGTAACCACGCCAAGAAATGCCAGGTCTAACACGTGTCCCCTCCAGCCGAAAAGTGGGGAGAACTACCCACCCTCATGGGAGTTCTCATCACTAAGGCGGAAAAATCTGTACAGACCATCAGCAATGGCGTGTTCTGTGCCAGGTCGGTGTTCCACCGTGAAGTCCATTCCCTGTAGGGAGATGGACCATCTCAACAGTTTTGGGTTCTCACCCCTCATCTGCATCAACCATCTGAGGGGCCTGTGGTCGGTCTGAACCAGGAAGTGAGTCCCAAACAGGTAGGGCCTCAGCTTCTTCAGCGCGCAGACCACAGCAAAAGCTTCCCTTTCAATTGCACTCCACCTCTGTTCCCTGGGAAGTAGCCTCCTGCTAAGGAAAGCTACGGGTTGGTCCAAGCCCTCGTCGTTCAGTTGTGAGAGTACTGCTCCCACACCATGCTCTGAAGCATCTGTCTGCACCACAAATTCTTTGGAGAAATCAGGCGCCTTGAGCACGGGCGCTGTGCACATGGCAGTTTTCAGGACATCAAAAGCGGTCTGACAGGTATCAGTCCAGATCACCTTCTTGGGCTGTTTCTTTGAAGTCAGTTCTGTCAAGGGGGAAACAATGGTGCCATACCCCTTCACAAACCGTCGGTAATACCCAGTGAGCCCTGAAAAGGCCCTCACTCCTGTCTGGGTCTTGGGGGGTTCCCAAACCAGAATGGTATAAATTTTTGCCTGTAGGGGTGCCACCTGGCCGCTCCCTACCTGGTGTCCTAAGTACACCACAGAACCCTGCCCTATCTGGCACTTACTTGCCTTGATAGTTAGGCCTGCCCTCTGCAAGGCCTTCAACACGTCACAGAGGTGCTGCAAATGTTCCTCCCAACTGGAGCTGAACACCGCAATGTCATCCAGGTAGGCTGCGCTGAATTCCTCCAGCCCACACAGCACCTGGTTAACCAGTCTCTGGAAGGTGGCAGGGGCGTTCTTCAACCCGAAGGGCATAACCCTGAACTGGTAGTGCCCCTCTGGCGTTGAGAACGCTGACCTCTCCTTGGCTCCCTCGGTCAAGGCAATCTGCCAGTACCCAGGCATCAAGTTGAATGTGCTGAGGTACCGGGCAGTTCCCAGCCGATCCACGAGCTCATCAGCTCTGGGGATGGGGTGAGTGTCAGTCTTGGTGACCGCATTGAGCCCATGGTAGTCCACACAGAACCGGAGTTCTGGGGTGGCACCAGGCGCAGCAGCTTTTGGCACCAGGACCACTGGGCTAGCCCAGGGGCTGCTGGATGGCTCAATCACCCCTAGCGCCAGCATCTTGGAAACCTCCTCCTTGATGCTGGCCTTGACCTTATCAGCTACTCTGTAAAATTTTTGTTTTACAGGCAGGCTGTCTCCAGTGTCCACATCATGGATGCACCAATGGGTGACTCCTGGGGTCAGGGAGAACAGGGAGGCGAACTGACCCAATACCTGGTGACAATCCCTCTGCTGTTCCGGGGTCAGGGTAGGCGAGAGGTTCACCCCATCCACTGACCCATCCTTCTCTCTGGCTGACAGGAGATCAGGGAGAGGTTCACTCTCCTCTTCCACCCCATCATCTGTAGCCAAGAGCATGGTCACATCACACCTCTCAAAGTGGGGTTTGAGGCGGTTCACGTGGAGAACCCTCAGAGGGTTCCTAGGAGACTGGAAGTCAACCAGGTAGGTCACTTCGCTCCTGCACTCCACCACCTCATAAGGCCCAGTCCACTTGTCCTGGAGCACGCAAGGTTCCACTGGCGCCATCACCCACACTTTTTGCCCAGGTTGAAACTTGACCAGAGTGGCATTCTGGTCGTACCACCATTTCATTTCTTCCTGGCTGGCTTCCAGATTCGCCTGAGCGAGTTGCCTGAAAAGCCTAGTTTGGTTCATGAAGGCCAGCATTTAGCTATATACATCCTGGGGGGGTTTACTAGGAGCCTTCTCCCAGCCCTCCTTCACCAAACTCAAGGGTCCTCTTACAGAGTGACCATACAGTAGGTCAAAGGCACTGAACCCTAAGGACTTCTGTGGCACCTCTCTGTAAGCAAACAGCAGGCATGGTAAGAGGATGTCCCACTTACGCCTCATGGGTTCCTCAAGGCCCATAATCATGTCCTTCAGCGTTCGGTTAAATCTCTCAACCAGACCGTTACCCTGGGGGTGGTAAGGCGTGGTGAACTTATAGGTTACACCGCACTCCTTCCACAGAGACTTCATATACCTAGATATGAAATTAGTACCCCGGTCGTGCACCACCTCTCTGGGGAACCCAACGCGGGAGAAAATCCCCATCAGTGCACGGCCCACCACGGGGGCTGTCACCGTCCGGAGAGGGATGGATTCCGGGTACCGGGTGGCATGGTCCACCAAGACCAGGATGAACCTGTTGCCCATGGCTGTCTTGGGATCCAGAGGCCCCACGATGTCAACGTCCACCCTTTCAAAGGGGGTGCTGACTACAGGGAAAGGTTGGAGGGGAGCCTTGCGCTTCCTCCCACTCTTACCACTTGCCTGGAAAGTCTGACAGGTCCTGCAATGAGTATCAGAACTCTTGCGCATTTGAGGCCAGTAGAAGTGGCTGACAAGCCTCTCAAAGGCCTTGTCCTGCCCCAAATGTCCTGCTAAAGGCACATCATGCGCCAGCCCCAGTAGGAAGGCTCTGAAGCGCTGGGGTACCACCAGCACACGGGCTGACCCAGGCTCAGCAACCTTAGGCTCGCTGTATAGGAGATCATTCTCCCAGTAAATCACATGTGACCCGGACTGATCACCTGCTGCCTGGTTTGCTGCCTGTTGCCGCAAACCTACAAGAGAAGGGCACTTTTTCTACTGCTCACAGAATTCCTCCCTGGAGGGCTCTCCCTCCTGCTGCCATTCGGTCAGCTCAGGTAGGTCCCCCAGTTCAGCTACTTGCTCCCCCGTAGGCTCCAGGGCATCCCCCTCAAGGTTTGCTACCTCCTGGACCGTGGGAACTTTGGGGGCCGGTTTCCCGCGCCCCCTGCCTCTTCTCTTTAAGGCAGGCACCTGGGCCACTGTTTCAGGCTCCAGGTCCTCTTGAACCCCTTTACTGGTTGCCATAGACCGAATGGTCACACAAGCCCACTCAGGCAGACCCAGCATCTCCAAATGTGCCTGGCGCTCCACCTCCTTCCAGGGGGAACTCTCCAGGTCATTCCCCAGCAAACAGTCTACAGGCATGGACGGATTTACAACGACCTTCAAGGAACCTGAGACCCCCCCCACTCGAAGGGAACTAGCGCCACCTTGCAGAGGCGCACGGAGTTGTCTGCTGCAACTACAGGGTGAAGTACATTGGGAATTACCTGCTCCTCAGACACCCACTGACACCTGACAGATGTCAAACTGGCTCATGTGTCTCTCAGAGCCTCCACCCTTCTTCCATTGATGGTCACCCACTGCCTGTACTTCTTAGTATTCTCAGGCAGAGAGGCTTCCTGGACCATCTCTCGATCTCCTAATGAGACCACGGTCATAACTGCTTGCTCCTCCCCATTCCAAGGACTCAATTCCTCCCCCAACGCTACACTCACTAAACCCGGTGTTGGAGCACCAGTGGGTGCAGGTGGTTTCTTGGGGCATTTAGGGGCAATGTGACCCACTTCTTTACAGAAATAACAAGTAGGAGGACCTCTGTGGTCCCGCTTGCCCTTAGGGGGCCAGGGCCTCTTAGCCTTGGGGGGACTGGGACCCTTTCACCTGGGAACTACTTGGGGGCCTTTTAGAGAACTCCTTGTGGTTACCCTTGTCCTCCCCCACCTTCTGCGGGGGACCCTGTACACCTTTGGTAGTGGTACCTCCAATCCCCTTGTCGACCCTGGTGCTGGTCCAGCGGTCCGCCTCCTCAGCAAGCTTACCGGGATCAGTCAGCTTACTGTCTAAAAGATGCTGGCGCAGCTCTGGAACACACAGACTATTCAAGTGCTCCCAACTAATTAAATTGCATAAGCCCTTAAAATCAGTTACCTTGCTGCCCGTCATCCAACCATCCAGGGCACGCGTGTACGCATTCACACACTCAACCCAAGTACTGGATTCCTGTTTCTTGAAGTTCCGGAACTTCTGCCTGTATTGTTCACGAGTGAGCCCATACCTGAGGCATAAAGCCTCCTTCATGTTGGCGTAGGTCAGGGTTCCCGCCCTCCCTAAAGGTGGTAAAACATCCCTCCCAGAAGCCTCAAAGTGTTTCCATAGGCCAGCCCCCCAATGCTTTTCAGGCACCTTATTCATCCTCAGTGCGATCTCATATGCCATGAACCACGCATAAATATCATCACCCCTTTGGTAATCTCGCACTAAGTCTTTGGGAATGTACACCTTACCCGCTGGCACTGGTTGTGTGCTGCCACCATTCGAACTGGACTCCACCTGTTTAGCCTTAATGTCCAGTTCCCTCATGCTTAACTCATGAGCCAAGAGAATCTTTTTCTCCTCCAAGGCGAGAGCGTTCTTGCTCTCCTCTGCTTACTTTTCACTTTCAATGAGCAGCTTCTTCTCCTCTGCTTGAGCCTTAAGTTTTAAAACCTCCAACTCATGCTCTCTGACCCTTTGGTTTCCCTCCAGCTCCTCTGGGGAAAAACTCCGCCCAGAATGGTCACTACCAGCCCCTAAGGCTGGCCTTCCCACTGGCAAATCCTGTAGGCCAAATCCATTCCCTGGGTCATCCTCATCCACCTCAGCATCACCTGTCTCCTGAGCCTCTTTGGCTGCCCACCAGGCCCTCAAGGCTGTTTGCAGCTCCTCCTTCTTGGCGCTACATTTCATGGGACATCCCAAAGCTCTGAAGAATTGCCTCAATTGATCAACTTTGTAGGTAAGCAATGCCTCAATGTCGAACTCCAATTCTGCAACCTCACTGGCTACTTGACTCCTCTGAGACATGATGTGTGGCTTAAAGGTCGCTCAAAAATAGAACCAAAAATCAAGAACACGATATGTGGTTGCGTCGTGGTCTGCGCTAAAACCAGTGATGTACACCAATCACTGTGAGTGAATTTGCAAATACATGTTCCAATCCCACACCGCTGACCACCAATGTTAGAACTGGGGGTCTCTAGTTGGCTGAGGCAGTTACCTTAGTCCAAATAGGGACCCTTGCTTCTAGTCAGGGAAAGTAGGGACACCCTCGTTGATAACCCCTGCTTACCCCCTGGTAGCTTGGCACGAGCAGCCAGGCTTATCTTCAAGGCAATGTGTAAAGTATTTGCAACCACACTCCCAGTGACACAGTGATAACACCACAAATGGACACCACACTGATGTATGAAAATAGCGTTATCTTTATCAAGCAGAAAAATACGGTAGGACCAAACGATAAAAATCCAACATATGCATATTCGTAATATTTCACTTTGCCGGTTATTAGGCCAACAAACACTTGTAGGTTCTTGCGGTATTAATGAGCAGTTCACAATGTTCAAATGCAGTCCTAATGCAATGCTATGCAGTTCGTATTATCAGACTAATGCAGTTCGTAATGCAAGAATAATGCAATACTCAATGCAAGTAATCAGGCAGTTCGTAATGCAAGAATAATGCAATCCTCAATGCACGTAATCAGGCAGTTCGTAATGCAAGAATAATGCAATCCTCAATGCAAGTAATCAGGCAGTTCGTAATGCAAGTATAACGCACTCCTTAATGCAAGTGATAAGGCAGTTCATAATGCAGGAATAATACAATCCCTAATGCACGTAATAAGGCAGTTCGTAATGCAGGAATAATACAATCCCTAATGCACGTAATAAGGCAGTTCGTAATGCAGGAATAATACAATCCCTAATGCACGGAATCAGGCAGTTCGTAATGCAGGAATAATACCAGGCCAATCGAATCGATTAGCGCGGGCACCACTAGGCCCCAACCACAGACAACAGTCCTGAACTTCCGAGGGCGGCCCCGGTACTGCCGGGCAGGTCCGGGCAGCTTGAGGACTCAGCGCGTCTAACGCGATGTAGCGGGAGAGAGACGGGAGCACTCCGGTACTCCTCCTGCGCCTCCCCAGGCCACACACGCTTGCGGCTCCGGGCCGGAGTCCAAGCCTTACCTGGGGGATGCGCTGTCTCGCTCTCTCTCTCTCTCTACCCGCTCGTCGGACGTCCTGCTGGGCGCTCCCGATGACGACGCAGCTCCGATGCAAGGCGACGCTGTAGCCGGACAGGTTACGGCGCTGCCTTCTCCCTTGCTGACTATCTTGGGCAGATTCCTCTTGCGAACAACGATCACGATTACCTCACGACTTCCTTAGGTTTACGAAATCCTTCAGCATTTTGCGGCTCCGGCCGGCGGCGGCGATCTTGATCCGCAGCCTCAGTTACGATGATGGCTCGGGCCACAAACAGCTACACAGCAGCGTGGACGATGGTTCACGCTGTGGGGGCACTGCAGTCACGGGGCACTTTCCAACCAGTACCACGGACCCCACGGCAGTCTCAGGCTGCACACGCACAAAGCGTCGCTGAGACTCGGTTGGGTTTCGGGCCACACAGTCCCGGTGCAATGCTTACGAAGGTCTCAGGCTGCAAAATGCACACACACACAGCGTCGCTGAGACACACTTGGAAACTTTGATGTTCCTGAGTTTCCACAACAGAGAGCCAGCTCTCCTCGGGCCCTTGGAGACAAGTTACTTCGGGACACAGCACACAGCAAAGTCCTTTCAAGCAGGGGGACACAGCACACAGCAAAGTTCCTTAGCCTCTCCTTAGTTAAATCAGCAAACTGCAGGCCAGCCCCAGAACACACAGCAAGGGTCAGTCCTTCTCTTCAGTCTCTTCAGCTGTTCTTCCTTGGCAGAGGTTCCTCTTGACCACGAAGTAGTTTCAATCCTTTTCAGTTTTGATCAGTCCAACGTTCAGGGGCTTCAGCTCTCATAGTTATACCCCTAAATATCTTTGAAGTCTTTGTGTTCAGGGGGCACTGACCCCTGTCCAAACCAGTTCTGGGTGTCTTCCTGCCAGCGGCACCTTCTTCCTTTGATAGTGGGGGTCTGGTTCCTCAATCACTCAGCAGGAGGGGGAGCCATTCTTTTATGGCAGCAGCCCAGGCCTCTTCACCTCCAGGGGCTACTCCTCCCCCTACACTCCAGATGCAGGTCAGCCTGTTGCTGCCTCACCTACTCCTCCCCTGGGTCACGACATTTCCCAGATCCTATCACATTCAAATCCAAACAGTCAATCCACAACCAGGCAGAGACACACAGAATTGTTAGAACAAAAAACCCAGCCACTTCTAAAAGCGTGGTTTCTAAACACACAATTCAAAAACCACCTTCACAAAAATATGTGTTATTAAATTGTGAGTTCAGGCACACTAAACTTCACCGCTCCATCTTAAGCCTATGTGAAGATAGGCTGGAAACATATTACACAGCCTTCCCCATTCTGTCCTATGGGCAAGATGGCCTTGCAACAGTGAAAAACGAAATGGAGAGTATTTCACTGTTAGGACATGGTACACACCTCAGTACATGTCCTACCTTTCACAGACACTGCACCCTGCCCAGGGGGGTACCTTGGGCCTCCTATAGGGGTGTCTGATGTGCAGGGAAAGGGAAGGGTAAGGCCTGTCAAGTGGATGCACTTGTCAGGACAACATGGCAGTTAGGAAACTGCGCGCAGGCATTGCAGTGGCAGGCCTGAGTTCTCTCTTTAGGGCTACTTGTGTGGGTGGACAATTAGTGCTGCAGGCCCACCAGTAGTATTTGCATTACCAGCCCTGGCACACATAGTGCACTTTACTAGGGACTTTACTAGTAAGGCAAACATACCAATTATGGACAACCAATTACCATAACACTTTATACAGGGAGCACTTGCACTTTGACACTGATCAGCAGTGGCAAAGTGCCCAAAGCATCTAAGCCAGTAAAACGCAATCCATCACAGCATCAAAATAGAGGAGGTAGAGGCAAAAAGTCAGCGTCAGTCGATTAGGAATTTGGTTGGGATATTCTAAGATGGATCAGGTGGGATGGGGGAAATGGGTATGGTTGCACAAGAGTGGATGCGAGGGAGTGTGCCCGGTGAGAGAGTGGCGAAGTTTCTTGAACGGGTCCAGCAGACAGTCGGGGACAATATTTTGTCATGCGTGCGGGGCAAGGTTGACTGCTTTTCAGTTGTTGGCGGCCTTGCGCATGGCTTTGAGGCGCTTGGGTAGGGACCCGGCTAGATATGGCACGCATTCTTTTCGGATTGGGGTGGCCACAGCGGCAGCTCAACTGGGCTGGTCCTGGGATAGGATTCGTCAGATTGGGAGGTGGAGGTCCAGGTGCTGTGAGCGGTATGTGCGAAAATAGGTGTAGCCGGTTGGGGGGCGAGGATGGGGATATGAGGATTGGGGGTAGTCTTCTGTACACTAACATATTTTTCTCGTCATAGGTTGTGTGGGAGGCCCGGGGACCAAGACGGTCACCTGGATCGTTGGACATTCATTCATACATTGGATAGCCAGATATGCAGATCGGCAGGTATACAGCAGTAACCTGGGTCTGAAGAGCAGTCATCACGAGATTCATTGGTGGGGTAAAGGCGGGATGCCCTGGCTGACGAAGATGTTATCGCAAAGAGGATGCCCGGATATGTTGGTCCTGCATTTAGGCGAAAATGACTTGGTACGCTTGTCGGGTTTGGCGATCCTACAGCTGATGCAGAGGGACCTGGAAGTCATGAAACGGAATATGGCGGGAACATGCATTGTGTGGACAAAATTTGTGCCATGAAAAAGGTGGAATGGGGCAGTGAAACCTGCGGCAGTGGAAAAAGCCCGCAGGAAATTAAACAGAGCGATAAGGGTCTTCTGTGCGACAAAGGACAATAAAGTGATTGCGCATGTTGGGCTCCGGTTGGAGGAGCCTTTGCTGTTCAGGGACGATGGGGTGCACCTTTCGCAACTCAGGAACGCATATTATATGATGGAGATGCGTGATATGATCAGAAAGTTGTGGAATGAGTCGATCTGGTGTCGCAGGGAGGTGCGGGAGTAAGGGCGAAAGGTGCACAGGACTGCGAAAAGGGGGGGCAGGTACCGCCCTAAAGGGGGTCCACTGGTTGGCAGTACTTTGGAGGGGTGGGGGAGTCACTGACGGGCAAACCCACCCCTCGGGGGGGAGAAGGGTGAATGATGGGGGTGCGGGATGCATGAGTGCGATGGAAGGAGATACAGGAGAGGATGTTCGAAGATAAGTGAAGAAGTGGATGGAGAATTGAAAGGGGTCACGGAGTGGAATGGGAAGAGAGATTTGGAGCAATGTGAAATGGTTTGAGTGAATGGAAAAGTTGATGTTGGGGATTGTTCTGGTTAAGTTATGTTGGGGTTAAGGATTGTGTTTATACAGCCTTGTCCTAATAAATGGCCTTTTACGCTCAAGAACAGCGTGGAGAGTGTTTATTGCGCGATGATGGCCCCTGGGGGAAGTAAGGTCGCAGACCAGTCTTCCCCCGGGGTTTTCGTGCAGGAAGGACATGCTGTAGGGGTCATGGGGGTGGAGTTGGGGAGGGGTATAAGCGTGCAGGGGAGGAGGGCTCTTCCTCTTCCTGCACCCAGCACTATCAGGGAGGGTTGTTTAGGTTTTCATTGGACCACCCGCCCACCCTGCAATTGGTTAAGGGTTGAGGTGACAGGTCGGTTAGAGCATGCCAGTGTAGGACAGGTTGTAGGTTTGGTGGGGCAGTACTTTGGAGGGGTGGGGGAATCACTGACGGGCAAACCCACCCCTCGGAGGGGAGAAGGGTGCATGATGGGGGTGCGGAATGCATGAGTGCGATGGAAGGAGATACAGGAGAGGATGTTCGAAGATAAGTGAAGAAGTGGATGGAGAATTGAAAGGGGTCACGGAGTGGATTGGGAAGAGAGATTTGGAGCAAGGTGAAATGGTTTGAGTGAATGGAAAAGTTGATGTTGGGGATTGTTCTGGTTAAGTTATGTTGGGGTTAAGGATTGTGTTTATACAGCCTTGTCCTAATAAATGGCCTTTTACGCTCAAGAACAGCGTGGAGTGTGTTTATTGCGCGATGGTTCCTTCCTCCACGTGGACCCAGGATCGGTTCATCTGCCCAGCACAACAGTAAACTCGCACTGTCTGACAACAAAACCACAACTGCAGACAGGACAGCAGGACTGACGTCGCTGGCGAACATGACCCACTGACATGGATTCACTACTGTAAAGAGTATATAAGACACTCTTCATCATTAATAAAACACACAACTCCAAACACTGGACCACCATTTTCTGACTAATAACAGTCTTTATGCACGCATGACACCACGCACGGCACCTCATAGGAGGAGGAGATTCTTCAATATACAAAGGGCGTTTTCCTTAAGAAGCTTCGCTCTTCTTTCTACAAATGAAGACTTTATGTGACAACAAATGTACATTCCATACTAATCTGTGGTAATGTGATGGCTGTTATTATTAATTATTTTTTTCTTGTTACCTGAGTCTTGGTATGGTAGACACAAAGGACACGCTCTAAACTTAGGAGGTGAAGAGAAGTTGTCAGAATCGGTTTCTTCTCTGGGGGTACCCTGTCTGAGCTTTTCAGCAGTCTGTTAGCTTTTATCATGCAGACAGGTCACTTCGCGGACAGCCAGTCTCGTGTTCACTGCAAACCTCTCCCAGCTCCTCCCAGAGTGGGGTGGGGCCATGGAGGCTTGTTCCTTCCCCACGCTGTGACGAGTTAGGAAATGAGTGGGGTGCAGTGCTACACCATCGTTGATTGACAAACAGGCGTCAAAACCCAGGGCTTATGCTTAAAGCGCCCAGGCTGCTTTCAATCAGTGACGCTGCAGTGCATCATAAAGGGGCAGTGCCTTACAGTGTTGTTGGCCACCGAGGACCAGGGCTGAAATCAGGTAAGCCCTACAAATCCTGCAACTGCCGGTACATGCGCTTTAGCACATGTGGCTATATTGGAAGTGCCTGGGTTTGCCTGGCCCTCGCGCTGGGTGAGGGTGAAAGTCACACTCTTGAGGTTTAATGGATTAAACATTTGTTAAAAAAAAATATGAGATGGCAATTGATGCAGACATTGAAGTGGGGGCAGAGCCCTGCCGCCCTAATCAAGAAACCGCCCCTACACACCCCCTCGTCACATATCAGACTCTGCTTACACCAATATTTATGAACGACTTTGTATTCCTGTCTGTCTTCCTTTTATGTGCTTTTGTAACTTTCCCAATTTTATGTATGTACTTTTATGTATATTCATTTTCATTTTATCATTACTACATTTGTTAATATTGTAAAGCGCTCTGTTACCCGAAAGAGTCTTTATCGCGCTATATAAAACTCAGAAAATAAGTAAAATAAAAATAAAATCACACACCCACTATCTTAAAATTACCATTTCAAGTTGTGTCACTATGCATTAGCTCGTGGAAGATGAATATTGTTTCTTCTTGAATGCAGTAAACTGAAAAAGTAAAATATTATTACCACCCCGTGATTCCCTACACTTAGCAATGTATGCAGATGCTAGTATTTTAATAGCATATATGCCAATGCATAGCAATTATATAGGTAAGAAAATATCCTTTAAAATCAGCAGAATTAGCAGGACCTATAAACCCCAGTGTTTAGTGCTCAAGAAAATGTGCAAAATAAATCAAAATTTATATCCTAATCTCACACAACTTCATGTTACATTTGTCCTCTGAGAGCCAAAATGTCCATAAACCAATCCTTAGAGAGTTGAAAACTAACATCCATGTACTGGGATCTGACTGCAACAACATTGGAGCACAAATTACCTAGCAAGGATGCTAAGCACCATGAGGGAAGTCATACCTGAAGATCAAAAATGGCTGCCATCTCAATAAATGAACAACAGTCCAGAGATTACTGGGAAAAATAGTTCATTGCGTCACATGATGCATTCCCAATGTGCACACGCTTGAACCCACTCTGCGCCCACACTCTTTATTGACCGCAAGCCTTTCCTTTGCTGGAAGCCCTGATCTTACACAATCTTCAGGTACTGAGTCCTCGCACACAAACCCAAAATGATGGTAAGCAACACTTCCAGCATCAGGACACTGAAGCCCCAAAGTAACATCCCGGTCCTAGCCTGACTATATGCATCTTAATTGCTCAGTTGCAAACCCTCTATTGTAGAGGATGTCAAATCATTAGGATATATTTAGGGCTAGAACATGAACCTCCATTCACACATCCACTCCTTAGTCAAAGTAGCTCACCAGAGGAATCAAGCCTAAGCATCCCGCAATGCAGCTACTTGCCTCACTTTAGGCTCACGAAGATTTGATCACATTTCCCCTATCATGCTTGCTCTACAGTGACTCCCTTTGGAGAAGTACACTGGTATGTATTGACCATAAAAACCTACATAGTGAAAATCAAAATGACATATTTCACAAACTAATCATTTCTTGAGACTCCAATGGCTTACAGAGCTCAGACTCTATCCCACACTCTGGAACTCTATATTTCCTGTTATCAGGACCAATCAATGCCATTTTGCCACTTTTGTTAACAATATTGATATAGGTCTTGATATTTATACAGAGCAAACATAGCTCAGACAGAGAGGTGTACTGTACATTAAGTGGGGGCTAGGAGATGATATTGATAACAAAATCAAGTGGTGATTTATATTTGCACTCACATTTCAATTGCATTATATTTCACATATTGTTTTACAATTTTAGTTACAGGGTTATTGAGTGGTTTGCCATAATCACACACTTTCAATCAAGCACCGAAGCCAGAGTTTAAACCCAAATCCACCAGTTCTAAAGTTGGCAGCTCACCTACTACACCACATCTCCTCCCCCAATGAAGTTAGATTGTGTTTTCTATACATCATCTCACCCCCAGTCTCTACATTACATTTTTCCCATACAAACCTAACCACCTATGCAGCTCCTCAGCCATGAGTGTTTGAGTGTTTTCAACTTCAGCGGTGTCCCCAAATATGGGTCAGGAGTGCAGTCCTGGCAGGATAAATCATTCAACACTGAGGCCATTCCATTTACATCGGTTAACGTGCATTCATTCCCTAAAGAGTAAATGTCTTTCAAATTATCTGGTAAAGCGTTGTATTTTTTTTAATAGCTACAAAGTGTATACCATAATCTCCATGTACTTGTGTTCCACCTGGTCACCCTTTGCCCAGAGCTACATATCCCTCGGCAGGTCTGTTCTATTTTCAGTTTAGATAGGGTGACTTACTTCACTCATTCCACAACAGGTTGGAGAACTCAGATCAAATGTTCATGGGGTTAGTACCTTCTCCCTTATCCCGTTTACAAATATGTTCAAGATGCTGCTCCTTCACTTAGCATTTCACCCAGGAGGAGGGTGAAGTGATGGCTGTTGTTTACCAGGAACTTAGCATCTGTGATATATTTATTGCAACATATTTCTAAATTTATTGCAACCGTGGTGGTCCTTGAGGGTTGTCATCCTCCGTACAAGATATGTATTAGTAGTTAGGGATGCTGACTCACACCAAACCACCAGTGGTTTTAGTGGTGAAAACGGTATGATTTGTTTTTTTCTGAACTGCTAGATTTGGATAATAGCCCGGTGTTTGAAAAAGCTCACTGGACAAAAATAAACATCTCAACACAGGGTAAATATCCCACACTGACTGGGAACAATTTACTACATACAAACTGTAAAGCAAAACATATTATAGCGTCTGTCACACTAATAACCATGCAGCACACCAATGTCAGATTACCAAAATCACAGGGGGTATAGAAGTGATATTGTGTGACCTTTGGCAAGATGCTGTCATAGGATGTAGAATAACTCATAAAGGAGGGACTGGGGGCTTTTTAGAGGTCCAGCATACGTGCCCCAACAATAGTCAATACAAAAGGGTATGCAGTTCCTAACAAGAGGGCTTGGTGGTCATAAGTTACAGGGGGAACGGGGAGTTCCTCCTGTTGGAATTAGGGCCCTCACACACCTGGCTGGGTGTCATGCTTCATCATAGGGCATGCTCCTCGTCCGGGGACCGGGCAGCGAGTGGGTAGATCTGCTGGCTGTGTTGCTACCAAGCAAACGACACTAGGGAATTCCAAGTGTCTTACCTGCCGGGTGTCGATGCTGTAAATTACAGTCACAATTAGGGTTGGTCATCCTTTTACAGGTACTTCACTGTAAGTTTGATTAGGTTGGTTTATCAGGGACACATCACCAGACAACCACCTCCGTGTAGATAAATTTGTTTATATTGGTCCTGACGAATCGCCGCTAGATTGTTTGACTATTAAGCGAGAAACATGCTGACCATCTGACAGAGCACCAATCCTGAGACATTACCTCAGAAGTGCGCCACCCAGAATTCAATCAGGTTGGAAGCCCTATTGATTAAAATTGTTCTCTCTGGTACTTCCATTTCCTGTCTTAACTTCCTTTGGTTCATTCACCTCCACTCCCTCCATCAACACCTATAGGCCCCTCACCCCCACGGCACCAATCGGCTACTTGGAATAAAAGATCTCCGCCAAAGAGCCACTCATAGGGTGCCCGTCAGGTATTGCAGGGCCGACCTGACAAGGAGCATGCCTTATGATGAAGCATGACACCCAGTCGGGTGTGTGAGGGCCCTAATTCCAACAGGAGGAACTCCCTGTTCCCCTGTAACTTATGACCACCAAGCCCTCTTGTCCCCTTGCAACAGTTAGGAACTGCACACCTTTTTGTATTGACTATAGGAAGTAGAATCCCATAATGTGGAGTTATTAGTTACACTTGTCCAGTGGTTGAAGTGGACGATATCGGCAGGGCACGGTAAAAGGGCCAGGCCCATTAGTTCTAGACCTATTCTAGACACACAAAACCAATGGTTCTTTTATGCAGCATGAAAGCGTAAAGGGGAGAAAATCATGAATCCACAGACCATCAATCAACAATTCTTCTTACCGCATAATAATCCATGGACAGCTAGATAAAGTTAGTAAATTTATTACAAAGCCAAAAATAACTGGACAAAGAGACACCTCAACACAAGGGTATAGAAATACAAAGGAATTAGCATGAAGCCAAATCTACGCATCCAGTTTAGACAGTGCAGCATGAACAGAACTATTCATTCAAGAAGTAGGATACAGAGAATCAAGAAGCATGAGTCCAAATGTCCCTGCATCGAGGGTTGATGAGTATAGAGCATTCACCTATCCCTACTCTAGCGCTAAGGTGACATCCCTACATAAGTATTTTCATTGGGAAGGGAAAAAGGTTCGTGCAGTCTTCCTAAGGAGTTGCTTCACCGTCAATGGGCCAAGTAGCATAAAGCCACTGTAAATAGAAAAAGCTTGTTCTGAGATGCTCTCTCTCCGAAGGCAAGAAAGAAATGGACTCTTTTTCTAATTCCAACAATCAGTTATCGACAGGTAGTTTTGCCATGATGCACCTCGCATCACGCCATCCACCCTTGGTGCAGTTCTGGGTGTACTTTTCCACGGTGTTGTCCATGAGCCTTCTTCGCAACAATTTGTCCTTGGCTCCCATGCCTTCTCCCGTGTGAAACCGTCTCTGTCTTTATCACCTCCAACCCATGTAATTATAACTTCTTCTCTCCTTGCCTAGTTTACTAAAACAAAGACATTACTTTTCCTAAAGAATGCTTCTCCACCTGCAATGGAAACATGAGAATGAATAGATTCTACAGTGCTCATGAAATTCAACTATTAGTCCTAAAGCAAATGTTTACAGTGACTTGCATTTCAGACTTATACCTTCAGCTAACATAAGAACGTGTCACTTCGAACATTACAATTTGCATAATCATTTACCTACTAATAGAAAATATCATTTGTCAAGCACATTTAATATGTGAGTAGTGTCAGCTTCACAGCACAAGTTTTGCATGTCAATGTTTTTTGATAGTTACATTAAATTTCCTACGCTTGTTCCCCATGACACTTATCCATAAATTAAAGCATGCCACATAATTGCGTTAGTACGTTCCACAATTCTAACTCCTCATGTTAACATAATTTGCAAGATTATATGCGGATGCGTTCTATATGTGATTATAACTCATCCCACAAATAAAATGAGATTTTATCTCCATCAACAGCGTGCACCAACATTTTTAATTTAATAGAATCCGTTCCCCAACTTTTTTATTTTAAAAATGCGTCCCAGAACGGCAGAAATACGAAGGGCTATAGATAAGGCTCGGTCATTCGAGAACAGGCGAGGTGGGCAGAGAAAGAAAAGGATTCTGTCTCTTCCTTCCTGCCCAGAGAAGACAAGGACAGTGTCAACTTCTCCTGCTCTGCCACTGTCAGCTGACCCCCTCTCTCTTTCTTCCTTTTCCTCTTATTCCCCATCTTTATGTCCCTGGCTCACTCCTCCTGACTTGCTGAAAACCGTGACTTCAAGAAATGTCTCTTACCCTCTCTTTTCTCTCCTTTCCTTCAATCTTTGCCCTGTGAAATGGATCCAAAAAAGAAAGAAACATTTTTGCTGGAAACGTCGTCTTTTTCTGACATTTTTCTATTCCAAAGTGTAGCCTCAGGACAGAGAAAAAAAAAGGTTAAAGATACGAAATTTAAAAAAAAAAACTAAATAAAGCAAGACAGAGTGGTAGCAAAGTGGCCAGATTGGTTTTATTAAAGAAAACACAAGGAGATGATGGACGGAGTGCTGAACTTTTCAAACACTCACCCCCAGTCACAGATCTGGGTTGAATCCATCATCATTCTTTAGCTCACTGTGCCACCTCAGTTCAGACACAGCTATATGCAAATCAGTCTTGACCCTGTGCCTCATGGGAACAGTCCAGACCGAACTGCTAAGCCATGTCTTCCCTGGACCGGAATCAAGCATCCTAGGACCAGTTTCAGGCTAACAGCCCTCATCAGCCAGGCTAGCTTGAATCCAGTGGCAAAGTGAGCAAGGGACCCACGTCTGGGCATACCCTGCCAACTTAGGGCGAGCAAAGCAAACACAAGGAGATGATGGACGGAGTGCTGAAACTTTTCAAACACTCACCCCCAGTCACAGATCTGGGTTGAATCCATCATCATTCTTTAGCTCACTTTGCCACCCCAGTTCAGACGCAGCTATATGCAAATCAGTCTTGACCCTGTGCCTCATGGGAACAGTCCTGACCGAACTGCCAAGCCATGTCTTCCCTGGACCGGAATCAAGCATCCTGGGACTGGTTTCGGGGGGTGAGTGTCTGAAAAGTTTCAGCGCTCCGTCCATCATCTCCTTGTGTTTGCTCAGATTGATTTTATTCACAGCCACACACATTAGCGCCACTTTACAGAGTTTGCCAGTGAAGCACTACTTTCATTTTCTCGTCTTATTTTGAACAGTATGGTTTTCTCCCGGTGGGAAGTGCACCATTCCTGGAGGTACTGCAATACTTGGTTGATGCATGGAGTGGGAAATGTTTAATTTGATCCTTATCAGCTGTTTCCTTATTTTAGTTTATAAAATGTGTACCACAACTCTCTGTTCAGGGATGTTGTCTTTTTAAACCATACTGCTTACCTTTTGTAAGGATATAAGTAATGAAAATTGAAAAGGGTCCTTTCCGGGCCCTGTAGTCATGTCCTCAACTTTTCAGGCAAAAACACTCATTTATTTCTGAATAATGAGTATAAAAAGCGGTAACCATGTTGTTCCTTCTCACATTTCACATGCTTTACTTAATCTTGCATTTCTTATGAGTGTTTGCTTTCTTCAGGATGTTGTTACTTTTTTATTTTTTTCAGGCAGCATATTACTCTTGTCTAGTGCATAATTTGAATTTAGTCGCATCCAGGTGTTTATAGCGGGGCACAATTGGGTTGCAGCTGAAGGCAGTGAAAGTTTCTCTCAGTGGAGCAGTATGGTGTTCAGTGGGAGAGAGAGTGTGGCACTATGGCCTGAGCCACCAAATTTAGAAATAGGGAATCAGGTTAAGCCTTCATGACCAGTCCAGCAGACCACTCTCCTGAGGGAGCACATTCCCAGGCTAGACCTCAGAAGCCCTGGTGGCTTAGCACCAGCAGGTGGACCCTAGTGGTGGCATAGTGGGTTAACCGTGAAGGCCTGTCCACCACAATCCATACTAAAGTACACCTCCAGTCTTGCGGGCAGGCCTACAAAGCAGCACACCCTAGGACAACAGTGACTCTATCACTGAAGTCACAGGACCCTTGAGGCCAGTCCGCCTCACCCATTGGTACCTCCATTGGCCTTGCTTCAGCAGTAGTAGTGCTACTCATCAGGGATCGGCAATGCAGGATTTGCACGCACACCAAACTCAGTTTGCAAACTTAACAGTCTTTCCTCTTCATGCACAAACACTTTTAACAAGTGCTACCTGCTTTGGGGCCACTTAAATCATGCAGCAATGGAGGACAAAACTATGTCGCAGTGATGACTAACTTATGCAGCAACAAAAGACTGCAGGCTAATGCAGTACATTTTCTGATACTTTACTATTTTTACATTTTTACACATACTAACAGTCGCTGCAGAGATTTTGCCTCATTAGTACCAGTAGAACATACAGATGCAACAGTGAGAAAGGTGAGCAGTCAAGCTTTGCAAAGGGCCCTCCACTTCGAAGCAACAGAAGTCACATTTTTTAGTAACTTTCGATTCGTTTGATCTACAAACAATTTTTTTGTTAAAATCATCAGATTATGCAGCAGATGATGTATTATGTAATATGGCAGAGCCATAATCATGGGGAAAACATTTACAAACTAGGATATTTTGCCATTCATGTTTGAACTGCTCTTGTGGAAAAAGGAAGAAGTGCTGATGACAGAAACTGCCTGGCTCAGAGACAAATAGCTTGTGATTTCACATTAAGCGTATTTGGGGCGTTCTGTGATTGGGAACGTATCCCACTTTGTGAATGTATTTTAATGTCAATAACTCATATTAAACCTTAAATAAACATGTGTATCCATTGGCTGCATTAAATAATGTAATAAGCTGTAAATGGTCAGTGAAATGCCAAACAAATACCAAAAATTGGGATGTTTTGCTCTTTCTGGCCACACCTCTGACTACGCCCACTGACCCAATCCTCGGATTATTCCTGCCCTCTGATTCTCCGCCCACAGTTCCCCTACTTTTTTTTCCCCACTTCGACCACTGCACTTGTCTTGGTATTATACATCATTTTTTCTGAAAAGTACGTGATGTTGGGTTTTAGCCATTGAAAGCAAAGAAGGAGTTGCTCTCAGGTTTTCAGATATACCAAAATACTGTCTTTTTGTGTTGCTTAGCCATCTTTCATGTGAATAATAAATTATGAATGCCACATTGTTTAAAATGCTATGACGGGGGTTTGGCTGGGCAAGACATTAAGCAAGACGCAGGGCACGAAAGCTCCGCTCCAGCCATGCCTTAGAAGCACCCACCTACATGACTACACTGGCCAAAGACCAATACTAGAGCAGGAAGTAGAGAAGATCACCTGGCCCCCAGGAAAACTATGGCAATGGGGGCGAGGTGACCACCAGACCTTGAGCTGCTCCTGTGTCAGAGGCAGCATCTACCATCATGGAGGGTGATCAGAGCCGGTGGTAACAGCTGGCGACAGTGGAGCGGGCTGCACTCTCCACAGGAGTACCCTCTAACATGAAGAGGACAGCGAGACACAGACGTGGTGGCTAGGGGCCTCTCTCCCCCCACCCCCAACCCTTAAGGGAGAACACCTTTGTTGTAAGCTAGGCAGGGGCCTATGTGGCTCCCATTCACTCTCAACTGGAAGCATGGCATAGAATGTTGGGAGGGGTGTGAAGCAATCTAGGGTGGAAGGCAGACAAAACTAAGCTATCTTGGCGACCCTGGTCTCAGTGTTGTGGTTGTAAGTCTTGCGGCAAATTAATCGGATGCCCCAATGAGAGTGAAATGCTGCACTAATGAAGTACAACTGTGAGCACAGAGTAGAGGTTTCCATTTGTAGCTACAGGTGGGGCCTCTCACTGTAGAAAGTACACAGCAAGACCAGAGAAAGCACCAGCAATGGCCTCATTGAACAGTTGGCTTTAGGGCATATGGATACAGGATATATAAGATACATCCCCTGCCCTCCACCCTTGAGAGGGTAATGGCAACATCTAGGCACGGCACACAAAGGACCCCTGCCTAACATCAGCGTATAACTGAAACCCCAGCAAGCCCTGCTCGTCCTCGAGTCTACTTCACGAAGAAACTCATTGAGAGATCCGAGTGAAACTCTTTAATGTGCCAGTCTTTCAAGTGCATAGCCCCAGGGCCCCCTGCAGGGAAGAGGTTTGCACCAACTGCAACCATAGCTAACGGAGCTCAAACAGGACGGCGCAAGATGATTCCCTCAAGACCCACATAGAACAGGGTTGGGCAGAAGCAGGGAATCCCAACAGGCCTCTGGGGGTCTCTGGTCTACAGAATGGTTTGGGGAAGAACTCAAAAAGAACACTCAATACCAGACGTGGTGCCAGGCGTCCTCCCATGTGGCTCCATAAAGAAAATAAAACGGGCTGTCAAACAGGATGGTCCAGATGACTCCTCAGAAGGCAGGGCTTAGGGTTGATTACACCCCAAATATCACCCAATATTACTCCAAACACTTGCTCTCTTAGATATGTACTGAGACTGACTTGGTCAAAACAGACCTAAATTTTGCATTCAGAAACTGTGAGAGGAAATTACATATTTTGGGAAAAGAGTAAACGATTGACATGAACATTGCAAACAAAAAACAAGCATTTGCAATGCAATAGGTCTCGCATGTATGCGAGTTTGAGCTATTGGCATTGAAAATGACAATGCCTTTTATTTATGTTGTGGTTTTTAAAACATAAATAAAAGGCTTTGTCATTTAGCAAGTGTTATTCTATAAATGACTTCATTACTGCACTTTGAAAGAAAAGGAGTTTAGTTTAGTTGGTATTTTTAAAAAGGCCATGTGTCAAGGAGTAAAACAAATGTTCTAAGTTTAAAATGATAATGCCTTGGTGCCAACTCTTATATAAGTGAAATACTGCTTACAGTCGCAGTTTGAGTGTTTCTGCCTTGAAAAAGCAGTTTTTGCCAATCACCCTATTAAAGTAACTTTAGACGGTCTTTTTAGGAAGCAGGCACCAGATAAAAAGTAAAACTGGGGATGAAAGGGCTCTTTATCGTCTTTTCTAGCTATTCCTTATCATAGTCCTACAGTAGAGGAGAACATATCGGACAGGTTCTGTCAGTAGAAGTAATTTGAAAGGTCCAGCCAGGGCTAACATAATATTGATGAGGGTTGGACACCACAAGCCCAAAGAAGTTTGCATATATCAGCACGGTGCCATCCTGCTTTTCATATGAGTTTTTGGCTGAATCTTACTTCTCTCTGTCCTGTAAAGAGGCAATGTTCTCCTCAAGGCACTTCCAGACAACACTGTGGCACTCTGAAAGTCAAACTGTATGCTGCAGCACATTTTATAATAGATCTGATATAAGTGTGACCACGTCACCCATCATTAAAAGAAGCACCCTTCCTCACAAGCTTCATGTACAAGGCTAGTAGGACCAGCACCCTTGAATACCATCTGCAGAAAATCACAAGGCCATCAGCGGGACAACACAACACCAGGAGCCAAGATATCACCAGACTAGAAACATATACATAAAAAAACAAAAAATACATAAAGCTGGCTTCCTCCATTAATGCATGAACACCTCGATGTTCCCAATCTCCCAGCAATCTGAAAGTGACTAAAGGCACGCCTCTTCAGAAACGCCTACCACCCTACTCCTACGCACCCAGCAAGGACAGTCTGTCTCATTATAAACTATTGTGAATAGTTGAATTGATGACTACTTATTCATCACTTGAGGTCCCACTCCACTACCACCATTACATACCAACAGTACCCATGCACTACTACTAAGTTTCCGAGTGTTAGTAAGACACACATCGGCAACATAGTATTACAATATGAGAGGAGGAAAGCGGAGTCTCAAATTGAGGACATTACAAGATTCAGAGACCTGCGAATATCAAGTCCCAATTTGGGATGATGCCTCCAACACTGAAGCTTTTCTACCAATACCGGCTGTTCAGCCCTCTCCCTCTCGTGGAAAGCGCTAAATATATATCATACAAAAAATAATTATTTCCAACGGGGATAGGAACAGCGCACATTACTTACCGCCATCTTCAAACTCCCCTCTGACCTCTCACCTTTCACCTCCTCTTGACGTGTGACAAAAGGTGTGAGAAATAGAAGAAAGACTAACTTGTTCGCCATGGAGACAGAAAAGGGACTCGTTTTCATGATACACTTAAAAGCTGTGTTAAAGGCATCAGATACTGCAGAAACTCGTGACAGAGGGGGTTTCCGGAGGCTAAAGGAGTCCGTGTTAGATCAATGGGGACAGAAAACGCGGGGGCAGAGTATTGCTCTTTGAGTCTGATATAAATTGAGATAGCCTTATATATGGACAGAAATGAGCCAGAAATAGTGTCTGTTAGAGTGACTCAGCCATAGCCAGACAAACAAGCATTTGCAATGCAATAGGACTCGCATTTACATGAGACCTATTGCATTGCAAACGGGAGTGCGGGCGGGGAGGCAGGGGGGCGAGAAGGCACGGACAACGGGAGTGCGGGCGTGGGGGCGAAAAGGCACAGACAACGGGAGTGCGGGGCAGGGGGAGAAGGCACAGGCAACGGGAGTGCGGGCGGGAGGGGGGCAAGAAGGCACAGACAACAGGAATGCAGGAGGGGGGGAGAAGGCACAGGCAGTAAGAGAACCTCATTAAAGAAAATAGTGCTCACAATCTAAATAACACATACCTTGCAACACTTGAAGTAAAGGGGCCAGTAGCCATGGAAGGATACAAATGACGAAATGGCCGTCATAAGGAGGGACTAACAAGCCTATAAACCAATCGGAAGGCAGCATTTAGGAAGGACAAAGACACAAGCCAATGAAAAATATGGGCGGGGGAGTGGGTGGGGCTTCCCTCACGTACTGAACTACCACAGATCTTCCCTAGAGCAGCGCTTGCGCGCTGACTCTAGGCTCGACCTAATTAGGGGCAGGCTGGAAATTCCTAGAGACTGTCTTTGACGAAATAGGCCACAAATGAAAAGTTGGATTTTAGCAGGATGCAAAGCCCTTGTAGCATCAGAACGGGTCAATGGTCATTGCTCCTCCACATTCCCTCTATATAGGTAAAAGGCACAGCTGCCTTCCCTGATCAGTGTCTAGGTAGCTGAACCTCCAAAAATATCAAAGGGTGTGGGAGATAAGGTGCATCTCTTTTACGGATGAGGAACACGTTTATTTGTGGACCATGTCCTCCTAACAATGTTTGTGCCCAGTAAATCTCTTCCAGCCATTATGAAACTACTGGACCTTTTGAAGAGGTCTTCAGTTTCCAAATGAACAAAAAAAAAAATCTGTGGTTTTAAATAGTCCCAGTTGAAATATGAATTGCACCATCGTAATGTCTGGAATTTTGCGTTACCCTAGTAACACGAAATTCACGAAATTATACAATTATGGTACATGGCACAATTATTCTGCAGTTCGTGGTTCTAGTTATACAGTAGAAAAAACACGAAAAACCAGACCACAAGTGGCTGTTGGCAGCAGTTGTGTTTCTTGCTCTACTTTTTAATGCAAGTGGCATCATCACGTCACTATAGCGCCAAAATGACAGATTAGTGTAATTATGTATACTTTTTCCAAAATTTGGTGCAACTATACGAAAGCAAATATTGCGACTTTCGCACACTCCTGGTTTTAAATGTGTTGATTTCGCCTGTTTAAGCCAAGGTCCTACAAAACGACAACTCACTTTATGTGGGCAGAACACTGGAACAAATATCTAGGTCTGAACCTAGGTTCGAAAGAACCTAATAGAGGACCTTAGACGGTGGTGACTGCTACACATACCTTGGTTATGATGCATAAACATTCTCAAGATTATGAAAATTAACATCCACTCTAGAGTTCTATATATTTTCCAAACACTTCTGATAAAAATAGTGCTAACTGATGTAGAGGCACTTCAGAAAAGATTGTTAGATTTAACGTGGGGAGGGAAAAGCAACCATGTCTCTGCAAAGCTGGTAATGACAACAAAAGAGATGGACTACCCCCCTCCCCTGCACCCTCCCACCCACCCTTGATTTCGCTCAACTAATAGTCCTATCTTGTATAAGCTCCAGGAATGATCGGAGAGCCCTACAACACTTTGGCGCACCTGATATACAGAACCCTATATGACCTTTTCAACCAGGAGGAGAAAATCAAGTCATTCGAACAATGTAAACAAGCATTGGAAATGCAATAGGTCTCACATTTGTTGGAGTTGGAGCTATTGGCATTGTAAATGGCAATGCTTTTTACTTATGTGTTATGGAGTGTATGTATGTGGTATGTAGTGGAATTATGTGTGTTGAATTTGATTAGTTAGCTGCATAATTGTGTGGAGTGGATTTGTGTAGTGGAATTATGTGGCATGGTGTGCTGTGGAATTATGTGGATAGTAATTATGTGGTATTGAGTGTACTAGAATTATGTGGAGAGGGACTGTGTGTTTTGGAGTGTAATTATGTGGAATGGTATTTTGTCTTGTAGAGTGGAGTTTAACCCGTTTACCGCGGCGGCATTTCCGCCGCGGTGCGGGCGTTCCACGGAGTGGGCGGGGCTGCGTCGGCCAACGGTCGTTCGCAGCACTGGGGAGGTAGTGCTCGCGACGGCCGTTGGCCGACGCGAGCACGGAAGGGGTTAATGATGTGGTGTGCTATTTATAGCACTCAAACACCAATAAATAATACTTTTTTAAATTAGACAATACATGATGTAAACGGCCAAAGTTAACCTGAAAAGAATGCACTGCTATATTGTTGTGGACGTAAAAGAACTAATACATGAATGTTTCAACACACTCTATTCATAATGTAAATCAACACTTTAAGAATGAAAATACATACTGTTGCAAAGTGTGCACGCTCACATCCTGCACTGGAGCAGGATTTTATGTATTCACACCTAATTTCATTGAAGAATTAATGAAAGTGGATGACCGCGATGTAGCACAAGTCACAACTGAAGCCGTAGACGAATACAAATGGCATATTTTTATGTAAAAAGAAAACAGGACTCCATAAATGCAGTCTTTTGGCTGAAAGCAAGCACAATTGAGATGGATCTTAAAGTTGCCGGTAACACTCCACTGAGAGCAAGCTCTGTGCAGGTGACACCTAAAGAGTTTGGCTAAAAATAAATGACACTGAGTATCAGCAGAAATGGGGGCAAGAGGGAGAGTGGGTGCGAAGGACAATGCCCTAATCCTGCACTAATCCTGCATCTTTGGGTATTATGACTGTATACTAGCAGACTAAAGTGTTAATTCATTATTTGGTGCAGAGTTCGTTCTAATACAGATCACCTCATATTTTTCATAAACTATGCATTTCAGAATATATATTATTAATATGTGGCTATACCTTCCATGTGTAATAGCCTTTCTCTCTGGGATGTTCAATGAAGGGAGGCGACTGTATAAAAATGCAGCCAAGCTTTCATCTTCAGTGCACTGCAGTGCCAGAATGTTAGAAATGGGTCCCGGTGTTGTTGTAGACTTGGCACCCGGTGCGCTGAGTGGGGATTCGGGGATGCCTCGGCTCTTGATGCGGCGGCAACGGCGTTGCGTCGATCTCTCCGGCCGCGGTCCCACGATGCATCGGTTCTTGCAGTCGCACAGCAGGGCCTGCGTCGGAGTCGGTGCGATGATCTCGGACTACGGAGATCGGTGCACGAGACTCGGTGTGCGGGGCAGGCGCTGCGTTGGTTTCTTCAGCGGCACTGCAGTGTTGAGTCGGGAACAGGTGCAGATGAGTCACGCTTCTTTAGTTGCTTCTTTTTTCCCAGCTCCCAGCTGCAGGAACAACCTCCAGAGACCCAACACAGGAACAGGCACCTCTCGGCAGGTCAGAACTCCCAGCAAGGGAGTTCAAGGGAGCTGGTGGTGAAGTCTTTGTGTCCCTGAGACTTCAGAACAGGAGGCAAGCTCTACTTGAAGCCCTTGGAGATCTTCTTCAAGCAGGATACACAGCACACAGCAAAGTCTCTGTCCTCTCCTTGGCAGAAACAGCCACTGCGGGCCAACTCTAGACAGCACACAGCAAAGGGGCAGTACTTCTCTTTCAGCTTTCCCAGCTCTTCTCCTTGACATAGGCTCCTCTTGAGTCCAGAAGTATTCTAAAATACTGGGGTCTGGGCCCCAATATTTATACTCAATTTCTCTTTGTTCTCTAGTGGCAGAGAGGCTCTGTGCTCAGTCAAAACTAGTTCTGTGCTCCCTCGTCCAGCTTACAATCAGGAGGTGGAGACAGCATTGTCTAAGGCAGACCAGGCCCATTCAGGTGCAAGGAAATCTCCTCCCCTAACACTAAATGCAGCCCCGGTCTATTCAGCCCAGCCCTGACTCATACGGGAAAGGCAGGACACACCCCAAGCCCCCCCCTCCCAGTGGCTGTCTGAAGAGAATGCACATCCCCAGCCCCTGTCACTCCAAATCCAGACAGATAATCCACAAACCAGCAGAGACACACAGGATGGCTAAGCAAGAAAATACCCACTTTCTAAAAGTGGTATTTTCAAACACACAATATAAAAATCATCTTTAATAAAAGATGCATTTTTATATTTTGAGTTCAGGCATACTAAACTCCATCTTTCTACCTTGTCCCAATCGGAAGTTATACTTATAACATGTTATAAATAGACTCCTATTCTATCCTATGGGACAGATAGCCTTTCCATAGTAAAAAAAATACACTGCACCCTGCCCATAAGGGTACCTTGGGCCTACCTTAGGGGTGACTCACATGTAATAAAAGGGAATGTTAGGGCCTGGCAAGTGGGTGCACTTGTCAGATCGACATGGCAGTAAAACTGCGCGCCGGCACTGTGGTGGCAGGTCTGAGAACCCTTTGAAAGGCTGCTTGTGTGGGCGGCACAATCAGTGCTGCAGGCCCTCTAGCAGCATTTGACTTACAGGCCCTGGGTACACACAGTGCTCTTTACTAGGGACTTAGTGGTAAGTCAAACAAGCCAATCATGGAAACACAAATCCATGTTCACAATTTACATAGGGAGAGGATATGCACTTTATCACTGATCAGCAGTGGTAAAGTGCCTAGAGTCCTAAAACCAACAAAAACATGGTCAAAAACAGGAGGCCCAAAAGCAAAATGTCTGGGGATAAACCCGCTAGAAAAGCTAGGTCTAACAGCGATGTAGCACAAGCCACAATTGAAGCAGTAGACGAATACAAAGGGCATATTTTTATTTTTTTTAAAAGAAGAAGTAGGGCTCCATAAATGCAATCTTTTGGCTGAAAGCAAGCACAATTGAGATGGATCTTAAAGTTGCAGGTAACACTCCACTGAGAGCAAGCTCTGTGCAGGGGACATCTAAAGAGTTTGGTTAAGAATAAATGACGCTGAGTGGAGGCAGAAAGGGGGGAAGGGGAAGAGTGAGTGCGTAGGACAATGCCTCAACCCTGCATCTTTGGATATTATGCCTGTACGCTAGCAGACTAAAGTGTTCATTCATTATTTGGTGCAGAGACAACCTCATATTTTTCATCAACAATGCATTTCAGAATATACATTATTAATATGTGGTTACACCTTTCATGTGTAATAGCCTTTCTCTCTGGGCTATTCAATGAAGGGAGGCGCCTGTATACAAAAGCCACCAGCTTTCATCTTCAGTGCAGTGTGACACTAAGCCATGGAGCGGCTTTAGCCAGCCAGTGGCATGCAGGTAGCTGCAGGCAGTGTGGTAGGTGGCTGCTGTCTCTGAGAGAGGCCTGTCTGGCTTGCCTCGTTGCTGCATGGCCACTTACTGGCATTACGCTAAGCTGCTCTCTCTGGTCTGTTAATGTCACTGTCACTGCTGGGTCCTCTCTCAGGAGCTCTGTGACAATGTGTGGGTAGTGTTGCCACCTTGCTGGGAAAAAATGTAGGCCATCCCAAAAACACAAGTTGCAATACCTGCTTACACCATGTGAGCTACAGAGAGACTACTACTTTCCTGGCTGCGAATAGTACACATGTCAGATATTTAGATGCCTCCTTAGTACTCCCACCACCTGACCAAGTATTGATAAACATAGACAGAAGAGCCACAAACTGACATTTCACGAGCCGGTTGAAATGAAAGGCTAATTAGTTAGTGGAAATTGTTAAGAGTAGAGAGAGCAGAGAGAGCTCTTGCTACCCTGTGCGATCATGAGAAACTTAGTTCATCTCGAGAGCACATTTGCCATATCGTCCTAAACGAAGCACACTGATGCAGACAAACACATATGTGCATCTAGATGAGACTCTCTTGGTAGCATTTTTCTCCAGCAGCTCAGATGTTTACTATTGAAATTATAACATAGGTTGTGTTGCGCACTTCTTATACTTCTACTGAAATAAACGCATTACTAACCCATATTTTCTCTAGTTTGCGTGCAGGTCAGGGAGAGGTTGCCTGCCTCTACTATAAATTCAAACCTGAACAAGTGACACTTCACTTGATACCTGGCCGCACAGCTTCAAATCAAATTCAACACTTAATCATAAATTATATACTGTTGCACAATATAGAATTCTCAAATATCATTCTGTTGTTTATTTGATTAAAGGTTCAATCTTGTTGTTTATATCAATTGAACAAGCAAAAAACAATATCATATGAATTTTCAACAACATCCAATTTTTCTCAAAGGATTGTGAA
Source organism: Calotriton arnoldi (assembly GCA_963921515.1). NCBI lineage: Eukaryota > Metazoa > Chordata > Amphibia > Caudata > Salamandridae > Calotriton > Calotriton arnoldi. The sequence continues at coordinate 3,895,075 of CAWUFW010000169.1, read as the reverse complement.
CAAAGTTTCTTGAATTATTCTTAAAAACACAAATTTCTTGAACATTCTGTTGATGAAGATGCCCAATGCATTTCGGGATGGGGAATCCCTTCTTCAGGGGCCTCTATAAATACAAAAGAACAATACTGGATGTGTAAATATTCTGTATAATGTACAGGAAGGAACACCCCAACCGGGTAGTGTAAGTCTAGAAAAAATGGCGGAAAATGAGATAAAAGTTCACTGGTGGGTGATCGTAATTGTGCTACGAAAGGTAAACCAAAACTAGTGGCACTGAGACAATGTGAGACAGGATTTCCTTGAAATCCCAAAAGACTAAATGCAAGAAAATGAAATATGTAAATCTATGCACCTGAAAACTGTGCACCGGACACCACGCAAACCACTGTGATATGTTACTACTATGGTGTTTGAAGACACTTACTGAATGTCTATAATAAGTTCTGGTTATCAATCAATAAAGATATACACAGAAGTGAGTAGGCACGATCGTAATCTAGGGAAAATGACAAGAAAATTGCACATCAATGACCAGCTCAATGGAATGCCCTGCGTGTGGTGTGGCTTAAGGGCTAGGGTGGCCGACTTTGAAGCTGGGGAACCAGGTTTGAGTCTGGCGGGAGGCTCAAACATTCTGTGATTCTAGGCAAATCACTTAATCTCCCTGTGCTTAACAACGAATGTGTCCATCTATAACTCAACTGGTGCTCGTGTAAAGATCTCTGATACCTTTGGGTCAAGTTTGTGCTATACAAAACTGCAAACAAAAATGGGGATCAGCAGCTACGTGATCACACATGGTAAAGGACAAAGATATACTGGCAATGCATTGCCGTATTTAATAATTACCAGCACCGGCCTCTGACCTGAATTTATCAGTGGGGCTGCTGTGATGCTGGCCTGGTGGCCACCTAGTCTTGGCAGCCTGGCACTTATGTGTGCACCCCGCCACACATAACACAGCCCCTACCGTACATGTACCCAGGCGTATTGGGCCACCAAAAATTAAAGGTTGTTGACACTCATGTATCAGCAACACAGTACACTGGTGCTGATGTGTGACATTATCACAATTAATCACACCCCGTTATCAGAGTGGGAGCATGGGACACCACAGTGAAGAAGAACCATGTGATACGGCTCTTTCCCCATTGGCGTTGGTCACAAAACACCCTGCAGCACTGCGCTACCTGCTCAGGCTGAGGGGTACTTTGCCACGGTGTCTCTGCAGGCACAAGCAGTACAGGGAAGAAAAAAACTACAGCCTGCTTGGGCCAAATTAACGGTGACATTCCTGCCCGGAAGAACATCAGAACGTGCCGTCTGATCCAAGTGAAGCTGCATAGGTGCACTTGCTCTTTGTTTATTCAGTGACACGAAAGGGTCGCCGCCTGACCCTCATGACCCGTAGATGCTGGGCTCACAAATGTTTTTTTATTTAACCCCTTCGATGCTCATGACGGAATGGTTCCGTCATGAGCATCGGTGCCCTGTGCTCATGACGGAACCATTCCGTCATGAGGCCAGAGGCACAAAATCCCTCTGCTGCAGACAGCAGAGGGATTTCTCTTTCACCCCTGTGACCTTGGCAGCTGGGGAATTGCTTCCCCAGCTCCCGAGGCCCCCTCCCTGGTTTCTGTGCCATGAGGATCAGCGCGTACGTCGCGCTGTCCTCATTGCACAGAAAACGAAACTGAAATGAGCCTTTAGGCTCATTTCAGTTTCACTTTCTATGTGCTCAGGGGGCTATCTCAGCCCCCCGGGCACGTAGAAAGACGGGAGAGGTATCATTGGAAAGGGGGAGAATCTCCAGTGGATCCCTGCTTGGGGATCGCCCTAGGAGGGCGATCCCCAAGCAGGATCCACCCACTAGACACCAGGGAGGGGAGCGGCCCCTTGGGCAAGGGCTTTTGCTCCCCCAATTTGTTTTGGTGCGATTTAGACTTTTGCCCCCTGGGGGCAGATGGGGCAGTAGCCCCCAATCTGCCCCACCGGGGGGCAAAAAGCCCACTAGACCCCAGGGATATTTTTCTTTGCCCAATTAATTTATTAGGGTGGGGGCTGCCCATAAAGGGCATGTCCATGCCCCCACCCCGCAAAATTTACAGCCTTTCTGCCCCCCCGGGGGGGGCAAAAAGCCCACTATAAGCCAGGGATTTTCTTTTTATTATAATTTGTGGTGGGGGCTGCCCAATATGGGCATGACCATGCCCCCACCCACCCCGCAAAAATGACAGCCTTTCTGCCCCCTGGGGGAGCTGGGGGCATTAGCCCAAAATCTGCCCCCCCAGGGGGGCAAAAAGCCCAGTAGACACCAGGGATTTTATGGGAAAATTTTAATTAGGTTGGGGGCATTGGCATGCCCATTTTGGGCAGCCCCACCTAATTAAAATTTTCCCAAAACTCCCTGGTGTCTAGTGGACTTTCTGCCCCCTGGGGGCTGCTGGGGGCATTAGCCCCCAATCTGCCCCGCCGGGGGGGCAAAAATCCCACTAGACGCCAGGGATTTTTTTGGGGCAAATTTAAATTAGGGTGGGGGCTCCCAAAACGGGCATGCCCATGCCCCCACCCCTCCCCGCAAAAATAACAGCGTTCCTGCCCCCCTGGGAGGCATGTGGGGCAGTAGCCCCCAATCTGCCCCCGGGGGCAAAAAGCCCACTAGGCGCCAGGGATTTTTGGGGCAAATTTTAATTAGGGTGGGGACATTGGCATGCCCGTTTTGGGCAGCCCCCACCTAATTAGAATTTGCCCAAAACTCCCTGGCGTCTAGTGGGCTTTGCCCCTGGGGGCAGATTGGGTGCATTAGCCCCCAATCTGCCCCGCCAGGGGGGGGCAAAAAGCCCCCTAGTCGCCAGGGAGTTTTTTTGGGCAAATTTGAATTAGGGTGGGGGCTCCCAAAACGGGCATGCCCATGCCCCCACCCACTCCCCCGCAAAAATAACAGCCTTCCTGCTCCCCCTGGGGGTCAGATGGGGCAGTAGCCCCCGATCTGCCCCCCCGGGGGGGCAAAAAGCCCACTAGACGCCAAGGATTTTTTTGGGCAAATTTTAATTAGGGTGGGGGCATTGGCATGCCCGTTTTGGTCAGCCCCACTCTAATTAAAATTTGCCCCAAACTCCCTGGCACCTAGTGGGCTTTTGCCCCCTGGGGGCAGATGGGGGCATTAGCTCCCATCTGCCCCGCCGGGTGGGGGCAAAAAGCCCACTAGACGCCAGTGAGTTTTTGGGGCAAATTTGAATTAGGGTGGGGGCTGCCCAAAATAGGCATGTCCATGCCCCCACCCCCTCCCTGCAAAAATTACAGCCTTCCTGCCCCCCTGGGGGACAGATGGGGCAGAAGCCCTCAATCTGCCCCCGGGGGGCAAAAGCCCACTAGACACCAGGGATTTTTGGGGCAAATTTTTATTAGGGTGGGGGCTGCCCAAAACAGGCATGTCAATGCCCCCACCCCCACCCGCAACAATTACAGCCTTTCTGCCCCCCCTGGGGGGAAGATGGGGGCAGTAGCCCCAATCTGCCCCCCCCAGGTGGGCAAGAAGCCCACTAGACGCCAACGATTACACTGGCTTTTTTATGTGTGGGGATGGGGGCTGCTCAGAATGGGCACACCAATGCCCCTACCCCCCAAAAAAATAGCCACAGAGTTTCTGCCCCCCTTGGGGGCATATCGGGGCAACTCCACCCCCCGATACCCCCCCCAGGACGGCAGAAAGCCGACTAGGAACAGATTTGTTTTTAGCAATATGCCTACCTGTGGATTTTGGGCCCTAGCGCAGACGGCACATAGGGAAACCTAGCAAACCTGTACATTTTTGAAAATTAGACACCCAGGGGAATCCAGGATGGGGTGACTTGACTGGCTCTCACCAGGTTCTGTTACCCAGAATTCCTTGCAAACCTCAAAATGTGTAGAAAAAAACACATTTTCCTCACATTTCTGTGGTGGAAAGTTCTGGAATCTGTGTGGATCCACAAAATTCCACTCACCCCGCATTCCCCAAAGTCTTCCGAGAAAAATGGTACCTCACTTGTGTGGGTGGGTCAAGTACCCGCGACAGGCAAGGGCCCAAAACCTAGTGAGGCGACATCAAAATTACCTATCACAAACCAACCTGGTTTTGTACGGGGGTTACCTGGGTTTTGGCCCCGGGGTCGGCGGCAACCTAGGGAAACCTACAAAACCCACACATTTCTGAAAACTAGACACCCGGGGGATTCCAGGGAGGTATGGCTTGTGTGGATCCCCCAACGTTTTCTTACCCAGAATCCCCTGCAAACCTCAAATTTAGCTGAAAAAAATCACTTTTTCACACATTTGTGTGTGGGAAAGTTGTGGCATCACCGGGCTGACACAAATTTCCTACCAGCCAGCGTTCCCCCTGGTCTCCCGATAAAAATGGTGCCTCACTCGGGTGGGAGGCCCAAGTACCCGCGACAGGCAAGGGCCCAAAACGTATTGAGGCAACATCAAAATTGCCTATCACAAAACCACCTGGTTTTGCAAGGGAGTCCCATGACTTTTTGGCCCGGGGCTCGGCGGCCACCTAGGAAACCTACCAAACCCACACATTTCTGAAAACTAGACACCCGGGGATTCCAGGGAGGTATGACTTGCGTGGATCCCCCAACGTTTTCTTACCCAGAATCCCCTGCAAACCTCAAATTTTGCCGAAAAATTCACTTTTTTCTCACATTTCTGTGGTGGCAAGTTCTGGAATCTGCGTGGATCCACAAATTTCCTCCCACCCAGCGTTCCCCCAGATCTCCCGATAAAAATGGTACCTCACTTGTGTGGGTAGGCACAGTGGCTGCAACAGGAAATGGCCCAAATCGTACTCTGGAGACTTCAAAATTACCTATAGCAAAACTACCTGGTTTTGGGGGGGGGACCTGAGATTTTGGCCCCGGGCTCGACGGCCATCTTGGGAAAGTACCAAACCCAAACATTTCTGAAAACTAGACACCCGGGGGAGTCCAATGAGGTATGGCTTGCGTGGATCCCCCAACGTTTTCCTACCCAGAATGCCATGCAAACCTCAAATTTAGCTGAAAAAACCACATTTTCCACATTTTTGTGTGGAATCACCGTGCCGGCACAAATGTCCTACCACCCAGCGTTCCCCTTGTTCTCCCGAGTAAAATGATACCTCACTTGTGTGGGTGGGCCAAAGGCCTGTGGCTAGGAAGAGCCCAAAACATAGGGATTTATAGTATAGCACCGAGAATTCTAAGCGCTAAATTTTTTTAAAAATACGTTTTTAGCCAATTCTGCTTTGGACACCCACACAAGTGAGGTATCATTTTACTCGGGAGAACAAGGGGAACGCTGGGTGGTAGGACATTTGTGCCGGCACAGTGATTCCACGCAAAAATATGTGGAAAATGTGGTTTTTCCAGCTAAATTTAAGGTTTGCATTGCATTCTGGGTAGGAAAACGTTGGGGGATCCAGGCAAGCCATACCTCATTGGACTCCCGGGTGTCTAGTTTTCAGAAATGTTTGGGTTTGGTACTTTCCCAAGATGGCCACCGAGCCCGGGGCCAAAATCTCAGGTGCCCCCCAAAACCAGGTAGTTTTGCTATAGGTAATTTTGAAGTCTCCAGAGTACGATTTGGGCCATTTCCTGTTGCAGCCACTGTGCCTACCCACACAATTGAGGTACCATTTTTATCGGGAGACCTGGGGGAACGCTGAGTGGGAGGAAATTTGTGGATCCACGCAGATTTCAGAACTTTCCACCAGAGAAATGTGAGAAAAAAGTAAATTTTTCGGCAAAATTCGAGGTTTGCAGGGGATTCTGGGTAGGAGAATGATGAGGGACCCACGCAAGCCATACCTTGCTGGACTCCCCGGGTGTCTAGTTTCCAGAAATGTGTGGGTTAGGTAGGTTTCCCTAGATGGCTGCCGAGCCCGGGCCAAAACTCATGGGACCCCCATGCAAAACCAGGTTGGTTTGTGATATGTAATTTTGATGTCGCCTCAATAGCTTTTGGGCCCTTGCCTGTCGCGGGTCCTTGACCCACCCATGCAAGTGAGGTACCATTGTTATTGGGAGACCTGGGGGAATGCTGGGTGGGAGGAAATTTGTGGATCCACGCAGATTCCAGAACTTTCCACCACAGAAATGTGAGAAAAAAGTTAATTGTTCGGCGAAATTTGAGGTTTGCACGGGATTCTGCGTAGGAGAATGATGGGGGACCCACGCAAGCCATACCTCGCTGGACTCTCCCGGGTGTCTAGTTTCCAGAAATGTGTGGGTTTGGTAGGTTTCCCTAGATGGCTGCCGAGCCCGGGCCAAAACTCATGGGACCCCCGTGCAAAACCAGGTTGGTTTGTGATAGGTAATTTTGATGTCGCCTCAATAGCTTTTGGGCCCCTGCCTGTCGCGGATCCTTGACCCACCCACGCAAGTGAGGTACCATTTTTATCGGGAGACCTGGTTGAATGCTGGGTGGGAGGAAATTTGTGGATCCACGCAGATTGTAGAACTGTCCACCACAGAAATGTGGGGAAAATGTGGTTTTTTGACAATTTTTAGGTTTGCAAGGGATTCTGGGTAACAGAACCTGGTGGGAGGCAGTCAAGTCAGCCCATCCTGGATTCCCCTGGGTGTCTAGTTTTCAAAAATGTATAGGTTTGCTAGGTTTCCCTAGGTGCCGGCAGAGCTATGGTTCAAAAACTACAGCTAGGCACTATGCCAAAAAAGGGTAATTTTTCACTGCGAAATTGAGGTGTGTCCAGGTTGCGTTTTGCGCCATTTCCTGTCGCGGGCACTAGGCCGACCCACACAAGTGAGGTACCATTTTTCTCGGAAGACTTTGGGGAACGCGGGGTGGGTGGAAATTTGTGGATCCACGCAGATTCCAGAACTTTCCACCACAGAAATGTGGGGAAAATGTGGTTTTTTTGACAATTGTTTAGGTTTGCAAGGGATTCTGGGTAACAGAACCTGGTGGGAGGCAGTCAAGTCACCCCATCCTGGATTCCCCTGAGTGTCTAGTTTTCAAAAATGTATAGGTTTGCTAGGTTTCCCTAGGTGCCGGCAGAGCTATGGTTCAAAAACTACAGCTAGGCACTTTGCCAAAATAGGGTAATTTTTCACTGCGAAATTGAGGAGTGTCCACGTTGCGTTTTGCGCCATTTCCTGTCGCGGGCACTAGGCCGACCCACACAAGTGAGGTACCATTTTTCTCGGAAGACTTTGGGGAACACGGGGTGGGTGGAATTTTGTGGATCCACGCAGATTCCAGAACTTTCCACCACAGAAATGTGGGGAAAATGTGTTTTTTTGGACAATTTTTTAGGTTTGCAAAGGACTCTGGGTAACAGAACCTGGTGGGAGGCAGTCAAGTCACCACTTTCTGGTTTCCCCTGGGTGTCTAGTTTTCAAAAATGTATAGGTTTGCTAGGTTTCCCTAGGTGCCGGCAGAGCTATGGTTAAAAAACTATAGCTAGGCACTTTGCCAAAAAAGGGTCATTTTTCACTGCGAAATTGAGGTGTGTCCATGTTGTGTTTTGCGCCGTTTCCTGTTGCGGGCACTAGCCCGACCCACACAAGTGAGGTACCATTTTTCTCGAAAGACTTTGGGGAACGTGGGGTGGGTGGAAATTGTGGATCCACGCAGATTCCAGAACTTTCCACCACAGAAATGTGGGGAAAATGTGGTTTTTTTGACAATTGTTTAGGTTTGCAAGGGATTCTGGGTAACAGAATCTGGTGGGAGGCAGTCAAGTCACCCCATCCTGGATTCCCCTGAGTGTCTAGTTTTCAAAAATGTATAGGTTTACTAGGTTTCCCTAGGTGCCGGCAGAGCTATGGTTCAAAAACTACAACTAGGCACTTTGCCAAAAAAGGGTCATTTTTCACTGCGAAATTGAGGTGTGTCCACATTGCGTTTTGCGCCGTTGCCTGTCGCGGGCACTAGGCCAACCCACACAAGTGAGGTATCATTTTTCTCGGAAGACTTTGGGGAACGCGGGGTGGGTGGAAATTTGTGGATCCACGCAGATTCCAGAACTTTCCACCACAGAAATGTGAGGAAAATGTGTATTTTTTGACAATTTGTTAGGTTTGCAAGGGATTCTGGGTAACAGAACCTGGTGGGAGCCAGTCAAGTCACCCCATCCTGGATTCCCCTGGGTGTCTAGTTTTCAAAAATGTATAGGTTTGCTAGGTTTCCATAGGTGCTGGCAGAGCTAGGGTTAAAAAACTACAGCTAGGCACTTTGCCAAAAAAGGGTCATTTTTCACTGCGAAATTGAGGTGTGTCCACGTTGTGTTTTACGCCGTTTCCTGTCGCGGGCACTAGGCCGACCCACACAAGTGAGGTATCATTTTTCTCGGAAGACTTTGGGGAACGCGGGGTGGGTGGAAATTTGTGGATCCACGCAGATTCCAGCACTTTCCACCACAGAAATGTGAGGAAAATGTGGTTTTTTTGACAATTGTTTAGGTTTGCAAGGGATTCTGGGTAACGGAACCTGGTGGGAGCCAGTCAAGTCACCCCATCCTGGATTCCCCTGGGTGTCTAGTTTTCAAAAATGTATAGGTTTTCTAGGTTTCCTTAGGTGCTGGCAGAGCTAGGGTTAAAAAACTACAGCTAGGCACTTTGTCAAAAAAGGGTCATTTTTCACTGTGAAATTGGGGTGTGTCCACGTTGTGTTTTGCGCCGTTTCCTGTCGCGGGCACTAGGCCTACCCACACAAGTGAGGTGCCATTTTTCTCGGAAGACTTTGGGGAACGTGGGGTGGGTGGAAATTTGTGGATCCACGCAGATTCCAGAACTTTCCACCACAGAAATGTGAGGAAAATGTGTTTTTTTATCAATCTTTTAGGTTTGCAAGGGATTCTGGGTAACAGAACCTGGTGGGAGCCAGTCAAGTCACCCCATCCTGGATTCCCCTGGGTGTCTAGTTTTCAAAAATGTATAGTTTTGCTAGGTTTCCCTAGGTGCCGGCAGAGCTAGGGTTAAAAAACTACAGCTAGGCCCTTTGCAAAAAAAGGGTAATTTTTCATTGTGAAAATGTGGTGTGTTCACGTTGGGTTTTGAGCCATTTCCTGTCGTGGGCACTATGCCTACCCACACAAGTGAGGTACCATTTTTATCGGGAGACTTAGGGTAATTCAGATTTGTAAAGCAACTGTTATTACCTATTGACTTTCGATGCATTCTGCCTTCCAAATGAAAGACATTGTGTAAAAAAGAAGTAATTTTAAAAAATGACCGATAATTCTCATGCTAGTATGAGTATTCCCAATTTCGGAAATGTGCAAATATCTACTGTTTCTAAACTCTATATTTTGTTCCCATTTCAGAAATACATAGGTGTCTTTCATACCGATTTTTCCATGTATACATTTTCCCACAATAATTGCTATATACCCGGTACATAATAAAAAACCATTGCAAGACGCTGCTCAGTTGTTGGCTCTGGGTTCGTCGGGTTCTTGGTGAACCTACAAGTCCTATATATCCCCACAACCAGTAAGGTCCAGCGGATGTAACGGTATATTGCTTTCAAAGAGCTGCCATAATTAGAAGAAGTTACAGGTGAAAACGTTGACACAAAAGGCTGTTTTTTTCAACTAATTTTCAATTTTTCCTATATTTAACTGTTAGTTTCTATAAAGAAACCTTGATGGATCTACACAAATGACCCCTTGCTGAATTCAGAATTTTGTCTACTTTTCTAAAATGTATAGCTGTCTAGGATCCATTATTGCTTTCATACCCATTTCTACCATTAACTGGAAGGAGGTTGAAAACACAAAAAATAGCAAAAATAGGCTATGTCCCAGAAAAATGCCAAAACTGTGTAAAAAATGTTGGTTTTCTGACAAAAGTCTGTCATTCCCTAAAAGCTGGGAAAATGGTGATTTCAGCCCCACAAACCTTTTTTTGATACCATTTGCAGGGAAAAACCCAGACGCTTTCATTTGCAGCCCTTTTTTCGCATTTTTCCCAAAAATTTAGCTGTATTTTGGCTAATTTCTGGGACCCCTCCAGGGGAATCCACAAACCCTGGGTACCTTTACAATCCCCATGATGTTGGAAAAAAAGGACGCAAATTTGGCGTGGATACCTTATGTGGTCAAAAAGTTACAGGGGCCTAAGCGCGCACTACCCCAAATAGCCAAAAAAAGGCTTAGCACAGGGGGGGAAAAGGCCTAGCAGCGAAGGGGTTAAAGCAACAATCCAAACTGGCAGATCCGCAGGGGGAAACAGTAAATAAAGTATCCCTTGTTAATGTTAACTGTGTCCAAAGCATGAGTGAGAACCAGGCCGGCCGGCTGCATAAAATTGCCTGTGGCAAACAGTGCTCCAGGGAAGCACCTGTTAGAGCCTGAAGGAGGGGGGCACGTGAAGTTCTGCAGCCCCTGCCCTCCCAGATAGAGATGGGAGACTCAAAGCCGTCGCCCCACTGCCCCCGCTCTCCTGGTACAGATGCATAGCCTACGCCCTGGTCCTTAATGTGACTACCCAACTCAAGAGATAAACTAGTCATTTAACTAAATGCTGCCTGTTGCCAAAAAAGAAGAAAGGAAGGCGCACGGCCGTGCCGTGCTGCCAAAATAAAATGAGGGTGAAATAAAATGAGGGTGGAAAGTGACAGGCAGGAGAGAGGCTGGGGAGGGGGTGGAACTAATGGGATGGGAGGAGCAAAGCGTGCGTCCTGCCGCAACAGCCACCATGCGTGCCGCTGCTCGCTCCCCCGGCAATACTCCATGGGATTGAACTTTTGAAAAAAATTGGGACATACACCCACCATTAGCAATTTGCAGGGTACGATTTTTAAACGACATACACAAAAGCCTATCCAAAGTGTGGGAGGAGTCAGACCTCACAAAGTACAGACAACAGATCACCTAACAGCACAAGCGCTATATAGGCTCGACCTAAAAAACTGTAAGATCCCTGAATTGAATGGCTTGCGTTATTGCCACCTTCACCATTGGGTGCTACACTCACTAAACAAGCCAGTAGCCATATAACTACTTACCTATATGAAAAGATGGTACTTATCATTCCAACACGGGTGGGAAGCAGATTTGAGAAGTGAATCCCAGACAACCAGTGAGAAAGGCTTTGGTGAGACATCCTCAAGTCCTTTTGGAGTATAATTTCATACATTTGCTGGAGATGAAAGATGGAGAGACAGGGACTTTCATATGTATCTGGTGCTCCTGCAAAGTAACACAAACAAACTGGAAGGCGCTTAGGCAGCGTAACAAAAACAGGCTAGGATAACCATTCCAAGATGACCTGGAACTCATATTACTAAGTATAAGGCCAGAAATATTGGAGGGTATGACAGCACATGATTGGCCCCTGACATGACATATGGTGGGAGCAGCTGATCACACTTTCTTGGAAGAAAATAGAACCTCCCTCCATAACACTGTGGTTCAACAGACCATGGCACGTTTTAGGTATGGGATAGCTTACACATAACCTCATACTTTCCAATCACAAATTACAGCAAGGTGGCAATCATTAGTTAACTATTTCCCGAAACTGGAATACACATGCTCTAAACCTCTCCACCTTGGGGTATTTCATCTCTTCATCTAACGTCTGCCTCTCTAATGAAAATTTACAGCGGGCACCAAGGGGAGGAAACCCTAACTACCAGTCCCCTGATCTCTTATCTTACCATAGAAACTAGTTTCTAAATTGTTAGCAGACAGAAGGCTCTGCTTCTCATCATAGTACTTACCGCTTTTCTATATCATTTTTCATTATTTTAGACTTGTGTGAGTCTGGGGCTATTTTAAATCTTTTTCAGAACTGTGGAAATGAATCTGATTAGGTTGTGAATTTCAGCACAAGGACTGTTTTTAATTGTTTTTTAACTGCATGGGGTGGTGGGAAATTGAGTGAAGGAAGCCATTGCTGCCAATACTTTAATAGTTCACTTGGTACATATTTAAGGCTGCCACCTTTTGAGAAATAGGCACAAAATGTTTTGATCTGGGTTGGGGTCTTGGGAACTCCCTCGCCTTCTTAATGGCGCATTCAGTGAGGACACGCAGTGGACACATGCAGCTGATCGTTACCGGAATGCCAAAGGCAAGCTCATCTACACCTGTCTGCAATTGGAAATCGACCCGCGACAGCCACGATGCCCTTTTTTCTCCCAAAAACAAGGTGATATTATTCTATAGTAAAGAGTCCCTAATGGCATACAAAAAACCAATGTGTAGTAACCCCTCCATCAATGGGTTTGAGTAATGCCAAACTTTCAAGGTATACCAAATACGGGACATCAAGCTCACAATTCTTGCAGATCACATCAACAACAGCACTAACAGCAGGAAAGAAATCTTTGCCATCATCAAAGATTTTACCACGCCTCCTTGCACCTTCAGCAAAACCACCCCCTCACAAGACCTTTGCAACAAGCTCTCAGAATTCTTCTGTAACAAAATCACCTCCACATACAACAACTTAGACCCTCAACCAGACCCCATTACCATTGTAACTCAACTTCTCATTACAGCCGATGAATGAACCCTGACCTTGTGGCCTGCCATCACCATTGTTGCTACTACCATGAAGACCATCCAGTCGGGGGCTTCATCTGACCTTTTCCCCACCATGTCTTCACCAAAGTTCTAAATCAATCAGAAGCACTAAAACCCATCCTTAATCCCTCCATCTACTCAGCCACATTTCTGGACACCTAGAAACATGCCACCGTCATGCCCCTGCTCAAAACAACATCAGCTGACACAGCCACGCTTTCCAACTCAAGAACCATCTCCCTCCTACCATACCCAGCAAAGGTCTTAGAGAAACAAATCAAATGATGATTCACCGATCACCTCAGCAATCACTAGCTCCTTGATGCCACACAGTATGGATTCAAGCCCAACCACAGTACAGAAACATCACTTATTGCCGCCACAGATGACATCCGTATGATCCTTGACACAGGAGACATGGCAGCCCCATTTTCCTCGATCTCTCTGCAGCATTTGACATAGTCTCACACCCCACCCATATCAGGCGCCTGTACGAGATTGGCATCCAAGTACCAGTCCTCAGCTGGATCTGCTCTTTCTTAACAGATATAACACAAGCTGTCAGCCTGGCACCTCATTCCTCTGAAGCCCATAAACTCCTCTGCAGAGTCCCTCAAGGTTCATCGCTCAGTCCCACCCTCTTCAACGCATACATGCTCCCTCTGGACAATGTTATCCACGCACACAACATCAATATTCTCTCCTATCCTGATGACACTCTAACCATACTCTCCCTCTCAGATAAGACCCCCAACACAAAAACAAGTTCACCTCCTCCATGACCGAAGTTGCTGACTGGATGAAAGCCAACTGTCTCAAGCTCAACATGGGCAAGATAGAAGTAATGATCTTCAGCAAGAACACCTCACCATAGAACTCCAACTGGTGGCCGGACGAACTCGGACCGACACCCACACTCAGAACCCATGCCAGAAACCTCGGATTAATCATCAACCGCTAATAGGATATGACTGCGAAAACCAACACCATCACTGCATCCTGCTTCCACACCCTGAAGATGCTGAGGAAGCTCTTCAAATGGCTCCCAAGCAACACAAGAAAAACTGTCACTCATGCCCTAGTGACCAGCATTTTGGACTATGGGAACACCGTCTACGCTGGGCTCACCGAGCAACTCACTAGAAGACTACAGACCATCCAGAACTCAGCAGCCAGACTCCACAATTTCCCACACAGGACTCTCTTTACACCACACCTCAGGGAACTACACTACACTACACTTTTTGGGTGGTAAGGGGTTTCTAGGGTTTAGGGTCGGTAAGGGTTTTTAGGTGGTAAGTGTTTTTTGGGGTTAGGGTGATATATATATATATATATATACCAAGTTTAAACAGCTCCTCCTGGGAAATTCGCCCATTGCCTGGTGGCGCGTCGTGCCGATAGAGCCACAGCCGGCATAAATTTCATCCAGTATCCGTAATAAGGCGCGCTCTCAGAAATAGATAAACCAGCAGTAGTTTAAATAAACTACTGCTGGTTTATCTATTTCTGAGAGCGCGCCTTATTACGGATACTGGATGATATATATATATATATCACTCCAAATCCTGGCCCGCTAGTAGCTCACAGAGACCTCCAGGCACAGACCTTTTATGCGCCTCCAAAAAGTTCAAACAACTCCAATGTTGTAATTTGCAGTGCTGTGGTTTTTATTCACACATTAAAATAATAAACTCCATAGCTGTTCAGGCATAGTGCCTGCCATGACGCGTTTCGGCCGCCTCACGCAAACTTGATCACATGATGCGCCACATGACAGGGAACAAAATAAATAGAAAAATGTGCACTAATAACTGTGAAAAGTTGTTGCCTTGTGAGTGAAACTAGAAAACAGACTGTTATCTAAACACTATCGTCATCGTATCCATCGCTGCATTGTCATTACAATAAATATGACAGATGATAAAAAACTCAATTTAAAAACTGAGTACATATTACAACTGTAAAACATCGAAAGATTGTGTGCAAATGCGCAATGCTTAAAAAACTCAACATTGAATTATAAAGTGCACGAATTGCTAAATATCCTTTGTAGCACCAATAAGACACATGTAAACATCAATCAGAATTGTCTCATTTGACATTGCTCTCAGAATTATGAATAAATGAATAAAGTGCTAGTGCTGTTAACATACCTCATTCAATTTGCATATAATATATAATTTGTAATAAAAAGAAGAGGTACCCTAATTCATTATTACCTGGACTATGTCAAATATAGAGTGCAAGTGCTCAAAAACATATCCAATTGATCTTTTTGTTTTGCTCACATAATTATAAAGTGCTAGTGCAAAATACCAAATTCTAATTGATCTGTCTGACTGAAATAGCAATACAAAATAGCGAACCTACACTTTCGTTCGATGCCAAATTATTAATACACCATGAATCGATGTATAAAGCAACGAGTACACATAATTGTTTTACACATCAAGTTCATTTTCTTCACAGCAGTATAACCTTGAGTCATAGTTCTCTCTCTAAAGCAGTCTGTATTTATAAAGTGCCGTGCTAAGTGCAAAAACCAAATAACCAGTGCTAAAAAATATTGTGCAATTTACAATTTCTATAGCAGCATAGACATTACTTATTATCCAAGCCTGAATAATGCTAATAAAGTACAAATGCTAGTAATATGATATATATAGAGAGATATAAAAGCTTACTATTCACAAACACAAGACATGATTTGATCATCATTTCCAACAACTTGAGAACCCTAAAAGCCATTTCTATATCTTTACAGAGTGTGAGCTTACTGATACAGGTTCAACTGTCTGAACAACACCTAATGGAAATTGTGCATGTCCTCACTAATGTTAAGGCCGTTGGGCATCTTAGTATCGAGGGCAAGAATGAAATGAGTTTCTAATTGGCGCAGGCTTTTCTCTCGGTTCCCACCCCGGCCGGGAATGGGAACTGCCCCTAACACAGAATACTCCAAATCCTTGAGTTTATTCTGGTGTACCAACTTGAAATGTCTGGCGACAGGATAATTTGGGTCTGAATTAACAATTGCCCTGATATGTTGTAAAATCCGTTTATGTACAGGGAGCTTAGTGCTCCCTATATATTCCAGGCCACAGGTGCAACGTAACTTGTAAATTGCAAACTCAATGCGACATGTCAGGATAATTTTATCACTAAATGGTGTCACATAATGTGATGCATTAGTCGCAAAAGTGCATGCGCGACACGAGTTGCATTTAAAATATATATATATACATATATCTCAACCACGACCTATCCATAGATACAACAGGTAATGACACAGCACAGGAGACCAGATTAATCACCTCTGACTTTTAATCCAAGATTTTAGCCAAAAATGGCACGTTTCGGCCGAGGCACCGGCCTTGTTCACTTCATATATATATGTTGAAGGCAGGAGCTGAAACGCGTAGACCGTCCATGCTTGCACGATGTACTAAATAAATTCACTTTATTGGTTTAAAAAAACCTACCTGTGGATCGTTCTTTCTCTGTGCTGTGGGATCCTTGCTGAGAGCAGTGTGGAATCCGTTTTTACAATATATATATATATATATATATCAAAAAGTATACATCTATATATGTGTATTTAAAAGTATACACATTTATAAATATTCACAAAAATACATATACATTAATGCATCTGTGTATATATATATATATATATACTATACTTACCACTTAAAGTTTTACCACGCATATACCTTTACCAACCATGCTTTTTACAACAAAATCTTTGTTGTAAAGGTAAAGGCATATTTGTTGTAATGACCACAGGGTAACTGCATGTGTCGTAATGGCATGCATGGTTCCATCATACAACACCACCTGAACAGTCACATCTCCTTCCAACAACCATCCAGACACCTCTGCTCCACAGAACTCCTATTCCCCAACAACCCACGCATACACAGAACCAGATCAGGAGGACAAGCGTTCTTTTACATCACACCTTTCCAAATTAGAGCCTCCTCTTCTCTTCTTTAATTCCACAAGATGCTGAAGATCTGGCTTTTGCGGGTGATAATGCGCTTTACAAATACACATAACATAACATAATGCCTGGGATATTGTGTTCCTTATAGAAACATGGTTGAATAATAGTACCGGTACTGACACTACTACTTGCAATTGTGGAGAGTTCTCCATTTTACACATGGACTGGGACTATGAGCCAGGAGACGGGATTGCAGTCATAAATTGTTATATTTTTCACTGTTCTATAGCAAGAGGGCCTCAGCCTGGCCGAGGTTGTTGTTTTTCACTTAAAATGTCCAATAATGTTTCCCGTCGACTACCTTAATTTACAGGCTACCTAAGTATTTCCCCAAATTTGGCAAGGTTCTAGCAAATGTAATGGCACCGTTTTTTTGGGCAATACTCCAATTTTATAGTACTTGAGGATACATGCTGATGAACCCGGTTGCAAAATTGCGGGACAATTGGTGGAGGCCATGTCAGATTTCAATTTCGTGCAAAAGGTCTGTTGTTTGGTCCCACACACAAAGGTGGCCACACACTAGTTTCTATTTTTACCAAACTATCTTCATTAGCCTCCTCCAAACCTTTTCTGCTGACTTGGAAACATCATTTTTCAGTTCCTTTTGATTTGTCGATCAACTTCGACCAGTCAGAGACTGTTAGACCAGTTAGTAATATTCAACACTGGCATTGTGTCTCTGATTCAAATCTCAGAGACGTTTGCTCACAAGTCAATCTTAATATTACTAATGGAATAGAAGAGGCAGTTAGTTCTCTTAACTCTGCTTTGACTCAAGTGCTTGATAAACTTCCCCTCCCCTAAAAGGGGAGCTCAAAAAGAAACTCCCCTACAGCAGCTTGTTTTTCTCTGTCTTTACTAAGTAAAAAACAAAAATGTAAACAACTGGAGGGAAAACGGAGATTCAAATGCACATATGAAGATAAGGTGATCTACAAACTCATCCTTAAAAAATTTCGCAACAACATTAAAAAGGCAAAAATTGAACTGTTCACATAACAAATTGCTACAGCAGGCAAGACCCACAGGGCTATCATTCAGATATGTGAAATCATTTTTAAATCCAGAAGCTGACAAACAAATAATTCCTGCCTCTCAATCACTTGTTGATAACCTATCATTGTTCTTTCAAGAAAAGGTAGAAAGCATGTACTCTGATTTTGAAACGATCTTGACTGATACTCAGTCAGGATCAATTCCTGATTCTACCTTAGAGATGACAGGTTACTTGCTATCTGCATTCGAGCAAATAACTCTAGCAGAGTCAGAATGGGTCATCCAAAAGCTAGATCTGGCTCCCCTGTGGATTTCTGCCCTCATATTCTGACTCGGGCAACCTCTTTAACAGCTTGATTAATTCTTTACTCAGTCTGTCATTAGAGCAAGGAATTGTTCCGTTAGCCTGGAAAAAGGCTTTAGTGCTGTCACTTCTGAAAAAAACAAATGAATCCATTAACTATGAGTAATTACAGACCTATCTCACAACTCCCTGCAGTTGGCAAAATGTTGGAAATCCTGGTGAATTTGCAGATCACCAGACATAGTTGAAAGGAACAACATTCTTCTTCCTTCCCAATCAGGTTTCCTTGCGGGTTTTAGCACAGAAACTGCACTTTTAGAGGTCATTATATTCATCAGGTGTAACCTTGATTTAGGAACAAAATCAGTGGTCATTCTTCTTGATTTATTCACCGCTTTTGATACGGTGTCTTATGACATCCTCATGCAGAGATTGCATAAGGCGAGCATTGTGGATAAAAGTTAGCATTGTTATTTCTATCACCTTATACTTCCTGTTTCAGAGAAATGAGATGTGGTGTTCTGCCGGGTTCACCTCTTAGCCCCACCCTATTTAATATCTATGTGGCTCCGCTGGCCCTTGAAGTTCAGCCTTAAGGCTTCAACATTGTATCCTATGTGGACGACACTAAGATGATGCTTGCTTTTCAACAACTAGACGATTCAATGACAGACAGTTATCAAGGATGTCCCTCGACCATAGCAAGTTGGATGCAAAGAAGGTGTTCGCACATCAGCCGCTAGAAATTTGGGTGTGCAATTAGACATGGAAATATCTTTTAAATCACATGTGCATTCCACTGCAGCTATGTGCTTCTCCCTTCTCAAATCTTTAAAAAAGATGGTAAAATACCTCTCAGTAGTCACTCAAAAGACGTGCTTTGATCACTACAAGATTATGCCAACGTCTTGTACCTGGGAGTTCCAATGGAATTGTAAAACATACTGCAATGTGTGCAGAATGTGGCGAAGTAACTTGTTCTACATTTTTCTAAACAACAGTCCATTCAGGAAGGCCTGAAGCAATTGCCTAAAAGGCAAAGAATAAAACTCAAAGCATTAAAGAATACACACAGGGCTATAAACAATAAAGGTTCCTCTTATGTGCAGAAAAGGAGTAAAACAATATATA
Source organism: Calotriton arnoldi (assembly GCA_963921515.1). Taxonomy (NCBI): domain Eukaryota; kingdom Metazoa; phylum Chordata; class Amphibia; order Caudata; family Salamandridae; genus Calotriton; species Calotriton arnoldi. Next base: position 3,876,109 of record CAWUFW010000169.1, on the reverse strand, counting down.
CCCCACAGAGCACTTCACTCAGCAAATCAAAATACTCTTTGTGATCCCAGAGTACATAAAGCTAGAGCTGGTGGTAGATATTTTTCTTTTCAGGCTGGTAGCCTGTGGAACTCCTAGCCAGATCAGCTCTGACCAATGGCTTTAGAACCTGCTTTTAAGGCCAACTTGAAGACTGTTTGTTTAGACACTTGTGAATACTTGCGTTAAACAAATCCATATAGTCACCGCTTTCTGTTAAGCGAGGGCTGGGACGCTTCCTTGAAAGCAGCTGTTCGCGCTTCACAAATTATTTTACATTCATTCTTCATTCATTCAACTTAACGCTGGATAAACACCCAACATGTATGTAATTCAATCGCTTTATAACACCTATATGGAAATTGGTGATCCTGCTATGCATTGAAAAACTAATAAAAATAATTTGAAGGAACAAATTGCTAACCTTTACATCGGGGGCTTATTTATGAGCCCTTGCGTCACTTTTGCGCCGACGGTGCGTCACTTTTTGTGACGCACCAGCGGCGTAAAAAATGAGACTTGTTGCACCATATTTACAAAGTGACGCATCTAGGTAGATGCGTCACTTTGTAAACCCCTGCGCCACATTATTCCTGCGCCAGGTATAATGAATGCAGGGGGGCGTTCCGACGCAAGAAAGGGTCGTAGAAGTGACGCAGTGAAATCTATAAGATTTCACTGCACCACTTCTAGGACGCAAATGCGTCAATATCTTACGCCTGCCTCATGGCTGGCGTAAGACTGACGCAGGCACATTTCACATGGGACTTGCCCATGTGTAATGACCCATTGCTGCAGTTGCGTCACTTTTGTGACACACTCCAGCAATGCGTCATTTTTGCGCCTACAGATACGTCAGAAATACTGACGTATCTGTAACTCCTTGCGACATGATGCGTCATACTGTAAATATGACACATCATTGGTGTTGCAAGGAGGGCGCAATGAAAAGTGACGCATCGCTGTTTTCTCGCAGCGATGCGTCACTTTTCATAAATGAGGACCCTAGTATTTTTAACTACTTTTTCCTTTTGGACTAGAAGATTACTGCTTGAAGCCAATATTAACATTTCAAGTTTCAGAGCTCATTTAGTTTGATAAGCCATGTTTTCTGAAGGATACTTTTAAAGTTGTAAACTAGTCATATCGTTCAAATTTTAGGAATTTCTCTCATAATGTATTTCAGTTTGCTGTTGATAATCCTATTGATGTACTTTAAATTCTTGTAGAAGGATCCTCTGTTCTTGCAATACAACACTGAATGGCTTTCACTAACATTGGATAGGGTTTAGATTATATTAAAGACACAAACTGAAGAATTATGCCATCCATTTTGAGCCCAAAATGTTATTTAAGGACTTCCAACTTGCAGCATATCAATACTCCAGCATAAGCACTGTTTATTTTTATGTGAGGTATCTGGCATAGCATGCCTATCTAGGAAAAATCTGCAGACAGCTCTTTAGTAGGGGTCAATGAAGCTTTAATTATGCATTTATAGTTCGACGAATTCTGGAAATATCGTACTACCCAGGATGAAAATTTCCCAAATCTGCCAGACAGGAGCCAAGATAAACTTTGACCATTCCTGCAGCTGGCTGTCCCACCACACAGACTGCAAAAATTGTTTTTATCACCACTATCCCCTAAGTGACGATGTGAAAAACAATGTCCACCATTTGACCGCATTATCTCCTGTTCCTGCTCCCAGAGATCCCGCCCTGGCACATCCAGCAGTTGGGAAAGGAGTTCTGCACAGCACAAACCAAAATAACAGTAAGAGTCTACTGCGAAGGGCCCTGTGTGGTAGTAGGAAAGCTACCGCCGAGGCACAAATCCCATCTCTCAGCTGTGTTGACAAAATCTTTATGAACTTCACACTTAGGGACCCTGATCTAACTTTTTTTTCTAAATTGTGTGATGTTGAAAGTTGTCAGGCTTTGCGACTTAGAGGTCATACTTTCTAGGCTTTTCTCTTGTAGAGTGAGGAGCTACAACAGGAAATAATGTACATAAAACAGAATGGTATGTGAGGTGGAGAACATACCAGTACTATGATGTGATAGTGAAGGGAGTGCCAACACTTTCTCACTTCAGTATCCCTTAATTCACCTGTGTTATTTTAAAATCGCCGCTCCTCGCGCTGTTCGCCGCATTTCAGCGGTTGGAAACAATCAGCTAAAACTTGGAGGAACCAATCTGTTACAAGCCTCATACAGTTGGGTGTGGAACTATGAGCTCCTAGACACTTTCAATGTCCATCGCAGCACAGACGTGCTGCTGGCTCGCCAAAGGCAAGCCTGTCTGCGCCCGTCTGCACCGTCTGCATTCAGCCAGTGCCAGCAGCCAGCCACTATGTCCAAATTCTTAATTACTCCCCAAACGATATCAAAAAACCTTCACTCAACAGGCAACTACTTAGATCTCAAAGTCCTGCAAGAACTACACAAACGTGGCATTCTTAATTCTACTAACACTCTGCCAATTCATGCAGGTACAATAGGCCTACCAACCAACACCAAATCCCATTCATAATACAATAGGCTAAGCACCAATACTGATCAAAACATTATTTACTATTTAAATACACAATCTATGGTGACACACCAAACAGAGATGTTCCACCTACTAGACTCTGATTCCCCAGACATTTTTCTGCTGACCGAAACCTGACTAACTGGAGAGTCTTCCCCTGATATCCTCGCTGCCCTGAGTAACAAGTATTACATTCTTAAAACTAATCGCCTCCCAGCAAAACCGGTGGCGGCATAGCAGCAGTAATCAAGGAACACCTCAGGTTCTCTAAACTAACCTCGTTATAAATCCCGGCGGTAGACAACCTCAGAATCAAGCTGGAATCTCACACTCCCCCCTTATCTGCTTCTTCACCTACCGACCTCCAGAATACATGCAGCACTTCCCTCATCTCTTCTATGAAAAATGTTCCCCTTTTTCGTTGACCATACTAAAATCTTACTAGTAGGAGACTTCAACTATTGGGCAAATAACAATAAGGAAGGAATTTATCACAGACTTCTCCGACCACCTCATTAACCTCAATCTCAAGTAACCTGTACTTGTGCCCACCCTCTCAAAGGCCACACGTTAGACCAAGTTTGGTACGCGCAACTATCCCTGCTCAACCTTACAGTGTCCCTCTGCATTTGGTCAGACTACTACCATATCAAATTTTTACTAACAGGACTATCCCCCCAAAAACAATCACCCTTACCTGGACTCTCAATCAGAAGCTGGTCACACGTCAACCTAAGTTCTTTCTGAAGTTCTCTGGCATCAATTGTATCTGACCCTGACAGTGACATCAACCTGTATGGTTAGGTGATATCCAAGTGGCTAGCAATAGCCAGCGGCGACCATGCACCCCTATGTAAATTTAAACAGACTAGATGCCACGCTGCCTCCAAATGGTTCATAGACGACCTAAGACCAGCAAAGCTGGAATTATGTTGCCATGAACATAATTAGCGGAAGTACTACTCTACAGAGGCAAAAACATCCTATGTAAAACATTTGAAAGAATACAAAATGCACATTTAGCAAGTCAAATCTGCCTTCTTTACAAATAAAGTCCTCGTGTCCACTAATATATTGAAGGAGATCTTCTGAATCATTTCTGAACTATCCAATCCTGACAAAGTCACACTACCTATTACCCCCTCCCAGACCCCCCACCCCCAGAAAAGCAGTACAAAGTGTTGGGGTGACCATCGATGCCGAACTATCCATGAAACCTCAGATCGAGTCAGGGATTTCCACATCCTTGCTAATGCTCCTCAAAATTAAGAAAAACGCTAACTTCCTCACCCTAGAGGCCCTTATTCAAGCCATCATCGCCCTGGTTCTCTCAGGGATCAATTATGCCAACTCCCTGTATGTTGGTCTACCTAAATGACTTACTAAAAGGCTTCAAATTGCCCAGAACCAGGCAGCCCGACAGATTTACAAATCAATCAATCAATCAATCAGGGGTTTGTTAAAGCGCGACTACTCACCTGTAAGGGTCTCAAGGCTTGGGGGGGGGGGTGCAGGTTCCATCCATCAAGGAGGGGGTCTGTCGAAAAGCCAGGTTTTGAGGTTTCTTGCGAAGATGGGGAGCGATGTTGTCTGTCTGAGGTGGAGCGGAAGGGCGTTCCATGCTTTGGCCGCGAGGAAGGAGAAGGAGCGGCCTCCCGATCTGGTCTTTCTGGTGCGGGGGACCACGGCGTAGGAGAGCTGGGCTGATCGTAGGGTCCTTTGGGGTGCGTGGAATTTGAGTCGGCTGTTCAGGTATGCTGGTCCGGTGCCGTGGAGGGCCTTGTGTGCGTGGGTGAGCATCTTGAAGGTGATTCTCGCCTCGACAGGGAGCCAGTGGAGTGTGCGCAGGTGCTGGGAGATGTGGCAGTGTTTTGGCAGGTTGAGGACCAGTCTTACAGCGGCGTTCTGGATGTTCTGTAGCTTGCGGGTGAGGTTTTTGTTTATTCCGGCGTAGAGTGCGTTGCCGTAGTCGAGTCTGCTGGTGACCAGGGTGTGAGTGACGGTCTTTCGGTGTTCGAGGGGGATCCATTTGAAGGTCTTACGAAGGAGGCAGAGGGTGTGGAAGCAGGAAGACGAGACAGAGTTGATCTGGCGGTCCATTTTGAGCTCGGAGTCCAGGATGATTCCCAGGTTGCGTGCGTGGTCCGTGGGGGTTGGCGGGTTTCCCGAGGGCGGGGGGCCACCAGGTGTCTCTCCAGGCATCGGGGTTTGGGCCCATGATGAGTACTTCTGTTTTGTTGATGTTTAGTTGTAGGCAGCTGTTTTTCATCCATTTGGCGACGGCTTCCATGCCTTCTCGAAAGTTGCGTCTGGCGGTGTTGGGCTCGTTGGATAGGGAGAGGATGAGCTGGGTGTCGTCTGCGTATGACACGATGTTGAGTGCGTAGGTTCTGACGATGGGGGCGAGTGGAGCCATGTAGACGTTGAAGAGCATCGGGCTGAGGGAGGAGCCCTGGGGGACTCCGCAGGTGGTAGGTGTGGGGTCCGAGAGGAAAGGGGGGAGTCTGACCCGCTGCGTCCTGCCGGAGAGGAAGGAGCGGATCCAGTCGAGGGCCTTGTCCTGGATTCCTGCGTCGTAGAGTCTGCGTATTAGGGTGCGGTGGGAGACTGTTTCGAACGCCGCTGATAGGTCGAGGAGGATGAGGGCTACTGTTTCTCCTTTGTCCAGTAGCGTGCGGATGTCGTCTGTTGCGGCGAGGAGGGCGGTTTCCGTACTGTGGTTTTTCTGAAGCCGGATTGGGAGGAGTCGAGGATGTTGTGTTCTTCAATGAATGTGGCGAGTTGGCTGTTGATGGCTTTCTCGATGACTTTCGCTGGGAACGGGAGCAGGGAGATGGGTCTGTAGTTTTTGAGGTCGGTGGGGTCCGCTGAGGGTTTCTTTAGGAGGGGTTGACCTCGGCGTGTTTCCAGTCGTCGGGGAACGAGGCGGTTGCCAGGGAGCGGTTGATGGTGTGGCGGAGCATGGGTGCGATGGTGTCGGCGGCTCTGTTGAAGATGTGGTGGGGGCAGGGGTCCGTGGGGGCCCCTGGAGTGGATTGACTTCATTGTCTTCAGTGTGTCTTCCGTGGTGAGGGCTGTCCAGTCGTCAATCGCTGGTTTCCGGGTGTCGGGGGTGGTTGGTGAGGGTTCAGTGTGTTGGTTGTCTTCGTTGAAGTTGTCGTAGATGCTCTTGATTTTGTGGTGGAAAAAGGTGCTGAGTTTGTCGCAGAGGTCTTGTGAGGGAGGGATGTCGGTAGACTCGTTAGTGGGTTGGGCGAACTCCTTGATGATGCTGAAGAGTTCCTTGCTGTTGTGCGCGTGGGTGGAGATTCTGTCTTCAATCGCTTTTTCCTTGTTTCTCTGATGAGTTGATGGTGGGCGTTGGTGGCGGCTCTGAAGTTGTCGTGGGCTTCTGTGGATTTGGTGTTCCTCCAGGCCTTTTCGAGGCGGCGGCATGTGCTTCTGGACTCTCGAAGTTCGGTGGTAAACCATCTGGCTTTCTTGGCGCGGGTATTGTTGTTTTTCTTGAGGGGGCTATGGTGTTGGTGCTGTCCGTGATCCATCTATGCAGGGTTCGGGCTGCGGTGTTGGGGTCGTCGTTTTCCGCGATGGTTGGGGTGGAGTTGTTGAGTGAGGAGGTGAGCTGGTCGTCGGTGATTTTGGTCCAGTTTCTTCGTGGAAGCAGGTGCTGGTGTCTGTGGATGGTGGGTGTTCTGAAGGTGAAGTGGACGCAACGATGGTCGGTCCATGGGAGTTCGGTGGTGTGGCTGAAGGTGATGGAGTTTCCTGTAGTGAAGAGGGGTCGAGGTGTGTCCTGCTGAGTGCGTGGGCTCGGTCACGATCTGGCGCAGTCCAATGTTGTGGAGGTTGTCCAGGAGGGATGTGGTGTTGGGGTCCAGTTGGTTGTCGAGGTGGAAGTTGAGGTCTCCCAGCAGGGTGTAGTTGGTGGATGCGATGGCCTGCGGGGAGATAATGTCCGTGATGGAGTTGGCAAAGGGTCCGCGGGGTCGAGGGGGTCGGTAGATGAGGGTTCCTCGGAGGGTGGCGGTGGGGCTGGCCAGAATCTTGAAGTGAAGGTGTTCCATCAGTTCTGTGGGCTCGTCAGGGAGTGTGCTCAGGCGGAGGCTGGATTTGTGGACGATGGCGATTCCTCCTCCCGGGCGGGTGGGGCGGTCCTTCCTGGAGATCTTGTATCCTTGGGGGATGGCGATGTCCGGTCCCGAGGTGGTGTTGGTCCAGGTTTCGGTGAAGAACGCTACGTCCGGGGGTGGTGCTGTCGAGGAGGTCCCAGATTTCTGTGGCGTGTTTGTGGAGGGATCGGACGTTGAGGAGGATGCATTGCAGGGTCTTCGGTTCGGTTGTGTTCTTGTGGGCGGGTTGTGCTGGATCCGTGTTCTTGGCGGTGCTGCAGGTGTGCCGGCAGCGGTGACAGCTGAAGGGTCTGTGGGAGTCGGCTGGTGATGCTAGCTTGCAGTTGTTGTTGCGGCCTGGGTTGAGTGCGTGGAGTGCTGCTGGGTCGTAGCGTTGGCGGGGCGGAGGTCCAGGGTTTCTGGCGCTGGTTGCGGTCGGGTCGCGGACGGGCGCAGACGGGCTTGCCTTTGATGTGCCAGTGGCTGACATTAAGTAGGGGTCGGGGAGGGCTGGACAGCTGGGAGGCGGGAGCGGGGAGGGGAGCTGGATTGGCCGGTCGCGCTGGGGGGAGGGGCCGCAGGGGCAGCAGCGGCGGGGAAAGGTAAAGGGAGGAAATAAGGGATAAAGAAAAAAGGGAAAATAGGCAGAAATAAGGCACAAAAGAGCAGAGATGCAGAAAGGTGAAAGATAAAAGAGGGTAGAAAAACGAGTGAAAACTAGTGAAAGGGCAGAGCGAGAGGAAGGGAAAATGAGCAGAAATAAGGCACAAAAGAGCAGAGATGCAGAAAAGTGCAGAAAGGTAAAAGATAAAAAGGGTAGAAAAACGAGTGAAAGAGCAGAGTTAGAGGAAGGAGACAGAGGTCCACTGGACCACCAGGGATGAGGCGCAGGGAAACCTGCGGGTGGAGGAGGGCCTCGATCACCAACACTCGAGAGTGCAGGGGCAGGCCTCACTTAATGGTGGAGCTGCGAGGGTGGGAGAGCAATTTCACTGACAATGAGTCAGTGGTCTTGCTCGCCCGTCCCCGCAGTGGCCACCACTAAGTAGGGGTCGGGGAGGGCTGGACAGCTGGGAGGCGGGAGCGGGGAGGGGAGCTGGATTGGCCGGTCGCGCTGGGGGGAGGGGCCGCGGGGGGCAGCAGCGGCGGGGAAAGGTAAAGGGAGGAAATAAGGGATAAAGAAAAAGGGAAAATAGGCAGAAATAAGGCACAAAAGAGCAGAGATGCAGAAAGGTGAAAGATAAAGAGGGTAGAAAAACTAGTGAAAACTAGTGAAAGGGCAGAGCGAGAGGAAGGGAAAATGAGCAGAAATAAGGCACAAAAGAGCAGAGATGCAGAAAAGTGCAGAAAGGTGAAAGATAAAAGAGGGTAGAAAAACGAGTGAAAACAAGTGAAAGGGCAGAGCGAGAGGAAGGGAAAATGAGCAGAAATAAGGCACAAAAGAGCAGAGATGCAGAAAAGTGCAAACAACCTAAACAATGCCACATCACCCCCTTGATGAAAGACCTTCACTGGCTGCCTGTAAAACAAAGAATAATCTTCAAAGCAGGTTGTATTATCTTCAAAACATTTAACAGCAAAAGCCCTGCCTTCATTTCCTCCCATATCCAGAAGTACACCCCTAAATGCTCATTGCGCGTTACCCATATGAACTACACATCAGTACCCTTATTCAAGAAGAAGAGACTAGGTGGTGCTAGATTCTTAGTCATCGCCCCCAACCTTTGGAACTCCTTCCCCCTTGAGATAAGATCAGCTATATGCTACTCAAAGTTCAGGAAACTATTAAAAATCTGGTTCTTTAGACAAGCATACAACTAACACTATGCCCATCCATAACCCCCTCTTATCTCCACACTGGTGCCTTGAAACCGTTTGGTGAATGTGTGCTCCACAAGCTTCAGTAACATAACATAACATGTGAGTTTTACTCATTTATATTACACTTCTATTATACAATTTCAGTGACGGGGAGATAAAGTGATTTCCCTAGAATCACTCAATTAATTAGTAATCTCGGACGTGTTTCTAAAGCCTACCTGACTGGGTCCATTGCTGGGTCCACTGCTGCTGCATAGCCTCCGCTGCCACCGTGAGGGGAACGGCTTGATTTCTCTTTTTTCCGGCCGTGAGGGGAACGGCCCAACGAGACTTCATCTCCCACAGGCCCCTGCACTCCTGCAATCACGTCACCGCACCGGAGGGCGCGATAAAATCTCAGCGGCCCTCCCGCAGCGCGGGACGTGTTTCTAAAGCCTACCTGACTGGGTCCATTGCTGGGTCCACTGCTGCTGCATAGCCTCCGCTGCCACCGTGAGGGAACGGCTTGATTTCTCTTTTTCCGGCCGTGAGGGGAACGGCCCAACGAGACTTCATCTCCCACAGGCCCCTGCACTCCTGCAATCACGTCACCGCGCCGGAGGGCGCGATAAAATCTCAGCGGCCCTCCCGCAGCGCGGTACGTGTTTCTAAAGCCTACCTGACTGGGTCCATTGCTGGGTCCACTGCTGCTGCATAGCCTCCGCTGCCACCGTGAGGGGAACGGCTTGATTTCTCTTTTTTCCGGCCGTGAGGGGAACGGCCCAACGAGACTTCATCTCCCACAGGCCCCTGCACTCCTGCAATCACGTCACCGCGCCGGAGGGCACGATAAAATCTCAGCGGCCCTCCCGCAGCGCGGGATGTGCGCGGGCATGCCCGGGCCGTGCCCGGGCAAAGCCCGGGCCAAGGGCAAGCCCGTCTGCGCCCGTCCGAGACCGGCAGAGGCCTGGCTTGGCCGTTGTTTTTTGAGCTGCTGGTTAACCTGCTTGTTGATACCTGAATAGCCAGTCATTAAGACCTTGCACCCGTGGAAGAAGGTAGGCCTGCACTTACACTTATCATATAGACTCTGCACGGATGCACAACTTAAGCATCGGTATTTGAAGCCTTTGATAGGGAGGAAGCTTCCCTGGACTAGTGTTGGACATATATTACGAACAAGAGGCATTCCCCTGCGCCTACTGTATTTGTATATTTACTGTATATTTACTGTTTAAATTTATTTTATTTATTTTTATCCATTATTATGTTTATATTTGTCTTAGTTTAGTATTGGTATCACTTTAAAGTTATGGGGAGGCGAAAGGCTCAGTTGGGGCCTGTTGGGGCTAAATCAGCGGTTAGTTCCTCCCACGGTCACCACGATGGACTCCTTTTTGCAGAGAGGAGCTGCCGTCATCGATAAAGAGATTGAATTAGTGAACAGGTGTCTTTCTAGATCACCTCCTAACTGTCTGCACCCACCTTTACTCAGATCTAGTGTGCCCCTGGTTGAATTCCCACCTGCCTGTTCCGACAGCTGCCAAGGGTCGCCTGCAGCTTCCGTTATTATTGAAGGGTTAGTTCCTGTATATGAAGCTCCCTCTTCGGCCCCTTCCCCGACCCCGCATAGATCTCTCTCCCCAGTTATAATAATTGAAAGAAGAGAAAGTATTGTTCCCCTACAAGGGAAGGATAGCACTAACACACAGAATCCTATGTCCACCCATTCTCTCTTCCATAGGGAGATTAGTCAATCCATTGCCCAGGGGGGGCCTAACACTGGGGGGAGCGCAAAACGGAAACTTCAAACTACAGGGGGTAAAGCAAAAAGACCAAAACTCACCTCTGCCAATAAGCCTTCTGCCAAGTCCTCGGCGCTTAAGCCGGTAGTTACAAATCTAGACACGATGTTTATCAATGCCTTTAAAGATATAATGACCACCCTGTTGGATACTAAATTGAGTCCTATCCTAGAGAGGTTGACATCAATTGAGAATAGTCTTGTAGGGGGGCTCCAAACTAATGCCCTTGTAAACTGTGGGGCTACAAGTGAGATTCCTGAATTAGAATCAGTCGCCATGTCTGACCCGGGCTTACTCAAAAACTCTACCAAATCTCATGGAGACCAGCAGCTTGTGCAGCGCCATACGGCGCATTTAGCTCAAGGGGAGGTAGACGACTTAAGGGGTGGCCAGATTTTCAGTAGGCCCCTGGCAGTTCCCCTGCACAGGCGGGACCGCCAATTTTCTGCAGGTCAGTTGGATGGCCCCGTGGTGTTGTCAGGGGAGGTTCGTCAGCGCCCTCCTACTATTCATCTTCCCCCAGAATCCACTCCTTATGTAGTGGTCTTGGGGAATGTCCCGCCTCTCCCTCCAGGTGTAAACGAGGATTACAACAAGTTAAAGAACAAGGTACTCCACTGGTTATCAACTAACACCCCCGTGGCTCCTGGTGTGGAACGTAACATTATTATGGTACGCCGAGTGGATTGGATAGGCAGTTCCAGGAAGCCGGGAGGGGGTGACTGCGTCATAGTAAACTTCAACAGGGCCTCTATACCAGAAAGAATCCTGTCAGGGGATATTCACGTCGGTCCACCACATCACGGGTGCACAATACAGGTACTTCCACTGGGTTTCTTTTATAGAACTGATTCTCAAGGGTATATATCAGGGAATAATGACAGGGATCTTGCTCGAGCCAGTTGGTCGTATAAAAACTCTGCAGGTAGGAACCAAGGGCTCTCACAATTACCTTATGGTATAAGTCACTCATGGGGCCTCACTTTGTTCCTGTCGCGCCTCCTACACTAGCACTAGCTAATAGATTTTCTATGTTATCGGGGTTGGAGGAATGTGATTGACTGGACATCCCTACCGAGACCGTAGTGGAGCCAATGCACCAACAGAGGGCTCACTCAACCTTGGCAACCGAGATAGAGACACCGCAGATGGCTCACCTTCCTTTAACACAAAGAGAGGTGACACCCCATGATATGGACAGTAACGTTCTATCATGGAACATAGCAGGCCTGGCAGACAAGTTCCAGGACCCCGTATGGCAACAGTTTGTTAGGCATTTCTTAGTAATCTGCCTTCAAGAAACCTGGTTGGTGGATTGCAATCTGTTTTTGGAGGGTTTTAAAGCTTATTTTGTTCCTGCCTCCCCGTCAACTAGTGGCAGAGCCAAAGGAGGTTTGGTTACTTATATCTCGCTGACAGTGGAGTGCCAGGTAAAAATTCATCCCTTTTTTGGCCAGGACCTCCAGGCCATTACACTAAAGAAGGGGAATAATATAATGAGCTTAATTAATTTTTATAATTCACCAAATAGCAAAAAGGGGGAAGGTAGCATCATCCAGCTGAGTCACTATATAAGGAAGTTTTGTGATGTTGGCTCATGTCCCATGATGGTGTTGGGAGATTTTAATACCCACACTTGTGGCGACCCTAAGATTACGAAGATGGCCGATTTGGGATGCCATAGAATGAGGGGTTTCATTTTGAGCACTCAACACAGGGGGATGAATTAAATAATCTGGTCAATGAATTTGATCTACTGACACTAATGTCCCTCTCTGCCCCTAAATGCAAAGCCTTGGTTCCCACCTTTAAAGGGAGAGGTACTGGGTCTTTCATAGACCATATTTTAATCTCCTCCTCCCTTCAGTCCCTTTTTCATAGGTTTTCCATTAAGGAAAGTGTTTTTAGTGATCACAATCCCCTCTGTGTATATTTTTGTGGCGCATTTTTATTTAGTAAACCTAGGGGAAGGGCAACGGGAACATCAAGACCCACAGACGGTGGGCGCCGCCTTAAATGGTCTCAGATCGACCTGGTTGCTTTCCACAGGGAGGTGAGAGACTCATGTGCAGTTGAACTTGATTTCTGTGTTCAACCGGAGAGTCTACCGAGGGATGTCCTTAGTGCTTTCAGTGTTATTTCTCATAAAGCAGGGGAACTTTTGAGGGCTCCAGTTCACAAGGTATCCAACTCAAACCCAAGATGGTTTGATTCTTCCTGCTCCCAGGCAGCACGTAAGTTAAAGGAGGCCTTGAAAGTTGTCCCAAGAGACCCCCTATACATACGCGCACGTCGCACAGAATATAAGCAGGTTTTAGCTACCCGTAAGGGAGCTCTTAAGGAGGAGGCATGGAGGGAGCTGTTAGAGTCCAGCACTTTAAGGAACGGCACAGGGTTTTGGGGCATTGTTAATAGACCATTGTTTACTGAAGATACAGGTAACGCTTTAGGCTCCCACATTATGGAAGACGAATGGGTGGCCCACTTTCAATCTATGTTTAAGGGCTCCATGGGTCACCATGACCAGCTACCCGGGCAACAAACACTGACTGTCTGGCCTTTGAGCTAACAGAGGTGGAGGCGGGAATTGCTGGCCTAACTTGCAACAAGGCTCCTGGACCGGACGGAATTCCGCCGGACCTTTATAAGTCGGATCCATCCTTTTGGGCCCCGATCCTGGCGGCTGTACTGAACGCAGCGGCCAGGGACGGTAGCCCTGATTCCTGGGCCATTTCTACCATTGTGCCAGTATTTAAAAAGGGGGATCGAAACAGTACACACTGTTACCGACCTATTTCTCTCATTGATTCAGTAGTAAAGGTGGTGGGAGGAGTACTATTGCAAAGACTATCTTCATGGGCAGAGGAGCATAACATCATTGCTGATACCCAATATGGGTTTTGTGCTGGGAGGTCGACGGTGGCCCAATGCCTAAACCTCTATCTGATCCTTGGCAAGTACACGATGGCCCGCCCAGGCACGATCTACATGGCCTTCATGGACTTGTCCTCCGCGTTCGACTGTGTCAATCGGGTCAAGCTGTGGCAGTCCATGAGGGCCATGGGGGTGGAGGCCTCCATCGTGGACTTTCTAATGGATCTGCATAGGAACACTAGGGCGAATATCAGATATGCACAGGATCTTCGGGTTTCCAGGGAATTTAATATCGAAAGAGGGGTAAGGCAGGGCTGTATTCTGGCCCCCTTCCTGTTTAACCTTTACATCAATGATCTTGAAGGAGCTCTGGTATCGACGGGGCCGACTTTCCGCATGTGGGCGCCGGGGTCTCCCGGTCCTCCTATATGCGGATGACGCAGTCCTCATAGCAAGAACCGCAAGGGGACTCCAGTCCCTACTAGATGCATTCCTGAATTTTATGGGGTCCCGTGACTTAGCCATCAATAATGCAAAATCTTATGTCTTGCAGGTAGGGGCTCGTCCTACGAAAAAGTATTCTTTTTCTGTAGGCTCTGCGAAGGTCCCCACAACGTCGGTGTTCTCATATTTGGGGGTCCTGTTGGATGATCGCTTAAAGTGGGGACCCCTGATACAGAAGAAAAAGGGGGAGCTCACTCGAATAACCGCCGCTATTTTCAGCTTTGCTGCTAAGATGGGCAAGCGCCCAATTGCAGCCATGCTGAAAATTTACCAGGCCAAAGGTGTGTCATCTGCATGTTATGGTAGTGAAGTCTGGGGGTATACCACAGCAGACGCGCTGCAGGTGGCAGAGAATAATTTTTTAAAGCGCCTGCTGGGAATGCCAACCAGTTTATCAAACCTGGTAGCTCATGAAGAACTGGGGGCTCCATTTTTATGTGATACTCTCGCTCTGTGCCCTTTAGTGTTTTGGCTTAAGTGTTGGCCAAACAAGGAGCTAGAGCTCACCCAGCAGATTATAATGGACTGTATGAATCTTGAACATATGTTATGTTATGTTATGTTATGTTAGTAGAATTTATACAGCGCACGAATACCCATAGGTGTCTTGGCGCTTTCAATGCTACATACTGTGCTAATTGCCACTACTGCTGAAAAAGCCAGGTCTTCAGTTGTTTCCTGAATTCAAGAAGGGAGGAAATTTTTCTGAGATATAAGGGAAGGGAATTCCATTCCCTGATGGTGTTAAAGGTGAAACTCCTACCCCCCCAATTCGACTTTTTAATCCTGACTGGCGACCTCAGATGTGCATTAGCCGAGCGCAGATTTCTATTTGGGGAGTGCCAAAAAAAAGGTTCTCTAGAAATTTCGGCCCTTCTTTGTGCAAAGCCTTATGGGCCATGCAGAGTGCCTTGAATTTTATCCGCTGGCCAACTGGCAGCCAGTGGAATTCTTGCAATATTAATCTGACAGACTGATATTTTGGTATGCCCAAAATCAGTCTTGCGGCCGCATTTTGCACTGCCTGTAACTTCCTTAGAAGGGTGGATTGCAGATTAATATACAATCCATTGCAATAGTCAAGTTTGGACAATACTAAGGAGGTTACAACCAACTTTCTACAAGATTTTGGAATGAAGGGCAGAATTTTTCTTATGGTCTTAATCATAAAAAAGGAAGAGGACACAACCTTGGACACTTGAGCTTTAAAACTGAGTTTTTGTCTACAATAACCCCGAGATTTTTTGCTTTATCTACCGGGGTCGGGAGGGGGCCAAGATTATCCGGCCACCAAGCTGGGGACCAGGGTGGAAAGAGATTTCCGAACATAATCACCTCTGTTTTGTTTGAGTTTAGTTTCAAGCAGTGAGAACTCATCCAATGACTTAAGGAAAGCATACAGTCATGGAGTTTTAGTGAGTGGTTAATGTCCTTATCTACTGTCGAGATCACCAGCTGGGTGTCGTCGGCATATGATGTAGGGATCAAATTAAAACTTCTTATCAGTGGAGCTAATTCCGCTACATAGATATTAAAAAGTGTAGGGCTCAACGATGAGCCCTGCGGAACACCACATGGGAGAGTAAAAGAAACAGACTTAAATTTACCCAGATGAACTGATTGGGTCCTCTCTGATAGGAATTATGTTAACAGGGAGAGGGCTTTACCTCTTATCCCAATCTCCTGTAGACGATAAATCAGAAGAGAATGGTCAACCGTATCAAATGCAGCGGATAGGTCAAGCAGCACCAAGGCTGCTGACCCACCGCTGTCTAATGAGGACCGGATTTCTTCTGTAGTCTTGATCAAAGCTGACTCTGTGCTGTGGTTAGCTCTAAAGCCAAACTGGCTATGATCTAAAATTTGGTTCGTTGTAATAAAGGTAGAGAGTTCCACATTCATGGTTTTCTCAATTATCTTGGCAGGAAGGGGAATTCTCGCAATGGGCCGGTAGTTGGCTGTATCATTTACATCCAAATTGTTTTTTTTAGAAGGGGCAAGATACAAGCCTGCTTCCACACAGTGGGAAAAGATCCTTGTTCTATCATCTGATTAAATATCTCAGATAGGTGTGGACCAATAAAGTGGGAGATATTTTGTAGGATCTTAGGTGGGCAAGGGTCTTCCGGAGAGCCTGACTTGGCCATGGAAATCAGTTTAATAATTTGCATAGGAGAGGTCGGTGAGAAATTAAAAGGAGGGACTTTTTCATTAATTTCTTGTTCAAATTTTTTACCATTTGATACGGAATGAGTGAACTGATCATATATTAGATCTACCTTCGTTCTGAAGGAAAAAGCCAGAGCATCACAAAATTCTTGAGTATGTCTAGAATCCCGTGGTTGAAGTATGTCAGAGGTCGTTTTACAGAGTTGGGTCGCCCAGAACTCATTTTAAAACCCTCCACCATAAGAAAAAAGGATGTGGAATCGATTAAGAAAGTTTTTAGTTGTATCAGGAAGCTAGAAAGAGATGAACAGGAATTATGTAAACCGAGCGTCCGTAAATTTCTGACCCTAAAAACTCATCCATTAATCGAGCCATACCTTTTGGGAACACTGACTACCCATGAGCTGTTCTTACTGTCTAGGTTTCGTCTCGATTTTTTCCATCTGTTAATTGCCGTTCCGAAAGGGTGTAGCAGAGGGCAGGTGTTAGCACCCTGTGGCTGCGACAACGTGTCTCCACAGGATCTGCTACACTTTATGTTCTTCTGCAAATTTTATGAAATACCTCGGAGACATTTTTTACTCCCCCTTTTAAAGAGGCTAAATTTTAATCAGGTTCGCCCAGCACTTTTGTATTTGCAGATGCTGAAACCAGATTGTATATTTTTTATTGTGGGCTACCTGAAATCTCTCGTGAGAACCAGGGCTTGTTTGGAATACTAGCTTTTAGGGGGAGGAGGTACTCACAGTCTTAAGGTATGACTCATGCGTGTTCTCCACCTTTAATTGTATAAATATATATGTTATTTATTTATTGTATTTGTTAATATTATCTGTAACCTTTGGTGGAAACATATTTTTTGTTTCTATGGCTATGAATTGTAAATTTTTTAATGTATTTCTTTTATGAGATGTGTATATATTGTAACTTTTATGGTTTTTACAATGTAAAACCGAATAAAGTTGATAAATGAAAATGAAATGTAGTAATCTCCTACTGGAATTAGAACCTACAAAGTCTGGTGTTACAAAGTCAACAACTTGGCTACAAGACCACAACTCCTCTTCTTTTCTCAAACGTTTCATCAGAATAAATAGCCTCCATATTTCTGGTACAATTGATAAACTCTGTTCATGTTTTCTGTTAGTCAAGGTAATTTGTTTTGTTTGTGCATTCACCTCATACCAATATCGTGCTTCATAGAAAGTGGAAAAGCCACATTACTGACGTGTTACAAACTAGTTTGCGTTCTGTTTGGCCAATGAAGGATTATTTTGACAAGAAAAAAATAGACATTTATAAATTGACATTTTGTATGCTTTTAGAAATTGCAGTAAAATAAAGTTTAACCTCACAAGCTAAAACTCACCCATGTTAGTGGAAAATGTTACAAAATATAATACACTGCAAAAATGTACAATGATTTCCCTGTCACAGTCTTATTTATCCTTTTAGAAAAAATTACTCTACTGTAAAATTAGGGGTGGGTCTGTTCCACCCACGAAGCTGGCAGAATTTTGGCCACTTCACATTACTCTTTAACGTGGAGTTCTGGCCAATTTCTACCAATCGCTGCATGGCAGAATTTTTCTCCAGCAAGGCCGCAGAATATTCGAGCTGGAGAGAGCGAGCAAGATTTGGCGTACCCTAGAGAGATTTCCTAACACGGGTGGTCACTGGCGTTCGCAGTCAGAGTGCTGCCGTTCGAGTAGATTTGCTTCCGCTCGTGTAGATTTTCTACTCAAACGGCAGCAAAATCAACTCGGATGGCTGCATGCTCTTGCACAACGCATGGTGCCTTTCGTGCTTATTTTCAGCACTGCTTGCCCTACCAGCACTAAATTGCAGCTGCATATTTTACACCCATTGACAGAATTCCATGGAATCTCACAGAGTTTTTCTGTAACTCATTGAAATTTCGCGGAGTGGAACTCTGCAAGTTTAGCACACCCCTAGGTAAAATCATGCATTCTGCAAGTGCTAGCGCTCGAAGTGGCAAAGCACTTGACTTTCCTTTAGCATTATGATTTAAAATCAAGGAATTGGCTAGTTGAGGCGCCAGAAATCTTGGGTGGAGAAAGAAGCCATATTGAGGAGCTAATGGAGGGAGAACTTTTGATGATGATTTGGACCAATTTTTTTGCTTTGCGGAAACACAGGAAGGAGATACGGAGGATATAGTTATGCATAAAATAGATTAATGCAGATTTAAAATGCACATGATCTACTTGTATCAGGAATGCTTTCGGTGAGCTCAACTACAGATCATGTCAGACAAGAGACTTGAACCCCATTCTTCTTCACCCCAAATCGTAGGCGATAGGAATGGTCAATTGTATAGCTTCTGTTGCAGAATTTTGCATCCATGGTAAGGGAAATACATCAAGTATAAGGTGGAATGTGTGTTTTAGCTCTCGACATAGACCAATAGCCCCCAACTCTAAACTATTAATTGAACCGACCAGGTGTGCGACGCAGAAGGGTGTCCGACACAATTCGGAGAGCAGTGACATGTTACAGATTCTGATAGCTCTTCAGGGAACATTTTTAATGAAGCATTTTAAATGCACTTTTGTGGCAAGAGGTTTATTCTATGGGGCAGCGATACAGGCTTTTCTCCTTTACCTTCTCTACTCTCCCTTTCACGCCTAGAAGGCACATTATTGTTTTAGCTTGTTTTACTTTTGATGTTTTTAAGTTTCTCCTGCGTTGTAGGTTTTGCTACAGATAGCTTTAGTTCTAATTTTTCAGGACCACATGCAATCAAAACACTGACAACAAATATAAAGAACTGTAGAGAGACTCTGGGTCAGCCCTCGTCAGTCATTTGCTTTTGTGTTTTTCATGCTATACAATTGCTTGGATGGGCTGTCAGCTAAAAGCCCTGGAATTTCGAGGTTGATTAGATTGTCTAATTTGTGTTCTAGTTGGATTTTAGTGACATCATCAAATTGTTCTTTTGTTAAACTGCAGATGCAATATGACTTTCAGCTCAAAATAGAGATGTTTTTACTTTGCTGGTGCAACATTGGTCCTCATTGCCATTGTGGTAAATGAAGACGCAGGGTAGCCAGTAGTATAGGTGAAACAAGATAAGATTTATTCTTATGGTAGGAGTTTCAGGTCTACAGGTAAAGATGGTA
Source organism: Calotriton arnoldi (assembly GCA_963921515.1). Lineage (NCBI taxonomy): Eukaryota > Metazoa > Chordata > Amphibia > Caudata > Salamandridae > Calotriton > Calotriton arnoldi. The sequence goes on along the minus strand of CAWUFW010000169.1, from coordinate 3,857,152 downwards.
AAGATGGTAATAAGGAAACCGGAAAGCTCCAACGGGAGCAGCATTCTTGCTGCTCAGCCAACACACTCCAACTGATAGTCACTCATCCAGGCACACATCAGCATTCTAAACACATCACACTCACGCTGGCTGAGCAGCAGGGGACATAAACTGAAAAGAGAATGCATGACATAGAGATGAAGATGCCACAATTGTCTTAATTGCTGATTTATGGTTTTACTGCTCGCTGCCTGGATGCCCAAGCCTGATATAAAATAAAGGGACCCTGCTATTCACTATTCACACTGTGCATTCATTTGTATTTTCTGCTGTCATGGTAGGTTGTACAGTTGTCCGATTTATTTGTTCACTAAGATATACTGGCAAGCTTTCTTGAAAATGCTACTAATTTGAATGCTCTTTGTTAAAAGTATCTGCAGAGCAATATTTCAGTGTGTATCCTTTTATGGCAAATGTCATCTATCAAGATATGATAACACTCTTGAGAGGCCCAGGTCCTAGGCCCAGCTCTCACTCTCACTGTCGGCTCATGAACAGCTGGATTCTTGCCCACCTTGTGCCTCGTTGTTCCTTCATCCAGACTCTTCCTTTTGTGCCGTTTTCCTCTACCTTTGTGCCTTCCACACTGCCTGTACCTTCTGTTCCTTCTTTGAGTTTGCCTTTCTCTTCCTAATTGCCTGCGCCTCGTTTCCCTCCTTTTCTGCCTTGCTTTTTTGCGGCTTTTTTCGTATCCCCTGTGACTCATTTTTCCCTTCTTTTTCTCCTACTTGTTTTGCCGCTACCCGTTTTCTGCCTCCCACTAGCCCTGCCCACCGCCACCCAGCACCCGTCCCTCCTCCCATGACCTACTTAATGGAGGCTGCAGTGCGGCAGCGACGCCGGTGCACTGTTCGTGGACCAAAGGCAAGCCCTTCTTTGCCTGTCCATGCCTGGACCGCACTCAGCACCAGGAACCCTGGTTATCCTACACCCCACAGCTACTCCAAAGCCAAACTCCTAGCCCTGGACTGTGGGCAGAGCAACAACCGAGGGTTCCGCACCTCCCCTCAATCCACGATAGATCCATTCTCCTGCATCCACACCTTCTTCTTGTGCACCATCAGATCGCCCACCAACACACCATCCACCACCCTGCCAACCAGCCAACACAACACACCTACTTCTCATCAACCTGCTTGTCTCCTCCACAACACACACTCGCTTTGCAAACATGCCACAGAGATCTAGGACCTCATCACCACCCTCACCCCTGACGTCCTCGTCCTCACCGAAACATGGCTTACCCCCGAGTCCTCTTCTGACATCCCCACAGCAACATCCGACAGATACAAGATTGCACACTGAGACCGCACCAGCAAACCTAGAGGAGGGCTTGGCATCTTCCACAAAGAAAACATCTACTGCACCACAGTGACAGAAGACACCATCCAGACCACGGAACACCTCAACTTGAAACTCCAAACAGACAATAAAATCGCCTACAGACCACCTGGACCATGCGCCAGCTTCTGCACCTTCTTCCCAGACTTCATCGCCCCAATCCCGATTGACTCCAAATACTACATCTTTCTTGGACATTTGAACTTCCACCTTGATGACCTCTCTGGCACCAACACCACCATCGTCCTTGACAGTGTGAATAACATCTGACTCACCCAACTTATTACCGACCCCACCCACATTGCAGGACACATGCTGGACCTCATCTTCGCCTCCAGCAACAGGGTCAAGTACAGCCACGTCACCGAACTCACTTGGACCAACTACTCCATCATATACTTCAACATCTCCAGCCCCTGCACCTCTATCGCTGAGCTACTCATTGCCCCCCACCGCAGGTGGAGCAAAGTATCAGAGAGCCAATGGGCCGACGCCCTCCACACATCATGCCCTATCACTGTATCAAACTCGGAGCAAGCTGTCAAAAATGTCAACTTCTGGATCACCAACTGCACCAACATTATTGCTCCCTTCAAGACCAGCAGACAGAGGAGACCCACCAAGCAAACAAAATGGCACACCAAGAAACTTGAGGACAGCAAAACGCCACTACAAGCAACTGGAAAGAAGATGGCGCACAAGCAAGGACTTCTAAGACAAAACCACCTTCAAGACCTCCCTCAAATTACACCACCGGCTACTGCGAGAAACAAAGACGAAAGCCTTAGACCACTGCATCAAATCCAGCTCCAACCGCAGCAAAGAGCTCTTCAACATCGTCAGGGAGTTCGCCAACTCCGCAGCCACAGAAAACAGCATCATCCCCTCCCAAAAACTATGTAACAGACTCACCGACTTTTTCCATGACAAGATTACCACCTTCTACAAGAACTTCGAACCCCAGCCCAAGCCCTCAGACTACCTTCACCTTCACACACTCACCGAAACTAACACGGACCACGGACTGTCCACATGGGACCAGCTCACCCCCCAGGACACCACGCCATCATGAACTCCGTTCACTCAGGAGCACCCATGGACCCCTGCCCACACCACATTTTCAACTGTGGAAGCTGCAGTATCAGCAGTGAGCTCACCACCCTCTTCAACTTCTCACTTGCCACTGCCACCTTTCCCAAAGACTGGAAACATGCAGAAGTCAAAACACTCCTCAAGAAACCATCTGCCTACCCAAGCGACTACCACCCCATCTCCCTTCCCCCTTCCCCACCAAAGTCCTGGAAAAGCCATCAACCAACAACTCACTAAATATCCGGAGCAGAATCTTTTCCTAGACACCTCCCAATCTGGATTCCGCACCAACCACAGAACCAAGACTGCCTTGATCTTGGCCACTGATGACATCAGAGCCCTCCTGGACTGGGAAGAAACAGTGGTTCTAATCCTCCTCAGCTTCCCAGCAGCCTTCGACACTGTCTCATTAAACCCTGATCGGAAGACTGCATCACATTGGTATTCAAGTTAATACCCTCAAATGTATCGCCTCCTTCCTCACTGCAAGAATGCAGAAGGTCAGCTTACCTCCATTCACCTCTGAACCCAAGACATCATCTGCCGTGTCCTGCAAGGATCCTCCTTCAGCCCCACCCTCTTCAATACCTACATGACCCCTTTGACCAACATCGTCAGATCCCACGGACTAAACATAAATCCTAAGCAGACGACATTCAACACATACTCTCACTCTCAGAAAATCCTTTCAACAGAGGATGGTTGTGCAGTGCTTTGTAGGTGTACAGCTTGAATTGACATCTCTTCTGTATAGGGAGCCAGTGGAGTTTTCTGAGGTGGGGGGTGATGTGGGTCCCTCTGGGAGGTCAAGGATGAGTCTGGTGGCGGAGTTCTGAATGGTCTGGCGTCTCTGCAGAAGGTATTTGGCGATCCCAGTGCAGGGTACTTGCCTTAGTCTAATCAGCTGAGGATCAGGGGCTTAGTGATGGTACATCTGGTGTTGAGGGGGAGCCATTTGAAAACTTTTCCTAACATGCAAAGTGTGAGAAAGTAGGCAGGGGAGAGTGAGTTGATCTGGGACTTCATGATCAGCTTGCTGTCCAGGGTTATGCTAAGGTTTCTGGGCTGGAAAGCCGGTTTGGGTGATGGTCCTAGTTTTGAGGCCCACCAGGAGTCATTCCAAGGGATTGTGTTGTTACAGAAGATCATCACTTCCGTTTTGTCCATTTTGAGCTTCAGGTAGTTGTCCTTCATCCTTCATCAAGTTGGCGATGCTCTTCATGCACCTGTGGAAGTTAGATCCTACTACGCTCCGCCTTCCACCTCACTCGCCCACATGCCTCGCATCCACTGAAGCAAAAGTGGAGGATGCTCCTTCTCCTACCTCGCAGTGAAAACCTGGAACAACCTCCCTCTGCAGCTGAGGATGTCCGCCTCTCTACTTAAATTTCAGAGAGCACCTAAGACCTGGCTGTTCGAATGAGTCACCTCAACCATCATGACCCTCTAGCACCTGGATATCCTCTCAGGTGATTAATCGTGCTATATAAATCCACTGATTAATTGAGAGAACAGCTTAACTCTGCTTATGCAATGAGTTCAGCAAACTAAGGGGCATATTAGCAACGAGGCGATAAACAATTATCGCCGCTTTTGCGTCCGTTTTCGGACGAAAAGCGGCGATAATTTTATCGCCTAATCAGCAAGGTCACGCTATCGCGTGAATCCTTGCATTATCGCCCTTTCCCCCAACGCCCATCTTTGCATCTCTAATGAGATGCAAAGTGGGCGTACCCCGGATGGACTACGTTGCAAATATCGCTGATGTTCACATCGCGATATTTACAAGGCAGCCCACATGATATTAGCAGAGGTTAGATTTCGGCGAAAACGGCCGTTTTCGTCAAAATCTAACGTCTGCTAAAATCCTGACTTAGCCATCCCTAACATAGGGGTGGATTCTGCTGATACGACCACAGGGTCGTATCAGCAGGTTATCGCCGTTTGCAGGGAACATCGCTGGAAAACCAGCGATGTTCCCTGCAAAACGGCGATAACCTCGCTATCTCTGGAATTTGTATCGCCCTGGAGAAGCGCGTTGTTAATAACGCGCTACCAGGGCGATAAATTCCAGAGATAGCCTGCGTTAGGGAATACGTCGCTAATCACGGCCAGCGATAATTATCGCTGGCCGTTGATAATATGCCCCTAACTCTTTTAAAATTATTATTTTTATTACTAGCAGCAATAGTAGTGGAAGAAAAGAAAAGTCAGTGGTGCTGGAATAAGTTTAAGAGTCAGGGTGCTGCCATGAATGTTACATCACCCAACTCAGAGGGATTTTGAAATATCCGAGCAAATGGGCCACGCCCATTCAGCAAAAGAGTGGTACAGGTGTGGTATATGTAGCCGGTGGTGCATTTTGGAGCACACTGTCACAGATATATTACTAAAGCATGGTGTGGTAGAGCACTGTCATTTACAGACAGCACATTTGTCATTGAAATGGCCACTAAATAGATGAACAAATACTGACAATGTATGGAAATCGGAGTTCAGTGAATAAATCAATGTCAATGTGTATTAGTTATGATTTAGTTAATTAAAACCATCACATGATATAAAAACATACTGTTTAACTTGCCGCACTCAATTTAAATAAAAAGAACTTTTCTAAGACTAAGATTACTTCAATAAATATTCTTATTGTACATGTTTAAATTGCAAGGGCTTGAACTCATCCGTCATTAAGATTTGATCGAATAAGAGAATAAAAACTAAGAAGACATAATAAAAGGCCTAGTTGTTCAGATAATTCACATTATAAAGTGCTGGTGCATAGGATCATCAAGTAAATTCATTATTTAATGCACTTTAAACTCATTGTTAAATTAATAAAACTGTAAATATTTTTCACTTTCAACAATTATGAGAGCCACTATCGAAGTTCAATCTGGGGCTGGATGTTTCTGGGGTTTCTTGGGGTAGTAGTCAGTTATACGTTTTTGAGCGCGATCCAAAGATTGAGAGATGGCGGGCGACATTGTAGTGACTCTCTAAGAGACTTGACAAACTTCCCACACCTTGATAAGGACATTGCATCAGAATGAGAAAAGTATATTAAATATGCCTCCACACAAGTGCAGACTCCCTTTATCAGAAAATGTTGTTATAGTAGGGCCCTCTTTCCATCGTCGAGGGCAGGACAACAGCACAGAAGGTGTAGCGATGATTCCCGCTTGAAGTTGCATAATCTGCTGGCCCCTTCTTTTTCTGGGTTGGCCCTTGCTGGGTTGAAATCTACTATTGGTAGGCTGAGCAAACACATATATATATAATGTCACTGCAAACCCTGCTGTTGATGGAGACTGAAAGGTATGGCTGAGGTCTCCCAACCAGGTATAATGAATTTAGAGGGAATAAAGGGGCATATTAGCAAGGAGTTGCGATATTTATCGCAAAACGCGCTTAGCGCGTTTTTTGTTAACGCCGCCTATCGCTGGAAATTATCGCTGAGATAACACCCTATTAGTAAGGTTCATCTCCATAGCGATAATATTTCCAGCGATGGCGGCAAAATGTGAGAATATCGCTGGAAAAGCAGCGATATTCTCGCATTATCGCTAAGGTGGATTCAGCATTAGAATCCACCTCCTATACTTTAAACAGGTAAGTCATCCTCACTAGCAGGTGATAAAATATAGCGATAAACGCGCTTAGCGCGAATTATTTTATCGCTTCGCCTGCCTTGCTAATAGGGGGTAGTGGGATTAGCGACTGTTTTCAGTCGCTTTTAGTAGGGAACGCCTTCCTTGCATGTCATTAGCGATAATTATCGCTGACATGCAAGGCGATGGAAAACGCGGCCTCTAACGCCTGAAAGCTGTCGCTAACGCCTGTTAGCGACAGCTTGCTAATAGGGCGATAAAATTATCGCCGCTTTAGCGGCAAAAGTGCCGCTAAAGCGGCGATAAAGCCCTTGATAATATGCCCCAAAGTCTCTGAGGAGCTTAGGGAAGTGGAGACTTGCTGGAATGAGGCTAGCCGTAACTGCCTACTGTTTACCTTTTGCCACATCAAAAAGGTGATTGAGTCAAGAGTAAGTGCTGCTGGTTCAATTTGGAAAGCTGCCTGGGCTGTCAAAAATAACTTTGAGACAGTCCTTAAGGGAATTCTCTGGCGCTTTCAATGTGTGTATATATTTCCGAAAGTCAGACTCACAAGTTAAGGTTTGATTTAACAGGCCAAATTTCAACTCGGTTCTTGATCTGCGGAGGTGCCTGCGCATTGGAAAGAGTCCCTTATAGCCAGAGCACTGTGCATTCTCTAGACAGCCAGAACAGGTGCCGGGAATTGCCTGCTGTCCATATTGTAGCGCTGGGAGAAAAGAGGCCTGAATAATATTGATTATTTGTGCCGCAGAGGGATTGTTTCGTTTCTTATTGAGGCTGGCTAAGCTGTAAATAATGGCAGTTGATTTCTTTTTTAACCACACCCCCAAATAGTTGTATTTCGATACCGTGGTGTTGGTCTCGGGCCCTATGCTACACGAAAGGAACTTTTTATTCTTGTAACAGCCAACGATTACAATTTTAGTCTTTTCCTGATTAATCGTAAGAAAATTCCTTTCGTTGTATGTATCGAAGCTGGTCAATGCTCACTGAAAGCCGACTTTCAGTTAATAATTTTAATTTTGCACATTACTAAGTAGAGTGTCATGATTTGTTTTGGCCCTATTAAAATCGTTTGTCTCCACACTTCAGAATCACAAAAATTGCTGCTTATGCACTTTCATAGCTGCTGATTTATTTGGAATTATTTGTACAGTCCATTTACAGGTATTTAAATGTTGTTGTGTTAGAAAAAATATCATCCTATAACCTTGACTTTCTCGCTCCCTGTACTCTAGCAAAATTGTCAGATAGATCACTTTTCTGAATTTCCCCCTATCTCATTACAGGAATCCCTGGCAGAGATTCTGAAATGCAAATCGGGGTCCCCAGAAGATCCTTGCCCCCCTAAATTGTGGGGAGCACTCGCCTACACTATTAATCCCATCCTGACCCACCTATGGAACAGCTCACTTACCACCGGCATCTTCCCAGAGTCATGGAAACAGGCTATGCTTCTACCTCTCTTGAAGAAGTCCAATGCTGACCGGGCCGAACTCAATAACTACCGCCCAATCTCTCTTCTTCCAGCTCCTGCTAAGATGCTGGAAAAATTGGTTCAACGACATCTAACCAATTTCAGTGACAGATGCGGAATTTTACATGAAACGCAGTCCGGTTTTCGTGCGGGATTCAGCACAGAGACAGTTCTGTTGGAGGTGGCTGAATCTATAAGAATGATGGTGGACAGTGGAGCATCAGCCATGCTGGTGCTACTGGATCTGTCCGCCGCCTTCGATATGGTGGATCACTCGATCCTACTGGTCAGGCTCAAATGTGCGGGTGTGGAAGGGACGGCGCTGACCTGGATTAAGTCCTATCTTAGTGACCGTACGCAAAGGGTCACTCTCCACCCTTTTAAGTCAGAAGCCAAACCTTTACGATGTGGGGTCCCACAGGGATCAGCAATGAGCCCTCTACTTTTCAATATATATCTGGCTCCACTTTTTTCGCTCATTGCGAAATGGGGTATAAAAACTATTTCCTACGCGGATGACACACAGATGGTCTTTTCTTTTAAAGATCAATCTGCTAACTCCTTCTCCAGATTCAAGGGTTGCCTGAGAGATATCTCCAGTTGGATGAATAATAATAAAGTAAAGCTGAACGCGGAGAAAACCGAGGTCCTGTTTTTTGGCAAGGCACCCCCACCAGCTGTGGGATTGTGGTGGCCGGAGGAAATGGGCCTGCCCCTCAACCATGGCAAAAAACGTGGGTGTTAAATGGGAATCCGACCTATCTTTCTCAACCCAAGTACGCTTCATTGCATCTTCTTGCTTCGGCATAATGAGAAGTCTGCGAAAATTTCTTCACCTGCTCCCAGAGAGCTGCTGCAGAACCGTTGTCCATGCAACTGTGACTTCAAGGCTGGACTATTCGAATAGTCTCTATCTGGGGCTGCCGGCATACCTGATCAAGAGATTGCAGATGGTGCAGAATGCACCTGCGAGATTAATCAGAAGAGTACCTTTTAGACAACACATGTCTCCGCATATTAAACAGCTCCACTGGCTGCCGGTAGCAAAACGAAAAGAATTTAAGGCCCTGACGGTAGCCTTTAGAGCTCTGAGAGGTAGCTGTCCCAGCTACATAAGGAAACGTATTCGCCCCTATCAACAAATACGCTCCCTTAGATCTAACGCCCAGAATCTACTATGTGTACCTCAATTTGCGAAGGCATGCATCGGAGGTAGATCTTTCACAGTGGTGATGACCAAATTATGGAACGCCCTTCCGGATAGACTTCACCATATCCAATCTGAACTGGAGTTAAGGAAAGCGTTAAAGACATGGCTATTCAGCCAAGGCTAGACTCCCTCCAATCTATCTCCGCTGCTTCGACTGTGCTAGCGCCGGGACACCTCTGCTTGAGGTAGCTGTTGCGCTTTATAAAAGTGTGTTGTTGTTGTTGTTACAAACGTATCTCACTTTGGAGTCAATAATACGAATAAGCAGCAATTTGTCAGATGACATAGCATGATATTTGACACCCCTCTTTCAAATCACAGCAAACACGACAAGATAAAGACAAAATTTAAGGCATGTTTATTCCTCATTCACTTTCTGAACTCCAGCCTGGTTATTTCTGGGGAGCTGCAGCACCTCTCCCCTACCCCCCACGCACCCCTACTTCCCACGCATATGAGAAAAGTGTACACATGCAATTACCATTCTATTTCTTCCCTGTCCCAACTAGATTTTTTCATGTCATTTTGTGAATTGTAGGTAACAAGCATAAACAATTTACAGCAAATTATAATAAACCATACATCAATAAGCAAAAAAGTGTGATCTACTAATAAAAGTACATTTTGGGCTTCTGATTATGAATGCTATAATTTATGAGCAAAAAGTCTCAAAATTCATAACAAACTATTAACTATCAAACATAAATTCTGTCCTGCCATACAAAGCCTACAAAAGCATACATAACCTACCACACCTACCCACCGTATTCTAACATTTCACTCTTACCTCCCGCACCTGCCTACCATACCTAACCTACCTACCTTAACTACCTACCATGACTAGTCTATCCTACTGACCATACCTACAAAACCTATCTACATTAAAAAACTACCTAAGCACCTCCCAAACCTACCATACCTATCATAGCGACCTACCATGCTCACCAACTATAACTACCATGACTTATCATACCTAACCTACCATAACTATGACACCTAACATAATGTGCCTCCCTTACTGTTCCTAACCCACAAATCCTGCCTACCATATCAACCCTAACTACTATACCTACCGTACCTTACCATACCTACTTTACTTGCCCAGCCTCCACCTCTGCAGTATGTTTATCTTGTATCTGACCTGAGGTGACAGCTTTGTGAAGGAGTAGCTAATTATGCTTATGGGGCCACTATATTGGCATACGGTTCTGCACAAGAAAGTGCTAATTTCAGCTTTGGGAAGGGGTTCAAAATGTGAATGCTAGTGTTTCTGTGAAAGTAACAAGATCTATTGGCTTTGTATTGCTTGTTTGTTTTTTATTGCTTAGCTGCTCCTTAGATATTTTGTGGCGCTTCGGTGTTTCACGCTTAAATCGTCTGTTGCTCCCTTGGCAACAAACAACCCACCCTGTGCCCAATGGTGCACATCTGTGGTGAGGTTACTTAAACCGCAGCTGGGCATCCTCTTTTGGACTGCTGGCAGGCACTCTGGGCAACTCCTAATTACTTTTACTTTCACCCCTATTTTAGCATCCTAATATCTTGGGGGTCTTCTGACCCACTTTTTTGTTTTAATTACTTTTTTGTTGCTCCAACGCAATACATTTTAGCACAAAGGAGCTTTCTTCTTTTAACTTGTATTACGTTTGTTAATTTACGTTCTCACTCTTTTTGTAAATGTGTTTTCCTTTCCTGCATAGTTGCACTTGCACCAGGAGGCGCCAGGCTCCATTTATGTTCTTTCCATCCATTTACTGTGTGATCTATATTTTTGCTTCAGCGTGTCCTGCTTGGAGCATCTGTTGTTCCCTTGACAATGACTCGCTGACTGTCCAATGGTGCAAATAATGGAATTCATGATGGAATGCCAGTACAGTTGTACGGCTGGTGCACCAGTGGTGCGTCTATAAGGTATTTAATGTTAGCCTGACTCTACACCCATCCACGCTCTGGTCGTGTGCAGGGCGGGAGCACCTGCCTACTAAGCATCCAAAGCGCCCTTCAAGACTACAATCAGCAGCACAAGGAGACAGATTCTTGCATTGAAGGAATACCCTAATCACAAAGCATGAACTTTCAATGACTGCTCAGTTGCTGCATACCCCACCACCTTTGGCCCTGAAGCATTAAGTACAGCTCCTCCTTTCATTCTTGCTGTGAGCAGTGGTGCATCTATTACATGGGCAGATCGGTCACCAGAGCTTTAATAACTGGCCCCAACAATGAATTCGTTTTTAATTATAGACACACGGTAACATGATTGCTCCAGGCCCAATCTTTCGCCTGCATCCCACCTACCTACAATGTATATTGACCAAGAAAAATCTGAAAAAGAGTCGTCCGGACCCTGAAGAACAAATGTAAGGTAAATCTCCTTTAACCTTCTAAGGAACGTCCTACCAGCTAATGCTTTACTGTTCTATTTATTTATTTATTGCCAACAACTTTTTTACCCAATATGTCATCTCCTTGGCTGACACTGTTGACTCCTCAAGACAGACCTCAGTCACGTCACAGATGCACCTTAGATTTTATATATTTTCTTTCCAGGACAACATGAAGTTTTCATGTAAAAGTTTATTAGAATCATACAATAGAACTATAGAATAATCAATAGCTAAGGAATAGATTTCAGTAAAATGCAATAACGGAGAAAAGAGGAGAGGAAGGGGGCAGGGGGATATACACGGTCAGGCGCGCAACGCCCATTGGGCTCAAAGGGCTTCAGCCGCTCCCCCTTCCTCCCCGTCGTGTGTGTCAGCCCCGGCTGAGACAGCTTCCCGGGCACACACCCGAGTACTTCACAGGTCTTTAAAAGACCATTTGCTTGTTAACGAGGCTATGTTATTTGTCACCCCTTTTAGAGCCCCTGCATCTCCACTGGAAGAATTAGCCCCCCCCCAAATTTTTATTAGCCCCCCGAAATTTGGCTCTAGTTGCGCCTCTGTACACGGCTTATATGAACTATAGTCCGATGAAATTATACAAAAGAGCTAATAATATGGACAGTAACAGAAAATATTTTTCCTAACATAAGAGGTCAAGGAGGTTGAAAAACTTCTTGTGCATCAGGTGAAGGTGCGTCCTATGCCTTCGCAGATTTGTTGAGGAAAGATGTAACCGGGCTCCACAGTTTAATTAGTTTTAGGACAAGTGATAAAGGTTGCATATAAACTGTGCCCAGTCTATGATTGTGGCAAACCGCATACCACTTCGCCTTGAATGATAATTGTGTAAGATCTTTCCAATGTGCTGTGATCTGCTGGCAAACCACTGCTAATAACAGATCTAATATCCTAACATTAAACAAAACATCTTCCCAGGCACCTGACATACTCCCCAAAATATATATGGAATAAGGCACATGCAAATCAAAGATGGAATTAATTAGCTTTCAAACTTTCAACCAAAAATCCGAGAAAGGACAAAAGAAAAGCAGGTGTTTTAGGTTAGCTTATTGTGTTGAGCACCTCCAGCAAGTGTCTGGTATGTCTGAATTTGATTTTGTGTAAAGATAAGGGGGTGAAGAGTAGTCTATTATAAATGTAAAATAATGTTTGCGTTGTGTTTGCTGCACTGGGTGATTTCCATATTTTAATCCAAATCTGCCTCCAAATGGGGATGGACCATGAACTTTATAGATCTTGTTCCCATGAAATCTCTGTTTTAGTTTTTGGTCTATTGTTAGAAGTGTGATGCAAGTGGGAATATATATTGGATGACTTGGGATATTCATGTAGAAGAGAAGCAAGGTGATGCTGTGAGATTGATGTAGCAGCAGGAGCAGATTTCAAAATATTATATGCTGTAATGATACTATTTTGTGAAAGTTTAAATTTATGTTGGAATAAGGGTGGAAATTCAAAGAGTGATTGGTCTTGTGGAAAAGAAATTGGGGATTCACGACTGTTAGACCTGGCATCCTTGGTGTGGTTTCCCCTGTCTTTTTGCATGTACCTCCTGTATTTTTGACTGTATGTTGGACTTTGTTTTTGCTGGTTTGTGTACTCTGGGCACTTTACCACTGCTGATCAGTGCTCAAGTGCAAGTGTTCCGTGTGTAAATTGTGATTATGATTAGTTATCCATTATTGGTAAATTTGATTTACTGGTAAGTCCCTAGTAAAGTGCGCTGTATGTTCCCAGGGCCTGTAAATCAAATGATACTAGTGAGCCTGCAAAAGAAACAATTGATGGACGGAATGCTGAACAATGCAAACATTCACCCCCAGTCACAAGGAACTGGCTTTAATCCATCATTCTTTTGACATTAAAGTGACTACAACTACATGAGGCCTTGTGACTGGAACTCAAACCAAAATGCTAGACTCCTTTTGCCCCTTCTCACTTGTCTGCCAGTTGCTACTAATCTTCACTAGTCAGGCAGCTTACCATTTGTCAAGTGTTGCTAAAGTGAGATTGAAAAGCTACCACTACTACCATTAGGCATTGTTACTTGAACTCAAACCAAGATACTAGATTCCTTTTGCCCCTTCTCACTTGTGTGCCATGTTACTTCTAAGCTTCACTAGTCAGGCAGCTTGTCATTTCTCAAGTGTTGGGAAAGTGACATTGAAGTGACTACGTGGTACATTTGTCACACAGTATTACTGAGAAAATGAGGTGATTACTCACTTCAATCAGCCAGGTGTCTGCTCAAAAGGAGAGATTTGGATGTGGACGGGACTCTGCTGTCTTCCAGGTCAGAAAGGCAATGGCCACAGCACAGCAGCATGCACCTACTGCCATACTTACACCAACAATGACTCATCTTGTGTGTGGCACAAATGCCTGTCTGAAACACTCAAATTTGGCAATATGACATGTATTACTCTGGCTAGGGCTCATCCCATTGTCGATGCTGTTGGGCCCTTAACTGCCCATTAGGGTCCAGGTGGGCCACCCACTGCCAGTATGCGGGCCATCAGAGGAGTCAGGGTCCAGTGCGCCCATTCCTTGTTGGGAGAACTTCCCTAGCTGGACCTCCACGATCTTCCGGGTCCAGTGCCGCAGGTCCTACCACCTCTTTCTGCAGTGAGCACTACCCCAGTTGTAGAATGCCCCTGGTCGGCACCTTCCGGGTGATGGCTCTTCAAATGGCCTTCTTCTGATGGGCGTTGACCTGTATGGATGCAATAGATGTAGAAAACGTTTGTAATTGGGAGTTTGAGGATAACTGTCAGCTTAATACACATTATGTTGACATCTAGCACAAACCTTCATCAAAAGTCAACGTATTACATGTGTCCATGTCACATGCTAAGCACAACCAAGGCATGGATATACACTTTTGCGGTCATCTGATGACTTACCTCTACTCTGGTCATTACTTACACTGACTGAGGCAGCCCACTAACATCATGTAGACCAGGGCCATCCTACATGGAATGTGATGTGAGGTATCATGACACACAGCACACCATTTTTTCCTTCTGAAGGGTAAACTACCTTTGCTTGACTGTCCAGACACCTTTGCTGCCAGGTCCATTGCATTGAAGCATATGGTCCATAGAGGGGAAGACCTAGGTTTTAGAAATGGGGGTCTCTAGTTGACAGAGGTAGGTACCTTTGTCCAAATAGGGACCCTTGCTTCTAGTCAGGGTAAGGGGGATACACACTTTAGATAACCCCTGCTCAGCCCCTGCGTAGCTTGGCACGAGCAGGCAGACTTATCCCAAAGGCAATGTGTAAAGTATTTGCACTCAAAATACACAGTAATACAGTGATAACACCACAAATAGACACCACACTAGTTTAGAAAAATAAAGTATCTTTATCCAAACTCAACAAGACCAAAATGACAAAAATCCAACATACACAATTAAAAATATGACTTTAGAAAGTTATTGCAAAAATAAAGCTTGTAGAAAACAAATAGCTCCACCTGGGGCTATTGCGACGTCGTGACAGCAATAAATCCAAAGTACGGCGCTGACCGCAAGGAGCGCGGTGTAGGGCACGGAGTCACACAGACCCCCAAACAAACAGTACCTTGGAAACGGAGTCTATGATGATGCACGGTGACGTGGAAGTGAGGCGTCGGTGCCGAGGTTGAGGCCGGTTCCCTGGCTGCCACGGGGGAGGCGAGGAGTCGTGTCTGCGAGGAGGCGACGTGTCATTTCCAGGACAGGGGAAGACGGTTGCGTCGGCGATGAGGCATCGGTTCCGGTGACAATGCGAAGTCGGCGAATTCGTGGAGTCAATCTCGGCGGTTATCGGTGCCGCGATAACAGGATGCAGACGCTGGCGATGAAGGAGTCGGTGCGAGCGCTGACGTCGGGCACGGCCGATAACTGCAGGCGTTGGTGGGTGTTCAAGGGCGTCGGAGCACCTGTGTAGGCCGGGTGGTGCATCGCTCACTTCACGAGCGGTTCCCCGGACCTCGGTGAAGGTTGCGGTGTCAATGGCGTAGGAAACAGGTTTTTCTTGCTTCTGTCTGGTTTCTTCCATTTCCCAACAGCAGGAACAACCTCCCCAGGCCCAAAACTGGAATAGGCACCTCCTGGCAGGTCAGAACTCTCAGCAAGAGGGTTCAGGGGAGCTGGAGGTGAAGTCTTTGTGTCCCTGAGACTTCGGAACAGGAGGCCAGCACACACAGACCCTTGGAGATCTTCCTCAAGCAGGGGACATAGCACACAGCAAAGTCCTTATCCTTTACTTCGCAGAATCAGCTACTGCAGTCCAACCCCAGACAGAACACAGCAAAGGGACAGTACTTCTCCTTCAGTTTCTCCAGCTCTTCTCCTTGGCAAAGGTTCTTCTTGATTTCAGAAGTAGTCTAATGTTCTGGGGTTTTAGGTCTAATACTTATACCCCAAAATGTATTTGTCCTCTTTGTGCAAGGGTCTCTGAACCCATTCCAAACCAGTTCTGTCATCACTGGTGCAGTATGACCACGGGGGTGGAGACAGCATTGTGCAAGGGAGACAGGCCCTATTCAGGTGCAAGGAAAATCTCCTCCCACCCCTCTAAATGCAGATCAGGCTTATTCAGGTGCTAGTGAAAACTCCTCCCACTACTCTGAATGCAGCCAGGGTATGTTCAGCCCTGCCCTGACTCATTCAGGAAAGGCAGGACACACATCACCCCCCCCCCGGTGGCTGTCTGAGAAAATGCACATCCCCAGCTCCTGTCACCCCAAAACCAGACAATCAATACACAAACAGGCAGAGAACCAGTTGTAACAACAATTTACACAGAGAGCATATGCACTTTAGCACTGATTAGCAGTGGTAAAGTGCCCAGAGTCCTATAGCCAACAACAACAGGTCAGGAAAAAATAGGAGGAAGAAGCAAAAAGTTTGGGGATAACTCTGCAAAAAGGGCCAAGTCCAACACTAGGTATACACAAGATCCTAAGACTGAGGTCACAATGTAAGGGCTGGTATGTGTGCCTAAGGGCTATCTCTCTGGGGGCTGTGAGGACATGTAGACTACTTATTTGAATGGCCTAGTAAGTAATAATAAGTTTGTGTTGTTTGTACTGCCATCACAGGACATCCCTTTTGCCATATGTGGCACTGCAACAGGGGTGACAATCTGCATATTGTTGTATGTGTAGTGTGATAGGGAATATACTAGCCAAGCAGATGAATCACATTTCTACATCTATTCAAATGTAACCCACTATAAGCCTAGTAAGTAATAATAAGTTTGTGTTGTCTGTACTGCTGTCACAGGACATCCCTTTTGCCATATGTGGCACTGTAACAGGCATAACAATCTGCATATTGTTGTATGTGTAGTGTGATAGGGAATATACCAGCCAAGCAGATAAATCACATTTCTACATCTATTCAAATGTAACCCACTATATACACTGTTCAAGTCTCAGATGTGCAATAGGGCTGTACAGTAGAAGCTACACTATTAGAAAAGTGTCAACAGAACTTTGTAAGTAAGGGGAAAGTCATTAGTGACAGAATAACATTGACACTGTGGGTCAATGGAATGAAGTATCGGGTCAGGGGATCACCTAAGTCACCATGCATCATATTATCCATGTAACAGCTATCAGGGCCACAAGTGGTATAGATAACTCTTTTTGGGAACATCCATGGATCATCAGGTCTACAAAGACTTTACTCTGTGCATCAGTTCTCCTGCCACAGTCAGGTCTTGCCTTCTGCAGGCTGAGGCTACTTATCCCAAATGAACCTCATATTTCTACTGATTCAATACAGAAAAGTGAATCTTCTGCCATTTCATATGTGAACATATAGTTGTGTGGCACTCAGAAGGGGTCTGTGAAGTATAGCTACCACCCAGACAACTGGTTTTCAAAGTGTGATGTGACCTGAGTGGTCTGTGGGATGGCACATTTGGCTAACATCATCTTCAAATGCTTATAACAGTATACAGAAATGGATTATGGTGTGAAGCCTATACAGAACAATGCACATATACCATGGTGTGATTTGAGAACTTATTGTAGCAACTATGAACTTGAACTTGTAGCAACTATGAACTTGACACCTTCGGGTAATGTTCGCGCTATATAAAATCGCATTAAATAAATTAAAAAAAAAAAAAAAATAGAGATATGCATGTAACACAATTAGAAATCATCCTTATCACGCATTCAAATTGTGGCCTTTTCTCCACAAAGTCCAGGGCCCCATAATCTATCACATGTGTGCTCTATGTAGGGGCCACACAATGCATGCATTCAACATAATGCTTACACTCTGACACTCAGAGGCACGCTGTAGCCTATGGGAATAGAAAGGAAGCAGTGAAATGGAGTTCAATATGTATTTGAGAAACTTACCTGTTCCTCTAGTGAGCCATAATACTTGGCATGCAGGGTAAAGGCCTCATCCACCAGGGCATCCAGCTCCTCTGGAGTGAAGGGAGGTGCCCTTTCACCTGTAGTGCGTGCCATGATCGCTCGCAGAGGTGGTAAACAGAAGCTAAAATGGAGGAGGTGTTGATAGTAGCAGAGTCAGGAGGCAAGTGAGATTTTTTCCAACAGCCTCGTACATGTACGCCACGTACGCAGTCATCAGCTAATCATGGCTAAGCTTCCGCCCCATTCAAGAACATGAGATAATTACGCTGATCTCCACCTCCAAACCCTCTTCTCATGTCCTTGACCCCATTCCGCCCCTACTAACCAAAAAGCTGAAGCACTCCCTAGCACCGCTTTGGTGCATGATAATTAACAGCTCCATGAAAAATGGAGACGTTCCAGACTGCCTTAAAGTTGGACAAGTCACACCCCTGCTGAAAAACCCGGCCTTGACACAACGGATTTGAATAACTTTAGACCTATATCTAACCTTCCCCTTCTGTCCAAAATCCTAGAAAAGTGCGTACTCCAACAGCTAACCCAACACCTGGATAACATCAACCTCCTTGACTCCCACCAATCTGGCTTCAGAAAAGGCTGTAGCACAGAAACCGCGATCCTCAACATCATCGACGATATCCACAATTCACTAGACTCTGACCAATGCTGCCTCCTCATTCTCCTTGACCTATCGGCAGCATTCGACACAGTAGACCACAAACTCCTCATTAGGGCTCTCCAAGAAAGAGCCGGTCTTGGTGAGGCGGTCCCCCAATGGTTTTCCTCCTTCCTGCACAATCGCACCCAAAAAATAAAAATAAAAAACTTTGCCTCTGACTCTCACCCTGTCAACAAGGGAGTCCCTCAAGGCTCAGTGCTTTCCCGCAACTCTTTAACATCTACATGGAACCTCTCACCAAACTACTCAAAGCAGCCAATATCTGTTTCCATCTTTACGCAGACGATACTCAGATATATCTGGAAACCACCTCCCTCAGTGACATTCAAAGACTCAATGACGTACTGAGAGATGTCCAACACTGGCTGTCATCGAATCACCTTAAACTAAACCCCGACAAAACTGAGATACTTCTCATTTCGAACAAGGAGGAGAACCCTCAAATTGTTGAATGGCTAAAGGCCGTGGATGCGCTCAACGGGAATCTCACCCTAGCTGACTCTGTCAAATCACTAGGTATCACTCTAGACCCGAAACTAAACATGACCAGACACATCAAGAATTCGGCCAAGAGCGCCTTCCTCAACCTTAAACTATGAACAAAATAAAACCTTTCATTCCGCCCCGTGATCTCACACAGGCCACTCAAACACTGGTGCTGTCAAGACTGGACTATGGGAACGCAGTCCTCTCAGGAATTGCAAAGTCACACCTAGCTCCCCTCAAAACCACTCTGAATGCGGCAGCCAGAATGGTCACCGGAATCAAGAAATTCGACCACATCTCCCCTGCACTCAGAGAACTTAAATGGCTCCCAGTTGAAATGCGGATCAGCTTCAGAACAGCCTGCCTCACTCATAAAGCCCTACATACCGGCAAACCCGAATACCTGGCGGCCAAACTCAAAAAAGCCGGTCAGGCCAGGAACCTCAGAAGCTCAAACTCCCTCCTAATCATCCCGCCAAAAACTCGAAAACTAAGAACTGCGGCTCGTTCCTTCGCCGGAAGCGCACCCAAAATCTGGAACTCCATTCCCCCTCACATCAGAACCATTCCCTCTTTTGTAAAATTCAAAAGCCAACTCAAAATCCTGTTCCTCAACCGCTCCCTAGGGAATCGATAGGAGCATTCGGAGCGGGGTAACAGACACCCCGCACTGCTCCAACACCTTGTCCTCGAGACTACGATACAGAAGTCCCATGACTACAAAGCAGACCCATCAACCATCGTCCTGCAATGTTATTGTGTCGTTCTTTTGTCTCGTTTGTTGTCAATCTCTGCAATGTATCTTCTGTAAAGCGCTCCGATACCCTCGGGTCAGGCCAGCGCTATATAAAACTTCTAAAATAAATAAAAATAAATAAATAAAATCAGCGTCGGCACATACACCATTGGGCCGCAACTGTCACTATCCCCAATATTAGCCTATGGCTGTGACCACTGTACGTTACTGCCCAGCGTACGGTCGACTACTGCCGGCGGCGTACGTTTGACCTGTCCTATTAGCGAGGTCAGGCATCCGCCATGTTAACGGTTGGGAAAACTGTATTGGTGACAGTTAAGTGCATCACCACCACTATAAATGAGGGCAAACAGGTTTACATTTGAAATGCTCTATTCCCATGCCCCTGACCAGTACAAAACTTCATCTGTGTAGTGCATTACTGTGCACACAGATAAAATGTGCATGGTGCACTGTACACCACGGTTAGCGGTATTTCCCATGGAAAGTTAGGAAACCCTCACTATAGTGGGAAATTAACGTTTCTGAATTGATGATGTGCACAGTTCTGTTACAGACCTGTGAAGTCCACCTTAGGGATGACTGGTAGATGTTTAAGATATGACGATGATGATTTAAAATGTGTTATGCTTCATGAAGTATTAATGTTTAGACATATGACTTTTGCCTTACTCTTCACATATGTTACTCTGCACACTGTGGCCAATACACATCTTTGTGTTACTCCTCACATAGGGACCCTGGGAGAGGGAGGAGACGTCAGGGTCCAGTGTACTGCCTATTTCCAGACCTATAGACCATGGAAGAGAGGCATGTTATCCAGAAGTTCTGTTTGAATTGTCAAACAATCCTGGATTTATGTAATCAGTTGGAGCCTGACCTCCTACCTCACATTAATAATCCTACATCAATACCACTACTTGTTAAACTCATGTCAGTTTTGCATTTTTTGCCATAGGCTCATCTCAATTTACTGTGGCCTTTTCAGGTAGAATGTCACAACCTGTTTTCAGCTGGATACTCACAGAGGTGCTAACAGCGCTTTTTAGACATTTGACCAGCTACATCCTGTTCCTAGGAAGTGAGGATTTAGCCACTGTGAAGATGGATTTCTATGGATTCGGTCATATCCCACATGTAATTGGATCTATTGATGGCACCCATATTCCCTTAGTACCACCACAAGCCAGTGAGCAAGTTTACCGGAACAGGAAGCACTTAAATTCTATCAATGGGCAAGTTGTCTGCTCAACGGATTTGTACATCTCAAACGTCTGTGTCCGGTTCCCATGATCTGCATATGATTCCTTCTTACTGTGGAAGAGTACCATACCCCAGCTGATGTCACAGCTACTACTGGAGAGGTCCTTGCTTGTAGGTAAGTGTGATCTGTCCTAACTTTGTGTGGGAAATGTTAGGTAGTGTGATCTGAAAGTGTGTAACTAAATGTTGTCCTTCTGTCTATCTTCCATCTAGGAGACTCAGCTTATCCCAACCGGCAATGGTTGTTGATGTTGAAAAATATATATATATGTCCATATAAATTAATATGTATGCACTTCAAAGATATCATGCTTAGATATATCATGCTAACATGAGGCCTGGAGCTCCAAAGGGCTTCCTTTTTGACCTTGACTAGACAAGCTTCAACAGCTATTCTGAACCCCCTTAGAGGTCACTTTGCTTGTCCTGACTTCATGATAGTTTCCTTATCTGGTTGTGCAAGTTGCTTACACAGTGCCGAGCCAGCCTTTCTGGTCTGCCCATATCTAGCTGTTTATATTTGGCATGGTGCAGATCTTGCACATCCTGTTAGCCATATTTGGCTTGGTGCCTTATTCTAGTTCCGCTGACATGGCATTACTAAATGTATATAGCACCCAGAAACCAGTCACTCTGGGAATAAGCAGTCTGAGAGCCTCTAAGGCTGGAGACCTGACTTCTTCCTTGTTGATCAACAATGATGCATGCATTTGGTACCAATAAATAAATTTCGCTCTGTTTCTGAGCAACCTGCTATGTCTGGTGAGTTTCATTCATTTGCTCTTGGGAGGGTGCCAGTATTTCCCTATCAGTTGACACCGCTGAGGAATCCAAAAACGCCAAGGGAAGTCCACTTTAATGAGGACCATGGAAGAACATGGTGGCCAGTGGAGCGGGCTTTTGGGCTCCTGAAAGCCAGATTAACGACTGGGGGAGCCCAGGGGTGTGTGTAAGATCACCGTGGTGTGCTGAATACTCCACAACATTGCAAAACCAAAGGGGATGATGGACGGAGTGTTGAACATTGCAAGCACTCACCCCCAGTCAACTGATCTGGGTTTAATCCATCATCATTCTTTAGCTCACTCCGCCACCCCAGTTCAGACATGGTCATATGCAAATCAGTCTGACCCTGTGCCTCATGGGAACAGTCCAGCCTGAACTGCCAAGCCATGTCTTCCCTGGACCGGAAACAAGCATTCTGGGACTGGTTTCTGGCTTACAGCCGTCATCAGTCGTTTTTTTTTTTTAGGCTATCTTGAATCCAGTGGCAAAGTGAGCAAGGGACCCACGTCTGGGCATACCCTGCCAACTTAGGCGAACATAGCAAAACCAAAGGGGATGATGGACGGAGTGTTGAATATTGCAAGCACTCACCCCCAGTCAACTGATCTGGGTTTAATCCATCATCATTCTTTAGCTCACTCCGCCACCCCAGTTCAGACATGGCCATATGCAAATCAGTCTGATCCTGTGCCTCATGGGAACAGTCCAGCCCGAACTGCCAAGCCATGTCTTCCCTGGACCGGAAACCAGGGTCAGACTGATTTGCATATGGCCATGTCTGAACTGGGGTGGCGGAGTGAGCTAAAGAATGATGATGGATTAAACCCAGATCAGTTGACTGGGGGTGAGTGCTTGTAATGTTCAACACTCCGTCCATCATCCCCTTTGGTTTTGCTATGTTCGCCCTAAGTTGGAAGGGTATGCCCAGACGTGGGTCCCTTGCTCACTTTGCCACTGGATTCAAGATAGCCTGGCTGATGACGGCTGTAAGCCAGAAACCGGTCCCAGGATGCTTGTTTCCGGTCCAGGGAAGACATGGCTTGGCAGTTCGGGCTGGACTGTTCCCATGAGGCACAGGGTCAGACTGATTTGCATATGGCCATGTCTGAACTGAGGTGGCGGAGTGAGCTAAAGAACGATGATGGATTAAACCCAGATCAGTTGACTGGGGTGAGTGCTTGCAATGTTCAACACTCTGTCCATCATCCCCTTTGGTTTTGCTATGTTCGCCCTAAGTTGGCAGGGTATGCCCAGACGTGGGTCCCTTGCTCACTTTGCCACTGGATTCAAGATAGCCTGGCTGATGACGGCTGTAAGCCAGAAACCGGTCCCAGGATGCTTGTTTCCGGTCCAGGGAAGACATGGCTTGGCAGTTCGGGCTGGACTGTTCCCATGAGGCACAGGGTCAGACTGATTTGCATATGGCCATGTCTGAACTGGGGTGGCGGAGTGAGCTAAAGAATGATGATGGATTAAACCCAGATCAGTTGACTGGGGGTGAGTGCTTGCAATGTTCAACACTCCGTCTATCATCCCCTTTGGTTTTGCTATGTTCGCCCTAAGTTGGCAGGGTATGCCCAGACGTGGGTCCCTTGCTCACTTTGCCACTGGATTCAAGACAGCCTGGCTGAAGACGGCTGTAAGCCAGAAACCGGTCCCAGGATGCTTGTTTCCGGTCCAGGGAAGACATGGCTTGGCAGTTCGGGCTGGACTGTTCCCATGAGGCACAGGGTCAGACTGATTTGCATATGGCCATGTCTGAACTGAGGTGGCGGAGTGAGCTAAAGAACGATGATGGATTAAACCCAGATCAGTTGACTGGGGGTGAGTGCTTGCAATGTTCAACACTCTGTCCATCATCCCCTTTGGTTTTGCTATGTTCGCCCTAAGTTGGCAGGGTATGCCCAGACGTGGGTCCCTTGCTCACTTTGCCACTGGATTCAAGATAGCCTGGCTGATGACGGCTGTAAGCCAGAAACCGGTCCCAGGATGCTTGTTTCCGGTCCAGGGAAGACATGGCTTGGCAGTTCGGGCTGGACTGTTCCCATGAGGCACAGGGTCAGACTGATTTGCATATGGCCATGTCTGAACTGGGGTGGCGGAGTGAGCTAAAGAATGATGATGGATTAAACCCAGATCAGTTGACTGGGGGTGAGTGCTTGCAATGTTCAACACTCCGTCCATCATCCCCTTTGGTTTTGCTATGTTCACCCTAAGTTGGCAGGGTATGCCCAGACGTGGGTCCCTTGCTCACTTTGCCACTGGATTCAAGTTAGCCTGGCTGATGACGGCTGTAAGCCAGAAACCAGTCCCAGGATGCTTGTTTCCGGTCCAGGAAGACATGGCTTGGCAGTTCGGGCTGGACTGTTCCCATGAGGCACAGGGTCAGACTGATTTGCATATGGCCATGTCTGAACTGGGGTGGCGGAGTGAGCTGAAGAATGATGATGGATTAAACCCAGATCAGTTGACTGGGGGTGAGTGCTTGCAATGTTCAACACTCCGTCCATCATCCCCTTTGGTTTTGCTATGTTCGCTCTAAGTTGGCAGGGTATGCCCAGACGTGGGTCCCTTGCTCACTTTGCCACTGGATTCAAGATAGCCTGGCTGATGACGGCTGTAAGCCAGAAACCGGTCCCAGGATGCTTGTTTCCGGTCCAGGGAAGGCATGGCTTGGCAGTTCGGGCTGGACTGTTCCCATGAGGCACAGGGTCAGACTGATTTGCATATGGCCATGTCTGAACTGAGGTGGCGGAGTGAGCTAAAGAATGATGATGGATTAAACCCAGATCAGTTGACTGGGGGTGAGTGCTTGCAATGTTCAACACTCTGTCCATCATCCCCTTTGGTTTTGCTATGTTCGCCCTAAGTTGGCAGGGTATGCCCAGACGTGGGTCCCTTGCTCACTTTGGCACTGGATTCAAGATAGCCTGGCTGATGATGGCTGTAAGCCAGAAACCGGTCCCAGGATGCTTGTTTCCGGTCCAGGGAAGACATGGCTTGGCAGTTCGGGCTGGACTGTTCCCATGAGGCACAGGGTCAGACTGATTTACATATGGCCATGTCTGAACTGGGGTGGCGGAGTGAGCTAAAGAATGATGATGGATTAAACCCAGATCAGTTGACTGGGGGTGAGTACTTGCAATGTTCAACACTCCGTCCATCATCCCCTTTGGTTTTGCTATGTTCGCCCTAAGTTGGCAGGGTATGCCCAGACGTGGGTCCCTTGCTCACTTTGCCACTGGATTCAAGATAGCCTGGCTGATGACGGCTGTAAGCCAGAAACCGGTCCCAGGATGCTTGTTTCTGGTCCAGGGAAGACATGGCTTGGCAGTTCAGGCTGGACTGTTCCCATGAGGCACAGGGTCAGACTGATTTGCATATGGCCATGTCTGAACTGGGGTGGTGGAGTGAGCTAAAGAATGATGATGTATTAAACCCAGATCAGTTGACTGGGGGTGAGTGCTTGCAATGTTCAACACTCCGTCCATCATCCCCTTTGGTTTTGCTATACTCCACAACATTGCCATGTGATGGAACATACCTTCCATCGCATAGGGTGCAGGCCAGGAAGACCCACCAGATGGGGAACTTGAAATGCCAAATGAAGATGATGATAGTGGTGGAGAATAAGGAGCTGACTTGCATCAAGATTTCATCCAAAACTACTTCTCTTCAGTATAAGTATGGTGTGAGATGTGATGACTGACTATTCTTGGAACTCTTGTAGTGATGTTGTGAGGAGGATGTTAATGCTACATACTGTGGGGCAGATTTCCAAGCCCCTTACGACACTTTTACGCCGCCGTTGCGTCACTTTTGTGACGCAGTGGCGGCGTAAACCATGCGCCACGTTGCAACTTATTTACAACGTGACGCATCTAGGCAGATCCGTCACGTTGTAAAGCACTGCGCCACATGAAACCTGCGTCAGGTTTCATGTGTGCATTCCGTCGCAGTGTGGGCGTTCCGTCGGAGGAAAGCCTCGGAAAAGTGATGCAGTGAAATCTACAAGATTTCACTCAGTCACTTTTCCGACGCCGCTGCGTCAAAACCTTGCGCCTGCTTGAAGCAGGAGTAAGGCGTGACGCAGCATGTTGGAGATAGGCCGGGTTGGAACAGTGCTGGAGTTGTGTCGCGGGCGCGACACGACTCTCGCACTGCGCCAAACTTACGCCGGCAGATACGTCACGCATCTGCCTATCCGTGCGCCACGGCGCGCTGCATTGTAAATGGGGCGCATCCATGGTGGCGCACGGGTAGTTTTGCGTGACGCATCTTTCGTGGCGCATCCCTGCTGATTTGCAGGGATGCGCCAGAAGTTGTAAATCTGCCCCTAGGAATATATGGGTCTGGAAATATCTGGGGAAAGGTGTTTGTATTGTAAGTGTAGGTTTCTTCAGCTGTAAATGTTGTCTTGGGCTGTGTTCTCTAAAATTTGACAATGTGATGTGTTACATATGTATGTTTTCTTAGCTAATCTCTCTGTGTTGGTCTGTTTTAGGTATTTCACCATGTCATCTTCATTTGGACATTTCAGAGTTGTCACATTAGCAGGTATATGATGATGTTCAGACGTATGAAGTGGACATGGATTGGTCCTGGGAATGTCTATCACAGAGTTTGGGTGTACATAGCCAATACGAAGACAACTTACACAGCAATTGGATGGAAGTTACCTGGCTTCCATTGGACTTGTTCCTAGTGGTGTATTGGTCCTAATGCCATCACGTGATCCAACACAATGTTGTGTTGTGTCCAACTCATGCAATCCTGCCTTCACATTGGCTAATTCCTCATTATCTATGAACTGACACAGAATAACTGAGTCATGTCTTATTTGCTATGTGTCTGACATCATGTCAGCCTATGATTTGAACAGTGGTATAAAGATGTTCTCAGCTCAGACACTTGTATGTAAGTGTTGTTCTGACATGGTAGTGATCCTGAATCGAACATTGTTTACATACAACATATCCATGCTTCCAGTAGTCCCTAGTTTTGACATTGCAAAGTTCACATAGTAGTACATTCACGTTGTTATATGTGAGAATTACAAATGGAGACAATTCTTTCATGACTTGTGTTTTTAATTAAGTGAACAAGGATATGATCAAGAAAATAACTTAGAAGTACACAGTGCAAGCAAAAAGTGTATTCTTCAGTCATGGTGGATGAAACCATTGTAGTAGAGTACGAATTGTCAGGAGTCCAAAGTCCAACATACTCCTCCCATCAGATATGGAAAAGTGGGCAGGAATAGCCCAACGAAGTGAATATGTAGCACACACAGAAGGACATTATGGGCAAGGTTTATTCCTGGCGGTGATGGGTGTCTTGTCACCCTGAGCTCCTGTATTTTGCATGGACGTCCCCTCAGTTTGCCAGAGGGTGTATCTTGAGCTACAGAGGCATGGGCGCGTGCAGGCGTGTCTTCCGCTGACAGGGCCTCTCTTCCTGTGGCTCAGGCAGTTGTTGATGGTCTGGATGTACTTGGACCACAGGAAGGGGTAGATGCTGGTGGAAAAGCCCTAGAGAGTGTTGTGTTGATGTCACGCAGCATCCCAACCTCATTGTGGATGCCGGCCACATTGGTGTGGATCCTGACCACCTTGGTGTAGATAGCTGCAAACTCCTGGTATGCATCCCTTTGCAGCTCCTTCATTTCCCGGATTTCGGTCAATATCTGGCCCATGACATTTTGGGAGCCCTGGTAGTCTCCCAGTACTTAGGTGATGGCAGACTGGTTGTCTGTGACCTCAGTGGGCTCACTCCGCAGGCCCACAGTAACCCTCCCATGACACCTACCCACACGGGCCTGTGCCCTTGGCACAGACTGCATGCTCCCACTGGGTCCAGGTTATTCCGTGACTGGGGTGGGGCTAGCCATCAAAGAATCCAGGACTGGGAGGCACAGGATGGGACTGGCTGTGCTAGGTGCACAGGTTGGGGAGCAGTGGTTGGCTGTGTTGTTGCAGCTGGGGTGGGAGGTTTTGTTGTGGGCACAGTGAGACCCACTGTTAGCGTCTGCCCAGGCTGACTAGATTGTCCTGGACTGTCATCCACGTCCACCTCTTCAGGAGCGTTGTCATCACTGAGGGATTCGTCCTGGGGTGGAGATGAACTCTGTTTGGTTTCCAGGTGCAGTGGCCGATCAACCTGTTGAGAAATAGAGAACATTGTTAATGGTGGAAGTGATGCATCTATATCCACGTTGTTTGGGTCAAAGTAAATGGGGACCTAGAATGGAACAAAATAGATAGAGATTAGTATTGTCATCTATTTGCGTGGAGTTGAAGTTGGTTAATAGACATTTGTTGGCATTCAATAGATGCAATAGATTTCATCAGCTCATTAGATGTGCAGATATGTGGCATTTTAGCTTTAAGGATAGACATGACATCTCCAAAACTCTACTACAAACATAATGTAGTCATCATAACATGTGTATTTGTCCATTCCAAGGCCTAGTTGTGTCTAATACAGACAAACACCCAGCTTGGTTGCATATTTAGCATTGTTCATCATGTGAGAAGTGCAGAGTCAAGGGGTCACCTGGCACTGCTCATCAGCTGAGTTTCCTTCATGGCTCACATATATTAGGTCAGAAGGGAATATAGGAGTCGAGCAGCTTGGCTAGCGTTCTAGTCACAGGGCCTCATGGTAGTAGTGGTAGCTTCTGTATCTGAACCTACCAAGACTTGAGAAATGGTAAGTTTCATGATAAGTGTAGCTCAGTAGTAACATGGCAGACAAGTGAGAAGGGGCAAAAGAGTCTAGCAGCTTGGTAAAAGTTGGAGTGAGAGGGCCTCATGGTAGTGATCCAGCGCGGCTAATATAAATTTCTACTTAGGACACGAATCCAGGTAAAACATTTATGCAACCTATTGTCCATTAAACCTTATGTCGGTGGGGCCCATGACACCGCATACCATACATTCATTCATTCACTGGATTTCACGCCAAGGAGAATGTGTTGCTGGACGAACGGGATACCTTGTTAAATTTGACAGAATAATAACTCAGACATTATATACATTAACCTTTGATCCTGTCAGTTCTAAACATCAAGGTACTCCGCTCTTTGGTCGATGGACCAACTAGTAGAATAAGTTGATGGTGATTAAGACCAGCTCAATCACAATTAAAACCTTTCAACATTTATAACTCATAAATGAACTAAAGAACCACAGACTCATTTTAAGTTAGAATGTAATTTTATCTAAATTCTCAATTGCATGGGTGAAATTCTTTGTTTATTAATCACATTTAATATATCAATAACATTTTTAAGAAAAGTTTAATGAAGAATAGAAAATTATGCATTACCCATAGTCTTAGGATGCGGACAGGAATGGTTCACCAAAAAGAAGATAAACCGCAGATCACAGAATAGAACTCCCAAACTGACTGACTGTACCGCTAACCTCCTTGGCCATACCTCCAGGGCAGAATTTCCGCAACGATCTCGTTCCTTCCCCAGTCAAGTTCAAAAGTCCAAAAATGACAGAGTCTTTTTGCAGTATTGAGGTGGAAAAATGAAAATAAAGAGGCGGTATGGCAGGAAAACACCAACAGCAGCAGCAGCATCAATAGCAGCGACCACAGCAGCAGCACACCCCACTTAAGAGTAGACCCTCTTATACCCTATTTTCCAGCTTACTACACAAAAAGTTGCAATCCTTAGGGGCAAGAATCACGCTAATTGGTCCATTTGAGGGGTGGTGATGGTCACCTCATCGCCCTCCTTGTTCAAACTGGTTTAGGGACAGTAAAACATACAATGAGTCTCATGACTCCGGGGTTAAAAGCAGTCCAACTTGTCCATTCATTTTGTTGCGATCTTGATGGTCACAATTTAGTTAGTCCATTGTCGCTCAGTACTTTCTCATCCATTCCCACGAATACATGCTAAATCTTTTTGGCACCCTCTTTATTGTAGGTCAGTTCGACCTTGACATCTCTCACTCCGGGCACAGGCCGTATCCACGTGACTTGATTTCTTTATTGCTTCTGCGCAGAGGCCATCTTTGGCTTTTCACGTGACCTCATCCGTTTCAGCAGCCATTTTCAAAGCATGGCCTAACAGGCCCGAACGAACTATCATAAGACCAAACACAACCACAATTAAAACAAAGAAAATAAGCCTTTCTGTTTACCACCCGCCATTCTAAAGACCCGTGTTAGGTGTTACCTAGCAGAAGCGACATTTAAAGCCATTTTACTTACCATCTGCATTCTTTGCCACAATGCAAATCTACTATGTAGCATAAATCATGCAATTTCACTCTAATTAGTACGCAAATCACAATCTAAGGTTAATTAACTTCACAATTGTAAATAGATTAGATTTTGCACAAATCTGCATGTTACCTATATATAGTGTTTACTAAAAAGGGTGTATTTGTTGGTTAATACATGCTTCTTCAAACAGTTAGTATTATTAATCTATTAAGAGTTCATTAATTTCCAAAGGGGTACAAAATTATTTTATTTACCCTGCTCCATCAATTCCCCCCTTTGGTGATTTTTAACATCACCACAAAAACCTATCCTACAATTTATCAGATAAATGTTTCTTGTCCACTTGCTTTTTTGTTAGTTCATACAACTGTGTTTTTCTCATCTTGTCTTTTAGACCGTTTGTACATGTTCTCTTTTAACTCTTCTAATTCTATCTCTCCCATCTCCCGTTCTCTTTCTTGATTTTTCTCATTTTCTCTTTTTATTCTATTTTGTCTTTTTCTTCTTTTAATACACACATATGCTACTCTCACTAATAACATTACCATTATTATCACTGTGACTGGTATTAGTATTTTCCCAATAAGAGAACTACCTATTTCTGTGAACCATTTCTTCATTGAGGAAAAACTCTTACCAAGTCTCTCCCAAACACCTTCAACCTCCAGTGGGGCAATTTCTTTGTGCAAATCAGTAATGTTCTTTATATACTTCTGTATATTCTCACTTTTGTCTGGAATGTAAGTGCAACAATGTTGGACTTTCAGCATTCCACAGACTCCACCCTCTTTTGCCAAAAGAATGTCAAGGGCAAGTCGATTTTGCATTACCATAGCTCTCATGGCAACCATTTCGGTATTTACCATCAAGAACCCTCCAGCAGTATTCGTTGATAAACGATCTTCTACTGTAGACAATTTCCGAATCTTGTATGCATTCAAAGATATACCCACTGCTGGTATCAATGCTCCAAAAATATCACCTACTATTTCTGAGAAACTTTCCCTCCTCCTACATGTTAATGTTTTACCTATCTCGTGAATTCCTTTTGTTCCTCTCTCTACATGAAAAATCTTTGGAAAGACCAGGCCTAGATAACATGTTCCATACCAATGGTCCGGCAACCTATAATAAGCTCTATTTCCGCAAATATAATAGATCCCTGGAAATACTGGATCTTTTCCTCCTTTAAATCCCCATCCCCCTAGAATTTTGTATGTATCTCGGCACTCACTAGAACCCACGAAATAGTTATCATACATAGTGTTACTTCTACTAATACAACATTTTCCCTGTTGGGGCCAATCCAAAACCATAGCTGCATTTGTTTCTCCTTTGTCATAATTTCTCTCTTCAAACGCCCAAGGTGGGGTTTTTGTTTTTTCTTCTGCTACCTTTCTTTGAAACTTAACTCTTCTGTCCTCTACCATGTCCAAGAAAATCTTTTCTTCTTTCTTTAACTCACAAGTAAGATTGTGTCTAAATATATACTCTAATGTTATTCTTTATTTTCTAAGAAAAACTCTCCAAAAACTTTTGCAACTTTTACCTTATTTAATTCAGGGATTACGGGAACTTTAGCAAAAACAGTATCTATGTCAGTGTAGTAATATTCTAATCTACCTGTTTTATAAAATAAGCTAGCTAAAACGCTACAAGTTATCCCATACGTCAAAGGAAGGTGATGATATGTCACACCTTCTGTGACAGACGCAGGTAACTGCATACAGACATAGCAATCTCTCACATCCATTGTCTCCACATATTCGTATAACAGTTTCGTGAAGATATTCTTGGAGAAATCAGTTATGGACTTATCCCTATGTAAATCAGTAGTATCTACTAATGCTGCAGTGTTCTTTATGTTAGCTTCCTTGTCATTATTCGTGTCATTTACTATTACAGAGGTATTTTCTATAACTAACCTAAGTGGAATTATTATTGCTAAAATAAACCTGATAAGCATTAGCAATCCTGTACAATAGAAACACATTCTACACCATCTACGTAAAAACTCACATCTAGATCTTCTATTCTCAGTGTCTACCATGTTGTAATACTATTTAGCTATATAAATGTTTGTAGAGAAAAAATGTGTTTCCACACCTCAGAATGACTTTCCAACCACTCTACCCTTTAATTAGTCTCTTTTGGTGCTCTCTTCAGCTCTTTTCAGAACTTTTTCTCGTCTTTTTCAGTTTTGGTGTCCAGTCCGGTTTTCTTTCTTTGTCTTTCATGTTTGGTGCAATTCACTCTCACCCAGTTGTTCACAGTCTTTGTCTGGGATTTCGTGACTGCTATCCACTTCTTTAATGTCGGTCAATGCTATGTATAGCCATTCAGGTGACTTATATTTCAAGTTAGGTCTCTTCACTCTTTTTGGTCTCTGTAACTGTCTTTCACTTTGTTTTCCTTGTCCTTTCTGACTTGTTATTTCATTTACTTGTTCCGCATTATCTTTGTTCAAATGTATTATCTCTTATCTCAGTCTTTTAATTTCGTTGGGCCAATTGTCTCCTTTTCTTGGCCTTTTCAGTTCGTTTTCTTTTTCTTCTCGTTCTGTTCTCCAAGTTCTCTTTCTTGGTCCTATTCTTTGCTTTCTTTCTTCTTCACTTTCTTCTGATTCTGTCTCAGACCTCACTTCACTTCCTCTAACTTTGAACTTTATGATCTCAGTTTCTTTGTCTGAATCCGAATCTTCTTGTGACTCTTCTGTTTGGAAACTTGATTCTAACCCTCCTCGTTTGTCTTCCGCATTTTTCCCAATCTTTCTGTCTGAATCTAAATTTCCCTGTGTTTCTTCTGTTTGTAGTTCTGACCCTACTACTCCTCGGTTTTCTTCCGCACTTTCCCCTATCTCTTTATCTGAATCTAAGTTTTCTTCAGTTACCTCAACTATCTCTGGAGGAATTTTCCCATAACTTGTACTTGGCTGTTCACTGTCGCTGTCTCTTGGTTCGGTTTCTCCAGTTATAATATCAGTTCTTCTGTTTCCTGATTTTTCCTTTTGCCTTTCACCAGATTCAGGTTGGTCTGTTTCAGATGCCGAACTGGTATCCGATATTTCCAGATGTCGACTTACAGGTCAAGCTTCAAGATCTGGAACTCTGATTGTTTCAGCTTTTTCTTCAGTTGTCAAACTGGTACCTGATTCTTCCAGATGTCGACTTACAGGTCAAGCTTCAAGATCTGGAACTCTGATCGTTTCAGCTTCTGCTTCAGTTGCTCAAGCTGGTACCTGATATTTCCAGATGTCGACTTACAGGTCGAGCTTCAGGATCTGGAACTCTGATGGTGTGACTGGCATGAACCCAATTTTTCACACCTGCACACTTTACAGCAGTAGTTGTCACCAGTATCACTTGAAGTGGCTTATCCCAGCGAGGAACCAAGCAGTTTCTTCTTCTGTGGACTTTAATGCGGACCCAGTCTCCTGGACTCAAATCATGAGCTGGTTTTCTTTCAAGAGTGGTCGCATCCGGTCCAACCTGATGAAACACAGAATGCACCACATCAGCCAATCCTTTGCAATAGTCCAATACGAGATCATCAGTTATAGTCAGCAGTTTGTTGACAGGTACATGTGCTTGTCTCATTGCTCGTCCCATGATTATTTCATGAGGACTCAGACCTGTTTTTCTGTCAGGTATGCTTCTGATGCTCATCAGCCCCAATGGCAGGGCATTGGGCCATTTGAGTCCTGTGGCTTGACACATTTTCCCTTACCTATTCTTTATTGTTCCATTTACTTGCTCTACCACTCTAGAAGCCTCTGGTCTGTAGGCACAGTGCAATTTTTGTTGAATGTCAAGTGCTTCACATATCAGTTGGATTATTTCATTCTGGAAAAGTGTTCCTCTATCTGTTTCGATCGTTACTGGAAAGCCATATCTAGGAATGAATTCTCTCAGTAGGAGCTTAGCCACAGTAACTCCATCATTCCTTCTTGTCGGATAGGCTTCCACCCAACGAGAAAACAAACAAACGACCACAAGGACATATCTCAATCTATTGCTTGGGGGCATTTCAATAAAATCTAGTTGCATTCTGGTAAAAGGACCTCCTTCACGTCCTATTGTCCCCAAACTCACTACAGTTTTCCTTCCAGGATTTATTTGTTGGCATGTAAGACATCTTTGACAAAGGCTTTCAGCTATAGCCCTAAATTTCGGGTTGTACCAGGTCTGTCTGAAAAGTCTGATCATGGCATCCCTACCAATGTGTGCCTGTCCATGGTACATCCGTGCCATATTAGAGATCATGCTATCAGGCATAACTGGTCTTTCATCTCTATAAACCCAGACTTCATCTTCCTCTCTTTGTCTGCAGCCTGCTTTTA
This sequence comes from Calotriton arnoldi, assembly GCA_963921515.1. Lineage (NCBI taxonomy): Eukaryota > Metazoa > Chordata > Amphibia > Caudata > Salamandridae > Calotriton > Calotriton arnoldi. Next base: position 3,823,038 of record CAWUFW010000169.1, on the reverse strand, counting down.
TCCAACCATCTTTCTCTTCTTCATCTGCCTCTTCCTGCAATTGCCTTACCTCATCCCAGGTTTCAACTGTGTTAGTAAACAGCAAGGGACATGAAACATTCTCTTTTTCTCTTCTCCTATTCAGTGAGACCACATTTCTGGCACAATATTGAGCTATTTCATCTGCGAATTTGTTTCCCACTGCAATATAATCAGTTCCATTTTTGTGTGCAGCGCATTTTACCACTGCAATCTGTTTAGGTAGCTGTATCGCCTCAAGCAATTTCTTCACAAACTCACCATTCCTAATAGGAGTTCCTGCAGAAGTCAGGAAACCCCTCTGGGACCAGATCTGTCCGAAATCGTGGACCACTCCGAAGCCATACTGGCTATCCGTGATCACCGTAAGTCGAAAGTTCTTCCCCAGTTTGCATGCTCGAATCAAAGCAACCAGCTCAGCCACTTGGGCTGAACGTATTCCTCTCAAACAGGATGCTTCCATTATGGTTGCCACCGTACACACAGCATACGCAGCACTTAAAACTCCTTCACTTGTTCTCAGGCATGACCCGTCCACAAACATCACATAATCTGATTCTTTTAAAGGTTCATCTCTAATATCTGGGCGAGGCTTTGTGCAAAATTCAAGCACATCCAAACACTTATGATCAACATCATCTTTGACTTCTACGTTTACTTCATCTGGCAATGAAGTTGAGGGATTCACACTCGTGCATCTTACAATGGTTACATTGTCTGCACCCAAAATCACTTTTTCATACCTAGTCAGCGACTATGTGTCATGAATTGGGTTTTGGTTCGGGTCAGAAGGATTTCAACGGAGTGTGGGACATACTCTCAGAGGCTACCCCATCACAATGCCTTCGCTCTGTTCCAGACTCACACAAGTAGCAGCTACTGCTTTCAGACATCCAGGCAACGCTTTTGCTACCGGGTTTAGGACAGCTGAAAAATAAGCGATTGGTCCTTTCATTTTTCCATGCCTTTGCACTAACACTGAAAGTGCACATCCATCTCTCTCACTACAATACAGCTCAAATTCTTTTTCATAATCAGGCATTCCCAATGCTGGTGCCTCACACAAACTTGTTTTCAGTTCCTTGAAAGCCTTCATTTCCTCCTCATCCAACTCAATCGGATCTTTGACATCCCTCTTTGTCAATCGCTGTAAAGGTTTTGCAATTAATGAAAATCCACTTATCCACTGTCGACAATACCCAACCATTCCAAGAAACATTCTCACCTCTCTCTGGGTCATCGGGGCTCTCATTCCTTGGATAATCCTTATTCTTTCTGTCGTCACCTTTCGCATCCCTTTCTCAATCTTATGACCTAGATACTGTACCTTCTGTTGACAAAATTGCAGTTTTGACGGAGACACCTTGTGTCCTCCTTCTGCCAAATGATTTAATAAAGCAATTGTGTCCGTAACACATGCTTCTTTGGTCCTTGATGCCACCAATAGGTCATCAATATACTGGACCATCACAGATTTTTCAGGCATTTTTAAATCTTCCAATGATTTCTTTAGGATCTGATTAAAGATTGAGGGGCTTTCAGTATACCCTTGAGGAATTCGGCACCATGCCAAAATACGCTCTCCAAACCGGAACCCAAATAATGGCTGGCTGTCGGGGTGCAATGGAATAGAAAAGAATGCATGGCACAAATCAATAACTGTGTACCATTCTGCATCATGTGGAATCTGATACAGTATTACAGCGGGGTTTGGTACAATTGGGCAACAAGGAATAACAATCTTATTTACCTTTCTCAAATCTTGCACTATCCTATATGTTCCATTCGGCTTTTTCAATCCCATTATAGGAGAATTACATGGGCTACTCATTATTTCTCTCAAAATTCCTTGTTCAATCATCTTATTAACTACAGGTGTTATTCCTTCAATAATTTCTGGCGTTAATTTGTACTGTGGAGTATTTGGGTAATTTGTTCCTTCCCTTACAGTAATTTTTACAGGATCAACTCCTCTCATTAGTCCAATGTCTTCGCCTGTGAAATCCCATACATCAGACCTGACTATTCCTTTCAATTCAATCGGGATTTTCTCTGCATCAAACACAGGAAACATATCATTCACTCCTGGTTCTAGTTCTGCCATTGTCATTTTATACAGGACATCCTCATTTGGTGTCTGGAAAGCAATACCATCTGGGGTACAATAGATGGTGCAATTCATTTTACAAAGTAGATTGCGTCCTAACAAATTTACAGGACTGCAATCACAGACCACAAAATGATGCATCTCTTTGAATGGTCCAACTTTCACCTCTACTGGTTTGGTAAGAGGGGTTTTAATCTGCCTGTTTGAAACACCTACAACTTGGATATATTCTCCGGAGAAAGGAAGGTTTGGAATTTCCACTGATCTAACAGTAGAACGGGTATCTCCAGTGTCCACAAGGAATGTAACATTTACACCATTCACTTTTCCATCCACAAATGGACCTGACTGATCTACCTCTAGAGTTGCGCCAAGCACGCACTCTTCTTCCTCTCCTAGGCACCGTCATAAACTTTCATCCGATTCATTTCCATCCTGCCGTAACCAATACTGCGACACTGCAGCTGCGCGCGGCAATTTTGTTACCTGCTCTCCTCCGTAGAATCCTGTCTCTGTACTGTATCTCTGGGGGTTTACACTCTTTGGAAGAGGTGGTTGTGGCACCTGACACTGTTGAGTAACTACCTGCGGCTGTTGCAGCTGCTGGTAACTCACCTCATTCTGCACCTGTGGATTTAATGGTTGATTTTCTGTATTAGCTTTTGGAGGAAATTTACACTCGTTTCTCCAATGTCCTAATTTTCCGCAATTGTGACAGGGCCATTTCTTTTTGGCCTCTTCTATACTCATTTGACCTTTTCCTTTACCTATATTCGGTTTGAATTTAGTTTGTCCTGCATCACTAGACTGATTATTCATCTGAGCTTCTTGTTTTTCTGCAACCTTTACTTGTGCCCACATCGCCTTTTCTTTTAGTTTACGCTGTCTACACTCAATATCGTCACTACAATATTTTGCATACCTTAATACTTCATCTACAGTGCTATTCTGCCAACACAACATATGCTGCTTAATCATCTCACTTATTTCAGGTTTTAAGCCATATACAAATCTATACACAAAATGACTCATGTCCTTTTCACTCAAATTCTCATAACCACTATACTGTTTAAAGACCAAAAGCAGTCTCTCATAGTAGGCATGTACAGATTCCTTACTCTCCTGAGTTGTTCTATCAATCTTTACCCAGTCTGTCTCTTTCGTTGGGATTTTATTTTTCAAAAACGTGATGGCTTGTTCATACTTTCTCAATACTTCTGGACCTGGGGCTCCAGTTTTTGCATCTCTAGGATATTCTTCCTTCGGCCAGTCAATTGTAATCTTACATTCTGTCCATAAATCTGCTGGTACTACAATTTCAAACAATCCATCCAAATCTTCCCACAACACCTTTGAAACCTTTACAAATCTTTCTACCTGTCTATACCATTCTATGGGTTTCTCTCTCAATCTTGGAAAGTCATTTGTAAATGACAATATATCTTGTCTGGACCATGGGACATGTACATAGCTTCCTCCTGGAGTTTCCCTCATTGGATATTCCATTACTATTGGTTCTTTCTCCTTTACCGGAAAAGCCAATGAAGCTTTATCGGTCGTTCCCTCCTTTCTTCTTATCCACCTGCTTCTCCATCTGTCCACATCTCCCCATTTTCTCAATAACACAATCAGTTCCTTTATCTGTGTTAATCGTCCTGAAGTGTTCAGATTTTCTATATCCTTTTCACTAAAGTCTACCCTGTACGGTTTCTGCAATCCTCTGATTTTTCCAAACTCTACTCCTAGTTCATTCGCTGTTTCTTCCAATTTTTCATGCAAGTTCCTAGCTCTCCAAGTAACACTTTTACACATGAACATGAGCTCATCATCTTGGTAGGACTTCAATCGATCTGTACCAATAGTCCCTAAAATCAACTCTTTCATATCTATTTTTAATCTGATTACATCCAAAGGTTGTGGTTCAGCATCTTTCTTCTGTAAATTCCTTATCCACTCATTTAATTCTTCTGCAGTCGGACCCACAGGGGTATTATTTATCTCTGCCCAATTTGCACTTCTCTCTGGGGTCTCAGTTGCTGACTTGGTTCCCATAGGAATCCTATTTATCTGAATCTCATTAATCGTCATATTTGTAGGTGGACTCGACCTACATGAACCAACTGAATCTCTTGTCTCTCTAGTTTCTGGAATTATCCCTTCTCTCACTCTTTGCATACTCGAGTTCAATGGAATTGTCAGGGAATGCTCATCTACTCTTTGATTTTCAAATACCAGAATTACTGGCCCTATCGTCACTGGCACAGTCACAGCTTCCATGTTCTTTGTTAGTTCTCTTATCTTTTCAGTCAATTCTCTTGTGGTTCTTGCTAATTCAGCTGTAATACCATTATCGGGCTTCACATTCTGTGGAGTTTCTAATTTTTCAAAGGACCTATTTATTTCATAATTTCGTTCAGGGCTTTGATTTCTTACAGTTTCCATTGGTGGTGCATTTGGAGTCACCACCACAGAATTCTGTTGATATGGAGGGGGTTTTCTATTTAAAATGTCCTCCAGCAACTCATCCTCTGTGTCGCTAGCTCCATACCCTGTTACTGCATGCTTCTTTTTCTCCGTACACTTTCTCCCTGTAACTTCTTCAACTGTTCTGACAGGAAACAAACCATCCGTCATAATAGCATGCCTCCATCGTCTCATACTGTCTTCATGATTCACTCCCCATACTCCTCCATGGACTAAACTATAATTCTTTGCACCTCTGTGTCTTTCTCTTTCATACATCTCATCTTCCCATTCACCTAACGCTTCGAACTGTGTTGGTCTAGGTCTCGGTTCAAGTTTCATCATCTTTTCTCTCAAATTTCGAAGTACAGCTGTGCTAAACAAACCATTTTCTGGAAATGCCAATACTCCATCACTTTGGGTATATTTTGCCCAATTTTCTAACCAAATACAAGTATGATAGCCATATTTCAACATCATATGAGAGGCTGGCGTTTCGGCGGAGGAAGTACTTCTCCTTCCCTAGTCACAACCTTCTTGTCTTTCTTGAAAAAGTTTTTAATCTTCGCAAACCATGACGGTTTCTCTCTACCATATTCATAATAAGCCATGTTGCTCTGTTCTTTTTCTCAAAACAAACACACGAACATTCTTCACCACTCTGTCCTTTCTACTGCTCAGCTATTTGGACCTATCCCAGCGCGTCTCACACCAACGCACCAATCCGACAGTCTTACGTCACTCTCACATTAACCAATCCCAGCGCATCGTCACACTAACTCACCAATCATGAAGCTCTTTACTCCCCCACAACTGGCCAATACCAGCGCGGTCTCTGTTGACGTCAGTTCTACTCCTGTCTTTACTGACCCCTCCTTTACAAAAATTATCGGCAGTTTTTCTTACCTTCTCTTTTCAACAAAATGTATTAGTTATGACGTAAAACACATTACCATTGTCTGTTTCGCTAAAGAAAAGAAATAGTTTGCTCTATCTTGCAAGAATACTGTTTCGCTCGATAAGTGTAGCACTTCTCTCTACCTTACCCTTCTCTCAAGCAAGGTGTAAACCCGTTTCTCTGGGGATAAAACACATGTGGAGACTACACTGCTCCTGAGAATTAAGGCCAGAGTTTCACAAGAAAACCTGTTGCTATTTCACTCATACGCTTTTTCATACAAGAAATGTCCCTAACATAACACACTCCTGTGTTATCACCAATTTGAAAATAATACAATTCACAATTCCGTGTGACTTCTCTTGCCGCACGTGTCCACTTCCAACTTCCCGGAAGCTTCAAAGTTTCGACTTACACATAACATAATACAATTCAACACAAAGTGTTAGACATGAAAAAATCAATAAATCAATAATCAATAATCACCAAACTAATCTATAGTAACCATAACTCTGCGACCAAGAAATCTGATCCAGCGCGTGTCACGACTTGCTCCCTGTATTCCCGTGTCCACCACCAGGGGGCTGAACTGGGGGACTTTCCAGTGCTCTAATAAACTTCCAGACCCTCCCCTGCATGCAAAGCCTGACTTCCAGCCGTTTGGACATATAGTGGGAACTAACATCCATTCCCAGTCCGTGCCGGGTTTTCTGAAGCCAGCCTACTCAGGCCTGAAAACTCCATTACCCAGGATTCCCTGCGCGCTGCTCAGTCTCCACCCCTGCAGGCCAAGGATGGGTGGAGGAATTCAGATCACCTGTGGCTGGCTGCTGCTAGCCTGCTCACACCAGCTGGATGTGATTAATGTGAGCTCTTTTAAGCCCCAGCTCCCGTCAGCCCAGTGTTGGTCAATGCAAGCTGTTTACCGGTGATGCCAATCCTTGTTTCCAGTGTTTCCTGAGCCTTCTGCTATTTGTTTCCAGTATTTTCCTGAGCTTTAGTCCTGCCTTTTCCTGACCTGCTGTTATTTTCCTTGTACCTGATTTAGCACTGCCTGCAGTGCTACCTGGTTTCCTAAGTTTCCTGGCCTGCTGCTATTTTCCTGTTTCCTGAACCAGCACTGCTTGCAGTGCTTCCTTGATTCCTAAACCTTTAAGTTTCCTTGTTCCTGATCTGTAGTGCTACTTTGACTCCTGAACCTTTGCTCTATTCTTGCCCCAGCTCTGCATCCTATGCTACTTTCTTTTCTGGTTTCCTAACCCTGCATTATTCTAGCACACCCTTGTAGCCTCCCTTTCTGTATATCCTTTTCCAGTCCCTGCCTTTCATCCCATTTCCTTGGTTCCAGTTCTAGTTTGCTATCTTTCTAATCTGCTGTCTCGCTTCTGTTACCTTGTATGTTTGTTACCTACTCTCTGCCAAGTGTGCCCTATGATTTCCTTCCTTTTCTGTTAAGCACTCCTCCTTGCTAGCTCCTTGTCTATTGTGCTTGTATTTAGTTCTACCCCTTTGCTGTTACTGCCTTGCGTGTTCCTGTTTGATCGCCAGGATCCGTGGGCACAGCTGACTACCTAGGTGGTGTTTCTTGTTTACTGTGAGTATTGTCTTTGAGTTACTGTTATAACATCACCATAGGTATAAGCTCCACAGACCCTGCCTTTGTATACATATCCTATATGTGGGTATTTCCAGTTAGTGTCTGTAACAGCAATTGTGGGTAAGGAACTTACTGAGCTTCAGTCTTACCGTGTGGAGCTCCTGAGTGCTTTACCCCACACATCCCCTTTATTGTTAATGTTGTCTTATGTTTAAGTGTATTGCACATCCGTCCAAGGTTTAGTGATTCTGAATGCTGAGCCGCCTCATGAGTGCCCTTCTTTTCTGAGTCTCACCCTTCTTGTTCACCTCTACAGGCTTCCCCTTTTGGATCCCTTTTCTCCTCGGTCTTCCTGTGTGCTCCTGGGCAGCGCTGTACTCCTCTCTGTGTTTGTTTCCTACCCTGTTCCCAGTCCTTACCCAAGTCCCTGACTGTGTTCCCCACATAGTCCCGGACAGGCCCTGACAGAATGACCAACCCACATTTCCAGGGTCACTTGTGAGGTTTATTTTTGCATTCAGCTAGCTTTTTTTAATTTATTTAACCCACGCTGTCAGTTCTTGCCACGATGTTTAACAACAGATCCAAGAAGCCCTTAAACCCTAGAGAACAAGCCCTGGAACAAAACCGAATCTTACGTGCTAAATATCATTCCCTGTGGTTGGCTGATCCTTCCATGTTGGATTTTTATTCAATTTGTGACCCTGATCTTCATCTGATGTCAGCCAGTGACTTGCGGGATGAGAATGAATTCTTGCAAATCTTGTTAGCAGCAGAACTCCCTACTGACAGCAGCGAATCTACCTTTTACAGCCTACCACCATTCACGGAGCTGAAAGGCTATGAACCATGTGTAGCTTTGCCCTTACCTTGTTTTCAGGTAAGGTTTCCAGAAGCTCCCAGGCTCCCTGCCTCCAGGACCAGAGCTCCCAGGCTCCCTGCCTCCAGGACCAGAGCTCCCAGGCTCCCTGCCTCCAGGACCCGAGCTCCCAGGCTCCCTGCCTCCAGGACCCGAGCTTCCAGGCTCCCTGCCTCCAGGACCAGAGCTCCCAGGCTCCCTGCCTCCAGGACCAGAGCTCCCAGGCTCCTGCCTCCAGGACCAGAGCTCCCAGGCTCCCTGCCTCCAGGACCAGAGCTCCCAGGCTCCCTGCCTCCAGGACCAGAGCTCCCAGGCTCCCTGTCTTTCGCATCAGAGCTTCCAGGCTCCCTGTCTTTCGCATCAGAGCTTCCAGGCTCCCTGCCTTTCGCACCAGAGCTTCCAGGCTCCCTGCCTTTTGCACCAGAGCTCCCAGGCTCCCTGCCTCCAGGACCAGAGCTCCCAGGCTCCCTGCCTCCAGGACCAGAGCTCCCAGGCTCCCTGCCTCCAGGACCAGAGCTCCCAGGCTCCCTGCCTCCAGGACCAGACCTCCCAGGCTCCCTGCCTCCAGGACCAGAGCTCCCAGGCTCCTGCCTCCAGGACCAGAGCTCCCAGGCTCCCTGCCTCCAGGACCAGAGCTCCCAGGCTCCCTGCCTCCAGGACCAGAGCTCCCAGGCTCCCTGCCTCCAGGACCAGAGCTCCCAGGCTCCCTGCCTCCAGGACCAGAGCTCCCAGGCTCCCTGTCTTTCGCATTAGAGCTTCCAGGCTCCCTGTCTTTCGCATCAGAGCTTCCAGGCTCCCTGCCTTTCGCACCAGAGCTTCCAGGCTCCCTGCCTTTCGCACCAGAGCTTCCAGGCTCCCTGCCTTTCGCACCAGAGCTTCCAGGCTCCCTGCCTTTCGCACCAGAGCTTCCAGGCTCCCTGCCTTTCGCACCAGAGCTTCCAGGCTCCCTGCCTTTCGCACCAGAGCTTCCAGGCTCCCTGCCTTTCGCACCAGAGCTTCCAGGCTCCCTGCCTTTCGCACCAGAGCTTCCAGGCTCCCTGCCTTTCGCACCAGAGCTTCCAGGCTCCCTGCCTTCGCACCAGAGCTTCCAGGCTCCTGCCTTTCGCACCAGAGCTTCCAGGCTCCCTGCCTTTCGCACCAGAGCTTCCAGGCTCCCTGCCTTTCGCACCAGAGCTTCCAGGCTCCCTGCCTTTCGCACCAGAGCTTCCAGGCTCCCTGCCTTTCGCACCAGAGCTTCCAGGCTCCCTGCCTTTCGCACCAGAGCTTCCAGGCTCCCTGCCTTTCGCACCAGAGCTTCCAGGCTCCCTGCCTTTCGCACCAGAGCTTCCAGGCTCCTGCCTTTCGCACCAGAGCTTCCAGGCTCCCTGCCTTTCGCACCAGAGCTTCCAGGCTCCCTGCCTTTCGCACCAGAGCTTCCAGGCTCCCTGCCTTTCGCACCAGAGCTTCCAGGCTCCTGCCTTTCGCACCAGAGCTTCCAGGCTCCCTGCCTTTCGCACCAGAGCTTCCAGGCTCCTGTCTTTCGCACCAGAGCTTCCAGGCTCCTGTCTTTCGCACCAGAGCTTCCAGGCTCACTGTCTTTCGCACCAGAGCTTCCAGGCTCACTGTCTTTCGCACCAGAGCTTCCAGGCTCACTGTCTTTCGCACCAGAGCTTCCAGGCTCCCTGCCTTTCGCACCAGAGCTTCCAGGCTCCCTGCCTTTCGCACCAGAGCTTCCGGGCTCCCTGCCTTTCGCACCAGAGCTTCCGGGCTCCCTGCCTTTCGCACCAGAGCTTCCGGGCTCACTGCCTTTCGCACCAGAGCTTCCGGGCTCACTGCCTTCGCACCAGAGCTTCCGGGCTCACTGCCTTTCGCACCAGAGCTTCCGGGCTCACTGCCTTTCGCACCAGAGCTTCCGGGCTCACTGTCTTTCGCACCAGAGCTTCCGGGCTCCCTGCCTGCAGCACCAGAGTCGCCGGGCTCACTGTCTTTCGCACCAGAGCTTCCGGGCTCCCTGCCTGCAGCACCAGAGTCGCCGGGCTCCCTGCCTGCAGCACCAGAGTCGCCGGGCTCCCTGCCTGCAGCACCAGAGTCGCCGGGCTCCTGCCTGCAGCACCAGAGTCGCCGGGCTCCCTGCCTGCAGCACCAGAGTCGCCCGGGCTCCCTGCCTGCAGCACCAGAGTCGCCGGGCTCCCTGCCTGCAGCACCAGAGTCGCCGGGCTCCCTGCCTGCAGCACCAGAGTCGCCGGGCTCCCTGCCTGCAGCACCAGAGTCGCCGGGCTCCTGCCTGCAGCACCAGAGTCGCCGGGCTCCCTGCCTGCAGCACCAGAGTCGCCGGGCTCCTGCCTGCAGCACCAGAGTCGCCGGGCTCCCTGCCTGCAGCACCAGAGTCGCCGGGCTCCCTGCCTCCAGCACCGTGTCCACCACCAGGGGGCTGAACTGGGGGACTTTCCAGTGCTCTAATAAACTTCCAGACCCTCCCCTGCATGCAAAGCCTGACTTCCAGCCGTTTGGACATATAGTGGGAACTAACATCCATTCCCAGTCCGTGCCGGGTTTTCTGAAGCCAGCCTACTCAGGCCTGAAAACTCCATTACCCAGGATTCCCTGCGCGCTGCTCAGTCTCCACCCCTGCAGGCCAAGGATGGGTGGAGGAATTCAGATCACCTGTGGCTGGCTGCTGCTAGCCTGCTCACACCAGCTGGATGTGATTAATGTGAGCTCTTTTAAGCCCCAGCTCCCTTCAGCCCAGTGTTGGTCAATGCAAGCTGTTTACCGGTGATGCCAATCCTTGTTTCCAGTGTTTCCTGAGCCTTCTGCTATTTGTTTCCAGTATTTTCCTGAGCTTTAGTCCTGCCTTTTTCCTGACCTGCTGTTATTTTCCTTGTACCTGATTTAGCACTGCCTGCAGTGCTACCTGGTTTCCTAAGTTTCCTGGCCTGCTGCTATTTTCCTGTTTCCTGAACCAGCACTGCTTGCAGTGCTTCCTTGATTCCTAAACCTTTAAGTTTCCTTGTTCCTGATCTGTAGTGCTACTTTGACTCCTGAACCTTTGCTCTATTCTTGCCCCAGCTCTGCATCCTATGCTACTTTCTTTTCTGGTTTCCTAACCCTGCATTATTCTAGCACACCCTTGTAGCCTCCCTTTCTGTATATCCTTTTCCAGTCCCTGCCTTTCATCCCATTTCCTTGGTTCCAGTTTTAGTTTGCTATCTTTCTAATCTGCTGTCTCGCTTCTGTTACCTTGTATGTTTGTTACCTACTCTCTGCCAAGTGTGCCCTATGATTTCCTTCCTTTTCTGTTAAGCACTCCTCCTTGCTAGCTCCTTGTCTATTGTGCTTGTATTTAGTTCTACCCCTTTGCTGTTACTGCCTTGCGTGTTCCTGTTTGATCGCCAGGATCCGTGGGCACAGCTGACTACCTAGGTGGTGTTTCTTGTTTACTGTGAGTATTGTCTTTGAGTTACTGTTATAACATCACCATAGGTATAAGCTCCACAGACCCTGCCTTTGTATACATATCCTATATGTGGGTATTTCCAGTTAGTGTCTGTAACAGCAATTGTGGGTAAGGAACTTACTGAGCTTCAGTCTTACCGTGTGGAGCTCCTGAGTGCTTTACCCACACATCCCCTTTATTGTTAATGTTGTCTTATGTTTAAGTGTATTGCACATCCGTCCAAGGTTTAGTGATTCTGAATGCTGAGCCGCCTCATGAGTGCCCTTCTTTTCTGAGTCTCACCCTTCTTGTTCACCTCTACAGGCTTCCCCTTTTGGATCCCTTTTCTCCTCGGTCTTCCTGTGTGCTCCTGGGCAGCGCTGTACTCCTCTCTGTGTTTGTTTCCTACCCTGTTCCCAGTCCTTACCCAAGTCCCTGACTGTGTTCCCCACATAGTCCCGGACAGGCCCTGACAGCGCGGCTAATATAAATTTCTCCTTAGGACACGAATCCAGGTAAAACATTTATGCAACCTATTGTCCATTAAACCTTATGTCGGTGGGGCCCATGACACCGCATACCATACATTCATTCATTCACTGGATTTCACGCCAAGGAGAATGTGTTGCTGGACGAACGGGATACCTTGTTAAATTTGACAGAATAATAACTCAGACATTATATACATTAACCTTTGATCCTGTCAGTTCTAAACATCAAGGTACTCCGCTCTTTGGTCGATGGACTAACTAGTAGAATAAGTTGATGGTGATTAAGACCAGCTCAATCACAATTAAAACCTTTTAACATTTATAACTCATAAATGAACTAAAGAACCACAGACTCATTTTAAGTTAGAATGTAATTTTATCTAAATTCTCAATTGCATGGGTGAAATTCTTTGTTTATTAATCACATTTAATATATCAATAACATTTTTAAGAAAAGTTTAATGAAAAATAGAAAATTATGCATTACCTATAGTCTTAGGATGCGGACAGGAATGGTTCACCAAAAAGAAGATAAACTGCAGATCACAGAATAGAACTCCCAAACTGACTGACTGTCCCGCTAACCTCCTCGGACGTACCTCCCGGGCAGAATTCCCGCAACGATCTCGTTCCTTCCCCAGTCAAGTTCAAAAGTCCAAAAATGACAGAGTCTTTTTGCAGTATTGAGGTGGAAAAATGAAAATAAAGAGGCGGTATGGCAGGAAAACACCAACAGCAGCAGCAGCATAAATAGCAGCGACCACAGCAGCAGCAGCACACCCCACATAAGAGTAGACCCTCTTGTACCCTATTTTCTAGCTTACTACACAAAAAGTTGCAATCCTTAGGGGCAAGAATCACGCTAATTGGTCCATTTGAGGGGTGGTGATGGTCACCTCATCGCCCTCCTTGTTCAAACTGGTTTAGGGACAGTAAAACATACAATGAGTCTCATGACTCCGGGGTTAAAAGCAGTACAACTTGTCCATTCATTTTGTTGCGATCTTGATGGTCACAATTTAGTTAGTCCATTGTCGCTCAGTACTTTCTCATCCATTCCCACGAATACATGCTGAATCTTTTTGGCACCCTCTTTATTGTAGGTCAGTTCGACCTTGACATCTCTCACTCCGGGCACAGGCCGCATCCACGTGACTTGATTTCTTTATTGCTTCTGCGCAGAGGCCATCTTTGGCTTTTCACGTGACCTCATCCGTTTCAGCAGCCATTTTCAAAGCATGGCCTAACAGGCCTGAACTAACTAGCATAAGAACAAACACAACCACAATTAAAACAAAGAGAATAAGCCTTTCTGTTTACCACCCGCCATTCTAAAGACCCATGTTAGGTGTTACCTAGCAGAAGCGACATTTAAAGCCATTTTACTTACCATCTGCATTCTTTGCCACAATACAAATCTACTACGTAGCATAAATCATGCAATTTCACTCTAATTAGTATGCAAATCACAATCTAAGGTTAATTAACTTCACAATTGTAAATAGATTAGATTTTGCACAAATCTGCATGTTACCTATAAATAGTGTTTACTAAAAAGGGTGTATTTGTTGGTTAATACATGCTTCTTCAAACAGTTAGTATTATTAATCTATTAAGAGTTCATTAATTTCCAAAGGGGTACAAAATTATTTTATTTACTCTGCTCCATCAGTAGCAGTGGTAGCTTTTGTATTTGAACTTAACAAGACTTGACAAATGGTAAGCTACATGATACATGTAGAATAGTTGCATCATAGCAGACAAGTGGGAAGGGGCAAAAGGAGTCTAGCAGCTTGGTTAGAGTTCCAGCCACAGGGCCTCATGGTAGTTGAAGTCATTTCTAACTAGATTTACCAAGACTTGACAAATGGTAAGCTGCATGATAAGTGTAGATCAGTAGTAACATGGCAGACAGGTGAGAAGGGGCAATAGGAGTCTATCACATTGGTTAGAGTTGGAGTGAAAGGGTCTCATGGTAGTAGTTGTAGCTTTTGTACCTGAACTTACCAAGACTTGACATATGGTAAGCTGCATGATAAGTGTAGATCAGTATTAACATGGAAGGCAAGTGTGAAGAGGCAAAAGGAGTCTAGCAGCTTGGTTTGAGTTCCAGTCACAGGGCCTCATGGTAGTTGAAGTTATTTCCAACTAGAAGTACCAAGACTTGACAAATGGTAAGCTGCATGATAAGTTTAGATCGGTAGTAACATGGCTGACAAGCGAGAAGGGGCAATAGGAGTCTAGCAGCTTGGTTTGAATTCCAGTCACAAGGTCTCATGGTAGTTGTAGTCACTTCAATCTCACTTTACCAGTACTTGGCAAACGGTTATTGTACCATACCTGTTGGCAACATGCATTTGGGAGGGGCCATACATATACATTTTAACCCATATCATGGGTCCTGGATTGATATTTTGATGGTGATGCACTTACAGACAGCATTGTAACATGTGGCATGTCCTGGAGTTGGTTACATATGCTCCTATATGCAGCAATACACATTGCCACAGACAAACCAGCATCTCAGATACTTTGTGTATTGCATGTTTGGAAAGTAGATAGAGAACACAATACCAAAAGCAAGGTAAGAGTAAACAGGACATTGTGTTACTGTGCGAGTTATTAAAGTGTAACTTACCAGAGTGGTCTCCTCCTTTATTCCTGTTAAACCCTCAGAATGCAGGATGGTCAAGACCTTCTCCTCCCAGAGAAAGAGTTGTAATGGTGCACTGGGAGGGCCACTGCCAGTCCTCTTAGCCTCCAGGTGGTAGTTGCTGTACCTGGTACGCAACCTCAGCCTGAGGCCATCACACCTCTTTCTAATGTTGGCCTTTGTGTGCAGGGTGACACCAACAGCATTCACTCTGTTGACTATCCTGTCCCACATTTCAGTTTTCCTACTGAGAGGAGTATGCTGGACTTAGGCTCCAAAAATATGTGGGTCTACTCTAATGATTTCATCCACCATGACTGTCAAATCTTGCTCAGTGAAGAGTGTTTTTTTATTTCACAGGCATGGTGAAAAAAATAAAATGTGAATGAGTATATGACTGAAAAACTAACAAGTGATAGCGGTAAAAAGGTGCAAAACAAAAATTTCAGGTGGTGGTGAGTGCTAAATGGGAAGATGAAAGTGGGTAACAGAGAAAATGTCTGATTGTCTTGCTGTGCTGCAGTTGTGAAGCAAAGGAGGCTGGTCAGGGATGGGGTGCGTTTTATAGTGTGATTTGCAGGTGTGTCCACTTGCCAAAACACATCAGGTGTGTCGTTTTTAAAGCCATCCAATTGTCACTGTTTTGGTGGGTTTTTTTGCACGCCCCACTGGGGTCAACCGCCGTTGGGCATCCGCCGTTTGTTAACCGACACAAGGAGACTGTGAATACGACTGTGTAGTCATAATACGTTCGGTGGGTGGACCACGTACCTAACGGCGTCGGCGGCCCACTGCCAAGATTGCAGATTTCCACGGTATCACTGCGGTCCCAGCGGGTACACCGCCTAGGTCGGCGTTTCAGACAGCACAGCTCGTAATACGGCGGTCGGTAGATCGCCGGAGCAGCGGTGTCGTAGTGCACACAGTGGTCGGGCAGCCAAACTCGTAATCAGCCCCTAAATGTCCATTTCTAATTATGCATACTGCCCTGCCCAATTTCACGGTATTTATAAAACTTTTTCTACAGCGGATGACTACAAGGCTCCCCCTCATTAACTCCTCCATAATGTTTGAAAGTCCCATAGTAAAGGTAAGGTAATGGGTGGACTGAATTGCATGGTGTTTACACACGTACATGAGTCTTCACTCTTCGTAGTGAGTTGCAGTGAGAACCCACCGTTTTATTCTGTTTGTAGTGTGATCACACGTTTCCAGTGCACACATAGTTGCCACAGCATGTCTATAAGAGGAGACTAGTGCTTCTCCTACTGTTTGTTTGCAAGCATGTTCTTTTTGTCATTTATCATTATTTTCTGTCTCAATGTCTTCAATTTAATATTATTTTTATGTTTTATATAACAGGACTTCATGAATACTAATTGACAAGCAAATCCTCACTCCCCAGCAGAATATCCTCATTGGTACTGTATGCATGTATGCTGGTGTGTTTATATGTAGCCAGGGACTCATCCTAGGGGAAGTAGGATTCTGGTCCTGATGAAAGCTCTGGACCCTTTTTGTGCCACAAGGAGAGCTGAAACATGTTGACCTAGTTGAATGTATAAACCATATAAGTCACTTACCCATCCCATTTCTCTTTTAAACCTTCTCTTCATCACCCGCTTAATAAAGAGGAATGTCTTTAATGTAGATGAGTGAGATTTTTATTTCCTAGCTGGTTCCTCTACCTCTACTTCCCTGCAAGTACCTTAGACATAGCTGAGGGCCCACATACCATTAGAGGATTCTTTGGCAAGAGTGGGATGACCGATGATGAAGAATGACACCCAAGGAGGTGTGTGAGGTCATCTCTTATATTTTTATAAATATCCTAGTGTCATTTATCTTGACATCAGGAACAAAGGTGTGTCCATAAAAAAGTGCCATTATCCCATAACGAGGACACTCTGGGGCATATTCTCAAGAACGTGTGATAACCACCGCAAGTTTAGCTTAGCGCAACTTTTCACATCGCAGTCTATCGCGTTAAAACAACGCCTTGTTAACATAGTATTCCCAACCTGGCGGCACCATGCGATAGCCCCACGATAACGCGTCAAATGACCGCGTTAAAATTAACGCAATGCCTCAAAAATGCGAACCACGAACGCGAATAAAGTTGCGATGAGGCCAACCGCGATACAAAAATCAGCGATGACCAGCGACAGGCCTGCAATCCCCACGCGTCATGCGGGAAAATGCACTATAAAAGCTGAAAAAGAAAAACACACCAAAAAACAAAATAAACTGCGTAGCAACATGGAGGCACCCGGAACGAGTGCCCAGGTCAACGCGAACCCCACAAGCCCCACAGACCACCAGCAAGGAACCTTGGGGTCGGGGAAGGCCAAGGAGAAGAGGAAGAGGAAGACGGGGTACAGTCCGCATGACAACCGGATCGTCGTCACGGAGGTGACAGAGCACCAACAACTGTCCGTCACCTCCACCGTGTCACTGGCAACACAGACGGAAAAATGGCATTCCATTGTGAATGCAGCCGGAGTGTCGAGGAGGCCAAGATGAGCTGGCACGATGTGAAAAGCCAAACCAAGCAGAAACCTGCTGCCAACAGGAAGGCAGCAAAGGTGAATGGAGGTGGGAGTCCTGCGCCATAGGAGGGGCTGGAGCAAATGGCAGCCACAGTCATCAGTGTGGAGACTGTGCATCTGTTGTTCTTCATGTGTGGCTCTGGGCTGGGCTCCCTTTGATGGTGCAGGTTGTCGTGTGACTTTACACCAGGTCAGAGCAGGTGTTAATTTCCTGCTGCTAACGCGCCTTATCGCCTGTTTTGTGGTCTTACCGCCGATGTGGCTGGTCGTTGAGAATGTTGAGGTGTGGTGTTGTCGCGGCTTTTTGCTCGGGAACGCCTACTCTGCATCTCATTAGCGATAGTTGCCGGGGTCATCTGTGGCGATGTTTTTTGCGGATGCTTTCGCAAGTAAACTGGTGGTATCGGCTGTTAGCACCAGCTTGTGAATGGGGCGATAATTTTATCGCGACTTTGGCTGAGATAAAGTGCCGTTAACTCGGCGATAGTTCCTTGAGAATATGCCCCACAGTGGCATTTCACTTAACCTCATACTCGACACGTTTGCCTTTCGTGATAGTGATATTCATTAGGGGTGGGCGGCAAATTCCGTTCCGCTCGTGGAACTTGCGAAATTTCGGCATTTCCGCGTTCCGCGCGGAACGCGGAAATGTCGAAACTTCCGCGATCCGCGGCGGAACGGAATTCGGGTGCATGAGGTAATTAAACCTCACCAGGAAGCACTTACAGATTTAAATAAAGCAGGTGCCCGTGTTGAAGCTCAAATTCTGTAATGCATTAATCAGCACAACAAATTCGTGAGCAAGGTCGAGGCTAAGCAGGAGTGCTTTCTGCCCATATCTACCGTCAAACATTAGCTGTAATCCCTGATGGAGGTCTTTGCATGCTTGATTTTCTCGAGCGCAATCCCGTGTAGGTCCAGTGACCAGGAGGTTCTTCCTCCTCATCTGCTGCTCAGATCGTGCTCTGACCCTTTATAAACAAGAGGCATGTGAACTGCATGGAAGCCCCGCCCGTTTGGCCCCGCCCCACATACACTAGCGGTATGCAACGTCTTCCCGCCCTTTCCCCACTATGATGTACAGCTTACACAAAGACCCCGGCGCCTTTCCGGCGCGGTGGCAAAGTTATAGACACACAAGGTCACTGGAGACAATTCTTCTGGACCTTTACGCAGCTGTAGTGTAGGCAAGGCACTATACATTTACCCAACGAGGTTAGCCTGTAGAAAGTACTCCAGTTGAGTAGAGGTATTGCACAAAACGGTGGCATGTTCTCGGATAAAAATGCAGGGCAGGTGTGCAGAATTCGTGAGCGTGGTTAAGCAGATGTGCCTTCTCTCCATTTCCAACGTGAAAAGTTAGCTGTAATCCTTGATGGAGGTCTTTGCATCCTTGATTTTCTCGAGCGCAATCCTCGTGTAGAATTCGTGAGCGTTGTTAAGCAGATGTGCCTTCTTTCCATTTCCACCATGAAAAGTTAGCTGTAATCCTTGATGGAGGTCTTTGCATCCTTGATTTTCTCGGCGCAATCCTAGTGTTGTTCCTGTGACCAGGAGGTTCCTTCTCCTCGTCTGCCGCTGAGATCCTGCTCTCACCCTTTATAAACAAGAGGCATGTGAACAGGCCTAGAAGCCCCGCCCGTTTGGCCCCGCCCCACATACACTAGCGGTATGCAACGTCTTCCCGCCCTTTCCCCACTATGATGGACAGCTTACTCAAAGGACCCGGCGCCTTTCCGGCGCGGTGGCAAAGTTACAGACACACGAGGTCACTGGAGACAATTCTTCTGGTCCTTTACGCAGCTGCAGTGTAGGAAAGGCACTATACATTTACCCAACGAGGTAGCACTTACTGATTAGCCAGTAGAAAGTACTCCAGTTGAGTACAGGTATTGCACAAAACGGTGGTATCTTCGTGGATAAATATGCAGGGCAGGATTCATTCTGGCAACGGGCGCAGCAAAATCTCTGCGAGCACGCGAAATTCCGCGTGATCGCGGAGATTTCTTGCCGTTTCGCGGAATTTTGCGTAAGGCAACTCCGCAAATTCCGCCCACCCCTGATATTCATTTGGGAGACTGCAAATGTAGGAAGCCCAAATTTCTTCTCTCAATCCCTCTCCCATTCTAAATGTAAGGGTTTGTTGTTGTTCAAATGCAGCAGTCTATCTTATATTGTATGTCATGCAATTTTAAAATAATATTCATAGGGCTTTCAATCGCATGATGAGACCTCGTTGCACTATAAGTACACAACACTATACCCCATTGCACCTATCAGGATTAATCACTATGACCGAAGTGAAGCCCTTCTAGCCCAATGGGCATTAATATTCTAACACCATATATGTAAATAAATACCTTCACTGCTGATAGCAAGCACCTAACTGCATTAAATGTGGATTTTTTTGGCTGATGGGAGTTTGGGCTCCAACACTGTGAATCAGCATTGCACCAAATTCACGCACGGAAGTGACGTGAAACATTAAACAAAGAGGAAGAAGGCTGGTAGCCCACTACAGCCTAAGGCAATCCATTCCCACAGGAGTCTGTCTTCGGCTGCCACCGGTTGGCAAAGCAGGTGAGTGAGAGTGACAATTCCCATTCACATAGCCCAAGATGACATACTGCTGGATGGAGCCGTTCCTGACAGTGCAGCATTCATGACATTTTAATTAACGGTGAGAAGACATGGAGAGATCAGGCTCATTGGATTGACTTATTGTCAATTAATATCTTTAGTTCCTCTCTGCTTAATTAATATGCTAATGAAATGACAATTAAAATTTCATCTCATCATGCTAATTGCCCAATTCATTAAATGTTGATTTGTTCTCTGTACCAGGCAGAGGATTGAGCAGGCAGTCACTGGAGGGCAGAAGAACTGAACATAACTCGAGCCTCGGGATCGATTGGGATTCCAGCAGCAGGCGGGTGCAGTGCAACAGGACGCACGTGCCTCTGAGGCCAGGCTCTTCTCCTGTATATAACTTTTTTTTGTAGCTCTAATGGATTCATAATAAAAGTATGGTTATTAGATCCACCCCTTCTCACTTGTCTCTCTATGCAATCTGGGTTGCAGCCCCTAATTATTTCGTGGTGAATCACCCTAGGCTAACTCACGTGCCAAAAACAGCCTCAAATTTTGTGGGGTTATTAAGGTCAATGGTTTGTATTACATTGTGGTAAAAGCATGCGTGGTAATGAGTTAAATTACTCTAGATTAGTTAGCTCACTGTAAGGGCTGTCTTTTCCCTAGTTAGTCAGACTGGTATGTCTTTAGGAGATACCATTCTGCCCAGTGGTGTAGCCCTTGGCGGCCCCTGCGTTTATCGCCCGTGGTGGATGAATGTAACTGCAGGGGTAATGCTGGCGATTTCTGACTTTGCTGCCCTGTGATAGCCTCAGGTGGGTGGGGGGGAGGCCGCCGCCCCCAAAACTCATGCAGATCTCCCCGCCCCTCCCTTGCAATGCTCCGGGCAGCACGAGTTTTGGGGTTGGCGGCCACCCCCGCTCTTACCTGCGGCAGTGTGGGCGGCCGTTGCGGCAGGAATCGCCAGCCCCCCCCTCGCTTTTACATGTGGCTGCCGAGTGGCAAATGCAGGGGCCGCCATGGGCGGCACAATGACTAGCTACGCCACTGACACCAGAAGATACCCGGTGGTGTCAAAAGTTGTTGGAAGTCAAGGCCGCAAAGTGGTTCAATAATGGGGATAGACATTTATAAAAAGGCATGGTAAGTTCAAGCCTACATGTTATTCCTCATTACAAGGTCATTCTCCTGTAATGATACAATGATGGTGGGGAGGTGGTACCATTAGTTACGGATGCACAGTTATTTCTCTGCAATTACTGTGAAGGAAAATTACACAGACAGTGAAGAAACCCTCAAATGGCCAATCAGCTGATATCAGAAAGTTCTCTAGATGGGAGCCTGCCCAAAAAGCTTTGGAGGCGAATGGGCACCAAAAATTGTAGTATCAATACCCGCCAGTTACATGACCTACTTAACCCAGTGAGCAAGGGTAGGCGAAGATATTGGTTTGAGGGGATTTCTGAAAGAAATCAGAAGCTGGATGTCTGAGGACGTTCTGAGACAAACTATGTACTGTTCATATACTTTGAGACATTGTCCAGCACAAAGGTTGGGTTGATCAGGAAAGTAGGGATAGAAAACTGAGGTTAAATTTGCTTTAGTACGTCTACGTTGAGAGGAAATATCCAGAGCTCTAACATCAGACAAACGTTTGATAAATATCAGACATAAAAGCATGGTGAGCTTTGCTGATAGCATTTTCAGTGGAAGTTTAGCAGTATCCGGCCATGGAATAAACAAATTTAAAACCACATTAACATCCCAAAACATGCTGTACTTAGGAACAGGGGGATCTTTAGCTCTGAGAAAAGCGACTTGGGGTTTCATTAACTTGGTAAAACAACATGGTGCTGAGGAAAGTCCGAAATGAAGAGAGGAAAAGTGATGTTTGACCTTTCCACTGAAATTCGAGATATTTCTTGTGGTCAGAGAGAATGGGTACAGTGAGGTAAGCGTCTTGAAGGTCCAAACTAACCCTCCAGTCATGCTGGAGTAGAGAATCTCTGAGCTGTATAATAGTCTCCATCTTGAAACACCGATAAACGACAAATTGGTTGAACTGTCTGAGACTGATGACTAGTCTCATTTAGTTGTTTTTCTTTTGGAGGAGAAAGAGAGAGCTAAAGTAACCTGAGAGATCGGGAAAGGTCATTCTCAATAGCCTGCTTTTGTAAGACAGACTCTATCTCCAGAGAACTGAGGTTGGACATTTCCAAAGAGAATATTGAAGGGGAAGGAAACACGGTTTGAAAAAGCCTGGAACATAGTGCAATAGCATAATCTTGGACAGTGTTTAACACCCATGGGTCTGATGTTATGGATTGCCACTTTGATAGGAATAGTTGGAGACGATTTCCTACGGGAAGGGCAGAAGAAAGACTTACCTGTTTGGGGGTTTGTGTCCATGGCCTCGAAAGCCTCTACCTCTCTGGGGATAGAATTGAGGCTTGTAGTCTTGATATCCTGAGTTGAAGGAGCCTCTGAAACCTTGCTTGTGGTAGCTGCAGCCCTTTCAGCTTCAAGTCATGAGGACAGCTTGTACCCAGTAAAGGGCTTTGCTTTTCCAACTTTGCAGGTAGACACAGGATACCAGTCTCAGAATGCACCCATTTGATAAAGTGAAGCACAGTACAGGACACACTGTGGTGAACTTGCCAGGGAAAATGGGTCAGCCCTACCCTCAAGTAAACTACGTACATAACAACAATTGCAACAGCTAAAAGAAATACAAAATAATATAAGCTGGTAGGACTTAATTACATACATAACTAGCATTGGAGTGGTGGCTGTTTTAAGTGAAAGAAATCTTAAATCCCATACAGTTTGGTTTAAAGCCAATCAGAAGTCAACTGCCTAAATTGGCAGTGGTGGCATATTTCTAACTCTATGAGCCACTGAGATTAGGTGGAAAATACTGGAATGGGCATTGGAGGTATGTGGGGCAAGTAACAAAGCGAGAGGAATTGGGCAAGCTAAAAGAAAAATAAAGTGCCTCCTAAAGCACGACCAGTGGAAGGACACACACTAGTCAAGGAAGAAGTAATTTGGCCTTGCTCCAGGGGGAGGCCAAATACACTAAGAGGAAGTGAAGTTGGCACATGCTGACCAAAGCAAAGCAAGGAAATGAGACTGACGATGAAGCTAACCAATGGTATGCAATGAGCGAGCTCTAAGCCCCTTGTAAGTAAAAGTGTCTCACAAGGGACAGCACAAGCAGTGTCTCAGCGAAACCTAAAAAGCAGATTCCTGGAAGTGTTAATGAGTGACAAGAATATTTGTGCATATTGGTTATGTTGCTTGCTGTTGTGGTAGGGATATGGTGTGCAGTTTTTTGTGCAGCATTAACAACCATTTAAAATTGTTTCTGGTGTTAAAATACTGCTGCTCCAGCTCTTCCACTGTTAAAGACTATTAGATCCACCCCTTAGAGACAAAACTGTAACATAGACTTCTCTTAAACTGCCACTTTAGAGCTCTTTTTAGGTGGTTCTGCCTCTAGGCATAAGCACGTTGACACTAAGCAACCCAACTTTTAGCCCCAACGCTACATAACCCAAGTCAAATCATATATGCCCTGATAAGCCATCTGTGTGGTATGACTGATGGGAAAGTGCATTGGCATCAGGGCCTGCTTTAGGGCGGTGCGACCGGTGCAGTCTTACCAGGCGTTGAGCTGAGGGGGAGGAGAGTGGGGGTGCTGTGTTTAAAAATAACGTAGGAGTTCAAAAGCACCTGCTGCAGAGTTCCTTGTGTGCCCAGCAGTTTTCAGACAACAATAACAATGTCAAGATAACTCTGGTGATTAATGTTCATGTTGGAGAGAGATTTGAGTTTTGTCTACTGCAGTTTTGTCTTAGCATAAAGTAGTGCAGAGGGTTAATATGCCTGCTGCAAGGAACGTGTACTATGCAGATCACAGAACTGTATTTTATGTGGATAGCTCAGTGGTTTACTGCTTTTGTCAGAGATCCTTTTGTTACTTGCAGTTCAGAAGTTACATTCCTCATATAGCTCAGTGACCTTTGAACTGTCATCAAAGAGCTGCATGCAAACTGCATTACATTGGTTAGAAAGTTATGTTTGTTTTTCCAGTCTTTCATAATCCTATTGTTGCTAAAAAGGGTTTATTTGTGTATAAATGCATACTTAGTAGTAAAGCCAATCCCAACTACTGTGGTATGTTTTAAATTCTGGGTTTGTGTTTCTCCAGAGCAAATCCTCATTGTCTTCAGTAAAATTTCCTATAGAATGATTTACACACTGATGATTCATTGTCTCTGTATAATGTGTGTGTAGTATAAAATAAGACAAAGGAGAGGCATGTTAGAGAGGGGCTGTGAAGAGATGAGGAAACTGTTAGAGGGTGGTAGTGAGGGAATCCATGGAGAAGGAGGTAATTGGGAGGCGTCTGCCAAAAAAGACTGTTGTACCGGGTGCCACCAGCGCTAAAGCCAGCCCTGGTTGGCACCCTATAAATCACTCTGGCGCAGTGTCGTCACACATCAGGATTGTTGAGGTCACTCCCGGCAACAGCGGTCTCATTCTGCTCCTGCAGCTAATTCACACTGATGCCTTTGAAGGGCCTGTGGGCACCTGCGACACTTGTTATGAATTCAGATGGCTCACACTGTTCCAGCTCTGAGCTCCCAAAACAATTTCTCTTCACATAATTGGAAATTAAAAAGAAATACTGCCGAAAAGGGTCTGAGCCAGTGTATTATAATCTCCAGAAATAGCACGCTGTGCTCATTGCCAGAATTATAATTCCACACTGCGTACCAGGTTACAGTTAAGGGATGTACGTTTCTTCTCTTGGCGCGCATTTTACTCATAATGCCGCTTTACAGACCAGTTAACTGCATTTGAAGAGTTTGATTGTTAACGCCATTACTGAGAGGGTATGGGGGAGACAGGAAAAAGCTGCCCCCACTTAACCTTCCAGTTTCTTACACGGCTAGACGACCAATGTGCAATATCAGGACAAAAGAGACGTGGTGTGATGATCTAGTGTTCTATCCCAGTGTCACCACAGTTGCTCCGTTGGATCTTGAGATGCTCAGTTTTTGCGCTGCTTTCTCCACTTCTGCTGCTGAACATTTTTTATAACGCAATAAGAGTGACATTTACAGGTAGAAGAGCGACACTGATATGGGTGAGTTGGGTGGAGTTCTACCTTTGCTCCTCAGCCTGAATCAATAAAAAGGCCGCTCTTGCTGCCTGGATATATCAGGGCGAAATGTCCAAACAGCTAACAATGATTTTGAGACTTTGTCATTGGTGTGTTCCAAACGTAGCTCGCAACACAGACTCAGTTTTGCTGGGAATACTGTTTATGTGGTTGGGTTCAGTGTTTATTTTGTAGAAGAACATGGGGTCGATTCCGATCTCGGTCGGTGGGCTCCGAATCGGATTCGGCTTTACCGGATCCGAGTCGGAGGCTTTGTTTCAGACCGATTCGTACAGTCGTCCGAGCGAGCAAGTACGATGCGAGTGAACGCGAAATCGCCGACCGACTCGTTTCCGGGTCCGAACCGCTCCGTCGGACTCGTTCGCACTCGATTCGTGGCGCGCAATGGAGACGTTTTCCGACCAAGCCAGTACGATGGACGCGTCGGACAGCCGGATCGAGTCGGAGCGTCCTGCTCGAAAAAGCTCCCAGAGCCGGACTTGGGGGGTCTGTGCCGGACCCCCCTTCACCCGTAGCCGTACGAGTCAAACACAGGGGGGACCCAAGGGTCCCCCCTAAACATGCATGTACTGTGCGAGTTGCACCGACGCGTACACACTTAAGGGGGCGCACTTGTTTGCGACGTACCCATTGAGTCACTGGGAGCCCATGTACGCGCCGTACGACCGGCTCCCATTGACTTCAATGGGAGTCCGACCGAATCGAGTCCGGCAGCATGCGGCCGCATCGTACTCGCTCGGTCGGACTGCAGGAGTCCGGCTCGGTCGGAAATCTCTCCGGATCCGGCTCGGTCAGAGAGTTTTCCGACCCAGATCGGAATCGGCCCCCAAGTGTCAGTGCTAAAAGCTCTGCTCAGAAACCTGAGGCCGGCACTGGCACGCTGAATACCAAGGCTTTGTAGTCTGGAATCTACCTCATGACCCTTTAATCAACTGCCATACACTACGCTACCTTTTTACATCAATCGAGTAGGTTTCTGCTTTACCCCTGTGTGACAGTTTTTTGTCCTTCTCTTTCTCCTTCTTTCCCCTTTGTGTGCTTTTCCCTCTCTTGCTCTCCGGAAATGTTGACAAGGAAAAATAGGTGGTGGTTGCCAAAAATGAGTACTAAAGGCCCCCACAGGCGACCTCAGGTCAAAGTAAGTACTGGTTGGGTTGTATTTCAGGTGAGGGGTTCAAATGTAGGAACACAGATTTTACAACACACTGTTGGGTTTAGTGAGATAAATGCTGTGGGCGTGGGGTACCCCAAAATTATAAATACTCCAAACTTTTACCTCAACCAGAATGCCCACATTCACTGGATCGGTATGGTGTTAAACCTCAATTTCAGGAGGCAATGTGTCCCTGCATTAAAGCACCTCCCGAAGCATCAAAATGATAAAATACAGCTAATTTAATAAATAGACCCACTCAATAACTGAGTTCTAGATCAATGAAAAGTTATGGGGTTTTATTACAGAATTAAAAAATAAAGCAATACAGTGTCAATGCCATGAAGGCTTTCAATGAAAACTATACAGAGAATGCAAAAATCTGAAATTATTTTAAGTCCCAAGCGGGCAGCAAACTCAGGAGAGAAATGGACAGCATCCCAAGTAAAACAGGAAAATCTCCCCCAAAATCAGGGGATTTTATACATTATTTTTTAAAATGAACAGCAACAGCTGAATCCCTGTCATATGGGCAAATTGACATTTCTTCAGGAAATCAGAGCAAAAAATGTAGGTCATATTGCCTTAACATCTAAGCGCTAACCCACTACATGAATAATTATTCAGCATCCTCTATGCTAATGTCTGAAAATGCTAGCACAAAACTAGATACATGAACAATAATGTGTAATATGGATGGTTTGGCCACAGTGAACCAACAGAAGGACCTGCGAGCTGGATAACAATAACAGTGGTAACAAATCAATACATCTCAGCTTGTCTATATGCTGCAGAAATTATGGGGAGAGACATGGGTGGGGGGAGAGGGGACATGAATGACAGGGGTGACTTATATCTTGGAAATGATGGTGTTTATTTCTAAATTGAGGCCTAGTTAACATATATCAGAAATATGCACTTCTTCACATCATAGAGAATTTGTTTCAAAAGCAACTGTATTATATCAGTATTTACATGTGAATTCGACTGTGAAAATGCATTCTACACATTGTTAATAATGCACAAAAATATAATTGCATATAAATCTTCTGCACTGCTGCGTTACATCCTGACAAGTGAGCTGGTGCAAGGGGCAGGTTTGACGTTGGCGAGAGGCAGACGAGGGCACCAAATTGCTGGTATAAATTTGCACCTGGAAACTGGTGGTGCAGGACTGCCACAGCATTTTAATAACAAACTTCCGTCATGGGTTACACAATAGATTAAATGAGGACTCATAGTGCACACGTTGTCAACAACGTTACAAGAGAGTCAATAAGAAAGAGGGAATGAAACAATAAGTGAGAATTCGAGAAAGTGACTCGTGAAGAGGAAAAAAAACTGAGTGGGTAAAATAGATTGTCCAGGAAGGATGTGATTAAGCCACTGTGCAGGAATCAGAAATGCTACACCCTTAACTTAAACAAATAACAACCCAGGTAAATTCTGAATATAATGACAGTCCGTGAACGCCTTCCATCATGGCAAGGGTGAAGGGGGGAGTAGGCAAGCGACCCTGGATCTCGGCGCTTCATCCGAGGATACCTAACTCCTGTCTGACTTTTGGTTTGATCCTGGGGAACTCATGGTTGCGTTATGTTATGTCTGACCAGGTGTTTTGATGTGCGAGGCTTAAGCTTTTAGGTTTTGCGCCACCTGGCTGTTTGTTTGTCTTACTAGGTACCTATTCTCTCTACCATACCACACACAATTTAAGATAGAATCACGTCCTGCTCAATAAGTAAATTGAGGTTGAAAGAGAGTCAGTGAATATGTGAAAGTGACAATAACATGATATTGCAACCACAAAAATTAACGTTATTACCACCAATAAAAGAGTGTCAACTTGATGATAATTCTGCTACGTGTGCAGGGAGAATACCTTGCTGTCCAAAGCAAGTAAGTTGTCTGTCACTTGAGGTTGTCTAAAACTAGCTGTCTTGTATATAGCCGTGACACGATCGCTGAAATCTGAGAGATGGTTTTGCTGCCTGCAGTAAAAACCTGTTCCTTTTGTGCGTGCCACTTTGTTGCGTCATTGCATTCATGCGGGTACATGCCATCTTTATGTTGTAGGTTTTGTAGTATAGATGTTCTGGAGTGAAAATAAAGGAATCAATCGTGAACTGCAGCTTGTCCTGTTGGAGTCTTGGGGTTCTGAAGGCAGAAGAGGAGTCCGACAGCTTCCCATCAACCAGGCATCCATTCGATTTAATGAGGTCTTAGCTATGAGTGAGCTTCCTGTCTGGAGTCAGGGTGGCCACACAGCTATCAACGAAGACCCTGAATGGAGCATGGTTGCCAGACTCGTCTGAGGCTTCTATTTTGAAGAAGTCTCCCAGGTGGAAGGGGGTGCTGGTTCTGACAGCACTCCAATCATCATTCATCAGTTTCAAGGAGAATAGAAGGTTCGCCTCGGAGTATACAGTTGAGCTGAAAGGGATCCATGTTGGCTGGATTGCATTGCTGCTCACATTACCACTCCTTCGATACACGGACGTAGTATAGATGTTCTGGAGTGAGGTCCAGAAGTGATGCATAGCTCAATAGCTGTATGCGAGGAAAAATGTGTGGAGAGGCTGCTCGGGGTCCTGGCATACCATATATATGTGTGTGTGGTGATGACAGGTAAGCTAAATGAAGAGCCGCTAGAATGATGCAAATCTGTGGACACAACATTTTTCACAGAAATAGGAATTATCTGCACTTGCCAAATAATCCTTCATCTACTGAATATTTGCAATTTTTAACAAAAATAAATGTTTTTAGCTCAAATGTACACAATTCACTAAAAACACTGCCACAAGGGTTGCTGCT
This sequence comes from Calotriton arnoldi, assembly GCA_963921515.1. Classification (NCBI taxonomy): domain Eukaryota; kingdom Metazoa; phylum Chordata; class Amphibia; order Caudata; family Salamandridae; genus Calotriton; species Calotriton arnoldi. Next base: position 3,794,235 of record CAWUFW010000169.1, on the reverse strand, counting down.
TAGTGGCAGGCCATTCACATGAGTTATGGCATTACATTTCAATTGATAATTGTTGCATGTAGATTTTAAGCTGATATGAATGAGATGAAACGTTTGTGCTTACAATCTTAACGTATTTAAAAATGACTAAATAGTTAAGTAATACTTGCCCAAAATATGCCACCTGATGCCACATAGTGTGCTTTCCATGCTGCACAATGTAGTCAACCGTGTGTTCATGCCTTGATGCTTACTTGAAACCCGGGTACAGGTGTTCCGCTGTCCAATATTTGGGTGATTGTTTTCGGTATCCACTTTGTCATCACATACTGGAAAATGTGGTAGGCAAGCATCCTCGAGAAGTTTTTACCTACTCAGGGGGAAAAAGCTAAAGGTGTAAAAAAGACTCCTTGCTGAACAAAGTATTCAAAGGACTGCAAAACACAGGAATCTGAAATCCAAAAGTTGAATTCTTGGGGAATAAAGAGTCAGGATTAGCAAGTGGAGGGAGCAGGGAAACAAGCCAAAGAACATGACTTTGTTGCGATGCACCCCCCAACCAGACTGACACCTTTATATAGGAAAGGAACAGGAAAAAGAAATGATCTCAAAACATCACGTCAGGAAACAGAAAGGGTTGGGAAAATGAGGAAGGAACCAAGGAAGAACCAGCCATGATGGAAAAGGAAAAGAAAAGATAACAAAAACCTACAGTGGAATAGTAGCAGAGCAGCTTTAAAAGACAACTGAAAACCCCAGACAGGAGATTGCCATTTTGGAGCTGGGGGAGCATGAAACAGCAGCCAGGCGGCAAGGAGCACGAGGGAAGGCAGCCCTAGGTGAGTGAAACTCACAGACTGCAGCTGTGAGCTTCACGTGACATCTTCTGAACCCCGAGAACCGCAGGACCACCCAAGATACTGCGGTTCTTGGGCATGCAGGCGGCGGAGATGCCACAACTGCAACACCCTGCCATATATTTAGATCCTGCCCTGCCACATAATTCCAGTGTCCAAGGTTATAAGCCTGTGTAAGAGATATGCATGAGGATCAAAGATGTGCTCAAGACATGGCACAGAAACCAGTGGGTACATCTAAATCAGTGAGAATTTTATATATACCAGAATATTCTGTGTCAAACCAATTTGTTCATCAGTGATTTCTCTGTCAGGGATCCATTAAGAATATATCCCTATCATCTTTTTTTACTGGTTCCTATAGTTCTTATGATCACATGTTGCACAGGCGAATTTCAATAGCCATGTTTTCAGGATTTCTGAAAAAGTATGTGATCATGAATATTTCATAACTAAGCAGGGATTGTGTTCCAGAGTATTTCAGCCTTGACTTTGAAGGCTGACCCACAATTAGGGATTTTTTCTACGCTGGGACTTTGATTGTGAGATCCACCTGCGGAAGTAGTCTTGGCCTGCAGTGATAAATATGAATTTACTTCTGGCCATGGAAGGTTATTTTTACTCCATGCAGTGCGCGGTGGACAATGTGGAGCACATTAAAGAAAAGCCATATTGCAGCTGGGAACCTACATATGGCATGTATGGCTGGGTAAATGTGGTTGCATTATTGTGTGTCTGTAGGAGGAGTCTTGAAGCAGTGCATTTAATTGGATGTGACCTGCAAAGCAGATATACAGGGGCACAGACGTAGGGAGCATTTGAGTAGTGCTGACCTGATAGCAGAACTGGCATTATCACATGGGCCAAGTGAGGAAAGCATCTGGAAGGAAAGCTACATATTTGAGTTCTCAATCAATGGTAGGAAGATTTTAAACTGTTTTGATTGTGTGTCATGGATGGGTTTAATGTCTAAAGTTACTCCAACGGTTGCGATCTGACCGACATCGTAATCGACCCCAAAATGTGCACCTGCGATCACAGAATAAGAAACAAATCTATGCAATAAAGCAAAGAGAGACTGGGTACATTATGTATATGTGGGACATCACGGGGCACAACATAAAAGTGGAGATACAAGAAATAGAATGCGAAGTGGGGCAGCGCACACATGCACAATCTGCGATGAAGAAACTCCTACAAGGAACTTAGAGGGTCAGGAGCAACAAGCTCAGCCAGCGGTATCATCAGAGACATCCCCTTCTAAAGTTAACAGATAGGTATGTAAGGGTTGCTAGATGTTTTTGGGCCTGGAGGCTTGTGGCTGTAACGAGGTATATATTTCACTGGTGGTGTCGCAGCAAATCATGTCATTCAGCCTGTCGTCCATGGTGGGGATTCTACTGCTACCCCAGCAAAGGGCTATCCATTGCTTGACCAATAGTAACGCGATGGCAGTGAAATGTCTCAGACTGAGCTGCAATGGTTTAACATTTCCCAATAGGGCCGTTAATGGATCAGGGTCAATAATGTGCTCCATCATGTCTGAGATCAAAGTGAATATCCTCACCCAATAAGCATAAACAGGGAAGTTCCAAACAAGATGCACAAAATCTGCATAGTCGGTAGCACATTTTGGACATTGGTGCGATCAGGCAGAATCAATCTTCTCTAGAGCCTGCAGTGTAGTGTACGTGTGGTGTAGATACTTATGTCTGTGGTTGGTGGAGACTAGTTTCGTTTGTGTGCAGCAATAAAGCCATACTTTGTCTGGTATGAAATGTCTTAGATCGCGCTCCCATGTAGCACAGGTCCTCTCAATGCCCCTCGACTTTAATGCCAGAAGAGACTGGTAGAGTCGGGAAACTAGCCTACCCCCTTCTGTAGTCAAAATCACTAGTGTCAGGGGGAGAAAGTCAGCAGGCTCCATACAGTAAGTGGGTAGTCTGTCATGCCATGTGCCGTGCAGTTGACGGAGGACAAAATAATCCACGTACGTGGAAACCCGGGTGGCTGTAGTATGGCATGTGTGATCACCTGGCCATTCGAAAAGAGATCCCCCATTGTATGTAGGTGATGAGTTCATAGAAGGTGTTGCAATAGTTGTTCCTGGGTTAGTGGTAACCAAGGGTTATTAGTGACTGGCAAGGCTGGGGAGTATTGAAATTCACCTCCCAGGTATCTCCGAAGCTTTGTCCACACCCAACTGGCCATGGAGAGCTTTTGGATGTCTGCATGGTCCTGTGGGAGACCCAAAGGCAGGATAGATGAAAGAGGGATATTCCCTGATTAGTCCCGTCCTGGTTTTAGATATGGGAGTCTGGCAACAGGATATACCAATAACAGGAGAATTGACATTGTGCCACCAGATAATATAAATGAAGATCCGGGACGGCAAAGCCGCCCCTCCCATATAAAAGTGTCAAAATCTCCCAGCGGATCCTAGGGTGATGACCCGTCCAGACCAAGTGAATCAGAAGACTCTGCAGAGTGGTGAAGGACTATCATTTGAATAATATTGTTCAGCTCTGCCATAGACAGTGGTAGCTTAATCCATCTTCCGACCTAGATGGTGAGCTTATCAACTGCAGGGCCGTATTTCAGGCATATCACTTCTTCTTTCTGTCTCTGAAGCATAATGCCTAGGTATCTGCTAGGTTCTCACACCAGTTGAGAGGATAATCTAGTTCACAAGGTACCGTTGCGTCAGAGAGCAGGAAGAGTTCCAATTTGCTCCAGTTTTAAGAGAGCCCAGGAAGGTGCCCAAATCTAATAACCTTATGGATAATAGGGTAGAGATGGGTGGCGGAATTCTAAACAAATAAAATGTCATCAGCATACATAGATACTAAAAGCGGTCCACTTGAAACCACAGGCCCTGGTGCAAGTGGCATTCCAGTGGGTCCAGTGGGTCCAAGGCAATAATAAAAAGGGTCCCTCTAGTCACCAAGAATGTGTCAGTGAGGGAGCCAAGCCACAGGGTCGGCGTATAGGAGCATGATTAGATCAAGAAAGCCAAGATGAAGTCCCAATTTTGCTAGGGTCACCTTCATGAACAGCCATTCCAGCGAATCATATGTCTTCTCGGCGTCAAGAAGGGCGACAGCTGCTGTCAGAGTTGGGGAAATGTGTTCAGGACAGCAAATATGGTGAAGAGATTGATGGTGGTCAAACGGTGCGGTACAAAGCCAGTCTGGATAGGTGATATAAGCTGCTCCATGAAAAGGGAGAGATGTGTAGCAATGACCTTGGCTAGTATTTTATTATCGTGATTAAGAAGAGAAAGGGATCTATATGACATCCATAAATGTGGTGCCTTGCCAGGCTTCAACAGCAAAGGGATCATGGACCCCCCAAAGGGTGGGGGGGAGGGCTCCAGTCTTGAGCAACTCTGCATACACCTCCAGCAGGTGCGGGGCCAGAATATGTCTACAGGCTATAAAATTACTTGTAAGACCATCTAGGCCCAGGGTCTTGGAGCCATCTAAAGCATTGACTGCTTGCACAATCTCCTCCCATGTAATAGGGGCGGCCAGAAATTATTGTTGACCCTCTGTCAGCCATACCTATGCCACCTCCACTAAGTATGCAGCAATTGCGCCGGGGTCATTATTGGTCTGCGCAGTATAGAGTTGTTGGTAATATGTCAGAAACGTCTGAGCCATGCCTGCACTGTCCACTACAGTCGTTCCCTCGTCAGTAAGGAGGTTTGTCACGCAGGCACCATGAGGTTTAGGATGCAGTATGCGCACTAATATGAGGCCCGGCCTCTCTTCTTTGCCATATCTCAGCACACGCCTATATATCCCAAGGTAGGCCACCTACCGCTCAGCTGAATCTCTAAATTCATCTAGTAAAACCGAACGTCAGTGTAGTTTTCTTGCCCGTGCCTCATAGAATCTAGGTCGATATCCTGCAGTTTCTGCTCTAGATGGGTCAAATCATTGCAAATAATCTAGAGGATACGTGCATGTTTGGCAATGCACATGCTGTTGATGTAAGTCTTGAATGCCCCCCACAGAGTGGCAGACACAGTGTTTATTGCAAAATAGTCACTGATGGCGTCCTACAATTCGGACCAAAAAAATGCATCTTGTTTGGCGGTTTCAGGGAAATGTCACTGATGAGTTAGCCCGCTTGCTCATGGCTGTTTAGAAAGCAGCTTAACTGGGGCAAAATCCAATAGGGTGCAGGGCAGATAAACCATGTTAGCAAACCACAAGAGCACTCCACATGACATAAACCAATAATCTATTTGGGCCCAGACACCATATGGAGTAGAATAAAATGTGTAGTCTGTTGTGTGGGAATGGCGAATGTACCACGCATCAGCAAGCTGGAAAGTATCTACTATGTCCTGAAGAACGCGCAGGGCATGGGGCTCTTGGCACTAACATTTGACCTGGTAGAGTCCAGGACAGGAGTGCATGTCATATTAAATTCGTCACCCATCCAAACTAGGTCAGCCTTTGAACATCCCATTATCGCAGAAAGGTCATGACAGAAAGCGGAGGAGTCAATATTTCGAGCATAAACATTGACCAGGAGCACAGTCTTGCCGGCCAATGTGCCTAAGACCATCACATACCGCCCCTCTCTGTCAATGAAGCGGTTATGGCACATGAATGGGACACTCTTGTGTATCAGGATATAAGCCCCATGGGAATATGAGCTGTAGTCAGTGCTTTAAATGGGCCGGTACTCACCGGTACTGAGTACCGGCACTTCTCAGTTTTCTCCCCCTGAGTACCAGAACTTATTTTCGGGCAAGGAGAGTACCGGTACTCCATGAAGCAGCAGGGCTCAGGCTCTGAAGTACGGGTCGTGCAACGCAAAAACTAAAAATTACCCTTTCAGATGGTGCGTGTTTATGTGCTGCTCTGGCTGGCAACAGCCTGTGTATTTCTGCGCTGGGTTGCTCCTGCAGTGTTAGGTTCTCATCAGGCTCGCAATGCCCATTGGGATCAAAGGGCTTCAGACACCCCTCATCCCCCATCGTGTGTGTCAGCCCAGCTGAGACAGCTTCCTGGGCACACACACAGCCGCACCCGAGTACTTCACAGGTCTTTAAAAGACCAATTGCTTTTTAACGAGGCTTTGTTGTTTCTCACCCTTCTTAGATCCCCTGCATCTCCAATCTGCATATTGCTGAAAGAATTAGCCCCAACACCCCCCCAAAATTTGACTCTAGTTGCGCCTCTGGTTCTCATTGGCATCGCAACAAGAATGAGGATATGGTCAGAGGTGCCGAGAGTGGAACTGAAGAACCAGGGTCGAATCCCGACGTCGGCTCATCATCCTGTGATTCTGGCAACTCCGTTAACCAGGGGTCTTAAAAAAAGTAAGCTTTAATGCAAATGTTCTGATTGTCATGTAAAACGCATAAATGCCAAACGCAAATTCGCGCAATCTCAAACTGCCAAAAATTAGGCTCTGCACGTATGACATAGAAGCTGATGCTTACCATGTCTCTTATGTAAGGAGGCAGTTTGATTTTGCGTAAATTTGGCCCATGGGCGTTCAAGTGCTTTACATGACTATCAGAACATTTGCATTAAAGCTTACTTATGTGGCTATTGTTAAATTCCTGGCTCACAGCCACGTCCCCAGCCACGCCCCTAGACACGCCCCTAACTACCCACCCAGTCTAATTAGTGAGTACCGGCACTTCTAATTTCCCATTTAAAGCACTGGCTGTAGTATGCAAAAAATTGATTGTCCCCCACCATGTGGAAGTAAAGGTACAATTGTTAAGAGGGGAAAGGTGTTTTTCCTAAAGAAACACCAGCTTGACACCATGTCTTGTCAGATAGGAGAGCACCTGTTTCCCTTTTCGGGGATTGGTAAGGCCCGGGTGTTCCAAGTCAAGAATGTCAGCTCCAGCCCCATATGCCCTTAGGTTGGGTCCCAATGTGGTGAAGTGGGAAATGGTAGCAGGCACAAAAAGTACATAAGTGACGCCAAGGTATAGCATAGCAACATTGCAATGGTCAAACAAGAAGCCTGCTTAACAAAAGAAACTCAACCCCCCCCCCCCCCACACACCATAGCAAAGAACATCCGGCGAATCCCAATAAAACAAAAATACAACACAATTTTCACCATTATGGCTCACACCTCAGAGGGATGGCAACATCTTGGTGGCCTTCTGTAACTTGCCATTGTACATTAGAAATGTCAGTTCTTGTGCAAAATCCGCACCATGGAGTGCCAGACAAACCACTTGAAGCATTCAGTGTGCACAATAATACAAAATGTGCAGTGTGTCTGCACAATGGAGATCCGTCAAATCCCAGGCAGCTCCGTCCAGTCAGGTGGGTCATGCTTGGTATCCATAGCAGCAGTGGTAGGGTATTGGTGGAGAATGGTTTGGTGCGAGGATCCATCCCCTCCGCCGTGTTGTTTACAGAACAGGGTGGCATCTGCAGAAGTAGTAAAAATTTGCTGTTCACCATTGACCCCCACTAGAAGGCGAGCTGGGTATATCATGCTGCCCTGTTTCTATAGAATAGCAAAACTCCGCGAACTACGCCCAGGCCTGATTTTTACATCTGAGAATTTACGCCATAACTCCTGCACAGCAAGCGTGAAATCCAGAAACAGAGACGTTGATCCCTGGTATTGCAGTGGGCCCCGCTTCCAGGCCAGGCGCAGCACCCTGTCCCTGTAATTTAGGAGACGTGCTATGATCAGGCAGGTGCTGTGAGCAGAGGGCACGGGCCAGTGATCTATGAGCCTGATAGAGCGAAATGTTCTTGTGAATTGTTAGGGGTGCATCCGCACCCGCATGTATTCAGACATATATTCGTATATATTCAGTTGTATATTCATGCATGTTTAGTAAAGAATGAATAGTTCACTGAGATAAAGTGAATCAGCAGTATAATTGTGTTATGATAATCATGTAATGTAATGCTTATTGAATTGTGTGAATATAATGCATAGAGAAATTAGTTTGTGTGTAATTCAATTGTAGTAGTTTAAACGTGCACCATATTAAAGTTGCACATGTAATTCATTTTCGCATATGAATTGTAATGGAAATGCTTATAGGGAAAAGTAAGGTGTGTGTTTAAAAATTATATGCAAAGGCCTGACTACATATATGCTTAGGGAAGGCCTGGTTTATTCTTATGTTAGCCTATTTTGTAGGAAGAGAAAAGATTCTCTTGGTAAGGCTCTCTGGGCACAAACGGTAGATTTAATTAGCACAGTAGAAGGTTTCTGTTGAACGTATCTTTTGTTGCAGGTGCAAGGACACATGTCTCGTTAGTAAAAAACTAACTCTTTGTTTTCAAAAGTTAGAAAGATGGGAGGCATGGTACGGGAGTGCAATGGAATTTAGGGATGATACTTTCAGCGGAGAAGGTGCCTGGGACTCAAGGTCATCGCAACCGTCCAAGATGAAGTAACCGTTTCGATGGAAAAGTACAAGGAAGAAGACCTGGCCAAGGAGGCGTGATCAAGGCGTGTACAATTGTATTAGGGTTTTGTATTAGGGATAGTGCCCTGAGGGAGGAGGCCAGAGAAGAGGTAGGGGAGACCAGAGAGAAGGACAAAGAGTGTCCTGAGGAAGGAGCTGAGCTTAGGTATTATGTGATTGCACTTCTGAGGAAGTCTTCACAGCTGACACCTTTTATTCACTCTTGCCTGGGAAAATCGTTATGTAGGGATGTCACAGAGTGTTAGTGTAGGGACAGCAATTGATTTAAAGCTTGCTTAGATAAATGAAGAGCAACGTAGAAATTGGAGCAATCATAGCTTGGTTGATCCTTCTAGAACTATCTATCCTCTTTATTCTGAGTCGGATGAGACTCCTGCGTAGGTTATTATTTGTATTAGTGCCCATCTATTTCTTTAACCTCGTGTTGAGGTGCTTGCATGTTCAGTTATTTTTGGCGATAATAAATTCTTAAACTTGAATTCGGAGTCAGTGGTCCTTTCAGACAAAATGAATGCTGTTATATAATCAGATGAGATTCTCTCCTTTACACTATTCAACAGGTAAAAAGATCTTGGCGACCAGAAGGTTCTTATAGATAATTAGATAAGAATCGGCGTTATCAGTTGGTAGCAGAGTAGGATGGTTACCTTTGATGGTAAGGGGAGAGCTAGAGCAAGATAGGAGACTAAGTTGCCCCATAGAGCCCGAGTGACGCAGATCCAGAGGACCGCGGGAGAAAGATGTCGGAGGTCGGAGGTCGTTGAAAACTGACAGAGAGTGACGGTGCAGCGGAAGTAGCAGTTCGTGGTAGAGTGAGTATGAAAAGAGTGGTGTTTGGTAGATTGCGGTGTTTTATTGTTGTGTGATGTCTTGCGGAGTTAGAACGAGAGTTGTGTGATTGAGAACCGGACCGTGAGCGCGCGCGGGACCGGGAGATTTATTGTGGTGTAGAACACACCCAGGGTTGAGAGCGTTGACCAGAGGTTGTGGGGGTCACGAGACGTCATTGACAGACCCACTGGAGATAGGGAACACATGTGTGAGTGTGTGAATAACCAACGCAGGTCGTAGGTTATTGTGTGCAGAACATCGAGTGATTGAATCCTATCGAATGTCTTAGAGGCGATTGTCCGGTCGTTTCGCGGACAGACGGTTGCCAGATTGAGGTCAACAAGCTCAAGAGGCTGATCGGTCATTGGTAAGACTGACGGTCAGAGAGGTAATTGTTCGGTAGGACGGACATTATTTCAGAGTATGATTGGGACAGGTGCGAGCGAGAACAAGTGAATTAGGAAGGAGGGGAACTGCTGCGAGCGGAGGAAAAGTGACGTCAGACAAGTGCCGCGCTGCGATAGGCCGGTTGGTGTGAGCCGCGCTGGCATTGGTGGATTGAAATCAGGAAGTAAAAGCTGACATTTTGAGTGCAAATAAAAAGTTGATTCATCATGAAATGTTTTAAAGTTTTACGGGAACTGTGTAGAGGTGATAGGCATGTGGTTACTCGGGAAGGAGAGGAAGCTCCTCCCGAGGATACGCCAGCACATTATATGGCAAAGAATGTAGGATTGCATACTATAATTTGGCTTGAAAATTGGCATAAAATGACAGAAGGAGAAGGAGAATTGACTTTCCCACGCTATGGTACTTTCAGGTTAGAGGTGTTGTACCAGCTAAAAAGTATAATGGCTTCTTTACGACCACTACCTAGACCAACACAGTTTGAGGCGCTACATGCGTGGATTAGAGCAGCGTACGATAGGAGGAAAGACAAGAGCCAGGAAAGGGTGAAGAAATCGGTCAGGGCATTTCAAGATGCAAGGTGGGATGCACTGGAGAAAAGGTGGAGAGTGGAAACGATTGAGGGAGATAAGTTATACCCACTGCTAATACAAAATGGAAGGATTACAAGAATCGATGAGGATGACAGTGATACAGACGACAGCCTGTTAGATAGGTTGTTGGCAGAGAGGCCACCACCATTTAATCCAGACTCAGAAGAGGGAAAGCCGACTCCAGCAGTAACAATTGATGAAAGCCAGAATCAGACTAGCATGAGAGTAGTGGGAAGGATTTCCACAGGAACGGAAGGGGCAACGACGTCTATGATAACACAGCCTCCTGTAGGGAACACAAGGTTACCGGACTCCTTGACAGTACCGGTTACCATTGGCCCCATAGTACCGGTATATGACCCAGACCGAGTGAGAGAAGGGAGCTCCGTACAGATGGGAAGGGAAGAAATAACCAGAGAGAGTGGGAATGGGTTCGGAGTACGAGTGGTTCATTTCCCAAGACCATTGGAGACAAGTACGCCGTTACCGGCTACTGCAGACTCTTCCTTTAGACAGGAGGATGAGAGACCAGTCAGACCGAGGTCTTTGCACGAATCCAAGTCAGCTTTGAGGATGTGGACACCAACAGTAACAAACCAAAGTGATAGGATGCCAGGAGACAGGGCACAAAACATCTCGGAAGATAGACCAAGTTCCAGGAATATGATGGAAGGGAATAGGTCACAAGGACAGAATAGTGACTGTGATGAGCGGGACGGTTCAACTTGTCGAGAAGTACTGAGGAGTGCAGTACAGGCAAGGTTGCTAGACGTAGTAAGGTTGAAAGCAGAGGTAGACGAGATGATTAGCGGGGGTCTGCCTCTGGAAAGGATAGAAATTTATGGATCAGATGAGCTGCTGTTCGTAGCAAAAGATGTGACTCGAAAAGCTAGAATAGCACATGAAAAATTAACGGCGTTGGCCAAAAGATATGAGGTAGACCTGAACAAAACTAAAACGTTGCAAGGACCGCATAGATTACAATACAGTGACCAGGAGCTGGAGGAGAAAAGAATCACAGGATTAAGGACACACACCAGAGACCTGATTGTAGGAATGAGAATATGGATTTTGTTGGACAAATGGGAAGAAAGGTGGTCCAAGAAGAAACTAGCAAAGAAAGCTGAGGGGGAAACGCCGCCTCCAGGGGGGGGGCGACGGGTGTCGTAAATTTTCCTTTGCGGGAAGTACAGAATGGAGGGTATGTGCATGTGCCGTGGAATAGAGGTGATTTGGCTGCATTTACAAATGATTTTCCTCGGCTGAGGGAGAAACCAGTAGAGTGGTACAAGCAGGTTGAGCGGTTTGTTAAAATTTCAAAAGTACTATGGATTGATTTGAACACCTTGTTTGACATAGTGGTACCGGGAGATTTGTGGACAGCTTGTAAAGTCGCTGTCGAGTGGCCGACTTCGGAACCTGAAAGGGAGGCGGTTACAAATGGTCCATCACCCCTAGTAATGAAAAAGTATGAGCAGGTGATTACATGGCTAAAACTGAAGATTTCACCTCAAGATATAGATTGGGTTAAGATAGATCGGACTGTACAGGAACCCAAAGAAACGGTGCATGAATATTACGAAAGACTGCTGCAAGCTTTTAAACAATATAGTGGATTAGATACGTTAGACCCCAAGGATATGGGACAGTTTGTCTCAAAGTTTGTACTGGGTCTGAGAATGGAAGTCAGTCTCATGATACAGCACCATTTGATCTGCTGGCAGAACAAGCCGGTAGATGAAATTTTGAGGTATGCGAGATACTGTAGTGATGAGGTGGAATCGAAACATCGGAAGCTAAAAGACAAATTGATGCTTGTCCAGATGCAGACAGCACAAGGTCAGTCTAATGGAGGGACCTTAGGAAGAAAACAAGGAAATTTCCAGGGGAACCAGAATGGGCAAGGACAGGGAAAGGGAAAACCAATAGACCCCAAGACGGGAGTGGACGTGGCCACACTGAAGAAGACCACTGCGTGTCATCTTTGTCGCCAGGTCGGACATTGGAAACGCGAGTGTCCTTTGAACCCAGTTAATCAGTTGCAGGAAGAGGAAGAGGGGGCTCAGGCACCCGCGCAAGAGGGAGTTAACACAGTGACGAGGTCTAGGACGATGAAAGGGGGGATATACAGCTCTCACGCCCAGGTTCCCCAGGCTCCAAGGATTACACAAGGAATACGAACGTATCAACAGATGCCCCTGTTCGAAGACTATGACGAGAGTAGCTCAGACCCTTTATCCTGACGGTGCCTGAGGGGGAGGAAGACTGCACGCTTGGAGCGGTCTTGGAGGTAGACCAGAGAGGACCTTTTGTGGAGGCAGATATTGAGGGTCATCCTGCCACACTTTTGGTTGATACTGGTGCTACCCGGTCTACTGTAAGATCAGCAGTAGTCCCTAACCTACCCCTCTCGGGACAATCAATCCAGGTTGTTGGAGTAGCGAACAAAAGAATAAGCAGCCCATTGACAGAACCGATCCTAGTAAAGATAGGTTCCTTCCAAACTAGACATCAGTTTGTAGTGTGTGATACGAGTCCAGTTTGCCTTTTAGGGAGAGATCTGTTGTGCAAGTTGAACTGCACGATTTATTGTACGCCTCAGGGAGTGGAGGTCCAGACGAGAGATGACGATGCTGACTTTAAGGTTACCAATCAGCATCTATGTATAGATCTGTACACAATGGTGACTGTGGAAGAACTTCCACCTGATTTGAGAGACGCTGTGTCATCTGTGGTGTGGGATTTCGCAGGCGATGAAACAGGTCTAATCAGAGGGGTTGAACCAGTGCGGATTGAGGTGAAACAGAATGTTGATTTCCACAGGACACCTCAATACAACCTGTCGCCAGAAACGATTGCAGGGATAAAACCTGTGATCGAGACTTTCATTGAGAAAGGCATTCTGAAAGAGATCAGAGGTAGCCCCTGTAATTCACCCATTATGGGACTACAGAAACCGAGCGGGAAATACAGGATCGTGCAAGACCTGCGAAAGGTCAACACGATAGTTGTCCCTTGCTGTCCAGTGGTACCGAATCCTTCAGTAATACTGTTCCAGATCCCATGCGAAGCCGAGTGGTTTACGGTCATCGACTTGTGTCAAGCCTTCTTTTCGATACCGCTCCATGAGGAAAGCCAATTTCTTTTTGCGTTCAGGCTGGAAAATCGCGTGTTAACATGGTGTCGTATCCCTCAAGGGTATACAGAAAGTCCATCGATCTTTAACCAGATCCTGAAGAAGAATCTTGAGAGCCTTGTGTTGCCGCAGAACTCAGTTCTCGTGCAATACATAGACGATTTACTCATTGCCTCAGAAACAGAAGATGCTTGCACTGACAGCCAATATGGGTTTGGTGTGGTGCACGACTTCGGGCAGTTATGGTCTCAGAGGGGATTTTTGACATCATCTGGCTCACCCATTCGGAATGGAGAATATGTAAGACAACTGTTGGATGCATTACAGCATCCGAAGGAAATTGCTGTTGTAAAGTGTTCCGCCCATGGGAAAGGGGAGGACTTTGTGTCATTGGGTAATAATTACGCGGACGAGGTCGCCCGTTTCTGTGCAGAACAAGGATGCATATTCACAGATAGATATGCAGGGGAGAGCCAAGAAAGAACCGAGCTCAGCATAATGTTGGCCATGGCAGACACTTGGGAAGAGCTTAAGCGATTGCAGGACGAAGTCTCAGACCAGGAGAGAGAGGGATGGATCAAATCTGGTTGTGAGAGAGGAGATGTGGATGTGTGGGTATCCAGCGATGGGAGAGCCGTATTACCAGAAGAATTGTTGAGTCCGATGGCAAGGCTGATACATGGACAGGCACACCTTGGTAGAGATGCAATGATGAGGGTGTTTAGACAGACGTGGTACAACCCACGATTTCGGGCAATGGCTGAAACAGTGTGTCAAAGGTGTGTTACGTGTCAGCAGATGAACGCTGGAAAGAAAACTGTAGTTACATTGAGTCACATTGGGAGGTCAGGTGGGCCTTTCAACAGGATACAGCTAGACTTCGTGGAAATGCCTAAATGTAATGGGTTGAGGTACATTTTAGTGCTGGTATGTGTATTCTCACGGTGGGTGGAGGCTTACCCAACCCGCAGGTGTGACACTCTCACAGTGGCTAAGTTATTGTTGAGGGAGCTCATCCCTAGGTTCGGGATCCCAACCTCTTTGGAATCGGATAGAGGAAGGCACTTCCATAGTGAAATCATGAAGTTACTTTGTGCTGCATTGAATATTGACCAGAGACTCCACTGTAGTTACAGACCAGAGGCTTCTGGGATGGTGGAACAAGTTAATGGAACTTTGAAGGCCCGGATGGCAAAAATGTGTTCTTCGACATCCCTGAAATGGCCCGACGCTTTGCCGCTTGTGTTAATGAGCATGCGAAGTGTCCCAGACAGGAAAACCGGGTTGTCCCCCCACGAAATACTAATGGGAAGGGCAATGAGGTTGCCGGCAGTACCAGCTACAGCTTTGATAAGCATCACTGATGACTTGATTCTCGATTATTGTAAAGGACTCTCTGATGTGGTCCGTTCTGTATCCCAGCAGGTGCAGGCTGCAGTGGTCCCAGCCTCGAGTGATCTGTGCCACGACCTGTGCCCCGGAGATTGGGTGCTTGTCCGGAAGCACGTGAGGAAGAGTTGCTTAGATGCCCATTGGCGTGGCCCGTATCAGGTGATACTCATCACGAACACAGCAGTAAAGTGTGGAGGATTGCCGAACTGGGTGCATGCCTCCCATACCCGCAGAGTTTCAGCACCCTTGGAAGAAACAGCTCCTCTCGTAAATGAAAATCCAGCTGATGTGGCAGGGCCACATGAGAGGACAAGTCAAGCTGTAAGGGTCGCTGACACAGCTGGTGGTGCACTAGAGCAAACTGAAGGGGGTTTCCACAGTTCGAACCCTGACTCAGACACCGAAGACAGAAACGGTGCAGTGGGCGGAGAAGAGTCAGATTCAGCAGAAAGAGGAAGTAGTGCACTGGGTATAGCAGGGGAAGGCAGACGAACGAACAGAAGTGCAGAAAGTTGGCCTGAAAGACAGAGGCGACGGAACCTGAAGTTGGCACCTGAAAGAGACCTTGCCCCAGTGTCTGAAGCGTCCGAAACAGAGGCAAGTGACGAAGACCAGGCTCAAGATAGTCGGCGAAGGTCGAAAAGAACCAGAGTACCTTGTCACAGATACTCTACCCCTGAGTGGACTTACACAGTGTTTGATGCAGGGGGTGGTGAGCACGGGAAGGCTGAGGTCAGTGCTGGTGGTCCGTCGGAGCCCGAATGTGGTGGTGAAGGTGGTGCTGCAGTTACCGGGGCTCGAAGTAGAAGGAACACTGACCCTCACAGTTCCGAATCCCCCGCTTCTGAGTGAAGTTCGAAACTTGGTTCTGCATCGACTCGAATTTCCGTCTTTTGGGTTTGAGCCGTCTTCACATGAAATGGTAATCTTGCGTCTTGAACTTTTGTATCACGTTCTGGAATTGCTCAATGAGGATCTTATTGTGGATCAACTATAATCTGTAAATAAAAGTCTAAAAGAAGAAGATAACCTAGGTCCGAGTGGAAGAAGAATAAACTTAGGGACTTTCCCCAGAAGAGGAACGAAAACTAGGGAAGTCTTTTTCTGGACTGTGTAAATAAGATTGTGATCGAAAAGGGAAAATCCGGAGATTTCATGGTTGCTCGAGCTGGTTAAGCAAGTCACGAGTAAAGGACACAGAGACTTTTTCAGGGTTCATTGCTATAACCAAGACTTTTGAGAACTTTCGAAACCATGGAGCCGGGAGATCCCAATCGTAGATCTAAGTGGATTGTAGGCGTACTTATAAGTAGTGTGATAGTCTCTATAATCATAGTAATTATAGTCTCATATACTGGTTCGCATGAGCTAGAAGTGAAGGGGGTGCCAGGGACACCTACACCTACTACACCTAGCCAAAAGGGGGTAAACATGGGAGCTGACAGAGCTTTGCTATTAGAAGAAAGTCGTAGGTTACATATAGATTTATCTAGGAGTGATTTTAAGCTTAACGCATATGCTAAGCTGCTATATGAGTATGTTGATGTGATGGATGCGAAGGATTGTTATGTGTGTATGCAGTTGCCTGCTTCAGTGGACGAGGGTATTAGGTACCACCATCTTCCACTGACTTATGGAATTTCATGTAGTCTTTTGCTTAGTTTATTTTATGAGAGAGATCAGTTTGAGTATTTCTTTTCCAATTTCGACGCAGTGCTTCCTGAAGTCCCAGCTTACAAGCATTTGAATAAGTATGACTATTATAAGACCGAGGATAGACTCAGGAAGTTCTTCATACCGAGTTTGGAATTGGATACAGCATTCGCTCACAGACACAATCTGACCTGCTCGTTGTCAGATGTAGAGAAAAAGTTTGTAGATCAGGTAGAGGACAGGTATAGAAAGCTGATCCAGTCACGAGACATGGGACATCACAGGCTTGATTGGACAGATGAAGAAAAGTTGCATAAGACAAAGGGAAGCTATGGTCCTATAGCGTTAGACAAAGAGCAGAGGGGTAAGCTGTGTATAAGGCGTTATCAGACTTACTACGAAAAGGTTGCAGTGGGACAGAGCACTTGTGATCACGTGTTCACCATGGCAGATGTGGCAAAAGATTTTCTCCAAGGTCCTGTACAAGTGATACCAACGGTGTATTATGTGTGTGGGAAGAATGCTTATGTGAGGTTGCCTGCAAATTGGTATGGAACATGTTATTTGGCAATAATATTTCCAAAGATTTACCATACAGAGGATTTGGAACTTCTAGAAGGTGGGGAGCATTCAAGAGCGAGAAGAGCTGCAAGTGCAGGAATCGTTGTGGGGGATATCTTTGGAGCTATGATACCCAGTCTGGGAGTAGTCTTGAATGATGTGAAAATTCGGAGGTTAGCGACTGTGGTGGATGAATTTTCAATGAATACAGCAAAGTCATTGGTGCTGGTGGAAGGAGAGATGTTGTCGATAAGGGCAATGGTTTTGCAGAATCGCCTTGCTTTGGATGTCTTGTTGGCAAAAGAGGGCGGAGTCTGTAAATTGTTGAAGGTTCAAGAGTGCTGCACTTATATACCAGACCGTAGCAAGGATCTGGAGAAATATATAAGTAACATCACTACAATCCACACAAAAATAGCGGATTTGACCGAAGAGGGGCTTGGGAAAAGGTTGGCAAGGGTTTTGGTCAAGTGGGAAGTTGGGTTGCAAATCTGGGAAAAGGATTCCTTGGGTATGTTCTGAGACCCCTCCTTATTGTGGTGGTTTGTGTGGTCTGTCTGTGGATTTCGATCAAGGCCTACAAGTGGTATCGAGCAGGCCGAGTCAAGAGAGCTTTGAGGGAAAATGAGATGAGATTGGCAAGACTGCAGGACAGTCAATATCAGAGGCTCAAGAGCATGGAGAAACTAAGATCAGGGAAAATGGCAACGAGTTCTGTTTAGGTCGGTTCTTTCTCCAAGGGAGTTGAATGGAATGTGATGACAGGAGTCATCAAAGGGGGGAACTGATAGAGCGAAATGTTCTTGTGAATTGTAGGGGTGCATCATAATCACTGGTAGTCCGCACCCGCATGTATTCAGACATATATTCGTATATATTCAGTTGTATATTCATGCATGTTTAGTAAAGAATGAATAGTTCACCGAGATAAAGTGAATCAGCAGTATAATTGTGTTATGATAATCATGTAATGTAATGCTTATTGAATTGTGTGAATATAATGCATAGAGAAATTAGTTCGTGTGTAATTCAATTGTAGTAGTTTAAACGTGCACCATATTAAAGTTGCACATGTAATTCATTTTCGCATATGAATTGTAATGGAAATGCTTATAGGGAAAAGTAAGGTGTGTGTTTAAAAATTATATGCAAAGGCCTGACTACATATATGCTTAGGGAAGGCCTGGTTTATTCTTATGTTAGCCTATTTTGTAGGAAGAGAAAAGATTCTCTTGGTAAGGCTCTCTGGGCACAAACGGTAGATTTAATTAGCACAGTAGAAGGTTTCTGTTGAATGTATCTTTTGTTGCAGGTGCAAGGACACATGTCTCGTTAGTAAAAGACTAACTCTTTGTTTTCAAAAGTTAGAAAGATGGGAGGCATGGTACGGGAGTGCAATGGAATTTAGGGATGATACTTTCAGCGGAGAAGGTGCCTGGGACTCAAGGTCATCGCAACCGTCCAAGATGAAGTAACCGTTTCGATGGAAAAGTACAAGGAAGAAGACCTGGCCAAGGAGGCGTGATCAAGGCGTGTACAATTGTATTAGGGTTTTGTATTAGGGATAGTGCCCTGAGGGAGGAGGCCAGAGAAGAGGTAGGGGAGACCAGAGAGAAGGACAAAGAGTGTCCTGAGGAAGGAGCTGAGCTTAGGTATTATGTGATTGCACTTCTGAGGAAGTCTTCACAGCTGACACCTTTTATTCACTCTTGCCTGGGAAAATCGTTATGTAGGGATGTCACAGAGTGTTAGTGTAGGGACAGCAATTGATTTAAAGCTTGCTTAGATAAATGAAGAGCAACGTAGAAATTGGAGCAATCATAGCTTGGTTGATCCTTCTAGAACTATCTATCCTCTTTATTCTGAGTCGGATGAGACTCCTGCGTAGGTTATTATTTGTATTAGTGCCCATCTATTTCTTTAACCTCGTGTTGAGGTGCTTGCATGTTCAGTTATTTTTGGCGATAATAAATTCTTAAACTTGAATTCGGAGTCAGTGGTCCTTTCAGACAAAATGAATGCTGTTATATAATCAGATGAGATTCTCTCCTTTACACTATTCAACAGGTAAAAAGATCTTGGCGACCAGAAGGTTCTTATAGATAATTAGATAAGAATCGGTGTTATCAAGCCCTCTACACCATAAATGTGTCAGTGAAATCTTGCCTGCGAGGACAGGCCTCAGATCCTGCCAGCATGCC
The DNA here is from genome assembly GCA_963921515.1 of Calotriton arnoldi. NCBI lineage: Eukaryota > Metazoa > Chordata > Amphibia > Caudata > Salamandridae > Calotriton > Calotriton arnoldi. The sequence goes on along the minus strand of CAWUFW010000169.1, from coordinate 3,775,183 downwards.
GTATTCCTCGAATCCATACCCCCAGCAGTCAGAAATCACAGCTACCGGTAGCGGATGGCTCTGTCCGCACAGCGGTCTGTCTGTATCATGGGGATTATCACAGATTAGCACCGAAGAGCGACAAATTCGGGCATTCGGTCTCGGAGCTTTAACGCCACATGGCCATCTTGGCTGCCGGCTTGGCCACGCCTCTAGAACACATGTATTACAGGTGGCACAACATTCATAATCTATTTAAGACTGTGCTTTCAATATACAAATTACACACATCCCTAGTCCTATTATGTTTCAGCATTAAAGCTATTTATTTATAACTTCTTCTGTTGTGCCTCTTGCGGCCTTTTAAAAAACACATTTTCCGTTCACAGCACCAAGTGACATCAGTTTTTAGAGCTGACGTATCAGCACAGATGATGCAAGACCTTATGTCATAAAAATAAAACCTTTAAGAAGGACTACTGAGACAATTACTACACTTGACTTAGATTGCTTTGAGCACAGGGTTTGTTTGGACAGAAGTTGTGCTCGCCTCCCAAATGAGAGCTTTTGTTGCACTCCGGTTGTCTCATGAAGGGTAATTCCTAATATGACGGCCATATTAAAATATAATGATGTAACAACGGGAAACCCTCGAAGAAGCTGTAGTCCAATTTACTGAGGTGTTTCTTTTTACAAAGCTGAGTGAGCCAGGACCAGTATGGCTAGCTCAGCATGGCATTTTTTGCCCTAGAAAAGGACATTTGCTCTTCACTGGATTATCGGGTGAAACCCCTTACAGTGTGGCATTGATTTCGCAAGAAGAATAGAGTTTGATCTTCTCTGTCATTTGGTGATGGGTGAACCCCCTTCATACAAAAGCGCAGCTCAGACTGAGACCGTGATGTCCGGACAAACGTGTGGCTTTGAAATGCATGAAATATATATAGAGGGGTGCCAAGGGGGCACACCAGGAGTGGCCCCTGTTTTAACCAGAGCTCAGACCACCCAGAAGGGTGACAGAGACGAGACTGCCACCCTTGCTTTTACTTAGCATGAGTAACATCATGGCATTCTGTCTATCCCTCACCCCTCTCGCCTGTCCCCTTTTGTACACCTTGTTCAACAGGGCATTGGAAGCATACCGCACTTTCCCCCTTGGTAACCCACAGGCTTTCTGTTATTCAAAGAAGCATGAATCTTTAGCCCTGCAGGAACCTGAAGGTCGCCCTTCTAAACTTCTAGTAAAGCAGCACAAAGGGTTTGAGTGCCTGCAGTCAAGAGACATATGCTGCTTTGTACAGATACAGAGAAATAGGGTTTTCATCAATTAAAAAAATCTACACACTACTGTGTATCATACATTCATAGTAGTGTTTTTTAATGGGCGCTCATTTTAAAATAATTAAAGAAAAAATCCATAAAATACTTCCGTTTGATGAGCTAATTTATAGATAAAACAATGGCGCACTTTTTAAAAATGGAAGGACATTACAGCCTGTTTGCAATTAATGTCTTTACTGAGGGCTTTAAGTGGGCCGGGTCTCACCGATACTGAGCACAAGCAGTATTTTAAAGGGGGGCTCGAAACGGGTCTCTATCGGGCTCTGTTTTGTGCCCTGGAACAGGTGGTCCGTTTTTTTCCGGACTGCAGTGACAGCAGGCATATCGATGTGCACGTGCTCACACTGCTCACTTCTCACTTGTGGAGAAGTTACGGCATGACGTCATGCCAGGTGAGCGTTGTAGGGGAAGGGAAATACTTTAAAGAGAGTCATTTTCTCTCTGGATTTTCCTTCTCTTTTTGAAACTCAGGAGCAGCTACATTGTCCTGGTGTCACCAGGGCTTTAAGCGGAAGCTTTTTCAATATTATATACAAGCCATAGTTGCTGCTTATTTATCCTCTGAAACTAACAACCATTGACAAAGCCAATAGTACTGCCTTGTTGTAGGTATGATGTTACTTGTTGTATCGTATATATGGATGCAATGACAGAAACAGCAAAATACAAGTCCGGCGGCACACTATGTTAAACACAGATTTTTAGCTTGCATATTTTTAAGCCACGCCCTTAATTACATTGGCCACACCCCTTTGAGAGACCTCCCAGTTTTTTTATCCCACTTAAAGCCCTGTCTTTACTCCTTACAACATTTCTCTGCCAACTTTCGTGTCTAACGCTAAGCGCCTGTGCCTTCATACACCTTATATATGTATCTAGTGGAGTACTCCAGGAGTACTCCTTCACATACTCATACATGCCTATGTGAATTGGTGTGTAAGCGAGCATGATAGCTAGCTATACAGGTCCTATAACATGAGATGGCAGCGGAATGTTTCATATGAAGTAGAAGCAATAAATGAGCGACGCTATATGCAGAGATGCTGATGTTGCTGCTCATGTATATGCCGAGACGCAGACATCGGTTCATCCATCCGTCCGTCCGCATGTTCCCTTCCATCGAACTACTACATCTTTGCTAAAAATACTAACAGCACTTTGATATTATAGAGCACTTCATTATGACATTTAGGGGCATATTATCAAGAACGGCGTTAAAATTATCGCCGGTTTAGCGGCAGAAAACTGCCGCTAAAGCGGCGATAATGGGCTTGATAATATGCCCTGGAGAATTCCAATAGAAGCCCATGTTGACACCAGAACATGGGCTTCTATTGGAATTCTCAAGGGCATATTATCAAGCCCATTATCCCCGCTTTAGCGGCAGTTTTCTGCCGCTAAAGCAGCAACAACTTTAACGCCGTTTCTTGATAATATGCCCCAAAATCTTCTAACAATTTGCTGACCTATGCACAAACTTTGCCACTCGTCAGGTGTAGTAAGCGCTATATAAATGCAATTACAATACAATGCAATATGATTTTCTTTAAAATATGAAATTCAAAGCATGGGAGTTTCAGAAGTGATACTTTTAGGAGGCGATGCCTCACATTGTTTGAGGGAGTGTGAGTTGCAGATATCAGTCATTTTATGGAGGTTGGTCATTATTTTTGGTCATTGTTTCAGACCTATCTCATGACCTGAAACATCTCCTGCCCACAGCGCTGTGTCCTAAATGGATTGCAGATGAGCGAATGCCTTTTGGTTGTAGCACCGTTTTTTTCCTTCTACTCGTCATTCGTGTTTTATTCTTTTTCCCTCCCCCTCTTTGAATTCCTAATGAATTCCCTTCTGTGCCGCAAGGCGATAAAGCAATTACATTTTTACAATGCGTCGTTTAATTCCTTAACCAGGAGCACTTCTTCTAGCCTTGTCCCCTCTCTGTTCCAATTCCTCGTGTATAACATTTCACAAATTGAGAAATTAACCTTCATTGCGGGTTCTTCCCTTCAACTGGGGCTGTGGGCTTTGATGCCGGGTAAGCTGTTTTGGCGCGCAAATGTGGCACGGCTTACTGATGACAGACACCTCCCGCGACGCCGCTTGCGTGTGAATGGCACTGTGTTTGCATGTAAATGACTGTCAACTTCTTGAAAATATAATTACGGTCCCGTGCTGACTGTTACTGAATGGCTTCATAAGGGATTAATCCGATCTCTGTTGAAGTAATTACTTGGCTTCTCATAGGACACAAGATGGCTGATAGTCTTTTTAATATCTGCACGGATAGGCTGTGTTTATTACCGGCTGGAACTGGGATAGCTCATTCCCAAAGCGTCAGTGGGTGCATCATTACCTCTAAGTTTCTCTTTCACATCAAAACTTTAGTGTGAGCTGTCAATACCTCTCGCTGGAACGAACACATGCTGCTGTAAATAAAAAAGACTTCCATCCCCACGTACCCTCCTCAGCGAAGGAAAATGTATTGTCTCCTCGTCTGTCTTTCTGCCGCAGGCCTTACCTTGTGCCCAATCTTGTTCAGTCGCATTGTCCAGAGGTTCAGCCGCCTGTGGATACATCTTTTTGTCACGCAGAAGAACACTCTTCTTCCTAGTTTTTGCAGGCTGACTCCCACCAGGAAAGCCTGGGCACTCGAAGCCTTGGTCGTCATCTGGCTTTGAGGTCTTCTTTGTGCATTTCCTCCCTTTCCACTGATTCCCAGGGTGTTGAGGAAGATCCAACAAGATCATGCCGAGATTCTCCTGGAGGTCCAAGAGTGGCCCTGGAGACCCTGGTTTCCTCTGTTGCCGGAGCTTCAGGCTCGGTCTCATTAGATCCATCCTTCTCCATTAAGATTTTCGTGGCTTCAACCAGATTCCTTCAGGCGTCTCTGTCAGGGGGTCTGGCACTTTAGAGGCTGACTTTTGCGGCTCAAGGTTGTTCTTCCGAAGTGGTTATTTGTTGTAATGACTTAATGTGCTGCTCGAGCCTGGCAGTTCTATCTCCATGGTAGTGTCTCGTGTGAGACAGTTAGAACCAGGAGAGCTTACAGGCCGGCAGCAGGAGCTGGTGGTACTACATTAAGAGTAATAAACGTATCTGAAACTTACCAGTGTGTGCCCTCTTAACACTGGCGACGAGCGACACTTGCGGGGGACAAGTTGCCACCAGCTCTTCCCTTTCTTGAACCCACAGATTTGTCTTCTTCATCACGACGGCCAGAGTCGAATGATCGGTGAGGAGGCGCCCTTCCCGGTTGTCCTGAGGATTCCTGGACGTCTACTGTTTTTTTTCCCGCCTTCGAGAGAGCTTTGGGCCGAATTTGGGCAATTTTTCTCTGTTTTGCTTTTCTTTTCAAACGACTTTTACTGGCTCGCAATGCTGCTCCCTTGCGCATGCACAAGCTTAGGCGCATGACGAGCACGCGTCACCACGTTATTACGTGACATGCACGTTGCGTGCCGCCATCTTTGTCTTGTTGTTGATCTCCATGACAACAGCTACACGGAGCCACACGGAGCCATACGGAGCCAGCATATCTCACTAATGATCGGAATCGGTTATCGGATTAATAATTAGATCCAATGCATTTTCAATTCAGCATTTTCCAGGTACTATTTCATGTTTATTGCCCTTTTGACATTCTTTTATTATTCTCCAGAGCTCAAGCTATTAATTTTATGCCACATTTGCATTTCTGAAGACTCTAATTTGGCGATATGTGGAGCACTCTGCATAATTACTTCTTTTGATGTATTTTTGCCACATTGGTCATACTGGAATTCAATACTCAGACAAATTTTGCTGTCTGAACTTCTTTGATTACTGGTCCCAGTTTCTCCTTGTTTTCCCAAGCAAACAATTACTATAACTCTGCCAGCATCTCAGCCACTTCTATGAACCAGCCTCCTCCATTCCTTTGTGAAAAGGGTGAGCCACTGTTGCCCTGGAAGAGATGGAAACTGTTATTTGATTCGTATTTGGTCGCTATTGGAGGCGAAAAATTCTCAGCTCATAGGAGGCAAGCAATTTCCCTTCATAATCTCGGAATAGAAGGGCGCAACATATATGAAAGTATTGACACTATTCCTGTCGGCGAAGGTAACGGTGAACCGTCTGATGTATTCGAAATGTCCATAACAATGTTAGAAATGTAGTTTGGGCCACGCATCAATGTCGTCTTAGAGAGGCACAAGTTTTTCATGAGGATCCAAGAACCCAATGAAAAGGTTGGGAACTATATAGCTTCGCTAAAGACACTGGCCCGCACCTGTGAGTTTGGCTAGCTGACAGACTCGTTGATACGTGATCAACTGGTCAGGTGCACCAACAGTCCTAGAGTGCAGGAGAAACTCTTGTCTAGAAACCCTTCCCTCACGGAAGCTATAGCCATCGTAGAGGGGATGGAGAATACCTCTAGTTGGGTCAAAGAGATAAAAGCCCACAAGGCAACAACTGATGATACTCCAACTCCCAGTAGCATTCATGAGCTAACTCAAAAGGAGGCACCTCAAGACTCCATTGACAATGTCTCCAAGACTGTACGTGGGACTAGGGTCAGGCCTTCCACTGACTTTTCAAGGATGAAATGTTATAGGTGTGGGAGCACTAACCACTCCTCTAATTACCCTAACTGCTATGCTAGGAATGCAACTTGCCATAAGTGTGGAATCAAAGGTCACTCTGCGAGAGTATGCAAGTCTGGTGGCAGGGTACGCACAGTGGAGAGCATTGAGACCACTAGTGACACTTCTAAAACCGTTATGCTAAGCGTACGAGGTGATGGCATGGTTGATGCGGATCTCATCAGTATGCCTGAATGTGAAGTGGTGATTGGAGACAAATTGTTTGTGGTTCTGGCAGATTCTGGCTCTCCTTTTACCATGTTAGGCAATGAACTCTGGGACAAGACCTTTCCTGATTTACAGCTTTTTGCCCCTGACATTAGCCCGGTCAGCTATGGTGGCTCACACATTGAGGTAATTGGGTATGCCATCATGAAGATTCACTTCAAGGGAAGGGAAACCATTGGAAAGATTTATGTTGCAAAACAAGGTAATAACCTCCTTGGGTGGAGGCATCAAAGAGACTTGGGGATAATCCTCAACCCGAATGCTCGTTATCCCTCTGAGCAAGTTATGTTAGTTGAACACTCTTCAACCTCCAATAGGTTCTTTGAGGAGTTTCCCCAAGTTTTCTCTGACAACCTTGGTTTGCTTAAAGACTTCGAACATCGTATAGTCCTTAAGCAAAATGCAACACCTGTTGTACACAAAGTTAGGAAAGTCCCCAATATGATGCTTGAACCTCTGAGGAATGAGCTCTAGAGACTGGTGAGTTTGAATATTATTGAGGAGATTGAATCCTCCGAATGGTTGGCCCCAGTGGTTTTGGCCCCCAAAGATGGAGGGAAGAATATCAGGATGTGTGTCGATTTGAGGAGTCTAAACAAATGCATATGGGTGGACCGCCAAACGCTTCCTAATATTGCAGAGTCAATTAACATGCTGGATGGTGCGAAGGTTTTCAGTGTATTAGACTTGTCCTCAGGATATCACCAAGTACCCCATCATCCAGATTCTAAGCATTTAACATCTTTCGTAACACCACTGGGGGCATTCCGTTTCATTAGAATGCCATTTGGATTGCCTCGGCGGCGGCTTGTTTTCAGTGCATCATGAAGATGATCCTGGGAGACATGTCCAACATCTTGTTCTTCCAGGACGACATCTTAGTTTACGGAAAGAATGATTTGGAGCATGATGGTGTTTTGAGAGCTGTTTTACAAAGACTGGACGACAAAGGTTTGACTGTAATCAGGTTGAAGTGTAAGATTGGTGTATCCTCTGTAACATATTTGGGTCATGTTATTTCTGGGGAGGGCATCCAACCTAAGCTGGATCTAGCAAAGAGTATTGTTGATGCCCCTGCTCCAGCTGACAAGGAGCAGGTAAGGTCTTTTCTTGGCCTTGCCGAGTTTTATTCAAAGTTTGTTCAAGGTTTCGCCACCACTGTTGAACCAATCAGAGCTCTTCTGAGGAAAGGGATACATTTTGCTTGGTCGCAAAAGAGTGATGCGGCTTTTAACTCCATCAAGCAAGCAATAAGCAAGATGCCCACACTTGGCCATTTTGATACCAGGAAGAAAACTGTTCTGACAACTGACGCTAGCCTATGTGGCCTTGGAGCAGTACTCTCTCAATTTGACGGAAATGAGGAGAAAGTGGTTGCATTCGCCTCTCGGGCACTAAAGAAACCCGAACAACAGTACTCATGCATTGAGAGGGAAGCCTTGGCCATATCGTGGGCAATAAAGCATTTTAAATTTTACTTATGGGGCATACCTTTCTTGGTCAGGTCTGATCATCGCCCTTTGGTTCAGGTGTTCTCATGTGTGGAAAGTGAAAGACTAACACCTAGGCTTAAGCGTTGGAGCGAAGGGTTAGAAGAATTTAACTTTCAAGTGCAATACCTTCCCGGCTCTGCCAATAAGGCAGCGGATTGTTTGTCAAGACTGCCCATTGAAAGTTGCAAAGCCACTCTTGACATGGAAACTGTTGGGGTTTGCTGGGTCAAGGAACCTGCCATCCAAGAACTTGAATGGGAGCAAGCCTTATCTGAAGATGTACTTCTTCCTATTGTGGTGGATTTTGTTATCAAGGGATGGCCTGACTGCAAAAGACTTGACTCTGACTTATTACCTTTCTGGTCCATCAGAAATGAACTTACCCTTTGTCAAGGTCAACTCATGCGTGGTGAGAGAGTTGTGCCTCCTGATATTTTGAGATCCAAGCTTGTAAACCTTGCCCATGAGGGGCACTTAGGAAGAAATTTCACCAAGTCCCGACTCCGTGAGAGATATTGGTGGCCCAAGAGGGATAGTCAAGTTGAGAAAGTGGTTAAAGAGGGCTGCCATTGTGCCACCAATGATGAGTCCCAGGTCACCAATACCGCTCCTTTGTCACTTGTCGAGATCCCACGAGAGCCTATGGTCAAGCTTGGTTTAGATCTCATGGGTCCCTTTGAGCTATTAGGGCCAACAGAAAGATATGTAATTCTTTTGGTGGATTACTCATCCAAGTGGGTTTCCACCAAATGTGTAAGTTCTGTTAGCACCAGAGTGGTTATTGACTTTCTCAGAGATGAGTTTGCCAGTGAGGGTGTTCCCCAGTTCATCATCACGGATAATGGGGTGCAATACATCTCACAGGAGATGCAAGACTTTTTAAAGGATTATGGCATTATCCATCAGAAAACTGCACTTTATGCGCCGCAGGCCAATGGACTTGCGGAACGCATGAATAGGGTGGTAAAGGCATGTGTGCATAGGGCGATTGAAATGAGGGTTCCTCTCAAAGGTGTCCTGAGAGATACTTGGTGGGAACATCGCACTGCCCTCAATGCCATCTTGCAAAGGTCCCCTTTTCAAATACTGAGGGGCGGGGTTGCCCTGTCCAAACTTAATCCTGGTTGGTTACCTCTTATTGAAGGTCCTGTTTTGGATAAGGAGGAGGTGGGTGCTAAAACCGAGTCTTACCAAAAGAAGTACAAGGAGAGGTTTGATTTTAAGAAATGAACTAGAGCCACGACATGGAAGGTTGGTGAGTGGGTACTCATAAAGAAAGCACGTTGGCATAGGAAGGGTGTCACTAAATTTATGGGCCCTTTTGTCATTACTTCTGTTTGCAAGAATGTTGTCACTGTTCACAATGGTGGTAAGTGGAGCATGTCCCGCCTAGTGAAATTCCGAGGTGACAAATCCTCATTTCCTTCATGTCCAGATGTTGTACCTGGTTTTGATCTGCCCATATGTGGGCCTTCTCCGAATCCTTATCCACGAGGTCCTTCTTCAAGGTCTCGTTGTCCTCCTAAGCGTTATAATGATTATGTGATGTATTGAACCAATATGTGATGCATTTGAACTAATGTGGTGCCATTTTGTGACCTGCGCACTTTCTCATTTTCTTGCCTTCTTTTATTTTCTTCTTTCTCCCAATTTATTTTTAAATTCTATTTCCCGTCTCTTGATTCTTTTGTATTTTCAGTAAAGGGGATGTGTTGTAATGACTTAATGTGCTGCTCGAGCCTGGCAGTTCTATCTCCATGGTAGTGTCTCGTGTGAGACAGTTAGAACCAGGAGAGCTGACAGGCCAGCAGCAGGAGCTGGTGGTACTGCATTAAGAGTAATAAATGTATCTGAAACTTACCAGTGTGTGGCCTCTTAACACTATTCCATTCAATTGTCCATGAAACCTTCTACCCAAAAAGCTTATTTTCACTGTTGGCGTAATTTTTAAATCTGGTGTAGAGGTAAAGATTTGTCCCCTGTTTCTTGTGATCCTATCAATATATTGGATTTTTAAAGGATGTTTTCTCTTTAGCTCTGGCTGTTTCACCAACTTTTTCCCAAGGGGCTGCAGTTCAGGTTTTCCTGGAAACTGAGGTTGCTTCCATTTCAACTCTTTCCTCTAGGCTTTTGCTGTCTTTCTTTTTGCAACTTACCCATTATCCTGTACCATCTTGGGATCTCCCTGTGGTGCTCCATGTATTGATGAACATTCCTTTTGAGCTCTTACAGTCTGTGAATCTTATGTACCTCTCTTTTAAGGTTCTGTTCCTAGTCACCACTTGTTCAGGTTGGAGGATTGGTAAAATAGGTGCTCTTCTTGCTTTTCATCCACTTTTGAGATTATGTGATGACAGGGTTATTCTGAGGCCCAGTCCTCCTTTTCCCCCAAAGGTTCGTTATCAGTTCTAGCGTGAGGAGTACATTGTATTACCTGTCTTTTATTCTAATCCTACCTCGTTAGATGAACATAATCGTACTCTAGATGTCCATCGAACTATCTCTATTTATCTTCAGTGCACTCTTTCCTTTCCTAAGGCTGATTCTTTGTTTGTTACCTACGGCCATTAGAAGAACGGTCTCTGCCCATCGTACTCGACTCTTTTGAGATGGATCAGGCTGGCACTCATTCAAGCTTATGAGGCTTTGCATATTAGCTTGCCTTCCTCTGTTTAGTTTAAATCCACTCTCGGCATGGCCTCCTCATGGGCAATGTTTAAGGGTACCTTTTGAAAGGACATCTACTATGTGCCAATTGAGCTTCTACCCACAATTTCATGATGCATTATCATCTTCATGTATGGGTTGGAGCAATGGCAGAGTTTGGTACCCGAGTTTTGTCTTCTGTACATAATGTTTGATCCCAAATTCATTATCAGTTATTTTCACAGCTGCAGCATTCATCATGTCTTCTGTGTTTCCTTTGATTTTGTACTATGATCAATCGTCAACGGCTTGGGTATTGGCTCACTCTGTAAGGACTGTGGCAGAAAGACAGACAAGGAGGTATTGGCCCGGTAATCTTCATTACTCCGAGTCCAGATCTTCCTGTCATAGTCCTGGCCCACCCTCCGTCCCTTTGGAGTGACAATTGATCTTGGTTTTTAATTCTGTTATGCCAGGAAGTGCATATATCTAGTTCCTCGTTTATGGTATTCTGGATTTTGGGGGGCCATCTATGTTGAACTTTTTTTGTTTTAGCTAGAGAATGGTGTTCTGTCAAGCAGGGAAACTGCTCACTCAGCAGGGAGTGACAGGGAGACTTAGGCTTGAAGTAATGAAGATTATCAATTAGTAAAGGGGTCATTCCTGTGTATCCGTAGAACCCTCTGGATTTGGTTCATTCCTTCATGTAGGTTCAAGGCTGCACATGCCTACAGGGCTCGCTCCTTTGTGTGATCCATGAGCTTTGCTTCTGCGTGACGATAGAGTAATTTGGGAGCACGCACCTTGTGCTGAAGGAGGCTTCCAAGAAAGCTGTGGGACAAAGGATCCCAGTGCTTATATTCAGATTTATGCAACCTTAGTCTCCATGGTTCTGGTGCTGGTGCTGCAACAGCTGAAGGTAAGGATAGCTGCATGCTACAAGCATCTGCTCACAGTCCAGACACTCTAATACATACTAGTTCATTTCAATCACATGTCAGAGTTCTTACCAAGAATATAACAAATGCCTAGCTGGGCTCAAAAGAAATTGAAAATGGTTTCATGAATAATGTGAACAGCTTCACCTGAGCAAACGAATTCACACTTCGCATCTCGAGTGCCAAATTGTAGTGCACCTTAATATCAGAGTCAGGCACATCCATGGGAAAGAAAACATGCCTGAAGCAGGATAAAGATGTGCTTATACAAACATGTTTAAAATGTTCACAATCTCTCCCCCTTGCTTTATTTTGTTGCACAATCTAAGACACTTCAATACTGATTAATCAATATACTTCACAACTTTATACCCCATCCTGCAAAAAGGTTTTTCAACCATGAGCATTGCAACCTTCAAACCTATAATTATCAGTGATAGTGTGTACGTTTTTGATACTTTCATGTATTGCCTCAATGTGTTCATGAATACCAAAACATTGGTGACATGAGTACACAATGCTGAATTTGAGCTCGTGGTTGCCGATGGGGGCCACCAGCAGTCATATTTGGGGACCGGCACATCTTCTTCTTGGGAGGGGGCAGTACACAACCCTCCACTTAAAAAAGGAAAGTTTTCAGGGGATGGGGTCCCGGGGACCACTATTTTCTCGGGGAAGGGGGCCACGTGCCCCCAATCCTTCAAAAACATAGAAGCCACAGGGGATGGGGTCCCTGGAGTGCATAGTGGCTCCTGGAGGTTAACTGCACCCCCTTCACTTATTTAAATAAAACAGCCCCAAGGGATGGGGTCCCAGGGCCCTAAAGGTTTTGGAGGGAGCCTGTCTGCCTCCTCCCCAATATTTAAAAAAAAAAGAATTGCTGGCTCCCTCCACCACCCATGATCGGTGAAGACAGGGGACCCAGGAGGGCTGTGGGGACCCTGGGGCTCCCTGTGCTGCCCCCACCAAAGAAAAAGTACCCAGATGTCCCGAGTAGGCACTGAGACACACAAATGTAATTTGAAAAAAAAAACAGAATAATAAATGAGCAGCAGGAGCCGCTCGTTTATTATTCCCCGCTCCTAGGAATGAGGGACTCATAATGAACTAGGGCATTTTAAAATACCATATTTTCATGCCTGTGGTTCCCCTAGAAGAGGCAGGGTCCCCACCAAGCATTTTTCTGAATGTTGCAGCAAGGAGTGCAGCAGTCCCCTAAGAACATAAGAAAAGCAGCAAGCCTCCTCGCTCATTACATTTATGACCCTAGGAGAACTTAGCATATTTTTTAAAAGCACCCCGAGCTAGAGCTCTATGCTCTCTTTAGCTGCTGGGCTGCAAGGCCCTCTTGTGAGCACATTTTATGACTGCATGTTGTAGGCAAAAAACAAATGTTAAAAGAAAGACTCCGAGACATGTTGGTTTTATTTAAAAGAACATATCTGAGACTTTCTTTAATTGTTTTTCAGCCCACAAAATACACTCATCAAAACAATGTTAAAAGAAAGTCGCACAGTCATGTTGATTTCATTTTTCATTAAAACATTATTAAGCATTTTTATAATAATCACTATTATTAAAAATGGAATTGTCTGAATTACTGAAATATACATTCAATTAAAAATATTGGTGATTTCTGAAGAAAGATGATAGATCTGTTTTATATATATTGATATGCTCAGCACCTGATAAAGCCGATAGACCCACCTTATGTTTTGGTGTTGTAACTCTTTGAGAAAGTCAGTAAGTCTGCCTGCATATGGCCAGGACCTGCCACACCAACTGCATGCTGTGCATGCTAGAAGGCCAAGCGTGGCATGGGGTTAGCTACTCATGAACGGTTGGCTGAAGGGCCAGCCGAAGGTCATGCACAGAAGCGGCTTGGCTGCCCATGAAGGGTTTGATGCACGACCTGGCCGCAGGTCCTGCAGCCAACTCCATGCCACGGACGGCCCTAAAGTAACTATAACTTGCACCACCGTCATGCAGAGTCTTGTAATCAATTATGTAATTTCTGATTTTGTAGTCATGCTATCAATTATGTCAGCCATAGATCATTTCATGAGTGATGTAACATATCGGGTAATTAGCAGTGCATGGTGAGGGCGCGAGTTACAGTTACTTTAGGGCACGAGTTAGTTACTTGAGATAACTATAACTGGTGAATTTCAGTGGTTTTCTTTGTTTAAATTGGTATGTTTTAACTAATATTTTCATTTAAATATAACATTACTTTAACCTTTTTTTGGGGGAAAAAATATATATTAAAGAAGCCAAGTCCTTACTCACAAATAACTTCGACGTGCAAAGCAGGAACAGACACCAATTCTTGTGCGATTTATTTAGTGCTTTTATTCCAATTTCAGTGCATAATCAAGTTACAGGCTAATGCCATCGTTCATGACGCGTTTCAACCGCCGAGACACGGTCTTGATCACATAACTACGCAGCATCATAATCCTTCTATTTAAACACACCCATATTACCACGTAAGAACTCAATAAACATAGAGTCAAGACTTTCCTATCGCACAATATATATGGTTTAAAAATACGGATGCAACATAAAATTCTCATATCACAATTGATTGATCATTATGAAATCTGCACACCTGCAACTTAACTTAAATTTGTATAAAATTACTTTTCACTTTAAAATTGCCTATTGTGTGACCAATAATGTTCCACCACCTCCAGACAAATCTCAAGGTTAAATACGACCGTCTATTTTGAGTTTCAAGCTCATGCTGAAATATACTCAGGTTTGCATAGACGTCTATGGTGAATAGATATAAGACAAAGTGCAATCTATTTGTATATCAAATATATTGAATTTAATTTGTGCCATTGCCTATAATTTCAACAATGCCTCTTTACATTGTGTGTAACGCTTGGCTTGATCTAACCTTTAACGGATCCATTCAGGAAACCATTGTCATAGAGTGCTTACTATCCTGTTACCTAACTATCCTATTAATGTGCTATGTGCTGATAAAGTGCTCACTACCTATTAAAGTGCTGATTCTACTAGTTTTCACCTCATTCTGAAGCCTTGTGCCAGCAAAATTGTATACTGTCGAGTTGTGTGAGGTCACACTACTCAATTTTCAGAAGCTCAATGGTTCTTTCAAGGTGGGGTTCCCTGATATGTATAGAAGTCACAAGTTTTGACCCATCAAATGGTCAATTCTAAAGTGCTTTGATGACTTGGAGGAATGTAACCTACTTAAAGTGGCCCGTACTTTCCAAAATCGATATTCCGGTGCTTATGACTTACTCTTCTATATATAAAGAAGGTCCCTTTTATTCTTTAAACAAAACTTTATATTAATGGAACTACCCTTATGTACAAACTCCAACTCAAACTTCACAGTCTAGAATCGATGTAAAACAATGAAAACACCTGTTAAAATTACAAAAAATTGTGGAGGTCTTCGCTCATATTTAGCCCATTTGGTATCTTTGTGTCCAAATCCAATATGAATTTGGATTCCATCTGTCGCAAACAATCTTTCCCTATTACCTCCTCTCCTTAATATGGGTACTGCCCCAATAACGAAATAGTTAAGATCATTTAGGTTGTTGTAATGAACCAACTTAAAATGCCTCGCTACCAGGGAGGTGGGATCTGAATTCACAATGGCTCTGATGTGTTGCAGGATTCTGCTATGTACTTGCAGTTTTGTGCTCCCCACATATTTTAATCCGCAAGAACACTTAAGTGCATAGACAGCAAATTCTGTCCTGCATGTAAAGTGCCCTTTAATGTTAACTTGTTTTTCACAAAATGCAGTAGTGTAGTTTTTCGTGTTGATACTGAATTTGCAGGCTCGACATGAACTGCATCTAAAAAATCATTCTTTGGAGACAACCAGTTCTGACTAGAACTGATTTCAGGGCTACTGCTGACCAAAGAATCCCTCATAGATGGTGCTCTTCTAAAAGTCAAGGAGGGTTTATCAGGAAAGACTTGACCTAGTGTGATGTTTGTCAATACAATGGGCCATTGCTTGTTAATAATCATTCTTATTTGCCTCTCCTGTTTGCAGTAAGCCGTGACTAACCTAACCTCATGTGGTTTGTCGGTTTCTATGGGGGCTTCCACATCTGTGGATTCAACATCTTTTGGAGCATTGAACAATATAGCCTCTCTGGATTGAGCATTCGCTTTTAATTTGGCTAAGTTCAAACTCTTAATATTATAGCCACGCGCTATGAACCTAACTGTGGCGTCATTCTGACAGTTTATCCGATCAGTTTCAGAGATACATATCCTCCGTATTCTAAGGTATTCCCCATATGGAATACTTTGAATCAAGTGTCTTGGGTGTGAACTAGTGGCATGGAGGAACGAATTTCCAGCTGTGATTTTTCTGTGTAGCCTGGATTCTACTATATTCTTATTGATATACAGTTGTACATCTAAAAACCCAATCGACTGATTGCTGATCTGTGCCGTAAATTCAAGATTTAAGTCATTCAAGTTAATTTGATTTACAAAGGACGTGGCACTCTCCTTTGTTCCCCTCCAGACAATAAAAACATCGTCAATGAACCGCCAACATCCTATCACATGATTGTTACACATCTGGCTAAATTGTACCCTGAGGACCTGCTCCTCCCACTAGCCAACGTGGAGACACGCGTAACTGGGGGAGGGTCAGGCCCCCATAGCCACTCCCCTCATTTGTTGGTATACCTCCTTGTTAAACAGGAAATAGTTATTTGTTAGACACATATTAAACATTTCAATTAACATTGAATTGTGGCCATAAAGACCAATTGATCTTTTGCTCAGGAAATGCTCTATCGCCTTTAAACCATCTTGGTGTTTTATAATAGTGTATAATGATGTAATGTCCATGGCTATGAATAGATAATCATCCTGCCACACCAAATTGTGTATTTTCTTGAGGAAATCCCCCTTATCTGTGATATAGGATGGTAGGTCTGACACAAAATCCTGTAAATAAAAGTCCACATATTTCGAGATTGACTCAAACAGACTATATTTAGCAGAAATTATTGGCCGCCCTGGTACAGGAGTCGTCTCTTTGTGTACTTTTGGAATAAAATAAAACAATGGTACCACCAGGAATTCTTTTTTAAGAAAATTAAATTCATCTTTTGTGAGTAAGCCTGTTCGTTTCCATTGAGACAATTCGTCGATTACTACTTTTTTAACATTGCATAGATCTAAATGGGTGGGCTTTCTATTACAAGCTGTATCATCCAAATGTTTCTGTGCCTCTTTAAGGTAATCCTCCTTCGGCCAAAAAACCACATTGCCACCGCTTTGTTTATAATGATCTCTTTGTTGTCACCGAGTTTTTTCATTAGATTAAAGTATTGTCTTTCTCGATATTTCCATTTACAGTTATTAAGGTTGACTTTGCGGTTTAGTTTCTTCAATTCATCTATAACCCGGTCATTAAACACATCCACAGCGTCTCTTGGCGTCATTGGGACGAATGTTGATGCTGGCTTAAACGGGCTTTCAACTGGCTTGGTTGTATTAATGCCAGCTCTACTCATTGCTTCTTGAGTCGATATGTTGTTAACTTCTTCCTCACTTTCAAATGCCTGAAGTGTCTTTAATGTCACTACATCCAAAGCATGTAGAATAGACTGTTCAAGAGTACTACTCATAATGTGCTCCTTAGGTGGCTGATTTGTCAGGTTCTTTAATTTAAAATATTTGATTAATTTAAATTTTCTTATGAATTTGTATACATCGATTCTAGACTGATTGTAGTTAAAATTGCTCTCTAGGCAGAAAATCAGACCAAGGGATAATACCTGGATTTCTGCTTGTGTTAGCTGAATTTCTGTTAAATTGATGGATGTGTTGTCTTGGGAAGTTGTTACCATCTCCACTTTTTGGCTTGTGCCCCTCTGTTGACATTTGTTCCTTGATTTCCTCCTCTCCCGTCTTCTTTGATTTCTGCGCCGCCTTGCTTGCGTTGGGGATTCTGAGGACAAAAAGTTTGTCTGCGGTCCTGTCTTAAAAAATTGAGTACTTCTGCTGGGGTAAGATTTGCTCTTTCCATGGCAAAGTTACCTATTGGATTCACATTACCATCTTCCGAATCCGTTCCACTTTGTGCAGAGCTCCTTTCAAAGTCTGATGTATCATCTTTGGGATGAGCACCTCCCACCACATTCCGATTTGCTGCAAGAGTGCCTGTTAAATGTTGCCTCTTAGCAGTGTCGAACTTCCTAGAAAACGTGAACACTCGTCCTGTTTCGTAAACTTTCTTATCTCTTGCAAATTTGAAGGCTTTTCTAGTTTTTATCACTTCCTCATGCTTTTTTAGACGCTCAGCAGTTTCTTTACAGCTTTTTGTATCAATTCCTTCTGTTCCAGTCCGTCAAGTATGCCATTGATTCGTTCGATCTCCTTTACTGTTGTTTCACGGTCAATTTCAGCGCATTTGATCAGAATGAGCACTATTCTCATTGATGCCTCTAAATTATTTTCTGCCCAATCTTTCAACATTAGGGGGTTAGGGTTCTCAAAACTAGGCGCTATCATTACACGCAATCCCCTGGGCACTCTTCCCGCATCACGATATTTTTTCAGGGATTTTTTCTCCCACCACTTCGTCAATTCCGTTCTCATGTTCTTTTCCAACATTCTTAATAGCACCCTTGCATCGTTAGTTACTGCTTTTTCCCCAACGTGTGCATTATCAGATCCATTGATAACTTCAGGGAGATTTAAAAACAGTGCTTCTGCTGCGGCTTCTCTGTCACACAGCGCGTCTTCTACGGACATTTTATCTGAAATGGTGGATTCACACTATGCACTTTGGTGCTTGCTTAAATTCATGGCACCAATATAATCCCACACCTCCCCACCTGCCACATATATATAAAACCTGCTGGCGGTCGCCAGCAGTTAGTTATAGTTAGGACCTAGTTTCTATAGGAAAAGCATTTTTTTGACTTGCCTATAACTTTGGCGTCGTTTGACCAGTCTTCATGAAATTGTCCCAAAACAGTGTCAGAGTAGGTTCTGCCATGGAAAGTTTGGGGGTGATCCGTGTAGTGGGAACTGAGAAATAGGGGCACAAAATAAGGGTGCATTTGTAATGTTAATTCCTATAGGAACGCGTTGTCGTACCTACAACAGAAACAGGAGGAGTAATTGGCCCCCAAGGACATCCTTAGGGGCCAACTACCCCTCCTGTTACCTCCAGTAAGTCCCACACAGTGGGATTGTTAAGAGGTCTTCGAATACCACGCCCCCTTTCTCCACCACTCTGCAAATGTCGTTCTTGGCGCACTACTGGTTGGGGGATGAAGTCCACTTTACTCCTTAGGGACCTTGGGGGCAAGAAGCCCTCCTGGTACCGCCTGTAAGTCCTACACAGCGGGATTCCCGAGAGCTGGTCAGAGGCCCAGCCCCCTTTCTCCACCACTCTGCAAACACCATAACCACTGAAAAAACCAAAAGGTGGGTGCGTTAGTCATCTTCAGGATGATGTCAACAGTAATGTCATGGGACGTCATAGGTAGTAATTAGCATTTAAAAAACCTTTGAAATTCACTGAAAAAAATAAAGGTTACAGGGGCGGTATAGTTAGGAAATGGAATAAAAAAAACCTTAGAAACTCATTGAAAAAAACAAAGGTTGCAGGGATGTTATAGTTAGGCTCAGGTTTCACTCGTACAAAACCAGTGAAAATCAGCAGTTATAGTTAGCTGAGCTAACTATAACTCAAGCCCCTGCAATGCACATCTTATGACCTCACATATCACATTACTCATGACATCACTGATGACATCTCAAATGATATCACTGATGTCATCGTCCACAAAATCCCTAACTCAGCAACTCACACCCCCATAGAACCTTTCATACACCCACTCCCACTCCCACACTACCATTCACAAACCCACTCAAAGACCCGTACCACTACTTACACACCCACTCACAGATTCATAGATCTACACACACATCCACTCACTCACCCATGCAGCCACTCATGCAATCACTCTCTAATACAGCCACTGACATATTCACTCATACACCCATACAGCTGCTCACACACTGGGTCAGTCATCCATTCAGGTACTCACACACCTACACACTCACCCATACAGTCAATCACACAGCCACTTACTCACCCATACAGTTGCACACACACACACTTGCTTATGCATACAGATACTAACACATACTCACTCACCTATACAATCACTGATACAAGCACACACTCACCCATACAGCTACTCTTACATTCACTCACTCACCTATACAATCACTCATATAGCCCATCGTTCACCTATACTGCCTTTCACATACCCAGTTACTCACCCATACACCACTGACACATCCACTCACTCACGCACACAGCCATACACACTCACTCACCCATACAGCCCCTCACACACACATTCACTAACTCATACAGCCACTGACTCACCCACTCATTCATCCATACTGGCAGTCACACACACCCTCACCCACCTACCCAGACACTCAGACACCCATACAGGTACTCAGACAACCAATCAATCACCCATACAGCCACTCACATACCCACTCATACATCCATACAACCACTTAGATACCAATTGACAGACTGATACAGACATTCACACAACCAGTCATTCACCCATACATTTACTGAGACACCCAGGGCCCGATTCACAAAAGTACTCTGAGACAAAATCCTAACTTTTGACTTTCGGTATTCACAAAGGGAATTTAGGAGCAGTAAGGTTAGGATTTTGTCTCAGTTAAACTTAAGTTTTGGTCTTAAGTTTAACTTAAGTAAAACTTAAGTTTAACTGAGACAAAATCCTAACTTTACTACTCCTAAATGCCCTTTGTGAATACCGAAAGTAGAAAGTTAGGATTTTGTCTCAGTTAAATTTAAGTTTTGGTCTTAAGTTTACCTTAAGACCAAAACTTAAGTTTAACTGAGACAAAATCCGAACTTTACTACTCCTAAATGTCCTTTGCAAATACCGAAAGTCGTAAAGTTAGGATTTTGTCTCAGATTACTTTTGTGAATTGGGCCCCTAGTCACTCACTTCTACAGTCAATCACGGACCCACTGAATCATCCATACAGGCACTCATATACCCAGTGATTCATTAATATATCTTGGTATATATATTTCACACACATAAACTTTATAAAAACACTCACAGTCACAGGATGATGTGATTTGAGATGTCATCAGTGATGTCATTAGTGATGTCACTGACCATGTCATGAGTGATGTGATATGTGAGGTCATAAGCAGTGCATTGCGGGGGTGTGAGTTATAGTTAGCTCAGTTAGCTATAATTGCTGAATTTCTCTGGTTTTGTACAAGTGAAACCTGAGCCTAACTATATCGTCCCTGTAACCTTTGTTTTTTTCCGTCAATTTATATGTATTTTCTACTGGCGGTCACCAGTAGGTTGTTTTAGTTAGGACCTAGTTTCCATAGCAAAAGTATTTTTTATTTTGCTAATAACTTTGGTGCCATTTAACGAATCTTCAAAACTAGTTTGCCACTCACTTCAGCTGCAGTCTGGAACATGTCGGGATGATTCATCAAGCGGGGGATGGGAAAAAGGGGGTCCCAAAACACGTTTTCCCCATGTAATTTCCTATAGGGTTTTCGGAATCGACTACAGCCGAACCGCTGAACGGAATTACACCAAATTTGGCAGAAAGCTAGACATTGGTCCAGAAAGATCTCTTTTTGTAACTTGGTATAAATCAGTTCAGTAGTTTTTAAGTAATTAAAAAAAAAAGATTGATATATATCTAGGGACTTGGAGGGTCTGCAGATCCGACAGATGATTGGCTGCAGCTACTCCAACCAGGAAGTTTTGGCTGCCATCTTGGAGCTCAGGACTCCGCCTGAGTCCCAAGAAAAACATTTTAAAAAACCCAAAAGGGAGCAGAGGATCCGTGGCAAAAAAAAACAAAAAACAAGCATGCTTGGTTTTTTTTGGACCCCAGGTGGGCCAAGTCTCGGAGGGATTAATTAAGATTATTATGGGGGAGTGGGGTGCACCAGGCCCTCCACCACAGGCCGATTTTGGCCCCAGGCACCACATCCCCTGGGGCCTGGCTGAAAATTAAGAAGGGAAGGGGAGCCACTCCAGGGCCCAGCCGAAAATGAATGTGTCCTTGTGTAATGTAACGGGTGGTCATGTAAAGCCCTCCGATACCTTCAAGTTTTAGTTCGCGCTATGTAAACCTGCAAAAAAATGGTGCACAGTCTGTCTGGGGCATGGAATGGAAGGAAGGGGCGAGGGTGAGCCAGAAACAATCCCGCGCCCTCCGCCCTCCTTACCTCAGGCATAATCCAGTGTTGCTGGAAGCGCACAGAACTGGTGCCTACCGAAAATGAATGTGTCCTTGTGTAATGTAACGGGTGGTCGTGTAAAGTGCTCTGATACCTTCGGGTTTTAGTTCGCGCGATATAAACCTGAAAAAAAATGGTGCGCAGTCTGTCTGGGGCATGGAATGGAAGGAAGGGGCGAGGGTGAGCCAGAAACAATCCCGCGCCCTCCGCCCTCCTTACCTCAGGCATAATCCAGTGTTGCTGGAAGCGCACAGCAGCCAACGTCTCTTATACTTGCTGCAACACCTACGTACGGGAACAAATAACTGACGCTAAGGAGGAGGTTAGGGGGGGTGTACCTGACTAACTGGCCTCCTAGGGCGATACTAGAGATGTTTACTAAGAACAGAGGGGCGGGTCCAGAGAGCTGAGCCCATCTTCGTCACCCGCCACGCCCGGACAAATTCCCCACTCTGTCGGGTGACAAGCAGTGCTCAAATTGTATGTGGGTGTTCAGGCGCAGCGCGCTTCTCTTCCTGCTCTGCTGGGCGGCTGCCTGGGTCCTGGTAAACACCTTCCTCGTTCTGCGCAGGAGTGTCTCCATGCCGGCTGCTGGACAGGTCAGGCAAAATAAAGTGCGAATTCAGCCAGCCAATACCAGGAGAAAACAAGCATTTAAAAATGCAATGGGACTCATATTACGCGAGACCTATTGCATTAAAACAAAAGTGCGGGCGTCCAAGAAGGCATGATCGGGAGTGGGATGGGGTCAGAGAAGTTACGGACTGCGGGAGGGAACAGGGCGGGCAGGGGAACAAAAGAGTTTTTAAAGTAAAGGGGCCGATAGCCATGGAAGGAGAAAAATGATGACATGGCCATCAGGAGGAGGGACAAACAAGCCGAAAACAAATCAGAATGCAGCATTTCCGATTTAAGCCAATGAAAAGCATGGACGGAAAGTGGGCGGAGCTTCCCCCGCTATAGTGTATACTGCATGCCTCGCAAAGCAAGCAGCGCATGCGCTGCACCGCTAGGCGAGACCTAAAAAGGGGGGCCCCTCCTCCCTGGGCCTATTTCAGCCATGGGCACCCATCCCCCGGGCCCGGCCACAATAGTAATGGGGAGTAGGGCCATGCAGCCCCCCTCACAAGGTGGATTTTGTCCCCGGGGACCCCATCCCACGGGCCTGGCCTTATTATAACTGGGAGGGGCGGAATTGGCCCCCCTCACAGGAGAATTTAGGCTCTGCGGACTCCATCCCCCGGGGCGTGGGCGAAGTTAAAAAAGGGGGAGGGGTCACACAGCCCCCCTCCTCAGTCCGATTTTGGCTCTGGAGACCCCAACCCCTGGGGCCCATCAGCAAAAGCAAAGGGGAGGGGGCGCACAGCCCCCATCCCAGAGCCATTAATGGGCCTGGGGATCCCATCTCCCAGCACCCTGGGGTGCCCATCTGTGGGGCTTAGTGGTTTCCCTGTCCGAATTGCCGCTGGCAAGGAAACCTGTGTTTGTTCTCGCTTGGTGGAAGCAATTTCATAGCTCCCCTCAAACGGTTGAACACACAAAGTCTGTTCTCAGCTGGTGGCAGCTTTGAAAATTCTCCCACTAGCTGGGAGCGGTCTCAGATCTGTTTCGCTGCCCGCAGTGATGCGGGCAGGGAAACACACTAGAATTATGCTCCCACCCACCGTGCCCAAGGATATTGTGGGTGCCCTGGGTGGGCACCAGGGCACCCACCCTTTGTTGGCCCAGCCCCAGGGGATGGGGTCTCCGTGGCCAAAATCGTCCCAGGGAAAGGGGGTCTTGCGGACCCCTTCCCCATTTAGTAATTGGCCGGGACCCTTGGGATGGGCTCCCTGGGGCAGATATTGGCCTGGGGAGGGGGGTGTTTGCTCCCTGCCCATTTCCAAAAGTGTTGGGCCCGGGCATGGGGTTCCTGGAGCTGAAATCAGACCGGGGAATGGGGGTCGTGTAGCCTCCCCTCCCCATTTAATAATTGTCGGGGCCCTGGGGGATGGGATCCATGTGTCCTGAAATTAAAACAAAATCACACATAAGTGGGCAGGTTAGGGGTGCCCTGGTCAACTGCCACTAGTAGGGGGATCCAGAGGGACCCCCTTCAAAGGTCAAGATGTAAAAAAAAAAAATTCGATTCACAGTTATCGCATGTGAGGTACAGCGGGACTCCTGCAGGAGACTGTTACTGCAAGACAAATGCAAACTTCAGAAACTGAAGCTTGCATGGTCTCACAGTATGGAAGGTTGATGCTTTGTGCTGGTACTGCAGGAGTACTGCGGTACCAAAAATTATTTACAAAATATGAAACATGTGGCAGTTCTAAATCAATGGTGACCCATTCAAGGAATATATGTATCAATTTTCACCAATCAGCGCAAGGCTGTGGCAGCATGTTCTTTTTCTGTTGTTTAAATGTCGTGATTGTTGAGGTACCAGAGTCTGCATGCCAGAGGGCTGGAGTTTCTGGTGGGGTGAGGCATTTGAGTGAAGCGGGTGAGAGAAGAATACAGATCTGCAGGTAATGGGTGTCATTGAGTGACCTAGCCTACTTGTAATTCTGCTGGTGCTTGTCCTCAATTTATGAAAATAGCGAGGCTCATCTATTTCTGTTAGTCCTTATTTTTCTTACTGTATCTTTAAACAGATTTCCTTTTTGCCCCTAAACGGCACCCCTTCGTTTGCTTCCATTGTCCGTATTCATTGCTAGCCAGGGTGACCAGGTAGACGTCCTGTTTTCTCGAAGAATTTCCTGGGAGCTTCAACTAATTTAGAAACAGATTCCGGTTTTTGGGAGAGGGTTGGGCGAATGTGCACATAAATTGAAATGTTTTACTTGCAGATGTTTCCATCGACCCACCCATTACACTATAGGAAAAAGTTTCTTTAAAGATTCATCAGCTGTGCGCCTTCCCTCATTTGTAATTGTGATGAGCAGTGAACCAGTTTCAGAGAATTGAATCATCGAAAGCTTTGGATTGCCAGCCTGCCCCAGGGTCTCATTATAGCACGTGGGAGGGGAGTGTTTTCTTCCAGGTGTTACTCCACAGGGTTTTGCTTTATACTTGATATTGGAAGTTGGTAAAAAGAATCTCAAATGTGTTCTTTTTGATCCCTAGTGCAGTACTCAAATAATTGCCTGCGGAGTCAAATGGGCATAATAACTTCACCATCTTCTATTCCCCTTCATAGAAACACATTGAAGCTTGTCTGGTCTTTTTTTATTTTGTTTGCCTCCGGTACTTAGAATCTTAAATATAATTATAGTACTTCAAGTCCTAGAGTGCAAAAAAAGTGAAAGTAAGAGAAGTTACACATTTGTGACAGAACATACAACTTGCCCTCTCCGTTCTTGTTTCTTGGCTGGTCATGTTGTTTTTAAATGGAACAAAGTGCAAAACCTGATGGCATGCTGAATATTTTTAGCTTTTCTTAGATGTCGTTTTTAAAATCAGCTTGTTGGATACAGTAATATGGCTCTTTGATAGTGGATGCTTTATTGTAGACTTTAAGTATCCCAGATCAGTGCCACCATTTGGTTCTACTATTGTGTTTGTGGTGGTCATGGTTTTTAGGTCTCACATAGGCAGCACTTGCACTGTCTCTTCGAGACATGCTGTATTCAGGTATGGACTGTAAGCTCCGGCCATCTTTTCAATTGGCTCCTCCTACGATCCTTTGTAAATGCTGGCTTTTCACTCGTGAATAGACTTAGTAGTCCCTCCTTTTAGACTTTTGTATCCTCCCATGAGGACTGACCCTGCTACATGTGTTCTTACTTTCACTTTTAGTCATGGTGCTCTGTGAGCACTCTTTTCTTATTAGTCCTCGTTGGGTATCTTGCTGCTGCACACACTTCCCGCTTATTGCACAGCATGGCACACGCTTTTCTTCATTTCAGCACAGCACCACTTTCACTTTAAATTCAAGGAGCGGCATAGCAGTGCGTCTTTCTTAAATTTTACTCTAAGGCGCAGCTTTCAATTGAAATGTAAGGCATGGCAAAGGTGAGCAACACGCTTTAACCCTTACTATAACCTTGCGCCTTTACTTATAAACGGCACTGCTTTCACTTTAAGCGTGCCTTTAATTGTTTATGAACAGTGCCGCATTCTTCCACAACCCACTACCGCGTTTTTACAATTCTTTATTTCAGATTGGCAAACCAATTTATTGCCTTTCTGAACGCGCTCAGCCAACAGCTAGTTCTTCTGCCGTCCCCCAATCACACCCCTTCCGCTGTTCACTGTTGATCTGACTTGCTCTCCTGTCCCAGCCTCTCAGCTCCCCACCCCTCCTCTATCCTCAACCACTTTCCTTGCCACTGTCTCCTTTAGCGTTGCTCGCTTATCACAGCAGCCAATCTCTGTGAGACTTGTAACTTTTTAAGAAACATAAGGCTTATTAGAACATTGGAATGTGCAGCACTCCATTGAAGACAATGGAGTGCTCCGTGCTTCTACGGCCCGGTAAAGGCCCGCAAAGCAACATTCCAATGCTGTTTTCACAAAGGCCTCTCGGAGCCCGAGGTGATTTAAACCCCCTCGAACTCCGAGAGGCCTTTGTTTAATTTGTTAGAACATTCTGCCCTCTAGTGGCAGAATGTTCTAATAGCCTTATAGCCCTTCGTAGCTGGGCTATACCGGCTATTAAAGTCCCGATCCCTTGTTAAACGCCCTCGCCTTCTGCTCGGGCCTTTAACTCTGGAGCGGGCCTTTAATAGCCGGTATAGCCCGCTACGGCGGGCTATAAGGCTATATTAATCATTTAAATAAAGTTTAACATTTCAGCCACACTTTCGGTTCATTTTTTTCGTCCGGTTTCACAAATCTCTTACAATCCACAGCTAATATGGTGGGCTTGGGACTTGTAGGGGCAAGTCGAAGTAGCCCTGCCCCTCATGGCACAATGCAGTGTTTTCATGGCTTAGCACAGTACCCGCTTCATGGACGTTGCACTTTCACTTCTACATCTCCACAGCACACGCACATGGACACCAAGCTTCAAGCTAAGTTCTTAAATTTTTCAGCGTCACAGTCTGCTGCCTGTCGATCACTCCCTCTCTCTCACTATTTCGACTATGGGGACTATTAAACTCATTTCGTGGATATGATTCTCCTTGTAAATGTTAACATATTTTTTATCATTATTTACCACAAAGCCATTACCACTGTAAATGCATATGCGTGTTAAAGGCATGCGTACTAATGGCATGCGTGGTAAAGGCATATGCGTGGTAATAGCTTCGTGGTAACAGTCATGTGTGGTTGTGACTGCGTTTTATTGGCTGTTTCCCACAGCGGTCATGCTTCTGGTTTAAGCACGGTGGATAGCGGACCAAGCTGCACGCGCGCCTACACTGAGGACGGCAGCGGACTGTCGTTACATGCCACATCTCTGTCATCCCTTCAGCTCCATATTTAAAGGTGCATAATGATAAAAATGGGGCAGGCAGCCGAGCTCAGAGTGGGGGCAGTGCCTTACCGCATTACAGATCAGCCCAGGGGCATTCAGAGCTGGTGGCATGCAAGGCAAGGGGTACCGTTCACAGCACTTCTTCCAAGCAGCCAGCCCAGCTGACAACATCTCCAAAGGTCCATTCTTGTTCCCTCCCCTTATATGTGTATCCAATCGCAACACCATGCAAAGGCGACAGATTTATTCAGTTTCCTTCGTGCAATAACACAACAAATGGCCTGTTTTGTATGTGATAAAAATAAACGCATGCTTTTAAACTGCTAAGTCAGATGTACTGTTTTTTCACATCTGTGGTGAGAAACATGCTTCAGTGACACTTCCGGGGGCCTCCAAGGCTAGTGTAAAAGGAACAACATTGCCATATACAACGCCAATAGCTCTAACTTTCACAAATGCGAGATCGATTGCATTGCAATTACTTGTTAACATTCTGTTTCACTTGCAGGGGATGAGAGAAGCAGGCCATTTTTAATAATAAATATGGCCCTGCACTTCTTTCTTCCTCTTTCATAATGCAGTGCAGCAGCGTTCCTGCATTGTGCTAAAAAGTGATAAATATGCCTATTGTTTCTCACAATGCAGGGAGCATTCCTGCATGCAGGTGCAGATACACAGGATCTGAAGAGGTTGTCCAATTGTGTGTGCTTTTTAGGTCTCGCCTAGCGTTGCAGCGCGCATGCGCTGCTCGCTCTGCGAGGCTTCTTGTAATCAAGGAGATTTCAGAAGTGGTGATTAAGCCCCGCCCCTTCTTTTAATTGGTTTGCGTCATTGTGCATGCTAAACGCTGTCTTTCTATTGTAAAGGAGGCTTTTTAGTCCCTTCTTGTTACCACCCTGTCTCCTTTTGGCCCCGCCCACCCGGACTGGATCTTTTACTCGCGGTGTGACATGGTGTCTCTTAATTAGCCGCTAAGCACTTTTTTCTTGTATTAGCACAATGGCAACGCCCTGCAGAGGAGCCCTCCGTTGTGCGCTCTTTGGCAAAGGAGCCGTGTGATGCAGTGATAATGCGCTCTTTGTGACCCCCCCTTGTATTATTTGTCTCTCCGCACTCCCCTCCGAGATCTCCGTTTATTTATATGTGATTATGTGATACCTGAGGCTCAAACCCTGTTCTCCAGCTCCAAAGTCGGCAGCGTTATATGTTGAGCCACCTCCTCGCTTTAATTCTCTGCACCGTTTGTTACAGATGCTACATGTGCCGTGTTGTTTTTAAAATATGTAGCAAGGCACGCCTTTATCTTCAAGAATGGCTGCCGCGCCTTTCATTTCTCTGGCGCGGCTTGCCAAACTCTATTTTTTCAATATTATGTGCTTTTATTAAGCAGCGCAGCACGAGCGGCGTGCTGTGCTGCTTACGACTGACGCCTCTGAAGCACTGGTTCCTTCCCCTGTAAACAGGGCTGTTAATCGTGGCCGGGTGGGAGTAGGTTGACTGCCTTTTGCTTGAAATCAACTGCGGCGGCTGCTTCCCAGCTCCGACTCAGCCCCTTACAGACTGCAACTCCTTACTCCTCCCCTCTCAGCTCGGACTCCTGTCTGGGTCTTACACTTCGTCCTCAACCTCTCCCCCCCAAAGCCCGATGAGGGGGTCATTCTCCTGCGACACGTGTTCAACTCTACAGCCGCCAAACAGAGCCATGCTGCCATTTGAAAGAAGTCTGGTGCCACAGGGGTCGGAGGTATGCAGAGAGCTTCAGATCACACTCTACAAGTAAACACCAAATAACAAGGTACCCCGCAACACTGATCAGCCACCAGTCCAGGCACAGTAGCGCTGCAATAGCACACCAGCAATTGACATACTGCACAACACTATCGAGCCGTGGCTCACTCAGGTCCCTGCAACATAATCCTCCGCCTACATGCATGAAACACCACAAGCCACGATAACTCAGTTAAAAACAAGCATTTGCAATGCAATAGGTCTCGCACTTACGAGAGTTTAAGCTATTAGCATTGTAAATGGAAATGCCTTTTATTTATGTTTTAAAAATCAACACATAAATAAAAGGCATTGTCATTTACAATGCCAATAGCTCAAACTCTCCTAAATGCGAGACCTATTGTATTGCAAATGCTTGTTTTTTAGAGTGAATACATTACATCCTGGCAAGCTGCAGTGCAAGCTTCTCTAGCTTCCTTACGGGTTCAGCACAGGCAGCAGACATGCATGTTTCCATAAGACACACTTAACTGGTACAGCATACATAGCAGCAGTGCACAAACACATGCATTGCACACGCAAACCCCTAATCCCCGAGGAGTGGCATCTTCCTTACAGTCAGACTGGACAGATACAGCACAAATGCTGCACCAAGTGCAAGTCTGGCTCACACATACATGTCAGCTGCGGTGTGAGCAGCACTGGTGCAGGTTTACATATGCACACACCACACATGCACATAAGACGGATACATAAATGTTGCAGATTATTCTGTGAACCGCTAAATATTTTTTGGTTTGTCTAGCTTTCTCAGCTGGAAGAATCACAGAAATGTGTATGTTCCCGCGCAGCTTAGTCTCCAGAATACGAAGCCACATAAAGTTATTTGGACCATCAGCATATTAAATTACATATTTGGTAAGAAATGTGAGCGGTCATCACTATTGCTTCATTAGTGACCTTAGCCCTAATTGCACTTCCCCCAAAACTCCTCCACTGTTCTTAAATAGATTCTAGCTATATCGGTACACCTCTGTCTCCCTTTCACACTTTCAACCTGGTTCACTTAGGGCCTGGTTATACAAATATTTCTGAATTGCCATGAACCCTAAGAAGAGAAGGAGTTGTCCTGCAGACAGTGCTCATAGCCCCCTGCCTCGGACTCACAGGCCTCTTGAGTCAATATGTGGTGGACCACCTGAAGCGACACCCCCAACACCCATGGTAGTAGAAAGCAGGAGGCCAACAGGGAACCGAGCCCCAGCCCCAAGAATACAGAATGCTGTAGTGGACAAAAATGAGTTAGGGAAAGATTCTGCTGAATTCTGCTCTCTCCTGCCTCAAAAGTAGAAGGAGGCGAAGGGGCCACTGCCATGCACTGCATCATCACCAGCAGCATGGCCCAATGTCTCAGTCTGGAGAGAAGCAACAACCAGGAAGATCCATTCAGGCCTGCATTATGTAACTCGGTGCATCTCTTCTGTTCGCATACTCTGTAGCTCTTGTCATAGAAAAGGGATTACAGTGGGAGCAATTCTTCAGATCCTCTTCTCAAGAGCAAAGCACTGATATGCATAAACATGATCACTAACTATACCAAGCTTACACCAGTGCTATCTATGCCCCCATGCTTGCACGGCCGAAAAAACACTCATTATCAGAACAAGGGTATGCAAAGCTTAGGTCTGTGTCTATACAAAGGCTGCATATGCCCCTTTCCAAAGCACCCCCTAGTAGTGAGCTCCACAAGCCATCATGATTCCTGCATGCATTTGTAAACCTGCCCTTTTAATCAATGCTGGATGTAGTGAACATGTAAGATACTTGCGGTTTGTTACTTTCTCTCTCTTTCTGATGATATTTTTATGTTTCACAGAGTGTGACTTCTGGAAGAAAGGGGGCATGGTGCACAGCAAACATGTTCAGAGCTGACACTAAATTACCCTTCCTTTTTCTACATATGTAAACTTCCAGGAGACCTCATATTTCGTGTAAATTTTTTTGAAAAAGTTGAATTGTTGGGGGTTGTTTTCAGTAGGAGTTTGCATGTTTCACAGTTATTTGATTTCTTTAAGAAGTGAATGTGCATTACCTTTGAAATAACACTTTCTGCAAGGGCAGCATTATAAATGCAAATTAAAAACATTCTGGAAAAATTACTCTATTATTGTATTTGAGTATTCAACATAAACTTGGTTTTCTTTTTGTGATTTACTTTCATCACATATTTTTTGCAGATTTCCTTATACCATTGCTTTCTGAAGAAAGTCGCTTTTGCCTGGTATTTTAAAGAAGAAGCACTGCCTTTTAGTGTATGCATGAAACTCTCGTATGAATGTATAATGTATGTACACATAAGGTGCAGTGGCAGCTACTGCAGAAAATCGCAGACTTGCATTTTTCGAACAGGTTTGCACTAGCATCAGAACACTCCTAGACCGGGGAGAAATCGCCTTCCAGAGTGTAACAGCCTGCGTGTTATTTATATATTGTCATAACACGATTGTTCAAATTATTTGTTTCTGCGTTTGTACAAATGTTTTTAGGTTTGCACTCAAAATCGTTTTTAAAAATTTATGTTTCAAAAGGTGTATTTCTTTTCTTGAAGACGTAATCATAAGAGGGTCTTCATTTTTATTTGATGACGTAGCTGTGGGACATGCTGACAGAGACAGGAGTTGTGGGGTCCCGTACCTGCACGTGTTGATAGGGTTTTCTGTCTGTTGTGCTCCTGGTTCCAAGAATTTAGCAGTGTTTGGTGCAATACTTTGGGACATATTTACCAACGCAATGCTACACAAAAATCTCCTTTGCTAACGGCCAAATTTGTGCTGCGTCAGATTTACTACCTATCGCATGCTGATGATGTCATGGCCATGTCATTGAAAATAATGCCGTGCTTACATGACAGTACGCTTCAGAACTAAAAACCACGAAACTCAACTGCAAGTGACTAGAGAGGAAATGGCGCACCAGGAAGAAGCCTACAGACCACACCACCTTCAAGACAGTGCTCAACCACTACCACCAACTCCTGAAAGAGACTAAAAAGAACGCCCTAGCCAACCGCATCAAAGCCAGCTCCAACCAGTAAAGAACCCTACAGCATCATCAAGGAGTTCAGCAACTGAAAACATCATCACCTCTTCCCAAGATCTCCGTGACACCATGGCGGGCTTCAGTGGCGACTCCTCCGCTAAGGCAGAGGAGCATGGCCCCACTGCTTTTCAGCAGTGTAAGGAAAAATGAAATGATAATAACTGAAAGTTATTATAATTTTATTTATTTTCTGTTGTGGGTGCGGCAGCTTTGCTAGGCGGGCGGGCTGCTCTCCTGTCAGCACAGGGGAGGGGAGGAGTGGTTTTCACTCCCTAAGTGCGCATGAATGTTTGGCCGGCCCTCTCGGGCCTGCAAATGAATGTTTGGCCGGCCCTCTGGGGCCGGCCGAACATTCATGCGCACTTAGCATGTTCTCCACCCAGGCTGCATTACAGCCTGGGTGGAGAACATGCCCAGTCCCCACTCCCAGGCTGAGCGCCGGACCACGGTGCTCAGGAGAGCCTCAGCCTGGGTGATTCCTTTTCTGTTTTCCGGAGGAGAGACGCGACGAGGAGGACGCAGAGAGGGAGGACGCCGCAAGGAGGTAAGTTTAATTTTATTTTTTATTTACCCCTCGTCCCCTTACCCCTGCCTTTTTACCCCGTATCGCCTCCACCAATCCACGCCAGCCGCCACTGGCGGACTTCTTCCACAACAAGGTCTCCACCATCTACAAACACTTCGAACCCCAACCCACCACTGCCGACATAATTAGCCTCCTTGCCTCCACAGCCATCATTCACTCCGTTCACTCGGTAGCTCCCTCGGACCCCTGTCCCCACCACATGTTCAACCTCGGAAACAAAACTATCAGCAATGAGCTCACTGCCATCTTCAACTCTTCCATCACCTCAGCCACCTTCCCTGTAGAATGGAAACACGCTGAAGTCAAACCCCCTCCTCAAGAAACTGTCCGCTGACCCCAAAGAGCTTAAGAACTACTGGCCCATCTCTCTGCTCCCCTTTCCCACCAAGGTCCTCATCCGCCAATTCACAAAATACCTGGAGATCTTCTGGACTCATCCCAATTTGGATTCAACACAAACCACAGCACTGAAACCACCCTGATCACAGCTACCAACGACATCAGAACCAACCTAGACGGGGGAGAAATGGAAACCTTGATCCTCCTCGACCTCTGAGCAGCTTTCGACACCATGTCCCACCACACCTTGATCAAGAGGCTTCATCAGATCGGAATCCAAGAGGACGCCCTCAAATGGATCTTATTCTTCCTCACCGGAAGAACCCAGAGAATCTGCATTCACCTTTCACCTCGAAACCCAAGAACATAATCTGCGGCATCCCTCAAGGTTCATCACTCAGCCCGACTCTTTTCAAAACCTACATGGCCCTCTTGGCCAACATCGTCAGAACTCCTGACTGAACATCATATCCTACGTAGATGACACCCAGCTCTTCCTTTCTCTATCTGAAGACCCATCTACCATGAGGACCAACTTCCGCCTGTTCATGCCTAGCGTTGCCAACTGGATGTAAGACGACTGCCTTAAACTCAACACAGACAAAACAGAAGTATTGATCTTTGGGAACAACACCTCCCTGCAGAACAGCTCCTGGTTTTCATGCAGCCCGCCAGCAGCCTCTCTAGCAGCCCTGCACGCAGCCTCACACACAAGCCCCGCTCGTTGACAATCGTCAGCAGGCAAGGACGGCGCTTAGGGCACAAAAAAAGGGGTGGTCTACGACGGGAACGCGCTTCGCGTTCCGTCACGGATCCCCGCCTAGCACCTTCATTCACACGTACTACCCAGCACTTACCTGCAGTTTTCTTCGGTGACGCGTCGGAGAGCAGGATCGTCTCCAGCGCATTCTTGCGACATCTGCTTGTGTTCTTCTCTTCTGGGTCTCGGTTCTTCTTCCGGGGCACGCAGCGGCATTGATGTTCCCTCGCCAGCTGCTACATTGTACTTCAATATCTTCTGGTCAGCTTTCTTCTTGCACCGTCTTTCCTGTACCAAAAAGGGAGAGACATAGAGAATTTACTTTAAAGAATCCTAACCTCCAGCCTAACAGTAGAATTATATATACCCAAGTATCTTGAAATATACTTATCTGATTATCTACTTTTCAAATAGCATAGTGCTAGTTCCTCTGCCATGATTGATTGCCACATCTTCTCTTATGCTGTGAAATAAGAGAGCAGTATTAGTTAAATTTTGTGAAAAACATAAATAACCTATCAAATCCTGACCCAGCACCTTTTTGTGCAACATATTTTCTTTCTTTTTATCCTGTCTAGGAAAATAAGTTTTTTGTTTTTTTCCTAGTTGTTCAGGATAGTATTTGTTTCTTTGGGTCTAGTAAATCCAGATGGTGGTCTCCATTTAGACACAACAGTTTTAGCCATGAGTTCTATTCGTCCATATCTTCAATTGCACTAGAAGAGGGATGTCCAGCAGGTATCTCTCCTACATTTAAATATACGTCCTTAATATTACTCTCATTTTTCCAAGGAACATTACTTACCTCCTGTTATTTTTTACCCATTAGAAACATATGCAATTCAACCCATAAGAACATCGTACCAGACGTGCCATCGGGTTCTACTCCTTCTCCCTTTCCTTGTTTTGTTCCCCCTCTTCCCCACCTTCTCCTCTTTGGCTTTGACTCTGTTGGGCTGAGGAGGTGGGTGGGGGAACTTGGGATCCAGCATCTGTTTGTCCACCACGCCCCTGGGTAAACACCAGGTGAGCCTCACACTGGTGGCCTGCCAAACTAGAACCCTCACCCACTCCTACAGACCACGTGCAAAACCTCAGCATCGTCCTAGACAGCAAGCTTACCATGAAAATTCAGATCAACGCAGTCACCTCAGCCTGCTTCCTCACTCTTTGCATGCTCCGAAAGATCTTCAAATGGCTCCCAGTCAGTACCAGACACACCATCACTCAAGCCATTGTCATCTGCCGCCTGTACTACGGCAACACACTCTATGCAGGAATCTACACACTCCTCCTGAAACGACCACAGACCATACAGAACTCAGCAGCCAGACTCATCCTCAACCTCTCCAGATGGACCCACATCACCCCACACCTCAAGAAACTCCACTGGCTCCCCGTCCACAAGAGATATCAATTCAAGATGCTGACCGACGCCTACAAAGCCCTGCACAATCAAGGACCAGCATACATCAAAAACCGCCTGAACTTCTACCAACCCTCCAGACACCTGCGCTCTGCCTCCCTCTCCCTCACTCACACCCCCTGCATCTGCCAAAGCAGCAGTGGAGGATGCTCCTTCTCCTACCTCTCTGCGAAGTTGTGGAACAGCCTCACTATCCACCCCCATACCTCACCCTCCCTTAGGGAATTCAGAAAGGGCCTTAAGACCTGGCTGTCCAACTGATCCCTCACGAGCAGCTTAGCTCTTAGCACCTGGACACCCTCGATGGTGATTGGCTGTGCTTTAGAAATACTGATTGATGATTGATTGAGTTGATGATGCAAAAATACAACTTGGCGTTTCACCGTTATGCAAAGATAGAGGACCAGAGTCTTCCAAGAGTTTTATGTTCCTGAACACCCTCGAGTAAATGGCTGCCCAAAGGTAAATCATGTAATATATCTAATTTATGCGAAAATGAAACATATTACATGGAAATATCACACAAGTTCCTTTTGACCATTGCTTACATCTGATTTCATTTGGCGCTAGTTTTCAATACATGGCCAGCTTGTGCTATTTTACGTGACTTTGGCAGATATGGCTCTCTGAGGAGCTCTAAGGGAGTTTGAGCTGTTCCTGACAATTATACCCACTTAATGACTTATCAGGGATTTCACGCTAAGTGCCATAATGTGATTGAGCACTGGACAATCCTCACATTTCAGCTCAAATACATTTGCATGTTAATGTTGATCTACACAATTGTGTGCATTATTTAGTGTCTCTTAGTATTGCTTTGCCTCATGTGTGCACCTGCGCAAAATTTGTAAATATAGGCCCCTGTGCGGGCATTACCTTTTAGGTCTGGCTAAAAACAATGTTAACGGTTAGCCAGTGCTCATGTAATTAGAGTTAAAAAGCAGTATATGGAGACATTTTGTTCTGCCACTTAGTTGATCTTTTTCTTTACAGCAGCTTCAATGGCCAAAAATGGTATTTATAAGCCTAAGGGATTCTTCTGTTACAACACATGCTCATGCACTGCAATGGAGAACCATTGTTATTTTAGGTTTACCTGGGGGTAATAAACCAGTAGCAGAAGCAGGGCAGGTGATGCAGCAACAGCATGCCATACTGCAGTTCCCAACAGCAGATGCGATGCATCACAACACACTACTCTATGAATGAGGCTAGAAGAACTGAGAAAAGGAGTGCTGGAGATCAGCACTGACATTAGAGCACTTAATCCACATGCAGCTCAATGCAGAACCCTATTGGATGGTGTGGAGATTCCCTTAATCAATGTTGGCCACTGTCTTGATCTGCGCCTTGATGCAGGAAGTCATTCGAACCTCCCCAGGATTCTTGCACAGGTTCTAGACCAAACTCATGCTCTGCCCTGGCCTCTTTGCTGCTCCCAGCCTCAGCACTCTCCATCATCTCTACACTGTTTGCACCTTCTTCACAGCTCTACGCTCCTCTTCAGTCCTTAGTCTCTGCACTCCTCTGTATCTCAGCACTGCACTGCACTGTGCTGCAGTCACACTTTGCACTTCTGTCCCATGAACCCTGCTCACCTCCTCAGTCTCTGCACTCCCCTCTGTCTCCTGCCCCAGATCTGTTGCCCTCCCCATCTTCCTCTCTTGTCTCCCCCAAAGCAGTTTCATTGGTAAAACTGAAGTAGCAAAATACAGAACGCTCATAAATCATTCATGTATATCTATTACATTTCAAGTGTAGGTGGGCATAACACGTGTGATTCTGTGTAGCATATTCACATGGAATTACCTAATAATTCTGAAAGATTATGAGGATTACGTGAGATGAGTAATTCTGCATTTAGCACTATTCTCTAAGATCAGAAAAGCCTCCTGTCCACCCAAAATGGACACGAGGATGCATTTTGTGCTGAGAAATAGTGGGGCATATTAGCAAGACCCACGTTAAAATTATCGCCGTTTTAGCGGCAGGAAACTGCCGCTAAAACGGCGATAATGGGCTTGCTAATATGCGTTATGGAATTCCAATAGAAGCCCAGGTTAGATGTCCTGCACATCTAACCTGGGCTTCTATTGGAATTATATAACGCATATTAGCAAGCCCATTATCGCCGCTTTAGCGGCAGTTTCCTGCCGCTAAAACGGCGATAATTTTAACGTGGGTCTTGCTAATATGCCCCAGTGTTCAATACAACAGAAAATGAACAGAAATGTACATTTGGGGTAAGATTCCCCCCCCCAACGTACTCCTAGCATTTAGTGCTTGTTTATTAGCGCAAAATGCACCCTCGCATCCACAATTGACGCAAGGATGCAGTTTCGCTAAGAAAATTGTGTGGAATGCAACAGAACATAAACAGCACCACAAGCAGCCTCTCGCGCTCGCTAAGTGTGCTCTCGCTGTAGGATTTTTCCCCCTCCAAATTACTCTTCATTACACAAGCGGATGTAAATTGCATTATTATTGGAAATTCTGCTTCAAAGAGTAACTCAGACTTGATGAAATTATTCTAATTACTCAGGCGTAATATAAGTTCCACCCTGGCCTACTTTGAAGGTAGTAAAACATGGACCAAAGATCCCCAGAAACTAATCCAGAGTCTCAGAGGGAATTAGAGGTAAAACCTTTAAGATGCGTCCTCCCTTTTACATTAGTTTCCACAACAAGGTATTTTACACGCTTATCTGTTCCTCCAGCGGATATTGGTAGGGGTGTGTGAAGATTTCCGCTCCACCGGCGAAGTTCGTGGAGTTTGGCCCACTACACACTCTGTGCGTAGTTCCGAAAACTCCGCGAAGTGATGCAGAGCAGAGTTTTTTCCCTCATGTGACTTGCCAATGTTGAGTTGGTGAGTGTGAGCGAGAGAAATTGTGCGCTAGACCACCTCCCGGCGACATTTCTGAACACGGGCGTTCCCGGCAGGCCGCTTCCACTCGAGTTGAGAAAGTTGCCGCTCACGTTGAGGAAGCTGCCGCTCACCTGACATGTTTCAGCTCTACATCTAAGTGGCCATCGGTTCCAGAGATTTCATCAGGACTCGGAAACTATGCCCCTGAGTGAATTAAGTCTTTGTCTGTCTGTCAAACTGACCTCTATTTAGACAGGACAAAACAGAACAAGCACCACAAGCAGCCTCTCACGCTCGCTAAGTGTGTTCTTGCTGTAGGATTTTTTCTCCTCCAAATTACTCTTCATTACACGAGCGGATGTAATCGCATTGTTATTGGTAATTCTGCTTCAAAGAATAACTCAGAATTAATGAAATTACTCTAATTACTCAGGCATAATATAAATTCCACCCTGGCCTACTTTGAAGGTAGTAAGACATGGACCAAAGATCCCCAGAAACTAATCCAGAGCCTCAGAGGGAAATAGAAGTAAAACGTTTAAGATGCGTCCTCCCTTTTACATTAGTTTCCACAATAAGGTATCATACATGCTTATCTGTTTCTCCAGTGGATATTGGTAGGAGTGGGCGAAGACTTCCACTCCACCGGCGGAGTTCGTGGAGTTTTGCCCACTCCACGCTCTGTGCGTAGTTCCGAAAACTCAGCCAAGTGATGCAGAGCAGAGTTTTTTCTCTCGTGTGACTCGCCAATGTTGAGTTGGTGAGTGTGAGCGAGATAAATTGTGCGCTAGACCACCT
The DNA here is from genome assembly GCA_963921515.1 of Calotriton arnoldi. NCBI lineage: Eukaryota > Metazoa > Chordata > Amphibia > Caudata > Salamandridae > Calotriton > Calotriton arnoldi. Next base: position 3,736,603 of record CAWUFW010000169.1, on the reverse strand, counting down.
CCCAGCAACATTTCCGAAACCGGGCGGTCCCGGCAGGCCGCTTCCGCTCACGTTGAAAAAGGTGCCGCTCACATTGAGGAAGCTGCCGCTCACTCGACATTTTTCAGCTCTACATCAAAGTGGCCATCGGTTCCAGAGCTTTCGTTAGGACTCGGAAACTATGCCCCTGAGTAAATGAAGTCTTTGTCTGTCTGTCAAACCGACCTCTATTTAGACAGGACAAAACAGAACATGCACCACAAGCAGCCTCTCGCTTGCTAAATGTGTTCTTGCTGTAGGATTTTTTCTCCTCCAAATTACTCTTCATTACACGAGCGGATGTAATCGCATTATTATTGGTAATTCTGCTTCAAAGTGTAACTCCGAATTAATGAAATTACTCTAATTACTCAGGCGTAATATAAATTCCATTCTGGCCTACTTTGAAGGTAGTAAAACATGGACCAAAGATCCCCAGAACCTAATCCAGAGTCTCAGAGGGGATTAGAGGTGATAAAGTATAGGATGCGTTGTCACTTTTACATTAATTTCCACAACAAGATATCCTACATGCTTAACTGTTCCTCCTGTGGATATTGGTAGGAGTGGGCGCAGAATTCCACTCCACCGGCGGAGTTCGTGAAGTTTTGCCCACTCCACGCTCTGTGCATAGTTCCGAAAACTCAGCGAAGCGATACAGAGTGGAGTTTTTCTCTAGTGTGACTCGCCAATTTTGAGTTGGTGAGTGCGAGCAAGAGAAATTGCGTACTAGACCACCTTTCGGCAACATTTCTGAACGCGGGCGGTCCCAGCAGGCCACTTCCGCTTGCGTTGAGAAAGCTGCTGCTCACGTTGAGGAAACTGCCGCTCGCTCAACATGTTTCAGCTCTACGTCAAGGTGGCCATCAGGTCCAGGGCTTTCGTCAGGACTCGGAAACTAAGCCCTGGAATGAAGTGTTTGTCTGTCCGTCACACCTAACTCTATTTGGATAGGACAAAACACAACATGCAACACATATCTGGCATGCAAGAAGGACAGAAGTGCCCTTATTTTTATCAGGTTCCCCTCTTGGATTCCAGTAAGAGAAAAAACAATAAAACAACACAAAATATGTTTATGTTTTCATGGTTACTTGCTTCACATGCAATAATGTGGTGCTCCTGTAGTCACACACTAGATCACGGATAAAAAATTCAGGTTAAAGAGACATCGGGGAGATAGAAACAATGACATTGTTAGAGCGAGTGACATGTTATCCTCTTGTAGTTATTTTCCCTCCGGCATACCTAGGTCACTTACTTCGTCAAGGATAGCAGGTCTCCTATTCACCTACTTGGTCCGTGTCTCTCCTCCCCTCTGGTGCCGGGTGGTCTGTGAAGCTGTGTTTTATTTTGCAGCACCTCGTTCTGTGTCAGACTGGAATTAAAATGGCATAGCTTATGCAAATTTTGTGCACCAATATTATGTGACCTAAGAAGGGTTGGTGATCCTGTAACATGCTGGTGCCACATCTAATGCTGCCACTCTTTGTGTGCATTGCATGACAGTGATCAGCAGTGCAGATACTGCCAGTGTTTAATCATTTTAAGCAGAGCAATCACAATGTCATCTACTCTCAGAAGCCGTTTTACTGTCAAATTCATTTAATCTAGTAGAGAAGCTGCAACCTCTGTCTTCATTATTTAAAGCACCAAGGGTTGTTACATTGATGTGGAACCTCAAAGGATATGCATAGCAACGCAGTCATCAACTACACATCCATGATTTTCTTGGTGATAACGCCCCTGATGCCCTGTTCCTTGAGGAAACTTAGCTACATGAAGCATCCCTGCCTGATGTCATCACTGCGCTTCCACCTAATTATTGTATCACTAGAAAGGATCGAAAAGGCAAGACAGATCTCTATTATCTATCGAGATGTTTTTCAATACAAAATAGTGGAGCTTCCATTACGAGCTTGTGAAGCCCTCTTGTTTTCGCTTGGCCTTGCACCTAAATTTACATTTTCTGGCACCCTAATTTATCAGCCCCCCCTTACCCCCCCCGCTATGCCAGCAACTGGTGTTCCATCATCTCTTACCTTATCTCCCCATATATATTAAAAGGCGCCAACTTTTCCCTACTAGAGGACTACTACTGATGAGATGTCACCTCATGTTGATTGAGCCAGACGCTCAGAGAAGACTTGGGCACCTTAAATCTCCACCTAATCAATTCTGCCCCCACTTATAAAGCAGATCATATGTTGGACCCTATTTTCTCAAACATTGCTGGTCTCACTACTAGCCCCCCTTGCCGTTATTATGGTCGGACCATTTTGCTGTACCCTACTACCTGGCCCCGTACCCGCAGCCTTCAGGCCTAAGGTAATAGCCAGAAATTGGGCTAAACTGGACTTGTCTGCCCTTAACACTTGTTTATCTAACACTTCCCCCCCCAATTGACCAATTTACTCGACCACAATCAATCCATGGTCGACAATTGGCTCAGAAGTCACTTGATACTATCTTACCTGCCAAGTTAAAATCGGCTTTTAGACTTCACCCTCCCGCCCCCTGGTTTAATGCAACCGTCCGGGAAGAGAAAAAAAACATTGTAAGCAGTTTGGAAGGGAATGAAGCTTTATGACCCGACTTCAAAGCTGAAATATAAAACTGCTTTGAACCATTATCATCCGAGGTGCAAAGATGCTCGTGCCGCTTTTGACTCTGAGATGATTTCTAAAGCTCAAAACTGCCCGAAGACTCTCTTCTGTAGTTCATGTTCTGTCTGATCCTAAGAACACTGTTGCTCCCCCCCCCTCACTATCGCAAGTTCAATGCGAAGAACTGGCAACTTTCTTTGTGGAGAAAGTGACCAATATTCAACTTCATTTAAACTTAGCCAACAATGACAAGTCCAAGTTCGGGAGCTCTAGTTTCCCCTCTAACTCTACCCTCTCTCTGCCTGAGGAAGTTAGTCAACCGGCTATGCGCCAGACGCTGGCCCAACTACATTCATTTCCTCCCCTCGCTAAGTTTCTGGGAATTATTACAGTCTATTAAATTTGCCTCCCCACTCGATCCTTTTCCCCCTGCCAAAATGTGCACCCTGAGTCCTCATCACGTGTCTCTTCTGGTTGATCTTTTAAACTCTTCTCTCCAGGAGGGTTCCCTGCAGAAAGCCTGGAAGGAACCATGGTGCTCCCTCTGCTAAAAGAAACCCCATTTAGACCCATCTAACTGGTCCAATTCTAGGCCTATCTCCTTACTACCCACTCTCTCCAAGTTACTGGAGAAGCATGTTAATACCCAACTTACGTCCTTCATGGAAGCACAGAATGCCTTCAACCCCTCTCAGTCAGGATTCAGAGCTGGGCATAGGACAGAATCAGCCCTTATGGAAGTTACTGAACACCTCATGTGGCTCCTGTGCATGGGTGACACCATCGAGCTGATCCTACTGGATCTCAACGCGGCATTTGACACTGTGTCTCATGACACTCATCAATAAGCTGACACCCCTAGGTATTCATTTTTAAAAAAATCTCTTTTATTGTTTTTACATATTTAACAAATATTAAACTTCGCATCAGGAGTTACATATAATCAAAAAGTGCCAGACATCTTCAATGTAGAAAAGAAAAAAGATAAAGAAAACAACATGTGAACAATATAATGCATCACGTCGTCTAGTCTGTGCAGTACAGTGTAGCAACCAATTATACTCCACATAGCACATGCTGGTCGTTGTCCCATGCAGTTTGCACAAAGTTGCCAAAGGTGTATGTTATCTTATGCTGTCTAGTCTGAGCAGTGCTCGAGTGAGCCCTACTCTTTATGTCATCTACAAATAAAGCACCTGTATTAGTTCATACCTGAGTGAAAGGGAGGGAGCGGGGACAACTGGGAAAAAATAAATAAAAATAAATGTATATTGAACTGCCTCCGAACAGGCATTGCCTGGGGTGTGTTATTATTAGGGTGTGTATGGCCGGTTATAGAGTACATTGATATGAGACCGTTGTGTATGTTCTCGATTATAGTCTGTAGTCCGTCATATAGGGGCAGTCTTATTGAGTAAGGTGTTTGTGAGACAATTTGACACACGTGTTAAAGTTGTCGCGTGTGGTGGGTGGATTGAGAGATTTGATATGTCTACATGGCAGGAGGCTCGTCTGTTGTGTTGTCTGTTTGCGAGGGCAAATTTCGGTCAGTGTCTTCTCCCCCCGTTAGCGCTTTAAGGATGGTATCCCAGGCTTGAGCAATTGGATATGTGCGGAGCTCTGCCGTTTCCTCCCGATGTAGTATCGTACTTTCAGCCTGTGCCCACACTGCAAGTGATGACAGCCAGCTTGCTACTGCAGGGGGGTCGTGGTGCTTCCACCTTTTGGTGATGAGACGTTTCACCGCCACTAAACCCAGATCTCTAAATGTGGAGGCGACTTTGGTTTTTTTTGAACGGGGATATATACCCAAAATGCAGGTTTCCCATGTGTTCGCCAGTAGGGTTTTCGTGCTTCTGGCAAGTGTGCTTGTTACTGTCTGCCAGTATGTATGGAGAGCAGCGCAAGACCACAGCATATGCAGGAGACCCGCATCTATCTGTTGACAGCGGGGACAGGCTGAGTTGTCAGTATGAAAATACCTGTTTAGTTTGTCCGGCGAGAGATACGCTCTGTGTATGATATAAGTTTGGATTAATTTAAATTTTGAGCTTCTTGGGATGTTAGTGGATCCAGCAAGTGCAACGCTCCATTCCCTATCAGTCAGCGGCTGTCCTCTGTCCTCCTCCCAGCGCTCACGGAGATGTGTTAGTGGTTTTGAACTGTGGGTGAGTAGGGCTTCCACTAGCCAGTGCACTATATGGGATCCTGCCCCCATTATGTGCATATATTGTAGGAGTAAATGCGTTGGGAGCTCCGACACAATGTCTCCCCAGGCCGCTGCGAGGGAACGTGTAATGGCATTATAAAGTAGAAACTGACCCGTCGGTAAATTAGTATCGGTCACTAGCGTCTCAAATGGAGTTAGGGCGCCCTCGGCGTAAAGATCGCCTAGTGTTTCCAGTCCTGCCTCATTCCAGTGCGTGAATGCGGTGTCAGGCATGCGTTGTTTCCCCCTAGGCGTTCCTGTAAGTGGGATTAATGAAGTGTAGGGGATTACATGTCTAGTAAGGTACAAACTTCTTTTATAACATCTGTGGGCTATTTCTAGGTGTATCTGGGAAGGTCGGGGAGGTCGGGCCAGAGGGTGAAATAGATGATAAATCTGTGACTGGGACCATGGTCGTTGCGTAGTCGCCGTATCTTCCAGGCATCCGCCGCTCAGCCACCTCGTTGGCCACTGCAGCTGAGCCGCTAGGTAGTAGAGCTCCATATTAGGAATTGCCAAACCACCCTTGTCAGTGGGCGCATAGAGCTTCCACAACGCCGCCCGGGGTCGTCCAGTGTTCCATATTAAATCTCTGATCATGATTTCCAAATCACGGAACACTTTGACAGGGACGTGAACCGGGAGGTTCGAGAAATAATAAAGTAATTTCGGCAAAATTATCATTTTAACTAGCGCTATGCGCCCCATCACATTTATTGGCAGAGTTTTCCAGAATCGTATCTGAGCCCGAACCGCAGAGATGGCACAGGTTAGATTCCTGTCTAATTGATCGGTGGGTGTGCGGTATATGAAAATGCCTAAGTAGCGAAAGGTGTCAGGGCTCCAGGCAAGGGATGTTCCATTTATGGACACCTCTATTGCAGGTACATCGTTTTTGAAGGCATATACTCCGGACTTCGCCCAGTTGACTCGCAGTCCCGACACCCTCTCAAACTCACCCAGCGTATCCGCTATGGATGCGGGAATGTCATGGAGATCTCGCACATAAAGCAACAGATCGTCAGCATATAATGATACCGTCTGAATAGCGTCCCGAGTGGTATGCTCCATTCCTCCCCACCTCTACGGAGAAGGGTCGCCAGTGGCTCCATCGCTAGGGAGAAGATTAAGGGGGACAAGGGACACCCCTGTCTCGTACCACGCCTAACCCGAATCTCCCCCGAGAGGGCCCTACCGGTCCGAACACGGACCGCAGGGCGCTGGTATAAAACTTGAACCATTTGTAGGTATTGATCGCCCAGCTCAAATTTACTCAGCACCGCAGCTAGGTATGGCCACTCTAATGAGTCGAAGGCCTTCTCAAGGTCTAAGACCAGACAGCCGGATCGTGGCCAGTGCTCCACGGCATAAGTTTGGACCCTGAAGAACCGACGCAAATTAAGCGACGTGCACCTGGTAGGGACAAAGCCGTTCTGGTCTGGGTGAACCAACATTGTTACCAACGGAGCTAGGCGTTTAGCTAGCATGGACGCAAACATTTTGTAATCGGTATTTAACAGAGCTAGGGGGCGATAGGAGCCAAGGGATTCTGCGTTATGGCCAGATTTAAAAGGAAAACCAACGTTGCTTCGTTCTGCGTATCAGTTAGTGTGGAGTCTTCGATTGCAGTTCCGTATACCTTCAAAAGCTGCGGTGCAAGCACATAGGTATAGGCTTTATAGAATTCCAGGGGGAGGCCGTCAGGTCCTGGGGTTTTGCTATTTGATAATGAAAATATACTATCCTGTACCTCGTCAAGGAGGATCGGACCGTTGAGCTCCGACATTTGATCGTGCGTGGGGTTTGGCAAAGTGAGTCCTGCAAGATAGGCATGAATCTCTGTGCGGGTAGCTTGTAACTGAGATTTGTAGAGTGCGGAGTAGTGAGCGATGAACGCCTCATGTATAGCCGACTGTGTATATACCCTGTTGCCTTGGGGTGTTTGTAGTGAGGTAACTGGGGAGGAAGTCGTGTCCTGATGAATCAGCCAGGATAACAGTCTTCCAGCTTTGTCTCCTAAGTGGTGTGTCCGCGCTGAGTGCGCGGCATGGTTGAGGCAACAAAGTCTTTCTAGCAATTGTGCATGTTTCTCCCGTTTCTCCGCTAATGCGTCAGTCCCATTTGTGACTGCGTCTCTTTCGGTGTTGGCTAGCATGTTCTCTAAGTGTGTGAGTTCTCTGTCCAGCTGTTTCCGCATTCCCGCCTGAGTCCCTAAACAGTGCCCTCGCACCACCACCTTGAAGGCGTCCCATTCCAGTAACGGCGTCGAGGCAGTGTCTGTGTTTTCGTCGAAATATTGAGTGATGGCTGACGCTAAGGAGTTACGAAATTGAGCATCTAATAGTGTATCAGGTTGTAACCTCCAGGTCGGGACCGGCGCCATGCCGGTTTCCCACTGCAGCTCCATCACATGGGGATTGTGATGCGTCCGGCCTAAATATTGCAGTGCCGATGTGTAGATCAGTAACTCGTCAGTTATCATAAACCGGTCAAGTCGAACATGTAAGTTGTGTGCGCCTGAGTAATATGAGTACACTTTGTCAGTTGGATTATTATGTCGCCATGCATCAACCAGACTCCACCGTGTCGCCCGGCCTTTAGTGCCACCATGGCTGTACGTGCAGTCGTGCCATTGAGGGGGGGGGAAGAGCGGTCCATCGAGACATCGAGTACACAGTTGTAGACACCCCCCAGTATCATGGGTGTGCCATGCCAAGGGGCAAGAGTATCTGACAGAGCATCGAGATAGGAACCCTGTTCCGAATTGGGCGCATACAGTGAAGCTATGACCAATGGCTTACCATCCAGCAACCCCCTCACTATGACGTATCGCCCGTCTGCATCTATCAGTGAATCAGTAATGTGAAAGGGTGTACAAGGTCGCACCCATATTAATACTCCTCTGGCGTACGCTGAGTAGCCTGTGGCATATAACTGTCCCCGCCAACGTCTGTGTAATCGTGATATCTCTGGCTGGGGGAGGTGTGTCTCCTGAAGAAGAGCAATTTGTATTCGATGTCTCTTAAGGTAAGAATGTATGAGATACCTACGTGATGGACTATATATACCCCTCACATTCCAAGTGCCTATCCGAATTGAAGCCATGACTGTTGTGTGTCTAAAGTATAATAACGTACCCTAGTCAGCAACGTTAAGGAGAATTGTGTCTCATGTACAAAATGACCATTTGTTACTTCCCAATGTTTTGTACCCTCGGACCACAGGTTCCAATGTGTAATTGTAGGCAGCAAAAATACATATTGTAAATTAAAAAAGAATACCAAAAGGGCGATCTTGCAACAGGCAATCGTCCAAACTATGCATGGAAGCAACATTTAACGTATTTCCTGGGGAGGCGTGCTCTACACACAGCAAGTCGTTAACAGTTGAGAAGTATTGAATCATCGCAGGGCTCCCATGTCGCCGGCCGATTACATATTATTATCGAAGCCGTCTCCTCCCACAGCTGTAAAACATTTCCCTAAAGGGGGGAGTTATTGCAACCCACAGGGGTGACCTAGGTGACAACACATTAATGAAAAACATTTCCCATGTAAAGCCCCCACAGTCCAGAATTGGAGCACCTATTTCTTACTCACAAGTTGTGTAGTACATAAGGACAACATATAAGCCAGCCAAATACTTGCGTGGCTGCACGTATGCCGTTCTTGTTAGCAGTTCAGAGGACGCAGTTACAAAGTCTAGCCAAGATCAATAGATGTTTGAGGAGTGACTTCTGGTAGTTCGCAAGAGTCCTGCGTGATGACGAAATCGTCCGTGAGGTCATAATCACTGGCCTGCTCATGTTGGCTGGAAGTAGAAGCACAGTCATCTGCGTTTGATCCGCTAATGTCCGCCACAGCTTGTAAGGCTCCGCGTTGCGCCTTTAGTGTCTGTTCAGGATTTGGTCGTGTTGTTTGTGTGGACTGAAATCGTCGACGTCTGCGGTCTTCCCAGTGGCGACGAGATGTGTCTCTTGGCGGTTTGTCGCTCACAGTTGCAGAGTGGGCGCCAGTTTCGGTGGAGGGGACTGTGTCAAGCCAATTCCCTGCCTCTTCGGACGTATTGAAGAAGTGAGTTTTACCGCCAGCCACCACTCTTAAGCGTGCGGGAAACAACAGCGAGTATTTAAGGCCACGTTGCCGGAGTCTTCTCTTCACCGCCATATAAGAGTACCTCTGTTTTTGCACATGAAATGTGTAGTCTGGGAAGAACATGACTTTATGATTATCAACCTGAACCTCATGCAGCTTCCTGGTTTCTTGTAGGATTGTATCCCTTTCTCTGAAATTTAGCAGACGAATCCAGAGCGGTCGAGGATTTGAGCCCGGAGGCGGAGGCCCAGTTGGGACTCGGTGTGCCCTCTCAACTACAAAATATGGAGATAGGGTACCTTCCGGCAAGAGATCACGGATCCATGACTCTACGTAGGCTACAGGGTCCCTTCCTTCCTGCTTCTCCGGGAGGCCCACCACGCGGATGTTGTTACGTCGGGCCCGGCCTTCCGCGTCTTCAGCTCTGTCTTCCAGGACTTCCACCCTGTTGAGAAGATTCTGTATGTTTGTATCCGCTGTGGCAACCTGCGGGGTGATGTCCATGACCACAGCTTCAATCTTAGTTTTGCGGTCAGCTAATTTTCGATGGTCCGCATGCAATAGTGTAAGGTCTATGACCGCCTTATCAATTTTGTCTTCTAAGGCTGTGCGGGTCTGGTTTAATGTTTCTCCCAGTTTTTCCACCGCCGCCAGCACTGCATCCAATTTGCTAGACATGGGGTCAAGTGTTTTTGCCTCCGCCATTTTGTCTGTCTTGGCTCGGGTGGGCGGTGGAGGGTTCGGTATGCCAGCTGCGCTTGCTTTGGCCCGAGTGTTCTTCGACATCTATTTAGACGGATGTAGAAGGTGAGGGCTACAAGGAGGGTGGGTGGCGTTACGGTATTCGTGTTGCTAAGGAGGGCAGTCCTGGTATTTATAGAAGCGTGGAATGCTGCAGCTAGATCTCATGCGGGCCAGATCGTCGCACCTGGTGAACACCTTTGGCCACAACAATTGCATTCTGGTGGAGCCCCACAGGTACCCGCAGCTCTCCTGGGCCCCTGGTGACTATATCTGGGATATCCGTATGAATTGTGCCTTCTACCAACACCTCTGTTCTCGCGTTGTATTCAGGCAATAATGATGTATTGTACAAACTGTGTATCCCGTGTCATGTATGCGTTCTTGGGAGGGCATGGCGCAGTTTGACTACGGCAGTTCAGAAGGGCGTCTGCCTTCACACGGCGTGATCTGGGGCCAGGGCCTGACGAGGTAAATCGTGGTTGCCTCCTGCGTAGGGAACTCCGTACCTTGGCGTCTGCTCCGGCGGTGTACACTTGGAGCATCCGCGGGAGCCCCCAATATCAGGACTGCCAGTTCGTGGATGTGCAGCCGTGGCTCCCAACCTCAGCTACCCCCCCGGTACGGTCAGGTCCTGTATTTGTAGTCTCAGGGGTGAACCGGTCTCCGGTTCCCCGCAGAGAGGCACGGTGAATCAGTAGGGACCGCCAGTCACAGACGTAGTATGGTCGGGGTAATAGGTCTTCAGCCACCCCAAGGCAGTGGGTAGGCGCGGGCTGTGACGCCTATTTGCGCAGCTCACCACACCAGGCGATGACCAAGGGCCGCAGGGTCCGCCACTCGCAGTGCTGCGCAGCAGTCTGTAATCTCTCGGTGCATGGTTGGGGGGTCCGCACCAAGCAGGTCAATCAGTGCCCGGAGAGTCGTCGGCCGTGGGCCACGCAACACCATCCATGTTGGCCGCCTTCCCCCGCCTCCGTACCGCTTCCCGTGCTGTGCGCCATCTCTTCAGGCCCAGTGGGCGGGGCCAGACCCCGGGCTCGCGTAGAGTGCAGGCCGATTTGGGCGCAGCCCGCCGGGCGTCAGAATGACCGGAAGGACTTGGTCCAGGATGGGTGCGCCGATCGAGCTAGAAATGGGAGCGGAGCTCCCGAATCTGTTTGGGCGCCGCTGGGGAGAAGAACAGTCTTTCCTGGTGGGGTCTTGAGGAGAATTTTCGGTCGGCATTGGGAGCCCGAGACGGAGCTCTACACAAGCACGTCTGCTTCCATTGCCAGCGTGACCACGCCCCCCCACCCATAGGTATTCATGGTACTACTCTAGACTGGCTCTCCTCCTTTTTGACCGACCGCCCGCTTCAGGTCTTTTTGTCGAATGTCGTTTTCAGCACAAATTTGCTTACTTCTGCTGTCCCACAGGGATCTGCCCTCAGCCCTTTACTCTTCAATATCTATGTCCTTCCCTTGGGGGACTTAGGGTAGAGCTGCAGCCTTACTTTATTCTCCTATGTGGACGATACCCAGATCATTTTTTCTTTTGTGATAAAAGCGAGATTCCACCTGAAAGATCTTAACTCCTACTTAAGCCTTATCTTCACTTGGATGAACTCCAACTCTTTCATTTTGAATGGTTACAAGGTCTGAGGTCATGGTCCTGGGTACGAACCCTCGGCTCTGGGGCCCCCAGCACTGGCCTGCCTTGCTGGGGCCCCTCGTCCCTACCGACAAGGTGAAGAACCATGGTTTTCGGCTAGACTCCACTCTATCCATGAAGCCTCAAGTTGGCCTCCTTGTGTTTCGCCACTATGAGGTCGCTTAGAAAGATCTTGTGGATACTTCCCTTCGCCACTCAGAAAACTGTCATTCAGGCTCTGATTCTGTCCAAGTTATATTATGTTAACATCTGATATTTAGGATCAGACAAGTCCGTGATCAGGTACCTCCAAGTGGTTCAGTACTCGGCTGCCAGGCTCCTGTTCCAGCTTCCTAAACACTTCCTGCGTCCGTCCTTCTCCACGACCTCCACTGGCTCACCGTAGAGAAGCGTATCACTTTCAAGGCACACTGCTATATGCACAGAATGCACTCTGACTCCGGACCTCAGTATTTGCAAAACCTTGCCTCCCCCTACCATCCCCCCGCTCTCTATGTTCCAGTAATCAATCTCTGTTCACCATTCCTAGAGTCAGACTCACCAGGATGGGCGGTTGCACCTCTCTGCTCACCTTTCTGAAGGAGCTGAAAACCTAGCGCATTGGGAAACCCTCTGGGTAGCAATGCGCTCTACAAGATGTAAATAATAATAATCAATCAATCAATCAATCAATCAGGGGAATTGTAAGCGCGCTACTCACCCTTGAGGGTCTCATAATAAATGCAATATTTGTAAGAGGGCTTTCCAAAAATGACATGAGAGGCAACTGCAGTAGAAAGCTTTTCTATGGTAATGTGTTGTCACATGTAGTGCAGAGTTCATTATAAGTCTTCAGTCCGCACTAACCAGAACAGATCATCTTTTTTCCTGGGATCCACTTCTACTTACCATGAACTGAAAACAATCCCAAAAAGCAGGATTCACCCTGCAGCGATCCTCAAACAGCAGCGATTTGATTGGTCACACTTGATACCAACCCAAATAGGTCCCTGTGTTTGGACAGTACTGATAGGCTGCTGGTTTTCAATCAGAATAGCTGTAGGTATCTCTTGCCTAGTGTAGTCATGTTTTGCTATCCAGGGATGCGTGGGTAGTTGCAACATAGGCATTTTTCTGCATTTGAGCATGAAATAAACCTAATTTTTTTACAGAGTTGCTGAAACTCTAGCATTTCGTTCACATTTTTTCTGTTCTTGTGATACCAGTGGTTTCGTCCAAACAGGAATGAAGCATTATGGGGCTACAGATAGTGCTTAATTTGAGCTGGTGGTTGCATCTGGGGCCTACCTGCACTCATTTCTGGGGAACCTGCACTTATATTTCTAAATCAAACTTTGACCAGAGCAATAGAGAGAGAAAAAGCAAAATGGGGAAGGAAGGAGGAAAAGAAAGATGGTGAAACAGTGACAAACAAGGAAGGAAGTAAACAGCACCTGAAAGAGTTATATAAAGGGTCAAGGAGTGTTTGCTGGTGGATGAAAGGGGCATAAGGTGGAATCGACTACACAGCCTTGGTATTCGACCTCCCTCCCCCCCCCACCATTAGATAGCACTGACTGCAGGCTTCTGAGCAAAACTTGTGGAAACTTAGGGGCATATTATCAAGCCCATTTTCGCTGCTTTATCGGCCGTTTTCGGCCGAAAAGCGGCGAATTTCACTCCGCACAATTATCAAGGACACGCTAACGCGTGTTTCCTTGAGTAAGCAGCCCAATTAACTCCACTTTGCATGTCAGCGAAGAATATCGCTAATGACATGCAAAGTGGGCGTTCCCTTCCATTCCTCCCTGGAAATCCGCGCTGACATGAAATGAAATTTGTACTTGTAAAGCGCACCCATACCCCCAAAGGGGTGTCCAGGCGCTGTACGCATACTGCTGTGGAACCCTTCCTGGCTTTTCCCTGTGAAACGTCCACTCCTGGGCACCCCCAGGGTGAAGCCAGGCATCCCAGCGCTGTTGGGGCCATTGTGGAGATTAAGCAAGCTATTGCCCAGAGTTGCAGAGTGGGACCCATGATTAGAATAGGCACCGAGGCGAGAATTATCAGGTCCGAGGAAATTGAGCCCAAGACCCGCCGAGGCGGGAATTGAACCCTGGTCCCGGGCCAGATCTCTGCAACACTTCTCCACTCTCGCTAGACATGGCAGCGCACTATTACCAAGCCTCGAGCAAACCCGCGATGCGATTGAATTAACCGCGCTAACCGCGGTTATCGCGGGTTTGCAACGCCTGGTTTGAATCCGACTTAGCCATACTTGATATGGCAGGTGGATCGTACGGCTGAGACCCTGGGGCATATTATCAAGGAAACACGATAAATATCGCGTTTCCCGCTTTGCGCGATTCTGTTTCACGCCGCTATCGCAGGATTTAATCGCCGTGGAGATATGCGTTGATAATAACGCGATATCGCGGCGATTAAATCCTGTGATATGCGGCGTTAAACAGAATCGCGCAAAACGGGAAACGCAATATTTATCGTGTTTCCTTGATAATATGCCCCTTATTCTTTTATGTAAGTAAGCACTGGCTGTAGTGAAAGCAAGCAGATCTCACGCTAACTTGAGGCTCGTTCTCGAGCAAGCTTTGCACATACTGAGCAGGAGAGACATGCTATTAATGCTGCCTGACTTGAACACATCCTATTCACCTATTATAGGCTTGAAAGAAAAATGCCTGTTTTTAGAGGTACTGGTGAATAAGGTACTGGCAAGTGGTGCAAAAGATTCATTGTGCAGGAGCAGACTCAGATCAAATAGCACCACCACATACGTCTGAAGGTGCATTTGGGAAATCAGGATATTGGCTGCTTCTAGCAGACTTGCTGAATGCACTATACGCAAGACCACTGGAATGATGCTATTCCGCATCCGCACCTTTTTATGCTCTATGAATTTGCTGCTTTTCCCACAAACCTGTCATCCTGTCAAACCTGTCATCTGCTGCATAATGTGTAGATTTTGAGAAAAAAATATTTTTTGTAGCACAAACGGATCAAAAGTTACTAAAAATGCAGCAACATGTTGCCGCCCAGTGGAAGGAAGTTCTCAAGGCTCGACTGGTCAAATTTGAGTTTCACAGTGCTGTTTTTGGGTGTTACACTGCTAATAACGCGGTGAAACCTTTACCCAGACGTTATCATGTGTACAAAAAAATGTCAAAATAACGAAATAATATATCACAAAATGTGCTGCATTCCGCTGCAATTTTCCTTTTCCTGCTGTATAATTTAACTACCCCTGCCACATAATTTAGCCCTCCCCTGCCACATAATTATAGTTACCCCAACTATGACCGGGGACCAATCTCTAGCCAAACGATAGCTCAGTGGGTTAAGGCACCCTCTGCAGACAGCTGTGTGTATGAAACAGGCCATATTTTTGAATCTTGAAAGGATTAAAACAATCTCTCTGCCATCCAATTGTTATAGAATGAGTATAACTGAACTGAGTAATGATCATAACTTATTATTTAGGAGCCAAAATTAAATTAATTTCATGTTATGTGATGCATACACGGGAAATTAAAGTTACACTGTCACGATAATTCAGCTTTTGGCTTTTTAGTGACTTCTCGCTGTCTAAAGTTCTAATTTGTGGAAGCCTTCTGGGATGAAAATTTTGTTATAACATCACAGATGATACGAACAAACAACATGAAATGAGGTGACTTCTTAATGTAAAATCTGATGCGTCCGAAATTCATCATGCCTCTCACGTTAAATATAGCAGTTATTATAGAACTGGCCTCAAAATAACCGCACTGCCATCTAGTGGCCAAGCAGTTAGCCCATGCCATTTACATGGTTGCTATGCATGTGAACGTTTGTGCTGTCTTATACAGAGACACGGCTACCAATGCTTATGGGCCGAATATCTACGAAAGGGTTGTTTTATGCAGCTGCAAAGATGACATTATTCGTGTTGTCTTGCAGAATAGCAGAGGTTCCAAGGCTTACACGTTATAGACCTATACGTTTGAACACAATTGTTGTTTTATTTCATATAGGTGTTTACAGGCACATGCATCAAAGTTTAAGATTGCGAATCTTTATTTGCGAATTTTAAGGATTAGCAAATAAAGAATCGCAAAACCCGATGCAACAAATAATTTGCGAGAAAATAAAGAATCGCAATTAATCGCAAAAATAATAGCGATTTCGGTAATTGCGAACTCGCTATTAGCGATCTCGCTATTAGCGAAATCGCTATTACCGAAGTCGCATTTTGATGCATCCTGATGACATCAGAACCAGGAAGTGAGCTGCACAAGCCCCATTTTCTGTGCACAGTCAGAGGGAGAGGAGGGAGCTGGCTCTGGGAGCTAAACAGGAGTGGGATTGAGACATTGGAATCCCCTGGCATTTGTAAGAAAATGGAAAATTCACAAACAGCAGAGGACAGCCAAACAGGCAGGAAGAGGAAAATGAAATTTTCTGAAAAAGGAATTGACACCCTCATTGAGGGAGTTGTCCACAGCCATGATAAGCTGTTTGGGAAATTATCATTAAAAGTGGCAGAGCAGGAGAAAAGAAAAATATGGATCCGGATCCAAAACCGGGTGAATGCCATTGGGGTGACACACCGCACCATCGATGAGCTCAAAAAAAGATGGTACGACTTGTGCAGTCGGGCTAAGGTGCGCATTGCTGACCGGCTGAAGGAAGCAAGGACGACAGGAGGGGGAACACCGACAGACACTGGGAACACTCCCATGGAGGACATGGTTGAATCCACAATCCAGCCTGAAGCTGTTGTCGGTGTGACACAGCTAGACACGTCAGGAGCAGCAAACACATCTGAAGGTAAGATGAATGCATGTTAACATTGTCCTAAATTATAAAGGTAGAACATCACCTCAGTACAGCACAAGTGCACACTTTGAACATCCAGTACACAATGTATTCATGAAGGGAAGTGCATTATGGGAGATGTAGGCAGGTCAAGCAGTTACAATGACAAACACACAAATATGAAAAAAACAACTCAAAATAGTGTAATATATTCTCAATTTAATAACAAAGCAAAGAATTGTTTACTGTGACATGACATCACAGACATAAATTAATGCTGTTTTGCACTGTTAAACCTCACAGATGCAGAACGTGTAGAAGCTGAGGATAGTGACTACCAGGACATACAGGACACCAGCGCAGTTGAAAATATGGACACACCGGTTATGCCAACAAATCCATCACGTGCCTCAAACACACGCAGAGCAACTGTCCCCCCACTGGTCACCATGGATTCTGATGATGAGGCAAATGCAACACATGAGTCCAGGCATGGCCAAGCTACATCCATCCCAAATCCACAAACACAGGTCCGCAGAAGCAATGTCAGAGTCCGGCGTAGAAGAGCTAGATCACTCAGAACACAGCAGGAGGACCAACCAAATGATGTCTGGGGTGGTCTTGAGGGACAGATGCTCCGTACGCAGCGCCTGCAGACCAAAAACACACGTTCAGTACAGATACAAATTGGGAAGATGGCAGCCAACATTGCAGTACTGTCCGATAGTGTGCAGCAACTGACCAAGGTAATGCAGGAGGGACATGTATCCCAGAAAAGACACCATCGTCAACTAATGCAGCACCTCAACATCTATGCTAAATCCAACAATAGGCTGGCCACAGCAACTGCACTGCTGGCACGTAGGTCTGTGACCATACAAACAGAAATGTGCCTTTGGAGCGGGGATGTGGCTAAGGCACTGGACCAGGTGACCAATGCAGTGGAAATGATGAATGCTTCCACAATTGCGGCCAACATGTCCACGCAGGAAGAGGGTAGTGAGGGGGCCTCAAGCTTGAGTAGTATAGCTATGCCAGTTGCCACTGCAGGAAGACGCAACACACGCAGCAGTACCCCTCCGCTTCCAACATGAGGGATGAAGATGCTGGCTCTGACAGGCGTCTGGGTGTTTGTGGGAGAAAGCGCTAGACTGCCACGTAGAATGACATTCCGATATGGTGACGTAACCATGGATGTGATCAGACCTTTTGACTGACTTACAAGTCATTATTTATTTTCAAACCACTCATGTCCATTACTTAAAAACCTGTGCCACTGGTCACATTGAAAGTGTGCTGCAACACTCATGTCATTATTTTTTTTTAATAAAAATATCTGTGATTGCAATATACACTTTTTGTGTCATCATTACTCACCTCAGAAATAATTTTGTGTGATGCCCAATCTTCTCCTGTGCCCTTCTGCTGCGCTTGCCCCTTGTGCTGCACGGCGGTGTGGCACTTGCTGGTTCTCATCCTCCGAGTCGTTTTCAGACACCTCGATTTCCATTCCTCCCTTTGTCGCAATATTGTGCAGCATGGCACATGCTTCTACTATCTTGCAGCATTGTACAGGGTTGTATTGAAGTGCTCCACCGGTCTTATGGCGGCATCTGAATCGGCTCTTCAGCAGCCCAAATGTGCGCTCTATGATGTTCCTTGTTGAAATATGTGCTGCATTGTACCTCTGTTGGTTGGCAGTTGTGGGATTGATGTAAGGCGTCAAAAGGTAATTACGCAAGGCGTATGCGCTGTCACCTACATGTAAGTAAGCAAAGGGTCAGTGGCAGTTTGACATTGGCATACGTACAATGACTGTGAGTATCAATTACACATATTTACCGAGCAGATGTGCCTCTCCAAATTCTCCCCTGACAAGACGGGTGTGAATGCCACTTTGCCTGAAAATATAAGAATCATGTGCATTCCCTGGAAATTGCACCACAATGTCAGTGATTATGTTTTTGGCATTGCACACAACCTGAATATTAAGGGAATGATAACATTTTCTATTTCTAAATAGATATTCCTGTGCTGCAGGGGGACATATTGCCACATGGGTGCAATCTATACAACCTATAACATGTGGGAAGCGAGCTAGCTGGTAAAACTCCTGTTTTGTTTTTGCAAGGTCATGCGCGGTGGTGGGGAAATTGATGTGTGACCCGATCTGGGCCATCATGGCATCAAGGAATGCTTTGAATATTCTTGAAAGTGCGCTTTGCGACACACCTCCAGCTACTGCAATGACCCCCTGAAAACTGCCTGACGCCAGTAGGTGTAGGCAACATAGGACCTGCACATGCGTTGGGATAGCATTGGTCCTACGTGTCTGTCGTTGCAGTATGGGATCCAATTAATTGATTAGATCATGGATCATCTAACCTGGGCTTCTATTGGAATTCCATAACGCATATTAGCAAGCCCATTATCGCCGTTTTAGCGGCAGTTTCCTGCCGCTAAAACGGCGATAATTTTATCACCAGTCTTGCTAATATGCCCCTTGGTTGCTTGTCTTAGCATTAAACTCCAGGACCTGGCATTACACTTTAGGACCAATTACAAGCCTTAATCCAGTAGATGGTCTCCTGCACATGACACCTGACTATTAAAAACTCTACACAAGTATGCCCACATCACACCTACCACATCTTTACAAAAGTGACTACTCATACTGGCCCACGTCATCATCACGACTTTCGGTGTTATTTACAAGGATGGTTGAAAACACACAGGGGCATATTAGCAAGGGCACTATCGCCGCTTTAGCGGCACTTTTTGCCGCTAAAGCGGCGATATTTATATCGCCCTATCAGCAAACTGTCTCTAACAGCAGTTAGAGACAGTTTGCGGGCATTAGCGCCCGTTTTTTTACCGCTTTGCATGTCAGCGATATTTATCGCTAATGACATGCAAAGTGGGCGTTCCCGACGAACAAACCTGGGAAACACTCGCTAACAGGCCTATCGCCTATTAGCAAGGTGGCCATGTCCCCAGTTAGCGACGTGAAAAGTCGCGCTAACCGGGGTCATCGCCATTTATTTAACACCTGCAATTAGCAGGTGTTAGCCATACCTAACATGGGGGGGTGGATTATGCTGATACGACCACAGGGTCGTATCAGCAAGGTGTTCTCCCTTCTCCATGCAACATCGCTGGTTTTTCAGCGATGTTGGCCCATTTCCCCGCTATCGCTGGAATATTCATCGCCATAGCGCTAATCGTTGCTAATACAGCGTTAGCGTGGCGATATATTCCAGCGATAGCCGGCGATAAAAAAAATCACGCTAAGCAGGGTTAGCGATGATTATCGCCTCTTCTTGCTAATATGCCCCACAAACTATTGCAGGAAGCAAAGTCAACCTGCAAAGCCATGACATTGCCATATTGAAATAGAAAAGGCAGGAGCAAGATTGGTGTTTTTTCTCTCCCACTCAAGAAAGGAAATGAAAACGCCTCTCTTCAAAAGCATATCTTGTCCATAGGATCTCCTCGTCCAGAGTACTGAATCGAAGAGGACAGTTCCTCCCCCCTCTTACTGTCACACAATATTGAATTGATCTCCGACTCCCAACTAAATGCAGTTTTCTGCTACTTCCCAGCCTGAACGCACATGGATTTGCAAGTCAGAGTGGAAAAGAGCTGTGCCAGCTCGTGATCGACCTGCGATCATTAAATCATCCATATTCTGCTCATCATCTACAAATGGCTGCCTGGAAACTAGGATGTGAGCTTCATGATATTAAACCTTGCTTATGAAGCTTTTACAAGACAAAGGTTTTGTTTCCTCTATGGAGCCAACATCTGGTGTGTCTGGTGTGCACAAATATTTTCAGGCTTCAGAAGACAATTTCGAACATTACCAAATATATATATATATATGATTCTGCCACTAGTTAATTGTGATACAATAATCCGGTTGTACGACACAATAGTGACATCAGTAATTGTAGACCTGCACATATGTCTACTCCACAATATCGACTACCACTACATTGTCAATAAGCATATGCAGAGAAGTGTAGATTTACTTTAAGTTCACATCCATTTAGCTTGAGGGTATGGTGGTGGTTGATATTGTGCCGTTGATATATGTGCAGGTCGATATTAAAACTATGATATTTTAGTACCACACCAGCAATCCTTTTTTCAGTGTCAGGATATTGGGCTGGAAGTTCTGCTTACCATCATGTTGAGTTTCTATGCGAAGACGTTTTTGATGGGGACATTTTTCCTCATAATCCATCAGCACAGGAAATGACATCACTAATTGCCTGCCAAGACCATCTTTAAAAGAAGAAGCTAGCCAATAACACTTCATTTCTCATTAACCATGTGCACAGGAAGTGGCAATAATGTTTTTCCCATCATCCATCTGCACAGGAGCTAACATCACTGGTTTCCTGCCAAAATAGTCTTTAATAGAAGAAGTCATGCGGGAGAAGTTCCTGCATCACTCCTGCCTTCCCCCTACTTCAATCAGTGCTTCAGGGAATCCCATCACTCAGGAGTTCCCCGCAAAGAGTGGCTACAGATAAGGCAATCGCCTGTTTGTGATTGATAGGACTAAGATGGGCATTGGGCCAGGTCACCTGCTCTATTAAAACATATCAGGCAAAATCATTCGCCTCACCCAGCACCCATACTGCTAATTCCCATACATAGATGAGCCAAACACTAACATAGCATTCATACAGCGTATAACCCCAGCCTTGTACACATCCCACTAACTAATACACACCCTAAAACTACAAAACACACATTCAAACTCATGCTCATTAATGCTAGCTCTGAAGTTCTCCCCACTCTAGACATCACAGACTTCATTCCTTTTCACAAGCTTGATGCCCTCTTAATCACAAAAACATGATTCACACCCACATCCTCGCAGATTCTAGATGTCCTTTTTCCCACTGGCTAAAACATCTACCATGTTAACAGTGCATATAGGTAAGAGAAGGCCTTGCTTCCATCGATAGGTCCTACTGGTCCTGCACTCTAGACAAGCAAGTAGCACTCATCTCTATGAAGCGGCTGCATGCCATTACCCCGCCTATTCAACTCACACTGCCACCTTCCATCTCATCCAGAGGTCTTACAGGCAGAACAAGGACTTAATTGATGAATTTGTAGATGTCCTCACCACTTTGTGCATCCGGCAAGCCAACAGCACCCTACTGGGTGATTTCAACCTCCCCACCACTATATGCTCAAAGAAAAAAAGAGGCATTATCCTCAACCTCATTGACACAGTGAAGGTGGTACAGCACATCACACAACAAACACACTCCAAAAGCCAGATCCTCAACCTTGTCTTCCAGACATCACCAACAATTTAATACACACCATCCTTATTACTGGACTGGACTAATTATTTTGCCATTCCCATCTTCCTACTCAGCTCCCGACCAAAAAACCATAGTCAAACCAAAAGAGGAGACCAATCCTAGAGATCCTTCAAAGACCTCTCCATAGACAACCTAATAGTTAAATTCATCTCTCACCTGATCAACTCCACATCAGATAACAACACCTGTCTAAACAACTTCAACACTTTCTAGAAATCTATGTGAACATCCATGCCCTAATTACAAGTGCAAGCCAAAACCTTTCGAACTCTGATACTCTAAAGAACTTGCTGACAATAAATGATCCATCCACAGACTGAAAAGAAAATGGAAGAAAAACAGCGCTCCAAATGACCTCATAATGCTGAAGTCTCTTTGTGATACACACAGAAAGGTCATCACATCACAAATGCAAAATACTAAACCAACACCAGAAATGAAGCCACCAACAGAAGCAGAATACTTTCCAAGTCAATCAATCGCTGTATCCCTCTTCCAAACTCATCTATTCCTCACTCCACAGAAAAGTGCAATATCATCAACCTCTTCCTCAGTGAAAAAATACAACAGAGGGACACCACATTGGGAACACCAAGCCTGCTTCATCTCTTACACCTACCCCTTCCCAAAGGGTCTGAGAATGGTCATTCTTCAAAGCCCTATCTCTTGTAGATCTCCCTGAAATAGTAAACTCTTTCAAAGCCACTTCTTATGATGATGATGTCCTACCCTCATTCTGCATTGAAGCTCCCTCTGGGGGCACTCTCACCCCTTACTCACCAGTGGTCATGACTCCCTCACTCAAGGCATCTTCCCAGAAGCTCCTATGATAGGCTATATCTGCCCATTCCTAAAGAAACCTACGCTAGACCCGGATGACCTTGCCAATTACATGTCTATCACTCACCTACCATTCATTGGCAAGATAGTTGAAAAAGCAATCTATAGTCAACGTCAAGATCACATTACTGCTAACTATCTCCTGTACAACTACCAGTCCAATGGACATCAACCTCACTTGGAACACATTGCCAAAAAAGAGACAGCCTGGTCACCAGCTCTTTCTTCTAAAGAAAATGAAACTGTTTCTTTCAGAAAGAAACTTCAAAACTGATGTTCAAGTCCTCATACTCTCACATCTGGATTGTGGTAATACCCTACTTCATGGCCTCCCAGCACATAGGCTGCTACATTACACATTGTAGATGATGCCCGCCCCAGATGAACATGACCCATGATTCCTGATATTGGTGGGCATCTCAGCTGCCTTCAACACAGTTAACCATCTTATCCTCATACACTCCCTCAAGTTTTGGATAGAATTCATTGGCAATGTCTCTCACCTCTAGATCGTGGTAACACCCTACTTCATAGCCTCCCACCACATAGACTGCTATATTACACATCTTAGATGAAGCCCTCTATAGATGAACATGACCAATGATCCCAGATATTGGTGTACATTAACCCTGGGCATAATACTTCACTACGCTCACAGAGCATGCAAAGTTTGTGCTACTACGCAAATTGCACATAGCAGAGTGAAAAACTGTGCTAATTGACATAGCATAGCAGCAGTACAATAAACACCTTCAAATGCTTTGATAAAACAATTTTCTATGCTAAAAAGCATATAACCAATTCACAATAGTGAACTTTGACAATAAAATATCAAGCAATGAGAGAGGTGATGATTTTGGGGTCCCCCTTAACCTAGGGGAGGACCAAGCAGATGCCTTGAACACAAAAAGCATATCATGTGAACGATTCAGTGGTGGTCCCTTCCTCCTAGGACCACCCCAAGCACAGTTATGGGCAAAAATACAATCCCAACCAAAGGCCCTGCAAAGCATTATGGGACAAGATTAGCAGTGGGCAGTGAATATTATAGTGTCCAATATCAAAATAATTCTACAAAGAGCTGCAGTTCAACTAGTCGTTACTAGATGTCCCTCACGAGTCAAATGCAAAAGCATTGAAATTATTAATACATCAAGCTGCAGTTCCACTAGTCGTTACTAGATGTCCCTCACGAGTCAAATGCAAAAGCATTGAAACCCTTTCATGAAGCTTTTGCATTTGACTCGTGAGGGACATCTAGTAACGACTAGTGGAACTGCAGCTCTTTGTAGAATTATTTTGATATTGGATACTATAATATTCACTGCCCACTGCTAATCTCGTCCCATAATGCTTTGCAGGGCCTTTGGTTGGGATTGTATTTTTGCCAATAACTGTGCTTGGGGTGGTCCTAAGAGGATGGGACCACCACCGAATCGTTCAAAAGATGTGCTTTTTGTTTTCAAGGCATCTGCTTGGTTCTCTCCCTAGGTTAGGGAGGATCCCAAAATCATCACCTCTCTCACTGCTAGTTAATTTGTTGTTTTCACTTTTGTGAAATAACTATATGCATTTTTAGCATATAAAGACAGAGATATTTATTTTATCTTAACTTGCACTGTGCAAGATGCCTTTGGCAATTATTGTACAGTGCAGTCAAGCATACTGCTACGCACTATGCAATTTGCATAGCTACGTGTAGTTCAAAATGTACTTCGCGTAGCTACGCCCAGGGTTAGTGTACATCACAGCTGCTTTCAACACAGTTGACCATCTTATTCTCATACACTCCATCAAGTTTCTAATGGAATTCATTGGCAATGCCTCTCAATGTTTCTCCTACCTTTGCAACCAACAACAGTTTGTTCACATCAGCACCACCATGTCTCAAAATATCCCTACCACCTGCAGAGCCTCCAAGAATTCCATACTGTTCTCTGTCCCTTCAACCTCTACATGGAGCCACTTGATGCTCTAATCTCAGATAACAGTATCAAGATTTACCGATATGCGAATGACAGGCAACTCTAGTTGAATGTATTCTCTGCTTCAGACATCCAACACTTCAAATATCATCCAGACCTCGATGTCCAGCATCTACCTGAAGCTCAACTCAAACAAGTCAGAATACCTGTTATTTACAAAGACCAGCAAACAAGAAATAGTATAAACCAGGTTCAATGATAGGAACCTTGATGGCTTCCTATCCCAACTTTCACTGACTGCCAAGTCACTTAGATTCTCCCAGGAAACTAACCTCACCCACAAGAAACACAATGCCAAAAACAAAGACAGTCTGGTGCCAGCTCTCTCTTCTAAAGAAGGTAAAACTTTTCTTCCAGAAAGCAACTTCAAAACTGATGTTCAAGCCCTCGTACGCTCACATCTAGATTGTGGTAACACCCTACTTCATGGCCTCCCAGGCTCCACACTGGCAACCCTTAGGACATCCTACATGCCACAGCACATCGAATCCACAGCCTGAAGAAATATGATCACATCGCCTCCATTCATAATCCCCACTTATTTTGCAGAAAAGCTCACCACTATGCAGACCCAGTCAAGACACCAACAGAATGCAGACTACGAAGTGTAAAAAAAAAAAGAAAAAGAGCAGCAGGCTTTTTCGAACTATGAACCCAGACTCTGAAACAAAATCCCAGCATCCATCTTGACAACCAAAATTCTCCTCTAGATTAGAAAACAGTTGAAGACGCACTTCTTTAAAGTAAACTACATCACAATGCATTAGCAATTCACAAACCAGAGGAGGCAAGATGGCGGCTGCGTGACCTGTGCGAGTGTCACTCCCCGACTTCGGTGGTCTTTGACCAGTATTTTGAGGAGCTAATGCTCAGCTGAGTTCGATGGTCACAGAGGAATACAGAGGCAACGGAATCCATTCCGGATGATTATTTCGCAAGAGATCTACACCTCGTTGAAACGAGTAGCGAGGCTCGGTTTCAGCGCCCTGCGAAGTCGGACGCACCTGTGGGCCTGGCGGACATGGCTTGCCGGGAGCAAACAGCTGAGGGAGAGCGCGAACGCGAGCCAGAACAGGATGGGTCCACGGAGAGCGGCTCCAAGGGAGGGAGCGACCGGCTCCAAAGTTGTTCCAGCGTCTAGGAAACTGCCTGCTCCAAAGGAGGTTGAAGCGGCTCACACTCCCACTCAGGATGGAGTGGAGAAGGCGGGGAGCAAGAATGGGACTCCCGGGAGCGAAAGACAATTTTCAGACGGGGCTGTGAGAGGGAAGACTCCGACGGTCCCAGGGATGTTTTCCGGCAAGACGGTAAGCGGTAAACAGATCAAGCCATTGTTGGAGAAAATGGCAAATAAATTGATAAACGCAGGTACCGGCTCCGATACTGTTATTAATACAGTTTTCAATAATGTTTCTGATGTGACTGGGATCGCTACATTTGACCCTCTCAGCTCTGTAGAGACCAGTAACCTGCCTAATGTTCCAGAGGTTTCAAATACCCAAATGGGGGTGATAGAAGGAGTATCTAACAGGAGGGATCATGAGGGGGGAACAGATGTAATTGCTACTTTATCCCCTAGCGTGTGTGTTGGTGGGCAGCTGGAACTGGGGGATATAATACCCGGTACTCCAGACGGGGATACATTTTTCTCACTGGCAGAAGAATCTGACCTTAATAACGTTAGCGATCCTGATAATACGGATATTGATGCCTCGGGGGATGACAGTGATAGTCCCCCTACGACTGCAGATACCTTAAGGAGGGCCACTAATCGATCCAATCGAGCCAGGAAGAAAAGCCTCGAGGGCCCACGACATGGAAGTTATCATTCAGACATTAACGAGCACCTTCAATGGGACTACTCTACTACTAATTTGGCTGCTGAGGGGGAGTCAGGGACAGGATTCCAGGAGGAAGCTCGCAAGGTTTCTGAAAGTAAATCAGAACCGGTTCCTTCAATTGGTCTGGTTTATGCAACGCTTAAGGCAATGCAAGTAGAGGCCCGCCAGGAGCATAAAAGAGCTCAACTTGCAACCCAAAAAATCCAAGACGCTATTCGTAAAACAACAAAAGCCTGTTCTGAGGTTGTTGCAAGAACCACTGCCCTGGAGGAACGTGTAGTAGGATTAGAGGCTGGATTGGAGAGTACTGAGCAAAAAACTAATGCCAACGACGCTAGAATGATGGATATTTTGTGGAAACTGGAGGAATCCGAAAATAGGCAGCGGAGAAATAATTTGCGCCTACTGGGTATTGAAGAGAAAGTCGAAGGGAGTGATGTACGAGGTTTTGTACTAAAGCTTTTTAAATCCGCTTTCCCAGAACTATCACACTGGAACTGGGAAGCAGAGATTCAGCATGTACATAGATTTCCCCTAATGATAAAAAGCAATCCTGGCCTGAATCCAAAGCCCCGAGCTATTTTAATTTTTTGGGGGAATTTTCTTTTGCGGCAGGCAATATTTGAAAAGGCAAGTCCGGACGCAAAAAAATCAGCTGAGGGGCAGACATTTTTTGTACGGCCAGATTTTTGCCATACAACCGTGGAGAGAAGATGGCGGTTACGGCAGCTG
This sequence comes from Calotriton arnoldi, assembly GCA_963921515.1. Classification (NCBI taxonomy): domain Eukaryota; kingdom Metazoa; phylum Chordata; class Amphibia; order Caudata; family Salamandridae; genus Calotriton; species Calotriton arnoldi. The sequence goes on along the minus strand of CAWUFW010000169.1, from coordinate 3,709,742 downwards.
ATAAGCCCCTTCCAAAAACTTGGATGTGAAGTGTATTTGATGAATCCTGCTCGGCTGAAAGTTATTTACCAGGGGAGGGTTAGGGTGTTCACTTCTGAGATACAAGCGGAAAACTACCTAAAGGAGGTGACTGGTGGTTGAATAACTGTGGGATTCTTAGGTCTCCTCTCTTTTGTCTTTTTAAGAGCGATTAGGGCGGAAGTAAAGCGATGTGGTATATTGTCTGCATATTGGTGATTACTGCTTTTTGGGGTTTGTTTTTCTGTTTTTTGGGCTGTTTTAAATTTCAAATTGGGCTGGGTGTATCTTTTTCTGGGTTTATCTTTCTCTGGAATTTTTTAGACAGGTCGGGGAGGGATAGGGGTCGCATATAGGAACGCGGGAGGCATCACAAGGGTCTGAGGACCTTTTTTGCCTTAGTGACGGGTGTTGGGGGGGGGCGGGTGGGGGCGAGGGAGGTGGATCCTATTTGGGAGAAAGGGGATTTTGTGTGGTGTTGGTTTGGATTGTTTTGAGATGTTTTTTGCAATGATTTGGGATATCATGTATTTAGATTTGTTAGCCATTTATAATGGGGTGTATTAGGATTGCTTCTATCAATATTTGTGGTTTAAATGATGCTGTAAAAAGGCGTAGAATAAAGGAAGACATTCGTTTCTTGAAGGCAGATATTATCTGCCTCCAAGAAACACACATAGAAGCCAGTAGAAATAAAATCATGGAGTTTGAGGGGTTTCAATTAGTTTCATGGACTAAGCAAGAGGTTAAGACCAAAGGTGTCGCTATATTTGCACGCCGGGGTATGGCAAATTTTACTCGTTCACTTTCTGATAAATATGGCAGATGGGTAATTATACAATGTTCAATTGATAATAGTTTGTTTACATTATGTTCCGTTTATGGACCAGTATTGGATGATCTTGAATTATATAATTGGTTGAGTTTAGTGTGGTGATCTTAATATAAATTTGGGGTGTGCAGTATTTAATCACCCTGGAATAATATATCAAGGGCGGAAACCGAAGGTTTTTAAGTCTCTTTCCCAATTGAAAGAGTTGCACGGGTTAGTTGATATGTGGGCACAGTTAGAGGGAAATGACCCAGGGTTTACTTATTTTTCTGCTCCGCACAGAACTCATGCAAGATTGGATTATTTTTTTATTTCTCAATGTCTGGTGCAGGGCAGCAAAATTTTTAAATTTCCCAGGGTAATGTCTGATCATAATCCTTTGGTCCTTGAAGTAAATATCAAATGCAAGAAACAAATATCTAGCTGGACTTTTAATAGGGCTTTGTTGAGTGATAATTCCTATATGGAGCATATGGCAATGTGGATCACTAGATTTTTAAAGGAGAATATGGGTAGTACGGGTATCCAGAATGTTTGGGACACTTGTAAAGCAGGGATCAGGGGTGAGACTACGCAGTTTGGGTGGGAGACTCAGAAGAAAGAGAGGAGTAAGATCAACGAGCTGTATGAAGCATTGGGGAAGGCTGAGACTAACCTTGTTAAGGTACTATCAGAGGGCGGGGATGTCGAAACAGCTCTAACTAAGATTATAACTGCAAGATCTGCTATAACAGAAATTTCATTTGCCAAATCTGCGGGTAGATATTTAGCCTGGCGGTCTAAACTTTATGAGAGTAATGAAAGGGTGGGCCACATGTTAGCAGTTCGGATTAGAGAGAAAGAGGCACAATCTCGGATTACGGGTATTTTCGATCCAGATATTGGTTTAGTAACCGATGCAGGAGCTATTCTTTTGGCTTTTCAGAAATTTTATCAGACGTTATACCTGGAGGATATAAGTGACAATTGTGGGATTCAGGATGAAATTAAGAGATATCTTGAGGCGGTCAAATTGATGCAATTGACTTCTGTAGATCGGGAGAATCTGGATGCCCCGATTAGTCTGGAAGAAATACTCCATGCTATAGATTCACTGCCATCAGGTAAAGCTGTGGGGCCTGATCTTTTACCTGGAGAATTTTACAAGATTTTTCGATTACAGCTGGCTGCAATGATGCTTGAGATATTCCGTTTGGTACAGAGTGGCGATACACCTCCAGAATCTTGGAGGTCTGCCAAGATTGTTATATTTTTAAAGAAAGGGAAAGTGGCGACTGATCCAGGGGCATATCGGCCCATAACCTTGATAAATAGTGATATCAAAATTTATTCCAAGATTCTTGCTAATAGATTGGCGACAGTCATTAAAAAAATGGTATCTCCCCAGCAACATGGCTTTGTGCCTGGTCGGGAAACTATTGATCATATTCGTCTGACAATAACATTATTTGATTATACCAAGGTTACAGGAGACCCTATGGCCTTAATTCTGCTAGATGCAGAGAAGGCTTTCGATAGGGTCTCCTGGCCTTTTTATGGGCTGTTATGAAGTATTATGGCATAGGGGAAGGATTTATAAGAGCAATTCAAAGTATGTACAAAGATCCAACTGCTAAAATTGCTCTGATGGGAGTTCAGTCGGGGGTAATTAATATAAAGCGAGGAACGAGACAGGGCTGACCGTGCTCCCCCCTGTTATTTGCTATTTACATTGATCCTTTAATTAGGAAGATCCAAGAAGACCAGATAATCCAACCTGTTCATGCTAGAGGGGGGTGATGTCAAAATTTTGGGTTACGTGGATGATTTAGCCATTATAACAGCTGCTCCCCGCTCGGCTTTAGATTAAATAAATATTTTAACATCGCAATTTGGCAAGATTTCCGGTTATCATTTAAATGAGTGTAAAACTCAAATTGTTATTAATGATAAAGTTATATTAGTGGATCCACGGATAACCGTAAGTGCCAGATATTTAGGTATAGAAATAAGTTCTAAATCCGAAGATATAGTTGATATTAATTTGAAACCATTAGTTAAAAAAATGAAATTAGATTCCCGAAGAATGAATAACTTACATTTGACATTAATTGGTAGAAGTAATGTCATTAAAATGATATTCCTGCCCAAAATATTATATTGTTTTAGAGCAATTCCTCTAGAGATAAATAAAATCTGGTTTCAGAAGTTAGATCAGCTAGTTTCATGGTTTTTATGGGCTGGACAGCGCCCAAGAAGGGCTCTTAGATTTATGACTTTACCTAGAGATAGGGGAGGGTGGGCTGTCCCTAATTTTCAAATTTATTATTGGGCTACCGCGCTGAAACAGATGGGGGAACTGTTAAATGGGGGCAGTTCGGGAAATTCGGGATGTGCGGAAATTTCCATTTACCATCTAATATATGGGACTGCAGCCAGGGGACTCCTTATGCGCCATATAGATTTTGCCTATTTTAAGAGGGTCAAATTTAAGGTTCTGCTTGGTGCCTATAGGGTCTGGACAGCTGTTAGAAAAAAGTTTGGGATCGGTCGGCTACATTTATATTTACCTCTAGTAAATAATACTTTACTTCCCGAAATATTCCAAGATGTATATTTCAAAAGTTGGATAGAGAAAGGCATTTTGTGTATAGGGGATCTTATATCCAATGCTGGAATGTTTACTTTTGAGGCTATTAAAGAACGATTCGGGATTGAGAATAAGTATTTTTTTTTAATATTTGCAGATAAGGGACTTCCTTACTAAAAGACTTAGTCAGCGGGATCGAATTCCTTTACTGGATTTGATTATTCGGGGTCAACCTACAACATCTTCTTTATATAAACTTGTAAATGAGAAGATGGGCGATGATCTAGCCAAACATTATGATAGATGGCAAACGATTTTACACGCTGGGCAGGGTGAATGCGAAGATTCCCTTTTGCTCAGCCAAACGGCATGTATTTCAGCAAATCTGCAGGTACAATGCTATAAGACATGGTGCAACTTATATATAACTCCGGCGCGTATTCACCGATGGGGTGGGACTTCGGGGATACATTGTCCTCGGTGCGGGTTGCTGGCTGCAGATAGCACACATATGTTTGCCACCTGTTCTGGCCTTTCTCAATTGTTGGCTAAAATTGAACAGCGTTTAGAATGTATATTGGGATATTCAGTCCCATTGACTCCCCAGGTTATTATGTTAGGGATTTCCAATCAAGAAATGGAGGAAGCTGTTAGGAAATTGTTATATATAGTAATGGCTGTATTGCGGTTGTGTTTGGCTACGATGTGGCTTGATCCGAACCCTCCCTCGATACATGTTTGGTTTAGTAAACTATTATTTATTTATAATTGGGAGATTTCTGTGTTTAGGAGAAGGGGAAGGAGGGCAAGGGCCAAGGGGGAAAAGATCTGGGAACCTTTAATCAAATGGTTACATAAGGATGAAGTGTGATTGTGATCATGATATCTGATGTGTTTATGTATTTTCTGTGGGATCCACCGGGGTGGGGGGGTAAAAATTCAAAATTCGGGCATCGGGTATGGTGTCTTTTTTTCTTTTATGTTAATATATGTCACATTGTATTTCTATGCTCAATGTCCTAATAAATAAATTTAAAAAAAAGCAATTCACAAACCAGCTACCTCTCTTATCAATCACTGACCTTATGCTTGTCTTGGCCCTATACAGGGCTCCACCACTTTTTGGCTACATTCAAGCTATAGAAATACCACACACATACATACATACCTTAAAACTATCTATGCTGAAGGATACCCACCAAAGGCTAGGCTTGCTGTCTACTTACTGAGAGTGCAGGCACACATTGGATTAAAGCTGCGTGATAATTGATAACATGCCACACAATAGACTATTGGAAGTGATCTACCCTTTTTAGTAGGCACATATTCTTATTGCATCCAGGAATATAGTGGCCATCCTGAATTTGCAGGTATAACTTTCCTCATGGTGCTTGGTATCCTTGCTAAATAATCTGTGCTACAATGTTGCTGCAGATGAACCTCGCTACATGGATGTTGGCTTTCAAGTGTCAAGTCCTCTAGCTCCCGAAGGATTGTTTTATGAGCATTTTATTTCTCCTGCATCCGTATCCTGAAGTTGTGTGTGATTTGCAAAATGAACTCTGAAAATTAAGTTGGTGGTTTCATATTCTGCTTGAAATTCCTTTCATGGGACAGGACTGAAAGCAAAGGACATTTCAATATGTACAAATATTAATGCATGCAGTGTATAGTGTAGTTGAACTCCAGTATGTGAATAGATTGCTAAGTGTAGAGAATGACAGGATATTAATAATCTTTCTAATGTTTTCAGTGGAAAGCACTCAAGTAAAAATGATAGCCATCTTTCATAAGGGAGATTCTAGTGACATAGCTTGAGATAGTTATTCTAACATAGGAATATGTTCAGTAAGATATTTATGTCTCTTTATTGTTAGTTTTCATGAATTCCCAGTACAATTTCAAAGTATAGGGGGGTGTTTATACACAGATAATAATAAGATGTATCATTTCACTGTCACAAGTAAGCTCAGCGATCCGTTGACAAGTTATTTAAGGCATCATTTATCTTATGGAGATCCACTGCAGCCTGCAGCCTTCTTTGACCCCAGAAGTGACAAGGCAGGGGGTGGAGTCGTGTTTTTTCTCTCAAGTCATGCTACTTTCCCCACTTTTACCACTGGCTCTCATGTTCTGTTATATGTGGTCACCAGGGAAGCAGTGAAAGACGGAAAAAACATTTCTTCAGAGGATCTGGTGCATAAGATAAGTACAAAACCTGACTATATGGAGTTTATTTACACATATTCAATGTCCTTCATGCAGCAGATATAATCAAGCTAGAAGTATATAAAGCAATGCCTCTCTGGAATAGGCAGGTCAACACACTACCTAACTAAAAGCAGGGGCATTTCCTACATCGCTCATTTTGGAAGCACTGAAGTGTCTTACACCTGATTTGTGGCAGTAGACAGCAGGGAGACAGCATGGCATCGTATGAGCTGATGTGAGGTCCATCCCTCCTAAATTGCCTAAGATCACAAAAGGCACACTTATAGTCCCTGGCCGAAAACCATGCATCTTTCTGATTTGATAGGGTTCCAGTCCTGAGCATGCCCTTCTCCTTGGCAATGAAGCAGGGTCCCACTAAAGTCATATGTTTTTTCATATGTTCATAACATGGCATAGTGCTACTATGGTAGTGGTGGTAGTAATGAATAACCCTGGGCGGTGAACTCCGCTCCGCTTGCGGAGTTTGCGGAGTTTTCCGCACTCTGCGTTACGCGGAGATCGCGGTGTTCCAAAAAACTCCGCCCCACGTAGCGCAGCAAAGCTTTTTACCTCGCTCGCGTTGGTCAACATCAAGTTGGCGACCGCGAGCAAGGAAAATCAACCTCCCGGCGAGATTTTTCCTCGTTTGCGATCGCCAACATCAAGTTGGCGAGCGCAAGCGTGGAAAATCAACCTCCCGGCGAGATTTGTCAACGCGGGGGGGTCAGGTTTCTCATTGAGAGTGGTCGCGTATGCTCGCGACCGCTCACGTTGAGAAACAGCGCGTACGCGTTGAGAAAGCTGCCGCTCGAGAAAAAATCTACTTGAGCGGCAGAAAAGGAAAGCAGGGACCGCTTGTGATGTGCATGGTGCCGTTCGCGATGATTGCACAGTGCGGACAAGCATCCGGCACTGTGCAATCACCACGAACGGCATTTTTCTATAGTACTCCGCCGCTTGCAGAGCTCCACGTAGTTTTTGCACTTCGCGGTGTTCTGCATAGTGCAACTCCGTGAACTCCGCCCAGGGTTAGTAATGAACACTTCCATACATATTAAAGAGTTAGTACACCTAGATTTCTGTCTGAGGAGGCAAAGGTCAGGCTGTCATGATGGAAATGAATAGAGGCTGGAAAGGAAAACTCTTTTTTGTCTAGTTTGTTGATGATGTCCACTGAATCCCTGATTTAGCTATTATGAGAACATGATCTGAGATGCAACAATATTATAAACTAATGTTCACACCTAAAGTGGAAGTAATCACCCATTGTTGTATGTAAAATGCTGCATTTATGTCCTGCTCAACAGTGGGAAACTTATGGTTACTCTATTGTTTATAAACACATTCAAAGTTCTTTTATTTCAAAGTTCTTTTATTTTTTGCAAAATGTATTTACTCAAAATCTTGCAAATCGCATTTTAAAAAAAAAGAAATAAAAAACAATATGACAACGATGGAGGTGTGTAATATAAATATCAAACAGCGCTAACTCACAAAGATGGCATAAAAGTGCACAGCTTAGAAACACACATATCATGCATTATAACCACATGATGATGCAAGTACACAGTCACTTTGGCCATTTTGCCTTTTATGGAACATCACACATAATCACACACAATCCATATTTAGCTCTATGTATCTGATACTTCTTCAACATCCTCCCTTGTTCAAGCATCTTAGGGACAATCAACTGCACACTCTGCACAGAGACACCACTCAGACTTGGTGAACCATACTGAATTCACACAGAAAACGTATCCTGTTGGGACCTCCTGGAAGAATATATTTGCTGGATAAGGAGGCAACTCTACTCCTGGGTGCTCATAACCCAACGCTCAGAGGATAACCCGAGAGGCCCATTGTAAGCCCGATAAAAGCCTAACAAACAGATGCCAATTATGTGACTCTCTTTAACTATCTGGGGGTGTCCCACTCCCTTGATGGTACTGCATCACCTCAGCTGTAGATGTTGATTTACCAGACACTCTGAAAACAAAGGGGCCGAGTATGCCATTTGGTTAGTTGGTTGGTGTATTTATGTAGCATATACATATCAATAGAACAAGCTTCAGAGTGCAGGGTGTACAGATTAAAAGGGTAAACAATAACATTATACTATTTAACTACAAATATATTCCTTGATCCTATATTGAAAAGAAGCAATCATGGAAAAATGAAATAGTTAAAATTAAAAACCAATATGTTAGGAAGCTCAAAGTCTAACTTGTGCTTAATGCAAAATAGCATGGAGCAGAGCAAAATACCTAAAAAACAACTGTCAGTTCAATTGACCAGAGCTCCTTCTAGAAAAGGGTCAATTAAGCATAGTGCAAACATGCATAAAATGTAGCACAGTTTATATTGGCTTTCTCTCAATACGAGTCTGTGGAACCTACTCACATGTCAGAAACGTGTTACTTTCAGCAAAAATGTACCTAATGAGCACGTGGCCAGTTCTTCTCTGTGTGGAAGTGCAAGACGTCCTTGAGCAGGAGATATCAGTTGTTAGAAATGGGATTTTTGGTAGGCTAGGGCATGTGCCAAAGCCAGGCAGAAGCCACCACTCTAGTCAGGATAAGGGAGTTACACTCCTAAAATAACCCCTGCTCACCCCTTGGTAGCTTGACACGAGCAGTCAGGCTTATCTCAAAGGCAGTGTGTAAAGCATTTGCACATAACCAACAGTAATACAGTGTAAGCACTACAAAAGGACACCACACCAGTTTAGAAAAATAGCCAATATTTTTATATACTTAAGACAAGACCAAAAATGATAAAAATCCACAAAACAGTACTTAAAAATCTTCAGTTATCAAAATATGCTTGAAAAACAGTTCCTTGATGTCGATAGATCCGTCCGGGGCTATCACGGCGTCGTGAACAAACAAATCCAAACAGTTCTGGCTGACCGCGGCGTCGCAGGCCAGCTACGGTGTCGGGAAAACCCGCAAACATTACCTTTTCGAAATGCAGGGCGTCGGCGACCTCTCGTTGAGCTTCCGAAAGCATGGCGTCCGCAGGCGTCGGTTCCGGAGGTCGGTGCAGGAGTCGTCGGGGCCCTTGAAGTCACACACGTTGCAGGTCGAACTCCTCTCTGTTGGAGTCAGGAGCGCAGGCGTCAGCAGGCGTCGGGTGCTGCGGTGAGAAGTGCAGCGATGCGGCATGCGGTGCCCTCAGGTCGCGGTGCAAGGCGCGTCAGATGGCGTAGTCGGTGAGACCAGGGTCGTGGTGCGAAGTGAATGCGGTGCTCATCGCGGTGCTGGCAGGATGCGGTGCAAGCAGCGGCGTCGTCATTGCTGAAGCGCTGTCGTCGGCTGACGAACTGGAGTCGTTAGCGCCAGCGTCAGTAGGCCTAGGTTGCGGTGCGGGATGAGGGCGGTGCGTCGTGTAACTTTATGAGCGGTACCCTCGAACCACGGTGCAAGCAGCGGCATCGATTTCGGCGTGGAGTGGCGGCGTCGGGGATACCAAGGCGTCGTCGTGAAGCGAGGCGGTGCGGGGTGTGGTGTCCACAGGTCGCGGTGCGAGCAGCGGCTCGGTGGCAGCGTCAGCAGGCGTCGTCGGTGAGACCAGGGTCGCGGTGCAGTGTTGCGGCGGTGCCCTCTGCGGTGCCTTCAGGACACGGAGTCGGCAGCGGCGTCTTCGACATCGTCGGGTGGCTTCTTCTTCTGTTGCAGCACAAAACACACAGTCCCCAGTGCTGAGGGCAGAAGAGTTTGAAGTCTTTGCTGTTCCTGAGACTTCTTGAACAGGGGGCAAGTTCTACCTCAAGCCCTTGGAGAAACTCACAAAAGTAGATTGCAGAAAGTCCAGTCCAGTCCTTTCACTGCCCAAGACAGAAGCAGCCACTGCAGGCCAACACAGCAAAGCACACAGCAAAGTGGTAGTTCCTCCTCACAGCTTCTCCAGCTCTTCTTCTTGGCAGTCTTCTTGGTCCAAAAGAGTTCTAAAGTTCAGGGGTTTGGGCCCCAATATTTATATCCCAAAATACTTTGATCTTTTTTGGCAGAGAGTGTCTGTGCCCAGCCAGAACCAGTTCTGCCTTCTCTGGTGTGACTTCCTGGCAGGAGGTGGAGACGGCATTGTTAGAGGCAGACCAGGCCCTTTGAGGTGCAAGGAAATCTCCTCCCCGTTCCCCAATTGCAGCCCAGGTCTATTCAGCCCTTTCCTGACCCACCTAGACTATCTGGAGCCACTCCTGCTCCCCAGCCTTCTGTCATCCAAAACCCAGACAGGCAATCCACATTCCAGCAGAGGCACACGGGATGACTGAGCAAGAAAATACCTACTTTCTGAAAGTGGTATTTTCAAACACAGAATGTAGAAATCACCTTCACTAATAGATGCATCTTTAGATTCTGAGTTCAGGCATACTAAACTTTATTTTCCTACCTAGTTCCCAGGGCCAGTTATGTTTATAAGATGTTATAAACAAACTTCCCATTCTGTCCTATGGGAAACAGGTAGCCTTGCAATAGTGAAAATGAAATTGGCAGTAATTCACTATCAGGACATGCCACACACACCAGGGTATGTCCTACCTTTCACATACACTGCACCCTGCCCACAGGGGTACCTTGGGCCTACCTTAGGGGTGGCTGACATGTAAGAAAGGGAAGGTTAGGGCCTGGTAAGTGGGTGCACTTGCCAAGTCGACATGGCAGTACCAGACTGCGCACAGGCTCTGCAATGGCAGGCCAGAGTCACATTTACGGGCTGTTTGTGTGGGTGGCACAATCCAGTGCTGCAGCCCACCAACAGCATTTGATTTACAGGCCCTGGCACACGTAGTACACTTTACTAGGGACTGACACATAAATCAAATAGGCCAATCATGGAAACACCAATCCATAACACATTTTACCACAGGAGCACTTGCACTTTACCACTGATCAGCAGTGAGAATAGTGCGCAGAAACACTAAGCCAGCACAAACAGAGTCAAAACCGGGAGGTCAGAAAGCAAAAACTCAGGGGAAACACGCCAAAAGATGCCAAGTCTAACATCAGTCATGAACACAATATTGAGTTCATTATTCCCCCAAAGTCCTGCTTCAGATGTCAGAACTAAAAACGAGATTTGGTTTGCAAATGTGCAAATGTACACCCTTGAACTGCAGCTTCACCAGCACCCAGCCCGCCAACCCGCCGACCAGGAACAAACCCAACCACCTCAGTTGCATTCTTCTCAACACCCGCTCCGCACGCAAACACACCGTCGAACTCTTGGACCTACTAGACTCAACCTCCCCTGATGTCGCATTCCTGACGGAGACCTGGCTGAACCCCTCCTCGGCACCCGACATCGCCATTGCCATCCCGGAAGGCTACAAGATCTCCCGCAGGGACCGCACCAACGGAGTAGGAGGAGGAATCGCCATCGTCCACAGGAACACTCTCAGAGTCTCGACCAACAACGACGACACCCTCAGCACCGCCGAACACCTGCACTTCCAGATCCACACCGACCCCAACACCACCCTCAGAGGAACCCTCGTCTACAGACCCCCCGGACCTCGGCCACAGTTCAGCGACTCCATCACCGACTTCGTCAGCCCTCACGCCCTCGCCTCCACGGACTACATCCTCCTCGGGGACCTGAACTTCCACCTCGAGAACAACAACGACACCAACTCTACCACCCTGATCGACAACCTCGCCAACCTCGGACTCAGACAACTCGTCACAACTCCCACCCACTCTGCCGGCCACACGCTTGACCCCATCTTCTCCGCAAGCTCCCACGTCACCTTCAGTCACACCACCGACCTCCACTGGACCGACCATCGCTGCATCCACTTCACCTTCCAGAAAGCCACCACGCACCACCGCACCCAACAGATGCCTCGCCGCTGCTGGAGCAAAGTCACCGAAGACCAGCTAACCACCACCCTAGCCCGGTGCCCACCAGCCGACCCACCGACCCCGACACCGCCGCCCGCAACCTCAGACAGTGGATCGACGACTGCGGCAACACCCTCGCCCCGCTCAAGAAACCCGCCAACAGCCACACCAGCAAGAAAGCCAGCTGGTTCACTGAAGACCTCCGGGCCTCCAAGCAAACCTGCCGAAAGTTAGAGAAGAACTGGCACTGCGAACAAACACCGGACAGCTACGCAGCCCACAAGAACGCCACCCGTAGACACCATCACCTCATCAGATCAGCCAAAAGGCCCTCCTTCAAAGACCGCCTAGACAACAACGGACACAACAGCAAAGACCTCTTCAACATCGTGAAGGAACTCTCTAACCCCAGCTCCAACACCAACGACATCCCACCTTCGCAAGACCTATGCAACTCGTTGGCCGCCTTCTTCCATCGCAAGATCGCTGACATCCACGACAGCTTCAACACCACGATCGCCCCGACAACCACTGAGATCCCCGCCCCCACGACCAACATCCGCACCAACCGCCTGCTCTCCTGGACCAACATAAACGGCGACGACACCATCAAGATCATGAACACCATCCACTCCGGATCTCCGTCAGACCCATGCCCACACCACATCTTCAACAAAGCCAGCACCACCATCGCACCCCATCTCCGGAAAGCCATCAACATCTCCTTCGAGACAGCAACCTTCCCGGATAGCTGGAAGCACGCTGAGATCAACGCCTTACTCAAGAAACCCAAGGCGGCCCCAAGGACCTCAAGAACTTCCAGCCCATCTCCCTACTCCCGTTCCCGGCGAAGGTCATCGAGAAGACCGTCAACAAACAACTGACCCGCTACCTCGAGGAGAACAGCATCCTGGACCCGTCCCAGTCCGGGTTTCGCAGCAACCACAGCACCGAAACTGCCCTCATTGCCGCCACCGATGACATCAGGACCCTGCTAGACAACGGAGAGACCGCGGCCCTCATCCTCCTGGACCTGTCAGCCGCCTTCGACACGGTATGCCACAACACACTACGCACACGCCTCCACGATGCCGGAATCCAAGAGAAGGCCCTGGACTGGACCACCTCCTTCCTCTCCGGCAGAACACAGAGCGTCCACCTCCCCCCCTTCCGCTCCGAGGCCACCGAGATCATCTGCGGCGTACCCCAGGGCTCATCCCTCAGCCCAACGCTGTTCAACATCTACATGGCACCACTCGCCCATGTCGCCCGACTGCACGACCTCAACATCATCTCTTACGCCGATGACACCCAGCTGATTCTGTCCCTCACCAAAGACCCCCACACCGCCAAAACAAACCTCCACGAAGGAATGAAGGCCGTCGCCGAATGGATGAGGAACAGCCGACTGAAGCGGAACTCTGACAAGACGGAGGTCCTCATCCTCGGATCCACCCCCTCATCCTGGGACGACTCCTGGTGGCCGACCACACAGGGAGCAGCCCCAATACCCACCGACCACGCACGCAACCTAGGAGTCATCCTCGACTCCACCCTCTCCATGACCAAGCAGGTCAACGCCATCTCTTCCGCCTGCTTCAACACCCTCCGCATGCTCCGCAAGATCTACAAGTGGATCCCCACCAAAACGAGAAGAACGGTCACCCAGGCCCTCGTCAGCAGCAGGCTGGACTACGGAAACGCCCTCTACGCTGGAGCCTCTGCCAAACTCCTGAAATGGCTGCAACGCATCCAGAACGCCTCTGCACGCCTGACCCTCGATATCCCTCGCCGCAGCCACATCACCCCTCACCTGAGAAACCTGCACTGGCTCCCCGTCGACAAGAGGATAACCTTCAAGCTCCTCACCCACGCACACAAGGCACTGCACAACACCGGACCTGCGTACCTCAACAGACGACTCAGCCTCTACACCCCCGCCCGCCAGCTTCGCTCCGCCGACTTCGCCACAATACCCTGCATCCAAAGAGCGACCTCCGGCGGCAGATCCTTCTCCCACCTCGCCGCCAAAACCTGGAACACCCTCCCCATCCGCCTACGGCGGACCCAAGACCTGCTGACCTTCAGAAGACTCCTGAAGACCTGGCTCTTCGAGCAGGAGCAGAACCCCCTCTCCCCCCCCCTCAGCGCCTTGAGACCCTCACGGGTATGTAGTGTGCTCTACAAATGCTATGATTGATTGATTGATTGATTGAACAACACAACTTCTGGGCCTACTAGCGCATGAAATTTAGCAAGCATATTGACAGTCAAGGGATGTTTCAAACTAATATGAAGCAACATCCATAATTGTTTATAAAATATATCACTGAACTCTTTGACATACATATATAAAACAATAATACTGTAATATATATAGGAATACAATATTATGTTTTCACAATGTCCTGAAGGTAATGTACTCCCCAGTTCCACTCCTGCCTCTTCCAACATACTAAAAACAAACATCTTGCACTTCCATCTAGTTTACTTGGATCATATGCGAGTGTAAAACTTTAGAGTGGTTAGTAAACTGAAACGTTTATCAGGTATTTTTAGCTAAGACTTCTCAATAATTTCCAAATAAAACTATAAAACTGGCATGTATCATCACTCTAATTGGAAACCAAGCAAGAGTTTTTCAATGTTCTGATAGATGGTCACATTTTCTGAAATAGAACATTAGTTTAACTGACTTCTAACCATCCTTTAAAAATACTGACATGGCGTGTTACCCTCTGATGTGGCGTAATACCCTTCAAGGCACTCCTTCATCGTTGTTTGCTCCCCTGAACAGCTACTCTTAGCACACACTGCACAGAGTATCCTTGCTTAGGGCATGTTCACAATTTTACCTGACAAACTGTCAGTCTTTCAATAAGTAAACCCTCTCTTTCACCTAACTGAAGGATGCATTCTCCAATAATAACATGTTGAGTTACCTCAGACAGCTCATTCAGTATTTGTTAAACATCCCTGTCTCTAGGACCATCCATTTATTCACAGTTTTATATAGCGCGAACGTGACCCATGGGTATCAGAGCGTTTTACAGTTACATGTCAAAAATTGTATAGCAGTAGTATTAAACATATGGTTCTGATGCGTACCTTTCGTACCTGGTTACGACAATAACAAGAGTAGGACCCATTAATTGTAATAATGTACAGCCTGAGTGCATTCGTAGCGATCTGGATAGTTTACCCTTACTTACGTTATTGTCCTGTTGAGGCAAACTCCTATATCAGATCTAATTGGCACCAACTCTTTGATCAATGGAGAGGACTGTTATGGTGTCTCTGTGACCTCTCATGGGTAGGATGCAGCCATACCTGAGAAGGACTAGGCAGCACCTAGCAACTGACCACGGTGCAGATGATGATCAGTTGTTGTTTAGGGTAGGAATTTGCTCATTAGGAAGATCTTCGCTTCCCTCTTGAAGGTTGACGTGTTTGGAATTCTTCTAATGTTTGGAGGGAGTGAGTTCCAGATTCTGGGGGCAGCTCCGGAGAATGCTCTGTCATACGTTTTCTTCTTCTGAAAGATGGGAGGTTTCAGCATCAGTTCTCTGGCACTCCGGGATGGTCTGCCTCCACCGGATAACTCAATTTTCTGGGCTAAGTACATTGGTGTTTTGTAGTGGAGCGCTTTGTGGGTAATACATGCCAGTTTAAGCTGAATTCTGGCTTCATATGGTAGCCATATATTTCATTCTCCCAGGCACACAGACTCCCTACTTACCGAATCACCCCAGAATTCAAATTCACGTTCAATCTAAATGTGGTTCCATCTTACTATGGGAAAGTATATTTTATCCCATATGATCCATATTACATCAGATGACAGCCCTTGGAAGCATGATGAATTCCATTGACCTTACCTTCCGAAACCATTTCTGCTCACAAAATTATGCCAAAGTGCTTACTATAACAAACAGGACTCCATACAAAACAGTGGACCAATTCACAAAAGCTTGTATGAATATATGAAAAATATTTGGTTAGTACTACTTCAAATGCTCTTAAATACCTTTTCAGATTGGTGCCAAAGTGTTCTTACACAGCAAACTGTTGCTTTCCCACAGATGTTATCCTTACTATAGAATTTCAATATAGTAGGCCCTAAAAGGTGCCTGCTTATTCCTATGTTATCAGATACAGGTACAATAACCAATCAATGTTTTTGCCCTGAGCCTTTAATTCTTTATTTTTTTCTGGCCAAGGCACCTCATTATGTTTCGATGGATATGAATGAACCAAGGCACTGTGGTTATTGGACTCTCTTTAGCAGCAAGAATAATAACGGCAAAATATGGTGGTAGGTATTGCTTTATTTAGAAGCTTTGGCATGTCACTAGGAAACCAGGCAATGTTGGGCCTGTAATTCTAGAAGTAGATGTCTCCCATACTCCCAAATTGGTGCACTAGTGGCCAGGGTCATAAAAGATGGTTGTACAATATTATCTGTTTGCAGAATTTCAATGGCAAGATATGCTAGATTCCTCACATACCCATTTCTGGGCCAGGAGTGGATTGTCACTGATTAAGCTTAATACCATAGAGTTTCCACAATTTCCAGAAGATTCAAATGGCTTTGTAAGAAATTGGATTATTAGTTGAGATGGAGGGGATCCCCACCCAAACAATAAACACACTTCTTGTGAGGCTGAACCACAATAGCCATTAAATAGACCTGTACGTAATCCTTTGGTAGTATGGCACAAAGCAGTCAGGCTTAACTTAGAGGGAATTTGAAAAGTATTTATGCAGCACTCAAATAACCCCGGGCGGAGCTGGCGGAATGGAACTACGTGGAGGTCCACAGAGTTGGGGGGAAACTCTGTGGAACTCCGCTCCGCTCTGCCGCCCGCCTCCACCCCCCATAATTAAAATAATACTAACAAGTTAATTTAAAAGAAATAAAAAGACACTTACCTGTATTGTGGCGTCCCCGGGCTGCTCTCCTCCTCGTCGCGTACATCTTGCATGAACGGCGCATGCGCACGCGCATGCGCATTTCTTTGTGCAAGATGTATGGTGACGAGGAGGAGGGCAGTCCGGGGACGCCGCAATTCAGGTAAGTGACTTATTTCTTTTAAATTAACTTGTTACTATTATTTTATATAGGGGGTGGAGGCGGGGGCCAATGTACCGGGGGGTGGGGCTGGCTAACTCCGCTCCGCTGCGGAGTCAGAGTTTTTTTCCCTACTCCGCGTTCTCAGCGGAGCGCGGAGTAGGGAAATCTCTGCACACTCTGCTGGCGGAACGCAGTTCTCCACCCGCGCTTACACTCAAACAGTAATAAAGTGAGAACCCAAAACAAGAAAAATCTCAAATCAGTTTAGAAAAATAGAGTTAATTTTTAAAAAAATACAATGACACCAAAGCAACAAAAATCCTCTGAGTAGAACCAGAGACTTAGTTTTGAAAGTTTTAGGTGCAAATAGTGCCAAAAAGGACAAAGGACCAGTAGCAGTTATCTGGTCACTCTGGAATGGGGGAAAGTCACAAGTTCAGGCCGAAGGAGCACAGGTCACATACAGGGACAAAGTTAATCCTGCTGAAGAGTTACCTTCTCCAGTCTGTGCGAATGGTGCCATTCGCATTGACAGGGGGCAAAAGGAGCTCGTCGGCATGAGGAGCAGGTTAGGTATTGCAGACAGACTCTGCTGTACTACCAAGAGCTGGTTATCACTGGACATTCACAGTGGCGGTCGAAGTGGGCTGCCGCTGTCAGCATGAAGAGCAAGTCTTGCTGGAGTGTCGCTTTGGCGGTCCTCATGGGCGGTCGATTCTTGGCGCACAAAGGTCACTTCACAGTAGTGAGGATCCAAAATCTTTTATTCAGGAGGAGTATAGTCTGATGCCAGCCAAGGCTCCAAGACCTGGGGGACAGCTCTTGTGGATCAGGACTCACTCCAGCAGAGGCCAGCGGCAGAGCTCAAGGAGTTCTAGGCAGGTTAAGTTGCTGCTGGTCAGTTGCGGGGAGGTCTCTGGAGGCTTGTTGTGTCCCTCTAGCTCAGAGGTCTTCAAACTGTGGGGCGCGACCCCCAGGGGGGTCGTGGAGTCCTAGGAAGGGGGTCGCAGATTCCCCAGCTTCACTTGTCCCTGAAAAAATACAGCCGTCCTGGGACGGCCAATTGAGATCGTTATCAGCTGCTTGCCTGAATGAAAGGCAAATGCGCCTTATCTGGTAATCTGCAAGTGTAAAGGATTCTTGGGGGCAGTTCTGGCTCTTTGTGAAGGCAAAGATGCGTGTTTTTTTTAGTGAAGTGCAAAGAGTTAACTACAGGGCTGGGAAGTTCTTGCTTTTAATTTTAACTGCATTTACACAGCCCTTAGTGCCCCTAAAGAGGTGTTGAAGGGACAGTTATGTAAAAAAGAAAACTGCATTACATACGCTCTGGTATTATTAAAACCTACATTTTGAAAGCACCATTTTATTGTAAATCTATGCGCACGTTTTGCAGCATTCTATCTTACCCTGTGTGTGATGCAAGTATAAAAAATTTACTTACATATTCACAGTGCTTTCCGTCACAGGCTGTGACTTCGTAGCACTAAAAATACACATCACTATTCTCCACTGCACCAATCAAGTTTTAATTCTGTGGTTCTCTGGTTACACACAGACCTCTGCAGTGCATTATCTAATAGAGCTTTCATAATGTACTACAGTGCATTTCCCACTGAGCAATAACTTTTTTTTATTTATTTTTCATTTACGCTGCCCATTATTTTATATGTAGATACCTGAAGGTGAAAGACCTAAAAAACGTACAGAATATTTTGGGCTTATTTATGAGAGGCGTGCATCGCCAAAGCATTACTTTTTTGATGCTCCGGTGGCGCAAGCATCTCAACCATACCTATGAAGCAGTGCAAAGTCACCCTGCATGGCTTTGCATTGCCTCATAGATATGGAGTAAGACATAGCAGCGCAAGTCACTGCGTTGCCTTACTCTGCGTCAAGGAGGTGTTCCATGGGCTTTGCGTGGAATTCCCACACAAAGCCCATGGATTTTAATGCTGCCCCATATTTACAAATCACGTAAACCTGGGGCAGCTCCAAAAACTGACGCCTCTCCAGTGGAGGCGTAACGAGGAGAAATGTTTTAATTTCTCCTCGTTTTTTCCTCTTTCCATGTGTGCTGCATTCTGCAGCTCTCATAGAAATAGGAAAACGCCCCTCAGGATTGTTTTGGTGAAGGAAGGTGCCTCTTCCCGTACAAAAACTATTCTGCCTACGTTGGTGCTAGGCAGCAATTTGTGAAGGAAAAGGACTGGAATGCACCGTATTTCATAATTACAGTGCATTCCTGCCCTTTCACATTGGCATAGGGCAGCGCCGCAAGAAGACTTGCAGCGCTGCCCTACACCAATTCCTCATAAATGAGGCCCTTTGTTTTTAGCTACACCTTTGGCTACACCCCTACGCTCAATGACCTTTGGTTTGCTAAACACTGTTTAATATCATTTCCCCACTGTAAAAATTATTTGCTGTGGTAATTGGGGGCTGTTAGAAATGGGGGTCTATAGTTGGCAATGGTTTTCACCTTTGTCCAAGTAGGGACCCTTCCTTCTAGTCAGGGTAAGAGGGATACACTACTGAAATAACCCCTGCTCACCCCCTTGGTAGCTTGGCACGAACAGTCAGGCTTATTTCAGAGGCAGTGTGTAAAGGATTTGCACATAACCAACAGCAATACACTGAAGACACTACAAAAGGACACCACACCAGTTTAGAAAAATATCCAATACTTTATATATTCAAAACAAGACTAAAACGATAAAAATCCAACATACAGTACTTAAAAATATGTACTTTGCGGGGAGCTGGCGTCGGTCGGTCCGGACTGCGGTGTGGGACGGGGCAGTGTGTCGCAAGACTTACGAGCAGTGCCCCCAACCCACGGTGCGGTCACGGTTGTCGAAGTCAGTGACGGCATCGGTGAGACCAGGGCGGCGAAGTGAAGCGAGGCGGTGCGGAGTGCGGTGCCCACAGGTCATGGTGCAAGCAGCAGCTCGGCGGCTGTCATCAGTGAGACCAAGGGTTGCGGTGCGAGATGCAGCGGTGCCCTCTGCAGTGCCTTCTGGGCACGGAGCCAGCAGCAGAGTCAGTGACGGAGTCGGTTGCTTTCCCCCTCTGTGGCACCTGAAACCACGATTCCAGAGGCGGTACCCAGAGGTCAGTGAAGTCTTTGCGGTCCCTGAGACTTCAGAACAGGAGGCAACAAGTAAAGAAAGTTCAGTCCAGTCCTTTCACTGCCCAAGGAGAAGCAGCAACTGCAGGCCAAACCAACAAAGCAACAACACAGCAAAGATGCAGTACTCCTCTTGGCAGTTCTTCCAGCTCTTCTTCTTGGCAGGTTCCTTGATTCCAGCGAGTTCTAAAGTTCTAGGGTCTGGACCCCAATATTTATACTCAGTTTCTCTTTGTGCTTTTGGGCAGAGAGTGCCTGTGCCCAGCCCAAACCAGTTCCATCTTTTCTGGCCCAGCTTCCTGGCAGGAGGAGGAGACAGCCCTGTCCAAGGCAGACCAGGCCCATTCAGGTGCAAGGAAATCTCCTCCCACTACTATAAATACAGCCCAGGTCTATTCAGCCCAGCCCTGACTCATCCAGGAAAGGCAGGACACACCTTGAACCCCCCAGTGGCTGAGTGATGAGAATGCACATCCCCAGCCCCTGTCACTCCAAAGCCAGACAGTCAATCCACAAACCCAGCAGAGGCACACAGGATGGCTAAGCAAGAAAATACCTACTTTCTAAAAGTGGTATTTTCAAACACAGAACATAAAAATCATCTTTACTAAAAGATGCATTTTTATTCAGGCATGCTAAACCCCATTTCTCCATCTTGTCCCAATGGGAAGATATGCTTATAAGATGTTATAAGTAAACTCCCATTCTATCCTATGGGACAGATAGCCTTTCCATAGTGAAAAATGAAACACACTGTAATTCACTACCAGGACATGTCTCACACACACCAGTACATGTCCTACCTTTAATATACACGGCACCCTGCCCACAGGGGTACCTTGGGCCTACCTTAGGAGTGACTTACATGTAAGAAAAGAAAGTGAAGATTAGGGCTTGGCAAGTGTGTGCACTTGCCAGGTCGACATGGCAGTTACAGACCGCGCAGACACTGCAGTGGCAGGTCTGATAACCCTTTCAGGGCTGCATGGGTGAGTGGCATAATCAGTACTGCAATCCCACCAGCAGCATCTGATTTACAGGCACTGGCACCCTCAGTGCACTTTACTAGGGACTTACTAGTAAGTCAAACATGCCAATCATGGAAACACCAATCCATAATACAATTTACAATAGGAGCACTTGCACTTTAACACTGAAAAGCAGTGAGAAAGTGTGCAGAGACACTGAACCAGCAAAAACAGAGCCAAAACTAGGAGGTCAGAAAGGAAAAAAACAGGGAAACATGCAAAAAGATGCCAGGTCTAACAGGGGCATTTATGGTTGTCGATAGATGTTGATGATGAGGAGAACCAGTTTCTAGAAAATTTTGTCAGAAGGGGTCCTTATGCCTCAAAAGGTTTGACAAGGGGGTCTCGACATCAAAAAGTTTGAAGACCACTGCTCTAGCTCAAACAAGAGGCCAGCCCACTGACCCTGGGAGTTACCCTGAAGAGCCTAAGTTAAAGCAAGTAGGTCCGATCTAGGGGTGGGTGGAACTCACTGAATTCCGCTGAGTTGCACAAAAACTCTGGGAGAGTCCGCAGAGTTCCGCACACCCCCAGGTCACCTGAGTGAGAGCAGCATTCCAACTAGGGAGGCTCTTAGAAACTTGCACAGCATGTTTAGTTTCAGTTGATGTTTTTATTTTCGAGCACAATTTCTCCAGTGTTACTTTCCTGCTTGACGTTTATAGCCAACAGCCAAAAACCTATAAGCTGCAGCTAGAAAGTGAAACCCTGCCATGCACTTCCACTCCAGCCCATTGAATAAGAAACTGGATACTGCTTTATTAAGCAATTTGGCATAGAGAACTGAATGTGGAGGTTTGCCGCCTCTTCACAAACATCCAAACCATTTCCAAAATACAAGTGGTGTGCAACCAGTTTTTGCGATACAGATGAAGTACTGCTGCTAAACAGTTGCTCAAGTTGTAAAATACCTAGAAAACAATCAGCACATGACAATGGAGCCTTTGTTCGATGTGATTGCCTTTCGAATCACTACGCACTCACTTCAGAAATATTTCCCAGCTGTTTTCAGAGCTCACTCATCTGTAAAAGCCGGTGAGGTGCCGGTGAGGTGGTTTTAAAAAATAACTATCAGATGGTCAAGATCTTATCACGAAAATTGAAAACGTCTGAGATGGTGCGAAGGGCTCAGGTATGGGGCAGAACGCTCCAACAGTTATTACCTCATCACTACACCCCGCACTGGCCTCCGCATGGAGATCTATGACGTTAGAAGCTATGCCACTGCTTCATGTTTGTTTAGTAATGCTCAATACAGCGACTGTCACGTGATTTCTAAGGCAGAAGCGTAACTTTATAAACAAACACACGGAGTGATAACTCTGTGATATAGTTCATGGAAATATATAATTTTTCCCTCAATATGCATTTCTCCTATCCCAATTATTATTGGCAAACTGGATGTTGCCGTTTCATTTCTGTTTTATCTATTCAGATTTATACACTTCTGCTGTGGTGACTTGCATATGTTGTGCATTAACTTTTAAGAATTCTCAGTACTAGGCTTTCAGAGCATGGTGCACTGCAAGCCAAGATAGCTGGGATCTTAACTCTATATAATGAGTTCAAGAAATAAACTGGTATCCATTGAGGATGCATGTGAATCCAACATGCTTTCGTTTTAAAGAGCTTAATAAAAATAAAAGGCTAAGTCGGAATACAGACATTTTGTGTTTAATTTGTAACTTGTTCTACACATGTAGCTTAACCAAGAATTCTGTTCACTTTCAAGAATATCGCTCTACACCAGTCTCTACCACCAACTGACCCTTCCCACTACTTATCAAACTATTTCATAACACGCACGGCTCACCACCGCATTGCTTATTGGGAGAGCTCACTGAATATCCTACCATTCCCTTCAAATCGCTTAAGCGGATGCGTCACTAGCCTTGTTATTTTACACAGCATAGTCTGCTCGGGCTGCAGTCAGCCTAGCCTTCGATGCTTACCTCTGGCTCGGTTTCCTCTATCTCCTGGCTGCACCGACCTGCCTTCGGGGTAGCCTAGCCTTCTACAGGCCTTTGATCTCTGCTGACTACTTAGCTGGGTAAATCTTCCAGTGCCTGTGGCTGTCAGACACTCTGAGCAGTCGCCGAGCCCGGTGCAGGGACAGGCTACGCCCCTTCTTGGGGCACAAAGCTATGATGCTGTTTAGGGCAGAAGTGCATGCACACTGCCTCTTGTCTGCAACAACCAATTATATATATGGAGCACAGGGAGAGTGGAGAGGTCAACAACATTGAGGCACCTTTCACTGAACAGCAACAGAAATCTTTCACCATTTCTTCTGCATTTGGTTCTGTGTGAAGCTGTAGATGCCTCTAGGGCCACAGAGCGGGTGCATTTGTAAATGCACTGTGGGTTCTGCTGACTAATTCCACCGGCAGCTGAATTTTTTAGTAACTGCAAGAGTAACGCAGAATTACTAAACTCCTCCAATTCTACTGACATAATTCAAACTTCCACCCACCCCTAGTCCAATCTTCCTTCTTCAGACAGAAAGGCAGTCCTTCTTCTGAATCTTCAACAGATCCTGATGAAAGGTCCTGA
This sequence comes from Calotriton arnoldi, assembly GCA_963921515.1. Taxonomy (NCBI): domain Eukaryota; kingdom Metazoa; phylum Chordata; class Amphibia; order Caudata; family Salamandridae; genus Calotriton; species Calotriton arnoldi. The sequence continues at coordinate 3,686,484 of CAWUFW010000169.1, read as the reverse complement.
AGGTGCCACTTTTATATCTGGTGCCAGCCTTTGTGTAAGGTAATTCCTTGACCTACCCCCAAAACTGCTTCTGGTCAGTTCTTCCCCTTCCCCTGGTCCTGGATCTAAACTGTCTAGGGTGGTGAAGACAAGGACAGAACTAGTGTCAGGTTCCATTGTGTGTGCTGCAGGCAATATCCTTTGAAGTGCAATCAGGGCAGCCATCCTTTCGGGAAGACTCCCCTCACACATAGGCATCCTTTGTTCCCATGTCTAGAAGCAATACACAACCCTCAAGAGAGCCATTCACAGTCAGTTGACCCGGGACACTGACAGAAAGGCAAATTTGGTTTGGGCAGAAAAATGTCAACTTTCTAAAAGTGGTATTTTCAAAATTGTTACGTAAATCTGCCAATACCATTAAAGAAGATTTTCCATTACAATTAATTCGAGTGGAAGCAGCATTTCTCTATCTAGTTCCAAGATGAAGTTAGCACTTAGTAAGTGCAATAAAGTAACCCAGCATTAGTGTACGGGAGAGATAGTCTTACAGCAGGGAAAACAACTTTGGGAGCTCTTTCCCTGCCAGGACATGTAAAACGTAAACACTGCTATTAAGTACTATGCACCCTGCCCTAGGAGTGGTTAGGGCCCAAACTGGTAGTTTGTAACTGCAGTACAGGCTGCAGTGGCAGGCCTGGGATATGCTTTAAAAGGCTACTTTAGTAGGTGGCACAATGAGAGCTTGCAGTCACTAGTAGCATTTAATTTACCTTCCCTGGGTCCAGGTATTAGCATTTACTAGGAATTTATAAGTAAATTAAATGCGCCAATTGGGTATATGCCAATTTTACCATATTTAAAGGAGTGAGCGCAAGCACTTTGTCACTGGTTAGTAAGGGGAAAGTGCACAGAGTCCGGATGCCAACAAAAACGAATTCTTCAAAAATCAGCGGGTGGTGGCAAAAAGTCAGAGGGAATACCATGCCAAGGATGTCAGGTCTAACAGGTGCCATCTTGTGATCTTAAAGGCTTTATGTAGGAGAGATGAATCACTGTTCTCATGGGTTTCTATTTGTCTGTGACTTTTGGTAGGAATAAGGGTTCAAAGACCCCGGTGCTGAATGAAGCTCCGGATAAGATGTACCAACTGGCCCCTTTACTTCTGGAAATCCTTCTCCTCTTTATCCTAATTTTTTGAGTCAGAGATGCTAGGCCAGCTCAGAATGGGGAGCTTTTAATATGGTATGATGGGCCTTCTCTGCTTTGATTTTAATTATTTTGAATGAGTGTACTCTCGAGATGAGTTTGGGCTTCACATGCTACACACCACCCCGCATTGCATGAGCAGTGGTCGGTGTTCTGGAAAGAAGGACCCTTTACAGTGGGAAGTAGCGCATCATTAGAAGGCGGGAGAATCTTAATGGTGGTGTTCTCTTTTTGAGAGTCATTCTGTTGGAGGAATTACTAGCCAATCACGAGGCCAGATCATTAGTAAAACCTGAAAAGACAAGTTTACTCGGTTTGGTCTGGTTTCCTAGAAAACCTCTTATTATTTCTTAAGAGGGGCATTACAGCGGTTTTAATAAGATACTTGGGCTGTATAAGGAATATGTTTGTGTCCTGCTAATTTTATCTGTCGCAGTTAGCACCGAATCACGCGCCATACTGCGCGGTGATAAATAAGGCAGCCGGCCGCTTTCTTAACTAACACGCTGCCACAGGAAACCTGTCTCAACCGAGCCATTAAATGTGGAACAACTTCACGCTCTCGCAAGGAGTTAAACTTGGATGCGGTATCTCACGTGCGCGAGACACTTCTTCAGGTCGAGAGCTGCAGGTACTATTTTAATCCGCTGATTGATGGCGCGCGCACTGGATTAATGGTGCGCAGACGCTCGTCGCGAGGAGCCGGGGACAGGTACGTTATCTCATCCGGCTTCTTGGTAACTTTTACCTCCTGGATTGTCGACTTTCATACCAGACTGGAATACAAATGAGAATATTAACAGGACGTTAATGCAAATGAGCACCCGAGGACACGTCTGCACGTTTTTCTATATCCATATTTCTCCCCTCCCTGCCTTTGCATTTTCTTCTCTGGCTCCCTGCCTCTCCACTATTCTTAATTTATTGTCACTCAGTGCTATGCTTTATCTTTAATTAAGTCACTTCTTTTTCTTGACATTTCCTCATTTTTCACTCTTTATTCTATAAGCCTTTTTTCTCAATACATTACCTTATTTCTATTTTCCCACACCCTCATTTTCTCTCCATTTCTGTCATTATTTCATGTTGCTCTTCTCTTCTCTTTGTTCCTCATCATTCGTTGTCTTGTTCCCTCCTTTGACATTCATTATTGCTGGCCCCTTCCCAGCTTTTAGATCCCTTCGTTTCGGTCCCCTCTTCTCTCCACGCACACCCTCACGTCTCAGCCTAACATCCAGCCTTTCTCCGTACCTCCCACGCACCCAGAACACCACTCTACTGCTTTCCTGCTGCATCTATTTTTTCTGCCCAGCATTTTATCTCTCCTCATTACTTCTCACCATCTTGCTATTTTCCTTTTAAAGGTGTCAGTACAGTTGCAGAGGAGCAAACAGGATGCATATTTCTATTCACAGAGGCAGTGTCAGCAAGAGAGAGACCAGAGGTGGCTAGTTTGAGGTATAATTTACATTCATTCATTTACTGCTTGTTTACATTTCAAACTCTTAAAGTAGCAAACATCTGCAAAGCCGGTATGTCTGGCTTTTTGCTAAGGGGTGTCTGTGGTAATAGTTGGGCAAGTGACTGCACGTGTGGGAGTGGGGGTGCCTTCAGTGTCCTATAAAGAAAAGCCATTAATATAGCAATATCTTGGGCTACAGCCATAAGGAAGCTGAAAGTCTGGCCCCCTTGCTGAGCAGACTGTATTACCGAAGCCTGATAATAGGGATGAGGTCGGTAACAGGAGTTACTGGCACCATCTGAATTAAACATTTTGTGAGAATACAGCAGCTTCGAGGTGTTTCATCCAAAAATCTCACCTGCTGCAAGCTGGCAAAGTTCAGGGCGAAGTATATGGGGAAAACATGCGCTAATTGGCAGAATAAATCAAATTCGTGAATGTTATTTCCCAATTACTTCTAACCCCGATTATTTCTTCCCTCCTGGAAATATCGGTACCCCAGTTAATTAAATGTTGTGAGCTGGATACTTGGTCTAGGCCTGCGTCCACACTCTCTCTCCGTTTGTGGGAATGGTACCAGTCCAGAGGTTCTCTTTATGTTAGGCAGGCTGTGCCCCACGTGTGACTGCTCTATCTGGAAATCTGAGTGGAAATCTGAGTAGAAAGTGAAGTTGCAGGATCGTCAGTTGCTATGTAGCTTGCGATTTGCAAGTGGGAAAACATGTGAAATGTAAGGGTAAGCGTCAGCAAGTCACATGGGGTAGACGAGGTGCAGATCCCCCATTCGCTTCATCTTTAAGTATTAGAAAACGATGAAAGGTCATTTGATAAGATTGGTGACTAGCTATAAAAATGCTGGTGTTCATCACCAAAAAATTAAATGGGACATACCACAAGGTTACATAAATACACAAAGCGATTCTGCGAATTCCAAACAGATAAACAGAATGTTGTTATTGTGTAGGCAACAACTACAGTGGAACAGGTAACAAAGTAGTATCTGATGTGGCACAAAAAATTGATGAAAATAAAAGAAATGGTAACATGTCTGGCTATTGTATTTTGTTTTTAACAATTGTTTTAAGTTACACAAAGTGTTGTAAAGTAGCCTCTTTTTTGCTATGTGATTGAACTGGCATCCATTGCTCTATGAGTAGAGAAGTTTGTTAAAGTTAATTGAAAAGTGTTATGAAAGAAGGGGGAGTATTAAGGCATTTCCTTTGAGCACATGCTTACAGGTACAAATGGAATGTGCGTTCGTAATCAAATGCATGAACACACTGCTGCCATTGGACCCAATTTAGAAATTCTAAATGAGTGCATATGGGCAAATAAAAATGTGGCTTTGGCAGAGGAACAACATAGTTTAATGACAAATATTTTTGTGGCTTCTTTAAGAAGGCCTCTTTACACTCACATCTTTACTTTCTCACAAATGTCAGTAGCAGTGGAATACCCAAATGATCAACATTGTCGTAGCACCTTTAAGAAAGTTTATGTGATCACACATCTTTACTTAGGCTGTGCAATATTCACATAATTTGCCTTTGCATAATTACACAAAGTTTTCCAGAATGTACGCATAATTACACTATGTGCATCTTCTGCTAAAAATGACGCAAAGCAGCATTTTGGGTTAAAAAATATAGTGCGAAACGTAATGTTGCATGATAAACACAAGTGGCTCTTTTGAACAGGAAGTGTAAATGACTTCAGCCTGCTACTAAATCTCCCCTAACTCTGTTTCCTAATCCAGCCCTATTCATCCCAATTTTGCCCAACTTTCTAATTTTTTCTGCTTTTCCGCCACTTTTTTCTCTCGTTTCCACACCCCTGTACTTTTATTTTTCATGTGTTCCCTTACTACGATTGCGATTAGGGAGGCATCGGAGAGACTTCGGAAGTTTCAGGGCAGCCACGGTCCGTGCAGGTAACAGCGGTGGGCTGTGGGGCCGCGTGGGGGCGGGGGGGGGGGGATTTCGAGGGACGATGCAGAGGGAAAATTAATCATGTCCCCTCGGCACCATCCCTCGAAATCCCCCCCACGCGGCCCCACCGCTCCCACCGCTCTTACCTGCACGGACCGCAGCTGTTTCAGGGAGGAGTTTATGTAAGACATCCCCCACCTACACAAGAGTAGGCCAATTGCTTTACTCTGGCGGTACACTTTTGTAGTAAGTTTGTGTAAACTTACCTAAAAATCTAAGTTACCTTTGTGATTCAGGCCCCTTAAAATGTAGCACTGTAGACAATATAGGTGGGGAGTGCTTGTGGGACTTATGGGGTATGCCAGGAAGGGTGTCAGCCCGATATTGGGATTCCGTTCCAAGGTGAGCAAGGTATGCTGGTTACGCTTCGGTTGAAGTGCAGGAAGCGAGGAGGACAGTCAGATCGCCAAGGTGGTGGGACTCCTTTTGACTATCTTCTGCTGCTGCACATGCTCCATCTCTGTGAGGTGCAGTGCAAGACTGGTAAATTGCATGTAGCTTTATTGTGAAAATAGTGAAAATGTATGTGGCTAGTGGAGGAGCACTATCACTTGTAGTTAATAACGTATAGGATAGGGAACTATTTATAGGACGGTGATTAAATAGAGGAATAGGACTAGTTACTAAAGCAGTAGACTTTCTGTGCTATAAATTATTTAATGTATTTTTTTCTCTCATCTATTCAGCACCACTGACAAAGAGGGCCAGAAAACCTAAGGCTGCAGCCACCAGCACTTCACCAGATATCCCTTTAGTACAGGTAAGTCATGTTTTATCTATTCTTACTAGATTTCACAATTAATCTCACCTAGTTTAACATGCATCATGGTCTTCTGTAGTTTCATTTGTCTTTTTTTCTTATTTTCCTTAGTTCCCTAGTTTACTTTAGTCTCCTTTAACCCTCACACCTGTATTTCCTTCTATTTTCCATTTTGTTTCTGAAGCCTTCATAGACTCCTTTGTTTTTTCCTTCTTTCCCCTCTTTTTATCTTACTGTGGCATCAACCTCTCCGCTTCCATACCCATCTTTTACTTTTCTTCTCTCCAATACATTCTGCTTCTACTTTGCTTATCAATAATTTCAGATTTTTTAGATGTTGCTTTTTGGCAAATGGTGCTTTGGGGAGCAGCCAGCCAGTGGGAGGCTTGCCCCCCCGGGTTCTTTGGGGAAGTGGTGCAGTCGGTGGGTTGCGCTTCCTTTGGGCTACATCATAGCCCAACATATATAAGCCCTCCATTTTGGGTGCCAGCCACCATTTTAACGCGGTGGCACAGTGGCTGGCCCCTTTCGCTAGCTTTTGTCCCCAGATAGACAGTAGAGTGGTTAGGCAGGTGCTACCTGCACTCACCTATGGCGGCAGACGATTGCGTGGCGTAGGCAGTCCGCCAGCTGGCCGTAGCAGGAAGGCTCGACCTCCTGAAGGACGGGTCAGGTGTGGCACCTGGGTGACCTCCGCGGAAGACCGCTGGGGGGTGGCCGCGGCTGTACTGGCCTGCGCAACCGAGCACAGGCCGCCAGCCCAGTGTCAGATGAGAGGGAGGGGCCGCTCTCGGGTGCGTAGAGCGGCCCAACATTCGGGCAGTAAGGTGCCGGATCGGGTGGCGGGTAGAGGGCTGGCTTAGGCCCTGACCCTCCCAATCATCAGGGCCGCAGCGGGATTTGGAGAGAAACGGTGAGGCCTTTCACAGGGAAGGGGAGGCCTCGCCTGAGACAGCAAGTGATCCGCAGTGTGGAGCCACCTGGAACACAGTGGAGCCCTCGCAGGAATCTTCTGGGGTGGGGCCAAACAGCATGAGGCCTCACAGGAGGTTAGCAAGGCCTCACAGCATGAGAGCAGGGGCGGGGCCGCCGCTGAGGCGCGCGCGGCCTCGCCCAGGGGAAAAGGGCATGGGAGGATTACAGAGGGCCCCATAGGTCAGCAGGAAGAGGGGGACCGGAGGCCTAAAGGAAAAAATCAGCCAGCTTGGGGCCATGAGAGAACAGGAGATGCCTTTGCCCGAGGTGGATTTCAGGGAGGTTTACAGCCAATGGTTGAGGGAGGGGCGTAGGAGGCATAGGTGTCTCTTCTGGGCCAAAGGGGAGGGGCAGGACATGGCATGGGGGAGGGACTCTTGGCTGGACAGAGCTCCCTCCGGAGCCAGGGATGCCTTACGCAGGGGTTTTGTGGGGGGCCCCCGGGGAGGGACCAGGGAATTTAAGGGCTGTGAGGCCTGGGTCAGGGTTTGTGCAGGCCGACGGGGGTGTACCATACACGGGGACAGCAAAACCATTGGGGGCACACCTCATGCCATAGGCAAAAGAGAAGATATGGAAAGGGGAGTATGTCGAGATCCTAAAACCACTACATAGGGAACTCAGGTCAAAAGAGGGCTCCAAGGAGGAGGAGTTAGAACTATCCAAATGCCCGAGAGTTCAGGTAACTATTGAGAACTGGACTGCGGCCTTCCTCCTATATGCTAGTATATACTGTGAAAAGTTCCCAGAGAGGGCGGTAGCCATATTCAATTAAATGGACATCATTAGGAAGGAGCATTTAAATTTCGAGGGGAATGCCTGGGCCCAATACGATGAGTAATTCTGGGCCTGAATAGCGGTGGACCCGGACGCCCAATGGGGGGATCTAGACATGGATTTATGGCAGCACACTATGGGTCCGGCAAAATCTGGCAAAACCATATTCACAGCAAGTGGTTTGCCAGTAGTGTACAAGCTCTTTCTGGCTTGCCCCTCCCCAGGCGGGATGGGGGTAACAGCAGGAACCAGGGGACTCAGATTGGGGCAATTGTTGTTTTTGCATTTGTCACCCCGAGTGGGACGGGTATGCCCAGACGTGGGTCCCGTGCTCTCCATGCCACTGGAATCAAGCTATCCTGGCTGAAGAGGGGTGAAACCCCGAAACCGGTCCTTGGATGCTTGTTTCTAGTCCAGGGAGGACCTGGCTTGGCAGTTCGGGCTGGACTGTTCCCATGAGGCACAGGGTCAAGACTGATTTGCATATGGCTGGGTTCAAACTGGAATGGCATGGTGAGGAAATAAACTATGGATTTAGGCTCAGATCTCTGTACTGGGGTGGATGTATGACATTGTTCTGCATTCTGTCCATCAATTGTTGTTTTTGCATTTGTCACCCCGAGTGGGACGGGTATGCCCAGACGTGGGTCCCGTGCTCTCCATGCCACTGGAATCAAGCTATCCTGGCTGAAGAGGGGTGAAACCCCGAAACCGGTCCTAGGATGCTTGTTTCCAGTCCAGGGAGGACCTGGCTTGGCAGTTCGGGCTGGACTGTTCCCATGAGGCACAGGGTCAAGACTGATTTGCATATGGCTGGGTTCAAACTGGAATGGCATGGTGAGGAAAAAAACGATGGATTTAGGCTCAGATCTCTGTACTGGGGTGGATGTATGACATTGTTCTGCATTCTGTCCATCAATTGTTGTTTTTGCATTTGTCACCCCGAGTGGGACGGGTATGCCCAGACGTGGGTCCCGTGCTCTCCATGCCACTGGAATCAAGCTATCCTGGCTGAAGAGGGGTGAAACCCCGAAACCGGTCCTAGGATGCTTGTTTCCAGTCCAGGGAGGACCTGGCTTGGCAGTTCGGGCTGGACTGTTCCCATGAGGCACAGGGTCAAGACTGATTTGCATATGGCTGGGTTCAAACTGGAATGGCATGGTGAGGAAAAAAACGATGGATTTAGGCTCAGATCTCTGTACTGGGGTGGATGTATGACATTGTTCTGCATTCTGTCCATCAATTGTTGTTTTTGGGATTATAACAAAGGCTTATGTACAAGAAAAGTTTGCAAATTCCACCACAAATGCTTGAAATGTTCAGGTAGACACCAGCTGGTCACCTGCTTCTCTGCTGCCAACACTCTTGCAACAGGTTATGGGCACCAGCAAGGTAATGTAGGAAGCCAGGCAGGAGTGCCTCAGGGGAATCAATCCGGGCAGGGGGGGTTTAGGTGAGGTAGAGGGGCAAAAGGAACTGGAGGGAAAGGCTTATACTCCCACTAATGTTGGAAAACTGGCATTCTGGCTCTCCTTTTATGACAGGACAGACAACGCTGCAATATTTCTGCAAGGGTTCAAAGAGGGTTTCAGGCTCGGGTATGACAGCCCGAGGGTACGCCATTGGGCACCCAATCTTAAATCAGCGTCGGAGCATCCACAGGTAACCAGGGAGAAATTGCTCAAAGAAATACAAGAGGGGAGGATGGCAGGTCTGTTTGATACGTGGCCCATTTACCAGCTGGTAGTGTCCCCCATTGGGGTAGTGCCTAAGAAGGAACCAGGGCACTATCGACTGATTCAACACTTGTCCTGGACCGAAGGCCAGTTTTTGAATGACTTCATCCCCGAAGAGCAAGTGTCAGCGACGTACTCATCGGTGGACGTTCCTTAGCCTTGGTGAAAAAGGTTGTACAAGGGGCGCTGATGGCCAAGAGTGACATCAAGTCTTCTTTCCCTTTGTTGCCGGTACACCCTGCTGATTTTCAACTGTTAGGCATTCAGTTCGAGGGCCAATGGTTTGTGGACAAAGCACCCCGATGGGCTGCTCCATCTCGTGTGCTCTTTTTGAGTGCTTTAGTACATTTCTGCAGTGGTTATTCACCTTGCCACTGGGTGGAATGCATAACACACTACCTAGACAATTTTTTCCTTGTAGGGGCAGCTGGGGCTGGAGAATGCCAGGATTCGCTTGACAGATTTCAGGGCCTGATGGCAGACTTGGGGGTGACCCTGGCCCCAGAGAAAACAGTAGAACCTACGACAGTGTTGGCCTTTCTGGGTATCGAGATTGACTCAGAGGCAGGTGAGGACCGGCTGCCAGATGATAAAAAGACCAAAATGTTGGCTCTATTGAACACAATGCTGTCTAAAAAGAAAGTGACAGTGAAAGAAGTGCAAATGCTTTTGGGGCACTTGAACTTCACCTGTAGAGTAGTAAGAGCAGGGAGGACTTTTTTTGCAGGCGTATAGGTCTGTCTCTTTCGGGGCTAACCTTGCCTCACCATCATGTCTGGCTGACAGCGGAGGTGTGGGAGGACCTGCGTATGGGGAAGGTCTTCTTACAAGCCTGCAACGGTATTCCTCTGACATCTTTGGTAGACATGGACTGGAACGTACAAATCTTCTCTGACGCCGCAGGAGCTTGTGGGTTGGGCCTATACTGGCAAGGCCACTGGTATGCCAAGGAATGGCCTCCAGCATGGATGGAGGGTAGACGCAGCATCACCTTTTTGGAGTTCTTCCCCCTGGTAGTGGCTGTAATACCATGGGGCTCACAGCTGTCCCACAAGAGAGTCCTTTTTCGGGTGGACAACATGTCAGTGGTGTAGGTGGTCAACAGGCAGTCGGCAAGGGAGCCACAGCTGTGGCAGCTGCTGCGAGTTTTTGTATTGCATTGCCTTAAATTTGATATTGCTTTCAGATCCCGGCACATTCCCGATGTGGACAATGAGAATGCTGATGTTTTGTCTCGTTCGCAGTGGGAAAGGTTCCATGGGCTGGCCACGGTGGCGGATCAGGAGAAGACTCGCGTGCCACAGGAAATATGGTCCATAGGAGAGAAAGGATGCTACACTTGGTAGATAGATCTTTAGCTACGTCTACGAGGAGGGGATACTTCAAGGCTTGGGGGGAGTTTCTGAAGGGTGGGGCTCAGAAGAGGCGCCATGAATGGGAGAGGGTAGAGGACGTCGTCCAGTTCATCCTCTGTCTCATCGAGAAGGGACAGTCCAGAGTGACGATTTCAGGGAAACTTGCAGGCATCGCCTTTATGGGCAAGCTTTGATGGGGGTATACTGCTGCGGTGGGGGAGCTGGGGAAAAGAATCCTGGAGAGCTGGGCAAGGGATACAAGCCCAGTGGGGCGTAAGCGGCAGCCAATGACGTTGGATATTCTGGTACAAGTGCTTCAGTCACTTCCAACAGTGTGCAATAATGTCAGGGATGCAGAATTATTTTCAGCCATCATGTCTTGGCTGTTCTTTGGGGTATTTTGGGTTTCAGAACTACTGGGGGGTAAGGGCAGTAGGGGGGCTACGCTGGGAGGAGGTGCTTTTCCAACCTAGTGGGGGTACAGGTATGGCTATACAAGTCCAAGACGGACCAGAGGGCAGTGGATAAAGCAGTATTTTGGAAACCTTACCTGGTGGTGCGCTGGTTGCCCGGTATGTTGGGCAGACTGTACGGGGTGGTACGGTAGACAGTGGGAGAGTTTTTCAACACATGGATGGGAAGCCCGTAATGGCTCTCCAACTGCTAGCAGTGTTACGCAAGACCTTGCAATTATTGGGCTTAGACCCCAGCCAGTTTGGGACACATTCTTTCAGGATTGGGGCAGGAACAGAGGCCAGCAGACAGGGTTGAGGTCCACAAAGAATAAGTTAACTGGGGAGATGGAAATCAAGTTACTTTCAGCCCTAGATTCGGGTGGCGGGAGCTGGGGGGCTGTAATGGACGGGTTGTCATCTTCATTTCGTTTACAGGTTCAGTTCCGTCCCTTGGAGACGGGCATGAAAATATGGATCGTGGGCCCCTCATTCGTAAAGTGGGCAGAACGACATGCTAGGGCAAGCTTTCATGGTGTCAACCTGGGTTTCAATATGGACTTATACTCGATCGGATGAATAGGAAAAGGCAGAATGTGATGTAAGGAGCTCATACTGTGTTTGAACAAGCATATGGGGGGGGCGTGAAATGTCCGATGTGCTCATCATTCATTTAGAGGAAAATGATCTGGTGGTTCAAAAGGGGTTGGCATTAATAAAAGAGATGAAATGGGACCTTCGGCAGACTTGCAAGATGCGGGCAGGCCGCCACACAATGTGGACGGAGTTTATACCCAGGAAGTATAGCGGGGGCCGTGAAACCATCGGCCATACACAAAGCCTGGAAGAAATTAAATAAAGAAATGAGTGCATTTTGCAGGCACAATGGAATTGGCGGGATACAACATTCAGAGTTGAGATTTGAGGATGTTCAATTTTTTAGAGGGAATGGGGTTCACTTGTCTTTTATGTGAATGACGCTTTACCTGCTCCAATTGAAGTTAGCGTAAGCTAAGGTGTTGGGGTCGAGTGAATGGGACATTTCGATTAATAGATCTGCAATCGACCAGGTAAGCGGGGGCGGTGTCAGGGGGTAGCTCCCCTCCTGACCCTGGGTGGTGGTGAGTTGAGAAGTTGCCATGATTTACAAAAGTTTATTGTTTCTCAGCTGCAATTCAGGCTGAAGTGGAACGGGTAGGAAGTTCACGTCGGGACGACATAGAAATGTTAAAAGGTTAGTTAGGAAGTTCAATGAGGTTAAAGGGTAGTTGACATAGGAAAAGGGAACGGTTTTTAGAAGTCCTACTCTCAGTTAAGCAACTGTGATGCAAGTATGCTCTTCAAGTTTAAAGAGGTTACCTGGGAGGGTTAATTCAGGGGTGGGGGTAGTTTATCGTAGATGTGTAAAGATGTATAGTAAGGCTATAGTTTTGTAAGGCAAAGGCCCAGGTTATGTTGTAATGTGCACCTGTTTCAATAAAGCGGCCTTTTTCTAGGCCTGGGCGGTGAACTTCGCTCCGTCCGCGGGGTTTGTGGAGTTTTCTGCACTCCGCACTCCGCGGAGCTCGCGGAGTGCAGAAAACTCCGCTTCGCGATGTGCAGCGGAGTTTTTTCCCCGCTCGCGAATGGTAAGTTCGCGATCGCGAGCTGCCGCTCGGGTAGAATTTTTACCTGAGCGGTAGGAATACCAGCACAAACTGCAGTTCGCACTGCACTCCGCCACTCGCGGAACTTCGCAGAGTGTTGTTGTAACTTCGCGGAGTTCCGCGTAGAAAACTCTGCGAACTACGCCCAGGCCTGCCTTTTTCTCACAACCCAGTTGTCAGTGGTCTGTGCTGCTCTCTCTTCCCCAATACTGTAGTTGGTAGTGATATGGCCGAATAGCGGCAAGAGATGATAGTTATCACCTGCACAGGAGCTGGCTCTCCCTATTAACCTCACGCACCATATGCCAGCAGTAGAAACCTATGGATCAGCTTACACAGATAACAATAAAATGATAAAATTATCAATTGGCTCAGTTCCCAATCTTCTGGAGCTTGCAAAAAAAAACACTTCAGAAGTGTACAGTCCAAGGTCAGGTCGATCTTACTAACTGGGCCCAGTTCACCAGGAAGTTTGCAGGGAAATATATCGCACCAGTTACGGGCCCTCGTCAACAGATTGGAAGCACAATGATCCCTGTCTCTCATGAATTAAAAGGTCTAAAACGCAAGATAAACCAACTGCTAAGGGCATACCTAAAGAGACCAGGCGATAAAGCCCTCAAAGTTGTTGTGGCAAAGACGAAAGAGGCCTATAAGATATGCAGCTGACATCTAAGGAGAGAGGCCAACTATAAATTCTGGGCAAAGTTGTAATATGATATCAAAACTAAACAAAAGGCCAACCTAGCGGCGGACTAGCTAGGCTGCACCTCATGCTTTGATCCTGAAAAGTAAAGTGTCCCGTGCACAAATCCTCCGGCACTTGCCGCCGTTTGGTGCCACTGTTCAACAGATCCCAGACTTCTAATATGCGTGGAGGTGCACCAGGAAAAGAAGTCCAATCCAAATTGTATTGTGTTCCAAGATTATTGATGGTCAGACTGCAAGACACTTCCAGATATAAACTTATCATGGTATCCTACTTGGGCTCTACGATGCCTATTGGAATATATAGCGGCCGGCAAATAATGCTGGAGCACTGACTGAGAACACAATCAACAATCAATAATCTTGGAACACAATACGATTTGAAGCCCTGACGAAGTTCCAGGAGGTTATGAAACAAAACTCGATGGCTGGATTGTGAATTTTTAAAAATGGAAGATTGATAATAAAGAATATTGTTAAAACACATATGGGATTGGACTTCTTTTACTGGTGCACCTCCACACATATAACAAATATGATATCAAAACTTACCGACACAAAAGATTCTGGAAGTCTGTGAATAAGCTTAGTGGCCCAACAAAAGCCATAGAAATTTCAAATATATTGGAAGAACGTTCATCAGGTTCCTGTCAAACCACTTCAACTATGCCTTTATAACATATAACACCAGAAGTAGCAGAGTCCAAGCAACGCTCTGTCCAGAAAGCACCAAAGATCCCCCAGAAGGACCATTTAGGGAAATAAATGAGAATTACAGCAGTAAGTGACTGTAGCAACATCAGCCCCTTGAAGATGCAAGTGGAGATTATTAAAAAACAGATTGCTAGGGGCTGACGAGAAGGAGCACCAGGCCCCAAAGGAATCCCCCCAGTGATCTTTAAAGAAAACCAGGGGTTTTGGGCAGCAAGCATGGAGACAGTGTTTAATAGCATCATAACTTTGAATGATATACCAGATTCAGGGAAGGGCTTGATAATTTCCCCCTTTTACAAAGGATAGCTGATAGCCCTCCTCGCCGTAGAGTCGTTGTACTTCACAGAGGGTTTATTGGAGGAATAAACGATCTGGGCCACGGAACAGCATTTAATCCCTCTTAACCAAACTGGCTTCTCAAAAGGTATGGGGACAACAACGAACATATTAGCCCTCTCCTTGCTAATAGATCAATGCAAGAACAACCGTCAGTCTCTCCATCTCTGCTTTATCGAAAACAGGGGGACCTTAAATCCGGGTCAATCGAAGGAAGATCTGGCAGAAGCTGGCCAGCCAGAACATCCCGCGGTCCCTGATACAGGCCCTGATTCTTCTCCACACGGACACATGGGTCCGGGTTAAGCTGTGGTATGGTTTCCACCTGTCCATGAAGATTCAAATAAACCAGGGCCTAAGGCAGGGATGCATGCTTGCTCTCATCCTTTTTAACATACTCTTGGCAGATTTACCACCAACTCTAGACAAGATTAACGCACAAGCTCCAAAGCTAGGGAGTCTAAACTTGCCTATCTTGATGTACGCCAATGACCTAATTTTGATTAATTGCACAAAGGAGGCAGAGGAGGGTAGGTAAAAAATAGAATGAATTAATGTAAAATAACTGGTGGCCCTTCAGGACCCATGGTACCCCTGTGGGGGAGAGGCAAAAATCAAATAAATTAATAAATAGTGAGTGTCCCTCCAGGGTTCATGGAGCTCATATGTGAGATGGGAGATAGACAAACACTGAATAACGTACTAAAAAATACTGGGTAACCTTCCAGGGCCCATGGGGTCCCTACAGGAGGTGAGAAAAAAACAAATACATTAATTAATAATTAGCTGGTGTTCCCCCAGGGCCCATAACTCCTATGTGAGGGAGGGGGCAGGCAAATACCAGATAAATAATTAATAAATAGTGTCACTTCAGGGACCATTAGGCCCCTATGGGAGGTGGGGATAGGAAAAGTTGAATACATGAATACCTGATGTAATCCAGGGGCTCATGGGGTCTCTGTGGGAGGTGGGGGGCAGGTAGAAATTGAATATATAATTAATAAATATGTGGTGCCCCTGCCGGACCTACGGGGCTCCTATGGGAGGAAGGGGGACAGGCAAAAAGTGAATACATGTATTAATAAATAGTTTGTGTCCCACCAGAGCCATGGGGCCCCTATTGGGAACAGTTACAAATTTAATAAATTAATTAATAATAATACCTGGTATTCCTCCAGGGCACAAGGAAATCAGGCAAGTATCAAATACATTAATTAAAAACAACAACTTTGTATTACAGACTACTACAATCAGCCACAAGCACAAATAAATTTATCAGGAACAATATGTTAGGAAAAGACAAACAATGAACAATTGACATGGGCTTCTTTTAATATCAATGCTCCTAGAAAATAGCTCTAAATGGTGAATAATCAGAAACACACACTGACTCAAGAAATTGGTGGTCACTCACCACATTACATTGGCCAGCACTGAAAGAGATAGGGAGAACAACGACAAAATGGCCACCTATGACATAGAAACACACACTAGCTGCACAAAATGGCTGTCGGTGCATTGCCAGCATAGAAGGAAGCATGGAAAACAAAGAAACATGGCTTACCTACCCTGACTGGAGCCCCTTCTTACACTCCACCAACAAAAGTTGCACAGTTGCAGGAAAAGGATTGTCAATATTCATCCAAAATGTGACTGGATCTGTGTGTGGGCCTTGCATACATCCAATAAAGCAGCAACAGTAAATTCAATAGCACAGCACAATGGAAACAGAATTTTTTTAAAATCAACATTGAAAATGTTCCAAACTGAAACAGCACAAGGTAATAATTACCTCCACATAATGCTTTTAAAAGTTGAAGAAAAACAATCAACCATCTCACACACGAACACATACACACACACACACGTACGCCCACACAGACACAGACACACACATAAATCGTCGCCAAGCACATGGGGAAGAAAAATGCACCAATGTCTGGATACATGGGCCTGGCTTCTGGAGCCACCCCACCCCTATTTCCAACAGACACTTGCCCCATGCAGACAAAAAAAGAAATTTGGCATTATTGCAAGGCCATCCACAAATCCCTAAAACAAAAAAATATATTTCCGGCACATAAACAGTGAGAATGAGAAAAAAATACATCAAAGGACTACAGAAAACTAGGCCCAAAAGAGTAAAATGTACTAGAGTATGAAGATAAATCTGGACAAAATTCACAAAAACACAAGTAAAATGAGGAAATGTTACTCACCCTCAGGACTCAACCACACAAAAATGTCCATTCATGTCCATTACCGCATAATCTAGCATTGGTAGACCTGCACCCTTCCTGGCTTCTGGAGCCACCCCACCCCTATCTCCAACAGACACATGCCCCATGCAGACAAAAAAATTAATTTGGCATTATTGCAAGGCCATCCACAAATCCCTAAAACAAAAAAATATATTTCCGGCACATAAACAGTGAGAATGAGAAAAAATACATCAAAGGACTACAGAAAACTAGGCCCAAAAGGGTAAAATGTACTAGAGTATGAAGATAAATCTGGACAAAATTCACAAAAATACAAGTAAAATGAGGAAATGTTATTCACCCTCAGGACTCAACCATACAAAAATGTCCATTCATGTCCATTACCCCATAATCTAGCATTGGTAGACCTGCACCCTTCCTGACTTAAACACAAGGCCGTCAGAAACAAACAAACAAAATGGAAAAAAAAAGCAAAAAAGCAAAGTAAATAGGTATCGCCTATGCAAGATATATTGACTTTGTCAATGTTTGTTTACATGTTGCGAGCTGCTGTGCAACATGGATTTAAAGTTTAAAAAAACCTAGGATGCGGCCAGCGTTGACCGTCTCATAGTGTTTTTTTCCTTTAAGCTATGTTGCACAGCAGCCAGCTTTGCTGTGCAATATGTCTAAAAATATTGCGGAGATATGGAGGAGGCAAGCAATATGAGGGGAAAGGGTGGGACGGTGAGAAACAGGGGGTGGGGTGGGGGGGTGAGAAACAGATGGGAGGAGGCGGTGGGGGTGGTGAGAAATGGACAGTGCGAGGAGGGGGGGGGGTTGAGAAATGGACACCAGAAGGAGGGTGTGGGGTGGTGAGAAACAGACTATGAGAGGAGGGAGGTAATTATGTGGCAAAAATCCTACAACAGAAGCACAAGAACAATGATCTAAGAGAGAGTGAGCAGCTACTGGCTAATGTTGTTTGTGTCCTGTAGCATTTAGTCTATTTTCTTAACGCAAAATTCATCCTTGGGCCAATTTTGGACTCTAGGATGCATTTTGCAATGAGAAAGCGCTAAATGCTGGATTATGCTTCGCACATAATTACTATAATTACAAGTCATTTTGCTCCAATTATGAATATTTAGCTACAGAGGATTATACCAGTTACACCTAACCCTATCAATTTCACATCTTTTTGCCATCATTTTGTACAAGTACTTGAAAGCAACTCACCCAAATTTAGCACCACCCTGATTTGTTCCCTAACAGACATTTCACTTATGCAAGGTGACATATTGGTGTTAAATGTAATTTCGCAACACAAAATTCCTGAGATTATGGAAAATTATGCCAGTCTTACAAACAGAATGTCACTTTAACAATATGTTCTCATGATAGTAAAGTTAAAAAAATGGAAAGTGCAATACCAAATGATGACTAGCATTACATATTTGTTACAGTCTAAGGCATCTATCCAGCCTAAACAAAAATGGAGAAATCATCAATTAAAAATCTGTCATGCCAGCAAATAAACACAAACAGCATCCAATTTCTAAACAAACATTCCCTATATCAGAAATTAAAATGTTGTCATGTTAGCAAATAAACACTATGCACATTACACACTAGTTTGCAGTCTAAAAAAGTTACTTGATGGTCCATCATTGAAAACTAATGGGTACACCCATGGGGACAATGTAACTATAAATGTAGTATCATAGTCTTAATAGACAGTTCATTTAGCAAAGTCAAACCAAGAAAAAAACATGAAACACAAGCGTGCCCTCTGCACTTCTTATTGTGTTTTTTGAGAATTGACATGAGATGTTCCTAACAGTTAAAGCAGTCTGTACCCATACATAAAAGTGTCATGGATGAAGAGATAAAGTGGCAAACTAGAGATGGGAGTTGGAAATTTATATTAGATGAAAGGAACGTATTTTCATTTTCTTCTGAGGAACAAATAAATAATTGTGCCACAAAAAGAAATTGTTCAATTAAGTACTGTGCGAGTGTTCACTGCATTCTGCTAGTTAAAAACGTGTTTACAGAGTGAGTTAATTCCTCCAAATCATGGCCATGCCCATGGGAACCTTGGCTCAGAGGCCTCAGATACAAATCTTTACAGGGGAATTTGCTAAATCTGCTCAAAAGTGACACAAGCCGGGCACAAAGTGTTGTGTTGGGATTTACTTTCCAAACCAAATTATAATTTGGTTAAAAACAATCCCTGAAACCGGTTCAGGGGCACCGTGGTAATAGTAAATCTATTTTGCTCAGTACAGTATTATACATACAGTAGTAAGAAGAACACACACTTTTGTCTAAAAGTATTTATTACAACAGGGTGAACCTGTTTCTTAGTACATCTAAAATAATCACAAAAGAAACAGCAAGAAGGCATGCTGTAAATAACGAGAATAAAAAGAACATTTCCAACAAGGTTAAAATTTAATCTAAAAGCCTAACACCCTAAAACCTACTTCTATGTGCTACCCTAGAAGAGCATGCAGTAGAGTAACTTGCAGTCTAGAGTTTCTCAAGGAGAATCAGCGAACTGCATACCTTATTGACAACTCAGGCTGTTGTTATTGGAAGAGCCATGGAGGAAGAGTTCCCTGAGAAGGGCAAATACGTGCAGCGGTAGTAGCCTCCCGCGGGTACTCGGCTCTTATCAGTGTCAGGCATGATGCATCATTTTCTCTGAGTGCCAGCAATAGTCTAGATTGTCTCGGACGGTATCTTGCAGGATAATCCGGGGCGAAGGACCTCTCTCCTAAGGAGTCGAGTGGTGGTCCTTAAATACTAAACGCTATCAGGAATGAAAAGCTCCGACCTAATTTCAGGAATGTGGTACATAGAGTATGGGCTTCAGAGAAATGGTTCTAGAAATATCTTTAAAAAGATGGGAGCTGAGCAGAAGTCAATTAGAACTACACCTCTTTGATGAATTATCTAAGGATATTTCTTGATGGCTCTGGCATTTTGATAAGGGAACACTTCCAGACTGGGTGTCTCATCAGGTGTTATGCCTTGGTCAGATATGAAAGTGAGTTGACAGAATTCGGGAGGAGTGTTCTTCAAGATGGAGTTGGTGGCCTGGCTGGAATAGATTCGGACCTTAGGGACTTTACATCAATTCTCTCTGCTTTTGACAGTCTCTGCTTGATAAAATGCTGAGGTTCCACAATTCATCTCAATGGACAATACTTTTAGTATGGAAACTCCATGACAAAGGCCCATATGGAGTGCAGATGATCATGTTGAACGTTTCTTTTTCCTGCACAGTACAGTGAATGAGTCGTCACAATTTCCCTACCCATCACAACATTGAATATGTTGTTTGCCTATTTTAGGCTTCATTACACTCAAATATTGTCAGCTACACCACAATGACAACAAGCCCACTGTATGGTAAGGTAAGAGTGAGATTGCAGAACATCCTTTTGTAAAATTATCTTTGCTCCTTTATTGAAAAGATAACTGCTACACACATTATGATATCAATCTTTCTAAATATCATTCATTAAGATGCAGTGCTAACATATTAATGTAACAATCAACAAATGAAGAAAGTGTAATGACACAGAAACATAGAAACAGAGCTGCCTAAGACTGAACTAATCACCAGATACTGGCCGTAAAGCATTAAAACATTTTAAAGTATTTCTACGCACAAGTTTAAACACAAGTTAAAATAAACATACATGAAATACTGGAGTCCGAATTTGTAAAAAGAGTGGAATTATAAAATGCAGCTTGAAAGAAAGTATTTGAAACTAATGTTTCATATTAAATATTTATTTTATTTCAGAAGTTGAGCAAAGTGTGCTGAGTGAGTGGAGTTGTAAGTGAGTAGAAATTTTTCTAGCTTTCGTCTCAAGAATTTTCAATTCTATTAAGGACACAGAGGCGTGAATTATACTTCTCTTTCTTTACGGGAAACTTCATAGCAGCTAATCAAAAGAATTTCAACAATGTACTTTTCACATCAGTCTTATGAACTGTGTTATATCGCACAGTCCATAAGTCTCCATACAGCTCACCCTTCAAATATGGCCAGCACTATCTCTCTGCCTCTTTCTTTGCAAATCCCATCGCTTTGTCTATCAACACCAAACTGGGATCAGCATCTTAGTCCCACACCAATGATTTCCAACTTCAGGACACCCCAATTTGAAGTGTACGATCTGGAAGAACAAAGCGCAAACTTCACATGCTACTTGAACAAGAGCACTCACATCGGAAAACTCTGGAACCATAGTGAGGATTACTTATGTTTTTGCTCTCCACCTAGGAAAAGGAAACCAAACCTTAAACCATTCCAAGACCAACATCATAAACATTGTGGTGGAGAGAGACAACAGCAATAAATAACTTGATATTAAGTATAAATGAGTGGAATGATCCTTGCCTGAGTGTCCTTAATAGAATTGAAAATTATTGACGCAATGGATATAATCTTTTAATATCTATGTCAGGACCGGAGGCTCCAATTAAAATTGATCAAAACTATCCGACAATAACAGAAGCCGCTTCATCATTAGGTTTATAATGAAACATTTTACATGTTGATTCTGATGATCAGTCTGCCATCCCCATAATATTGTCCAGCCTGGAACCTAAATCAAATGCCTTCAAAGTCCTCTAACTGAATGAGCCTCAAATATAGAAGTGTCAATGCCTGCTTCGTTTAACAAGAAACGCACCCATCTGGGCAAAGTTGCAGATAAAACTAGCTTAAAATACTTTTGCAAAGCAATCAGAAATTAACCTCCAGACTCCTGTCTGAACTCCCTGGAAGCATCTTCATATGCCTTCACACAACACATAATTTGTTATTATTTGGAAATGCTGGATAAAAAAACCTTTTAGAAATCAACTTTGTACATTCAGTTACATGGAAGGTAACGTCATCCAGAGAAAATACTTTAGATGGTAATGTCCAGAGCTCACACATCCGATATTCTCTGACAGGATGTTCTTAACAGTATTGTCAACCTAACAGACAGTTACTTTCCTTGACCGATCGGTATTATCATCAGGCAAATGCAACACCACAGACACATCCCACAAAATAGAATATCATGGAAGAGGAGGATTTGCAAACCTGATTCCTCTCAAGAGTTTACAAATCATAGGGTGTTCCCCCACTGGTTTGCCATCTATTTAAGAATATCCAGCTGAAATACCAGATCTATAGTTTTTCACTGATCTTTAAGCCAGGCCACCTGCTTCCAATTCTCACAAGTAGTTCAACACCAAAGTCAAGTCTGCTTACATGGGATCTGCATCCCGTTCCATACACCAACAAATCCATTGCCCCTTCCAATTCTGTAGAAAGATGTCCACTGCCAGAGCCATAGGGTCTGGCCTCCAACTGAAAAACAACTCTAGCTGAGGATTCTACCTGAATACAAAAAGATCTTTCTTGCAATGTTCTCAAATCTGATCCACTGAGCGGAAAATTCATGGTTGGAGCTTCTAATCACTGTTGATCCTCAAATGTCTGGCATTGCAATCCACAAAAATACATCCCTCCGGGGGGCGTGGCCAAGATGGTGGACGAGTAGGACATTCCTGCCTGCCGCTCCGTCCTACTGTCCGGGCCCAGCTAAAATCGCCTTGTGAAGCAGGGTCGGAGAGACGCCACAAGTGTGCAGATCTACCCCACACAACCTCGGCGATCGTCTGCAGCCCTTTTTGGCCGAGTGTGAAGGTGGTGAAACCTCGAAAACTGCACCCACTAGTGCAGTGCGGTAGCCTACGGCTGGAGACGGGCCTGATGCTGGCAGGAAGACAGAGCCATGCCGAGTCGGCTTCCTGGTGGTGTGACGCCCGTACCCAGCTCCGACCTCCTAGACTCTGATGGGAGGCATCGGAGAACGTGAGGAGCCGGAAAAACGCAGAGAGAGCTCCCAGAGACATCGCTGGGATGGAGTCAGGTGGAGGCCCACGAGAGAGAAGGCGCGACTGGCACTGGGTCGAAGGATGAGCGTCACGATCGTGTGCCCCGCGGAAGGAGGTGTTCCCGAGCCTCTAGGTCCACGGAGAGCTTGGACAGCGAACTCGACATCGTGGGGGAGGTGAGTGTCGACCCCTCCCCCTGACCGAGTGGGTGCGGGCACGCACCATGAAAGGCCCCAGATCGTCGCCGAGACCTGAGGCCCTGTTGTGCGGCGGAGGCGGGGGGCCTAAGGAGACAAGCGCGCCGGCCCTCTGACCCGAGAGTGGGCTCTGAGCGTTGCGCCTCCTGAAAAAGCGCCGCAGCGCCGAGGGGAGAACCGGACAGCAACATAGGCAGCATGAGGGAGTGAGTCCTGCTCCCCTCCCCTGACTGCGCACCTGCATGCACCCACTCCGGGGGCCCCGAAAAGAAAATGCCACAACTCAAGGCGTCCTGGTGGGAAGAGGCGACACAGGGCGCCAAGCAAGGAAATGTGCGGTCGGCTCCTGGGTCGGGGAGCGTGCACCTGGTCAGGAACACGGAGCGCCCAGCAAACGGTGGTGCTCCCTCCCTCCGACAGTGGAGAAATAGCCGGACATCCACCTCAGCACCACGGGGGGGAGAGGGGTTCCCCTCCCCCCGCTTTAATCTACCTGCTCACTTACTCCGGAAAGCCCTGATTCTGGACCAGGCCTTGATGGCCTGAGGGGCCTACGTGGGCCGGCCCCGGTAAAAGTTCTCCCCTCCCACAGCGACTCGGCCGAGCCTGGTGGCCCAGATACACCCACAATAAGCATAGACTGCTCAGCTGACTACCTAAAGGCACGCTGACTAAAGGCACGCTGACTAGGCGGACGACAGGAGCACACATCTTTGCCAGGCCAAGACAGAGCAATACCAGCACTGGTGGAGAGGGGTGGCGGGGCCTGGTTCAGCGCATGTGCCCCTTAGGTCCCGGCGGGTACTGGGGCATCGCTTGGCCACTAATAGAGCATACGGCCCCCCTACGCAAGTCGAGCACCCAGCAACAAGACCAAACTGGCCCTCCCCGCGGAAGACAAGCTTGGGCTGCCCGCATTAAGCAGTGACACACTACCCCACCTAGCTCAGCACCCTTCCCTGCCTGTCCTCGACATGGCCACAGGCAAAAACAAGAAGAATCGCTCCGTCAAAGAACTCCTCCTCAAGCCTAACACTGGCGGCACAGACACAATGACGTCTACATCTGGGGCGCTTTGAGCCCAGAGAGTGGAGAAGCAGAGGCGCCAGTGACGCGTGCTTTTCTAGAGACATTGTTCGCCTCTCTGAAAGAAGACCTCCACACCGTTAAGAAAGAACTGGCCCAGGAAATCCGGGAGATACGAAGGGACCTGTATTCAGTAGGAGATAGGGTGGACACGGAAACACAAACGTCCGCTAGAGACGAAGAAGTCCACCAACTGCAGCAGGAGGTCCTCCGCCTACAAGACCAACAACTAGATCTCCAGGCGCACGCGGATGACCTGGAAAACCGCTCCCGCCGGAATAACATCTGCATTCGGGCAGTCCCTCGAGGAGCGGAGGGGTCGGACATCAAAGCCTACGTAGCGGATCTATTCCGCTTCATCCTGGATGCCCCGCTGGACCAACAAATTCAATTAGACCATACACATAGGGTAGGCCCAGCAAGAGTGGCACCAGCTCCACCCCCAGACATTCTCACCTGTGTCCATGATTTTCAGCTCAAGGACGAGACAAGCAACCTATCGAGTTCCGGGCAGCTCGCCCCCTCTTGTATCAGGATCTAGCTGCCTCTACCCTACAGAAAGAAGGGTGTTCAGGCCAGTCACCGCACACCTGCGGTCTAACAATATACCATATTCCTGGGGACACCCCTTCCTACTAATCTTCAAATGGGAAGGGAAAACGCACCACATCCGATCTCTACGGGAGGCGAAGCAACTGTTGAACTTACCCGAAGAAGACCCGGGAGTCACAACCCAGACGGACTCTACCAACAAACCGCAGAGAGCAGGAAGGTAGCAGAGAGTGGGTCATCTTCGGCTGGATCCCAAGACGATAGCTAAAGAACGGAAGGTGGTCATCGCCACCCTTGAGGAAGACACTCTGAATGCAGACTGATACCTACCTGGGGGTTCTAGGAATCTTTCATAGAGGACTCTCCTGCCATACAGGACGCTGGGTACTGGGCGGGGCAGCGGCATGGGTCTTGCTGACATCTCGCGACCCAACCATTGGGTCTTCCACCCAGGACTATTGTACCATTTCTCCAGTAACTTGTTTCTTTGTTCTTGAATTGTTTGGGGATTTCACATCCTTCCTCCTCCCTCAACTCTCCTCCATACCGCATATACACACTCCTCCGGAATTAGGGTATAGACGCACAAATGTTAGACTCTCCACAGACTGCTTACACTCTAGGCTCTTTAAAAAACGCATGCCTGAACACAGCGTAGGAACCACTCCACCCACATGACCACTACACTTAAAATGATCACATTGAACGTGAAGGGCCTCAATCACCCCGTTAAAAGGTGGGGCATCCTCTCGTATCTGGACGCACACATCTGTCTACTCCAGGAGACACACCTTGTGTCCAAGGACGTCTTCAGATTACGCACTAGGGCGTTTCCTCAGCAGCTTTTCTCGTCCCATTCCACTAAGACTGCGGGGAGTGGCCATTCTTGTGTCCTCTAAGTTCCAGGGCAAACTCGGTCCCAAACAAGCCGAGATTAAAGGTAGACTTCTGGCACACACATTCACGCTAGGCCCCCATACCTTCACTGTAGGCACAGTCTACACCCCAAACGAGGCCCAAGAGAAATTCCTTCGAGGAGTGGTGCTGGACTTATCCAAGTCTCCCAATAGGGCACTGATAATAGGGGGAGACCTTAATTTAGTTTTTGATAATGAGGTGGACAGGTCAGGTCAGTGATGTGGGCAGACTGGGTCCCTCACCGCAGAGGGACAGAAATACCTTGCTGAATTGGGGCTGACAGACATATGGAGAGCCCATCACCCGGTGGACAGGGAATACACTTTTTATTCACATTCCCATAAAACATATGCCAGATTTGACTACCTCCTAACCACCCACTTGTTAACTCAACAGGCGCACCAAGTAGAAATACTCCCTTGCCCAATATCCGATCACTCTGCAGTATGTATGTCAGTGGCTCTCGCTGGCTCGCAGATCCGCACGCCTTGGAGGCTCAAGGAGACCATGCTCCAACGCCCAGCAGATAACGAAAGCAATAGGTGGCTATCTGGCTTTCAATGATACCCCTGACACCCCGATTGCAACACAATGGGACGCCTTGAAGGTGGTGATCAGGGGTGAATTTATAGCTATCGCCTTATTCGACAATAGGATCCGGTGGGGAAAACGGGAGCAACTCACTGCTGAGGTGAGGGAGTTAGAACGCATTCACCAGAGGACGGGCACCCCACGAGCCTGGAGGCAGCTTAAAGCGGCACAAACCCAATTGGCAGGACTAGATATGGACAGGGCGGAATATGCTGCACTACGCATTCGACATTCCTTTTATATGGGGGGAGACGGGTGGGAGACTGGTGGCGAACAGACTGAGGGCACAAAGAAAGACCTCGAATGTATCCACTATTCTGGACGGAACAGGACAGGAACAGAAGAATGACCAGGACATTGCAGAGGCCTTCTGGCAGTAGTATGCGGATTTATATGAGGCTCAAAAACTTCCCGAAGCTAGCCTGGCCCAATATTTGCATGGAGTCAAGACAGCTAAGCTGTCGCCCGCGCAAGCGGAGGCCCTAGACTCACCGATTAAGCTGGAGGAGATGATCTCGGCAGTCTCCAAATTAAAACCGCTTAAATCTCCAGGCCCCCACGGCTTCTCCTCCCCGTTCTACAAAGCTTTCTGCCAGGTACTAGCTCCGATACTGGTACGGGTCTATAACGCCATTGGGACCTCCTCACCCATGCCGTCTTCGATGTTGGAGGCGCTGGTTACTGTCTTACTGAAGCTGGGTAAAGATAAACGACAATGTGCGTCCTTCCGCCCAATCTCCCTTCTTAACGTGGACTTTAAATTGTTCACAGGGATATTGGCACAGGGGCTTTCCCCCTGTCTCCCAGGACTGATAGACCCAGATCAGTCAGGCTTTGTGCCGGGGCGTCAGTGTTCTGATAATACTAAATGCCTGTTGCACATCATAGACAAAGCTGAGAGGTTCGAGACAGAATGTCTAATTCTCTCTATAGACGCAGAGAAGGCATTTGACAGAGTGCACTGGCCTTATCTCACAGCGACCATGCAGCACTTTGGACTGCCAGAATGATTTATTAGCTGGGTCCTCAGCAGTTATACTAACCCCACTGCCTTGGTCTGCGAAAACGGCCTTACCTCAAAATCCTTCCCTATTCAACAAGGAACGAGACAAGGCTGCCCCCTTTCGCCGCTCTTATTTGCTCTATACACGGAACCTATGGTCCAGAAGGTCCGTGACAATCCAGCGGTATCTGGAGTGTTGTTTGGAGGGGAGGAACATAAGATCAGCCTGTACGCGGACGATGTGATTGCCACCTTAGAAAATCCCAGAGACTCTCTACTTGCCCCTATGATGGAATTAGATAACTTTCGACAGGCTTCCGGATTCAAAATCAACATCCACAAATCCCAGGCCCTTGACCTATCCCTCACTCCGGACACACTATAGTTCCTCAAATGCACTCACACTCTTCAATGGGCACAAGAGGCCCTCCCTTACTTGGGTGTTCAACTCACATCTAGTATACAAAGTACCACCTCCTACAATTACACGACGTTACTGCGACATATATGGGACTGCCTTCGCAGGTGGAGACCGCACTCCCTATTTTGGCTGGGCCGCATAGCTGCGGTCAAGATGACACTTTTACCGAAGATCATATTCTTAATCCAGGCCCTCCCACTGGCCCCCCATCGGGAGTACTGCACTCTATGCAACGCGACCTAGAACGCTTCATCTGGTGCGACAAATCACTTAGGCTCAACAGGGAACTATGTTACAAACCCCCGAGGGAGGTCTGGGGATCCCAAATCTGCAGGCCTATTACTGGGCAGTACAACTGAGGCCCCTAGTAGAATGGTCAAGGCCGGAATCGGAGACGCACTGGCTGTTCATGGACAGATCACTAGCCAGACAGCCGTTATGAGGAGTCCCCTTCCTCACTAAGTCAGAGAGGCCACTCAATTTATACCTATCGAAGGTTACACACTCCACACTATCGGCTTGGGATAGAGTGGCCACAACTCGCGTACTCACGACATTCCCCTTCCCTATCACGCCAATTGTGCATAACCCTGCGTTCACCCCCGGTCTCGACATCAAAGCATTTAATCAATGAACTAAAGAAGGCCGGCGTTCCATAGGGCATTTCTTTGATACAGAAGGTCCCCTGATGTTCACAGACTTCCGCACACAACAGAACCTCCCAGGAACAGAACGTTTTCATTACCAACAAATCCGGCACTGGGTTTTGCAGCCTAAAGTTCACGAAAACACACTGATTCACGACGGACGTCGGACCTCTATGGCTTCCTCAGATGCACAAAGGGCACTTACACCTTTTGAGAAATGGCTAATGACAAAACACACTGACTCACGACTGACGTCGGACCTCTATGGCTTCCTCAGACGCACCCCCAGGGACAGACAAACCACCTGGACAGCTCAGATGGGAGGGTGAACTGGGAAGGACATTATTGCAGAAAGAATGGTCTAACATATATTACAGGGCCCGGCATGCAGCACGTAGCATGGCAGGCATAGAAACGGCAATGAAAATAGCCACTTATTGGTACCTTACCCCACAAAGGCTCCACAGGAGTAACCCAGCTTGATCCCCTCACTGTTGGAGAGCATGTGGCTCGATAGGAACCCTAACTCATTTACTATGGGAATGTCCTCAAATATCAAACTACTGGTCGCAAGTGTTAGACGACATTGATACCCACTTTGATACCCAACTCCCTCGCTTCCCGGCCTACATTTTGTTGGGGCTTCCGAACCCCCTCACCTTTCCACTCCGATCGTGAAGGGGTCGACACATTGCACTAGCGTTGGGGCGGCCCACCAAAACATCTTATCGCACTGGGGGATGGCCACACAGCCCACATATCTGGGTTGGCTTCACAGACTCTGGTGAATAATAGCCATGGAGAGAATCTCTCTCTCACTTTCCAACCCCGGGGATTCTTTTCAGGACCTCTGGAAACCCTTTCTGCCGCTTTTATCATCTGAGTTTAAGGAGCTCACATGCCCAAGGTACTTGAGGCTACTGCGCCTGACAGAACCTCCCCACACAGCACCACAAGGAGAGGAGCCACACTAGATATCATGGGTCACGTTAAGTTAGTAGCTGCTAGCCAGGAACAGGTCTGGGACGTATGCCTTGGAGTTTTATGCTATGTTACAGAGGGAGGGGGAGAGGAGGGCGGGTTGGGTTTGTTCTATTTCCTTATCATACCCTTTTTTTTCATCCTAGACATCCCAGTCATCAGGGCTCATAGCCATACTTGCAGATTGCATTGTATTGTGGTTTGTTAACATAAAATCAATAAAGAAATTAAAACATAAAAATACATCCCTCTGGTCCAGAATGCATACTGCAATTACTGAAATGTAATGCTGGAGACAATAATGCACAACATCCTTGACTATCTCCTCTAAAATTTGAGACCTTGTTCCCCCCAGCTTGCTGATATACCTCACAGTGGGTATGATGGCCACCTACAGGAGAAGGCAGCAGCTCACTTTCTGAGGTGACAATGTCCTGATGGCAAATGACCACACCAGAAGCTCCAAGCAATCGATGTGGAGGGATAACTCTTCCTTCGACCATCTGCTCCCCGTGGAAACTGGACTACAATCAGCCACCACTGGCTGGCATCTGACTCTATCATGACCTCTGGTCTGTCCCCAAAAAGGGCTCTGCCGTTTCGCATCTACATGTGGTTCAGACACCAAGAGAGTTCCGTAGTCAATTCTTATGGGAACGTCACTTGCATCGCATATAAACATTCTTTCTGCAAATGTTGGATCTTGAAGCAATGCAGAACTCAGTAATGAAGCTGGCCTAGAAAAATTACTTGAATCAAGGAGGCTAATAGCCCCACTATTCCTTCTTAATATTCGGAATTTTCTGGGAATAAAGCTGAACTAGGACAGAATCGACCTGACAGAATCCTCCTGCAGCAATTAGATCGTGCAGCCGAGATGCAACTGAACTGTGGCCAGATTTTGTGCCAATATAATTATGTCATTCAAGGAAACAATGAGGTGAACCCCCTTGTCCTGGGGGACTCGGCTACTGGCCTCATCACCTTCATGAAGTACCAAGAAGCCGAGAACAGACCAATAGGTAGGACTTTGTGTTTGAATCATGGATTGTTCCACTTGAATTTGAGGAACTGCCTGTGGGTAGCAAAAATTGGAATAGAAAGATAGGGATCTTTTAGGTCCAATCAGACCATCCGATCTTATTGTTGAAGTAAATTTCACAAAAGATGGATCCCTTCCATCTTGAAATGCCTGTAGAGAATCCAGGCATTGAAGTCAAGACCAGTCTGGTACCAGAAAAACATTGCTGTAAAACCTGGAAGGTTGAGGAACCATCTTGCATATTGAATCTTTGCGTAAAAGACTCTGAATCTTCTTGTCCATAAAATTCTGATATGGTAGGGAAAAATTCAGAGGTCTGGGAAACACCTGTTGAATACCATATAATTCCAGCTTGAAGCCATGTGTCCTTGACTCACACATTCCATGTTATGGACTGATCCTGTACAAGAGATAACACAGTCTGCCCCCCACCACCATGTCTGATGAAGGGATAATAAATACCTGAGAAACCAGATCCTGAACCTCCTGAGATTGCTCTCTGTAGCCATCTCTGGAGTTTCAACCTAGACCACATTGTCTAGATGGAAAGAAGCTACCCCTTGTTCCTCCGTCGCTCCAGTTCTCTTGTCTTCCTAAAGGGAAACTTCTCTGGAACCCTTGATAATGGAAACAGCCGGCCAATCATCCCATGTATCGACCTGCCCTGGCAAAACATTTTTTTGTAAAACCTTCTTTAATGAATTGTGTGCCTTGTCAAGGGCTGTGAATGTGGTGACGAATTTGTTCAGCTCCCTAACAAAAGTATCCCCAAAGTGTAATACACAGAGGCCATCGCTTTTAACTTCAGGTCGATGTTTAATAGGATGGATCGATGTCTTTCAGATGATATACCACAATTAACCAGTTGGCATATAGCTCTTTGAGACGAGTCAACTAGAATAGGGTACGTTAGAATCCTCTGCCTGACAGGCCATCTCTAGAATATTTGTGAGAGGACCAGGGGTGGGCAGAACTTGCGGAGTGTCACTCCATGGAATTCTGCAGAGTTACATGAAAACTCAGTGACATTCCGCGGAGTTCCGCAAGCGGGCAGAAGCGGCATGTTGCATTGCTCGCGATGATTTTTAGCACCAAGAGTTTGTTCCGCGCTGCAAAATCAGTTCGAACGCGGCGTGTCAGAGGGCGTTGCTTCTTGATTTGAATTTCTCACCCCTAACGATCACTTCTGCTCGCGTTGAGAAAATCTTGCCAGGTGACATCATAGCTAGTGCTGGAAAATATCGCTAAGGGACGTCAATTCTCACTTTTCAAGCATAACACGGTGTGGGCAAACCTCTGCAAACTCAGCCGGCAGAGCAGAATTTATCGCCCACACCTACAGATGACCCTACAACCTTCCATTACTGTAGTCCTAGTTAGTCAATCTGAAGAAGGTACTTCAAGTTTCTATGATGGTTGTCAGCATGCTCTGTTAATACCTAATAACTTGGTTGAGAAGGTTTTCCACTTATTTAGTGAGTGGAGCATGCAATGTTTGTTTTTGTGAGACCAACCAGTACACATTTCTAGGACTTATCTATCTTCAATTAAGTTGGCTAATTACAGTTTAAGAAAATGTTACAAATGTTATATACAATGCTTTACTACTAGATAAAACTCTTTTGATTCTGATACCTACATAGTGGGTCACCTAGTGACAATATAGTCAATCCTGCCCTCAAGCAAAAAAGACAAAAAATAAAATGACAAATGATGAATAATTGAATGAAGGTGACATCAATCTCCTAAATAATATAGTAATGGTGGGAATATTGGATAGGTAATAATCTAATATTTCATAAATTATATGTAGTTTCTATAAACCAGTTCACAAGTAAAAATATGAAGATTTATTTGTGGCAAAGCTATGCAATGCATACATATAAATGTGGGTGACGCTGTGATATGATGTCACCCCAGACTTATCCCTAATTTCCTCTTCCTATCCAATCCAATTTTCTAACCCCCTTGATTATGTGTTATATAAGCTCCAATTCCACCATTAACAAATCTCAGCTTTGTTGGGTCTTTTGGACCTGGGAAACACCATTTACCATGAAGTCTAAACCACGCAGTGCCTTTACAAAGCGGGCACTACAACAAATGCATCATTACCACGAGTTCCTCTATCACACAAGTCGTTACAACGACTTGCTTTATGGAACGTGTTGTTAGACTGGTGTTGGATTTTAAGTCCAACACCTCACCTACTGTTACACAGACTGGAGTTGAAATTGTAAATTGTACTATTCCAAAATCCAGCGCTTCCCTAAGGGAAGTCGTTATAACGACTTGCGTGCTAAAGGAACGCATGGTAGAAACACATTTGTTTTAGTGCCCACGTTATAAAGGCATTCGTGGGAAAGGCATGCTTGGTTCCATTATACAACCTAGGGAGCTATTGTACATTTGAGATAAGGGAATGTTGACTTGCCTAAGACCTCAACTATCACTTAGCTCAGGCACAATTCCATTCACAGTTCATCATCCCAAATCTACTATTGTTTTTATTTATCTCAATCTAAGTAATAAGTCCACTTTATCTGAACAATTAAGCAAAAGCATCTTCTTACTCCTACTCATTGCACTCCTGGGTTCTAAAGGAATGCAAGTAATTTCGAAAGTTTACCAGGATGTACTGAATTTTACATAAACAAATATTGAGCTACCTATTAGATATCTCAGTAGTGTGGAAAATGTAATACCTTCACAGCGATTGCTGCATATTGAACTTGCGAAAGACTCACTTTACAAACAATCAATAGCAGATTTTTAAATAAAAGAAATATATTAAGCATCATCTTACACACCCCCAACAAACACCCCAAATACTCAGCTATCCACAGTTCTCTCTCCACACCCTAACAAACTTCACCCCAACTTCATCCTCCTTTCAACTCCACAATACCACACTAATTCAAAATTCAGCATTGGTTCAGTGAAAAATCCATGAAGGCCCTCAGAAGATGGAGGTGGGGTGAAAGGAAGTGGCAGAAATCTGTTATGAAAGGAGACATTCTAGATGGAAGAGCAGCAGAAAGGAACTTCTCAAACTGTTATTGTTGCCAAAAAAGGCTTTTTTATGCTATTTCGCAACTCATTTCATATAATTTTAGACAACTAGCTATTCCCAAGTTAATGGAGATGGTTCCTCTAAAAGGTGGCTGAAAAACATGTTATTTTCAAAAACAAATTGTAGTCAGTCTATAATCAACTCTTTCCCAAACTATTGGATCAACTTCTGAAACATCTAAGGCCTTTGAAGTGGTATTGATGACTCTATTGTAATGTAAGTCACTGAAGATCACGTTGCTGCCTTGCTTGTCACTCTACTCCATCTGACCCATCTCCACGGTGTGATTTAATTGCTAACAGACTGCATTGGCCATTTTGTGTCTAGTTTAACTAGCAATATGTTTGAATAAAGTGAGGTTCATCGGCCTTAATGCTAGCATGATTACCTCACTTATCATCTCACACTGCTTTTCCCCCAAATTACTTATTATACAAGGAAAGGCATCCTGAAATTTCAAGTGTGCCTAATGATACCCACTCAGTGGTTAAGGAGGAAGAGGGGACAAATAAGTGTCCATGTTAAAACTGCTCTGTGGAACTACAAAGGTTTGTGTGTCATAGTATGAAGTTGTGTTAAAAGAAAGTTGATGCTGATTGGGGCTAGAACCTCAAATTACTGAGTATTCCATTTGTGTGAGTTATTGAGACGACCCCCACCCTTTTTCAAAGTATAATAAACTTAGGCTTCTGGTTCCTTTATAACCTATTACTTAGTAGTTAAATTGAGGTGTGTTTTAATCCATCAGTTTTCACCTCTAGCTCTAAGAGAGCATTTTAACTATTGTAACTCACTGCACATTGGATGTGCTACATGAGTCAGAAAATTTAGCAACTTGCCGGTGCCACCTGCCCACTACCTTGTCTTTGTGTTAGGAAAGCTTGCACTGTTGCTGCCTCTGCTGCACTTGTGTGTTGGTAAAGCTTGGAGAAATCTGTTTCACTGTAGAGAAGACAAACAATTAGTTTTCTCAATACATGGTAGATTTGAAATGTATTAATAAAAGTGGTGATTTTCATATATTGGATTATACGTATTGTGTCTGGTGCACAACCAGAAATAGACTTAGAGCTTCACTAGTCCACAGCTGTAATGGCATTTCCTTGTGTGACTGCAACATAATTCTCATTATGACCATCAAGGGG
Source organism: Calotriton arnoldi (assembly GCA_963921515.1). Classification (NCBI taxonomy): domain Eukaryota; kingdom Metazoa; phylum Chordata; class Amphibia; order Caudata; family Salamandridae; genus Calotriton; species Calotriton arnoldi. The sequence continues at coordinate 3,652,614 of CAWUFW010000169.1, read as the reverse complement.
CAAGTCTTTGCTGTAGTTAGTTGTGTGCATTTTCATGCTTGACTGAATGAAGACAAGAAAACAGGACTTATATCCCATGACCTCTGCATGGCATAAAGCACAATACTGCTGGATGTTCAAGAACAGCCAAAAACTTAGCATTGGGTTAGCTGAGTCATTCTTGCACCTGATTCCCCGAGCAGTCTCTTAAGAATCATGTCTTTCTTGCCTGTTGTTCAACGCTCATATTTGACCTTGGGCCCAGCTACTTGGGCAACACCATGTCATCTTCCAAAAGTATATCGATGACATACACTTTCACTTCAAGACAACATCAAGACATTTCAAGCCAACTATCTTGATAATCCTAACTACACCACCTCATACTTGGACCATGTACTCCACTATATGAAGAAGATTTTCATTTGCATGAATGTTAACAAAGCTGAGATTACGGTAATAGGACACAACACATTGACACCAGCCCTCTACTTAAATACTGACCGAAGGCCCATGAACTCTCCCAACCCTTCAATTGCCCCCAAAAATTATATATTTGATTTGAATTTGACGTTTGCCCCCAAAAGATCAAGCATTAGTCATGGCATACCTGGAATACTGTAACGTCATCTGCACTGGCCTATCCGCGAAACCCATTGTCAGTCTATTGAGGTCGTAGAACCAGACAGTCAGATAGTGTCTAAATCTCTCTAAATACATACCTATTAAAGAAATCCTGAGTACTCTGTGCTGCCTTCCAACAAAAGCTGCGATCAAATTAAAAGTTGCCTGCACAATCGAAAAGGAACACTGGAGGTAAAGATCTATACTAAATTGATAAACTGAGCCCTCACTATTCCTCAGCCAGACCCCTCTAATCAGCATCCACCCACCTGATCTATCAACCATTATCAAATAGTTCAAATCACTTAGACAGATTCCTGGGAGTGCCAGGATCCGGGCAATGGAAAGTCCTCAACCCCCCCCTCTGAAATCCCAGCCAAACTACTTACTTTGCCGTAAGCTCATTAAGACTGAACTATTCAGACTTACTTTCTAGATTAGATTAAGATTAGATTAAAATACTTGTAGAGTGCATGGCTGCCTCGGCAATGAGGCGTCCCAGCGCTGAGCAAGACAGAGAGAGGCAGAGAAGAGATTAGGGTTGAGGAAAAAGCCATGTCTTCACATGCCGTCTGAAGGTCTGATGATCAGAGATGTTACGAATATAGAGAGGAAGAGAGTTCCAGAGGGCAGGGGCCAATCGCCTGAAAGAGCGACCCCCAGATCTAGTCCTTCGTACGCGGGGAATGCATGCGAGGGCAAGGTTAGCCGATCGCAATGCTCGAGGAGGATGATAGAGAGTACACAGGTCGCTCAGAGTGTCCGGACCGATGCCGGTCAAAATCTTGTGCACAGTGCAGAGCGCCTTGAAATGCACATGATGTGCAAAGGGCAGCCAATGCAGGCGGAGAAGGAGGTTGGAGACATGGCTGTGCTTAGGAAGAGCGAAAATGGCGCGTGCTGCAGCGTTCTGAACCCGCTGCAGTCGAGTCAGTTTCTAAGGGAACTCCTAACTGAATCAATGTCGCAAGCAAAGAACATTGGACAATGGAGCTGTCCATTCACTTGAACTCCAGCACCCCCTAATTCTTGTGTTGTCATATAATTGTATATTGCCAGTTCTCTAAACTAACTGTAATGTAACCTATAGCACTATATAAAACTCACAATAAATAATTTTTTCTACATTGACTGTCATTTGTCTACTTTCACATCTAAATTATTTCCTGTGTTTTCACTACTTGATGATGTAGCAGCAGGAGAATACATAGCACAGAAAGAGCACGCAGTATTTAACTATAGTGTTTAACCGTTGCTGCAATGCAAATTCTAACAGCACTTCAATATAGAATATGCATTAAATTCCTTTAAAGAATCATGTCAACAAAGTCACATTATCAATACCATAAATACCAACAAACTCATCCAGAGTGCTGCGAAAATTAGGTGCAAACCGTGCTTGTGCCCAACTTAAATCAGCAGATACTCTCAAATTGCGATTGGTCTCTGGTTTTTGACTACAAAGCTTCTTCCAGAAAATACCTGGGAGAAATTGCTCAGGCAAAGCATTTCACTGGGGGGAAAACTCTGCAATAATCCTGGCCACAAAACTGACACGACACATTATTCCCAAGTGCATGGTGAAAACTTCAAATTAACTGCCAAACGTCAATCAATACTATAAAGTAACTGTATTTCACACATCTACCCATCTAATTGCATGATATTAACAGCAAGTTTTCCATTTTCCATTTCTTCCACAACAATATCACCAACTTCTACAGATGCCCAAGACCACCGACTTCTTCAAGCAGCACAAAGATCCCGCTACCACCTCAGACATCTCAGTAACCAAATGGAGCCAGTTCGCCACACAGGACGCCACTTCCATCATCGATTTGGTCCACTCAAAGGCCCCAACCAAACCATGCCCTCACCACACCTTCAGTCTAGGTAAAGCCAGAATCAGCCACATATTCACCACCTTGTTCAACACCTAAATTGCCATGGCCACCTTTCCCGAGGAGTGGAAACACACAGAAGTCAACGCCCTGAAAAAGAAACCATTGGCAGACCCCAGCGAACTCAACAATTACCGACCAATGTTCATGCTCCGGTTCCCAGCCCAAGTATTAGAAAAAGCCATCAACCAACAGCTCTCCTCACATCTGGAATGGAACCTCCTGCTCCTACTCAACTCCTCCCAATCCAGATTTCACAGTACTCATAGCACCAAGACAGCCCTCATCGTTGCTACTGACAACATCCGAGCCCTACTTGACTTTGGAGAAACTGCGGCTCTGATCCTTCTAGACCTCTCGGCAGTCTTTGATGTGGTCTCCACCACACACTCATCACAAGGCTGCACAACATAGGCATCCAAGGAGCCGATCTCAGATGGATCACCTCTTTCTTCACCAGAAGAATGTAAAATGTCCACCTTCCCTCGTTCACCTCCAAACCCAAGGAAATCATCTGTGGAGTGCCCCAAGGATCCTCACTCAGCCCCATCCTCTTCAAAAGTTATATGACACCTCTGGCCAGCATCACCAAAACCCACAGGCTCAACATCATGCCCTATGCCAACAACACGCAACTCATCCTCTCCCTCTCCGAAGACACTACCAACACCATCATCAAGTTCCACAGCTGAATGACATACGTCACCAACTGGATGAAGTACACCTGCCTGAAGCTTAACACAGACAAGACAGAGGTACTGATTTTCGGAAACAAAACCCCCCAATGGGACGCATCCTAGTGGCCCTCAGAATTCTGACCTACTCCTATCCCCACTAACCATGCTAGGAACCTAGGCATCATTCTGGACAACAAGCAACCCATGGCAACTCAGGGCAACTTGGTCTCCTCCTCCTGCTTCTTCATCCTCAGCATGCTTCACAAGATATTCAAATGGCTACCCCAAAGCTCAAGACGCACCATCACCCTGGCCCTCACTTCCAGCGACTGAACTATGGCAACACTCTCTAAGCAGGGATCGCAGCTCACCTCCTTAGACGACTACAGACCATAGAGTATGCCAGAGCTAGACTCTTCCTGGATCTTCGTAGACAAACTCACATCACCCCTACCTCAGGGAACTCCATTGGCTCCCTGTGCATAAAGGCCCATACAACTGCCGACCCACCTACTGGAACCAACGCCTGAACTTCCATCAGCCCACCAGACACCTCTGCTCTGTGTCCCTTCTCTCACCCTCACCCCTCGCATCAGCAGATGTAGCAGATGCAGATGTTGCACCTTCTCCTACCTAGCAGCGAAGACATGGAACGAGCTTTTTGATTGATTGACATTGCAGAGCCGTTTCATTTTCTCCAAGATAGAGAAGCAGAATCCACAATAATTTGACATTTAATCTAAAGTGGGAGACATTTTGCTGCCCAAGTGGTTGAATCTGTCTTCAGTAGAATCATTTCATGGAGACAGTCTCCTGTAGAAAATATAAATCACTGTTAGATTTTCTGATAACAAATGTGGAAAGAGGAAAGGTTCTTGCAAACTGAGGGTACAGTCTGAGTGCCTAAATATCAATGTACCGACCTAGCTTGCCTTAACTGTTCATTCACTCTAGATGGAGGGCCTGGTCATCCATTATTTTTGTTGGTGTTACCTTTGAACTAAGAGAAGCTGATGCCCGAGACAGAAGAGATTCTACATGTAAAATATATATGCTATTTTCCAATCTCACAACTGGGTGGATATGAAATAGAGCGATGGATGATGAATGCGGCCGCATGTCTTCTATCCTAACCATGAATTCCTGTAACTATAAAACATCCATTTGCTTTTGTTCACATTTGTGCATAAGTGCCTGGTATTATATGTGCATCCATGTGTGTTTGTATATCTCTTTATGTTGTCTGTGATACACGGGTGGCCTCTGTGTGTTTATGGGTCCAAGCAGGTTTGCTGTTCTGTCTATATGTAAGCGTACTTCTATTTGCATGCACCATGCTCAAGTCAAGCCTCTTGGCTTTGTCAAAGTATATTTCAAACTTCAGATATACTCATGAAGAGTGCTGTGTTTTCAGCACTGATTTAATACATCATTTTCTCAAATAGTTTTTTTACTGTTCCTCAAGAGCTCTAATCTTCTCTAATGACTTTCTAAGCACATCTAACAGCTCAACTTTCATGTGACATCGCTGGCCTTCTTATATCAATTTATTCTGAAAGCTTTTAGAAGGATGTCCGAATCTAATGAGATTTACAGAGCCATCAGAAGTGAAGGACAGCCGCTGCTACGAGTTTAATATATACAGTGGCTTAATTCTCCTGTAATCTTTCTAAAAGTTATACCAGCAATTGCATGCAATTTATACACATTCCAATATTTTAAAGTAGCCTTGTGGAAAAGCTCAAAGAGCTGTTCACACGCTGCAGAAATTTATGTGTAAGCTACAGGTCACAGGTTCTAAGAATACCAGACTTGTCTCAACCTTTCATGCTTCTGAGGTTAATAAAATCGGTACCATTGAGATGATTAATAATGGTACCAAATATTCACTACTAACACACTATTCGGTTTGTTGTGTTAACTATAAAAATGTAGAACGCTATTATTGAGCAATATATCACTCTCAAAATGTTGAAAATCTAACTCGAACAACTGGGCTCGTTTCAGGCATAATGAAGGTATGAAAGAAAGGCAGTTAGTTGTCATTTCTTGCTTGTAAGGATGATTTGAGACAAGACGCTGGCCTGTTTCTGTCCTCTGCATTGACTAAAGTATGTCAGTCAGTCCTCATGTTTACACACATCTTGATTCTAGGACTTTCACCAGTAAAAGCTCAAAGACACATAGAATTATAGATGGGTAACAGTGAATTACAGGAATGTTTTTCACCACGATGTTCTGAGTGACATCAAAGAGACAACGAATGAGAAACTGGAGTTGGCTTCCTGAGGTCATATGCTCAGTCTCAGAGTAAAAGGACCCAGAAACCGAATCTCTTATTTTCACATTAAAACTTGTATACAACTCTTTCATAGGAGTACTTATTTACCATGCCTTGGGTTCGGCACTCAATTTCACTAACACTTTTCTGGAGAGCATTGCTCCTCACGCACTTCAATTTGCTAATTTGAATGTACTAGGTGATCTGAACTTGCACTTTGATAATAAAATCTGAACCTCTGCGATGACCCTTTTAAATGGCATGGAAATTATTGAATTAGTGCAATGAATAATGCTCCTGATGCACTCTGTGGGCCAAATCTTAGATCCAGATCTTTCAAACGTACATAACCTTCTGCCAGAGACCCCTATTTCTCTGACATGGTCGTATCACTATGCCATCCCACTTTCCATATTTTTGTTAAAGGAGTGCACCCAAGCTGACTAGATGATGGTCAAAACTTCCATCTGCTCTTTTTTGTGACTCTTTAACCGCAGCTGCCCTCTAATGTGCCTGAGTCTGATTTAGCTGTTAACACATGGGCTCACATCTACGCTTGATGAATGTGTCCCTCTAACATTATCAACTACTTCTAGATATAAATCCTTAGTACCCTGGTTTCAAAGTCAACTGTTCTTTGTTGCGTAAAGCTAATAATCCAGACTTCTAATGCAGCCATCAAGACTTATCATAAAGCAATTAGACCAATTCATGCTGAATATTATGCAGTTAAAATCTAAAGAGCATCTAACTCCTCTAAGAAGATTTTTTTCTATAGTGAAGTCCCTCATGTACCCCTCTACCACTAATCCATCAGCTCCCTCGTCAACTAACTTGCCGCTGTCTTCATTCCATAAGTAAATAACATACATTTTACTGTAGTGTAGTTCCTATATTACCCCTGCAGGACCTGCGCTTTTGGATAACATACACTGTGGGCCTGGTGGCAGACTGATTCTGAGCACCCCCACCGCGTATGTTAGCCTGTTTGCATTAGCTAGCTCACAGTGCCACTAGAATCTCCTTTTTATCAGAGGGATTAGTTTTTGGCAACCTCAGAACACAACAACCCTCATTCCTCAGACTCGTGGAAACAATGTACTACTTTTCGCTCAGTCACTCATGCTTGCTCAGTTGGTCTCAGAGAGTTACACAGAAGAAACAGTCGAGCGTGTTTACAATAAGAATTTATTGCACAGTTGTTCTTCTAGTATAAAATATATGTGCTGCGACAACTGTTAAACAGTAGCAGAGATATATGATCAGCAGTACAGTGAATAAAAAGGGATAGTACAGTTCTACCATTTTGCAATAGTCGTGAACATATACATGAATATAAAATGCATTTATAAAAAAAAGCGCATACTCCTACAATGCCTGTCTAGATGTACCTAAGTGTACCTAGCATGTGAGTAGGTGCGAAAGAAGCCAAGAATCCCGCTAGGATTTAGTCAAACCCCATTACCTGAATAATGAGAGTGTGGGACCTCGTCCTGGTCTCGAGTTGGACACCCCGCAAGGGATGATTAGACCACTGTCAGCTGGAGCGACTGCATGCAGGAGCCTCGGCGTCTCTGGTCAGTGTGTCGGCCTGGAAGTCTCGGTTCCCTCTAACTACTGATAGCAAGAGGTGCTGTATTTATACAGAAAAGTATAGAGTCCCTTTGTCCCTTGTGTCTTGTGTTTGCCATTGTTGGGTATGAAGATGACGTACGGGATGAACCGGTTACATAGATGTTTATTCAGGTGGATCCTAGCCCCTGCCTGGTTTCCTAGAACTCTTATGAATATTTAATCATACTGGATGAGCACATCGAAGATGGTATAGGAGGCCTTTGTTCGGGAAAAACTCTCCTTCTGTACCCAAACCACAGTCTAGATAAGGTTCAGCCCTCAGCGCCCGTTATTGTGGAGAATAGGGAACTAGTGTAAGTGAAAGATTATGCCTATATTAGGGCATCTCAAACCATCCCTATATTAGGGCATCTATATGAAACATAACACCCACTCCTCTTAATAGTCAACAATAATAAACAATGACAGCAAACTACTAATTCATACTAGGTGGTAGCGCATATAATTGTCAGTGAGCCACGTAAAAACATTTTTTAAATTTTAAAAGCATATTAAAAACATTTCTAAGAGGGGAAAAATGTGTAGAGTCAGATTTTGAATTTGTACTCAAGCTAAAGTTCTAGCTGAGTTCATTTATAGAATTTAAAACTCTTACAAGCGTTTTAGAAGACCATGCTTTCTCTAGCGATAGTGTCAATTTAGTAGGAAATGTTCCAAATTTAATCAGAGTCGAAATGAAAAAGGAAACTCCGAATTCTTTCCCAGCACATGATGAGCCAATTGAAGATTAAGTGTCCTGGCTGGGAGACGCAACATCACAGTCACTTGCTGTAGGGGACGGGAATTGTAATATTTCACACAGTACGTCGATGGAGCACAGATGATATTCAGTACTGCCCATAGTTAGCATATCGGCAGCCGGTGCTGTAGTCGATACCTCAGTGCCGTAGTGCTAGTTGTAGCGCTTGTGCTGGTGTCAGCGCTAGTTGTGGCTGAGCTGATGCTCACCCCAGTTGTAGTAAAAGGCACCTGCGGGTTTTCAAGGAATGCATTCGTCAGGATAGGAATACGCTAGGGACACAGCCGAGCATGGGACAGCAGGGGTTCCAGCCTCGTGTTTAAGTCCGCAGGCGTCTCTGACTCGAGTGTCAGACAAATGTCCAACACACATTCTTCACCGCAAAACAGGCATCGAAGAACAGGTAAGATGCAGTCCATCCAGACTGGTCTAAACGATAAGAACCAAGAAGCACTCAGTTCTCGTAGGCGAGGCGTGCCCAGATGTTGTGCCATGCACTCACGGTATCTATGTTCGAGAAGAGCTTTCGCCATTTTGTTCGTGATTGGGCCGTCCATTGCGTATCAGGAAAATGAGGATTCCAGCTATTAAAAGCAGTATCAGAGGTAAACCTCCAAAGATGCTTCCAAATACGGAGTGTATAAAATTTGGGAAAACTCCGAGGACTGTTTGGAAGGTGCTTAGAAAACCTGACCCTAGGGTCTTAAATAGGTGTACAATACCACTCGTATCAGACATGTTAAAGATACGACCCACCATTTCTACGAAATGAAAGGGGCAGTTTGCATGAATAAGTGCCTGTATCTCGGTCGAGGTCCTTGCAACTTGAAGATCAGAGGTCTCTCGAGCGGAGGTTAAGGGTACAGTTTGCTGTAAAAGCATGGCTTTCATTCTGCTCAAAGTGTCAAATTTTATAAAAGATATCTCTAACGAAGGCCACAAAGGCGCCTCCCTGACTGTACTTGTTGGGGGAAACAATACTTGCATACAGCAAGTAACCCTGGCGTTCACGGTGACCAGATAGGCGATGCCCGGAAGCATGCCACAGCAACCTTGATCATTCAGCATCAAGTAACTCCCATTCGAGAGTAACTCGAAAACTGGTGTGATCACGGCAGCTGGAGTTCCTTTCATGTGGCAAGACAGATTCACCACCGAACCATTACAAGCTCCATGTAAAATAATGTCCTGACACATGAGAGAGCCGCTTAAAACATTCTTGCAGTTTGTACCACTCAGAAACACTTCGCGATCCCTACTCCGACATCGAAATCTATATGGTAATTCCCAGTATTCCTTAATGTATTCTTTACCCAATTTTTCATATCTGCCTGCCTGCCTGCCTTTGCTCAAGGCAATACTGAAACTGAAAGGTTGTTCTGTTGATGGTGATTCCGCCACTGTGAATGGTAGCCTGTCCAATTTTTCAATACGCAGCATTGTATATTTAGCTCCCCTTTGTGCCATTTCTATCTGTGTATCTGTTAGATTGTATTCAGAAAACAGAGACGTACTGTTTATAAAACGCCAAGGCACAAAGCCTGCACGCAAAGATTGCAGCGTCCAGCTTAACAACATAATAGAACGTAACTGAGATTGGCTGTGTTGTAATATGGCTAAATCCTGTTCCAGTATGTCGATAGCAGAAGATACAATGTTGCCCAATGAATATATCCTGGAGGTCAAAGTTGTTAACCCATTATCTACCTCAGCTAAAGCTTTTTCTAAGTTTATACGGTCTATTTCCCGTATTCTCTCTGCGGCCTCTTGTTGGGAAATCTTCCAGTTTTCATTATAGGCAGCATATATGCCTGCGTATATGAAACGTTTATAACGTGTTTTCCTGGGTCCTACTAAAAAGTCCCTAAGATCCATGTCAAGTGAGAGTAAAGATAAGTGTTGTTTCACTTCAGCAAGTGTTGAGGTTTCTAGCCAACCGAGGCACAACTTCCCAACACTATAGGATGTCACTACCCCTGGATGTTCTCTCTGTACATAACGTGGGTCTGGCCTATGGATACTGAGTCCCTCGGTGATGTTCAGGAATCACTTATGACAGTTATTCGTGTCTAAGGGCCAAACCACCCACTGTTTCCAATTTGGGTCTGTTCTATTGTACTCTAAGATGTCATCCACTGTTGCCCCTTCTTTGTAGTTGAATTTTGACACCCCCATATGTCGGTGTTGGAAACCTAGGGGTGTTTAGGTCCTTGCTCTTGGCTAGTCCAAGACAGGATGTATGTTGCTCAGTATCATTTAAAAAGATCATCTGCTGTGGAATGAGGCATGCTCTAAATAGTGCCTCTGTACCCTGGACTTGCCAGTCCCTTGAATCCCAAACTGATTTTAAGTCAATTTTGTCTTTCCATAGGTCGAAACCCTGTTCAGACAATTGGGCCAAAAAGGAAGCAGAGTAAATCTGTTTAGTGTTAGTCAACATAATTTTCAGTGCTGATGTTGGTGCAACCTTGTAGTAATATGAGGCTGGATCTGTGGTGTTAAACCCTGAAAAGTATGAAAATTTCTGTGCAAACGTTTGTGAACTAATTTTTGGTGGTGTTGGGAAATGTTACCACTGATGGTACTCAAAAACATTCCTAGGTGAAATGGATTTGTGCAGGAAATGATGACCATAATGTTGGTAACAGTACAATATGTCATAATCTGAAGAACCCTCTAACATTTCATTATTAGAAAATGCTGCAGTTTTCTCTAAATCAGACAACATGTTATTAACTGTTTCAGAGTCCCAATCATCAGAAATGTACTTGAGGTAATGATATCACTTAATGAAATTTGAAATATATGATTAATTTTTAAAAGTTCGGTCGGGCCGAATATGTTAAAATCAACCTTGTCCCATACTATACCATCCGGTATAGGAACTGCTGTAATGTTCACTGATGACAAGTCTCTTTGCTCACGATGTGATGATGGATGTGGCTTCAGTAGTATGTTGACCTTTTGGGCTGTGGAGCTTTGTTGAAGATAGCGTCCATTAATAAGCATACTAAAAGTTAGTACTACGCCAAGCCAGAAAAGAAAAACAATATCCCAGAAATTACCCAGAGTTCAATCCAAGGCGATACCAGGTATGTCTTTTTTAGAAAGTGAAGAAAGTTCTTTATTTGCTGCTTAACTGGTGTTTTGGCTGGCGTCGTTTCTGGCTCGCTTTGATCCAGAGAAAACGTATCAAAGTTCATGAAATAGCCAGAAGCAGTTCGATCAATTGTAGGAATTGCATCGGGATTAGTTGAAATGTTATTTTGCTCTTGACGAGGCATGTTGATGTAGACTTCTGTATTAGGTCTAATTGCAACTTGTGAATTAATCTGATGTTCATTTTGAATTTGAATGTCTGATTCAAGTGGAACAAGTTCCATAGCATTGTTGCTTAGTCCTTCATTCCTTACAGGTGGCTCTTCAAACGTGATGAGTCTTTCTGTTTGAACTTCTTGGATTGTAGCTAGAGGAGGGTGTCTGCTACTGTGGAGACCACGAGGCCTACTGCTTATTATTGGCCACATAGTGTGGTTTGATTAAGTCGATTGAGACAAATCTTTTCTCCTTCTTCCCAGCAAGAGGCGGCAAAAGTACAGTTCTTGTTCCTTGTACTGCAAGGACTGGTACAGGTATTCTGTATGAAGGTCCAAATTCCTTTTTGTCTGCAATTTTCTCTCTGACCAGATCCCCGACTTTTGGGATCCAGACAGGTCTTGCCGTGTCTGCCTTGACTTCCCCAGTGGCGGTCTGCTTTAGTCGGACATTGCTTTTTTTTGCCCTGGATTCATTTAGATCCTGTAAAACAGCCAAACGATCATGGATATCAAATGGTTTTTCATCCGCCACTGTGCCTTCACAATCAAGATCAGGTACCCACATTCGTGTCCCAAAGAGGACTTCATATGGAGTGACACCCCCTAGAGAGTTTCTTGGCTGGTTGTTTAACGCCCGCTGTACCCCATAAAGGTGTTTGACCCAACTATCGCCCTTGCCTAATACCCTAGCTGTTAAAGATTGCTTTAAGTCCCGGTTTTCCCTCCCCACAACCGAATTTCCCTCGGGATGGTACGGAGAGGAATACCGCAATGCTACGCCCATTCCTTCCATGGCCTCTTTGTAAGCCCGAGAGCTAAACGCAGGGCCGCGGTCAGAATGTAACGTGCTAACTGCGTATGTGCCGATAAAGACTTGCAAATCTTTGATAACAGTTCGAGCGTCCGCCGAGCGCTGAGGCCATACCCATGGGAATCTTGAGCAGGAATCCACTGCAACCTTGATATATTTGTAAGCCCCGTCCATTTGTAAGGGGCCGTAGTGGTCCAAGTACACACATGCGAGAGGTTTGTCTGATTTTAATAATGGCGTCTGCGCGGGTTTTGCTACCGTGGAGCCTTTCATCTGCTGGCAGATGTCGCAATTCAAGACATAGGGGCAGATTTACAAGCCCCCTGCGCCACCAGTACGTCACTTTTCGTGACGTACTGGTGGCGCAGGGGGCTCCTCGATATTTACAAGGAGAGGAAAAGCCACCATGCGTGACTTTTCCTCTCCTTGTAAATACCGTCCCTTCACACGCAGCACTTTGCGTTGAAGGGGCGTTCCATGGGTGTTGCTGTGGGTGTTCCCACGCAACACCCATGGAACAAGACACATCTCCAGATTTACGAGAAATCGTAAATCTGGAGATGCGTCTGAAGCTACGCCACCCTAGAGGTGGCGTAGCAAGGCGCACCGAGGATTTCTCCTCGTTTTTCCTCTTTCAATGCGTGCTGCATTCTGCAGCACGCATTGAAAGAGGAAAAGCCTGTACTGATTGTTTTTGTGCAGAAAGGTGCCCCTTCCTGCACAAAAACAATCTCCCCATGGCGCAGGCATCCTTGCACCATGGTGCAAGGGTGCCTGCGCCGGCGCTTGGCAGCTGTTTGTGCGCCAGCGCAGGGAGAGCACAGGAATGCGACATATTCTTGTAAATATGTCGCATTCCTGTGCTCTGAAAGTGCCGCAGCGTGGCGCAGCCAAAGGGCTTGCAGCGCCACGCTGCGGCACTTTCTTGTAGATCTGCCCCATAGTCTTTAGTTTGCTTAGTTAACCCTGGCCACCAATAGTGCTGTTTCAGTAAAGAAATAGTCGATGTAACGCCTGTGTGCGCAGAGCCCAAACCCTTGTGTGCTGCTAGTATTAAACCTTGCCTACGATCCATATTTGGTATTACCCTATCCCCCACTCCAGGAATCTGAGCATATGGAATGTTACTTGCATCTAACTTGTAGAAGTATTTGAGTGGAAATTTTTTAGGTACTGCTGTGCTGCCTTTGCGTGAAGCAATGACAGCTACCATAATCTCACTGTCTATTCTCGTTTTGGAACGAGTGAGTGCAGCTACGGAAGCCGTGCGAACAGCCCCCTTTGCGGCTTCATCAGCCAATGAATTCCCTTCAACGTGAACGCCATCACGTTGATGACTCAGTGTATGGATCACGTGAGTCCTTGGTAGCTCGTTTTTCAACTCTGCTACCTGTTCCCATAGCATTTTATGCTTAATTGTGCCACTTTTCGCATCTTTAAACCCGTTTTTCTCCCAATGGTATAGGTATTCATTATATGACTGAACACAGTAAAACGAATCACACACGATTAGTGTGGGATTTGTGATCCGTATTTACAAGTGCCAGTATCAGTGCTTTTAACTCTGCCAACTGTGCCGTGCAGTCTCCTAGCGATTGCGTTTTTGTGCAACTCGGATAGAACTTTCCATCCTGCATGCGACCTTTAACGATAGCACACTCTGCGCTGTATTGCTGCTTACTTCCTATTGCCGGTTTCGCAGATCCGTCAGTATAAATAATATATTCATACTGATCGAGAGGCAAGATTTCATTTGGTAGAGGATATTTGTGTTCATATTGCAGGAATGCCTGTGTTTTTAGACTTGGATCAAATCTGTATTCAACGTCCGTTGCAGTAAGAGAATTAGCCCATTGTATCCATCTTGGATGTAAGGCTTTCGCATTTGGAATGCTAGCCTTTGTAATAGCTTCTAAAGCCGGTACCGGGGTTACGACAATAATGCGTTTCCCCTGTGCCAGTGCTCTTTCTCTTGCTGCAGCGGTCTGAACAGCTGTCAGGATTTTTTCTGTTGAAGTGAAACGCATTTCTGCATTTGTGTACAGATGTGGTTGGTATGCGATTGGTACTGTTTCTCTTTCATTGAAGGTTAAGTAAGTGTACCCGCATTGACCTGAAATTATACGGATCACCAAGTGGCATACGTTTATGCGTGTTTGCAAGTGTTTGGAAGCTATTGTGTCTTCCTGGAGTGAACGAAGAATATTAGTATGTTCTTGTGTCAAATTTCTGGCTGAAAAGTCAGGTTTTATTAGGTCGTAGAAAGGTTTTACCCTTTGTGAGTAATCGAAAATGTATGTTCTGCCGAAATTTAGGAATCCCAGTATTGATTGTAAATTTTTTAATGATTTTGGAGGCTGGAGCAGGGCACATTTTTCTAAAAAGTTTGCTGCTAGACTTTTCCCTTCACTTGACAGCTCATATCCCAAAAATAGGACATTGAGGTGGGCTATTTTTGATTTTTTAAAGTTAAATTTGTAGCCCTCAGTGGCAAATCCCATAATTATGGTGCTTACCCTGGTCAAGTGCCTCTCTAAGTCATCGTCCGTTAGAAAAATATCCTCCACATAGGACAACGCTTCTTCATCAAATTTTTGAAGTAACTCTGTTACCCTTCCTGAAAATACCCCGGGGCTATTCATATACCCTTGGGGGAGTCGACAAAATTGTCGCTGGGACCCTAACGCTGAGAATGCGGTCAGATACCTGCTTTCAGGTGCTATATTTTGGCAAAAAATCCATTTGTGATATCAAGTGTTGTTTTGTATTTTTTCCGCACAATGTTATTCATTAATGCGGCACTATGTGCATTTTGGATAGCAAATGTCTTTGTGCATAAGTTTAAATGTCTGTAATCTAAAACTAGACGATATGTATTGTCGGGTTTAGAGACGGGAAACAAAGGATTGTTCATTGGAGAGGTACATTTTTCAATGACCCCCTGGTATTCAAGTTGATCTAAGATCTCCCTGACCTGTTTTTTAGCTTCTTGCTTTATTGGGTATTGCCTCTGAGCATTAGGTGAAACTTTTAACGGGATCACGTGGTAGGTTGAATCCTCAACCCACCCAGCGTGATTTTTGTACAATGCTGGAGCTTGGGCTACTGCCCACTCCCGTGCATATGTATGTTTAAGGTGAACGGGAACATGGTTGGAAAATGCAGGAAAAATTATACTTTCTCCCCTGGGGCACTGCATTACGAATGCTGGCAGCCAATCTTGTTTGGCTAACAGGAAGTCATACCCAGATGATAAGTTCTTCCAAAAGAGACCTTTTACTTTCCTGGGCTTGTCCCCCTCCATCCGGAGTGTTATTTCATGTAACTTATGTGGGAAGCTCTGCTGTTTCCACCGTGATGTAATCATTCAAGTCCGCTGTCACCAGAAATTCCTTCAGGTTCTGGCGAGCTATTGTTACTTCTGCCGCACTGTCTAGCATCGTCAGAGCCCATTCCCCGTTCAGAAGTTGTGTCCTCAGAATTCTGGGCATGTCTGATTTTCAGACCAGCAACTTTCTTTTTCTTAAATTGAGGCTTTGATTTTGGCTTATCTTCTTTTTTGGAAGTAAAGTCTGGAGCGTGCTTCTTATCTCTGCACTGTGTGCGCTCCTCTCTGTGTTCTGACTGTCCTTCTCTCTCTGAGTTTTTCTTCGAGCCCTGAAAGGAACGAGAGGAACGTGTATCAGCATCCTGATACCTGTCAGGTTTCCTAATATTATCCCTATTCCTAAGGTTGTACTTCTTTTCAGAGGGCTCCTGTGGAGGAGACCTACCTCGGGACTGAGATCTGTTGTCTTTAACTTTTGTTGTTTTTTATTATCCCACTTCTTTTTAGAAGAAGTCGGTGTCTGCTTAGAAGTGTCCTTTTCGGGACTGCCCATTAGTTGAGGTTTTACAACCTTTCCCCCAAAACTATCCCTGCCTAACTCTGCATACGCAGTTTCAATTATTTTGGGTAGTTCATTCTCCTGTTCTAATGGAGAGAACTCCTGTAGGCATTGGCAGATTGCCACTGATGCTGCTTCCCCATTAATGTTAGCTAATATTATGGCTGATACCTGGTCATAGTTATTTAATAACTTCATCCCTAAGTTCAGAGCAGGCTCTGCTCCATACTCATTTTGTATTTGTCTTAATACATCTGGTATCACTGCTAATGAAGGAATACCATGAGTTCTGGTATATATGGCAGCAAAGACTTCACCCCAAGAGGTACAATCCTCTAACTGTGGTGTAATCCACATGGGCAAGCAGATTGCTAACATTCTGTGTTTTTCAAATGGTGTGGTATTTGGTAATACTGCTTCTAACTGGGTTATTTTCTGAGCCACCCAGAAAGGAATTTGTCCACGTTTTGTGGGCAATTTACCCATTACCGCGTGTAATGTTTGTGGAGTAATTTTAGTAGCTGTGCTCTGTGTAGGAGCTGTATTTGGTGTAATTACTGTTGGTTGGACCGCAAGTGTCCTCATGACGAATTGTGTCATGTTTCTGTAAAGTTTTATCAACTCTTTGTGTTGAAAAAGCAATTCATCAATTGGCATTGTGTCAATGTAAGGATGTGGTGCATAGGTCGCTAATATCGGCCATGTTGCTCCTGGTCTTTCTAATGGACCGAGTCTTGCTCTTCTTCTTGAGTGGGGTAGGGCGCCATTAAACCAGAAATTATGTTCCTAATAGGTAAGCGGAATTTCAGTCTCCTCAAACGGAGTGTAGACCGCTGGGACTTCTTCATGTATATAATAATGAAAAGTTTTTGTTATAGCATTTGCTGCTGGGAATGTAACCCATGAATAGAACACCTCTGTTTGGAAATCTTCGTGTGCCTCTATCACAAATTTACTATACCTCCTCTGGCTGGAAAACCATGTTTGAGGAGTTTAAGTGTGAGTGTGTGTCTTACATTGGGTGCAATATGTATTGCATTGGCATCTTCCTCATCTGACTGACCTACTTGTGCCAGCGGGTCTAATTCTCCATTTTCGGTAGTCATTGTGTTAAGAACACGGAATAACTGTCCAAGGAAATTAAGATAAGGTGTTTTGCACAATTTTGGGAACTAAATGTCCCTCAAGCTTGATTAATAAACAGCCAAAAATTAGGATATCTCGCCTACTCAGCTGTGGCGGAGTTTGTGCCCACCCACTCCAGACGTCTCTGGTTTTTGTGAGTAGGGGTCTCTGAGAATAAGCACGACTGAACTACTCAGATTCTACTGCTAAATAAGTACCAAACCAACGTTGGTGGCGCCATGTAGTGTAGTTCCTATAGTACCCCTGCAGGACCTCCGCTTTTGGATAACATACACTGTGAGCACCCCCACCGCGTATGTTAGCCTGTTTGCATTAGCTAGCTCACAGTGCCACTAGAATCTCCTTTTTATCAGAGAGACTAGTTTTTGGCTACCTCAGAACACGACAACCCTGATTCCTCAGACTCGTGGAAACAATGTACTACTTTTCACTCAGTCACTCGTGCTTGCTCAGTTGGTCTCAGAGAGTTACACAGAAGAAACAGTTGAGCGTGTTTACAATAAGAATTTATTGCACAGTTGTTCTTCTAGTATAAAATATATGTGCTGCGACAACTGTTAAACAGTAGCAGAGATATATGATCAGCAGTACAGTGAATAAAAAGGGATAGTACAGTTCTACCATTTTGCAATAGTCATGAACATATACATGAATATAAAATGCATTTATAAAATAAAGCGCATACTCCTACGATGCCTGTCTAGATGCACCTAAGTGTACCTAGCATGTGAGTAGGTGCGAAAGAAGCCAAGAATCCCGCTAGGATTTAGTCAAACCCCATTACCTGAATAATGAGAGTGTGGTCCTCGTCCTGGTCTCGAGTTGGACAGCCCGCAAGGGATGATTAGACCACTGTCAGCTGGAGCGACTGCATGCAGGAGCCTCGGCGTCTCTGCTCAGTGTGTCGGCCTGGAAGTCTCGGTTCCCTCTAACTACTGATAGCAAGAGGTGCTGTATTTATACAGAAAAGTATAGAGTCCCTTTGTCCCTTGTGTCTTGTGTTAGCCATTGTTGGGTATGAAGATGACGTATGGGATGAACCGGTTACATAGATGTTTATGCAGGTGGATCCTAGCCCCTGCCTGGTTTCCAAGAACTCTTATGAATATTTAATCATACTGGATGAGCACATCGAAGATGGTATAGGAGGCCATTCTTTGGGAAAAACCCTACTTCTGTACCCAAACCACAGTCTAGATAAGGTTCAGCCCTCAGCGCCCTTTATTGTGGAGAATAGGGAACTAGTGTAGGTGAAAGATTATGCCTATATCAGGGCATCTCAAACCATGCCTATATTAGGGCATCTATATGAAACATAACACTACCTTCCCTACAGAGGCGAGGAATATCCCAGCTCCCCCTACCTGCTAAGATAGTCAAAAGACACATTAACAAGCATCTTTCAAGGTTTCTTGAAAGTTCCCAGTTACTACATCAATCTTAGTCGGGTTTCCACCTATATTATAGCTCTGAATAGGCTCTTCTCTCACATACTGAGAATTTATGATTAGTTTCTGACCAAAGAGCCATCCTGCTGGATCTAAGCACCGCCTTCGATACAGTCTCCTACAATATCTTATTAAGGCGATTATTTGATTGTGGGATCTGTAGCGAAGCACTGACTTGGCTGGCTTCTTTTCTCAAAATTGTTCTTTCCGAGCTACTATGAAACCGTTTTGCTCTAAAACACTACCCCTTTATCTCAGAGGATTCCGTGGGGCTCTTCCCTGAGCCCTACTTTCTTCAAGATTTATATTCGTCCCAAGCAGACATCATCTTACTTACCTATGTGGATAATATGCAGCTGATTATATCTCTCTCCCAAGGCGCAGGTCATTGTGCTTCTCAGCTGAAACTTTGCCTCACTGCTGTCTCCGAGTGGATGTGTCTTAATTGCCTTAAGCTCAATGGTGGAAAGACGGAGGTGATAGTAGTAGGGAACAAATCTAATCTATGGGTCTCTGCATGGTTGCCTGTTTCCATAGGCTTTTTTTCCTTCTCCTACACCTAAAGTGAAAAATCTAGGTTTTTGGCTAGACCAAAACTTCACTTTTGAGCACCAAGTTAAGACGTTTTTATGTAGTACTCTAATTTACCTGATGTGTACTTCTCTATACAGAATCCTGGTGCTGCTCGTTTGAAGCAGCCATGCACTCTACGAGTCTACTTAAATACAAATACAAATGTTTGCTCTGCCACTGTAATGGATGGCCCAATAGGTGTTGCAGTCCAAAAGTGGCAATTAACTTCCAGGACCTGGGTACGTCTGGTACCATATACTAGGGACTTCTAGGTAAGCAAAATATACCAATTAGGAATATGCCAATTCAACCATGTTTAAAGAGGGAGCACAGCCACTTTATTACTGGATAGCAGGGGTAAAGTGCACAAAGTTCTAAAGCCATTGCAAATATAATGTCCAACAAAAGCATGCAGAAAAGGCAGATTTCCTAAACTTCATTTTGAGTCAAAGTGAATTTGAGAAAAAGGATTTTGTCTGATCACCAGCACAGGAAGACCAAGCAGTGTCATACTCTAGTTGTTTGCTGAGATATTTAGGGACTTTTCTATTATGAATGTGTTTCTGAGCAAAGCTATGGTTGTAGATTGAATCAGAGGGTAGATAAACCTGAGTAGGCAGAAACAATGGTAGGAAGCGCTGAACTCAGACTTGATCTGTATATTGGCGATCCTATTGAAATTAAGGATGCTTGCTGAGCATTTTCACTTGGAGCTTGGGAAAATTGGCTGATCCAGGAAAAGTGAAAGGATTTGAGTTGAAGATGTTTGAGGGTGCTTTAGCTACTCATGAGGCACTCGCTCATACGCTATCGGACAGTCAATCAGAGAACCTAAGGAGAATGAAATGGACGTCCAGCGCCGTCCCCACTGTCACGGGGAAATGCAGTGCTTTTCTACGTTCACAAAGCGAAAAAGACGCGCCTATCATCGACAGCTGGGAAGCGCTTGTAAATAGCTTAGTAAACGAATTCCCGTCCAAATCTTACTCCTGGCAAGACACACCACAACTCCGCATTTCACCTGCAACAAAAAAGCTAAAATCCCAAAGAAACTCGGTCCTACGCCGGGCCAGAAAAAACCTGGGAAATGCAATCCTATTTAACCTCTTTCATCAAGCTCAAAAAGCTTTCAAGGCATCTGTGCACAGAGACAAACAATTAGTGTCAGACCAGTTCTGGTTGAAGTTAGTCTACACCAGTCCAACACAAAGCCCAACACAAAGTTATTCTGGTCCTTCGTGAATAGAGGCCCATTAGGAGGCAGAGGACGTAGCAGCGCAAACATAAGTGCTGACGACTGGACCAAGTTTTTATCCAATCACTTCAGTGAACATTTAAGCAGGACAGAGCATCCCAGCCCCCATTCGACATCCAAATCTTGGCCAGCACTCACTGAAGCCCGCTACACAGGCAACACTGGGTCCATTACCCCAGTCGAAGTCGCCCTGGATGAAACAATAATTGAGAGAATGGAGGCACGAAATTATTCAACACCAGAGCCCCTGACGACACCAGGAGTTTTAACAAACACCATCGCCTGGATAATTAGGAAAGGCAGGTCAGACGGAGCCGGTGGCCCCAATGGACTACCCCAGGCCTTGTTCAAGTCAGATGTAACGTCATGGCCAGGCCTCCTTGCACCCCTGTTTTTACATTGCAGGCTCAACAACCACATCCCGGACTCCTGGAAAGGCGCTATCATTCATCCCATCTACAAGAGTGGTAAAAGAAACGAAACGAAAAATTACAGAATGATCGCCCTTCTTGATATCGAATCCAAATATTATGCCAGCATTTTACTGGAAGAGCTGTCAACCTGGGCTGAATCAACACAGCGCCTCCCCTTTAATCAGACCGGCTTCGTGGCTAATTCAGGCACAACCAGCAACCTATTGACACTAACCGTCTTGATGGAGAAGGCAGACGTTCGTCGTATCCAACTATACTGCTGCTTCGTCGACTTCAAGGCGGCTTTTGACTGGGTGCCACGCGGCCGCCTATGGCAAAAACTAGAGAGCTGGGGCATACCCCCCGCCCTCTTAAATGCCATAATCCAACTCCACACACGAACCTGGATAAGAATAAAGTTGGGAGATGGGTCTCATGTCTCAAAAAAGATCCAAACAGGAAGCGGTGTTAAACAAGGCTGCGTGTTGGCGCCCCTTCTTTTTAATCTGTTCATCTCGGACCTATCCTCCACACTTGACAAGGTTAACTCCCACCCGCCTCAACTGGATGGAACCCGCATCAGCAACCTTTTATACGCTGACGACCTTGTGTTACTGAGCCACACAAAGGTAGGCCTGCAGAGGCTACTCGACGAACTACTCCCCTATACAATTGATAATGCTCTCGAACTGAATCTGTCAAAAACAAAAATAATTCATTTCGGCAAACGGAAGCAGCAGAGAAGTGGGTGTTTTTTCAACAATAAAAGCATCGATACAGTGCCACACTATAAATATCTGGGAATCCTCCTTGACTCCAGAGGTTCCTTCACTAAGCAAAAAGGTGCCGTCAAGGCTAAAGCACTGTCGCTTGAGGTTGCCTCGCCAAAACTTTCAAAACATCTACTTGGGCCAAGCCTAACTCCACTGCTCAAGGTGATGAAGGCTAAGATCACCAACTCCTTATCATACGGACACGAGATTATGATGGGCGCAACAAACATCCTATTAAACAAATCAACCACCAGAATCTTTAAACGAGCAAGGCGCCTGCCTAGGTCTTCATCCCCAGCACAAGTCAGACTAGAACTTGGCCTGCTAGATCATAACGGTGTCGAGGCTGGCGCATTTATTAAGTTCTGCAACAGACTGCGCAACTTCCGGGATGGCAGTCTTGAGGCCAAACTTTGGAATGAAATATCGACCAGCACATCTAGTCAAAAATATCGGCACCACTTGGCCCACTCCCTACAGCTACTCGGAGTCACGGAATATTGGGGAACAAACCCATCACAACATGCATTGAAGACCGCAATCAAGCGAAGTGTCCGGCTCTGGTCTTTTCACTCCGACAGGGCAAAACTATCTAGAAGGAAACACGCCTGGGCTGTTATCTCCGACTTCAAACCGGGGGTTGAGTCATCCTACCTATCAAGTACATACTCCCTCTATTGGAAGGTTAAGTTCATGGCCCTAAGGTTGGGCGAGTGGCCTTTTTTAAAGCACCTGCCACAATGGCGACGCCCTAGTGTCAGTATCGAATGCAGGGAGTGCGGCTACCACTCCGAAAGCATGGAGCATATAGCCTGCACATGCCCCGCTCTGCTCAATGACAGAAGGACTTTATTGCGGGAGGAGTGGAATAAACAAGGTGCCCGCACATGTCGTCAGGCCATAATAGCTGCTATGAACCCAGAAAATATAAAGCTGAACATTCGGTTCACCAAATTTGTCATCAGAGCTGCTAAATCGCTGGGGAAAGATAAGGCAGCAAATCTTCCGCCGGTTGGTCTTGCCACCTCTTTGTAACAAAATTTTAGCGGTCTCCGGCCCCTCCAGCGCACCCTACCTGATCATTGTCTTCAGTTTTTAAAACTAACTGTCACATTCATTCGTCTCATTTTTAGACTGTTTAAAAAAAAAAAACTACGCTGTGACTGTTTTGTTACCCAAGACCTCGAACTATATAGGCAAACAACCTCAATATTCGGACATTTTTTAACCACAACCCATTTTACAGCAAGATTACTGCACTGTTTTTGCATTAACCTGGGTCCTCTTTTTTTCCTTCTCTCTTTTTTAAAACCTTTGTCTGTGTACACATGAGCTACATGGTTTTAACATTTTGTTATGGTTTTTAGTAATCAAGCAATAAATTTGAATTTGAATTTGAAATTTACTCAAGAGCAGGGGATGTAGCACATAAAGTGAGCAATAGGAGCGATAAGTTAAGACACAGTCTCCGCCATAGTTTTGACCTGATTGGTGTCTTAAGTAGCTGATGAGCTGGGCCAACACTATTTTACCACCTTACTCACGTGGCAAACGGCTGTTTGTCACAGCAATTTCAAGCCATTTACTGCTTTTGTCTGAAAATATAGCAGCATTGTTGACATATTTAAAGTAATCGACTGAACATAATGCAATAACATCCACAAACCAAAATGGCAATACAATTAAAACATAACAAGGCACAACAGAACAGTCAAAAGGGAACACAGCAATGCCACCACAGTAAAACATAACAAAATCATATTTCAATAATGCATGGCAAAAAGGCAGTAGCACAAAACAATAGCAGAACACACCAGCACCACAATAAAATGCCACATAACAAACATGCACTGATGTTCTTATCACACATTGCAGCCTCCAGAAACCTGTTATCATAATGCAGTGTAAAAGGTGTTAGGAGCAAGCACTGCCTCAACTTACCACCAAAGACATGAAGTAGCACCAGTTAAAAATGTTTTGTAATCTGGCAACAGAAGTTCAATTTTCTTTCCATTAAGGTGCAGAAAACTCGTGTCATTCAAGAGTCAATGGCAACATGGTATTTTTTTACTTATACCTGATGAAATGGTACAGTTTATTGTCATCATTGCAAGAATGGTACAGAAGCTTGTAGTCACCCATGACTCTTTGAGTGACAGTGTCATACAGCTTATACTTTGCGTTTGTTGGACAACATAAACGTCAAAACTGTGCAAGACTGATTCTATGCACACCATCAGGATATGTTAGCCTTAGTCCTGCTAGCTCACAGTGCACCAAATAAAACACTGTACCAGGTAAGGTAACAGATGGAATGTTCAGCCTCACAACATGACGACCCAAGGAAATTGTGTTAACAGACCTAGAACCTTTTTGTTTGGTAACTCATGCATACCCAAAGAGATACCCAAGAAATACACAACATCTCTTTTCAATATTTACTGAAGCATTATGATTCTGGTGTAAATACGTGTGCTCCAATAATCAATAGAAGGAAACAGAATAGCGTGATCAGCAATACAAGAATGGCAAAGAAGATGAATAATTCAAACATTGTGCTGTTTACAGAGAATATATGCAGGCATATAAATACTGTTATAATTTGCTCCTACCTAGTGCTACCTATCCTAGTTTGCCTAGGGTGGGTAAATCTGCCAGAATCCTTGTAGGGTGACCTAACTCCCCAGTTTCCTGTGTGCAAGTGTCATCACGAAACCTGTCTTGATGGAGAGCCAGGCTTTATTCCTCTCAGGAGGCAATTCCGGCATAGGTCGACCTCGCAGTGCCACCGAAATGTTCCTCTAACTAAACAAACGAGGGATGTCGTTTATAATAATAAACATCACCCACGTTGCCATGCCGAAGTCCCAGTCAGGCTGCCATTATTGATTCTACCCTGACAAAGCTGTCGCAGAGCGAACAATAATAAACAACAACATTTTGCACAGTAACCTTTAGCTTTCGTACAACATGTTGAAGGATTTTGAATATGTGCCTACAAAGCTGTGCAAATGTAAGCAAAGCTATTTCTTGGAACAATATCCGTACAAGCATGCAAGCAAAAGTGTGTCAAATGTCAACGTTCAAGAAAATATGTCAATTTTAAACGTGAGAATGTAAAAAGGTGGTGTTCCTGCCAGGGTTTAAATGTGACCACGTGACAACAGTAGACATAGCTATTGAGGAGTCATGTTGACATGAGAGACATTTGTACCAATCCAAACTAGATTTGAAGGGAGTTGCAGAGGAATGGGCCAGGTCTGCGTCAATGAGGATGGCGACAAAGACAGGGTACAAACCAACGGAGGAAGACTCTCTCTACTCCGAGAGGCAATCAATCACCTTTGACAACTGTGTGGAGGACACCAATTAGTCTCTGTTTTCTTTACGGTCAGATCATTTTGAGCTATTGCTTTTAGAGTGGTTCGTTAGATTTTGCACACAATTCAAATATTTTGATAGGGAGGTTGTTGTTAGCTTGGAAGGTGTCCCAGAATCTTAGGATGATGACATGGTGGTGGCTGAAGAGCTTGGTGTGAGAAGCAAAGTGTGGAGTTTATCTGTTCTTCTCTATTGGATTTGATTTTGCTTTCAATGATTGGGTTGTTCTTTTAACTACTGTCATTGATGTTGGCCATGTATTGATAAAGAAGGTTGATAGTTTTCCCAAAAATTGTTGTATTTCATGTGACGTTTTGTCTTGGCAGTTGATATTGAGTGCCTAGGAGATGTTCCGGAATGGGTGTCCTGGATAGATAGTACCACTAGCAGCAGTGAAGCTGGCCTTGTGACTTTGAATAGAGCACATTTTTTATTGTTCAATATTAGGTAAGGTTGATTACATCTGAAGCTGTTTGGGATCCAATTGAATTATTGAACTGAAGTTGATTTTGCTGTTGTATGAGGCTGTGGATGGGAGGGACCCGGTGGAGATGCAAGTATGTTCTTATTGTCAGGTTTGGACAACAGTTGTGAAAAGTTTCCGTAGGAATCCGGAGGGTTTCCAACCCACTTTTTCCTGAAAGGAAACAAGATCACAAACTTACAATGTCAAATTCTAAATGAAAAATGCATGAGAGCCTGCTACTTTTCATAGTGAAGGCTTTCCATGTGAAAAATACCTTCATACGTTCAGCGCAGGATGTGCCACTCAGATATAGCTGTCCCAAGATGTTCCACCAGGTACATCCGACCCAGAATGTTTTATTCAGGTAACCAAAAGCAACAAGAAAATAAACAACTAAGGGGCTAATTACACCATGTCGGTCATGGGACCGACCGACCTCTGGTCGCGGTCCCGACCGCCTAATTTGGATGCGACTGAACACTGTTTGGTCACATTCCTACATTTCCCTAAGGGATCATGCATTACGGTTGCAAACCGGCGTTCATCTTGAGGTGCCTGTCACGGGGTGCAGGGATCAACAGGGGGGCACCCCCTCTGCCCCCAACCGGAGGCCACACACCCAAAGGGGCCCTCAAACATGCTTTCCAACATGGTTTCCATGCCAGAAACCGTGCATCGTAATCCCAAGGGTAGAAAGGCCCGCCATTTGGGATTACGAGTCAGTTCCGACTGGCCGACGGGCCCGTCAGAAGCCAGCTAGAATGACTGGCCGGTTTACTTTCCGACCACCACCATTGTAATGCGGCGGTCAGAAAGTAAACCAAGGGGCTGATTACGATGCGGCCCGGAAGGCTCCGACCGTTGGTCGGAGCCTTTACCGGCTGCATCATGTTCAGCCCCCAGGTGTTAAAGCACAATATTTATACTGGTAAGTATTTATACTCAGTATATTTATACCAGTTACAACTGAGTAGACAGTAATGTGGAAACAGGTCACTGATATTAAAGCTGCTATGGAGATGTAGCACTGAAGCACAGTATGATGAATCAGGATTGGCCCCAATGTGTTTTTGAATGACACAAAGTAACATCTACCCCTGTGCTGGAAGTCTTGTGCAAAATTTATTATAGCTGATGATATGTATTCAGTCCCTGGTTATTAGCCAACTGCACTTTGCCGTTATATTTATAACTGTATTTGCAATGGGAAAAATAAAACTACAAGTCACAGAAAGCAAAGATTATGCTACGTTTTGGGATTTAGCGTTTTAATTTCACACATGTAAGTAAGGGCTCAAAATGAAGTTCCTGAACCCTCTACCTAGCACAACCAAGAGGCGAGAGGAAAAGGTCATCAACCAGCTTCCCTATTGATACTGTCTGACACACACAGGATGATGAAATATGAAAAATATCACTATCATACTCAAGACTCTTCATCTGATGTTTTAAAAAGCCCTCACCCACACCCTAGTGGCATGCTTCATCAACGGGCAGCTGCAACACCTTGCGTAATTTTTGTACACATTAGGTGGGACTAAGGAAGGGGTAATTAATCAATAGGGATCCAGTAACCAAATGTATAGTTAAAAATGCCTAGAATGGATATCCAATCTATTTGTTTTATTTGGGGGTTCTTTCTGGCAGGATTAAAATCAATGAAAGATGATCAGTGGGTCATCATTACCCTACCTCTCAACTTTTGGTCAACATGTTTCGACGCCCTCATGGGTCATCTACCTTCCTCAGGACCATCCAAGTCAGTATCTGTGAATGCCACATCCCCTTAATAGTCACCCAATTGAGTGATACTTGAGTTTTTTCTGGAGTTCCTAGATGTTTTCTCTGTTATGAAATAGTAAAAACAAAACAGTGAAGGTTGAAAGGGAGAAACATCTGTCATCAGATTATAGTAATTCATCCCCATTCGCTTTTGGTGCTGTTCAAAAACACCTGTGATACTCTGCACACTTAATTAATGTGAAACAATCTGTGGTAGGTTCCTCCTGAAAGTGAAAACAATCATTTATATCAGCATGCTTTTGCACTCATCCCGCTATCCAAATATCTGACCCAAAACTGAATACTATTAGAGCTCCCCTACTCCATCAGTATATCTTGGGATGTGGTGTGCCAAAGCCACGCCCTTCCCGACTTAGCTACTAGTTCACTAACTTTATCAATGTGTCTTATGTCACAACACTGTATATTATTCAATTCAACTCTCTAAATCTTGTGGTTGAATGTATCATGATTCGACCCACTGCTACTTGGCAGGTTAGTGCGCTCACCCGGCCATCCAAATATCTTGTGTTTTAGAGCTGTCCTACTGTCTCCCTTAATGACATTTAGCTATCATGTCGTAGTAGAATTAATCTCACTATCCAGTAGCTGTCAATTATACCCAAAGTGAATTTCTTCCACCATTTTGATACAAACTACATTTCTTTACATACAAGCCTATGGAAGTACATATACATTTTCAGATTTCTGACGTAAGCTATAGTGTATTTATGTAATGACATGGGATTTCATCACTTAATCTGTGTAAATTACTGCCCAGTATGTAAATCCAATGTTGTTCTCTCTTAGCAGTGTTGTCTTTGCATTTGTTGTGTTCTTAGGAATGTAAGGTCATAGTTTATTTGCAAAATATGTTGCTTCTGTGCTCAGTTATATGTATCTTGATTTTGCTAGTGGTCATGCCAACATACCACAGACCACAAAGGCATGTAATCTGGTATATGATGTTCTCAGAATTGCATGTGATGTGTGGCTAACAAATGGAACACTGGTGTAACAGAGATTTTCCCTGGGCCTACTAAGATATTCATCTATGTCCCATGTAGCTCCCTGGGCATACGTCTATTGGTAATGACTTCCTTTCCATCCACATTTCCTGGAATAACTTCCTGGAAATGTTAACCAGACACCCATGTCCACCATAATCTTTACCGGTTATCTTTAAAGTGAGATGATGTACTTGGTTAATCCTTTACACGTTCTCTCTGTTTCAAAATTCAAAATAACATTGGAATTTAGACCTTTAGGATCATCAGACTGTTCGGTGATCCCTTTCACCTTTGCACACCCTACCAAATTGTCCTTTTTTGCTGATCAATGGTGGCAATTCCCAATGTTGCTAGAGCTGCCACATCTGTAACATGATACAATGTCCCAGTTCTTCCTCCCTTTATCCTTCTTAATAATGACACTAACTTCAGCTACAGACTTACGTGGAGCTCTGATTCTATGTCAGGACCGGAGGTGAGGATTATGCTCAACTTTCTTTATTATCCCTACTCCAGCAGCTTCAACTTAACAACAAAAAACTTCAAGTCCCATGAAACCTTCAGTTCAAGGGTCACACATAGTCCACCAATCAGCAGCTCCTATGGACTACGAGGGCGTGCTGCTGCCAACCCCATTCCTCTTTCTTTCCTGCTCTCCGGCAGAGATAAGGCAGAGATAAGTCTTGTTCCTCTCGCTCGTCAGGCGAGGGATATTTTACTATTCTTAACCCCTAATGTAGGATTTGTTGTTAATGAACGTTGCGTTTTTGATAAACGATTTATGTGCGCGAGCGCGCTTGCTTCTTTAACACTGTTTAAATTTGTTTAATTTTCGTCACTTGCCGTTTATGCTTTGTGCTTAAATTCATGTAATATCTGGTTTCTATTCCGCTTGCTTTTTCAGTGTGTTTATGCCACTTCGGGACCGCGGGAGCCTTTTCGCTCCATTCGCCGCCCGCTTGAGGTGAAGGCGTGGTGCGTATCTGCATAGCTAGGGGGCGCGTGCGTGTCTCGTTGGTTGACGTCGCGTTCCTGAGCGGCGGAACCATCGAGACACGCATATCCGCCCTCGCCGCCTCCGAGCCACCTCACTCTCTTGGAAGCCCTGACGCCTGCTCCCGCAGGTCTGTACGGTGCCAGTCTCCCCTTATGCCCGTAATCAGCGGGTCAGTATTTAACGCTGTAAGGCAAGTTTCCTCACTCTTTTGGAGTTTCTCTGTGTTCGCGGCGGGGAGCGCTACGCAGGTGCGGCCCAGAGAATTTTATACCCTTTCTAACAAGAGGGTGATTCGCCCCTTCAGGCCTCAGACTCCACAAAGCTAGCACACTGCAGGGGTGCCCAAAACCTAGTGTCCTCGTACACGCCAAGACATTACCCCCCAGAGAGTATATTATCATTAACCCTTAGAGCGTTTGGGGGTTTTCTATTGATTATATATATATAATACCCGAAAGCTAGCATCATGGAGGAGTACACTGAAGAAGAGTCCATTCAGGTACTACCCCTAGATGACGAGTTCTGTGACGCGTGGATGCCTCCATCCACCAGGCAGTCTCAGCTGCCATGGGACCTTTCGAGCACCGCATCATGCAATTCGCATACGCATGCCAGGCTCAGCGTCCCCAAAAACGCAAGAGGTCATCAGGCATGGACCTTGGCGCGTTTGAGCGCCTTAAAAAAGCGTTTCTGGCCAGGCCAGATGGGGGTTCCCAAAGTACTCTCCCTGAGGTCCCAGAGCCCTCTTTTTTACAGGAGGAGGAGGAGGAATCTGCAGAAGAGCTAGCGGACGAGGCAGGCCCATCTAGACCTTGGCGCCCTGTAGAGTCCCCTAGTCCTGATGCAGCCAAGGACGATGACTTGGGCATGTTTGTCCCTGAGGACCTGATTCACCCCCGGTCTGCAGAGTGGACCCCCTCCCCTAAGGTTGCGACGTTCGCAGCCGGACGCTTGCTCAAACCTCTTGACAAGGAGGTACGGGCTTGCCTCAGGGCGGAGTGCCCGCGCCCTGCCCTACCGGGCAAAGTGGCAATGACCCCGGAGGTTGACCCCAGGATGGCAACCTTCCTCCAAAGGTACATCCGTGACCCAAAGAAAGGGATTGATAGGTCCTGGAAATCGTGTCAGGACAAGCTCCTAGACATAGCGGGCCCTCTCACTAAAGTCCTGGAGTTGGCGGAAGAGGCTAAGTCAGCGGGTACCCCACTTTCCCCAGAAAGGGTTTCAAACTGGGCCCAACGGGCGGTTGTCTTCTTAGGCAACGCTAACTGCGCCCTTTCTACCGAAAGGAGGCGCTCCTTCCTTTTGAAGGTTGACCCCAAGTTGGGAGACCTCTCCTCGTCTGAAGCAGGCGCCGTGGCGCAGGGTGGTCTTTTTGGTGACCCGTTCATCAAGGAGCTCACCAAATTTGTGGCCACCTTCACCTCATTAGACAAGGCACAATCCTCTATAAAAAAGGTCTTCCACCCGAGAGTTTTTGTCGGGCCGGTCGCGGTAGAGGGCGTTCGACCGGCCACTTCTACACACAAGGCCCTCAACGAGGCACTGGCAAGAAGACCCAGGATCCGGGCCGCCAAGAGTTTTTCCAGTCCCGTCGTGGCTACAGGGGCCGCGGCGGCAGAGGAGCGCCCAGAGGCCAATCTGGACCTACTTCAGATGAGCCTTTCTCCTCTTCCACACCACACGGTGGGCGGCAGGTTGGCAGCTTTCGCACACAATTGGAGGGCCATTACATCGGACGCATGGGTGCTTCAAACCAGACAGGGTTTTCACACAGAGTTCTACGGTACCCCTGTGCAAGAGAATCGCCCTCGACCGCTGGTTTTTGCACAGGATCAGGCAGACCTCATAGATCAGGAGGTAGAGGATCTGCTGCAAAAGGGAGCGGTGGTACCCTCTCACCTTCATCCCAGAGGATTCCTCAGCAATGTCTTCCTGGTCGACAAGACGGACGGGGGACAATGTCCAGTCATAAATTTAAAGGAGTTCAACCAATGGCTGATCTATCGCCATTTCAAAATGGAGGGCATACACCTGCTCCGGGACCTCCTTCAACCAGACGACTGGATGGTCAGGTTGGACCTAAAAGATGCGTACTTGGTGGTCCCCTTCTTCCCACCTCATCGTCGCTTCCTACAGTTTCTGTGGAAGGATCAGGTGCTCGAGTTCGCCTCGCTCCCCTTCGGGCTGTCCTCGGCACCCTGGTGCTTTACCAAAGTACTCAAGCCGGTGGTGGAAACGTTATGGGCAAAAGGCTTTCGCCTTATTATATATCTAGATGACATCCTCCTGTTGGAACAATGCCCTCATCGTCTATCACATCAATTGCAGGAGACAGTAGACCTCCTCCAGACCCTGGGTTTCATAATCAATCCCAAAAAGTCAGTCCTGACGCCCTCCAAGCAGATGACCATCCTGGGTTTTGTCGTAGACTCTGTCTCTCACACTTTGAGTCTTCCCGCACGGAAAATGACCAAGATCTGCAGGGAGTTGAGACGAGTCTTAGCCCGTTCCTCAACCTCACTGCTGCAGATTGCCCGTCTGGTGGGACTCCTAGCCTCCTCGATTCAGGCGATTTTCCCGGGTCTGCTCCATTTCAGAGTGTTACAACGCCTGAAGGCCTCCCACCTCCGCAGGGGTCTACAGTACTCCGATCAAGTTCCCCTGACGGAGGAAGTGCGCATGGAAATGAGATGGTGGCTGGACCATATGGATGCCTGGAACGGCAGAGCCATATTTGGTTGCGAACCAGACTTGGTGATAGAGTCTGACGCCAGCAAGTCAGGCTGGGGTGCCTGGTGCGGGGACTCTTTTACCGGAGGAAAGTGGTCAGCCGACGAAAGTCAACTCCACATCAACTGCCTAGAGTTGATGGCGGGATCCTTCGCGATCCAATGTTGGACGAAGGAGAAAACCTCTTGCACCGTACTCCTAAAGATGGACAATGTGTCGGCGGTCAGATACATCAACCATCTCGGAGGAACGAAGTCCAAGGCCTTGGCGGACCTAGCCAAAGATTTCTGGATGTTCTGTTTATCCCACAACATCTCAGTGACGGCGGAGTACCTTCCGGGAGCCTCCAACGTAATAGCGGACTGGTGCTCCAGGAGTTGGAAAGACATGAGCCTTTGGCAGCTACATCCGCCGCTGTTTTGGACACTCCACAACAAGTGGGGTCCGTTCTCGGTGGACCTCTTTGCGTCCAGACTGGATCACCAACTTCCGCGGTTTTTCAGTTGGAATCCGGATCCTCTGGCGGTGGCAACGGACGCTTTCCTTCAGGATTGGTCCAAGGTAACGGGGTATGCCATGATCATGAGGCTCACGACACAAGTCCGCAGACAACGGGCGAGGTTGGTCTTGATCACCCCGTATTGGAGGTCTCAAGTGTGGTTTCCAGTTCTACTGGAACTTTCCTGGGATTCTCCAATCCTTCTACCCCGAGATCCTTTTCTCCTGAGAGATCCTCAGGGCGGTCCACACCCTCTAATCCAGCAAGGACGGATGCCCTTAGTAGCTTGGCAGATTTCGGGCATTGATGGAGAGTCTCAGGCCTATCGGCAGATGCTCAAACACTACTGGGAGCGGCTTGGGCCGATAGCACTAACAGAGGCTATAAATCAGCATGGGCCAGATGGGTCGGTTGGTGTCTTCGGAACAACCAGGATCCCATGGGGTGCGAAGTGGTAGCCATTATGAATTTCTTAGCCTCCCTGGTGTCTCAGGGACTAGCATACCGGACTATCAACTCCTACAGATCAGCAATTTCAGCCGGACACCTCCTGGTTTCGGAAGCCCCCGTTGGGGAACACCCCTTGGTTTGCAAGTTGTTGTGGGGAATTAGTCTTTCACTCCCTCCGGAGCCTCGGTACTCCTCTCTTTGGGATGTTAATAGGGTGTTGCACCTTTTCCAATCTTGGCAACCCAATAGATATCTATCACGCAAGGAGCTTTCAGCTAAGCTGGCTATGCTCTTATGCTTGATATCTTGCCGTCGAGTGTCTGATGTCAGAGCACTGGACATTTCAGGCAGAATTTTTACCCCCGAAGGGGTCAGTTTTCACATTATGCGCCGGACAAAGTCAGATTCTAGAATAGTGTCCTATCCGGCGTTCGATAAGTCCTCGAAGCTGTGCGTAGTTCGCTGTCTTAAAGAATACGAAAATATGACAGAAGAGACTCGTCCTCCTGGGGAGCATCAATTGTTGATTTCCTTACGGAAGCCTTTCAAAGCGGTCTCGCCACCAACCATAGCCCGTTGGATTAGATGGGTGATGCAAGAAGCGGAGATAAATACCTCGCAATTTGGCGCGCATTCAGTGAGAGGTGCAATGGCTTCTAAAGCTTTTTCGCTGGGCGCCAGATTGGAAGACATTTTGAATGCGGCAGACTGGTCTTCGGACTCTATGTTTAAAAGATTTTATTTTAAACCAGTCGTCAATATGGCATCATTGGTGGTTGATAAGCTTTGAACGAGCATAATCCTCGCCTCCGGTCCTGACATAGAATGAAAAATTTCCTAGTAATCATGACGGAAAGTTTCAATTCTATTAAGGACGCGGAGGCGAGGATTATTCCCGCCCGAGGCTCTTCGAGACCTATACCCTCCCGAATTGTAAAGAGGCAGAAGTTTCGTCAAGGTTTTCTTCAACAACGTATGGAATAAGTATATCTTTGGGGATGGTTTACTACTGTGGAAATGTTCCTATTTGTTTCCTTGATGCTTTGTCTACATGCTGTGGTACCTTGTGCTCTGTATGACCTCTGGTTGACACGCAGTTGTGGAGAATAGGTTCATTTGTTTTGCATTTCATTTTCCCCTAGGCTCTGAGTAACAAGACGGAGTAACAAGCCTCAATGTTTCAAGATCGCAGTCAAGAAAGAGGAATGGGGTTGGCAGCAGCACGCCCTCGTAGTCGATAGGAGCTGCTGATTGGTGGACTATGTGTGACCCTTGAACTGAAGGTTTCATGGGACTTGAAGTTTTTTGTTGTTAAGTTGAAGCTGCTGGAGTAGGGATAATAAAGAAAGTTGAGCATAATCCTTGCCTCCGCGTCCTTAATAGAATTTAAACTTTCCGTCATGATTACTAGGAAATTTTTACATTCTTCAACAAATTTCTTTGAGTACTCAGTACATTTTGTCAACAGCATCATTGAGAGTAGCACATAATCTATCTTTTTACTGTTGGGTCTCATCCATTAACATCTGATCACAATTAATCTCTCAAGCTAACAATTTGTAGGAAGAGATCAAGGAGCAGCCACATACTCGTCAGTACTTCCACCAATCACTTGCTTCTACAAGTAAAACCTAGATAGCTCCCTTACTGTATCAGTTTTTCATCAATACTTAGTTTTTAATTGCTTAACAGCATAGTCAAAAGTATTCAAATTGGTGTCAGTCAGAGCAGGTAGTAATTTAAATTGCTTTAAGGCCTCACCCACCAGGCAGTTTTTCTATTAAAGACAATTCCCTTTGA
Organism: Calotriton arnoldi; assembly: GCA_963921515.1. Lineage (NCBI taxonomy): Eukaryota > Metazoa > Chordata > Amphibia > Caudata > Salamandridae > Calotriton > Calotriton arnoldi. The sequence goes on along the minus strand of CAWUFW010000169.1, from coordinate 3,618,037 downwards.
TCGGTACATGCTTCGCCCTCCAATTCCTCTATATAGGTAAAAGAAAATGTCATTCCACTTTCCTGCCCCCACTTTATAGATGGTTCCCTAGACACAGGCAGAAAGAATGATGGGGGAATGAGAATGCTAGACATGTTGCAATACTCAGGACTGCTACAATAGATTTACTGCCAAAATCCTAAAATGATGGCAAAGCTTCAACACAACAAATAAAAAACTATATGCCATCATGGTCAGCTTCATCCTGGAATGCAAAATAATAACACATTGACACAAATAAAGTAGTCAATGTTTTCTTGGAAATAAACATCACAGGTTTTGCAAGATGGAAGAGGATACCTAATATATCACAAAATGATACACCACATCAGCACCTTATACTTTGACTATGCCTTCACACCACCACCAGTGTCTGTCTACACTTGTACCCGCCCTTGTAACAGCAATTGCCAAAGAAGAGTGGACAACAATTCAGGGGCCGATTCCGATCTCGGCCGGTAGGGCTCCGAATAGGATTCGGCTTTACCGGATCCGATTCGGAGCCCTGTTTCCCGACCGAACCGTACGCGGGTCCGGCCGAGCGAGTACGATGCGAAATCGCCGACCGACTCGTCCGGGCGTCCCGACCGCTCCGACCGACTCGCTCGGACTCGAACCGCTCCGACCGACTCGCTCGGACTCGACTCGCACCGTGCAATGGAGACGTTTCCCGGCCGGGTAAGTACGATGCGCGCCGCGAGCAGTCCGACCGAGCCGCGCACTCCGGCTCGAAAGAGCTGTCGGAGCCGTACTTCGGGGGTCCGTGTCGGACCCCCCAGTACGCGTAGCCGCGCGAGTCGCACACAGGGGGGACCCATGGGTCCCCCCTACCTGTGCGTGTACGGCGCGAATCGCTTCGCCGCGTACCCGCTGTAGGGGGCGCCCTTGTCCGACTCGCACCCATTGAGTCAATGGGAGCCCGCGTACGCGTTGTACGACCGGCTCCCATTGACTTCAATGGGAGTCCGACCGACTCGAGTCCGATAACATACGGCCGCATCGTACTCGTTCGGTCGGACTGCACGGGTCCGATTCGGTCGGAAATCTCTCCGGGTCCGGCTCGGTCGGAGAAATTTCCGGCCCGAATCGGAATCGACCCCTCAGTGTTCTCTTTGGCATAGTGAATTAGCAGCACTTATGATGGAATGCTTGTGTGTTACAATGACATCACATTGTTTCTGTAGCTAGGATTCTTTTACATGGTGGAGTAGCTAGCCCCACACATAACCCTCCTCCTTTCACAGCTGGGCTTGGTCAGGCCATGACATAAGGGGTCCCACAATGATCCTTCCTCAGCAGTTTCTGCAGTTGAACGCATATATGTTACAGAGATCTGTGGCTGATTTGGAGCAACAACTGATACATTGCAAATACAGATGCTAGTCTTAACACATAGGCTTCTTCAGTGTGGAACAAGACCCAGAAATTCCACCTTAGCTGATGCCTGATTTGTTGTGCCCTGGAATACAGTTCACCAACTTGTCGCTAGTAGAGAGAAGACACAAGATCCATGCGAAGATCAGTCAAAAGTGAGTTTATTAAAAAAAGTTCCTCTGTGATACAATGGAGCAAAAAGCTCATAACGGGATAAAGAGGCACTTGCCACCATCGATCTTCAGCTCCTACCACTGTCTTTTCAAAATATCAGAATACCATTCCGCAACCCTTTACATTCCATCATCCACACAACAAACATTCCACATCATTGCGCTCCATGACATAATGATATAACACTCTGATACCACACCTACAAATCTCAGTTATCTTATATTATGTCATGCAGGAACACAGAAACGAAAAAAATATTTGCAGCTCTGACGGCACTCATGTGGGCTCACTAGATACATTTCTCTTTCCCTGAAACTCTCTCCCTTCTCTCTCATGTGAGAAAGGTTAACTGGTGACTATTCATTTGATAACTTGGGATAGGTGTGCCCCAAATTCTGCTTGTTAGGTAACCCACTGGTCTCTGGCACAATCGACTAACTGTGGCACAGGATCTCCATTGCTGCATCTAAGTTTAACTACCTGAGCTTCACAACAGCTGGTGATTTTCTACTCCTGAGAAGGTAGGTTTGATCCTCTGCAGTCCCTTTGTATTCTGGGATTAGAGAAGAGGAGGGGCATGGATTCTTGCCATTCTAGATTGTCATTTTCCAAACACCTACACTAGTATACAATAAATTCACATTTGATGTGAACCACTGAAATTCACCAATTATAATTATCTCAAGCAACTATAACTTGTGCCCTAATGTAACTAAGACTCTCGACCACGCCATGCACAATTTCGCACCTACCTGGGTGGTAATAGGGATAGAAGCTGCTCCCACATGGGTTGGGGCAAAGAAAGAGAGCAAGATCCCACCAGCACCACAATAAGTGCTGGTTGGGAATCTGGCTGGGGCTGTGGAGGCCTTGGGTTCCTCTCTGCTCCACCACAGCCCTAAACCTTTTTGGCAGTGGTGGGTGCCCCGGGTGGGCACCAGGGCTCCTACTTTAAAAATAAAAAAAACAACTCTGACGGCAACTGTAATGGGCGCTGGCTGTGGAGCTGGTAGGGGCCGCGGGGCTCCCACCACTGCCCCCAACAATGGAATATGTTGTGGGTGGCCCAGGTTGGCAAAAACTTTTTTTTAAAAAGAATAATAATGGAGTGAGAGGCACCGCTCATTTATTATTCACTGCTCAATGCAAAGAGCGCCCCATAATGCCCTAGGGCTTTTTCAATTATATTCTTTTCTCTGGTGGTGCCCATAGAAGTTGCAGTAGGCAGCACCAACCACCAATCCCCTGCAACATAAAAAAAAACACAGAAAGTCTCCTGGGTCATTGAATATATGACCTCATGAGATTTTAAGATACGTTTTAAAAGCACTCCGAGCTGGAGCTGTATGCTCTTCAGCTGGAGTGCAAGGACACCTTGTGGTGGTTTCGAGGGTTGCATTTTGTGGCTTGAAAAATGTTTAAAAAAGACTCAGACATCTTGATTTTTTTCAGTTTTATTAAACATTACAAGGTGTAAATTTAATTATAGGAATTGGTGACTTTTTGATAAAGACAATAGGTATTCTTTGCATATGTTGATGTGCTGACCTCTTGATAAAGCCAATACACCAGTTTTTTATATCTTGGTGTTGTGACCCTTTGACAAAGTCAGTAGGTCTGCCTTACCTAAAATGACACTCTTTATATTGTTGCATCACATATATTCCACCGCATGCGCCCAACCCCGTGCCACACATGGCCAAAGGTGGTGCGCAGTAGGGGTAAGGCACCCACAGGAGGTTGGACACAAGACCTGATCTGGAGACAGGACTTGCACCCGTCCCCATGCCACTCATGGCTGAAGTCTGTGGGCAGCGGGAATTGAGCACCAGCGGTAGATGGAGCAGTCACAAGGGATTGGGCTAGGGTGCAGGCCAGGCACTGCACCCAACCCAATGCCACACAGAATGGACATCTTAATTTACGTTAAGCAAAAAACTGAGAAATTCACTGAAAAAAAGGTTAAAGTGATGCTGTAGTTAAGAATGGTAATATCTTATTTCTAGGGCACAACTTTTAGTTAGCGCAGTAAACCGAAACTGCTACATTTCAGTGTTTTTTTAGTTTAAAATATGTATTGTATAATCTGACATTTTCACCTAACCAAACATCACTTTAACCTTTGTTTTTGTCAGTGAATATATATGTATGTATATTTTTACAAATATAATAGCACCACAGTTAAAATTTATATTGTCTTTTTCACTACCACAAATAAAGCATTATTGAAAACACATGGAGTGTTTTTTACGTGCATCATTTTACAAGGGTGAAGTCACAACTGTGTGTTTTTTAGTATTTGCTGCTGTGCTGCTGTGCATCAGCCTAAAATATGACAACATTTAGATAATGTTAAATGATGTTTTTTTGGGAGAATTTTAGGTACACATTTAAGAATATTTATATGTGTGTGTATATATATATATATATATATATATATAAGAGAAGAATAATGGAAAAAGAAAAAAGAGGAAAAAAAGCATATGAAAAAACATGAAAGGAAAAGAAAGCAAAGATGCATGTTATAAAAGAAAGACTGGGTGTTCTTATAGATGTGTATATATATATATATAAAAAAAAAAATTTTTATTTCTATTCATGGTGTCCTATCACGTGGTGTCAGCAATGTATAGAAAAAAATGGCGTTTCTATCTCTCTGATTGTGTGAACAAGGGCAAGTGGTGCCCGAAACGCGTAATCAGGAAACAGGAATAAAATTTTGACTTGCCTGCAGTTTTGGTGGTTCGTGAATCCTTTGTAGCTGAAGTGGTGTGGACTGGCGCTGCGAGCGGACGAAGGATTTTGGTGATTTATATATATATATATATATATATATATATATATATATATATATATATATATTCCATCAAATTTGCCCTCAGCAACGAGAGGTCAAACACATCAGAGGCTCGCATTATTTCATTTCCTGACTTTATTTATTTCCATGACCCCCAATGGGCGTATGCTCAGTGCAAAGTCCTTAGTGCATTCTGGGGTATGGAGTCACTAATGCGAGTATAATTATTCACTTGTAGTAAGTTCCAATGTGCAGTTTAAAATGACGCCCATTGGGGGTCATGGAAATAAAGAAAGTCAGGAAATGAAATAATGCGAGCCTCTGATGTGTTTGTTTTGCAGCCCAGGAAGAAGAGGCTTGTGGCCTTGAAACGCGTCGGCAAAAAGGAAAATAATTATGAATGTGCAAGGCAGTCTGCATATCAGAGCCGGATGGCAGGATGTTGTTGAGTGACCTCTCGTTGCTGAGGGCAAATTTGATGGAAAATATATATATATATATACATATATTAACAAAAAGATGTCCTGAGCTTGAGGAGGCACTCGGCAAACAGGTGTCTTTATGCTAAGCATTTATTTCAAACCGGCTTTTGTATTCTGATTAAATTACTGGCCTTACGCGTTTCAGGGTGCCTGCCCCTTATTCATAGCCTGTTCATCAAGGTACACAGTGCTGCTGACGTTTTCATTGGCTGACTGCCCTCCAGTGGGCCTCTCCAGTGAGTGAAATACTACTGCAGGTTGGTCCTTGCAGTTCGTCAATCAGCACTTTTTTCCTTCGGTGGAAAATGTTACCTCAAAGTCATTTGAAATTAATGTTCATACCCTTCAGTGGGTCTCAGGCATACAAGTCGGTTTGCAATTCCAAAACCTGCTGCCCCGCATTTGAGGCTTGGCATAATTCCAAACCCCGGCGGTCCTCTCAAAGTTCACGAGGCGGTTCCTCGATATATATATATATATATATATATATATATATATATATATATATATGTATATATATATATATATATGTATATATATATATACATATATATATATATATATAAGCAAAAAAAGAAGCAGAGAACTCTGAGTAGTTCTCAAGTTTAGGTGGAAAGAGGCACCAGTATAGAGCACTCTCAACTCCAGAGACACTCTAAATTTACTCACCTCAAATGTCTGCTTTTCTATCAAAGTCTTTAAGTGTAGGATTAGCACAGTGCCATCCACGCCGAGATAGAAAGGGACAAAGTGTTTTGCCATTTCTACAGTAAAGTCTTTAAGCATAGGATTAGCACAGTGCTATCCATGCCGAGCTGTAAAATGGGCAAAGCCTTTTACCACTGCAGGCACAGTATTACAGCTTTGAATTGGTAAAATACCATCCAAGCCAACCTGAAATGAATAAAAGCAACCCCTGAGTTCTCTGCTTCTTTTTTACATTTATAAAAATGAATACAAAAAAAGTAAGTATTAAATTGGTGATATATCACATATTGGACTTATGAAACATGAATAATAAATTTAACAATGTTATAAATGTTAGCAATACTATACAAACAGGTATATATATATATATATATATATATATATATATATATATATCTTTGTGTGAATTCATACTTCATGAGTATTCTTAATTGTGTCCAAAGGTCCAAAGGTTCTTACTCTAAACCAGACCGTGGGACGTTACCTGTACTAGGAATACATAAACTCTGTCCTTCACCAATAGGACTCCATCAGTAGCACAAATTTGATTCTGAATATTGGACATTTGGACACAATTAGGAATACTCATGAAGTATGACTTCACACATTGTCCCCACTTTGATGGCAGGTGCAGTAGCTTATTGCCTCAATCCCTTAAATACCTTATTCCTTTACTAATTGTCTTTGTTGGCTTCTCTCTAGCTTTTTATTTCCTAGTATAAAGGTTTTGATTACTGTTTATTATTATTTTGTGCTGGTAACCTGACATGCTAAATAGTGGATGCATTGGTAATCAGACACACTATAGATGTTTAGTGTGAATCCACAAGGGTAGTCTTTAATTTCTGAAATATGATTAGCAGCACAGTTATTTCTCAAATACTTGGGCATATGAATCACAATGTGTAATTGCACCCTCAAATCCATTACTCACTCAATATTGTTCTTTAAGTTGAGATATAGTTAATTTTTCTCTTCAATAATTTGCAGACTCATGACGCATCAATTGTGTTTTACAGCCAATACAGCACCTCCAATTTTTCATAGTAAACAGTAATTGCAGCCATTTAATTTCTAACATTCCAAAAGCCAGCCAATCAGCGTGCTCGCTCTCACGAGACTCGTTGGAGCCTTTCACTCTCGCAGGAATGTGAAGGCTTACGAGAAACATTGGTCTCTCTTGACCAATCTCATGCCTCCATTTTTGATTTCACGCTCTCGCAGGACGCCCGTAGGACTCTCGCGAGCCCAAGTGCCAAAATATACAATTATGTTTGAACCTCAATATTTAAAGATACTCCTGAACGGATTTACACCAAATCACAAAAAGCACAATCTACAGACCAAGATATAGCTTCCTGCCGAATTTGGTGCAATTCCGTTCAGTTGTTTTTACTGTAGCCTTGTCTAAAGAACGCTATGGAAAATACACGGGGATTTTATGTTTTGGGACCCCTCTTTGTTTCTCGGCTCCTCCTGGGCAAATCACTCCAAAACTATCCAGGAAGGAGCTGAGGTGGATGAACTTTTTGCATCACTGTATTGTATTTTACTCTGCTGGCTCTGCTATTGTATATGGGATAATGCAACCTTTCATGATGGTTTTGATGTGAAATGTTCAAACATCCATGGTCCTTTGTTTATGTTGATTATGTTATGTTTGTTTAAATGCCCATTTTTCACTAATGATTTTTACCTGTGACCAAGAGAACAGTGGTTCTCAAAACGCATTGAGTGTGTGTCTGTCAACAGATTAAATTTTACTGAAAGTATTCCCTGGGTTGCACATGTTCTCTTTGAGATCATCAAAGTGTGTGGGGAGGGACTGGGCTCTACTTTCAGACCTCTCTCTCAGATGACAGGTGTGCATAGTATAGTGCGTGGAGGGACTGGCCTATCTGCTGACACCTCTCTCTGTTATGATGATTGTGCGTAGTAGGGTGTGGGGAGGGACTGGGTTCTCCCTTTAGACCTCTCTCTCAGAAGACGGGAGTGCGTAGTAGTGTGTGTAGAGGGACTACCTCTCTACTGAGACCTCTCTCCATAATGACGGATGTGCGTAGTAGGGTATGTGGAGAGACTGGCCTCTCCTTTCAGACCTCTCGCCCAGATGACAGGCATGCCTAGTAGGGTGTGAGGAGGCAGTGCCCTCTCCTTTTAGACCTCTCTCTCAGATGACGGGTGTGCATAGGACCGTGTGTGGAGGGACTGGCCTCTCTTCTGAGACCTCTCTCTGTAAAATTAGGTGTGCGTAGTAAGGTGTGGGGCGAGACTGGGTTCACCTTTAAGTCCTTTATCTCAGATGATGGGTGTGCATAGTAGAGTGTTTGGATGAGCCTTAACTCTACTTGCTACTCTCCTCAAACCAATAAGCATAAATAGAAGAGTCTGATAAACACCATCTCCACTAAGACTCCTTCATACAGTAACAAGTGTGCATAGCAGAGTGTATTCAAACATCACCTACTCTTTCCTACTTTTCATGATCCAGCGAGAGTCTCGCGAGATCATAACATTTAAAAAAATGATTTAACCTTCTAATCATCACGGTACTTAACTCTTACACACTTCTCAAAAACAAGGACCCTAATATGCATTCCTACTAATAAAGTGTATTGAGAACTCATCTACTCCTTTTTACTATTCATGATCCTGAAAGAGTCCCACAAGATCATACAATTTAGTTAAAAGCAATAAACATTTAGTACCTTCACAGTAGTTATCCCCATAGACACCTCATCTCTAAATCTATGGGGTAGCATGCCTTTCTGCTGCCCCCTTAGATAGCTTTTTTAATTCATTTCCACAACACCTCCAATTTTTCATAGTAAACAGTAATTGCAGCCATTTCATTTCTAACATTCCAACAACCAGCCAATCAGCGTGCTCGCTCTCACGAAACTCGTTGGAGCCTTTCACTCTCGCAGGAATGTGAAGGCTTACGAGAAACATTGGTCTCTCTTGACCAATATCATGCCTCCATTTTTGATTTCATGCTCTCGCAGGACGCCCGTAGGACTCTCACGAGCCCAAGTGCCAAAATATACAATTATTTTTGAACCTCAATATTTAAAAATACTCCTGAACGGATTTACACCAAATCACACAAAGCATAATCTACAGACCAAGATATAGCTTCCTGCCGAATTTGGTGCAATTCCGTTCAGTTGTTTTTGCTGTAGCCTTGTCTAAAGAATGCTATGGAAAATACACGGGGATTTTATGTTTTGGGACCCCTCTTTGTTTCTCGGCTCCTGCTGGACAAATCACTCCAAAACTATCCAGGAAGGAGCTGAGGTGGATGAACTTTTTTTGGGGAAAATTCACGAAGATTCATCAAACAGGGCCAAAGTTGTAAGCACACCAAAAAACGCTCAGTCTATATGTATGTGTGTGGTGTGTGTGTGTGTCTGTATACCTACATATTCCTTTGAAGAATTAATCATTAAATTGTTCTGAAGAACAATTGCTTATAAACTAGAACCCTAGAGAAACAGCAGCAGAGTGCTGTATGGTAGAGAGGGGGAGTTGAAATGATATTAGGGGAATGAGGGAAACCTTCATCAGGCAACGGTGTAGCAATTTTTAATTGCAGAAGAAGTGTTTTTGTAATATCTGTATTCCAGATTCTTAGCACGGACCAACAATGAGCTTTTCTCCACGCCCCCTTGGGCATCTGGGAGGCAGCTTCTGGATGAGTAGGCACTTATTCAGGGGAAAACTGCCTGCTCTCACTGAAAGGTTCAAAACATATTTTTTTCTTAAACAAACAGCCCTTTGTTCTATTATGGAGCTCAGGTTGCTCTAAAAAAATATTTCCCAATTTGAAATACAATCATGGGGTGGTGGTCTGCTCTCCATTGCAGGTCACCATCCCTCTGATTGTAGTCAATCACAGGGGGAGAGAATTGTTACCTACATGAGGAATATTATTTAGACAGGTTGTTTTGCAACCAGATGTGATTTATTATTTTGTGAACCTATCAGAATATTGATCGGTTCACAAAATAAAATAGTGGTCACAAAAAAGTCAGCACGAAATATGCGACTGCTTTTTGAGACCACTTTCATAGTACATCTGGTCCTTAATTGCTAAATAAATTACCTACTTACTCACCCACTCAATAACACACTTGTCAGCTCAATCACTCATTAATTCACTTGTGTTGGAAGGTGGTTTATTAGTGAGGGCAAGTAGGTACATACACTTAGAAACAACTCCACAAACACAGATAAGGTCCAATCAAGTTCTCAATAAATTAATCCTTGCTCAACCCTTTGTAGCTTGGCTGCGAGCAGCCAGGCTTAACCTAAAAGACAGGTGTGTAAAGCATTTAAAAACACCAATACAGTATATAAGACACAACACACAATAAAAATCCAACACCAATTTATAAACATAGGAACTATTTTTATGATTACAATGACACCAACATGACAAACATCCAATGTAGGGAACCGGAGATATGAATTTTTAAAGATTAAAATTTAAGCTAGTGCTTAGAAGCAAATAGTGGTCAATGGGTTAAAAAGGTTGCACTGGACCAGGACAGAGTCAAGAGTTCAGGCCGCCTGCAATGCAACACATTCACCCTTATTTTCAGAAGCTTTTTTTGATGCAGGCAAGTGGTACACAGCACCCGCCAAGGTTTCAGAAGCTCTGGTTTGCCTTTTGGGGTCTGGGACTACAGCTCACACAATGCACCTGGTCAATCCAAGTAAAATCCAGGTGAAGCTTGTCAGCGGGAGTTGCTGTTGATGTTGCAGGTAGCCCTTCCAGCACTTTTGCTGTTGCTGATCAGGGAGTCCAGTCTTTATTCTTAAGACAGGCAAAGTCCTTTTGTTGTGAAGTCTTGTGAGTGCAGCAGGTGCAGTCCTTATGAGTGCAGTCCTCTCTTGTGCAGTCCAGTGGTCCAGCAGGGCAGTCCTTCTTCTCCAGATGTTTCTTTTGGGTCTTTGAGGGTCTACAACACCAGCCAAGGGTCCAGAAGCTCGGATTTGCCTCTTGGAGGGTTGTGACTACAATTCCCAAAATTCACCTAGTCAAATCCTTTAAAGTCTAGATGTAGCTGGGCTTAACTTTATGGAGGTGAGGCACTTGACTTCTTGAAGCTCTTTTGTACCTGTTACTTTCAGGGAGTCCACTCCTTAATCCTTTTGAAGCTAGGCAAAGTCCTCTTTTGTGAAGCCCAAAGTGTACAGCAGGTGCAGTACCACTAACCAATGGAGTGCAGGGTGCCACCCTCTGTGATGACTACTTCCCCTGAAGTGTGGCATTTTCTTGTCCCAGAAAGCACTGTTACACAAAAATCAAAATGGACAAAATCTTTTCTGGAGATTCGGGTCTGGCTAAGCCCACCCACAGGTGTGGCTGACTTTCCCCTATGCTCCCTTTCTAGTCTCTCTCCTAATTCAATTATAGGGGTTCCCATCTGGCTGGGGTTGTAGGAAGTGGGGGTGGGTATGGCTCCTGTCCTTACTGTCTTTCTTCCTTTGAAGACCGGTTTGGCTACCCGGCATCCTTCCTGTCCTAGCATCTGCAGGCAGCAGATCTCCTCCCACCAAATGTCTCCTTTGGCTCAGTTCAGGCCAATTCACAGCTCATTAAGGCAGCTTGGCTCTGCCTGTCAAAGGCTGGCCAATCAGAAGAGGCTGCTACAGAGACAAATTGTGTAACTTTAGGAAAGTAGTTCTGTAACTTCTTTCTTACAATAGCAATAAAAAATTCAACCTTAGCAAGTTGTTGGATTCATTGCAACTAGTAATTTGACACTTTGAATTTTTTATTTTAGGTCACTCCTGTCAAAAGATTGACATTATTATTAATGTTAAATAAAGCCTTGCCATGTAAGCCTATGGAGCTAATGTACTACAATGGGGAAAAATGAAATTGGCAGTTTTCCCCTCAACAGGTCATATAAAACGTGTTTTATAATGTCCCTGCTTACTTTAACATGGCACCCTCCCCTTCGGGCACCTAGGGCAGACCTTAGGGGTGACTTATCTGTAATAAAAAGGTAGTTTTAGACTTTGGAAGTACTTTTAATTCCAAAGTCGAATTTGATCACATTTTCATTTTAAAAGCAGCCTGCAAGGCAGGGCTGGCTTTTAAAATGACAGCAGCCACCATAGAAGTGCTCACTTAAGGGCATTAAATCTACTGGGCCTCTAAACCTACATGCCCTACCCATGAGTGGCCCGTGCAGGTAAGAGCGGTGGGGCCGGGTTGGGGGGGGGATTCGACAGACGACCATGAGGGAAAATTAAATAAATAAATAATTTCCCCTTGTTGTCGTCTGCTGAAATCCCCCCCACCCCACTGCTATTACCTGCAGGGGCCGCTGCTGGTCCTACCATTTACTAGGCGCTTACAGGTAGGTTGTCAGTACCAATTGTAATTTCACCTAATTACATGTACCTTTTAGCACTGTCCCTATGCCTGGTTAGCAGAGCACATTCAGAGTCAGAAAACCAGCATCTAGTAGTCAGAATGAGGGCATAAATTGGGGGGACACCGCAAAAAGCCCTGGTTTCTCATAACTGGTCAGTGCGGAAGTCCATGAAAGCCACTTCATGAAACTGAATATAAATGTAGTGCTGTGATTTCAGGATCAGCAGCAGAAGTACCGCTGCGAGTCAACATCTTTCATCCATCACACACTGAAGAGCCATAGCTGGCCAGCATCTCTACTAGCACCGCTTCTCTCTCAGGTGGAGAGAAAGAGGAGTGAGGCGCTTGTCCCCAAGGCTGCCTTCAGTAGCCTGGGAAGGTTTTTTAACAATAACAGTATGAGTTATTCTTTTTGGAAATAGTCTGCAGTGGCATCTTTGAAAACATTGATAAATGAAATAAATTAAATAATTGTATGTTTTCACTGCTGTATGTGTAATTGTGTTCGTTGGGCTTATAGTATTTAAACGTTGTAGGACGTTTTGTAAATGTGCGTCAGCGTATGCATACATTGTATGATTTTATTATGCTGCATTTTTGTTCTGTGTAAGGTGTATTTCTGATCGTTTTGTGTGAATACATCTGTATAGTCCATTTCTTGCAAAGGTGTTGCCTTTTGTATAATATAATGTACAATATTAACAGTAATGTTGCATTGCGTTAATGTTGTTTATTGTGTTAGTTGTGTGCACATTGCAAGAATTTAAGCATACGTGATCTATTTTTGTTCTGTAAATAGGTGCGTAACAGTACTAGTGTTTTTGCACTATCCTTGTAAAAGTGTGCTCTTTTGTAAGGATATTCGTTTTTCCAAGTGCATATCGATAGATGTATATTTTGGCTGTGTTGGTGTCTGATTTGTGTTCATGTTTGTAGTGTTTTAGGCTGTTTTAGGAGTGTGAGAAACTGCAGCTTTCTGATGAGTGACTTTCTGAAGTTTTTCTTTGAAAAACTGCAGTAACCCTTTCATACAGTGGAAAACGGCGCTGATCCCTCGAGGAGGCAGCTCAAGGCACCTGGGGGCCGGTACTGCTTAGCAGCAGTCTTATCCATTGCTCTGAACTCCTTAGTTCCACTCAGAAACAGTCCCAACCCCCTGCCAACCCCTCAAGGCCTCTCCGTCCTCTGCCTTCCCTGTCGCCTCTGAGCTGGTATATGGTCGTCATGTCCACATAACCCAAGAGCAGGGCACTGGAACCCTGGAGACCCTCAAGTGAAGTGATCCTCTACAGTGGTCACCGGCTCTTCAAAGTGGGGACAGGAGGTAGTGGGGCAGGAAAAGGATTACTTTTTGGGAAGGACGACAAGAAGTGCAGGGCGTGCTGCACACTGTTACTACAATTCATGACAATTACCTGTTACAGCTGCCAAGTATCTCAGGTCCATGAGTGACTATTTAGGCCAGACCCGTCTTTTTCTTAAATTCTGGAACTTGTAGTCCTGGTTTAAATAAGACTACAAGTCCCAGAATTCTAATAAAAACCAGGACTGGCCTGCCTAGTAACGCGTAGACCTGGGAAACATGGCAGCTATTGTCTCCTGTGCTTCCCTTCATTGTCAGTGACCTATCTATGTGATACTGACAATCAGGAGTGGTCAGGGCTGTTAACTGTTATGAAGATTTTCTGCGCCAGGATGTCCCGCCCCCTGGACTTTCTGGAGCAGTAAAAAATCATTCGCGGTGAATGGGAGAACATTAAACATGCCTCCCTCTTTTGCAGCCTCCCAGTGAATCTGGGGAAAGGGACAGAGGCAACGGGCGCGGCCCTGTGCTTTCCAAGCCGGAAATGCCGGGTGGAATAAAAGGCCTGTATGGCCCTGCCTGTTCTTTTATATTTGTTCTGAGTGAGGTATATTCGGAATTTTGGAAGTGTTTGGGTATTACGGGGCTTATTTACAAGTCCCTGGCGCTGCCGGTACGTCACTTTTTCCCATATTAAAAATGACGCACCGGCAGCACAAGGGGCTTTCAAATAAGTGTATTAGCAGTGTGCGTGTGTATGTGCGTTTCTGTGTGCATTTGCTTGCATTTTCTAGTTTTTTGTTTTGCTTTGAAGAGGCAAACATTAGTGTAACTGAATATGTACGGGGTGGATCTTTACACTGGGTACTTATTCCCCGGAACATTGAAGTTGTTTGCTGTTTTATGTGGACCTGAAATCATAAAAATGTACCTTCAGACTTCCCTTGATTCCAGAGATACTGGAACAGTGCCAGCTAACATGGCGAGTGTGTAAAAACAGCGAGCAATCGATAAACCCGTCCAGTTTAGCCTACGCACAATTCTTTATCAGTGGACAGAAGGCTTGTGAGATAAGGAGCTGCGAGCCTCAGCACATTCCCGATCTTGTGGGCATAAGTAGGTTACAGAAATTACACTCCATCTGATAACGCCTCCGATAATGTGTTCCTCAGCCTGAGCAGGCCATTGAAGCTGCCAAGCAGCTACACAAAGATACAGACGATAGCCTGTGCGGAGGGATACATCTCCTAAACAAGTTCGATAAATTCTGTCTAGACAGGGGAGTCTACATCACTGTGCGGGACTACTGAGCTTACAGCCTTGCCTGTCAAGAAAAGGGGGGGTTCACAATAGGGTGGTGCTGTCAAGGGCACAAGTCCTAAGGAGAAATGGGCAGACAAATTAGTTTATACAGTAGTGCCACAGGGAGTGGTGTCATAGAAAATGGCATCATTGCCCGATCACAGCCCTCACTTTAAAGAGCATGAGCTTGTTTTTTACTACATCTATGACAGTGTAATATAGTTATATATTCAACTAGGGATCATTCTGTATAGTGAGCTCTTAACCTATTTAATAATGTCCCGCCTTCAGCTACACTTCCAGTGTGGAGTATTATGTGATGCACTTGTTCAATCACAGCACAGGAGACACCGTCCTTCTTGGCCTCACGCAAAAGGATATGAGACATTCAAAGAAGCTTCACAGAGAGTGGGTTTGGTTCTGGGGAGCCGATGGCATGGTCATCTGTTTCTGCGTCACCAGAAGGAATGGTGGAGTGCTTGTTTGTAGGAAGAACTATTGACCACCGCTGGTGTGCTTGCTAGACTGCAGGAGCCCTGAAGGGTTTCCACTGGTAGCGGGCGGTTCAGGATGATGGACTAAGAGTACAGCGGAAGGAGTACAGAGACCCCAGGTGGATCATGGCAGGCTTGTCGGGCATTCAATCTCTCTTCTTGCACATACCATACTAGGACAACACCATGTTCCTGTGCCTATAGGTGAGCTCAGGATTATATTTATTCCTACAATTACATTTCTAAGACCAGGAAACCAAAAAGGTGTAGTAGTCCCCCCTACATACTGGGTTATGTAGAATGCTTTGAATAGGTCACAGTAATCCCTGTAATCATTTGGAGGGTGAGTGGCCTTTGTAAATGCTTCTGTGAGTTCCCTTAAGCGTCACTGCAATGTCCGACTTGGTGGAGGGAAACTGTATGCTTCCCCTAGTGTCTAGAAGTTGACTTAGTGGATAACATGGCGGAGACTGGTTACTGGTGTGCATAGGGTAAATATGTAAATGGCCATGTGAATGTATGGGTGTGCATGAATTCAAGCAGGTCCTTTGAGAGGGTGTTACAGTAACAGCCTCCATGAGGGCTGGTGTTATAGAATGTGCCCACAGCGTTTTCATGGGAGACTCTGCAATATGAGTCTCTTCAGGGCAGGAAAAGAGCCCATAAAGTAACCCAAGAGCAGGTAGCGGTCGGTAGTGGGAGTTCCGCTGGGCGCTGACGTGGGGCGGGGGGTAGTAAACTACGGATTATGGCTGATTACAGGTAAGCAAACATATAAATAAATAAAACGAAGTTCGTTACACGCGCTGCATCGCCAAATGTGATGCAGCGCGCGTAACGAACTTAGTTTTATTTATTTATATGTTTACTTACCTGTAATCAGCCATAATCCGTAGTTTACTACGCCCCACCCTGCCCCTCCCCCGCCCCACGTCAGCGCCCGGCGGAACTCCCACCACCGACCGCTACTGCCCAAGAGTCAACTAAGTGGACACTAAGACCATCCTGAGAGCTGACTGGTGATGCTCTATGGCGACTTATCCTCTATCAGATTCTTGATAGAGGATAGTAAATAGGAATTTATGATCCCTCACCACAATATGGTCTCCAACTCTGTGTTTCTGTGTCTCACTACCAGACAGTGCCCTATCTTGCCCTGAGTGGGTTGTGGCCCAAAGTGTAGCAGGAAGCCCGAGTTAACCCAGAACGATCCAATCTCAGGAAACCTGCCAACCTACTGCCTTTGATTGTTTCCCTCAGTGTTTTTTGTTTCCCTAAAAGTAAGTGAGCAACAATTAAATTCCCTTAGAGTAGACCCACAGGCTTGCACCATCTATTTCATAATGCTGATCTCTTTTTCCCTCAGTCTGAGAGGTTACCACAAGGAAGCCACAAGCATCAGGGGTAAAATAGCGAGGGTAGGTGACCTGGTGTGATGAGAACAGAAAAGAGTCTATGTGTTCCGCTTGTGAATGACTATACGTACCACACATTACTGGATCTGGAAGGACTGAATGGACCTTTTCTCCCTGAGAATGATTCCATCATGTTTACACCAATGGAAGGGCCTATATTTCATGGACTGAAAATGCAGGTGGACACTGTACGATACTCCCTATATACTGTTGTACATTGCTCCAGCAACATAAGGGAGCCTCTGCTGTTTGTATTCACAGATTGCACCACATCTTATCCCCCAAGCACAACAACCACGTACCCCAAGGTCTTTGTACACTTGGGCAAAACATGAAGGTACTCAGGGCTACAAATATAAATTAAGAATGCTGCTTCACCTATGCTCATTTCCTCACCAGTCACATATCATTTAGGGATCATAACAGAATTGAAAGAGATTGTGGAGGACAACCTATCCCGAGTATGGCAGGGAATCAAGTTGCCCAATTCTGCAGCCTACTAAACACATATGGTAACAGCTCAATAATTAACAGGGAAAATGTTCATTAGTGGCCATTATAATATTATAATTAGGTTTCAACAAACGAGATAAATCTGGAATGTTAGGAGCACACATTCCTCCATCAAGGACAAGACAGATATAGCATTAAATAGTCAAATGAGGCCCACAGACATTATTGGTCAGGTGTTCAGGGAGTTTTCAAGAATCAGCATTCAAACAGATGGTACAGTGTCAAACAATAATGAGATCAAAAAATAAAATAATCACCTAAGTGAATTAAACTTAACTCGTGGAATTAACCAAGAAATACATGTTTCATTATTATTATTATGGTGGTGTCGTTCATAATGTAGTTGTTGACAAGTCTGTTCTGTCTAGAAGGGTCGATCTGCAGCATCACAGTGGGAGGCAAAGTGAATTCAGGAACTTCAACGCTAAGATTCCACCAAAGGCACTCAGTTGGTCTCTTCATAATATTATATGCATTTCACAAATATAATTACAATTGTAATAGTAATGTGATTAGCAAAAATAGTACCGATGATCAGTAAAATAGTATGCTCACAGCAGGTAAAATACCTAAAGAAAAAATATGAAAACCAAATTAAAAGAACACAATCAAATAAACAAATCATTAGAATGAGCAATGGAGTGCTCTGCACGACAAGACCACAGTGCTCAAATGTGCTTTTCTAAATGATCCCAAATGTGTTGCTTGCCTGTAAGATGAGGAGAGTTGCCTGCCAATACATTTGAGACTTCTTAAAGTGCTTTGAGCAAATCGAACAATTCATGAATGCATGTATACAAACTGAAAATAATTGTGCATAATACATAATATTCTGTCCTCACAGTAATGGGAACCAAGATGTTACATGAAAATAAAAACATTTGCTTTTGCTTTGCATCTGAACACTTGTATATTTAACTGCAAATACAATACGATTTTCTGTGTGAACATTCATTCTATTCACATAATCCTTCCACTAGTTGTAAACAAATAACTTCAAAATATAAAAATGAATTCATTTCTTTGCACAATATTTCCATGCAGACATTTTATTGCTGGAAGAAAGAATCACATAACATAGCAACTTGAGAATATTTGTACTTCTGCAAAACGCTGCAAATTTTCATAATTGTGATGTTTTGCTAAGTAAAGATACAACAGACTAGCCAGCTAGCAGTTTAAAACTATTTCACGTTTTACTATTTTACAAAGGAAGTAGCACCTGTATATTTATTTGACTTGCATGTTTCAAAGGTGTCCTGTATTAGCAACTACAAACAATGTCATATGCATTTTTATTCTTTATTATCTTTCACAAGTCCTCTTTTTCGATAATTAAAAGTTTTCAAACCATCCCAAACACACAATATTGTTGTCATCATATCTGATCCTTTAGACTCTTTCAGAATTAAACGTTTCAATCTATCAAATTCTTCAGCTCTTTTGCGATCCAGTTCAGTTTCTTTTTTTGTAATTCTTGTCATCTTCTCACTTCTGCACTTCATTTTCAAACACATGCTATTAGTCCCTCGACAAAATTTAAAGGTTTGATAAATACCTCACGCAACTAACAATGCTATACCAAGTGTGACAGCAACCATTTTTAACTCATATTTATCTCATCCATTTACCAATGAGGTACTATGATCCCATATTCCAGGTTTTGCTAATGGGAGAACTCCTTGTGCAATATCAGTCAATTGTTTAATATAACTAGGCTATCCTGTTATAGGTTTAAACTTATAATAACTGATTAAACCCCACTGAAAGGGAAATAGCCCTCACCAGTGTAAACATTTAAACACTGATAAACACCTGCACAACCACAAACTAAATGTCATTCAAAGAAAGGAAAAGGAAGGTGAAAGAGTCATTTTTATTTCTTCCTGAACAGGCCAATACAATGTAACTTTATTGTACAAGGTAGCAGAAAGAAAGACTGAGCTAACACTATTCTGCTTGAGTTTTGTTGTTTAGAAATGTCACTAAAATATTGTTTCTTCTTCCGTTTGCTTTTTCAGTTTTGTGGTCTTTGGTCTAAAGATGCAGGGTTTAGAAGCATGTTTTAGGTCTTATTTAATTATTTTAGAAACTGTAGAGAATCAGGAAATATCAAGATCATATATGATATTTTGGCTACGTTTGATTCTTTCACTGATAGGTAAAATGGCTGGTTTCATAACAATCTTTCCCAATATGTACCATTACATTTAGCCACAAACAGAGAATGGGTGAAACCCCTTGATACATCTGCCCCCTTTTCTAGCGAGGCAGTATTGAATGTAGGTGAATTGCCAAACACCCCAGTCTTTACCCGTTTAATGCAAGGTGTAGTTATAGGTATATGTGAAAAGAGTGCTGCCACCAAGCATCTGGGATAGTGGTGAAAACATGACACCAGACTTATGAAAAACATGTACAGCAGTATCAGTTGGAATGTTGCTACAAAAAGTTCTTACCAAGTTCAACAAAGATTGGAGTGATATGGTTTGTATTTGCAGTGATTCAGCTACGTATATGAAAAAGTTGTGCGATGACCTGTCAAAATTGATGCCTGAGCTGAAGTGCTTCCCTGTAAGAGATCATTGCTAGGTGGTATGCTGAAAGCATCTTTACAATCTTCAGAGTTAATGAAGAATGTTATCGACTTTGTAGTCCATTCTGGTGCACTGTTTTGTTATGTGCGGGAACTAAAACGCAAATATTTCTGATTTTATACTTTGTGTGACATCAAAGAAAGAGTTATCCGAACTGTGTAATTTAGCCAGTGGTTCTCTGTCCTAGAGGCCATGAATGCTATATTATCCATGTGGCAACCGTTTACAGAATTTTTGCTTAGTGATGTTGCCAAAGGCAAGAAATGTGAGGATCTTCGGATGCATATTGATAGTGATGTGAAAAAAAGTACGCTCTTCTACATTTTTACAGGAAAACATGACTTCTTTATGGACATAATCAAAAAACTAGAGTCTGAAAACACCCATGTCTACCAAGTGTTCAGCGTAATTGGTGTAGATGTGAAACATCTCCTTGAGAGTAGGCTGGGCAACACTTTTAGTGACTTTAGCACTGCAACATGTTCCATGTTAGAATGCTTGCCACTTGGTAAGCAAAGAAATGTTGAGGAGCAATTCAGGAAATTTTATTTTACAATGAATGAGATATGGCTTGCAATGATGCATAGAAACGTCCCTTCAACAACCATGGCATTTGAAGTCAAAGAAGCCTCACTGTGGTACTCTGCACAAATTCTAGATCCTTTCCAGAAATGGGAATTTTCTCTGGACTTTGAAAAGTACTGCTTCATTTTTGACCACTTCAATAACTCTGAGGGTATATGCCCCCAGCCCATATGTTGCAGAACCTGCCACAGAGAAGCGCAATCTTCAAGTGCACCAGTATTGGCATGGAAAGCTATGGCATTAGACAGAGTTAGCAAATTGTGTACTAGCTGTTTTGGCGTTGTCCACCTCAAGTGCCAATGTTTAGGGCCTTTTCACAGGTAAAAGTTTACATGGGAAGCAAAGACCGAGCTCACATGTCCAAAGCCTCACTGAAGAAGTATTGTATGGTGTACTACAATAAGTTTGATTTGTAAAAATGCATTTGGACCTAATATACACTGTACGTACATTGTCTATATACCATGCACTGTCAGTGCAGATAGCAAGCAATAATAGAAGCAAAACATTCCATTAACTCTGGAAATTCTGTTTCTGTTGTTTTCAATGGCATGAAAATGTGTAACCACTGATAAGCACTGTTTTTTAAGGTATTGAAATCACTGTAAAACGCTGAAAAAAACCTACCAGAATTTACCAAAAATAGAAACTGAAAACAGGAAAGCCTAAATATAACTATTTATTTTCTGAGAATTATCTAGCAAATACTTACAGCATTAAATCTTAATTACTTTGCAAATTTCTCCTTCTTTTGCTAAAAGCATATCTAAACCCATTCAGTTTTGAATTTCCATACTTCCTATTGCACTCATCTCTTCTTTAATACTAGCAAAAGCACCTGCCATGTTATTCGCTAAACGCTCTATAAAGTAGACAGCTTTCCAATCTTCACATCATTTAAAGCAATCCTTATAGGGGGAATCAAGACAGATACAACATCCAGAATATTTTGCCACACTTTAGGGCATATTTACAAGGGTCTTGCGTCACTGGAGCGTCACTTTTTCAGATGCTCCGGTGGTGCAATGCCCTGCTCCATATTTACAAGATGGCACTAAGCCACTTTGTGTGGCTTAGCACTGCATTGCAAATATAGGCCTCCTCCCTGCAGTTTTCTGCAGCAAAGGGGCGTGCAGTGGGTGTTGCTGTGGGTGTACCCACGCAGCACCCATTGCTTTACAGGATCTGTAAATCTGAGTCAGTACCAAAAACAACACCTTTGAAAAGGAGGCATTAGGGTGGCGCAACGAGGATTCTGCAGCACACATAGAAGGAGCAAAATGCCATTAATTATTGTTTTTGTGCAGAAAGGTGTCCCTTCCTGAACAAACACAGTCATCCCTGCTATGCAGGCACCCTTGCACCAGGGTGCAAGGGTACCTTCGCTGGTGTTAGGCAGCTGTTTTTGCGCCGGTGCAAAGGAAGACACAGGGGTGTGCCGTGTTCTTGTCAATTCGGCGCATCCCTGCATTTTTTAAATGATGCAGCGCAGTACTGCTAAATTGCTTGCAGTGCCGCGTTGCCCTATTTAGTCATGTTCTATAGCATGTGTCTTTTGTTTCAAATCTGTTTATTGAAAATACGAGTCAAAAAACAATACAACAATCAAGATATCAAAGGACAGAAAAAGGAAAGAGAAAGGAAAAGGAGAGGAAGAGAAGGCAAAGGGGAGAGAAAGGGAAAGAGAGGAGCACAGCGGAAAACATTCTAAAAGATCGGCGAATGAAAGCATCAAAAACAAAGCAGTGTGCCACACAAAGCTATCATTGATCGAGAACATTACCTTAGGAGAGGGAAAGGCTTTCCCGCTTGTGTAAAGGGCCTAGATGGTGAAGGGCCCCAACTGGAGGAAGGAGCTGTGTGATGTGTAGGCATGGTGAGCCAGGCGTCCCGGGTCCAGAAACCTACCCCCTGCGAGGGGAAATGGACATATAGGGAAGGGAATGTAAGATCTTAGAGAGACAACCCCATGTAGTGGAGATATTAGTCGCCATTTCTATTGGGCCCCCAGAGTCTGTCCATGTCGATGGGGAGTACATTATCTTCGAATAGGTGAAAAGCCCGAAGCTTTGGGGGCTGAAGATGGGCATGTTCAAGTTTGCACAAATATTCTATCAATGGTTGCCAGAGTTTAGTAAATTTAGAATCACGAAATTGCAGTCGCGCCGTGAGTAACTCCATTGCCATGGTATGCCACAAGCGAGTGAACCAGACATTCACTGGAAGCGTTTCAGCCTTCTTCCAATATAATACTACGATTTGTTTAACGGCGCCGAGCATGTGTAAGCTAAGATGCCAATCCCTGCGCGTCATGGCGAGTAGGTTCACTGGCTTGAGGCCTAAAATGACTGCGGACGGGACTTCGGGCAATGGGTAACCAATCACCTGTTTGATGTGACTAAGGACCTCTTTCCAGTAGGTGTTCAAGAGCGGGCAATGCCACCAAATGTGCAGAAAATCTCCAACAGCGCTCGTGCAGCACCAACAGGTAGGGGAAGAGTCGGGGAACATTTTGTGCAATTTGTGGGGGGGTGTAATACCATTGTGTCATAACCTTGTACGCAGTTTTCCGTCGAGAGATGCTGCGAAATACCCTCGGGATGTCACGCCATAGATGGTCCCATTGTGTAGGCGTGATGTCTGTGGAGGTGTCGGACTGCCATCGTGACTGATAAATATGTGGAGTAATACGGGGGGCGTGTTGAAGAACTTGATATGTGCGAGAGATCAGACCCCGGGAGTCGTCAAAAGAGCGCACCAGCCGTTCAAAGGGGGTAAAGGGACGGGTGGCTCCCTGAGTGGAGGATGACGCCTGTACCCAGTGCTGAAGTTGAAGATATTGTAGCCTAGCCCCCTCAGAGAGATGAAAGTCCCGTTTGCATTGTTCAAAGGATTTAAAGACATCTCCCTGGAAAAGGTCCCGGAGTGTCCGGCACCCCCCATCCGTCCAGGCCAAAAAGGTGCGTGGGTGCAGGGCAGGCGGGAAGATTGGGTTGCGTGCTATAGGGGTGTGAGGGGATGGGAAAGAGGTGAGACCCTTTGACAGTGCTAACTTATCCCAAACATCCAGCACGGTTTTTGTTGGGATGGCCATATAGGCACTGCGCGGCGAGCTTCCCGTGGGTGCCAGGCGAGATCCCATATGGGTCTGCAGGCCACCGCCCTATCCATGTGAAACCAGACCTTCTCGCTTTCCCACGCAATCCATTCCGAAATAAAATGAAGGTGAGAGGCCCAGTAGTACTCCATCAAATTGGGGCATGCCAGCCCCCCCCTGTCTCGCAGTAGCATAAGTATTTTATTAGAAAAGCGTGGTTGTTGCCCTCCCCATATGAAGGTAGTAAGTTCACGCTGAAGATTCTGAATCTGGTGCTGCAGAAAAGGCGTGGGCAAGATTTGAAATAAATATAATATTTTCGGGAGCACTGACATTTTAACTGCATTCAGGCGGCCCAGCCAGGAAAGAGGAAGAGATTTCCACATTCGCAGCTCCTCTAAGATGGCCTTTTTACATTCTTGCCAGTTGGCTTGCGACCACGTGTTAAGGTTAGGGGTTAAATTGAGACCTAGATACCGGATGGAATGGGATGCCCATTGATATGGGACAAGGGATTGGAGCACGGGGAGCTCTGATTCAGGGATTGTGAGATTCAAGGCCCACGATTTAGCGTGATTAATTTTGAGGCCCGAGACAAGTTCAAAAGACTGAAGCAACCCATGGAGGGCGGGTAAAGAGGAACGTGGGCTAGACAATGTGAGGAGGAGGCCATCCGAGAACAGAGCTATTTTATGGTCCACACCTCCGTGAACTATGCCAGTAATGTTAGGAGATTGGCGGATCATGATGGAAAGAGGCTCGACGACAAGGGCAAACAATAGGGGGGATAAAGGGCATCCCTGTCGGGTGCCCCTATGAACAGAAATAGGACCCGTAAGTTGGCCAGTAACTCGCACCTGGGCCTGAGGTGAGAGGTAGGGAGCCATAATCCTGGCAATCATCTGGGGTCCCAACCCTATTTTATGCAGGACTGCCCGGAGAAAGGCCCAATCCACCCGGTCAAATGCTTTTTCAGCATCGAGTGATAGTAAGCACGCGGGTATATTCCAGTGGCGAGCCTTCCCGACCAAATGCGCGATGCGCCGCACGTTGTCCGCGCCCTGCCGATGTCAAATGAAACCAACCTGATCTGGCTTAATAAGCCCAGGTAGATGTGGGTCGAGCCGTTTGGCCAAGATTTTGGTATAGAGTTTGAGGTCCGTGTTCAAAAGCGCGATGGGGCAAAAAGAGGAACATAACGTGGGGTCCCTCCCTGGTTTGGGAAGCAGTGCGATCTCAGCCATCACCATAGAGGTGGAGGGTCCACCAGTATCTGAGAAAGAATTAAAAAGGCGAAGTAAATGCTCTTGTATCTACGGGAGAAAAGTGCGGTAAAAAGAGACCGGGAGCGATACCAAAGGGGGATGATGGACGGAGTGCTAGAGCAAATTAAACACTCACCCCCAGTCAACTGATCTGGGTTTAATCCATCATCATTCTTTAGCTCACTCCACCACCCCAGTTCAGACATGGCCATATGCAAATCAGTCTGACCCTGTGCCTCATGGGAACAGTCCAGCCCGAACTGCCAAGCCATGTCTTCCCTGGACCGGAAACAAGCATCCTGGGACTGGTTTCGGGTTCATAACCCTCATCAGCCAGGCTATCTTGAATCCAGTGGCAAAGTGAGCAAGGGACCCACGTCTGGGCATACCCTGCCAACTTAGGGCGAACAAAGCGATACCAAAGGGGGATGATGGACGGAGCGCTAGAGCAAATCAAACACTCACCCCCAGTCAACTGATCTGGGTTTAATCCATCATCATTCTTTAGCTCACTCCACCACCCCAGTTCAGACATGGCCATATGCAAATCAGTCTGACCCTGTGCCTCATGGGAACAGTCCAGCCCGAACTGCCAAGCCATGTCTTCCCTGGACCGGAAACAAGCATCCTGGGACCGGTTTCGGGTTCATAACCCTCATCAGCCAGGCTATCTTGAATCCAGTGGCAAAGTGAGCAAGGGACCCACGTCTGGGCATACCCTGCCAACTTAGGGTGAACAAAGCGATACCAAAAGAGACCGGGAGGCCATCTGGGCCCGGGGACTTACCAAGAGGGAGGTCCTTTAGCGCACCGGTAAGTTCCTCCAGCGTAAGTGTGTCTTCAAGGAGTTGTGCGTGGTGTCTATCGATCGGGGACCAGTTACATTCCCCCAGTACTGCCTGGATCTGATCCATGTTGGGTGGGTCCCGTGCATAGAGCGACGAATAGTAGTTATGGAAGGCTTTCAGTTTAGCGGCTTCAGTAGTAGCCCACGTGCCATCATCTAATTTAATTCTGGCAATGTGAGCCTTTGCGGCCCGCTTCCGAAGGCGACGAGCTAGAACCGCTCCCACCTTGTCCCCCCTTCATAGTATCTCTGCTTTAATGCCAAAAGAGCGTGCTCCGCCTTGTTAGTCCTATAGGCCCGTAGCTGGCCACGGAACATGGCCAGGCGTCGCTTGTGGAGGGCAAGAGGATGCTCCTGATCCAGTTTTTCCAACTTTTTTATGTCGCGGGACAGATTATCCTCAAAAAGGCGAGCCGCCCGAGCTATCGCAATGGAAGTGATGTGACCCCGAATCGTGGATTTAAAGGCGTCCCAGCCCACAGGGAAAGGAGTTTTGGGTATGTCATTGGACGAGAAATAGGATATGATAGCATCACGGAGCTCAGAAACGTCCACGGGATCCCGGAGAACCCGGGGGGGGAGGAGTCTCTAACGAGGAGGTTGACGTGGATGAGATGTGTGATCGTGCAACAGGAGTTCCACATGGGCATGGTCCTGATCCAGCGGTATACTAACAACAGATACTCCACTACCATATACTCACCTGGACCCATATAACTTTTCACACTAATACCAAGTAGACCGCTGGAGCTTGTTAGTTTATAGATTTCATGTCTCAGGAATAGTTATATTTCTTGTTCTAACTAAACCTTTCACTGATCAAAAAGTTCTTTCCTCTGGTCGATGGACCATTAGTTGGAACTAGTTGATGGTGATAACTAACGTAACTTATTAAACATTCTTTAATAAAATAATCACAGACTCGGGAAGTTTTAAAATCTGTATCTAAATTAATTGAATGTGAACCATCTCAAAGTTTCAGTACAAACACGCTCATTCGCAAGAGTGTCAATTCAATCAATACTCAATAATTCAGATTCACACAATAACTATACTCAGATAGGAGAGGACAGAGAGAGAAGAACATCTATCAATACGATGAATTTATAATTACCAAGAATGGTGTGAAGACCAACCCCCTGGCCAAAGGGCTGGTAAGGGTCCCCTGGGATAGATCAGGAGACAAAGACTTCAGGACAGGAATTAGGACGGGATACTTCACCTCTCTAAATACCGACGACTGCGTCGCACCCCTCTCTGACACTCTCTTCCTCCTCGTGGTTCTTCTACGATCTTCTTTCTAACCCAATTAAGTTAAATAGATGGTTATGCATTCAGTTTCTTCATCAACGTCTCACAGCATCAGCACCACCCACAGCACCAACAGCATCCCGAGCTCTGCTTCTGTGCTCCCGTTAAGCTCTCTCCTCCCGTGTCTGCCGCCGCACACTCTCCCAGCACTTCGCTTTTTAACTAACTAAAACTACCTCAATTATACCTTTCCATAACCATGTACCACCCATTAATGTTTCAATTTCATGAAATACTAACTCTGATAGGACAGGCGTAGGGGGATGATCATCACACCATGATTGCAGTTCACTTATTTCCTTGCACCATTGTCTTTTAACCCATCCCCTTAAACTTTATGAAATCATTTCCTTTCCCATACATTTCCAAACTTTATTAATACAAAATGTTTCAACTTTATGAATAAGGCTTCTTCATATGAACTCTTCACCCTCATGTTCCCAGGGCACATCTTCTCTGGCCTTGGACGCGTGACAAATCCTTAGTCATCCTTCCTCGTTCTCTCTCTGGTGCGCATGCGTGGGGTCAAGTCAGTCAGCTCAATTCAGACAAGTTTGGTAGGCCCAAATGCGCACTAATAATAAAGTCAAAAGAAGAAATGTTATTCTCAAAAATAAATGTTTTCACTGTATACCACCAACCTCTACTCTAACCCACTTTGATTATTATTACCCTTTCTGCATTTGTGTTAGTATAAAACTTATTTTCTATTTTGCGAAGCAGGTGCCATGCATGTGAACTTTCAAACGGCCTTTTTAATATCTTTTGCGTAGGCGCAAGATTTTCCCTCCAAGCATTAGTACGTCATACTACGTAGATGCATGCGCAGTAAAGATCCCTTGTTAGAGTGCGTTTTAGTCCTTCGTTCATGTTGTTATGGTTAGTAAACACATATGCAAGCTTCACTGTCCCGCGTGTCTTTTCTAAAATGCAAATTATTAATTACAAACACATAGTTAGTAGTTTGTTAATAAGTTAAAACGAAAGGATTGCTTCCGAGCAAGTCTCATTTACGAGTCCTTCCTCCATCAATGCCCTCTCTGATGGCATTTTAAGCCATCACAAAATTACCCATCCCATCCCAGATACCAGCTTTAGCACATCTCAGTTCTCTATTTCTCTTCTCAATTTTACATCATCCAACTCGTTTCCTTCTAAATCCTTCATTTTTTTGTATAACTTGCCTTTCATTTCTTCTAACTGTATTTCATCATACTTTCTTTTTCGTTTCTGTCCTTTTCCTTCTCTTTCAAAATGTATTTTTCCTCTCTTTCCTTTTCTCCTTTCTTCTACTAAATCTAAAAAATCTTTTTCTTCTTTTCTCAATGTACATGTTAGATTATCTTTATGTGCCTGAACTAAATCTATTGAACTCATTGTTAAGAAAAATTCACCCATACACCGTGCATTTTAACTACTAACTACTGGATTCATATTCTTTCTAATAGGTAAATCAGAAAATACTACATCTAGATTTGAATAAAAATACTGAAGTCTCCCTGTAGCATAAAATAAACTTGATAAAATACTACATGACACACCATATGTTAAAGATATATGATGATATGGCACCCCTTCTGATACTGATGAGGGTAACTTCATACACACATAGCAATTGTTAATCTCCATAGTACTAACATATTGAAATAACAGTTTAATAAACACATTTGAGGACGTATTATAGTTTGATTCATTATGATACTTGACTTCATCTTTCACTCATATTTCTATTTTCTTTTCTTTTATTCTATCTACCTTAACATTAATATCTGTATTATTCTTGTCACTTGTTTTTATTAACAAAGGTACTCCTACCGTTAGGAATAACCATACCAATGCTACTAATAAAATACTACAAAAACAAAATCTAAAACATTTTCTTTTCAATCCACGTTTTGGTCTTTCGGTAACTTCAATTTCTGCCATTTTACTTGCGAGAAAATTTCTCTCTTATCCTTTCTTTGTCAATTTGACTTTCTTTTTTCGTTCTTAAGGAGGCCTCAATTTGCTTTCATCAATCTGTGCAATATGAACCTCTTCTGTTTCATCACTCAAATCTAGAGATTCAAATTCTTCAAGTATGACATAGGTCCATTCAGGAGCCTTATATCTTCTGTTTAAATTTCTCAATCTTGGACTTCTTCGAGTTATTTTTGCTAAGGTTTGTTTAGGTCGTGTTTGGCTTGTGATTTCATTTACTTGTTCTGGTTTCTTTTCTGATTTTCTCAAATGATATCTTAATTTCTTTATTCCAGTTGGCCAATTGTCTCCCTTTCTGACTCTTTTGATTTGTACTGCACTTTCACCTTCTTTATCTCCTTTCAAAGTCCTTTTAATTTCACTTAGTCTAGGCACAATCTGTTCCCGTTGTCTGTTTTCTGTGCTTGAACCTTCTTTTACTTTCTCCTGCTCAGGTCTTATTGTATTTTGTTCTTCTTCTTTCTGAGCTTGTTCTTCTAATTCTATCTGACCCTGTTCAGGTCTTACTTCAAACTGTTCTTTTTCTGCCTGAACTTGTTCTTCTAATTCTACCTGATCCTGTTCAGGTCTTATTTCAAACTTTTCTTCTTCTTCTGCCTGAACGTTTTCTTCTAATATTCCCTCCTCAGGTTCTTGAAAGTCTTTTTCTATCTCCACCTGAGTATGTTCTTCTTCTCCTGACTTTTCCTGACTACTTTCCTGTCTTTTCAGTTCTGTTCTTCTTCTTGTTTCAATAGCATCATCAATTACTTCAATTATTGGTATACATTCTTCCTGACTTGTACCTGGCTCTTCGTCATATGGTTGTCTTTCAGAATCTATCACTCTAGATTCTTCACGCTTCAGCCTGTTCAGTCAGTTGTTGCTCTTGTTGTTCTGATGGGCTCGGAACTCCTCTGGTATGACTAGCATGAATCCAATTGGGCAAACCTGCACACTTCACTGCTGTGGTAGTGACTAGTATGACTTGCCGCGGTTTATCCCACCTTGGTGCTAGGCACGACTTTCTTGCGTGTTTCTTCACTAGCACCCAATCTCCAGGATTCAAGTCATGTGCTTGTTCTGGCTGTCTTTCAACTGCGTCTTCTCCAACCTGGTGAGAGACAGAACGCACCATTTCAGCCAAACCTTTGCAATAGTCCAATACCAGATCATCAGTTATATTCATTAATTTATTTCCAGGAATGAATGCTTGTCTCATGGCTCTTCCCATGAGAACTTCATGTGGGCTCATTCCTGTTTTTCTGTCTGGAATACTTCTGAGACCCATCAATACAAGAGGCAATGCATCTGGCCATTTCAGCATTGTGGATGCACACACCTTCCCTAGTCTTGACTTGATTGTGCCATTTAACTGTTCAACTATTCCAGAAGCCTCTGGACGATAAGCACAGTGCAGTTTTTGTTCAATGTTAAATGCAGCACAGATTAATCAAATTATTTCATTATTAAAATGAGGGCCTCTATCTGATTCCAAAGTGACTGGAAAACCGAAGCGTGGAATTAGCTCCTCAACAACAATTTAGCAACTGTAAGACTGTCATTTCTTCGAGTGGGATAAGTTCCACCCATCTTGAAAAGAGGCATACTATGACAAGTATATATTTCAGTCCATTGCTAGGGGGCAATTCGATAAAATCCAACTGTAATCTGGTAAAGGGTCCTTCTGCCTTTCCAATCTTTCCCCAACTAACTATTGTCTTCCTACCTGGATTTTGCTGCTGACAGGTTAGGCATCTTTGGCAAAGGCTCTCTGCGACTACCCTGAACTTCGGATTGTACCAACTCTGTCTGAATAGCCTAATCATTGAGTCTCTCCCTATGTGTGTTGCTCCACGATACACTCTTGCCATTTTTGAAAGTAAACAATCTGGCATGACTGGTCTTCCATCTAAATACACACATACCTCATCATGTGGTCTCTTTGTACAAGCTGCCTTTATCCAAATTTCCTTTTCCTTTTCCTCAACTTCTTCCTGCAATTGTCTAATCTCATCCCATGTTTCTGGTACTGAGAAAAACATAAGTTGGCATCTGGTTTCACCCGTTTCAATTTTTCTGTTAATGGCCACTGTATTTTGGCACAGTATTTAGCCACTTGGTCAGCATATTAATTGCCAGCAGTCACATAGTCATTTCCTGACTGATGTGCAGCGCATTTTACAACTGCTACCTCTTTTGGCAGTTGCAATGTTTCCAATAAATCCTTGACATTTTTGCTGTTTCTAATAGGAGATCCTGAAGAAGTCAGAAATCCCCTCTGCATCCAGAGCTGGCCAAAGTCGTGCACAACCCGAACCCATATTGGCTGTCCGTAAATATGGTTACTCGCTCAATTTTCCCCAATTTGCATGCCATGGTTAGGGCTACCAATTCGGCTACTTGTGCAGACTTGACTCCAGGTAAACAGGATGCTTCAATTACCCCAGATATCTTACAAACAGCATATGCAGCACTTAATCCTCCTTCTTGTGTCCTGAGGCAGGATCCATCTACAAATAACTCATGGTCAGCCTCTTTCAAAGGGGTTTCCTTTATGTCAGGCCGGGGCTTCGTACAAAACTCAGTTACATCCAAACAATCATGATCACTTTCATCTCTCACTTCTTCATTGCATGGGTCTGGTAATAGGGTAGCTGGGTTCATAATCGTACACCTTATCACTGTCACATTCTCAGCTCCCAAAATCACTCTTTCGTACTTAGTCAACCGACTAGGGGTGAGATGTTGTGTTCTTGTCAAAAGAATCTCAACTGAGTGTGGAACATAGACCTTTACCGGATGTCCCATCACTATTGACTCACTCTGCTCCAGACTCATACAAGTAGCAGCTACTGCTTTTAAGCAGCCAGGTAATGCTGAAGCCACTGGATCCAATGTAGCTGAAAAATATGCCACTGGTCGTCGACTCAATCCATGTCTCTGTGTTAAAACTGAAAGTGCACAATTTTCTCTCTCACAACAAAATATTGCAAAATCTTTTGAATAATCAGGCATACCTAAGGCAGGAGCCTCACACAAACAACTTCACAATTTCACAAATGCCTCTATGCAGTCATCATTCCAATCAATCGGATCTTTTGCTCTTTTCCAGGTCATTTGTTTTAATGGTTTCGCTAACATCGAAAAACCATTAATCCATTGCCTACAGTACCCAACCACTCCCAAAAACATTCTAATTTCTCTCTGAGTCTGTGGCAATTGCATTTCTTTGATTATTTTTATTCTTTCCGGTGTCACTTTTCTAACTCCTCTTTCTATTTTATGCCCTAAATATCTAACTTCTTGTTGACAGAACTGTAACTTTTCTGGAGACACCTTGTGTCCTCCTTCAGCCAAATGGTTCAGTAATGCAATTGTGTCTGTGACACAGTCTACCCGAGTTTTTGATGCCACCAGTAGGTCATCAATATACTGGACCAGAACAGATTTTCCAGGCATAATCAATGATTCTAGACACTTTTTCAAAATCTGATTAAAAATTGAGGGACTCTCTGTGTACCCTTGAGGAACTCGACACCATGCGTAAATACGATCCTCAAACTTAAACGTAAAAAGATACTGGCTGTCTGGGTGCAAAGGAATAGAAAAGAACGCTTGGCATAAATCAATTACTGTAAACCAACCTGCATTCCAGGGTATCTGATAAAGGATCACTGCTGGATTTGGCACTATTGGACAACATGGCACTACAATTTTATTTATTTTTCGTAAATCCTGCACTATTCTGTACTTTCCGCTAGGCTTTTTCAGTCCCATTATTGGTCAATTACAGGGACTACCCATAACTTCTTTTAAAATACCTTGTTTAACCATTCGTTCAATTTCTGGAATAATTCCTGCCTTTACTTCTGGACTCATCTTGTACTGTCGGGTGTTTGGATACACTGCACCTTCTTTCACTGTCACTTTAACTGGGTCTATATTTGTCATTAACCCAATGTCTTTTCCTGTAAAATCCCACACTTCTGGATTTACTGTTGCTCTCAACTCTTCTGGTAATTCATTTTCAGTCACTAATTGTGAGAAGTTGGCCTGGTATATGCTGTTCACTAATTAAAGTGGACACCTTGCACCAGGGCAAATCGACTCTTATGGTAGATAGGTTTAAGACAACCTTTTAAAGAAAGCTATCCTAGTGGTAGCTGTGGAGAGCAGCCTTCAGGCTAAGTCTCGGAGGAATGTAAAGCAGCTTGTTTTACCATATAATCTCTTGAATCACCAAATGAAAAGACACCACACAGGTATATATATCAAATATATATGTATTTATTTCTAAATAACTCTCTACTAATCTCTTTATGAGATTAGAAGACAAACATATGCACAAATCAACGTTTCACAATAAGTTAAGCACAAAATATGGCTGGGGCCCTAGGGGCGTACCAGACCATATACTAAGTAAGAGACTTAGAAACAACGACTTGCAAGGAGACAAGGCCTAGGGCCTTCAGAAGTGCTGGGGCCTCACGAAACCACCCAAGGCAGGTAAGTAAAGGACCCACGGGGGACGCGTGCAGTGTGGATACACAGGCGCGAATCGCCGTTAACTTCAATGGGGCAAGTCGCGGTTGGAAATAAAGAGTTTTAGGATACTTCGGGAGAACCTACAAGCAAGTCACTTACAGGGTAAGTAGTTCTAGGGCCCATACCCACAGGAGCACCGTAGTGCTGGAGTTACCTCACCCAGGGAAGCCGGGTGCACAGGTGTCCTTTGGTGTCGGGTCGCGGCGTCGTTTTCAATGGCGAACAAAGAAGACTTGCTGCTTGCGGGAGCTGAAGAAGTGTCCGGTGGAATCCAAGCCTGGATTCTGAAGAAGGATGACCTGAAAGCAGAGGGGACAGTGTTCAAAGTCACTTGGCAGTGACCCGGGGCAAGGAAGATGGATGCCCACCGTCGTCGGTCGCTTCAGGTCGGTTGCGGGTGCCTTGACTCTTCAGCCACGTGGTCCAGAAGGTGTCGACGACAACCAGGAGCTGGATTCGGTGTGTCCCTCGACGTCTGCAGCTGACTGCGGTGTCGGCAACTCGATCGGAGCCAACAAGCCTTGGCAGCCGCAAGTCTTGGGAAGATGAAGAAAAGTTGATGGCGCAGACCAGCAAGGTCTGAGGGACTCACCCAGCGAGGGTAAGTCAGGGCAGGCCTGGAGCAACCAGGGGAGCCCTTTGGTTTCTTTAAGAAGTCTTCTGGGGACCCACAAGCCGGCGGGCAAGGGATCGCGAAGACACCTCGGGCGGAATCACTCAACAGGGGCCCACGGTCACTCGGGACAGTGTAGGCCTCTGATCTTCGGAGGGATTCCTGCTGGAGGTCGGGACCACACGTGGTCCAAAGCACAAGTTTGTAGAACGTTGTGAAGGGGTTGCACTTGACAATAGTGCACGGTACCCAGGGGTCGCGGTTCCTCGTTACTCGTGGGGTCCACTTGCCTCAGCTTCGCTGGGGACTCACGATGGCCTGGGAGAGGTCAGGAAATCCACTTCTTGGGCTGCAGGGACTTCGGACTCCGGCGGGAGCGGCGTAGTTTGCGACCGTCGTTGTCATTTTTGGTGCCTGCCAAGCAGGGAGTCACTCCTTGACTCCAAGGGAGATTCTTCTGTCTTCCAAAGGTAGTGGAACGTCGAAGGGCCAGGATTCTTCTGTAGAGCGTCGTCCAGGGGTTATCTGCTTTGCAATGGCAAGGTTCCCCCTCTTATACTAAAAAGAGGGGATGGACTAGCTCTATGACCCCACCTATGGGAGGGTCAAGGGAGGGGTGGCTACACCCACTTCCCTTTGTCCAGTTTCGCGCCAGAGCAGGGGCAGGTAGCCCCTGAGCTGGTTTGAACTGGCATATGCACAGAGGAGCCTTCTGCTCCCCCAGTGCAGGACTTCAAAGCACTCTAAGAGTGCACCCACCCAGCCCCAATACACTAAACCCTGTCTGGAAGGTGGTTACACCTCCCTGTGACAGGATGCCTATTGTTGGGCTTCCTCCACTGTGAGTTTCGGTCATCAGCAGGAGGGCAGCCCAGTGTCTGTGACTGGTGGCATCCATTTTGTGATGCCAGGGCTCTTTAGGATTCTACCGCGTTTCCACAGCAGGCACATGTCTTATCCCTCTAGAAGGGTGGAATGCTACCCCCGCCGCCAAGATTGGCGGGGGTAGTATTCCAAGATGTTTGACACCAAACACGACATGTTTTGATGCAGCCATTCCAAAGTTAGCATTTACCGCGAGGATATAATGCACTTAAGAGTATATGGTTTAACCGCATCCACAAACAGCACCAGAGAATGGACTCTGAGAACTGCAGAGGGGCCCTGCTCATGCAGAGGCACCCCCTCACATAGAAGCCAAGCACCCTGCCCTCAGGATTGATAGGGCCTGCCTTAGGGGTGACTGATAGGTTTATATGTGTGTGCAAGAGAGATATAGGAAACCTATATCTCAGTGAGGGGTGCTAGCACCACCTCACCCAGGCTGCAGTAGCAGGCCTGTGGTGTCAGATTTAGACTGCTTCCCAGGGGTGGCATAACACATGCTGCAGCCCCTGGTAGGCCTGTGAAGTACCTATGCCCTTGGCACCTAAGGTACCATATACTAGGGACTCATAAGGCACCACAGTATCCAATCACTAGTGCACCTAGAGTGCACTCCATGTCGTTTAGAGAGAACAGAGAGGCTGGGGCCCTGATTGGCAGGGACCCAGCCAGACTATAGCCAGAAACCAGTGCTAACATCAGAAAAAAAGTGGGGGCAACATAAGAGGCAGATCCTACTCTCCTACACAACCCCCCCCCCCAAACGTAGGGACACTAACTAACCTTGACCAGTTGAGTCTTCGTGTTCAAAGTGGAAATACCTTGAGAGTCCATCTGCATTGGCATGTTGGGTCCCAGGCCTATGTTCCACTGTATAGTCCATCCCCTGTAGGGAAATGGACCACCTCAAAAGTTTTGGGTTTTCACCTTTCATCTGCTTTAGCCATAGGAGGGGCTTGTGGTCAGTCTGAACTATGAAGTGAGTGCCAAACAAGTATGGCCTCAGCTTCTTCAGGGCCCAAACCACAGCAAAGGCCTCCCTCTCTATAGCTGACCAACGTTTCTCTCTAGGGGTCAGCCTTCTGCTAATAAAAGCTACTGGCTGGTCTTGACCTTCATCATTCAGTTGAGACAGTACAGCTCCCACACCCAGCTCAGAAGCATCTGTTTGGACAATGAACTTTTTGGTGTAGTCTGGACTCTGTAAGATGGGGGCAGTGCACATGGCCTGCTTTAGGTCTTCAAATGCCTTTTGACAGCTAGCTGTCCACTGAACCTTTTTTGGCATTTTCTTAGAGGTAAGATCATTCAAGGGGTCACTATAGATCCATATCCCTTGACAAACCTCCTATAGTACCCAGTCAGGCCTAAGAAGGCTCTCACCTGTGTCTGGGTGGTTGGAGCAACCCATTCCAGTATGGTTTGGATTTTGCTCTGCAAAGGCTGAACCTGGCCTCCACCTACAAGGTGGCCCAGGTACACAACCTGACTCTGCCCTATCTGGCACTTGGTGGCCTTGATAGTGAGGCCTGCTTTCTGCAGGGCCTCCAAAACATTTCTGAGGTGGACCAGGTGATCCTGCCAGGAGGAACTAAAGACAGCAATATCATCTAGATAAGCTGAGCAATAAGTTTCCATCCCTGCCAGAACTTTATTCACCAACCTCTGAAAAGTGGCAGGTGCATTTTTCAATCCAAAGGGCATCACCACAAAGTGGTAGTGCCCACCAGGGGTCGAAAATGCTGTTTTGGCTTTTGCATCATCAGCTAATCTGATTTGCCAGTAGCCAGCTGTTAGGTCAAACGTGCTTAGATACTTGGCTGAGGCCAAAGTATCAATCAGCTCATCTGCCCTTGGTATGGGATAGGCATCAGTCCTAGTGACTGCATTGAGGCCTCTGTAGTCTACACAAAACCTCATTTCTTTCTTACCACCCTGGGTATGAGGCTTGGGTACCAGGACTACTGGGCTAGCCCAAGGGCTATCTGAAGGCTCAATCACGCCTAACTCCAACATTTTCTGGACTTCAGTCCTGATACAGTCCCTGACATGGTCAGGTTGCCTGTAGATTTTATTCTTGACAGGCAGACTGTCCCCAGTGTCCACCTCATGGGTGCACCAGGTAGTCTGACTAGGGGTCAGGCTAAACATATGTCTAAACTGTTGCAGAACTTGTCTGCACTCAGTTTGCTGATGGTCAGTGAGGCTGCTTGCCAAAGCAACACCATCTACTGACCCATCATCAGGGTTCTGAGAGAGCAGGTCAGGGAGAGGGTCACTCTCCTCCTCCTGGTCCTCATCAGTTGCCATGAGCAAGCCCATGTCAGCCCTGTCAACATATGGCTTTAATCTGTTGACATGAAGCACCCTTAGGGGGCTCCTGGGAGTTCCAAGATTCACCAGATAGGTGACTTCTCCCTTCTGTTCAACTATTGTATGGGGGCCACTCCATTTGTCCTGGAGGGCTGCTGGGGCCACAGGCTCCAACACCCACACTTTCTGTCCTGGCTGGTATACAGTCAGCACAGCCTTTGGTCATGCCAAGCTTTTTGCAATTCTTGGCTGGCCTCCAGGTTTTGGTTGCCTTTTTCATGTACTCTGCCATCCGGGAGCGGAGACCAAGTACATAGTCCATCACATCTTGTTTGGGGGCTTGAGAGGTAACTCCCAGCCCTCTTTTACCAAACATAGTGGACCTCTCACAGGATGCCCAAACAGAAGCTCAAATGGGCTGTAGCCAACCCCCTTCTGTGGAACCTCTCTGTATGCAAACAAAAGGCAAGGAAGAAGAAGGTCCCATTTCCGCCTAAGCTTCTCTGGGAGTCCCTTAATCATTCCTTTCAAGGTCTTGTTGAAGCGTTCAACTAAACCATTGCATTGTGGGTGATAGGGGGTGGTGAACTTATAAGTTACACCACACTCCTTCCACATTGCTTTCAGATATCCTGACATGAAGTTGGTACCTCTGTCAGAAATGACCTCCTTTGGAAAACCCACTCTGGAGAAAACTCCAATGAGGGCTCTTGCCACCACAGGTGCTGTGGTGGTCCTCAGAGGAATTGCCTCTGGGTACCTGGTGGCATGATCCACTACCACCAGGATAAATCTGTGCCCAGATGCAGTCTGAGGGTCAAGGGGACCAACAATGTCAATCCCTACCCTTTCAAAGGGTACCCCCACCACAGGTAGTGGTATCAGGGGGCCTTTGTTGTGCCACCTGCCTTACCACTGGCTTGGCAAGTGACACAGGAGCGACAAAACTCCTTTGTGTCCTCTGACATGTGTGGCCAATGAAAATGTGGAACAAGCCTGTCCCAGGTCTTGTTTTGGCCCAAGTGTCCTGCCAAAGGGATATCATGTGCTAAGGTCAAGAGGAACCCCTAAACTTCTGAGGTATTACCAACCTCCTGGTGGCTCCAGGGGCTGGGTCTCTACCCTCAGAATATAGGAGTCCCTCATCCCAATAAACTTTATGGGACCCACTAGCACTCCCAGCAGCCTCAGCAGCAGCCTGCTGTCTGAGGGGTTCAAGAGAGGGGCAGCACTGTTGCTCCTTACTCAGATCTTCCCTAGAAGGGCCCCCTGCCCCCAAGAACTCAACCTGGTCAGGTTCAAGTCCCTCTGGGGCAGTTCCTTCTTCAGGTTCTGCTTCACCTCCCTCTGGAAGTGAATCCTTGATCTGAGACAGAGGGGAAGGCACTGCCTTAACCCTACTGCTCCTCCTCTTGGGAAGCATCTGGTCCATTGTTCCAGGATCCAGAGCTGGTTCAGTGTCATGCATTCTTGCTTGTGACCTGGTCACAGCAAATACCTCTGCAGGGATGCCCAACATCTCAGCATGAGTCCATAACTCTACTTCAGACCAGGCTGAAGTCTCTAGATCATTGCCCAATAGACATTCTACAGGGAGGTCTGCACTAACTACAACCTTCTTGAGGCCAGTTACCCCTCCCCAGGAGAAATTCACAACTGCCAGACTATGGTTGGTCTGGACATTGCTTGCATTGGTCACCTGGTACATTTCACCCAGGATGATCTGTCCAGGGTCCACTAGGTCCTCTGCCACCATGGTGACACTAGCACCTGTGTCCCTAAATGCCAAAGCCTGTTTGCCATTTATCAAAGGCTGCTGTTTGTACTTGCCCAGATTACTGGGGCTTACTAGGAAGGACATATCAATGTTTCCCTCACAAATCAGCATTGCCTGAGTGGTCACTCTGACTAGGTCAGAATCCACTTCAGAACCCAGGGTCAACCCTACTACACCCTTATTCTGAGTACCACCTCCACCAGTAGCTGAGCTAGGGGGCACAGTTGCCTTAGGGGCAGGAGTGGTGGTGGTTTGGTCTTTGGACTTGGTACAATCAGAAGTCCAGTGCCCTTTCTGTTTACAGAATTTGCACCAGGGCTTCTTTTGGCCTTTTCCCTTGTTGGACTGTGACTCCCCACCAGATGCAGATTTTTGGGGCCCTTGTGAAGACTTCTGGTCTTTTGACTTATCCCCACCTTTCTCAGGGCCTTTAGGATCTTGCTTCTTAGTGTCACCCCCTTGGTTCTGGGTTTTCTGCCTCACCCTGGTTCTGACCCATTTGTCTGCCTTCTTTCCCAATTCTTGGGGAGAGGTCAGATCAGAGTCCACCAGGTACTGATGCAACAACTGGTTCTGGCAATTATTTAGGATCTGTTCTCTCATCATCAGATTATACAATCCCTTGAAATCAGTAACCCTACTGCCAACCAGCCAACCCTCTAGAGCCTTGGTTGCACAATCAACAAAGTCAGTCCAGTCCTGAGTCTGTGCCTTCTGGGTATCTCTGAACTTCAACCTGTACTGCTCAGTGGTTAAGCCAAACCCATCTATCAGTGCACTCTTCAGGACCTCATAATCATCAGCATCCTCCTCTCTAACAGTGAGGAGCTTGTCTCTTCCTTTATCTGAAAAGGAGAGCCACAAGATTGCTGCCCACTGCTTTTGGGGGACCTGCTGTACTCTACAGGCCCTCTCCATAGCAGTTATCCATTTGTGGATATCATCCCCACTCTGGTAGGGAGGAACAACCTTGCTCAGGTTCCTGTGGTCAGGAATATATTCTCTGCCTCTAGGGACACTGTTGCTGCCACCAGGGGGTTCTAAACCCTCCCTTCTGGAAGCTCTCTGGATCTCCAGGGCTTCTCTATCCAGTGCCAACTTCTTGGTTCTGAGGGCCACTTTGGCTTCCTCATACTGGAGCAGTTTGCACCTTCTCTCAGAGGAGGTCTCTCTTAAGTTAAAGTATGAGCTCCTCTCCTGGACAAATTCTCTGCCAGAGTGATAAGAGTGCTCAGATTCCCTGGAAGGGGATCTGTGCCTCTCATCCACTCTGCCAGTTCTCTTTGGGAGAACTCCTCTGTCCTGTTCAGGCTCCTTGAAGCCTGGCCCTTCAACCTCAGAATCTTGGTCATTCTGATTTTCATCATCTGACCCAGATACTATGACTGACCCACCCACTGATTCAAACCCTTTAGCTCCTAGAGCCAATCTAAGGTCATCTGCTGTCAGCAGATCTATCAGGTGTAGTGTTGAGGGACTCTGTCCTGTCCTCAGGTGTCTGTCAACACACATGGCTCTCAAGTCAGAGAAAGCCATGTCCTTATACTGAGGCTGAGTGGATCCACTGGGTCCACCCTTCAAGGACATTCTAGTGTTGTGCAGTGTTGTACTACCTACACTAGTTTGTGGCCTACTGATCCTAGCTTGAGCTGTGGAAAGGGTGTGCTATCCCTTGGCACACAGCTCTAAGTTCAGTAGAACTTATTGATACTAAGCTTGACTTTATATGTACCTTGAGTACCTATAATGGTGTTCAGTTAGTAATTCAAATAGAGATTTTCTGGTAAAACAATGGCAAGCTGGAATCCCACACGCTGCCCACCAATGTGAGAAGTTTGCCTGGTATATGCTGTTCACTAATTAAAGTGGACACCTTGCACCAGGGCAAATCGACTCTTATGGTAGATAGGTTTAAGACAACCTTTTAAAGAAAGCTATCCTAGTGGTAGCTGTGGAGAGCAGC
Source organism: Calotriton arnoldi (assembly GCA_963921515.1). Taxonomy (NCBI): domain Eukaryota; kingdom Metazoa; phylum Chordata; class Amphibia; order Caudata; family Salamandridae; genus Calotriton; species Calotriton arnoldi. The sequence goes on along the minus strand of CAWUFW010000169.1, from coordinate 3,577,285 downwards.
CTTCAGGCTAAGTCTCGGAGGAATGTAAAGCAGCTTGTTTTACCATATAATCTCTTGAATCACCAAATGAAAAGACACCACACAGGTATATATATCAAATATATATGTATTTATTTCTAAATAACTCTCTACTAATCTCTTTATGAGATTAGAAGACAAACATATGCACAAATCAACGTTTCACAATAAGTTAAGCACAAAATATGGCTGGGGCCCTAGGGGCGTACCAGACCATATACTAAGTAAGAGACTTAGAAACAACGACTTGCAAGGAGACAAGGCCTAGGGCCTTCAGAAGTGCTGGGGCCTCACGAAACCACCCAAGGCAGGTAAGTAAAGGACCCACGGGGGACGCGTGCAGTGTGGATACACAGGCGCGAATCGCCGTTAACTTCAATGGGGCAAGTCGCGGTTGGAAATAAAGAGTTTTAGGATACTTCGGGAGAACCTACAAGCAAGTCACTTACAGGGTAAGTAGTTCTAGGGCCCACACCCACAGGAGCACCGTAGTGCTGGAGTTACCTCACCCAGGAAGCCGGGTGCACAGGTGTCCTTTGGTGTCGGGTCGCGGCGTCGTTTTCAATGGCGAACAAAGAAGACTTGCTGCTTGCGGGAGCTGAAGAAGTGTCCGGTGGAATCCAAGCCTGGATTCTGAAGAAGGATGACCTGAAAGCAGAGGGGACAGTGTTCAAAGTCACTTGGCAGTGACCCGGGGCAAGGAAGATGGATGCCCACCGTCGTCGGTCGCTTCAGGTCGGTTGCGGGTGCCTTGACTCTTCAGCCACGTGGTCCAGGAGGTGTCGACGATGACCAGGAGCTGGATTCGGTGTGTCCCTCGACGTCTGCAGCTGACTGCGGTGTCGGCAACTCGATCGGAGCCAACAAGCCTTGGCAGCCGCAAGTCTCGGGGAGATGAAGAAAAGTCGATGGCGCAGACCAGCAAGGTCTGAGGGACTCACCCAGCGAGGGTAAGTCAGGGCAGGCCTGGAGCAACCAGGGGAGCCCTTTGGTTTCTTTAAGAAGTCTTCTGGGGACCCACAAGCCGGCGGGCAAGGGATCGCGAAGACACCTCGGGCGGAATCACTCAACAGGGGCCCACGGTCACTCGGGACAGTGTAGGCCTCTGAGCTTCGGAGGGATTCCTGCTGGAGGTCGGGACCACACGTGGTCCAAAGCACAAGTTCGTAGAACGTTGTGAAGGGTTTGCACTCGACAATAGTGCACGGTACCCAGGGGTCGCGGTTCCTCGTTACTCGTGGGGTCCACTTGCCTCAGCTTCGCTGGGGACTCACGATGGCCTGGGAGAGGTCAGGAAATCCACTTCTTGGGCTGCAGGGACTTCGGACTCCGGCGGGAGCGGCGTAGTTTGCGACCGTCGTTGTCGTTTTTGGTGCCTGCCAAGCAGGGAGTCACTCCTTGACTCCAAGGGAGATTCTTCTGTCTTCCAAAGGTAGTGGAACGTCGAAGGGCCAGGATTCTTCTGTAGAGCATCGTCCAGGGGTTATCTGCTTTGCAATGGCAAGGTTCCCCCTCTTATACTAAAAAGAGGGGATGGACTAGCTCTATGACCCCACCTATGGGAGGGTCAAGGGAGGGGTGGCTACACCCACTTCCCTTTGTCCAGTTTCGCGCCAGAGCAGGGGCAGGTAGCCCCTGAGCTGGTTTGAACTGGCATATGCACAGAGGAGCCTTCTGCTCCCCCAGTGCAGGACTTCAAAGCACTCTAAGAGTGCACCCACCCAGCCCCAATACACTAAACCCTGTCTGGAAGGTGGTTACACCTCCCTGTGACAGGATGCCTATTGTTGGGCTTCCTCCACTGTGAGTTTCGGTCATCAGCAGGAGGGCAGCCCAGTGTCTGTGACTGGTGGCATCCATTTTGTGATGCCAGGGCTCTTTAGGATTCTACCGCGTTTCCACAGCAGGCACATGTCTTATCCCTCTAGAAGGGTGGAATGCTACCCCCGCCGCCAAGATTGGCGGGGGGTAGTATTCCAAGATGTTTGACACCAAACACGACATGTTTTGATGCAGCCATTCCAAAGTTAGCATTTACCGCGAGGATATAATGCACTTAAGAGTATATGGTTTAACCGCATCCACAAACAGCACCAGAGAATGGACTCTGAGAACTGCAGAGGGGCCCTGCTCATGCAGAGGCACCCCCTCACATAGAAGCCAAGCACCCTGCCCTCAGGATTGATAGGGCCTGCCTTAGGGGTGACTGATAGGTTTATATGTGTGTGCAAGAGAGATATAGGAAACCTATATCTCAGTGAGGAGTGCTAGCACCACCTCACCCAGGCTGCAGTAGCAGGCCTGTGGTGTCAGATTTAGACTGCTTCCCAGGGGTGGCATAACACATGCTGCAGCCCCTGGTAGGCCTGTGAAGTACCTATGCCCTTGGCACCTAAGGTACCATATACTAGGGACTCATAAGGCACCACAGTATCCAATCACTAGTGCACCTAGAGTGCACTCCATGTCGTTTAGAGAGAACAGAGAGGCTGGGGCCCTGATTGGCAGGGACCCAGCCAGACTATAGCCAGAAACCAGTGCTAACATCAGAAAAAAAGTGGGGGCAACATAAGAGGCAGATCCTACTCTCCTACACAAATGAAAACATTTCATCTACTTCCATTCCCTGTTTGGCTAACATCATCTTGTATACAACGTCTTCATCAGGGGTTTGGAAAGCAACACCATCTGGTGTACAATAGATTGTGCAGTTCATCTTGCACAATAGATCTCTTCCCAACAGATTTACAGGACTGGTATCGCAAACTACAAACCTATGCATTTCTTTGAAGTTTCCAATGTGTACCTCCATTGGTTTTGTGATTGGGGTTCTAATCTGCTGGTTAGACACGCCTACAACTTGAATTGATTCTCCTGAGAGGGGTAGGATTGGGATGTCTGCTGTTCTCACAGTAGACCTGGTAGCACCAGTATCCAATAGGAAAGTAATGTCTTTACCTTCTACTCTCCCATCAACAAATGGACCTGACTGATCTACCGGCAAGGATGCAACAAGCACGCACTCTTCTTACTCCCCCCTCAGGCACCGTCATTGTGTGAAACTCGAACTCTCCTCATCATCCTGCAACAAATATTGTGTAATCGTTCTATTATTCTTACCACTTTCTCCTTGAAATCCGGTGTTTGCACTGAAACCTTGATGATTCACATAATTTGGCATAGGAGCTGGTGGCACCTGATATTGTGGAGTAACTACCTGCTGCTGTTGATTCACATGTACTTCATTCTGCGTCTGTGGGATTACATTTTGATTTGGCCCATTATTACTCTTATTATTCTGAGTACTCTTACACTCGTTCTTCCAATGTCCAAGATTTCCGCACGCACGACAAGGAAACTTTTTTTTTGCTTTTTCTCTGTCCATTCGTCCCCTAAATTTATTACCATTCGCTCCATGATCATTCTGATTCTTTTCTTTCGCTTGATTATTATTTTGGGCATTCGTTTTCTCCTCTTGTTCTGCCAATTTTACTTGTGCCCAGGGCCGGACTGGCTACCGGGCGTTTTGGCATGCTGCCGAGCTGGGGGCTGATGTCACTGCGGTGTGGACTAATTTCGTTGATGGAGACCTGCGTTAGCTTTGATATAAGCAAAGCAAAACGAATTTCATTCAGCACACGCAGGTCCCCATCAACAAAATCAGCCCCCAGCTCGGCAGCATGCCAAAACGCCCGGTAGCCAGTCCGGCCCTGCTTGTGCCCACATCATTTTCTCTTTTAGTTTCCTACGCCTGGCCTCAATATCATCTCCGCAATATTTCGCGTACTTTAAAATCTCATCCACTGTCTTGCTTTGCCAACACAGCATGTGCTGCTGTATCATCTGACTAATCTCTGGTTTCAAACCATATACAAACCGATACACAAAATGTCCCATATCCTTGTCACCGATATTTTCAAAACCACTACACTGCCTGAACACCTGTAGTAACCTCTCATAATATGCATGTACAGATTCATTTGGTTCCTGAGTTGTTCTATCTATTTTTACCCAGCCTGTTTCTTTTGGATGAATTTTCCCTTTCAAATACGTAATCACTTGGTGATACTTTTTCATTACCTCCTCTGAGGGTGCTCCTGTCTTTGCATCTCTAGCATATTCCTCATTAGGCCAATCAATTGTGATTTTACATTCCGTCCATAAATCAGCAGGTACCACTATATCAAATAGACCATCCAAATCCTTCAATAAAACCTTTGAAACCTTCACAAATCTCTCTACCTGTTTATACCATTCAACTGGTTTTTCTCTCAGCTTTGGAAAATCATTTTTAAATGACAAAATATCTTGTCTACTCCATGGAACATGAACATATCCTCCTCCGGGAACCTCTCTCATTGGACATAATTTTTCCACTTTGCTTGATTCTCTTACTGGAAATGCAGCTGCTGCTTCTCTCGCTTGTACTTCCTCTTTCTTTCTTATCCATCTAATTCTCCATTTATCAATGTCTTCCCATTTTCGCAAAATGCTCATTAATTCTTTTATCTGTAGTCTCTTTCCAGAAATATTTACACTTTCTAGATCTTTATCAGTAAAGTCCACTCGATATGGTTTCTGTAGCAACTTTGATTTCCCTATGTCTATTCCAATCTCTGAAGCTACTTCAGTCAATCTCTCATGAAATACCCTTGCTCTCCTGGTTATGCTCTTACACAAAAATAATAATTCTTCTTCATTGTAAGCATTCAATCTTTCTGTGCCTACACATCCTGTCATCATCTCTTCCAATTCCACTTTCAATCTGCTGATGTCTAAAATCCTTGGTGTTGGGTTCTGATTATCTCTTTCCTGGGCCCATCTTTCTATATCTTCAGAGGTAACTATTGTTGCGCCTCCAGTTCCAGTATGAACCAAAGGTCTTCTTTCTCTCAAATTCATGGGCGTAACTCTTTTTGGAGTTTCAGTCAAAGGTGCCACATTAGGGAGATCCATTAATGAAATAATTGACTCACTTTCACTGACCTGATCATCTGTAGTTATTATTTCTTTCTGAGGACTATTTAATGGAATTGTCACAGGTTGTGGTTTCTGACAAATCCTTTTATCTCCGTACAATGGGATTACCGGACCAATAGTCACTGGTACTGTCAAAGCTTCATTATTCAAATTTAGTTGACTTATCTTCTGAACTAGTTCTTCTCTAGTTTTATTTAGAACATCTCTTTCATTATCCTGCAACACCCTGCTATATGACGTATCATGTAAAATCTGTGGGGTCAATGGCACTCCCATTACTGGTGCACTTGGGGTAAGCTTACTGGTTGCTTCTTGATATGGCGGTGGATTTTTAATTAAAATATCCTCTAACAACTCATCATCAGATTCACCATATCCTGCTGTATTCAGGTGTTTCGTTTTCTCCTTACACTTTCCTCCAGACTATTCTTCAGCCATTAACACTGGATATAAACCTTCTGATACCATAGCTCTCCTCCATTGTTTCATCTGCCCTTCGCGTGTCTCATGCAAGTGTCTCGGAAAGAATCCTCTATATCTCCCACCTCTGCATTTTTCTCGTTCATATGACTCAGTCTCCCATTCTTCCAAAGCCTCATATTGCGTTAACCTAGGTCTAGGTTCTAAATCATGCATTTTCAATCTCAAATTCTGAAGAATCCTTCCATTAAACATACCATCTTTAGGAAATGCTAACACTCCATCATCCTTCGTATATTCTATCCAGTTTTCCAACCACACGCAAGTATGATATCCTCTTTCCATCATCATAAATGATGCTGGTGTTTTCGGTGGCGGAATAGGAATTCCCTCTCTAGTCAACACAGGCTTGTCTTTCTTAAAGAAATTCTTAATTCTCTTTTTAAATGACATTTTTCTCTTTTCTCCATACATCCTAGAAAAACGAAGTATAAAATTGTATTCTGCAAACCCTTGAAATCCTCTTCCTGTACGCCTTGTACCAACAGTCAAATCAAAATCCCTCATACAATCTCTCCTTACACCAATCCTAGCGCGGCTTCTAACTAGCTATCCAATTAAATCAGGCTTACGCTCGTGATCTGACCAATGCCAGCGCGGCCTTTTTCTGACGTCAGTTCTGCTCCTTACTACTAACCCCTCCTTTACAAGGCTGCTCCTGTCACACGCCGCTGTTTCTACCAATCCCAGCGTGGCTCACTGTGATGTTAATGTTAATGTTAATGTTAATAAGGCTTGTAAAGCGCACTGCTACCCTAGGGTGTCCTGGCGCTAAGAGTTGCCAACTTGGTTGCTGGATGAAGGATGGATTCAGGGGAAAAGCCAGGTTTTCAGCCCCCTTCTAAAGGAAAGGAGCTCGGTGGCACTTCTAAGATGGAGGGGAAGGCTGTTCCATGCTTTTGCAGCACCGCAGAAAAAACTCCTGCCCCCCCAACTAGCTGTCTTTGCCCGTGGAATTTTTATAAGTTTTGCCCCGGCAGAGCGCAATGCTCTGCCGGGAACATACCATTGAAGATGTTGTCTCATATAGGCTGGGCCAGAACCTGTGAGGGCTTTAAAGACCGTGCAAAGGGCCTTAAAATCCACCCGTTGTTTCATCGGAAGCCAGTGAAGCTTCCCAAGTTCCTTCTTAACCGAGACAAACCTTGGGATCCCCAAAAGAAGCCTGGCTGCTGCATTCTGCACGACCTGCAATCGGCTAAGATGTCTTTTCTGAATGTTAAGATAAAGGCCGTTGCAATAATCCAAGCGAGAAAAAATAAGAGCAGTGATTACTGTCCTGAGGCTGTCTTCGGGCAATAGGAACTTGATTTTCCTCAGTATCCTCAGAAGATGAAAGCAAGAGGAAACAACTCGGCTAATCTGGTCCCCGAAATTTGACGTCAATGATCACCCCCAAGTTCTTTACCTTGGTGGAAGGAACTGGTTGTGGACCCAAGATTGCAGGCCACCAATCGGGTGACCAAAGGTTTGAGGAATTACCGAAGATGATCACCTCAGTTTTCCCCGCATTCAACTTAAGACAATTTGCTGTCATCCAGCTTGCGATGGCCTGCATACAGTTGTGGCAATCGCGCCCTGTCTTAGCCTCATTGCCCTTCTGGATTGACAACACAATTTGTGTGTCATCGGCATAGGAGGTCAGCTGGAGCCCAAATGATCGAATAAGGACTGCCAGCGGGGATACATACACGTTAAATAGTGTAGGGCTAAGTGCCGATCCTTGTGGGACCCCACAGGGCAGAGAGAAAGGTTTCGATCGATCCTTTCCCAAATCCACTGTTTGGATTCTATCAGTAAGAAAAGATTTTAATAGGGTATGGGCATTGCCGGAAACCCCCATTTCGGCTAACCGGTCCAACAACACTTCGTGGTGGACCGTATCGAAGGCCGCGGACAGGTCCAACATAATCAGAATTGCCGCTCCTCCCTGATCTAATGCCTCTCTGATTTCTTCAGTTGATTTAATCAGAGCCAGCTCAGTGCTGTGATCAGCGCGAAAGCCGAATTGTGTTGGATCTAGCAGGCCATTATTTTTGAGAAAGGAACTTAGTTGGAAATTCATTTCCTTTTCGATCAACTTGGCCGGTAGGGGGAAGCGAGAGATGGGTCTGTAATTACTTGGCTCATTCGAGTCCAAGTTCGCTTTCTTCAGGAGAGGAAGAATTGAGGCTTTTTTCCACACCTTGGGAAATCGACCTGACTTAAAGATGATATTAAAAACCGGGGCAAGAGCCGCTCCAATGATGTTTGGAACAAGTTTGGCCACTGAGGCTGGGCAGGGATCTAGAGGAGAGCCAGATTGGATTCCCAACAGGAGCTTTAGGACATCCTGGGCCTCCACTGTGACAAAGCTATCTAAGATCGGAATTCTCTTGACATCCTTTGCCGGGCCCCATGCTTCCATCTTGGAGCCCTCCTTTTGAGAAATCTTGAAAGATGAAAAAATGATATCCACTTTTTCCCTGAAGAAAGATGCTAAAGTTTCACAGATTTCAGGGCCATTCCGTGGTTTAGCACTGGTGGGAGTTGTGAGTTTAGAAATGGTTTTAAAAAGTTCCTTTGTGGAGGATTTGGCCTTACTGATCTGTTCACCAAAGTATTTCTTTTTTGTGTCCAAAAGCATTCTTTTGATGTTAGTTCTACTCCTCTCTACTGACCCCTCCTTTACAAGGCTGCTCCTGTCACATGCCCGCTGTTTCTACCAATCCCAGCGCGGCTCACTGTGACGTCAGTATAACTTCAGCAACTGACCCTCCCTTCACAAGGTAATACGAAAACTTATTTCTCAATATTTTCTTTAAAATTCTTTGTTATTAACGACATGAAAACATTCGCTACTCTGTCTGTTCCACTAAATCAAAGGATAGTTTATTTCTTTCCACTGCGAGTAAAACCCTTCCGCTTACCCTTCATATAAGCTCCAGAGAACCTGCTACTCCTCCGGTGTCACCCGTTTTGGGAAATTCGAGACCAAAGTTTCACCAGTGAACTCCTTTTGCTGTCAATTAAGCTTGGAAGAACCTGCTACTCCTTCAGGGTTACCCTTTCTAGGTGATATAACGCCTAAAGTTTCACTAGCGAACTCTTTGCTATCAATCACTCTCACTTTTACACAGGAAATAGTCCCTAATTTAACACTGCCAGCCCTACCTAGCTTCTCAGTGTTATTCCAACAGACGAGTATCCTTACTGCAGTGTGGTTTCTATCGCCACCCGCTAGTCATTCCCCGGGAATTTTCCAGACAACATAAAACAAGACGCTAACTCTTTTTGTTAAACATAAATCAATAATCAATAATCTATACTTATCACCAAACTAATCAATAATAACCATAGCTCTGCTACCAGAAAACTGATCCAGCGGTATACTAACAACAGATACTCCACTACCATATACTCACCTGGGCCCATATAACTTTTCACACTAATACCAAGTAGACCGCTGGAGCTTGTTAGTTTATAGACTTCATGTCTCAGGAATAGTTATATTTCTTGTTCTAACTAAACCTTTCACTGATCAAAAAGTTCTTTCCTCTGGTCGATGGACCATTAGTTGGAACTAGTTGATGGTGATAACTAACGTAACTTATTAAACATTCTTTAATAAAATAATCACAGACTCTGGAAGTTTTAAAATCTTTATCTAAATTAATTGAATGTGAACCATCTCAAAGTTTCAGTACAAACACCCTCATTCGCAAGAGTGCCAATTCAATCAATACGCAATAATTCAGATTCACACAATAACTATACTCAGATAGGAGAGGACAGAGAGAGAAGAACATCTATCAATACGATGAATTTATAATTACCAAGAATGGTGTGAAGATCAACCCCCTGGCCAAAGGGCTGGTAAGGGTCCCCCGGGATAGATCAGGAGACAAAGACTTCAGGACAGGAATTAGGACGGGATACTTCACCTCTCTAAATACCGACGACTGCGTCGCACCCCTCTCTGACACACTCTTCCTCCTCGTGGTTCTTCTACGATCTTCTTTCTAACCCAATTAAGTTAAATAGATGGTTCTGCATTCAGTTTCTTCATCAACGTCTCACAGCATCAGCACCACCCACAGCACCAACAGCATCCCGAGCTCTGCTTCTTTGCTCCCGTTAAGCTCTCTCCTCCCGTGTCTGCCGCCGCACACTCTCCCAGCACTTTGCTTTTTAACTAACTAAAACTACCTCAATTATACCTTTCCATAACCATGTACCACCCATTACTGTTTCAATTTCATGAAATACTAACTCTGATTGGACAGGCGAAGGGGGGATGATCATCTATTCGCATTGGACGTGTGTGATAGATACCCTACACGAGGAAATGTGTATACTAGCAGTCTACAACAACAGCCAAAATTAAAACCTCTAAAACGACTTTGGAAGACATACTTGTGGAGATTTTCACTTCTGATCTCTTTATCAAAAACAGAGTCTTTCCAAATTTTTCAAAAACAAAGTCCATCTAAGATTAGTTCAAATGAAAACATTTTCAACAGTCAACAGCTTACTTCTTTTTTTCAGGAACACTTATTCAGCATCTGAGGATTTCTCAGGCTCTTTTTTTTGGCTCTTCAAACAAAAACTGAAGACGTTCCAAGTTACTGTCAATTAGATCAATTCTTCCCAAATAGGCCCATTTAGGTGCTGTGTACTAATTGTTTGGTTTTCTCTTTCTCTCTGATTTACGTGGTACACTTCCCTCTAAGGATTCTTTAGTGATCACTTCAGGCTCCTCAATGGCATTTTTTCTGGTTTCTTCAGCTACTTGAGAGCCATCAAGTGCAGAACTACTTTGCACAACTCTTCTTTGCAAACTCTAACCGTCAGTTTGAACTTTGTTTCTTGAGTTCAATTTTGTGCAATTGAGCTTCCACTCAAACTGCTGTTTTATATGTTTGCATTAGAACATTGTTTTTCACTTTTGTTTTCACTGTTTTCACTTGTCTCTTCTGTCACCTCTGCCTCTATATCCAAATGTGAGACTGGCTCTCTGACTCAACAACTCGAGATAAAAGTCTTTCTGGTACCCACACTCCAAGAGTGTGAGACATGAATCCAAGAAGGTAGTCCATTAGCCTTAGACAGTTCATTACCTGACATTCGTTGCCAGGAAAACTTAATAAATTCCATTCTACCTCTGCTGTAAGTAGATCTTTCTTACATGCTTCTTGACAACATTGTAGATCGTGACATGCAACTGAGGGCATAGAGGGGATGGCAAGTTGCACCTGGTGAGAGATACAGCACACTGTGTCAGCCAAACACTTGCAATAGTCCAGGATCAAGTCATCAGTAATAGTGAGCAGGGCTGCGGACAAGACACCAGGGATTCTAATTTGTGTACCCTTCAGAATTTCACGTGGGATTAGACCATTCTTTTTGTTCAGAGTACACCTTATACTCAGTCACACCAAAGGGTGTGCATCTAGCCTTTTCAGAGAAGTTGATGCACGCTTTTCACCAGTTTATTTTTGATTGCCACATCCAGTCTCCCAACAACATCCAATGATTGTGGGTGGTAACTTCAGTGATATATCTGAATAAATGCCCAATTCATCACAGGTCATGTTCATGATGACATTTTTAAAGTGCCTAGCCCTGTCTGATTCAATTGTTTTTTTGTTGATTTTTTTTACAGAGTTTTATATAGCGCGAACTTGACCCGAATTGGGTATCAGAGCGCTTTACATAGCACCAGCTGCATTACATGAGGACGCATTCATTTTTGTTAGGCACGGGGAGATTAAGTGAATTGCCCAGAATCACAGGATGTTCAGCGTCATTGCCGAGACTCGAACCCAGTTCCCCAGATTCGAGGTCGACCGCCCTAGCCATTAGGACAACTCCTCTCCCTGATTGTTAATGGCATTCCATATCTAGGCACTGTCAGTGCAACACATCTCCTTGTCAGATAAACCTCAAGCCACGTTAGAAACATGCACCCCACTACTAATGTGTACGATAGATTATTACATAGAGGCGTTTCCACAAAATCAACCTGCATTTTATTGAAAGGACCAAATGCCTTTCTCAGATGACTCATTATTACACAAGTTTTCTTTTCAGGTTATTTTGCCTGCCTACTGTGCACCTCTGACAATGACTTTATGTATTATTCCTAAAGTGGGATCTGAACCAATACCACTTATATGTATTAATCAGCTAATTTCTTCACACATGTGTAGGCTCATGGAACAATCTTACCAACTGTGCTAAAAGTGAAATTGGCATGGCAAATCCTTTGTCATTACTTTTCCAGAAGCCATCTTTGCCTTATTTATCTCACCCTTTCCCACTCTTTCTTTTCCTAATCTGACACTGCATCTTCTACTTCCCTCAACTCATCCAATGTTTGCAGTGACACACAAGTAAAAATATAGTAGTCCTGTGATTATCATCCCTCATTGGCAATGAGGTACCCAGTGCTGCGTAGTAATGTCCAGGTGCATCTGCATAATTAGTTCCTTTAGTGACATCATCACTCCCACGTCTATGTGCTGCATATTTTAATACTGCAATTTTAAATGATAGCCCTAAAAAAATACAATAAATCAAGAATTTGTGGTCCAGTTAGAATTAGTGCCTCAGCAGGAAACACATTGCACAAATATGATGCTTTAGCAATGTACATAAATGTGCAAATAGCATATGGGGCATGCAAATTTCCTAGTAAATCTCTTAAACAAGAGCCATCAGAAAAAAGAACCAAGTCAGCTTGAGTTAATGGCATAGCTTGTATGTTAGGTCTTGGTTATGTGCAAAATTCTGTTCCTTCCAGACAATCATGTTTTTTTATCATCACTGTCAATATCATTCTCTACTTTTGCATGTGGCAAAAGTGTAGCAGGATTCAGAGTACCACATCTTCTAATTGACACATTTGTAGTACATTTGTGGAAAATTATTAACTCATACTTGGTTAATATCGCATTAGTTAGGTGTTGGATCCTGCTTTGGATCAACAGTGTCTCCACTGAATGTGGCACAAACACAGTAAACATATGACCTCAATCCACTAGGTGGTGGCTACAGCAGTAACTGCAAATGATCTCAAACATCCAGGAAGAGCAACAACAACTGGATCTAGGGTTCCAGAGAAACATGTAACAGGTTTTTTTCACACTGCAGTGTTGCTAAGAACAGAAAAAAAGAGCACCCTTCTCTTTCGTGACAATATAAAACTCCTTCTCCTAATTCAGCATTCTTAGAAAGGGTGATGTACATAATGTATGTCTGAGGTCTAGAAAGGCTTTCAAGCATTCCCCATACCAGGGCACTGGATCAGTTATCTAGTCAGACTCTGAAATGGCTTAGCAGTTCGGGAAAATTTGGAAATCCACTGACGACAGCAGCCCACCATCCCCAAGAACACCCTCATGTCTTTCTGCATTTGGGGTGGACTCATTCTCAGAATTCTAGAGAAAGGTTCTTTAAACACCTTTCTCACTCCTTTAGGAACCTAATGTCCCAAATTGGTAACTTCTGTCTGACAGTACTGTAATTTTGTCTAATTTAGTAGTTCTCTTGTTTTTGTAGCAGTCATGGGATCATCAATATAATGGATTGCAGGGTAATCTCAGTGCCTCATAGATCTTTCTTGAGAACTTGTGTAGAGATGAGTGGTGACAGTGTATACCCTTGAGGTAATCTTTGCTACACCATTACTTTATTTTTGAATTTGAAGGCAAAAAGATACTGGTTGTCCTCGTGAAGAAGAATGGAAAATAATACTGAACATAAACCAATCACTGTGAACCACTCTACATCTTCTGGAATTTGAAACAATACTAGACAGAAAGGGATCACTATATTGTAACACCAATGTGGAGTGCACCACCAATTAAATGGGAGAAAAGAATTATGTCCATCCAAAGAGTATCAAAACAAGTATTTCCTTTATTCTTCTTTTTATGGTTAAAAAACAGCAGCCAGACAGCCGACGCGTTTCGTCCAATTCATGGACTTCATCAGGGCTTCCAAAAGGTGAATTTACTGTCCAATAAGGTAGTAATGTAGATTATAGGTTGAAGTAACAATCAAATATACGTAAAATTCCCACTGGACTCTCATATATCCGGAGTCAGTCAGTAGATAAGAGGCTTGTGTGCCTGGGCCGCTGGTATCGGGGACCCCCGCAGTCTTCAGCGAACAGATGCAGACTGAGAAAAAGGGACCACTATATTGTTAATCTTTCTCAAATCTTGTTCTTTCTTCTAATGTTCGAGTTCCTATTGTAGGGGGGTTACTTTGTCTCCCCAAAATGTCCCTTATGATAGTTTGTTGAACCATCTTCACAATCAGTGGGGAATACCCTTCTCAACTTCATGAGTGTCTGTACTGTGGTATATGTGGATAGACTACTCCCTATTTTAATGTAACAGGTAGTGACTTAGCACTTTTAATCAGGGGTGGGTGGAACTTGTGGAGTTTCACTGAGTGGAATTCTGCGGAGTTACATAAGAACTCAGCGGAGTTCCGCGAGCAGGAGGATTCGGCATGTTGTGCTGCTTGCACCGTTTCTTAGCATCGGGAGCTCGTTACGTGCTGTAAAACCAGTGCAAACGGCACCATGGCCAAAGGGCGCTACTTCTTTCTGCCGCTTGAGTAGATTTTCTTGAGTAGATTTTCTACTCGGGGAGCAGCTTTCTCAATGAGGGCGGTCCCGACTGCCCCTGTTGAGAAATCTCTCCAGGAGATGTTCTAGCGCCCAAAAATCACACCAGGGGATGCAAATTCTTGCTTGCCAACTTAAGGTTGGTGAGCCGTGTGCCAGAAAAAATCTGCCACGCAGCAGTTGGCGGAGGTTTGCTGGAACTCTGCATCCCAAGTGGAACGTGAAGTGGGCAAAACTAAGCAAACTCCACCGGTGGAATGGAGTTTATCCCCCACTCCTACTTTTAATAAACCCAATGTCTTGATGTCTTCACCTGTCAAATCCCAAATGTCCTTTTTCACAGTCTGTATTAAATCTGGAGGTATGCCCTCTTGTGTGAGAACTGGAAACGCATTAACATTCACTGACTTTGATTTAAATTTCAACTCAACATCAGGGTCATTTATCTGAATGTAGACACCATCCCGTGTAAAATAAGTTATACAATTCAATTTGCAAAGTATATCTCTAATCAGCAGGTTCACAGGACTTGTTTCACTAATCAATTTGTAACTAAGCCTACCTTACTTGAACGGAAGCTGAAATTTGATGACCCACTTGTATATTTGCAATGCTTACATCTTTAAATGGCATTTTATATATCGCTTACTACCCCTGATGAGGCATTCTTTTCACAGGAGGGATAGGTTAGGAACTTTCACCCGTCTAAATGTAGATCAGATAGCACCAGTATCAACTAGGAAGGAAAGGGTATGTCATGACCATTAACTATACCTTCCACATATGGGCCACTCTGGTCATCCTCAAGAACTGCACCTTGTAATGAAGTCCTCCTCCCTCCTCAAGCACCGTCAATGTGTATGGGTTACACCCTGCAGGATCATTCCCAAACGTTTTGCCTTCACTCCTCCTGCTTTGTTGTATTCCTTTATGCTGGTCTTAGGACTTTGTGCACTTTACCACTGCTAACCAGTGCTAAAGTGCTTGTGCTTTCTCGTTCGAACATTGGGAAATTGGCTTACACCCAATTGACACATTTATTTTACTTGAAAGTCCCTTACTACAATTAACTAGGGCCTATAAATCAATTGCTACTAGTGTGCCTGGTGCACTGATCATGCCACCCACTTAAGTAGCCTTTAAACATGTACCAGGACTGCCATTCAAGACTAATGGGCCGATTCCGATTCGGGCCAGAAATCTCTCCGACCGAGTCGGATTCGGAGCGATTTCCGACCGAACCGGACACTAGCAGTCCGACCGAACGAGTACGATGCGGACGCATGCTATCGGACTCGATTCGGTCGGACTCCCATTGAAGTCAATGGAAGCCGGTCATACGACGCGTACACGGGCTCCCATTGACTCAATGGGTGTGTCGCGAACAAGGGCGCCCCCTACAGCGGGTACGCATCGGTGCGACTCGCGCCGTACATGCATGTGTAGGGGGACCCATGGGTCCCCCTGTGTGCGACTCGTGCGGCTACGCATACAGGGGGGTCCGACACGGACCCCCAAAGTCCGGCTCCGACTGCTCTTTTGAGCCGGACGGCGCGAGTCGGTCGGACTGTTCGAGGCGCGCATCATACTTGCCCGGTCGGGGAACGTCTCCATTGCGTTGTGCGAGTCGAGTCCGTACGAGTCGGTCGGAGCGGTTCGGAGCCGGGAACGAGTCGGTCGGGGATTTCGCGTATGCTCGCATCGTAGTTTCTCGCGCGGACGGGTGTTCGAATTTGTCGGGAACAGGGCGTCCGAATCGGATCCGGTAAAGCCGAATCCGATTCGGTGCCCTACCGGCCGAGATCGGAATCGGCCCCAATGTGTGCAGTTTTAAACTGCCATTTCGACTTGGTAAAATAAACCTTTTGCCAAGCCTAAACCTTCCTTTTTAAGAGAAATAAGTCTCATCTAGGGTAGGACCTAAACAGCCCATAAGCTGGGTATGTACTTTTGAGTTTTACATGTCCTGGTAGTGAAAAACTCCCAAATTAATTTTTCACTATTGGAAGAGACCAACATTAGGTAACCTTAGTATATTTAAAAAGTGATAACTTTTGATTGGGAGCAGGATGGGAAATTCTTGTTCAGTGTCTGAGGAATTGTAATTTAAAATCCTCATTATTAATAAAGTTAGATTTTGGTTCACAATTTTGAAAACGCCACTTTTAGAAAGTTGGCATTTTCTTGTCCTATCCATTTAGTACCTGCAGCCTGTTCCTGTGTCACATGACTAGGTATAGTCTACAGTTGGCCTTTGTGTATTCCTCCCAAACAGCATTACAATAGAGGGTCTGGATATTGGCAGGATGGGCCATCTCTGGCAGGATGGGGGACGGAGCTGTCACCTACCACTCTTGTACTTCAAATGCACTGGCCAGCTCTAACACAAAAGAATTCACACGAGCCTACTGTGCCCCAGACAGACTGGGACCAAAGCAGTGAGGCAGGAAATTCCAGACACCTCTGCTTCTCCCACTTTAAAGAGGACACCAGGTGTAAAAATGGAACCTTAAGACCCACTCTGCAGTTCACTTCTGGACCTGCCGATACTACAGAAGAAGGATGGCCTGCTGCCCTGCTGCTTGAGACCTGTCCTGCTTACAGAGAAAGAAGACGGGGCCTGCTCCCTTCATCCCAGGCTGAGTGACTCCAAGGATCAGCTGACTGACCTCCTGTTCTGAGACACAGCAAGCTCCACAGGCCTCCCTACAACTGCTCATCTGACCTGCTGCACTGGACCTACCTGACCTCTTCTGGCCTCTGCTGGAGTGAGTTCCCGATCCCCAAGTGGTGCCCCCCCACCAGATCCTGGGCCCTTGGCTGGTATCAGAGAGAGTTCCTCCTGACCTAAATGTAGTTTCCATCAAATTCGGAGTGAAGTAACGCAAAGCTCCACAAAGCCTTGTTGCACCACTGCAAGCTTCATCAAATCTGGCGCAAAAGGATACAAAGCACCGAAAGCACTCGCTGCACAGCTGGTAGCTTCATTGGATTCGATGCAGAGCAAAACAAAGCTCTGCAAAGCCTCGCAGCTTCACTGGAACCAACGCCAGACAGCACGAATGCTCGCAAAGCCACGCCGCCCAGACCGTGCACCAAGCACATGAGGTGCAATCCTCCGCAGGCCAGTCTTGGTCCTGTACCCTGCCTGCGCTCCCTCGTGGTCAGCCTGAACTTGTGACTTTGTCCCAGTTCACCGTGACCAGATACCATAAGTTGGTGGTTTGCGCCTTTTGGTGCTCCTTTTATCAAAATCTTTAAAACTACATATCCCCAGTTCTCCTGATTGCATTTTTGTCGTTTTGGTCTCAAATTATTTATTAATGTTTACTCTATTTTGCCAGATTGGTGAGGAATTTTTCTTGTGTTGTGTTTTCACTTTCTTACTGTTTAAGTGCTGCATAAATACTTTACACATTGCCTCTAAATTAAGCCTGACTGCTTTTGTGCCAAGGTACCAGAGGGTTCAGCACAGGTTAATTTAGTGACTTTTTGTAGTTCACCCTGACATGTGTTGTGCCTGTTGTTAGAGTGGGATTCCTCCTACCCCCAACTAACAAACCAATTTCTCACAGTATGACAACGTCATTGGGGTACACCTAGAGTAGCTAAAAACGGTGGAAATTAAGCACTAATCACTGACTGTCTTTCAAGCTGTTATGCCGAATCTATTTGGACCTGTCAATTCTGTGGAAATTGTACTTCAACACGATGTTGCCGTAAGGATGGTGCTGATGACATAGATCTGTAGAGCTGCCCTTTGTTCTCCACAAGTCTCTGTTGGGCTGGGATTGGTGACACCAACATTTACTAATTTTGTGACATCAGTAGCATTACAGGTACCATCTGCATTTCACTGACAGGCTGCTGCACCGCATATTCAATCTACAACCGTTTTTCTAGTTACCACCTTTTCCACATCGGTGGCACACTCCAGGCTTCTTCTTCCTATTGTTGCCACTAATACTGAAGCTGCTATGCTTACCTTTACCCCTGCCTCCACCATTTGGAAGACCACGAGCTTAAACACAATCAAAATGGTATGGTTGCTTTGGGGTATCAACGCTTGCCCTCCTTACTGAAAAAACTCACGTCTCTGCCACCACTAATTTCTCTTTTATCAATTTATTTTTGGACTCACAATAATCACTATGATATTTTGCCTTAGCCAAAATCTCATGCATTGACCTAACTTGTCAGCACATCACACTTTGTTGTAGCTGTGTGCTCAGTTCTGGTTTCAATCCAAAAACAGAATCTGACACAAAACCTGATTCACCGTCTTTAGAAGGAACCTCTATCCCTCTATATTGTAAGTACACCTGCATCAATCTTTCATAAAATACATGCACTGATTCATCTGTGTTCTGGGTTGTTCTCATAATTCTTGACCAATGCACTTTCTTTACTTCTGGAGCCTTCTTCTTCAAATTATCTATAACCTCATTATATTTCTCAATATCCTCTACAGAAGGCTTATAACGCTGACTACGTTGACTCAGTCTTATCAACGCCTGAATGCTATTTCTCTTGTTCGTCTCTCAAATTTGGAAAATCTTTTTTAAAAGTCCATAAATTATGTCAAACACAATAAATCATTTCCACAACTAATACCTTCACCTTCCAAAGACTTTGGCTTTGATACCCATTTGCTCTTATGTCTGTCGGCATTTTCCCAGTTTCTTATTTTCTCGAGAGGTATTTCAAACATTGTATTTGCTGCATGAGTGTTGGTCACTTGCCTTTCTTTATTCTTTGCAGAATAAGCCACATGTGCACTGAAAAGTCAATTTAGAGGGTTTTTGAAAATTAACATATACATAAACTAGCATGATGACGTGAAAGGCGTCATGGAGATATATAGTGACAACCAGGAGAAACAAATTCATTGAGGTGAATTCGTTATTGTCAGAGTGAATCTGTAAAGAATTGGGGATGTGCAAATGTTTACTTTTTTAATTCCAGTGCGGTTTACGGAAGTTTTCGGTTTTTACAATTCCTTAAGTTTGGGATGTTTCCCAGCTTAAAATCACCTTTGCCAGCCTTTGCCTATTGTGAGGTAACTGTCGAGATAATTTTCACTTCAATCAAAAGCAGCAACATATGAAAATGTATACAGCCTTTTCTCTGCAAGTTTACATTTTGCTGAGTTTTTCAAAGTACACTGGAAACGTGCTAATTTTTTCCTCTATAAGTTTACATTTTGCAACATAAATTGTCACAAAAGTCCTACTGAAAATGTGGTGAGGAAGTAAATTTAGCAATTTCATGAAGCCACAAAGCTTTCCGTGGGTAGTGAGAAACAAAATTTTGCACCCCTATGCAGTATTACACTCATCAACAGTGTACAATGCTTAACATGGATGGAGTGGATGGAGGGCCACCCCGATGATATGGCAATCTGGGCACCTCCCTCGTTTGCCCATGAGGGCATCATCACAATTTTTTTTATAATAGTGCAACTCTTTTTGTAGGTGGAGGATGGACATCACAATTTTACTCTGCCCTGGGTAGCAGAAATCTTAGGATTGCCTTTGAGGGTGTTGCAGTTACATTATTGTGTGTGCATGTCTCCAAATCACCGTGGTCAAAATTTGGACTATCGCAGACTCAATACCACTGAAACAGAATTTATACTCTTCATAAGTGACCACCTGCAATTTGGTACCAGGCCGGTTCTGTAGGATTAACCTTAAACTCACCTAAAACTCTTAAAACCGGTAACAGCGCTAAGTCCCTTAGGGGCATATGTACAAGCCCCTATCGCCACGGGAATGTCACTTTCTGTGACATTCTCGTGGCGATAGGGGCCTTGCCTTATGTACAAGGCAGCGTTAAGCCACTTAACGTGGCTTAACGCTGCCTTGTACATAAGGCACCCTTTCACGCTATGGTTAGCGTGAAAGGGGCGTGCAGTGGGTGTTGTGATGGGCGTTCCACCGCAGCACCCATTGTATTTGACGCTGCCCCCTATGTACAAGGGTGGCGTACATAGGAGGCAGCGCCAAAATTAAGACCAGGAAAATCCTGGTCTTAAATTGGTGAAACATTTTTGCTTTTTCCATGTGTGCTGCCTTGTGCAGCACACATGGAAAAAGCAAAATGCCATGGTTTGTTTATGTACAGGAAGGTGTCCCTTCCTGTACATAAACAAACCTTTTAAAAAAAATGCCATTTTGTGACTTTCATGTGTGCTTCATGTTGCAGCACACATGAAAGTTGCAAAATGGCATTTTAGGATTGTTTATGTGCAGGAAGGGACACCTTCCTCCCCTGCACACAGACACCCTTGCACTCTGGTGCAAAGGTGCCGGTGTTGGCGCTAAGTTGTTAAACTTAGCGCCATCGCAGGGGTAAACGCAAGGCTGCACCACATTCTTGTAAATATGGTGCAGCCTTGCGTTTCCGAAGTGGCGGATCGTGTCGTTAAGCCCAATAGGCTAACGACACGCTCCGCCACTTCATTGTACATATCCCCTTAGTTTCTAAATTGACACTAGCCGCAACCTCACAGCACAGAAGTCAATGAGTGCTTTGTGCCAGTTGTAAGTGTAATGCAGAAAGAAACCCTTCCTAACGAAAGCAGAGTCCCAGCCTGCGAATCAGACTTTTTCATACCCATCTGACATGGCATCACTCTGCTGTTATGCTTCACAGAGACTCACTTGACTCCACTCAATTAAGTTCTCAAACTTAATTGAAATCAGATCTACAAAAAGCATTAGGGTTTTCTAAAAATACAAATTAACAGTTTGTTCAGACCATGGGAAAATTGATTAAACATAGGGAATGGTAATACAGAAGAAGGCACTTGTGTGCCCTCTTCTGTAATACAGAGGGCACCGGTGAACATAGAGCTCTGGCGCTTTCTTCAGGGGTGTTCTCTCATTACTATTGCCCCATGCTAATGAGGGAAACACCTCGCCTCCGAGCCCGCACCCTATTATAGACGCAGGCGCAGCGCCTAAGAGGCCTTCGTGGGTCACACTGACTGTGTGCCACAAGAAGGTGGCACACAATCATTGCCCCCCTGATAAACATAGCATGTATTTGTAAAGCACACATTCACCCAAGGGTAGCTTGACACTGAATAACAGATGTTTATTATTACCCAACTCAATGGTACTCATTTTATTGACCCCAGAAGGATGAAAGTCTGAGTAAACCCACAGGGATTTGAACCATGAGGTCGAACAGTGACCCTACAGTGGACCCATTAGTCCACTAAGCCACCAGACCCAGCAAGGGGGCGGGGGTCCCAAGGACATTCCCCTGCAGGCGGGTGCCGTCACTCACAAACACGGACCGGCTGTTCCAGTCATCCAGTCCATCTTAGGTATGCGAAATTTCAGTAGAATTATGTGAAATGAAAACCCGCATTTCGTGCTATATTTTAGCATAAAATCCATTAGGGATGCATTTCAAGCTAAAACGAAAGTGTGAAAAACGCAAGTGCTGTGAACAACAGCAGCTCATGTTTTGTTCCTTCTCATTGTTCCCGTGCTCCAATGACAGCATTTTTTCCCAAATCACCTGAAATTACGAATCGTGGCATAATGGAAAAATTCCCTGAATTTTTCATATCAAGCGTAGTGTGACATGACGGGAATTACACATGATTACGGTGGCGTAAGGAAAATGATATATGGGCCTAGTAGAGACTATCCTCCCAGATCTACTCTTGCATACTTCTTGCTCCAGCTATATCTGATAACTAAGTATAGGGCTTTTATTTATTCACAGGTGTTTCCAGACTAGGCCTTAAAGTATGCCCAGAACAAAGTAACGATTGTATGATTGAACCACGAATGAGCTTTCAACGCATGCCTGAACCACGAAGTCTAAACAACGAAATTCTTAATCACGAACATGCCTTTACCACGCACGCCTTTACAACGAATCATGAGTTGTTAAGGCATTTTTAGTAAATACATATTTGTGTTTAAGAATTTAATCCCCGACCTCTGCACCTGGCCTGAGTTCCTAAAGTACCCCACTCCCCCCATCCCTAGTTACTTTTTCACCTCCGCCCTCCCCATATCCTTAAAAACTAACCCCTAATCCCTAAAAACGACCCTGCCCCTGCCCTGAACCCTAAAACGGCCTCCTAAGCCCTGAAAACTAAACTACCCCCTGAGCCCTAAATCGACCCTGCCCCCCTAACTCCTAAGTGCTATCACGATCCCTGCCCCCCACCCTGAACCCTAAAACGTCCCCGCGATCCCTGAAAACTATCCTGAACCCCCCAATCCCTGAAAACTACCCCGAACCTGCCCCCGGCCCTCTAAACACCCCGACCCACCCCTAGCCCTGAAAACTACCCCCGACCCACACTCAGCCCACAAAACAACCCCGACCCCCCCAGACCACCAAAGAACCCCGACCCAGCCTAACTTTAAATAACCCCGACCCACTCCCCAGCCCAGAAAACTACCCGACCCACCCTAAGCCCACAAAACAACCCCGACCCACCTCCCAACCCCACTTACCTCACAACGATCTCTTCCTGCTTCCATCGTCTGCCAGCCCTACTGCGCATATGCCTTAACCACGCACATGCGTGGTTAAGGCGCATGCGCGGTAGGGCTTGCGTAGTTCAGCCTTCGTTGTTAAGGCTGTTCGTTGTTCAGCCTTCGTGGTAAAGGCTGTTCCCCCAAAGGAACTAGTGACAAGTCGCTAACATTTGCACGCTTAGCATGTTTATTTGCATATCTTGCTAAAGTTTGGACTCTACAAACGGATTTTGCCATAAACTGACATTTACGAAGCATTACATACTCCCTTCCCCTATATTAAACAATCTCTAATATTTAGTATGTCTGGGTCCAAAATACAGTTGATTAGAACACTTAACCATATCAGTATATCTTGGAAACAGTGCAAACAAATAAGGATAGCACCCCTGCTGGCCTACAGTGGAATGGGAACATGGGGGAAGAGGGTTGAGGCTCAGTGTATCAATGTATTCAGTCAAGTCAAGCAACTTTAATTTGTT
This sequence comes from Calotriton arnoldi, assembly GCA_963921515.1. Lineage (NCBI taxonomy): Eukaryota > Metazoa > Chordata > Amphibia > Caudata > Salamandridae > Calotriton > Calotriton arnoldi. The sequence continues at coordinate 3,554,192 of CAWUFW010000169.1, read as the reverse complement.
TAGATTATTAACATTTACAGCCAATGAAAAATATATAAAGCACACTGGCGATAGCACGCAGTGGCTAAAAAAATCAATTCATTTTCTACACTTAAAAATCAATTACATTATAAAAAGTCCAATTCAAAGCTCAGCACATTCCCTAAAGTATATGGTTAAACACATAATAATAGCAGTCCAATTAACAACTAATTTCAGATCCACCCAGTCAGCATCAATCCTTACATTTTGTATTAGTGCAGTTCCCTGATTGTTCAATAAAGTTATTTCACTGAGTAATTTTACCAGACTTTAAATTACAGAAGTGTTGTTAGTCCTAATTGGCAATTTACTTTTGAAAACAGTGATCAAACAGTTACTTCTCTGATATAAGTATAGCAGGGAAGGCAACGGAGCCCCACTGATTTCCCTGGATTCGTGAGAATTAAGGGAAGGTCTTTACCGTACACAATATTTGTTTATTTATTTGATTTTATAGAGCACAAATATGGCCCAGGCCGTTAGAGCACTCTACAAGGAGAAGGACAAAGTTTGGTGACAGTAAGTGACAATGGATGATGTGCAACAACATATATAATACAGAGTATAGACATGAGGGGATGACAAATGCAAGCGGAATATCAGTGTACTAAAAAGAACAGGTGCCATGTGAATAGATGTAGCTACAGTCTGACTGTATAGGAGTGCAATGACGTGAAGCTAAACCATTAGAAACACTAGAGATAGAGTAGGGGAACTCCCAGAAAAGGAACTTGAAACAAATGAGAGGTTCAGAGTAATCAAGTTAACTTTTATGGCTTCTCGGCCGAAATAAAGTATTTATATATAATCAAGTTAAAATGCAATAAAGATGGGAGGGAATAGGAGAAGGTGAGGAGTTGGGGTGGAATTCATAGCAAGGGAAGTGTGGAAGTAGGCTCAAGAGAGAAACAGAAGAGGAAAGCAGTAAGACATTCTCTTAACTAGGAACAGAATGGAAGTGTCTTTTCAAAGGGAGACGTTTAAGCTCCTTTTTTGAAGATCGTCAAAGAGGAGGTGGTGCATAATGCTGAGGGGAGAGAGTTCCATATTTTGGAGGCACTAACAGAGAAGGATTGGCCAATTGTACGTTCCTTTTTGAAAGCTGGAGGTTCTAAGAGAAGCGATTCCACACAACATTACAACCTGAGACCCCCACACAATTTCAGCTTGGAAGTCAAGTACTGAGGAGCAGATGTGCCGAGCAACTTGTGAATGATCGATGTTATTTTGAGAGTCACTTAAGTGAAACTAGCGGCAGAGAGATGTGCTCAAACGTTTTGATTCCAGTGTAAAAGAGCAGTGCTACATGCAGAACTGCCTTTAGAGGAGCAAGGCGTCTTTTGGGGTGGTATTCAGAAGAAAGTTGCCATAATCAATTCTTGACAACACAAGATACTGGACAGGTGCCTTCAGGTGTTGATCTGACATGGATTGGTGAAACCCCACACACCTTTCATTTGGAAAAAGTGCATTTTTGGCCATTGAATTTATTTGTGTTTGCAGGTTAAGTCTTTTTAAAAAATGAAGCTCAGCAATTTGGCACCATCAATAATGTTAGGTTTGTTGTCAAGAATACGACATGGGTTAATCCAGGATTGGACCGGTAGTGACAAGTCCGAAGATGAGGTAAAAAAAAATTCTGTTTTTAGTGGCTTGAGTTTCATTTGGCGAGGTATCATCCACTCTTGCACAGTTTGTAATGTTTGAGTTACAACATGTTGTTAGGAGAGTAAAGCTTGAGGGGCAGTTGAATACCATTGGCATGTTGATGATAAGAGATTACAGAGATCTTGAATAGAGCTGCCAGCAGATCTATATACAAATGAAAGAGAAGAGATGCCAGAATGTACCCATGCATGCGAGATTCCCTTTTCACAATATCTGAGCTGGATATCAGTTCTTAAATTTGATCTGTTGAGATCAATAAGGTAGGTAAGAGGTGAACACGTTGAGAACTATTGTATTGATGCCCATGAGCTTTTTAAGAATGTTAGTGAGTGGGTTGTGATTTACCTATCGAAGGCAGGTGATAGGTCAAAGAGAAAGAGCAGACAGAAGAGAATAGTGCATCATTAATTACCTGGAGCAAGGTGGTTTGAGTACTATAAACCTGTCTAAAGCCTGACTGAAAATCATTTAAGAGGTCATTATTGGAGCTATGTAGACCCACCTAACATGCAATGCAACTTTCAATAATCTTACAGGGAAAAAAAATTAAGATAGACTGAAAGGTACTGGGTTCTTCTGGTCCATTGTGGGCTTCTTCAATAAAGGAGTGACTTGATTAATTGTAAGGCAGCTCGGGAACACTAAATTGAACTAGCGTTGTCAAAGCTGGCAGGTTAAGACTTTGCCGATGTTGCTAAAACTATGTCAATTAAATGGCTAGAGGGCTTCACTTTAGCAAGGGTTTTTTAGCAATACAGCAACTGAAACTAATTGACCCCAAAACATGTAAAAAGTGGGTAAACCCTGACTGGCATATTTAACTCTTCTTTAAGGCCATGGTGTATAGTATAGAAACTACACCCATGGAATAAAAACTTATACCTTCCTCTTATTAATTAAGGAGTCACCCCTATGCATGGATTTTAGTCCACAAGGAAGAGTGAATGGTATTTAAAAGTGGGGCATGTAGAAATTTAATATTACCATGTCCCTGTAGTGACAAGCCCCCACAAGGTATTTTCACTGTGGAAGGCTCTGGCTGTCCTATGAGAAAACTAGAATACAGATTAAAATATTAATTCTGCTATCTTGGGTTTTTGACCAGCTTGAACAATGATTCAATCACTATTTTCAATATTTATTAAACATGCAGTTCAATATTGAAGTTGCATTTTTTAATAACTATTTAATAATAACTATTTAGGAAATTTGACTTTTAGAAAGTTGCTTTTCCCTGCCTGAAGCTACTAGAGGCTAATTTACATTAGCTCTCCATCAGGTTCTCAGGCAGCGCTTGACCTTAATAAAATGTAAAAACTGCTCCCAGAGCAGAAACATTGGCCTGGGTGTAGGAGGTGCCTTTTCTTCTCCAGGCAGGAATACCAGTTAGTGTGGACCCAAGAGTGTCATCAACTTGTAAAGGGTCTGTCCTTTCACAGATAAATATGAGTGAGGCATGGGAAAGGTAACCTCATGTTCCCCCAGCTAGGCTAGCTCCAAATCCAATGGCAGCCAAGCTAGCCCCAAAACCAGTTTTGAGTGACCACAAAGGAGAGGGCTACCAATTTCCTGGGTCCACCTCTGGGTGGGATACAGCTCTGCAAAAGGAAGAAAGGGTTTTTTCCCATCTTGGATTTTAGGAGTGTAGTGCACTGTGGGATTGTTTGCATAAGGGCTGAAAAGGTAGGCAGGGCTTCCCCTTGCAATTTTACCAAATTGATTGGGGAGAAGCCAGGAGTCACCCCCACCCATTAGCTAGTGCCAACCATAAATAGGACATCCCAAGTCACCATCCTCAGAACACTTTCTGGACCCGTAGAAAAAAACTTGTGAGGAAGTGAACTCCAAGGGTCAGTTGGCCAATTTCTTGTGTGTCTACAGGGACACTCAAATTGCAAAATGCATTTTTCCTGAATTGCCCATCTGACCAGTTGCAATTGGACCTGAACTAGACCCCTGCTAGTGTTCTCTGCTGTAGTGAGTCCTGACCCTTATGTGCTATCACTGAAGTTCTGGGACACTTGGCTGTATCTAAATGGACATCTCCTTCAATCTCTGAAAATCTGTGGGACTTAAAAATATTCTGACTTTAATCTGCCGGAGGACCAGGACCAACCACTGGAGCCAATCCAGTTAAGGCATGTGTAAGAAATTAGGTTGTTAGTTAAGAGGGTTGGAAGCTCCACTCAGGCATCAACCTCAATCCTTGTCTGGGTGAACCACAAAAGTCACTAAATTAACCTGTGCTTAACACTCTGGTAGCTATACACACAGCAGACAGGTTTAACTAAGAGGCAATGTGTAAAGTATTTAGCAGCACACAGCCAGCAATGAAGAAAAAACACAACACCAGAAAATTTCCAAACCAATTTAGAAAAATAGGGCAAATCTTAATAAATAAAATTATATCCAATCAGTAAAAACAGATATCAAATTTCAAATTTTTTAGTGAAAATAGTGCAGAGAAGCAGAAAGTGCCACTCGTGATTATCTGGTCGCACTAGACTGAGGGAAAGTCACAAGTTCAGGCCAATCACACTGGAGTACGGATTAGATACAAGCACCAGGTTAGTCCTGCTGTAGAGCTACCTTCTTGAGTCCGGCGCTAAGAGTTCTGTTCACATTGGAGGAGCCCGCAAGTAGGAGGCTTTCACCATGAAGAGCAAGTCGAGTGCCATGGACTGTCAGTGCTGTAGCGCAAAAAGCCAGTCATTGCTGGAGCTTCGCGGTGGTTGATCGGTTGCTCTCGATGTGAAGTGCAGTTCTTGCTTTGCCGACAAGTTCAGCAAAGGAAGCCAGATTTTTGTCTTCCTCTGCTTTCCTTCGATTAATTCATGTTTGTTGGCTTTTAGGACTCTGTGCACTTTTTCCCTGCTAACCAGTGGTATAGTGCTTATGCTCTCCCTTAAAAACACGGTAAAATTAGCTTACACCTAATTGATATTTTGAATTTACTTATAAGTCCCTAGTAATTGGTATTCTATGTACCCAGGGCATGTAAAATAAATTATACTGGTGTGCAGGGTTCACTGACTAAATATCGAAACCACAAATATTGTGGAATATAATTATTGTGTCAAAAATATCGAGCACAAAAATATAATTTTCCTATACTTATAATATAAATGACAAAAATATTGTTGTACAATAATATCAATTACAAAAATATAGTTTTTTAAGCATATATATAGTTACAGTCCGACTGCCGAATTTCAATGTTGACGGTCGGAGTGTAAACAGGCCGGTTAATCCGACTGTGTTCCGATGGGCTCAAGCAGCCCGTCGGCCAGTTTGAGACCAATCTTAATCCCTTATGGACGGTGTTTCCGCCGTCGGGATTATGATGTCAGTTTCCGACAGCCTTTCCATGTCCGGTTTACCGACATGGAAATGCTGTCTGAAAGTGATGAAAGGGGCCCCTAGCAGTGCCCTCAACCCTCCGCAGCCTATGGTTGTGGGCCTGGGGGACACCTATGGTGCCCCCCTGAAAATTCCTGCACTGTGTGGTAGGTACATTATGGTGCCTACCACATGGTGCACGGATTTACACAAGATGATTTAGAGAGGTGAATTTCGGAGAAACTGAAGGAAAAGGGTAATGCAGAGTGATCAGAGGAGAAGGGTGCCAGGGATTGAGGCAGTGGCTGAACTATAGATCATTTGAACGCTGAGGTGAAAGGGGTTGTAACAAACAAGTGAGTATTGCAGAGAGGAAGTTATTTGACTGCAAACGACTAAGTACGGAAAGAACTAAGGGCAGAAGTAAATCCTGAAACATCAAAAAAAAATGGTGTGACCAAGAGATTGAGAATAGTACTTGAAGACAGAGGAGTGCTAGGAGTGGGGAAGGTGTAATAGGGAGAGGTGCCAGAGCAAAAAATACCATTATCACTTCATAGGATATCTGCCATGTGCTGCAAATACCTCCTATTCTGAGGTCTCAAAGTTTAAATGATGCATAATCTGCAAAACCAGTATTTAACACATCTAATTTAACATGATTTATCTTTCTTTCTGCAAGTCCCCTCTCCCTCTATAAATGTTGCAGTATTTGTTGAAAAATTATGGGAGTGTGGCAATTAGTGCATGTGGTAGTTACCACACTACTCAGAATTGCAGTCCCTGCAAAATTCTATTTGCACAGTCATTGGAGTTATCCCCACTACTCATAATCCCGCTTGCAGGCTGGAGTTCCACCATGTTAAGCTTGCACATGCAATCGTAGGTGGTGAGTGTGATCAGCACCTCATCTGTTCATATTTGCACACTGATGAACCCTTTAGACCAGATAATTATACAGTGTCTCTTAGTCCTCATTACCTGTGACCTTGCAGATGGGGTTACATGTGGCCCTGTATTTCTTGGTACATATCAACATGCTGAAGTCTGATAAAATGTATGATTTGGTGCAGAATTCTGGAAATACATGTGGAAAATATTGAGATAATCCACTTTCCCCATGGCATTTCCTATTCCAGCTGTAAAATCTTAATGGCCCAGTAATGGTGCAGTAATAGAAGCAGGAAGTATGGTTAACCCAAGCATGGTATTAACACACCATTGTACATTGTTAGAGAGCCACTTGTAATAGGGACCTTACATCACCAGGGCCTGCATTACAGATAGAGCACACTTTCCATGTTTGCGCCACGTTGCACCTTAAAGGCGGTGTGCAAACATGGAAAGTGCGCCCTATCAGGAATAATGCGCTGCCCTCTGGGCAGCCGCGAACTCAAGCTACCCCCAGGGCAGCCCATTCAAGAGAGATACGGAGCAGCTGTTTTAAAGCTGCTCCGTGTTTCTTTGTGCAGGCAGCAATCCACCTGCACTTTTAAAAGGGATTAGAGATCCTTTTGCATGCGGGTGTAGTGTCTTTACAGGATGGGTATTTGCCAATGACCACACCACACACGCAGCTGTGTTACACATCTTTATTCTGCTGCGTGTAACTGTGAACCCAGCCTTCTAAAACAAGCTTTCTTGGCATTGCGCTCTGACACCTATGCCACAGCTCTATGGAGTCCGTTAGGAGCCAAAAGGGTTCAGTCATTAAATATCACAAGAAACTACATCTCTCCTCCCAAAAAAATTAAATATATATATAATATATATATATAACTGCAAATCGGTGCTCCTTCTGTCTCCCCATGCCCATGGCAGAGGATCGCCACAGCCGGCAGAGTGCGCCGGACAAAGTGTAAAGTCAAAGTTCCAATAAGGCGATCACTCGGAGTGTGTACCAACACCAGTAGCCTAGATAGATGTAATCTGCTAATAGCCAAAGATAAAAAATCTAGTCAAAAAGAAAATCCCATGAAGTTGAGACTTATTTTGGCATACAATAAACAAGAAAAAACCATTAGAAACATCATGAGACGTAACTGGCCTATTGTACAAAGTGATCCTGTTATAGGGGCGGCACTACCACACAGTTTGGGGATTACATACAGACGGGCCCCGTCAATGAGCACAAGTTTGGTCAAGAGCAGTCCTGAAACAACGGACCAACATACCTGGCTGAAGCAACGCAACGGCTTTGTTAAATGCAAAAGCTGCAAGGCGTGCCAGTATGGAAAAAATAAAACAACATACAAAACTCCATTCAGTGAGAGGGAACTTAAAATAACTAAACCCCTACACTGTAAAACTGACCATGCCATATATGTGCTGGAATGTTCCTGTAATTTAAAATATGTAGGAAACACTAAGTTGCCGGCAAACAAAAGAATCTTGCAGCACATACGTGCCATTACTAATCAGGATCCAACCTAACCAGTGGCAGGTCATTTTAAAGAAACACACAAAAATAATTTGAACAATCTAATATACTATCTATTAGATGCAGTACCTGTCAACAGGAGGGGAGGGGACAGAGAGGGAACCCTCAGAAAATTGGAGACCAGATACATCCTAAATCTTGATAGCAAATCTCCGGGGGGCCTCAATACAAAGGAGGATATGTTTACCTGCCTCCATTAGTATAAGGATGAATAACCCTCCCCTAAAAGTTACAGTTTCAGTCACGCTAGATCTTTCATGTTTAAAAAAAAAAAAACGCAACCTATGATGGCAGAAAAGTAGGGGTAACATCCCTGTGACCTTAACATAGAGAGTTAAAAAATATATAAAAAATATCAATACTCATATGCCAGGTACTCAAAGGATAATCAAAAAAGTAATAAAATACATCCTGAAAACTAACAAACTTGTCACAAGCTCCTGATTTGAGATCCACTTGGAGAAAATATGCTCACAACATTCATTTTAGAAGATGAAGCTTCCAAACCGACCTGAACCACGAAAATAGTGGTTTTTTAATGAATCTCAGTATACTTGCACTTTATGAAGCATACAGGTCATTACCACTTAATAGTATGTGTTGCACTGATTAATTTTGCACGAGCACTTTAGTTTTGGGCTTATGACAATAGACAGGATTGAGCAATTACAACTAGAGAGGTACGACAGACTAGTGACATGCACCAACAAAGATTGGGGTGTATTAACGCATTATGCAATGATTTCAACAACAAAAAAATGTACACTCTCTACCAAAAAGCAAAGGAAACTGTTTTTACGATATTTATTGTTTTTACAGTATTTATTGCGTGAATATTTATTTATTGGTGTGATGGATCTGACTATTTATTTATCTATTTATATATCTATATATTCATATATGGATATTATCTGTACCCAATGATAGTATGTATATATAAAAGTAATTGCAAATAGCAGTTGTTGGGCAACTAATGAGTGGATAGTCAACCAACACAGCTATTTTCTGCGATATTTTCGTGATATTTTTTCCATGTCTATGCTGAGTCACTGTTTACTTTATGCACATGTCACTTTAAAAGGGGAGAAAAAGTATGGCGGCGTTGTCATGTGATCAAGGTCCGGCTGGACCGAAACACGTTATGACCGACAAATAAAGAAGGAACTTTTTTTGCACCAACCTTGTGGTCCGCGCCTGCTTCCAACAAAAGGATTTGAAGTGAGAGTAAGCGGAGAATTTGGATATATATGGATATACATATATATATATATACTTGCTCCTACTGCTCTCCCCGCCCTCGGTAGCAGGATCGCATACGCCAGCGGAGCGCGCCGGACTTTAAATCCAATTTACTTCTAAATCAAGCGATCACTCAGGGGGTTTATCCAAAGGTTGTTGTTTAATCCAGTAACACGTTTTGAGTGTCACGCACTCTTGCTCACACACTGGATGTGAGTGACCCAGCAGAATACATACATTTCCTTCGAAATAGAAGGCTGTCAAAAGAGAGCTGTATTACACCAGTAAACAGGGCATCCATTTTGAAGTGCATACATACCCATTGTCCTGGTGCCCATTACTTCAGTTTTCAGTCAACATATTATTTATATGCTGTACTTAACTTATGTATAAATAGCCCAGTGTTATTCCATATAGGTACATTATTAACAGTCACAATAATACCTTCACATATTGCTCTCAATGGGATTTTATGTGTAGAGCCATATCAATTACGATTATGGCATCCATCTTGGAATGTCTACTTTCTAAAGTATGTTCTCTTCATAGTGAGATACTTATAATTATAGAGAATGTGACATAAATATGAACTCCGTATGCTAGGAGAAACATCTCAGCACATGTAGTGACTATGGTGGTATTTGAGCAGTCTAGATGTAAGTGTAATACAATTTCATTTCAAGGTGACATTCACTACGAACTGTATTTGCATTAGATTGTTTCTATTGGCATAGTGCCCCACTTTACATCTTTAAAGATATGTAAGCCATAGTGGCGAGATTCTGGAACACTCAGCATCATACCATCACCTACACATTAAGACATATTGATCCTATGGTACCGCAATTATAACAGAGATGAGAAGGAAAATCGTATATCCTGCGAAAAGCAACCTGGCCAACTGCATGTTCACGCATCATATTCTAAATCTAGTGGTGTACGTCATGTGTTGAATAATAAGGTTAAAGTAAGAAACTGTGAAGTACATGTGATCAAAATTAGATTAAAAAAGCTAGATTAAAAAAGCATTGTATCTTATCTGTGATGTGCCCTTCACCACTTCATTGTGATATTCGAAGAAAAGGGTAGTGACCCCTGATGATCACACCCTTTGTGAGATGGTCCCTTCCTTTTCCCCTGTGACATAGAGAGAGAAAAGAACTTATGCAATTCATGTAGTATGCATTTGATAAAATCAAGAACATATAGGAACAAATTTGAGAACAACCAAACACAAGATATATTCATACAGAATTTAAACAGTTTCAGAAACCCAAAGAAGTTACTTTGTCCTCGCCTTGCCGGTTTCCTCTTTGCCCCCGTTGTCCTCGTGGGCGTCCTTTGCCTCTTCCTCTGAAACTTTGCGGTTGGCTGCTCATTGTCTGTTCCCATTGTCTTTGCTGTAGCACCAACCGCATGTCCCCTAAAAAAGATCCCTTTGGCCTTTCACCACCTGTATGTTCTGTTTCCCCTTCACTCACATCTGTTGACGTTAGTGAAGATTGACTTGTTGAAGCTACAGCGACATCTTCTGTTCTTCCGAGTTGACTAATCATGTCAAATTTTTTTGCATATGTGAATATCCTTCCGTTCAGATAATCATCCTTATCTCTTTGGAATTTGGATTGTTTCCTGCGCTGCACACTCTCTTCATGTTTTTCTATTTGGTGCTCCAGATCTTCTTTAAATTTTGTCATTTCCGGGTTCAGATTCATTCCATTAATTTCAATTTCCAAAAGTTTCAATTGGTACCTGGTTTTTTCCAGTGCTATTTCCAAATGTTTAATCAATATGGTCATCAGTCCCATAGACGAGTTTAAAATATAATCACCCCATTCCTGTAATAAATCGTTACTGGTGTCTTGGTGGCTTGGCATTAGATTAAAACAAAAGTAGCAAAACAACACAGTGGTTAAATACAACAGGCTTTGTCAAATGCTACAATTGTAGGGTTTGTCAAATTGCCCGGAACACCAAGGAAATCGTATGGGCAAACAAAAAGAAATGGAAAATTCAAAAACTGATAACCTGTAAAACACAATTTGTAGTTTACGTAATAGAGTGTCCATGTGCTCTAAAGTATGTGGGAAGTACAATTTGCGAATTGAAGAAGAGTATTCTCGAACACGTAAGAGCCATAATTGCAAAAGATCGGAGCAATGCTGTGGCAAAACATATGGAGTTGAAACACAATAGTGATTGGAAACAACTTAAATTCTATGGCATAGAAACAGTGAATGCACATGTAGGAGGAGGTAACAGAGAAAAGAGATTGCGTCAACAAGAATCCAGGCAAATATTGGCACTCAGACCCTATACCCCGCACGGTCTGAACCAGGACGAGGAACTGTTTGTACACTTATGAACAGTGTAACTCACAAACTTTGGCTTCCTGATTAATTTGTTTTTAACTTTTTTGATTTTTTTTGATTTTCTTTTATTATTTTGAATTTTATCTTGGGAATAATAGGATAACTAGTTGTTTCACAACGATGAATTTACAGTTTTGTAATGTCACAATGCAATAATCCCATCAGAGGGATTTATTTTCAAATGTCATATGTGTTACCAAATAGTCAGTTCATTGAAAAAATAGACTATCAAGTGAGTGAGTGGTTACGAATTCCCACTGGAGGGATTCATTTGTTTGTGAGGGTAATGCATAAAGTTATCTATATTGAAAAAATAAAATAGATCGCGTCATGGGCAAAGGAATTGACACATTGATTAGAGGCGTGATAAATATAAATGTAATTATAATTATCTCATGCTCATGACATAGTGACAAGAATCACGAGTGTTGAAAATTAACTTGGTTTGTAAAATAATGATTTAATTTTGTCATCGTTTTTTTTATGAGACTACATATACCAGAATGCCTGGGTCTCAGAAGGGAAAATCATGTGATACCTTTTCAAAAATAAGTATGCTGGGTAATTGCTCGAAACGCGTTGGTGTTAGATGCTGTAATGAAGAACTTTGCCCGTTTATTTTTGGATTAAAAGAATTGTTACTTAAACTTTCCACTGAGTGCGTCCCATCTGTTCTTCCAGCTGGGAGAATCTTTAAAAGGATATATATATATATATATATATGAAAGGAAAGAATCCGACTTCCTGATCACTTCCGCCAGTCGGGCCGGTGCGTAGGACGGGCGTCGGAGCCCGTTAAAGATATACGAAGAAAACTTTGTAAATCCTTAATCACAAAGAAAGACTCGCACTCCAGGATCGTGGTCAAGTAATTATTGTATTGTTATCAACAACAAAGCGTTTCGACCACAAGGTCTTTATCACAGCCAATTTGCACAAACGAACAACCACCATTTTATCGTGTTTAACAATCAGAGACATAGAAAGCAGACAATGCACTTCCGGCTGATCTGAGGCATGAAAGACCGACTCAATCTGCAACTTGTTTCTTCACAGGGACAGGAAATTTGAAATTGATCAAATATGATAGCAATTCATTGATTAATCTAAAATAAATGATAAGCAGGCATTTCATGGCATATTCAAATAACATCACAGTCCGTGTAACAGTTTTTAACCCCTTCCATGCTCATGACGAGCTGAACTCGTCATGGCACACAGTGGTCGTGTGCTCATGACGAGTCCAGCTCGTCATGACACCCAGCACGGGAAATCCCTCTGGTGCGGGCACCAGAGGGATTCCCTTTTCTCCCCTAAAAGCTCGGGAGCTGGGGAAGAGCTTCCCCAGCTCCCGAGGCCCTCCCCCTGGTTTCCCTGAAATGACGATTGTCGCGCACGTCGCGCTGATGTCATTTCAGTGAAACTGAAACTGAAATGAGCCCAGAGGCTCATTTCAGTTTCAGTTTCTACGTGCTCAGGGGGCTATCTCAGCCCCCTGAGCACGTAGAAACTCAGGAGAGGTATCGTTGGAAAGGGTACCCTCCCTAGTGGACCCCTGCTTGGGGATCACCCCAGGAGGGCGATCCCCAAGCAGGGATCCACCCACTAGGCACCACGGAGGGGGGAGCGGCCCCTTGGGCAAGGGCCTTTGCCCCCCCCATAACATTTTTGGCATGATTAGTCTTTCTGCCCCCCCTGGGGGGTAGAAAGCCCACTAGACACCAGGGATTTTTATGGGATGTTTATTAGGGGTGGGGGCTGCCCAAAACGGGCATGCCGATGCCCCCCCCCGGCCACAAAATTAGTCTTTCTGCCCCCCCTGGGGGGCAGATGGGGCAGTAGCCCCCAATCTGCCCCCCCGGGGGGGCAGAAAGCCCACTAGATGCCAGGGATTTTTTTTTAAATTACAGTTAGGGGTGGGGGCTGCCCAATATGGGCATGCCAATGCCCCCACCCCGCCGCAAAGGTTCAGTCTTTCTGCCCCTCCTGGGGGGCAGATGGGGGCAGTAGCCCCCAATCTGCCCCCACGGGGGGGCAGAAAGCCCACTAGATACCAGGGATTTTTTTTAAATTATAATTTGGGGTTGGGGCTGCCCAATATGGGCATGCCAATGCCCCACCCCCGACGCAAAGGTACAGTCTTTCTGCCCCTCCTGGGGGGCAGAAAGCCCACTAGACACCAGGTTTTTTTTTCCCCTCGATAAATTTTGGCCCCGGGCTCGCCGCCATCTAGGGAAACCTACCAATCCCACACGTTTCTGAAAACTAGACACCCTGGGGAGTCCAATGAGGTATGGCTTGCGTGGATCCCCCAACGTTTCCCTACCCAGAATCCCCTGCAACGCTCAAATTTAGCTGAAAAAAACATATTGTCCACATATTTTTGCGTGGAATCACCGTGCTGGCACAAATGTCCTACCACCCAGCGTTGCCCTTGTTCCCCCGAGTAAAATGATACCTCACTTGTGTAGGTGTCCAAAGCAGAACTGGCTAAAAACGTATTTTTAAAAAAATGTAGCGCTTAGAATTCTCGGTGCTATACCCTAAATCCCTATCTTTTGGGCTCTTCCCAGTCACAGGCCTTTGGCCCACCCACACAAGTGAGGTATCATTTTACTCGGGAGAATAAGGGGAACGCTGGGTGGTAGGACACTTGTGCTGGCACGGTGATCCCACACAAAAATGTATGGAAAAAGTGATTTTTTCAGGTAATTTTGATGTCGCCTCAATAGGTTTTGGGCCCTTTTCTGTCGCGGGTACTTGACCCACCCACGCGAGTGAGGTATCATTTTTATCTAGAGACCTGGGGGAACGCTGGGTGGGAGGAAATTTGTGGATCCACGTAGATTCCAGAACTTTCCCACACAGAAATTTGAGAAAAAAGTGATTTCTTCAGCTAAATTTGAGGTTTGCAGGGGATTCTGGGTAGGACAAAGTTAGGGGACCCACGCAAGCCATACCTCGCTGGACTCCTAGTTTTCAGAAATGTGTGGGTTTGGTAGGTTTCCCTAGATGGCCACCGAGCCCAGGGCCAAAAACTCATGGGACCCCCCTTGCAAAACCAGGTTGTTTTGTGATAGGTAATTTTGATGTCGCCTCAATAGGTTTTGGGCCCTTTCCTGTCGCGGGTACTTGGGCCTCCCACCCGAGTGAGGCACCATTTTTATCGGGAGACCTGGGGGAACGCTGGGTGGTAGGAAATTTGTGGCAGCCCCGTGATGCCACAACTTTACCACACAAAAATGTGCGAAAAAAGGGATTTTTTCAGCAAAATGTCAGGTTTGCAGGGGATTCTGGGTAAGAAAACGTTGGGGGATCCACGCAAGCCATACCTCCCTGGAATCCCCTGTGTGTCTACTTTTCAGAAATGTGTGGGTTTGGTAGGTTTCCCTAGGTGGCCGCCGAGCCCCGGGCCAAAACGTCATGGGACCCCCCTTGCAAAACCAGGTCGTTTTGTGATAGGCCATTTTGAGGTCGCCTCAATACGTTGTGGGCCCTTGCCTGTCGCGGGTACTTGGGCCTCCCACCCGAGTGAGGCACCATTATTTTCAGAAGACCTTGGGGAACGCGGGGTGGGTGGAATTTTGTGCATCCACGCAGATTCCAGAACTTTCCACCACAGAAAAGTGAGGAAAATTTGTTTTTTTTGCCAATTTTTAGGTTTGCAAGGGATTCTGGGTAACAGAACCTGGTGAGAGCCAGTCAAGTCAGCCCATCCTGGATTCCCCTGGGTGTCTACTTTTCAAAAATTTATAGGTTTGCTAGGTTTCCCTAAGTGCCGGCAGAGCTAGGGTTCAAAAACTACAGCTAGGCACTTTGCAAAAAAAGGGTAATTTTTCACTGTGAAAATGTGGTGCGTCCACGTCGCGTTTTGGGCTGCTTCCTGTCGCAAGCACTAGGCCTACCCCCACAAGTGAGGTACCATTTTTTTCGTAAGACCCTGGGGAACGCGGGGTGGGTAGAATTTTGTGGATCCACGCAGATTCCAGAACTTTCCATCACAGAAAAGTGAAGAAAATGTGTTTTTTTTGCCAATTTGTTAGGTTTGCAAGGGATTCTGGGTAACATAACCTGGTGAGAGCCAGTCAAGTCACCCCATCCTAGATTCCCCTGGGTGTCTACTTTTCAAAAATGTATAGGTTTGCTAGGTTTCCCTATGTGCCGGCAGAGCTAGGGTTCAAAAACTACAGCTAGGCACTTTGCAAAAAAAGGCTCATTTTTCACTGTGAAAATGTGGTGCGTCCACGTTGCGTTTTGCGCGGCTTCCTGTCGCGGGCACTAGGCCTACCCACACAAGTGAGGTACCATTTTTTTCGGAAGACCTTGGGAAACGCGGGGTGGGTGGAATTTTGTGGATCCACGCAGATTGCAGAACTTTCCACCACAGAAAAGTGAGGAAAATGTGTTTTTTTGCCAATTTTTAGGTTTGCAAGGGATTCTGGGTAACAGAACCTGGTGAGAGCCAGTCAAGTCACCCCATCCTGGATTCCCCTGGGTGTCTACTTTTCAAAAATGTATAGGTTTGCTAGGTTTCCCTAAGTGCCGTCAGAGCTAGGGTTAAAAAACTACAGCTAGGCACTTTGCAAAAAAAGGCTCATTTTTCACTGTGAAAATGTGGTGCGTCCACGTTGCGCTTTGCGCTGCTTCCTGTCGCGGGCACTAGGCCTACCCACACAAGTGAGGTACCATTTTTTCGGAAGACCTTGGGGAACGCGGGGTGGGTGGAATTTTGTGGATCCACGCAGATTCCAGAACTTTCCACCACAGAAAAGTGAGGAAAATGTGTTTTTTTTGCCAATTTTTTAGTTTTGCAAGAGATTCTGGGTAACAGAACCTGGTGAGAGCCAGTCAAGTCACCCCATCCTGGATTCCCCTGGGTGTCTAGTTTTCAAAAATGTATAGGTTTGCTAGGTTTCCCTAAGTGCCGGCAGAGCTAGGGTTAAACAACTACAGCTAGGCACTTTTCAAAAAAAGGGTCATTTTTCACTGTGAAAATGTGGTGCGTCCACGTTGCAGTTTGCGCTGCTTCCTGTCGCGGGCACTAGGCCTACCCACACAAGTGAGATACCATTGTTTTCGGAAGACCTTGGGGAACGCGGGGTGGGTGGAAGTTTGTGGATCCATGCAGATTGCAGAACTTTCCACCACAGAAAAGTGAGGAAAATGTGTTTTTTTTTGCCAATTTTTTAGGTTTGCAAGGGATTCTGGGTAACAGAACCTGGCGAGAGCCAGTCAAGTCACCCCATCCTGAACTCCCCTGGGTGTCTAGTTTTCAAAAATGTATAGGTTTGCTAGGTTTCCCTAAGTGCCCGCAGAGCTAGGGTTCAAAAACTACAGCTAGGCACTTTGCAAAAAAAGGGTAATTTTTCATTGTGAAAATGTGGTACGTCCACGTTGCATTTTGAGCCATTTCCTGTTGTGGGCACAAGGCCTACCCACACAAGTGAGGTACCATTTTTATCGGGAGACTTAGGGTAACACAGAATTGTAGAGCAACTGTTATTACCTATTGACTTTCGATGCATTTCTGCCTTCCAAATGAAAGACAATGTGTAAAAAATAAGTCATTTTGAAAAATGACCTATAATTCTAATGCTAGTATGGGTACTCCCAATTTCAGAAATGTGCAAATATCTACTGTTTCTAAAATCTACATTTTGTTGCCATTTCAGAAATACATAGGTGTCTTTCATAACAATTTTTCCATGTATACATTTTCCCAAAATAATTGCTATATACCCGGTACATAATAAAAAACCATTGCAAGATGCTGCTCAGTTATTGGCTCTGGGTTCGTCGGGTTCTTGGTGAACCTACAAGTCCTATATATCCCCACAACCAGAAAGGTCCAGCGGATATAACGGTATATTGCTTTCAAATAGCTGTCATAATTAGAAGAAGTTACAGGTGAAAACGTTGACACAAATGGCTGTTTTTTTCAACTAATTTTCAATTTTTCCTTTATTTAACTGTTAGTTTCTATAAGGAAAACTTTAAGGATCTACACAAATGACCCCTTGCTGAATTCAGAATTGTGTCTACTTTTCAGAAATGTATGGCTTTCCAGGATCCATTATTGGTTTCATACCCACTTCTACCATTAACTGGAAGGAGGTTGAAAGCACAAAAAATAGCACAAATAGGCTATGTCCCAGAAAAATGCCAAAAATGTGTAAAAAAAGTTGGTTTTCTGACAAAAGTCTGCTTGTCCCTGAAAGCTGGGAAGATGGTGAATTCAGCACCACAACCCCTTTTTTGATGCCATTTGCAGGGAAAAAACAAGACGCTTTCATCTGTAGCTGTTTTCGCATTTTTCCCCCAAAAAACAATATTTAGCTGTATTTTGGCTAATTTCTGGGTCCCCTCCAGGGGAATCCACAAACCCTGGGTACCTTTACAATCCCCATGATGATAGAAAAAAGGACGCAAATTTGGCGTGGATACCTTATGTGGTCAAAATGTTACAGGGGCCTAAGCGCGCACTACCCCAAATAGCCAAAAAAAGGCTTAGCACAGGGGGGGGAAAAGGCCTAGCAGCGAAGGGGTTAAGAGCCTAAATTTAACATCATTATACGGTGTTTACAGTAAATGAGACACACATCATAGTTTAGTCTCATTAACCACAACATTACCGGCCCAGTGGCCATGCGTGATAAATCACAACCAATTGCCACCAAACTAAAATCAACATCCGTATCACACTTGTTAAGAACTTGAGTGTGACAGCATTGTACGGGGTTTGAACCTGAATGAGAACCACATCATTGTTTAGTCTCACTGATAGCAATATTACCGGCCCAGTGGCCCTACGCAATACCCAACACCCCATTCCCAACCTTTGTCACCAACCATTGCCTAGCGTCATCAGTCAGTTCTGCAACATACATTTAAAATACAGTAAAGAAAGGATATTAAAAAAGGGAAAGAGATTACTACCCTTTGTGAAGTGTGGATACCGTGCAAAGAAATAAACAGAATTCAAGAAAATTAAAAAAGACCACGGCACCCTGAAAGATGACACGCCATGCCCACTAGGTCCTGCCTCACCCAAATTAAAGCACTCAGCTCCTGATCCTGTAAGTCCCCAGCACCCAGAGCCCTGGACTGCTAGGCCATCTGTAAAATTCTTCCTTAAGTGAACATTACATCTCAGATGGGAACCCCCACCGAGGTCCAATATATCACAGGGGAAAAGGGATCACAAAGGGAGCATGGTATACTAGACAATATCTCATATTACTTATCAAACGTGGACAAACAGTTCCTCATCCTCGTTCATCCCTGATAGAGACTTGCTACCCAGAAGTAGAATGTAACTCGATTCCAGGATTCTCAGTCGTTTCTCCCTGTCTCCACCTCTGGGGCTCGCTTCCACCCTGTCAATGCCAAAGAAAGAGAGCACATTACGATTTTGCTCATGACATTTCAACCAGTGTCTGGCGTTGAATAATTTACATCACCATTTCTGATTGCCCTTTGATGCTCAAGAATTCTTTTTTTCAATGGAAAGAATGTACTCCCCACATACAATTTTTCACACGGGCAAACTACCACATACACACAGAAATCCGAGTTACAATTTATGAATTTGGTGATGTCCCTGGTGTTACTTGTAGGTAAGGGAAATGATTTCCTGTTTTTGCTACCCCCGCAGGCCTTACATCTGCCACACTTAAAAAATCCCTTCTGTTGCTTTATCCAGCTTTGCTCCTTTACATTGCCCATATAGCTGTGTACCAACATGTCTTTCAGGGATCGTGCACGTCTGTAAGTCACCAGAGAGTGTGGTGCTACATGCGACCCCACTACCGGGTCGCCTTTGACTATATGCCAGTGTTTGGTTAACAGTTCCCTCACTGCTGATGACTCTGTGTTAAATGTAGTTATAAGTCTGATAGGATTTCCTTCTTGTGTATTCTTAGTTCTCTTAGCCAGAGGGTAGCCCTATTCATGCCTGCCGCATTTTCTTTCCGCTGTTTTTAGCACTTTCATTATGTAACCCCTTCTCCTGAATCTTTCAAACATTCTCTTTCTCTTCCTCATATGATTCATGTGTGCTGCAGTTACGCTTTGCCCTTATGAGCTCCCCACAGGGGATGCTCAACTTCAGTTTAGGTGGGTGATAACTCGCAGCGTGCAGAATACTGCTCCCAGCTGTTTCTTTCCTGTGTTAGGTGGTAAGGATAACACCATTCTCAATCTGCACACACATCAAGGAACTCCATTCGTGCTTTTTAAAAAAAATGTTATTGGCATTTTCAAAAGAAAATACATAAACACATACAAAACAACAAGCCAGTATACTAGCGATGCATGTCCAGGAATAAAATCTGCACAGTTAGTTCATTGCAAATGTTGTACAATATGCGCCCTTCCCACTAATACTAGACAGAGAGATATGAATAACAACCACATTGCGATACCAATCAAGAGATAAGCATTTGAGGGACGCGTTCACAAATCCAGAGACTCGTCTCATATCACACGTACTGCAGGCAGGTTAGCGGTAAAAAGAGATAGCTTTAACATTTCACAATAGTCCATCGGTTGATCCTGTGTGTTGCGGGGTGTCCCCATCTGACCCCTGCCTTTCCCGGGCCCAAGTAATGAATGGTTCCCAGATGTCCCTAGGTCTTGAAGTGGGGGCATTAGTTCCCAGAATGTGGTTAATTGGGAGTGACCGTATGTGACGTCCCTGATCCACTCCGTAATGGAGGGCACCCTCCTCCTCCCCCAGTGCACGGCAACCTGGCGTTTGGCGAACAAGAGAAGTAATGGGTGTAGTTTGCGTACCTTAATTGGCATGTCTTTGACGTAGCTCAGCAAGCCCAACAGGGGGCTGGGGACAGAAACGTGCCAATGATCTGATTAATCAATGTGAAGATTGCGGACCAGAATGTCGTTAGCTTTGGACAATCCCATGCCATGTGGAAGAAAGACGCAGGAGCGAATCCAGAGCGCCAGCAGCTTTCATCGTCTCTCAGCCCCATGCGGTGTAGGCCTATAGGTGTCCTATAGAATCTGTGGAGGAAATTAAAATGAAGCAGGCGAAGCCTATAATTGGGGAAAGCTCGGTGAGTTGGCAGCAACAATATGCCCACTGATCCTCAGTTAGCGGAGCAGGGAGCTCGTCGTTCCACCCCTGTAATGCTCTGGGCTTCACCAATGGGGCTGTGTTTTGCATGTGCTTGTAAAGGCGTGTGACAAGTTTACGGGGTGATGGTGAACTTAACAGATTCTCTAAGGCTGACAAGGGTGGCCGGGGCACCGGAAAACTGTAATGCAGGGAGCGACAGGCGGGTCGTAGCTTATGGTATAGGAAAAGTTCAGCAAACGGCAACTTTTGACCCTCATCAGCAACCGGGGGGGGACCTGAACGTGTTCTCTGGGTAAACGTCTGCAAACGTGTGGAGGCTCAATTTTTGTGCCATTGTTTTACTAATTCTGTCCCTTAGAATTGGTAACATAGGGTTATGTGCTAACGGTATAGAAGGGGCATATAGTACGGGGGCGCCCACCCGCTTCCGCAGCTCATCCCATGCCCAACGTAGGATCTTTGAGGTGTCTATGCCTTCTCGAGGGTAGCGGTATGGCTGGTACAGCGCCACCCGAATAGGGACAGGTGCCACCTCGTCGGACTCCACTGCTACATGAGGCTGGAAGGGTGTTGGGTGAACCCAGTGGTGCAGGAACTGAGTGTCAGCAAATCCCACGATACTCTAGCCTGCCCATCTGCCCACACCAGAGAAACTAGCAGTGATCTTAAGGACTTGAAAAAGTTATGGGTAAGGGGGATTGGAATATTAACAAATACATAAAGAAATTTCGGTAATACGACCATTTTAGCTAGGGCGATTTTCCCTGCCAGGGATAATGGGAGTTTAGACCATAGTGTGACCTTCTCTTCCAACCAGGTAATGGCACATCCGTAGTTTAAGTTCCACACCTCCTGTAGGTTTCGGCTAATCCAAATGCCCAGATATTTAACCTCCTCGGCCTCCCATGCCAAAGGAAACTCAGAAATCACCGGGGTGGTGTTATCCGTCAAGGGAAACATGACGGACTTGGCCCAATTGATGGAGACACCAGCCAGCCCTCCGAATCTAATAAATTCTCTCAAAATGGGGTCCAGATTTGTCACGGGGTCAGTGATGTATAATGTGACATCGTCAGCATATAGCGAGATGAGCAGGCTCCTGGTCCTAAACCCAATCCCCCTGGCCGTGTGGTGCTGCCTGATGCGCGCGGCGAGGGGTTCCATCGCAATCGCGAAAAGCAGGGGTGACAGGGGACATCCCTGCCGGGTGCCACGCGAGATAGGGAAAGGTTCCGATAGGAGGCCGTTCACTCTGATCCGAGCAGTGAGCTTAGTATATAACAACCGGATAAGATTAATAAAGAGTGGGCTAAATCCCATGCGGCCTAGAATAGCGAATAAATATGGCCATTCGAGTGTATCGAACGCTTTAGTAGCGTCAAGAAACACTGCAGCGGCCTGCACGTCAGGGTGGAGGTAATGTAGCACCGAAAAGACTGTACGGAGGTTATGGGAGGTAGACCGCCCAGGGATGAATCCCAACTGGTCAGGGCGAGCGATAAGGGGAAGTAGGGGCTGCAGCCTGTTGGCTATCAATTTGGCCAGAATTTTTACATCCACATTTATTAATGACAATGGCCGATATGAATCTAGCTCAGACTCAGGTTTCCCGGGTTTTAACAGAGTGATAATTATTGCCTCACGCATAGTTGGTAGTAATACACCAGTAGTTTGGGCTTCCTCATATAATGCCATCAAATGTGGCGCTAGTTCTTCCACGTAAGTTTTATAGAAGGCGGTGGTTAGGCCATCAGACCCAGGTGCCTTATCTAGAGGTAAACTTTTTATGACCTGAGTGACATCTTGTACATTAAACGGGACATCCATATATTCCCTGTGCCTTTGACTGAACCAGATTAACTCCAAGGAATCGAGGAAGGACTGCATTCCCTCTGGGCACGTCTCTTGAGTGGCGGTGTAGAGTCTGGAAAAGAACGAGGAGAATTCGCCTAGGATGCCCGCCTGTCCCCTAATAGCAGCTCCCTGCGTGCCAGTCAACTCGGGAATGTAGGCAGTGGAACGCGGGGTTCGAATCATGCTAGCAAGCGTCCTTCCTGGCCTATCGCCCTCCCCATACCTTCGAGCCTCTGCATATCTCCCGAGAAACTTGACCTCACGCTGCGCCTCCTCAGCGTAGTCAAGCAGTTTGGTCTTTAAGAGAGCCATAGTTTTAGGGTCATTGGAGGAATAAAATTGTGTTTCAAGTCCTCTTATTTGAGACTCAAGGGAGGCAAGCGTGCCCCGAATGGCTTTTAACACTCCCGCTTGGCGGGCAATACACTGACCTCTAATAACCACCTTGAATGCCTCCCAGAGGGATGCCTCCGTGTCTACCGAACCGGCATTGAGGGTGAAATAGTCGGTGATGTCCGTCCTTATTTCTTCCTTAAAAGCCTCATCTAACAGGGCATGTGGTGGGAGCCACCAAGAGAACGTGCGTGGAGGGGACTCAGGAAGCGCCAACTTCAAAAGACAAGGGGCATGATCCAACAGGGATCTCAGCAGATGAGACACTTCAATGGTCCAAGTGGCCACATCGCGAGAAACCAGCCAAAAATCCAAGCGGGACCAGGCACTGTGATGCTCGGAGATACAAGTGCCTTCCCTAATCGCAGGGTGTCTACAGCGCCAGATATCAACTAAGTCTCAATCTGAAATTATGGCGTTTAAAGCTTCGCTTGCTGAAGGATGCAGGGCCCGGGCCGCCCCCCCTTCTGTCCAAGTCGTCATCCAATATGGCATTAAAGTCTCCCCCCCAGAGAATGGTACTGCAACCAGTCGCCCTGACTCTAGCCCAGATGTCTTGGAAGAAACTAGGGGAGTCCGCGTTGGGGCCGTATATCGCCACTATCGCAATTGAAACCCCACCCAATGTGCCCAGTATGATAATAAATCTGCCCTCAGGGTCCTTATGTAATTCCCCCTCTCTCCAGTCCAAGCCCCGCTTAAACAACACCGCCACTCCTCTGGAGTAATTGGAATATATGGAGGAGTAGACATGGCTCCACCTGTTCTGCTTCAACCTCAGGGAGGGCACAACATTAAGGTGGGTCTCCTGCAGTAGACATATGTCTATGTTGTGCCTCAATAGCTAAGCATGCACGAGCCTGGACTTCTGCCGTCATTCAATCCCCTAATGTTCCATGTGAGAAAATTCAGATTGGCAGCGTGACGGCCAACAATTCAAAGTGCAAGAGAGCAATGGGGCAAGGGCAGCACAATCCATTCTGAAACCTAACGGTGCAGTCAAACAAGTAGCAGATGGTTATACTGGCTAAAAACACAACATTCCCAACCCCCAACCCCCCACCCACTCCAACCCCCCAATCAGGTTGTAGATAACCCTCCCATGAACACATAAAAAAACATTGAGCACCCGGGAAACCTCCCATAGGGATGCGGGAACGCCGGCACACTCCCCTGCCATGCCAGGGTGGCCAAGATACTTCAGAGAGCCAAGTCAATAACGAACCAGGATTCCAGGAAATCATATACATAGCATTAAGGCCTGACTGGAGCCCTGACAAGTCCTACACCTCTGCCCAGTCTAGTGTGTCGATCTGATGACCGACATGCTGCCCAGTCCCCCCCAGTCCGTAGCATATATATGAACAGGCCCCCGCGGAGGCAAGCTTCGCCCACCCACCTTAGGGGAAACTAGCAAGAGAGAAACAATTTGAGCACGGAAGCACATGTTATAGCATCAAAAAATAGAATGTCAAATAGGGCTCTAACCAGCAAAAACCATAGTAAACATCCAGAACCTAGTACGTGACATGGCTGGAGAACTGTCAGTCATTATCACTTAGCTAGGTTTCTGCCGAGGCCGACGATCTGGAGCCATACCTCGACTGCTTACCGCGACGTGTTTTGCGAATTTGAGGGCAGACTTGGCATCAGTAAAAAAGTGGGTAGAACCATCATGTGTAACCTTAAGTTTGGCGGGGTACAATAATGAGTAGGGGATTTGGGCCTGCATCAGGATCCGCTTCGCAGGCAGGAACTCGCGTCTCGCCGATTGCACCGCTGGCATGAAATCAGGGTAAAAGGAGATCTGATTGCCCTTGTGTGTAACTTTCCCCGAAAGTCTTAAAGTTAGGATTTTTCTCAGTTTAGGAGTAGTAAAGTTAGGACTCCTAACTTTAGGACTCCTAAATGCCTTCTGTGAATACCGAAAGTCTTAAAGTTAGGATTTTTCTCAGTTTAGGAGTAGTAAAGTTAGGACTCCTAACTTTAGGACTCCTAAATGCCTTCTGTGAATACCGAAAGTCTTAAAGTTAGGATTTTCTCAGTTTAGGAGTAGTAAAGTTAGGAGTCCTAACTTTACTACTCCTAAACTGAGAAAAATCCTAACTTTAAGACTTTCGGTATTCACAGAAGGCATTTAGGAGTCCTAAAGTTAGGACTACTAACTTCTGTGAATACCGAAATGAGTAAGTTCATTCTGTGAATACCAAGATGAGTAAGTGTATTCTGTGAATACCAAAAAGTACTAACTTTACGTTTTTGACGTAAATTAGTTCTGTGAATCAGACCCATTGTGATCAGTCACCCGGTCGGGTCTCGTATCTCTTGTACCCCCTGCAGCTGTCGGGTCTTGCGTAGCTTGTGAGCCAACAAGCGCCCACATCTGTCCCCCCCAATGTAGAACGAGTGGCACAGGCACAGCGCTGCATATTCCGCTCTGTCTTGGTCCAGAGCCGCTAATTGTGCCGGGCTGTAGTCAATTGGCGCCAGATTTTAGGTGCCCCTGTGCGTTGGTGCATTTGTTCTAACTCCCTTGTTTTCTGCGTAAGGTCCTCTCTCTTTCGTCTACGCTCCGTATTGTCTGCCGTTGAGATGGCTATTAGCTCGTCTCTAACCACGGCTTTGAGTGCTTACCATCGCGTTGACATGGGTGTGTCAGGGTTGTCGTTGTGTGATAGATAGTCGTCAATGGCGCGCTGTACTTGCTCGATTACCGCTAAGCGTTGCAAAAGAGTGTCTCGGAGGCGCCATTGTTGCGAGGGCTGGTGAGTGGGAGGCAGAGTTAATGTGGCCACGACGGGCGCGTGGTCCGACAGCGACGCCACGAGTATTTCGACCTCGGTTGTGAGATCTCAGAGAGCCTCTGAGCCTATCAAGTAGTCGAGTCGAGCTTAGGTTTTGTGAGCGTTAGAGTAGTAGGAGTATTCTCTAAGGTGGGGGTGGTGACACCTCCAGAGGTCCACCAGGCCTAGGTCCTTCAGTCTGGTCAGCCCCGCTGCAGAGAGCGCGCCTATCTGGCCAAAGCGTTGAGTCGACCTGTCTAGGGAAGTATTAAAAAGTAAATTAAGATCACCTCCCAGGAGTATCTTGCGCTCGACTGTGGCGGTGGCCTCCATCAGAGCTTCGTGGAGGAACTTTTCCTGGCCCTCATTTGGTGCGTACAGAGACCCTATAACCAGGGTGTGTCCCCCGATCGTAAACTGATAGGTCAATAACCTTCCCCTGATCTCTGCTACTTTCTGCCCCACTCTCCCCTGGAAGGTCTTGGAGACTAAGATCGCCACCCCCGCTGTCTTAGAAGGGCCAGACGAGAAGAATTGTTGGGAAACATGCAGGATTTCAATCGATGACAGTTTTGTGGGAGCAGGTGCATCTCCTGTAACAAGCATGAATCCGCTCCAGTACTCTCTAGATACGAGAGGATCATCCTGCACTTGATGGGGTTATTAAGACCTCTCACGTTTAGCGTGAGGATCTTGAGATTAGAAAGGCGCATCTACTGGTCTAGTATCAGGTCATGTGTATGGGGACCCAGAAATGGGTCTGTGCGTTCGGACCCGCACGTGAGAGCAGAATGGGTGCGGCGCCGTGTTACAGAGCCCTTGTGAGCCGGGAAGCAGTGAACGGGGGATCCCAATAACAAAAAAGGAAAACAAAAACCTAAAAACAAGCACAACAACTTGTGAGTAGGGAGTAAGAGTTCAGGATAGAGTCCGTCATCCAAGGACAACCAGTGGCAAGTCTGTACGGGGTCCATAGTGTGGCCAAGTGTGCCTCCCCGTCCCGCCCGCCGACTGCCCCAGTGCAGTGAAAGGAGAAAGAGAAACAGACATCACATAGTGTGCTCAGGAAGCTTGTGTCTTTGCCAGTGCCCCTGGGAGGGCCTAGAGGACCGCCTGCTGTCCCTTCGTGATCTCTAACGGGTCAGGTCGTTTCGGTCGTCGTCTGCGACCCTGCTGCCGCCATCTCAGTTGCGAGTCCCCAGATCCAGGAGCAGGACTGTGACTCCCATCGTCATCATCGGGAACATCAACGCCCAGCAGCTGGCAGGCTTCGGAGAGGGAGTGCAGTTGGTGAAGTTTACCATCAAGTCGGAAGATTAGCCAAAATGGGTGGCCCCATCAGTAGGAGATGTCACGCTGACGGAGATGCTCAGCGATGGGTCAAAAGGTTTTGCGTTTCTGTAGCGTGAACGCGGCCAGGTCCTGGTACAAGGTTGGGGTTTGATCCCTGAAGGTGACCGGGTGCATGGATCTGCCCTTGCGGAGAATCTCCTCTTTCGTGCGGACGTCCTGTACACAGATCAATATGTCTGCAGGCGGGGCTTTCTCGGAGCGGGGTGGGCCCACTCTGTGTGCTCTGTCTATCTTAAGGTCCGTGCCAGGTGGGCTACCAAGGATATTATTGAAGTGGTCCCTCTTGTATGCAAAGATGTCCCCAGCTTCCTCACTGGTTCTCAGTCCTCTAATCTGGATATTATGTCTGCAGGAGCGATTTTCTAAGTCTTCGAGGTATGTTTGCAGGTCTACCTGTTGGTCATGGATGCGGATGACTTCTTGCTGTAGGGCCGCCATTTCAGTGTCCCTGTTGTCAATCTTGTCTTCCAGTGTAGTGACACGCTCCCCTATTTCGTCCACATCTCTTCTGATGTCTTTGATTTCTGATGTGAGGTCTCGAGAAAGGCCCGTGTCACTGGTTCCTCCACGGTGCTATCCCCCCGTGTTTGGGCGGGCTCACTCGAGAGAGAGGGATCCATTGCAGCTCCACCCTGGGGTCGTGCAAATAGCTCCTTCAGTGTCTTATCCTTCTTCCCCCGGGTAGAGGTCATACTCTTGCTGCAGGTAGGCCGATGCGTTCTTAACAGGGGCGGGGGTCGCCACGGGTCCCCCGTCTAAGTGTTCCAGCGCAGTGCAGAGGTCGGGCCGAATCCCAAGGTGGCCACCAAGGGGATCTGGGATGCAGTAAGCTGATCGCACTTCGCAGGGCGTCTAGAGTCACAACTTTCAGCCCCTTGGGGGTGTCCGGGTCCTAGAGTGGTCTATGGCTACTTCTGGTCGTGTTGTGCAGTGCTTGGGCGGGCCCCAACCTTGCTGGCTACAAGAGCTGCCACTGTGCCACCCCCACCGCGCGCTTGTTGGGGTGCAGGTGATAGTGCACCCAGCTTTGCAAGTCGTACTCTAGCTGGGAGATCCCAAGTCGGTCTATCAAGCGGGCCCTCTCCTCTGTATGAGTGCTTGGGCCGGTCGTGGTGAAGTGCTGTCTCTCTGCGGGCCTGGTAATTGGGGTTCCCCCCTTGAGTCAGCGATCTCTAGTGTCCCTGCGCCTCGGTGCGCAGCAGTGGGGTTCAGTCCCCAATAGCGGGTGCGGGCCGTCAGCAAAGGGCCAGCGGGGGCGCCGCTGATGTGCTGGGTCAAAGCCAGGAGCCGGGCGGGGAACCTCGCGGCGCACCCACAAGCCGCACCCGGGCCCAGCTGGGCCGCCTCCGCAGGTCGCCCGGCTCCACTCTCAGCCACCGTCTCTAGCAGCGGCCGCGCTCACGTCCTGCTGTGGATTGTTCCACCCTGCTCCCGGCTGTGTCACACGCTCTTGACTGCCAGACAATGCCTCGTGGGAGCCAGGGACCGATCTGCTAGCCGGTGGTGTCTGTTGAGGCATCCCCCGCGGCCTAGTTGCTTATCCCCGCATCTGCGTAACTTCATGCCGTGCCTCATGGCGTGGGGGGTGTCGACTCTTCTTCTCTTGGGGAGCCGGTCTGCGGCGTCTACAGCCTCCCCTCTGCACTTGGTCCGGCGGCTCGTTGCTGCTCCTAGCCAGGCCTGGCTTCACTGCTCCACCAGGCATGAGCGAAGGGGCGGCGGAGGTGCCACTGATGTGCTGGGCCGAAGCCAGGAGCTGAGCAGGGAACCTCGTGGCGCACACACAAGCCGCACCCGGGCCTAGCCAGGCCGCCTCCACGGGTCGCCGGGCTCCACTCTCTGCAACTGCCTCTAGCAGCGGCCGCGCTCACGAGCTGCTGTGGCTTGCCCCATCCTGCTCCCAGCAGTGTCACGCGATCGTGGCTGTCAGACAATGCCTCGCGGGAGGCAGGGGCCGATCTGCAGGCCGGTGGTGTCTGATGAGGCGTCCCCCTGTAGCCTTGGCGCTTATCTCCGCATTTGCATACATTCGCGCCATGCCTCGCGGCTTGGGGGGTGTCGACTCTCCTTTTCTTGGGGAGCTGGGCCTATGGCGTCTACAGCCTCCCGTCCACGCTCAGTCCAGCGGCTCGTCGCCGCTCCTGGCCAGGCCCGGCTTCACCACTCCACCAGGCCGGAGCTTAGCTCGTTCGCCTCACACAGGCCTCCGGTCGCGCGTGAGCCGGGAGTGGTTGCTGCGCAATCTGCGCCTCAGGGGTCCACATGGGCCAGTGCAGCCTCTCCGGTCCCCTTTAGGGTGCCGCCTCCTGTCTCGTTGGTGCTGCTGGTGCCGGGCGGCGCTCTACCGCAGGGCTTCACCTCCTGCGTTGAATCCGGCTGTGTGTAGGCCGTTTCCGCGCTCTCCTCTGTCGCGGCCCGCGCCGCCATCTGTCCCCGGCCGTGGTCCGCAGTCTCAGCACGCAGGAGCCCCGAACCTCGGGTCTCTAAAGTCAGCCCAGTGCTTCTGTAGATCAAGCCCGAGCCAATTCCGCCCTCGGGGCCAGGTTCGAACCCCGGGAAGTGCTGTAATGTGGGCAACGACAGGCGGGAGCAGCGAAACACCGTCCTATCTCGCCGCCATCTTGGCCACGCCCCCTATCCTTATGAATTTTAGGCAGCATGTAGAAACATGGGGCCACTGGTTTCTTCACAAGGAGAAAGCGGAATTCATCCTCCCCTATGAGCTCTCTTCTTCTCCACTCCAACAGTGTGGTATAAAAACAGTTGGTTGCCTTCTCATACAGCTCTCTAGTGGACCGCACGTAACTCCCTGGCAATATTAGCTGTCTGTTCGCCTCCTGCTTATATTTATTGATGTCCCATAGCACAATGTTTCCCCCCTTGTCTGATGGTTTTATCACCAAGTTCAGATCCTTGTTCAGGGTGCCCAATGCTGCTCTCTGTGCTGGTGTAAGGTTATGTGCGTGTCTGTTCTTGGAGTTAACCCAGATTTTCATGAGCTCCCGTGTGATGATTTCATTATAGGTATCTAGATTATCATGTGGCAGGTTGGGATTGAATTTCCAAATTTGGCTTAAATCTCGTGATTACCGTTCCTCCTGTGTATACATATACAAATATATATATATATTGAAAAATATGTTTTTGGAATGGAAACGAGAGGGAATTATTTCCTTGGAAGAGTACACATTTATGCATGTGGAACATCCGGTCTTACCTAGACTATATTTTATCCCGAAGGTTCATAAAAATATTACCCCCATCCCGGGGAGACCGATCATATCAGCAATTGGCAGTATGGGGGAGAAGGCAACCCAATATATAGATTATTTCCTTCAGGATTTGGTGAAACAACTTCCCACATATGTGAAGGACACTGGGGACTTTTTGAAGAAAATACAAAACATAGAATGGGTAGAGAACTTGATGTTTATCACATTAGATATAGAATCCTTGTATACAAGTATAGAGCATATTACAGGATTGAATGCAATACAGTACTTTTTAGGCACAAGGCCGATGGAGTGTTACAATCATAACAAAATGCTTTTAAAGTTGATCACATGGTGTCTGGGAAATAACTTTTTCTCATTTGGCAATGATGTTTACCTGCAAAAGAGAGGGGTGGCGATGGGAGCCTGCTTCTCCCCCAGCTATGCATGTTTGCATGTTGGCTGGTGGGAGGAGCATGTTCTCAAACCCATACTTATGAATAAATATACCAACCATGTTTTATACTGGTTGAGATATATTGATGATGTTTTTATTATATGGAACGGGGATGAAAAACAGGCTGGTGAGTTTGTTAACTGTATCAATGATAATACTGCCAATTTGAAATTCACCTCACATATAAGCAGGGGATCTATTGATTTTTTGGATGTGCGGGTGTATGTAAAAGAAGGGAGATTAGCGACCACCTTATACAGAAAAGCCACAGCTGGAAATGTCACACTTCATGCAAGCAGTGCGCATCCTCAGCACTTGATTAGAAATATTCCCTACGGAGAACTTTTGCGTATCAAAAGAATCTGCAGCACGCAAGAAGATCTCAAAGTGTGTACAGAAGAAGCGCTAAGTAGGTTTAAACAGAGAGGGTATGAGAATAAAGTTTTAATTGAGGCAGAAAGAAAGATGAAGGCCAGAACAAGGGAATCTCTGTTTTCTAATCATAGTAGTAAAAAAGGAAATAGTACAGATGCCAATAATGCCCCCAGACTTATTACTACCTACAATAAACAAGAAAGGAAGATTCGATCAATAATCAAACACAATTGGCCAATTGTGTTGACGGATGGGGTATTGGCATCCAGGCTCCCTGCCCAACCAGTGATCACATACAGAAAAGGCCCCTCAATGCGCACCCAAATTGTGAAGAGCAGTCCAGAACTGTCCAAAGCCACCATGTGGCTGCAACCGAAATTAGGTTTTACCAAATGCTCTTCTTGTAGGGCCTGCAAATTCGGGGAGAATACAACCCATTACACCACTCCTTTTAGCCCGGATAAAATTGCTATCCAGGGCAAATTTAACTGTAGAACGGACGGAGTATGCAGTGTACATTTTGGCATGCACCTGTGGTCTTAGGTATGTGGGAAGTACCAAGCTGCAGGTGCATGTCCGAATTTTGCAGCACTTACGAGCCATCGTGAATAATGACACTACTTATCCGGTGGCTCGTCATTTCAAACAGATACACAATAACAACCTTGACTGTTTGAAATATTTTGTGGTAGCAGCGGTTCCAAAATTACGAAGAGGTGGTGACAGGGAAAGGAAACTAAGGCAGATGGAGTCCCGTATGATTTTGGAGCTAGACAGTAAGTTCCCCAATGGATTAAACAATACTGAGGACTTGCACTATTTTTTGTAAAATTGCATTCTGTTATATAGGATAAGAGAGTCCATAGATGATTGTGGTATGTTCCCCGTATGACATTGGTAGGACATTTTCGGAACACAAATACAGGACTATGGCATAACATGCAACAGTTGTTTCAGCAGCGGCAAGTCCCAAATTCCATCAGGACCGCGCAAAAAAATGTATGTATACATATATAATAACTTCTTAGATATGGTTTTTATGAGGATTTTTACTGAAAATTCAGCACTTGTATTTTTAGTGGTTTTATGAGTCAGAGTTAGCACTTTTGCACATCTAGCACTTTAAAGCTGTACTGCATACTTTGCACAACACACAGCACTTTATCAATATGCAACTTTTGCACAGGATGGAATAGTGTTAGGCAATAAATCCCTGGATTATGGCTTGAATTGTAATTGAATTTGCGATAAGTACCTGCATAGTTTGCACAGTCAGGAACAGTACTATGATAAATTGACTATAAGAATAAGCTTTACGCAGGAAGAATAGTCTTTATCATATCGCATTACAAGAAATAACGTTATATTCACAACTATTAAGGAGTGGTGTATATATATATATATGTTCTGAATATGCTAAATAGCATTAGGCTGAGAACGTGGATTTTATTACTGTATTTATTAGGTTTTTTTGATATATGCAATAATGTATGTTGGTGAATCATCGTGCAAAATTAACGTAAGATGTAAACCCAAGTATATTTATATATGAAGAAAATTTGCTTTTAGATCGTAAAAATATCAAGCTAGGCAATAAGGGAATTTATAAATAGAAATGTGCAAGAAATAATATGTTGCCAGTTGAAAAATGGTGGTGCTAATAAATAAAATGTACATAGCAAAATAATTTAAGAAAAAGAAAACAGACTTATCGTGTATGATGAAGCAGTGCTAGTATGTTTTCTATGTTCACATATCACGAGGGGTGAGAGCACAGCATATTTAAATATGGCGAACAGTTTCCTTTGTAACGAGATCAAGGGCAAGTGTTGCCCGAAACGCGTCGTTCTGAGGAGCAATTAAAAGATCTTTATGCCAACAATTTCCAGTGGTTCGTGGATTCTCTGTTCAACCGTCTGGGATGTGGAGGTGCGGAGAAACTAAGTCTGTTAGTTGATATATATATATATATATATATATATATATATATATATATATATATATATATATATATATATATATATATATATTTAGTCACCAAGCAAGTAACACGCTGCACTCTCCCAGATTTAATAAAGATTTATTGAAGCCAGTTACACTCCTTCTCCGGTGGAGAAGGAGTGTAACTGGCTTCAATAAATCTTTATTAAATCTGGGAGAGTGCAGCGTGTTACTTGCTTGGTGACTAATTGTTTTTCGGGGCAAGTCCGGCCCCGCCACGCGCACCAGCTGTGAAAAGTGCGCCCTTCGTTCTTGGACTGCTTTGTTGAATAATATATATATATATATATATATATATAAAAAATCACATTTCTCCAATCAACCTTCTTGCCGCTTTAATTATTCGACCTGATCTGGTTACTGGAACCTGGGAGCTGTCATCTTCACTGTCAGAGATCTTTGATGACCGTGAAGCAGCAATAGTAGTCGCTGGGTTTTCAGATTCAGTCTTTTTTTAACCATCTTAATCAGACCGATGAATTAAAAATGCCGGAAGTGAGCAGAGTCTCTGGTAACAGACATCCAAGGACGCTGGGCAGTCACTATATGCCCCTTGGTGGAAGCAACGTGGAAAGGTGCAGCACCATATGGAGCATCAGATTTTCTCCTTCGCAGTTGGCGGGTGATCACAAGATCTCCTGTCTTAAACTCAATGTTCATTGCATGTCGCCTCTTGTCAGCATAGGCTTTCATCTTTTCCTTATCAACCAAGTCCCTCATTCGAGTTGTATTCTCACCTCCTTCTTTTTTGTTGGTCCATTAAGGTAACTTGGTTGTTATTGCTCTCCTGAATATCAAAGTCACAGGACTTTCACCTGTGGTTGAGTGAGGTGTTGAACAATAGAGTCGTAGGATGGAATTCAACACAGTTTACAAATTGAGCCTCTCAATAGTTGCACACTGTACTGCTTTCTTTAGCGTACTCATAAAACGCTCAACAAGTACTTTAGCCTGTCGCCACAAAGGTATACTCTTCTGATGCTTTACATTCAGATGCTCCAGAAAAATCCTTGAATTCTCTACTGTTGAATGATGGGCCATTATCAGCCTTCAGAATCGCTAGAACGCCCCATGTTGCACAAATGCCATCAGGTCTCTCAATGGCTTTCTCATGAGTTGTGGATGAGAGAACCTCTTTTAATGGAAATCAAGAGTACTCATCCACATTTACAATCAGATGTTGTCCATTGTCAAGTGGACCAAATAAATTGATGGCTATTCTCTTCCATGCATGCATAGGGACTTCTGACATGGTAAGAGTATGTTGAGTAATGTTTGTAGAGAGGCAGTGACATAGATGACAGGCCTTGAGTTTGTTTTCAACCCTCTCATCTAAATCTGAAAACCAAACTCTATCTCGGAGAGCTCTCTTGGTAGCAACAATACCACAATGTCCTTCATCAGTCACTTTAATTATTTTCTCTGAAACTCTCCGGAATTAGGATTATTGACCCCCTCGTTTATAACTCCTTCCTGAGTTATAGGCAGTTCATCTTTAACATTTTTGTACTTCTGGAATTCACCATCACTGGTGAGAGGTCCCGCATGTTGGTTTCACAACTGATGTGTAATTATATCTTCCAACTTCAGCATGTCACTATCATGGCGCGTGGCAGTGATGAACTGGGCTAACGATATGGCAGCCGGCGTATTTGACTTTACAATGACATTAATGTAGACTACAGAAGCCTTAGATGGAGTACCTTGACCTTGTATAGACACTCTGGAAAAATAGTCAGCAGGGGTTGGATCCTTCCCTGGACGATGTACAATGGTGCAATCATACTCTTGTAATCAGATTCCCCACCGTTCAATGCGAGCAGGCACCGTGGCTTTTGGATTGCCAAAGATAGTCAATAAAGCTTGATGATCAGTTACCAGCGTAAAAGGCTTTCCATACAGGAATACCTGGTAATGTTCACAATCCCATACCATGACCAAACTTTCTTTCTAAGGTTGAGAGTAAGTATGTTTTGTTTGGGAGAAACTTCTACTGGCATATGCCGCAATATGTCTTCCAGCATGGGGGTGTCCTCTGTGTTGTACCAGGATAGCACTTAACCCAATGAGGCTAGCATCAACAACAACCTCTGTACGAAGCTTTGGATTGGAATAGGCCATTTCAGTAGAAGTTTCAATGGCTTGTTTGATTTTCATGAAAATTATCTTGCATTCCTGTGTACATGGCCCAAGATGCGTGCTAATGACACCCAGATCCTCTTTGGGGATTGGACTATGCATCAGGGCAAATTAGGGATTGGGCTATGGATGTGGTCCATACTTGCCGAACTGATCTAGTTTCCAGCATGGTTGGATAGACCAGTCAATGACATAACTAATCATTTCCACCGTCGAACTCTTCATGTGCTATGATGGCTGACCCCAGGATACCCATTTGAAAAGTACGTCCTGTTCATGCACCTGGTTCTGAGTTGCTTGGCATGTACCTACTCAAACAGGCTAAGGTGCATCACTGAGACATCATCGATAGGGCAGTTTCTTGTCAACCTAGTGAGAGACAGTCAGGTATTTCATCACTGCTGGACTGATGGTGGCAGCTTCCCAAGTGTGTGTGTGACATGCAGGCAAGAACTGAGTGATTTAATCTGCCTGCCTTTGATCAGTGTACAAATGTGTATGTTGGAGCTGCGCACCACATAGAGCAGTGGCATTTAGTCAGGACTCTGGGCACACCGCTGCAACCTCCCCCGTGCATGAAAACACATATGTAGGCACTGCATGCCAGTAGCTGAAGTCAGGCCTTCTAAATTATATACTGAATCCTTAGAGCACTACACAGGCATATTCCAAACAGGCTTTCTCACAGCGTGTTGCCTATATAACCCTGTGACAGTGGGCTGCGGGTCTCCGTGGTAATGCCAAGGCTGTGAAAATCTCAGGGCGGTATACCGGATTATGATTCCTTTTAGATAAAGGAACCTGTCTAGCCGGAAATCTTCATATAATTAAATGTAACATTTACACACAGTGCTATCAATGGTAATTGGGTTGCTCGCTGATAAAGGCTGCTACCACATCCTGCATTAGAACACATGAAAAGTTTATTCTGTGTTCAGTCGACTCTTAAAAATGCGACTATACATTTATTAAAACCTGCAGGGGTAGATGTCGAAAATCTAGTATGCCTCGTAAAGGTTAATACACCTGTTAGAGTACCTTTTGTGTATTCCGTCCACACGTGTGAATCCTCATAGAATAGCATAGAGGTTAATGTGCCTGCTCCAGAGCACTAACTATAGACCACAGATGTGTATTCCTTGTAAAATAGCTCAGTGTATCACTGCCTTTATTGCAGAGACCTTCTGTAACCTGTGGGCTTCAAGGTACAAACCTGGTAAAATCACTCAGTGAGTTGTCGTGCACTAACTGCAAACTGAAGTATTAACCCTTTAAGGCTTATTTTATTATTCGGGTGGCTGTAAATATCTTTTTGGATGGATCATATTCTGCTTTCCAAAAATGTCAGTCTTCCAGAAACTTGTTGCTACATATGTGTGCGTGGGAAAAATTACATTCTCTGAAATATTAGCGAGGATGAGACTATTTGAACAGTTACACAAAGACCAACTGTTGAATGTTGCCATTCCCCATCATTTGATGCCAATTTCTGGACCGCCTTTCCTGGTGCATTGGGTATTGAGGATGGTAATTGACTGAATATTAATCTGAGGTGGGAGCTTGATGTTGACGGTCTGTAAAGTAGTGAGCTCCCAGGTTCATACAGAGGTTTGGCAGGCCATCGCCATGAGTGAGAATTGCAGATCAATTTGGGGCAACATTCTCACAGCTACTATCTGTTTCTGTTAAGCCCAAATCACTATACTTTGTACATGGAACACTTGTTTACCTCATGACCTCCCTAGAACATTATCAGCACGGCGCTGAACGTGGATGGGTGAGGAGTTACAGAGCAGCTCTGCTTAAAGAGGGGAACATGTCTGGGCACACTTACATTTCAGGGTGATGCTGCCTGCCAGGTTTTCTTGTCCTGAATAACAATCAGAAGTAGGATAATGAATTTCAGGTTATTTAGTTACTCAGGCCCATATGCATCAAGCTAATTTGCGATCACAAACGTTGCGAATCGCAAAAATAGGCCGTTTGCGATCGCAAAATAGCTTGTTCCCATGCATGAAGCAAATTCGCAGAAAAGCCTTGTTTTCGCAATATTAGCGAATACCAAAATACCGAATCTGTAATAGCGATTCCGTATTAGGTATTCGCAAATAAGAAATCGCAAAATGGGATGCAACAAAAAATCGCAAATACAGAATAAGACAAGAAACGCACTTTGCATTCCTTAAATAAGAAGAAATCAAATCAGGTGGTAAAAATCTCACTTAGCCAAAAACAGGTGTACATCATCAGCAAACTACTTAAACAGTCCCAGAATGCATCTGAATGTTGCACAATGGCAGCGCTCTACGTCGTGGAGGATGAGGCTAAGAGCAGCAGCACAGAGAAGAGGGAGGATACATACATATTCAGAGTGCGCGTCACTTTGCTAGGGCAGACAGAGGAGGAGATATGTGATATATATAGGCTGAATGCTGCCACAATCTTAGATCTCATTGCTGAGTTAGACCCAATACTGCAGCGTCAGATGCGCAGGACACATGCCATACCCACCCATGTGCAGGTCCTGTGTTCTCTGCATCTCCTAGCTTCAGGTAGCTTCCAGGCAGTAATTGCTGCAGCTGGAGGTGTTTCTCAGAGTGCACTATCGCGCGTTTTTTAACTGTTTCCTAAATGCCATGTTGCAGAGGATACAACACCACATTAGGTTCCCCACAACACCACAAGAATTGATGCAAACTAAATTAGATTTTTATCAGGTTGCACAATTCCCACATGTGATTGGTTGCATTGATGGGACGCATGTACCCATATGTCCCCCCTCAGTGAATGAGTACATCTACCGAAACCGCAAATCTTACCATTCACTGAACATCCAAGTAGGCTGCAACTCGAAAACAATTATCACAGACATAATGGCAAGTTACCCTGGCAGTGCACATGACGCATACATCTTCCGGCATAGTGGCATACACAGACGTCTACTTGCGGGTGAATTTGGCGAGGAGGCTATTTGCTTGGTAAACAGATTTAATACTGTCTTGCACACCTGTCCGCCATGGTGACACATAGCAGTGACTAATGTATATTTAATTTTCACATCCTGTAGGTGATAGCGCATACGCTGTGAGGTCTTTCATCCTCACTCCCTATCTGAATCCATCTACACAAAGGGAGCAGCGATACAATCAGGCACACATTGCGACCCGCAATGTGATGTAGAGGACATTTGGTGTACTCAAATCCAGGTTTCGCATCCTCTACAAAACCGGTGGGGCCTTACAGTATAGGCCGGAGACATGCTGTAAAATTGTTGCAACATGTGCTATGTTGCACAACATAGCCACTAATAGGGGCATTCCCCTGGAAGACTCTGACAGCGAGCCAGAACTCGACAACCAGCCAAGACAACCACCGCAAGCAGCATGCGGTCCAAATGCAGCAGAGGGGAGACGGAGACGGGCAGAAATCACGCAACGTTACTTCTAAGGTGAGTAATGACAAAACAACACAAGCTATGCTCAAAGGATTTATTGTGCTAGTTGTGTGGATGTGTTGATGCACACATACCATGTGCAGACATGTGCAGTGTGGGTACAGACAATTGAAAGTCATTGCCTTGGAACTGCAACTTCTGTGTGCACAAGTTACACATTTCTGGTTACGGCACCAGATTTTAACGTGTCCAAAGGTCTATTTCCTCCACCCACGCACTCCTGTGGGCCTTTCTGTAGGCTCTGCTACATCCCTCATCATGCCTTCTGTGCTGGCATGACTCCTGGTACTGCGCCTCCTGCTATGTGCCACAGGTACCAGTAGGCTGCTGAAGCTGGAGGCCTCCTCACTGTCCCCCCCTGCATGCATGATGTTTCCACTAGCTGCTGCTGTCTGTAGTCCTTCCACAGCAGTGGTGACCTGGATGAGGCCCCTGGCCACATCCCCGTAGCAGTGGCTCATCTCCACCTGCATGCTGACCGCACGCCTGGAAAGCTGAGCTGTTGTGGTACCCAGCCTATTTATTGCCCTTGTGTAATTGTGCATGCGTCCCATAGAATGGTGATGCCTCCTGCCATTTGAGACATGCTCAGCCTGGATGACCCTGCACATGTCTTCAATGGCTGTTGCTACACGGTCAAGTTTCTCACTGTTTGCCCTGTGCCCTTCAACTACCGCAGTTGTCAGCTCTCTCAGGCAGTCATGTATGCCACCCATGTGTGGCGCCATTGATCCCATTTGGGCCTGCATTAAATGCATATTTCTTCCTTGCAGGCGCTGGACCCTCAACATCTTGGCCTCAAGAACACTGCAGGCAGCTTCACCATTGTCCTCAGCAGACATCAGGAGTGCACTGGGTCTTCGCCTGCGGAACTGCATGGAGCGGCGCCGCATTGTTACCTCTGGTGCTGGTGGTGGTGGTGTATGGGCAGGCTGCTGTGTGGGGGCTCCTGTTTGGCTGTCCTCATCACTCTCCAAATGAGGCAGTGGTTGTACTATTCTACTGCGGCGAGTGGGAGCAGGTATGGGTGAGGATGCAGGCAGTTCTTGTCCCTCATCAGGCTGTTCAAAAAGGCCCTCTGACTCATGGTCGTCAGCCACGTCACTGTCCTGTGCTGCATCTGTGATTAAAAAAGTGCAAGTTCAGTTACTTTCTTTTACACATGTTTGTAACATAGCGCCTGCAAAGGCCTATTAAATTTGATTCTGTAATGTACAAAGTCTACTGTTGTCACTTCCTTGCTGTACTCTGCTGTAGTGGAGCTGTGTTAGACCCTCCATGCCTTGCACTAACATTTGTCTGCATACAACTCCCACAATGCATTAGGGTGTTGCAAGTAAAAGGTGGACTGGACTCAGGTGTGCTACACTACGCAGGGTATGCATGTGGGCCAGTTTGGGTAACATTTGACATGAAAATATGTTTAGCTGTGCTCTTACCTTGGGAGGTACACGCATGTCCTGAGGTGTCGATCTGTGTGATCCCGACAACTGCCTCTGGCTGCAGAGTGGATTCCACCATGTCCTCCAGTGGGGTGTTTGCACGGTCGGTTGATGGTCCCCCTCCTTTTTTCTTGGCTGAGGCTAGCCTTTCTGCCACCCTCTCTTTTGCTCTGCTGCGCAGGTCATACCACCTCTTCTGCAGGTTAGGGATGTCACGATGTGTTACCCCCGCAGCATTGACCTTCGCTTGTATCCCAAGCCAAATCTTCCTCTTCACAGACTCAGCAACATGCAGGGATAGCTTTCCAAACAGCTGGTCATGCTTCAATGCCACTTCCTCAGTGAGGATTTCAAGTTCCTTGTCACTAAATTTGATTTTTCTCTTCTTGCCTTCTCCTTTTTTTTGTACCTTTTCTGTGGCCATGGTGTTGTTGTGTCACAGCTTCTGCTCCAAATAAAGTTTCTCCAGGCTGAGCTCCACCAGTCTTCCTCCTCCTCAGACTCTCCCTGTGTACAGGTGTGTGGAATCAGTGATTCACTTCCTGGTTGTGATGTCATCACAATTCAGCAATCTGGGAAATTCGCAATTACCGATTCAGTAATTGCGAATTCGCAATTACAGATTCGATAAATATGATTATCGCTGTTGGAAATAGCGATTTTTAGGAAATCGCTATTTTTTTGCGATTTTCTTGCATTGGCTTTTGCAATTCTTTAATAGCGATTCCTTATTTATCGCTATTAAGGAATCGCACTTTCATTTTTTGATGCATGTGGGCCTCAGTGTCTTGACTAACCCTGGGTGTAGTTTGCGTAGTAGCACTTCACGTAGCTAAGCGAAGTACATTTTGAACTACACGTAGCTATACAAATTGCGTAGCAGTATGCTTGACTGCACTGTACAATAATTGCCAAAGGCATCTTGCACAGTGCAAGTTAAGATAAAATAAATATCTCGGTCTTTATATGCTAAAAATGCATATAGTTATTTCACAAAAGTGAAAACAATAAATTAACTAGCAGTGAGAGAGGTGATGATTTTGGGATCCTCCCTAACCTAGGGAGAGAACCAAGCAGATGCCTTGAAAACAAAAAGCACATCTTTTGAACGATTCGGTGGTGGTCCCATCCTCTTAGGACCACCCCAAGCACAGTTATTGGCAAAAATACAATCCCAACCAAAGGCCCTGCAAAGCATTATGGGACGAGATTAGCAGTGGGCAGTGAATATTATAGTATCCAATATCAAAATAATTCTACAAAGAGCTGCAGTTCCACTAGTCGTTACTAGATGTCCCTCACGAGTCAAATGCAAAAGCTTCATGAAAGGGTTTCAATGCTTTTGCATTTGACTCGTGAAGGACATCTAGTAACGACTAGTGGAACTGCAGCTTGATGTATTAATAATTTCAATGCTTTTGCATTTGACTCGTGAGGGACATCTAGTAACGACTAGTTGAACTGCAGCTCTTTGTAGAATTATTTTGATATTGGACACTATAATATTCACTGCCCACTGCTAATCTTGTCCCATAATGCTTTGCAGGGCATTTGGTTTTGATTGTATTTTTGCCCATAACTGTGCTTGGGGTGGTCCTAGGAGGAAGGGACCACCACTGAATCGTTCACATGATATGCTTTTTGTGTTCAAGGCATCTGCTTGGTCCTCCCCCTAGGTTAGGGGGGACCCCAAAATCATCACCTCTCTCATTGCTTGATATTTTATTGTCAAAGTTCACTATTGTGAATTGGTTATATGCTTTTTAGCATAGAAAATTGCTGTATCAAAGCATTTGAAGGTGTTTATTGTACTACTGCTACGCTACGTCAATTAGCACAGTTTTTCACTCTGCTACGTGCAATTTGCGTAGTGCGTAGTAGCACAAACTTTGCATGCTCCGTGAGCGTAGCGAAGTATTATGCCCAGGGTTAGTCTTGATCTAGTAAAATGACTGATGTGGGGTTTATGTAATTGAGATGACTGAGATTGCATTTTATCTCCTTATGCTTCTCTTCCACAGGTCCACCCTGCAACTTCATGGTTAGAACGGCCGAACCAAACGTAAACTTTAAACATAATTTCCGGCATCATCATGCACACAAAACTGCTTAAAATCACATACCAGGCTAAGCCAGTGGTTCTCAACATTCTGGTACGTGGACCTTGGCATCGGCGATCACTACTGATGGGAAATTGAAACAATATTAACACATTAATAAAGTATACATAAACAAATAAGCAAAATTTAAATAAATTAAACATTTGTATGTGTGGAGAAATTTGAAATTAGAGACTAAACATTAAGTTGGTATCCTCATATTGATTTGTGGGTACAGTAAAAGAAAATCAAACATAATAAGGTACGAATAGTAGGTGGCCTCAATTGAATTTAGAGAAGCTATGACCTTCCCATTAGAATTAAGATTTTTTTTTTTTATACTTGCTTGTGAATGAAATTAAATATTCCCTCATTTGTGTATTTATTTGATAAATTATTTTTTTCTGTATTTGTTTTGTACTGTTTAGAGGTTCAAATCATCAAGATTGCTTAGGACAGGGTCTCTGGTGACTCAGTAGGGCCTCTGAATTACAATAATGAGTCAGTGGGGGCCCCTGGATTCCAGTACTAATTAAGTGGTGGTCCAGAGAAGTCAAAAGCATAAGAACTACTGGGCCTAGAATTTCCCACCTCAGCGACACATCCAGATCAAGCTAAACTCACACATTGCCCTACAGCAACAGTACACATTACACTCAGCTGCAGTCACCATCATGCGTACAAAACTCTAATGCACTTAGTTGTTCATTTAACCTGAGTTGTGTCTTACATCTTTAAGTATATATTAAAGCTACCAAGAATGTCATTTTCCAAATAACTCAGAAATAATGCCTATATCCCAGCCAATTACCCCTACCTCTGCTGGCACAGCCTGCCTCCTGTCCTTTTTAGTTGGGCACACCATGTTGCTTATTGGGAAATCTCAGACTCACCTTCCGCTAACATTATTGATTAAGATTCGCCTCCACTGGTC
This sequence comes from Calotriton arnoldi, assembly GCA_963921515.1. Lineage (NCBI taxonomy): Eukaryota > Metazoa > Chordata > Amphibia > Caudata > Salamandridae > Calotriton > Calotriton arnoldi. The sequence goes on along the minus strand of CAWUFW010000169.1, from coordinate 3,511,520 downwards.
AACTATTGGTACTAATGAATTTGCCATAAAACTATTGACAATGAAACATATCAGTCTTTTTCATAACTCTTATTCGAAGCTCTGATTTTAAACATGTGTTAGGGGCGGCTGAAAAATACAAACCTTTATATAAAATACCCTGATACATTTGAATATTTCCACTCATTTCTTTAAAAAAATAAGCTTGAAGGGACCAATGTGTGTGTTTATTTTTTTGGTCCTGTGACAGCCCACGGGACCATAAAAAACAGCCCATGCACTGGCTCTTTCAAGCTGGCCCATCTGCCAGAGTGACAGACTGACAGACTGCCCGAAAGACCGGTTCAACACTGGATGCATCGGAACTATTGCAGAAACCCTGCTCCCTCTTGGGCTACCTACTCTCTCGCACTTGTCAAGATGCACTCACCTGCAGGAGTGAAGATTTTCTACCTAATCCCCCTGATAGTCAAACCCCCAAACCTCGACAGAGTCTGCGAGTATTAGTCCCAGGGGAAAAAGTAGGATAAAGAGAGAGGGAGAAAATGACTAAGAGGGCGGCTTCCCCAAGGATGGATGTGTCACTAGAGGCTGTCTACACTTCTTCATAGGTTATTCGCGCCTCCTGGTAATGCAGTAGGGTCGTCTTTTCCAGTAGCGGCTCCTCGAGGGAGTGCTGCGGGGCGGTGGGGTGGGGCGGGGAGGGGCAGGGTGGGGGGTAGTAAACTCCGGAATACGGCCGGACGGAGTTGAGTAACTAAATAAATAAATAAAATGAATTGCATTGCGCGCGCTGCAACGCCAAATCGGCGATGCAGCGCGCAATGTAATTCGTTTTATTTATTTATTTAGTTACACAACTCCGTCCGGCCATATTCCGGAGTTTACTACCCCCCGCCCGCCGCCCCGCAGCACTCCCTCGAGGAGCCGCTACTGGTCTTTTCTGTGGGGATCCTCTCTATGGTGCACATAAGGGGATAAGACAATATTTATTAGTAATCTGTGTGTGGCTCTGTACAGTTCGTTCATCTTTTAAATTACCCTCGGTATGTACCCCCACCATAGACCCATGTATTGCACTCACCCGTGCATTTGGAAACTGGTAGGGGGAATAGGTCATAACAAAAATACTAAAAACCCTGATTTCATGGCTTAATCCATGGGTCCTTCTGTAACTAAGAAAACACACAAAATATAAGGAAATTGCCCACCTCACTCCATGGCACTGTATCAGCTGAAGGGATCAAAGTCCATTTCACAATATCCTTTGTGACATCATCATAAACCAACAGGAAAAGGCATAGGTAAATGAATATAATGTTGATTTATAAAACAAAATGAAAAGACCAGGATGTTAATTGCTGCACAAAAAAAATGTCAGGGTGAGTTGTCTAAGAATCACATGAAAATAGGAACAGTCACAAATGCCAGAATCGTCTGTTTTAAGCTAGGTTCAGTGCACTGACCTGCGAACCATCGAAGAAGCCATTAGGGGGCATATTCTCAAGCAGTTATCGGCACTTTTCTGCTGCTAATGCGGCAATATTCTTATCGCCCTATTCTCAAGCTGTCGCTAACAGCCGTTAGCGACAGCTTTCAGGCGATAGCGGCCGCTATTAACATCGCCAACGATGTTAGCGACAACTAACGCTAATCATATGCAGTGTAGGCGTTCCCGTGCTAAAACGCATGCTAACCCCACTTCGCGATATTCTCAACCATCGCCCGGACCGGCGATGCGATTAAAAAACACATGCTAAGGCCCGTTAGCTGCTGGAACTTAAGACCAGCAAAAGGCTGGTCTTAAAAATGGGGATAACACTTGTGGCCACATCACAGCAGGTTCTGGTGCTGGACAGCGCTGCAAGTAACGTTGCAGCGCTGCCCAGCGACAAAACTACAGTGCAGGAATGCACACCATCAATAAGATAGTGAGCATTCCTGGGCCACAGTCATGAAAAGTGTTGCTGCGCTGCGTCAAGACAGCGTTGCAACACTTCTCACTACGCCCTCCTTGCAACAGCATGGATGCGCTGTATTCACTGGACAGCGCTCCATGATGCAAGTAATGACAGATACGTCAGGAATCCTGACGTATCTGTCTGCGCTAAAGTCACGCATTGCTGCAGTCGTGTCACAACCATGACGCAACTCCATCAATGCATGGGGCCAGCCTATCCCTGTGGCACTGCATCACCCTCACGCCTGCCATCAGGCAGGCGGAAGGTACTGAAGCAGTGCCGTTCAAGAGGGGTGCCCGAATGTGGGCGCTGTTGGAGATCCATCGGTGGTGGTTGCGCGCTGCGGTGTCATCGTCTGGAAGTATTGGCGGAGTGTTGGTGCGGAGAGAGTTGACGAGACGTCCTTCGGTGGCCTTGATCCAGCTGCAAGGGGGTGCGATGATGGCGGTGGCGTCGGGTGGGCAAGGTGAAGACGTGACGAATGATGGTCGGTCCAGGAGAGTCCGGTGTCGTGGCTGCAGTAGAAGTTCCCGCTGGCGGAGGTGGCGTGCTCGACCGTGTGTCCTGCTATGTGGCTTGTTTCGGTGACTTGCTGCTTGCGTCTGATGTAGGGGACCTTCCCAAGCAGTGGTTGGTGTCCTGGTCACTGGGGCAGTCCAGGTGGAACTTGAGTTCACTGAGTAGAATGTCGTCGGTGGATGGGAGACCCAGGGGTGCAATGAGGCCTACAATGGTATTGGAGAATGGGGGGCCATGGCCCGTGGGACCTGCACATGAAGGTGCCGCAGAGGATGTTCTTGGGCTTGTTCCGGATCTGGGAGTTGAAGTGGTCCATGGTCACTCTTGGGTCATTAGAGTGCGTGGTCAGTCGGAGTGTGCTTCTGTAGGTGATGGCAATGCCTCCTCCTTGACAGTCGGGGTGCTCCTTGCGGGTGATACTGCAGCCGTCAGTGATGGCGATGGCGATGCCCGGTCCAGAGCAGAGGTTGGTCCTGGCAGGCGAGGTGGCGTCCAGGGTTGATGGCGAGTAGGGTGCTGGCGCTGCAGCGGTGGAGTGTCCAAGAGGAATGCTCCTTGGTGCTGAGCACGGTCCAGGGGCAGACGGACGCAAACGGCGTAGCCTATGGGTTGCCTTTGGCACAGGAGATGACCATAACAATGCAGGCAGTACATCGTGAACAACGCAACTCCCACAACGCAGGTGCATTTACATCGCATTTGATGACAACGCATTGAGAGGTCAGTAATGGGGTAATTTTAAATTTACAAGTGGGTATGGGTTTCGGATGTAATATATGAAAATTGGGATGTGTTGTGGGATAAAATATGAACATTGGGGTGTGTTGTGGGGTAAAATATGAAAGTTGGGGTGTGTTGTGGGGTAAAATATGAAAATTGGGTGTGCATTTGGCTCAAAATCTGATTTTTGGGTATGTTTTGGGTGCTCAAAAAGGAATTCCAGGGTTCACCTTTGGGCTTGGGGTGCAAAGGTTAGTTTTGGGTTGCACTCACTGAAGTGTGAATAATGATCTTCATGTCTCTGCTATGCAACACCTACTCTACTGTTGCAATGTGCCTAGTATCAGTATGCATTGGAATGGAATGCGATGTTATGGCATGCGTCGCAACTACGTATGTGCCCTTGGCACACGAGTGGTACGCCCGCTGTGCATGGGCGGGCAGCGTCCGCCATTGAGAAGTGCTGGGGGGGCTGGACAGCTGAGAGGTGGTAAACGCCGGTAAGAACACTGGATGGGGCGTGGACGCGGGGATGTGTGTGAGCGGGTGTGGTAACAATTCAAATGAGGGAAGTCTTACCTCGAAGCCGGGTCCCGTGTCTTTATAGCTCCTCTCTCCTGCGTCTGCTTCCAGGAAAAGGAAGTAGGCAGTCAGGCTCCCTCCCCTGAGTCAATCCCAATGCTGCGATTTGGCGGTGGGAATGGTAAATGGCAACGGGGCAAGTCATGCAGCCTGGGGCCTGAGGGGTGGGCATGTTCTCCATGCAGGCTGTAATGCAGCCTGCATTGCGAACAGGGTGGTGCGCATGACTGCTTTGGGCGGCCTGAGTGGGCCGAGCAAACAGTCATTGCACACTTGAGTGGGCATGCTAATCCACCCATGCACTGCTCTGTGTTTGGAGCAGTCCTACCCACCCTCCCACCCCCTGAGGATACATAGCATGATTACATCAGTTAGTTATCCCCTTTTTTTCACTTTTGAATATTATTTTTTGGCTTCTCTGAGCCCGTGCTTCCTGCTTCCCCCCGCTGCTGCCCCTTTGGCCCCGCACCCCTGTCCTCGTCCGTTCCCACCTCCCAGATGAGCGTCCCTCTCCCCTCCCCCACTTAATGGCGGCCGCTGCACGGTTGCGCAGTGGACGTGTGCGGCTGGCGCCCCAAAGGCGTGCCTATGGCAAGGCCGTCTGCGCCCGTCCGCGACCCGACCACGACCAGCACCAGGAACCCTGGATCTCGAGCCACCCACTGCTACAGCACAGCCATCCTCCACGCACTCAACCCTGAAAAAATCAGAGATTGCCAACAGGCCTCGCCAAACACGACCCACGGCCAGTTCTCCTGCCTCCACTGCCGCCAGACCTTAACCACCACCCCGGACTCCATCCCAGCCGACGCCAGCCCCGTCGACACCCTAAGATGCATCTTCCTCAACGTGCTCTCCGTGCACAAACACGGCCTGGAAACCTGAACCTACTCGACTCTCTCTCGCCCGACATAGCTTTCTTCACGGAGACCTGGACCTATGCCTCCTCCGCCCCCGACATCAACACCGCCAACCCGGACAGATACAAGATCCAGAGGAAGGACCGCCCCAACCACCCGGGAGTGGGCCTCGACATCGCCCACAAGAGCACCCTCCGCCTCACCACCTCCTGCGAAACATTCCCCTCCGCCGAACACCTGCACTTCCAGATCCAGACCAGCCACAACTCCACACTCCGAGGAACCCTCGTCTACAGACCCCCCGGCCCCCGGACACACCAGCCAGCCCACCATCTCCACCTGGACGCCGGTCACAGCCGAAGACACCGCCTCGACCATTAAAGGCATCCACTCGGGGGCCACCACTGACCCCTGCCCTCCTCACATCTACCACAGAGCCACAGCCGCCATCGCACCCGAACTACAATGCACCATCAACACCACCTTCAAAACAGGCACCTACCCAGATGACTGGAAGCGCACAGAAGTCAGGCACATGCTCAAAAAGCCCACAGCTGACCCCACCAACATCAAGAACTACCGGCCCATCTCACTCCTCCCCTTCGCGGCCAAAGTTGCAGAGTAAACAGTCAACAGGGAACTGACACGATTCATTGAAGACAACGCCATCCTCAACCCGTCCCAATCCGGATTCCGAAGCAACCACAGCACTGAGTCCGCCCTACTTGCCGGCACAGACGACATCCGCACCCTCCTGGACCAAGGCCACTCCGCATCCCTCATCCTACTCGACCTTTCAGCGGCCATCGACACCATCTCCCATGGCACACTAGTCGCCAGACTGCACGACGCCGGTATACAAGGAACAGACCTAGACTTGTTCCGATCATTCCTCACCGGAAGAAGCCGAAGGATCAGACTGCCACCCTTCCTCTCCTATCCCACGTGAAACACCTGCGGAGTCCCACAGGGGTCATCTCTGAGCCCGACCCTCTTCAACATCTACATGGCCCCCCTCGCCGCCATCGTCCGACAACACGGCCTCAACATCGTATCCTATGCTGATGACACCCAGCTCATCCTTTCACTCACCAAAGACCCCACCACCGCCAGACTCAACTTCCAGAAAGGAATGCAAGACGTCGCAGTCTGGATGACCAACAGCTGCCTGAAGCTCAACGCCGAGAAGACAGAAGTCCTCGTCCTTGGAACCACCCCTTCAGCATGGGACAACGCCTGGTAGCCAACCGCCCTCGGTAGCCCACCTACCCCCTCGGACCATGCCACACACCTCTGCATCGTACTCGACTCATCCCTCCCCATGAACCGACAGGTCTAGGCCGTCACCTCCAGCTGCTTCAACACCCTCCGCATCCTCCGCAAGTCCTTCTAATGGATCCCCCTGGAGTCAAGGGAGACAGTCACCCATGCACTCATCACCACTGGACTATGGAAACACACTCTAAGCCGGCATTTACAAGTCCATACTCCGCACACTCCAGACATTACAGTACACCACCACCAGACTCGTCCTCGGCATCCCCCGGCACAAACACATCAACCAACACCTACGAAGACTCCACTGGCTCCCCGTGGAGACGAGTCCCCTTCAAAATCCTCACTCACGCCTACAAATGCCTACATATCAACGGCCCAAATGCCTCAACGACAGTATCAACTTTCACGTCCCCAAAAGATACCTCCGATCTTCCAACCTCGCACTGGCCAAAACCCCGCGCATCCACAGAGCCAGAGCAAGCGGAAGATCCTTCTCCCACATTGCAGCCAAGACCTGGAACGAGCTACCGGCAGACATCAAACGCACCCCCTCTCTGTACGCCTTCAGAAAGACCCTCAAGACCTGGCTTCTTGGCCAACAGATCTGCGGACACCTCCCCCCTCTCAGCGCCTTGAGACCCTCACGGGTGAGTAGCGCGCTTACAATTCCCCTGATTGATTGATTGAGTCATCATCATGTGATGATTGTTCCTCTTCTGCACTGCTTGAGGCAGTGGGGCAATGCTCTTCCGCCATAGCGGTGGAGCCGCAACCGGGGTTGCGTCATCTACGTGTGATAGTCCTGAGCGACTCGCCCCCCGGCCCTCCTGCGCTACGCGTCCCACCTTCTCCTTACCTGGACATTGACAGCGTGGCGCAATCCACTGCACTCTTTCCAAATCTGTGACTCGGCCAGCAGGAGCCTCAGCCAGGTGTGATTTCACTAGGCTGGGTACAGCAGTTGCTGCCTAGTCCGCTGGTGGACCTCCCAATGCAGTTGATGCAGCAGGGCCCCCTTAGGTGTGAAGTTGCAGCACTCACGCCACACAAGTTCGACGTAGCACAGGGGCCTCACCCTCCACAGCGTACGGCCAGGCCAAGATCATCCGGACTGTGATGCAGAGAGGCGCCGCACAACGTTGGTAATCCCCTCTGTGCACCGCGGTGTAGTGGTGGATCAAAGTATGCAATGCAGACCTCCCTACGTTGGTGCGCAGGAGTGCCTCTGCCATTCACAGCTCCAAGGGGCTCATGGTGGTCTTCTCACACAGGTCAGCAACGTGTCTCCATGCAACCTGCCAGACTTCACCACCAGGTACGGGCGATCGCCGCCCATCAATGTCTACCGCCACGGCTCAGCTACTCCACAGCTCCTCCGCATCACACTCCAGGCTCCAGACGCAGGTCCAGCGAGGCATCCAGGCTCCAGACGCAGGTCCAGCGAGGCATCCAGGCTCCAGACGCTGGTCCAGCTAGGCATTTAGGCTCCAGACGCAGGTCCAGCGAGGAATCCAGGCTCCAGACGCAGGTTCAGCGAGGCATCCAGGCTCCAGACGCAGGTCCAGCGAGGCATCCAGGCTCCAGACGCAGGTCCAGCAAGGCATCCAGGCGCCAGACGCAGGTATAGCGAGGCATCCAGGCTCCAGACGCAGGTCCAGCGAGGCATCCAGGCTCCAGACGCAGGTCCAGCAAGGCATCCAGGCTCCAGCGAGGCATCCAGGCTCCAGACGCAGGTCCAGCGAGGCATCCAGGCTCCAGACGCAGGTCCAGCGAGGCATCCAGGCTCCAGACGCAGGTCCAGCGAGGCATCCAGGCTCCAGACGCAGGTCCAGCGAGGCATCCAGTCTCCAGGCGCAGGTACAGCGAGGCATCCAGGCTCAAGACGCAGGTTCAGCGAGGCATCCATGCTCTCATCCTGGTCATCCTGATTGTTGGCTGGCTTGCAGGGGTTGTTGATGTGTGCTGCACTTGGCCCTGGCTGCTCCATTCTGCATGTTGTTTTTTAATGCCTATTTCCTATTAGGGGGTCACTGATGGGCTATTTATTGCATTAGAGGCAAGAAAGCTCACGTTGGGCTGACTAACGTGAGTTTTTTTATCGCTAATGGGCCTATCGCTGGTTTTCGCACGCTAACGCTGGTTTCCCTATCGCCATCGCGCTAATGTTAGCTGCAGTTTTCACCGCCGTTCCATGGAAATATCGCCATGTAGCGACTGCTTGGTAATAAGCCGTTAACATGGCGATAATTTTCAGGGTTAGGCGGCGATAAAAATACTGCCGCTAACTGGCCTTAGCGATAACTATCGCCAGGGCGTGAGAATATGCCCCTAGGAGTCATGAAGATCCTCCAGGAAAGTTACATTGCAGAAATTATGTTTTTTAATCATCTTACCAAGTGGGAACAAACAACTAGACTGGCAACCTTCATGGTGGCTCATCACTCTGTCGACTTGCCGAAGGGATGGGGTGTGATTTATGTGCAATGCAGGATACTAATGCTTGAGAAGGTGTTCTCCTTTTTGATAAATTAAACAAGGGAGCCTTTCAAAACAGCATTATGGTATCTGTCTAAGCCTCACATAACAAAAGACGGCGCAGGCAGCGTGAGTCTTAACACTCACCTGGGGGCACATGTACAAGGCCCCTGCGCCACTGGAGCATCACTTTTTTTGACGCTCTGGTGGTGAACAATGCTGAGCCATTTTACAAGGCCACACAAAGCCACCATACGTGACTTTTTATGATCTTGTAAATATGGCCCCCTTTTACGCATTACTCTGCATGAAAGGGACGCTCCATGGGTGTTGCTGTGGGTGTTCCCACGCAACACCCATGGATGCTGACACATTCATAGATTTACAAGGTTTTGTAAACCTGGGAATGCATCAAATTATTTCGTCTTCCCAGGAGAGGTGCCAAAGTGGCGCAACAAGGAGAAATACCTTTACTTCTCCGCGGTTTTTGATTCTGCAGCACAAATAGGAGGAAAACTCCATCAGTGGTTGTTTTTGTACAGGAAGGTGTTCTTTCCTGTACAAAAACAATCATCCCTACAGCGTAGGCATCCTTATAGATGGTGCAAGTGTACCTGTCTTGGAGCTAGGCAGCCAATTGTGAGCCAGCGTAGAGGAAAGCACTGATATGTTTCGCATTTCTGTAAATACGACGCATCCCTGCACTTTCCTAATGATGCAGCTTGGCGCAACACGATGGCATGCAGTGCTGCGCTGCGTCATTTTCTAGTAAATATGTCCCCCAGTCTCCAGCTCAGCTGACTCATTCTTACAGCTTTATTGTGAATCAGGCCGAGTTCAGGTGTGCCATTCTGTCACCTGGCTAATTATATTATGACACTGGCCATGCCGATAACCCAACCTTGCCTGTGCAGTGCTCTATACCACCCTCCTGTCGCTGTAGAGAGCCTGCAGTAGTACCATCCCCCTATGCACGGTCACGGCCTTGTACCATAGAAACTTTAGTTCACAGTCAATCTGTAGGGGAGGACCCCTACAGAAGCATGCACTCATCGCCTTAATCTGACTAGCTCTTCTCTCTAATTAGGAAATCTTATTCTCACAATAAAATACCCTGCATGATACAGGGTCCTCAGGAGGTAACTGCCAGAGTGGAGATTAAGGCAGAAACAAAGACAATGACCTGGTGGCATGGTTAAGTGGGAGAATAGGTAGGATTCTTAATGACGTTGAAGAGAGGACACTATGAATGGGGCACAGTGGCTTGTTCTAATTATTCAAACCCATCATCACACTCCTCTCATGGTTACAGCACTTTTCATGTACTCATATTTGATGGTGTTTACAGCACTTATTGCCATGGTGACAAAGCAAGTATTGTCTTGTACTTGCATTTATGGAGCAACACATGCCCCTGGCGTGAGACTGAGGTGCATTAGCAGACACTACACAGTGTGTGAGCTCTTGGTTTGAAGAGTGTTGACATGCAGTGTGGCCACTGTGGTAAGCATTTTGGTGTGATATGTGAGCGACCAGAGATGTGCACTTACCTGTCAGCGGTCAAGTGCCAACGCGAGTAATGGCCGGAAGATGAGTGAGAAATAGAACACACACAAGTACGTGCATATGGAGGTGATATTAAATTAATGAATAACTAAGAAAGAAAAGCCTACCTGAAATACTGATGGAGTTGAGGGGGTAGGTACCGGTGAATTCAGCAAGCTGGGCAGGAGATTAATTCCTTCCGTTGCCAGGGCAACAGAGAGACAATTTTCAAATGGACTCATTCATGAGAGTTGGGTGTTTTTTATTCAACAGTTTCAGTGGACGTTCACCCTCGCCTCTGACCACAGGGGTCAGAGTGTTCCCTCTGACCAGCTCAACTCTGTGTCAGCCTGCATGGAACGCGAGAGGAAAGGAATGTGGGATCTGTCTGTTGTTTTTCTTGCTCTGTTCTTTCTTTATAAGTGGTGGGAGTAACTACATGCTCTGCCAAGCATGCGGCATTCATGTCCTTCAAGATGCGAACTTGGCTCTACCGGATACCTCCCTAAACTGTGTTTGTGAGCTCTGCCCTCTCCATCACTCTTACCAGAATGGCTGGCAACTCTGGCTCATGGTCGCAGAGTAGTCATATAAGGTACTGATTTATTTATTTATGAGCTTTATAAAGTGTTTCGGATGTGCCGTGAACACTGCTTAGCTCTTACCACTGACAAACAAATCGTGAACTTGTTTGGTCTTGCACCATCCAATCATGTCTAAGTCGTTAAAGCGCCAGATGACTGCGCTTATAGCGCATACCAATTGTTGTGTTCGTTCTCACTAGCACTAAACAGCACAGTGACACCACGGACTGGTAATGCAGCTTTATTAAAGGTTAATTTGAAAAATAATAAAGTTGTCTGCAGCGACTTCAGGACATTTCATGTCTACTAGGCCTAATTACCCCCCCAGCCCCCACCCTTTGTCTTTGCACTATGTTCTGCTTCGAAAGTGCCTGGTTGTATCCTGGTGGGTTACATAATTACAGCATGACACGAAACATGTTTTTTTTTAATTGTAACCTTAGGTTAACGTAAGCAATGCATTTGCTTCTTTATTTCTTTTCATGTTAGAACATTGTGAAAGTTTAATGCCCGTTCAGAGGGGACGAGGGTAATACAGCTATTTAAAATATATGAACAGTCTAAAACAAAGGGAAATGAAAGCAATAAATCTCTAAATCATACATTGTCCCCAAAATCATCACTCAAAGGGCAGGAATTAAACCTAGGTAAATCTCATCTCAACAAGTCATTTTTAAACCCCTGCCCAAAAAGAGCAAGTAGGCAAAATGATGACAGGCGAATAACAGTGAGATCCAAACTGAGTTGCTGTGGCTGACTGATATTTCTGAGGCATACTTGGACAACTCGAAACCCTGAATAACCTCTTTGTCCTTGTCTCTGTCTTGTCTTTTGAAGATACCGGATCTTGATTCACTGTCGTGGGAAGTAATTCAAGGTGCTGCCCTTGAACAACTGTCGATCAGTCCGCTGAACACCCTCCTGCCCACTGGGCTGGTTGTCTTGGTACCCGTGCGTCCTTACCTCCCCAAAAACAAAGCATCCTGGAGCCTTTTCCAAACCTTGGATGAAAGCAGTATGCGCAAAACGCTGGCTACTCTGAAACCGTCTAATCACTATAACGACCCCCTGCCATCGAAGCTCTTCTCCGAAGTTAGAACCTCCTTACTCCCACTTTGGTCTAAGATCGTCAATGCATCACATCGGCAAGGTGTTATTCCGGATTGCCTAAAATCGGATCTGCAGATCACACGGACCTTCATAACTTTCGCCCAATCTCTACCATCCCCACGTTGGCAAAGCTCCTGGAGAAATGTGTTCTCGTCCAACTCTGTAACCACATCGATCACTTCCAACTCCTGGACCAGTGTCAATCTGGTTTTCGCCCGGGCCATAAAACAGAAACTGCGTTAACTCACATTGTTGATGATGCGCTAAGAATGTTGGATCAAAATGAATCTTGCCTACTGATCCTTCTCGACCTTTCGTCAGCATTTGACACCGTCAAACATGATAACCTAATTGACCTCCTGGAACACAGAATGGGGTTGTCTGTGCCTGTACTAAACTGGTTCTCCTCATTCCTTCATAACAGATCCCAAAGCTTCAAAGTGAACCAATCCCTCTCTCAGCCTTTGCCGGTCACGCTTGGGGTCCCACAGGGTTCAGCGCTCTCACCCACGCTCTTCAACCTGTTCATGGATCCTTTGACAGAAATCCTGAAATCAACCAGCATTCACTACCACATGTATGCGGATGACACCCAACTATACCTGAAGATCGCCTGCCTTGAGGACATCTGGTCCCTCAACTCAGTCCTACTGGAAACTCATAGTTGTCTGACACGCAACCACTTGAAGTTAAACTCTCTCAAAACAGAATTCCTCCTAATCGCACCACACAAGCAATCTCCGGTCATCGAACAATGGTTGAATCATCTCACTGCTCTTAACTGTAGGCCGCACCTTGTTGATTCTGCAACCTCTCTGGGAATTATGTTAGACAAAAGTCTGAACATGCAGAAGCACATCAGCTACCTCACCAAAGGAGCGAACTTCCAACTCAGCATTCTAAGGAAGCTCAAACCTTACCTCCCTGCTCATGACCTAAAGGTGGCAGTGCAAGCCTTAGTGATATCAAAGCTGGACTATGGTAGCGCAACCCTCTGCGGCCTACCTAGAGTGAAGACTGCTCCTCTTAGGACTGCACTCAACTCTGCTGCTAGGCTAGTAACTGGCGCCAAAAAATACAACCATATCACCCCTGACCTTTTGTCCTTGAACTGGTTGCCATACGAAGCTCGGATACAATTAAAAATTGCATGCATGGCACACAAAGCCATTCACTTCAATACCCCTCTGTACCTCTCTAAGAAACTGGAGCTCTCATGTGGTTCGAGAGCCTCCAGAAGCGCAAGCACCCTACTGCTCAAACCTCAAAAATTCAAGAAGAAAAAAACCTACAATCGAGCCTTCTCAGGTATAGCACCAAGGATTTGGAACTCCCTCCCCCCTGAAGTCAGAGTGAATCCTTCCATTGTCCTCTTCAAAAAGGAAGTCAAAGTGCTCTTGATGAAGAAATTTCTGCCTCTGACTGGCTAGTTCCAGTGGATACTGAGGTCACTGACGGAGATCTGTGGCCCTGCTGCCATGGTCACGTGAATACCTTGGCTCTACATGACTGTGTATTTTTTGTTGTTGTTTTTTTTTGTTGCTTTGTTCGTTCTGTTTCTGATTGCTTGTATCTGTATCCCTCTTGATGTATAAACTGTAAATCGCTCTGATACCCGCTGTGGTCATGATCACGCTATAGAAAACTTTCAAAATAAAATAAAATATGCGTGGATATATCGATTCACAGTCCAGGCACATTCATTCAACATATCCTCTTATCTTGCACTGATGGAGAGTGAACATCCCTGCAAATCTACAGTTGGGGTATCCAGAGAACTGTTAGCGCACACACTTACCAAACGTACAATAATAAAACAACTGAAATGTCCGCCATTTGTGTAGTTGGTTGTGGGTGCTCAGCAGGGAGGTACACAGTAACGAAAGAATAAGCTCCTGAAAGAGTAATTTGCATTGAATTTTTTGAACATTTTAAATCAATCTATGTGGTAGGTATCAAATGAATCAACCTACTAGCAATTTTGATATAACTCCAGCGAATGAATGAGTATAATAAGGCGTACTATAAGTAGCTTGTCAAAAATATATTTATACAATATAGAAGATAATTCGATACAATATGTACAATGAACGCACATATGTATCAAAATTCCCTGGTTGATCGTGAAAGATCATAAAAGCACAACTGTCACCTAATAATCACAGGATATTAATCACAATTCAATGAATAGTAATCATTGGTAACAGGTAAATCCACCCAACCAATACATGTCTCCTAAACTATAATTCCTTCAGGGTAAAATGTCCATTCAAATTATGGTTGTTTAAATATTGGTCAGAGTGGATGCGTCATCGATGTTTTGGTCTCTTAAAGCTAAAAGGGCCACAAGACCATCATCAGGACAGAGTGTGAAAGAATATCACCAAGGCCGACCCTAAGGAAAACGAGTAGAGCAAATAAATGTGATTCACATAATATATAACAAATAAGGAGTACATCCCAGAAATAGCAGCCACTCCCATGGTCTCCAAGTTCGATGGTATATTCCAATACACTGATGTTTCCACACCACTTATAGAATCAACAAAGTATCAAAGGTCCACCAAATAAGTTTTCTTTTATTTCAAACTTCTTTTTAGTATGCAATGTTCCAGCCAGTCAAAGCGTGATTTATCAAGTGAGTGTGACCTTGGTCAGGTCCTCAGCCTCATTTATCTTATATATGTGTAGAATTATTTTTTCTACTATTTTTCTCTGGTTCTCAGAATGCCACTAGCACAGCATACCAAGACACGAAAAGTATACCACTTCTTAATGAAATACAACAACACGCCAAACATGCATTCATAAAATACTGGAGTACACAGACATTCCAGAACGAATAATTAAAAAACAAGCCATAGGGATTATTTTCAGACTGAATATAAATGATTATGTTTCCTCCTTCATGGCACAACTATCTTGATTAACCATTGAACACCAAATATAACACAGGGTCCTCTGTCTTACATGGAAAGGCATCCGCACAAAAACTCTCAGATAAATAACAGACCTCGTCTAGTTCCATCAAACATCAACTGTGTTATGCTACACCTCCAAACTGATCAAATCAAAATGGAGATTGACAAGATTCGAAGGCAAAACCCCGAAAGTGGCTGAAGGAAAATTCTAGAACAACCTACACGTAGAATTCAAGCCACTGACTGAGTTCACATCGTTAATATTCTTTAAAAATGTCCTAGAACAACCGCTGCTGTCAAGACAATAATTATTCATCAATGCTAATTCAGAAAAACAAATAACTCTATTACTTGTGCATAATTTTAGACACTTGCATGCCCATGGGATCTCTACCAATTTGCCCCATGATCCCTCCAATTTTGTACAAAATAATCTATTGATCGAGAAAATCTTGCATTTAACTCTCCACTCTGTCAGCATGCCCCATCGCCTCTCTTTCTCCATCTGCCACCTGCTCACCTGCTCACCTCCTTTCTATCCATGCTCTACCTTCCCTCAAACAGATTGACACGATGATATCTGTAGAGTTTACTATGGTCCATGTTAAACTTTCTACCATAAAAACTGATCTGTCCTTCAAATCTATTGGCTGCGCCTAGAAGATGGCCGCCTAGTATTTGCTGAACATTAAACATTTTAATAAATCAATAACTAAAATAAATAACAGTTGCATTGTAGCATTGGGTAGTTCTATGGATCTTATCGGTATTCTGCCAAAATATCGAAGAAAAAATATTGTGATACGAGAATATCATGGAAAAAATATTGTCAACGCAAGAATATCGTGGGACAGAATATAGACTGAGGTGATAGGTTTGTAGGGAATATGGTGGGGAGTTATTAAAATATATATTTTTTCATGATTGTTTTATATGAATCAAATTATTATTTGATATTTAATTAGCTAAATTATTTATTTGATTAATTGTAATTTTAATTATTTGCTGTCTTATGAATTACTTGTTACTTCATGTGTCAGTTTATTTATATATAACATTTTAAAAATAGTTCTACATTGGGCATTTGTTTTACTATTGTTTGTTTGCTTTAATCTTCATTTATGTATTTTTTATTAATTCTTTTTATTTGTTTTTTGGGTAGAGTGAAAGAAGTGTATTTAATTTAGATATTTTTAATTTCTTAGATATATAGTTTTAACTAGTTTTGTAATATGACGTTTTTATTTCCTAATGCAATAGTATGTCTAACCCCTCCAAAGTCCAAAACTATGCCTCCTTTTGCTTACAATGGATTGGGGATAGTAACTCTAACCCTCCAAAGTTCAACACTTTCCCTACTGTTGTCATATTGGAATGAGAATTGTTAATCTAGCCCCTTCAAAGTTCAACACTTTCCCTGCTTTTGCTTACCTGGTGTGAGAATAATAAATGTAACCCTTACAAAGTCCAATACCTTCCCTACCTTTGCTCAGAATGGAATTGTTAATCTAACCACTCCAAAGTTCAACACTTTCACTACTTTTGCTTACTTGCAGTGGGAACAGTAAATCTAACCCTTACAAAATCCAATAAATTCACTACTGTTGCTTCGATTGGCGTGGAAATAGTAAATCTAACTCCTCCTAACCCAATATTTTCTCTACTTTCCCTCAAATTTTAGTTAGAATAAAAAAAACCATCAAAGTGTAAAACTTTCTCTAGTATTCTTTATGTTGGGCGGTATTATTTTTAATTTATTTTGAAATTTGTTTATTTGTTTGAATTCTTTATAAAATGAAATAAATAATACTTTTATTTACATGTTACTTTTGATGGCTTTGTAGTAACATTATTTTTTTTATCATATTCGATATATAGTTATTTGAAATGTATGTTTTTTAATTTGAAAACTATCATTTATAAGTAATTATTATTGGCGCAGGGTAGTCGTGCGATTTTCAGCTTGGGTACCATGTCCTCCTGCTACGGATTGGTAGCCTCGCTCAGAAGGCCGGCTCCAATCTGATGACTGGGCACAGTGGAATATTGCTTATACAGTGAGGTCTATGGACAGATAATTTATGCCATTTATGGGCAGGCCTCCCCAGACTTCGCAAAACAGCAATAACTGTGCTGCTAATGGTGTCAGATTGTAATGACCCAGGTGGAACTCACTGATGGATTCTGGGACTGGTACTATTGAAAGTGGTCATGGAGAAATGAATGGGCAAAATACCAGATGTGCTTGTACTGCCGGTCAGCCAATATGAAGCAATTTAGTAAAATTGTTGAGCTCTTGGGCATTAAATGAGCTGTGAATTCCGAGATTGAAATACAGCACGGGCTGTGTAATTCAGCTGTATTTCAGTGCAGTATTTGTGGACAAAGGAGCATAGAAAATGGATTTTGTCGTTGCAGGTCCTGATAATCCAGTCCCTGTTTTTATCAAAGCGAAGCTTAAATGGGTGAATATCGACAGTATGACCGATCATGCCAGCGAAAAGAACAATATTTATGTGTTTGTGTGTTTGCATTCAAGACTGGCATATTGATTGATTTATGTTATGGACACCCGTAGCTTGTGAAGTGGAGTGAATTTTCATTGGGACGGACTGCAAACAATGATGAAGCGCATTATCTATGGTTACTGCTCTTTAGTGTTTAAATGAAGCACCAACATGGCAGGTTTTAGATTGATAAAGGCAGTTGATCTACCGAAATACACCGCTCTTAATTGCTGAGTCAAGGGAGGCCCAACACAATAAAGAAATGGATGGATCCAGTAGACTTCGTGTGTGTGCCCTCTTCTTTCTGGGAAGTAGGATGTGTGTGGATATATATATATATATATATATATTTATATATATATATAAGCTCACAAAGTTCAGCAGAACACTCACTGGGTTATCGGCCATATGTTAATTAGATGCAGACGCGTTTCGGCGAGAAATCGCCTTTCTCAATGCTTACAATTCACATTAACATGCAGCGTTCTGGAGGTTAAGTACACGGGACCTCGACCCCATAGGTGGATTCAAATGATTATCATAGATGAAGGACTGCAATAATTACATGCCCATTTTGGCCGCCATGTTGGTGTTGGTCGTAATGATCGCATATGTCATACTCTTCTTGCTGACTCCAATGACTTACATTATCTCACCTCAATAGGTAAGTCCTAAATCAAGGCCTCACATCCAATGCTTGCCAAGATATTATTCTCATCTGCAATGTTCTTTCTAATTCAACCTCCCTTCACGCTGCATGTCACTATACCCCTCACCTGTCACTGGATCTTGTTCCAAGATATATATTCTGCAGAAGTCAGTCCATTACTGTAATCCATGAACTTGTATAGTTTACGACCCATTGGTTGATGGAGCCATCTTTCAGGGGCGGTTCTGACAGCTTTTAGTTAATGGCATATTTTATGTTATTTATGCCCTGGATGGGCCCATCCCAAGAGATACCAGTATAATGCATGAATTTTCATCCACTATCTTGTCCCTTGTGTTGATATAGTCCATTTTCAACATGGTGGCAATGAAGAAGCGAAAATCTTTTGAGCAGGTTCACAAAAACAACCATCAGACTAATTCAAATTCATTTACATTCATAGATAGAAAAGCAGGGCATAAATAACGTAAAATATGCCATCAAAGGAATTTAATATGGATAGATTATAATTATTCGCACATAAGCATCTATGTTAATCAAGACCCGTGTAGGGCAATTATTCATATATTGGCACTAAGTAAGGTGAATGTAGGAATTGCTTATATTTCATCGCCATAGGGTTACCAGTTCCGCTTTAAAAGACTATAACAGGCGATGCATGCGAAATGAATATAGATAATTTTAATTAATTAATTTTGACATGGCCCATACAGGGCTTGATTTGTTTGCTTGAAAACTGATTAATTATGTATATGAAATAATCATATGTTGCTGTATATCATGTTTCGGGAAGGAATTGCACCATGATAAGATGGCGGAATTGAATGTAACTGTGATTTTGGTCCCTTTTCAGTGTTGTTATTGTAAGCATGTTTACATTAAAAATGGTGGGTATGGCGCGCCCGACTAACATCAAGGAAGGTGTTAGCCAAAACGCATCTGTCTGTGCCCGAGTTCGACAAATAAAGCAACGGAACTCACCCCAGAGAGTGCTTTTCAATTATAGGGTAAGGCTACCCTTTGAAAACTTCGAAGCTTGCATACTGATGCGGGTGCACCCCTGCAACCACAGCACCCGCCCGCGAGTGCACCGATCAGGTGACAAGGAGCTGAAATTTAATTATTTCGGTGCACCGCCGCTGCGATCTACACCATCAAGGCAAGACATAAGAGGTCCCAAGACGTGAAGCCCAGCGGTCTGGAACACGGCCTGGGAAATTACCACATCCGGGACAGAGGAATCGAACCGGTAAGACATTGGGCATATGTTGTAGGCTTACTGATCGCAGCGGTAGGACGAGGGGGAGAGTGGCAATTGTTATTAAAGCTGAACCAGCATTTGATTGAAGATTACAATGTTCTGTGAATCGGAGCACCGCGAATCAGCTTTGAGCATGTTCAAAAAGCAAAGCAACACAGGAGCTGAGAGTGGAGAGAAGGGGGCACGTATAAGGTCGAATATCTCTTCATAATTCTCTGCCTTAGAACATCTTTATGAGCGCGAAATATGGAAATGGTTGGGAAGCAACCTCCCTCCAAAGTTACATTGAATTCAACAGAGTCCCTAGACGTCTGAGAATCTACATGGTACCCGCGTATGAGGACCCAGACCCTCTCCTCTTGGAGGAGTGGGCGGAACACAAGGCCCAGTCTTGTAAAGGGATGTTAACAATATTAGTTAAATTTGCGTGGAGTGATAGAGACTGGGCACTGAAAGATATCAGTGAACTAGAAGATGAGATATCAAAAGAAGAAGACAAAACTAAACTAGAGGAACTAAGGGAGCAAATGAAGAAAAGACTTAAAGTATACGAACAAAAGATTAAGCAGCAGGAGAAGTTCGATAGAGACGAAAAGGATTACGATCAAGGCAGGGTATTGACCTTCGCCAGAAAGTTTGACATACCAAGAAAAGAACTATTAAGGAAGAGATCACACCCTACCGTAGAATTACGGGACATGTCAGAATCCGACATAACGGACAACCAACAGTCGAGTGAGGAGCGCTCAAGCAGAACCGCAACTACCATGGGAAGAACTCCTTTTCACGAGGAGTTCAGACTGATCCGGCAATCATGGCAAAGAGGGGGCAGAGGCAAACCCCCGGAACAAAGGTCAATAGAAAAACAAGGCGAGGGGGTGGGGGCGCATCAGTCACCACCAGTAACAAGGAGCAAGTAATTTATCAACAAGAGGAAATGAGGAAAAAAGAAAACCTGACCATCGTGAATCTGACCACCAAAACTCTGTCGGAAACAGAGGAGTCAGTATTAAAACTGGCCTGTCCTTTTGCCCCCAAAAGAAAATGGAATACACTCAAACCCGAATTGACCTTTTTAAATTCACTCGCAAGTTGAAACTGCATAAGTATTTTAAACAGAAACCAGCAGTTATCAAACCAAAAAAATCTGGATGTGTTCAAAAAGATACTGACATTCTGACAGGAAATGACTTAAAGACTATGGAAATCCTAGAAAACCTTCGCTCTGAAGCAGGGCTGGAGAGCACCACATCTAGGAGTTTGACCCAACAAATCACCTTGGCGGGAGTAGAACAGAGTGGAGGACTCAGCCCGTTCAAACCTACCTCACAATTTCAACCACAAATGCCGGGGGATGCGATAGATGTGTTCGCAGAATCAGTGAACAGAGATCTATTACGTCTACGACGGAGAAAACATAAATCAAATGAAGTAAAGAGTAACTTTTCAAAGGACCAACAGATGGCACTGGACAATCTTTGCCTAGAGACATCAATAATTTGCAAGCCGTCAGATAAAGGCGGAAATATTATTCTGCAGACACGAGAACAATATAATCGGGAAGCTAATCGGCAATTATCAGATGTCAACGGTTATATGAAGGTTAATGATAAGATCTATAACCAAAGCATCACAGACTATCATGAGTTAATACGTAAATGGTTTGAAAGAAATATGCTAGAAACTGAAGAATATTTATTTCTCAGATGCTTGCATCCAATAACTCCGACTTTTCATCATCTCCCGAAGGTCCACAAGGACAATTTGAATCCCCCAGGCAGACCAATTGTCTCCTCGCAGGGTAGCTTGACTGAACATATGTCTACTTACATAGATTACTTCCTCTCACAATGAGTGGAGAAATTGGCATCTTACATTAGAGACACCAAAGAGTTCTTAAGACATATTAATGAAATCAAGTGGGAGGAAGGGTTTCAACATATGGTGTTGGACATAGCTAGCCTTTATACATGCATAGCCCATGAAGATGGACTAAGGGCAGTACAGTTCTTTTTGGGCAATCGCCCCTTGAAATTTCTAAAACACCATGTTAAGTGACTTTATTGAATTTTGTCTGAATAACAATATCTTCCTCTTTCAGGACCAATACTTTAGACAGATCTCAGGGACCGCCATGGGCACCTGCTTCACCCCCAGCTATGCGAATTTATTCATTG
Source organism: Calotriton arnoldi (assembly GCA_963921515.1). NCBI lineage: Eukaryota > Metazoa > Chordata > Amphibia > Caudata > Salamandridae > Calotriton > Calotriton arnoldi. The sequence continues at coordinate 3,490,371 of CAWUFW010000169.1, read as the reverse complement.
GCTGGTGGGAAGAGCAGGTGGCCTGGGTGAGATCCAATAAAACCTGGACCAATAACATAATAGCTTGGCATCGATACATCAATGACCTCTTCATCATTTGGAGGGGGTCATCCGAAACAGCAAATGCATACATAGAGGTCTTGAACTCGAATACAGTGAATCTGAAATCTACGGGGGAAGTAAGCTCGCAGGCAGTGAACTATCTGGATTTAAGAGTCTATACATCGGAGGGCAAATTATGCACTAGGTTATATAGAAAACCAACAGCGGGGAATTCCACGCTGCATGCCACCAGTAGCCATCCCCATAAACTAATCACAAGCATTCCGTATGGTGAGCTATTAAGACTGAAAAGAAACAGCACAAAAGAACATGACTTCCAATCAGCTGCTAAAGACAGCATGATGCGGTTTAGTTCCAGGGGATACAGTAGTCAGGTCCTGAGACAAGCATTAAAAAGAGCAAACTCCCTTACAAGGACAGATCTTTTAAATTACACGCTGAGGGACACAAAAGAGAGTGACAAGTTCAGAATGATTACTTCCTACTCAGAAGACGCGAGTGAGCTGAGGAAAATTTTGCTGAAAAATTGGCATACATTACAAACCGACCCTGTCATAGGCTTAGATATACCATCTAGTCCTTTGGTCACATTCAGAAAAGCCAGATCCCTTAGAAATGACTTAATCCATAGCCACCAGACAAAGGCAGTCCCAACGCCCATGTTAACACCACTTAATAGCTTTTTTCCTTGCGGTAAGTGCAAGGCTTGTTGCAAGAGCAAAAGAGTTCTTTCCTTTGATATTCCGGGATTAGGCAAACCAAAAAGCATTAATACATTTTTGACTTGCACAACACCCTATGTGGTCTATTTTTTGAACTGCCCGTGTGGCCGAAAATATATCGGCAGCAGGATACATCCTACAAAGGTCTGCATATTGGAACATATGAGGGCCATAACGAATGGGGATGTAACATATCCAGTTGCCAGACACTTTAATAAAAAACATCAGCAGAACAGGGATCTCCTAATGTTTTTCTGTATTGACTACGTTCCAGTAAATCCAAGGGGGGGAGATAGAATTCTTCATCTGCGACGACTTGAGTCTCGCTATATCATTGATTTACAGGCAAAGACCCCTAAAGGAATGAATAGCAGTGAGGAGTTGGCAGTACATTTGGGAGATTAGGCGCAATTATAGTAGACCAATATGGATGAACGAATACATTCCAATTGTATCGATGTATTCACCTAGTCCCTCTTCTGCCGCCCTCAATAGCAACAATTCGTTCTCTGTTGCACTTGTTTTCTTGTTTTCTTGCTTTCTCTCTCTCTATTTCTTTTCCTCTCTTTTCTCTTCCTATTCCGCAATTTTCTTCATTCTTTACTTTTCTATCTATGAATGTAAATTAATTTGAATTAGTCTGATGGTTGTTTTTGTGAACCTGCTCGAGGGATTTTCGCTTCTTCATTGCCACCATTTTGAAAATGGACTATATCAACACAAGGGACAAGATAGTGGATGAAAATTCATGCATTATACTGGTATCTCTTGGGATGGGCCCATCCAGGGCACAAATAACGTAAAATATGCCATCAAAGGAATTTAATATGGATAGATTATAATTGTTCGCACATAAGCACCTATGTTAATCAAGACCCGTTTAGGGCAATTATTCATATATTGACACTAAGTAAGGTGAATGTAGGAATTGCTTATATATCATTGCCATAGGGTTACCAGTTCCGCTTTAAAAGCCTATAACAGGCGATGCATGGGAAACGAATATAGATAATTTTAATTATTTAGTTTTGACATGGCCCATACAGGGCTTGATTTGTTTGCTTGAAAACTGATTAATTATGAATATGAAATAATCATATGTTGCTGTATATCATGTTTCGGGAAGGAATTGCACCATGATAAGATTGCGGAATTGAATGTAACTGTGATTTTGGTCCCTTTTCAGTGTTGTTATTGTAAGCACGTTTACATAAAAAAAATGGTGGTTATGTGCGCCCGACTAACATCGAGGAAGGCATTAGCCGAAACGCGTCTGTCTGTGCCCGAGTTCGACAAATAAAGTAACGGAACTCACCCCCGAGAGTGCTTTTCAATTATAGGGTGTGGCTACCCTTTGAAAAGTTCGAAGCTTGCACATATATATATATATAAAAAACAGGGATCAATCATATCCGGTGGCCCGACATTTCAGTGAAGTGCATGAAGCGGACCCCAAAGATTTGAGGTACTTTCTAATTGATTCTATCCCCCCAAACAAGAGAGGGGGAAATAGGGAAAAAGCCCTTAGGCAATTGGAATCAAGTTACATTTTAAATCTTGATACGAAACATCCGGGGGGTTTGAATGCAACAGAAGAACTAGACACCTGTCTATAGTCTATCTATCCTTGAGCATTGTGAACTTATGGGCCAGAATGAGAAAGAAAAAGACAAGGTTATCATCAATCAGTAAGATAATGAAAATACAACAGTTATTTTAAATTACAGCTGCCGCTAAATCCCACTTATTAAATACACACGGGTTAGTTAGGTTTTACACAATTGATATAAGTAATTATTGCACAAGCACTTTTTCCCAAAAAATATGTTCGTACAAGCACTGGGCACTTTCAGTCATAAGGTTTACATATGATCTGTTTACATGAATAGTACTGTATATGCGTTTGCACTTTGTTGATGTGTCAAAAAAACACTGAGATATTTTGCAGTGAAAAATTGGGGTATTTATACCTGGACGACCTCGAAACAGGCTCTATCAGCAGCAATTTCTAAGTTTTTAAGCATCAATTATATATTTGTACAATGCTTTTAATTTTTATAACAGTACTTGATGGATTTTATGGTTTGAACAATTTTGGTGTAAAGGCTTTTACTAATACATTCTGGTATTTAAACCTGTATTGTTTTTAGTATTGTTTACCTGTAACCAAACGCGCTGATGACCAAGAAATCTGTTTTCCATTTCTATGGTAAAGCCTTTTGGCACTTATCACTTTAAGAAAGAAAAAAACTGAAAGAGAGAAAAAAACTTGAAAAAACTGGTAAAATGTTTAAAAAAATTGTATAAAAGCAACCTACTTCCTGGGGCGTGTCATGTGATCAAGACCCTTGACGGGTCGAAATGCGTCATGGTTGCAGAGGTCCGAGCTGAATAAAACTTTTTAATCTGCACTGAACTGTGGTCCATGCTCCTTTATTGGGTGGAATTACCAAGGTCATGATGGAGTGCTGCTGATATATATATATATATATTACCTACTGGCGGTCACCAGTAGGTAGTTATAGTTAGAACCTAGTTTCCATAGGAAATGCGTTTTTTGTTTTGCCAATAACTTTGGCACCGTTTGACGAATCTTCGTGAAATTCTCCAAAAACATGTTTCATCCAGGTCAGCTCCTATCCTGAAAGTTTGGGGGTGATTTGTCAAGTGGGGGCTGAGAAAAAAGGGGGTCCCAAAAAGTGTTTTCTCCATGTTAATTTCCATAGGAAATTTTAGCCAGGGCTACAGCCCGAACTGCTGAACGGAATTACATGAAGTTTGGCAAAAAGGTAGCTGTTGGGTCAGAAAGTGACCTTTTTTTTAAATGGTGTAAATCCGTTCAGTAGTTGCTGAGAAATTTTAAAAAAAAAGAGTCAAAAATCAATTTCCCATAGGAAACTTTAACCAAGGCTACAGCCCGAACTGCTGAACGGAATTACACCAATTTGGCAAAAAGGTACTGCTTGGCTCAGAAAGCGACCTTTTTAAAAATGGTGTCAATCCATTCAGTAGTTGGTGAGAAATTCAAAAAATAAAAATATCGATATCTAGAGGCGCGGTGGATCCGCGGACCCTCCCGACCACGAGCTTGATTCTAATTGACTGTCAACACTCCAAACCAGGAAGTGTTGGCAGCCATCTTGTGACTCAGTAGAACCGAGTCAGAGAAAACAGTGAAACAAACACGAAAAACAAGAAAAGGGGGCAGGGTAGAAACGCCCTGACCCCCTAGGCCTGCTCAGGGCCCCAAAAAGTATTTTTTTTAAAAATCGTCGGAATTTGCGATGGTTGCGCGAATCCGGACAAAAAATAATAAAAAATCGAAGCGCAGGCTTCCGTGCTTCATTTAAATGAGGCCCCCGGGTGGGCATTGCCCAAACATGTGTGGGGGGGCTCGAGCCCCCCCACACGCACCAGGGACTGCCACCTCCCCGGGGCTTTCTAATTGAAGGGAGGGCCCCCTCGTGGAGCCTGTGATGGCCCTGGGGACCGCCACCCCCCAGGGCCGGCTCCTGCAGTGGCCCGGGGTGCTCACCCCTGGGACACTGCTGTTTGCTATGACAGGGCGGGAGCCATGCGGCTCCCACCCTGTCATAGCAAACACTGGTTTGGATTTTGGAAGCGAGAGCAGGGACACCTGCTCTCGCTTCCAAAATCCAAACCAGATTGCTTTTCCACACGGGGAGCTGCATGGGGGCGCGAGTTATACTTAGCTGAACTAACTATAACGGGGGAATTTCTATGGTTTTGTACGAGAGAAATGTCAAACTAACTATAACGTCCCTGAAACCTATGGTTTTTTCAGTGAATATATATATATATATATATACATGCAAAAAAGAAGCAGAGAACTCTGGGTAGTCCCAAGTTTAGGTGTAGTAAGCTCCTATGTAGAGCTTCCTGCAACACCAGTGACACTCTGAATAGAAAAGGACAACGTTTTTGCCATTTCTACAGCAAAGTCTTTAAGCATAGGATTAGCACAGTGCTATCCATGCTGAGCTGTAAAATGACAAAAGCCTTTTACCACTCCAGGCACAGTATTATTGCTTTGGATTAGTAAAATACCATCCAAGTCAATCTGTAATGAATAAAAGCAAGCTCTGACACATCTTTCTCTATCATTATAGCTCTTCAGAGAGGTTTAGCTTTGTCCGGACACAAGGGAGTGCCCAGTATAAGTCAAACCAATACCCTTGCAGGCGTGTTGTAGGGTGGTCTACATAGGAGCTGCTCTCTACCTAAACTTGGGTGCTACCCAGAGTTCTTTGCTTCTTTTTTGCATAATTTATTTGTCACTGTATGCCTGAAAGGGTATTGTTTTGACTTATACTGGGTGGGCAGGGGGGAGGAATCAGGTTATCACATATTTCTGGATAAAGATGCACCAGGAACAATCACATTGCCAAAACGCACACAAGGTCACTGGTGACATTTCGTTGTGCTCCATTATGCAGCTGTAGTGCAGAATACATACTGGACATTTACCCAAGGAGGTAGCCCTTACTAATTAACCAGTACAAAGTACTCCACTAGGGTATATAATTTGTGCAAAACTGTGGGCTCTTGTTGAATAAAAGTGTGTTTATTTGTGGCCGAGTCACTCACACAGCTGCTGACACACCCACACAGACAAATAGACACCCACTCACACACCCAGGCGCTCACATGCTCACTGACAGACCCACTTAGACACTGATACACCCACTCACAGATCCACTCAGAAACTCACATACCCACTTACAGACACACTCAGACACTCAGGCACCTACTCACAGATGCATACAGCAATTCACATAGCCACTCACAGACCCATTCAGACACTCTTGCACCCACTCACAGACCAACTCAGACATGCACACCCACTCACAGACCCAAATAGTCAATCACACTGCCAATCACAGACCCACTCACAGACTCACACACCCACTCACAGACCAACTGAGAGACTAACACACCCACTCATAGACCCACTCAGACACTCATGCACTCACTCACTCACAGACTGACTCACACACTCATGGAGGCACTCGCAAACCCACTCAGACAATCTCACACTCACTGAGACACTCACTAAGAAAATCATGTACCCACTCAGACACCTGCTCAGACACCCATGCACCCACTCACAGACCCACTCAGACACTCACGCACCCACCCACACACCCAGTGAGACATTTATGCAGCCACTGCCAGACCCACACAGACACTCACACACCCACTTACACACCCATTGAGACACTCACACACTCACTCACACACCCACTGAGACACTTATGCACTCACTCACATACTCACTCCTAAAGGCTACAGGTTACAGGTAGGAAATAAAGCTCAAAAAACCTTAGCAATTACTTAAAAAAACTAAAGGTTACAGGGATGTTATAGTTAGGAAACAATATTAAACAACTCACATTTGTGAGAGTTTGAGCTATTGGTGTTGTAAATGACAATATCTTTTACCCATGTGTTTTTGTTTGGAGTGGAATGGGTGGATGTGGTGTGGAGTGGCATTATGTGGGTTGCATTGGAATTGTTAATTGTGGAATTGTGTGGGGTGGTATTGTGTGGTGTGTAATGTATTTGTGTAGTAGAATTATGTGGCATGGTGAAATGCACCGTTTGCCACACAAGTCAGTGTGAGAAGAAGAGTGATATTAGCCACAAGACGGCAGAGTGAAGAGAAGAGGAACATAAGCTACTAGGAGGAAGAGTGAGGAGAAGAGCAGCATAAGCCTTAAAGAAGCAGAATGAGGAGGAAAGAGCAGCATTAGGCACAAGGAAAGAGAGCGAGGAGAAGACAGCATGAGGCACAAGGAAGGAGAGTGAGGAAAAGAAGATGACATAAGGCACAAGGAAAGAGAGTGAGGAGGAGAAGATGGCATGAGGCACAAGGACGCAGAGTGAGGAAGAGAAGATGACATGAGGCACAAGGGAAGAGAGTGAGGAGGAGAAGATGGCATGAGGCACAAGGAAGCAGAGTGAGGAAAGGAGCAGCATGAGGTTTAAGGAAGGAGAATGAGGAGAAGACAGCTTGAGGCACAAGAAAGCACAGTGAGGAAAAGAAGACGGCATAAGGCACAAGGAAGGAGAGTGAGGAGGAGAAGACAGCATGAGGCACAAGAAAAGAGAGTGAGGAGGAGAAGACGGCACAAGACACAAGGAAGCAGTGGTGAGGAAAGGAGGACACCATTAGCCACAAGAGGCATTGTGAGAAGCAAAGCAGCATTAATGCAAGTGGGTGAAGTAAAGATGAGAAGAGGAGTGTAAACTACAAGGAATCACCAGCAGATTGTGAAAAAGGTGCTGCTTTAGGATTTGAGTTTAAGTAATTCTTTCCCACAATCCTCCAGAGTTTGCTAGCATACCACATCTAGAAACATATAAAATTGCCATTAGGCCGGCCAAGTACATTTCTTATAATTAGGCTCTTGAGGAAAGAGCTAGGATTTTGTATGGAGACATGGAGAGATTTGAATACAAAGTTTTATTGGATGAATAGATTTGCGGACCTCACTTACAAGACACTTGAAATAATGTTCTGCTCTACCGAGAATAATACTTCTTATTAGCCAACCAGCTGTGCCCAGGCCTTTCCAATTTAGGGCTGTGCCTTTTTTGCCAAGTACACCCTAGTGTCAGCCAAACAATGTTCAGATAGCAGTAATAAGAAACCTTTTTCTATCAGCATTAATCAACTTGGCAATGAACTTGCAAGAAATGGTCAAAAACCAATCAGGCACCAGCCATGTTCAAAGTGCCTTGTTTGCTTGAAAATATTGTTTGTGAACCACATATGTAATTTTTACTATTTTCTTTCATAATCACAATGCAGATATTTATTGAAATGTACCTTTTTTGATTTGACTATTGAAGGGCAGCTACTACATTTAGTGTGTAAGAACTCAAAAGACACTGTTGTATGAGGGAAATGTTCTCCTAGAATTCCAAACTGTCCTGGGAATTACTTCCACATTTGCATGTTTTCTGAGTTTGTGGCATGCTGCTATGGCTCGGATTTTGTGTGAGGCACGTGCAGTGTCATTGCAGGTCTGCAAGACACCCTCTGACAACATGGAACGAACCTGTATAGTAAGCACCAGAAATAAATGATCTGTGAAAGAAATACTGCATTATATGCATGTGGCCAGGTTTGTTCTTGGGTAGGGGGAGGTTGAAATGGAAGACAGAGAGGGACTGCTTAATGGGCCTGGGTACATTAGCGGAGGAGTCCTGGGATGTGGGAGCAGGTGGGTGGAATGTAAGGATCAGTGGGCAGCGGGGACCAGTGGGTCAGGAGGCCATTTGAAAGGGGAGGGGCAAGATGTGCAGTTAGTGGATATAGGCAAAAAGGGAAAGTGTATTGGTCATCGAATGTGAAGGGGTCTACGGAGGAAGGGTGTGAAGATGGACATAGCTCCACTGCCGGCAGTCAGGGAGTCAGGCACCTCTCCAGGATACTGAAGCTTTTGTCATTCTTGCTATCTCACGCTCCTGCTGGGTGAGGAAAGAGGCAGTAGGGACCTCCTCAAGGATCCTGTTCCCCAACTCACCAAGCCGAACATGTTAAAGTCCACCATGGTGAGGAGGGCCGGCTCTGTCACTACGGGTGGGGAGAAAAGCCACACAGACAGGTAACCCCGGACGGAGAGCAGTGGAGACACAAGACTGCTCATCCGGCCTTAGGTGCCAACATAGAAAATGGGCTTACCTTGGTTGCTCTCCGCCACTGATGACTGATCACAAAGTGGCCATTTTTGAAAGGAGTCATGAAAAGTCTGCACACGTCAGCTGTAGAATGTGGTTGAAATATTTCTACAAGTGGCAACATATTATTTTTAATGTAAAAAGAAAAAGAAGCGAGGATCTATAATGAGCCTCTGGCTTTAATAATCTGGTGACCAGCAGCGTGGCGTTTTGCCCCGAAAGCCAAACAAGGAAAAAAGAAATAAGAACTGTTAAAGCCAGCGAGTAGCACGTAAAAATCACCAAAATAGGATCACAAAAGAACGCAAAAGCCAAACAAGGCAATTGAAGCAAGCACTGTTAAAGCCAGCGATCGGCAAATAAAAATCACCAAGGTAGGATTGCAAAATAAATTACTATAGCATGAAAATGCATGCCTTGCCAAAGAGGGCAGGGGGAATGGGATGGTGGTAGAAGAAATAGTACCAGCATCAAAGCGGAGGGCCACTAATCAAGGTGAATTAATCTGTAGTTGAGGGATGTTCCTCAGCTGAAAACGGAAGCGATTTATCAGGTGTGCGAACCAATTTTGGAGGCAACAAAGAAGAGCGATGGTGGAGTCAACCTATGGTAAGCAGCAGGTGAGATTCAAGTCTTTTTAGCAAATACAACATGCCTTGCAGACAGTGCATGCACGCTGCCAGGCTCAACTTAAAAATCCTTAGAAATTTACTGAAAAAACAAAGGTTACTGGGACGTTATATTTAGGAAATAGAATTAAAATAAACCTTAGAAATTCACTGAAAAAGCAAATGTTACAGGCATATTATAGTTAGGCTCAAATTTCACTCATAAAAAACCAGGGAAATTCAGCATTTATAATAAGCCGAGCTAACTATAACGTATGCCCCAACAATGCAATGCTTATGTACTCACATATTACATCACTCATGATATGGTCAGTGACATCAATGATGACATCTCAAATTACATCACTGATGACATCATCCACAGAACTACTCACAGATCCACTCAAACCCCCACACAACCTCTCATACACCTACTGACCTACCCATTCAACCACTCACACACCCACTTACTCACCTACAGGGCTACTCACACAATCAGTCACACACACAGCCACTCACACAGCCACTCATTTACCCATACACCTACTTACACAGCCAACCACTCACCCATACACTCACTCACACAGTCACTCACTTACCTATACAGCTACTCCCACTGCCACTCATTCACCCATGCAGCCACTCATACACCCAGTCACTCACCTATACAGCATCGCAACAGAGCCACTCACACACCCATACAACCACTTATATATCCATTCACACATCCATCCAAACCCTCACACATCTACTCACTCACCCATGCAGCCACTCATACAGTCACTCTCCAATACAGCCACTCCCAAAGACACTCAGCTAACCAAACACCCACTGAAACATCCATCACTCACCCATACAGTCACCTACACACCAAGTCCCTCATTCATACAGCCATCCACACACACATTTATTCACTCATACGGCTACTCACACACCCACTTATTCAACCATACAACCACTCACAAAACCATTCACACTCCCAGTCAATCACACACCCACTCACACATAGATACACAGAATCACACAGCCACTCACATAATATGTTAGAAATAGTATCACTTATCAGTAGTGCACAAAGTATAAAAATGTAACTTTTGTAGTACCTTAGTATATATGCTTAACACTCATAAACGTTTAGAAAACACTCACAATCATTGGATGATGTAATCAGTGATGTCATCAGTGATGTCATTTGAGATGTCATCAGTGATGTCATCAGTAATGCCACTGACCATGCCATTAGTGATGAAATATGTGAGGTTATAAGCAGTGCATTGTGGGGACGTAAATTATAGTTAGCTCAGCTAACTATAACTGCTGAATTTCACTGGTTTGGTACCAGTGAAATTTGATCCTAACTATAACATTCCTATAACCTTTGGTTTCTTCAGTGAATATATATATCGTAGCCTTGGGCGCAGGAGTGTCCATGTATTCCTTACAGAATTGAGGAATATGTTTGCATATATTGAGGGCTACCGGAGCCCAACCCAGACTGCCACACTAACACCCATGAAACTCCAGAAGCCTTGGAGTTTGTGTATATACACAAACTCCAAGGCTTCTGGAGTTTCATGGCTGTTAGTGCGGCTTGGAATTTGTGTATATATATATATATACACAAACTCCAAGGTTTCTGGAGTTTCAAGGCTGTTAGTGCGGCAGTCTGGGTTGGGCTCCGGTAGCCCTCAATATATGCAAACATATTCCTCAATTCTGTAAGGAATACATGGACACTCCTGCGCCCAAGGCTATGCCTGAAAAGCATTGTGGAAGCTGTTGCATTAAATTTAGAAGCACCTGCACTGGAGTGTCCATTTACTCCTTACAGAATTGAGGAGTGTATTTGCATATATTTATATATATATATTACCTACTGGCCAGTAGGCAGTTATAGTTAGGACTGACTTTTCGCACAGACAAAGCATTTTTATAGTGCTAATAACTTTGGTGCTGTTTGACAAATCGTCATGAAATTGTCCCAAAATAGTGGCCTACCCTGCCTAGTTCTGTATGGAAAGTTTCAGGATGATTTAGCATGCGGAGGCTGAGAAAAAGGGAGGTCCCAAAACGATTTTTCCCCATGCAATGTCTATGAGGCTTTTGCAATTTGTAGACACAGCTACAGGCCGAACCGCTGAACTGATTTCCACCAAATTTGCCAAAAAGTAAACTATTTGTCAGAAAGAGCCCATTTTGTAATTTGGTATAACTCTGGTAAGAAGTTTTGAAGTTATTAAAGAAATAAAACTTTGTATATCTGCGGGTCCAATTATATATTCATTTACGTTAAAAAAAGCATGCAAATTCACTGAAAAAAACAAAGGCTACAGGGACGTTATAGTTAGGTTCATGTTTTACCCACACAAAACCAAAGAAATTCAGCAGCTATAGTTATACTTATAGTTATACTTATCTGCAGAAACTATAGCTCGTGCCATTAAATAATTTTAGGTCACGTGTTACAGTTTCTTAACATATGTGTAACTATGAGTATAACTATAACTGCTGAATTTCTATGTTGTTGTGTGGGTAAAATATGAACTATGACATCCTGTACCCTTTGGAACGATGCTCTTACCTAATTAGATGGGATTTCACCGAGTCTGCTTCCCTCCGGTCTCAGTCTCATGTGTTCACCCTCCGTTCGGTAAAGCGTTCCGTGGTTCCTTTTCCTTCTCTTTTGTCCGTTGCGTGCAATTTAACAAATTCCAAAATCGCGGTGGCTGCCGCTACTTTTTTAACCGAAATGCGAATGGCCCTACAACAACAAAGTTGGGAGAAAACCAAACCAATAGGATGAGGAAGAGGAAGAGGACGGGGCAGAGGAGCAATAGGAAAGCAAGGAGAGGCCAAAGGGGACAAAGAATGAGGAAACTCCGGAATGTTAACCAGAGGCAAATCCAAGCAAACCAGGAAATAAATGAGGAAGAAACTCAAGAATTGAATGTCATTAATCTATCAGACAGAATGCTCACGGATCCTGAACAAAATCTATTAAAGAAAGGTCTCAACTACTGCCCAAATATGCACTTGGATATCGCACAAACACGCATAGATCTGTACAAATACGTATGAAAAATCAAATTGGCAAAAATATTTGCAGAGAAAACTACACCAATAAAGGAGAAAAAAACAACAGCTTTTGAAAGTGAATTATTGGTGAAGGATAGCCCTGGAAACACTAATAACAATGGGGGACAATGAGACTGAACCCAACTTGGAAAATCTGGATGATTTGTTTCCACCCTTAGGCACTGGGATTAGTGGCAAAAAACCCAAATCCTTTTTTTACCTAATCTACCCCTGGGAAATAAAATTGATGTTTTCCTTGAGGCTATAATACATGACCTATATCAGCTCAATTACACACAACAGAGAGATAATTTGTCTATACAGGAAAGGATTGCACTAAAAGATCTTCAGCAAGACGATTCCATAGAAATAAAGCCTGCTGATAAAGGCAGGAATATTGTAATCCAAAACAAACAGGATTACATTCAAGAAGCAAACAAACAATTGAGGGACGCCACATGCTATGAGATTTTAGCAAACAATCCTACAAAAGAAATTGAAAAAACACTTGACAAATATCTACAAACATGGCTACATCAAGGGTTGATTGATCATGAAGAGAAGAAATATCTGGTAGTAGAAAATCCAACAGTGGCCACTATATATTTTCTACCAAAAATACACAAAAGCCAACAAAATCCACCAGGAAGACCGATAGTTTCCGCAAATGGATCTATATTAGAACCAATGTCAAACTATATAGATTTTTTCCTTGCTCCGTTGGTAAAAGACTAACTGGCACATGCATCAAAAAAGCCATTTGCGATTCTTTATTAGTGAAAAATAAGGATTCGCTAATAAGCAATTGCAAAAGCCAATGCATGTAGGAATCGCTAAAAAAATAGCGATTCCTACAAATTCCTTAATTGCGACTCGCAAATTGCGAGTTGCAATTAAGGAATGGCTTCCCATTCATTCCTATGGGCCTACAGGCCCATAGGAATGAATGGGAATTGCATGCACAATTTGCGAGTACCCATTAGGTACTCGCAAATTGCGCATGCAATTTCAAGGGTGCAAGGGTGTCAAAAGGACACCCTGTTGCACCCCTGAAATTGTAATGTGCACCCATGTTGCGCACACACATGCCCCAAGGGCATGTGTGTGTGTAACATGTAACTTTGAAAAATGCACTTTAGTGCATTTTTCAAAGTTTTTGCAAATTACCGACCAGTTTTTTTTCTGGTAATTTGCGACCCCTAATAGCGAAATCGCTATTTTAAATTGCTTCTAGCATTGCATTTAAGGAGTCGCAATTTGCGATTCCTTAAATGTAATCGCAATTTACGATTTTGGCATTTGGGATGATGCATCCCAAATGCAAAAATACCAGTCGCAAAGGGGCAGATTCTGAGAATCTGCCCATTTGCGACCGGTTTTTAGTTTGATGCATGGGGCCCTTAAACTCTTATCTAAGAGATACAACAGACCTCTTGCAAAAACTAGACGGAATATCGTGGCATCCAGAATACAAACTAATAGCAATGGATGTAATCGCATTGTATACAAACATAGAGCATAGATTGGAATCAATGCATGTAACTTCTTCTTGGGAAAAAGAAACATTCAATATCAACATCACAATACCATGCTAATTGATATAATCTCTTTCTGCCTACATAATAACATCTTTATATTTAATAAAGAGTTCTTCAGACAGATCAAAGGGACAGCCATGGGCTTTTCATTTTCTCCGAACTATGCCAATCTGGTTATGGGTTGGTTTGAACAGAAAATCGCCTGGAAATCTGAAAATGATGAATTCGTAGATAAAATCATTTTATGGCTAAGGTTCATCGATGACCTTTTTATCATTTGGGATGGCACAGAAGAAGACTTTGCCGCATACTTTTATATACTCAACAACAATGAGGCCAACTTAAAATTCACGTATGAGATCAGTTCAACGAAAATAATATTTTTAGACACTGAAATTTATGTCGCTGGAAATGCCTTACAAACAACACTGTACAGAAAGGCAACAGCTACCAATGCAATTCTTCACGCAAATAGCTTCCATCCTATCAATCAAAAATGGAATATTCCATATGGTGAATTCTTAAGGCTACGGAGAAACTGTTCATCTGATGGAGGATTTGAAAAACACAGCAGAGATGCACAGTTGAGATTTAAAAAGAGAAAATATCCCACAAAAGTCATTGATAAAAGCCTACAGAGAGCAAAAACAAAAAATCGAATTGAGATTCTGAAAAATTCTAAACAATCAGAAACAAAAGATCCCTCAAAAATTAGATTGATAACAACATACACAATGGAAGCGAGCCAATTGACAAGAATCATCAAGAAACATTGGGGAATCTTACAACTAGGCCCAACCTTATGTGGAATAATAGGCAACCACCCCAATATAACATACAGACGAGCATTAAACATCGGTGACAAATTAACACACAGCCACTTCAAAGCAAAACAAGGCAAATCATGGACACAAATAGAAGGTTTTTGGCCATGCAAAAACTTCAAAGCTTGTCAAGTAGCAGAAAGCAAAAAAGAAGTGGCCATTAACAAAGAATTAAAGTGGAAAATTAAACAACACATGCAAATTAAAATACATAGGCAGCACAACATGTGAGATCAAAAAACTTATTTTGTAACATATTAGAGCCACCAAAAATAATGACCGGTCAAACGCCATTGCCAAACATATGGAAAAAATCCATGACAGCAAATGAAAAGTTCTAAAATTCTTTGCTATTGAACAAATCCCCAGATTAGAGAGAGGAGGTAACCGTGAAAGACTACTATGGCAAATAAACATATTGTATCATTTAGAACATTAACACATTTGGGATTAAATCAGGACGAGGAACTGTATCGTACATCTCTAAAAAATCTTTTTAAAAAAACCTTTTTCATAAAACTTGGACTGTCTCTGATGAATTGAATGCTCACTGGAGAGCATAAGAAATATCAAATAATAAATGAAAACTGGGATTTATTATAAAGTGGAAAAGAGACATTGTTCATAATACTCACTAAAGAGTACTAAGCAAATAATCAATATGATGAGATCGTAAAAAATGATCATGTTACTCACTAGAGTGTGATTTTTTTAACATGCGACTTATATGATTTGACTGACATACGCAAATTGATATATATATATCAGCTGCAACTCCGTCAATCCCCATGGAATCTACACCGCAAACGGAGCACCGACCACAAATTGGTGCAAGATTTTTTATTTTTGCTCTGCGACCTCTACAGCCATGACGCGTTTCAGCTCGTCAAGGGCCTTGATCACATATATATATATAAGAGAAATCCAATCCGGAAGGAAGGAAGCGGCACACCAATTCCTTCACGATTAAATCACCTTTAATTATTACACAATACTTTTCAATCAATCAAGGATTTGTAAAGCGCAGCAAATCACCCATAAGGGTTTCAAGTAGCTTTAGTTGCTAACTGCTTCTTGGTGATCTGTTCATTTGAACAGCCAGGGTTTGAGTCCTTTCCTGAATTGCTGGAGCGATGCGGCGGTCCTAAGGTGCAGAGGAAAGTAATTCCAAGCTTTGGCCGCCAGGTGTGAGGCAGAGCGTCATTTGCTGTTGCCTCGGCAGATCAGGGGGGGTCATTACAAGGGTGTCTATCTGATTTCTAGACAACTCGTATGAAAGAGAAAGACAAAGCCAGAAATATGGAGTGTCAGTGCACCTTGTGAGTTTGTGCAGAATTTATTATAAAGTGGAAAAGAGACATTGTTCATAATACTCACTAAAGAGTACTAAGCAAATAATCAATATGATGAGATCGTAAAAAATTATCATGTTACTCACTAGAGTGTGATTTTTTTAACATGCGACTTATATGATTTGACTGACATACGCAAATTGATATGTATAAATCGTTTTGCCTCATGAAATTCCCCCCCAAATTTTTTTTTAAATCACAGCACAGTTTTGCACATATTTTATCATTTTGGTAAATTGAACTCATGCACAATGTCACTTTATATTCAAAAATATAAAAAAGAAATGCAATGGACTACATCTACCAGCATGCTATGCGAGCTGCAAACAGGAAATGCTTGTAAAAGTAGAAATAAATGATGCCTGTTTTGATTTTGAAAAAAACATCCCGTGAGCAAGGGTCGAGTATCGAACCGAAACGTGTTGGGCATGGCTTTGCCTTTTGCACTTAAATAAATAATATAACCATCGATCCCAAGTGAGTGCGTTCTTCAAAAATCACTGCTTCTGCATAGATACTTGGTGAAATATTGACCGGCTGCCCTGCCGAAGAAGGTACGCACCGCCCCACATGAGCAGCGCTGGCATTCTGGACGAGGGCGTTGGAGGGAACATATATATGGTATATTGGTGTGGGGAAGAAGGAGCTTGGATATATATATATATATATATATATATATATATATATATATATATATATATATATATATATATATTATCTACTGGCGGTCGCCAGTAGATAGTTATAGTTAGGACCTATTATCCATAGGAAATCCGCGACATTCTATTTGCAATAACGTTGGCGCCGGTTGACGAATCTTCGCGAAAGCTTCCAACTTGTTGGGGCGCTCCGGTCCGCTCCTACCCTGAAAGTCTCGGGGTGATACGTCAAGCGGGGGCCGAGAAAAAGGGGGTCGCAAAACGCATTTTCCCCATTCATTTTTCCATAGGAACCTTTAGTCGCAGCTACAGCCCGAACTGCTGAACGGAATTACCCCAAATTTGGCAAAGAGGTAGCCCTTGGTTCAGACTGGTGCCTTTTGCTAAAATAGTGTAAATCCGTTCAGTAGTTCCTGAGAAATTCACAATTAAAATCACATATATATCTATGGGCGCGTCGGATCCGCGTACCCTCCCGATCACGAGCTGCATGCTAATTGGCTGTCAACACTCCAAATCAAGAAGTGTTGGCAGCCATTTTGTCCTCGGTAGAACCGAGGGACAGAAACAAGTGCGCAAAGCACAAAAGGGGCAGGGTAGAAACACCCTGACCCCTAGGTCTGCTCAGGGGTCCCACAAGGACCCCTGGGCAGAAAAGCATTTTTTTAAATCGGCGGGATGCGCTTAGGGTGCGCGGATCCCGCCGAGAAAAAAAAAGAAACAAGTGCGCAAAACGTACAAAGGGGGCAGGGTAGAAACACCCTAACCCCTAGGCCTGCTCAGGGGTCCCACAAGGACCCCCTGGGCAAAAAAGCATTTTTTAAAAAAATCGGCAGGATGCGCTCAGGGAGCGCGGATCCTGCCGAAAAGAAAAATTGAAGCGCGTTCTCCCGCGCTCGATAGCTAATTTGCCCCCGGGTGGGCCAAGTCCCGGGGGCATGCTGGGGGGTTTATTTTATGTATGGGGGCCTCTAAGGCCCCCAAGCCCCGGGGACCGCCACCCCTGGGGCTTTATTAGAAAGTTGCGGGAGGGCTCTGAGCCCTCCCGCAGCCCCGGGACCACCACCTCCCCGGGGCTTCTTTATTTTTTAAATTAACCTGTGTGGGGGACTCCAGCCCCCACACGCCCGGGACCACCACCTCCCGGGGCACTAACAAAATTGAAAATGGGGGTCCGTTTTGGACCCCCAAGCCCCAGGGACCACCACCTCCCGGGGCTTTCAAAATGTAGGGAGGGGGCCGCGCGGCCCCCTCCTGGAGCCCTTGATGGCCCTGGGGACCGCCACCCCCAGGGCCGGCTCCTGCAGTGTCCCGGGTGCCTACCCCCGGGACACTGCTGTTTGCTATGACAGGACGGGAGCCTCGCGGCTCCCGTCCTGTCATAGCAAACTTGGTTTGCATTTTGAAAGAGAGAGCAGGAAACCTGCTCTCTCTTTCAAAATGCAAACCAATTGCTTTCCACATGGGGAGCAGCATCTTAGCTGCTCCCCATGTGGAAAGCAATGCCGGCTCCCATAGGACGCGGGGAGCCGGCGGGACTGTGGGGGATTGGGGACCCCCACAGTCCCCAACCAGAGGCCAGGCCCCGGGGATGGGGTCCCCGGGCCATAAGTGGCCCGGGAGGGGGCCACGCAGCCCCCTCCCCAAATAAAAAAAAATAAAAAATAAAAAAATAAGGGCAAGGCCGGCCCCGGGGATGGGGTCCCCGGGGCCTTAAATGGCCTGAGGAGGGGGCCACGCAGCCCCCTCCATATTTTTTATTTAAAAAGAGGGCATGCCCTGGGGATGGGGTCCCCGGGGCCAATAGAGGCCCAGGGAAGGGGGCCACGCGGCCCCTTCCCGTTTTTTTATTTTTTTAAATAAAACAAAAAAAATGCTCAGGCCCCGGGGATGGGGTCCCCGGGGCCAAAAGTGGCCGAGGGAAGGGGGCCATGCAGCCCCCTCCCATAAAAAAAAAAACGGCATCGTGCCGGAGGCCCCGCCCCTCCCTGCAGTACTCTGCAAACGCGCCTCTGGCGCGTTTTAAGAAGGGAAGTAATTCCCCTTGAATACTGGGGTCCCTGAGGCCAACTAGCCCACCAGGAACCTCCAGTATGCGCCAGGGGCTGCCTTGCAGAGAGGTGTACAGAGGCCACGCCCCTTTTACACCTCTCTGCAACGCAGCTCTGTGGCGCTTAATGGAGGTAGCTGGTGGGCTAGTTGCACCCCAGGGACCCTCAGGATTCAAGGGAGTTAATCCCCGACTTAAAACGCGCCACGGGGCGCGTTTGCACAGTGGTGAAGGGAGGGGGCGGGGCCTGAGGTGACATGTGTGCAAACAGGCCCCGTGGCGCGTTTTAAGATGGGGAATTAAATCCCCTTCAATCCTGAGGGTCCCATCCAGAAAGCGCCACAGAGCTGCGTTGCAGAGAGGTATAAAAAGGGGTGTGGCCTCTCTACACGTCTCTGCAACGCAGCCCCCTGGCGCATACTGGAGGTTCCTGGTGGGCTAGTTGGCCCCTAGGGACCCTCATGATTCAAGGGGACTTAATCCCCCAACTTAAAACGTGCCACGGGGCGCGTTTGCACAGATGTCACCTCAGGCCCCGCCCCCTCCCTTCACCATTGTGCAAATATTCCTCTAAAATCTCCTGAACTACGAATTCTGATTTACTCACCTGATATCAGGAGAGACCTCAGTGCTGCATCTTTCAGCCCAGTACTAATCCTGAAAAGTAATTTTAACCGTACTTACCAGTAACTTGAATTTCCTTCCATAGGATATCATTGCCTGCTTTTTGCTGAAAAAGTTTCTAAGTGTTGATTTTTGAAACATACAAATATTCCTCTAAAATCAGCCGAAATACGAATTCTGATTTACTCACCTGTTATCAGGAGAGACCTCAGTGCTGTATCTTTCAGCCCAGTACTGGTCCTGAAAAGTAATTTTAACCGTACTTACCAGTAACTTGAATTTCCTTCCATAGGCTAACATTGACTGGTTTCACTTGGAAATTCTTCTAAGTGTGGAGTTTTGGAACTTTAAAATATTCCTCTAAAATCAGCCGAAATACGAATTCCGATTTACTCACCTGTTATCAGGAGAGACCTCAGTGCTGCATCTTTCAGCCCAGTACTGATCCTCAAAAGTAATTTTAACCGTACTTACCAGTAACTTGAATTTCCTTCCATAGGATATCATTGCCTGCTTTTTGCTGAAAAAGTTTCTAAGTGTTGATTTTTGAAACATACAAATATTCCTCTAAAATCAGCCGAAATACGAATTCCGATTTACTCACCTGTTATCAGGAGAGACCTCAGTGCTGTATCTTTCAGCCCAGTACTGGTCCTGAAAAGTAATTTTAACCGTACTTACCAGTAACTTGAATTTCCTTCCATAGGCTAACATTGACTGGTTTCACTTGGAAATTCTTCTGTGTGTGGAGTTTTGGAACTTTAAAATATTCCTCTAAAATCAGCCGAAATACGAATTCCGATTTACTCACCTGTTATCAGGAGAGACCTCAGTGCTGCATCTTTTAGCCCAGCACTGACCCTGAAAAGTAATTTTAACCGTACTTACCAGTAACTTATATTTTCTTCCATAGGAATCCATTGTCTGGTTTTCAGCAGAAAAGTTTCAAAGTGTCGATTTTCACAAACTACAAATATTCCTTAAAAATCGCCTGTATGACTTAAACGTATTCTTTCAACTGTTTACAGGAGATGCACCAGTGCTGGATCCAGGATCCAACACTGAGTAAGAAAAAGTAACGATAACAGTTTTTACCTGCTAAGTGAATTTCCTTCCTTAGGATAACATTGGTGATTCTATGAGAAAAAGTTTCAAAGTGTCAACTTTTAAAATACAATAATATTCCTTAAAAATCACTACTGTAACCAAAACGCTTTTACTCAACTGTTTACAGGAGATGTCCCAGGACTGAATCTAGGATCCAGTCCTGTGGTTAGAAAAGTAATCCATAAAGTAACTAATTGCATTTAACTAGAAATTCACATTGAGCTGAATGTTGCATTGTGTTTGAAAATGTGTTGCCCATTGCAACAACTGTAACTACTGTACTTAAAAGTCTATTGCCTATGTGCAAAGTATTTAAACTAAAGTAATTCATTCTGAGAAAGTATTTTTTGTAATGTATAATGTAATTACAATGTAATTTAAAAAATAAAATATGTAAAAAAAATTGTTTCTAAAAATGTAGTAAATCAGTATGAAAAAAATAAATATAACAATTAATACATTTAAAAATTGTCATTTACAAAACCTTTGAAATTCACTGAAAAACCGTAGGTTTCAGACATGTTATAGTTAGGAATTAGCATTTAAAAAACCTTTGAAATTCACTGAAAAACCATAGGTTTCAGACACGTTATAGTTAGAAATTAGCATTTAAAAACCTTTGAAATTCACTGAAAAACCATAGGTTTCAGGCACGTTATAGTTAGAAATTAGCATTTAAAAACCTTAGAAATTCACTGAAAAAACCATAAGGTTTTAGGGACAGTTATAGTTAGTTGGACATTGCACTCGTACAAAACCCGTGAAATTCCCCGTTATAGTTAGTTCAGCTAACTATAACTCGCGCCCGCAATGCACTGCTGATGACGTCACATATTACATCACTCATGACATGGTCAGTGACATCACTGATGACATCACTGATGACATCTCAAATGACATCACTGATGACATCACTGATGACATCATCCATGTGAGAATTTAATGCATCTTCTCACACCCTAATATAAGTTTTGATACACCCACTCTAAATTACAGACTGCCATTCTCAAAACCATACACACTCCAATACCAATAAGTACATACCCACTCACTGATTCTTAGGTCTACACACACACACATCTACTCACTCACCCGTACAGTCACTCATACTTACAGTCACTCAGTACAGGACTATCATTGGCACTCATACACCTATATAAACACTCACACAACGCAACTCATCCATAGAGGTACTCACACACCTAGTCAGTCATGCAAATAATTAATCACACTCCAATTTACTCACCTATACAGTTATACACACCAGCTCACTTACTCATAAAAATACTAGCACATTCTTACGCTCCTATGCAATCACTGATGCAAGCACACACTCATCCATATAGCCACTCTCACAATCACACACTCTCACTTATAGCCATTTATATACTCCAACACACATATATACTGCCTTTCACATATGTAGTTACTCACACATGTACCACTGAGATATACATTCAATCACTAACACACCCATACACACACTCACCCACCCATACAGTCCATCACAGACGCACTCTTGAAACCATGCACCCAGTGAATCACCCACTCACACATCTATGCACAGAGTCACACACACCCCACCCACACAAACACTGAGGCACCCATACAGATACTCAGAGAACCAATCCATAACCCATATAGACACTCATTTAGCTAGTCAGAAACCCATGCAGTTGCTTACACAACAACAGACAGGCGGATACAGACATTCACACAGTTTAGTCACTCACCCATGCATCCAGTAAGATACGTTTAATCACTCACTTATAGACTCAGTCACGCACCTACTAAATTATCCATTCAGGCGCTTCTACACCCACTCATTCTTCAATACGCCTTTCCCTATATATATTAAACATATTTAAACTTTACAGAAACACACAGTCACTGGATGATGTCATCAGTGATGTCATCAGTGATGTCATTTGAGATGTCATCAGTGATGTCATCAGTGATGTCACTGACCATGTCATGAGTGATGTAATATGTGACGTCATCAGCAGTGCATTGCGGGCGCGAGTTATAGTTAGCTGAACTAACTGTAACGGGGAATTTCACGGGTTTTGTACGAGTGCAATGTCCAACTAACTATAACTGTCCCTAAAACCTTATGGTTTTTTCAGTGAATTTCTAAGGTTTTTTAAATGCTAATTTCTAACTATAACGTGCCTGAAACCTATGGTTTTTTCAGTGAATATATATATATATATATATCAGCTGCAACTCTGTCAATCCCCATGGAATCTACACCACAAACGGAGCATGGACCACAAATTGGTGCAAGATTTTTTATTTTTGCTCTGCGACCTCTACAGCCATGACGCGTTTCAGCCCGTCAAGGGCCTTGATCACATATATATATATAAGAGAAATCCAATCCGGAAGGAAGGAAGCGGCACACCAATTCCTTAACGATTAAATCACCTTTAATTATTACACAATACTTTTCAATCAATCAAGGATTTGTAAAGCGCAGCAAATCACCCATAAGGGTTTCAAGTAGCTGTAGTTGCTAACTGCTTCTTGGTGATCTGTTCATTTGAACAGCCAGGGTTTGAGTCCTTTCCTGAATTGCTGGAGCGATGCAGCGGTCCTAAGGTGCAGAGGAAAGTAATTCCAAGCTTTGGCCGCCAGGTGTGAGGCAGAGCGTCATTTGCTGTTGCCTCGGCAGATCAGGGGGGGTCATTACAAGGGTGTCTATCTGATTTCTAGACAACTCGTATGAAAGAGAAAGACAAAGCCAGAAATATGGAGTGTCAGTGCACCTTGTGAGCTTGTGCAGAATATTTTTTATAAAATGACCTATTTTATCTTGTCAGTGTTTATATTTTGCTTGGGTCATACAAATGCAGCACACTTACTTTTGTTCTCTTGGGTTATGTCAATAAAGTACACTTATTTTTGTTTCCTTATTGAAATATTTTCTGATGGTGACTCTGACATGAATAATTTTAACATTCAACATGTTTATGAACTGATAGCCTCTGTTTTCTGATACAGTCCTTCTCAACGTCCTGTTTCAACGCCAAAACAATTATTGCATGCCTCAATCTATTACACTATATCAGATAAATATGCTTGACCCATGCCACTATAATTGTGTTGGAATTAGCAGGTGTAAATGCCACACATGAACAAAATACAAATAAGACAGGCAACAGCAGCATCACCCTTGTGCTGAATAATTGTATTGTTAAAAAACAGATTCACGGAGTGATTTCATTGTTAGACATCTAAGATTGATATATCTGGTTTTAGTGAGTAGTTCATACTTTGGCATTACATTTTCAAAAAGCAAATCGATGTGAACTAGGTCACCATGTGGCACAAGCAGCTTTGACAGTGTAAGATAAAAGGGCTCTTGTTAGGCCTGTCAGCCTTAGGGTGTCCTTCCCCCAAACATTTTGCCTTCCTCCTCCATTTTGTTGCTGATCTCATTTTTGCTGACCTTAGAACTCTGTGCACTTTACCACTGCTAACTAGTGCTAAAGTGCATGTGCTCACTTCTCAAAACATGGTGACATTGGCTTATCCCTAATTGGCATATTTAAATTAGTTATAAGTCCTTAGTAAAGTGGTGCTACATGTACCCAAAGCCTGTAAATTAAATGATGGTAGTGAGCCTACAGCACTGATTGCGCCACCCACTTAAGTAGCCCTTTAAACATGTCTCAGGCCTGCCATTGCAGCCTGTGTGTGCAGCTTTAAAATGACATTTCGACCTGGCAAAATAAACCTTTATCCCAGGCCTAAATCTTCCTTTTTAATAAATATAAGTCACCCCTAAGGTAGGCCATGGATAGTCCAGAGGACAGGGTGCAGTGTATTTAAAATGTAGGACACATAATTTTAAATGTAACATGTCCTGGTAGTGGAAAACTTCAAGTCTACCTCTCACATAGAAAAACATTAGAACTTCCTTATTACATTTAAGATGCTGTAATTTTCAAATGAGAGCAGGAAATCAGTTCATGTTTGGTGTCTTTGGAATTGCAATGAAAAATCCTCATGGTGAAGTTGGATATTAAATTATATTTTGGAAATGCCACTTTTAGAAAGTTGGTATTTTCCTGCCTTTGCCATTTAGTGGCTGTAGCTCGTCTCTGGGTCTCGGGACTTGGTGTAGCTGACAGTTGGGCTTTGTGTATTCCTGCTTGAGAGCCACAGACAATAGAGAGCTTAGGTGTGCCTGGATGGCCCATCACTGGCAGGATAGAGGACAGAGCTGGGCATAGTCCTCCTTACACTTTAATATGCTCTGTCCTGCCTCCACACAAAGGACTTAGTTAGTCAGGAGCCAGGACAGGGAAGGCAGGATACCTGGGAAATTCGAAGGGAAACCTCTTGAAGCTTCTCTCACTTCAAAGGCAGTACTGGGTATAAATATTGAAGCTCAGACTCCACCTCTTCAGTGCACTTCTGGACCTGTGGATTCCCTGCCAGGAAAAAGGACTGCTGTGCTGCTGGAAGGACTGCCACTCTGCTGGACTGCTGCTCTGAAGAACTGCTTCCCTGCTGTGCTGACCTGCTGCCAGCTGCCCTATTGCCTGCGTGAGAAGGACTGGACCCGCATCTGTTGAACCCAGGTCCCTAAAGTAACTCGAAGAGCTAGTTGGCTGTTCTCCTGATTAGATCCTCTGGAACAGAAGGTTCCAACAATGTTGAACCCAGCACCTGGACTATGCCATCTCTGAGTCCTACCTGCCAAGTACTGCCACCCCAGTCCTAGACCCTTGGAAGTGGGCCTCTAGGTGAGAGAGCATGCATTAAGAGCAAATAAGACAAATTGATATGCTAGAATCTAGCATATCTCTTTGTCTTTTAGAAATACAATCAGATATTGAAAAATTCCAATATTCCCATTAAAATTAAATTCCACATTTTTGTATATTTTTTCATTTGCCATATTTGTGTATTTGTTTGATGTGTACTTGTTTCTGTTATTGTTTGTATTATTTTAAGGTTCAAATCATGGAAATTGCTTATGCTGGCGTCCTCAGCTTCCAGAAGTGGCACTGTAGGGTTCCACAGAAGTCAAAAGGTTAAGAACCACTGCAGTACTGCCTTTGAAGAAACAGCGCTTCCCGTGCACTGACAGATAATACATTACTCACTGCACTACCCTGTTCTCCTTTGCGTATATGTTGCACCTAATCTGCGGAACTACTATCAATTTTCATGACAGACCTTGCTTACACCATTCCATACTATGTTCCGTCTCCAGGAGTTTGCTGTGCTATTGTAAAAACTGCCATGCTGTATTTTTCTATATGGTTAGCAAAATGCTTCATGCACCTGATCGATGCAAAAAGAACAATTGATGGACAGAATGCTGCACAATGTCAAACATTCACCCCAGTACAGAGATCTGGGCATAAATCCATCGTTTTTTTGCTCCCCGTTCCTTTCCAGTTCAGACCCAGCCATATGTAAATCAGTCTTGACCCTGTTCCCCATGGGAACAGTCCAGCCCGAACTGCCAGGTCAGGTCCTCCCTGGACTGGAAACAAGCATCCTGGGACCAGTTTCGGGACATCACCCCTCATCAGACAGGCTAGCTTGACTCCAGTGGCATGGAGAGCACGGACCGATGTCTGGGCATACCTGTCCCACTCAGGCTGACAAATGCAAAAAGAACAATTGATAGACAGAATGCTGCACAATGACAAACATTCACCCCAGTACAGAGATCTGGGCCTAAATCCATCGTTTTTCATGGAAAGGCTATATTGCTGGAGTTGCGTCGCTTTTCTGACACACTCCAGCAATGCGTCACTACTGAGCCTACAGATACGTCAGAAAAACTGACGTATCTGTAAATCCTTGCGACATGATGTGTCATACAGTAAATATGACGCTTCCATCATGTCGCAAGGAGGGCACAGTGAAAACTGTCGCAATCGCTGATTTCATGCAGCGATGCTACAGTTTTCATAAATAAGGCGCATAGTGTACTAAAATTAAGTATACTGTGCAGAGTCCAGTGGATCCCCAATAGGTGCACAGAGGTAAAAGCAAATAATTCTAATGCTCTTTTTGCGGTAGTGTGGGCAAGCAGTTAGGCTAATCAGAGGGTAGTGCTAAGCATTTGTTGTCATACACAGAGGCAATGAATGAGACACACAACCAAGAATAAATCCAAGACCAATTTGTAAAAAATAAGGTTGCATCTTTATATATATTTTTAGAAACCAAGAACTTTGTTCAACAGTTAATACATGCTTTGTATGTCAATTTTTAACCAAATGCAGTTCAAGACACAAATGCTTACAGGTTTTAAGTTACAGCAGCCATTACCATCAGACAGAGACCATCGCGGTCAAGGGGAAGAAAAGCATAGGGTTAGATAGCGGAGTGCCGCCAACACATTTTTTTCGTTGCAGTCGGTGGAAGCAACAGTCCGCCACAGAGATTTGGGGGACAGTGGTTGCCCAGAGTTCAGGGCAAGTTGTAATACAGGGTAGTCAGAGTTTTGAAAGTCCCATGGCTCAGGAACAGTAGGCAGTTCTAGGTTGCCTAGATTGGAGGTGCCGGAGGTCTTGTGATGCAGGAGTTGTTCTTCACTGGCAACGTCCAGCTTCATGTGCAGTGAGAGCAGTCCATCGCGGTCGGTGCAGTCGTGCCCAAGTTGCTGCTTTCAAGCAGTCGACGCCACCAGAAATCGAGTACAGGCTCACAGGAGCGGGGCTGTTTCCAGTGTCGGTCGCAGGTACTTTGAGGATCCCTCAGGCTAGTGGATGCATTGAAGGGGTCAGTTACCGGACTGGTGACCAACAAGCCTTGGCTGCTACAACTTTCAATTGATGAGGTGAATCGCATTGAAACGGTCAGTGCCGGTCTTCACCTCATGGCGGTCTTTACTGGAGGCGTCCCAGGGACTAGTACCACTAGTCCAAAGGGAGGTTTCAGGCAACTGGCAATGGCTGGCAGGGCTCCAGGGTTATTGGAGGCTGCACAGGTTTCAGGTAGGGACGGCAGACCAGAGTTGTCAAGTCCTTTCGCAGTTGGCAAAGTTTGGCACCGGTTTCTTCTGCAGAAGGGCTCAGTTCGTGGTTCAGCCGCACATCATCTTCCTTTGTATTCTTTTGATCTATGGAATCTGAAGATAAAGGTCTCTGTGAGCCACCTAAATACTATAGTTGGGGGCGTTGAGGGGTAGCCAGCTAATACCCAATAGGCTTCTTACCTGTAGGGTGACTACACTCCCTATATGTTTACTCCATGTGGGGGTGTGGATATATTTCTGACCCTGATAGGCTATTTTACCCATCTTCAAGATGGTGGAAAGTGAAAAGTGGGGTCCACCTCGCCTGCCCCGCCTTAGGGGTGGTTCAGGCTGAAGGTGGGCACACCTCCAAGTCTCACTCATTTTCCCTCCTTTCCCCCCACCAAAAGTGGAGCAGGAAAGGGGGGTTTTGGCCTTCCCCACTATCTGGAGGTTCCTGGGTTGGGTTTCAAAGGTGGCATGGCCTTTGAAGCTTCGCACCCAGGAAGGCCATTCTGTCCTGGAGGAGGTATGCAACACCTCCACCTCAAGCAGGCTTTGTCTCTGTCCTCTTGAGACCACAGGCTCTCATCCCAGGAGGCCAGAAACATGTCTGGTGGTGGCAGACTGCCGAAAACCAGTCAGGAACCACACCAGGGCTTGTTAGGTTTTCAGGAGACTCTCTAAAAGGGTCTCATGTGTGAAGTTATTAATACATCTATCACTGGCATCAGTGAGGAGTTATTAAGACAAGATGTTTAGTACCAAACATCTTAGATATCAGTGAAGCCATCATGGAGCTAGGAAACTCGTGTTGATGAGTTGTACTCTTTATGCCCTCCCTGTTCACTTACAACATCACAGAATAGACTGGATATTGTAGGGGCCTCCCTGCTCATGCAGATATGCCCGACATAGGATATAGTGCACCCTACCTTAGGGATGAAGCTTGCAGAAGGAGGGGGCTTACCTATACCTTATGCAGTGTACAGGGAAGCATCGCACACAGGTGTGTGGGCCATGTCAACTCTTATATTTTTCTGCACCAAGACACGCAGCCTGCAGTGGCAGAGTGCATAGCCTTGATGAGGGGGCCCTGGGGTGGCACAATCAGTGCTGCAGCCCCAGAGGACCCTCTTTAGTGCCCATGCCCTAGGTACCAGGGGTACCATTTCTATGGACTTTTAGGGGTAACTGACGTTGTGCCAATCGTGGTACAGTTTTGAGGAAAGAGATCTGGTACTGGAATCCTGGTTAACAGGGACGCAGTGTGCTTATGGTTCGAAATCACATCAGGCAAATAGTGGGGGCTAACCATGCAAAAAGAGGCACTTTCCTACACCTTTTAATTTAAAAAGAAAATGTGTACAGTATACTTATTTAAAGGGGCTTTCAGCCAGCTTTCTTCATCCTATGGTCTGTTGGTGTAGCGTTCGAATTTTGCTTCCGCACACTACAGCATACAACAACAGTGGGTCAGCCCACTTCAGCCACTGAATAACTTCACTCTGAGTCAATACATTTTACTCTTTTACAAGGAGCACATCCGCATACAAGCTAGTACCCTTCTCTGCCAATGTTTTTGTTTTAATTTAGAATCTGATGTGACAGCAGGAAGCTTTATACCAGACTTGCGCACAGACCACATTCCATGCTTTATGAGATCCTGTCTCCTGCCAGTGCTGTTGTAACTTCTTTTAGCGGAAGTCCTTTGTTTATCTGACTTTCTCAGATAGAAAATGACACTCCAAAAGGAATTTCACAGCATAACAGATTGCGTGTATTTGAAACGGTTCTCTATTAAGTTGTGAAAAGCTTTAATATATTAAATTTGAATTATTAAACCGACAATTCTTCAGAACTCATTTATTCTGAACTCAAATTTCACCAGTGGTTCTTTAACCCTATAGTTCCTTCCCCAATGCATCTGTCGGCCATTGGCCGACACTGGGGAGGGCCGGAAAGGATCCTCTGGGAAAAGCACACATTTACATTGTGTCATGCCACCAACAGAATTTCAGATTATGGCGGCGGCATGACATAATGCAAAGGTGTGCTTTTCCTGAGTAATCCATTTACCTCTACGGGACCATCTAAGGAATCGAGCTACCCATTTTGCATTTTTGGCTTTGTCTAGGAATACTCTTGTATGTGTATGTGTGACCCCATTTTCCACATAATACAAAGTACTTCACCTGAATAATTTGTTTACCCCACTGGAATTGTTCGACTAACCGAGAGGCCCAAAATACATTCTAGACTCCACAGAAATCTACAGGAGCAGATCAAACCAAGGTCAATAGGAGCCCTCGCCAGGGGACTCCCATTAACCTTGGTTTGGTCCATTTCTGTTGCGGGCACTAGGCCCAGCCACACAAGAGAGGCATTGTTTTTATTGGTACAAGTGAGGTAATACTAGGTGGTAGAACTTTTGTAGATTCCTGCAGGGTCCAGAAGTTTTCATCACACAAATGGACAGAAAATGTGTGGTTTCAGGCAAGGTTTGAGATTTGCAGGGCATTGTGGATAAGAAAACCTCGTGGGATTCCTGGACTCCCCTGGTTGTCTAGTTTTAAAAAATGTCAGTAGTTCATAGGTTTGCATGGCTGGCACCAAAGCACAATCTTACTACCCCTATTGCTTATCTCTCAGTCATTGTGTTGTGGTTATGGGTGGGCCAATGTTCCGTTCTGCCTTCAGAATTGGTGGAATTTTGACCACTCCGTTTACTTTTTAACAGAGGTATGGCTGAACTCTGGCAATCACCACGTGGCAGAAATTTATTCCTGCGAGGCTCCAGAATGTGCAAGCTGGCGAGTGAAATTTGCTGTCCCCTAGTGTGGTCACCGCATTCGCAGGTGTTCGTGAGTGGTTGCGGTCAGAGGGCTGTCAGAGTAGATTTGCTGACACTCGGGTAAATTCAACTCATGCAGCAGCAAAATCAACACAAATGCCACATTCTCTTGTACAACACATGGTGCCATTTGCACTGATTTTCGGCGCTGCTTGCACTACCGGCACTAAATTGCAGTGTGAGCAGCATGAGTGGCATATTTTCTGCCCATTGGCGGAATTCCTCAGAACCTCACTGAGTTTTTCTGCAACTCTGTGGAATTCTGCAGAGTGAAGTTCCGCCGACCATTAGTCATGGTCACTTGGTCCACTCTCACAAGTGAGGTACTATTCTTATCAGGAGACACGTGGGAACTCAGAGTGGTAGGAAATTTGTGGTTCCTCGCAGATTCCAGAGGTTTTCCATGTAGAAATGTGTGCAAAATATGTATTTTTAGTAGAATTTTGAGGTTTGCAAAGACTTCTGGGTAAAATTATCTGGAAAGAGCCACATAAGTGAAAACCCCATGGACTCCCCTGGTTGTCTAGTTTTCAAAAAGGTCATGTTTGCTATGTTTGCTTACGTGCCAGCTGAGAAAGGACCCAAAATCCACAGTTACACACAAATCAAAAAAAGGGGCCATTTTCAGTGTAAAAATGTGATGTGTCTATGGTGTGTTTTGAGCCCTTTCCTGTCGCAGACACTAGGCCTACACACATAAGTGAGGTACCATTTTTATATAGGGAGATTTAGGGGAATGCTGTGTGGAAGTTTGTGGATGCCTGCAGATTCCAGAATTTTTTTTCACAGAAATGTGAGGATAATGTTCTTTTTCTGTCAAGGTTTGAGGTTTGCAAGGGATTCTGGATAAAAAAACCTAGTGAAAGCCACGCAAGTCACCCCATCCTTGATTCCCCCAGGTGCTTAATTTTCAAAAATGTGCAAGTTTGCTAGGTTTGCCTAGGTGTAGGTTGAGCTAGGGCCAACAATTCACAGCTACCCACTTTGCACAAAAGGGTCCGTTTTGAATCGGAAAATGTGATGTATCAATGTTGTGTTTTAGGGTGTTTCGAGTTGTTGGCACTAGGCTTACCCACACATGTGAAGCACCATTTTAATTATGAGATTTGGGTGAAAGCTGGGTGGAAGGAAATTTATGGCTCCCTGCAGATTCCTGAACTTTACATCACAGGAATCTGGGTGAAAAGTGTCTTTTTAGTCAAGGTTTGAGGTTTGTATGGGATTGTGGGTAATAAAACCTGGTGAGAGTTACCCTGGCAAGTCACCCTACCCTTGATTTCTCCAGGTATCCAGCTTTAAAAAATGTGCAAGTATGCTGGGTTTCCCTAGGTGCCGCCTGAGCTAGGGCCCAAAATCCACAGCTACCCACTTTCCCAAAAAAGGGTCAGTTTTTAGTTTAAAATTCTGATGTATCCAAGTTTTTTTTAATCAGTAGACTTGAAGAAATGCTAGGTGGAAGAAAGTCTGTGGCTAGCCACAGATTCAAGACCTTTCCATCACAGAAATGTGAGGAAAATTGTTTATTTTGTCAAGGTTTGTAGTTTGCAAGGGGTTCTCAGTTAAAAAAAAAAAAAGACCTGGTGAGAGTCACTCAAGGCACCCAACCCTGGATTCCCCCAATTGATTAGTTTTCAAAGTTTGATAGGTTTGCCTAGGTGCCAGTTGAGCTAGGGCCCAACATCCAAAGCTACCCACTTTGTAAAAATAAGCGTCAGTTTTGAGTGGGAAAATGTGATTTATTCATGTTGCGTTTTGGGCTGTTTCCTGTTGCGGGCCATAGACCTACCCACACAAGTGAGGGTACCATTTCTATCGGTAGACTTGAGGGAATGCTGGGTGGAAGGAAGTTTGTGGCTCCCTGCAGATTCAAGAACTTTCCATCACAGAAATGTGAGGAAAATGTGTTTTTTTAGTTAAAGTTTGAGGTTTACAAGGGATTCTGGGTAACAAAACCTGTTGAGAGTCACTCAAGTCACCCCACCCTGGATTTCCTCAGGTTCCTAGTTTTCAACAATGTGCAAGTTCGCTAAGTTTCCCTAGGTTCAGGTTGAACTAAGGCCCAAAATCGACAGCTACCTCCTTTGCAGAAAAGGGGTCTGTTTTAAATGAGAAAATCTTATGTATCCATGTTGCGTTTTGGGTCGTTTCGTGTCATGAGCACTAGGCCTACCCACACAAGTGAGGCACCATTTTTATCGAGAGGCATGGGGGAATGCTGGGTGGAAGGAAGATTGTGGCTCCTCACAGATTCCGGACAATTCCACCACAGAAATGTAAGGAAATGTGTTTTTTAGCCAGAGTCTGTGGTTTGCAAGGGATTCTGGGTAAAGAAAACCTTGTAAAAGACACATAAGTCACCACACCCTAATTTCCCCCAGGTGGCTAGTTTTAAAAAAAAGTACAGGATTGCTTGGTTTGCCTAGGTGCCGGCTGAGCTAGGGCCCAAAAACCACAGCTACCCACTTTCCCAAACAAATATCAGTTTAGAGTGGAAAAATTAGATTTATCCATTTTGCGTTCTATGGCCATTTCCAGTCATGGGCACTAGGCCTAGCCATACAAGTAAGGTACCATTTTTATTGGGAGACTTGGGGGAGAGGTGGGTGGAAGGATGTTGCATTTTGGGCCATTTTGTGTTGCGGGCACTAGGCCTACCCACACAAGTGAGGTACCATTTTTATCTGGGGATATTCGGGAATGCTGGGTGGTAAGAAGTTTGTGGCTACCCACAGATATCAGACCTTTCCATCACAGAAAATATTTTTTTAGTCAAAGTTTGATGTTTGCAAAGGATTCCGGGTAAAGAAAAACTGGTGCAAGCCATACAAGTCACCCCACCCTGGATTCCCCCGGGTGTCTAGTTTTGAAAAATGTGCAAGTTTGCTACGTTTCCATTGGTGCCAGTTGTGCTAGGGCCCAACATACACAGCTACCCACTTTGCAAACAATGGGTCAATTTTGAGTGGGAAAATGTGATTTATCCATGCTTCGTTTTGGCCGTTTCCTGTCACTGGCACCAGGCCTGCCCACCCAAGTAAGGTACAATTTTTATCAGAAGACTCGGTGAATGCTAGTTGGAAGGAAGTTTGTGGCTCACTGCAGATTCCAGAACTTTCCATCACAGAAATGTGAGAAAATGTGCTGTTTGTCAAAGTTTAAGTTTTGAAAGGGGTTCGGAGTAAAAAAAAATCTGGTGCGAGCTGCGCAAGGCACCGCACACTAGATTCCCCCGGGTGTCTAGTTTTCAAATATGTGCAAGTTTTCTTGTTTTCTTTGAGTGCCGGCTGAGCTAGGAACTGAAATCCACAGCTACTTACTTTCCAAAACAAGTATTTGTAATGCAATAGGTCTCGCCTTTGCGAGAGTTTAAGCTATTAATTAGCATTGTAAATGACAATGCCTTTTATTTATGTTTTAAAAACCAAAACATGAATAAAAGGCATTGTCCTTTACAATGCCAATAGCTCAAACTCGCATAAATGTGAGACCTATTGCTTTGCAAATGCTTGTTTCTGGAAGCCATGAGATGGGCAGAGCTGTATTCAAGTCATATGATGTAGCTTGGTCTCAACCGGTTGCGAGAAGGGGGTGACACTTTCCAGATGGATGATGTCCATCGAAACGAGGAACAGCAGAGAAAAACGGAGTATTCTCTGCATATAAATAAAACCTAGTACTCCGCTGGTGACAAAGAGGCCTAACAGAGCATGACTACAGATTAAACAAGCCCCAGGCTGAAAAGGGCAAGGGCAGCGCTCCCCCACAGCATGCTGCCAGCGGTTGGTGTTCTCAGCCCCTGCTGTCACTCAGTTTTGAAGCACTGTGTGGAGGAGGAGGAAGAGCTTGGCTGTAGGGCACAGTTTTATTTTCGCCCCCAAGGCAGCCTAAAGCAGAAGACATGAAAACCACAACCTGTTTCTGCCAGTGAGACTGCACCACGGTGACGGGCAACTTAAACCAGCACTTCCCAGGAAGACGTGCGAGCTCCCGTCATACACGCCCCCACATCATCTGGGACATCTCACTGGCTTCTGTCTCGCATTACACTGCTTTCTCACACTTAGTTTAACTTTTAACAGTGCCGTTCTGTTTAAAAAACAAGCATGAAAAGGAGCAACGGGCGGGAGGTGGTGTAGTACGGCACGCGAGCAGAGGCAAAAAAACAAGCATGAAAGGCAGCAACGGACGGGTGGTGGTGAAGGGACGGTGCACGAGCTGAGGCAAAACAAAAAGAAGTGCATCAAAAGTGCTTAAGTGGTTAAAAGTGAACTGATCCATGTAACTGGGTCAGTCGCCAGGACAGAAACAAACAACCAAAAGGCGGGACAAAGACACCAAAGGGAACATTCAAAAGCAAGATTTTACATGGGGCACTACAAAGAACCAATTACAAGTGATGGGCGTGGCAAAACACCACAGATGGAATACACAATGCCTTGCAGCGCATGTGCGCTGCTTAGGCTCGACCTAAAAATGATCAATTTTGAATGAGGAAATGTGATATATCCATGTCATGTTTTAGGCCGTTTCCTGTCGCGGGCACTTGGCCTACCCACACACGTGATGTACCATTTGTATCGGTAGACTTGAGGGAATGCTGGGTGCAAGGAAGTTTACAAGGGATTCTGGGTAACAAAACCTGTTGAGAGTCACTCAAGTCACCCCACCCTGGATTCCCTCAGGTGCCTAATTTTCAACAATGTGCAAGTCTGTAGGTTTCCCCTGGTGCTGACTGAGCTAGGGCCCATGTTTCCGGTTGCAGGCACTAGACCTATTCATACAAGTGTGGTACCATTTTTATTGGGAGACTTGGGGGGGGGAAAGCTGGGTGGAAGGATGTTGCATTATGGGTAATTTTGTGTTGTGGGCACTAGGCCTACCCACATTGCTGAGGTAACATTTTTGCCGGGGGACATGGGTGAATGCTGGGTGGAAGCAAGTTTGTGGCTCCCCATGGATTTCCAGACCTTCTCAGCACAGAAATGTGAGGAAAATGTGTTTTTTAGTCAAAGTTTGCAAGGGAATTCTGGGTAAAAAATCTGGTACAAGCCAAACAAGTCACCCTACTCTGGATTCCCTTGGGTGTCTAGTTTTCAAAAATGTGCACTTTTGCTAGGTTTCTATAGGTACCGGTTGTAGGGCCCAACATCCACAGCTACCCACTTTGCAAAAAAAAGGGTCAGTTTTGAGTGGGAAAATGTGATTTATCCATGTTGATTTTTGGGCCATTTTGTGCTGCGGGCACTAGGCCTACCCACACAAATGAGGCACCATTTTTATCGGGAGACTTGAGGGAATGCTGGGTGGAAGCAAGCTTGTGGCTCCCCACAAATTTCACACCTTGCCGTCACAGAACTGTGAGGAAAATGCGGTCTTTAATCAAAAGTATGTGGTTTCAAGGGATTCTGGTTGAAGAAAAACTCATGAGAGCCACATATGTCAGCCCACCCTGGTTTCCCCCAGGTGTCACATTTTCAAAAACGTACAGGTTTACTTGGTTTTCCTAGGTGACAGCTGAGCTAGTGCTTAAAATCCACAGCTACCCAATTTCTTAAAAAAAGGTGAATTTTGAGAAAGAAAATGTGATGTATCCATGTTGCATTTTGGGACGTTTCCTGTAGTGCGCACTAGGCGCACCCACACAAGTGAGGTAGAATTTTTATTGGGGGAATAATGGTTGGAAGGACATTTGGGGCTCCCCGTAGATCCAGAACTTTTTACAACAAAATTGTGAGGAAAATTTATTTTTTAGTCACAGTCTGAGGTTTGCAAGTGATTCTGGGTATAAAATTGGTGTAAGCCATCTCACCCTGGATTCCTCCAGGTGAATAGTTTTCAAAAATGTGCAAGTTTGATAGGTATGCTTAGGTACCGGCTGAGCTAAGGCCCAAAGTCCACAGCCACCCACTTTGAAAAAAAAGGGTCAAATTTGAATGGGAAAATGTGATGTATCCATTTTCTGTCATGGGTACTAGGCCTACCCACACAAGTGAGGTACCATTTTTATTGGGAAACTTGGGGTAATGCTAGGTGGAAGGAAGTTTGTGGCTCCCTGCAGATTCCAGTATTTTCCATCAGAGAAATGTGAGGAAAATGTGTTTTTAGTCAAAGTTTGATGTTTGCAAGGGGTTTTGGGTAAAAAGAACTGGTGAGAGCCACGCAAGTCACCCTACCCTGGATTCCTCTAGGTGTCTAGTTTTCAAAAGTGTGCAAGTTTGCTATTTTTCCTTCGGTGCTGGCTGAGCTAGGGGTCAAATTCCACAGTGATCCATATTACAAAAAAAGGATCAGTTTTGAGTAAGAATATGTGATTTATCCATTTTGTGTTTTGGGTCGTTTCCTGCTGCGTGCAGTAGGCGTACCGCACAAGTGAGGTACCATTTTTATCGGAGGCTTGGAGGAATGCTGGGAGAACAGATGTTTTTGGATGGCCGCAGATTCTAGACCTTTCTGTCACAGATATGTGAGGAAAATTAGTTTTTTTAATCAAAGTTTGAGGTTTGGAAGAAATTCTGGGTACAAAAACCTGATGACAGTCACGCAAGTCACACCACCCTCAATCTAGTTTTCAAACATGTGCAAGTTTGCTAGGTTTCTCTTTCTGCCAGCTGAGCTAAGGCCCAAAATCCACAACTACCCACTTTGCAAAAAAAGGTCAGTTTTGAGTGAACAAATTTTGCTTTTTGAGCCGTTTCCTGGTGCGGGCAATAAGCGTACCCACACAAGTGAGATAGTATTTTTATCAGAAGACATTTTGGAACAATAGTAGAACATTTGTTATTACCAATTAGATTTCGCTTCATTTGTGCCTTCCAAATATAAGCCAGTGCGTAAAAAAGAACACATTTTGAAAAATACCCTCTAAATCACATGCTAGTACTGTTATGCACAAATTCAGGGATGGACAAATAACCACTGCTACTACACTCCATCTCTTGTACCCATTTCAGAAATACATAGGTTTCCTTGATACCCAGTTTTCACTTTACATATTTCACCATATGAATTGGTCAATACTTGCTACACAATGAAAAACCATTGTACAGTGCAGCTCAGTTGTTGGCTCTGGGCACCTTGTGTTCTGGGAGGACCTACAAACCAGATACAGCTTTGAAACAAGAAGGTCTAGTAGACATAATAACATATTGCTTATGTAAATTGGCCATGGTGACAAAATGTTACAAATGAAATAGTCACAAATGGCCGTTTTTCCTGCTCATTTTCAATAGTTCTTTATTTCAACAGTTAGTTTCTTTGGGAAAATCTTGAGGGATCTACACATATGACCCCTTGCTGAATTTGGTATTTCTTCTACTTTTCAGAAATCCATTGCTTTCCTGGATCACCCATGGGTTTTACACTGGTTTCCACCACAAACTTGAAGTAGATTGAGAGCACAAAAAAAGGAAAAATAGGCTACCACATCGAAAAATGCCAAAACTGTGGTAAAACTTTGGTTTTTTGATTCAGCTC
This sequence comes from Calotriton arnoldi, assembly GCA_963921515.1. Lineage (NCBI taxonomy): Eukaryota > Metazoa > Chordata > Amphibia > Caudata > Salamandridae > Calotriton > Calotriton arnoldi. The sequence goes on along the minus strand of CAWUFW010000169.1, from coordinate 3,452,727 downwards.
TGCATGTTCCTGAAGGTTAGGAAGATGGTGACTTTAGCACATTAAACTGTTTGTTGATGCCATTTTTAGGAAAATAATCAGACACTTTTATTCGGAGTACTTTTTTCTATTTTTCCCAAAAAAGGGGCCCTCATTTATGCCCTACGCCAAAGTGAAAGGACAGGAATGTACTGTATGCATGCAATACAGTGCATCCGCCATTTTGACTTCCTAGCTCTAATGCAGACACCCTTGCACCAGGTATTTCTCCTCCAGACGCCTCACTTTAGGAGGCGTAGGGTTTTGGCGCTTCTCGTAAATCTGGGGAACTGTCAAAATCCATGGGTGTTGTGTGGGAAAACCCACCGCAACACCCATGGAACGCATCCCTAGTGCAGAGTAAGGCAAAGCAGCGATTTGCACTGCTTTGCCTTACTCCATAGCTATTAGGCCATTCAAAGCTACGCATGGTGGCTTTGCGTGGCCTCGTAGATATGATTTTGTGATTTGCGCCACAGGAGCATCACAAAAAGTGATGCTCCTGTGGCGCAAGGGGCTGGTAAATATGCCCCTAAAAATGTTGCTATATTTTGCCTATTTCCTTGGTCCCCTCCAGGGGAATCCACAAACCCTGGGTACATTTGGCATGGATACCTTATGTGGACAAAACGTTCAGCAGCCCTAAGCGTGAACTACGCCAAAAAAGAGCTCAGCACTGGGGGACAGAAAGGCCCAGCATTTAAGGGGTTAATAAACTTTGCCCAGGAAGAAAGCCTTTATTGTGTTTAGTTTGCAACACATGTTATTCCTTCTTCCTTTTTCTTTCTTTCATTCTTTCATTGCCATTTCCTTTATTTCCTTTTCTCTTTTATTCCTTCTTTCTTTCCTTCTCTCTTTCCTTTTTTCTTTCATTCCATCTTTCTTTCCTTTGTGCTTTACTTTTTCTTTTCATTCCTTTTTGATTGTCTTCCTTTTTCTTTTATTCCTTCTTTCCTTTATTCTTTTATTCCTTTTTCCCCATTTCCTTTTTTTGTTAATTCTTTCATTCCTTCTTTCTTTCCTTTATTCTTTTATTCCTTCTTTCCTGGTTTCCTTTTTCTTTCATTCCTTTTTCTTTTCATTCTTTCATCCTTTCTTTCTTCATTTCCTTTTTTCTTTCATTCCTTCTTGCTTGCTTTTCTTTTTTTTTCATTCCTTTGTTCCTTCTTTCTTGCTTTCCTTTTTTTATTTCATTCTTTCTTTCTTGGTATCTGTTTTTCTTTCATTCATTCTTTCCTTCTTTCAATCCTTTTTCCTTCTTTCTTGCATTAATTCCTCCTTCCCTTCTTTCTTGCTTTCCTTCTTTCCGTCCGTCTCTCTTGTCTTCTTTCTTTCCTTCTTTTATTACTCTTTCTTTTTATTTCTTTTCTTTTTTTTCGTTTCTTTTCTTTCATCTTCATTCCAGCTTGCTTTCATTCCTTCTTTCCTGCAATCCTTTTTTCTTGTTTTCTTACCTTCTTTCTTTATTACTTTCTGTCTCAAAGGCAAGAGGCTAGCAGCCAATGGTATAACGATTGACTTTTTTAGGTCTGTTTTAACCAAGACCTTTTGATTTTACCAAATTTATGTGTATTGCATAGCTACCTCTGGGATTTCTAGCCACACTTCATCCAGGTGTCTGTGGTTGTCATTCACATTTGTCTCCAACATACTCGAGCATGCATCAATGGGCAACTCGTCACCCCACCTCATCCATTGGCTGACTTCACAATGAGAAGGCATGGTGGTCTTTCACAAGGAACACATCCACACACAAAGTAGTTCCGTTCAGTGCTAGGGAACTATGGTAATGTGTGCTTTTTTGAGACTAAAAAGCATTTTGGGCTTTGGGTAATAATTTTTCAGTTTGACAAACGCCTGGCAGCTTTTCAAACAATAAAGTTTAGCAAAAGCCATGACAAAACAAAACAAGAATTGCCAAAAGGCTGGCCGATGACTCCAGACCTATTGGCTTTGCCAACGCTCGTTTGGTTTTATTTCCCCCAAAATCCTGCCCACTTTGACAAATCTGTATAGACAGATGTCCTTTCAGGTGAGTAGAGGGGGTGGCAGGGAATAGGCCAGTAGAGTTGCATTATACTGTATAGCACTGATCGTCCAGAACCCTGGGGCCTCAGACTAATGACCCAGGAGAAAGAGGAATGGAGTGAGAACCAAAGAGATGGTACTGAGGAGGGGTGCTATGTGGGGCTACTTTTATTTGTTTACAAATGGACAGAGAAAGCTTATTCTGAGAGATGCCCAAGAAAGGGGGCGACATTTGGGGCTCATTTTTATGTCTTTTTAAAGGGACATCACTACCATTATTGCAGCAGGTGTAATGGCACTGAGCCATTGGTGTTAGAGGCCACTGCACCCCAAATATGCCTGTCTTAGTATGAAAAAAAGGAGTGGTAGCCCATTTTCCTAGCTAGCATTGGATTCAGGTCGTCCTTGCTGAGCAGGGGACAGGGACCAAGCAACAGTAAGGTGGAATGTGTGTGTGTTTAGTATTTGTTTGCTTTTTTACAAAAAAGGACAGGCAGACTGCTTTGGGCCTCAGGCCTAGGGCTGAAGACCCAGAGGAGTGAGCAGAGGAAACAGCCTGCTCTACAGGGCTGTAGCTATTTGAGATGCTGCTGGTGCAGTGGCACCAGGGCTCAGAAGTGTGAGTGACCAATTAAATCACAATGATTGCTGTTTTACTCCCCTTCTTGCTTGCATTAGGGTCCAGTGTACTCTTGCTGTGCCCATGTAGCTGTGAGCCTGGGAGCATGGCCCAAGAAAGTGGAAAATCCAAGAAAAAGTTACACCTTAGTTTGGGTCACAGAGAGATGGAAAGGAGGAGGTAGGGCTAAATAGAGATGAATGTTTTTAACTAAGGGCAGAAGAGCCAGCCTTCTTCTCAAGGAGAAACTATCATTAGTAAAGCAAGCTGCATTGACGCTGGACCCCAGGAGTGTAGGTGGCCACTACATTCTAATTATGACTGCCCTACATTGCGCGGGGCTCATTTTCCTTGCTAGCATTAGGGAGGAGTGCAGCAGCAATCATTAGCTCAGCAGGTGCAGCAGTGGCGAACGAAACTCAAGGGGACCCTCCTGCAAAGTGCATAGAGGGGTTCCCCAGCTCTGTGCCCAGTCAGGAGTTCTCAGCCGCCACCTGTGCATGTGCCTGAGGGGTTCCCTGGAGCTCCCCACCCCTCCTCCCATACCGCAGGGGATGCAGGGGGGGGGGCTGTTGTAATGCCACTGAGGTGCAGTTACATTGAAGTCTAGAAATTCGAGGGCCTGACAACTCCCCAGTTATGGGGAGCAGTGAGTTTTGTGCAATTTATGTTTTTGTTTGGTGCATTTGCTCTTTTATAAGTCTTACTTTTAGTGTGGATCACTAATGATTAGTGAGACTTACCATTTAAGCCTGCAACGTTTATACACAAACCAAGTAACCCACGCATTTCCTAATGTTCCTGTGTACTACCCTATATCCGTCTGCTCTGTGCTCAATGTGATGTGTTAGGGCTGCAGGTGCGATCACGTCACACCGTCTTAAGCCCCGTGAAGGAGGGGTGCTGACGAGTAGCAGTCCAAGAGCGCCCCTTCTGGCCCTTGCTGTCAGTGCGTGTTATCAGGCAGACGCGTGAAGGTGCCGCTGGGGATCTGAGCACTGCTGGGAGGCGCAGCGGGTCGCTGGCGCGCGAGGGGTTTGTACGCCTCTGACAGAAAGCCCAGACGAGTGGGAACCCAGGTGGAGCAGGGCGCGAGCCGGTCTCCACCTGGGCTATTTCGCGCAAGGGAAGCGGCCGCGCGAGGGGTCAGGTGTAATTAATTAGGCAAGGGAAGGGATTCAGGAGGCGGTAATCAGAAGCAGGCTAGCGGGAGGACACTGGCGTCAGAGGTGCCCGGGGTGTGTCGTCGCTGTTTTTTCCCGTTGTCGCTGCTTTTCCAGTGGTGGCTGTGGCGGTCCTGCTTGTCGCGCTGTACGCCAGGTATTTACTGGGGCAATAGTGGTAACTGGTGGCGGGGCCCCATAATATGTCAGACAACGAGGAGGTGCGGGCTGCTGTGCGAGTGCTGTGTGCTGCAGGGAGGGAAGACTGGCTGCGGCCGGGGGTCCCTGGTGCGGCTGGGGTAGTGCGTGCACGCCCTAAGCGTCAGGCGGCCAGAGGAGTGGAGAAAGCTGTTGCTGCATGCTTGCCGGCGCTGCAGCATCCCACGCTTGTCATGGATACCGGCGCGGATGTCAGAAAGGCCCGGAGTGTCTCTTTGGGGCCGTATGTTGCCGCGGTAGGCTCAGGTGCAGCTCAGTTGGCCCCCTATGCAGCGGAGGACCTCTCCTGTCTTCCCGGCTCGCGTGTGGGTAGGAAACTGCGGCGTTCTTGGTCTCGGGGAGGAGGGGCTTCCAGGGCAAAGCGGACTGGCTCTCTTTCTCGGGGACTGCCTCGGGGGGGGCGGGGTTTGCTTTGTCAGTCTCCTACTTTGGTTTCTGGCAGGGGGACGCCCCAGTTAGAGGCAGCTAACTTTACAGGGGTTGTGGCAACTGGGTTTTCACAGGCAGCGGTGCATTTTGGCACACATAGAGTGAATATCGCGCCCCCTCCCCATTCTCTGGCTGCTCCTCTGCGCTTGTTGCTTACTCTAGTGACAGCGGGGAGGAGAGTTTTGCGGAGCCCTCTAACAGCAGCTCTCACTCTACGGTGGTGAATACCATTCCCATTGGTGGTGATTTTTCCGGGCCAGTGTCCACTAGTGAGGGTGTTTTCTCTGGGGCAGGTTATGTGGGCTCTCATTCTGCGGAGGGGTCTGAGGCCTTGATGGATGTTGAACAAGAGGGAGACGCGGACAGCGAGCAGGTTGTTTTTCCCCGATGCCTGAGTCGGCGGGGTTTTGCAAGCGCACAGCAGGTCGGCTTGGTGGCGGGGGATGTTTTTGAGATACCTTCAGCTTTTACTGTCCTGTCACGGACTCCTCATTATTTTGGTTCCGTCTTGGGTCCTCAGTCTGGCCAATGGGTCTGGGTGGAACATTCAGAGGGGGTCTCTGCTGCAGCGGCTGGGAGCTCAGATTTGCGTCGGTCGGGGGGGCAAAGGGTACAGCGCCTTCTTCAAGCATGAGCGGTTTGAAGGTGCAGGTTTCATCTGAGACTACGGAGCGTGGTGACTCCACAAGTCAGCTGGTTGAGCAGGATGCGGCTTTGCTGCACTGGTCTGACAAACACGGAAGTTCACGTGCGGACTTTCCTTCTCATGCTGGTCATCAGAAGCAGATGGCGGCGCAGCATCGGAGGTCGTATGATGGGGGCGTGGGAGATGGGGGACAGCCGGGGATGGGTTCTACTGGTTTGGGTCCATATGATGATATTTTGATTTATGGGGATGACAGTGATTTGGAAGAAGGGGAGCTGAGAGAAGTGGGCGGTGTTGAATCATTGACGGTTCCACACTTAAAGAGTGGGGTAAAAAGGGGTTCCTTGGGGGCAATGACTGTGCTTAGTATGTTTCAGAAGTCTGGAGCGGACCGACCAACAGATCCTGACCGGCTAAGCGGCCCTCATCAGCGGGATGACCCTAAGGAATTCCAGGAACGCTCCGCTCAATTACTATCAGGTAAGTCACAATGGTGGGACACGTGGACTCATTTGGATCTTAGACCACCCAGTAAGCGTTCTATTGGTGTTGGGGAAGGGTTGTTGGTTGCTGATTTGACACCTCAAACTGAAGTGGGAGTACAGAATTCTGTTGTGCCAGTCAAGGTCCCGGGTAGTGTCACATTAGATGTGGTTCCCACTAGTCAACCCAAACAAGTGGCTGAGTTACTTCATTCTGGGAAAGATGTACAGGAGGAGGATCGGAATATTCATACAAAGCTGCCTTATATGGGTATGTCAATGCCTTTGGGGTCCCACCTTTCCGAGAAGACTAAGGCTAGGATTTGGAAGCATGAGTTTGTGGACGTTTTCAAGTTATTACATAGGGACGTTCAGGCTAAGGAGGGATCCAAGGAAGAAGAGTGGGAGCTTGCCAAACGGCCTAGGGTTCCTAAGAATATTGACAACTGGACATCCGCTTTCCTCATATATGCGAGTGTATATTGTGAGCGTCATCAAGACAGGGCAGTGGCTTTGTTCAAATACATTGATATAATTCGCAAGGCCCAAATGCATTTTGGTGGCTATGCCTGGCTCAGCTACGATGAGGAGTTCAGGGCCCGGCTCAGTATTTTTAATGACAAGCCATGGGGGGAGGTGGATTCCGAACTGTGGCTCCAATGGATGTCTTCCACTCACTCGCCGGCAACGACTCACACTGCCAGCGGTTTACCAATTACATACCGGCCCTTTCAACCTCGTCCCGCCCAGGATGGGGCGGGTTGGCACGGGAGGGGACAACCTCCGGTCCCAGGGGCCTGCTGGAATTTTAATAGAGGATTCTGTAGCAGACAATTTTGTCGCTACAAGCATGAATGCTCACAATGTCGGGGAAAGCACCCAGTCACTCAATGCTTCGCAGGTCTTAAAGTCGGAGATCAAGGCAGGTTCCAGAGGGGGAGAGGGACAGTTTTTCAGTATTCACCAAAGGGCTCCTACCCCAATTAGACTGGTAGTTCTAGAACATTGGTTGGGCTGCTATCCCGATGTAGACGCGGCATTTAGTTTGTACTGGGGCTTCAAGGAAGGGTTTAAAATTGGATACCAAGGGCCACGTCAGCGGAGATGGGCTGACAATCTTAAATCTGCTAAGGAACTTCCTCAGGTGGTGCAACAAAAACTGCAAACCAAATTACAGACAGGTAGAATAGCTGGCCCCTTCATGCAGAGTCCTTTTGCGAATCTGATGGTCTCACCCCTGGGAGTGGTCCCCAAGAAAACAGAAGGGGATTATCGTTTGATCCATCATTTATCCTGGCCGGAGGGTCAATCTATCAATGATTTCATTTCCCCAGCAGACACCAGTGTGTCATACGCTTCTGTGGATGACGCCCTGAAATTGGTGCGGTCGGCGGGGGCTGGGGCGGAGTTGGCCAAGAGCGATATTAAATTGGCTTTTCGCCTGTTGCCGATCCACCCTTTGGATTTTGAACTACTGGGCATGTTTTTTGATAAAGCCTTTTACTTTGACAAAGTCCTTCCCACGGGATGTTCTGTTTCTTGTGCACTCTTTGAACGGTTTAGCACTTTTTTACAGTGCAGTGGACATGCTCTCGTCTGCCATTATTTGGATGACTTCATGTTCATTGGTGCCAGACAGTCTAATCAGTGTAGCTTGGCTTTGAAGAGTTTTCAGGATATGGCTCAGGAATTGGGTGTCCCTTTAGCTCCTGAGAAAACGGAGGATCCCAGCACACGACTAACATTTCTAGGGATTGAAATTGACACTTTGGACATGCAAGCGAGGTTGCCTGCAGGGAAGGTACAAAAAAATTAAGTCCTTCTTGTTATCGGTTCTTGATCAGACGAAACTGGAACTTCGGCAGGTTCAGCGCCTGTTAGGTTATTTAAACTTTGCATGCAGAGTCGTCAGGGCTGGTAGGACGTTTTGCAGACGGTTGGGGATGTCCATGTCTGGGGCTTTCCTCCCGCATCACAAGGTCAGGCTTTCCAAGGCTGTCAAGGATGATCTCCGTATCTGGTTGCAATTTCTGGATGATTTCAATGGAGTCTCCCTTTATTTTGTCGAAGACAACATGTTGTGGCAGGTTCAACTTTACTCAGATGCATCAGGGGCGCATGGGTTTGGCCTTTTCTGGGAGGGGCGGTGGTGTGCAGAGCGTTGGCCTTCCCATTGGTTGCAGCAGGGGCGCAGCATTGCTTTTCTAGAACGTTTTCCTTTGATTGTGGCCCTGACGGTTTGGGGGGAAGAGTTCAGAGACAGGTCGGTCCTTTTTCACGTTGATAACATGGCAATGGTTGAGCTCATCAACAGACAGAGGGCCAAAGATCTGAGAGTTCTGCATCTTTTGCGTTCCTTTATGTTAAAGAGCTTACAGTTCAACATTGCTTTCAAGGCTCGACATATACCGGGTACAGATAACTCAATAGCAGACGCTTTGTCTCGTTTTCATTGGCAGAAGTTCCACAGTTTGGCGGCAGGGGCTGCCCCCAGCAAGACTTCGATCCCACAGAGCGTTTGGGAGTTGGGGGATTGAAGATCGCAGAGTTAGTGGAGAATTCAGTGGCACCCTCTACTAGGAGAAGCTATCGTCAGGCCTGGTTGGAGTTCATAAGTTATGGCAACTTTGATTCTCAGTCTGGGAGGGTGGTTACTTCTGAACTGCATATTTTGGGTTTTGATTTGCATTTAATTAACAAGGGTCTGTCTCACTCCACTATAGCAGTGAAGTTGGCAGGAATTTCATTTTACGGTCAGCTATGGTGGGGGCAAGATCCAGTTGTAGGTTGTTTAGGAAAGAAAGTTTTAAAAGGCCTCAGCAGGGAGCAGGGAGCGGAAACCTACAGCAGATCTACGTCAGCCGGTGACTTTTGATCTCTTACAACTTTTGCTTCAGCTGCCTGTTTGTTGCTACAATGATTGGGAACTTTTCCGTTTTCGTTTATGTATGATTTGGCTATTTTTTGGAGCATTTCGAGTTTCAGAGCTTTTGGGTTTGCGTGGCCAACCTGGTATTTGCAGCAATGAGGTGTTTTTGCAGCAGTACAAACTCAGGATATGGCTGAGGGCATCTAAAACGGACCAGTTAGGTAGAGGCACTTGGGTATACCTGAACAGCAGTGGTGTAGAGGGATGTTGCCCAGTGGTGGAGTGGGAACGTTTTAGCAGCACAGGAGGTCCTGTTTCGGGTGCCATATTTTGTCATCAGGATGGCTCCAAGTTCACTAGTGCTCACATGCTGGCAGTTTTACGGAAGGCTCTCCTTAGGTTAGGTTTCAATCCGGATTTGTTTGGCACAGATTCCTTTCGTATTGGGGCTGCTACAGAAGCAGCAAGGTTGGGTTGGGCATGGGATGACATTAGGCGCATTGGGAGGTGGAAGTCTTCTTGTTGTGCTCGTTATGTTAGGAAGTGATTGTTTTGTTTTCTTCTTTGCTAATTTTGTTTTTCCATTTAGGGTGCATACGAGGCCCATTGGCAGCGAAAATGAACACATGGATAGTGGGCGATTCATTCATAAAGTGGGCAGCGCTTTTCGCAGAGAAGCAGATCTATGGCAGATCACTTGGACTTCCCAGTGCAGGGCATGAAGTTTTATGGAAGGGTAAAAGTGGCATGAGGTGGGAGAGTTTGTTTCTTACTTTGACTGGCTTGATTTCTTCCAGGGGGGGTCCTCCGGATATGCTGATATTACATTTGGGGGAAAATGATTTGGTGTCATTATCCGGTTTGTCCCTAATCAAACAAATGAAACTGGATCTTGCCGTTATTAAAAACAATTGGGCGGGCACTTGTCTGGTTTGGACTGAATTCATTTACAGGCAACATTGGAGGGGGGCCAGGTGTCATGCGGCAATTGAAAAGGCCCGGCGCAAACTCAACCGTGCTATGAAAGTTTTCTGTCAAGCAATGGGAATTAAAGTACTGTCTAACGATAACATTACAAAGGACGAAGGCCACTTATTCAGAAAAGATGGGGTGCATCTATCAGAACTGGGTCAAAGTTGTTGATGTTCTCCTTTTCAACACGTTTAGTGGGGCCAGGAAAACACTGGGGGTTTTCCTGGGTGGCGTTTTTGGGGGGGTAAGTCAAGAGCGGTCTTACCCACTCCTCGGGGTGGGGGGAAATGTTGGAACGCGGGGTGGGGAAGAGAGAAGTTGGGGTTTACAATGACATGGGGTGTTTTATATGAAGTTTTTTTATTGAATTGTTGGAATAAAGTTTTTTTTTTTTTGGGAAAATGCAATTTATTTCATGATGTCATACTGTATATAGTTATGCGATTGGGTAAACTTCATCTGTCCTAAATAAAGTGGCATTTTCTGCTATGATGTACCTGAGTGGGGCTGTGTTTATTGCGCGATGGGAACCCAGGTGGAGCAGGGCGCGAGCCGGACTCCACCTGGGCTATTTCGCGCAAGGGAAGCGGCCGCGCGAGGGGTCAGGTGTAATTAATTAGGCAGGGGAAGGGATTCAGGAGGCGGTAATCAGAAGCAGGCTAGCAGGAGGACACTGGCGTCGGAGGTGCCCGGGGTGTGTCGTCGCTGTTTTTTCCCGTTGTCCCACCCTCCCTCCCTTATATGTAAAAAAAAACGAGAAGAGTTGCTTGCCACTCTAGGACGGTATTGAAGTTTCCCAATTTTTCCTGTTGTCATTTATGGCGTTTTTTGGGGGGGGTAAGTCAAGAGCGGTCTTACCCACTCCTCGGGGTGGGGGGGAAATGTTGGAACGCGGGGGTGGGGAAGAGAGAAGTTGGGGTTTACAATGACATGGGGTGTTTTATATGAAGTTTTTTTATTGAATTGTTGGAATAAAGTTTTTTTTTTTTGGGGAAAATGCAATTTATTTCATGATGTCATACTGTATATAGTTATGCGATTGGGTAAACTTCATCTGTCCTAAATAAAGTGGCCTTTTCTGCTATGATGTACATGAGTGGGGCTGTGTTTATTGTGCGATGGTGCCTTGTTACAACATGAGCTCTTCTCAGAGGCCTTGCTGCTTTCCGGATCCTATCCGTCTTAGGAACAGAGATAAAAGAGCACGACTGTTAAATGAGCAAAGGTTTAGAAAGAGCCCTGCTGTGATGTGGGCAGAAGGGGCTTTGGCTGCTGGCAGCAGTTTACAGCATATAAAAAATTAAAAGATATATAAATAGCAATGTGGAATACGAGTTACACACCCGGAGATGTGCTGCTCTTTACGGTTCCTTCAGCGAATCCCATTATGGGACTTAGCGTGAGCGTGGCACGCTCTTTGAAGGCTGGAGGCCCTGATTGTAATCAGTCCTCAGCATGTCCTGCTTGCTTCACCAGTATTCTTTCAAGTGTACAGCACACGGAGGTCAGCTTCCGCTGCATTTCCCCATGCAGCACTACTCGTCCCTTCTTCTGCATTTCGCCATGCAGCACTGCTCTCTCCTTCTGCTGCATTTCCCCATGCAGAACTGCTCTCTCCTTCTGCTGCACTTCCACATGCACCACTGCTCTCTCCTGCTGCACTTCCCCACTGCTCTCTCCTTCTGCTGCACTTCTCCATGCAGCAGCACTGTTCTCTCCTTCTGCTGCACTTCCCAATGCAGCACTGCCCTCTCCTTCTGATGCACTTCCCCATGCAGCACTGCTCTCTCCTTCTGCTGCATTTCCCCATGCAGCACTGCTCTCTCTTTCTGCTGCATGCCCCATGCTGCACTGTTCTCTCCTTCTGCTGTATTTCCCCATGCAGCACTGCTCCCCCCTTCTGCTTCATTTCCCCATGCACCACTGCTCTCTCCTTCTGCTGCACTCCCCCATGCAGCACTGTTCTCCCCTTCTGTTGCATTCCCCATGCAGCACTGCTCCCTCCTCTGCTGAAGCACAGAGCAAGACTCCTGTATTAGTCCAGAACCTGCATGGGTCCAGGTTTATGCTTTAAGCAGTAGTGGCTACTTTCATGAACTGGCACTTGCATTAAAATAGTTTCCCCCCCCCCAATAACTAGCACATGGGCAGCTTCTGCTCATGTGCCCATAATTTAAAAAATCATTTTTAATGCATGCGTGCTTGTATCCTGCTCCACAACTATGGGCCTCTTTTTTGAGGTGGTGGGCGAGAAGAGGCGGTCAAAGGAACAATAGGCTTAATAACAGGTCAGCTGTCACGTTATTCCCCATTATTCCCAAACCTTAGCAGTGCAGTCACAGCACTGCCTCTGCCACCTGTCCTCCTCCTCCTCACAGCACAAGCTGCACTAAGAAATGGAGGGGCTTATTTATGAGCCCTTGCACCTGTTTTGCGCCGCCGTTGCGTCACTTTTCGTGACCCTGCGGCGGCGTAAAACATGCGCCACATTGCGACATATTTACAAGGTGGCGCATCTAGGCAGATGCGTCACCTTGTAAAGCCCTGCGCTACATTATACCTGCGTCAGGTATAATGTATGCAGGGTGGGCGTTCCGTCGTTACAAAGCCCAGTAGAAGTGTTGCAGTAAAATCTATGAGATTTCACTACGACACTTCTATGCCGCCAATGCGTCAAAACCTTACGCCTGTGATGCAGGCCCTTTCACATGGGGCTTGCCCCATGTAAAAGGAACATTGCTGGAGTTGTGTCAGGCTTCCGACACAACTCCAGCAATGCGCCACTTTTTGCGCCGTCAGATACGTCAGTAATACTGACGTATCTGTCATTCCTTACGACATGATGCGTCATACTTTAAATATGACGCATCATTGGTGTCGCAAGGAGGGCGCACTGAGAAGTGTTGCATCGCTGCTTTCATGCAGCGCTGCGCCACTTCTCATAAATGAGGCCCGGAGAGTGTAGCCGGTGGAGGAGAATGGCAGGAGCAACGTCATTTCATCCCTCACCAAAAGCATATTTCAGTGTAGACTAAAATGATTTCAGGACTGGGCTGTTCACCCTCTTTTACACCCAAAGTCGGTTCTGTTTTCTGGAGCTTACCGGTCATTTTTCAAATAAACGATTACCCATTTTCTTCTGTAGCCCTAGAGACCCATTAGGTGGTGATGTCTAGCAAAGAGAAAGGGTGGCTAGAAGTTTCCTGCTTTGGGTGGCTCAAGCCCTATGCATGGGCAAGCCTGGAAGCCATTCAGGGTGCCAAAGCACAGAGGGTGGCCTACAGCTGAAGGCTAACATTCTCTCTTAGTCGCCAGCCTTTATGGAGAACTTTTGTTTCTCTTTCACTTCCCCGTGGGCAGTTATAGTGGCAATCACACATCTCTTGATGCTAGCCACCATTCTACCTCCCCACTTACTTTCCGATAAGCTCCATCTTTTAATCCATAGCTCTGTCTCAACCACCAGCTTGTTTGAGAGCTGGTGCCTGAAGCCAATTTCTTGGCATCCTGGCAGGATGGATTCCTCCTGGTCTGGAACCCCTTTCAGGGCTACACCTTCTTGCTCTCTCTTGTGTCGTGGTGGGTGTTTTCCAGTCCCTGACCCACTTGATCCTTATTACCCCATTCTGTCCCTCATATGCCTGGAATATAGCCTTGCTGCTGAACATAATAGACAACATTTCCTTCTGACCTCTTTTCTGCCCATCCTGTGGGTGTCACATGAATCCTCTTAAATTAATTTTGCAAGGTTTCATTCCATTTCTTGCTTGGCTTTTCTCCGCGGTCTAGGTGATCTCCCATACCTTTTGTCAAAAATTTCCAGTCTCAAATTCGATTCCTGGGCTCAGGGCAATTAAAGTGACCTAGGAAGAATTGGTGTGTTGGTGCACTGCATGGGGTGTGGGTCCCTTTGGGTTCAATCTTTCTCAAAGAGCAAACTTTGTGGGTTCCTTACAGCTCAAATGTATTTTCTATTGTTCTCTTTACTTACAGTGCTCTCCAATTTCCCCTGACTAGGGTTCTCTGGGATCTGCCACAATCAGCAAATTTCATTTGGTCTGAGATTGAGGCACAGAGTTAGAGTCTGTCATTCTGCCCAAAACCCTCTTTGCTGTAAGATTTCAAAATTGAAATTTAATGTTTTCCATTTTTGGCCTTATGAATCCAACCACTTAGTTGATGGTAAACTTGCTACACTTCAATGCTTCCTTCCTCTTAGAATAGTTTTGGGTGTCCACCCAGGCACTCTAAATGAGAGAAAAACCCTGTTTCCATGAGTGTACATGAGATAAACAAAAGAGGATATACCTCCAACTTGTTTTCTAGACTGCTACAAGTCATGTGTAACTGGTTGCATTGAAGAGTATGAGAGGTGAACAGCTTCTCTTTGGCCCCCTCAACCTCTACACTCCTTATGTTTTTCAGGAAATCACATTGGGCCATATCGCCCCCCTTCATCACACATGTTGGCTATGCTGGATCATGGCTGAGGCTTGGATTGAAAGATCCAGGTTTGGTACACATCATACTCAGTCTGAGATGCAATGGCTTCTGATGCCTAATTTATCGATTATAGTCAAATTTATGGATTTAGATCCCCAAGACAGCCTACTTGTCTAATGTCTCCAGCTTCGGGCCTTCTATTTGAGTCATAAAGAATGGAACTTTTACAGTGATTGATAGGCCTTGAATGTCTCACATGATGTGCTCCTTCTTGCCAAAAATTTAGATTTTCCCAGCCCGCACATGGAAAAGAAAGATTTTTATTAAAGCTAAGGAAGTGCCTATTAATCCCTTTCTCGGTACCTGTGGCACCTGGCTGGTTGGATGTTGTCTTGCTAGGTGGTATTCCTTCTTATCAAGTTTTTTGTCATGCAATGACTATGCAATGGTAGTGTCTTCTTTTGACCTTCATAGCTTTCTTCAACCTATTGCCTTGACATGTTTATCTTTTCTAACTCGGCTCCCTAGGGTTCACTTGTGTTTCGTTTCTTTGTCTCTCTCATTTGACTGGTCTGTGTTGGCTTTCTCCAACCTACTCCTGGAATCCTATCATCATTTCACTAAATGAACCTATGTTGAATCCAGCTCTTCATTCCTTCTCCTTTAATTTGTCTTCTTGTTGGAACGTACCCATTGCTTGGTGGCATAGGAATTGTTAAAATATTACAATAAAATTACATTTAACACAATGGCATATATGCACCAGGCTTGGAGGAAATAGAGGAGACATCTTGGCATAACTAAGACTAACAACCAACTTCAAGGCACCATTTTCTGCTAGATATCTTTTTAGAAGTGATCTGTAAAGTTTGGTAGACACATGGCATACTAGTTGTTGCACATCTGTTCAAAGGCCTGGTATTTAAGTAATTTTCTGACATTTAGCAACAATGTAATCCTCCCAAAATGTTTTTAAAAAGTCCTATAACTCAGGAACAGTTAAATGAATTAGAAGAGAAATGCTTTGTTAAACAATGGATACCAATAACCTGGCTCCTGTGTACACGAGTCAATTAGGTATCCCTCCAATATGCACTTTTTGTTCCTCTGTCCTAAATCATACTGGATGATTTAGAGATGTTAGTAGAAAAATTATCTCCTAAACTTGAAATATGAGTTATAGCTGAATGCATTTATCAATATACTAACTTAATGTATAGATTTTTGGCCATCATGAACTGTAAAACACTTTGTTCTTTTTATTATATAACAAGTAAGCTTTTCACTTGGCACTCTCGGCCTAATGATTTATTGCCAAGTGGCTGTGGTGTGGAGGCCAATGATATCTATATGTTTGGCTCTTGCCCTTCCATCTCCCGATGATGGTAGATTGCTCATCTACTGGTACAAGGTATCAGAGCCTCGTGTTCTGTTAACATCATTATGTCTTTGTTATGCATTCTGCTGCTGAGAGCTATTAAAGGAGAAAAGATCATTTATCTATCTCCTTATAATCAATAACGTTTTTAATTTGTTTGCAAAGGTTGTGAAACTTTAATCTGTATAGAAGTAGTACATCTTCGGTTGAAGGAATGTCCACTGGCAGAGAATGACAATTCTCCAATTAATATACAGAGAGAATCTTGATTTCATTAAAGACAACGGAGGCTAACATAATGCAACAACTTTTATTGCTGCCCACACATGCAGCCCTTTAAAGAACATGTATTACATCATAAGTAAAACATTCCATAGAACATAACAAAACGTCGTGGTAACTATGCATCTTCCTCTTAGAGCTGCGACAAGGTAAAGTAATTGTAGATTCGACTCCTTCCATGTTAATTGCACTTGGTAAGAAAAGAGTTCTCACAGTGACGCAGAGTCTGGAAAGAAAAGAAGGAGAGCAAGTAATATCAATTTTTAAGTAATTCAAAACTACAGGACAAAGTAAGATGTAAAATGTAATCATTGCGTATATATAAAACAAGAATACAAATCTCTTACAAAGATCCACCAGGGAGTGGTGGGAGGGATAATGTTAGCCTCCATTGTCTTTAATGAAATCAAGATTCTTCTGTATGTTAATTGGAGAATTGTCATTTCATTACAAGACCGGAGGCTACCATTATGCAAGTTTAAAGCTTTTCAATGCTATATTGCTTATATGTTCCACAGGTTTAAGGTAAAACTTAACAAAAGTGGAAGCATTTGACCAATCTGCTTCTTTGAGAATATCTGCAAGTCACCTCCACTCCAGAACACCTTACTGGCCATAGCGCCAAGGGAAGAGTGTGCGCCAAATTTGGATAAGTCTATCCCTGCTTCCAACATTGCTGTTCTAACCCATCTCGAAATTGTAGCAGAAGAGACTGCCTTATAGGGTTTTACAAAGGATATTAGTAATTAACTTTCATTATTAGGTCTAAAATCAATCATTTTCTGTTCGTACCATTTCATACAACTCACCACACATAGTTTGGGGTAATCAGTAAAATAAGGATACAAAATATTTTCAGACATAGTCTTGGTCCTTTTCCATATTTCAAAAGTACTCCATCTGGGGAATAGACTATATTACAGGTTTCTAACGCCTTAACATCTGACACTCTTCTGAAAGATATTAGACAAAGTTATGTCACTAGCTTTATAGATAATTCTTTTCTGGAAAGAAAACAATTATCTGGCCAAGAGGTGAAAAGGTCGAAGATAAGGTTAACATTCAATAGTAAATCATATTTGGCCTTTGGAGGACGTTTAAGTCTTACTCCCTTCATTACTCTACATATTAAGGGGTCGGTACCAATAGAAAAATTATTTAACAGTGAATGGCCTGCTGAAATTCCAGATCTGTAGCAGTTTACAGTTCTATAGCATAAACATGAATTAAATAGACCTGCTAGGTAATTGGCTACCTCTACTACTGGAGCGTCCATGGGATCCAGATCCCGTTCAAGGCACCAACTACAGCATTTTTTCAAAACACCAGTGTATCTTCTCCTTGTTCCCAGTGCCCATGACTCATCCAGTAGGCTTTTAGCCTAACCTAAAAGGCCAGAGTATCTTCTTGAGCCCCTGAAATCCTCCAGGCAAGAAGGTTCATGTTCCCTCCTAAAAGAAGAGGATGTACCTCTCCTTCTTGTCCCTGGAGAAGGCCTAAACTCCCTGGGATAAGGCATGAGACCTCCATTGCCAACTCCATCACGCCTGGAAACCATATTTGAGTATTCCAAAAGGGCGTAATTAGAACAATGTGGCAATGCTCCATTCGAACTTTCAGCAGAACTCTCTGAATCAGTGCATAGGGAGAGAAGGCGTAGTTCCAAGGTTAAACCAGAGCGTCCACTGCAGTCGCTTGGGGGTCTGGCCTCCAGCTGAAATACTGATCTATCTGAAAGGTTAGTCTTCTGGCAAAGAGATCCACCTGGAAAGGGCCCCATAAGTCTTGAACTTTTTTGAAGACTATTGGATTCAGTTTCCAGTTGCTCGAGTCTCTTAGGAACCTTGAATTCCAATCTGCCCTTGTGTTTAGATGGCCAGGGATGAATGTAAGAGACAGCTGTAAAGTTGTCCAGTTTGATCAAGACTACCCTATTTTTTAGAATTGACTTGAAGCTCATTAATGCATTCAAGCTTGCCAACATCTCTAAGCAATTTATGTATAGTGGGACCATTTCTCCCCTGTTTCCATCTTTCCTAGTCTGGCACCCCAGCCTAAATTTCTTGCATCTGATTCCAGAGTGTGATCCGGAGTGCTCCCAAATATTGCTTTCCCATTCCAGCTGTCTAGATTGTTCCGCCACCATAAGAGGTCTTCTCGAACCTCCAGTGACAGGGGAACACTGTCTGAGTACCAAAGGCCCTTCTTCAGCCCTGAAGATTTTAGTCTCTGTAAGGCCCTGTAGTGAAGAGGTCCTGGGGAGATCGCCTGAATTGAAGAGGATAAGAGACCAACTACTCTCGCTAGTTCCCGCAAGCTCACTACATTTTTGGATAAAACATAAGTTACTTCCTTTTTTATTTTGGACAACTTCTTTAAGGGGAGTTGTAGCTGGGCCGAAGTTGTGTTTACCTGGAAACCTAGGAATTCCAGGTTTTCTGTTGGTGTCATAACGGACTTCTCTATGTTGATAATAAATCCTAAACCTTCTAAAAGGTCCACAGCCCATTTCATGTGAGTCAGTAGTTCCTCTTGACTTTGAGACATCAGCAAAATGTCATCCAAGTAAATTACTAGTCGAACTCCTCTTCTCCTCAGAGAGGCCACCACTGGTCTCAGGACCTTGGTGAAGCACCAAGGTGCTGAGGAGAGGCCGAAGGGGAGACAACAAAATTGGTAGGTCACACCTTTCCAAACAAACCTTAGGTACTTCTGAGACCTTCCATCTTGAAGTGTCTGTACACAAGGAAAGTATTTAGTTCCTTTAAATTTATTACGGGGCGCCAACCTTTCTCCTTTTTCTTTACTAGAAAAATTGTGCTCACAAAACCCAGACCAGTCTTTAATACCTTGGAAATCGTCTCCTTTAATAACATTTGACTCACCTCTGTGTCTACCAGAGCTGATTGTTCCTGGTCTAGGGTAAGTTCCCTGGGTTGGATAGTCTGGTAAGGAGTTGTAACAAAATCTATTCTGAATCCTTTTATAGTATCTAGTACCCAAACATTGTTTGTTAGCAAAGACCAATTCTGGTAGAAAAGGCGAAGCCTTCCCCCTACCTTTAGGAGGGAAGAACCAGAGGGAAGAGTCCTTACCTTGTTGTTCATGGCTTTGGAATCTGCCTCTGCTACCTCCACCTCGTGCGCGATTGCTGCGTCCTGTTTGCGGGAAGAAGGAATTGCGCCCCTGGAAATATCTTTCATATCCGCGTTGATTCTGCTGGTAGAAGGGGGACGTTTAGTGTCCGCGGCTGGAAGGCAGTCTCGTCCTATCAGCCCTTCCAAAGATTCTACCTCCAAACATGCGTCTCATGTTGGATTAGGCCTTACTGAATGCAGAGAAGGTGGAAATATACTTCCCGAAGGTTTTAATAAAGTTTTCGCCGAAGAGTAACCCATTCGGGTCACCCTGGACGTCCTTGTTGGCCAGGTATCCTAACTTGGGGTTCATCCACATCAGTATAGCTCTTCTCCTTTCCGAGGTAAGGCCTGCATTGGCATTGCCAAGAAGGCATAGGGCGCGCTGCCACCACCCTCGGAGGAGTTCGGTGTCCACTGGATTGCCTTTAATAGAGGATTCCTCTGCTAGGTCTAGGATTCTAGCCAGAGGTCCTAGAGTGTCCAGCAATTTGTCTTGACACTGCTTGAGGCAACGTTCCAGACCTTTCCTAGGGTCCCTTCCGGTTTTAAACAGGAAGGTCATTAATTCCGGGTCTAAATTGGGTGTCATACTTGACTTATTATCCAAAAAGGGTCAAGGGCATTCTGACCTCATTAGATTTCGTGTATCTTTCTCAAGTGATTTTCTTATCTAGAATTTAATAAACTTGGCTACGTGGTCCAAGGGCCACCAGTCAGATCCCCTAGGATGGGTAATGCGAGAGGGATTAAACATCTTCATCCCAGCTGGGTCCTTAATGGAGCTGGAGTTACTGGGTATCCTCATCAAGGAGGCCCTCGTCAAATTTTTGTAGGGGATCGAAAATATATTCATCTGCCTCATCATCAATATCAATTGGAGACAAATAGTCATCATCATCATCGGTAAAAGAAGTGATGTCTTTTGTGCCGAGAAGGACACCTGGTCTTTTTGTGCCGCGAGGGGCACCTGTACTTATTGCGCCATGAAGGTCGCTCTTTCTCTTTGTATCGCTAGGGGCACCAAGCTCATCTGTAGTGCACAAGCTACCTAAGGATAACACGCGGTTTCTTGTAGCGCACATGCTACCATGGGATTCAAGGTGCTTTGACTTTTTCAAAGCCTTACCTCCTTTTTTGGGTAGAGAGTTTTCCTCTCCAGAAATATTAGCTGAGTCTTCCTCGGGAAAGTTGTCTCTTTTTCTTTTAGTAAATGCTGCCTCTACTGCCTCTTTCAGAGAGGATTTCAGTTGTCTCTCAAACAAATTCATTAAGGAATTCTCTGTGAGTGGAATATCCCCATGAAACTGCATATCGTTTTCTGACATTTTTTTTATTTTTTTATGAGGTGATTTGGATTTAAGAAAACTTTCCCTTTTAAAAACAAAATTGTATATATACAGAACGCTTTTTGAGCGTTAATTTCTGTAAGGCAGGGAGTTTGTGTACTGTCTGTTGATCTCGAGGCTATTTGCTCAAGAACTATATTAAAATATTAATTGTTCTCCTGTCTGTTTTATATTAAAATAATAATTGCCCTCCTACCAGAAAAAGCTGTCCTTTGGTCTCAACGGCTCTGTTACACGGTCTGTTGGGCTCCGCACTGTGCGTTGTCATGGAAACGCACAGCGCGAACCGGGAGTGGGCCTTCCCAGAAACTCTAATTTGTGCTTGGCGGGTCCCAAAGAGGGGAGCCCATCCGAACAAAAGAGGCGGAAGAGAGTAAGCCCCGCCCCGCGACCATCATCGAGGCGAGCCAGAGCTGGAGAACAACGAAGACAAGCCGTGAGTAACACGGGCCCGGCTGTTTGAAGTCAGCCGGGGCAGGAGTACATCTGGAGGACTGGCAGGCCGGGGGGCAGACAGGAAGGATCAGAGCCACCCGGTCTCGGTTATTTGAGTCAGCCGGAGTCAGGAGTGTCCGAGTCTCACGCTGAGAGCCTGATCAGGTAGGTTTTAAATTAGGAATAAATTAAACGGTTGTAACAAGAAAAGCAAACCGAATAAATTAAATGGTTGTAACGAAATAAGCAAACCCGACCATAAGTTGGAAGGGTGATAACACGAAGGGGAAAAATTACTCACATTCTACACTGAAAGGTACTCCCTATAGGGAAAAAGTGGTCAAAGTACAAGCCAAATAGCAAATAGCATAAATAGAGATCATTACCTGTAATGAAGGGGGGTCATCTTGGGTTGATAAAATAGGAAAAACAATACCCCATAATGGTAATTGTTATATTTAAGATAGTACAAAATAGATAGATAGGATAAACATGTACTTAACTGTCCAGGAGCAGCGAATAAAAGAGGAAGATGCATAATAGCAGAGTTGTATCCACCAAGCTATGATCAAGATAGACTACCAACAAACCTAGAACCTTACAACAGTGCATTTACCACATTCTCCAACAATATAGGAAACTATACAATTAATCCATTGAATGCCCAAGGCGAGTTAAGTGCTCAGCTGAAGGTAACCTGCAAGTGACAAAGGACCCTTAGAAAGCGACTAGTTGGGAAGACGGTTGCTAGATGAGGGTCCAAACTCGGCTATTAATTCTCACTCAGTATTAGATTAATAGGAGATTCTGTCCCTTTTAAGACCCCGTAAGGGCAATCTTTTATCCCAGTGCCTAATGTGGAACAGGCAAGCCCTGGTTTAAATTTCTGCATTAATATCAAGGAATGGTATGATATAATATGGTCTGTAGTTTCGCTTGCACAAACCCTGGTCATTCTCCGTTGAATGATCTTTCATACGAAGATGCACATCAACCTTCAGGTCCGCTGTATCCTAAGAAGGCAATGCCAAATACATATGGCTCCAAAAAGACTATCCAATAGTGCTATGTTCACCATCATACCAGAGTACCAAAAGAGAACTCAATAAATGAAAGAGCTTCCTGGAGGGATGGGCCCATTCAGATGGCAGGGTAGAGAAATAGATGGCTTGAACCTGTTCCACTTAACCACAAGGGCAGCTTCTCTACACCTCACAGTGTCACTGTGTGAATGACTTCATATGCACGGTAAGGGGGAAAATGTCTGGTAGAACGTCTTCACAAAGGGCTGGGCTGGTTAATATTACGGAAAAATAAGAAAGAGTACTCTCACAACTCACTTCCATTTCAGCACAAGGATAGAATGCACATTCTTAACGCAAAAAGCTAAAATGCAGAAGTTCACCTACTTCACCTTTTGAAAAGCTCAATTTCTTTGGAATTCTTGCTCCCTTAAACAATATATTTTTGTGCTCATTCACTTTCTCAGAAATCAAGTAGTGACAATGCTAATAGTTTGGAATTTTCTGAAATTAAATATTTTTGTTATTGCACTAGTAATGCCTAAATTTGAGTTCACTGACATTTCACAGAACCTGGATTGGTGGATTTATTAGGAGTAAAAAACTTTCATTTGTGAGTAAATTTAGCAAATGTCAAATGAGGTTGGGTGCTAAATGAGCATCGCTTGGGAGCTACGAATGAAGGGAGTGTCAGCACTGCCTTTGGAATCTGCCTCTGCTACCTCCACCTCGTGCGCGATTGCTGCGTCCTGTTTGCGGGAAGAAGGAATTGCGCCCCTGGAAATATCTTTCATATCCGCGTTGATTCTGCTGGTAGAAGGGGGACGTTTAGTGTCCGCGGCTGGAAGGCAGTCTCGTCCTATCAGCCCTTCCAAAGATTCTACCTCCAAACATGCGTCTCATGTTGGATTAGGCCTTACTGAATGCAGAGAAGGTGGAAATATACTTCCCGAAGGTTTTAATAAAGTTTTCGCCGAAGAGTAACCCATTCGGGTCACCCTGGACGTCCTTGTTGGCCAGGTATCCTAACTTGGGGTTCATCCACATCAGTATAGCTCTTCTCCTTTCCGAGGTAAGGCCTGCATTGGCATTGCCAAGAAGGCATAGGGCGCGCTGCCACCACCCTCGGAGGAGTTCGGTGTCCACTGGATTGCCTTTAATAGAGGATTCCTCTGCTAGGTCTAGGATTCTAGCCAGAGGTCCTAGAGTGTCCAGCAATTTGTCTTGACACTGCTTGAGGCAACGTTCCAGACCTTTCCTAGGGTCCCTTCCGGTTTTAAACAGGAAGGTCATTAATTCCGGGTCTAAATTGGGTGTCATACTTGACTTATTATCCAAAAAGGGTCAAGGGCATTCTGACCTCATTAGATTTCGTGTATCTTTCTCAAGTGATTTTCTTATCTAGAATTTAATAAACTTGGCTACGTGGTCCAAGGGCCACCAGTCAGATCCCCTAGGATGGGTAATGCGAGAGGGATTAAACATCTTCATCCCAGCTGGGTCCTTAATGGAGCTGGAGTTACTGGGTATCCTCATCAAGGAGGCCCTCGTCAAATTTTTGTAGGGGATCGAAAATATATTCATCTGCCTCATCATCAATATCAATTGGAGACAAATAGTCATCATCATCATCGGTAAAAGAAGTGATGTCTTTTGTGCCGAGAAGGACACCTGGTCTTTTTGTGCCGCGAGGGGCACCTGTACTTATTGCGCCATGAAGGTCGCTCTTTCTCTTTGTATCGCTAGGGGCACCAAGCTCATCTGTAGTGCACAAGCTACCTAAGGATAACACGCGGTTTCTTGTAGCGCACATGCTACCATGGGATTCAAGGTGCTTTGACTTTTTCAAAGCCTTACCTCCTTTTTGGGTAGAGAGTTTTCCTCTCCAGAAATATTAGCTGAGTCTTCCTCGGGAAAGTTGTCTCTTTTTCTTTTAGTAAATGCTGCCTCTACTGCCTCTTTCAGAGAGGATTTCAGTTGTCTCTCAAACAAATTCATTAAGGAATTCTCTGTGAGTGGAATATCCCCATGAAACTGCATATCGTTTTCTGACATTTTTTTTATTTTTTTATGAGGTGATTTGGATTTAAGAAAACTTTCCCTTTTAAAAACAAAATTGTATATATACAGAACGCTTTTTGAGCGTTAATTTCTGTAAGGCAGGGAGTTTGTGTACTGTCTGTTGATCTCGAGGCTATTTGCTCAAGAACTATATTAAAATATTAATTGTTCTCCTGTCTGTTTTATATTAAAATAATAATTGCCCTCCTACCAGAAAAAGCTGTCCTTTGGTCTCAACGGCTCTGTTACACGGTCTGTTGGGCTCCGCACTGTGCGTTGTCATGGAAACGCACAGCGCGAACCGGAGTGGGCCTTCCCAGAAACTCTAATTTGTGCTTGGCGGGTCCCAAAGAGGGGAGCCCATCCGAACAAAAGAGGCGGAAGAGAGTAAGCCCCGCCCCGCGACCATCATCGAGGCGAGCCAGAGCTGGAGAACAACGAAGACAAGCCGTGAGTAACACGGGCCCGGCTGTTTGAAGTCAGCCGGGGCAGGAGTACATCTGGAGGACTGGCAGGCCGGGGGGGCAGACAGGAAGGATCAGAGCCACCCGGTCTCGGTTATTTGAGTCAGCCGGAGTCAGGAGTGTCCGAGTCTCACGCTGAGAGCCTGATCAGGTAGGTTTTAAATTAGGAATAAATTAAACGGTTGTAACAAGAAAAGCAAACCGAATAAATTAAATGGTTGTAACGAAATAAGCAAACCCGACCATAAGTTGGAAGGGTGATAACACGAAGGGGAAAAATTACTCACATTCTACACTGAAAGGTACTCCCTATAGGGAAAAAGTGGTCAAAGTACAAGCCAAATAGCAAATAGCATAAATAGAGATCATTACCTGTAATGAAGGGGGGTCATCTTGGGTTGATAAAATAGGAAAAAACAATACCCCATAATGGTAATTGTTATATTTAAGATAGTACAAAATAGATAGATAGGATAAACATGTACTTAACTGTCCAGGAGCAGCGAATAAAAGAGGAAGATGCATAATAGCAGAGTTGTATCCACCAAGCTATGATCAAGATAGACTACCAACAAACCTAGAACCTTACAACAGTGCATTTACCACATTCTCCAACAATATAGGAAACTATACAATTAATCCATTGAATGCCCAAGGCGAGTTAAGTGCTCAGCTGAAGGTAACCTGCAAGTGACAAAGGACCCCTTAGAAAGCGACTAGTTGGGAAGACGGTTGCTAGATGAGGGTCCAAACTCGGCTATTAATTCTCACTCAGTATTAGATTAATAGGAGATTCTGTCCCTTTTTAAGACCCCGTAAGGGCAATCTTTTATCCCAGTGCCTAATGTGGAACAGGCAAGCCCTGGTTTAAATTTCTGCATTAATATCAAGGAATGGTATGATATAATATGGTCTGTAGTTTCGCTTGCACAAACCCTGGTCATTCTCCGTTGAATGATCTTTCATACGAAGATGCACATCAACCTTCAGGTCCGCTGTATCCTAAGAAGGCAATGCCAAATACATATGGCTCCAAAAAGACTATCCAATAGTGCTATGTTCACCATCATACCAGAGTACCAAAAGAGAACTCAATAAATGAAAGAGCTTCCTGGAGGGATGGGCCCATTCAGATGGCAGGGTAGAGAAATAGATGGCTTGAACCTGTTCCACTTAACCACAAGGGCAGCTTCTCTACACCTCACAGTGTCACTGTGTGAATGACTTCATATGCACGGTAAGGGGGAAAATGTCTGGTAGAACGTCTTCACAAAGGGCTGGGCTGGTTAATATTACGGAAAAATAAGAAAGAGTACTCTCACAACTCACTTCCATTTCAGCACAAGGATAGAATGCACATTCTTAACGCAAAAAGCTAAAATGCAGAAGTTCACCTACTTCACCTTTTGAAAAAGCTCAATTTCTTTGGAATTCTTGCTCCCTTAAACAATATATTTTTGTGCTCATTCACTTTCTCAGAAATCAAGTAGTGACAATGCTAATAGTTTGGAATTTTCTGAAATTAAATATTTTTGTTATTGCACTAGTAATGCCTAAATTTGAGTTCACTGACATTTCACAGAACCTGGATTGGTGGATTTATTAGGAGTAAAAAACTTTCATTTGTGAGTAAATTTAGCAAATGTCAAATGAGGTTGGGTGCTAAATGAGCATCGCTTGGGAGCTACGAATGAAGGGAGTGTCAGCACTGCCTGGGTTCCATCCTAAAGATTCTCTCCTGCACAAGCACTTGGGCTAGAGGTGTAGGTGACCACCCCAGGGCCCTGTGTTGAGGCGTACTATCCTTATTCTTCTCCTTGACTGCTGTGGTGACTATTAGCCAGTAGTACAGGAAGCAAGCGACTGGCTGGATGTGCGAGTGGGGCAGAGGAGGAACCAGGAGGAGGATTCTCTGACTGGAAAAGGAAGGGAGGCTAGAGAGAAATAGAGAAGGAGAGCAGGAAAGACAGGGTAAAAGGAGAGGGGGAAATAAAGGTGGGTTGAAAAGGTTAGCAGGTAGAGGAAAGAAAGCAAGAATCCTAGGCATAAATGGAGATTGGATGATGGAGTAAAGGGAAGTGCAGGAGAAGGGTTTAGGGATGCTGTTATAGAAAGTGTTTCACTACTGCTACTTGGGGGAAGGGCAACTCAGAATGACTGTGAGGAAACATATCTCCTGCAGCCTGAGATCCAGCCATTTTTGGTCGGACATTTGACTGCAAAGACTTGGGGGCATATTAACAAGGGCCTTATCTCCGTTTTTTTGGCTTTAAAAGCCAAAAATGCGGAGATAATATTATCGCCCTACCTACAAGGGGATGCTAACATGCATTAGCGCATGTTAGCACCCGTTTTCCCGACGCCTCGCTTTGCATCTCTAATGAGATGAAAAGTGGGCGTCACTGGGCAGTGCTCCCTGTAAATTATCGCTGATGTGCACATCGCGATATTTACAAGGAGGCCCACGTATTTTAGCAGACGTTAGTTTTTGGTGAAAACCGCGGTTTTCGCCAAAAACTAACGTCTGCTATAATGCTGACTTAGCCATACTTACCATTGGGGGTGGATTATGCTGATACGACCACAGGGTCGTATCAGCAAGGTTCTCGCCGTTTTCAATGGAACATCGCTGAAAAACCAGCGATGTTCCATGGAAAACATCGCTATCGCTGGGATAATTATCGCCATTGCGCTACGCGTTGTTAATACAGCGCTAGCATGGCGATAATTATCTGCGATAGCCGGCGATATACATTTTCACGCTGAGGGCGGCCAGCCATAATTATCGCTGCCGCTTGATAATATGCCCCAGAGTTGGTTGAAGTCAAACTTACCCTAGGGTATGGTTTGACCACCACTCCTAATATCGTGTAGACCTGGCTACCATTTGAGGAATAGGAACTGATGTGCAGTGTGAAGAGGGGCAACTGGTAGTCCCTGTAAGGAGGTGGAACCTATGAGCAGTGTAAGGAGCTGGTACTTGTGGGCTGTGATAATGACTTGCCTAAGGGGGTAGTACAAGAAGGACAACTTTGTTATTCAGTACAGTGAGAGGAGATGACAGTGTGAGAATCACACAGCAGTATTGGGCGATAGCACCGGTAAATACTATGAAAAGCTAACACTAGTGAACATCATGAATAGTAGGCATATGTGCCAGTGTAATATGCATAATTTTGAGAATTTCGCCTTGTGCTTGTTATGCGAAATCCGTAAAATTACGTCATTTAGGGCCAGATGTAGGAAGCCAAATTGCGAGCGCAAACGCTGAAATTCGCAGAATTTCAGCGTTTGCGATCGCAATTTGGCTGTGAGCAATGTAGGTAAGTTTAAACCTACTCGCAAAATAAGGAATCACAAAAATTGCGATTCCTTATTTTATGCTAGCATTTAGAGAATCGCAATTTGCGATTCTCTAAATGCTATAAAAGAAGGCATCACAAATTGCGATATTGCCTTAAGGAATCGCAAATTACCACCAACTTCAAGTTGGTGGTAATTTGCGATTTCCTTTAAAAAAGCACTTTTTTGCTTTTATTAAAGTGCCATGTGGCACACATACAGGCCCTATGGGCATGTATGTGCCCCACATGTGCACACATGCACAATTCAGGGGTGCAACAGGGTGTCCTTCTGGAACCCTTGCACCCTTGAAATTGCGCACTACTGGGTATTCGCAAATTGCGCACACAATTCCCATTCATTCCTATGGGCCTCTTGGCCCATAGGAATGAATGGGAAGCCATTCCTTATTTGCGACTCGCAATTTGCGAGTCGCAAATAAGGAATGTGTAGGAATCGCAAAAATTATTGCGATTTCTACCTACATAGCATTTTGCGAGTCCTTAATAGCGATTCCCTAAAAATCGCTATTAAGGACTCGCTAAATTGCTTTTACCTACATCTGGCCTTAAGATACTTCACATAATTACATGCCATTCACAGTAAAAATTTACTGAAAATGTTCCATTAGTGGTAAAATAATTAGGCAAACATATGGAAAAAACATAACATGAATTTTTTGCACAAAATTCATTCTTACATCAAAAAGTTGACGCAAGGACACATTTTGTGTTAAAATATATCGTTAATTGATGGATTTCACTGAAATTTGCATACTTACACAAAAGAAAATTATTCGAATTTCACACCCCAATAATTAATAGCTGGCACTGAAGGGCACTGGTCCTGATTCACGAACTGCACTTTGTAGTACATTTTGTAGCACTACAAAACGCACTACAAATTGCAATTCACAAATAAAATGTGGAGTTTTTTTGCCTCTGCATTACCTATACTTATGTGTGCGGAGGTCTATGCCCTGACTGTGAAGTCTCTGCACACGTAAGTATAGATTGTAGTAGTAAATGTGGGAGGGACACAGGGGAGTGAATTAAAGAAGGAGCTGACTTTCTTCAAAAGGGGATGGGATTAAGGAGGAGTAAGAGAGGTTTAGGGAAAGTCAGAGAGGAGTTTAGGGAGGGATGTCATCCACAAATGCAAGAGTAAGCCAATTGCAATACTCAGGGTGGAGACCTGTAATTTGCACTTATGTACTAAGTTTACACTGAGAGTTTATGAATGCTGAAAGTAGTACATTTACTCCAAAGTATAAACTTACTCAAGTGCAAGTTACCTTTGTGAATCAGGTCCTCTGTCAGAATTTAACACCGGTGGGCAGTGTGAGGAACAGACACAGATGTGCAGTGTGTGAAGATGGCATTGGTAGATAATGATATAAATATATTAGAAAATTATATGGATAATATTTTTTAGCATAGTGCGAGGGGTATGAGGTAATTGGGTAAGGATAAACAGCTAAGGGTAAGACATTAAAGGGATTAAGGGTAAGGAGTAACGGGTACAGGAGCAAAGGTTTAGGGGTAAAGGGTAAGTTATAAGGTGTTAATAATAATGGTTATGCGTAAGGGGTTGATGCTAAGGGGTTAGGAGAAAGGGTAAGGAGTTAAGGGTAGTGCTAATGGTTAGAAATTAAGAGCAAATGATTAAAGGTAAGGGAGTAATGGTTAAGGGTAAAGATTAAGGTTTTAAGGGTTCAGGTAAACTGTAAGAGGTGAGTGTTTAAGGGTAGGGGTAGAGGAAAGGGGTTAATGGCTAAAGGGTAAATGTCAGGAATTAGTGGAAGGGGTTAAGGGTAAAGGTAAGATTTAAAGCTTTAGATAAAGGGGTTAAGAGGTTAAAGGTAAGTTGTGCCACCTAAATACTGAATGCACAATATCATTGGGTCATAATATCTTGTCCTAGATATCGTAGCATTGATGGCATTGTGGGACATATTATAGGTTTTTTTTAATTTCAATTTATAGTTGCATTTGATTTAAGTTTATTATAATGTTTATGTTATAAAATATTATTTTGAAAAAATAATTTACTGATCCTGTTCTGTTAAGTTTCATTTTTTATAGCGGGTAGTTCCGTTTGTAGGGAACAGTGGTAGGAAGTATTTTAAAATTAAATATATTACATTTTGAATATTGTTTCTTATTGCAATTAATTGATTTGTTAATTGTTTCATTAATATCAATAGAAAATAATTTTTACATACTTTTTTATTTAATTTGCAATACATTAGATTATCGTTAATTAAAGTAACTGATACACATTTAATTGATTAGTTAATAATATTTATACAGTAATAATATACATAACATTTGGTAGTTATAAATCATTTTATAAATAATATTTAAAAGGTCTGGTTCTGGTGGTAGGTGATGCGCCTTGAGTAATTTGTCCCCAGAATCAAAAGTCTCTCAAATTATTCTCACCCAGAGTCCATCGCTCAGTGATGTACACAGGTTTGGTCTTGTGTCAGAAAGCAGTTCATTAGTCATATGCCAAGAATTAGGCAAACCCAAACCATCAAAGAGATTTATAACATTTTGTTAGGCCAGCCCTCAGAATCTTGTTTGCCACAGAAATCATCAAATCAGTGAGGCAATTTTCCTGAAGAATTGCTTAGGAATTTTAAAGGGGACATTTTGTAAAGAAGATAGCATCCTCGGTAGACAGACCATTTTCATTAAAGAACCCGGCCCATCAGAGAGATCAGAAAGGGGATTCAGTGTTGCACATTGTGTTTTAGTGCTTCCAACTGTGTGGAGATATTCCTCTCAAAAAGTCCCTTCTTTACTTTCAGACACATAAATACCAAGTTATTCATTCCCCTCTGTCTCAATGTTTATGGCATGGTGGTTCACCCAGTTGTTGGTGCTAATAGCAGTCCCTGTGTCTGGAGTAGGTTAGAATTCCCCCCAGTCACCTCTCAGGCCAGAGTATTGGCCAAACTCCTCCAGCACTTGTAGGATGATTATGCCTAAATTATCAAGCCCTTTTGGATAGATTAAAATGTCATCCATATAAAAGGCGTTCTTATCCACCATTTCCTGGACCCATTGGAAACACTTAATTTCATTATGCACCCTGAATAATCTACTGAATGGTTCTACCGGCACTTCAAACTACAGAGGTAACAAGGGACATTCCTGACCCATGCTGC
This sequence comes from Calotriton arnoldi, assembly GCA_963921515.1. Classification (NCBI taxonomy): domain Eukaryota; kingdom Metazoa; phylum Chordata; class Amphibia; order Caudata; family Salamandridae; genus Calotriton; species Calotriton arnoldi. The sequence goes on along the minus strand of CAWUFW010000169.1, from coordinate 3,422,194 downwards.
AGGTAATGGGAAAAGCTTGAGAGAGTAATCCATTTACTAGCACACGTCCAGAAGTAGTAGTGTAAAGCAAACACCTGTGGTCAATAAACTTGTTTAACAGACCCAGCATCCCAAGGAGAAGAAACATGTATGACCATTCAATTGAATTGAAGGCTTTTCAAGGTTGATCGGTGGTGCTCCAGCAGAAACCCAGCAGTTCTCACCACCTTCAAAGCTGCCCTCAGCAAATACCACCACCCCCTCAAGGAAGCCAAAAAGGGTGCCCTAAACATCTGTATCGAGGCAAGCGTTAATCACACAAAAGAACTCTTAGGCATTGTCTGAGAATTCTCATGCACGTCTGCCACAGAGACTACAATCCCCCCTTACCAAGCCCTCAGTGACTCCCTGGTGGTCTACTTCCACAACAAGATAGCAGACATTTACAGCAACTTCGACCCACAGCCAACCGACCTCAGCCACCTTCTGATATACACACAAACAACTCCCACAGCCACCTCACCGATTGAACTCCACTCACCACGCCAATCACCACAGCGATCATGATCTCCATTCACTTCGGAGCACCGACAGATCCTTGCCCCCAACACGTCTTCAACCTGGGAAAGAAGGAAATCAGCGGCACACTTGCTATAATCCTCAACTCATCCATCACCACTGCCACCGTCCCAGAGGCCTGGAAACACGCAGAGGTGAAACCCCTCCTGAAGAAGCCCTCCGCCAACCCCAGCGAGCTCAAGAACTACTGTCCCATCTCGCTGCTCCCCTTCCTGGCCAAGGTCCTGGAGAAAGCCATCAACAGCCAGCTCACGGATCACCTGGAATGAAGCAACCTACTCAAAGCCTCCCAGCCCAGCTTCAACTCCAACCACAGCACTAAGACCGCCTTGATAGCTGCAACCAAAGACCATCCTCAACTGTGGCGAGACAGCAGCCCTGATCCTTCTCAACATCTCATCAGCTTTCGACACCGTATCCATCACACCCTCATCACCAGACTTCACCACATTGGCATAGGAGGAAAAGCCTTCAAGTGGATCGCCTTCTTCCTCACAGGACGCACAGAGAAACTCTGCCAACCACCAATCACCTCCGAACCCAAGAGCATCATCTGAGAAGTCCCCAAAGGACCCTCCCTCAACCCCAACCTCTTCAACACCCACATTACTCCATTGGCCGACATCATCAACGCCCACGGACTCATCATCATCTCATACCCGGACGACACCCAACTCATCCTCTCCCTCACGGAAGAAACCGCCACCACCAGATGCAACCTCCAGAATGCCATGACCAACATCACCAACTGGATGAGATCCAGCCGCCTGAAAATGAACACAGACAAGACGGAAGTTCTCGTCTTCAGAAGGAATACCCCCCCTTGGGACGACAAATGGTGGCTCACTGCACTCGGTCTCCCACCTACCCCCACCAACCACACCCGCAAACTCAGCATCATGCTGGACGGCGCCTCTCACATACTTATTAAGTGTTTTCTGAGGTCAAGCAGGAGAGCACTCCTGTCCAATGAGGTGCAGGGCACCAGAGCATGACCACTTCCTCCTACGTATTGCATAATCTTCTCCCAGAAAGCACTGTTTCTCCAAAATTCAGTATGGCTGAATTCTCAGCAGAGGAGCAAGAAGTAGTTAAACCAGCCTCCAGTATGGCTCATTTCCATAGCTCTCATCCTCCTACCATCTTCAATTTCATGTCTTAAGCCTGTCACCTGGCTGGGCCAGAGGACTGGGGGGTAGATGGACCTGGCCTTCCCTGCCTGTCGTATCTCTCCTTTGAAGCTCATGCTTTATGACCCCTCGCCACTGCTCTGGCCTTCCTGTTAGCAGATATCTCTCTACCAGATAGCCTCTCACTAGGTGAGCCACTAATCACTTCATTAAAGCAGCCTCACTAATCTTGTTAACTGACCAATCAGGGAAGAGCACAGAAGGCTGAATTTTGGCTTACAGATATGAAAGTCTTATAACTTCTTTTCTGTATATTTTAGGATACATTAAACAATAGCATATTGATGGATTTATCAAGACCATTCTCCTATGTCCTTGAATCATATTTTCTTTAATTCCAAGCGATAGTTATGCACTCATAAATTATTGCCATGTTATCCTATGGGGCAAGGCATCTACAATGGGGAAACTGCAATGAGCAATTTCTCCATCACCAGGGCATATAACACATATTTTTTAAGGGCCCTTCTTATAGTTACATGACCCCCACCCATGGGACACGAAAGGGAGACTTTAGGGGTCCTGAATGTGCAAATATATTGTAGATCCTCAATCCACAGTGCTCCTAGCACCAAAGTTGATTTTGGGAGGCACTTTACTACAATAGGTAAAGTGAAATGTGCACTTTCTCTATCCCCAGGGCATTTAAAACATTGTTTGTAAGGGCCTTACTTATAATGACATGACCCCCCACCCATGGGAAACCTAGGGGAGACTCTGGGGGTACAGAAAATGCCAAAATATTGTAATTTATCACTTTTTAAGTGCCCCTACCACCAAAGTCTAGTTTGGGCACATATTACTTTTAAAAGCAGTGCTGCTACACATGTCTGCTTTTAAAATGACTTCAGGCTCTCAGCAGTACACACAAGCAAGTGAAGAAAGGGCTGCTGGCCTCTAAACTGCCATGCACTATTATATACTAGGGACTTATAGGTGGTTTTAATCCCCCTGCCCTATTATGCACTAGGCACGTATAGGGTAGGTCATGCCAATTAAAAGTGTACCCTAATATATAGTGTACCCTCATGTATGTGTGTGTTTTCACTGTGTTTTCAACATAGCACTGTCACTGGGCTAGTTTAGACAGAGCCCAGGAACAGTCAGAGTTACCACCAGTACCAGTCTGCAAAATGAATGGGGGTGCACAGGGCACACAGGATGACTTTGCAACAATACCCACGCTATATAAATACAGATTGATTGATCTACAGAATGGCTGGCAGTTTTTGAAGTCTCTGTGCCAGTGCATGTGCATTTAAAAGTGTCTCGATACTGTGCTTTGTCGACCTATCTGTCAATGTAGTCAGATTAATCACAATGCACAATCGATTCAACCACTGTCCCCAGTCAAATGGCCAAAATCTTGGTTTCTGCATTCAGAAAAGAAATTGGACAATATGAATTACATGTGTCAGGGGTCTTCCTTTCTTAAGAATCACAATTATTACTGATTCATTGACCTCCAGTGACACTGGACCAGAGTCCCTGGCTGTGTGGCCATATCTAGTAAATGTGGAGCTCTGATAGATGCATTAGCTATGTAGTATTCAGTAGGGATACCATTAAGTTCTGGGGTCTGAACAGACTGAAGGAGGATGATTGCCTTGGTTATTTCTTACACTATTATGTCCTGATCTACCTTAGTCCAGTCCAACTGCAGAAGAACACCTACAGGAAGTTCAACAATATATTAAAGTAGTATGGACAGGGAGGACAATGGCCTCTGGTGATGATAGAGCCCGCAATATTGAGCAAAATCATTAGTGATGCCCTCAGGATCGGTAATGTCTCATCCAGTAAAGTGCTATCTGGGCTGTTCAGTGCTCTGCTCAGCCAATAAAGCAGCTTACCAGCTTTGTCTCCATAACCATAAATTCTGCTACATGAAGCCAAATCTACTTTTTGTGCCTTACCCATATAATATCTGCAACATTCTAATTTTACTGTATCAATCTGGTGTAGTAGTAGGTTTGATGCAACCACCCAATGTCTGTCTTCTATGCTTTGAATGGTCTGCTCTGCCCTTAAAAGACCAGCCATTTGTATTTTCCTAAAGAGTGCACTAAATGCCTCAAAGTGTTCCATAACACTTTTGGGGAATTTACTGAAACCTGACTAAATCAGAATCCCACTTCCAAACTGCTCTCCAAGGTTGGGGTTTGAGGCTAAGGACATTTAGATGCCACATCCCTGATCTTCTGTTCTGCACTATCCATATAGATACACTAATAGGAGCATAATATGATATGCTGCATGCATGTATGCAGGCCTCGGTTACCTTTTGAGCCTCAGATGAAGGTAGTAACATGTTATCTATATGAGAAAAGGAGAGATTCACAAGAAGCTGTATCCTTGTTGATTAGGATGGTGTGCTCACCATGCATTACTCGTGTATGCAGAAGCAAAGGTATGTTGCTTTGTAGAGCATGTCGTGACCATGCATTATCCGTCCATTTTGGGATCTATTCCCCCAATTTAAATCACCCTCTACCACCGCTGTGCCCTGATGGACACTTACTAACGATTTACTTAATATATTAAGGAGGTCTGTTGTGATAGATGGTGGAGCATATACGATCAAGCATGTCAGCATCTGGTCATCTACCCTACCTGTTACAATTAAATTTGTTTCCAGTTTATCTATTCAAGACTGAGAAATGGTAAGGAACATGCCTATAAAAAAGGATTATTACCCACTGCTTTCCACACATGAAGCCTGCAAGTAATACCTGGTTAAACCCGTTTCTGTAAAAAATACAGTTTTTGTCCATCAAGTTTTCTCCTGAACGATCAAAATTTCGGGAACAGTGCGCTTGGCAAACTGATCGACCACATTGTGCTTGATCTTGAACAGTAACCTATTTACATTCCATTATGCACAAAGCAGCTCTCTAGGTTTTTCACACTGTATTATTCTCATCAAAGGGGTACTGTGATATCACTGAAGCATGTAGATACCCCTGTAGCAAGGGCCTCCAATGTGTAGTGTTGCTGTGTCACCTCTGTGACTTATTCTACCTAAATACTGAGATTCAACCTGTATCCCCCTCCAACACTTTTGAATAGGAAGTATCTGTCAAACAACGTGTGATAAAAAAGTGTGATAAAACAACCCGTCCTGGTCCTAGATAACTATTTTATCTAATTCCAACTACCAGTTTTTGGAATTGGTTCTCACTGCAGGGTCACACCCAAACTTTTTGCCTTCACCCCTCCTGTTTTATGAACCTGTTTTTGTTGGCTTTTAGGACTTAATTTACTTTACCACTGCAAACCAATACTAAAGTGCTTGTGCTCACTCATTAGAAAATAGTAAAATTGGCTGATTGGTCCATTTAATTTACTTATAAGTCCTGAGTAAAGTGGCACAATATGTACTCAGGACCTGTAGATTAAATGCTACTAGTGGGCCTGCAGCACTTTTTATGCCACTTACTTAAGTAGCATTTTAAAACATGTCTCAAGCCTGCCATTGCAGCCCGTGTGCAGTTTTAAACTACCAATTCGACCTGGCAAAATAAAACCCTTGCCAGGTCTAAAACGTCCTTTTTATTACATATGTCATCCCTAGAGTAGGCCTTAAACAACCCATAGGACAGGGTGCGTTGTATTAAAAAAGTTGGGGATGTACTTTTAAGTTTTACATGTGCTGGTAGTGAAAAACTCATAAAGGCCTACCTCTCCCACAGGACAGCATTGGGTCAATCTTTTCATTTAATAAGAGATAGCTTTTGTTTGGGAGACAGTTAAAAGGTCATGTTTGGATCTAAGGAATTGTAGTTTAAAATCTTCTTTAATGGTAAAGTTGGATTATAAGTCACAATTCTGAAAATGCCACTTTTAGAAAGTTGCCATTTTCTTGTCCTAACCTTTTGGTGACTGAAGCCTGTTTCCTGGGTTACATGACTAGGTATAGTTGGCAGTTGGCCTTTGTGTATTCCTCTGAGAAAGCCACACAATAGGAGGACTGACTGTTGGCAGGATGGGACATCCTGGCAGGATCGGGGGCCTAAGCTGTGCACAGCCCCACTTACAGTTCAAAACAGCCACCTCAGCACGCACACACAAAGAACTTCACACTAGCTTTTTGTGATCCCCAGACCCATTGGAGCCTGGCAGGGAGGCAGGAAATTCCCGAACCATCTATGGGAGGAAAACTCCAGAAGTTGCTCACACTTTATAGCTGGCACCAGGTATACAAATAGGACGTTCAGTCCCACTTTTCAGTACACTTCTGGACCTGCGGAGGACTCTCAGATGACTGCCCTGCTGTCTGTGGCCTGCTATGTACTTCAGAGGACTGCTCTGATGCACCAAGAGGACTGCCCTGCTGCTTGAGACCTGCTTTTGTGCTTGAACACAAGACTTCCAAAGTGACTCCAAGGGATAATTGGCTGGCCTCAGGGACAGAAAAGGCTCCAACCATCTTGATCCATCACCTAGGCCCAACATGAGTGAGTCCTGACTCTCCAAGTGGGGCCCCTCCAGTCCTGGATCCTTGGAAGTGGTGCTAAATGTGCCCTTATAGGCCAAATCCAAAACTTGGGACTTAGAAAATCTTCTGCTGAAAAGTGGTCAGAGAACCAAGAGGAGACCGGGACCTACCTGCTCGCTGATTCACCCAAGGTGCATCGCTGGCCAGCCTGACTTCTCAGCAGGAAATTACGTTCAGTAGCTCATTGCAGTATGGGTATCCGGTATAGTTGAATCCTTGTCTGCTACAGCCTGCAGGTTCGTTCCGTTAGAGATTTTTGACTTCCCAAAAAGAGACTAAGTTTGAACATAGAAATCCTAACTGCGGCTTCGTCCAGCGGCTCCCTGACGATGATGCCTCATAACGCTGAACTTTACCTTCTCAGGCATTTTTTTGTACAATTTCTTCTAAGTCCGAAGGTACGGGGACACTTAGCCCAATCAACTTCTTGTATCAGAACCCCGCTCCATCGTGGTTGGCCGTAACTTTGCCCCAGTCTCACACAGCTAGATGTCCGCAGTTGACACTTTGATCTTTTAGGTGCTATTGATCACTTCAAACGTTAAAAAAATCCTAACTCTGGTTCTACTAATTTGAATTTTGTAATTTTTGTGTCAAATCATTTATCAAATTTGACTCTATTATTTCTACATTTGTGAGGGTTTTTTCTTGTGTGGTGCTTTCACTTTATTAGGGTTTAAGTGCTTAATATTTTACACATTGCGTCTAGGTTAAGCCTGACTGCTTTTGTGCCAAGCTACCAGAGGGTTAAGCACAGGTTAATTTAGTGACTTTTTGTGGTTAAACCTGACAAGGATTATGGCTGTTGCTTGAGAAGGGCTTACACCCCCCATAACTAACAGCCTAATTTCTCACACAAATACATATATCAACTCTACTAGACAGTAACTAAACTAAATACATGAATATTACATTTGGGTGGATACACACAATTGCTTATTTTGTGCCGTTCTTACTCTTCCTTTTCCCCAGTATCCCATCTTAGCTCGAAGTTAAAAGACTCAAGAGTCATCTATGGTCATCTCTTCAATAACTGTTACCACCTGTCCCGTGTGTGGATCATCACTGTTACAGCCACTACCAGAATGATCATAATTTTTTGATCCAGAAGTGTCTCTGGTAGAAGTGGCATCTTTTTCTGCCCCAGAGATGCTATTTCCCTCCGTACATCTCTGTTTCGACTTCCAGCTATGACAAGATTGTTATGCCTTTGGACATGGAGCCTGTGCATAAGGCGTATCTTCATTTACCACTTTTTAGATCTGTTTCCTTGGGAGGGAGTGTCGCTCTTCTTGCTCACTTTGCCACTGGATTCAAGCTAGCCTGGCTGATGAGGTGTGTTACCCCAAAACCGGTCCCAGGATGCTTGTTTCTGGTCCAGGGAAGACCTGGCTTGACAGCTCGGGCTGGATTGTTCCCAAGAGGAACAGGGTCAATGCTGATATGCATATGGCTGCGTCTGAACTGGGGTGGTGAAGTGAGCTAAAGAACGATTATGGATTCAACCCAGATCTGTGTCTGGGGTGAGTGTCTGAATAGTTTTAGGGGTCCATCCATCGTCTCTTTGTGTTTGCTTTGTTCGTTGCTAAGTTGTTAGGGTAAGCCCAGATGTTCATCCAACCATTGCGCTAGCCATCCCAGATAATTACAAACTAATCCATCTTGATAGGAATGGAAAATTGGGCGGTGGCATTGCCATAGCTTTTTAAAATACTATAAATGTGACATGGGTTTTTACCACAAACACTGACTCTATAGACTTAGGCATTTTTAAGATTAACTTGTCTGCTTCGGATAGCTGGAATGGAGCCCTGATCTACCGCCCCCCGGGGCCAAAGACTAATTTCAGTCAGCTACTAACAGAACAGATAGCCATGCACGTTTTAGCTTCCAACAAATTTCTCCTTCTAGGCGATTTTAACTTCCATGGGGAAGTACACATAAATCCGGAAGTTAGTAAACTTCTATCTGACCTAGAAACTCTAGGACTCTCTCAAAGAGTCAAGGGCCCCACACACATAGCGGGTCATACATTAGACTTAATCTTCTCCAATATAGAACAGCTGGATTGTAAGACCCCTCTTCCCCATACATGAACCGATCACTTTTTAATCACTTTTGAGGGGGCCTATTATAAACAACAGACAGCGACGCAATGCATACAGGCCATGGCATAAACTTACTCCTGAAGCCCTTAGTAAAGCTTTTCACCCGAAGTTACCAAATGATAATCATGAGGTCTCTGAATTACTGAAATCTTTTAACTCGGCCTTTACGGCGACCATGGACAAAACCGTCCCTTTCAAAAACCACGGCTTTGCGCATCATCGACCATCAGCCCCCTGGTTTACGCCAGAACTAAAACAAGAAAAAACCACATGTAAGACCTTAGAGAGACTGTGGCGGAAAAGGAAAGAGCCTCAAGATAGGGAAAAATATAAACAAGCACTGTCCTTGTACCATCAGAATATTAAATCTGCTAGACGATGTTTTATCATTAATCTAATTGAACGAGCCGGTAACTCCCCTAAAGTCCTTTTTAGGATAGTTCAGGATTTCATTTCTCCACAAGCATGCAGTCAATCTCTCGTGGAATCCCAGGACCTCTGTAACCCTCTGGTCAATTTCTTCCAGGAGAAAATTACCCACATCTATTCAAAATTTCCTACCACCCCTTTGCAAAACACAGTGACCATCAGTCCAAACGAAGTACAGAAAAAAGCACCCCTATGTACACTAGACAGGTTCCAGCCCCTCACTCTAGAGGAAATACACAACTCTCTGGCTTCAGCCAAGTCTGGGTCCCCCCGGGATCTCTGTCCACCAAAAATAATATCTCTTCTGGCTACCTGCTGCGCCCCAATAATCCAGGAGATCTTTAACTGCTCAATAAAAACAGGCAAAATTCCAACAGAATGGAAGGCAGCATATGTACGGCCTATACTAAAAAAAGCAACGCTAGATCAACAATATCTTGGTAACTATCGCCCAATATCCCTGCTACCTCTTCTGGGCAAACAGCTGGAAGGCCTAATAAACAAGCAGTTGGGATCTTATCTTGAGTCCAACTATATTCTTGATCCCTCACAATTGGGCTTCCGCCCTGGGTACAGCACAGAGACGGCGCTTCTGGCCGTGACCGATTCCTTGAGATTGGGGGTTGATGCAGGAATACCTGTTATACTGATATTATTATATCTCTCTGCAGCCTTTGATACCATCTCTCACCCAAGGCTCTTGGAAAGGCTGCAGGAAATCGGTGTACAGGGTGTGGCACTAAAATGGCTCCAGCATTTCCTAACAGATAGACAGCAAACCGTCATCCAGGGCCCGTACTCATCATGTGAAATGAGCTTGGACAAGGGCGTTCCGCAGGGCTCATGTTTGAGCCCCACCTTGTTCAATATCTATATGGCCCTGTTAGCAAAGATTGCAGAACACTTTGGCTTTGAGATTATACTTATGCTGATGACACCCAGCTAATGTTTACTGTAGGCCAAGACCTGGAAACAACAAAAAAATGTTTTGCAGCAGGAATGCTAGCAATCTCCAACTGGATGATGGAGAACTGTCTTCGGCTAAATCCAGAGAAGACAGAGAACATGCTGCTGGGTAAAGCCTCCTCCATCTGCTCGGATGAATGTGGCCACACCAACTGGGTACCGTTCCGGTGCCCAAACAAACTGTAAAGAATTTTGGCATAAAACTAGATCTAGCACTTACGATGAAAGATCAGATTGCGGCAACAACGAGTGCTTGCTATTACAACCTACGTCTTCTGCGCAGAATCTTTCCTTTCCTCCCCATGACAGTTCAGAGAACGCTGACCCAGGCCATGGTGATTAGCAGACTGGATTATGGAAATGCTATCCTAGCAGAAGTGAGTGATTCACTGCTTTCCAAACTCCAGGTGGTCCAGAACACGGCGGCCAGGCTTACTCTGAGCCGCCCTTCTGGAACTACCTCAGTGCCCTCACTGAGGGAACTGCACTGGTTTCCAGTGAAGAAACGCTCCCATTTCAAGATCTGCTGCCTCACCTACAACGCCTTAAAAGGCAAAGGTCAGTTTTATCTTCAAAAAAAGTTAACGGCCTATGCCCCAATGCGAAACCTTAGATCCAGCGACAAAGCCTTACTATATGTCCCTCGTATCCACCAAACACGCATGGGGGGCAAGGCCTTCTCATATCTCGCGCCAAAATACTGGAACAAACTTCCATTAACCCTGCGATCCATCCCCACATATATAAATTTCAGGAAATTACTAAAAGCACACTTATTCTGATTTCATTTTGGTACGCACCTCCGGTCAGGATCCGAAACAGCGCCGAGATGCCCCCGGGTGAGTCGAGCGCTATAGCAAATGATATTAACATAACATACCATAACATAACATAACATGGATCCCTTACTCACTTTGCCACTGGATTCAAGCTAGCCTGGCTGAAGAGGGCTGTTACCTTGAAACCTGTCCCAGGAGCCTTGTTTTCAGTCTAGGGAAGACCTGGCTTGGCTGTTCGGGCTGGACTGTTCCCATGAGGCACAGGGTCAAGACTTATTTGCATATGGCTGGGTCTGAACTGGGGTGGCGAAGTGAGCTAAAGAACGATGATGGATTGAAACCAGATCTATGACTGGGGATGAGTGTCTCCGTCCATCATCTCTTTGTGTTGGCTTCGCTCTTCAGCCCAGTCCAGGCCTATTTAGGCATTTTAAAAAAATGGGCTTTGTTTTGATGAATGATTTACATTTTCATCTGGTACAGCAGCATATATGTGGATGCGGCCTAACGTCAAGAGCAGTCAACCTCGAAGCTAGGGAACCGGTTCAAGTCTCAGCAGGGACGCTCAACATTCTGTGATTCTGGGCAAATCACATAGGGGCCGATTACAATTCGGCCCGGAAAGACTCCGACCAATGGCCGGACCCTTTCCGGGCCGCATCATAATCGGCCCCTCAGTTTCGCTTCCGACCGTCACATTACAATGCTGGCAGTTGGAAACTAAACCAGCCAGTCATTCCTGCTGGCTTCCGACGGGCTCAAGGAGTCCGTCGGGCAGTCAGAACCGGCTTGTAATCTCAAAGGGCAGGCCTTTCAGCCCTTGGGATTACAATGCACGGTTTCAGGCATCGTTTCCATGCCAACCTGTCCGACATGGAAACCATGTCACAAAGCGTGTTTCGGGGCCCTCAGCAGAGCCCCCTTGTGTGTGCGGCCTCCGGTTTGGGGCTGGTGCCCCTCTGTTGTTCCCTGCTCCCCACGGCAGGCACCTTGAGGTGCCTGCCAAGGGTTGCAGGGATGAACAGCACCTCCCATTTCCCTATGGGAGCATGTATTACGGCCGGTTTACGGCTGTAATGCATGTTCCCATAGGGAAATGTAGGAATGCGACCAAACAGCATTCGGTCGTATCCTAATTAGGCACTCATAGCTTTAATTTGATGTGATCAAAGTGCTTTCCTTGTGTTTGTTCAGATCTTGTGTAGTTAGGAAATAAAAGACTCCTTTGTTGTCAACAACATTCATCAAGTCTTGCTGAAGGAGGGAGATGTCCAGCTCTGCATCCCTATTTTTGGCATCCACCCCTGTTAGGAGGATTGCATGGTGAGAAGAATGACATCTGTTGGAGCTGAGGGGCATGACATGGGTTCTTCCTTGCTAGGCATCTGTTAGTATGTTGCCTCAGAAAGATCCACCATTGGCACTAGTGGCTTGGTTAATTTGTGGAGTTTCATCTGTTATGAGGCAGGCCGTGGCTTTTTCTTAATTATAGTAAAGGAACATAGGTAGCAGTCTATTGGAAAATATCTGTACAATGATCAGTCTCTAAAAAGGATCTTCTTTTGGGATAGCTGTGTCCCCAGCATCTTTTTTAAAGATACAATATCCACTCTTTGCACAAATATGTTTTAATAGTCCATTTCCGACCTGCCTGCCTTGCACTGACAATGATAGGAGCAGTCAGTAAAGTTGGCGATGATGAGGTCCCACATAATAGTCATGAGTTTGGGATGTGCCATCCATCAGGCACCAGCCACCTCGCCTTGTGCCAGTAGTCTCCTGAGCAGGCTTTCCACTGTTTCCTCTCGGTCTTCAGGGTGCACGGGCTGTTTACTGGATCATTCCAAGTTTTATCCTGGGCCCTCATCCTCCATTAGGGGCATCCCAGTACCAACCAGTTATTGTGCATCTCTACGCATCACACCTTCCTTACCGGAACTATGGTGTCACTATCGGGTGCCAAGGAGAATATACACCAGGTCTCTATCACACTCAGGGCCACCGTGTCTCAAGCTCTGCCAATAGAACAAAGGTGTCCGCTAAGTCTGCCACATCTCTGCACTCCGGTCCTCTGCCAGTGAAGCACACAACTCCGAGACCTTGGCTGGACGTCTCCCACCATGGCCAGTGCCAGCACCCGTACCCCCAACTGCAGATGGGGCAGAACAGGAGAGTCGCTCGTCACTCCAGCGGGCTCTGTCTGAGAGTACATGTCTGCGAAACACATTATGCTGCATCTGACCCCTTACACTTCAATAGTGGTGACTCCTCTGCTACCCTTCACCTCATACATACTGCATTCGAGGCTAATGTCATGTCCCCATCTGCTGTTGGGCTCAGGTTCCATAACACCTGCTGCCCAGATCTCAAAATAAACAGGCTGTCTGGTGCGAGGTTGGGTTGTTACTTTAAAGATAAACGTTTTGTGCGCTGGTTGCACCTTTTAGGGCAGGATAATGCGTGTCACAGGGACCACACTATGAGATGGAGTCCACCTTCTTGTGCTGTAAGAGTTGTCCCTAGGCTTTTTTCATAATGAAACAAATAATGTAGAAGTTAGCATTTTTCGGGGCAGATTTATAAGCCCCTTGTGCTGCCAGTACGTCACTTTTTGTGACGCACTGGCAGTGCATTTCCCTTCCCAATATTTACAAGGACAGGAAAAGCCACCCTGCGTGGCTTTTCCTGTCCTTGTAAATATGGCCCCTTTACATGCAGCATTTTGCGTGAAAGGGGCGTTCCATGGGTGGTGCTGTGGGTGTTCCCACGCAACACCCATGGAACGAGACACATTTTTCCTCTTTCAATGCGTGCTGCATTCTACAGCACGCATTGAAAGAGGAAAATGCCTGTAGTGATTGTTTTTGTGCAGGAAGGTGCCCCTTCCTGCACAAAAACAATCTCCCCATGGCGCAGGAATCCTTGCACCATGGTGCAAGGGTGCATGCGCAGACGCATGGCAGCTGTTTGTGCGCCAGCGCAGGGGAGAGCACAGGAATACGACATATCATTGTAAATATGTCGCATTCCTGTGCTCTGAAAGTGCTGCAGCGTGGCACAGCCAAAGAGCTTGTGGTGCCACTTTCTTGTAGATCTGCCACGACGACTTTCCACAAGATTAAACATTAACATAAATGTGGGTTGGTTTGGATTAAGGAAAATAATTGTGACTGCTCTAACTTTAAATAATTTCACTATTAAATCTGGGGTTGATGGCGATACACAAGTGAATCTGTCCAACCCAGTATAAAGTAATTTCTCCAATAAGTGTGTGGTTGGAGTTAGAATAGTAAATATGACATCCTCAAAATGAAATTCTTTCTCTAATGAGTGCGAGTTTGAGTTAGAATAATAAATCTGAGACTTAAAATATTTTCCCTAATGAGTGTTCCGTTTGAGTTAAAATAGTAAAAGCTCACCTTCTTAAAATTAAGGGGCATATTATCAAGGGCTTTATCGCCGCTTTAGCGGCACTTTTGCCGCTAAAGCGGCGATAATTTTATCGCCCTATTAGCAAGCTGTCTCTAACTGGCGTTAGCGACAGCTTTTAGGCGTTAGCGGCCGGGATTCACATCGCCTTGCATGTCAGCGATAATTATCGCTAATGACATGCAAGGAAGGCGTTCTCTACTAAAAGCGACTGGAAACAGTCGCTATCTCCACTACCCCCTATTAGCAAGCAGGCGAAGCGATAAAATACCTGCGCTAAGCGCGTTTATCGCTATATTTTATCTCCTGCTAGTGAGGATGACTTACCTGTTTAAAGTATAGGAGGTGGATTCTAATGCTGAATCCACCTTAGCGATAATGCGAGAATATCGCTGCTTTTCCAGCGATATTCTCACATTTGTGCCGCTATCGCTGGAAATCTTATCGCTATGGAGATAAACCTTGTTAATAGGGTGTTATCTCAGCGATATTTTCCAGCGATAGGCGGCGTTAACCAAAGTCGCGCTAAGCGCGGTTAGCGATAAATATCGCTATTCCTTACTAATATGCCCCTAAAGGGGCATATTATCAAGGGCTTTATCGCCGCTTTAGCTGCACTTTTTGCCGCTAAAGCGGCGATAATTTTATCGCCCTATTAGCAAGCTGTCTCTAACTGGCGTTAGCGACAGCTTTTAGGCGTTAGCGGCCGGGATTCACATCGCCTTGCATGTCAGCGATAATTATCGCTAATGACATGCAAGGAAGGCGTTCCCTACTAAAAGCGACTGCAAACAGTCGCTAACTCCACTACCCCCTATTAGCAAGGCAGGCGAAGCGATAAAATAATTCGCGCTAAGCGCGTTTATCGCTATATTTTATCTCCTGCTAGTGAGGATGACTTACCTGTTTAAAGTATAGGAGGTGGATTCTAATGCTGAATCCACCTTAGCGATAATGCGAGAATATTGCTGCTTTTCCAGCGATATTCTCACATTTTGCAGCTATCGCTGGAAATCTTATCGCTATGGAGATAAACCTTGTTAATAGGGTGTTATCTCAGCGATATTTTCCAGCGATAGGCGGCGTTAACCAAAGTCCGCTAAGCGCGGTTAGCGATAAATATCGCTATTCCTTGCTAATATGCCCCTAAATCCTTTCCTTAATGAGTGTGGGGTTGGAGTTAGAATTGTAAATCTGCTCCCTAACTTTACAGATTTTCCTAGTGTAATGGGGGGAGTTTGGAGTTTAAATAGTAGGCGCGATTTCCATAAAATGATACCCTTTTCTCAAAGAATATGGAGTTCGAATAATAACAACCTTGAACAGACTGCCTGGCAGAGACACGGTAGGGCGCTCTAGGTAAACTCTGTTTCAACAGAAACACAGACAGACCTCAGGAGTTTTTCTGTGTTTAAAACCCAATATGGCGCCTGGCGTCCAGGATGCCCCATCTCAATTAGTGCCTTATCTCAAAAGCTGCTGGGCCTGCTCGTCTCTCTATTATTTCTTGCCAGGGGAGGACGCTTCATTAAACCATGCAGCCGCTCGATTCACTGAGCTGCCATGGATTTCATTTTTCACACAACAGAAATATTCTGCGTCTGGGGTTGATTGATTGTAGGCTGTTGCGCGACGCTGGGGTCTCTTTTCAGCTGAGTGCGCCTGCCACACAGATTTGGGAACTAGGGTGCCCCTTGCTAATGTGTTTAAAGGCTCCAAAACAATCGGGGGCAGCGGAGCGCTTCTGATATATGTCCCTCGCGGGTGCACTCCTCCCTTCTCTGTCCTCCACCAGCTTAACCCCCCAGCTGCCGGTTCAAACAGTGAGGAGTGGCGGTGGGCTTCTTAACACAGATTCAGGCACGCATGCGCAGTAAGATGTATCTGACTGCATGGATGTAAGTCTGGTGCTGCTATGTAATAATAAGAAGTGGCATTTTCCTTAAATCAGGTGCTGGACTGCTGGTCGTATCACAGGGAACTGGCTGTGCATTGCGACCTTTTTTCTTCCTGCCAATAAATGTTTACATTATGTGGGTGCAAATGTGCAGCCTTTGGTAAATTCATCTATTTTTTTAAACGATATTTTATTATCAATTTTCTTACAGCAAAGATTTAATCAAAACATGTACCAAACAAAGTGATATTAATTAGGAACAACTAAAGCTCCTCTGCCTAAAACAGGAAAACAAGATAAGAAGTAGATTTAAAGGCCTGTTTACAGAAAGCGAGAAATCGGAAGGATACAGTAAACAAATTTGGATCAATTGGTGGTGGGTGGGGGGGGGCGACCTCAAGTGGACAGCCTAAAGCACATACAGCCAGGAAATAAAAAGCAAGCAAATGTGAATTACAGCCCACAAAGCCAATAGTAAGCAATGGCGAATGCATTAGCAGGGATGCTTTCAGAATGCCCACGAGAAGTCATTAGCAATCCAGACAGCTGTGCTGTCTGGTAGGCTTCGACCTAAAAAGAGTTTTCTGTTCTCACTTAACTGTTCCCTTTCCTCCCCACTCTCACTTCCCGGGCAGCAAAGGAGAGGTTACAGGCTATCACGTTGTAGAGACACAGTCTGGAAATACGTCTGGAGACAGGCTTTAATCTACATCAGTGTCACCCGCTGCTAGCATTTTATGGGGCTAACACTCACATCTACCACAGCTTGTCAGGGATATCTCCATATCCTTAGAATTCTCACCTTGCGTAGGCATGACACCTCTGGGACGAACCTAGCAAAGGAAGGCAGTGGAGCGCTGTACAAGATCAAAGAGAAGCACAAAGTCAATAAGTAATGAGAGGAGGATGGGTTGTGAACTGTTGATGCAGTCTGATGCAATGTTCTTTGAAGAGGTGAGTCTTCAACTCATTCCTAAATTGGAGCAAAGTTGGGTCAGTTCCAGATGGATATGTTGTTCCACCACCTGGGTAAATAGATACAAAAGGCCTGGTGTCTTGTTTTTTTCTCTTTTTACATTCCTTAGTCTGCACTCTTATGGTGTCCTGGCTGCTGGCATGTCAAGAAACATGAGAGATGGTGAGTTTGTCTGTGTGAAAAGCTTGGGTGTTAGTGGTGATGGCTTTGTAAATCATGGAGCTCGTGCAGGCTGGTAAGTGCAGCCAATGCAGTTCCATCACAATGGGGGTGACGTAATCATGTTTCTTCAGACTGTGGATGAGACTTGTTGCGGCTTGTAGGATGCCCCTAAAGGGTGCCAGTGTGGAGCCTGGGAGGAGAAGGATCAGGGCATTACCACCATCCATATGCAAGAGTACGAGGGTTTTTAACAGCAGTTCTGAAGATAATTTTTGGAAGAACTGGTTTAGATTTCCTTAGAAGAGAAAGCTCGTACCAAGCCATATCTGTTTTGTTTTGGCAATATGTTCTTTGAGGGTCATGTTGGTGTTCAGGGTGACTCAAAGTGACTTGGCATTTGATGAAAGTTGAGGTTCGAGACTGTCAAGCGTCATGTCGCAGGTGATCAATTAATAGTTTCCAAACTTTTCACATTTATCCCCCTCATCTCTCAGATTGCACGACAACATCTTCATGGCTTCATGAACAGTATGCAATCAGCATTTGTTAGGCCCTTCATATTTCTAGGCCCCAACGCATGGACAGTAGTAATCAGGCTTTTTGTATCAGGGTACCACAGTGTTTTCCATATATGACTCATAACATCCCTTCAATTTTTTTTTAGCTGATAGCACAACCACCATGCATGCAGCTCGTCTCCTTCTCCAACACAGCCTCTGACATCTGTCACTATACCCTGAGAACATAATGTTGAGTTTTCTCAGAGTGTTGTACCTCACAAACATTATTTTCTTGATTCTGCACACTTTTAGACACCATCAATATATCTATCCATAATGTTTGCCATTGGTCCTGTATCACGTCCACCCCCAGAACACTCGCCCACCTTGGCATATAAGGTCATTTCACAATGTCACTTGTATTTTGTAGCACTGTATATTAACATAGTAATCACCAACCAGTGAAGGTGTGAAATCTTTATTAAAGTGTATGGATTTGTATGTTGATGGAAATGCAGTAACTGAATGGTTTTTGGACAGGGCACCTCATGCCTCCATCTTTGGTTTTATTCCGTCAGAGACATAGTTTATCACAGGATGTTGGGGGTCTACTACAGTTAGGCAGATGCAGGAGAGCCCTAGAGGTCGCGACAACAGTGCTCTCTTCATATGTAACCAGTGCATTTCATTTTCTAGTCATACAGAGACCACTAAAAGGCTCCTCTGAATTCTGCTACTGAATGGAAGCTCTCAATATTACGTAACAGTAGACCGCCTTTCCTTTTATTGGACTGCATTAGTTAGGCTTCTTACCACGCCACACTATGTATTTCTTTTAAGAACCTTGAAAGATGTGCATTGTGCAAATCTGGCAAACATGTTTTTAAAGAAAACAAATAGGGTTCTGTGCAACAGTGAAAATGTTTTACTATTGTTTCACAAGCTCACAAGCTGTAACTTGCTCTCAGCCATGAATGTCCACTCATATGTTTATTACACCCCTGTCAGAAGTGTCAACCTGTTATAATTGGAATCCTGGCAAGTGGGGAATGAAGGTCATTGATGCTTTCTCCCCCTCAACAGAACCCATGTCTCAAAAGGTGGACCGTCTGCTGGGTGGGAATGGACTGTACTTGGCTGTTCCACAATTTTCCTGCTGTCACTCATGGCTAAGGGAAGCTCTGAGTGGCACTGAGGAAAATTCTAAAGAAGATTCACTGCAGCCAGACATCCCACTCTTCCTAAGTGGATTATCTGTCTGCCGGGAAGCCCTGCTAAAAAAGCTAAATGTCGACTTGGATGATAACTTAACTGCCCTGTAATGCAATCGTAGTTGGAACAGGGTATGCACTTCTGGTGTGGAAGTTAAATGTCATATGTGGGCTGCTGTGTGCATTCACACCACCCAGAAAAATGTACATATGTTGGTAGCACCACTGTGCTCCCACTGGGCTGCACTTTAACTGCACTGCAGTGACATATGGCAGGAAAATGTGTTTTTTGCCATGTAGGAAAAGCATATTTTCATGTGATCTTGAATTGAACCTAAAGTGTGCCTTTTAAGCTCAGAGAACAGGATGATAATATATAAAAATAGGGCCCACTATATTTTGGGGTTAGTGTACTTTCACAGTGAAATAAAATCAAAAAGTCACTACACTGTGTAGACCTTGATAGACTTTTCCCTGAATGGATCGGATTAACATTTCTATTTCCTGTCTCTGCTTGGAGAAAAGCTAGAAAATGCTTTAAAGTTATTTCCTCCTTAATTTTAATATTTAACTAAAGCACAATAACTTGCTTGTTGCATCATAGACTGTCCATAGACTGTTTAAATAAAAATAGATAATTTTTTTATAAGTGTAGCTCCTTGAATGCCCACTTTTTTCTGTACTGTTAAAATCAATTAGGCTCTCATTACATGCAATAGTTATGTGTTCCAATAAAGTAGGATTTAGAGTGGTACAACTTGTGTTGCGCTATGAGAACGCCCAGAGCCAGGGGGTGTTGTGTGCATGAAACCCCCACCTACAGTCTGGATACCTCACAAATCACCAACATACCCGTGTTTTATCAGTTCAGGAAATGGCACCAACAAATCTGTCAGAAACCTTAAGGGCACGTGAACTCTATGACAAAATGTTTATAATGTGAAGCCATGAAGTGCATATGATGTTTTATTCACAGTCCTTCCTGAAAGAATATTGTAAAGATTTCCACTGGTTAGGGACAAAGTCCACCAAAACCTTCCAGTCAGTGGTCTAGAGTCAAGCTGCATATGCAATAGAATGCACTCTTTGTAAGTTATTCCTAACAACCATAAAACATAGATGCATTAGGCTAAAGGACTCCCTGATTCTCTGGGTCCTCCTCTCCATGGTTCCCTAGGCTGCCCTCATTCGAATCTTGCAAACATACCTAAATTAAGAACTCACACACTACTTAGGAACACCAGTACAGTAGTGGAGGCCTGCAATCCCAAAGGAGCAAACACAGACCATTCCATTCTCAGAACCTACACAGAGACTGGGTAGCCCTAGATGTTTGATATAAAACCATTTAAATTCAGACCTGACAAGCCACCGGGACAGGGGCAGCAGTCACCCAGGTCAAATTAGAGCACTGACCCACCAACATGGTACATGATCCAATTAGTGCACTGCATGTCTGGCCCTCTTACTCTTTATGTCTGTCCCTTGATACTGAGACCTCAGGTTGGTTTGCATGGGATCAAGTTGCCCCAAGATATTTATTTGTGTATGTTTATATTGTTTACAGAGCACAATTGTTACCCAACTAAAGCATCCTGCTACTGAAGGGCACATGCCAGTAAAGATTTCCACTGACATAATTGAATAGCTAGGTTTTGGTTTTGTTAATGAAAAAATAAGAACTTCTGCTCAGCTTAAATGCTGAGGGAAAGAGAGTTCCAGTGTTTAGCTGCTAGGTGGGTGAAAGATCGATCCCCAATGTGAGCTCCGCAGTGGCGTAACACAGGCCCCAGCAGTCCCCGCGGTGTAGGGGGGCCCCCGAGCTGCAGAGGGGCCCCTTAACACAGTACTCAGGCCTCAGAGCTCTGGATTAAATTCGGAGAGGGGGGCCCTCCATGTACCTTGCAGGGGGCCCCCTCAACTTTCGTTACGCCACTGGAGCTCTGATAATACTTGGTGCAGAAATGAAATAGCCAGACCTAGATTGAAGATTGCATTCAAGGAAATAGGCCTCAATAGGATCTTGAACTGGAATTGGGCTCTTATTTTGAAGGCCTTGAATACACAGACAAAGAGCTTAAAAAATAGAGGGGCTTATTTATGTCCCCTTGCGTCACTTTTGCGCCGCCGGTGCGTCACTTTTTGTGACGCACCAGCAGCGGAAAAATGCGCAATGTTGCGTAGATGCGTCACTTTGTAAACCCTGCGCTACATTATACCTGCGCCAGGTATGCAGGGTGGGCGTTCTGACGCAAGTAAGCCTCATAGAAGTGACACAGTGAAATCTGTGAGATTTCACTGCGTCACTTCTAGGACGCAAATGCGTCAATATCTTACGCCTGCCTCACAGCTGGCGTAAGACTGACGCAGGCACATTTGAAATGGGACTTGCCCATGTAAAATGACACATTGATGGAGTTGCGTCACTTTTATGACACACTCCAGCAATGCGTCATTTTTGCGCCTACAGATACATCAGAAATACTGACGTATCTGTAACTCCTTGCGACATGATGCGTCATACTGTAAATATGACGCATCCAGCATGTCGCAAGGAGGGCGCAATGAAAAGTGACGCATCGCTGTTTTCACACAGCGATGCGTCACTTTTCATAAATGAGGCCCAGAATGTTTAGCAGTTGGAAGCCAGGTGGGGAGAGCAGAGATGTCCTGAGGAGTGAGAAGGTAAACCGTGTAAGAACCTATCAGCACTATTCTGAATGAGCTATTGCCTTGAATGGAGTTTTATGTAGGACGAAATACAGAGTCTTGTTGTAATCACAGTGACTACAGGACTGCATTATAGTTTATGGTGTTTTTGAGGGAGAAGAGGTAAAACTTTACAAAGGAAAATAAACTGGAAGAAGAAAGGAATAGAGACTTTGTTAGAATGTTTCTTGCTGAACACAGTATTGATGAATTTCTTGGCTACTTTTTTGTTTATATTATGTGTGGCTACAATTTATATACTGTGCACTAGATAGGTCTTTAAAACAAACCTTTGAAGTGCACATTCTGTTTTCTAGTGATCCTTGAATGTGTGATTCATTTATGAAAATAGATTTAGGTTTCCACTAAAGTGCCCCTGTCTTGTCTCATGGGACTGATCATTACTAGAAACACATCTTTTGCAAATATTGCTCAGGGGGGTGTATTAGCTGCAGTCCAGCTGATCTGTTTCTGGTTGGCACATTGACTAAGTCCTTACTGCCAAGGGGCCAGTATATCGAATTATGTGGCTCTAGAAGGCTCCAGAATAAGTATCAATGAAATACTCTTTTTGTCTGAAATTTCCTTTGACTGCCTCTGTGCTGAAGCAGCTGCATCTAGTTCTACAGTGGCAGCCAAGAGTGACAGCTAAATGTGTTTCTCGATAGCAGAAGGTGCTGCTGCGTCATCTCTCTTTTACCGGGACTAAGCTGTTTGACACCCAGTTGGAAGATCACATCGAGAAGTTGATGGAAGACAGCAAGTAGATGATGCCTTTTGGCCTTGTTGGTGGGGGACATAGTTTTGTTCCCCAGTTAGGGCCATTATCATCCTCCAGAGTGTCTAGGCAGCTCTTACATGGCCAGGGGGGCATTATTCTTAAAACACCTGCTCTAAGCACACCTCTCCATGACCTTCCTCAGAACAGCACTATGCCAAAGTCTGCACAGGGTCATTGAGGAGCCATGTGCAGTTCTTCTTCAACTTGTGGACATCTACTGTCATTGATGCTTGGGTTTGCGAAATTGTAGAATCAGGTTACTAAATCAAATTTGAAGAGACTGCAGGAAATTTCTTTGTCCTACTCCAGCTTCTCAGTGTCCAATCTGTCACCAGGCTATACTGCAGGACATTCAGGGCTTATTGAACAAGCAGCTGTCCTGCCAGAGTAAGATGCAGAATGATGTCAGAGCTGCTCCAAATCCTGTTTGTGCTCCATAAACAATTTCTGTAATGTATTTGAAGAAGGTGAATGTCTTTCTGCCCTGGCTGACACTCAACACGGTGATACTCCAGACTATCCTACGTCTGGTTCCTCCAGGAATTTCTTGGGCTCCCTGGATCAATCAATCAATCAATCAATCAATCAATCAATCATGTCACTTATAAAGCGCACTACATACCCGCGAGGGTCTCAAGGCGCTGGGGGAAGAAGGGGGTGGTGCTGCTACTGATCGAAGAGCCAGGTCTTGAGGAGTCTTCTGAAGGCCAGTAGGTCTTGGGTCTGCCGAAGGTTGGTGGGGAGGGTGTTCCAGGTCTTGGCGGCGAGGTGGGAGAAGGATCTGCCGCCGGCGGTCGTTTTCCGGATGCGGGGGACTGTGGCGAGGGCGAGGCTGGTGGAGCGGAGCTGGCGGGTGGGGGTGTAGAAGCTGAGTCGTCTGTTGAGGTAGGCTGGTCCGGAGTTGTGGAGTGCTTTGTGTGCGTGGGTGAGGAGCTTGAAGGTTATCCTCTTGTTGACAGGGAGCCAGTGCAGGTCTCTCAGGTGGGGTGTGATGTGGCTGCGTCGGGGGATGTCGAGGATAAGACGTGCAGAGGCGTTCTGGATGCGTTGCAGCCGTCTCAGGAGCTTAGCCGTCGTTCCTGCGTAGAGGGCGTTTCCGTAGTCCAGCCTGCTGGTGACGAGGGCCTGGGTGACTGTTTTTCTTGTTTCGGTGGGGATCCACTTGAAGATCCTGCGGAGCATTCGGAGGGTGTTGAAGCAGGATGAGGAAACGGCGTTGACCTGCTTAGTCATGGAGAGGGTGGGGTCGAGGATGACCCCTAGGTTGCGTGCGTGGTCGGTGGGTGTCGGGGCTGTTCCCAGTGATGTTGGCCACCAGGAGTCGTCCCATGCTGAAGGGTTGGAACCAAGGATGAGGACCTCCGTCTTGTCCGAGTTCAGCTTCAGGCGGCTGGTACTCATCCATTCGGCGACGGCCTTCATTCCTTCGTGGAGGTGGGCTTTGGCGGTGTGAGGGTCTTTGGTGAGGGAGAGGATCAGCTGGGTGTCGTCGGCGTAGAAGATGATGTTGAGGTTGTGCTGTCGGGCGACGTGGGCGAGGGGTGCCATGTAGATGTTGAACAGCGTTGGGCTGAGGGAGGAGCCTTGGGGTACGCCGCAGATGATCTTGGTGGCTTTGGATCGGAAGGGGGCAAGGCGGACGCTTTGTGTTCTGCCGGAGAGGAAGGATGTGGTCCAGTCCAGGGCCTTCTCTTGGATCCCGGCGTCGTGAAGGCGTGTTCGTAGTGTGTGGTGGCAGACCGTGTCGAAGGCGGCTGATAGGTCCAGGAGGATGAGGGCTGCTGTTTCTCCATTGTCTAGCAGGGTCCTGATGTCATCGGTGGCGGCGATGAGGGCGGTTTCGGTGCTGTGGTTGCTGCGGAAGCCGGACTGGGAAGGGTCCAGGATGTTGTTCTCCTCGAGGTAGCGGGTCAGTTGTTTGTTGACGATTTTCTCGGTGACCTTCACGGGGAACGGGAGCAGAGAGATGGGTCGGAAGTTCTTGAGGTCCTTGGGGTCTGCCTTGGGTTTCTTGAGTAAGGCGGTGATCTCGGCGTGCTTCCAGCTTTCCGGGAAGGTTGCTGTCTCGAAGGAGATGTTGATTATTTTCCGGAGATGGGGCGCGATGGCTGTACTGGCTTTGTTGAAGACGTGGTGAGGGCACGGGTCTAGCGGTGAGCCGGAGTGGATGGTGTTCATGATCTCGCTGGTGTCCTCGTCGTTGATGTTGGTCCAGGAGAGCAGGCGGTTGGTGGTTGTGGGGGCAGTGGTCTCGGTGGTTGCCGGGGCGGTCGTGGTGTTGAAGCTGTCGTGGATGTCGGCGATTTTGCGGTGGAAGAAGGTGGCCAGTGAGTCGCACAGGTCTCGCGACGGCGGGATGTCGTTGGTGTTGGAGCTGGGGTTGGAGAGTTCCTTCACGATGTTGAAGAGCTCTTTCCTGTTGTGTGCGTTGTTGTCTAGGCGGTCTTTGAGTGAGGCCCTTTGGCGGATCTGATGAGGTGATGGTGACTGCGGGTGGCGCTCTTGTGGGCGGCGTAGCTGTCCGCTGTCCGTTCGTGGAGCCAGATCTTCTCCAGTTTTCGGCATGTTCGTTTGGAGGCCTGGAGGTCTTTGGTGAACCAGGTGGCTTTCTTGCTGGTGTGGCTGTTGGGCGGATTCTTGAGCAGGGCGAGGGTGTTGGCGCAGTCGTCGATCCACTGTCTGAGGTTGCGGGCGGCGGTGTCGGGGTCGGAGGGTTCGGCGGGTGGGCTCAGGGTGAGGGTTGTGGTTAGCTGGTCTTCGGTGACTCTGCTCCAGCAGCGGCGAGGCATTTGTTCGGTGCGGTGGTGCGTGGTGGGCTTCCTGTAGGTGAAGTGGATGCAGTGGTGGTCAGTCCAGTGGGGTTCGGAGGTGTGGTTGAAGGAGACCTGTGGGCTTGCGGAAAAGATGGAGTCGAGCGTGTGGCCGGCGGCGTGGGTGGGTGTAGTCACGAGCTGTCTGAGTCCGAGGGTGGCGAGGTTGTCGATCAGGGTGGTGGAGTTGGTGTCCTTGTTGTTCTCGAGGTGGAAGTTCAGGTTCCCGAGGAGGATGTAGTCCGTGGAGGCGATGGCGTGTGTGCTGACGAAGTCAGCGATAGAATCGCTGAACTGTGGTCGGGGTCCGGGGGGTCTGTAGATGAGGGTTCCTCTGAGGGTGGTGTTGGGATCGGTGTGGATCTGGAAGTGCATGTGTTCGGCGGTGCTGAGGGTGTCGTCGGTGTTGGTTGAGACTCTGAGGGTGTTCCTGTGGACGATGGCGATGCCTCCTCCGACTCCGTTGGTGCGGTCCCGGCGGGCCTGTCTAGGCATTCCATGTTTTTGTTTTCTTATTCCACTCTTTTCTTTGCATCTTCGTTGTGCTGACTTGCTCTGCTCCTTGATTTCAAGGGAACAGACTTTCAGTCAACAGCATTGTTGGCTTCCCAACTCCTGGACAGTTTTTTTATAGACATCTGGTGAGTCACTCCCTGGTTCCTTCATGGTTCCTTCTTGGAACCAGAAGTTGCCCCTGTTTCCTGCGGGCTTATGCAGGGGATGCTTTCAAACTTTGGATTTGGTGGACTCCCTGTTCCTATCAACCAAAGTGCTTTGCGCCCATTTCCTACAGACAGCATTTGTGCAAAATTAGGGCTTTTCTTTGCTGTAAACAATGCCTTGTTTTTTGCAGGCAAGGTGGTTCTTTGTGCCAGTCCTGGATCTCTTCCCAAGGGCCCGCAACTTTGATTTTATCTTTGTCCTTCTATTTCTCAGATAACGAGTTGAAGTTACATAGCTTGCTTATGCGCATAACCCTATCTATATATCTGGCGAAGACAACCTCCTATCAGCAGTTTGACTTTACTTTTTGTCATCTTTGGTCTGGAAGGGAAAAGCTGTTGTCCTTTTATAGCAGTCTATTATTCCGGCTCCTGCCAGGGTTTGTCAACCAGGGGAGGCAGGAAGGGAGAGGTCTACATCTTGGTCAGCCTTAAAGACATTTGCAATGCTGCCACTCAGCTGTGCCTCACACCACCATTGCGACCATATGGTTTACAAGTTGCTGGTATGTACAGGGCTGTCTGCTGTTGGTTCTTTTGCTTTTGGCCTCTGCGGGCCAATAAAGGTTTCCCTAAAAGTAAAATGTCACATGGCTTTTTAGTTTTTTTGCTTCGGTGCGTGTACCTATTCTTTCCGGCATCCCCATTGTCGGGTACTCAAGTTCTGGGAGGAGGGAGACACGGGAGGAGGTTACTCTAAGTGCTGGCACTTCAAGTCACAATTCAGGGCAAGGTTGGATCGACCACTAATGATTTAGAGAGCACAACCTTCACCTCGGGAAAGCACTGCTTTTGAAAATGGAAAACAAATGGCTCTCCTCTCTGTCTGTGTACATTCATACTGTGAAACTCCAGCAGAGAGGAGTGATTTATTGCCAGCAGAGCCTTGGAAACGATTTCATCCCTTGATATCCATCTTCATAACTCGGTATAAATAGTTTATCAGCTCATGTTACAAATACCCCGAAAGGATCTTTCTTATCCACATTGCACCTGGCACCCTCTGTTGTTGTGTTATTGTGACTTATCCATCTAGGGCGGGAAACAGGATCCTTGAAGAGATAAAGGCAGGCAGGCTCGGCTGATAAACACAAACAATGCATCAAACCCCGGCTCCGTGGGGGCCAGAAACCTTCTCGCATCGATCGGCTTTGTCCTGCAGACCCAGATGTGCCGGGGACGCTGTCTCTGGCAGCTATAGGTCCGAGATGTTGGATACTGTCCAGAAACACATTATATATGTGATCAAGGCGCCTGCTGACTATTACAGTTAAGGTAGTTTTCACACAAGCAGAAATTCTGGCAGTGGCTACGTAGTGTCACTAAAACAAATACATGGAATTAGGGCATCGTGTCTCACGTACACAAAAATGCCTCGACAACCTGAGACAAGGACCTTTACCAAAACCATTTCACTTTTCACTCTCTTGCATTGCAAATGGGGTAGATCAGTGTGTGTCTATACGTGTGTGTGCGTTCATATGTGCATGATGGTGAGTGTGGGCTTTGGGCCAGGACCAGGAGCAATGAGTCTTTATTGGTCAATATCTGTGATGGGTACCGGCCCAATTACCAGGAATCGTCCTCCCACTGCAGAACTTTGGGGCATATTAGCAATGCCTGGCGATAATTATCGCAAAGCGCAATTAGCGCTTGGATAATTATCGCCAGGCATCGCCGGTTTCTATCGCGGAGTTAGCGTGCAATCAGCAATGCTAATCTCCAAAGTGATAGAAACCTTGGAGAACAGTGTGAATATCGCCTTAAAACAGGCGATATTCACACTGTTCCCCAGTTCTGCTTGCTGATAGTGCGAGGGGGACTTAGCCATGTAATCCACCTCTCATTGGATTACATGGCTAAGTCAGGGTGGGACCAGGTGTTAGCAAACCAGCGCTAAACGTGTTTAGCGCTGGTTCGCTAATCACCGCCCCTGCCTCGCTGATAGGCGTCAGCGACCTCAGCGACTGTTTCCAGTCGCTGTTAGGTGGGGAACGCCTACTTTGCATGCCATTAGCGATAAATATCGCTGGCATGCAAAGCGGCACCCAACCCGGTCGCTATCGCTTACAAGCTGTCGCTAACAGCAGTTAGCGACAGCTTGTTGATAAGGCGATAATATTATCGCCGCTTTAGCGGGAAAAAGTCCCCCTAAAGTGGCGATAATCGCCTTGCTAATATGCCCCTTTATCTGTCCAAGCAAAATACACAAACTACAAACATGGCTCCCTTCCTGTTCATACGTTTTCAAAGGCAGAAGGCACATTAACGCTTCCTGAAATGCGAAGCTGCATCCCAAATTAATGAAACAACATCATTATGATGCTTGTTGCTTATATAAAACTAGGCAGGAGGGTCTTTGTGGAGAAAGACTTGAAATTGGAGTAATGAAGATTACCAGTAAGTGACCAGACAATCACTTCCTCATCTGTCTTTCTCGAGCCAGTCTGTACTGGTGTCCTACCAAAGCACCAACATGGCAAACAGCACATCAAAACACATCCAACCTTCATGCTGCCACACCCTGGGATTTAATATAGCGCTGTACTGAGTGGCCTTCATTAGAACAGATGCTGTTTAGAATGTATCTCGGACAATAATGTTATCAGTTGCCCAAGAGGCCTCTCTGCGGTGCCTCCTAACAGCAAAGGGGAAGTGGGCAGAATAGGAGCAGAAGATACTTTAGGACAGGGCCCCACAGCTGGTTGTTGCCCTAGTCTCTGCCACAGCTGCTATCAGGCATTGGGAACATGAAACAGTGAGTTCAAGGAAGAGAGAAAACAGGAGGAGTGTTAAAAGTAGTTCATAACCCTTACTCCCAAGTTAGAGTCAAATAGGAAGGGGGGGTCAAATCCTTATGTTGACCCTCCTTACAAGTGGCTTGGTAAAGGAGCAGGTTTTCTCTACACCCGAAGTAACAGATACAAGGATTAGCTGTAACTCTGACAGTGGGGAAAATCCAACCAATTACGATTTGGACCCGAGGGGCACTAAGAAATAAGGAATTGCCAGAGAAATCAGTCATTCTGGGTCTGATTCTCAGGGCAGGTTTTCATTTTGGGTCACGTTTTCACCTAGAGTTTTCTGCTGATTTCAGAAAGTAAAGCAACTCACTGTTCTATTGGGGCCAGTAACCACTGTTACTGGCTCCTTCGAAATTAAAAGGCCACTTGTAAGGATAGTCTTCGTGGGTCAGGTATGGAAATATCTTTTGGAAAGGAGACGTTTAAGGTATTTTTTGAATGTAATATGAGGCATAGTGATGCAGAGAGCCGAAGAATGCAAGTTACAAATTCTGGAAGCGTGGCTTTGTGGTGCAGTATTTTTTGAATGCTGTTGGTTCCAGTAGGACTGAATCTATGCTGCGGAGATACAATTTACCTCAGTTTTGTATTGTCACGTTGATAAATGTGGGTCGCTAATATTGATACAGCTGGCGCAATGGCACTACGGCCCACAGGTGAGAGAGGCTCTGGCCCTGTCAGTACTTAAGGATTCTACAGACCCCTCAACCACTCTACCTAGCGTGCCTGCCTGCCTCGTGCCCTGGGATTTCTCTCACTCTCATTGACTGTAGGAGAGGAGTAGGGGGATGTGGTGGTGTTAGCTAATTACAAAATAGGGGGGATATTAGCAACAAATGGTGATATTTATCGCTAACCGCGTTTAGCGCGAGATTTTCTATCGCCGCCGAACGCCGGAATCTATCGCCTGTATTAGCGGCGTATTAGCAACACGCCGCTAACAGGCGATAGCTTCCCTTTCCGGCGGAAATGGACGGCGATAGATTTAGCGTGACGGCGATAAAAAGCCTCACGTTAACGTTAAAAAAGTGGCGATGGGTCCATTAGCGACAGAATCGGATCGCTAATTGGCACCAGGCCTGTATTTCTCACGTTCAGCGGGAAAATGCACTACAAAAAGTCCGCCAAGCAGAAAAAAAAAAAAAGAAAAGAAATGGAAAATTGCATAGGAGCCATGGATGAAGCTGGGACCAGTGCAGAGGCCACAAACAACCCCACAAATCCCCAGGAGGACCAGCCAGAGACCCATGTGAAGGCCAAGAGGAAGAGGAATCCCAAGTTCAGCCAGCAGGAAAACCAGGTCCTGATTGCGGAGGTGACTGAATACCAACAAGAACTGTTTGTCACCTCCACAGTGACATTGGCAAGAAAAAAAGAAATATGGCAGGACATTGTGTCCAAGGTGAATGCTGTCGGAGATAAGAGGAGGACAGTGGACGACTGCAAGAAGCACTGGCATGATACTAAGCGCAAGACCAAGGAGAAACTAGCAGCCAACCTGAAAGCAGCAAAGCAGACTGGAGGTGGGAGTCCAGCGCCACAGGAGGAGCTGGATGAGTTGGAGGAGCAGGTGTCCTGAGTCATCAGTGATTCGACGGTGGTCGGAGTTGCGGGCCAGGATACTGCTGAACGTGACCAGACACAACAACAACAGGGTGAGTAACAACCAGGGACTGGGGGGACGGGGTGGATGGGCCCAATGGCACTCATGCACAATGAAATATATTGCAGTACATACCCACAATTACTGTGCATCATGTCCCGGATAGCCTTGTCCATGGTGGCATAGACACATATCACCCTACTCAAACAATACATTGCAAGACACATATTGGCGGGCACACAGACTTGGAAATGTGCACAGAAAAGTAAGCCCAATATAGTCCAAGATCAACATCAGACCACAAAATAAGTGCAACATCAAATGGCAAAGTGGCACATTAACTTGAGATGCGGCAGGGTGGCAAAATGGCCCCCTTGCCTCATCACCACGCATATACAAATCGGCTGCACAAGGACGCATCTCCCTCTGATGCCAAAATGAGGATGCACTGTGAATGTGACTGATCATGTGCACGAAGAGGCATGCCACCACCAATGTCAGCACACCTGCAACATTGTGTGCAAGGTTGTGTATGTGCAGTAAAGTCCACCTATATGCACATGCACATCCCTGCACACAACTCAGACACACGTGCACAATGTTGCAGGTGTGCTGACATTGGTGGTGGCATGCCTACTCATGCACATGATCAGTCACATTCACAGTGCATCCTCATTTTTCCGTCAGAGAGATGTGGCCATGTGCAGATGAATTGGATATGCGTGGTGATGATGCAAGGGGGAAATTCTGACATCCTCCCGCATCTCCAGGCAATGTGCCCCCTTGCCTGTACATGAGATGCAGTCCTGTGTACACCAAGTGGTTAAGCATCTAGTGAGTCTGCATACCAGAGACACATGCAATGACACAACAAAGTGACCATGTAGGCCGCTGGATAAAACATGCACATCCAAAAATGCACACAAACAGCAGACTTCACTCAAAGGGCGATGGAATACAATGAGCAGGGGGGTAATGCCCACAACACCACAGTACATGGACAATGCAGATCAGGAATGTGTCACACAAATATGTACTGCATGCCTTGTCTGTGTGACATACTCACAGAACCACAATGTGCCTGTAAAGCAGTATGACAACCAAAGTATGACAACAAGCAAGGATAGCAAAGTAGCAACAATTAATGACAAAGGGCCAAATGGCACCCTCAACCCTTAGGTCAAATTGCACTCCTCCACCCCCAAGTGTACACAACTGCCACACAGAAAACAGCATTCCACATCAGTCCTGATGTGAGTTGCCCATCACACCATCATCTGCGATTAAACCTAACTGTTTGGTAAGTCAACTGTGTCAGTGAACAAATATGCAGTCAGGTAGTTATCACCCACATGCTAAGCCACGCATTGAATACCAGAACCAGGACAGCATGTATCATCCATGTCAGCAGCTGCGTGGCACATACACAAACACACATCACCCTGCCATTTGCATCTCTTGTGAGGGTGGCGGTGACAAGGCCTGAGCAACATAAATAGGTATTAGGAAATGCACATACATCAAATCACGGACCACTTACACACCACATGTGTGGTCAACGTTGAGGGTAATGGGTGTTGACACTGTCTGTTCAGACAGCAACAACAATTGAAACTCACGCTGCACCATACTCACAACGGGTAAGCCAACAGGAGGGCAGTAAGCAATGTATGCAAGATAAAACATGAAGGACGACATGCACACAAGACCAATCACAATAGACAAAGCTACCTGGATGCCCATGTGTACTACATAGTGCAGCACACGTTGAAACAAAAAGTAGGCTCTCATTGCTAATGTGCCTAAAGGGGGCCCTCCTCACACATAACTAATTTTGCACAAAACACGTGCACATGTGCAGTACCCTGCAAAGCTGCGTGTCCGTGAGCCACACTGACAAGGCAAGTGACAGTTCATGATGAATAGCATGCCTGCAGGCCCAACATATTAACATGGTGCAGGCCACCTCACTGAGGTGGCTGAGTGTGGACCACATCCTTAAAGGAGGAGGTCACATTCTGACACATCCTCGTGTACATACAACCCCTGACGTAAACAAGACATTTGATGACAAACAATGCACAAGTCTCCCAACTCTGACCAAGACCCATATTCCCCCCAGCTTGCAACATCTCAGCATTGTAAATGCACAGAAGTGAAAGGCTCACTGCCTGAAAGGTATAACCGGCAGTAAAACCAAAGCTGCAGGTGCCAATGCAGTGCACACACATACAAATCTGAGCTCATCAACATTGACTACTATGTGGTACAAACTGCATTACTCACACAACTAAACAAAGGACACAACTGGTGCCGCTTGTGTGTAGAAATTGTACAATCACATTTGTCATAGCTGTAAACTGTGAGAAGACAATGTACAAAAACAACCTCACATCCGTGAAGTTCTCAAAATAATCATCCCGCATCCCGCAACAAATAGGCATCTCCTCAAAAACAGTCAGAATGTACACTGTCCTGCAGTCTGCTTGTAAACTCATCCAATGCATGATCATACATGAAACACACTGTTAAACTGTATCTCCCCTTCACATTGCAGAGGGAGAGACATCACCTCCTGGACAGTAGACTGGCCCAACCTTCACTGATGACGAGGATGATTACCCCACCATAAATCAGGATGAACTTCAAAATCTGCTAGACTCCTTCAGCACCCCACCTCCAGCAGCAGGGCAACCCAGCAGCATTGTGGCAACCCCACCCCCTGCACAAACCAACCAGCAGCAAGCACCTCCCACCACAGCTGTCTCCCAGGACCTCGAGGACCCATATCTGGCTTCCAACGCCATGTGCTAGAGGTCCAGCGGGAGATGGCTGATCAGGTGCGGGTGGGGTTTGACAGGCTGGCGGTCAAACTTGATGCCATACGTGGGTATCTGAGTCCCATCCGGGACCACATACAGAAGCTCACGGACACCCACAGCCCGCTCGATGCTCTCCAACGGTCCACGGCTGACATTGCTGGAGTCATGATTCTGAGACAACAACAACTGTCTGGTCAGAGTGGCTCCTGCAATGTCAGCCAGGATTTGGGCAACATCCGTCAGATAATGGAGAGCATGGAGCGGATGCAGGCACAACAAATTGCTGCCAGGGCTGCACACCAACGCGATGTAGCTGGAATCTATCATGCCCTGCAGCTGCTCATCACTGCATTGCTGCCCCAAAGTCCGGCGCTGATGAATGCTGCTGCTGCTTCCACATCCTCAGCTCTGCCCCCTGATGTGTCAGTGCCTCACAGTGCTGCACCCACTATACCACCACCCACATGTGAGGCGCATAACAGTTCAGAGGATGAAGAGGAGGATGATAGTGCATTTGTGCTAAGGAGAAAGCGGTAGCATTCATCGACGCCAAAAGGCCTGTTACTTCTTGGTTCTGGGCTTAGTATCATGCCAAGGAACATCATCTACCACTGTCTTCCACTGTACCCCGACACTCACCTTGGACCTCCACATAGACTGCCATATTATTTTTTCTTACCAATGACACTGCAATCAGCCTGCGGACTGAACTCTGCCTCTTCCCTTGGACCTGTTACCACTAAAGGACTCTGTCTGGCCCTCTAACGGGCATCTATGCAATGTGTGCTTGTATGGCCAAATACTGGTCCAGTCTTCATCCTTTTAATGTAAATAAAAATCTTTAACTCACACAGATGTGTGTTGTCTATGACCAATCAAGTATAGAAGTCTGTAAAAAGTGTAGGGACAGTGAATCCACCAGAAGGTACACCAAGGGAAATACGAGCAATGTACATGTTTTACCTTACACAGATAGGTAGTGAGATGACCGGGTATGTGTGAACTAGCTGTGCCCTCATTGCTCCAACACAACAATCTAGCAATATCCCAACTTAGCCCCACGTCCATTAAGGAAATAGGCATGTGTGCCAAAATGTCCAAGTCTGTTGCAGGCCACAAGTAGTGTCCCCTTTAACAATTGCAAACAATTATCTCTTGGCATATCTACTCACACTCTACGGGGTGGACAAAGTCTGTTGTGATGGTGCGCATTGCATGTCACATCCCAAGATGGTGCACACCATATTCACATTGATGAAGAGACGTAAGGGCACATGTCTGCCATACACATATGAAACCACAATGTCTGCCTCAGTGAAGTAGAGTTGCCAATAGGGACTCACCACAAATTGCAAGGCGTCAGTCAGCCCCTTCCTGTGGAAAAACAATGCTTACCAAATTTGGACCACTCTCATGCTGTGACCACTGTGAGCGTATCGGGCAATGTGTCTAGGGATGTGTGGTGCACTGCACTTAGCATATAGTCAGATGCAAGGCCAACATTTCATGGGTGGCATCACTATGAGCCAATGCCAGAAGTAACAGCTGGGACAAGTGGCTATGACACTGTCACTACAGGGAGCAATACAACATTTCCCCCCTTGTGTGCAGCAGAACAGTGTGCCCGCACCAACACGTTAGCAGGGACAAAATCATAACTTTACAAATTAAGGGAGTCACGAAAGGCATTTAGGAGTAGTGAAGTCAGTATACCTAACTGTACTACTCCTAAATGCCATTTGTGAATACCGTAAAATGTAAAGTCATTACTTACTCTCAGATGGCTTTTGTGAATCAGGAACACTGTTGTGCCATGTGCCGTTCAGAATGGACACACAAATTTACACATGGCCCGGAGATTGAGCGTCCATGCACAGGAACATATAATTCAAAGGAAGCTGACACACTGGCACTACGCAGCAAGTGTGCCAAGGTCTGTGCAATGTAGATGAATGAATGAATTTGTACTTGTAAAGCGCACTGCTACCCTGAGGCTTCCTGGCGCTGAACGCATACCGCTGTGGAACCCTTCCTGGCTTTGCCCTGTGAAATGTCCACTCCTGGGCACCCCCAAGGTGAAGCCAGGCATCCCAGCGCTGGTGGGGCCGTTGTGGAGATTAAGCAAGCTATTGCCCAGAGTTGCAGAGTGGGACCCATGATTAGAATAGGCACCGAGGCGAGAATTATCAGGTCCGAGGAAGTTGAGCCCAAGACCCGCCGAGGCGGGAATTGAACCCTGGTCCCGGGCCAGATCTCTGCATCAGGGTCTGCCGCTCTAACCATTGAGCCACACTTCTCCACATGGACTCAGCGCCAGGAGCATCTGATATGCAGGTGTTTGACAGAATCTGTGGTACCCGGCACATCCATCCATCTCCATTATGGATAACAGTAGCAAATTCAATATCCTCTCAATGCCATGTCCCTAGGTTGTGTTGGAAATGGGCAAAAATGTGCTGTCCATCTCCGTGAGTCACACTTAAGATGTAGAACATCACAAACGACTGTCTCTAGACTAGGCCGTAAATCCTACTTGCCACCCTGTCATCCATGCAAGTTCACCGTGCTCACATCTAAGGTATCCTGACACAATATATCCTGCAAAGGAACATCTCATGACCAGACTTACACATTCCATGGATTGTCCAGTGATGGTATGAGTTGCATACAAGGGAATAAGCCACTCTCCCCCACATCAACCCTGACATAAGTGCAAGCAGAAATCCAAAATAGTAAACATTTATTAGAACAGTAAAAAGAATGAACTACCCTAAACTAACACTAATCACTAGAACT
Organism: Calotriton arnoldi; assembly: GCA_963921515.1. Taxonomy (NCBI): domain Eukaryota; kingdom Metazoa; phylum Chordata; class Amphibia; order Caudata; family Salamandridae; genus Calotriton; species Calotriton arnoldi. Next base: position 3,386,444 of record CAWUFW010000169.1, on the reverse strand, counting down.
ACTACTAAAATCTAAACTAACTAGAAAATTATTACTTACCTAAACTATCTACACTAACTAATCCTAAACACGCAACAACATATCTTAGACATCAACCCCCCTCCGACCCTTAAGGCCCACCACGAGACAGGACAAAGACATCTAAGCTATACATAAACTAACTACACATGTGAGCTACACAAAGATATATTTTTTTGTATATATTTTTTAAATTTCTTTAACAACAAAGACATCAACCCCCCACCCAAAGGAAAAGGAAACTTATCCCCAAATACTGCATAAGAATACATATCTAAAAACTACCTTAAAATCTAACACTAACTATAACCTACGCTATAACTACACTACCTAACAATTAAAAGAACTAACCTAACACTACCTAATATCACAAGTTAAAACATTGGGGGAAGGGAGAAGTGGGGGATTGGGTCCAACATGTCCACTCCAAGGTGTTTTTTCATGTCTGTGAGATGTCTGGTCTGCTCCACCATTTCTCGCCTGATCTCTGCCAGAAAAACTTTGTCATGCAGGATCCTCCTGTCCCTCACTGTGAATGGCACCACCTGATCGGCAGGTGGGACTGTCCCTTGGGGGGGTGTGCCGTAGGGGGATGGGACACCTGTCCAGGCTGGGATCTACCACTGACGCCAGAGGGGCCTAGGATTTCCTGTGTGCCAGTTGTTGCAAGCTCGGGCACCGCCTTCCATGTACCTGCTTTGCGTTCCTCCTGGTACCTCTTTGCCATGTTACGGACGGTACCCTTTTGCCACCTTCTTGACATGCTTGAAGCTGTCCTTCCTCACCTGGAATGCATGTTGTTCGGCTGGCGTCATGTTGTCTGTAAAATATCAACAATGGCAATTTTGAGTCCTTTAGACTATGTCAATGTTCTCCATTCAAATCTGTAATACAAGATCACTTCAACATGGGAGCCTACACTCCAGCGTAACTATGTGAAGTCTGAGAGTGACCTGGACAAAGAAATGTTGAATCCTGGATCAGTGACTACATGCTGGGGAGACTGACATGACAGTGCATGGCATGGGACATGTACTGTCACAACCAAATGAGACTGACAGTGTCAAATGATGGTGCCATGACATACCCTAACTGAGGGTGACATGTACAAGGAATCGGAGGAGGGAGGCATTAGCCCTCCGTGTGTAGCACCACCCTCATCCTCTCCTGTGACACAGTGCTGCATCATATGAACAATGCTCATGTGCAGCCCTGTGTGTCCCCCAACAACTGTGTGCAGTTCATAAAGCCAGCGCCAACACGCCAACACGCTGTAGCACCCTTGCAAGAGTGCAAGGGTGTCTGTGTGCAGGGGTGCTTGTTAATGTTTTGGAAGGTTACCCTACCTGCACAGGAGCAATCCTGGGACAGCCCTACTCACACTTTCAACTATGCTGCATCATGCAGCACACATGGAAACCCGTTGTGTGGCTGAACACTGACTTATACATGAGGCGCTGTCCCGCTCTCCACCACTACTACACAATATGTGAGGCATTGCCGCTGAGAGGGGGAAACATCGTTTCCTCTAAATTGTCACTCATGCATGTCTTGTATCCGCTAATCTCACTCCGTAGTAAATCAAATTACGCAGGCCTTTACAACGCAAACTTTCACAATGCATTCCCCATTGTAACGGCATCCTGGAGTCATGATGGTTTTAGTGTTGTTATGGGTAATGCTTTCTCACAGATAGCGTTGCAGAGCCCTGCATTGTAAAATATATGGCACAGCAATGAATGCAGAGCTAAAGCATGCAGGGTAAATGCGTGCAGAGTAATGTCACCAATTGGTACAGAGGAGTTTGTACACCTGATCCAGAGTCAATCAGGAAATGACCCCAAGGAGACAGCTTGACAACACCATTGCAGTGGCAAAACATGCCAATGAGATTCATAGGGCCATGTTTGCTATGTGTTTGGGGAACGTGCCATTGATATGCTTGGCTCAAAGATACGCACTGCCACTTCTGTGAAGCTGGTATGCAGCATACCTACAAATTCACGGTGCCGACCTGTGTCTGAGCACTTACGGACTGAAAAGCACTGCCTCCTTGTGCATCATCGGGCACACTTGCACAGTCATCTCAGTCAAGGATGTACATGCATTCCATGTCATCTGATAGTCATCAGCAACCCCACTTACATGTCTCCTCTCCTATCAGTGCACTCTGTAATCTACATGCATGTGCTGTGGTGACAGAACCCATAGACCTAGGGGCATATTGACAACGAAGTGGCGGAGAGAGGCGTTAGCCTTCTTGGCTTAATGCCTCTTTACGCCACTTCGGAAACGCAAGGCTGCACAATATTATCAAGGATATGGTGCAGACTTGCGTTTTCCCCTGCGATGGCACTAAGTTTCACAACTTAGCGCCAACGCAGGCACCCTTGCACCAGTGTGCAAGGGTGTGTGTGTGCAGGGGGGCATTGTTTATGTACAGGAAGGTGCCCCTTCCTGCACATAATCAATCCTAGAATACCATGTTGTAACTTTCATGTGTGCTGCTTCGTGCAGCACACAGGAAAGTTACAATATGGAATATAAAAAAAGTTTATGTATGTACAGGAAGGGCCACCTTCCTGTACATATACAAACCATGTCATTTTGCTTTTTCCATGTGTGCTGCACAAGGCAGCACACATGGGAAAAGCAAAATTGATGAGAAAAAAAGCATTCATCCTCGTTTTGCCAACTTAAGACCAGGATTTCACTGTGTTAAATTGTGCGCTGCCACCTATCAACACCGCCCTTGTTAATAGGTGGCAGCGTCAAATACAATGGGTATTGCAGTGGAACGCCCACCGCAACACCTACTGCACCCCCCTTTCACACTAAACACAGCGTGAAAGGGTGCCTTATTAACAAGGCAGCGTTAATACACGTGAAGTGGCTTAACGCTGCCTCAGTAATAATGCGAGGCTCCTATCGCCAACACAACATCACTGAAAGTGACGTTGTGTTGGCGATAGGGGCTTGATGATATGCACCTTAATTCCAATGTGTATCACTGACTGGGGAAGGCCAAAGTTACAACAGTGAGACAAATGCATTGCTCCACCTTCACTTACCGATTTGTACACACTTCTGACTTCCACATCACATCATCACACTGTAGGCAAGGGACATGTGATACACACCCATACTGCATACTACAACGTTCATCATTTGACCCAGACATCCATGACACCGCACTATGCCAATATATGATGTCCAAACTCACCAGTGGCGTGTTGGTCCTCGAAGCTGTCGATGTCCCCCTGTGTGATTGGTGGCCGACCATCTGTGAGACAACAAAATAAATATGTGTTGGTATCAGACGTTAAATCATATGTGTCATATTCCTCATACAAATCATCACCATAACTGAAAATGCTACGTAACTGTAGTGTTGCCTTTCATGTTGGCTACATGATTGGGTCCACTTTGACTGCCATTCACACACCAGACCTGTGAATGCTGAGTCGGGACAAATAAGACAATAATGCTAGCTAACATGCACATAATGGTTGTGTGACTCATTCACAAGGCCCCATTTCTACATGCAACATGATGTTATACATGCTCTGTATACGATTGCATCGCTGCAGATCGCACAAGGCAGTTTCACAGATGTTGTTGGTGTATGACAATCTGGAGATGTCCTATTTCCTTTGAGCATTTGTTCCTATCAAACACATTGTCACACAGTAACTATGTACTAGGCCAGCGTAGCCAACGTACCACAATTTATGAGGACAGCATTTTTACACTACCTTTTGGCCAGCACACAGCTCCCATAAACAATGCCTTGGATTGTTCATGTACAGTCAACCTTCCTGTACACAAACAATCTTTATCCTGCACGCAGTTTTTGCGCAAGTGTGCCAGCTTTGGCACTACAGTGCTAAGTGTTGCTCCAGCGCAGTGGGTAACACAAACTAGCACCCTATGCTTGTCAATATGATGCAGCGTTGTGTCTCAGATGTGCCAACATTAGGCATGTTTTTATGTCGTTACAGTATTCACGATTAAATGTGGCCTGTAGGCCAGTCATGACTCCTGTGTAGTCCAGGAGGTCAGCTTCATGGGCCAGCAGATCCTGCCAGCGGTGCTTCCACTGGCGCACGGTACGGTCCACTCCAAAGCACCGGCGCATCTGCACCCGCACACGCTCCCACTTCAGCTTCCGCATACTTACATTGTATCCTGCAAGGATACGGCCTCCCCTCAACAACATCAAGGGCAGGTAGAATTGACCATCCACAAGAAGCCCCCCAATGCCCCCTCAGACATCCTGCCCTCCCTGCCCACAGCCGGCATCTCCCTGCACACCTGTGACCCCACTGCAAAAAGAAATTAACCCTCAATAATATCCCCAACAACAACAAAGAAAGTTAACTACCCCAAGACAAACACCCAACAAGATTGAGGACAGGAGACAAGAAAACACGTAAAAACCAGTACACAACACTTCACAGACACTACCAACAGGACACAGCAACACTCTCCAAATCTCAAAACTGCAGCACACACCACCAAACACCTCCAACACTCTCCACAATCACCAGCAATGTGCTCAAAAGAGAAAGTGAAAGTGCATAACACTCCTCCAGTAGACAGGAAGCATGAAGACATCACTTCCTGTGTGTTTGCGGCCCGTTTTTTACAAACCGGTGAAAATCTGCAGGCAAATAGGCTCATGAGTAATATTTAGTATCGTACATTGTGTTTAGCAATTTATTTTCCATCGAGCGTATGAAATAAGCATCGCGTTATCGATTTAGCGGTCAGATCTTCACGCTAAGAGCAAATTCATTCACAGATGTACAGTCTTAGAGCCCAATAACACCATGAAAAGCTTGTTTAGCACACAAATGACACCCTAAATGTAATATTTCACCCCAGATGACACCCTAAATAGCATCTTTTACCCCATTTCATGCCCATTTTTCATGTTTTACCCCATTTCACGCCCATTTTTCATGTTTTACCCCATTTCACACCCTAAATTTAATTATTTGACACAACGGACACACTCAAATAAATTATTTACCACAAACGACACCCTACTATTATTAATTTAGCACAGAGAACACCCTATAATTCTTGATTGACACATAATGACACGCAAAATAATTGAATTTGGTACCACAATTTATACCATGAAAACTCTACTTTTGCACTATTGACACACTAAAAAGCATCTCTGTACTGAGGAGACATACCCACCGTGACTTGACTATTGTGATATTATTTGCACTTATTGTGCAACGTACACTTTTCAGTGTGATGTACTTATGCAGGAGAGTAACATGCAGATAGGGTATGTGTGTTGTGTTTTTTATTGGCACAAACTGTGATTGGGGTCATTGTGCACTGATATACATTTGATAAGGTCTGCCACAATGTGACGTGCTCAGGTGAAGAAATTGTTTATTATTTGGTTCCTTCGGGCAGTTCCTGCTGCATTAACTGTGGGGTGTGCTCCACCTGCCTCATCTTCATCATCATCCTGGTCATCGTCCGGTGCAGCAGGCACTTGGATCCATGGGGCATTGGTGCGCACACATATATTGTGCAATACACAACATGCTATGATGATTTTGTTCACCATTTCGGGGCTGTACAGCAGTCTGCCACCTGTGATGTCCAGGCAACGAAAACGTGACTTTAGCAATCCAAATGTGCGCTCCATAATGGACCGGGTGCGTCTGTGGGCAGCATTATACTGCCTCTGGGCCTGGGTGGTGGGGTTTCGGAGGGGTGTCATCATCCACGGGCAGAGTGCATATCCTTGATCACCTGTAACATGTGATGGAGAGATGTGTCCATTTGTGGTTATGCATGCTGTGTTGGTAGTGTTGATAGTTTTGTGGTGTGTGATTAGTGCTATTTTGGAATTCATGTTAGCCAAGTGTCGCTTCTGACTATTTACCAGCATCAATGCTAATTACATTGCCTCACAGTTGATCCTTACTCCCCCGAGCCGATTTGATTGTGTGCGCTGCGCGGTTGCATCACTGGCACTCCTACTGTGCAACAATGTTAAGGCCATCTGCGCATATCCGCAGGCCTAACACGAACACGAGCAGGCACCCTGGCTCTCCTACCGTCTAGCGATAGCACTCATCCGCCCTCCTCGCAGTCAACGCCATGAGAACGTTTAACTGCCAATAGGCCACACCAGACACGGCTCACACTAAGTTCTGTTGCTGGCGCTGCCGCCAGACCTGCTCCACCGCACAACACATGCAGTTTCAAATCCAGACCTGCCACAAGGCAACACTCAGCAGCCCCCTCGCCTGCCGGGCCCACTGAGGGCAGGAACGCTTCACCCACACCGTCAACATCATCAGACGCCACGCCGTCCACTCCCTGGACTACATAGTCATTACTGAGCGGAGCCTCCAACTCACATACCACGACTACTCAAAATCCATTACACTCTGGGAAATGTTTGCTGACATCAGACTGTCCCAAATCTTCACCACACTGAGCCACAAGGCAGGGCACACCTTTGAGCCCTTCTTCACATGTGTGAACTTCGTCCACTTCATCAACCCCACTAAACGCACATGTAGTGACCACCAACGCATACACTTCCTCGTCGGTCAACCCCAAGCCACTCTAAACCACATCTGGAACCACACAAAGTTAGTGGAGCTAAGTCACCGAGGAGATGCTACACACCACCATCAACAGCAACACCCACAACGCTGCAGTCGACACCAATAGCGCTAGACTGTGATTTCCAGACATGTATCTCCAACTGCGCATGCACACTTGCCCCACTATGCAACTCCAACATACAGCGTGCAATAAATGCCACCCCGGTCACCAACAACCTCAAAGTTGGCAGATGCATCTGCTGACACATGGAGAAGAACTGGTGCAACATTGAGGATACCATTAAAAATCACCACCTACAAGGACACCAAGCTCATAATCTCCCTCAACAATACGCCCACACACCAGACTGGGCTACCAGGAAGGATTGCTGGAAGTTGCAACATGGATGATCGACAGCTGGGGGGTGCTATACGCAGAGGAGACATGAGTCCTTATCCTCGTAACCAAGCCATCAGCATGTGACATCACCTGGTGGGCCAACGCCTTCGGCAGACCTCCCCCCAACTCTAGGCACTAGGCACCGTATTTGACTCCTCCCTCTCCATGAACCAACAGGTCTAAGCAGTGGCCTGCAGCTGCTTCAACTGCCTCTGCATCCTCCATGCAACCTTCACATGGATACCCCCATTTTCAGGTAAGACAGTCACCCACAGTCATTGCCATCAGGCTGGACTACGGAAGCACACTATATGCCCACATGGGCAGGTCTGCGCTCAGCTTAGTCCCGACTGTCCAGCACAACACCAACACCCTGGGCCTTGTGTACATACTTTCCTTATGGGTCGAGTCCCTCCGTCGCACATACTTGGTTCCCACCTCTCCCCTCATTTGCAAATGAGTGGCGGAGGGTCTTGGCCTTTGGGAATGGTTTGTCTACATAGATAGCCCCAGTTCCCACAGTTACTTGTGTTGTTGTGTCTGGTAAGTGGGCATGTTGATTGACATGTTGTATGTGAGATTGTAACATGTACATTTTCACAATTGTGAGTTGCATGAATGTGGAGTTGAGGCGTGTGGTGTGTTCAGTTAGTACTTACCAACATGAACTGCATTTCCATATGTGCCATCTTGGAAGCGCTGGTTTATGATGGACTGTCGGAAGATGTAGGAATCATGCACACTCCCTGGGAACTTGGCTATGACATTGGTGTACAGTCCCCGGCGGTCCACTATTGCCTGCACATTCATGGAATGCGTGTGCTTTCTGTTGCGGTATATGTGTGCGCTGTCCGCAGGGGGCACAAATAGGACATTTGTGCAGTCAATTGCCCCCAACACCTGCGGGAATCCGGCTATGGCATGAAAGCCTTGCTTGGTCTCAATCTTTTCATGCACAGTGTTGGGGAAGTGGAGGTGCTGGGGTATCAGGCTGAGTATGCCATCCAAGACAGTCGGGAGGAAGATTGAAAAGACTGCCTGTGAAACTCCTCCGACTCTGGCCGTTGTTGGTTGAAAGGTCCCAGAGGCCAACATGTGCGGCACAGCCAGCAGCTTTGTCTGCGGAGGGATGTTGGTTCTCCACTGTGTTGGTGGCATCAGCCTGTGGGCTATCAGGTTCACGATGTGTTGGATGCATGTCCTTTAGAGCCTGTAGTGGGCAATGACATCCTCTGGCGTTAGGTCTGCGAGGCTGAGACGTCTGCGCAGGGTCCGCTGTCTTCTTCGGTGCTGCCTCGGTGGTGGTCCTGGGGGAAGTGGCGGTGGTGGTTGTTGCGTTCGTGGTGCTCCAAGCTGAATGATTAGTACCTCCATGGCGTCAGTGGGTCTTCAGATGGGGCTCTGAGCTAGTCTCCCTTATATACCTCCCTTTATCACCATTTTTAGACCAGCTTTTTTCTGGTCTTAAGTTCCTGCAGCTAACGGGCCTTAGCACGACTTTTTTTATCACTTCGCGGGTCCGGGCCATCATTGCTAATAGTGCGATGTGGTGTTAGCGACAGTTTTCCAGAAATTTTGAGAAGGAACGCCTACTTTGCATGTCATTAGCGATAACTATCGCTGGCATGCAAGGCGATAAATAAACCGGCTACTATCGCCGGAAAGCTGTCGCTAACGCCTGTTAGTGCCAGCTTGGTAATAGGGCGTTAAAAAAAAACGCGTTAGTGGCACGAAAGTGCCGCTAACGCGGCGATATATGGCTCGCTAATATGCCCCTAGGTCTTTTCTGGTTGCTGTAGGGTCTATAATGGTCGACACAAAGGGGGATATCTACAACAAAATGTTGGAGCGCTGTGTTACGTCAAAATGAGTAATGCCGCACTCCAACAATTTTAAAACGCAAGGAAGTGCCGTATTTACAAAAATACAGCACACTCCTGCATTTCCCCTAGCGCTGGCGCTAATGAAGCTGCCTAACGCCAGCGCAGGCACCCTTGTGCCATGTTGCAAGGGTGCCTGCATTGCAGGGGCGATTGTTTATGTGAAGGAAGTGATCATTTTCTGCACATAAACAATCAATTATGGCAATTTGCTCTTTACATGGAAAGAGCAAACAACTTAATAATTTCTCCTCGTATCACCAGTTTAAGACCAGGTATTCCCTGCTCCTAGTTTTTGGCGCTGCCCCAGCCGTCTAAATATGGGGCAGCATCAAAAAGCAATGGGTGTTGTGGTGGAACGCCCACTGTAACACCCATTGCCCGGCCCTTTCACGCTAAGTGAAGCATGAAAAGGGACCTTATTTACAAGGAGGCGTTGAGCCACGTTAAGTGGCTTAACGCCTCTTTGTAAATAAGGAGAAGGGGATATCACCACCAGAATGTTATCAAAAGTGACTTTCTGGTGGCACCATCCCCTTGTAAACATGCCCCAAGATGTTTGTCGGTGCAGCTGCTTCAACCGATCCAAGCTGGGAGAGCTCCAAGGTGCACTAGTGTTGCATTCTAATGAAGTATCCTATCTTGATTTCTGTACATCTCAGAAAACACTTAATGCCAGGCAGCAGCACCTGTTGTTCTACTTTCGAAGAGAGAGATTGCAAAGCAGGTCTCCAATTCAGGTACAAGACCAGAGAAGCACACAGAACGGGCAGTCGATGTCGGCACTGAGAAGCTGACAGCTAGGCAACAAATCGGTAGCTCTGGCTGGATAACTGGCATGCAGCGACTTTGATTTCGTCTCACATATGAATACATTATATTTTCCTATGAATCCTGGTTTGTGAAGTCACTTAAAATGTAGATATTAATGGGCTTGAATTACTCAACTGCCATGTACTGGCTTTCAGCGTCAGGGAAACCGTCCCTTAAATTGGGATTTAATGCTAGCAAAATCTTATTTTACAAAATAGCAGCAGTCACGCCTATCAGATTATTGATGAGGAGGGTTTCCAGGTGGAGTTTAATTAGTTATTTCTGATGTTTTAAATGTGCTACCCTCCCTTCTCTGGGAGAAGCATTTATACAGGAATTTCTGATACTATCTGAAATCTGATTGCAGGCGATCTTTACTCCCCTCTTTTAAAATTTGCCTTGCCCAATATTTGGTTGCTGCAGTACGCAAGGAGACATTAACGCAAGCTTCCTGTATAACATTAAAACACCTAATATTGTTTCTGTAAGAAAACGCCTCTTTTTGTTTGATCACTCCCAGGTTTTTCGACTGATACTGCTGGCTTTTAAACTCTGTAAGTGCACTTATGTCTGCCAAACAGGTCTCAGTGCCAGTGCTCTGACTCTTTAAATGGTATATGTCTAAATGGCTCCCCTACAATTGGCATGAGTTAACTTACTTATGAGTCCATAGTATATGGTCCCAGGGCACCCAGAGCCTGTGTGTTAAAGTGTCCCTCATGGACTGCAGCATTTTTGGTGCCACCATGAGTGTGATAAAGCAAAGCGTGGCTACCAGTCTGCCATTCCTGGCTGGCAGTGCAGTTTTAAACTTCAAATCCCAAAACATCCTTCTTAATATTTATAAGTTATCCCTAAGGTACTCCTCCTGAACCCCAATACCAGGCTAGATCATATTAAAAAGAAGAACATATGTTTTAGTAACATTATATGTCCTGACAGTGAGAACAGTGTGTTAGACCTGTCAGCCTTAGGGTGTTCTTCCCATTGAATGTTTTGCCTTCCTCCTCTTATTTTTGCTGATCTCGTTTTTGCTGCCCTTAGGACTCTGTGCACTTTACCACTGCTAACCAGTGCTAAAGTGCATGTGCTCATTCCTTAAAACATGGAAACATTGGCTTATCTCAATTGCGACATTTAATGTACATGTAAGACTCTAGTAAAGTAGAACTACATGTAGGCAGGGCCTGTAAATTAAATTCTACTAGTGGACCTGCAGCACGGATTGTGCCACCCACTTAAGTAGCCCTTTTAAACATTTCTCAGACCTGCCATTTCAGCCTGTGTGTGCAGTTCTAAACTGACGTTTCTACATAGCAAAATAAACCACTTGCCAGGCCCAAACCATCATTTTTAATACATATAAGTCATTCCTAGGGTAGGCCCTGGACAGCCAGAGGGCAAGGTGCAGTGTATTTAAAATGTTGGACATGTACCTTTAAGTTTTACATGTCCTGGTATTGAAAAACTCCTAAATTTGTTTTTTCGCTACTGCAAGGTCTCCCTCTCCCATAAGCTCACATTGGAGTTACCGTATTACATTTGCTAAGTGATAATTTCCAAATGGGAGCAGGTAACCAGTTTATGTTTGGGGTCTTTGGAATTGTAATGAAACATCACCCCTCATGATGAAGTCGGATTGTACATTGCAGTTTTGTAAATGCCACTTTTGGAAAGTTGTAATTTTCCTCCCTTAGCCATTTAGTGCCAATAGCCTGTCTCTGAGTCACAAGACTGGGTGCAGCTGCCAGTTGGGATTTGTGGATTCCTCCTAGACAGCCACACAATAGAGAGCATAGGTGTGCCAGGATGGGCCATTACTGGCAGGATTGGAGGAAGGAGCTGAGCCCAATTGTACTTACACTTGAATAGGCTGTGTTCTGCCTCCACACCAAGAGCTGCATTCTCCCTGTAGTTAGTCTGTAGCCCAGGCTGGGAAGATAGGAAGCCTGTGCACTTCAAAGAGAATTTCTAGAAGCTTCTCCCACCTTCCAGAGGAAAGGCACCAGGTATAAATATTGGACCTCAGATACCAACTCTGCAGTACACTTCTGGACCTGTGGATACTCTGTCAGGAAGAAGGAATGCTGTGCTGCTCAAACTATTGCCATTTTGATGGACTGATGCCCTGCTGTGTTGACATGTAGCCTGCTGCCTTTTTGCCTAGGTGAGAAGTACTGAACCTGTATCTGTTGAACCCGGGACCCCAGAGCAATTTCAAGGGCTAGTTGGCAACCTCCTGACTAGAGCCTTTGGGACAGAAGGCTCCAACAACCTTGAACACAGCACCTGGACTCTGCCATCTGTGAGTCCTACCCTGGTAAGTTGTGCCACCCCAGTTCCGGACCCTTGTAAGTGGGCCTGAAGGTGCTCTATCCACCTACCTGTGGTTCTAGCAGAACTGACGCATCTCCTCTGCTAGGCAATGCAACCCTAAGCAGAACTGACGCATCGCATCTGCTGTGAGGGTTCTCCCGATGCAAGGTTTCCACATCAATCTCGCAGCCTGCATCAGAACCACTGCCTGTACAAAGCTTTCCCAATGCAGGCCCTTGCATTGTAAATCTCTCATCGATGGCAGCCTCAATGACAATGCAGGTTCTCACATCGCAGCCTCACAGCTCCTCAGAACTAACGCATCTCCCAGACTGTGAGACGCATCCTCAACGTCGGACTTCTCATTTCCAGCATTTGTTGATGGGATCCTCGATGATGACGCAGGACCTCGCATCGCAACTCTGCAGCACCTCGGACCAGTGCATCGTCTCGACTGAGCGATGCATCCTTGGTGCGGGACCCTGCAATGCTCTGCAACCAGGACCTAACTGGGTCCCTAGCCAGCCCACACTCCATCACGGTCAGTCTGAACTTGAGACGTTATCTCGATCTGGCTTGACCAGATATCCACAGTTGGCGCTGTGTGCTTTTTGGCGCCATTTTCACTGAAATCTTTAAACCTACATATCTCTGGTTCTGCTAATTGGATTTTTGTTGTTTGGTCTTGTTTGACTTATTAAGAATTACTCTTATTTTATAAACTGATGTGGGATTCTCTTGTGGTGTTTTTTTCAATGTGTTGCTGTTTGAAGTGTTGCACAAGTACTTTACACATTGCCTCTAAGTTAAGCTAAGTTAAGTTAGTGACAAGCTACCAGGAGGTTTAATTTAGGGTTTGCTCGTGACTTCTCCCTGACAAGAATTATGGTTTCTGCTTAGTAGGGTTCTACTCCCCTCAAACGGCAACCTAATTTCTTATACGCCGCATTGTAATTTTCCTTGTGGAAAGGCTAGTAGCCCGATAGGGAAGCACAGGTTTACATGTTGAAAACTCAGCAGTGCTAACTTCTGAATGGGCTAATAAAGATGATACTTCAAAGCTGTGGTCTCCAACATTTTCTGTAATAAGAGCTACTCATATTCAGTAAAAATCCCCCCGAACTACCAATAATATTAGTATGGTAATCATGACCACATCAAACAAGATGACATTAGTAGCCACTGTTAGAAATGGGGTTACTGGTTGGTTAAGGTATTGTCATGTAGTTCCTATAAACCTATATAGGATCTGTGCTTTTAGACAACATACACTATAGGATTGGTGTCAGACTGATTCTAGACACCCCTACCGGGTATGCTAGCCTGTATACCAGCTAGCTCACAGTGCCACTAGAAACCCCTCTTACCAAGAAGAGAATAGTTCTTGGCAACTATCGAACATGACAACCTTGTCCCATCAGGGATCGTGGAAACAGCGCTCACTTCGTCTCAGAGAGATACACAGAATAAACGGTGGGGAAGTTTTTCAATAAGCATTTATTGAACCAGCATCATTCTAGTGTAAAAGAGGTGTGCTGAAACAACCATTAGACAGTAACAGATATAAATGATTATAGGCACTAACAGAGTAAAAGGATGGTAGATTTCTACCATCGTGCTAAGACAATGAATACAGGCAAGTATATAAAATACATGACAATAAAATGCGTACTCCTACGATGCGACCCTAACTAGATGTACCTAAGTGTACCTAGCATGTATGTGGGTGTAAAGCCAAGAATCCCTCTAGGATAAAGTCAACCCGATTACCTGAAGTGAGAGACTGTGGGACCCCGTCTTGGTCTCGAGATGGACACCCCGCAAGGGATGTCAGACCACTGCGAGCTGGAGTGTCTGCGTGCAGGAGCCTCAGCGTCTCAAGTCAGTGTTTCGGCATGGAAGTCCTTTTCTCCTCTGACTACCTCTGCAAGATATGGTGTATATATACTCAAAGTGGTACCCCCTGGGGATATACCTTGCTGTGTTATGTCGGACTAGGATGACGGAAGGAATGACCCTTATACATAGTTGTTATGCAGGAGATGGTAGGCCTGCTGTCCTGCTGTGATTCCAAGAATCCTCATGCATAATGAATGAGGCTTAAGCTTTTTGGAGAAAACCCCATGTCATCTTTGGACATTACCGTGACTAGGTAAAAGGTCAGTACTAAGAACTGTTATGTAGTGTAATGGTAGGGGAGAATATAGGTGAAAGGTTAGGTGACTACCTGAGCCTATATTGGGGTACCTATATGGAACATAACAGTATACACCAAGATCAGGCAGAACCCACCAGGGTAAGCTAGATACACAACTATGATAACCTATGCTCATCCTCTGGTGGCTTGACATCGAACAATCAGGCTTATCTAATAAAGTAATGTGTAAAGTATTTGTGCAACACACACACACAGTAACACAGTGAATACACCCCAAAAAGACTCCACACAGGTTTATAAAAATACGTTATTGTACTATGAACAAAACAAGAGCAAAACGACAAAAATAGAATGCATACTTTGCACGCTATCACATTAAAAACCTGCTATAATCACAGTGCTGAACAAAACACGTTTTGCAGTCATTAAGGTAAATCCCATGCTAGTGGCACGTACGATTGTGTGGTTACTGAGAAGTATTGCTTCCTCGCCGTGGTGGGGTAAAGCAGTGCACAAAACGGCACCAGAGGTTCGTTGTTATACGGGCCCCGTGAGATTGGAGAAATTCAACAAAAGGCGAACCACCCGCAAATGGGCAAGTCAGTGACTGGAACATCAGGGATCCGACTCCTCAATACAGTACCTTTCAATCAAGTTGTCAGTGGACCTCGTGAGCAGAGCCTGTGTTGTCGGCTGATCTGGGTCACAACAGTGTGCGGGTTGATAGCTGACGAACCTCGCACCCTTAAACACGCCCCTGGTCACCTGGGCAACGCGCTGCAGTAGAGCCATGCTGGAAGGCTCTGCAGCCGCTGGGAGTGCAGCAGTGCCTTACATCGACACAAGCACAGCCGGAACAAAATGAGCCTCGTAGGCAATGCCGGTTGTAGTAAAGTGTAGCGCTGAGTCCTCATCATAGGGGTAGCGCTGCCCTTTGTGCTAAGATTGAGGGGGCGATTGGCTCACAAGCTGATCTGTGTCACACCTCATTCTCTGGACTCACCAGTTGTGGAGTCCCCTCAGCAGTGGAAGGGGGTGAGGTCTTTGATGATCCTGAGACCTCCTGAACAGGGGGCAAGCCAGCAAGCCCTTGGAGAACACATGTAGTTCAGCACAGCACAAAGGTAGCAGGCAGCAGGCCAGCACAGCAAGGCAGGTCGCAAAGTGGCAGTCCCTTCTGGCAGCACAGCAGTTCTTCTGGCCATGTGCAGATGTAGAGCCAGCAGTGCCTGACCAGTGTAGAGCCAGGTCCAACAAAGTGTCTACTCAGAGGGGGTCAGAGACCAAGTACTTTGATGTGGGGGTGACTTCAATAGAATTCTCTGAAGTGAACAAGCTCCCCTTTCATCCCAGTCCTGCCTGACAGTCTAGCAATGAGGGTAAAACAGCCCTCTGTGTGGGGACAGAACACTACCTATTCATGTAAAATGTTAGCTCCTCCCCTTCCTCTTGCCCAGGAAGACCCATCAGTATGCACATGAATGCAGTTGGGGCTGTCCTGTGTTGTGGCTGTGTAGAGGGAATGCAGAAATGTACCTGTCAACCAACCTAGCCCAGACGTTTATTGGAGACAGGCTGCCAGGCACACAGAGCAGTAAGTGCAAATAAAATGTCCACTTTCCAAAAGTTTTTTAACTGACAAAATATCTAGTTGCCACCATTTTTTACCCACTCGAAACAAAGGGACCAACGTTGTTATTTCATTAGCCCTCATGATTTATTTCACTTTTCTTTTTTTGTCCTTCTCAAAGTTTTTTGTTGCATTATTACATGTCTCTGCGAAGGGCAACACTGTTTTAAAACAAGAAATTCAAATGTACACATCAAAACACATTTGATATTACAACAGTGCAAAAAATCATATCATGACAAAACAACATATTCTTCTCTGTGAAAAAACACAATGTGGATAACCTTTCTTTGACCAGTCCTTCATTCAAAACACGTTAACACTTGGCAGAGTATTCCATTCTTGTTGCTAAGCATACTATATCCTAAAAAGTGATACCAAAGGGGATGATGGACGGAGTGCTAGAGCAAATCAAGCACTCACCCCCAGTCAACTGATCTGGGTTTAATCCATCATCATTCTTTAGCTCACTCCACCACCACAGTTCAGACATGGCCATATGCAAATCAGTCTGACCCTGTGCCTCATGGGAACAGTCCAGCCCGAACTGCCAAGCCATGTCTTCCCTTGACTGGAAACAAGCATCCTGGGACCGGTTTCGGGTTCATAACCCTCATCAGCCAGGCTATCTTGAATCCAGTGGCAAAGTGAGCAAGGGACCCACGTCTGGGCATACCCTGCCAACTTAGGGCGAACAAAGCGATACCAAAGGGGATGATGGACGGAGCGCTAGAGAAAATCAAACACTCACCCCCAGTCAACTGATCTGGGTTTAATCCATCATCATTCTTTAGCTCACTCCACCACCCCAGTTCAGACATGGCCATATGCAAATCAGTCTGACCCTGTGCCTCATGGGAACAGTCCAGCCCGAACTGCCAAGCCATGTCTTCCTGGACCGGAAACAAGCATCCTGGGACCGGTTTCGGGTTCATAACCCTCATCAGCCAGGCTATCTTGAATCCAGTGGCAAAGTGAGCAAGGGACCCACGTCTGGGCATACCCTGCCAACTTAGGGCGAACAAAGCGATACCAAAGGGGATGATGGACGGAGCGCTAGAGCAAATCAAACACTCACCCCCAGTCAACTGATCTGGGTTTAATCCATCATCATTCTTTAGCTCACTCCACCACCCCAGTTCAGACATGGCCATATGCAAATCAGTCTGACCCTGTGCCTCATGGGAACAGTCCAGCCCGAACTGCCAAGCCATGTCTTCCCTGGACTGGAAACAAGCATCCTGGGGCCGGTTTCGGGTTCATAACCCTCATCAGCCAGGCTATCTTGAATCCAGTGGCAAAGTGAGCAAGGGACACACGTCTGGGCATACCCTGCCAACTTAGGGCGAACAAAGCGATACCAAAGGGGATGATGGACGGAGCGCTAGAGCAAATCAAACACTCACCCCCAGTCAACTGATCTGGGTTTAATCCATCATCATTCTTTAGCTCACTCCACCACCCCAGTTCAGACATGGCCATATGCAAATCAGTCTGACCCTGTGCCTCATGGGAACAGTCCAGCCCGAACTGCCAAGCCATGTCTTCCCTGGACCGGAAACAAGCATCCTGGGACCGGTTTCGGGTTCATAACCCTCATCAGCCAGGCTATCTTGAATCCAGTGGCAAAGTGAGCAAGGGACCCACGTCTGGGCATACCCTGCCAACTTAGGGCGAACAAAGCGATACCAAAGGGGATGATGGACGGAGCGCTAGAGCAAATCAAACACTCACCCCCAGTCAACTGATCTGGGTTTAATCCATCATCATTCTTTAGCTCACTCCACCACCCCAGTTCAGACATGGCCATATTCAAATCAGTCTGACCCTGTGCCTCATGGGAACAGTCCAGCCCGAACTGCCAAGCCATGTCTTCCCTGGACCGGAAACATGCATCCGGGGACCGATTTCGGGTTCATAACCCTCATCAGCCAGGCTATCTTGAATCCAGTGGCAAAGTGAGCAAGGGACCCACGTCTGGGCATACCCTGCCAACTTAGGGCGAACAAAGCGATACCAAAGGGGATGATGGACGGAGCGCTAGAGCAAATCAAACACTCACCCCCAGTCAACTGATCTGGGTTTTATCCATCATCATTCTTTAGCTCACTCCACCACCCCAGTTCAGACATGGCCATATGCAAATCAGTCTGACCCTGTGCCTCATGGGAACAGTCCAGCCCGAACTGCCAAGCCATGTCTTCCCTGGACCGGAAACAAGCATCCTGGGATTGGTTTCGGGTTCATAACCCTCATCAGCCAGGCTATCTTGAATCCAGTGGCAAAGTGAACAAGGGACCCACGTCTGGGAATACCCTGCCAACTTAGGGCGAACAAAGCGATACCAAAGGGGATGATGGACGGAGCGCTAGAGCAAATCAAACACTCACCCCCAGTCAACTGATCTGGGTTTAATCCATCATCATTCTTTAGCTCACTCCACCACCCCAGTTCAGACATGGCCATATGCAAATCAGTCTGACCCTGTGCCTCATGGGAACAGTACAGCCCGAACTGCCAAGCCATGTCTTCCCTGGACCGGAAACAAGCATCCTGGGACCGGTTTCGGGTTCATAACCCTCATCAGCCAGGCTATCTTGAATCCAGTGGTAAAGTGAGCAAGGGACCCACGTCTGGGCATACCCTGCCAACATAGGGCGAACAAAGCAATACCAAAGGGGATGATGGACGGAGCGCTAGAGCAAATCAAACACTCACCCCCAGTCAACTGATCTGGGTTTAATCCATCATCATTCTTTAGCTCACTCCACCACCCCAGTTCAGACATGGCCATATGCAAATCAGTCTGACCCTGTGCCTCATGGGAACAGTCCAGCCCGAACTGCCAAGCCATGTCTTCCCTGGACCGGAAACAAGCATCCTGGGACCGGTTTCGGGTTCATAACCCTCATCAGCCAGGCTATCTTGAATCCAGTGGCAAAGTGAGCAAGGGACCCACGTCTGGGCATACCCTGCCAACTTAGGGCGAACAAAGCGATACCAAAGGGGATGATGGACGGAGCGCTAGAGCAAATCAAACACTCACCCCCAGTCAACTGATCTGGGTTTAATCCATCATCATTCTTTAGCTCACTCCACCACCCCAGTTCAGACATGGCCATATGCAAATCAGTCTGACCCTGTGCCTCATGGGAACAGTCCAGCCCGAACTGCCAAGCCATGTCTTCCCTGGACCGGAAACAAGCATCCTGGGACCAGTTTCGGGTTCATAACCCTCATCAGCCAGGATATCTTGAATCCAGTGGCAAAGTGAGCAAGGGACCCACGTCTGGGCATACCCTGCCAACTTAGGGCGAACAAAGCGATACCAAAGAGGATGATGGACGGAGCGCTAGAGCAAATCAAACACTCACCCCCAGTCAACTGATCTGGGTTTAATCCATCATCATTCTTTAGCTCACTCCACCACCCCAGTTCAGACATGGCCATATGCAAATCAGTCTGACCCTGTGCCTCATGGAAACAGTCCAGCCCGAACTGCCAAGCCATGTCTTCCCTGGACCGGAAACAAGCATCCTGGGACCGGTTTCGGGTTCATAACCCTCATCAGCTAGGCTATCTTGAATCCAGTGGCAAAGTGAGCAAGGGACCCACGTCTGGGCATACCCTGCCAACTTAGGGCGACGTGGGTCCCGGGCTCACTGTGCCACTGGAATCAAGCTATCCTGGCTGAAGAGGGTGAAACCCGAAACCGGTCCTAGGATGCTTGTTTCCGGTCCAGGGAGGACCTGGCTTGGCAGTTCGGGCTGGACTGTTCCCATGAGGCACAGGGTCAAGACTGATTTGTATATGGCCAGGTCTAAACTGGGGTGGCATGGTGAGCAAAAGAATGATGGATTTAACCCAGATCTCTTGACTGGGGGTGAATGTTTTGATTTGTTCTGCATTCCGTCCATCAATTGTGTGTCTTTTGCTTCCTCGCCCTAAGTGCGCCGGGTATGCCCAGACGTGGGTCTCGGCTCACTGTGCCACTGGAATCAAGCTATCCTGGCTGAAGAGGGTGAAACCCCGAAACCGGTCCTAGGATGCTTGTTTCCGGTCCAGGGAGGACCTGGCTAGGCAGTTCGGGCTGGACTGTTCCCATGAGGCACAGGGTCAAGACTGATTTGTATATGGCCAGGTCTAAACTGGGGTGGCATGGTGAGCAAAAGAATGATGGATTTAACCCAGATCTCTTGACTGGGGGTGAATGTTTTGATTTGTTCTGCATTCCGTCCATCAATTGTGTGTCTTTTGCTTCCTCGCCCTAAGTGCGCCGGGTATGCCCAGACGTGGGTCCCGGGCTCACTGTGCCAATGGAATCAAGCTATCCTGGCTGAAGAGGGGTGAAACCCCGAAACCGGTCCTAGGATGCTTGTTTCCGGTCCAGGGAGGACCTGGCTTGGCAGTTCGGGCTGGACTGTTCCCATGAGGCACAGGGTCAAGACTGATTTGTATATGGCCAGGTCTAAACTGGGGTGGCATTTGTGAGCAAAAGAATGATGGATTTAACCCAGATCTCTTGACTGGGGGTGAATGTTTTGATTTGTTCTGCATTCCGTCCATCAATTGTGTGTGTTTTTTGCTTCCTCGCCCTAAGTGCGCCGGGTATGCCCAGACGTGGGTCCCGGGCTCACTGTGCCACTGGAATCAAGCTATCCTGGCTGAAGAGGGGTGAAACCCGAAACCGGTCCTAGGATGCTTGTTTCCGGTCCAGGGAGGACCTGGCTTGGCAGTTCGGGCTGGACTGTTCCCATGAGGCACAGGGTAAAGACTGATTTGTATATGGCCAGGTCTAAACTGGGGTGGCATGGTGAGCAAAAGAATGATGGATTTAACCCAGATCTCTTGACTGGGGGTGAATGTTTTGATTTGTTCTGCATTCCGTCCATCAATTGTGTGTCTTTTGCTTCCTCGCCCTAAGTGCGCCAGGTATGCCCAGACGTGGGTCCCGGGCTCACTGTGCCACTGGAATCAAGCTATCCTGGCTGAAGTGGGGTGAAACCCCGAAACCGGTCCTAGGATGCTTGTTTCCGGTCCAGGGAGGACCTGGCTTGGCAGTTCGGGCTGGACTGTTCCCACGAGGCACAGGGTCAAGACTGATTTGTATATGGCCAGGTCTAAACTGGGGTGGCATGGTGAGCAAAAGAATGATGGATTTAACCCAGATCTCTTGACTGGGGGTGAATGTTTTGATTTGTTCTGCATTCCGTCCATCAATTGTGTGTCTTTTGCTTCCAAGCATACTATATCCTGCCAGTGTAATGTGCCCTGGGGCCGCTAGCTCTAAATGTTATCAATGAGGGAGTTGATGTAGTATGAATCTCTCTCACACACTTTTAATTTGATTGCGAGTGTCCTTTCCCCAGAAGCATAGGCCAACGCGTTTCAAACCCGACAGTTTAGAGGTTCTCCTCAGGACCGGGACTTGGTAATTTCTCTATTTTTCTTGTACTGGGTCGTAAAGCCTGTTCAATGTGACTATCCCGAGTTGATACTTAGAAAAATGAATTCCTTAAGAGTGTAGTGTGCTCGAAAGAAAACAATGTCCAAAGTAAAGAAGAAATAATAATGCAACAAAAAAAAGAAAAGTGAAATAAATCATGTGGGCTAATGGACTTTGGTCCCTTAGTTTCAAGTGGGTAAAAAAATTGTGGCAACTAGATATTTTGTCAGTTAAAAAAGTTAAAGATAAAGTTCCTGTATTAACACTTTCCAAAAGTGCAATTTTTAAAATAGTGAAGTTAAATTCAACCTCATCCGGTAAGTATAATTTATTACTTCCATTCCAAAGATATGAAATATGAAAACATTACTCCTCTCTGTCTCTCCTCTTTAAAAGTGTGTTAAGGAATTCCCAATGCAAATCTATGAGAGGAGTAGGCCTCACAGTAGTGAAAAACGAAATAGGCTGTTTGTCACTACTGGGACATAGAAAACATAAAGGTACATGTCCTACCTTTTACTTACATAGCACTCTGCCCTTAGGTCTACCTAGAGCCTACCTTAAGGGTGACCTAAGTGTAATAAAAGGGGAGTTTAGGGCTTGGCAAGTAGTTTTAAATGTCACGTCGAAGTGGCAGTTTACTGCGCACACAGGCAAAGCAGTGGCAGGCCAGAGACAGATTTGAAAGGCTACTTCTGTGGGTGGCACAATAAGTGCTACGCCACACTAGTAGCATTTAGCTTACAGGCCCTGGGTACAGGGGGTACCACTTTACAAGGTCTTCCTAAGTAAATTAAATATACCAATCAGGTATACACCAATCACAAACATGTTTAGGGAAGAAGTGCATTAACTTTAGCACTGGTCAGCAGTTGTAGAGTGGTTAGAGTCCTAAGGGCAACAAAAAAATACAGCAAAACGTGGAGGTCAAAAGCAAAATGTTTGGGGAAAGAACACCCTAAGACTGACAGTTCTTACAGCCACCATATGAAATATTACCAGCACTGCTCACCTTTGTATAATGGGGAACCTGTTGGCAAACTGTTTTTTCTGTGGACTTGTAGCTCCCTGGTAGCCACACCTCTGGGATGGCCTCAGCAGCTCTACACACCAAGAAAAGAGTTCTCACATGTCGGGAGTGAGCAGAATGGTACATTCTAGGGTAGCTAGATGCCACACTTTCCAGGAAGTCATCTCTAGGCATGAGGAGACCTGGTAGTGCATTGGCTAGTTGTCACCACATCTGCCGAGGGGAAGAAATGGGCATAAAAGTGGCACTCTAGGGACCCAGACCTCAGGACATGCCTGTACTGGAGAGAGGACCAAAGAAGTACTGCCCTGCTGCCCTGGACCCAGCAAAGAGAGGCTGCACCAAAGACTGGACTGCACCTATTGCACCTTGGGCTAGCAAAGGAAGACATGTGCCTGTAGTGTCCGAAAAATCATCTCTGACCCCAGACAGAGAAGGTGTTTCCAGTGTTTAGTTGGCTGTCACCCTGTTACAGCCACAGGGCCAATAAAGCTCAAAAAAGTGTCTTGGTGAGTTGGCAGCCTAGAATGCCTTATCACCGCAAAAGTGTAGCTTAGGAGACCAAGTCCTAATCGTCAAAAGCTGCATCCGAGTCTGCTGGACCCAGAAGAGTCATCGGAGTGCAGTATGGTCACCCAGCAAGGAAGCTACTGCCAGCTAAAGGGAACCACTAGTTTTGCTGTAACCGGAGGCCAGTAGACCAGTGGCAACTGTTTTTTTGGCTGGACTTCACCTAGACTACGACAGACATCTCCCAATGAGGACAAAGTCTCCCCACCATGTTCATGGACTGAGCGGTGGATACAGGAAGAACACTGACGCCAGCTTAGCATCATTGAGCATCTTCAGCATCCTGTATCCCTTGGATCAGGACCATTCCACTGATTCCTATGGAGGTTTGCCCATAGACCCTGGAACTAGACTGAAGACTATAATATGCACAAGGTACTCCCTAAAGATACTTTGTAGGTCCAGGAGCCAGGGGGAGAGAAGACAAAAATCACTGAAAGATGCTCCCGCCTGACCTATATTAGTGCTTTTTTTGGGGGCCATAAAAAGCTCTTAATTCATCATGAGAATTTTAAGACAAGAACATGGATACAATCATTTTATTATTTTTTATTTATTTGTAATCGTTTTTTAAATAGAAAAGAGAGAACGTTTCACTTCATATTATAATAAAAAGGAGAAATAGATAATTATACAAAGTTAAAAACAAATTGAAAAAAGAACATAGTATTCATCGATGCTGTACATAAATATTCTTCATTGAAATGCATCGCCAATGTTTATCTATCATGCTGAGACAAATCCACAAGCTAAACACACAAAGAAATACCAGTAGCAGTAAGAACTTCAAATTCATATGGTGCACCCCCAAAGATCAATCACACAGCAATCATTCTAACCTCACATACCACAACATACTCACACATTTATATCTCACACTTGGAACTACCCAACCTAACATAACATACACCGATGAAAATAGTGGAGAGAACACTTCAAAGTTAATCCGCACTGGTGTTGTCCTTTAAGAGTTCCAAACATTCAGGTCAAAGCACGTTTTGGTGGGAATAGCAAATATCTTCCACCTTCATCAGGACCACCCATTTGACTAATTTTAGGTGAGTGGGCGGGGGTATCTGTACGTATAGGACAATGGCCCATAACAGTCCCTGCCGGTTCGCCCACAGAGGACTAAATCCAATATATGCAGCCTGAGATGCAAGTTCCCTGCATGACAGAATTTTCTATTGGTCCAAAGGGTACCATAGATGTCCGGAGATGTTAGTTGGTAACACACGATAATACAATCTGCGTTATCATGTCAGGGATATCGATTGTTCAGACTGCTATCATAGGTTGCTCAGTGTGCCAAGCCTATATTCCTCCAGCACCGATTATAGTAATATTGCATTACTGGCGTCTGACTGAAGACTGCTATAACTGAGAGGTAAGTGTTCAACTGTACCTTATTGAGCACTGCGACTGGCTCCCTGCTGGAGTTGGTCATCACAAGTGTGCCTTTATAGCAGTGCTTAATTTGTAAAAAGATAGTGCAAGGGCTCTCGTCAATAGGCCACTGCAGTTTGCACCACACATTGCCCATGCCATGCTGCCAATGATAGTAACAACTCAACTACTAACCATCACACCCCTGCAGATGTGACAATTCAGACTATTCCAGGCCCTCAAAGCTATAAGATTGACTTGGGTGGCAAGTAATAGTAATTTTTAATGTATATTGAATTAATAATTAACTGTTGTTGTGGTCATCTCTAAATTAGCCAGACAGACAGCGCCACCTGTTGACAGTTAAGTCCTGGTGCTGAGCACCAGAAACCACCAGCTTAAATTTAGCATTACTTTATAGCCTTTTTCAAGTTACTTGTGGATAACCTTAAACCGCGAGCCGCTATAGATTACAAGGATTTATTGCCCTAAGTGAAAATTTTTGATTTATTATTTTGTTCAAAATTCATATCTACGGACCCCTCTGGGGGATTTCTAGTGTTGAGATGTCTATTACAAAATCCATCTTAATTTTATACATTGGTGTTGGATTTTTATTGTGTTCTGTTTTCTTCCTAGTCAACTGTTTTGGTACTTCTTAATGCTTAACAATTGTTCCTTTGATAAAGCCTGACTGTCCTGAACCCCAGCTATCCAGAGCTGAGATCTAAGGGTTTTCAAACATACCTGACTGGACTTACTATGGAGATGTGTCTCTATTACATGGTGAGGTCGCACAACCACATCATACAATAAAAAACTTTCCTCACAATTTCCAAGTGCTAGCACATGCTGGGGCTATGGAAGCCAATATGACCCACATCTTCTTTTGCTCTTCCAGGCCATCTTCCAACACAAATCTCTTTGTACAGACACATCACATGTCTTTCTGTTCAAACTTCCACCGAGAACTCTGGGTCAAAGAAAAATGAGCATGTTCAGCTCCTCGGCTGGAATCTATAGATTTCAATGGAGTCACACACCTGCACCAAACACTGGTGTTGAATTTTTTGCAGCCTATTCGGAGGGAGAGGAGTTAGAAGTAAACCTGGGCATTCCTTCACTTGTGCAGTACATCAATTAAAAGGCTGTTGCCTCATTTGTGGATCACTAACAGAATATCGTTAACAATAATATCATGTGGACAGACGATTATGTCAAAAATATTGAGGATCAAAATATCGAGAAGATAAGTGCAAATAGTTAAGAACAGATTTCAAGATTTCAAGATTTTATTTTGGGTGATCGGTCTATTAAAAACAAAAACCATTACACCAAATTACATTTTTAAATAGTACTACTACATATAAACACATAAAATCATTAGCAGAATTTTACAAAATTAATCTATAAGGTACTTTTGTGCGTCGGATATTTAAAATTTCATTTAAAACGAGGCTTTAAAAAGTTCATGTTTTTCTAACATCCTTGTTATTGAACGGCATTTAACTCGTCGAGATTTTCTGGTTGTCCAATAGTTTTTAAAAATATTTTTCGCTCTCCACAGAGTTTCAACCGATTTCCTCTAAATATGCATTTAAAAGTTTCACCCCCCTACATAATAGGGGGATTGAGGTCCCGCCGAGCCAGGTGCTTACGGCTTCTCTACATGATCGTATATTCAAACTATTCAGTAGTGTTTTTAATAGTGACTTCCGTTCCTTTAATAACTTTGGGCATACGCAAAAAATGTGTTAAATAGATTCATCTTTGTATCCGCATAGTCTACAATCTCGATTTTCCCTTTTATCCTTCCATGCTGGGATTAAGTCTTTTGTTTCCCACAAGCCAAGACGCAGCCTCATAAATTGATGTTTTAGGGTAAGTGAGAAATAGGCTGATAAATATTCCTGAGGCTTCCTTTTCCCATATGAACTGATAACCGTCCAGGCATGCCGTCTTTGCAGTAAGGTATTCTCATCCGTTGAGTGAGACAAGGATTTTATTGTGATGTTGATTAGTTTGTTGAACGCCTTTTTTCCTATGCTGAGATTCCAAATGTCTTGGGCAGAGAGGTCCTTTATCACCTGATTTAAATAACTACCCCAGGATCCTTGCATTTTCTTTTCTTTTTGTCTTTCTATTTCTTTCCAGCATAGGTGGTCTATGGTTCCACTTGCAGAAGCACGCAACCTCCAGCATAATTTCATGAATGCTCCTTTGCTGCGAAATTCCTGATTTAATAAGCCGAATTCTAGACGCACCTGGGCAGGCGATGCACTTTGTTGGATCTGGAAAACTTTTTTATAGACTTTTGTTTGTATTTTATTCAAGGCCGGGATGTCACCTCCTTTCATTATTTCAGTGCCATAGGTTACTGATGGCATTAACTGTGCCTGCATGACTGTTAGTAAATTGCCGTATGATGGACAACTTAATTTCTTTTTTAATACGTTGAAGCCGTATATCAAGTTTTGAGATTTTGACCTCATTGAAATGAGCTGTGATTTATACCAAGAATCCAAGATATTTGTAGGAGGCGACTGCTTCGACTTTCTTCCCCTCTATATGCCATATGTATTTCTTGTTTTTGTTTTTGGCATCCCCTAGCCGTACGACCTTTGTTTTTACTAAATTCAATTCTAGCCCTTGTGCTGTCAAATATTTAGCTAAGGCACTCATTCCTCTTTGTAAGCCGATTGACGTTTGACTTAAGAGTACTAAATCGTCGGCCTACTGAAGGCACCTAATTTCCTCATTCACTATCGATGGGGGATGACTATTGATTTCCACGAGGGCATCTTCAAGATCAGATATATACAGATTAAAAAGAGTAGGAGCTAACACGCACCCCTGTTTCAGACCATTTTGGGTGTATATTTTCTTTGTTATCCACCGGCCATCTCCTAACTTTACCCGGCTCCATGTGCGCGAGTATAATTCTCTGATGGCCTTTAACAGATTTGTGGGGATGCCCCAGCTGGCCAGTTTTTCCCATAGACGTTTGCGGGGCACGCTGTCGAAAGCTTGCTTAAGGTCCACAAAACAGGCGAACAGGCAAGTGTTCTTAAATGTAGCTTTTTCGGCTAACAATGTTAATGCCGTTAGGTTTGTTAAGGTGCCTGCTCCCGCCCGAAACCCTGTTTGAGATCTTGGGATGCAGTTGTAATCATCGGACCATTTTTTCAGTTGGGTTAGCAAGCAACTTGCGTATAACTTTGCTTCTACATCGATTAAAGCAATTAATCTGTAGTTTATCGGCTCTGATGAGTTTCCCCCTTTAAAAATTGGCTGGATAATACTTCCCCTCCAGGATTCAGGGATTCCATTTGACTTAAACAACTCATTGAAGAGTGGGGTAATGTAATGGGCCCAGTATGAAGCTTCTCCCTTAAAAAGGGCATTGGGGATTCCATTGGGTCCTGGTGCACCCTCTGAATTTAGTTTCTTTATGATTTTTATTAATTGACTTACTTCCGTTAATTTTTCGGAATTTTTACATTTTGGGGCGATTAGTTAAGAACAGATTTACTATTCTTATCTCCACATCCACGTACTTTAATGATATATATATATCGTCAAGTTACATATATGTTTATATATATAAATATAATAAAACATTGCTTACCTATAGAAACATACCTTCCCAATATTTTTGACCTCGATATTCTTGACACAATATTTTGTCTGCACAATATTTTTCCTGATATTGTTTTTAAACAAGTATTAGAGAAAAAAGGTATGCAGTTCCTTGATGGGTTAGTAGAATTGGAGAGAGTTGTAGGGGGTTGTCACAAAGGGCTAGAGGCAGTCCGACAGTGATAGGCGGGAGGGGATTCCTCCCTTCGGGACTAGGGCCCTCACACACCCAGCCAGCTAGGTGTCATGCTTCATCATTGGGTCTGCTCCTCGTCGGGTCGGCGCTGCAATACCCGACGGGCACCCAATGCGGGGCTCTTTGGCGGAGATCTTTTGTCCCTTGCTGTATGGTGCAGTGGGGGTGAGGGGCCTAGAAGGTGTAGATGTAGTGTAATGAAAGTGAAGGATAAAACAGGTTGGGTAGTCCAATGAGCGAATTTATTCTGGTTGGCTCCCCACCTGGTTAAAATGTAGGGAAGTAGTGGCGACTAACTGAATTAATGGTTCAGAATAGCTGCGTTCTACTTTAAAATGGTCGACATGTTTCTTGCCTTACAGTCTGGAGGATCAAGCGGTAATTCATCAGGACCTCGTGAACAACTATCTACACACCGTGGTAAAAGTGGACTAACCTACCTACCACGTTGTATCGCTGTAGGTGTAGTACCCACAGATGCAGAGGATGACCTAAAAGAAGACAAATTTGTGACAAAACACATAAAACAAGCGTGCCATTGACAGCGTTCACTTTGTGACAACGGAACTCTCTCTGAATAAAATCACGTGATGACCCAATGTGTGTGCAGAAGGTGCCTAGGTTGTCACACAATAGTGATAATGGTGATAAATACGTGGTTAAAACTAATGGATAGAGACTATCAAAAGTAGCAATCTCTATCTCACAATATAGCAGTAGCAGAGGGTGGTGAACACTCCGACTCACCTAATGGCTCTAGTAGCCTCGCCTCAACAGAATCCAGCGGGCGGTGACACATAGAGGTATAGTGTCCTAGGGAAACATAATGGCAATCGGGAGTATTAGGCATTACATGATGGATTCACGGAGTTGCCTGTAACGCCGGAATCATTAGCATGCTATCAGTAAGAATAAGGGAAGAGGCAATACTGATAACCCAGACCAGTACCTGACCAGAGTTGTGTGGTTCCCGTAAGCCCAAGCACTCGAAAACCAAAGCTCCCCCCTCGCTCGCCAGGTCACGACCCACGGGGGTTAATGCCTCAAACCTGACGAACCGGGGCAGGGTCGTGTTCCCGTGCTGGTGGGGGGCTATGCGGGTAACCCGTTCCATGTCAAGGCAGCGTGCGTAAGTAAAAGTAGACAACCAACTTGCTACTTAGAGACTCACCATCAGCATCGCTGCAGATCGCGTTAAGACTGCTCGTGGATGCAGTATATCACTGCCATACTCACCTCTATTCAGTGCTTCCTGGATGGATGACCTACCCCTCGCCGCCAGAACCGGGTGGTAAAGTGCCATTCCGCAGATGCGTACTTATACTCACCGGTTCGAGATGCGGGGAGGGGCCGGCGTCCCATTAGCGCCAGGGAAGAATAGAGCGCTGACCTATCGAACCCGAAGTAGGCTCGATAGAATAGATGGCGGCCATCTTGTAGTGTATGAAATTATTCTAGTGGAGCGGTCAAATAACCACAAAGTACACTTGTTATGTGACTAGTTATGGTACAAATAAGACACATGTCCCGCCAAAAGTGAGTGGCAATAAAGGACACGGTGTTCGCGTGTCGGGCCCCGGTAGGGGCGCGCTAAGTCAAGAATGGCCGCCACATAATGGTGTGTTGTTGCTACGGCAGCCATATTATAGTTGAGCAGTCAGTACCGGTATGTGGGGGGGCTTTGTCTTAGGTGTGGGTCATGATCAACCTCTTAAGAGTTTTGGGCAGTATGTCACATGAGTACCCCCATCCAGTTGGAAACAATTATGATGGCATAACTTGTTTTAGGAGGATAACAAAGACCCCCAGGGAATGTCCTCATTCAATACCTGTCTGTCTGTGGATAATCGATGCACCCATCTCTGCTCTACCCTGAATAGTGCCCCCTGTGCTATCTGAGGGTGGGCTTCGAGTACCAACCACCGGAGAGTGTCAGGTGGGTGATTGAGGTCTTTGAAGTGTGTACACATCTTGGTGGTCACCCGTTGGCAGCGGATGTTACTCTTGTGCTCCGTGATGCGCGTCTTAATCATCCTCATGGTCATGCCTATGTAGCGCAGATTGCATGGGCACGTAATCATGTAAATGCATTTGGTGGTGTTGCAGTTGGTGTGTTTAGTCAGTTTCCATGTGAAAGTATCTGAGAAAGCTATCTCCTTAGTAGGTGATGTCTGGCGACACACTGTGCATGAACCACAAGGGTTGTGGCCCTGCACTGGTGGAAGGTCCCAGAGTAATCTCTGCTCATTGGTTTTCTGGGGCCTGGGTCTTGTAGGTACAAGAATGTCCTTCAAATTTTGTGTTTGTTTGTGAGCGAACCTCGGTGCAGGTATCTGTAGGGTCCCAGTTGCCAGAATCCCCCAAAGTTTTTTAATGATGCCTTTAATGTGGTTGGAGTCAGGAGTGAAGGAGGTAACACATGTGAGGGCATTGTCGGGTTCTTTGGGGGATACCTCTAATAGGGCCTCACGGTGATTGTTTCTGGCTCTCTTCATTGAGTTCATTACATGGTGTTGTGGATACTCTCTTTGTTACAGGTTAATTGCTAGGGCTTTTGCCTCAGTTTTATAGTTAGTCAGTTATAGAGCTACAATTCCTCCTGATCCGCAGGAACTGCCCGAAAGGCAAATTGTCGTTAAGGGCTCTCGGATGGTGGCTACTGTATAGTAAAAGACTATTCCTGTCTGTAGGTTTCTTGTAGAGGGTGGTACTCAACTGGCCATAGTTCAGGCAAATCTTAAGGTCAAGGAACGGTATACGCGTGTCAGATATAGTGTTGGTAAAGTGTAGGTACTCATTCTGTGTGTTTATCCACTGGCAGAAGTTAATACAAGACGACACATCTCCTTTCCACAAGATGAGGATGTCATCGATGTACCTTTTCCACAGTATCACATGGCGGATGTAAGGATTACTGGGATGTAGGATGACATTCTCTTCAAAGGCTGCCATGTAGAGGCATGCCACACTCGGGGCAAATGTGCTCCCCATAGAAGTTCCTTGGGACTCATGGTAGAGCTGTTTCTTGAACTCAAACAAGTTCTCGGTTAGTGCCAAAGTGGTGCATTCTATAATGAAAGAGACAGGTGTTGGCGAGTCCCATTCAACCTTCTCAAGGGCTGCCTCAATAACAGTCAGGGTGGCACGTTGAGGAATGTTGGTGTACAACGCCTCAACGTCCAAAGTGACCAAAAGGCTGATCTCTCCTGCGTCTTGTACGTCCTCTATTGTGCGTAAGATGTCGGTAGTGTTGCGCACGAAGGAAGGTGTCTGTTTCACTTTTGGCTGCAAAAAGTGGTCACAGAATATTGATAGAGGTTTGAGGAGTGAGCCTATCCCTGAGACTATGGGTCGTCCTGGGACCGGTGTTGTACCCTTGTGAATTTTAGGAAGGGTATAGAAGTAAGGGGTTTTGGGTTCTTTTGTTACTAGAAAATCTGCCTCTTTTTTACTGATCCAGCCATTGGTCTCTGCTGCGAACACCATGATGGAGATTTTAGTGGCCAGTCACGCAGTAGGGTTCTCCGTGATTGGTGTGTAGTATCTAACATTGTTAAGTTGGCGTTGGCATTCTAGATCGTAGTCTGTCGTTGACATGATCACGGTGGCCCCACCTTTGTCAGCCTGTTTGATTGTAATGCTGGTGTCGTCTGCAAGAGATCTGGTAGCAGTTAATTCAGCTGATGAGAGGTTGTGAAAGTGGGCCCTACCGGTGTTCAATCACAGGTCTTTGAGTACAGCTTACTCAAAGGTCAGTATCTCAACAGGGACCATAATGTTGTTAGGCATGAAGGTAGATGGACGCCGTAACCCAGTGTCTGCCATGGCAGGCTGGGGTCTGTCTTGAAAGAAAGCTTTCAGGCGAATTTTACGGAAGAAATTCTGTATCTCGCATTGGTCCCGGAATTTGTCAATCCTGGGAGTGGGGACGTATCCTAGTCCTTTTTCAAGTACAGTGTTCTCTGTCTCAGCCAATGACCTGTGTGATAAATTTACCACTAGTTTCTCTTTCCCCTGGTCCATCTCCTCGTCTCTATGGTTTGTGGTAGTTGTTCTTGCCACTGAACCTGCTTCTGCATCCCTCTTCTTCGCCCTCTTCCTCTGCCCCAACCTCTGTCTAAAAAAGGAGGGTTACTCGCAGGGAAGAATTGGGGCTGACCATGAGGGTACATCAGGAATTGCCAGAATGGAGGGCCAGGATAGGTAGGCACATTAAAGTTGGGATAGGCCGGGCGAGTGGCCCTTCTTGAGTTGTTGCTGCCCCAACTACCTGTACTGGAATCGCTGTTGGAGGAGCCTCTTCTGTTGGAGTCAGAAGTATCATCAGATGAGTAGCTGTTTTTTACTGATGTATAGTCTGCTTTTAGATAGGGCTAAACCTTTTCCTTATCAAATTTTTGTATGTCCTTTTGTAACTTAGTAATCTTTTGTTTCATTAGAAACTCCTTGTTGTCAGCAATTTCGTTGTTTATTTACGCTTACTTAGACTTGAATGCGGAAATCTGAATTGTGGTCTTGAGAGCACCTTCCGCAATCTGTATTCTGGCAAGAAGGGCATCAGCTAATCTTTTAGCGGTATTGATTATCAAGACGAGCAAATTCCTAGTGCATTTCCATGCAACTAGGGACCACTCTTTCTTGAAGGTTGCGTCCTCCAGAAATAATCTGGGGAAATTATTGACAATGAGACCATTGGGAGCGATGTTGGTCCGCAGATATTCCGTCATCATTGCGCCATGAAGGGTGATTTTACGCCATTCCCTTTTCAAAGTGGTGAGAGATGTCCAATCTTCTGATTGGGTACCTTCGGCCGAGCTACCTTCCGCCCCTAGGAGGGAAGGCGTCCTCAAGATCTCGGCTACTGCTTCGTCATCAAAGCTAAGTCCCTGATTGCTCTCCATCATGTGGAGTGCAGCAGGCAGGAGGCTTAGAGGTCACAGTCAAGCTGTGAAATTGAAAGGGTGTGGGCCAGAGGAGGCAAGTTGCATCTCTGGTAACCTATTGGAGTGGTCCCACGGGGTTGCCGGTGCATACAGTAAATCTCAAAGAGGGGGACCGAGGGCTTTTAGTAAGGTCCAGCATACATGCCCAAGCAAGTATTAGAGAAAAAAGGTATGCAGTTCCTTGACGGGTCAGTAGAATTGGAGAGAGTTGTAGGGGGTTGTCACAAAGGGCTAGAGGCAGTCCTACAGTGATAGGCGGGAGGGGGATTCCTCCCTTCAGGACTAGGGCCCTCACACACCCAGCCAGCTAGGTGTCATGCTTCATCATTGGGTCTGCTCCTCGTCGGGTCGGCGCTGCAATACCCGACAAGCACCCAATGCGGGGCTCTTTGGCGGAGATCTTTTGTCCCTTGCCGTATGGTGCAGTGGGGGTGAGGGGCCTAGAAGGTGTAGATGTAATGTAATGAACGTGAAGGATAAAACAGGTTGGGTAGTCCAATGAGCAAATTTATTCTGGTTGGCTCCCCACCTGGTTAAAATATAGGGAAGTAGTGGCGACTAACTGAATTAATGGTTCAGAATAGCTGCGTTCTACTTTAAAATGGTCGACATGTTTCTTGCCTTACAGTCTGGAGGATCAAGCGTCAATTCATCAGGACTTCGTGAACAACTATGTACACACCGTGGTAAAAGTGGACTAACCTACCTACCACGTTGTATCGCTGTAGGTGTAGTACCCACAGATGCAGAGGACGACCTAAAAGAAGACAAATTTGTGACAAAACACATAAAACAAGCGTGTCATTGACAGCGTTCACTTCGTGACAACGGAACTCTCTCTGAATAAAATCATGTGATGACCCAATGTGTGTGCAGAAGGAGCCTGGGTTGTCACACAATAGTGATAATGGTGATAAATAATATGGATAGAGACTATCAAAAGTAGCAATCTCTATCTCGCAATATAGCAGTAGCAGAGGGTGGTGAACACTCCGACTCACCTAATGGCTCTAGTAGCCTTGCCTCAACAGAATCCGGCGGGCTGTGACACATAGAGGTATAGTGTCCTAGGGAAACATAATGGCAATCGGGAGTATTAGGCATAACATGATGGATTTACGGAGTTACCTGTAACGCCGGAATCATTAGCATGCTATCAGTAAGAATAAGGGAAGAGGCACTACTGATAACCCACACCAGTACCTGACCAGAGTTGTGTGGTTCCCGTAAGACCAAGCACTCGAAAATATGATGGGGGAGCACCCTCTGCTACTGCTATATTGCGAGATAGAGATTGCTACTTTTGATAGTTTCTATCCATTAGTTTTAACCACGTATTTATCACCATTATCACTATTGTGTGACAACCTAGGCACCTTCTGCACACACATTGGGTCATCACGTGATTTTATTCAGAGAGAGTTCCGTTGTCACGAAGTGAACGCTGTCAATGACACGCTTGTTTTATGTGTTTTGTCACAAATTTGTCTTCTTTTAGGTCGTCCTCTGCATCTGTGGGTACTACACCTACAGAGATACAACGTGGTAGGTAGGTTAGTCCACTTTTACCACGGTGTGTAGATAGTTGTTCACGAGGTCCTGATGAATTGCCGTTTGATCCTCCAGACTGTAAGGCAAGAAACATGTCGACCATTTTAAAGTAGATCGCAGCTATTCTGAACCATTAATTCAGTTAGTCGCCACTGCTTCCCTATATTTTAACCAGGTGGGGAGCCAACCAGAATAAATTTGTTCATTGGACTACCCAACCTGTTTTATCCTTCACTTTCATTACACTACATCTACACCTTCTAGGCCCCTCACCCCCACTGCACCATACGGCAAGGGACAAAAGATCTCCGCCAAAGAGCCCCGCATTGGGTGCCCGTCGGGTATTGCAGCGCCAACCCGACGAGGAGCAGACCCAATGATGAAGCATGACACCTAGCTGGCTGGGTGTGTGAGGGCCCTAGTCCCGAAGGGAGGAACCCCCCTCCCGCCTATCACTGTAGGACTGCCTCTAGCCCTTTGTGACAACCCACTACAACTCTCTCCAATTCTACTGACCCGTCAAGGAACTGCATACCTTTTTTCTCTAATACTTACTTGGGCATGTATGCTGGCCCTTACTAAAAGCCCTCTGTCCCCCTCTTTGAGATTTATTGTTTTTAAACATCCACATTTGCAATGAACACATTTGTTATTTTGAGTTTTGGGGGAATTGCTATGGTTTCCTTGAGTGTTTTAATACATTTAAATGAAGGAGGGTGTTGGGGTTAGGTAAAAGAGAAATCTGTCATAGTCGCAAACACTTTATAAACTTACTGTTATTTCTTTCCTGATAGGGGAGATTTGGGATTCTAATCAAAGTCAGGATGCTGATTGGCATGTTGTAAAGTGAAGAACACCATCCAAAGAAGAAAAGGCTGGCAAAACAATAGCAACAACAGACCTCACAAATAAAGACAGACACACGAGCAGGGTTTTTATAAACAGATATGGAAAGATGCTTTAAAATTGTTTATCTGGGAACAGAGACAATTCAAAATTTTAAATCACTTATTGTGAGGAGATTTAGAAACCCTGTTCAAAAAGGAGCAACTTGTCATTATAGACCTGTGTAAATTTTTCATTGCCATATTGTTTCATCCAAACAATATTGTAGGAGAGTAGGATCTGCTTCACATGGGTACCCCCACTTTTTGCTGATGCTTCACTGTTTTTCGACATTAGTCTGGCTGGGGCCCTGCTAATCAGAACCCCAGCCTAGCTGCTTCCTCTCTAAAATGGTTTCCATGTGCCTTAGGCACATCTCTGATTGGGATCTGGAGTGCCCTTATAAGTCCCTAGTATATGGTATACTATGTACCAAGGGCATAGGTACCTCAGAGGCCTGCCAGGGGCTGCAGCATGTATTATGCCACCCCTGGAAGGCCATCCAAACTGACACCACAGGTCTGCTACTGCAGCCTGGGTAAGGTGGTGCATGCACTCTTACTGTGATATAGGTTACCTATATCACGAACTACATACACACATATAAACCTATAAGTCACTCCTAAGGCAGGCCTTATCAATCCTAAAGGCAGAGTGCATGGTTCCTATGTGAGAGGGTGCCCCTGCATGAGCAGGGCCCCTCTGCAGCGTTCGGAGACCCTCTCTGATGCTGTTTGTAGTGCAGCCTGACCATATACTCTTAAGCGCATTATATCCTCGCGGTAAAATGCTAACTTTGGAATGGCTGCACCTAAACATGTCGTGTTTGGTGTCAAACATCTTGGAATACTACCCCCCGCCAATCCTGGCGGCGGGGTAGCATTCCACCCTTCTAGAGGGAAAGACATGTTAACTCTGACTAGTCCGGTAACTTCTTTCCAGAGCCCTGGCATCACAAAATGGATGCTGCTGCCACAGACACGAGTCTGGCCTCCTGCTGCTGGACGAAACTCCGGCAGGGGAGGCCTGGACAATAGGTTTCCTGTCCCAGGGAGGTGTGACCACCTCCCCAGACAGGACAATGTGTATTGGGGCTGGGCGGGAGCACTTTCGGGTGCTTTGAAGTCCTGCACTGGGGGCACATTTGGTGTCCCTGTGCATACCCCAGTTCAAACCGGATCAGGGGCTTGCAGCCCCTGCTTTGGCGCGAACTGGACAAAGGGAAAGGGGTGTAGCCACCCCTCTGCCCTGACCCACCCATAGGTGGGGCCACAGAGTAGTCCAACCCCTATTTTTAGAATAAAGGTAGGAACCCAGTCCTTAGGACTTTAGATTATACCTGGACGAAACTCTGAAACTGAATCCTGGACCTTCGACGCTCTACTCACGATTAGAGGACTGAAGAATCTCCCTTGGGGTCAAGGAGTGACTCCCCTGCTTGGCAGGCACCAAAGAAGCATCTGTCCGGTTCGCATTTCTGAAGCTCCCGTCGGACGCCGAAGTCATCGCATCACCAGAGGTGGATTCTCAAACTTCCCTGAGGCTACCCTGAGTCCCCAGCAAAGCTGAGGCCCGTGGCTATCGTGGGTGACTTGAGACCATGACCCCTGGACACCAAGCACATTTGCAAGTGCATCATCTTCTGGGTCTCCCAAGAAGTCGTGCTTTGGGCTCCGAGTAGCCCTAGCCTCCAGCACCACCTGCACCGAAGATCACTGGCCCCCACTCCACGAGTGTCCTGTAAGCCAGCTCCACGTGCGGCGTCACGAGGCTCCTTCGCGGTCGCTAGCCCGTTGGCTAGTAGCCCTTAACGAAGGCCAATCTTTTCCTTACTTGGCATCCTAGTTGCTCCAGGCCTGTCCTCACTTACCCTCGCTGGGTGAGTTCCACAGACCTTGCTGGTCTGCACCACCGACGATCTACATCTTACTCGAGACTTGCCGTTGCCAAGGCTTGTTGGGTCCTATCCGGTCGCCGACACCTCAGCACTCGACAGACATCGAGCACCAGCCCGAATCCTGCTCCTGGTCACCGACAACGCCTCCCGGACCTCGTGGCTGAAGAGTCAAGACGACCGTCAACGCACCTGAAGCACTCGACATCGGTGGGCATCTGTCCATCGCCTTCCTGGTCACTGGCTAGTGACCCAGACTCTGTCCCCTCTGCTTTCAGGTTCACTCAGAACTCCGATCCACTCTTGGATCCACCCGGACACTTTTCTCTTGGCCGCCAGCAGCACGTTGCAGCAGATCGCCATTCGAATCGACGACGAAACCCGACCCCGAAAGGCACCTATGCACCCGGCTTCCCTGGGTGAGGTAACACGAGTACTCCGGTGCTCCCGTGGGTAGAGACTCTTCAAAGTCCTAGATCTCAAAGGGTTTTGTCCTAGTCCTCTTTTAAGTGTCCCTTTCCTCTATTTTCCCGATCCCGACTTTCTCCATAGAAGTTAACGGCGTATCGCGCTTGTGTATTTACACTGCACGCGTCTCCCGTGGGTCCCCTGTGTCACTACCTTGGGTGGTTCCTTGTGGTCCAAGCACTTCTAGAGGCTCTAGGCCTAGTGTCTAGTTCAGTCGTGGTTCGCATACCACTTTATTGGTATATGGTTTGGTACGCCCTAGGGCCCAAACGTGTATTTGTGCTATTACTGTGATTTAAGATCTTATAACTTATGTATTTCGAACTCTAGCCTCATAAAGAGACTAGAGGGGTGTGTTTAGCAATAAATACATATATTTTGAATATATACCTGGTGTGGTGCTCTTTCATTTGGTCACTCAAGAGATTATAGACTGGTAAAACAAGCTGCTTTACATTCCTTCAAGACTTAGCCTGAAGGCTGCTCTCCATAGCTACCACTAGGATAGCTTTCAATAAGGTTGTCTTTAACCTATCTACCATAAGAGTCGATTTGCCCTGGTGCAAGGTGTCCACTTTAATTAGTGAACAGCATATACCAGGCCAACTTCTCACAAATATAATTTCAGTAATTTACATTTTCAGATCTGCCTGTTGCATGTTTAGTTAATGCCACTGATGTTAACAGCGTGTGTCTATTAAAAACAGCTTTCATTAAGTCCACCCTTATCCTTCAAGGCATGATACATATTCTATTTGCTATGTTAGGTTCCTAATAGTCACGGTCATCCTTATAGCTGTTATAATTCTGCTCTCAACCCTATTCTGAACATTTCCATTCTTAACAGTCTGCCTATCACATATGTAGTGTATTTGAAGCTGGCACATTTAACGTCACACACCTGAAGGCAGTTTATCAATGTCCTTCAGAAACCCTTTGCAATGCATGACCATATTTTCATCAAAATACACCTTTATTTTCCTTCCCATCGCAGAGAGAGCGAGAGAGAGAGGCTGCGTGTGCACATGTGTGCAACCTTCATTTTTTAGGTCTTGCCTAGGCAGCACTTGCGCTTTCTCTTCGAGCTATTCTGTGTTCAGAATATGGGCTTGAAGCCCCTCACATCTTTTATATTGGCTCATCTTCCTGTTCTTGGTAAATAACAGCTTTTCATTGGTGAAATAGCTTGCTAGCCCCTCCTTTTCAAATTTTTTAACCTCCCATACGGACTGCCCCTGTTACATGGGCTCTTACGCTGCATGTTATTGATTACACTTGTGAGTACTATTTATTTAGCGCCTCGAGCAGCGCTACCTCTAAGCTGATGGCTGCCTTTCCTTTCTTGAGCATGCTCACCTCCGAGCTTCAAGGTGGGCAGCTTTTATGCTTTATTGCTTTCCCCCTGCTGGTTCACATTAGAAGCCCTCCCCCACCTTCAGAGCAGAAATGCAGTATTTCGCTCACCCCACCCTTTCCGTATGCATCAAGTGAGTTTTTTGTCCATGCTCGCTAAGCACTCGCACTCAGCTAATGGCTGGCTTTCCTTTTGTTCAGTGCGTGCCGCTTCATTTAAATTTTTATTAGGCCACCAGAAGAGAACACATTGGAGTTTCAAAGTTGGCCACTCTCATGATATGCTTTGTTGCTTTCACCCACCTGGTTCGCGTTGAGCCCTCCCCCCACCCTCCAAGCACAAATGCAGTATTTCCCTCCTCCACCCTTTCCCTCTGCATCGAATGAGGCACCATCCATGTTGTTATCTGGAAAAGGGGGAACATTTAGGCCCTTTTCTACAGGCGATTTGCCAGGGAATAACTTGAACAAACGTCATCGCATAGTCAGTTCTTTTTGACAATTATATAGGCTCGCTGATCTGGAGCGGGCTAATAGCGCGTTGCTGACACCAAGCTTGTCTGTGCTGCTGTGTGTGTTTCGGCTTCGCCTTCCAGTACATCTAAACCTGTGCTCCCAACTCCAAAAATATTGCTTTTAATAAGCAGTGTAGAAAGCTGTCTCTGTATATACTATACCAAAAAAAAGTATAGTGTGCACAGAGTTCAGTGAATCCCCAAAGGTATGGCAAAGGTTAAAGTAGATAATACCTTACTCTAAATTTAGTGGTACCTGGGCTGAGCAGTTAGGCTGATCAGAGCTAGTGTGAATGCATTTGTTGTACACACCCATGCAAGACAGGAACACACACTCAATGACTAACTCCAGGCCAATGTTTTGTAAAAATATTACTTTTATTTTAGGAGCCAGGGTGAACTCAGTTACAGGCAGGTAATAATTTCAAAAAGGCAGTAGGAATACTTTATGATCTTGGAAGTACTTTGGTATTGTTGATTCAAAAGAGCAACAGTTAGTACTGTTACAAGATAGACAGTTGGAGGTAATCAATAGAATGCAATTCAATCTTAAGGAAGTAAAACAGTGGTATGCATCAGCAGGTAAGCACATGACTTATGTTGCCTATCATTGAGGGTTAGTCCGACCCTGGGCAAGGGCCAGTTTGGGCTGGGCACTGCACCACCAGCTGTACTGGGATGGCCAGGATGCAGAGTTCAGTATCTCCGCCGCAGCGGTTGATACTGGCAATGGCGTTCCACTGTCTGGGTCAGTGGAGAACAATGGGGGTGAATATGACCTTGTAGCCCTCCAACGCTGGGACCTTCACGGTCGTCGTCAGCGAGTCACTGTAGACCGAACGGAGGCATTACCAGCCCCGCAGTCATGCTCGTGGTCATGGGGATGGAGATGGAGATGCGCAGGGGATGAACGAGTTCTGCTGAGGTTGGGCCAACTTGGAGAGGCCATGGTCAAGCAGGCGGGGCAGGAGGAGGCTGACAGTGCCACTTGGAGGAGGGTACAGGCTCTCTGGAAAAAAGCTAATCAGCTTGGGTCTTTGGGCCGAGAGGATCCCTCTAGGTCGTGGGGGCCATCCAGCTGCGGTGCTTTCTTCGGACAGGGCAGAGTCGCATCAACACAAGTGTCGGTCCTCTACCGCTGCGGTCTTGTGGTTCCTTTTGCAGTAATGAGTCGTGTTGACACAAGTGGCGGTTCTCAACTACTGCAGTCTTTGTACTGGCGGATGCCGGGGGCTAGCGCCTCCTGCCCAAAGGGAGGTTATTTGAAATTGTTTGAAGGCTGGAAGCTCTCCAGGGTTTCTTGGAAGCCTAGCAGGGTTTCTGGAAGGACAGCAGGTCCAATTGTCGAACCAGCTACAGGTAGCAGGGTTCTTGCCGGGTTCTTTCTGCAGCGTTTCAGTTCCTGGTCCGGCAGCGGTCTTCTTCCTTTGGTCCATCTAATCTGAGGTCCAAGATTCAGGGGAGCCCCTACATACTAAATTTAAGGGTGTTACTGAGGTCGGGGGGTTAGCCAATGGCTACTGTCCCCTAGGGTGACTAGACCCTTTGGGTGCCCCCTCCCTTTGGGAAGAGGGACTCATCCCTGTTCCTATTGGGCTTAATTCTCCAATTCAAGATGGAGAATTTCTAAGAGAGGGGTTCACCTCAGGTCCTGGCGACCCTAGGGGTGGGCCATGCTAAGGTGGACACTTCTACTCTGCTTATTAATTTTCCAGCCTGTCTGGCCTCCAGAAGTGGAGTCTGGGCAAGGGGGCGGGCATCTCCACTAGTTGAAGCTGCGCAAATCAGCTCATCGCAAGGTGAGAGCCTTTGAGGCTGCTATTCCTGCCAGAGCAGGCTTTGTTTCTGAACTCCGGGAGCGCAACGGCTCTCACCCCATGAGGTCAGAAACATGTCTGTTGGTGGCTGGCTGGCGGGGACCAGTCAGCTAATACACTAGAGGTCGGTAGTTTTTCAGGGGGCATCTCGAAGATGCCCTCTGAGTGCATTTTATAATAAATCCAACACTGGCATCAGTGTGAGGTTTATTATGCTGAGAAGTTTGGTATCTTACTCCCCAGTTTTTCAGTAAAGCCATCATTGTAATGACAAACTCCCAGCCCATGTATTCAAAAAGGCTTCACTGCAATTACAATGTCGGTGAATGGGACTGACACTGTAGGGTCATATTGCTCATGCAGCTATGCCCTCACCTGTGGTATGGTGCATCCTGCCCTAGGGCCGTAAGGCCTGCAAGAGGGATGACTTACCCATGCCACAGGCAGTGTTGGGGGCATGGCACACATGGATGTATGTGGAAATAAGTGGTGAAATGCACACCTGTGTACTCCTTGCTTATCATGTTTGACTGTTTCAGAACTATAGAGGCGTGCGAGTTTGCTCCACGGTCCGCCCCACTGCACTGCAGTATCAACGAACACGACGAAACCGTTTTGGATTCCAATCAAACTGCACAGCCATTTCGCTGAATGAATCAAATCAATACCGTTCTCCATTTTCTCTTCATTTTCACTCAATGCTTACTCCATTCCTCTTTATCCATATTTATTATTTTCATGTTATCTTCAATTCATTTTATTCAATTCGTAACCATGCCAAGATATGGGAGGTCCCTATGGGAGATACTTGCGAGTCCACCAAGGATTAGGGAGTACAATTAAAAGCCCTGGTAAAACAAACTAAGAGAAACGTAGCGTATGCAGCATTTAGGAGTTTTACACATAGGGAGTTGAGTAAATGTATACAGACATATGGCTGTTGTTTGAACGCATTTTTATGCTGATGGCAATCTTCATGAATTTTTTTTTAATTTTGCATTGTAGATACCCCTGACGAAGGGAAGAAGGCTTCCCGAAATGCATTGGGTCATTTTAAAATAAAGATGCAACATGCGGAACTAATTGGTGTCCTTCCTGTGCGAAAAGCTTGGCATGGTTACGAATTGAATAAAATGAATTGAAGATAACATGAAAATAATAAATATGGATAAAGAGGAATGGAGTAAGCATTGAGTGAAAATGAAGAGAAAATGGAGAACGGTATTGATTTGATTCATTCAGCGAAATGGCTGTGCAGTTTGATTGGAATCCAAAACGGTTTCGTCGTGTTCGTTGACACAGGGATGTATGCCATGTTGACTCTTCAGTTTGGTCTGCACCAAAACACGCAGCCTACAAAGGCAGTGTGTGGGTGTTCAGGTGAGGGGTTTCTGAGTGTGTACATGCTGGAGCCCTCAGAGGCCCTCTTTGGTCACAAGGCCTTTGGTACCAGGGGTGCCTTTTACAAGAGACTTACATGTGGCCAAGAGGTGTGCAAATTGTGGAAACCAAGGTACAGTTTTGGGAAAGAACACAGATGCTGAGGCGTGTTTAGCAGGGTCCCAGAACACACTCAATTAAGTTGGTATCAGGTATCTGGCAAAAAGTTAGGGGGTAACCATGCAAAAAGGGGCACTTGCCTTCTAGCAGGAATGGGCGATAATGTGCTGCATCGCAAAATACATATAAGGTCCCAAAAGCGAGCCTGATTGCATTGCAAAGCGATTAATTTATATTTCGTAGCATAGTACTTATATCAAAATTAGAACTTTGCGGCACATAAAAAGTATCTCTATTGAGAGTATGCTCATTTGCTTCAGATCTTCAGCCTGCTTCAAGGGAGTTTGAGTTCTATGCGCATGTTTGTTCAGGTAATGGCGGTGTTAGAAATGTGGGTCTCTAGTTGGCAATGGTTTGCACTGTTGTCCAAGTAGGGACCCTTCTTCCTAGTCAGGGTAAGGGAGATACCCTTCTAAAATGACCCCTGCTCACCCCCTTGGTAGCTTGGCACGAGCAGACAGGCTTATCTCAGAGGCAGTGTGTAAAGCATTTGTGCGTGCATACAGTAATACAGTTAAAACACTACAAATGGACACCACACCAGTTTAGAAAAATAAGTAATCTTTATCTAAACCAAACGAGACCAAAACGTCAAAAATCCACAATATAGTAATAAAAATATGACTTTAAAAAGGTAGAAACAGTTCTATTCAAAGCAAATTGCAGATGCAACACTTTTCACACAAAGTAC
The DNA here is from genome assembly GCA_963921515.1 of Calotriton arnoldi. Taxonomy (NCBI): domain Eukaryota; kingdom Metazoa; phylum Chordata; class Amphibia; order Caudata; family Salamandridae; genus Calotriton; species Calotriton arnoldi. Next base: position 3,342,695 of record CAWUFW010000169.1, on the reverse strand, counting down.
CTTGAATGCGACAAAACATAAGCACAAAAGGGTCACAGGGAAGGTGATGCGTTGGTTCCGTGCTCTGGGGGAGGTGATGCGTCGGTTCCTTACCGAAGAGGAGGTGATGCGTCGGTTTCTTACTGTATCCCCCAACGATGCGACAGACCTGGCCCCTCGATGTGATGCGTGATGATCCGGGATGATGCGTGGGTTCTTGCAGCCGCACAGCAGGGCTTGCGTCGGAATCAGTGCGGTGATCTCAGATTTCGGAGATCGGTGCACTCGATGCGACGTACGGCGATTTCTTGAGCCGCAGGCAGGCGCTACGTCGGTTTCTTCGGCGATGCGTCGGAAACAGTTACGGATGCGTCGCACCTCTCATCGTTGCGTTGCTTTTCCAGCTCCCAACAGCCAGACCAACCTCCAAAGGCACAGAACAGGTACAGGCACCTCTTGGCAGGTCAGAACTCCCAGCAAGGAAGTTCAGGAGAGCTGGGGGTGACGTCTTTGTGTCCCTGAGACTTCAGAACAGTAGGCAAGCTCTACTTCAAGCCCATGGAGATCTTCCTCAAAAAAGGGACACAGCAAAGTCCTTGTCCTTTCCTTGGCAGAAACAGCCACTGCAGACCAACCCCAGACAACACACAGCAAAGGGGCAGTACTTCTCCTCAGATTCTCCAGCTCTTCTCCTTGGCAAAGGTTCCTCTTGATTCCCAGAAGTGATCTAAAAGTCTGGGGTCAGGACCCCTCTTTTTATAATACAAAGTATTTTGTTCTCTGTGGCAGAGAAGCTCTTTGCCCAGCCAAAATCAGTTCTGTCCTCACTGGTGCAGCGTCCTTGCAGGAGGTGGAGACAGCATTGTCCTTGGTAGACCAAGCCCATTCAGGTGTGAAAGAAATCTCCTCCCCCTACTCGGATTGCAGCCCAGGTCTATTCAGCCCAGCCCTGACACACCCTGGAAAGGCAGGCCACACCTCAACCCCCCAAGTGGCTGTCTGAACAGAATGCACATCCCCAGCTCCTGTCACTCCAAAGCCAGACAGTCAATACACAACCTAGCAGAGGCACACTGGATGGTTAGGAAAGAAAATACCTACTTTCTAAAAGTGGTATTTTCAAACCCAGAATGTAAAAATCACCCTCACTAAAAGATGCATCTTAACATGCTGAGTTCAGGCATATTAAACTTTATTTCCTATCTTGTTCCCATGGGCGGTAATGCTCATAAGATGTTATGAGCAAACTCCCCATTCTATCCTATGGGGCAGATAGCCTTACAATAGTTAAAAACGAAATTGGCAGTATTTCACTATCAGGACATGCCACACAAATCAGCGCATGTCCTACCTTTCACATACACTGCACCCTGCCCACAGGGGACCTTGGGCCTACCTTAGGGGTGACTTACATGTAAGAAAAGGGAAGGTTAGGGCCTGGCAAGTGGGTGCACTTGCCAAGTCGACATGGCAGTACCAAACTGCGCACAGACACAGCAGTGGTAGGTCTGAGTTACATTTACAGGCTGCTTAGATGGGTGGCACAATCAGTGCTGCAGGCCCACTAGCAGCATTTGATTTACAGGCCCTGGGCACACACAGTGCACTGTATTAGGGACTGACTAGTAAATCAAATATGCCAATCATGGAATCACCAATCCATAACAACAATTTACAGGGAGCACTTGCACCTTGGCACTGAACAGCAGTGGCAAAGTGCCTAAAGCATCTAGACCAGCATAAACGAAGTCCAACACACAGCAAAAACACAGGAGGCAAAGGCAAAAATACAAGGGACACCCACGCCAATGATGCCAGGTCTAACACGCGGTGATCCTAGTTGCTTCATTTACACAGTGATAGTAATGGGACAGATCCAGGTTTAATGCGGCATGACCGCAATGGCAGCAATGTAAGGATCTATTGGTTAGTGCTGTAGGAGGACTGCTTGGCAACCCAGCTTTCACTGCCAGGAAAAGGAACAGCACAGGAAAGACTACTGTAATCAGTGCAAAGTGGCCTGGCCTCCTAATTCCCAATACAGGGGGCTGACATCCCTAGTCAGGACACACGAATCCTATACATGCGGCCTTGCCTCTAGAGTTAGCTCGGCTCCTTTCGTTTCCTAAGGGCTGTTCAGTGTGCTTCTCAAACCCCCTCAGATTGGAATGGCAGTGGAGCACAAACACGTGTCTCAAATGTGTTTTTAGGAGATTGTCGCACAAACAGCGGCGTCTAAGACCACTTTTTTCATGCAAATGGGTCAGTTTTATGTTCTTGTATTTCATTTTTCTGCATCACTGTTTTTCCCTGTGTCATTTTATTTTCTATTTATTATCTTGCTCCTTTTGGCATGACAATGCATTTTCCGGCTGTCGCTCTTTCAGCACTGCTTTCTAGACGCATCTCTCCCCGGATCCCAGCTGCCTCACAGCGCACTGCGACTGCCCCTCCCCCTCACTCATTCTTGAGTAACATTCTCCCGCCTCCCTTCCCTCTCTGTTTGTTTTGCTTCTTTTTGGTTCCCCATCCCCTGGTCCATGCCGTCGCACAAGCTGGGACCTTCTAGGCTCTCACTGCTATTGTGCTTTGCACACCACGCACTGGGTAAAAGTGAACTTTGGTGCAGTGTTAGCTGCACAACACCATCTCCATCTCGCCCTGTAGCCTGCATGTTCAGACAGACTGTGGCCACCACCTCCGTAATTTACTTTTATGCCACCTCATTACTTAATTAAATACTAATATTTTTGTGTTTTTCCCCACATTACAGTCAATTATGATGAACATCTGGCTACAATGTAATTGCAGCCCATTATAAAGAGGGAGGGCCGGGTGGTTGATTTTGTGACACAGAGTTTCTCATTATCATAAACTACTCCGGATGCGGTGGGACCGGCTGACTCACTCCATTGCGGTCTCTGAAGACGAGCGTCCTGACGCCCTGTGCATACAAACAGCTGGCTCTCTTTGCTTTCACTACACCCTGTCACCTGCTAACTCTCTCTCTGACCCCACCACCGCCCTCTCTGCCCCTTTCGTCGTTATCACATCCCTTCAACTCCGCTCTTAGGGGCAGATCTACAAGAAAGTGCCGCAGCGTGGCGCTGCAAGCCCTTTGGCTGCGCCACGCTGCGGCACTTTCAGAGCACAGGAATGCGACATATTTACAAGAATATGTCGCATTCCTGTGCTCTCCCTGCGCTGGCGCACAAACAGCTGCCAGCGCCGGCGCAGGCACCCTTGCACCATGGTGCAAGGATGCCTGCGTCGTGGGGAGATTGTTTCTGTGCAGGAAGGGCACCTTTCTGCACAAAAACAATCAGTACAGGCTTTTCCTCTTTCAATGCGTGCTGCAGAATGCAGCACGCATTGAAAGAGGAAAAACGAGGAGAAATGAAAACATTTCTCCTCGGTGCGTCTCGCTACGCCACCTCTAGGGTGGCGTAGCTTCAGACGCATCTCCAGAGTTACGATTTCTCGTAATTCTGGAGATGTGTCTTGTTCCATGGGTGTTGCGTGGGAACACCCACAGCAACACCCATGGAACGCCCCTTCACCGCAAAGTGCTGCGTGTGAAGGGACGGTATTTACAAGGAGAGGAAAAGTCACGCATGGTGGCTTTTCCTCTCCTTGTAAATATCGAGGAGCCCCCTGCGCCACCAGTACGTCACGAAAAGTGACGTACTGGTGGCGCAGGGGGCTTGTAAATCTGCCCCTTAGTACCTACACATTCCAAAAGGACGGTGGAGCGCTTACATAGACATAAAAGGCATAAAATATGTATAGTTTAATATCTACAAAGTTACTAACAAGACAGTGTGCATACAATATTCAGTCAAGTGCTTGCCCGTGTGTTGTTCCTATTCTCTCGTGCAGTGGTGTAATTGCAGCACTTGAAGGGTTACTTTACATGTGCACAAATTCCGTATTTCGTCTTTCCTTTAAAGCACTACTTGTGAGGCGCAACGGCGGGTGGCTGACTCTGGAGCACGGGGCTCACGGTTCGATCCCTGGCACAAGCGGCAGTTCAGCCCAGCACCATGTGACTCTGGGCAATAGCTCGCTTAATCTCCCCAGCTCCTTGAGACCCTTATGGGTGATTAGTTCGCGCTTTACAAATACCAGGTTGCTTTCCACTGCTTCCTCTCTATCCCCTTTCCTTTCTATCTCTTTAGATGGGTCAAATGATCTTTTCACTGTAAACGAAAAAACATAACTAAAAAGCAGTGTCATTTGCAACACCAATAGCTCTAACTTTCACTAATGCAAAACTGATTGCATTACAAATGCTTTTTTCTTTCGGGATATTTGGGTTGCGAACACTGTTTACATCTGTTAATAGTTTGCTGCCAGTGTCAGTGTGTGTGGACGTTAGTTTTAAGAGCTCGTTGATTGCGACAGCTTGCCTGGCAGTTTCCTATCAAGCACTGAGTCCTCTCATTGCTGCCTTATTTGCTCTTTTGGGTCTAATTGTCAGAGCTTTCTATTCAGTTTTATGCGCTTGGTGGCTGTCTTCCAAGAGCTGGGTGCCTCTCACCCACGCCCCCTTTGTTCTGCTGGGGTTTGGTCTATTGCCACCCCTCTGTGCTACTGCTGCTAGCAGTGTTTCACTTGACCCACCTGGCAAACTGGAATACCTGACTTATTGTTTATTTTTTATTTATGAGTTTGTTTGCTTATTTCGTTAATAGATTTATGTAGCACATCTGTACTATGGGGCATTATCGAGGTTTACATAGATCAAAATTGAAATTACATTATAGCAAACAGCAATAGCAACAACTAATATTTAGTAACTAAGTAATCACGTGGTCAGCTATACAGGGAAAAAAGAATCACACTTAGTTCAGGTACTGGTGAAAGAGGTGGGTTTTAAACGTTTCCTAAATGTGGTAAGGGTAAAAATACTTCTAATATCTGTGGGTAGAGTCCACGTAAATGTTGCTCCGCCGGAGATTTGTTTCCATGCAAGTCGGAAATTTTGAAGCAAGGGACTACCTACCAATAGTTTTTGATACTGCATTTCCCGTGGCCTCCTGAAATAACGAGGCACGCGACACTTCTAGGACGCCCGACGTCAAATCCTTACGCCTGCCTCACAGCAGGCGTACGTAGTGACACAGGCCCTTTCACATGGGGCTTGCCCCATGTGAAATGACCACATTGCTGGAGTTGCGTCTGTTTTCAGACACACCCCAGCAACGTGTCACTTTTGCGCCTACAGATACGTCAGGAATACTGACATATCTGTAAATCCTTACGACATGGAGCGCTGCACAGTAAATATGGCACATCCATGGTGTCGCAAGGATGGCGCACTGAAAAGTGATGCATCGCTGTTTTCACGCAGCAAAGCAACACTATTTATAAATGAGAGCCTCAATTTTTTGGTTTTAATGACAAGTCTGTCCACCTACCATAAAATAGCCTTGAGCTGGGAGAAAGAGGGTTATATGGAACCTGCAATTTTTTTTTAACCAAAGTCTAGGCTTGAAATTTCCAGAATTTGAACAACAGTTTTCAGGTGATCAAGGGTGGTAATCTGTTTGCTTTTTAAGAGAGTGGAGGGAGTAATTTACAGATTTGGGCCCTCATTATAAGCAGCCCTATTAATTGCGAAATATACAGTAACTGGTGTTACCTCACATATAGTAATTATACGTTTTGGGATAAATATTGGCAGGTCAAACCTGCTGATAATTTATTTGCGAAAATTTTGGGTATTTACCAGAACATGCAGGTTTTGCTTACGTAAGGACAAAATTCTGCATATTATTTCCCCAAACCTCATTATTAGGTGGACAATTTGAGATCACTTTGGTCCAACTCAGTGAAGTCAGATTTTATCAGGAGCAATAAATATCACATCAATGACTAGGGGTCTCGTAATGAGGGTATCTAGGCTGATGTGAGGGGATATTGTAAGGGAAAAGCCCAAACCATTTATTGATGGTGAGAGTGATGGTGAGAGGGTTACTTTCAGCAAGACGTTTAAAAAAACGGAAATTACGTTTATGTTTAAGAGCAATGAGGATGGATTTTTTCTTTCTGTGGTTCAAGTTTTCTGTGAGTTGAGTCTTAAGACGTTTTCAAACATCAAAGAGGTTAGTGTTTCTAAGACATGAAGTAAGAGTGAGGCTCTACCCCAGAGTATGTGTCATATTTATATATATATTGGTGAATAAACACACGATTTTTCAAAGGGCAAACTCACTGCCTATATATGAAGGTTTACCAACCCTGCACGTTTTTAGGGGAGAAGAGAGCAGTTCATTGAACTACTCAGTATAGATTTGTTTCCAATGCGTTTTACATTCACAGTAAATAGGAGATTAATCAGAGTTTTTTCTGTTCCAGGAACAGGCATCGAGGCAACCGCTTCTCCCACAGGCGTTGAATCACCTGTCATCAGCAGTCCAGGACCGGTTCGACTGCGCCCATCTGTGGTGCCAGCCAAGGTGTGCTCTTGCACGTATAGTTTACTACAGTGTCAGACTTATTTCTCCAACCACCAGTGGCTGCCATCAAAAGGGTATGTTTGTGTCAGGAAAATAAAACGCAAAATGGTGAAATAATGAAAAATACATTTTATAGCCCTGACTCTTAGCACGTAGATATTCACGTTAAAACACAATACAAAGCGAAGGTGAAGGGCTTATTTCTGAAGCTTTTTTGGCCAACTAAAACATGTTGCCGAGTGTCATACGGCACGGGTTCTTAAGGTAGTGACTGGGGCTCTCAAGGCACTTTAAGTGCAAAGGATGTTTCATCATGCAGTTTGTTAGGTGCTAATCACGAAACTTGGAATTTCCAACATTGTCGAGTGGTTGGTTTTATGCCTGAGCTGTATTTCAATTGCATGGCAGATATTTTCAGTTAGTCATCGCGGCAGCTCCACAAGAATCAAATTTTGCTTGATTTTTAGGTAACGAGCACCTGCTGCCATCTAGTGCCCGATTATTAATATAGCAGAGCAAGACCAAATGGAATGACTGAATGACATGGTGCCAGATGCACGAACATTTTTACAAAATCGGAGGCTTTGTGATAGCTAAAAAGTTATTTAGAATCTTATTTTAGGATCTGTAAGGTTTTAACAACTCATAAATGCCAGTACTCTGATTCAAAGGTGTATTGTAATTAGGTATAATTACAATTGATACTGACAACCTACCTGTAAGTCCTTAGTATATGCTAGGGTATGTAGGTTTAGAGGCCCAGCAGATGTCATGCACTTAAGTGTGCACTGCTGTGTTGCCTGCTGTCATTTTAAAAGTCAGCCCTGCTTTGCAAGCTGCTTTTGAATTGAAATTATATGCAAAATTGACTTTGGATTTAAAGCTGCTTCCAAAGTATTAAACTACCTTATTTTTACATATGTCACCCCTAACTAAGGTCTACCCTAGGTGCCCCCAGGGTAGGGTGCCATGTAAAAATAAGCAGGGACATTTTTAAAATATGTTTTCTATGCCCTGGTGAGAGAAAAACTACCAATTTTGTTGTTCCCCATTGTAGCATTTTTAGCTCCATAGGCTAGCATGGGAATACTTTAATAAGATATAACTATTGACAGGTGTGAGCTAAAATAATATTTCAAGGACTAAAAAGATTGGTAAAGATAAATCCAACAACCTGCCACTGCTGAATTTATCATAACTAGTACAGAAAAGAAGTTATAGATCATTTTTTTCTGTGAGTCAAAATCCAGTCTTCTAGTAGCCTCTCCTGATTGGCCAGTCTTGACAGGCTGAGCCAAACTGCTTTGAAAAGGTGATAAGTGGCCTGCATAGAGACAGAGGTTATCTGGTGGAGGGAGATCTGCAGCTACAGAGATCAGGCCAGAAAGGAGGCTGGGCAGTGCTTAATTTATAAAATAATAAGTACCACGTCCCTCATCAGGAGGCTACTGCAGCTTGCAATACCCATTGCTGCTGACACCACTGCCAATGACACTACTTCAGACTATTCCAGGCCCCTAAAGCTATAAGAATGGCTTGGGCAGAAGGTATTAGTCATTTTAACATGTATTGAAATAATAAACCAACTGTTGCTATACTGATCTGAACTAGACAAATAGTGCCACCATGTGGTGCACTGCCATAAGTGCGGTTGTGGACAATTAGGTGCGGGTGCCGAGCACCAGAAACCACTGGTTTAAATTAAACACTGGGGCTGGGTAAGCAAACTGGTCTTCAAAGAGAGCAGAACAGTAAGGATGCAAGCCAGGCCTACCCCCTCTTCCTGTACCCCACAGCCAGATGGGAGACCCAGGAATGGAATTTGCAGGAGGTCTGGAAGGGAAGTGTTAAGGGAAATGAGCCTCACCGGTAGGTTGGCTTAGCCAGATCCTAACCACAAGGAGAAAGTTTCTCCAGTTTGAATTTGAAAGTACAGTGCTTTGTGGGACAAGAATATACCACACTTTGGAGGAAGGTGTCATACCTTTTGGTGGTACCCTGTACTCCTTTGGTCAGTGGTGCCCCCTGTTTGTCGCCCCAGAACATTGGATAAATATGGGAGGGCTGCATTGCCACTCAGATCCCTTGCCTGAAACTACAAGGAGAAGAATGACTGCCCTGCTGGAACCCTTTCCTGCACCAAGAATGACTTCGCCTGCTGCACACTAAGGAACTACAGCCCTAAGGGCTTTACCGTACTTCAAAAAGAGAAGGAGTGGACTCCCTGAAAGCAACAGGTTAAAATAGCTCCACCTGCATAATCTCCAGCAAGAAGAACCCAGCTGACTAACTTCAGCTTGACTTTAAAGGATTTGGCCAGGTGCATTGTGGGAACTATAGTCCCAACATCCGAGGAGCAACTCCGAGACATTGGACCCTTGGATTTTGTTTGTGGACACTTTGAACCCTCTAAAAGAACTTCAGGAAGCACCTCCTGAAGTATGGAGAACTTTTGAGAACTTTTGTGAAAAAGCTATATAAGGTGACCGACCCGATGTTGAGGGTCAAGCCAACTACGTCGAACTATGACCCGGCCTGGATTTTAGGTCCGTCTGGCTGAAATCGTGCATCGTGAAGCTCAATATTTCCAGGAGTTGACCAGGGGCTCCCGCTGATCCAAGCTGACGAAGCCGCTGCTAATCAGACCTGCTGTAGAGGTACGCTTGACGTTGAGAGAAAATCATCCAGAAAAGTTTCCAACTGCGAAGTTAACATTTTGACCGAGGCCTCCCGCTTAGTGTAACTGACTAGGGCTCCATTACAGTCGGCCTCAAACTTTGACTTTGTCCCAGTCAAGCGTGACCAGATGTCCCAATTTGGTGCTATTGGTTCTTAAGCACTAGAAAGTGTTTATTCTTTAAAAATTCATCTCTCTGGTTCCCTGCATTGGATTTTATTAGTTTAGGTGTCATTTTAAAGATAAAAATATTTCCTATTTTATAAATTTGTGTTGGATTTATATTGTGGGTTGTCTCTTACTTATTTAATGTATTGGTGTTTTTTAATGCTTTACAAACCTGTCTCCAAAGGGGCCGATTACGATCTCGCTAGGAAGGCCTCCAGACGGGGTCCGGAACGAGCAAATCTGATTTGAAGCCAATGCTTCCGACCGAGTCGTCCCCCGTTCCGAACGACAAAGTACGATGCGAAGATCTCGTCCGCGCCGCCGAATCGCTTCCGAACCAGATCCTGTCCGTCTGACTCGTTCGGAGCTGAATCGTGACGCGCAATGGAGCCGGATTCCAAACGAGCGAGTACGATGCACGATTCGGACAGCTGTATTGACTCGGAGTCAGCGAGATGAAACGGCTGTCTGAATTGGACTTCGGTGGGGCCGTAGCAGCCCCCGTGTACCCGGAGCTCTCCGAATCGGTCCCAAGGGGGTGTGCATGGGTCCCCCCGATCCAAGCATGCACAGTGTGCCGGGCAACATGGGGTGCCCGCCACAGGGTATACGCTTTTCCCCACCCACCCACCCCTTCTTTGCAATGGGAGCCTGTGTACGCATCAGTACACAGGCTTCCATAGAGTTCAAGGGGAGTCTGAGCAAACCGAGTCCGTCAGCATATGGCTGCATCGTACTCGTTCAATCGGACTCACACAGCACGATTCGCTAGGAAAGCCCTCCGGATCAGAGTCGTACGGAGGGCTTTCCTGACGAGATCGTAATCGAGCTCTAAATTAAGCCTGCCTGCCCATTGCCAGGTACCAAGGGTTCAGCTAGGGAATAATTTATCATGACCTAGTCTGGGTCTTATATTGTGTTGGTGGCCTGATTGCTAGTGGTAGGTGCATACTTACCCCTATTAGTAAACCACCTTCCAACACTACCAGACTGCAATTCTAAACCCTACACATTTCCGGTTGCATACCATTGATAAGGTATCAACTCCCAAGTTGGAGTGGTAAGTCATTCACAAAAGGGAGGTGGTCCCCTTTGGACCACTTCTCCTGTGCAAATTGGGATGAAAGCTACAGGATCAATAGGCAATGTAAGTGGAATGGACATATTGTATATTGGGGCAGATACATTGACGACTGCCTTTTATTGTGGTCAGGCTTGGAGACAGAACTCAATGAATTTTGTCAGCACCTCAACTCCAACAATATGGGAATAAAATTCACCTCCAAATACAGCAAAACACGAATAGAGTTCTTAGATATAGAGCTGTATGTCTGTAATGACACACTACAGAGTAAGCTTCACCGCAAACCAACTGCTTGCAATTCACTCCTTCATGCGAATAGTGCTCACCCCCCACATCAGATTCAAGCTATACCATTCGGGGAATTTACAAGAGCCAGGAGAAATTGTAGTGAGGATGGAGAATTCGTCTCGTGCTTGGGCGAGATGACAGATAGATTCAGAAAGAGAGGGTACAACGAACAGACACTTAAGAAAGCAGAACGTAGAATCATGAACATACCAAGATGTGACACATTGAAAAATAAAAACAAATGTATTGATACCAGACAGCCGGTCAGACTGATTACTAACTTTAATGATATCTCCAAATCATTGTTAATAAGCATGAATAAACATTGGGGAATTCTCAAAGCGGACAAAACTTTAGATGACTTTATCACCGGACGACCACTGATTACATACAGGAGGAACAGGACATTAAAAACCATTTTGAGCCCTAGCTTCCCACAGAGCAGAAAGAAATCAGATTGGCTCACCAATCACTCAATAGGTTTCCATAAATGTGGAGCATGTGGGGTTTGTAGATGGGCTGATGACAAGAAAAAGAATTTTAAAGGACATGATGGACGTATGTACACAATACGACATAATATCAACTGCACAACCAGATTTGTGGTTTATATCATTGTATGTAAATGTAATCGAATGTATGTGGGCAGTACAATCAGGACACTTAAAGAAAGGATAAGTGAGCATGTCAGGGCATTGAAACAAAGAGATGAGAAATATCCAATGACTATACATGCCAACACATGTAACTCTCAGGGACCATACAAACAATTTTCCTTCTTTGGAATAGATCACGTCCCACCAAACCAAAGAGGGGGCAACAGGGAATTAATGTTACGCCGTTTAGAGGCGACTTGGATTATGCGCATCAGAGCAGTGGAAGAGGGTCTAAACACTGATAATGAGATGCAGTATTTTTTGGGCAACTAATCAAGAAAAAAAAGGGACTAACAATATTCTAGCTACACTGCGATAGCGGGGGTACCAAGATCAAGCATGTACAATCCAATAGAGGATGGTGGGGTTGATAACCTATACACAAATGATACACATCAGGACCAACCAGCTAGACCCGAACACAACAACTGTACGTGGTCATAGCCACCTGTTTTACATGTTTCTCTTTTTAAGAAAAACTATATACTTTCACACTGTTTCATTTATGTCACTGCTACTGTCAGGATGCGTCGGGTTCTTAGTCAGAAATATGTGCAAAATACAATATACAACCTGCAAAATACCTAGACACTGATTGTATCTTTAACTATGACTGTTCCCCTACCAATGAAGTATATAGACCTGTCGTATGACAACATACTAGAGCAATCGAGAATATGCTTATTGTATAATAACTAATATATCCCCTGAAATGTATGAGGGTCCTTTACCTGGAATGTTAATAATCTAATATCAGTGATTATTCTCAGAATAGACGGCTCTGGTCTGAGACGACATTCATGGATATAAAGTTATAAAATTAAACGTGGATTCCGACCTGAGACATATAAATTGCTAACCGGATATAAATATATAAACTCACGGTAAATAATACTAGGAGCGCATGCAATGGGTATTTAGAGATTGCAGAACACTGAGGAAATGAACAGGGCATTCTGGAAGCCTTACGGCACCAAGCTCTTTACTCACTTCCGGTTCGGAACGAAACCTTTGCACTCTCTGAGTTAGCGTTCTAGTTCTTTATTAGGAAATGAGAGTGTACAAAAGGATCCGGGTTAAGACACTCAGGACTTCCGGTTCAATACTGAACTGACACGCATGAAGACGAACACGGTCCTAAGCGCACTCGCTTGAGGTAAGAATTACAGCACATAAGGGAATACCCAGACGGGCGGGCTTACCGTTTAATATATATGGGCACTGGCTAATTTTACTTTAAATTAAAATTACAGATTCCGAACCCCGAGATTTGAACTGGGGACACATATTTGAGAAGGACGCCTGATTAAAGAATAAATCGAGGACCTATTTGGATTTTAAGACTGGGTAAGAGACTTCTCCCATGTTAAGGTTAGGGATTCACTAAATTGGGTTATCAGGAATGATTCTCATTTAGATATATTTATTGACCCAGATATACAGTGAATACATCAAGAACCGGAAGGCATACTAATTATAGCCAGGGCGGTAGTTGACCCGGCAGGGAGGTGAGTGGTCACCACCCGCTAGATAAATCAAACGCACATAGTATAACAACCTCATATGTAGAAGTTCAAATATTGACAGGTGTCTCTATTTGCATCACTTGTATCTTTCAGAACATGATAGACTTTATCCACCTGCTCTACAGGTAGGGGGACAATTCAAAGTTAGGTTATAATTTTTGATTGATAACATTATATACGTGAATGTCTCACCTCAGCTAAATAAAATTGAAGAAAGGGCGGTTTTGTCCTTTATTTCACCTGTATATACCACGGAATTTTAATACTCCTCCCCCACGTGGTCTTGACTCTGAGATAGGGATGTGATATTGATAATTTTATATGCCAATGATCAATTATGTATGTAATAACAAGAATAATAAGTTGAAACGATTCATATGTTGAGTATATCACCACTGTTGGGACTAGGATAAATGGGTCCACAAATAATACACAGCCACAAATATCCATTATGAGTGATCACAAGTGTATTGTGGAATATACACCCCAAGTCACCGGGTACTCACTCTAATTTAATATGTCTACCAATAATCAATAGGTGGATAGGCTGATCTCATCAAATGTTGGATATATCACCACTATTGGGACTAAGGTAAATGAGTCCACAGAGAATACACAGCCACAATTATGCATTAAAAGTGGTCACGAGTGTATTGTGAAAAGCACACCCCCAAGTCATCGGGTGCTCACTTTAAGGTAATATGTCTACCCATAAACAATATGTGGATAGGCTGATCCCAAATGTATTCACTTTCTCTTGTAGCCCTGAAGAAGTCGTTTGGGATATCACCCACAACGAAACACGTGTTGGCTGGGCGATCTTACTAAGCAATAAAGGACAAAGGAATATCAAACAAAATTTAACTTTCACATGAATGTTGTGTTTAATTAATGTGCACCGAATATACTAATAACAATATAATGGGATTATAATACTACACAGCGTGTGCATAGGATCATAGTACCATTGATAAGGTATCAACTCCCAAGTTGGAGTGGTAAGTCATTCACAAAAGGGAGGTGGTCCCCTTTGGACCACTTCTCCTGTGCAAATTGAGATGAAAGCTACAGGATCAATAGGCAATGGTCCAGAGCATCACAGTCAACTCTTTCAGAATATTTTCAAAATTGAAAATATTTTTTAAAAGCAGGCCTGTTTCTTTTAAGGAAATTGAGTTAATTTAAAATAAAAATGAAAAGTTTTCAGTTTTGAAAAGCAATCACATGGATGGTGATCTGTTGACCCTTACAGACCACCATTACTGTGATTGTAGCCACTGCTGGTGGATCACAAATCACAAATCACGACCTGCTAATTAATGTTTGCTAGACAGATCAGTCTGTGACACACTATGCTTCTTAATGTTGTGAACCCATCTATTAATACACGTCAGTTCACAAAATCAGATTCCATTCGCAAAAGGTTGGTGAGCAATTTGCAACCACTTTTCGTAAATGGAACTTTTGTACACCTGTCCCAAGGTTTACTCCTTATGACCTGTAAGTCTTCTTCACAAATAACACTTGCATAAATGCGCCTGGCTTCCTGTCCTCAGTTCTAGACGAAGGATCCAGTACCGAAAGTAAAACCAACTTACCCGAACTCATTGAGGTTTTTTGGTCCCAGATTTATAAATATCTAGGGGTTTCCTTTGGTTGAAAGGTTAATCATGTTTATCTGTTTCTTGTTCTATCTTACACTGATATTGGCAGAAACAAAGGATATATTCCTTGTTACACCAACTAAACTAAATTGTACCCTTCCAGAACAAAATGTATACTAGACTCACACAGCCACCCTTGTACTATGGTGCAAAGCTGTGTGTGTGCCACTCGGCTACCTGATTGTGCGCAAGAGCTAGGAAGAGGGGAGGCAAGTGCCATATCTCTGTAAAATTGACACTCTCCTGCTCTCTTCTTCTCATGCAGCCCAGCACAGCAATTTTGGCTGTGTGAGAATTGGTAAATAGGCCCCTATATGTCAGCTTGATTTATCGGAAATCTGAAGCTGACACCCCCCAAATCTTATTGCCCGAACTAAGTCCCTGGTGGTTTTGCATGACATTTGTAATGGAATACACCCTCCAGTTCAAATGTCTAGGGGATGACAATCATCCAATGGTAAGCTCGATAGGATATATAAGTGTGCAGAAATTATATATCGCACTTTTGCATACCATGCAATATTCAGCTTGCTTATTGTTCTTGCCTGGTTTAATTTGACACTAGGATTTCAGGCGAAGACTCGCCATACAACTTTAGTAGATTCAGCTTTATGTTAAATCCTAGAGGAGTTTACCGTATTCTCGCTTTGTTATGCCTGGATTCCATTCATTGTCATGGGTTTGGTGCTACAGGATGCAAAAGCCACATGGTACTGTGCTTGGGTGAACTTTTCAGAGCAAAATTTGTTTTGCGTTTGAAAGTTGATCAATGTTGTTGTTTGTGCTTTGTGTCACGCGAGAACCTTTGCACTCATAGGAAATCTAGGTAAAACTATGGGCCACATTTATGAGGTTTTGGCACAGGGCAACGCCACAAGGAATCTTGCTATGCTGTCCTGCATCAAAAGAAAAGGGCAGGAATGCACCGTATCTGTGAGATGTGACTCATTTCTGTCCTTTTCTCCAGCACTGGCACACACTGCGCTGCCATGTGCCAACGCAGGCACCCTTCCGCCATGGTGCAAGGGTGTCTGAGTTGTAGGGGTGATTGTTTTTGTGCAGGAAGGAATGCCTCCCTGCACAAAAACAATCACAAGAGGTGTTTTCCTCTTTCTATGTTTGGAGGAATAAGGATATTTCTCCTCATTGCTCCCCCCTAACACCACCCCTGGAGTTTCGTTAGAATCGGACGCATTCCCAGGTTTACGATTCCTTGTAAATCTGGGAATGCTTCAGATTCCAAGGATGTTGTGTGGGAACATCCACAGCAACACCCATGGAACGCCCCTTTCATGCAGTGTTCTGCTTGAAATGGGCCCATATTTCAAGGCCATGAAAAGTCACGCAAAGTGGCTTTGCGTGGCCTTGTAAATATGCTGCGCCACATTGCACCACGGGAGCATCAAAAAAGTGACGCTCCAGCGGCGCAAAAGTGACGCTAGGAGCCTCGTAAATGAGGCTCTTCAAGAGGAAGGAGTTAAGACTGAAGGATTTGGGATATCTGTAAGTTTTATAGGAAGCGGAGAAGTGATGGAGCAGAGTTAATATATGAGTAAACGATGAAAAGGGTCGGGCAATGGAGTCCAAGGG
Organism: Calotriton arnoldi; assembly: GCA_963921515.1. Lineage (NCBI taxonomy): Eukaryota > Metazoa > Chordata > Amphibia > Caudata > Salamandridae > Calotriton > Calotriton arnoldi. Next base: position 3,326,602 of record CAWUFW010000169.1, on the reverse strand, counting down.
ACTACTCTACAGCCCAGTTCACCGCCTTTGCCTCTCTCGTCTTCCTCCAGCTCTCGTCGCTTTTCTATATTTTCTTCTATGCATCCGTCTTCTCCTCTTTCCTGTTCCTGTTTCATAAGCTCTTCTCACAAGCATCAGGTCTTCCTTCAATCTCTTTTCTTTATAACAAAGACAAACAATAACTCGTTTCATTAGCCTCTCCACCCATCCTCCTTTTCATTCTTTGCATATGTATTTACCCTGTTAATGGTGAACCAATGATTTGCGTCTTTATATGCGCAACAGTTCATTAGTCACGAGGACAGATTTCCCATGCGAGTTCATTGGCTTGTGTCTCCTCACAACCTAAACACAGCATGATTCATCATCAGGGTTAATTATATCAAGCACATTATTTTTCTAAAAACGTTACCTCAGCATTTAGGGCGGGGTGAGCAGAAGGGCTGCGCCCACAAAACCTGCTTTGCTAATTAATTGCAATATCCAGCGAGCATTCTTCAGTACAGCCAAAAGTGTACTTTTATGGAGCTGGTACTTGAAAAAAAGACGTGTGTTTGGCATTGTGTTCATAGCTTTGCTTCATTATGGACTTGTGCCAACTGCAATCGGATTGTGCAAAACTAGGAAACCATTCTACCCCTAACAAACGCTGTCAGCTTTACTTGCTTTGCCTCATTGGCGTCAACTGGGCCTCAGATGTGGTCACTGTGGTTGGAAAGGCTTCATTTGTAGGGGCTTGATTGTACATTCCCTTGTAGATTCTTCAGGATGGGACTTGAAGGTCCAGAAGGGAAGACATCAGCGGTGAACAAATTTAGCATAATTTGCTTTTACGTAATTACGGGAAATTCCACAACAATTGTGCAAACTTGTGCAAAATTGTGAAAAAAGCAAAACCGGCATTTCGAATTATATTTTAACTCAAAATGCATCTCCATGTCCAAAATGAACTTAAGGATACATTTCGTGCCCAAAAATTGTGTACAAAACTCGTAACATGAACAACAGGCGCTCGCGAGCTAGTCATTTCTGTTGTGCTCATGCTCCTGTGTTCAAATTATGCCACAAACATAAATTTCCGAAATTTGCATAAAAAACATTATACAAAATTCGCAAATTTACTCAAGAATATGCTGGCATAACAGAAATTTCACTCCTACCTAAAATACACCTTCTGGGATTGGGATGTATCGCTAACCCATAACATCCTCAACCCTTCCTATAGGCCACAGCCCAAGATGGACTAAGTCTCGCGAGCATCCCTCATGTAGTTTCTCCATGTTGGCCCTGTGAGAGGTAGGGGTCCTAGAAGGGATATCCCTCGGCTACTTCTCCGCCACCTCACCCTTTGACACTCTCTATAAGCAAAAGACCACAAGGAAGTTACTTTTTGGAGAATGCCTCATACTTGTTCCAGGGTGTCCACAGGGAGGGCCACACTCTTCACTCACGCCCCTTCTGCAGTGCCAATAAGCAAATGCCAGATAGGGACTAATTCTCTTGAGCTGGGGGTCCAGAAAGGATACTAGAGGGATTGGGCTGCTCCTCCTTCCACAAACTATTATCAACTAATATATACATTCATGTAATGGCCATCAAAGAATAACATATTTTTGTGTCATTGGTAAAGGAAGGAGGTGGGAGCTAGTTTCTGTGTTTTGAAGAAATGAGAGATGGAAATACAAATTAGAAAAGAAAAATGCAAGAGGCAAAAAAAGAGAGATTCAAGAAAGAAAGGAAAGTTAGGTCTGCCAGGTCCATGTTAACAGAAAGGAGAAAATGACTGGAGGGAACAAGGTATCTGATGTATGTGCCAAGAAGATGAGAAAACAAGCTATTCTTTTCGCGAAACGAACATCATTGTCTTGGATTTTGATGTCAAGTAATATTGAGTTGGTACATTTTTTATTTTAATACATTTTATTTGACTCTGTCACTTTAAAGCTATCCTTCCATTGGTAGAATTTAAAACATGTGTGGTGTTTGAAATATAAGCCCTTGTGGAGAATCCAGTTGGCCGATGCCAACTGGTTTCTACTACATGCAGTCTCAGGTATATGAAATTGGACATTTTCGGAACCGCTATAGATAATATTGTGGCCGAATCCAGTAACCAGGTATCCAGACTGCTTACTGGTGTTTAAAGGTGTATGTTGGTTAAAACCGATATTGCTATTTCACCAGTAGAATTCCCCTTATTTGCCCTGCAGGAAACATGTATTTGATTGTCAAATAACCATATGAGAAACAAAATCCAGCACAAACCATTTGTCAGTGATCTACTACATTTCAAACAGACTTGACAACTTCTTGCACCTATTAGAAGGCCCTAAGAGTTGGCATCTCTGTGTAGGGAAGCATTTCAATTGTTCACAAAACTGCAAAAGTGAGACACTTTTTGGCGACCTTTTACACCGTTGATCATACGTCTTTCCATCCAATGGGAAGAAACTTTCTCACTCTGATTAGGTATATCAACTGTCAACAGAGGCCAAAGCAGCCGCAGATGAAGACTTTCTGAATAATGTGCGGACAGACACAAAGGTGAATGTTCTTCAAGCAGGTGGATGCATTTCCTGGGAAAGGCGGCCACCATCATGGGCTGTGCTTCGATTCAATTTCAATATGTTTCAATAGGCCAGGTGAGCGAATCAAAGCCGCAGGGAAACAGCAAACCCTGAGAGTCGAGTAGCAAGTTGACTAGGCTGGAAGGATTCATAGCCCCAGCTCAATTTGTTCTTATTACTTCATTTTGCTTTTGTACATGGCAGTAATACAATGGCGGGTGGCTGTGTTTGCAGTAAGTGTCAGACAAGCTGTTACAGGCCTCAGTGCTCATTATCACATCAATTGCTGTATATTGCTTGAGAGAGTGCAGCACTGTGAGCTCAGACAGGAGGCCTGCTCAGAAGTTCTCGTAGTGGTGTGTGAAGCGGGCTTGATCCTGCTTGTTGAGCTGCTGGCAGGCCTTCTCCACGTTCTTGGTCATCCCTGGGGGGCCACAGCTGAAAACCCCTATCTTTCGAACCTAGAAAAAGGAAACACAGGAAGCATATCAAAACAGGACGGGGTGTGGAATCCACTAACAGGTTATTTCTCCAGAATGTGTCTCCCTCTGTCTAATTCCCTTAACCTCAAGCACCTCTCTTTCAGTTCAGCCAGTTCTCATTCAGTCTTCCTTTATATTTTATTTTTGTTACTTTTTTCTTCATGCTGGTTCCCTGTCTTAAGGTTCTCCCTACTTAGGACTCCATGCTTCCTCTGCAATTGGACACAGCCCCAACATGTCACAGGCTCCAAGTGAGCCGGAAGAAGTATTCAAGGCTTGGAGAAGTATGAAAAATGGACAGGAGCATGGTTGACTACCAAAAGCCAGGATTTCTTTTTTGTGAAACAATTTTTATTATTTTATGTTCATACAAAGCAGGCACGGTCACTGAATTGAAGTATGTGGTGAGTTTTGCAGAATGCAGGATATACCACCCATGCAGTTGTAACTACAGAACAATCTCCCTAGAGCTTGACATCCCAGTAGGAAGGAGCACTTCAAATGATACTCAGTGAAGTTATCACAAGAGTTATTGCTGTTAGGTAGCAATGTAATGACAGATTCAAGTTACAGTTCCAACAATGCTGCAATTGCCAGCCAAACGAGCATCTATAAAAGCCTCTCTCTTTCAGCATATAAGCAATCACTTGCACAGGGCTCCAGTAGGCTCTCTCTCTCTCTAGATCATTCAGGTTCTCCTCCTGCTTCTGTAGCTCCATGTGAAGTTGCATATAAACCTCCTCTTGGCTGGCTATGCAGTGTCTACAGTCCTCTGCCTTAAAGGTTTGCCACTCTATCAGTGTGGACATGGCTATCCTAGTATTATCATGGAAATAATTGCAGCTGGCTGTTTCCAGCGAGTCTCGAAAGACAGGATCTTCTAGTAATCCCACCTGGAGTTTCCATCTAGGGATAGCGGCCTAGGAGTATCCCAGCAGAAGATGAGCAAAAGGGGGTTGTGGTCAGAGTACATCCTAGCCAAATACTCAGTGTGTGTAACCTTGGTGTGTAAAAGGGTGCAGCACAGGAATCTATTTAGGCAGACATGCAAGTCGTGAACCCTGGAGTAATAGGAAAATACTTGTGTCAGTGTGTTGAGCACTCTTCGGGAGTCCACTACCTCCCATCGGGCCAGCCAATCTGTAAAGGCTCTCGCTGGTTTGTGGACATTAGACCCAGAGAGTGGGGGGTGGGACCTGTCTAAATACATGTCTCCACAATTAAAGTCACCCCAGTGGTGAGGAAGGGGCCCAGTCCAGAGAAAAAGGAGTGTTGATCAAAACATTAGCGGCTAACACATTAATCAGTGGTATATCTTTACCATCGATTCTACCCCTAACAATAATGAATCTCCCATCTGGGTCTACCATCTCTGCAAGAGGCTGGAAGGGGACTCCCGAATGGATACAACTGGATCCAACTGATCTAAATCAGCACACCCCATGCAAAGGCTGAATACACTATCAAATACACAAGCCCACACCACCTTCTCAACAGTGCCTGCCCCTCCCTCTCCATGAGGTGAGTCTGTTGTAGGAAGGCTATCTGCGCACCTCTATACTTAATAAAAGCCTGCGCATAGTAGCCTTTACTGGGAGAGTTTAAGCCTCTGACATTCCATGTGAGTAATTTAATGTTCCCTTGGTCCAAGTCAGTATGGGCATAATGTCACCAGAAAAACATTATAGGCAGTCCCCACCCAACCCCAGTCCCACAGCATACACATACAAAGGAAACTCAGCTCCATTCCCAAATATTAATAAGAGCAACAACTACAAAATGTAACCGCCCTAACACGCCTACCATGACAAATGGAGCATAGCGTGATGTCCAAATTTGTAAAACATTTTGACAAGTAGTCATTCAAAAGGCAGAGAAAAACCCCACGCAGCCAAAGAATGAAGAGGGAGGGAGAAGTGCAAAAATGAATAATCTGACACATCCGCTACTGTCCATTTGGTTTGGTCGCCCTATTCCTGCAAAAGATACACAGAGAAATATAGGCCCTTTGAGGCACAACATGGTAACAGGCTTGTTTTGTATAATGATATGATGGCCCCTTGACAAAACCCATAGGCTTGTCTCTATACAATGGCGTGTGATGTGACCCCTTGACAAACCAATAGGCCTGCCTTGTATATGACCCTTTGACACAGCGAATAGGCTTGTCTGATATATTGATGTGGTCACCTCTTGACAAAACCAATAGGCCTAGCATTTATGTGTTGATGTGGTGATCCCCTGAGAAAGCAGGTACATTTCCATTATTTAAAATGGCATCCCTTTATATTGTGATGAGTGCTTTCATTGGCTGGTCGCGGAGGCTGGGGAGGTGTTGGCCGCACCCCATGCCAGTAATGTTATAGTTAGGTATGCTAGTAGGATAATACTTTGTGTTAAAAAAAACCTAGAAATTCACTGAAAAAACCAACGGTGACTGTGATGCGATAGTAAGTAGGGTAATAAGATCTTAAATTACGTTTAAAAAACCTGTGAAATTTGCTGAAAGTACATTATAGTTAGGTCTGGTACTACTATGTTACTTTATGTAAAAAAACCTTAGCAATTCACTTAAAAAAACAAAGGTTAAAGTGATGTTATAGTTAGGTGAAAATGTCGCTTAAAACATACCATTTTAAACTCAAAGACTCTGAAATTCATCAGTAAAAGTTAGCTGAGCAAACTATAACTTGCACTCCCACCATGCATTGCTAATGACCTCATGTATTACATCAATCATGACATACTCAATTACATCATTGATGACATCAGTGATGATATCTCAAATTACATGATTGAAAACATCACTGATGACATCATTCAATGTGTGTGACATTTTGCTACATGTTTCTGATACTGAAATGTTTTTAGTGAGCTACACTTAAAACAAACCACTGAAGCAACTAGGAATAATGCACCCAGTAACACAATCTGCTTTACAGTCACAAGTTCCACTTGCTTGGGAGGAGCTGGAATATGTGAGCGGAAAATGGACTGGGATTCGGAAAAAACATGCAGTAAAGGGCGCGTTCGTGATAAGATCCATGTGTTATTCCTCATTTAGCCCCCAACATTACATTATGCAGTAAATGGAGTGATAATATCCTCAGTATGGTAATACAGTGCACGGTATTTCCACCTCATTTTTTCATGCCAAACATAATGAGGCCCAGTGTGTCTTAGCTGGACACAGCGCACATTAAGGCTTGGCAGAGGTCAAAGTCTGGCAGAGCCTTAATAAAGCCACAATTGCAAACCCTATTTATTCCACTGAGATGTGCAGAATCTAAATCACAGTAAACTTTCCTTACCTTAGCATTTAGCCACAGGTATTTGCTAGTAATGCGAATTAAGACTCATGGTTAGCAGTATCTTCTTGTACCCTGATTAGTGTTTGACCTTAGAGGACAGGTTAGAACTTTGTTCCTTTATTTGAAAGACAATAGTGTGCTATTGTCACACTGAGTGTGGTTCTACGGAGACAGGTACAGCTCAAGATTAATGCTCCCAGCAGTCGAGGAACTCTCAAAGACCCTGGATGTAAACACTTCAGAGCGCAAGGGGATGTGAGCCCAAATAGCCAGAAGGAGCATTGATGTCTACATATCCATAGCAAAACACTGCTGGCTCAAATTGAGCTTTTTTTGTTTTACTCGTATATTAAACAATTTGATTCAACGCTGAAATAGCACATATTGCGTAGCAAAGATACTGATGTTATGAATGCAGCTTATGAGCAAAATATAATGAATGCATTGTTTCATATAGAAAGAGCTTGTTGCCTATTACCACTTCACAGCAGCAAGTGGTGCTGTCAGACTCCCTGTGGTTCCCTAAGTCATATAGTGATGCAGATGGAGACAAAGGAGGCCTTTATGTGGTGATGTTGGGGCCCACGTGTGGTCTCTAAGGTGAAAAACTCAGGAGACGCTTGGGCAGTTATGTGGTGGTGTTGAGCCCACAGGTGATTTCTAGGAGAGTGTAGGTCGTTACAGGGAACGGGTAGTCCAGATGGAGATAAAAAAACATTACTAGAAAACAGATAGTACAAGACTTCAGAGCAGTGGCGGCTGATGACATTTGAAAGTGGTGAGGCGTAAAATAATTGGCACAGTGCACTGTGGCGAGCGAGCCCGAACAACCCAGGGAGGTTTGGGGGGGTTCTCCCCCGAGAAAAGTTTGAAAAAAGAGTGGACAAATGGTGCATTTTCAAGCAAATTTGAGAAATTAAAATAATAATAATACATTCAAATTACCTAACACATGAAGTTAAGTTGGAATAAAGTAATTAGAAAGAGCAATGAGAAGTAGACCTTAAAACATGTAAAATAAATTACAGCCTCCCTCCCCTCCGCCAATCTTTTATCTGCATGTCAATGTTACACATATGATATGTTATTATTCAATCCATTTACACCATTTTAATCCATGTAAATCACAACTGTTACTCAATGTGGATAATCTGATGAATGCAGCTTTCTTATCAAGATGCAGGGCTTCTACCAAATAAACTGCTAAAAAATAACATTTGCGAAACTACAGTCACTGCAGATGTTCAACATTTCAAGGTCAAAAAACATTAGTGTTATGCCCTGCATAGTTTACTTATATCTTGTAGTTTATCAATCTTCCTGCTGCTCAGCCACTGTGTATGTTTACTGTAGAATGTTGGGAATTCAGTGATGCACGGAATGTTGGGTGTCTGTGTGAGTGAGGAATGACAGAGATGGGCTGAGCAGCAGGCAGGCTGCTCCTGGTGGGGTTGGCTATCACATGGAACTAAGGGTTGACTACTGGCTAACCTACATCTCCATCACCTGTCAGATGTACCTGTATACCATCTGGATGTACTGGTGTACCATCTTCATTTACCTGAACCAGCTACTGAATAAAGGTACACATGAACTTTACTTGGCTACCAGCGTTTACTTGTGTCACAGGGCACAACAATTAGTATGACTGAGGTAACCAATTGTGATATCTTAGTACTTTGGATACTGGAAGGGACACTATATAAAATAAAGTTTTGACTAGAAAGAGCTGAACATAGCCCTAACACATGACTTGCATTTTTCTGGTAAGTTAACAGATGCTCAGGATTTTCTCGCTTGCGACTCAAACTAATAGTAAAGGAGGACACATCCATCCACATGACAAAGAACACTGTGGCCTCCAAGCAGAGAGAAGATATAACCTTCAATGCAGCAGAGAGGGCGTGTTTTGTGGAATGACATTCTGTGCTTTATGATTTGGGCATAGCATCAAAACACATCACCATGTACTCAACCCTTTTCCAATAATTAGGGCAAATAGCTTTTTAACAAGCTACTCCCCACCCCGCCCTTAAATACACATTTCTGTTCAAGTTGTGGAAATTAAAGACATGTCTGTGCCGACATTACAGGCAGGAGGGAAACAGACCAGGAGCCTCCTTGGCTACCTCTCCAGTTTTAATGCAACGCAAGGACTGGACCGATCAGTAGCAGACAGAGTGAAAAACTCACCGTCTATTTTTCTTGGAAACTGATTTTTCCAGTAGTCACTTTCCTTGTACACCACTGCGGGGTTATCTGAGCCCACGCATGAAGTCTACAAAGGATTTGCAGCCGCAGGCGGGTTGGCGGCAGCAGCAGCCTGGCTCTCGGCTCGGAGACGCTTCTTTAGCAGCTTTTCTTGCTTACCTCCTCCTTCTCCATCTCCTTCACCATGTCCTGGAACTTAGTGCTCCGCGGGTCAATGGCACTGCCAAAGGGTTCCTTGACCTCGGTCATGAGTCTCTCGCGTTGGGCCTTCTCCTCCATCTGCTTTTCCAGACGCTCACGCTTCTCTCACTTCCAGTCCTCCACCATCTGATCTGGGGTATCTTGGCCAAGTTGGCAGCGATCAGTTCCTCCCTCTCCCTTCTTGCTCTGGCCTCCTGCTCCTCCCGGGTATGCTCCTGCAAGGAAGGAAACCACTCGCGCTCCTCTTCTTGCAGTTCCTGGAGCTGAAGCGGGCTCGGCCATAGTACTTCAGGCCGCACCCCTGATACATCCCCATGATGACCGTACAAGAGCACTTTGAAGTGCGGACCCGTTCTCCAGGGGCACACCGGATCCTCAGGGGGTACTCCACCAAGACCATGGCACCGGGGCCGAGCGTGGTACCCGGCAGTACCCGACGGTATGAGGGCTGGAAGATTGCAAAGACACCGGCATAAGGACGTGAGCGCCGCCATTTTGAAAAGGGCGGAAGTAGCAACACAGCCACACTACAGTGGGAAAAGGACGCCAATCACAACCCTGCAATGCCAGCGTTGTGATTGGTGCGGTGCAGGCGCACAGCGCCCCAGCCGGGAGCCTAATCGGAGGCCCTTTTCTCTATGTAGGCTGCATGCAGCCTACATAGAGAAAAGGGGGAGTGCGCATGACTGCTTTCGCCGGCCCCAGGCCGACCAAAGCAGTCAGGGCCCAAAGCATTGGGCTAGCCACTCCCCCCTGCCCTCGAGCAGGACCGCCCACCCGCCCTCCCACAACCAGGCACTTCTGCGTTCTCGCAGTGCGAGAAGCACTGAAGCAGAAACATAAAATGGTAGTTTTACCATTTTATGTTTCTGCTTCTCGCACTGCGAGAAAGCAGTGGGGCGACGCCCTAACGCCCCTATGGATAAGCCGCCACTGCTTCAGAGCTACTTTTATGGCAGTGAATTGGGTGGAATTCACAAATATAGGGTAGATTGTTGAGGTTCAAGGAATCGGCTTTTTACCGCTTATTAAGCATCTAGACCAAGAGAATCTATTTCAGACGAATCAAAACTGATGTCAAAATGTCCACTCACCTCGGGGTGAACCTCCTGCAGCGAGTTGAAGAACGGGACAAACGGCGGCCTCCCGAAGTGCGTGATGGCGCGGAGGCCAGTGAACAAGCTCTTGTTCAGCACCTTTTGGAAGTGACGTTCACAGATATACTGAAATGAGAAAAAGGTAACGTCATCACGGGCTTTGAGGAACGGAGGGTGTGGCAAGCCAATGTCATCCTAGAAAGAAAAGCGTTCACTAGGGTCCTTCCTCTTAGCATACAAGGAATCTGGAAATTAATCTGTTATTGAATCGTATCTCGCAAGCCCGTGAACTAATGGGTAATCACCCTTGCATTTTAGCAATTGCTGTAACTTAGAAGAATCGCCATAGTACTTTTACAAAGACCAAACTTTTCCTAATGTATGTCATATATTGACCTAGTTTACCCATGCTCTCAATACTTGCAGCCCACCCGTAAATACCAGACTCGCAAACCCAGACATATCATAAACCCATATCTGCGAGCTTTTCAGAGGCACTACCGTATAGTTAGATTTAACACTTTCATATATGTAATTGCCCCTGTGGTAATCATTCACTTACTGTGGAAAGCAAGACTGCAATAAATGCTGCTTTTCAGCTTGCAGTGTTTATGTTTCAAACAAATGTACATTGGATATGACAAACATATATACAAATCATCAAATATTAGGGTTTAGGAATGCCAGAAACAGCCGAGCTTCAAGGTAGGCACTATTCATTACAAAATAAAATATTTAGAGCTATACGGTAAGGTGAGAGGAAGGCAAACAGTGCATCGAAAACTTTAGGGGAAAATTCGTGATTCTTGATGGATCACATTATTTGATTTCCACAGATTTTTTTAAATATATATTCCTATTCCTGACATCTCAAATTCTGAGCTGAAACTTCTATCACCACTCGTTATTCATTCCTTCCACTTTCCTCCTTTTGTGTAAATCGAGGTAAACATATTCAAACAGAATTAAAAAAGAACACCTACATATTATAAACTACTTCCATTGAAATTACCTATAGGTAGCAACTGTTTCATAACTAACTTCAAAACCCACTGCTCATTTTTCCACATTAATGAGCATTTAATTTTGAAGAGGTTACTTGTCGATTTATATTATATTGCACTGCACTGTAAATGGCACTTCGTCTTCTAATGAGGCTTTGAAGCACTTTACAACTTTGCAAAGAATAAATATGAATGTGTAAAAATTACAAATAGGGTAAAGACAGCGGCTAAGTACAAGTTAAACAATCATATAAAGCATATCAGGCCACATATTTCTATATGTTATTCTTCAAAGAACACAGTAAAGTACATTTTAATAGGCATATACACATGACCAAACAGTCTAAATATTTTTTATAACAAAATATTTTTATTCAAGATATCTCATTGATGAGAATAATCTTATTTTCCAAAATTGTTTTTTAAAATGTATCAAATTTATAGTTTTATGTACATTTATTTATATTGATATTCTCAGTTATGTCAAAATCATATACATAATTATATGCCTATAAAAGACAAATACATACATATGACAAAAATTGTACATGACAGCACTGTACATAAAGTTAAAATACACGAAAAAGTGATAGACTGTAGAGCAGTTCAAAGGCTGGCGGTAGATGAGAACTACGCGCGTTTCGGCGTGTGTACCTTCGTCAGGAAAAACCTGTCTCAACTTTTTCTACAACAAAATTGACAATAAACAACGTGTAAACATGTACGTGTATTACTAGGCCTGGAACATAAGCTTTTTGTTAATTAAGAGCAGATCATGCTTCTAAAGTGGATCATCAGTGCCAATGGTACTAAGGAAATATGTACAGAGATTTTTTATATAGGGAGATGTAAAATGAACATAGTATAGAAGTGGTGTTAAAAACAGACATTGCTCATCATGCGATAAGGTCAATGTGTGCTACCTTCACCAAAGATGTTGAAAGGAAAACCTAATAGTCCCAAAGTAATAACCACAAAATGTTAAAGAAGTGTTAAAAAACGATAGTTTGGCTTAATATCACACACGAGTAGGAGGGCTTATGTACAACATCTGCCTCCTCTCTTGTTATGGCCTATTTTAATTTCAGTATAGGGTATATATATGCCCCGATGTCATGCATATCACGTTCACCAATTTTTAAAGAGGTGTGTACCTTCTATAGATGTAGTAGGTAATAGTCTTAATTTTCAGAACGACAGTTCTCGCTTCTTAAGGTCCGAGACCAATAGCTAGAACCTTGTTGACTGCATTGGTATTGATAAACCCTTATACTGCAAGGTTAAGACCACAAATAGTTAAAAAAAAAAAAAAAAAAGGAAGGAGCATGTAACGAAGCTTCGTTACATGCTCCTTCCTTTTAAAAAAACTATTTGTGGTCTTAACCTTGCAGCCTTACATATCCCTAAACCTCCAAGTTGGAAATAAGTCCTCCACCATATACTACTACCTGCATATAGAGAAAAGTGGTGACTAGATTATATGTAAGTACATCTTCCCAATAAGAAGGACATGACCAATAGCCTACTATTTTGCTCAAGACACCGCGTTGATAAAAAACGGATCTATTTGTTTCTACAGATTGAAACCACTTGATGAAGCAGCACTAATATAAACATCGATACTGTCCTTTCTCAATTATTACACAGGTATATGTGTCTTTAAGTCTCTTCACTTAACCATAGTTTAATCAAGTGATTTGTCTATTCACCATCATAAATCAGTCACTATAACATTATCCTTTTCTTCCTTTACTTATATTTATTTTATTTATTTATTTATTTATATAGCGCCTGAATCGACCCCCGAAGGGGTATCTCTGCGCTGCAGACACGGCTACAGGGTTAGCTGAGGAGCACAATCAAAACAGAATGGTCTTAAGGCGCTTCCTGAACTGAAGATGATCCGAGCACAGTCTCAGATCAATGGGAAGCTGATTCCAGTAGAGGGGGGCCAGGTGGGAGAAAGCTTTACCACCCAGCCTGGCTCTTCTGACTCGGGGAACTACGAGCAGGGATTTAGTTTCCGAGCGCAGGGATCTGGAGGGCACATAGGGAGTGAATTTCTCTGCAAGGTACGAAGGGCCGATATTAAATAGGGCCTTATGCACAGTGCAGCAGATTTTAAATTTTACCCGCTTTCGAACTGGAAGCCAATGCAGTTGGCGAAGGAGGGGCTTTTGGGGGGGGCATTTAGGACCAGGCGTGCCGCAGTATTCTGGACCACCTGCAATCTACATAACGAGGACTCATTGGCTGAGACCAGTAATGCATTGCAGTAGTCCAGGCGGCTCAGTATAAGGGTTTATCAATACCAATGCAGTCAACAAGGTTCTAGCTATTGGTCTCGGACCTTAAGAAGCGAGAACTGTCGTTCTGAAAATTAAGACTATTACCTACTACATCTATAGAAGGTACACACCTCTTTAAAAATTGGTGAACGTGATATGCATGACATCGGGGCATATATATACCCTATACTGAAATTAAAATAGGCCATAACAAGAGAGGAGGCAGATGTTGTACATAAGCCCTCCTACTTGTGTGTGATATTAAGCCAAACTATCGTTTTTTAACACTTCTTTAACATTTTGTGGTTATTACTTTGGGACTAAAAGGTTTTTCTTTCAACATCTTTGGTGAAGGTAGCACACATTGACCTTATCGCATGAGGAGCAATGTCTGTTTTTAACACCACTTCTATACTATGTTCATTTTACATCTCCCTATATAAAAAAGCTATGTACATATGTCCTTAGTACCATTAGCACTGATGATCCACTTTTGAAGCATGATCTGCTCTTAATTAACAAAAAGCTTATGTTCCAGGCCTAGTAATACACGTACATGTTTACACCTTGTTTATTGTCAATTTTGTTGTAGAAAAAGTTGAGACGGGTTTTTCCTGACGAAGGCACACACGCCGAAACGCACGTAGTTCTCATCTACCGCCAGCCTTTGAACTGCTCTACAGTCTATCACTTTTTCGTGTATTTTAACTTTATGTACAGTGCTGTCATGTACAATTTTTGTCATATGTATGTATGTATGTATTTGTCTTTTATAGGCATATAATTATGTATATGATTTTGACATAACTGAGAATATCAATATAAATAAATGTACATAAAACTATATATTTGATACATTTTAAAAAACAATTTTGGAAAATAAGATTATTCTCATCAATGAGATATCTTGAATAAAAATATTTTGTTATAAAAAATATATAGACTGTTTGGTCATGTGTATATGCCTATTAAAATGTACTTTACTGTGTTCTTTGAAGAATAACATATAGAAATATGTGGCCTGATATGCTTTATATGATTGTTTAACTTGTACTTAGCCGCTGTCTTTACCCTAGTTGCAATTTTTCCCTACAGCTAGCAAGTTTCATTGTTCATTGTAGGGGTCCCCTTCTTTACCAAACCATAAATATGAATGTGTGGCATATATGTTGGTGGTTTTCAATGGGCATATATTTTTTAGAGCTAGAGCTACGTTTTTTATCCAAACATTTAACAACTTAAGGCAGAAGATTGCATGGGAGATGGCTATGAAGGTGGGGATACTGCAATAACTTTTTATAAATATTTAGCAGAGCTTGCATATTACACAGACGATGCCCGACTGCAACTGCTTACTCACATAGCAGACCTAAACAGTCAGTGCCTGATTCCCTAAATACAAAAAAGAGGCCAGCACTATTGCAAAATCCTTGATGATTATTTCTATAAACACAGTGTGTGGTAATATTCACTTGATTGATCCTTCATCGTGCTCTCCAAACAATCTGTTACACATGGTAAAAACAAGCAAGGAATACAAGAATGGGTAGAGCATTACAGACACATTACTATGACCCAAATACAGCAGTAAACAGCAGGTAGGTATGGCTAAGCTGGTTTCCATGTGTCTATTGCACACTTTCTGTAAGTGAGCTCTGTGAAAATATTAAATGGAAACTGTCACGGAAATACATTTGTAAGTACATCACCTCATCTATAAATAAATTAGCCCGTTTCTTTAAAATCCAGAAATAAACCAGCTATTTGGTTTTCAGCATATCTAGCTTGCTGGAAACCTCAAATGATAGTGTCTGAGAATGCAATGGGACGAAACTAGGCCCACGATGGTGACGATCTGATCTTGAGGTACACGTAAGTTGCTCGGGCTGACACCACAGACATGGCGGACACCACGCCAATATCAACTGAATAATCATCTGATCATGTTCAGAAGAAGCCAAAATGAAAAACAAAGCTGGGTACTCTCATGCACATTTACAACCACTTTAAAAAAAAAAAAATTTAAAGAGTTTTTTATAGAGCAAACTTGACCTGAAGATATCAGGTAACAGAGCGCTTTACATGAGCACCAGTTTTGTTACAGACGGAAACATTCATTTTTGTTAGGCGCGGGGAGATTAAGCGATTTGCCCAGAATCACAGGATGGTGAGCATCCCTGCTGAGATTCGAACCCGGTTCCCCAGCTTCGAGTTGGACCGCTCTAGCCGTAAGGCCACATCCTCTCCACTTACCCTCCGATTTAAACACGAGAGGTGTGTGTGTGTGTAACATTATCATGAATATTAACTATACAAGAGTTTACTGTACTGAAAAAGGCCGATGATGACAATCACTTTGGAGAATTGGGCCCCATCCAGGGACTCGTGTTTGCGGTTAGTAAGTTTTGAGCTGATAGTGCAGCAGAATAGAGGGGCTCACCATTTGAAAGCTATATGTTTATGTTTATGTTTAGG
Organism: Calotriton arnoldi; assembly: GCA_963921515.1. Taxonomy (NCBI): domain Eukaryota; kingdom Metazoa; phylum Chordata; class Amphibia; order Caudata; family Salamandridae; genus Calotriton; species Calotriton arnoldi. Next base: position 3,310,966 of record CAWUFW010000169.1, on the reverse strand, counting down.
GAATTTGTTAAGCGCACGTATACCAAAGATCTCTTGGCGCTATGAGGGGAGGGAGAACCTTCCTAAGGAATACTAACAATAGGCTAGAGTGAACAACCATGTTTTCAGTTTTTTTCTGAAATTGGTGTACTCACATGATAGTCTGATGTCTATTGGCAAGGAATTCCAAAGTGTAGGGCCAAGAACAGAAAAACGTGAGCCGCCCGTTCTCTTGCGCTTAAATCTTGGAATAGTCAACATAAACACTGTGACAGATCTGAGATTTCGTTTGGGTAAGTACCTTGAGATCTTTGCAGATATGAATTTGGGGCCCTTTTCGTAGAGTGCAGCCTGTCTTAAACATGGACCGCTGAGTCACCGGAAGCCAGTGTAACTGCTTCAGAAGTGGTTTAGTGTGGCAGTGTCTTGGTTGCTGAGAGACCAGCCTGGCTGCTTGATTTTGAATCAACTGCAGCCTATGGGTCTGATTAGCAGGGAGCCCTAAATAGATGGCGTTGGCATAATCCAGCCTGGACATGATCAGAGCAAGCATGATAACCATGCTTGCTTCCCTGGTAAAGAATTTCCTGATTTTCTTAAAGGTCCTCAGATGGTAAACGCAAGAGGAGGTAACCAGGTTGATCTGTTCATGCATGGATAGCTTAGCATCGATTTTAATCCCCAGACTTTTAACCGAATTTTTAGGGGTAGGTGGAGTACCCAATGCAGCTGGCCAGTGTGCTGGCGTCCACTGATCGAGTCTGTTATTGGAGGTAACTATCTCAGTTTTATCTGAGTTTAATTTGAGATAGTTATGACTCATCCAATCTTTGATGAATAGCATAGTATGTTGGAAGAAATCCTTAGATTCCTCCGTCTCATCAATCGGGAAAATCAGCTGCATGTCGTCTGCATAATTATATACCTTCACTCCCTGGTTTGAAGAGCATGAATCAGGGGACAGATATAGATGTTAAACAGATGTGGTGAGAGAGATGAGCCTTGCAGTACACCACATGTGGTATTGACCCAAGCTGAATTGAAGGGTGCCAGCCTGACAGATTGGGTGCGTTCCTCTAAGAAAGAGAGCATCCAGTCCAGCGCCTCTCCCCTCAGGCCCGCCGCTTCCATTCTGTCCGCTAATATGGTGTGATCCACGGTTTCGAATGCGGCGGATAGGTCTAATAAAACCAGGGCCTGTGTGCACCCCCTGTCTGCACCCTCTTTCAGATCATCCACTACACTCAAGATAACTGATTCAGTAGAGTGTGAAGGCCTGAAGCCTGCCTGATGGAAATCCAGGAAATTAGTTTCTTCAATGGAAGCAAAAAGGAGTTTTGCAACATGTGCTTCCAATATCTTCGCCGGATATGGGAGGAGCGATATTGGTCTATAATTGGTCATTAATCATTAAGCTGGGATCTACTCCAGCTTTCTTTTGCAATGGAACCAGCACTGCCTCTTTGAAGGCACGTGGGACCACCCCTTGCTCTAAAGAGATGTTAAGAAGAGAGAGAAAAGTATCCGGAAATTGTGTGAGAAGATCTTTTTGAATCCTAGCGGGACAGGGGTCATTTGGGGAACCAGGTTGTATCTTATTTCTAAGCTCTACTAGCCGATCTAAGGTAACATTTTATATATGCCTCTTGCACATTGTGGCTTCAGCGCGGCACCCGGTCTCGGGTATCAATGCCAACACCAGTTGGGGTCCAGGCCTTAAGACAACTTGTGTTAATCACATGCAGGGCTGGGTGTAAGTCTGAAGGCCCCTGGAGCCTAGACTTTCATGAACAACAGCCTGCATGCAGCGATTCCTGCAGCAGGCTGGGGTTGCAGGCAGGTGGCTCCCAGAAAAATCCACACAGAAAAGTTACACCAAGAATTTCGAATGCTGCTGCAAGTGTCAAATTTATTTCCTGTTACTACCTAGACAGAAAGGGAGGGAGAGTAAGTAGTGGGAAGGAAAGGGACAAGACAAGAGTGAATAAGATTTTACGACAGGAGTCAGGAAAAGATCAAAAAGGAACTTCAGAAGGAGAAGGAAGAGAGCAAGTGAGGGAAAGAGGGAAAAGACTACTTACCCAAAAGGCTTGTCCTCCGGTTCCTCCAGTGGGTGTGGGAGATGGATTTTTTCCACGCGCTGCTCTGCTGCTGAAATGCTCTAAACAGATACACGAGGCACAGAAACTTGTGCAGTGTATCTCTTTACAGCACATGACCCGGCCTCACAGAGCCAGGAGTTGATTCTCATGGCTCTGTGACATCAGGGCTCTCACGAATCGCAAGCCCTCTTGCAAAGTCTGAAACGCCTCCCTTCCCCAACTCGTCACAGGGTTGGGTGGGGTCAGTTATGTTTGCTGACGAATTGGGAAAGGGAGAAGTTGTGAGAGGCAGCTTAGAACAAATGACAACAGCCCCGGAAAGTACAGGGCTGATACTGTTCACGCCCGGTGCTGCTTCAAAATGTGACGCTTCATTGTGTCATTAATGGGCAGTCAATGAGGACCCCCAAGTATTGCAGACCCGGGCTGGCACCAAGTGAGCCTGTACACTGCATAAAATTCACTGGTGCCAAAACAATGATATATCTGGCCCATGCCCACCAGCGCATGTGCCTATGGAAAATTGACTGACATCCGTTTCGGAGAGCGGACTAGTCAGGCCAAGGCAGTGGGTAGTGACTGCATGCATTTATAATGCAAATTGGATAGTAATTACTTGTTTCAATTACCATCATACTAACGCTTATGAAATTGTAGGGGTGTGGCCTCTCCGCCCTGCACCAGAAACCGCCACTGGTAGCTTAGCAAATGAGCAGACAGGCTTAACTTAGGAGATAGGTATGTTAAAGCATTTAATACCACCAAAACAGTAAATAAGTAAAAGACACAAAACAATAAAAAAAAAAACAACACCAATTTATAAAAGTAGAGAATATTTTTATCCTCAAAACAACACCAAAACGGCAAACATCTAATGTAGGAAACCAGACATATCAATTTTTAAAGATCAAAGTAAAAACTGGGCATTCTAGTGCCAAAAAGCTTAATGCGCTACTCACGGCTATCTGGTCATGCTGAACCAGGACATACTCGAATTTTTAACCTGACCGTGAAGGAGCGCAGGTCAGATAGGCTGATGGCTAGGGCCAGGTCAAATGTTTACCGTAGAACTTAAGGCCTGATTTTGATCTTGGCTGTACTACTGCGACCCCGCAGCGGCGACGGTCCCAAGTGCTCCGTCCAGCTGACGGTGGCCCGCCTGCCGTATTTAGATGTTGCAGCAATACACGGGAGACCACGGCGATCTTCTCTGCTCCGTTGCTGTCATGTCAGCGGGTTTCCGCTGAGCAGATTTAGATGTTCCCGTTGTGCTGCAGGCAGTGTCCTGATGGAGTGAGGCCATGGTGGTGTGGAGACAGGTAAGTACAACTTAGTTTTAGCTCAATACACAGATATGTTGTGAATCTGACAATATGTATATGTTGGTAATGTGTAGTGCACATATGTTTTACATATAGCATTGCACACCAACAACATACATACACTACTGAATGTACTCCCACACCCACCACAAATGCCTATCTCAGATCCCGGGGACAACGGGGTGGCTGAAGGCCGTGGTCAAGTAGCAGCAGTACAGAATGTACTTGGACAATGGCGTTCAAGACAGAATCGGTGGTGAGACCCTGAAAAAGGTTGGGTTTCCACCCCATTTCCTTCCATTCTGACAACTTAAGCTTGGAGGTTCCCCTGACAAAGTTTCCTCGACATCGTAAAATGCACAGGGGGAATCTTGGCGGGACTCCCTCTGACAGCAGCTACTGCCTCTGACACCATTTACAAGGGAGAAGGATTCTGGCAGAGGCAACAGGACTGTGGCGGTCTAAACAGCCAACATCTGAATCGAGCGGGCGGACCACCAAGGCGGCGGACGGGAAGACTGCCGAAAAAGTGACTGTGGGACCAGTCCTGCCAAGATCTAACTTAGGCCTTTCGTCTTTTTCTTGGAGCTTTTCTCTTGACAATGATTCCTCAGGTTCCTGGGATACAGTGTTCGAGTTGACAACGGCGACTTGCTGCAGTTCGGCGACACTGTGAAAAGACGGGCATTAAGTACTCAGCATCGATGGCGAGGAGGGTCTCGAAGCGGTCATCTACGACTACCCTTTTGACGTCGAGTTGAGCTCCACTTCGAGCTTTTCAGCATAATGAACCTCAATGTCAATCAGCGAGTCGATGTCGGCAGCTTGACTCTAAAAATTGAGCTGGTCGGCTGCTGGAGTTTTTCTGCAAAACTTTGAAGAAAATGTCCAACATTTGATGTTTTGCAGTTTCTTGATTCCTTTGGGGAAAACAAGGGTCCAGTAGCACCAGCCAACAGTTTAGAGACTCTGGATTGCCTCTTGGGGGCTAGGACTCAATTTCCCACAATGCACCTGTGCAGTCCAGGAAAATCCAGTTGGAACTGGTCAGCTGGGCTAATCCTCTCTTTGATTTTGCAGGTGACTTTTTCCGTCTCTGTTGTACCTCTAGCTGATCAGGAAGTCCACTCCTTTTCCTTTGAGTAAGGCACAGTCCTTTCTTTGTGGAGCCTTGTGACTACAGCAGGTACAGACCTTCTGAGTGCAAGCCTTCTTTGATTCAATTCAAGGGTCCAGCAGGGCCTTCTTCTTTTTTTGTTCCAGGAAGTGTTCTGGGGAGCTCTTGCAGCTCTCCCATATTTATCCTACATTCTGGGCTGGCAGGAGGTGGGGCTAACCTAACCAATAATGGTAAAGGTTCAACCCTCTGCTATGACCGCTTCCTGCGAAGTGTGGCATATTTATGACCCACAATGCACTGTTCTCCCAAAAATCAAAATGGAAGAATTCTCTCCTTGGTGTGTGTATCTGTGTAACCCAAAACACAGGTGTGGCTAACAGCTGACTACAGTCCCCTTCCAGCCTCTCTCCTAATCTAATTAGAGATCTTCCATCTGTCTAGAAACTAGGGAAGTAGAGGTGGTCTAGGTCCTGTGACATACCTGATTTCCTCAGAAGCACATGCCTTTGAATTCCAGCAAATCTACCAGGCCCCCTTCCTCTCTATGACTTCTCCAGTAAGGATAGCTCCTCCTGCCAAATGGCTGTATTGTTGCAGCCCCAGGCCTTTTCACACCTACTCAGGGAGCAGCTTGGCTAAGGCTGTCAAAGGTTGACAAATCAGAAGCGGATGCTACAGGACTGCTTTAGGTAACTTCAGGATAGTAAGTTCTAAAACTACTTACCTGTAATTGTTATATTAAATCAGACATGTAAAGTGTGGTTAGATCCCCACGTGCCAGCCTGAGATGGCTGCAAGCTTAATTCTAACATTCTTAATACCAAAGCCAATAGTTTTCTCAGCTGAGACCTTTTGGCTTTGTCAATGCTTGCTATCTCTCTCTTCCCGCTCTATTATCTTGTTTCAAGAACTGTGAAGGTTTCAACACTTTGATTGTGCAATGTTGCTTAAACAGTTTGTATCCATCTCTAGAGAATGTTCTTGTTCTTGCTTTCATATATTTTCCCATTATCCATCTGCACAGAAAGTGACACCACTGCATTTCCCATCATCTATCTGCACAGGAAGTGACATCATTGGATTTCCCATCATCCATCTGCACAAGAATTGACATCACTGGGTTCCTGACAAAATCATCTTTAAAAAAAGAAGAGGGCTAAATTTCCCATAATCCATCTGAACAGGGAATTATGTCACAATCATCCACCTGTACAGGAAGTTACATCTTTGGATTTCCCATCATCCATCTGCACAAAAAGTGATATCTCTTCCTGCCTTCTCCTGACTCAACTCTTCATTGCGTCCTATTGCCCAGGTGTCCCCAGCAAAGGGCAGTCACAGACAAGGGTATCGCCTGTTTGGGTATGTTAGGGCCAGGAATGACCTTGGCCCAGAACTCCTGTTCCACAGAAACTTACAGGGTAAGATAGAATCATGTGCCTTTCCCACCACCCGATACTTCCAATCCCCACAATTACACCCAGACGACCCATATGCCTAAATAGGCTGTGCACGACACATAGACCCAACTTATACGCATCACACTAACTACCACATACCCTCAAACTACAGAATACACATTCCAATTAATGCTCATCAGCGCTAGCTCTGCAGTACTCCATGCACCAGACATCGCATACTGCAACATCTACCACAATTGTGGCACCCTCCTCATGGTTCATGGTCATATCTTTGCACATCCAAGATGTCCTTCTTCCCACAGGCTAAGGCATCCGTTGTGTGTGTTGTACAAATAAAAAGGGAGGAGGCCTCGCTGTCATCCATAGGCCCTCCTGGTCCTGCATCCTAGGCAAGCAAGTGACACTCAACTCCATGGAGCTACTGACATGCCAAAAGGTCACATCCTCAACCTTGTCTTTACAATATCACTAAGAAGCCGGTGGAAATGACCCATATCCCTGGACTGGACCAACCACTTTGACATCTATATCTTCATGCTTGGCTTCCTACTAACAAACCAAGGTCAACAGAAAAGAGAATACTAAACCTTCAGATCTTTTAAAGACTTTTCCACAGACAGCCTAAAACTTGATTCACCTCTGACCATATCAGCTCCACAGCCAATGCCAACACCCTTGTAAACAACTTCAACAAGTTGTTGCAAACATACAGACCCCAATTACAGGACACAAGTGCAAGCCAAAGCCTTCAGCACCCTGGAACTCTAAAGAACTTGCTAACAATAAGTGATCCATCCACAGACAGAAAAGAAAATGATAGAAAAACAGAATTCCTGAGACCCTCTTGATACTGAAGTCCCTCTTCTCAACATGCAGACAGTTCATCACATCTACCAAAGTAAAGTACTATTGCAACACCATCAATAAAGCCACCAACAAAAACAAAACGCTGTTCCACACAATCAAGCACTGTATCAACCCCCTGTCAGGTGAGCCTATTCCTCACTTTGCTTCCTGTAGAAGTCTTCAATGGTTTGCCTTCAACACCCTATCTTTCCTAGATCTTTCCTAGCTCTTGTTGACATACTCAACTTCCTCAAAATCATTTCTTATGAAGATGATGTCTTACTATTGTCTTTCATCATAGCTTTCTCTGGGGATGGTCTCTTACTTACCCCTACTTACCATTTATAATGCCTCCCTCACTGAAGGCATTTTCCCAGAAGCTCTCTAGACAGGCCAGGCCCTACCACTCCTAAGGAAACCTTCACTAGACCCTGAAGACCCACAGTTATGACACCATCAGACTATGGACTAAGAAGTGCAAACAAAATAAAAAGCAGCTTTTGCATCTATGCTCCCAAGATCTAGAACAGCATCCCCGTATACATCAGGGCTTCCCCAACAGTGCTCTAATTTAGGAAAGAGTTGAAGACTCACCTCTTTGAGGGACGCTACATTACAATGCATTACCATCCTCAACTCATCTCCATCTCGTCTTAACTGTTGACTTTATGCTTGTCTTTGACTTTGTACAGCGCTCTGCTGCCTTTTGGCACGGTTTGCGCTATAGAAATACCATATAATGTGTACATACATAATAAATACATACATACTTATATCTTCTGTTGTGCCAGCATTATATTGTATATTGAATGTTGTATTGCTGCTTGTGAAAACTCTTTACTAGAGAAATGCCTCGACAAAGAAGAAAGAAATGAAATATCTTAAACACATTTGTGATACTCATCAATGCAAACTTAAATGGAAAATACAATAAAATAAAATTACACATATTTATAAGCGTATTTACATGTACGCTTCCAAGAAACCTATTGGTAATCTTGCATTCCTAGCATTGCATCAAAATGCAACCGGTTATACACTCCTGGATGCTTGGATATATTTGCGAGAATAGGAGGGGGCAGCACAGTGATGAAGGAACTGAGGTCATGATGAGGAGAATGATTATAACATACCCATCCCTCTTTGTTTCTATTGATAACTATTGCATCATCTACATAAAGGATATGAGCACTTCTGCAAAATTACCATAAGTCCCAGTTTGCTAATGCATTTTTTTGTCTCTTCCTCATGAATAAATAAGCATATTGTCACCATTGAGGTAGAATGTGATACTGAAACTTTGGTTCCCTCACCGACCTGTCTATGCCATCTTACCAGCATGGTGGTGCGGAGGTCAAACTTCTCGGCTAGCTGTGTGATGTAAATGTGGACGGACACCAGATCATTTTTGTCATTTTCTTCAACCTCCCGAATGATGTCAGCCACCCACTCAAACTGATGTTGGGTCCGGGTCACCCAGATGAAGTAAACCTGAAAAGACATAACCCACTCTGAGGATAAATGAGAAGTATACCTTTTCTTGTATCAAATGTGAGAAGGTGAAATGCATTCAAAAGATGCCTGGTAATGAGAAGTAAATGAGAAAGTAGAACTGCTTTAACATTAACGATCATGCATCATATCACTGGGAGTGATCCTGCTGCATATTTACGTAAAACTGTGACTAAATCTCATCAGATCCCCTAAAGGGTATTCTATTCAAGGATTTAGTTTTAAATATTGTGCTAACAAAATATATAGCCTTAAATATTAACTACTAAACTATCATGAAGATAAACTATTATAAGTATAGGTTTACTGTGCATACCTTGATGACATATATATCTAGAATAGTAAAGAGTTAATAGTTAATCTACATGTTGCCTGTATACTTACATTATTGGTATTTTGGTAGTCAACATTCGGGCAATTTTTTTTTATGCAGCCCAATATTTAAAACAAGATATCCTGACAAACAACAGCTGCAAAGGCAGGGGCCGATTCACAGAACTAATCTGAGAGAAAATCCTAAACTTACTACTTCTGGTATTCCCAGAAGGCACTTACGATTTTTGGTATTCACAGAAATCACTTACAACTCCTATCTTTACGTCCGCAGTTGGGCCGGAATCTCCGCACCCGGACCGCACTCTCCGCACCCGGACCGTACTCTCCGGCTAGGGCCGTATTCTACGGCTCGAGTTGTAATCTCCGGCTCGGGCCGTATAAAGTGTAATCAATAGGCTGGAATGCAATTTTTACAAAAAGGAACATTAGGAATGTGTGATAAATGGTAGAGGAGGTCATGAAAAACAGTTTGGGCAGGAAAAAGGGTATGGCCAGACACTGCATCATAAGCCAGAAAAGTTTGCTCCTTTGCATCATGGTACAATTTGCTCTCCCCTGATTGTTGACTGTAGTGTCAACACCACAGTCAACACTAAGGGCACTCCCCTTAGTGTTAACTGTAGTGTTGACACCGCAGTCAACACTGAGGGGAGCGCAAATTGTGCACTGCATGTACCATGATGCATAGGAGCAAACTTTTCTGGGTTATGATGCAGTGTCTGGCCATACCCTTTTCCCTGCCCAAACTGTTTTTCATGACCTCCTCTACCATTTATCACACATTCCTAATGTTCCTTTTTGTAAAAGTTGCATTCCAGACCATTGATTACACTTTATCCGGCCCGAGACAGAGATTACGGCTCGAGCCGTAGCGTACAGTCCGGTCGCAGAGAGTACGGTCCGGGTGCGGAAAGTACGGTCCGGGTGCGGAGATTCTGGCCCGACTGCGGACATAAAGAAAGGTGTCATAAGGGATTTCTGTGAATACCAAAAATTGTAAGTGCCTGCTGTGAATAATACCAGAAGTAGTAAGTTTAGGATTTTGTCTCAGATTAGTTCTGTGAATCGGCCCCGCAGTGTGTATTCATGCATAGACATTTTGCAGACTCTCTTATATGTCAGATACCTAATAACATTACTAAATACCTAGGGGCAGAAATGGATGACATCAAACTGCCATAAATTCAATTCCCGTAAAAATTAACTTTTATTTTCTCCTCCACGCCCCGAAAAAGGCACTGCCACCCTACCAAATCACAGCCGTCTTACCATGCAAAGAAATGTTAAATAATTCGGAGACTAGCTAAGTGGTGACTTTACCTTTGAATTTCAAGTTAACACGGTCCAGTCTCTTTTATTAGCATTCTGGAACTTGCAGTCTTGTGTATTCTATATTTATGTATGGCTCTCGCTGAAAACCACTAACCTGAATACTTGATACAAAATCTGGTTATTCACTGCTAAAATGTAACAAAAGTCTAAATAGAAATTATTTATTGTCAAAAATGAATGCCAGGTTGCTCTGACAGGGATCTTTGAGAGCTTGTTAGTGCGGCACTGGTTCTCTGCTCCAATGCCAGCAGAGAGCACAGCTTCCACATGGGAGTAAAAAGGAGACTCATGGAAGGTGGTGGGTGCAGGAGGTCATTTGCTTTGCGTTTGAGACATGAGGAGAGGCAATGTTATGCATGGCTTCCCCATTACTCCTTGACCCCTGTATTCTGAGTGACAGTGGGTTCTGAATGGCATCATAGACAACTTAAGCTTTACTCTCATTGTCTCTCTCATTGTCTCAGTGCACAGAAAAAACATAAACTGGATACACTACTCGCACACATAACTTGAAATCATGAGGACACTGTCTATAACCAACTCAGGTTGTTATTTTACAAAAAGAAAAGTGATGCTGCAGAGAAGGGATGTTGTCCCGTGGTGTCAAGCGTCAAATGAAGCACAATGAAGCAGATAGTTTAGCAAAAACATTGTTCAATAATAATCAGCACATGTTCCTAAATATAAAATTACATTGTTGCAAAAAGGTGGTTTAGTAGTTCCTGGTTGTTTATAGTGAGCAGATTCTCTATTGAAAATGTATCTTGGTGCTGATACAAATACACCAGAAACTGCCACAGCACATCCGCCTCTAACTCTTACTTGGGGAATAACCCGTTCAGAAAGATTTTCTAAATCATAATAGATCCTGCTGTTCGCTGTTTCTATGTAGGCTCGATAAAATTGCCAGTGTCAGCAATGGTCAACACTAGGGGAATGTGATGTGCTATTCATACAATTCATACTATATGACTATGACTATGAAATTGCTTTATATTTGGGGATACTATCCAGAAACATTGAGATGCCTGTCACCCAGAGCTTTGAGTTAGCTAAAGCCCTATTTATATTCTCAGGTGACTCACTCAGAGTTCTGCTCTAAGTAGCCCCTTGACAGAAGAGCTCAGCTTTTTTGCCAACGAGTCACTCATATTTGTACTGTTGATAACCTATTCTTAATAATACCAATAGATTGCTTTTTGATAATACCTAGAGTATCTTAGAGCTTTAGTCTGGATAACTGATTTGCTCATAGCTTTTCTCCTTATTATACCCAGTTTAACTCATAATATATTTTCAGAAAATGCACAATTACTCAATGGCTTAATTTTTATAATGCTCAGGCATCTCACAGATATATTCCTGATATTACAGATATATTCAATATTCAATATAATATTCTGATACTATCACACATAGAGAACTGATCTTGATAATACCCAAAATCATTTAGAGCTCTGTTCCTAATAACACATACACATTTAGAGCTGTACTCAGCAATACACAAAGCATGGCTGGATGTTGTCATCCTATGTATGGTCCCTGTTGACATAGAAAAGATGGTGAACACCAAATTTTCCCAAACACGAAATGAGCATTCTCTCAACCTCTCCCTCACAGAGAAAATTAAAAAAGAAGGGAGCGGGGATTCCTATATTTCAAGCTTCCGGTGTAATTATTAAATAACTCTCACCACTGGTCGTATGGACCTTTGTTTATCGACAAGGAGAAGTAAGGGTGTCGTGTAGTTCCTATAAAACTATATAGGATCTGCAAGTTTAGACACCATAGACTGTGGGATTGGTGTCCAGACGGATTCCAGACACCCCCACTGGGTATGTTTGCCTGTATACCAGCTAGCTCACAGTGCCACTAGCAACCACTCTTACCAAGGAGAGAATAGTTCTTGACAACAATCAAACATGACAACTCTGTCCCATCAGGGATCGTGGAAACATTGCAATACTTTTCGCTCAGTCGCTCGTGCTTACTTTGTCTCAGAGAGATACACAGAATAAACGGTGGGGACCTTTTCAATAAGCATTTATTGAACCAGCGTCATTCTAGTGTAAAATAGGTGTGCTGAAACAACCATTAGACAGAAACAGATATAAATGATTATAAGCACCAACAGAGTGAAAGGATGGTAGATTTCTACCACAGTGCTAAAAACAATGAATACAGGCAGGTATAAAAATACATGACAGTAATAATGCGTACTACGATTCAACCCTAACTAGATGTACCTAAGTGTACCTAGCATGTATGTAGGTGTAGAGCCAAGAATCCCTCTAGGGTAAAGTCAACCCCATTACCTGAAGTGAGAGACTGTGGGACCCCGTCTTGGTCTCGAGATGGACACCCCACGAGGGATGTCAGACCACTGCGAGCTGGAGTGTCTGCATGCAGGAACTTCAGCGTCTTGCGTCAGTGTGTCAGCATGGAAGTCCTTTTTCACCTCACCCTGCCTCAGCAAAGATATGGTGTGTATATATACCCAAAGTGATACCCTCAGGGGTTCTACCTTGCTGTGTCATGTCGGACTTAGGATGACGGAAGGAATGATCCATATACATCGTTTTTATGCAGGAGATGGTAGTCCTGCTGAGTTTCCAAGAATCCTCATGCATAATGGATGAGGCTAGTTTTCAGGGAAAACCCCACGTCCTGTAAGCAGTACCATAACTAGGTAAAAAAGTCAGTCCCAAGAACCGTTATGTAGTGTAATGGTAGGGGAGAATATAAGTCAACAGTTAGGTTGCTACTTGAGCCTATATTGGGTACCTATATGGAACATAACAAGGGTCAATCATCTACATTAATCCAACTGACATGTTAACTCATTAAGGACTTTTAGTACAGTCAACAAAGATATTTTTGAATGAGTTAAAGAGTATTCTTCTTAAATCTTTTAGTTTTTAATAATTTTATTCAATCAGAATTAGTCTTTTAAACATCAGCATTATAAATGAACATAATCCAGTAATTGATATTTCAATATAAGGTCAAATAAAATATTACTCACAATAACAGTGATTATTGTTATAATAAAACAAGAGTGTTCCATATAGGAAGTGCCCTAATCTAAATATATTAGAATGAGGATAAAATAAGGTATCAGTTCAGATACTCAATAAAGAGTTCTGGTGAGAGAAATCAATGCATAAGCATAAAGCCTCTGCATGTCAAGCTGGAAAATATTCTTAGTTCAAACTCAGCAGACAATCAATGAAAAATGGACTAAGCAACGTGTTGTGTAGAAAAGTATGAAACTCAAAGATGAGTCCTGTCAGAGAGTTGGGGGATGGAATCCGGAATTCCTCATCTGACTGCTACTCTAGGGACACACACTAATAGAAACACACAATATTCTACGTTGCAACATTATTTTCTTTTATCTCCTGCGTTCTCCAATAGTGTTTCAGTAAACTCTGGGAAATAGGCAAGCACCACATTTTCACACACTTGTACATTATATATAGACATTAGGCCTTGAAAAGTTACATTGTTTGCATTCTTTGGTCTAGACTGCTCTTCTCATGGCTCATTCTTCCTGTTGCCTCCTCTAACCCCCTGTGAGAACTTGACTATCAGTTTTCAAATAAAAAACAAGCGCCTATTCACTAGCTAACAGAAGGCTTCTGGAAAATTACAACATCTGTAACAAAGAGAAGAAAAATATCTTGTGCAAACAGCAATCTAAATGAGAAAAAAGGCCTTTGGGTGTTAATGCATTATTTTCAGTTAACATGGCACTTATAGGTAGGCTAACTTAAATCAGCACTTATTTAAATCAATTTTAGGCTTATAACATTTAAGTATGATTGCCTACTACAAATCTTCGTGTTTAGTATGTGTGCTATTTAAATGTAGGCTTTGCACAATTTTAATGAAAAAATATTTTTGTTGGCAAATAATATTCACTCAAACATTTACTGGGCTGTGCAACAAGGTTCAGGTCAGATGAAAAACTGTGACAGTCTGCAAATCTGAGAGCCACTCTCCTGACTCTCAGTGAGATTGAAGAAGGTAGAAAGGTCTAACCATAAAACATTGGGCATTCTAAGGAAATACCTCCCAGCCATGGGGACAGTTCACAAACTGTACACATATTTGCTACCTCCTATTAGCCAAGTCTCACCTTCTCATAGTCTTAGCAGCCAAGTATTTGCATGATAGCTGTAGACACCTTTCTCTCCTGCAAGTTCAACTCTTGAAATTACTACCAGAGAACAAGAGAGAAACTGAGAACTATCTCACATTGACTTACAAGAAACTTTGGGCCTGTTATATTTTCAAAGCATGTGGTTCTCAAATTTTGTGGCTCTGAGAACACAAAAAGTCAAGACACAATGTAGTAATGATACATTGCGAGCCGGAATTGTTTCTGATTTACAACATGTAGTTTGCGTCTCGTTCTATTCTATTAATTCTATTTTGGAAGGAGGAGTACGTATCTCCCTCCTCCTTCCAAATTGGAAAGCATGTAACATTGATTTGATATGAATACTCAAAAGGGGGTAGTATCCATTCTCAAAGTGAAAGCTTCTCCCAATTGACAGCTTCTAAGTTGTAAGTGTTTGGGCATTGTTGGATGCAGACAGCAATCCAAGTGATTACTACATACTCCCTTCAATACCACCCACAGAAAGCCTACTTTCATTTCAGACTGGAGCACCTGCTATTATAATGGTTAGAGGATGCAATGAAAAAGAAGGCAGAGTGGGAATGCAGATGAAGGGTTGGAAGTCTGCTGCTCATCCTTCCATCCTTCCATCCCGGCAATCATAGGGTTTCTGCGGCTGGAGCTTCACCTGTTCTGATGATGGAAATCTGTGACCCAGCAGTCTGTTTCCCAGAGGATCACTGGGCAAAGTGCCAGTCATCCCACCCTATTATACCGACCATCGCACTGTAGCACATTTTCTCTGCTCGGGACCACAATGCATTACAATGGCAGTCCAAGGTAGGGAAATTCCAAAATGGCCCCCAGATGCAGGAAGAAACTAGAAAAGGGAAAAGTAGGCAAAATGCACCCATGCCCTATCAATGGAAAATTTGTTTTCAAACTTAGCCAACTTCTTCAACTTTCTGATGCTGCCAAAGTTAAAAATTGTGTTAGAAGAAATCATCAAAACATATCCCTAATGGGATAATACTCCCACAAAATCTTTTATGAAAAAATCTTCCACTAAATTATTTTGAGGGAAATTTCAATACTTCAACATATTCGTACGAAGGATACAAAGTTGCATTTTACGAAGTTATGAACTTTGTAGGGAGCAACACTTAAAAATTGCACATTCCTACTTCTTACAAAGTACCATTCTTATTATTATGCTACTCTGGCTCTATGTAAAGTTAAAAATAAAGCTTTCCTTAAATGTGGAAATGGACATAAATCACAAATAACTATTTACAAATGTACTGTGTATATTTTCAAAATTATACATTGCATTACCATTGTTTTTTTTAATTGTGCATAATGTACTGTGCATTCCCTTATTACAGGGCTTAAAATATAAAGCAATACACATTTAAAAAGCTATGCATGCAAACCCTCTACACAATATTGCAAAGTAAAAGTAATATTACAAACAATAAATCTGTTGTTTTGTTTCAGTATTAGTTATTTCCGATTACAGCTACTTTTAATACATATTCATTATTTTGTATTTAGTTACAATATCCTTACCTTCTTACACAGGATCTTGGAATTGACAGACGATTTGAAGACCAGATCTTTGAGAATAGAAGCAAAGGGAGTTACCCCAATGCCTCCTCCCACAAGGACTGATACCTCAAACTTGTTCCACTCTTGGTGCCCCTCCCCAAAGGGTCCATCAAGGTAGATCTAAACAGAAAAGTAACGAATGAAACATATCAGCAAGCAGAAACATTTCCCAGGACCCATAAGTCTCACACTGATAACTTCAACCTATGTATAATGCTGGGATTGTATTTATATATTATGACAGCTATGAGAGAAAACATTTACGTATGTACACCTGAATGCCCAAAAATATCTCTATCTGCCTATGCATGTACCTTGAGATCGGAACCATTTTCCATGATTCACTGTTTCTAAAGTGTTAAAATTCAATAAAATAAATTTAAACTTATCAGCAAGCAGAAACATTGCAAAGGCATGAGAGTTTATTTACATTTCAATGCACCTATGAGTTTGTAATTGTCACATGTTGGTGCTAATTACATCCTAAGATATATTGAATTTCATATCATATTTCCAATGTAATCACAAATAGGATGATTATTTGTGCCTTGTGGATGTACCAGTACTTGTGGTAGAGTGAGAACTTGGGGGAGCAGAGCAAATCAGAGATATGGAATTCTAAATACAAAGGGGCATATTATCAAGAACGGCGTTAAAATTATAGCCGATTTAGCGGCAGAAAACTGCCGCTAAAGCGGCGATAATGGGCTTGATAATATGCCCTTGAGAATTCCAATAGAAGCCCAGGTTGACACCAGAACATGGGCTTCTATTGGAATTCTCAAGGGCATATTATCAAGCCCATTATCGCCGCTTTAGTGGCAGTTTTCTGCCGCTAAAGCGGCGATAATTTTAACGCCGTTGCTTGATAATATGCCCCAAAGTTCATTTAATAAGAGGAGGAAGTTTGTCACAGTGCAGATATCGAAATCTATGAAGGAAACTTTAGAAAACGGAGCTCCAAAAATCTTTACTTAAGATTTGAGAACAAAGTTGAGTGAGAAGTCAGATTATGGCCCTAAAAAAGCCGCAGAGAGACACACTGTAAAACGTGTTGGCTGACGTAGTTAAGGCTGCTGGTTATCTAAAGGATCAATCTTTGACATGTTTATACATCTTTGTAATTCAATGATCTTTGAAGAAATATTTTGTAAAAGATTGTACTATATTTTGTGCTAAATTTAGAATGCTTTGAATTTAAGAATGTCCTTTTGGCTCCATTCCAGTAGTAATTCTCTAATGGGGCGTAACAGTGGAAATATGATATGCAATTAGGCTGGGTTTGGTGAATCAGAATAAGGATGTTCTGAGTCATAGCAGGGCCCAGGTGTGTATCTGGTACACACCTTAGAGTTTCCAAAGTAATTACCTATCTAGAAGTTTGAATATGTTGAATTAGGTTTCTTAGCTTTCATAGACACATCTTCACATAATACAGAATTGAATAGGACAGGATGCCTACATGACCTCAACGCTGTAGGGACCTGTGTCATGTCAGTTCACACCCGGTTTTAGTTGTTTTACTGTCTGCATACTGCTTCACACATTCAAAATATCAATTCCAGAATGTGAGTAGAGGCTACACTAATTCACTGATTGATTTGTATGGTCAATAGCATGCTTTGTTACGTCCCCATGTCCCAGTGGTGTATGAAATGCCTCTGAGAACATCCCGCTACTCACTGTGTCCATGCATTTAAGGTATGTATAGTAATAAGAGGTGGGCTCAAATGTCAAAATCCTTCATAACATACCAGAATGTAATTCAAGGAAACAGTCTCTACCTATGTTTTATTATGAGGTTTATGATGCATAGGAACATTCATTTCAATAAATCGACAGGTGGAAAACAGATATAGGACAAAATAAAGTACCATTTTATAAACAGAAAAGTGTTCTGAGTTACACTGCAAATGAGCCTAAAGCTTCAGATTATGTTTTGATTACTTTTCCAAATCAGTGGCCCAATACAGCCGATATACAGCCAGTAATTCCTTCCCTAGGACCTATGAAAACTTGAGTTTAGCCAATACAATTGGAATACTGGTATTTCTACCGGTCCTCGCACCAGAAATGGATTTGTGCCTTTGTAGTTTCTGAGCACAAACAATCAATCAAGCAAATCTGTTTTTTGTGGTGCTGCTGCAGCAGACCACGAGTGATACTTCAGTCCAAATAAAACTTTCTTTGGTCTATATAATTTCTGTAGATCACAAAGCCAATCCATTCTTTACAGATCAAATAGATGATCACATTTACCTCTTTCAACACTTGGATAGAATGGCAGAAGTGGGAAGAAATAGTATAAGAACAACAAGGACAAAGTATAAAAAGTCAGATGTACCACTGCACTCATCATTTAAATTTGATCTCAGCTTTTAACAACATCTATGGGGCTGCAGGGGATACACTTTATGACACTTATTGATACAAGGTACCTACCTTGGGATACCCGCCAAGCTCAGCCACACTCTCAGGGGAGTACTGTTCCCGCAAGCGTGTTGTCCATGGGCCAGCAGCTCTAATGTGCAGGCTCAAAAAGTCCTCATGGGGAGCAGTGGTCAAGGTGAAGGGGTGGTACTCATTGGTTCCTAATGATAAGCAGGCGATCCTTACCCACTGCCCAGATTTGTATTCAAAATCATTTGGCCGCTGAAATCTGAGATTAGTAACGCCTGAAACAAAGTGGAAAATTACCTTTTCATTTATTCACACTTTTAGTTATAGAAAGTTACTAGGTGATTCACTGGAGTTCCATGTTGCTACACTCAAACCTATATTCCCACAATAATTTACCACAACTCTTTGGATTGTACCAAAAAGGATTTTGGAAATTAATTGGAACCTTTATACAACAGATGTGTAAAATTCTCAAATAAAACCTCTTCACAAGTACAGACATTGATGAGAAAACTCATTAAATTGATAAATGTGTAATTTATTCCTGAAAATTAGTAGCTCATGAACTGTATTTGCCAGTTGTTTGTATCAAAATGTTAACTCCTTGTCAAAAGGCGAAACAATTCTTTCATCAGAAAATGGCAATGAATATCAAAACCTGTAATATAATTTTAGCTATTTATTCCAACACTTTAACACTCCATGCCTTTTAAGCAACAATTCAAAGATTTTTAAAACTCCTAAATAATTTTACAATTTAAAAAAAAATGAATGTCTTTATTAAAAACTCCACCTGAAACACATCAGCTGTGCAGAATATTGATGTCACCGAGCAAGATACAAGATTTATTTCCAGAGGCTGGAAGGTGACATTATGTTTTATACAACTACGATGAGCTACGAAAGATACATTAAAGTGTGAATATTGTGAGCGAAGAACTTGATACATGAACAAAGGATTATGGTAACCATAGTCATACAACCAAGGTGGTGTTGAAATATTTACATATGAATTATTTGACCAGTGTTATAGTGGATAATCATTAATTGGGAGAACTATTCAGAACACTAATGATGAGAGCATTGGACTTAATACTGGTTTTCTATAAAAATGATTATGAATGTGTAATTGAGTGTAATTATCACCGCTCCCTGGATGCATGATTTGCAATCAAGTTTATTTAACGTCCTTCCTCACAGTTTCTGTATTCTCTTCATGCTTTAAAAGCAAAGCAACTGACAATCCTTTATACCATGTGAACAAGACCTGGGAGGAGTCGAAACGCATCATGTTGGATGCCGGCTGTATCTATAGATAGATAGATAGATAGATAGATAGATAGATAGATAGATAGATAGATAATACTGAAGGAAATTGGGTTACTGGTTGAAGCGTTGAAACCTTACTCAAGCAGCAACCACAATTCTCGTCAGCATGAAACATAAGCAAACTCCAATTTAACCTGTGGTCAACCCTCTAGTAGCTTGACACAAATGCAGTTTTTATGCAGGACACAAAAAAAGAAAAATCCCACACCAATTTAGAAAAATAGAGTACATTTTAATAAATTATTTGACACCAAAACAACAAAAAATTTAATTAGCTAAATCGAAGATATGCAATTTTAAAGGTTTGGTGGCAATCAAGCACTAAGAAGCAAAAAGTGCCAACCATGGTCATCTGGTCGTGGTCGACTGGTCTAAGTCACAAGTTCAGGCTGACTGTTAAAGAGCACCTGCCGGATACAGGGCTGAGTTCAGTCTGCTGAAAAGTATCTTGTGGCCTGGGTGTCAAGATGCAAATTCCTTGCGCTGAGCTGCGCAGGCCAAAGTCGATGAGGAGCTGGAATGCGAATTGCGGCATCGAGATATGTCGCATAGCAGCGGAATCAATGACAGTTGATGAGGAGCTATGATCTAAGGGGCGTGTCATCATCAAGGAAGCCAGTAAACCTTCTTTTAATGTACTATCATGATGGTCTTCTGAGGCCCCATAAATCATTATGTCATCCTGGTAGCATAGCACAATTTGAATCCCCCCCAAGATCTGCTGCATAACTCTTTGTAATACCGCAGCTGCAGACGCAAGGCCGAACAGTATTCTGCAGAACCTAAATGCCCCAAATGTGTTATAAACGAAGTCAGAGATTTAGACTCCGGGTGCAGATCTAGTTGATGGTCCTTTATAATGAGTTCCCCGTGTGTGCCCTTCCACTTGTCACTTTGCTCCCATGCCTTTATCTTAGAGATGGTATCTGCCAACATTCCAATGACAGTTGGAATGAGAGGCTAAAGGCCTCATTACGATGTCGGGTGGAAACTTTCCGCCCGACTCCGTCTCGGAATCGGAGCTGACAGACTAACAATCAGTGGATCCGCCCGACCGATTACGATGCGACTGTTAGAATAAAAATGATTTCACTGTGTTGCTCATGTATTGTTTTACGTTAAGTTAGCATTCGCGGCACAGTTTTATGTTGGCCGCCATTTGGAGTCATGATCGAAACAAATTTCTTTAGCTGTCTGCAAGAAGCAGTTATGGTAAGTTTCATGTCTCCAAGGTTGAGCCTTGCTGCACTAATGAATAAACTGTTCTTATTAGCGCATACCTTTCCAATTAAATAGAGGCCTGCTCCCACTGGTCTAGCGATGGGCGCAGGCAGAACGACGTTGGCACAGAGATAGTGTATACCCGGTCTCAGGATCGAAACTTATCCTTCTGTACTTCTTTGTGTAGCTGCCTCCATCTGGAAATTTCCAGTCTGGGCGTGTCTTCATTGGTTCTGAATTGTACTTAATGTATCTCCATGTTTGCTGAAGTCAGTCCCTCTGCAGCAATCCCAAGATGCTGGGCAGACTGGGCTCCGCTCGAGTGTATCTGAATAAATGTACTTGGTTTGTATTCTCTACTGTCTGCCCGACTCTTCGTTTGGTATGGGAGGCTGATAGGTGGTCGCGACCCCCAACAGGAGGCCTCAGGATGAAGGGGACCCTGCCAGGGGCCCCAAAAGTCAGTTTCCGACAGCCTTTTCGTGTCGGACAGGCCAACTCGGAAACACAGTCCGTAGAGCTGTACGATCCAGTTCCGACTGACACGAATACTCCGAGCCATTAAAGATAATGGGGTAACCCAGTAGCCCTCAGAACCTGGGTAATTGCATTAAAGAAAACAATGGTTCTGTCGGGTGGATACACTGATTTGCACTAGGTATTTAATACGTTTAAAAGAAAATATGTCTCATTCATATATCCAAGCAACACACAAAGAAAAACAACTTTTTTATGCTCAATAAATGTTTTCTTTACTTTATATTAGTATAAATGCGAAATCAATAAAATGGCTGTCTGTGACATAAAACACATACGGTGAAGGAACCACTGGTTATGGTGTACATTTGGTGACTGGTGGTGATATGTGACAAAGTGCTGTACAAAAGTGAAATAAATAACATAAATAACGAAAACAGATGTTTTAGTTTGCAGGTCCAAAATAAAGTGCATAAATCCCAGCAGTAGTTATGATTTTTGTTCAAGTCAGGGAAGTTGCATGGACTAATTGAGACAGTAATGTCGACGTTTCGACCCTTGACAATTGTGCAATAGATTATGCATCAGAGGCGGGTCTTCATCAGGACAGGGGGGAGAACAGTGACAGCCTGTTGGACAATAATTGTATAAGTAAGTGGTGTGTGTGCTTGGCACGAAAAAAAACCAACACAGCACGAGGTGCAATAGCAACAACATGCTTACCAATAACTTTAGGTCCTAGTAGATGGGCATTCAACTTGCAACAAATTTCAGGGAGTTGTCAGCCGACACCTCCGACTCACATCCGGGGATTGTGGTCTGCAAATAATGCGGAACATTAATCAATTGTGGTACAGGGGCCTGTGCCACACAGGAAAATAAATAATGGTCAAGGTAGATATATGCATGTAGAAGAGGGGAAGCGCGGTGGAGCATGAAAACCTGCGTGCTCCACTTGACAAAACGGTGGCTAAAGCTGTTTTGACCAGAGAAACCAATGCGCCTAATTGTGGCAAAATACTACAGTAGCGAGGTGCCTGAAGTCGGTCAAGGGCGTTGTAAAGGGGGGAAAACGCGGTGGAGCATGATAACATGCGTGCTACACTCGTAACACGCTGGCTAATGCTGCTTCTATACAAGGCTGTGAGGCCGAAAACGGCGTACCGACTTACTTGAAGTAAATGAAAAGGGGACCTCCTCTATCGTCCAAGTCAGCTTAGTTGTGTGAGCGCGGTCGGCGAGAACGTCAGTATTTGACTGTTCTCGTATGACCGCGTACGTGCCATAGTTGGCGTGCCTTACGGTGCAGCAGCTAAGGAGTACGGAATGACTCCCGTGTACAAATTACGGCAAGGATTCCTGGTAATGGAATGGAGGCACCAGGTAGTTGTATTACACTTAAAAGTACTATAAATATCATATGAAAAAACATGGGGCACATACTAAGCTTAATCACGGAAGCATTGTAAAATTGGACATTAGAAACAACAATAATTTACATTAGGCACAATAGTGAAACAGTAAAATCGGGGCGCCGGGGGCTCAACAATAATTTACATTAGGCACAGTAATGAAATTTACATATACAGTGAAGTCGAGGCGCCGAGAGCATATCTCATAATTATCGGATACAGTGCGCATAGAATCTCAGATAAAGTGCGCATTACACATCGATGAAACATGCACTTATTGAGGCTTTCCAGTATAAATATAGCCATCTATCTTATCTTAGGACATATTAGTGCAGCATTATATATATACATTGGATCTGAGTGTTGTACCAATATCACATGTAGTGGCACCATCATACTCATGTATGTGTACATTGAATGTTAACGTTTCAACAGTTGAGAGGGACATTATATAATATTGTATTGAAATAGATTTAGAGAGATCATTTATTCATACATAAATCCAGGTTTTCAAGTGTGACGGACTAGTAAGGAAACATAAGTACAAGCTTGATCATATATTCATCCAGGGTTTAACGTAAGGTCAAAAATTGTGAGGATTTAGTGAGAAAACATGATAGCAAGAAGGTTAAGGTTATAAATTACAGCCTACCCATCTGATTACATGTTTCCTCATGCTCATTAAGGCCCCGGTTCACAGAATCTAAGATATGGATCCAACGGCACTCTTTGTAGTTCAATGTGGTGGTGATACTGCCACCCCTAGTGTGTAGGGTGATTCTATCCAGAACCCACCATTCAAGATTGTTAGCAGTATGTCCCACACTCCAGTAGTGTTCAACCAATGGGGCTCCCTGAACTTTACATCTGATTCTACTTGCATGCTGTAAAATCCTATTTTTAGGTCTCGCCTAGCGACGCAGCGCGAAGCGCTGACGCTAGCGAGATGTATTGTTACCCACTTGCTTCGGAAGGGAGACAGATGTGCACGCGCAGGCACGCGCAGGACGGACTGCAATTATGAACGCGCCCGTGAATGTGAACACGCACGTACAGACACGCGATGTGCACATCTCCTGTCCCCCTTCCGTCCTCGCCAGCCGCAAAACATGAGGCTGCCCCGCTCCTTCTCCGTGCAGCTTCACCAGGAGCCTAGTGTCCCAAAGACCGGAGGAGCCCAAGGCCGGTGCCAGCCTTGCCTCTTGAACCCCAGGTAACGCTCGTGGGTGTGTACGCACTGGTGCCTCTTGCTGTCATTGTGGCTGCGAAGCGCGATCGCACTCCGTTGTCCATGCATTTTCGCACCACCCTCCCCCGCCTGCACTGCGTTGTCCGTGGATTTATGCACCCCCCGCCCGCACTCCGCTGTCCGTGAATTTTCGCACCCCCCTCCCGAAATATCAAAACTCATACAGGACCTCACTAGCAAAGGCCTTGCAGAAGGATTTCTCTCGGAACCAGAATTTAAGTTTCTTAACAAAACTAATCCCAGGATTCCTACGATTTATACCATCCCTAAAGTACACAAAAACTTGGAAAAACCTCCGGGCAGACCTATCGGCTCGGGCTGTGGATTCCAATGCCAGAAACCGGTCCTAGGATGCTTGTTTCCGGTCCAGGGAAGACATGGCTTGGCAGTTCGGGCTGGACTGTTCCCATGAGGCACAGGGTCAGACTGATTTGCATATGGCCATGTCTGAACTGGGGTGGTGGAGTGAGCTAAAGAATGATGATGGATTAAACCCAGATCAGTTGACTGGGGGTGAGTGTTTGATTGGCTCAAACGTTCCGTCCATCATCCCCTTTTGTATCGCTTTGGTCGCCCTAAGTTGGCGGGGGTATGCCCAGACGTGGGTCCCTTGCTCACTTTGCCACTGGATTCAAGCAAGCCTGGCTGATGACGGCTGAAATGCCAGAAACCGGTCCTAGGATGCTTGTTTCCGGTCCAGGGAAGACATGGCTTGGCAGTTCGGGCTGGACTGTTCCCATGAGGCACAGGGTCAGACTGATTTGCATATGGCCATGTCTGAACTGGGGTGGTGGAGTGAGCTAAAGAATGATGATGGATTAAACCCAGATCAGTTGACTGGGGGTGAGTGTTTGATTGGCTCAAACGTTCCGTCCATCATCCCCTTTTGTATCGCTTTGGTCGCCCTAAGTTGGCGGGGGTATGCCCAGACGTGGGTCCCTTGCTCACTTTGCCACTGGATTCAAGCAAGCCTGGCTGATGACGGCTGAAATGCCAGAAACCGGTCCCAGTTCAGACATGGCCATATGCAAATCAGTCTGACCCTGTGCCTCATGGGAACAGTCCAGCCCGAACTGCCAAGCCATGTCTTCCCTGGACCGGAAACAAGCATCCTAGGACCGGTTTCTGGCATTCCAGCCGTCATCAGCCAGGCTTGCTTGAATCCAGTGGCAAAGTGAGCAAGGGACCCACGTCTGGGCATACCCCCGCCAACTTAGGGCCATGTCTGAACTGGGGTGGTGGAGTGAGCTAAAGAATGATGATGGATTAAACCCAGATCAGTTGACTGGGGGTGAGTGTTTGATTGGCTCAAACGTTCCGTCCATCATCCCCTTTTGTATCGCGTGGATCCATCTTGGAGCCTCTGAATCAATATATAGATAGCTTCCTACAGCCTTTCGTCTTGGAAACAAGGTCCTTTCTTCGTGACATTATGCATACTATCCAAATAATTGAGAACCAGCCCTTTGACAAATCATCACAGTTCCTTGTGACACTTGACGTGTGCTCTTTATATACTAGCATACCACAAGAAGAAGCAATTGAGGTCATCAAGAACGTCCTTGAGAAGCGTCCATCACCTAGTTGGATCCCGACAGAATTCTTAGTACAACTTCTACAAATTGCCATGACCAAAAACTATTTCATTTTCAAAAACACATTTTTCTACCAATGCAAGGGAGTAGCGATGGGCGCAGGGTTCGCCCCCAGTCTGGCGAATCTCTTCATGGACAGCTTTGAAGATCGCAGTATCTATACTGACAGGAACCCCTTCCTGGACAATATCACTATATGGAAGCGCTATATAGATGATATCTTGATGATATGGACAGGTACTGAAGAAGAACTTACTGATTTTATAACATGGCTGAATGCATGCTCACAGGATATCCAATTCACCATGTCATACAATAAAGACTCAATACCCTTCTTGGATCTTACACTGGAAATCGAGAATGACCAAATTGTGATGAACCTGTACAAGAAACCAACAGACCGTAATACCCTCCTTAAATATGACTCACATCACCCGAGAAATCTGAGAGACAATTTGCCCTACGGACAATTTTTACGATTGCGCCGCAATTGCTCTAGACGTACCGATTTCTTTAAGGAAACCGACACCTTAATCTCCAAATTAAGAGAAAGAGGATATCCAAAGGGGTTGCTAAACAGAGCAAGGAAGAGGGCATGGTACAGACCCCGAGAATCTCTCCTGGAAGTACAAACTCAAGATGAAAAACTGGACACACTAATATGTGTGACTACCTTCAACACCAGAAGTCATGATATAAAAAAGGTCATCAAAAAATACTGGAACCTTGTTGGAACTGAAATTAACATGACTAAAGAACCCATGTTCTCCTTTAAACGTGCCAAAAATGTCAAGGACTATGTGGTTTCCTCATATCTTGATACGCCGCCTGCACCAGACATCAGACAACAATTGAGCTTACCACCGCTGACTGGCCACCATAGATGTGGCCACTGTAAGGCTTGCCAATTCACTTAAGCAGGTACCACATTTACTCATCACGGAAAATCATATGACCTTACACAATTCACAAACTGCAACAGTCAGAATGTCATTTATGCTATCAGATGCCCCTGCCAAAAGATCTACGTAGGACAAACCACACAAAAAGTAAAAAATAGGATTTTACAGCATGCAAGTAGAATCAGATGTAAAGTTCAGGGAGCCCCATTGGTTGAACACTACTGGAGTGTGGGACATACTGCTAACAATCTTGAATGGTGGGTTCTGGATAGAATCACCCTACACCCTAGGGGTGGCAGTATCACCACCACATTGAACTACAAAGAGTGCCGTTGGAGCCATATCTTAGATTCTGTGAACCGGGGCCTTAACGAGCATGAGGAAACATGTAATCAGATGGGTAGGCTGTAATTTATAACCTTAACCTTCTTGCTATCATGTTTTCTCACTAAATCCTCACAATTGTTGACCTTACGTTAAACCCTGGCTCTAAGTATGAATATATGATCAAGCTTGTACTTATGTTTCCTTACTAGTCCGTCACACTTGAAAACTTCCAGTTAAAACCCTGGATTTATGTATGAATAAATGATCTCTCTAAATCTATTTCAATACAATATTATATAATGTCCCTCTCAACTGTTGAAACGTTAACATTCAATGTACACATACATGAGTATGATGGTGCCACTACATGTGATATTGGTACAACACTCAGATCCAATGTATATATATAATGCTGCACTAATATGTCCTAAGATAAGATAGATGGCTATATTTATACTGGAAAGCCTCAATAAGTGCAGGTTTCTTCGATGTGTAATGCGCACTTTATCTGAGATTCTATGCGCACTGTATCCGATAATTATGAGATATGCTCTCTGCGCCTCGACTTCACTGTATATGTAAATTTC
The DNA here is from genome assembly GCA_963921515.1 of Calotriton arnoldi. Taxonomy (NCBI): domain Eukaryota; kingdom Metazoa; phylum Chordata; class Amphibia; order Caudata; family Salamandridae; genus Calotriton; species Calotriton arnoldi. The sequence continues at coordinate 3,283,763 of CAWUFW010000169.1, read as the reverse complement.
ATTACTGTGCCTAATGTAAATTATTGTTGAGCCCCCGGCGCCCCGATTTCACTGTTTCACTATTGTGCCTAATGTAAATTATTGTTGTTTCTAATGTCCAATTTTACAATGCTTCCGTGATTAAGCGTAGTATGTGCCCCATGTTTTTTCATATGATATTTATAGTACTTTTAAGTGTAATACAACTACCCGGTGCCTCCATTCCATTACCAGGAATCCTTGCCGTAATTTGTACACGGGAGTCATTCCGTACTCCTTAGCTGCTGCACCGTAAGGCACGCCAACTATGGCACGTACGCGGTCATACGAGAACAGTCAAATACTGACGTTCTCGCCGACCGCGCTCACACAACTAAGCTGACTTGGACGATAGAGGAGGTCCCCTTTTCATTTACTTCAAGTAAGTCGGTACGCCGTTTTCGGCCTCACAGCCTTGTATAGAAGCAGCATTAGCCAGCGTGTTACGAGTGTAGCACGCATGTTATCATGCTCCACCGCGTTTTCCCCCCTTTACAACGCCCTTGACCGACTTCAGGCACCTCGCTACTGTAGTATTTTGCCACGATTAGGCGCATTGGTTTCTCTGGTCAGAACAGCTTTAGCCACCGTTTTGTCAAGTGGAGCGCGCAGGTTTTCATGCTCCACCGCGCTTCCCCTCTTCTACATGCATATATCTACCTTGACCAATTTCAGGCACCTTGTAACTTTTTACTGCAATTATGCGCACCATTTTCGAGTAATTTAAGTACATGTTTTTCTTTTTTATAAGGAATTTCTGACGCCCCACCACCAAGGCGGTAGACGCGCTTTGTTTTCACATCTAAGTATTAGTCTTAGCAGTTGTGGGTCTAGACAGTGCGCAGACTCCACTTGCGCTTAGTAAACACGGGCATGAATAACTGTAATGTGTTCCACTAGTGGTTTAAGCAGTGTACTGATGGCCCCCGTTGCTTCCACAGTTTATTGATCGCATTGGTGGCTCCTTAATAATCAATTTCACCGGCTGGTGAATACGGAAGTTATGTTTTAAACAGGTATGTAGGGAACACCATTATTTATTTTCCTGTGTGGCACAGGCCCTTGTACCACAATTGATGAATGTTCCGCATTATTTGCAGACCACAATCCCCGGATGTGAGTCGGAGGTGTCGGCTGACACCTCCCTGAAATTTGTTGCAAGTTGAATGCCCATATACTAGGACCTAAAGTTATTGGTAAGCATGTTGTTGCTATTGCACCTCGTGCTGTGTTGTTTTTTTTCGTGCCAAGCACACACACCACTTACTGTTAACAATTATTGTCCAACAGGCTGTCACTGTTCTCCCCCCTGTCCTGATGAAGACCCGCCTCTGATGCATAATCTATTGCACAATTGTCAAGGGTCGAAACGTCGACGTTACTGTCTCAATTAGTCCATGCAACTTCGCTGACTTGAACAAAAATCATAACTACTGCTGGGATATATGCACTTTATTTTGGACTTGCAAACTAAAACATCTGTTTTCGTTATTTATGTTATTTATGTCACTTTTGTACAGCACTTTGTCACATATCACCACCAGTCACCAAATGTACATCATAACCAGTGGTTCCTTCACCGTATGTGTTTTATGTCACAGACAGCCATTTTATTGATTTCGCATTTATACTAATATAAAGTAAAGAAAACATTTATTGAGCATAAAAAAGTTGTTTTTCTTTGTGTGTTGCTTGGATATATGAATGAGAAATATTTTCTTTTAAACGTATTAAATACCTAGTGCAAATCAGTGTATCCACCCGACAGAACCATTGTTTTCTTTAACGAATACTCCGAGAGCCGGTCAGAACCGATTTGGAAAGACCATGCTGTTTACAATCCGACAGCGAACATCGTAATTGGTCGGGCGGATTGCAAACTGACTGAGTCGATCAGAAGGGTTCCGACATGGTCTAGAGGAATCCGATTGTCGGGAGGAGGCTTTCCGCCCGACATCGTAAGGAGGCCCTTTGTTGTAAGAGAGATTCTCTGAACAACTGATGTGGCTGAGAGGCTGTCGCAGTCATCTAGAATAAAGTTCCTTTTTAACTTTCAATGGTGCGTTTTGTACTTTGAAATATTGGTGACGATCTGCTGTGCAGGAGACAGTAGTGACAGCCTCTTCCCCTGTCCTTTTGTGGAACCCACTGACGCATTAATAAGCGTGAAGCATTTTACAAGTGATGTTTCCACTTACCTATGAAACCAGCAGTTGGAGCAGAGTACAGCCGCCTATAATTTTTTGCAATTGTCTTGTGGCCCATGAGACAACGGTGAGGAGTGGAAGGGGGTGCGGACATCCATCCCTCAGCTTTTGACTAATAAAAGTCAGCTGTTCCTCAGTAAATAAAGCAGCGCTGTCTGGATGAGCATTAAAGACGCCTGCCTGTGTGGGCGAAAATATTTGCAGGGCAATGCTGGTGCGCATGATGCTGTAAGCGAACCTCAATACATGAGGGAAAATATTTGGAAAAAATAAGCAAATTACTGAATGTGCTGATGGGCATAGCTTACATAAAGAGAGCCTGCCACACATAATGGCTCCAGCAGAAATCGTGTGCTGAACAGCAGATATCTGGAAGGTAAAGCCTGTCACACTGATGGGCACAGCTTTGCAGAGTTGCAGTGCAGAACTCTTGCTTGTGGCACTGGGAAGCGGCATTCACCTTGAAGGGAGTTTTTCCGTACATGTACACTGACAGGCACTGCTTCGGCAAGGGAAGCCTGTCACACTGATGGGCACAGTTCTTCAAGTTTGCAGCGCTAGGCACAGGAGCAATTTTCTCCAACTCACCGACAAGCACAGCTTTTGAGTGGTCATTGAATTTACCTGCATTGCCAGCTACCGTCACAGGGAGGAAGGAAAGAAATATCTGCTTCCTGTACTCAACTCCGCCCATGAGCTTTGAAAGGTAGAAACAGCAATAGGACTGAAACATTAAGAACTGATGGTTAATTTTATAGTAAAATTTTAGCAATTTCAGTATTTGAAGTATAGTAATATTCATGCAGCCCAGCTGGGCTAATAATCATATAGCTAAGCTGGCAATATATAGAATCAACTCATGTTAAGGTAGAACACATTTATTTTTCAATTGTTTCTGCTCATATAAGTTGTGTATTAGTCTTCTCCTTGCAGTTAATACCTAATATGGCCACAGCTAATATGACCCAGCCTCCTCCATTTTTAGATCAGATAGGGGAACCAATTATACCATGGAAAGAGTGGGAAACATTATTCATATCTTATCTGATTGCAATAGGTGGGGAAAATTCTCATCTCTCAGGAAGCAACACATTTTGTTGCACAATTTAAGAATCCAGGGAAGAAAAGTGTATGAAAATTTAGCAGATTCAGAGAAGACGGAAGAAGGTGAAGAGGTTCAGGAAGATGAATACCAGACAACGTTTCATGAACTGGAAAAACATTTTGGTAAATGGGTGATTGTACAAGGGCAAAATGAGAAAGTGACAAGTTACATTGCAGTATTGAGAGGGCTGGCCAATATGTTCGAGTTTGGTCCTTTAGGTGATCCCTTCATTAGAGACCAATTGGTTAGATGTACTAATAACCCAAAAATCCAGGAAAAGTTGCTAGTCTGTAATCCGCACTTGAAGGATGCCATGGATGTTGCTAAAAGCATAGAAAACACAGTGAAGTGAACAAGAGAAATGAAGATAAGCAACATTGCAGACACAATTCATGTAGTAAAGAATTCTTTCGGTAATGAGGAACAGGTAGGGGAGGTAGAAGATGGGAAAAAATCGAATGAGTTTTACTCAGAAAGAAAATGTGGATGAAAAAAGGGAGAGAATGAAGTGTTACCGCTGTGGGAACTACAACCATCTAGTTTATAACCCCAGTTGTCCTGCACATTCTATTGTATGTAAAAAAAAAGTAATAAGAGGGGGCATTATGTCAGATTGTGCAAAAATTTAAATTCAGAAAAGAAAAAAGTACATATGACTGAAGAAGTGGGGGAAGTGGCAAACAAATACATGTTCCTGGTTGCGTGCTACGCAGCGGGTAAGGAGGACAATTACCCATAGTGTGATATAGCCTTAGATGGTGTTAAATTGAAAGTTTTTGCTGACTCGTGTTCATCATATACACTAATTTATTACTAACCCTGGGCACGAACACCGCTCCGCTGGCGGAGTTTGCAGAATTTTGCATACTTTGCGTTCCGCGGAGAACGTGAAGTTCCTGCAAAACTTCCAACTCCGCGGCGGAGCGGAGTTCAGCCCGGACCCTCCCACCTCCCGCAATAAATATTTTTTAAATAAAATTTACAATTAAAGTAAAATAAAACCGCACTTACCTTATCGCGGCGTCCATTGCTGCCCTCCTCCTCCTCGCCGTTATCCCTTACGTCAGACGTACATCATGGTAGGACTGCGCATGCGCGCGCATGCGCAGTCCTACCATGACGTATGGGATTACGCGAGGAGGGGGAGGGCAGCCCAGGACGCCGCGGTAAGGTAAGAGCGCTTTTATTTTACTTTAATTGTAAATTTTATTTAAAAATATTTATTGCGGGGGGTGGGAGGCGCAGAGCAGAGTTTTTGGCCAACTCCGTAGAGCTCCGTGTTGAGCATCTCCGCCTGCTACGCCCGGGGTTATTGATTATGGAACTTTTCAAGAGAAATTTCAAGGGAAGAGTTATGTTAATGAACAGGCAGACCCTATACCTTTAGAAGGAATATTAACTATGCAAATAGCATTCAAGGATCGCACAACTCGAGCAAAGATTTACTTAACTAAAAGAGGGTCCAGCCTATTGGCTTGGGCACATCAGAAAGACTTGGGGATCATGCTTGATCCCAACAGTATTGAACCTGTTTTGGCAATCGAAGGTGGAAATGGGGGTAAGAATCTGTGTGAGGAGTTCCCTGAGTTCTTTACTGAAGAATTAGGCCATTTAAAACAATTTCAGAATAAAATGTTATTAAAAGAATATGCAGTACCGGTGTAACACAAAGTTAGACTGATACCCCAGTAGCTGTGTCATCCTCTTCATGAAGAGGTAACTAAATTGGTTACACAGGGTATAATAGAACCTGGTGAGAGTTTTTTATGGCTTGCCCCTATTGTGATAACCCAAAAATCAGGAGGGAGGGGTGTGCGCCTTTGTGTTGAGTTGAGGGACCTAAATGCAAACATTTCGGTGGACAGATTTCCACTTCACTGAATAAATGAGATGATTAGTGTAATTGGGGAAGGTAAACACTTTAGGCTTATTAACCTCTCCTCTGTGTACCATCAAGCAGAACTGCAACTTTATTCGAGAATACTGTGCCAGCCTCTCAGCCACAACAGCTGCTCAGGGAATCTCTCTCACAACCAAGCCTAACAGTCATTAAATGTTGGCAGATACCATCTCTATGGGAAAGGCAGGGGAGCAAAGGGACAAGTGGAAGGGTATACATGGCGAACTCATTATAAGGGACTTATTATTACAAAAGAATACTTCTTGATATAAATACAACACAGGATTTTAAATTACAATTGTTTAGAGACCAAACTCGACTTGCCTACCTCCTTCCAAAGGAAAGCTATCACTTCTCAACTGTAATAAAGTAACCCAAAAGTTATCCTGTGGGACAAAGTTGGGAGTTTTTCACTACCAAGGCATGTAAAACTTAAAAGTACATGTCCAACTTTTTAAATATACTGCATCATGCCCTACGGGCTGTTTAGGGCCTACCCTAGGGGTGACTCTTATGTATTCAAAAGGAAGGATTAGGCCTGGCAAAGGGGCTATTTTTTGCCAGGTCAAAACAGCAGTTTACAACTGCACACACAGGTTGCAATGGCAGGCCTGAGACAGGCATAAAGGGATACTTATTTATGTTTTTATTTTTATTTATAGAGTTTTATATAATGCGAACTTAACCCGAGGGTATCAGAAAGCTTTACATAGTTGGAAATAGAGGTTACAGGAATTACATATGGGGTAAATACCATTACATGGGGTGAGCACAAATACACAACCACTGTGCACAGAAACAAAGTCAAAGCAGTTACATGTGTTTCATATAAAATAAAAGCAGATACAGAGACGTGAGCACAATAAAATGAAAAATGTTCAGCTGTCGTAAAGTGAATATAGGAGAGTCTATTTGAGATAATGGTGTACATACAATCTGCAATTGTAGGTGGGTAGTGAGCACAAAGAGTATGAGCGGTTCATTGCTTGCTACATAGTTACGTGGCAGCAATGTAAACCCGAAGGTATAGCGGGCGTAACATATTGTTGTGGAATAAAAATGATAAAACCAGTGGCATAGAGTAAACGACAAGCATAACATATCGGCATGAAAATAACATTTGTCAGACCGTTGTTAGCGCAAAGTGATCGGAACAAGCAAGAAATGTGAAAATGTGAGATTATCAGTGTGTACTACACAACTTCAGGTTATATTATCAACTGGTAGATGATTTCAAAAGTACATCCAAGATATGTTTGAGGGCCACAGCCGCTAGCCCTGTCCCAGCAACTGACCCGCAGGTAGGGCTCGCGGTGCGCAGTGGGAGCAAGCCAGGTTACAGTTGGCATGTCCCAGACGGGACGGGTTGTTTTCCGGGTCTGTCCAGGAATCAGGTGGACATGGCAATCCGGCCTCATCACCGAGGAGCAATCAGGCGCTACGGCAGTGGCGGCTGGTGATTATTAAAAGTTGTGGGCCGTAAAAGTTCTTTACAACTCTAATGGCATAAGCAAGGCAGACACACAGTCCTAAGGTCTGAACTGCACAAGGTACAAGCAGAAATCCTGGAATCAATTCCGGCTTCCCTGCTTCACCAAAATGTGTGATCCTAGGCAAATATTTTACTTCACCATCCTCCCTTTTCTTCGTTATCATATAAGAGTGCACCTTAAAATACACAAGTTCAGGAGTATATGCTCTGTAGAAAGACATGTTATGTTTGATTTCATCAAAAATAACGTTGTTTCATGTTAATGTTAATTCAGGTACCATAAGAAACTGGGCCACATATATGGCAGGGACATCTTAAGGACATTTAGGTTCTTGGGTCAAACATATTTGGAGGGGGGCCCTATTCCGAACAGTATTGAATTTATGATTCAATTTCAACTCTTTCATGCCCCCTTTGGCCAGGTCACTGACTGTGCACAAATGCACTAGTGTAAATTCTAAATGTGTTTACATCTAATATTCATGGATAGTGACATGTGTTTTCAATATTGTAAACAGCAGCAGACACTCACTAATATTACTGCAAATAATCTCTGTGAAACCTTCTCATTTCTCATATGTGAGGTCCTGTTTTGATATAAAAGAAACTTTTTTTAATGAACATTGCATGAAACATAAACCCAACATTTCTTGGCAAAATATCTACACTAGACTCTCACACATCACCTAGATTAAACATAAATTAAAGGAAAATGGTATTTTAAACAATCTGTTGTATTTCAAACAATCTGTTAAAGAATTATTCAAGGTCATCAGGGCAAGACTCTGCAGAACAGAGCTGGCTCTATCAGGGGGCCCCCTGAAAGGCTGGGGCGCTGGACCAGAGCCCACTTTGCCCATACCCTGAAACTTCTCTTATATACATACATGACAACTGACTAATAGCATTGTCATTAGAGGGGGTACACAGGATTGTTTCTAAATTCAAGGGAATCACGTTTAAAAAAAAGCATTTTAAAAGACAGAGCAGGTACACATACTCTCTCTCATACACACGCTTACACAGTCACACAATTCTGCGCCAGTCAGAACTTTTACTGAAAAACACTTTATTTTCTTCACTCAGAGGTCAGAAAATGTGTAGTGCTGTAAGTTGTAGTGCAGCATCTCAGAGCCACGTAAGCCGCAAATCATCTGATGCATACGCGTTGACTGCTAATGACATACAGGAATGTGCTGTAAGTTGTAGTGCAGCATGTAGGAGCCTCGGATTTATTTAAAACGATCTTAAAGAAAAGGATAAACGGAAATGTAAAGAGAGTTTCCTTACCTAAATTTAGTCTTGTGCTCCGCTCCGTCCATGGGTCAAGACATCCCTTCAGAAGTTTGCTCTTCCTGCCTCTGCGCCCTCGTGAAGAGGTAGTCAGACTTCTCTCTCCGACTCCTCTGGCCCTCCTCAGCCAATCCAGGCACTGCTCTAATGCTGCATATAATACAAAGCAACATAGGAGCAGTCCTAGGATTGGCTGGGGCATGTGAGCACAATGCTCCACTGAAGACCGAAGGGCCCGGGTCTTTGCTGACGCAGCTCCATGGCAGCCTTTCATGTGGAAGCCTGAACTGCGCATGTCATGTTGGCCAGAGCAGCAGTACCGTCCAATCTGACATGCGCAGCTCAGCTTCAGCTGCAGCTGTTCCTCTCACCCACTGAGAGCTCCGTAGCCCCAGCCTATAAAAAAATAAAATTAATGAAGGGTGTACGGGGATAATTTAAAGTGCAACGCCCCTGAGCCCCTATAAAAGAACAGCCGCTGGGGGAGGATAGAACGCAAGGGTGTGCAGCAATGCTCCTCTCCAACCTGGCTGCTCCGACCCTCCTAATTCTCCACTCCAGCAGGTCATGGCGTCTGGGAGACTTGCGAGGAATCAGCTATTAGCCCATGCCAGTGGGGAACGGGGAGAGCAAGGGCAGTGGTGCTGTTGGCCGTCTGTAGCAGTCAGCTGGGAGGGCCGCGAAGGGTTGTTCAGAGGGTTATTCTCACATCTGCATGTCCGCCTCACCCTCCTCAACCCCCACTCCGGCAGTATGCCGGGGCACAGGAGGACAGGATCGGCAGAGTCAGTCCTGTTACTCCTCCCAGAGCTGACAGGGTTGGCACACCCAGGTTGGACCCGGCTCGAGATGGCTTTCCTTCGGTGCAGAGTGGGGATCCATTTTTTATTTTCCTTTTTTTTGTCTCTGGTAGGAAACAGGGAGAGCAAAGGCAGTTGTGCTGGAAGCCCTCTGTGGGCACTCGGCAGGCAGGGCAGGCAGCAGAGGGTTCTCCTCACATCCGCATGGCCCCCTCAACACACCAGAGCGCAGGAGAACAGGAGCAGCAGAGGCATTCCTGTTCCTCCTCCGGGAGCTGATAGGGTGTGCTTGGAAGGTGGCATTGCGATCTTCTGTAGGTACCCAATGGGATTTGCGCCAATGGTGATCCCTGGCCCAGGGACTCTTTCGGGGACCCTTCCTCTGTCTACTGTATGGTCCTCACTGAAGTCTACTTTGCATTGCGACAGCCCTGCGGGATCACAGGGTAATTTCCTTCTATTTCGAAAGGGTGTTGGCTCGATGGGGGACTTTTTCCAGGGATTTACACCATAAGGCATTCCCTAGCACGGTAGCTCCATACGGGAGCTTCCTAACAGTCGACCATCTTGGTTTACTTTGGGTTGGCCCAATCAGTGCTGCAGGCTCACCAGTAGCATATAGTTCAGAGTACAAAAACCCAACAAAAACAGGTTCAGTACACATGAGGGTGAAGGCAATAAGTTTGGTGATGACCCTCAAGTGGACAAAGTCCAACATATACACAACTTGCCCTCAAACGAAAACGCACTCACAGAAAGGTTCTCCTGTGATTTATTTCAACAACAGCAAACTCAGCTATGCACCAGAAAATAATCCCTCAGGCCTAACAAGTTTCAGGCTCCCCGCCCTTGTTCACAGGCCAGTGCACGATGGAACTGCAGGAACATATTGAAAAAGTGATTACCAATTAAATAATAGTCCCACCCTCTGTGGGCCTCCGGTGAGTTACTAAGCCTGCTGGTAATCGCAGTCCTGCCCAACAGTTGTTCACCCTATAAGTGAGTTTAATACATCAAGGCACAAACAGCGTCTTTGCCCCAGTGGGCCTTCCGATGTCATCTTGATGAGTCAGCCATTAATTATACGTTGGAGTTCACAAACTGACGTTCCGCATTTGTGACCGCAAGATAGCTTCACACGGACCTGCCTAATCATGCAGTGGTGCGGATTCACGGCTGGACACACTGTTTATTTATTCAATTGTAACTCGTCCACAAATGAAACCACACTCACAAACAGGTTCTCCCCTGATTTATTCCAACAACAGCAAACTCGACGATGCACCAGAAAATAATCCCTCAGGCCTAACGCGTTTCGGGCTCCCCTCCCTTGTTCACAAGCCAGTGCACGATGGAACTGCAGGAACATATACCAAAAGTGATTACCAGTTAAATAATAGTCTCGCCCCTGTGGGCCTCCGGTGGGTTACTAAGCATGTTGGTAATCAGTCCTGCCCAGCAGTTGTTCACCCTATTAGTGGGTTTAATCCATCAAGGCCAAATTTCAAACAGTGTCTTTGCCCCAGTGGCCTTTCCAATGTCATCTTGATGAGTCAGCCAAAAATGATACATTGGAGTTTACAAACTGTCGTTCCGTATTTGTGCCCAGCATGCTTAGTAATTCACCGGAGACCCATAGAAGGCGGGACTATTATTTAACTGGTAATTACTTTTGGGATATATTCCTGCAGTCCCAACGTGCGCTGGCCTGTGAACAAGGGTGGGGAGCCCGAAACGCGTCGTTGGAATAAATCACAGGAGAACCTGTCTGTGAGTTCGGTTTCGTTTGAGGACGAGTTGCAGTTGAATATAAATAGACCCAGTAGAAGGCAAATCGCTGAAACGCGTTGGTCTTATTTAATGAATTGAAGGACTATGGAATGCCTTTTGTTTATGCCAAATAAAATATGAACTGAAAAACTGACCTGAACAGTGGATTGCTGTCTGTTTGAATGTGCCGCCGGATCGAGTGTTCACGAGGACGAACACCGAAGAAGACATATATATATATATATATATATATATATGTATACATACAAATATATATACATATATATCAGCACAACCACTACTCCCAACGGAAGAGAGCACGCACACGAGGACTGCAGGTTAAAGCTTCTTTATTGGTTCAGGCCTCCCTCGACCCAGCAACCAGGAGAGACGCGTTTCGGCTGCACCCAGCAGCATTTCTCAATCTGGTTAGCGCCGTTATTTCGACTTATTTAAAGCGACACAGTAATAGACATAAATGAAATACAACATGTTTTAAAAGGATATATCAACCTCTGCAGTGAAATACTGATTGTGTAATATCTCGATGTAATAGACTTACTGCAACTATTAAATAGGTTAAAATGTAAGGCATAATACAAAAATATGACTTTGCTGAAAATATATGTTTAAATTCTAAAAAATCATGATCGTTTTGCACCAGGAGATGTAAAAACACATTTTTACATGTTTAATTTTTTTTTTCTTGTTTATCCTTTTGTCTATAATATATATATATATATGTGCATTTATAAATAAATATTATTAAAATTAACCTGATTAGTTGATCGATGTTCCAGGTGTTAAAAAAATCAATGTTGTGTTCACCTGCTAGCCCCGACTAACCATTTCAATGAAAGAAGTTAAAAACGTCTCATCACACTGTACCCAATGCAAAGCTGAGCTTCAAAGGTAGCTGTAACAGTCTTGAGATCCTCCCTGGTTATCACAAAGTGGCAATTCACAGAGAAAAAGGAATATGCTGCTTGTGCTCAACTTTTGTACAGACTGAGCTGAGCACACAGCCTAAGACGTTGTTTCAGGAAATTGATGAATATGATGGCTAGGTGGTGGGAGCTCGCAACAGTGTCAAATAGTCTCAATTTCATGTAAAATAAATTACCTTCTAGCTCAGTTCTTTATTTAAATTCATCTCCTGTTGAAACTGAGGAGACTTTGTGAATATGTTGTCACTTTCTGGCACAAGAAATGGCGGGGTCTATTGATTGTATCCACTCATAGTTCATGTGCTGGGTACAATAATTTAATCACTTTAATTATTTGATAAAAAAAACACTTATTACTTGTTCATTTTCAAATGTAAAACCAGTAGCTTGTCTTGTGAGCACCGCGCAAAAGTCCTAGATTTCTGTACTTTCTCAGTAAAAGCTTTTTACAGAAGTGGAGCATCACCTGGATACTGAACAGAAGCTGTCCTTGTACTCAAGAAGCTTTGAGATTTTCTGCAATGCTTGTGCTTGTAATTCCTTCTGGTTTTGTTGTCCAACAACTACCAGGTAAAAGGTGTGAGTTTGCTCCAGATCAATACTTTGGGATTGCTCACCTTCACAAAAGCCATCACTGAACTACCAAAAGCCATACCTCCTCCATTGTATCTCACTTCTACATATAATCCAAGCATTTGTCACCAACACAAACCATTTATACCATGCTTTTACTATACAATATGTTGCCTATTCCTTTTGCATGATCAATGCTTCCGATACACTGGCCCCACTGTTGTATTCCTCTTAGGGTATCCGTATATAGGTTTTCCTGTATCATGTCCTTATATAGGCACAATTCGCCCTGCCCTTATATAGGCATGAAATCCCAGTCCTTATTTAGGCATTAAACCGTGCACTCCAAATACAGGCATGGTCTCAGACATCCATCCACCCTAACGTCACAACGAGTTCTTGAAGAACAGACCCTTAGGCTTCGGGAGTTTCCCTAGCACAGGACTATTGATTTCTTCAAGGACTCATCTATTATGCATGAACCGTTATACCTTAGGGGTTCATTCATGACGTCTTCCGCTGTCCGATTCACGTCAATGCTAACATTCTGAGGTACCTCTCAGGTATAAATATACCTTCCCTAGCCCCTGTAAATCAGAGGAGACCTCGACTTCAGAGGAGCCCGTTTCCCGGCCTGACGCACTGAGAAGACGCTGTCATCCCTGCACGCAGAGAGTCCAGCTTCCAGTGATCTGACTTCCCTCGCGGGGTGTTGGAGTTCGAGTCTGGCAAGAGATTCCCACCTCTCTCATTCTCAAGGTATGGAGCTTGACTAGATACCTAGAGGGACTCTTGGCATACTAGGCCTACTGAGCGTAACATACTCTTAGTATACCATAGTAAGGAATACTTCACCTACTTCATACCTCTCCCTACACCTAGGTTAGGTTAGGTACATTGGGGTAGAACTAGCTTAGAAACGCATCGTATGAGTACTCGCATTTTTAGTCTATGTTATTTATGTAAATGAATATCTACTAAAGATCATGCTAGCGCAGTATTATTTATTTCTACTGCTTACACTGTACATTATTTATCTTGCATACTGTCTTGTGATCGTAACAGCACATTTTACTTACACGAGAAACAAGACTGTTCAATAAATCTTTTATTGAAACGCCCGTCTATTCTTTCTGTGTAACTTTGAGGAAAACTAAGTATGCACGAGTGAGCTGAGTGAAATAGTTATCTATTGTTTCCACGACTCTGGGACACGTTCTGATTCTAAAGGGAAACAAAGTGGTCATGTTTTGCGGCTGCCAGAAACTACTCCCTTCTTGTTAATCAAGGAGTTTCTAGTGGCCTTTGAGCTAGCTGGCACAAGTAATTAAGTTTAATATACTCGATAGGGACATACCGACCTCAGTCCTATGTCAAACCTATAGGGTATATTATTCCAATGCGCAGAGCCTATTAGGGAAATAGGAGCTACACTACATGGCGCCCAACGTTTGGTAAGGCTGTAATTCGACGCTAGATACTGAGTAACTCAGACGTGCTTTTTCTCTCAGAGACCCCTACCCATATACTCCAAAAGACGTCTGGAGTGGGCAGGGTTAAGTATCCGCCACGGCTACATAGGGAAGCACCCTATATATTAGCTGTTTGGTTTGCTCAACGTTGAAGGATACAGTGTTCCAAAATATTGTGCACCTTATCTTTGTTTCCTTGAAACTTATACTACATTTTTCAAAAAACAAAATGCCTGACTCCGACAATGACACCGGAAATGGTGGTGCTGTGGCTAATCCAGCCCAAGCAGCAGTTTTTAACATTACCGGTTTAGATGGAACCGAGGAGGGTGTCATAGACATCCATCCAAACTTAAGAAGAACCATCACTCTAAAACTCATAAAACACGGCCTACCACCAAGAGGTGGTAGAGCAGTTTTCGTGATAGAGGCACACGAATCCTTTCAGACAGAGGTATTCTATTCATGGGTAATATTTCCTGAATCAAATTCAGTTACAAAAATGTTTCACTTCTACAAAGAAGATGATCCACCAGAGGAATACATTCCTTTCGAGGATATTGAAATTCCATTAACATACCAGGAGCATCAGCTCTGGTTTAAAGGCGCCCTAAAACATCACAGAAACATTACCAGGCTCGGTCCACTAGGTAGACCAGGAGCACCGTGGCCGATTCTAGCCGGCTACACACCTCATCCTGAACTTGAAATAATGTCAGATGAGGAACTACTTGTTCAACTACAAGAATTAATAAAAATCTACAGACAATTGGTCCAATATGTCATGAGGACTTTCACAGTCCAACCACCATTAACCCTTCCAAATCAAATTCCTCAACAAGGGAATACACTAAAAATTACACCACAGACTATATACGCAGTCATGGGAAAAATGCCCACAAAACGTGAGCAGGTTCCATTTTGGATAGCTCAAAAAATCACTCAAATCGAAGCAGTATTTCCAAATACTAGCCTGTATGAGAAACACAGAATCCTAACAATCAGTTTACCGATGGGGATCACACCACAACTGGAAGACTGCACCACTTGGGGCTCAGTCTTTGCTGCCATCTATACTAAAACACATGGCATTCCGTCAATTGCGGTAATACCTCATGTCCTGAAACAAATTCAAAACGAATACGGGGCAGAGCCTGCTCTAAATTTAGGTATGAAATTACTGAAAAATTTCGACCAGGTCTCAACAATAATATTATCTAATATTAAAGGAGAGGCAGCAGCAGTGGCGATCCGCCAAAAATTAAGGGAATTTGATGTTACAGAACACCAAACTGAGCTACCCAGAATAATTGAACAATCTTATGCAGAATTAGGCAGAGATAGTTTGGGTGGAAGACCAGTGAAGCCAAAACTATCTGAAAGTCCTGAGAAGGACACAATTAAACAAACTCCGACATCTTCTAAAAAGAGGTGGGAGACTAATAAACAAAATTCAAACGAGAAACGTTCTCAATCCCGAGGTAGGTCTCCTCAAAAGGAGCCCTCTGAAAGGAGGTATAACCTCAGGAATAGGGATAATTTGAGAAAGCCTGACAGGTATCAAGATACTGATACACGTTCCTCTCGTACCTTTCAGATCTCATCACAGCTTCGGAAAGAAGAGGACGGTCAGAACATAGAGAAGAACGCGTGAAATTCAAGGAAGAAAAACACGCTCCAAAAAATAAAACAAAACCTCAATTCTCCAAAAAGAAATTAGCAGGTCTAAAGATCAGACATGCCGAGAATACTGAGAACACAACTCAAGAACGGAGAATGGGCTCAGACAATGCTGGACAGTGCAGCAGAAGTCACAATAGCTCGCCAGAACCTGAAAGAACTTCTGGAGATAGTGGACTTGAATGAGTACATTACAGTAGAGACTGTAGACACCAGGGTTAGTACTCCACAAAAGTTATATGAAATAACACTCCGGATGGAGGGAGACATACCTAGACAGGTGAAAGCACTTTTATGGGAAAAACTTTCAAGGGGCTATGACATACTTCTAGCAGAAAAAGACTGGCCACCACAATTTGTCAGGGAGTGCCCACACGGCGAGAACATTATTATGCCTGCCTTCTCCAACCATATTCCAATACACCTAATATATACATATGCCAGGAAATGGGCAGTAGCCCAGGCCCCAGCATTATATAAAAAACATGTAGGATGGGATGAGGACTCCCCTCACCATAAAATACATCTGAAACATGAACCAACTGCACAGAGGCAGTATCCAGTTAAGCAAGAAGCTAAAAAAATAGGTCAGTGAGATCTTAGATCAACTTGAATACCAAGGGGTGATTGAAACATGCACCTCCTCAATGAACAATCCTTTGTTTCCTGTCTCCAAACCAGACAACACCTATCGTCTAGTTTTGGATTACAGACACTTAAACACTTGTTCTAAAACTTTTGCAGTGCAAAATGCACATAGCACAGCATTAATGAATAATATTGTGTGTAAAAAATATAAAACCACACTAGACATCTCAAATGGTTTCTTTTGTCAAAACATAGCACCTGAAAGCAGGTACTTAACAGCATTCTCCATAATGGGGACCCAGCGTCAATTTTGTCGACTCCCACAAGGGTTCAAGAACAGCCCAGGTTTATTCTCAGCGAGGGTAACGGAGTTACTACAAATTTATGACAATGAGGCATTGTCCTATGTCGATGATATCTATCTGACAGACGATGACCTGGAAAAACACTTGAACAGGGTGAGTACCATTATACTGGGATTCGCCTCTGAGGGCTACAAATTCAACTTCAAAAAGTCCAGAATTGCCCATCTCAATGTCCTATTTCTAGGATATGAACTTTCAAGTGAAGGCAAGAGCTTGGCAGCTAACTTTCTAGAGAAATGTTCGATGCTCCAACCTCCAAAAACGCAAAAAAACTTACAATCCATCCTGGGTTTCCTAAATTTTGGAAGAACATACATTCTAAATTACGCAGAAAGGGTTAAACCTCTCTACACATTAATCAAACCTGATTTTTCTTTCAAAAATTGGACACAAGAACACACAGAAATCTTGCGTTCACTCCAGGCTAACATGTTAGCAACAAATCACTTACAAACACGCGTAAGTCAACGCAACCTGGTGATCCGAATAATTTCGGGTCAATGCGGATTCACCTACTTAACATTTAATGAGGGTGAAAAAATACCAATCGCATACAAATCTCATTTGTATACACAAGCAGCAATGCGCTTCACTTCAACTGAAAAAATTCTGACAGCAGTTCAAACCGCTGTAGCAAAAGAAAGAGCCCTAGCCCAAGGGAAACGCATTATTGTCGTAACCCCAGTACCAGCTTTAGAAGCGGTCACAAAAGCAAGCATTCCAAATGCTAAGGCATTACATCCAAGATGGATACAATGGGTTAATTCTCTTGCTGCAACAGATGTTGAATATGTTTTTGATCCCGATCTAAAAACACAAACGTTCCTGCAATATGAACAAGAATGTCCTCTGCCCACTGAAATTCTGCCTCTCGATCAGTACAAATTCATAATTTACACTGACGGATCCGCACAACCCGCAACGGGGGGTAAGCAAGCTTACAGTGCAGCATGTGCAATCGTTAAAGGTCGCATGCGAGATGGCATCTTCCGACCTATGGTCACAAAAACCCAGTCTCTAGGAGATTGTACAGCTCAGCGAGCTGAACTACAAGCATTCAAACTGGCACTTGAAAGTACAGATCGAGAATTCCCCACACTGATAGTGTGCGATTCCTTTTACTGTGTTCAGTCGTATAATGAATATATACAAAACTGGCTTGAAAATGGTTTCAAAGATGCGAAAAGTGGCACAATAAAGCACAAAACGCTTTGGGAACAAGTAGTTCAGTTGAAAAACGAACTACCAAAGGCTCACGTGATCCACACACTGAGTCATCAACATGATGGCGTTCACGTTGCAGGGAATTAATTGGCTGATGAAGCCGCAAAGAGGGCTGTTCAGACGGCTTCCGTAGCTGAGATCACTCGTTCAAAAACAAAAATAGACAGTGAGATAATGTTGGCTGTCAATGCTACAAGCAAAGGCAGTGGTGCAGCGTTACCAAAAAGTTTCCACTCAAGTACTCTTATGTAATTGATGCGAACAGCGTTCCTTTGCTCGAATCCCTGGAGTGGGGGATAGGGTAATTCCAAACATGGAACGTAGAGCAGCTTTGATTTATGAAGCACATTTGGGGGAGGGTCTGTCACATCAAGGGATCTCTAAAACAATCCTGACGTTAAAAGAGATGTACTGGTGGCCTGGGATGAATACAGAAATCCACATCTTCATCAATAACTGCATAGACTGTAAATTACAGCGAGAAAGCCACCAGACACCATGCTACAAATGTAGCTGCCCAGTACAGACACCACTGTTAGACAGCATTAGACTATCTACGCGCATGCGTCCTTCTGGACAAATGCAATCCCACAAATACTGAATCAAGGTTCCTATGGATATGGCCTCAGCACTCGGCTGACGCTCGAACTGTTATAAAAGATTTGCGAGTCTTTATCGGCACATACGCAATAGGCACGCTACATTCTGACCCGGGCCCCGCGTTTAGCTCTCGGGTTTACAAAGAAGCCATGGCCAGTCTGGGTGTTGCATTGCGGTACTCCTCTCCATTCCATCCTGAGGGAAATTCGGTTGTGGAAAGGAAAAACCGGGACATAAAGCAGTCTATAACAGCTAGGGTATTAGGTTCAGGTGATGGGTGGGTCAAACATCTTTATGGGGTCCAACGCTCATTAAATAACCTGCCAAGACGTTCTCTAGTAAATAAAGAATTTTGATAAAATGTATTTTGTTCCTATGATTATATTGTTGTTCAAGCCCTATTATACATAGGTTTGCCTAGTTAGTAAAGCAATATAGGTCGTGAGGGAGGTTTTGATTATATCTCTAGGGGGAGTCACTCCATATGAGGTCCTATTTGGGACAAGAATGTGGGTACCAGATCTCGATCATGTAGGCAGAGTGGTGGAAAATAAACCGTTTGATATCAAAGAACGTTTGGCTGTTTTACAGGAACTCAATGAACTGAGATCAAAACAAAGCAACGTATTCCTGCAGCCAACCACCACTGGGGAAAAACCGGCGGTCCCAGCAAGGCCTGTCTGGATTCCAAAAGTTGGGGATCTAGTCAGAGAAAAGATTGCGGACAAGAAGGAATTTGGACCTTCTTACAGACAACCAGTACCTGTCCTAGCAGTTCAAGGAACAAGAACAGTACTTCTGCCGCCCCTTGCTGGAAGAAAGGAGAAAGGATTTGTGTCCATCGACCTCATCAAACCACAGTATGCGGCCAATACTAAATAGTAGGCCTCGTGGACTCCGACCTAGTAGCAGACGCACTCCTCTCGCTACTATCCAAGAGGTTCAGACTGAAAGACTGATAACAATCGAGAATTCAGCTGTAACAGATGAAGGACTAAGCAACAATGCAGTGGAACTCATCCCTCTTGAAACACAAGTAACAGTTTGTCCAAATACACCTGTCTACACCAATGTAGCAAGTGATCAACTGGTTCCAGCGATTTCTACAAATCCTGATGCAATTCCAACAATTGACAGAACTGCTTCTGGCTATTTCATTAACTTTGATACGTTCTCAGAAGATCCGAGTGAACCTGAAACGACGCCAGCATCATTCAAACTCAAGCAGCAAGTACAAGACTTTCTTCACTTTATGAAATAGACTTATCTGGTTTCACCATGGATTGAACTCTGGATTATATCTGGACTATTTGTTTTCCTGCTCTGGCTAGCTTTGGTTACAACTGTGAGCGTGCTTATAAGTGGCAGATACATCCATGTGAACACTGAAGGAAAAGATGTGAACGTACTTTTGAAACCACATAAATCTTCCCATCGTGAAGAAAGAGACTTGTCATCAGTGAACATCACAGCCGTTCCTATACAGGATGGTATAGTGTGGGACAAAACAGATTTTGATATCTTTGGCACGACGGAAAAATTGAACATTCCACATTTATTTAAAATTTCACTAAGTGATCTCATTTCGTCCAGTACTTTTTCTGATGATTGGGACTTTGAGACTGTTAATGACATAATGTTTGACCTGGAAAAATCTGCTGCATTTTCTAAAAATGAATATTTAGAGGGTTCATCAGACTATGAACAGCTGTATTGCTATAACCACTATGGTCATCATTATTTGCATAAATCTGCATACCCTAGAAATGTGTTTATGTTTAACCAATGGGAGCATTGTCCTACACCACCACAAGGTAGTTCAAAAACATTTGCTATCAAGTTTCCATATTTTTCAGGTTACAATACATCTGATCCAGAAACGTTTTACTATAAAAATGTAAACAAAACAGGACTGAAAATTATGTTAACTAATACGAAACAGATTTACTCTGCAGCATTTATTGCCCAACTGTCTAGACATGGTTTCGACTTATGGAAAGACACAATTGACACAAAAACTGTGTGGGGTACTAAAGACTGGCAAGTGCAGGGGATAGAAGCTTTATTTAGAGCCTGTATCATCCCTGAACAAATAATGTTTTTGAATGAAACTGTCCAACAAACATCTTGTCTTGGACTAGCCAAGATTAAAGAGATGAAAACACCTTCTGTACCAACACCTGCAAGTGATAACAATACACAGGCAGCGGTGACAGTTGACAAAATACTACAACTCAACAGATCTAATCCTGATTGGAAAAAATGGTTGAACTGGCCCACAGACACGAACAACTGTCAGGAAAGATTCCTGAATAAAACTCAGGGCTTTACTATTCATAGGCCAGACCCAAGATATGTCCAAAGACAGCATCCGGGGGTAGTAACAACATACAGTGTAGGAAAATTATGCCTCGATTGGCTGCAGAAATCTACACTACAGGATGTGAAACAACACTTATCCTTACTTAAAGACGACGCAGACCTTAGGGAATTCTTGCTTGGACCAAGAAAACTGCGTCAAAAACGTTTCATATATGCCGGCATCTATGCTGCTTATAATGAAGCCTGGAAAGTGTCACAGATGGAGGCCGCAGAACGAATACGTGAACTTGATCGTATTAATTTAGAGAAAACACACACTGTGGTCAACAATGGGTTAACAACTTTGTTCTCCAGAATATATTCATTGGACGGCATTGTATCCTCTGCTATCGACATACTAGAACAAGATTTGGCGATGTTACAGCAAGGCCAATCTCAATGACGTTCTATTGTGTTATTAAGCTGGACGCTGCAATCTTTGCGTGCGGGCTATGTGCCTTGGCGTTTCATCAACACGTCAGCTCTGTTTGCAGAATACAATCAAACTGATAAACAGATCGAACTGGCACAAAGAGGAGCAAAGTATACAGTGCTGAGCATTGAAAAACTGGAAAAGTTACCATTCACAGTGGCAGAAAAACCAGCTACAGAATGGCTCATTCATGGCAAAATAACGCTACCTGTGACTACTTTTCAGTTTCAGTATTGACTCAAACAGATGCAAGCAGGCAAATATGAAAGGTTGGGTAAGGAATACATTAAGACATCTTGGAATTTACCGTATACATATAGATGTTGGAGTGGGGATCGTTAAGTGTTTTTGAGCGGTACACACTGTAAAAGTGCACTGAGCGGTTCACTTATATGTCAGGACATTTCTTTACAAGGGGCTTGCAATGGTTCTGTGGCAAATTTGTCTTGCCATCAGCAGGGTACACCAGCTGCTGTGATTAATCCAACGTTTGGACAACTTTCTAATGGGAGTTACCTCATGTTGAATGATCAGAATTGCTGCGGCATGTTGTCAGGCATCCCATATCTAGTAACGGTCAACTCCAGGGTCACTTGCTGTATGCAAGTATTGTTTGCCCCAATAGACACAGTCAGGGAGTCGCCTTTGTGGCCTTCGCTGAACGTCTCTTTTATAAGATTTGATACTTTAAGCAGAATGAAAGCCATGCTTTTGCAACAATCAGTGCCTTTAACGTCGGCCAAAGAAACCTATGATCTACAAGTAGCAAGGACTTCGGCTGAGATACAGACTTTAATACGTACAAACTGCCCTATACATTTCGTGGAAATGATAGGATGTATCTTTAACATGTCTGATACAAGCGGAATTGTACATGTATTTAAGAGCATCTGTTCCGGTCTGTTAGCACCTTTCCAGGCAATACTCAGAATCATCCCGAACTTTGCACATTCGGTGTTTGGTGGCATACCATTAATTCTAGCATTTGTTGCCGGAATTCTATTTCTCTTCCTGCTATTACGCTATGGCCAGCCTATTCGCCGACATCACTCCGAGCGAAATGGAGAAAGCTCTCCTTGAACGAAAGTGCCGTGAGCGAATAGTACATCTTTTGGGCATGACTCGTCTACTGGACCTGAATACGATGTGGTTCCTGTCATTCAGACCAATCTGGCAAGATTGCATCTTACCTGTCCTACGATGCCTGCTATGCGGTGAAGAATGCGTGTTAGACACCTGTCTAACATTTCCATCAGCAACGCCAACGGATGTCGATACTCTGCTGGACCCGATTACGGCCCACGCTATGTGTTGTCCCCAGAGGCTACCAATTCTGATGACGGCATTCATTGAGATCTCACAGTCGCTTCCGGCTGCTGCTGAGGTACGAGATGGATCTACAGGCACACAGGTAACAACGGACACGAACATTGCTGCGGCATCCTATGCTGAGAGCGATGCTTCACATCTCTGTGCAATTAATCTACTACACGAGGTGTTCCAACTGACACCAACTTCAGTGGACGATATTTTGTCTACAGAAATAGATGATCTCATGTTTACACCAGACCCGTACACTGACTCTGATTCAACCCACAGTGTACCAGAGACACAGTAAAATTTGGCCTTCATATTTCAAAAACTTGGAACTCTTCCCAAAATGGAACTTTTTCCCATTTTTTCGAACTAAATGGCAATTCAATCTGCTTGAAGTAGTACTAACCTTATAGTACAGACTTCGCAGTACTTCCTCAGACACTTTGTCATCTTATGTGTCTAAAACATTCATTAATTTTCATAACATGAAATGACTTTGGTTTTTGAACAACTTGTCGATCATTTTCTGTCAAATGTAAATATTACTGCTTATTTCATTTAAATTGCATTTACTTTCCAAATATATGCCTGAAATGAAAAGCAATGCTTAATATGTACAGTACCTTTTGCATTTTAATATGTTTTTTAATGCTTTTAAGAAATATTTTTTAAATATGCGATACTCCATTTAATGTTTAGCATTTTAAATGTTTAGCATTTTTATTATTATCGTACACACGAAAGTGGAGTGGGTGTTGTATTCCTCTTAGGGTGTCCGTATATAGGTTTTCCTGTATCATGTCCTTATATAGGCACAATTCGCCC
This sequence comes from Calotriton arnoldi, assembly GCA_963921515.1. NCBI lineage: Eukaryota > Metazoa > Chordata > Amphibia > Caudata > Salamandridae > Calotriton > Calotriton arnoldi. The sequence continues at coordinate 3,260,793 of CAWUFW010000169.1, read as the reverse complement.
TGCCCTTATATAGGCATGAAATCCCAGTCCTTATTTAGGCATTAAACCGTGCACTCCAAATACAGGCATGGTCTCAGACATCCGTCCACCCTAACGTCACAACGAGTTCTTGAAGAACAGACCCTTAGGCTTCGGGAGTTTCCCTAGCACAGGACTATTGATTTCTTCAAGGACTCATCTATTATGCATGAACCGTTATACCTTAGGGGTTCATTCATGACGTCTTCCGCTGTCCGATTCACGTCAATGCTAACATTCTGAGGTACCTCTCAGGTATAAATATACCTTCCCCAGCCCCTGTAAATCAGAGGAGACCTCGACTTCAGAGGAGCCCGTTTCCCGGCCTGACGCACTGAGAAGACGCTGTCATCCCTGCACGCAGAGAGTCCAGCTTCCAGTGATCTGACTTCCCTCGCGGGGTGTTGGAGTTCGAGTCTGGCAAGAGATTCCCACCTCTCTCATTCTCAAGGTATGGAGCTTGACTAGATACCTAGAGGGACTCTTGGCATACTAGGCATACTGAGCGTAACATACTCTTAGTATACCATAGTAAGGAATACTTCACCTACTTCATACCTCTCCCTACACCTAGGTTAGGTTAGGTACATTGGGGTAGAACTAGCTTAGAAACGCATCGTATGAGTACTCGCATTTTTAGTCTATGTTATTTATGTAAATGAATATCTACTAAAGATCATGCTAGCGCAGTATTATTTATTTCTACTGCTTACACTGTACATTATTTATCTTTCATACTGTCTTGTGATCGTAACAGCACATTTTACTTACACGAGAAACAAGACTGTTCAATAAATCTTTTATTGAAACGCCCGTCTATTCTTTCTGTGTAACTTTGAGGAAAACTAAGTATGCACGAGTGAGCTGAGTGAAATAGTTATCTATTGTTTCCACGATTCTGGGACACGTTCTGATTCTAAAGGGAAACAAAGTGGTCATGTTTTGCGGCTGCCAGAAACTACTCCCTTCTTGTTAATCAAGGAGTTTCTAGTGGCCTCTGAGCTAGCTGGCACAAGTAATTAAGTTTAATATACTCGATAGGGACATACCGACCTCAGTCCTATGTCAAACCTATAGGGTATATTATTCCAATGCGCAGAGCCTATTAGGGAAATAGGAGCTACACTACACCACTTTCCAGTAGCGGCTGCTACCTGACATCAGTGGTGGGGTGGGGGTGTTTTTAAAAAAAGAGAGGAAAAAACGAAAAAATAAATAAAACTTACTTTACCGGCAGCTGCATCTCCTCCATCCTTCTTGTAGACGCAGGAACAGGAAGCACCCAGGCTTCCTCCCCTAAGCCAATCACAACGATGCAATGTATCATTGTGATTGGTCTGTGCGCCGTGGCTCAGCGCTCAGATGGAGAATGGGAGGCTGGGCATGTTCCTCACCAGGCTGTGTATTACAGCCTGGTGGGGAACGTGCACAGTGCGCAGGACTGTTTGGCCGGCCCAGTGCGGCCGACCAAGCGGTCATGCCCACTTGGGGTGTGCCACCACTCCTCCCCTGCTCTGTGGGCAGCCAAGCCATGCCCTGCCCCGCACTGCATCTAGAGCTCGCTCGAGAAAAATAAAATGAAAATAACCTGGGATTATTATCATTTTATTTCTCTTGTGGGGTGACGCTCCTGAGGGGCGACGCTCCTCCGCCATAGCGGAGGAGCCGCCACTGCCACTTTCGTCGTTAGAGTGCATAAACATCATTTCATAAGACTACAATCATATTCAGTAAATAACATCAAATAATATAGTATGACCTATCCTAAGCTTTGGGTTTCCCATGCTCACATTTAGCATAGACTCCAATCATGTCAATTAATCACAAAACGTTTTGCTACAATGCTCCGTCTTCATCAGCTCATATCATTTTATTAAATTATGTTTGACCTGGCATCCTTGGTGTGGGTTTTCCCTGTATTTTTGCCTTTGCCGCCTATGTTTTTACTGTGTGTTGGACTTCGTTTTTGCTGGTCTAGATGCTTTGGGCACTTTGCCACTGCTGTTCAGTGGCAAGTGCTCCCTCTGTTAATTGTATTTATGGATTGGTGATTCTATGATTGCCATATCTGATTTACTGGTAAGTCCCTAGTACAGTGCACTGTGTGTGCCCAGGGCCTGTAAATCAAATGCTGCTAGTGGGCCTGCCGCACCTATTGTTCCACCCACATGAGCAGCATGTAAATGTAACTCAGACCTGCCACTGCAGTTTGAAAACACCACTTTTAGAAAGTAGGTATTTTCTTGCTTAGCCATCCTGTGTGCCTCTGCAGGTTTGTGTATTGACTGTCTGGCTTTGGAGTGACAGGGGCTGGGGCTGTGCATTCTGTTCAGACAGCCACTTAGGGGGTGAGGTGGGTCCTGCCTTTCCAGGGTGAGTCAGGGCTGGGCTGAATAGACCTGGGCTGCATTCAGAGTAGGGGAAGGAGATTTCTTTCACACCTGAATGGGCCGGGTCTGTCTTTGACAATGCTGTCTCCACCTCCTGCAAGGAAGCTGCACCATAGAGGACAGAACTGGTTTTGGCTGGGCAAAGAGCTTCTCTGCCACGAGAGAACAAAGGAATTTGTGCTCTAAAGAGTGAGGCCCAGACCCCTGAACTTTAAATTACTTCTGGAATTCAAGAGGAACCTGAAGGAGAAGTACTGGCCCTTTGATGTGTGCTGTCTGGGGTTGGCCTGCAATGGCTGTTTCTGCCAAGGAAAGGACAAGGAATTTGCTGTGTGCTGTGTCCCCTGCTTGAGGAAGATCTCCAAGGGCTTGAAGTAGAGCTTGCCTCCTGTTTTGAAGTCTCAGGGATACAAAGACTTCACCCCCAGCTCCCCTGAACTTCCTTGCTGGGAGTTCTGACCTGCCAAGAGGCGCCTGCTGCTGTTCTGGGCCTCTGGAGGTTGGTCCTACCGTTGGGAGCTGGAAAAGCAACACAACTAAGAGAAGAGCGACGCATCCGCACCTGTTTCCGATGCATTGCCACAGTGCGGGAAAAGTTTCCACGCATTGTCATCGCGCCACAGAAGAAACCGACGCATCGCCTGCCAGAGACTGAAGAAATTGCTGCACGCCGATCTACGGAGTCTGAGATCACCACACCAATTCTGACGCAGGCCCTGCTGTGCGGCTGCAAGAACCAACTCATCGTGGGACCGTGGCTGAAGAGACCAACGCAGTGCCGTTGCCGCATCGAGAACCAACACATCCCCGAATTTGCCATGGTTTTGGGCCCATATGGCCATTAACAACTACTTCCCCATTTAAAATCAGCCTCACTGTCTCATCCCGACCATCTGATGATTCTTGCCTTAGCCTTCATCGTGGACACTGCATGCAGGCAGACCCCACTATCTGATGGCCCCATCCAGGTAGGTCGAGGTACTCTCAATAGTGCGAGCTGCTCAGACTAAGCCTTCACCCGCAGATCTATGCTTTACAGTCCAGGTAGACAGTAGTCTCATAAATTACCATTCTGCATTCCTGATCACAGAACAGGAGACACAAATATGGTTGGCTCAGTTCCAATGCAGTTTGAAGAGACACAGAGAAAGTGAAAGTGCAGTGGAAGAGCTGTGTGCTGGGTGACTTTTGTGCCTGTGCAAGAAGAGCAGGGAGTGCTGTTGGTACAAACTAATGTCCACTGACTTTTAAGTGTAGTGCTATGCATATGAGTAACATGGGGTGTCGCTTGCATTGCATGGGGCTCTGAATGACACTAGCATGAGGTGTTGCAGTTCGAGCCTGAGTGCATATCCAGAGTAGTGGCCGAGGCCAGCATAGTAACAGCAAGAGGTGCTGCAGACCATGACTAAGTGTGTTGGGTTTTGCACAGCAATATAATTAACTACCGCAGTGCAGGGCCTACCATAAATTAGAATCCTGGCACTGAGGCTGGGACTGGATGCACAAGTGCTACAGTTTCTCTCATTACCCCAGGACCCTGGTACCACTGCTGCATGCAGTTGCTCATTCTCAAAATCGTGCAACCTTTCCTAAGGGGATATAGACGCTTAGGAGGCATACCTTGACCAACCATCATGGCGGTTGCTCATAATTAGAGCTCTGCCTTTCAAGACCAGCAATCTGCCAAAATAAGATGCGCATTTCCGACATCGGCAGCTGTGTAGCCCAGATCGACACCCCCTGGGTAGCGGGGGACTATCAGCCCGCTCTCTTCCCTGACCTGGAGGCCTAAACTGCAGTGCCTGGACCCTGTCATGATGGAGGCTTGATAAAAAGCCCCCAGCCAGACTGGAGGGGCGGCTGCTCTGTCAGCGTCGGGGACCTGCGGTGCTCCCCAAGTGGGAGAAAACAAGCAAGGCAGCCAGGTAGGATCTGTGGCCATGATTGTGGCCGCCTTGATGGTGGGAGGCCGTCATCTCGCTCTCCACCCCGATCTGAGGGCCTAACCTGCTGCTGCTGGAGCACGCAACGACCAAGGCCTACTCGCAGTCCCCCAGTCTGACTTGTGGGACGGCCGTTTTCACCTACATTGCGGACTCGCGGGGGCTCTGCACCAGGCTCAGTGGTGGCGCACAACTCTTGGCCCCTTGAGTGCAGCTGGCCCTCGGCACCGGCAGACCTGCATGACCTTTGGATTTGTGGGGCAGCCCGCAGTGCCTCTGAGATGCTCCACGTCTATGAGCCTTGCCCCTGGAACCAGGAGGCCACAGCGAAGGAGCGCAGGTGAAACCTGAGTCTGTGCCCCCTCCGGAACCCACCAACAGACCAGATCAATGAGATCTGGGGAACCACAAGAAGACATCCCAGGCAGGGGAGGAACTAAGTCCGAAACACCCTCCCCGTCCTAATTCACGGACACAGTCCAATGCCTGTCTCTTGGTATAGAGGAATCTGTTCTTCCCTGGGGCTGTCACAGAGCAGACACACACCTTGAGATGGTGTGTCATTGTGGGTTGCATTTACAATGGGGGCAATGACATTAGAGACTGTAAAGTGGTGGGTTTGAAATGGAATTTGGACTTTCCCTCCCAGATGATGATCCTTCACAAGGAGATACACTTTAGGGGTACCACACAGAGCATCCGATGGGAGGGCTTTTATCAGGGATTGTGATGCTCTTGCATTTCAGCAGATAATGGACACATGTTCACCTCAACCAGACCTGACCCGGAATCACGAGAGCAGGCATAAGGGCTGTACCCAAGTCAATCCACCCCATAATAGCAGTGCCATGAATTCACCTCGTACCATGACCTCTATGCAGTGATTCAGGTTAAGATTGAGGGGCTGGCAGGCAACATGTCATTATTTAAAGCCTCGCACTAAGAGCTCTTTAGCCTGAAAGTGGGGGAAGTTCCGGAGAGGCTGTTAGATTGTTTGTAGATGAGGTGCCCGTTCCACCTGAATGGTCCCTGCCATGTTGATTTCAGCCAGAGCTGAAGTGAGTGTTCTTCATGATCAAGGCTAGCCTTACCATATGCCTATGGCTTGCTGCTCCCATTGCCTGCGGCACTTTGGGTTTTCTGGAGGTTGTTCCTACTGTTGGGAGCTGGAAAAGCAACACAACTAAGAGAAGAGTGACGCATCCGCACCTGTTTCCGATGCATTGCCACAGTGCGGGAAAAGTTTCCACGCATTGTCATCGCGTCACGGTAGAAACCGACGCATTGCCTGCCCGAGGCTGGAGAAATTGCTGCACGCCGATCTACGGAGTCTGAGATCACCACACCGATTCCGACGCAGGCCCTGCTGTGTGGCTACAAGAACCAACTCATCGTGGTACCGTGGCTGAAGAGACCAACGCAGCACCGTTGCTGCATCGAGAACCAACACATCCCCGATCTTTACGCATCGCACCGGGGCGCCCAGTCTACAAGGACACCGGGGTGCAGAAAGAAACCGGCGCATCACCTCCCCGCGCAGTAAGAAACCGATGCATCACCTCCCCTCGCAGTAAGGAACCGACGCATCACCTCCCCTGCGTGGCAGTAAGAAACCAACGCATCACCTCCCCTGGAGTAAGTAACCGACGCATCAACTTCCCTGTGCGTAAGGAACCGATGCATCACCTTCCCTGCGGCTGTTTTGCTTTTGATTTTGGCGCATTCAAGGTACTTTGTGTTGAAAGTGTTGCATCTATAATTTGCTATGGACAGAACTGTTTCTACTTTTTAAAAGTCATATTTTGATTACGTATTGTGGATTTTTGTTGTTTTGTTCTTGTTTGGTTTAGATAAAGACTACTTATTTACCTAAACTGGTGTGGTGTCCATTTGTAGTGTTTTCACTGTATTACTGCGCGTGCACAAATGCTTTACACACTGCCTCTGAGATAAGCCTGTCTGCTCGTGCCAAGCTACCAACGGGGTGATCAGGGGTTATTTTAGAAGTGTATCCCCCTTACCCTGACTAGGAAGAAGGGTCCCTACTTGGACAACGGTGCAAACCATTGCCAACTAGAGATCCCCATTTCTAACAAATTACATTTAATCTACTAGACCATACCATCTTCACTACAGGCTGCCCAGCAAACCACACGTCCAGAGCTATTCCAACTCTACTAGGCAATACAGCAGGCTGTCTCTAAAAACATTTTCACTCTTCGACTGTCTCTGAACAGTAAGAATCATAATGTGAAGGCACACAACCAACCAACTAACCAACCTGTTGTGAATAAATGACGCACTAACTGACAGGCTTGTGATTTTATCTGCTCAATATTTTGCCTTTCCTGTGGCAATTCAACTGTTTGAATTTAACTGTGAGGAAGGTTTGCAGTGAAGTGCTATGGCATTCTGATAAGGCTTAGAAAGGTATTGAACCTCTTACCTTTTCCCTCTCGAAGGTCAATTGTGCAGGCTCTTGTCCTGTCACATCTTGACTACGGGAATTCCCTTTATCTTGGATGTCCACTATATGTAGTCAAAAGATTACAGGTAGCGCAAAATGCTGCTCCCGTCTTCTATTGAAGGTTCCTAGGCATTACTTAGTGTCGAGTTTGTTGGCCTCATTACACTGGCTACAAATCGAACAAAGGATTTAATTTAAGGACCTTTATATTGCACATAGAGTTTACCACAAAAAAGGCCCTCAATTGATTCAGCCTTAATTTGCAGCCCTACAGTACTGCAAGGGACTTGACATCTGCAAATTCATTGATGATTCCAAAGGTTCGAAAGACGAGAAGCAGAGGTCACTCCTTCTCCTATCTGACCCCTAAACTTTGGAACTCCCTACCAATTAGGATTTTTTTTAAATTATTTTACAGAGTGCGAACTTGACCCAAATTGGGTATCAGAGCGCTTTACATAGCACTAGTTGCATTACATGAGAACACATTCATTTTTGTTAGGCACGGGGAGATTAAGTGATTTGCCCAGAATCACAGGATGTTCAGCGTCATTGCCGAGACTCGAACCCAGTTACCCAGATTCGAGGTCGACCGCCCTAGCCGTTAGGCCAACTACTCTCCCAGGCATTACATGTGCAAAACTTGAAATGAATTAAACTTCAGGAAGATGTTGAAGGCATAGTTTTAGGTCTAATTGAGGTTCTGCCTTTGTTTGTCGTTTTAGTACTCAGATTCGCTGATGGAATAGAGTTGATTGGTTGTTTAGCTCTGGGAAGACTTTTGGGTTGCCATGTGTTCTATAAATGCATAGAACTGAATAGAATAGAATAGAATAGCATAGAATTCAGACATTGCTAAGATCATTTTGTTACATGATTTCATCAAGGCCTGAGCTGAGAGTGGGTTCTTGCAGGGCTTAAATAATGTACATTTGAGCGGAAGGTGCAAAAACAAAACTATATTTAACAATCTGCGTAACTGTGCATTTTGAGTTTGGCGATAACCAAGGGGGTCAGGCCCTACAAGCATATTGTGTCACTATAAGCCTAGTGCATGTCCCTCACATCATCAGTCTAGTACATGTGGACATGAAGGGCACGCCACTGTCCTAGACATGTTTTCAGGATCAGGTGTGGGTCAACTGTACGGATGAATTACCAGAGCTAGAAGCTGCCTGTTGTCTCCAACCAGCTCTCATATTATTGAAAGAATTAAGCCTGATATACTGGAAAAAGCTAAGAGCCTGATGCATTAAAGGCACGATCGATTGCATTGAAAAATGTGGGTTTACAGGAGGCCCCAAAATCTACTTTCTAATGAATATTAAACAGGCAAGAGACATTCTGTGTTCCGTTCTCATACCTAGCTGGAAAAAATTTTTTAAGAGTTGTCCGTGGTTCTGTTTTAAAAATTGTTTTGCTGTAATGAATGATATCATGTGGATAATGCAGTGGACCATTGCTTGCCTACTCCCTCCAACGCTGTCAGTCATGATTCTCAATGGGCAGGCTGTGCCGCAGGGACTCAGTTAGCACCCTTACTTGGTGATCAGTGACAGCTCAATGGTTTGCAGCCACACCGACAGTCACAAGCCAATTAAACATTCCTTTTCTACTCACTAATAGGAGGGGAACATTATAATCTGATGTACAAGTGAGAATGGGTCAGAAAAACCCTTTTTGGGAGTCTGAAAGTCTTTTCCAACTTGCATGAAGGATGTGGTACACTCACTAACTCTGTATTTTTGTAAATCACAGGCTTTATCACTGCAAAACACCTTTGTTCATTGAGACCCATGTGTTCATTACTTATACTGCCCTGATGGCTACCAAGTGCAAGTCTTCATGGACGAGTGCACATGGTACCTTAAGGTTGAAATGCTAGCCATCATAATTCACAAAATCGAAAAATCTGTCCATTCAAAGAATTCCCAGGAAACTCAAAATAGATGAGAGCCCCCCCATGTTGGAGTTATGATAATCACACTTCGACTGTATGCATAGGGTCACATCCCTAAGGATACACAGTAGGACGACTACATATTGATGGTCATAGACCAAAGGTGAGGTTGAGTGGTTTGAATGCCTACTTACCAAAAGCTTGTTAAGAATAGTGGATGAGAACAAAGCAGAATACTAATAGAGAATTGGCACAGTTCAATTTTCCACAGGAGTATCTATCCATGGGTGGCCAACTCTCTGAACTAGGGCTGAATTCTAGGGCTCGTATCAAGGCTTAATTTGTAAGTACTGGGACCCAAAGCTTTGCTCAGAAGCTTGTGTCCTACACTTTCGAAAATCGAGGTGCTGAATACAAAGGCTGTGTAGTCTCGATTCCAATTCATTCGTCATTAATTCACTTCCATCTACCCCTGCCTCTTTTCTCACTCTTGCTGTTTTTTTTCATTCCTGATTTCTTTCTTTCTCGCTTTTTTCTGTCTTTCACTTCCTCCCTATGTCCCTCTTTTGTATTTTTCTCTCTCTCTTGCTCTGGGTAAAAATATAATGGGGAAAAATAAGTGCTTTGTCCCCAGAAATGATTGCCGGTGGGCCCCACTGCAACCACCAGCTCAAATTAAGCACAGGCCCTAATGATCTTTAGTCATCCTCATTTGATAATGCCCCCATCTACACGACCATATTGAAGACAGTGAAAAAAAAATCAATAAGGGGCCATCGGTCAAAGGTGAGATACTGAAGTCACCACCTAGAATTTCTTTAATGTTGTGCTGGCCCTGTATCTCCCACACCTCCACTACATGTCACCTCCACCACAAGACTACAACGTCGTCCACCAGGCTACCCCTCCTTCATTATCCCACATCTTTTCTACCAAAACATGCCTCCTCACCATGACCTAGTGCTCCGCCTCCTTCCTTTCTTCGTGCTGCAGTAAGAGAGTAAATATCCTGCTTATGTTGGAGTTTGAGTAGTTTCAGCCATACCTGAAGGGAGCAGCTCTGCCCTGATCACGCTGATTTCTTTCTTTTTCCTGCTGAGACTGATCAGGTTGTCCCCCACGTAGATGAGCGCAGGGGTAGCAAAATAGACGTAAAACTGGGGCTTCTGGAGCAAAGCAAAGCTACCATGGACCATCATCTGGAAGAAAAAACATAGAAAGTCTGTACCTGTGAGCAGACAGAAAATGATCTTCTTGCGAGACAGTCAGAAACCCCACAATTATACTTGAAAGCATGCGTTGCACAAGCTAAGTAATTTGAAACAGGCTGCATAGCTAATCCTGTTTTCTGTTTTTTAAATAGTATTGTTGAAGTTTAAGATGGGATACTTCTATAATTGGTGATGATCTATTCACCATCCGCAATGTATAATAAAAACATAACCCATAATGCAACAGGTTACTTTGCATCTTGGATAAGTCGCTTTAGCACTTGTTTCGGGTTTCGACAAACACACCCATCTTTTAAGTTGCATGGCCTTGTTTCTGTTACATCTCCCACCTGACCTCCCTTCTCCTTATGCACCTGGAATCAACCTGGAATCCCCTTAGAGAACAGTATACTTTGTCATTGTGAATACACGTTTCTTCGGACCTACTTACCAACATGTAGAGCAACACGTAGAAGTGGTGGGTAATCCAGAAGCCGCGGAAGCTGATGCGCCGGAAGTGATGGGAAGCAAAGACGTACATGAAAGCCAGGACGACCAGCAGGAGAATCCCAGTCAGTCCTAGAGTAGATACAAAGTAAAGGCCACTTCATTTGTCTGCCTAGTGGGCTTAAGCTTTCCTTTGCAATGTGTTCAGTAGCAGTGCCACACATTTTGACTGGGATTAAAACATCCTGATTGAAAATCTCGAAGAATGATTTGAAAAGCACATAATGGTCAATTGAGATTTAACATTGATAATTAGCCAATAGCTAGAAACATAAAAAGTAACTTTCTTGGTAACGATGTCACAAACATCGCTCACAATAATTGATATTATCCACTTTGCTATTTTACTTCTATATTAAGCACTTTGATTAAATTGGTGATATTGACAAGAATGTAGCGACCTTTGTGGGGAATGGACACAGCAAAAAGAGTTTACTTTAAGATATCATGTTGTGATCATGTAGCAGAATTTCAATAATAAACAATTTTTCTAAGAACCATGGGCTAGATGTAGGAAGCATTTTTGTTGTCACAAAACGGCCCGACTAACAGAATCGCAGAATTCGCTGGCCCTTTAAGACCCTTTCCCCTTTGAGAATGTTTAAGAAATATTTTTAAGAGCAGGCAGTAGTCCCACAGACCACAGCCTACTCTTAAAAAATAAAAATTAAATATTTCATTTTCTACTTTCAAACTCATCCCTTTTCCTTTAAGGAAAACGGGCTGCATTTAAAAAAATATATATTTTATTTTAAAGCAATCAGAGACATGGTGGTGTGCTGACCCCCTGAAAGGCCACCATCCCTGTGATGGCAACGAACTCTAGTGGGTCACAAATTACGACCTACCTTATTAATATCCAAGAGGTAGGTCTATTTCCGACCCACTAGGAATCACTACTTTGGAAATCGGGGCCAGCTTTCACTTTCGTACCTTAGGAATAGCCATTACTAAATAGCGATTCACAAAAAAAAATCGCTATTTGGTAATCGCTGCTACTAATTTTCGTAAATCTAGCCTCATAATTGTTTGTGTTGTGATGCTACTAGTTTGCTGGAAAAAAAAGACAGTGGCCGTGTAGCACTACCCATCACGTTTTTTACACGTTTGGACTGAAATAATAATAATAAATTTTTATCAATCTCGTATTACCTAGATTTCGTTGCTGCACACTACAAAGGATCAGATGCCGAAATTCTCTGAACATATTACTCTTTACTTTAATTTCTACATCAAAGAAAGATTCACAGGAGACCACACATATGAACCAAATGCGCTATATTTTTTTATAGCGGGACACCAACACTATATTTACACAGAAGCAGTGCAATTAATAGCTGTCTTTTTTTCAGATGTCTTTTATGTCTAAAGTACAACATTCTCCAGCGCCTCCTGCAATTATTACCACTTCCTCGCCAGGATTCTTTGGTGCTCTAGCTCTGATGAGTGAATATTTAGGAGCGCAGTAGGTGCTGTGGCACTGGAGAACAGTGGCGAGAAAGTGACATTTTTGACTCCAGCATGTTATCGAGAGTATTGATTGCCTTCGGTAAGTGGGTGTCACCAGCTTACTTTCTGAAAGTGCAGCGCCTTGTCAGTTTTAGATCCTATCACCACTATTAGTGCAATTGCTGTGATCAAGGAAAGAAGCAGGGCTCCACAATAAAAATACGAATGTTGTACAACTATTTAGCCCCATTCCTTAAAAAAAATGTAGGGTGGGAGAGGAACTGAGGAGAGGGACACCACGAGTTATTGCTCAGCAATCATCTTGCGGCAGGAAGATCTGCACTCTGTCAGAGAACAAAGGCTGATCAGCCAAGTGTTCACTAAATGAAGGTCAATCTATTGTAGAAAAGATGTCATTGAGGTATTTGGCTCACTCTGAGTAGCATAGATTGAATACTGATGCGTTGATGTGTGGTAGGAGCTTCCAGGCGCTCTTGAAGGTCTGAGTTTATATCTAAGAAACGTTACAAAGTGAAATTTTGCACGTTGCCTATTTGTAAAGTAGAAAGTATATATTTATTGTAATAAAACACACGTTTTCTCACATTACTATTAAATAAACTTCAAAACCTAAAGTGACATCATCAAACAAAGCAATATTTGGCGCGGCAGCGGCGAACCAAAAAAGCTCTCCATGAATCAGCTCCGTGACACTGAGGAGCGGTCAGAGCCGAAGGGCTTTCCTTTTTCATCGGAGCAGAGAAATAACAATGGATTCTCCCGTCGGAAGCTGCGCAGAGTGCTGGGGCAATTTTTTTTAGACCTCAAGAGGTCTTTTTGGATACTTTTTCTTCATTTTCTTTCTGCCTCATTCAGCCTCGCATTGCGGCCGCTATTTTGTATGCTCAATACCCGCACTTTCTACAGCGGGCGACGATGCAGCTATGTTCCTGTGACTGGACTTTTCTATCCTTTTGGGACATTTTCAACATAATTTCTACTACTTTATGGTGAGATGGTCATAATTTCAACGGATGTCTTTTCTCCCTTAAATACATTCATCTCTCCCCCTGGGGCACTGAGATTACTCAGCCCGCATTTTCAGTCAGGCTTTCTATAGGGTTTGTCGGCACAACCTCTAGCTAGTCTCTATTGCGCGTGACCTTGGAGTTTTGTGCCTTGTAGGGATTTTTCACAAGCTGCATTGATACACTGTGTTCTGGTCATGGACCCTCCACATTCAAACAAGAGTCATGGAGTTGTTGGTTCCAATTGTGGTGGGCGCAAAGATTCGGTTGGTAGTACTAACAAACGCGCCAAAAAAGATCCGTCCTCCCCAATGAAATCACCTCTTCCTTTAACGTTGGAGGACATCATGGACGAATTGCGCAATATTAGACCCTTTATGACGGAGACTACTGCAACACTTCAGAGAATTGAAGAGAAGTGGTCCGGGTTGGAATCAAGACTTTCGGATGTGGAACAAAAAATCAGTGACGCACAAGATGTTGTTGCCAAAGTGGACATTCTTTCTCGTGAAGTTACGCAACTGAAGAAAGCTACAGAGGATTTAGAAAATCGAAATAGGCGCAACAACCTACGAGTTTACGGAATTCCGGAAGGTCCTGAAGGCTCGGATATGATCTCCTTCTTGAAGGTTCACATTCCGCAGATAGTTGGTCTGTCAAAATCTACTGATCTCAATATCCAAAGGGCGCACAGGATAGGCCCCCAGAACACATCTTCCTCAAATAAACCATGGGGAATCATTGCATATTTTCTACTATATTCTGATCTCATGGCAATACTCAACGCAGCCAAGCAACATAAACAGATGCTCTGGTCTGGCCACAAAATCTTCTTCAGTCAAGATGTTTCCAAGCCTACTGCTAATCGTCGAAAAGAGTTTCTAGACCTCAGAACATCGTTGAGATCCATGAACGCCCGCTACGGTCTCATTCATCCATGCTTCTTTAAAGTGACTTATAAGGACAGAACTTTCACTTTCGAAGATCCTGTCGAGCTTAGGAAATTCATTCAAGTTCATAAAGGAGAAGCTATGGAACTGAGCAAATCTTAATTGTCCTCTCATATGTTCTTTCTCTTGTTTCTTAGGTTCACCCCTTGCAACTTGTCGATACTGACGTCCCTATCTGCGTTGTACATCTGTTTTGTTGTGTATGAATCACTCCGTTGCTTTGTCTTCCCCATTGTTTGGTAAGTTCCCTTCCATTGTGTTGCTTATGTTTACCTTTACTGATTATAATTTTCAGTTTTCTTTCTTTTGTATCAGTAAACCTGTTCTTTCTCGGTGTCCCTCTCTGGAGTGGCCTCTATCCTTTTCATCCCCCCCACCCTCCTCCATTAATGTTCTTTTTGTCTGTGATCATTATGACTAAAGTCTTTTGGCTTTTTGTCATCATATCTTTGTTTACACTCACAGGGCGACTGTGTTCCCCTCTCGCTTCTCCCCTCTATCTCCGTTATTTTCTCCCTCTCTCCCACTCTTTTCCTCTCCATTTTATTGCAATCTCTTTCTATTTCTACGTTTCTGTGGTATTTTACTATTTTTAACCTGGCATGTTTAACTGGATACATCCAGCTAGCTGTTCTACTTTCCTTCCCTTCTGTCAATTCCTGCCTTCCTTTTTTTTTCTTGGGTTGTGCATTTCTCTCTCTTATCTGGTTCTGTTTCCTTTCGGTACTTGTACGACCCATTGTCACTCTGCCTCTTGCACCTTTCTTTTCACACTTTCTTCAAGTTTCATGCATCTATATGCTTAATTTTGAATAGGTTTTTTCGATGAGTGGCCTTCGTATTATCTCATGGAATGTTAAAGGTATCCGTAATCCAGTTAAAAAGCAGCAAATTTTGTCTCACCTTGCTAAATTGAAATGTCACATAGCGTTACTGCAAGAAACGCATCATAAATTGCAAGATTTGCCTTCCTTGCGCAAACTATGGGTTGGGGATGTTTTTTGTTCCCCTGCAGTGAACAACAAGAACGGTGTAGTAATTTTATTTCATAAGTCACTAAATGTTCTTTTGCAAAATGAGGTCAAGGACACTAACAGTAGATGGCTGTTATTGAATACTAAAGTTAACAATACCCAACTCTCTATTTGTAATGTGTATGTCCCAATGGTATTGATTTAGTATTTTGGAATGATTTCTCCACTCTCCACTCTTCTCTCTTCCCACGCCTCAGAAAATTCGATCTTGGGTGGTGATTGCAATCAACTTATGGATCCCTTTTTAGACCGGAAATCCCAAACCAAATACATTCCCAGTAAAATGCAAAAGATCTTTCACAAGGCTATCACTTCTAGAGGATTGCTGGATACATGGAGAATTTCCCATCCTGACGTCTTGGAATTCTCCTTTTTCTCCCCTGTTCACAGGTCTCACTCACGCATAGATTATATATTTCTCACTCAATCATCTCTTCAATTCATGACTCATGCAGAGATTGGCTCCATTCTCATTTCCGACCACGCCCCTGCCATTTTAGATATGGATTATCCAACACCTGCACCTACTTCTCGCGATGGCGTTTTAATAACGCCCTTCTGTTGGACTCTCATTTTGTCGAACAATTTACACACTTTATGCAGGAATTTTTCAACAATAATCTCTCCTCCGCTTCACAATTTCATTTTATCTGGGACGCTTTCAAAGCCACCGCCAGAGGTTACATAATAGACTTTGTCTCCCGGAAAAGGAGGAAAGCACTTATGGAGGCAACATCCACTCTAAAGCAAATCAAGGTCCTAGAGCACGAATACTTTCCCACAAATTGCCCCGATACACTGTCCAATCTCATTAAAGCGAAATTGCAATATAATAAGCTTTCCTGGGACAATGCTTGTAACAATCTCCTCAAATTCAATGCCAAAATGTATGGTGGCCGGAATAAAGCAGGCAAATCCCTAGCCAATTATCTTAAAATTAAAAAACAAAAATCCAAAATTGTTGCCATCACAGACAACGCAGGAATCAGACACACTACAGATGTTAAGATCCTTGATTGTTTCACTGAATACTATACCTCCCTCTACACCCCCGAGTCGGCTCCTTCCTCTGCTCAAATTGATTCTTTCTTCCAAACCATTCCCAAACCCCCTGAGAGCTACATTGATCTTACATCCCTGGATAATCCAATATTAGAACAAGAAATCACAAATGCCATTAATCTACTACCCAAAGTCAAAACACCAGGTCCGGGCGGCTTTACTGTATGTTTTTTCCTTCACTTCAAACAATTTCTGGTCCCTCAACTGTTAGCCTTGATAAATCATTTTCTAACCACCGGTGAAACACTGGGGTCTTTCACTCAGGCGATGCTATGTTTGATCCCTAAAAAAGACAAAGACCCTTCTCTTTGTAAAAATTACAGGCCTATCTCCCTGATTAACACAGATTGTAAGATCTTTGCTAAACTACTTGCTCTTCGTATTAATCAGGTAATCCCGGACCTTATTAATATATATCAATCAGGATTTGTAAAAGGGCGGTCTATCACAGATAATTCTAGAACTTTCCTTAATATTATTAATTTAGCCTCCAAGGCAGAATCACCAGTTACTGCAATTACATTAGATGCTGAAAAGGCATTCGACAGAGTAAACTGGGAGTTCATTTTTGGCGCATTGAAATGGCACGGCTTTAGCCCCCCTATTATCAGATACATCCAGTTATTATATTTTGCACCCTCCACCTGTATTTGGGTGAACGCATGTCAATCTAAATACTTTCCTATCCTCAGAGGAACTAGACAAGGGTGCCCTCTTTCCCCACTTTTATTTATTCTTGCCTTAGAACCCTTTTTGGAGAAACTTAGACGTTCCCCACAATATACGGGTTTCCAATTTAAACACAAAGACATTAAGTTCACTGCATATGCAGATGATATTCTGCTATACCTCTCTAACCCCACTACTTCTTTGCCGGCATTCTTCTCACTGCTAAAGGAATACTCTCTAGTCTCTGGTTACAGATTGAATATAGACAAATCCGAGGTCATGCCATTAAATAAACATTGTTTTTCACATATGTTTCATGATACAGGATTCAAATGGAATCCCAGGAGTATTAAGTGCTTAGGTATCCTCTATACTAATAGTATTAAAGAAACCGTTAAAATCAATCTTGTAGACATACTTAAAAAACTTTCTACACTCATTGATAGCTGGTCCCTACTTTTTTTGTCCTGGTGGGACAGACTATTTATTTATTTTATTTATTTATTTATTTATTTTATAGTTTTATAGAGCGCGAACCAGACCCGTGATGGTATCAGAGCGCTTTACAGGATTAGGGGTGGTATACAAAGCGTTAGGAAGGGAGGGATCAATTGGGTACAATAGGGGATACATTATACAAGGGAAGCACACAGTCTAAAGTCCCAGCTACATGTGGGTTAAAAATTAAAACAAGTAGATACATTATACAAGAAGGCACGCAGTTTCAACTCTTGGGGGGATACCCAAGGAGTTTATACAAGGGAAGCACACAGGCTAAAGTCCCAGCTACATGTGGGTTAAAAATTAAAACAAGTAGATACATTATACAAGAAGGCACGCAGTTTCAACTCTTGGGAGGATACCCAAGGAGTTCAGGAATAGGTATAGTCCGTAGAAGCCGTGGATAATGCCGAGGTGGAGGGAGGAACATGTCACTGAGGTGATTGTGATGTATTCATTAGACGAGGTATTTGCCCATTAAGAAGGTTTTGGTCTCCTTCTTAAAGTGTGCCAAGGATGGAAGTCTTCTGATGGCGGGTGGGAGAGAGTTCCAAATTCTTGGAGCGGCCCCAGAGATGGCCCGATTGTAGGTTTTTTTCTTCCGGAAGCGTGCTGGTTGCAGCAACAGGTCTTTGGCAGATCGGGAGTTTCTGGCTTCTCCGGATATCACGAGTTTTTGGGCGAGAAATGTAGGGGAATTGGAGTAAAGAGCTTTGTGAGTAATGCAGGCCAGTTTAAATTGGATTCTGGCCTCTAGGGAAGCCAGTTCAGAACTTTGAGGTGGGGAGAGATGTGGTCGAATTTCTTTGAGCCAGTTAGGAGTTTGGCGGCGGTGTTGAGGCAGGCTTTCAATGGGGCCAGAGAGTTCTTGGGTAGCCCTGCGAGAGTAGAGCATCCATATTCTAGTCTGGAAATGACTAGTGCCTGGGTTGCCGTTTTAAGGTCGGAAACTTCGAGGAAAGGATTTAGGTTTCTTAGGTAACTCAGGTGGAATCTAGCCGGTTTGGCCATCGAGTTTATATGGCCACGCATTTTTAGGCTGCCGTCAAGGGTTATTCCAAGGGATTTCGCCGAGTCAACAATGGTAGGAGGGCAGTTTAGTGCTGTGATGGTCTTGATCCATTCCTGGATGTCTGGATTGGGTTTGGGTGGGGAGATCAGAAGAAATTCAGTTTTGTTTGCGTTGAGTTTAAGCTGGTTGGCGGTGAGCCAATGGACTGTCCGCTTCAGGGCCTCGTTCAGGGAGAAGATGTCCTCTGGGGAAGAGATTTTTATGTAGATCTGTGTATCATCGGCGTACATAAGGTAGGAGATATTGGCGGCACGTAGCACCTCGGTGAGAGGTTCAAGGTAAAGATTGAAGAGGGTAGGGGAGAGGGTTGATCCTTGGGGGACTCCAACCATGACCGGAGAGGGGGCGGATAGATTACCGTTGATGAGGACTCTCTGTGAGCGGTTTTGGAGGAAGGATCTAAACCATTCAAGGACGGTGCCATCCAACCCTATCCTGAGTTTGAGGCGTTCAAGGAGAATTTCGTGGTTAACCGTATCAAAGGCAGAAGAAAGGTCTAGGAGGATTAGGAGACAGGTTTTGCCTTGGTCGAGGGCTTGGAGGGCGGCATCCACAATGTGGAGGAGGGTGGTTTCCGTGCTGTGTCCAGGTCTGAACCCGGATTGGAAGTCATCTAGCAGGTGAAAGTTGTTGATGTGTAGGCTCAGCTGCTGTTGCACACATTTTTCCAGAACTTTGGCTAGGAGTGGGATGTTGGATATGGGTCTATAGTTCTCAGCGGAAGCAGGGTCCAGCGAGGGTTTTTTTAGGATGGGGCTAACTTGGCCAGCCTTGAGCGAAACAGGAATTGAGCCCTGTAGGAGGGAGGCGTTGATTATTGAGGTCCAGGAAGGGTTGATAGCCTGAGAGGCGGCAGCTAGGCAGTTAGAAGGGAGAGGATCATTGAAGTGATTGTTCGGGTTTAAGGAGGCAAGAATTCTCGAGATAGAGTGTTCGTCATAGATTTTAAAGTTGGACCAGTGCGCTAGGTTTTTGGCTGAGGTTTGGGAGGACAACGCAGAGAGAAGAGGTAGAGCTGGCAGATTTTGATTTTGGTGGTGAGTTGCGGATTTAAGTTAATTTCCTAGGGCAGAGATTTTGTCGCAGAAGAAAGAAGAAAATTCCTCGCTTGATATTAAGGGTTTAGGTGTTTCTTTGGAGGTTTTCGCTAGTTTGTTGGATTGGTGTTTGACCAAGTCGAACAGCTTGCAAGGTCGATTTTTGGCGTTCTCAAGTTCAGTTCTGAAAAATTATTTTTTAGAGTTGAGGATTTTCTTATTGTAGGCATTTCTGGCCTGGCGGAGAAGTTTTAGATGTGCTGCTGATGGGTGTTGTTTCCAGTTTCGTTCCGTCTGTCGAAGGGATCTCCTTTCCTTGTTGAGGGATCCGCTGAACCAGGGATTTCTGTCTTTGATCTGGGTTCTTTTTAATTTTAGTGGTGCCAGGTCATCGAGAATGTCGGATATGGTTGAGGAGTAATGATCTGCTAGGTTATCGACCGCGGTGCACTGAGGGGGGAGGGGAGGTCGGTCTCACAACGTGCTGCCAGTTTCTCATGATCAAGGTTCTTGGTGTCTCTAACCCATCGTTTGGGAATCACGGGTTGAGGTGTCCATGACTTGTGGGTGCTGGGCAGGAGGAAGGTGACGGCGTGGTGGTCAGACCAATCACAAGGGTCAATAGAGATAAGTTTGACCGCTGATTCTTTAGCAATGATCCAGTCTAGAGTGGCGTCTTTTGAATGAGTAGGGAGGGAGCAGGCTTGGGTAAGGGCTTGGTCGGCCAAGAAATCTCTGATGGCATTGACCTGAGGGTCCTTAGGATCGTTCCAATGCAAGTTGAAGTCGCCCAGGAAAATGTCATTAGAGTTTGGAGGAACCTTGGCTGTGATGATTTCCATGAGGAGGTCCGTAAAGGTGTCATTCTTGCCTGGGGGGTGGTAAAAGATGTGAAGTTTGCACAGTTGTGAGGTGTTGTTGGAGATGGAGAGTGCGAGGTATTCGCAGGAGTCTGTAGGGTCCACCGGCAGTTCCATAACAAGGAGGTTAGAGCGGTAGATGCAAGCAATGCCACCCCCTTTTTTGTTTGAGTGCCTGTCCATCCTTACGATGTTGTAATTGGGCGGGACTAAGAGGTCTAGGTAGGGCGATGAGGATTCCTTGAGCCAAGATTCAGTCAAGATCGCTAGGTCCGATTTATGTCGTAGGATGAGGTCGGCAACGTCAGATGCATGCTTTACAGCTGACCAGCAGTTTATTAGGAGGCCGGCTAGGGAGGGGTAGGAGTGAATGTCAAGGGTAGAAGCAGAGATGGGAACTCTAGCTAGGTTGCTATTGACCACACCTCTGATGCGGAGGGTAGCAGGTCTGTTAGGGTTGGTTGCAACCGTGCAGATAGGGTGTTCTTCCCTCAGGTCTGAGGGGCATGGGGTTGTCCAGGCAGAATCGTAGCTACTGAGGAGGTCAGCCACTTCTTCCTCCGTGAGTTCTGAGGGGTTAAGTGTGCCAGGGGTGGGTTTGTAGGTATGGAGGAGAGCAAGAATTTCCTCCTCCGAGAGGTGGCAGGGTTGTTTGCGGGGCGCAAGTGTCTCAGGGATAGTGGGAGTGGGTGAAGGAGGGGCTTCGTGAAGGGGATGTGGATCACGTTCTGCGAGAGCCAGAGATTCAAGAAGGAGAGTTCGGTGATGTGAAGGAGGTGCTTTAGGTCTAGAATGGACTTGTGGATACTCCGTGTTAATTCGGTGGCTCTGCGGTGGAGATTATCAATATCTCTAAGAGAGGTAGGTTCTGGCAGGCAGGGGGCCAGTTGCATGGGAGTGGTTCTGATAGAATGTGCTGGTAGCCTAGAGGTGGGTTCGGGCGGGCAGAGGGCCGGTTGCATGCGAGCTATATGGATGGAGTGAGGGGGGCTAGGTCGATCAGTGTCCCTATGAGAGGGAAGATCTTGCGGGCAGGGGGCCGAAAGGGTAGGAGCGATTTCGTCGGACTGAGTTTGCAGCCTAGTGGGGGGGCTAAATCTACCAGAGTTCTGGGCCCTATTAGACGTTTCAATACCAGTGTTGTGGGCCATAGTAGGAGTTTCAGTAGCCCGGAGTGCAGGAAGATTACATAGGCAGGAGGTTAAGGGTTTAGGGACGCTTCTGATGGTATGTGCTGGATGCGTGATAGCGGGGCTGGGTTGGCGTGTGATGTGGGCCCTAGGGGGAGTTTCGGAAGCCGACAGAGCGGGGATCGCTTGAAGGTCTAGGTTCAGTGGTATGGGCGCTACAATTAAAATGATGTTGCTTCCAATCATCAATTTTTAACTCTCTATGCTCACGGTCACTCTCCCACTCTCATTTTTTAGCACTATCAACCGCTCCTTAACCAAATTCCTATGAAACAATCGAAAGGCTAGGATTTCACTTATTCGTCTTCAGCAGCCCAAAGATTTAGGAGGGGTTAGTTTTCCTAATCTTAGACGTTACCACTCTGCATTCACCCTGAAACAAGTTTGGACCTTTTTATCTGAACCCTTACATACACCTTTAACGGCTTGGAGCTCGTTAGAGCAAGCCCAATACGCACCTTTCTCTTTTACTGCAGCCACTCGTTTATCCCAACCCCCTAGACGTTTCTCATCTCCTAACCTTCACGCATTCCACAGCAGTCGTAACCTCTTTGCTTAAAACTCACCATTCCTACTCAGACTATCTTGCACACACTCCAGTCTGGTACAACAAACACTTAAAGATTAAAAACAGAGCTCTATTTTGGAAGGAATGGATTGATAAAGGTATTATTACATTTGAACATCTGTTAAAGGATGGGTCGTTTATGAATTTCACAGAGATCCAAAGGATGTACGGTATATCCTCCCTGCATGCTCCTCATTACCCCCTGCTCAGATCATCTATAATTCATCTTCACTCTCAGAACTCTTCCTCAGTCTCACTCGATCAAACATTCACTCCCCCACTTGATTTCTCTACTCAACTCAAGGCATCTGCTATATACAAGATATTATCTCGCCCCACTGATTCTAGAACCAAATCCAATATAGAACTTCTCTGGGAAAAAGACTTGGCACAGGAATTCTCATTTCAGACATGGGGCTCCATCTGGACAAAAGTTCACACCTCCTCACGCTCAGCAGTACAACGCAGTCTTTATACTATTTCTATAATAGGCTTTTTCTCACTCCTACTGATTTGCATAAATTCAGCTTGTTGGATTCTAAGAAATGCTGGTCTTGCCCTCATGTAAACAGTGATTTACTTCACATGTTCTTTCTTTGTCCTCTGGTTGAGAGCTTTTGGTTACTCATTTGGAAGAAATTGAATGACATTTTATCTACCAATGCTCCTTTTGACATTGTGCACGTTTTTCTGGGTAGCTCCTCTTCTATATGGGATACCCAGGGAAACGTGGGTAAATTTATCTATTTATTTATAGCTATTACTTTTCAGATCATTACCACCAACTGGAAGGATACAACCAAAATTTCATATCAAGCCTGGTGGAACTTGCTTTGTCACCATCATAGACTAGACAGGCCACATGCTACTTCAATACCTCTTTTGATTAAAAAAGATTTACTTTGGTCACCACTAACCACATTTCTTTCCAGGTTGACTATTTGATCTATTTTGTATTCACATTGCCATATTTCTTCTTAATGTTATTATATTTAATTGCTTTTCATTATTACACATAATTGTTTAACTTCCTCATAATACTTCCCTCCCGCCCTTCCCTCTTTCTCCTTCCCCCTCTTTTAAAATTCCAAAATGTTAAAATGCATTTATTCTAAGTATAGGTTTAGAAGGTTTAATTGGTCTCATTGATATTCCTATTCTTTTTTATTTACTACACCTTAATTTGGCATTTTTTACTGATTGACCTCTGTTTATATAATACTATAATGATGTTTTACTTTGCTTACTATTTCAATAAAGCATTCTAAACTAAAAACAAAGCAATATTCTGTAGTGACTGTCTTTAGTGATTGGTAGAGATGCAAGGCTGGGTGATAAATGACCTTGAGGCTGGCTTACCAATTCACAGCGACCACAACTTGACAAATATTATACACATTCGCATCCTCACATGTGAGCATACTGGCATTTCTCTGCACCTTAAATGTCAAGAACCACACCGCACATTAGCATGACATTTCTCTTGGTACCCTTGCGGGAATCACATAGGCCTACCTGGTACTGTCTGAAAGAACCACCACTGGAACCTCTGGGGTAACTCGGACCTAATCAAAAACACAATGGAAACATTTATTTATAAGTGAAACATTCATGTATAATTATAGATTGGTGTAAACGTGAATAAAGGGAATGTTTTTATCAAGGCTTGTCTGAGATGGCACTCAGAACCTGAGGTAAAATCAACCCCTTTATTTAGTTACCCATCTACAATGTTATGATATTTTATCCCCAGAATCCTCTTGTGAAGATCCGCAGCACAGGGAGAGAGGAGTCATGTGAGAGCTGTGCACAACATGGTCCCACATCACCCAGGCCTGCACCCTGTGTGGTACCTACAACATAAGTGCACCAGGTGTCATGCCATCTACCTCAACCACATTCTCGAAATCTCAACTCTGCTCCTCCCAAGGGAAAAGATAATAACTGGCAACCTCACACCCTCTCACACCATCCTCAGCATTACCCCCATTCCACAAATATTAAAAAAATAAAATAACTTGATTTGTGTCTGCCAATTCCAGGATAGTCACTATTATCCATTGTTTCCCACCTAAATAATAAAAATTAAAACACATGGTTTCCTTCCACCTCCCACTACCCTTAACATAGCCCTGTCTGAATAGTTTCCTGCCTTCTTCTGGGCCCTCCCACCCCGTTCCATCTCCTACTTGAAGTGGTCAATGTCTGGAATTCCTGGTTAGAGAACGGCTGATAGAGTAGGTGACCGCTGGTGGTGCCACACTCCCACCTTCCTCAGGCCTCTGGACACTCGAGAGAGGTAAAAGGCAGAAGAGACGGCAACTCATCCTCCACCAGTTGTCGTGTAGTTCCTAAGAGTCCCCTAGGACCTGTGCGTTTTGGATGACCTAAACTGAGGGCTTGGTGTCCAAACCACTTCCGTACACCCCCACAGGCTATGTCAGCTGTTAGACCAGCTAGCTCTACAGTGCAACTACCACCCCCCTGTATCTTACAGTGGTGTAGGTAGTTTCTGGCAACCACTGAACATGACAACCCTAATTCCTCAGGGATCGTGGAAAACAGTACAGTACTTTTTCCAGCAGTCACTCGTGCTTACTTATTCTCAGAAAATACACAGTATGGCGATTAGGACGTTTCAATAAGTATTTATTGGTCCAGCGTCAGTCTTGTGTAAAACATTTTTGCTGGGACAATCAGGAGACAGAACCATACGAAAGAGATTGCTAGTACCAATGTAGTAAACAGTAGATAGATTTCTACCATAGTGCTAATAAGATGAACATAAGCAGTTCAGATAAAAACAGTAGCTTTTGCATATTCATAAAATGTGTATCCTAAGTAATACGCCTAAGTGTACCTAACCTAGATCTGTATGTGTAGCATGTATATGCGTATATGTTGCCAAGAATCCCATAGGAAAGATCCAGCCGCCTCACCTGTTTTACACGCTGGACCAATAAATACTTATTGAAACGTCCTAATCGCCATCCTGTGTATTTTCTTTTTTTTTTTTCCCAACCAGATTTTATTGGTGTTTAAAGACAAATACATTACACACATTCAATGTTCATCAACCAAGTCCCCTCCCACATCGTTACCCATATTAATATTGGTATCATTCTCTGGCATGCTTAAGTTACCAATACCATTAACCAGAACACCCCCCCCTCCCTCCTTGTGTTGCGTATGACAGACAATCACATTCTGTGTGTGATGGTAGGTTCGCGTGGATCACGCTTCCAATTTCAACGGGTGTCAGCGTGCTGGGCGGCGCCCTGTTCGATGTTCTACTCAGCCGTTCCCTTGGTCTGGTGCTGTGGGTTGCGGAGTGCTCACCCCACTATCACTGTCCTGTCCTCTAGAAAGCAGCTCGTTCACTAGTCCTTCCCACACTCTGGCCCTATCCAGTTTGCCTATCCCCCGATATGCTTCCCGGAGCACTAATCTGCCTTCTGCTCCTGCCCATTTCTCTAGTTCTTTTGTCCAGGAGGTAATCTTGGGCCCTCCCGGCACCTTCCAATTTCTGGCTATTTCTCTTTTAGCTAGTACGTAGGCCAAGTCTTGGAACTTCCCAGTTGTCCTATTTTTGGCCGTGTGACGGAACCATCCTAGTAGGAAGTGCTCTGGGGTATGCTGGAGGTCCTTATCAGTGAGTTCGCCCACTACTTGTCTTACTTCCTCCCAGAAGTGCTGAAGCGTAGGGGAGTTCCAGAACATGTGGAGTATAAGTGCCTCCCTTTCCCCACACCGCGGACACGCTGCCGTATCCGTGCCGTAGTATCTCCTGATTCTGGACGGTGTGAGATACGCCTTATGCAAATCATAGAAATTAATTAATTTAAACCGGGCGTTTCTGGATACCTTCGGAGTTCGCTCTAGAATCCTATCTCACTCCACCTCTGGTATCTGTTTACCTAAGTCTTCCTCCCATTGTAGTCGCAAGCGCTCTAGTGGCTGTTGTATGTCTTGTTTCATGGCCTTGTAAAGGCATGACACTGTTTTAATCCTCCCCGCAGATAGCACCACATATCTGCACCCTGTTAGTGTCCGCGGCTCAGTGTCTCCCTCTCCCCAGTGACGTCCAATGCCTCTAGTATGGGCCCCATGCTTCTGGAAGTGACCTCCCAGCAAATCATACGCAGCTCGTAGCTCTTCAAATGGTAGCAGCGCGGAGTCTAGGTACAGGTCTCCCACCACTTTCAGTCCTGCCTCCACCCAGTCCTCTAGCCCTGTCCAGTACTCTCCCTGTGGTAGATAGCGCAGCAGCGTGATGGGTATGTCCGGAGAATAGGGGGTCTTGACACCTACTCGCCTCAAGTATCTGGCCCAACAACGCACCACCACCCTGATCTCCATTGTGTCTTCGGATGTATCTCGACTGAATCAGCCAGTACAGTTGAGCAGCTATATAATATCCCTCGAAGTCAGGGACCGCTAAGCCCCCTTCTGCTGTAGAGCACTGTAGGGAGGTCAGTGCTACTCTCCTACGACCCCCCCCCCAGAGGAACGACGTGATTGCTGAGTCAAGATCTTTGAATGTGGTACGTGGGATCCACACCGGGAGGGCACCAAAATAGTACAGTAGGCGCGGAAGTGCTATTATCTTCAGGACAGCTACCCGCACGGCTACAGACAGCGGCAGTGTTGCCCAGAAGTCCATTGCAGACTTCACTGATCTGATCGCTTTGCCCACATTGCCTTCTAGTAGATCTACCGACCCATGGTGTATTTTGACTCCAAGGTTAGGCAGCTAGGCTCCCATTTCAGGAGTTCCAGCTCAGGTGGTGGGGGGGGGGTATTGGGCGAGATAGAGTATAAGCTGGATTTTCACCAGTTGACTTTGAGGCCAGACACAGTACCAAAGCGGGCTAGCATGTTTCTCGCTCCCCTCAGTTCATTCGCCGTGCCATTGAGGAATAGCAAGAGGTCATCCGCATATAAAGCTATAAAATGCTGCCTTGCATCCGTCCTCAGGCCTCTAATATCCTGTCCACTTCGGGCCCTGCACGCCAGCGGTTCCATGGCTAGTGCAAACAGGAGCGGGGAGAGCGGGCATCCCTGCCTCGTGCCTCTCTCCACCTTCTGCCTGGGTGAGATGGTCTTACCCGTGTGCACCCAGGCTGCAGGAGACGCATATAGTAGCCGTACCTAATCTAGGAAACCTCCCCCCAATCCCATCTTAGTGAGGACGTCATAAAGATAGGGCCACTCCAGGCTGTCAAAGGCCTTTTCAATGTCTACTGCAAACACTGCTGTTTCTCGCTTATCGTACCCGCCGGAGCCCATAACAGTAAGGAATCGTCTGATGTTCATGATCGTGTTCCGTCCTAGGATGAACCCTGCCTGGTCTACGTGGACTAGACCCGGCATGTGGGGGAGAAGGCGCGTCGCGAGTATTTTGCTTAAGATTGCCACTCTGATATTGCCCCTTCTCCCCACTGCGTGGGGTCACCACAATCCTCTCACCTTGGGGGAGCTCGCGCCCTGCTCACCGTCTCTCAGCGGGATGTCTTGAGCCCTACCTCCGTTCTCGGTCACGACTCGACCGGGATCGATCTATTCCACGGCAGCCTCTACTCTGCCCCCAGGCGTGTCCACAGAAGGCACCTTGAAAGCTCCGGTCCAGCTCTACAGTGGTGCAGAGGGAGGGGGACACTCGCCACCGCCACCAGCCACTGGTCAGTCCCCGCCGGGCTCCCGGCTCCTTCACTGCCTGTTGGGCGCCGCCATCTTGGCTCGCCTCGCGGCTGGGACCGGCTCTCGCAGCTTTGCCGAATATTGCCCCTTCCTCCCACTGCGCGGGGTCACCGTGATCTTCTCGCCTTGGGGGAGCTCGCGCCCCGCTCACCGTCTTTCAGTGGGACGTCTTCAGCCCCACCTCCGTCCTCGGTCACCACTCGATCCGGCACTCGAGGTCGTCACGCGGGGCTCGATCTATTCCACGCCAGCTTCCACTCTGCCCCCAGGCATAACCATGGAAGGGACCTTGAAAGCTCCGGTCCGGGTCTACAGTGGTGCAGGGGGAGGGGTACACTCGCCGCCACCACCAGCCACTGTTCAGTCCCCGCGGGACTCCCGGCGCCTTCACTGCCCGTTGGGCGCCGCCATCTTGGCTCGCCTCTCGACCGGGATCGGCTACCGCAGCTTTGCCCATTTTAGCCGTTCGCCCAGGGTTTCGTCCTCTGCGGAACGCACCTCACCCTTATATAACTGTGGGGGTGCATCGTGGGGGTCCCGGTCTCGCTCAGGGCATCAGGATGGTTGCAGATGGCGGCTGGCCGACGGGAGCTCGCAAGTTTGCTGCTCACTCCATCGGCGCCAAGCCACGCCCCCACCCCATCCTGTGTATTTTCTGAGAATAAGTAAGCACGAGTGACTGAGCGAAAAGGGATGTCAGACTGCTGCGTGTCGAAGATTCAGCATGCAGGACCCCGTGTCAGCTTGGAAGGAATTCTCCTCTAATTTTCAGAGGGGAATAAGGTTCTTATATACTAGAGTGGTCACTCCAGGGTTTCTTCTAGAATCGATAAGTTTTGAAAACAATCATAAATGTTTTTCCAAACAAATGCGATCATGCACAGTGGGCTGTTGGGCAAGGATGAAAAAAAGCGGTGACCCTTATACAGAGTAATTATGCTGTGCCTAAGGACATGTTTATGTACTTCAGGTACAGGGATTAGGATAGAATACTAAGAGCTGGTGTCGAAGAGACAGGAGCAAGCTACTAGGTAAAAGGTCACCTGTTTCAGAACCCTTATTGTTGTGTGGATGGGACAATGTATGTAAAAAGGGGTATGCATGGCAGGACTAGCCTAAAGGACATTACACCTACTCCTCATCAAAAGGTCAACAGGGTCAGCTAAATAATAATAAAGATAAAGCAATAAAAGTATAAAAATCCTTTGGAAGTAAGATACTAAAAAGTATTATTTTTCTTAAAACTGCTAAAAAATGTAAATAAAAGCTATTTTCCCTAAAAGTGTTCACAAAGGTCCTCTAAACTTGCATATGTGGTTATTATTACATTGAGCACCTTGAAAGCCACAATACTCAGTTAGAGCAGCGAAGGAAAAATAAAACAAAGTCAGTATTCGACCTTCAATTTGGTAAACGTTTATAAAGTTGTCAAATAGTTCCCAGCACAGGAGAGGCCAAATTGTTTATGAATCCTGCACTGAAGACTCAATATCGCTGAACATCATATCCGCAGGTGGCAATCCCTCTAGAACTTCCAGTATCATGTCGAGGGAGCAAAGATGGTCATCTCTGGTTCCCACAGCTGCTGCCGGGGAAGAATTAGATGCCTGTATGCCTGGAACCGATGCCTGTACTTCTGGAGCAGAGCCAATTTCCCCTCCAACAGGAGCGGAAGCATCCCTTGGAGGCTCTAGAAATGCCGTCATCAACATGGGAATACGCTGTGGACAACTTTACACGAGGAGCACTTCTATGTCTGGCAGCGCAACCGATGGAAGTGTCAGACACATGTCCAACACGCATCCAAATCTGCAGAAAAGGCAGCGGAACACAGCAGGACACAGTCTAGCCAGACTGGTCTAAAAGACAGGAACCAATGCTCACTCAGCTCTCGAAGCCGAGGTGTACCCAAGTAGAACACCGTACACTCACGACAACGTCGTTCCAGCAGTGTTCTCACTATGTCTTGAGGGATTGAGACGTCCATTGCGAATCAATAGGATTAAAATCAGGATACCCGCCACTGATAGCAGGACCAAAGGAAGCCCTCCAAAAACGCTTCCAAGTACGGAGTGTATGAAAGCTGGAATTACTCCAAAGATGGTCTGAAAGGTCGTTAAGAGACCTGATCCAAGACGTTTAAATAAGTGTACGATCCACCTCGTATCAGACATGTTAAAGGTACGATAAACCATTTCTCCAAAATGGATTGGGAAGTTCGTACGGACCAGGACCTGTATCTCTGCCGAAGACCTTGCAACCTGGAGATCAAAAGTCTCTCGGGTTGAAGTTAAGGCCACATTTTGTTGAAACAACATGGCTTTCAGTCTGCTCAGCGAATCAAACCTTATACTGGAAACATTCAATGAAGGCCACAGTGGTGCCTCCCTAACTGTGCATTCCGGGGGAAACAATACTTGCTTACAACAAACAACCCTGAAGTTTACTGTGACTAGATATGCGATGCCTGGCGCCATCCCACAACAGCCTTGATCATTCAGCATCAAATAGCTCCCATTCGAGAGGAACTCAAAAACCGTATGAATCACGGCAGCTGGGGAGCCTTTCAAGTAGCAAGATAAGTTCGCTATTGAAGCATTATGCGCTCCATGAAGAGAGACCTTTTTGCACACTAAAGACCAACTTAAATCCCTCTGACAGTCTGTACCATTTAAGAAAACGTCAGTGTCCTTATTTCTACACCTATATCTATATGGTAACTCCCAGGTTTCTTGTATGTACCCTTCACCCAATGCTTCATACCTGCCTGCTTGGATGTATCTAAGGCAGTTTTGGAACTGGAATGTCGTGATTGGCAGTGTGACATATCCATGAATTAACCATTTGGTAGAGGGTAACTCTGCTACTGTAAAAGGTAACTTCTCTAATTTTTCAATGAGCAGCATGGTGTACTTTGCATCTCTGCGTGCCATGGTCAATTGTCTGTCGGTCAGATTATCAGCCGAAAACAAATTTGAGCCGTTAATGTACCACCATGGCACGTGGCCAGAACGCAATGATTGTACCGCCAGCTTAAAAGCAAAATGGAATGCAATTGAGATTGCCCATGTTGTAGAATAGACAAATCTTATTCCATTATGTCGATTGCTGAGGACACAATTTTGCCCAGTGAATGAATACGCGAAGAAAGTGTGGTCATACCATTGTCTACCACAGCCAAGGTCTTTTCTAGGTCAATTCCATCAATCTCACGAAATCTCTCAGCCGCATCTTGTTGGGAGACTTTTCACTGTTCATTGAAGATGGCGTATAAGAAGCATTTTTTACGCAGTTTCTTGGGACCTAGCAAGAAATCCCTACGATCCGTGTTGTCTAACAGAAGGGACAAGTGTTGTTTCACCTGTAAAAGTGCTGAGGTTTTTAGCCATTCTAGGCACAACTTCCCAACATTATAAGAAGTCACTGCCCCTGGGTCATCTGTGTGTACATAGCGTGGGTCAGGCCTATGGATACTAAACCCTTTGGTGGTACCCCTGAAACTTGATTGACACCTAATCGTGTTGGTCGTCCAAACCAACCAACTCTTCCAATTGGGAGCTGATGAGTTGTATGTACCATTCTGTATCATTGCACCCAGCATCTCCTCACTTATCGGTTTGTTATTTAACAAACCTTCAATAGGTGTGGGTAAGGGGATGCGTGGTGTTTTAAGGTCTTTTATTTTTGCAAACCCGTAGCAGGTAATCTGTTGCACTGTTCTGTTCAGGAATATTATCTGTAATGGTATGAGGCAAGCTCTAAATAAAGCCTCTGTTCCCTGAACCTGCCAATCTTTCGTCCCCCAGATGGATTTTATGTCTATCGTGTCCCTCTATTAGTTGAAACCTTGTATAGACAGTTGGGAGACAAAAGGTGCTGAATATATAAGCTTGGTGTTTGTCAGCATCATTTTCTTCGCAGTTGCATTCATCTGTACTAACTTATAGTAATATGACATTGGGTCTGATGTCTAGAACCCTGAAAAGCATGCACATTTATGTGTGAATGTGGCAGAACTACCTTTCGGGGGTGTCGGGCAATGTTCCCATTGATGGTAAGTGTTAACGATTCATGGGACACTAGCTCTGTGACAATGCATAGTGTCGAAGTCAGGTGTATCTTCGTACAATCCCTGTAAGAAAATGCAGCAGATTGTTCTAAATCTGAGAGCATGGTATTTACAGTCTCAATGTCCCAATCATCAGAGAGTGTACTCGGGGTACTGAAATCATTCAATGAAATTTTAAATACATGTGGAATTTTCAAATGTTCAGTAGGACCAAATACAATTTATGAAACCCTATACCAAACTATACCATCCGGTACTGGAACTGATGTAATGTTCACTAGGGACAGGACTCTCTGTTCACGGTGTGATGACGTATGAGTGTTCAAGACCAAGTTCACAGGTTGTACAGCAGAGCGTTGTGGGAGGTAATGTCCATTCAGTAGTAGGAAAAAGACAGTTACTATTCCAATCCAAATTAACAGGAACAGGATCCCTAATGCAAACCAAAGATACAGCCAAGGGGACACAAAGTAAGTCTTTTTCAGCCAGAGATAGAATTGTCAAAATATTTCTTTCTTGAAAATGGGTGGCGTTTGCTCGGGTTCACTTGGATCTGAAGAAAAGTCATCGAAATTGATGAAGTAACCAGGCACAGTTTGATCTATCTTTGGTAGCTCAGCAGTGTTTGTAGAACTGCCATTTGCTTCTTGTGAAGGCACATTGATGTAGATGTCATTACTGGGCTGAATTTCAATTTGCGTTTCATTTATATTTGGATGTTGTTTAATTTTCAACAGGCGTAATTTGTACTCTGTTATTTGCTATTCCGGCATCTTGCGCAGAGGAGTCTTAAAACGTTATTAGTCTTTCCATCTGAACTTCCTGTATAGTAGCGAGAGGAGATATGCAAGACCACTGACCCATTGTCAGTGAAATTGCTCCCCCTCCCTCGCAGCTCCACCATTAAGTGAGGCCTGCCCCTGCACTCTCGAGTGTTTGGTGCTCGAGGACCTCCTCCACCCGCAGGTTTCCCTGTGCCTCATACCTGGTGGTCCAGTGGACCTCTACCTCCTTTCTCTAGCTCCGTTTTTCACTCGTTTTTTCACTTGTTTTTCACTTGTTTTTTCACTCGTTTTTCTACCCTCTTTTTCTTCTCCTTTCTGCACTTTTCTGCATTTCTGCTCCTTTCTGCTCTATTTCCTTTTTCCTTTACTCCTCCATTTCCCTCCTTTCCTGCCTGCTTTCCCTGCCGCTGCTGCCCCTGCGGCCCCTCCCCCCAGCACGACCAGCGCGACCGGCCCAATCCAGCTCCCCTCCCCGCTCCCGCCTCCCAGCTGTCCAGCCCTCCCCGACCCCTACTTAATGGCGGCCGCTGCGGGGACAGGCAAGCAAGACCACTGACCCATTGTCAGTGAAACTGCTCCCCCTCCCTCGCAGCTCCACCATTAAGTGAGGCCTGCCCCTGCACTCTCGAGTGTTTGTTGCTCGAGGCCCTCCTCCACCCGCAGGTTTCCCTGCGCCTCATCCCTGGTGGTCCAGTGGACCTCTATCTCCTTTCTCTAGCTCCGTTTTTCACTCGTTTTTTTCACTCGTTTTTTCACTCGTTTTTCTACCCTCTTTTTCTTCTCCTTTCTGCACTTTTCTGCATTTCTGCTCCTTTCTGCTCTATTTCCTTTTTCCTTTACTCCTCCTTTTCCCTCCTTTCCTGCCCGCTTTCCCTGCCGCAGCTGCCCTCGCGGCCCATCCCCCCAGCACGACCAGCGCGACCGGCCCAATCCAGCTCCCCTCCCTGCTCCCGCCTCCCAGCTGTCCAGCCCTCCCCGACCCCTACTTAATGGCAGCCGCTGCGGGGACAGGCGAGCAAGACCACTGACCCATTGTCAGTGAAACTGCTCCCCCTCCCTCGCAGCTCCACCATTAAGTGAGGCCTGCCCCTGCACTCTCGAGTGTTTGTTGCTCGAGGCCCTCCTCCACCCGCAGGTTTCCCTGCGGCTCATCCCTGGTGGTCCAGTGGACCTCTATCTCCTTTCTCTAGCTCTGTTTTTCACTCGTTTTTTTCACTCGTTTTTCTACCCTCTTTTTCTTCTCCTTTCTGCACTTTTCTGCATTTCTGCTCCTTTCTGCTCTATTTCATTTTTCCTTTACTCCTCCTTTTCCCTCCTTTCCTGCCCGCTTTCCCTGCCGCTGCTGCCCCCGTGGCCCCTCCCCCCCAGCACGACCAGCACGACTGGCCCAATCCAGCTCCCCTCCCCGCCTCCCAGCTGTCCAGCCCTCCCCGACCCCTACTTAATGGCAGCCGCTGCGCGGCCGCGCCACTGGCGCGCCAAAGGCACACCAAAGGTAAGCCCGTCTGCACCCGTCCGCGACCCGACCGCGACCAGCACCAGGAACCCTGGACCTCTGCACCGCCAACGCTACGACCCAGCAGCACTCCACGCACTCAACCCAGGCCAAAACAACAACTGCATGCTAGCCTCACCAGCGGACACCCACGGACCCTTCAGCTGTCACCGCTGCCGACAAACCTACAGCACCGCTAGGAACATGGACCCAGCACAACCCGACCGCAAGAACACACCCGTACCGAAGACCTTGCAATGCATCCTCCTCAACGTCCGATCCCTCCACAAACACGCCACCGAAATCTGGGACCTCCTCGACAGCACCACCCAGGACGTAGCGTTCTTCACCGAAACCTGGACCAACACCACCTCGGGGCCAGACATCGCCATCGCCATTCCCCAAGGATACAAGATCTCCAGGAAGGACCGCTCCACCCGCCCGGGAGGAGGAATTGCCATCGTCCACAAATCCACCCTCCGCCTGAGCACACTCCCCGACGAAACCACGGACCTGATGGAACACCTTCACTTCAAGATACTGACCAGCCCTACCACCACCCTCCGAGGAACCCTCATCTACCGACTCCCTGGACCACGCGGACCGTTCACTAACTCCATCACGGACATCATCTCCCCGCATGCCATCGCATCCACCAACTACACCCTGCTGGGAGACCTCAACTTCCACCTCGGCAACCAACTGGACCCCAACACCACATCCCTCCTGGACAACCTCCACAACATTGGACTCCGCCAAATCGTGACCGAACCAACGCACTCAGCAGGACACACCCTCGACCCCCTCTTCACAACAGGAAACTCCATCACCTTCAGCCACACCACCGAACTCCCATGGACTGACCACCGATGCGTCCACTTCACCTTCAGAACACCCACCATCCACAGACACCAGCACCTGCTCCCACGAAGAAACTGGACCAGAATCACCGACGACCAGCTCACCTCCTCACTCAGCAACTCCACCCCAACCATCGCGGGAAACGATGACCCCAACACCGCAGCCCGAATCCTGCACAGATGGATCTCTGACAGCGCCAACACCATAGCCCCCCTCAAGAAAAACAATTACACCCATGCCAAGAAAGCCAGATGGTTTACCACCGAACTTCGAGAGGCCAGACGCACTTGCCGCCACCTCGAAAAGGCCTGGAGGAACGCCAAATCCACAGAAGCACACAACAACTTCAGAGCCGCTACCAACGCCCACCACCAACTCATCAGAAAAACAAGAAAAAAAGCGATTGAAGACAGAATCTCCACACACGCACACAACAGCAAAGAACTCTTCAACATCATCAAGGAGTTCGCCCAACCCACCAGCGAATCGACGGACATTCCTCCCTCACAAGACCTCTGTGACAAACTCAGCACCTTCTTTCACCACAAAATCAAGAGCATCTACGACAACTTCGACGAAGACAACCAACACACTGAACCCCCGCCAACCACCCCCGACACCCTGAAGCCAGCGATTGACAACTGGACAGCCCTCACCACCGAAGACACACTGAAGATAATGAAGTCAATCCACTCCGGGGTCCCCACGGACCCCTGCCCCCACCACATCTTCAACAGAGCCGCCGACACCATCGCACCCATACTCCGCTACATCATCAACCGCTCCCTGGCGACCGCCTCGTTCCCCAACGACTGGAAACACGCCGAGGTCAACCCCCTCCTGAAGAAACTCTCGGCGGACCCCACCGACCTCAAAAACTACAGACCCATCTCCCTGCTCCCGTTCCCAGCGAAAGTCATCGAGAAAGCCATTAACAGCCAACTCGCCACATTCATCGAAGAGCACAACATCCTCGACTCCTCCCAATCCGGCTTCAGAAAAAACCACAGTACAGAAACCGCCCTCCTTGCCGCAACAGATGACATCCGGACCCTACTGGACAAAGGAGAAACAGTAGCCCTCATCCTCCTCGACCTCTCAGCGGCGTTCGACACAGTCTCTCACCGCACCCTAATACGCAGACTCCTCGACGCAGGGATCCAGGACAAGGCCCTCGAATGGATCCGATCCTTCCTCTCCGGCAGAACGCAGCGGGTCAGACTCCCCCTTTCCTCTCTGACCCTACACCAACCACCTGGGGAGTCCCTCATGGGTCCTACCTCAGACCTATGCTCTTCAATGTCTACATGGCTCTGCTCGCCCCCATCGTCAGAACCTACAGACTCAACATCGTGTCATACGCAGACGACACCCAACTCATCCTCTCCCTATCCAACGACCCAACACCGCCAGACAAAATTTTCGAGAAGGCATGGAAGCCGTCGCAAAATGGATGAAAAACAGCTGCCTACAACTAAACACCAACAAGACAGAAGTACTCATCATGGGCCCAAACCCCGATGCCTGGAACGACACCTGGTGGCCCCCGCCCTTGGAAACCCGCCCACCCCCACGGACCACGCACGCAACCTGGGAATCATCCTGGACTCTGAGCTCAAAATGGACCGCCAGATCAACTCCGTCTCGTCCTCCTGCTTCCACACCCTCCGCCTCCTACGTAAGACCTTCAAATGGATCCCCCTCGAACACAGAAAGACCGTCACTCACGCCCTGGTCACCAGCAGACTCGACTACGGCAACGCACTCTATGCCGGAATAAACAAAAACCTCACCCGCAAGCTACAGCACATCCAGAACGCCGCCGCAAGACTGGTCCTCAACCTGCCAAGACACTGCCACATCTCCCAGCACCTGCGCACACTCCACTGGCTCCCCATCAAGGCCAGAGTCACCTTCAAGATGCTCACCCACGCACACAAGGCCCTCCACGACACCGGACCAGCATACCTGAACAGCCGACGCAATTTCCACGCACCCCAAAGGACCCTATGATCAGCCCAGCTCTCCTACGCCATGGTCCCCCGCACCTGAAAGACCAGATCGGGAGGCCGCTCCTTCTCCTTCCTCGCAGCCAGAGCCTGGAACGCCCTTCCGCTCCACCTCCGACAGACAACATCGCTTCCCATCTTCGCAAGAAACCCCAAAACCTGGCTCTTCGACAGACCCCCTCCTTGATGGACTGGAACCTGCACCCCCTCCCCTACCCCCAGCGCCTTGAGTCCCTTACGGGTGAGTAGTTGCGCATAACAAACGCCTGATAGATTGACTCAGGACCAACTAGTGTGGTTTGATCTGATCAGTGGAGATGAATCTTCTTTCTTTTTTGCCAGCAAGAGGCGTAAGAAGTACTGTTCTTGTTCCTTGAACCGCCAGGACAGGTACTGGTGTTCTGTAGGATGGCCCAAACTCCTTCTTGTTCACGATCTTGTCTCTGACCAGGTCCCCAATCTTTGGGACCCAGGCAGATGTTGCCGGTACCGGTTTCACTTCCCCAGTGGCAGTGCGTTTTACTTGGACGTTGCTTTGTAAGGCCTGGAATTCATTGAGTTCCTGTAAAATAGCCAAACGATCATTCAATTCCAATCGTTTTACATCCGCCACGGTGCTGGCACAATCGAGGTCAGGTACCCACATTCGTGTCCCAAATTGAATGTCATGGGGGTACATTCTCCCAAGGATTTTCTTGGCATTTTGTTTAGTGCCCTCTGGACCCCATATAGGTGATTGACCCAACTACTGCCTGCACCTAATACCCTTGCTGTTAAGGATTGCTTTAGGTCCCGGTTTTTCCTCTCCACCACCAATTTTCCCTCGGGATGGTAGGGGGAGGAGTACCGCAAGGCCATGCCCATACTTTCCATGGCTTCCTTGTAAGCCCGTGAGCTAGACACAGGGCAACGGTCAGAATGTAACGAACCAATTGTGTATGTCCCGATGAAGACTCGCAAATCCCCTATAACAGTTTGAGCGTCAGCTGAGCTTTGCGGATCTAATTTATAGGAATATTTCAGTGGAAAGCCCTTCGGTACAGCAGAGCCGTTCTTTGAGGCACTGACAGCTATCAGTATGTCTCCGTCTATCCTCGTGCTAGAACGAGTGATTGCAGCAACGGCAGCAGTTTGCACTTTCACCTTGGCGGCTTCATCAGCCAGTGAATTCCCTTCAATGTGTATGCCTACACGCTGATAACTCAAGGTGTGAATAACTTGAGCCCGTGGCAGGCATGCTTTCAGCTTTGCCACTTGTTCCGAGAAGAATACGTGCCACACCTCTGCTACAACAACTACATTTTCTCCCAATTAAGCAGAGGGTTAGGTTTAAGGGCCTGTGCATCGCACATAAAGCCCTGCATGGAGCAGCAGCCGGTTACATCAGGGACCGTTTGAAGAACTATGTGCCAGGACGATGCCTCCGATCGTCTGAGGCAAGTCTGTTGGCAAGTCACCTTGGGGGGGCGAGCCTTTTCAGTTGTGATTCCCCAATTTTGGAACAAGCTACCGGAGAGCTTGCGCAGGGAAGCCACCCTACTCCCGTTTTGGAGGAAACTTAAGACCATTCTGTTTACGCAGGCATTTGGATAAGCTTACCCAGACTCACCGAGCTCCGGGAGGCATGCCCTGGTTTCTAGGTTTATGGTCCTTCACAAGCGCTTAGAGACCATTGGTGATTTGGCGCTATATAAATAGAAAGTAACATAACATAACATCGTTCTATCCAGACTTTACACCGGCGGTGCAAGCGGCCCGCAGAGAATTTCTACCTGAAAAACGTATCCTTCTCCAAGCCAAGATTCCCTATGCCCTATTATACCCAGCTAAGCTGAAGGTGACCTACGATGGCACAGTGCGCTATTTTGCAAACGCCAAATCCGCCATGAAGTTCGCCAAACATGTAGGAGGGAAGAAGAATAGCGGAAAATCTGCGAATGGTCATAACTCGAGGCTGGGCTAAGTGACAATGATTGATTCCCTGTCGTATCGGCAACTAGGTGGACATGCTTCTGCCGCGCTCACCAATACTCGCAATCTCTAAGGTGCAGTACATGGGTGCTCCGGGAGGAGCAGGAGCTGCAGGCACTCATTTGTCTGGTTTGCAGATAACGTTTGTCATTGTGTAAACATTGGTTAATGGCTCTCCCATAACTGTCTCGGCCACCCCGTCCTCGGGCAGGGTAGTATGCCGTCAACCCCAGGCCCCTCAGGGAGAGCTCCCAAATTACGCTTTGGTCCCATCACAGAAGCAAATGTTGAGTTTGTTTGCTAGGGAGGGTACTCGCACACAACCTGTTTGGGGGGTTGGTGTGTGCGGGGGAGGGTGGGGAAGGGGAATGTTGTAGTTTCGGTCAGGGTAGCATTGCAGTGCCGCGGACATGTTAGGAGTGATAATGGTACACACGAAGTGCACACGCGGGTCCTACAGAGGGCTGGAGGCACGACTAACGTTGCCACGAATCGGGTGGCGATTAAGGGGGGGACACTTTAAACACTCACCACCAGGCATCTATTAGGTCGCAACCTAGACTACTATGACATCCCTCAATCTATTAACTTGGAACATCTGAGGTCTGAACGACCACAGAAAAATCAGACTAGTTCATGCATATCTCCTGAGACATCATATAGATGTATGTTTCTTACAGGAGACGCATTTAAATAGCACTTCCCTTACTAGGCTGCAACACAGACGCTGGGGACACGTATACTCCTCCATCTATTCCAATTATGCAAGTGGGGTGGCCATCTTGGTACGGCAGGGACTGGATTGGAAGATGTCTGAATCTCACATAGATCCAGACGGTCGTTTCGTGATTTTGCTTGGAGTGCTTGCCGGGATGGCGATAACTCTTGCCGCTGTATATGGGCCCAATACGGACAGCCCAGAGTTCTTCCAGGCGGTGTGGGCCAAGATTCACTCTACGGGGTATGACACCATAATATGGGGGGGTGATTTCAACACAGTGTTAAATGACGCTATTGATAGGAAGGGGTTGTCCCGCACACTACATCCCAATTCCAGCACCACTCTAAATGCTATTATTTCAGACAGTAATATCACTGACATCTGGCGGAATTGCAACCCGAACATGGCGGAGGGCACCTGTATCTCTGTCCATCACAGCGCCTGGTCGAGATTAGACTTTTGGCTAGTATCACGAGACGTGGAAATGTGGGCACTAGATGTTACTCATCTTCCCAGAACACTTTCAGACCACGCTCCCTGCCTCTTGCGGTTGATATTGCCTAACACGCCCCTCAGAATGTTCAGTTGGAGACTTCCCCCCAACGCCCTGCTAGATGAGGCCTTCAAGGAAGAAATACGCGGGGACATCGAGGAATACTTTTCGCTGAACACTGGCTCAGTTACATCTCAGGCTTCCTTGTGGGAAGCCTTCAATCTGGTCATCAGAGGGAAATGTATAGCGCGTCAAGCTGGGGTCCTTAAGGCAATAAGAGGCACGCTGGCCTCCCTTGAGGCCCGTATAAGGGACCTCGAAACACAATTCTTCACCACGAATAACCCTGCTTTCCTAGCTTCAATACAAGAGGTAATGAGGAATTTGAGGTGGAAGCACAAAGGGAGGTGAAATTCCTGGGCAAACATGCACAAGCTAGATAATATGGCGAGGGAGACAGGCCGGGTAGAACTCTAGCAAACATGCTCAGGATGCCTCGCTCCTCTACATACGTAACTGAGGTTCTGGGAGAGGACAACACACTGATCAGAGGCCCGCAGGGTATTGTCGATCGCTTCACAAAGTTCTATGCTAAGCTTTACAAGGCCACACACAGCTCGGTACCTGAGGACCTTCAGCCATTTTTGGAATCCCTGGAGCTTCTTTGGCTAGGGAAGGGACATAGGGAATACCTCGATGTGCCGTTCTCAGTCGAAGATATAGCCCAGACTATACGTAGCTTACCGTTAGGCAAGGTCCTGGGCCCTGATGGGCTAACCACCGCTTTCTACAAGACCTATGCGACAGAACTGGCCTCACATTTGTTAGCAGTTTATGAAGAGG
Source organism: Calotriton arnoldi (assembly GCA_963921515.1). Lineage (NCBI taxonomy): Eukaryota > Metazoa > Chordata > Amphibia > Caudata > Salamandridae > Calotriton > Calotriton arnoldi. Next base: position 3,219,987 of record CAWUFW010000169.1, on the reverse strand, counting down.
CTCAGATCTCGGGCATTCTACCGCCATCTATGCGTGAAGCCATGATAATAACGCTGCTGAAACCAGGGAAAACTAACAATGAGGTAGATTCTTACAGACCACTCTCATTAATTAATGTAGATGCCAAAATCCTTGCCAAGTTGATTGCGAGCAGACTTCAGCCTTTGCTCCCATTGATCGCCCGACCAGATCAGTCGGTATTCATCCCAGGGCGACCAACTTCCCACAATCTCCGTATCTTTTTTACAGTACTACATTATTTGCATCCACAATCTCAGGCAGTTGCCGTACTACTTGACGCCACGAAAGCGTTTGATACGCTGGAGTGGACATATCTATTTGCAATACTGGAAAGAATGGGGTTCAGCCATTTATTCCTGGGTCTCATACGACTGCTCTACACAGAGCCAACTGCAAGAATCCACATGAATGGCATGATCTCGCAGCCCTTCCCCATCACTTGGGGAACGAGGCAGGGTTGTCCCCTCTCCCCTCTCCTGTTCGCTATTGCGATGGAACCACTGGCGGCAAGACTGAGACAGCATCATGCCGCCAAAGGGTTGGGATTTAGCACAAGAGGTCTCTTGGTCTCGCTTTATGTGGACGATATTACCCTTTACATTACAAATCCAGCCGTGAACACTGCGCCTATTCTCCGAGAACTGATAAAATTCGGGGGGCTATCCGGCATATCCATAAATTGGGCCAAGTCCACTCTCATCCCACTTACGCACAGCACAATCCCATTCCCTGTGGAGTACCCCCTCAAGTGGGCAGATGGCCCAGTGAAATATTTGGGGATTTGGCTAAGTAGGGATGAACAGGAAATCTGGAACATGAACTTTGGGCGGGCTATTGCATGGCTGGAAGGAAAAGTGAATGCCTGGGCTAAGCTGCCCCTATCCCTGGCAGGGAGGATTGCGATAGCCAGGATGGTGGTTTTACCCAAATTCCTGTATTTATTTGTAAATATCTGACTTCCCTTCACTCAGGCGTTCTTTAAAACAATTTGCACTTTATTAATATCTATGGTGTGGGCGGGGAAGCAAGCGCGGATATCGTGGGAACTTCTGCCACTACCGTTAACTCAGGGTGGGATGGACGCACCTGACATGCCACTATATGCCTACTGCGCTCAGGCCCTATTCCTGCATCACTGGGTGCACCCCACCCCGTTTCAGCCACACACGGCGGTCGAGCTGGATGTGGCGGCGCCGGTCCCTCTGCAGGTGGCACTCTATAAACCCTATAAGCGTCCACGAGATGGGATCGACATGGTCGAGACCCTGCGCGGGGCGTGGAACCGGCTGCGCAACAGAGCCCAGCTGCAAATACTTTATGCTCCTTCTGTCCCTCTAGCACACAATCCCATGATCCCCGCAATGGAGGAGGGAGCAAGTCGGTTGGTAGCCAAGTCTCTAGGACTCCGCACATTTGCGGATCTTTACCCAGAGGACATTTTTAGATTCCCGCTGACAACACCGGAGGGAGGGGTTGGGAATTTCTCGGAACTATTTGTCTACTACAAGGGGCGTGGCTTGGCGCACGGCAAGATGGCCGCACAATAGTGTAGCTCTGCCGGCCGCCGAACGAATCCGTCTACTATCCTGCTCCTGAAGAGCCATCCACCGGTGAAACACGCACGGACACGAAAGCTGAGATCGGGGGCGTGTGAGCGGTGTGCTGTATACCGGTGCATCTGCCCCTGGGACTGGCGGAGAGCTTGCCGCGCGAGCTGCTGACGGCCATGATGGCGGATGCGGCCCAGAATATGAGCGGACCTTCCTGAGCGGAGGGCCCGGATTGCGGCGCTGTCGGCGGTGCTGGGACGCGCCTGGGGACCCGCGGTGCCTGCTGTTGCGGTGCGGGCTTGCGGGCCTCCCGGCCGGACGTGTGTTCCCGTCGCTGGTTTCGAGTGCGGCAGATCCGAGGTGCAGCTGGCGTGGAGGCGAGAGTGGCGCGATCTGCTACGCGAGGGGCCGGTTCCGGCCTGCAAGGTAGGCCTTTGGAGGAGCGATACTCGCCGGCCTGCCCCGCTGCACCGCGTCCCATAGTTAATTGGGGCACCCAAGGCTACCGGAACCACACTCTGCCATACCCTAGCGGTCAAGCCTTTGAACTCGAGGGGGTCATGACGGAAGGGAGCCCAGCACAGCATAAGGCTGGATCCGTGAGGTGGCTGGCTTTTTGGTGCCACTGGTGGATGACCGCCGCTCGCTGGTGGTGTTTGATAACTGGATCTCCGAGCGGCCTTGACCCTCCCACACGGGGTTCGAACGTTACATTGGCCTGCTCTCCCTGCCTCGAGTCGCCACTGGCGGGGCCTGCTGCCCCGGGCCGGGAGTGACGCACACGAGGCCCCGGCCTGAGTGGCATAGGAGGTGGGCGGTGACGCCGTATTGTGTTGCTACCCGCACTGTGGCTTGCGGTGCCTTCATCCTTCTGTTGAGTGGTGTTGGAGACAGCGGGCACACCACTACGACCGCACAGGCTCTGGTCGGAGGACTGCGCCTGTTATAACACTGTAGCCTGCGTGGGTGCTACTGGCCTCGCAGCCGGACTGCGCCACGGCTCACTGACTGGAGCCCGGATTGCGGCCTCAATCAATCAATCAAGCATTTGTATAGCGCGCTACTCACCCGGAGGGTCTCAAGGCGCTTGGGGGAGGGGGGTCCGCTACTGTTTGAACAGCCAGGTCTTGAGTTGCTTCCTGAAGGAGAGGTGGTCTTGGGTAAGGCGGAGGTGGATGGGTAGGGAGTTCCACGTCTTGGCAGCCAGGTAGGAGAAGGATCTTCCTCCCGTTGTGGCTCTTCGGATGCGGGGGACGGCGGCGAGGGCGTGGTTGGTCGATCGTAGCTGGCGGGTGGGAGTGTAGAAGGTCAGACGGTCGTTGAGGTATCTGGGGCCTTGGTTGTGGAGAGCTTTGTGTGCGTGGGTGAGGAGTCGGAACGTGATTCTCTTGCTGACGGGGAGCCAGTGCAGGTCTCTCAGGTGTCCGGCGATGTGGCTGTGTCGGGGGATGTCCAGGATGAGTCGAGCTGAGGCGTTCTGGATGAGTTGGAGTCTTTTTGAAGTTTGGCTGTGGTTCCGGCGTAGAGGGAGTTGCCGTAGTCCAGTCGGCTGGTGACGAGGGCCTGGGTGACCGTCTTCCTGGTTTCGGTGGGGATCCACCGGAAGATCTTGCGCAGCATGCGTAGGATGTTGAAGCAAGACGAGGAGACGGCGTTGATTTGTCGGGTCATTGAGAGGGAGGAGTCCAGGATGAAGCCCAGGTTGCGTGCGTGGTCCGTTGGTTTGGGTGCGTTGCCCAGGGCAGGGGGCCACCAGGAGTCGTCCCAGGCGGAGGGTGATGATCCTAGGATGAGGACTTCCGTTTTATCTGAGTTCAGTTTCAGGCGGCTGTTCCTCATCCACTCGGCTACGTCCTTCATCCCTTCATGTAGGTTGGTTCTGGCGGTTGTGGGGTCGTTGGTGAGGGAGAGGATCAGCTGGGTGTCGTCGGCGTAGGAGATGATGTTGAGGTTGTGTTGGCGTGCGCTGGCTGCGAGGGGGCTCATGTAGACGTTGAAGAGGGTGGGGCTGAGTGATGATCCTTGTGGTACGCCGCAGATGACTTCGGTGGCCTCGGAACTGAACGGGGGGAGGCGGACTCTCTGGGTTCTTCCGGCGAGGAAGGAGATGATCCACTCCAGTGCCTTCTCTTGGATTCCGCCGTTGTTCAGGCGTTGCACTAGGGTGCGGTGGCAGACTGTGTCGAACGCTGCGGAGAGGTCCAGGAGGATGAGGGCCGCTGTTTCCCCGTTGTTGAGCAGGGCTCGGATGTCGTCGGTAGCTGCGATGAGGGCGGTCTCGGTGCTGTGGTTGGCCCGGAAGCCGGACTGCGAGTGGTCGAGGGATCCATTCGTCTCGAGGAAGGCGGCCAGTTGTCTGTTGACGGTCTTCTCGATGACTTTGGCAGGAAAAGGAAGGAGCGAGATGGGGCAGTAGCCTCTCCATCGTAGCTGGGCGCGGACGGGTGCGTCCACCACTGGCGACAACGCATTACCGCTACAATACAGCTTTTAAACCCTCTGTCTCCGACATTGGCAAGATGGACAAGAATCAGCCCAGGTTGACTTTTGACCTACGTAGAGGCGGTAAGTCGTCGCAGACTGCGGCTTCGGACTCGGAGCTAGACTCTGCTGACACGGCCCCCACAGCCCTGGAAAAGTCGCTGACTGCAATACAGGCCAGCCTACAGGCTATAGATGGCAAAATAGAGGCACTCAATGGCAGGATGGACCACTTCTCTTCCAAATTAGACAAACACGCAGCACGAATCGGTGAGGCGGAACAGAGAATATCAGATACCGAAGATGGCCTCCAACAAGTTGCTGCCAAAACTACGGACATGGCGAAGCTGCTGGCTGTCATACAGGTGAAAAACGAAGACATCGAAGCACGCTCTAGGCGCAATAATGTGCGCATTTTGGGCCTGCCGGAATCCACGACCGTGGGTCGGCTGGAGGATTATGTCGAGACTCTCATCCCGGATGTCTGTGGGGCTGAGCAACTCTCCGCCATAATCGCCATAGAGCGGGCTCACAGATCGCTGGTGGCGCGCCCGCCGCCCGGGGCCCCCCCAGACCGATCATTGCCCGCCTATTGAATTTCAGAGATAGGGACACTATATTGCGCATCACTCGCCAGCAAGGCAAGACCACCTATCAGGGCAATGTGCTATCGTTTTTTCCGGACTTTACTGCTACAGTGCATGCGGCGCGAAAGGAGTTCCAAGGGGTCAAGAAGCTCCTACTGAAGGAGCAAGTTCCATATGCCATGTTATATCCAGCGCGTCTGCGCATAGGGATCGACGACAAAGCCAAGATCTTCACGACTCCCAAACAGGCAATGGACTATGCCAAATCTTTGCGCCGCCAACAAAATTCTACAGCCACCACGTCTGATGTTGACGACTGAGGGACATGTTTGCTTCCTGTTGTTGCCTGTATAACCCATTGCTGATGTCACCCCATCCGAGGCTGTCATATGGGCATAATGTTGTGTTGTGTTGTTGCTCTGCTGACCTCAAGGGGGCACTGGTGGGATATTGCTGGTGTCGGTCCACTAGAGTGATGTGTTCGTTGGATACCGACCCTATGGGATGGGGATACGGCCACATGTTTTACCCTCTGGCTATAGGCGGTATATTACCCTCCCCGCCCATTAAGCTGGCGACCTTAATATAAGAAGGGCGTTTCGGCCCCCGACACTGCGATCTTAAATCAAGCATCTGTGTTCCCAATGTCATCCTGTATGACTTTACTGTTGGACCCGACTGGGTGGCTTGGGGGTAGGAGAATCTTTCCTTGCATCGGCGGCCCCCTCCCGACCTCACCAGGGAGTGGATTCTGCCACTACGTCCCCTAATGGGTATCCCCCACACAAAGTTTCACAATAATTTGTTTTTGTTGGGTATGTTCAAGTTAACAGGAGTTGTCTTTGGCAAGATGGGGTTCCTAAAGTGGGTGGGGGGTGGGGACGGGTTTCCTTTTTTTACTTTTGAAGGTACTGAGATCAGAATTCAGGTTGCAAATGGCACTCCTGCCAATGTACGTGTGAATGATGTAGGGTGCGGCGTTCAAGGTGTGCTGAACATACTTGGGTCTGAACATGGGTGAGACGTATAAATGCTTGACATGGAATATACGTGGTCTTAACACTCCCAAGAAGGTCCGCCAAGTGTTGGCGTACTTAGATAGACACGCTGTGCAAATCGTGCTATTGCAGGAATCGCACTTGAGTAAGCAGACGGAGAATAGGGTGGCACAAAAATGGGCAACTTTCAAGCTGGCGTCTTCCTACTCTAATTAGGCTAGGGGGGTGCTTGTCCTTATCAAAAGGGGTGTTGCGTTTCGGCCCATAGACACATGTACAGACGCAGAGGGTCGCTGGGCTATGGTACAGGGCAAGTTAGGAATGTCTATCGTAACAATAGTTAACATGTATGGTCCTGTTGTGGATGACCCGGCACCATTTCTCAACATGCTCAAGGTGCTGCGATCGTGGCCTGAATCGGCAGTCCTCTGGGGGGGCGACTTAAATACTCATCTTAACCCACAAGTGGACAAATCCAATCCATCAGGTGCGCGCACTGTTAAAGTGGCCCAATGTGTTCTAGATGCCATGGCAGAAATGGGTCTGGTGGATGTCTGGCGCAAGCGTAATCCAGAAACTTTAGAAGGTACGCATATCACCCCTGCACATAATAGCTGGTCTAGGCTTGACTACTGGCTGCTGAGCGAGGAGGCTAATGGATGGGCCACCAATGTGTATACACTTCCGCGCACATTATCTGATCATAACCCTGTAGGCCTGGATGTCTGCATCCCCGCGAATCCCCGTCAACCTTTCACCTGGCGATTTCAGGCTGAGGCCTTACTGGATCCTGTATACAGTGAGGCCATCAGAACAGCTATTGTGCAATATTTCGATCTAAATGTGGGCTCGGTGGATAGTCAGGCCACTCTCTGGGAGGCTTTTAAGGTGACAATACGGGGGGGTGTGTATTGGTACCGCGGCAGGGATTCTTAGAGACATTAGAGGGCAACTGTAGAAAACGGAAAAGGCCTTGGGGGAACTGGAGAGTAACTATCAGAATTCGCCAGCTACGGACACTCTGGCTCGAATACAGGAGTTGGTGGCAGAGTACAACACGTTGGCTGACACGGAGGCAAAATATATATCACGGCGGCATGTGGCCCGAGCTTACGGGGAGGGGGGACGACCCGGGAGGAGCCGATAGACCACATAGTGGACTCACGTGGCGAGGCACATTTCACCCCTCCTGCAATAGTTGCTCAATTCAAACAATTCTATTCGGATATCTATACCACGCGCGGCGTAATGGCAGATGAGACACTGGATGAATATCTATCAGACACGGCCTGTGCATGGCTGTCAGACGCCCACAGGGAGTTTCTGAGCCAGCCTATAGATGAGACTGCCGTGAGGGAAGCTATTCGCTCTCTTCCTAACAATAAGGCTCCTGGGCCGGATGGCCTAACGGCCGAATTCTACAAGGCCTATACAGATCTACTTGTACCCCACTTGCTTGAAATGTACGCAGAGGCACATGAATCCGGGATCCTTCTGCCTTCCCTTCGACAGGCCCTGATTATCACTCTTCTTAAAAAAGATAAATTGCCCACGCGATGTGAGTCCTATCGCCCCCTCTCACTAATAAATCTGGATGCGAAAATATTGGCAAAAATACTGGCCACCAAAATCCAACCTCTGATGCCTCTTCTTGTCCTCCCGGACCAGTCCGGGTTTATCCCGGAGCGCTCCACCTCTCACAACTTGCGCACCATCTTTGCAATGTTCCACGTCCTTAACCCTGAGTTATCTGCAGCTGCTGACATGCTTGACGCGGCAAAAGCATTCGACTCGATAGAATGGAAGTACATGTTGTGTATTTTGCATAAAATGGGCTTCCCACCTATATTGACGCGCTATACGGACGCATCAGCGAGGGTGCGGGTGGGTGGCCTTACCTTAGAGCCTTTTAATATAGAACGCAGTACCAGGCAGGGTTGCCCCCTGTCACCACTTCTGTTTGCCCTTGTTCTAGAGCCCCTAGCATGCAAAATCCGACAGAGACACAGAGCGGCTGCTCTCAATTTTAATCAACGACCGGTCGGTATTTCTATGTACGCGGATGACATGGTTCTTTTTATCCGTGATCCTCAACTTCACTTGTCCCCTATCATCCGGGAATATATCAGGTTTGGCCTCTTCTCTGGACTCCTAATCAACTGGGAAAAGTCGGTTATTATCCCTTTGACATCGGTCACGTCTCCGCCTCAGTTGGAATATCCTCTGGTGTGGTCTGCGGACCCGGTCAAGTACCTTGGGGTCTGGGTGCATCGCGACCCTGACGTCGTGATCAGAGAAAACTACGACCCAGCCTATGACGCCTTGGTGCAGCGGGTGGATAGGTGGTCCCGGCTCCCGCTGTCCCTTGCGGATCGAATCGCAGTCATAAAAATGGCAGTCCTGCCGCGGTTCCTGTACCTGTTTTGCAATATTCCGGTCAAACTCACCAAACAATTTTTCAAAACAGTGCAAACCCAGCTATTGAGACTGGTGTGGGGGGATAAACAGCCCAGAATCAGTTGGTATACCCTGACGCTTGCTTACGATAAAGGGGGGTTTGCTGCTCCTGATTTATACGTGTATTATCTTAGTGCACAAGCCCAGTACGCCTACTATTGGTTCCGGACGCATGATTGCATTCCGCATGTTGCAGTAGAGGACGGGGATGCACACCCCGTGCTGCTTGGGGGTATCCTCACGCACACTCGCCAGCATACTCCCAGGTCTGAGATTAACACCATTGACACCACTATTGCAGCTTGGCAGGCGATTGGCAGGCGCGCACATAAGCTCCCTCTATATGCTCCTGCTCTTCACCTTGCCGGGCATGCGGCCTTGTCTGTAGCGCGGGAACAGGGGCCGGTAACAGCTTTAAAAGAGGCCGGCATCACACATATGAGAGACCTTTTCCCGGGGGGAAGCTACATAACTGGGGAGGGGCTGGAGTACATTCAAAATCCTACATTCCTGTTCCAATACTCTTGCCATCGCCTAAAGCGTGCACTTCAGGCCCATTATCCTGGTTTCCCCGCTGAACCCGCCGCACTTACATCACTTCAATTATTGTTGGTAGCCCCATCAAGGAAAAAGCTGGTAACTAAATTATATAAGGAGGTGCAGGATGAAACGGTGCGTGTGCCTGATCGCAGTTTGGAGCGGTGGAACATGATAGTGACCCCTCCGATTACTTTGAAAGAATGGGAACAGATTTGTATGTTGACTGGTCGCCTCACGCCAAATGGCAATCTCCGGGTAATTCATTTTAAATTCATCCACCAAGTATATCACACCCCTGCTAAATTATATCGTATAGGCCTCAGAGATTCTGACCGCTGTAAACGCTGTGGTCAGGGGAGTGCGGATTTTATTCACCTTGCGTGGCAATGTTCCCCTGTGTTTAAATTTTGGAAAACAGTTGTTGCACGCATATACACCATGACGGGCATTGCATTGCAGTGTACACCTTTGGAGTGCCTCCTTGGCTTCGTCCCCCAGCTGAAGGCCACCGTGCGCTCGCCAAGAGGCGGATTATGTTCACGTGGGAAAGTAGGTATGCCCCGAAGATTGTCGAATGGATGAAAGACCTGATTTATTGTCGTGAACAATTAGAGTTATATGCTGAGGATTTGCCGGTCACATCCAGACCTACTGATATTTGGGCTCCTCTTCGAGAATATTTGCTACTCCAGACTCATGTCGAGACTGAGTAATGTTGATTGATGATTTGTAAATAGTGTGTTTCTGGTACTGCCCAGAATGCTTGTTTTACATCGCCAGAACGGTCTGCCTCAGTGCATCTATTATGACATCTGATTATTATCTGTACCTTCGGATGTGTTTTATTTGTTCTTGATGTTTTTTTTTGTTTAAGGGTTGTAGAGTATATTGCTTAAAGATGCCACTACGCTGTATGGTATTGAAAACCTTAATAAACAAATTTTAAAAAAAACAAAAAAAAACTATTTGTCTACTACAAACTTCGGGCGACCTGCAGGCACATACACGCTACCTTCCCAGCACCCCTGCCCACTCTAACGGCGCTCGAAAATGTAATTCAGACTGCCTCCCCACGCAGGCTCATAACTCGCCTATATAGCAATATGCAGAACACTGTCCCCTTGATAAGGCCGAAGTCCCTCCAGAGCTGGAACTCGGAGCTGACTACTCAGATTGCGGAGGATCAGTGGGCATTCTGCTGCAACCAGCTCACGGCGCTGTCCTCCAATTACAAATTGAGACTAATCCATTTTAAATACATCCACCGCTTTTACAGAACCCCAGCTCAGCTATATCACATAGGGATCAGAGAGGATGACAGCTGCTGGTGATGCGGCTACACACCGGCTACCTTCATACACATGGCATGGAGCTGCACCCCTCTGGTCGCATACTGGTCCGATATCTTCAGTAAATTACATGACATAATAGGCATATCTCCTGAGCCCGTGCCTCTTATCGGCCTTCTGGGTTATGTGTAAGACACAAAGGCAGCAACGCGCAAGCTTCATGCCATATTGTTGTTGCTGGCCAAGCGCAGGGTAGCCATGTTCTGGGGGAAGAAGCGAGCACCCACAGCAGCAGCCTGGGTACAAGATGTTGCATTCAGCCATACTCAACTGTCAACCTTCTGGGAGCTGATGCCATCTGCTTTTAGACCGAAGGACATTTGGGCTCTGTTTCTTGACTGGGCTCGCTCACTACAAGATATGAGGAATGACTCCCTGGAGCAGACCGGATCTGCAGGTTCACAATAAAGGGTTGGGAGATCAGCCTTCAGCTAAATAAGGTAAAACTGGGATATGCAATTCTCCGGTATGTTAGTTATATACTGTAAGATAGCTGGTCTGGTGTTTCCCCCCCATACTGTGGCGGACTAGCCAACTATCCAAACCGGGATCCGATCGAAACACATTTCTTGTAACACCTCATAAATTATGATATACTATGAATGTACTATATGTATGTGGCACTGCTAAGTATATGTGTAACACAAGTGGCGTTGAACTGCTTTTCTGACTGAGCTGTTGTAACCGTTTGTTGTTTTGGAAATGCCAATAAATACATTTAAAAAAAATATAGTGTTCAAGTAATTCATTGTCTGTCAGATAGATGTCATCTACATAGGACACTGCCTCCTCATTACATATTTGTAATAGTTCTAACACTCTGGCTGAGAAGAGCCCCGGGCTGTTCTTATACCCCTGGGGCAAATGACGTAAGTGAGGCTGAGTGCCGAGGGCAGAAAATGCTGTCACATATCTGCTTTCTGGAGCTATATTTTGGCAGAAGAATTCATTCGAGATATCTAATGTTGTTTTCTATTTCTTCCACACAATGTTATTCATTAATGCGGCACTGTGTGCGTTTTGAACTGCAAATGTTCGTGTGCATGTGTTTAAGTGTCTGTAATCTAAAACTAGACGATATGAGTTGTCAGGTTTCATTACGGGAAACAAAGGATTGTTCATTGGGGAGGTGCAAGTCTCAATTACACCTTGGTATTCAAGTTGGTCTAAGATTTCTTTGACCTGTCTTTTTGCTTCGTTTTTAATAGGGTACTGTCTCTGTGGATTTGGAGTAGATTTTAATGGGATTTCATGGTGAGTAGACTCCATGTCCCACCCTACATTGTTGTGGTATAATGCCGGAGCTAGCTCTAGCGCCCACTCCTGTGTGTATGAATGTTTTAAAGATTCTGGAACGAGGTCAGAGAAAGCTGGCAAAATTACACTTTCCCCTTTTTGGGCAATCCATCACAAACTCAGGCGGCCAATCTTTTTCTGCTAAGAGGATTTCATATCAAAATGTTAAGTTCTCCCAAAAGAGACCTTTAACTTTTCTCGCGATGTCCCTCTCTATTTGGAGTGTAATTTCGTACAGTCTATGTGGGACACTAACTCTTGTATCAGGTGTTTCCACAGTGATATGTTCATTCAATACTGCTGTCACCAGAAACTCCTTCAGGTTCTGGCAAGCCATTGTTACTTCTGCCGCGCTGTCTAGCATTGTCAGAGCCCATTCCCCGTTCAGAAGCTGAGTCCTCAGTAACCTGGGCATTTTTAAGCCAGCTACTTTCTTCTTTTTGAATTGAGGTTTTGCTTTCGGTTGCTCTTCCTGTTTGATAATATAATCTGAAGTACGATGTGTTTCCCTTTTTGTCTTTGGTTGATCTTCAGTCTTTTGTTCTGATCGCCCGTCCCTCTCCGAGTTTTTTGATGAACCCTGGAAGGAACGAAAGGAATGTGTATCAGTGTCCTGATACCTGTCAGGTTTCTTAATGTTATCACAATTCCTAAGGTTATACCTCTTCTCAGAGGACTCCCGTTGGGGAGACCTATCCCTTGATCGTGAATTATTTTCTGTATTGTTATTTTTTGATTGTTTGTTTTCCCATTTCGTTTTAGAAGAAGCGGGTGCTTGCTTCGAGTTGTCCTTGTTGGGGCTACCCACCATTTGTGGCTTTTCCTGCTTTGGCTCCCAAATTATCTCTACCTAATGCAGCATAGGTTTCTTCGATAATTTTTGGTAATTCTTGCTCCTTATTTATAGGAGCTAATTCCCTTACGCGGCTGTGTATGGCCACTGCTGCTGCCTCCTCCTTTATGTTGTTCAGCATGATTGCAGAGACTTGGGCAAAATTACCCATCAGTTTCATCCCCAAGTGCAGGGCAGGTCCTGCCCCGTTCTCATTATGTATCTGCTTCAATACATCAGGAATAACGGCTATGGAAGGGGTACCGTGTATTCTGATGTAAACAGCAGCAAAGATTGTTCCCCAAGTGGTACAAGCCTCAATCGAGGTAACCATCCCCATTGGGAAGCAAATGGTTAGCATTCTATGTTTTTCCTGCGGACCCATATGGGGAAATACTGCTTCCAGCTGCGCTATTTTTTGTGCAATCCAGAACGGAATTTGCTCCCATTTGGAAGGTATTGTCCCTATTACTGATTTCAGTGTCTGTGGGCTAATTATTATTATTATTATTATTATTATGAGCTTATAAAGCGCACTTATACCCAAGGGTGTCCTGGTGCTGCACACTGACTCCCTGGAGCAAGAGGGGCCTATTCCCTAAATAACCAAGTCTTCAGCCCCTTTCTAAAAGAGAGGAGCTCCTCGGCATTCCTGATATGCGCCGGAAGTCTGTTCCAGGCTTTCGCTGCACAGTATGAAAAGCTATTTCCTCCCCAACTGGCCTTTTTTATTCGGGGCACCGCAACTAGTCTGCCTTCGGAGGAGGGCAACGCTCTCCCTGGCACATACCAATTGAAGCACCGACTCAAGAACTCTGGGCCACTGCCCTTCAATGCTTTGAAAACAGAGCACAAAGCCTTAAATTGAGCTTGTCTTGATACCGGCAGCCAGTGCAGTTGCCGGAGTCCCTCTCGAACGGAGGCAAACCTTGGGATGCCTGTTAGCAGTCTTGCCGCCGCGTTTTGTACCAACTGTAATCTGTACAGATGTTTTTTTTCAGATTCAGGTACAGACTGTTACAGTAGTCCAAGCACGACAGAATAAGGGCTGAGACTGCTAACCTAAAACCATCGGCTGGAAGAGAAAATTTAATTTTTCTCAGTATCCTAAGGATATGGAAGCATGTCGAAACCACTCCGCTAACCTGATCCCCAAAATCAAGTTTCTGGTCCATGATCACGCCCAAATTCCTTGCCGTGCACGTGGGGACTGGTGGCTTCCCCAGAGCATCAGGCCACATATCCGGAGTCCAGATGTTAGGATTGTTCCCGAATATAATGACCTCGGTCTTCCCTGCGTTCAATTTAAGGCAATTCGAGGCCATCCAGCCCGTAATATCTTTCAGGCAATCATGGCACCTCGCGGCCATATCCACTTGAGACCCTCGCTGTATGGATAACACGATTTGTGTGTCATCTGCATAGGAAGTGAGTTGCAGGCCAAAGGTACTTATCAAAGCCGCCAATGGGCTGACATAAATGTTGAAAAGCGTGGGGCTCAGGGAAGACCCCTGCGGTACCCCACACGGGAGGGCAAAAGGTTTGGATTTATCAAGCCCCAGATCTACTATTTGGATTCTGTCAGCCAAAAAGGACTTCAGGAGGCTCCAGGCAGTGCCTTCCACCCCCGCCCTCGACAACCGGTCCATCAGCACCCCGTGATGGACCGTGTCGAAGGCTGCCGATAGGTCCAACAGAATCAGGACAGCCACCGCTCCCTGGTCCACCGCAAGTCTAACCTCCTCAGTGGCCTTGATCAAGGCCAGTTCCGTGCTGTGTCCTGCACGAAACCCGAACTGCGTGGGGTCGAGTGCCTTGGTTCTCTGAAAAAAAGAGCTTAGTTGCCTGCTTATGGCCTTCTCCAGTAATTTGGCCGGAAGCGGGAGACGGGATATGGGTCTGTAGCTATTAGGGTCGTTTTTATCCAGACTGGGTTTTTTTATTAAGGGAAGGATAGAGGCGAATTTCCACCTCCTAGGATAGTTACCCGAGTCAATGATGGTGTTGAACACTGGGGTAAGTGTGGTTGCAATGACCTCGGGACAGTTTTTAAGTACCGCCACCGGGCAGGGATCACTAGGCGATCCCGACCGGGCAGCCCGCAGAAGGCTTATGACCTCCTCAGTCTGTAGCGGACTAAAACTCTCTAGTCTATCCGGTGCCAACCTCACCCTAGAATCGAGGCTGATTGCTGCTTCCCCTACCTCTCCTTGAGATTTGGAGAAGGAGGAGAAAATCCCTTCCACCTTGTTCCGAAAGAAGGAGGCTAAGGATTCGCACAATGCCGGACTGCTGTGTATAGTGGGTTTGGTAGGGATCGTAAGCTTAGTGATGGTCCTAAACAATTCTCTGGAGGAAGAATTGGCCTTCTTTATCTGCTCAGCAAAGTAAGCTTTTTTGGACTCTATTATTAATTTCTTGTAGATGGTGAGGCTTTCTTTGTACTTTTCTTTGTTATTGGAACTGTACCCATTCCTCCATACCCTCTCAAGCCTCTTGCAGTCAGTTTTATGTTTATGCAGAGTGTCAGAAAACCAAGGGGCAGAGGGCTGGGCCCGCCTTGGAGTAAAAAGTTTAACTGGCGGAAATTTATTCCAAGCCCTCTCAATCCACCTTGAGTAAATCTCCTCTGCTTTGTCTACATTTGCTGGAATGCTGGGGGTATTTAAGGTTAGAAAGTTGCCCATCTCAGTCCCATCTATGTTTTTCCATGCCCGGATGGCAATTTTTTCCCTTAGCTTGGGGTCGGCCTTGATCTGAGGCACTTGTGAAAGCGTGAAAATGATAGCTGCATGATCTGTCCACGGAAGCGGCAGAGTTTCCAATATGTCCAAACCGGAGTTATTAGAAAAAATGCCATCCAGGGTATGCCCCGCTATGTGTGATGGTCCAACCACCCTTTGATCTAGCCCCCTCCGTACATGAGATCCATAAGTCTTTTATTATCCGGATCTAAGGCATCCTCCAGATAGAAATTGAAATCTCCCATGACGGTGAAGGAGTTCGAGCACAGTCCATCCTCCAGCAAAGCGCTGAGAGAGTCCAGGAACGCGCCTCTATACCCTGGAGGACGATAGATCATCAGCGCTTTAAAGGTATTATGAGGGGAGAGGCGGACACTGATAGACAGAGCTTCACATGCTTGATTAGAGGCTATAGAAAAGGAGGGCTCCAGACTATTATGATAAATAACAGCTAGCCCTCCCCCTCTTCTTGAGGGTCGGTCCAGCGTGTGGCAAACAAAGTTTACAGGCAAGGCCTTCACAATATCAGGACCTGAGGTGTTATCCGTCCAGGCCTCAGTAATAAACACCATCATGATCTGATGCTCTTCAATGAACAAACTGCATTCCAGGCTATGTTTAACCAGCAACCTGGCGTTTAACAATAAACATTTCCATAGGGGAATGTTTGTACCTAGGTTCTGCGGGCCCTTCCCCTCTTTGAGCGAAGCATTGCAGCGGTAGGCCAGAATATCCGGCAGAGGACAGT
The DNA here is from genome assembly GCA_963921515.1 of Calotriton arnoldi. Lineage (NCBI taxonomy): Eukaryota > Metazoa > Chordata > Amphibia > Caudata > Salamandridae > Calotriton > Calotriton arnoldi. Next base: position 3,204,384 of record CAWUFW010000169.1, on the reverse strand, counting down.
GACAGAGGACGCACTTAGCGGCCAACTCTCCCGGCCTTGTGCTAGGTAAAAACTTAGGGCAGCAAGCCTTCCCACCTTCTTGGTCCAAGCTTCTAAGCTGGTTGTTGATGTTGCTTGATGTGGACCAGCTGGAGCATTCCTCGCAGGCTGGACTGTCAATGTTCACATGACAAACTGGACAATGTGTCTGTATAGCCTGACTATGCCTTTGTATATTGTACGGACTTCATCCACTGGTAGTGTATCTATCTCGGGATGTGGAGTGTATGTTGCTAAGACCCGCCAGGTCGCTCCTTCTATGCTTAGTGGACCGAGTCTCACGACAGCTTCTGTGTTGCTTGTAAGTTAACGGGACTTCAATGTCTTCGTATGGAATGTATTCATCTGGTGGATCAACTACAATGTATGTGTGGAACAATTTAGTCTGTGGATCTGCAGGTGGGAACTGAACCCAAGAATAGAATACCTCTGATCCGAACACCTCATATGCCTCAATCACGAAGGTAACACAGCCACCTGTTGCGGGTACGACGTGTTCTATCAACTTAATAGTTACTGCATTTCTACAGTTCTCTATAATGTTGAGAGTGTTAGCAAATTCTTCTTCCCCCGTTGCTGAAACATCACTCGTGGACTCAGTCATTCTTAAAAAGGAGAAGAATAAAGGTTTTAGTGATTAAGGGTTTTGCACAATGCGGGAACCTTCTTCCTTACAAGCTTGTTTACACCTTCAGTCAATACACAGAGTATATCTGCTCAGCTGAGGCGAATCTCCCATCCCACTTAAGACGTCTCTGAAAAGGTGTGGGAAGGGCTTTTTGAGAAAGCATGACGGAACTACTCATATTTTAACTGTTAATATAAGAACCAAACCAACATTGGCGGTGCCATGTAGTGTAGTTCCCAGGAGTCCCCCAGGACCTGCGCGTTTTGGATGACCTAAACTGAGGGCTTGGTGTCCAAACCGCTTCCGGGCACCCCCACAGGATATGTCAGCTGTTAGACCAGCTAGATCTACAGTGCCACTACCACCCCCCTGTATCTTACAGTGGTGTAGGTAGTTTCTGGCAACCACTGAACATGACAACCCTGATTCCTCAGGGTTCGTGGAAAACAGTACAGTACTTTTCGCTCAGTCACTCGTGCTTACTTATTCTCAGAAAATACACAGGATGGCGATTAGGACTTTTCAATAAGTATTTATTGGTCCAGCGTCAGTTTTGTGTAAAACATATTTGCTGAGACAATCAGGAGACAGAAGCATATGATAGAGATTGCAAGTACCAATATAGTAAATAGTAGATACATTTCTACCATAGTGCTAATAAGATGAACATAAGCAGTTCAGATAAAAACAGTAGCACTTGCATATTCCTAAAACGCGCATCCTAAGTAATTCGCCTAAGTGTACCTAACCTAGATCTGTATGTGTGACATGTATATGCGTATATGTAGCCCCTAGAGAAGAACCAGCCGCCTCACCTGATGGTTGAGAATGAAGGACCCTGTCTGTGCTTCGAGGATGACACCCCGCAAGGGATGTCAGACCGCTGCATGTTGAAGATTCAGCATGCAGGACCCCATGTCAGCTTGAAAGGAATTCTCCTCTAATTTGCAGGGGGAAATAAGGGTCTTATATACTAGAGTGGTCACTGCAGGGTTTCTTCTAGAATCAATATGTTTTGAAAACAATCATAAATGTTTTGAAAACAATCATAAGTGTTTTTCCAAGCTAATGCGATCATGCACAGCGGGCTGTTGGCCAAGGATGAAAAAAAGCGGTGACCCTTATACAGAGTAAATATGTTGTGCCTAAGGACATGTTTATGTACGTCAGGTACAGGGATTACTATAGAATACTAAGAGCTGGTGTCGAAGAGACAGGAGCAACCTACTAGGTAAAAGGTCAGCTGTTTTGTTGTGTGGATGGGACAATGTATGTAAAAAGGGATATACATGACAGGACTAGCCTAAAGGACATTACACAATCTACTGCTTATCTGGAAAGCACAGCCTCTTGGTGCTTATATATGGCATTGAAAACCATAAAAGAACATTCTACGAATCGTAGGTCATCTAGTCAGGTTTTAAGAAGCTTACGGAACTTGTAGTAGTCATGTTCAAATCTAATGGGTAAAGGTAGTGAGTTTCACAAAGAAGGTCCCAGGAACGGGAGAGATCTTACCCACCCAATTACAGAGTTTGCATTTCAGAGCAGAAAGAGTTAGGCTGGAGGATGATCTCTAATGAAGAAAGGGAATGTATTTCTTTAACATTTTTAAAAACAAATCTGGTGGGGTACCATGAAAACGTTATGCATCAGGCAAGCTACATTGATTGCAAACTTTTTTTTAAATTAAAAATAAGCCTAACTAACACATCCTGAAGATTTTGAATAAGATCAAATGCCTTCTTAGGCAAACCGAGATAAGCAGAGTTGCCACAATTTAACATAAACTAGATGAAAACATTGGTAACAAGCAGTCTATGAGGAAATTAAAGAAAAGAGAAAATCCTACGAAGTTGTTCCAACTGATCGAGATAATGTTTTGCTCCTGCAGAAATCTGGGGTTCAAATGAGAGCTTGGAGTCCAGGATGATACCTATATCATGAGCCGAAGAACCTGTATCTGGGCAAGTGTCAAGAGAAAAGGGCCTTAAAGATAGTCCCATCTATTGATCTAGTTAAAAAATGGGAAAGACTGCGGTCTATAATTTAACACCGAAATATTTAATTTCATCCATCTTTGAGTGACTTCTAATATAATGTATGGTCAGTGAGATTAGAAAGCTGGAGTGTCTTTGGCACAGAAGTATGACCTAACATTGAAGGTCCAGAACAAATGGACTAATAGACAGAGGATGAACAGGAGGGAAGAAAGTATAACCACCCTGTAGAAAATCCCATGGGAGAGTTGTAGGCTAAATATAAAAATTACCAAGAAAAACTGATTGTGACCTAGTTGAGAGGAAGGAAGCGATCCAGGCTAGTATGGTGCTCTTAAAACCAAACATAGTGAGACCCCTAACTAAGGTAATGCGGCAGCAGATAGGTTTAATAATAATAGGTTTATTGTAAATGACTGAACTTATCTCCAATTCAGTGCTGCAACCGGGCTAAATCTTGCTTGCGGTCATGTAGACATTAATTCTCTTCAATGAAATTTTGAAGTTGTGAAGTGACTGTTTTCTCTATAAGTTTTGAAATGCACGTCAATAGAGATCAGTAAGGTCCAGGGAAGGTTTTTTTTAACGAGTGGACATTAGCATGTTTGAAACCATCTAGAAAATACCTGCAGAAAGTGATGACTTTGTGACTGTGTTCAATTGTGATAGGCCTGAAGAAACTCATGTGTACACCTGTTTCTTAAGACGCTTTTAGGAGACAGATCTGTATGTTCTCCCAAGAGCTGGACGAGATGAGGAAAGGACCGGGGAAGTATGCACTTCCCTATGACAGAGCAGAGAGAAACCTTCAGTTTGATAACTGCTTTTCTGATACATTTGCTCCAAATTACAGATACACACTTTCTTGTCCTGATGTAGAAGTAAACAACAGGTGCCCTAATCCCCCAGTCTGCCATGAGCTTTGAAATCACCATGAAACTGAAACCATTCTCTCAGTTAGAGTGAATCCCAGTCAAACAAGAGATAGGATGCAATTCTACCTTCACCGGGGCTCACTGTACCAATGGGAGTCACATCATTAATATGAAGTCAATGGGAGTCAGAGGGCTTATGAAGTTTGCTAGTGGTTGTGGCTGTCTCTGTTTCCTTGGAGGCAGATGGAGCAATGGTAGTAGCCTATCTCTGTTCCTGGTTTGGCGTCAAAGTGAGAGGCAACTGGAGTGATTAGGGAAAACCCACCTCATAACACAAGTTCAGATGGGTAAGACGGGATTGAAATTGCATTTATAATCAAACAGATGTGCAGCGTCTCTTTGAGAGCTACCATTCTGACAGGGGTTAGAGTGAGACACATCGTCTGCTGTAATTACTGTAATTCAAAACTAAAATATGAATCTGCACAGCAGCACAAATATGCTGACTACACTGGTGACCTGTTAAGGCTGACTGCTGACATCTCATATACACAAAATGGACTCACACATACTGAGGATTCTCTAATGAAAACAGCAGTTAAACCTCATGGTGCCGCTCACTAATCCATTTCACGTCGGTTTATATAAACACAAGATATTGAAAATTAAGCATCAATGTATTCAGACAAGGGTACATGTAAGACTCTCCAGATAGTTTACCATTTGGGAAATTTGTGAAACTAGTGTTTATATAAAGATAAAATAATTACTCATGATTTATAAATATAAAATAGAAAAATATATAAAGTATAAAATCAAATGTAGGAAAGTCACATGTGGCTCATATAAAATCCACAGATACCTCTTTGTCCATTTGACATTAGAGAAATAACGGTGTTATTTAACCGGCTAACCAGAGGCAGAGGCCACGGCCTCCGCCACTGTGGCAGAACATCCACCGTATTCAAAGATCCTCTTGAAGTAGGTAGGGATCTCTGTGCTATCACAGCAGCCACCATGGCAGTGGCTCTCTTCACAGCACTGAAGGTTTGCTGAGTGGGGGCCATGTTTAAAGTGCCCACTCTGGAAATGTTTTTGTTTAGTGACAACAAACTTCTAAACCAGGTATTGGTTTTTTCTAAACTAAAATACCATGGCTGTGATGCACTGGGAGTTTTCTGTCTGCACAAGTGGGCTTTCTTCATTTTCCTAGCCCATGTTCACCATGCATCACATGGCAGACAGGAGCGGGGAAAATGATTGAAGGTAGCCCCTCCTTCAATAGATTGAGATAACTGTCACTGTGACATGGTCACCCACTGACAGATGGGCTGCCAGAGGTTTACACTGGTGAAGCTAGCAGATGCTCCATCCATATAAACCTGGTGCTTTAGCTGACTCTAAATAGAGCAGGTGAACCGCAAGTTTGTCGGGGCTGGACACTGCCAGTTAACGACCGCGCTCCCATTCCACTAAACTCTAAATAAGTCCGTAAGTGATGAAGAATTACTGTGTTCAGTATGAGGATTGAGACTGAAATGTGTTGATGAAATTTGATCATTTTACCAGCAATTAAGGAATTCAGGAAGGGTTGATATACACACATGATTGTACTAGGGTATATGATGAAGTTCCACATTGCATGTTGTTATGTTTGCAATATTCACTATTGTTTCCATTCACTTCACCAATTCATCGTTGTAACAGCATTTAAGATTTGGATTTACTTTATTAGTTTTTTTATAAAATAAATCTTACAATTTGTAGTCATTCATTTGTTATATCAAGTGTCAACTTTGATGATTTATCTAATTACAGTTGTCTCATTTGAAGCAGGACAATAATCTATCAGTGTGATTCCAGGGTGGCTGTACAAACTACACACATGTGTTTAATGAACAGTAGGAGCCTGTGTTGAACGAAAAATCTGAGATATCTCTTGACCAGATTAGATACCAGGATGATGTGGAAAGAATGCTTGCTAGAGGGATAAACCTATCACCAAGACACCAAACGACACAGTGAACATGAAAATTACATACCAGATTTATCTTTTAACTATATGGCATTATGGATTCAGAAGAATATGACCCTGTGGCAATGTGCCTATGAATATAAGTGCAAGAGATCAAATTTCACTTTATTTTGATATAGAGTGTCAAAACAATATTAACTAAAGTAGTCTACTTTTATGTTTCCCTTAACTAAATCATCTCAGCAGGTGGACCCATGGATTTCTTTCTTTGACTCTGGTCTCCTTCCAGTAACACAACTTGGATCAATCTCCTAGAATTTCCAATGGAGGTCTTCCTTGCACGCACACATGTATTTGTTAGTTAGAATATAATGGGAACCTGGCTAGGAAGCAACAGAGCGCTCTACATGATATGGTGGGTTGAGAGACAATCAACAAGATTGTATACATCAAATGGGGATTTCACAAAGAAATTTTGCATTTTTTAAGCACAGGGATATTAATTCATTTGCCCAGAATCACACCATGTTGAGCCAAGCTCTGAGGCTGGGATTCTAACCTGGCTCTCAGGTTTCAAAATCAGATGTATGCTGTTGAGAAGCAGAAGCAGTTACGGCTGTCGAATCACTATATCTGTACCATAAATTATTTCACCGAAAAGCTCCTCTGACTACTACAGCCAACAACCAAAAGCTTCTAACGATCGACAGTATCACGTTAGCTCATGCGGTCTGGCTAGAAGCGGACCTTCCAGATGAGGCCTTGGTGCTGTCATTGGATGCTGAGAAGGCCTTTAACAGGATAGAATGGGACTACCTGTTTGCTGCGCTCCGGAAATTTGGTCTTGGTGATGACTTCATCTCCAGAGTGAGATGGCTCTATGACTCTCCCTAGGCACAGGTCAATTGTGGGGGCTTTCTTTCTGACCCCTTTGCCGGTCCACAAAAGAACCCGTCAGGGTTGCCCACTCTCCTCCTGGCTATTTCTCCTTGCGATGGAGCCTTAAGCGGCGTCCCTGTGCCAATCGGATTGGATAATATGTATTCCCACGTCCGAAGGCCCCTCAACACTATATTTATATGCAAATGACATCTTACTCACCTTTTCGGCCTTACCCTCCTCCAACTTCGTGGTGCTGCAGACTGATGGAGCAAGGTTTCATAAATGAAACTTGCTTGTATTCAATCCTCCTCACAGTATTAATTTATTAAAACTTGTATTGTTAATACTAACCTTTTGCATTCACGACACGAAAGAGAAGGAAGCTTGCCTATGTGTTTTACTAATGAATAACGCTTGTTTGTAATCCAAAATGGCCACTATGCGCGGGAAAACTCAATGCGCATGTCGCAACCATATCACATGGTGTGACGTCTTTCTTTGCTTGGTGGGAAATTTCTGCTTCTGCGCAGTGTGTAGTAAAATGGCTGCTTGATGTTTTCACATGCTTCAGCTTGCTCTCATGTCATTACTAAATTGTCGTTTCCTAACGCTACTAACGCGGGATAGAATTTATAATTAAATGGGAATAGAGTAGAAAAAGTGGGCATACAGTGAAACATTTTATTCTGTGATTTTAATATTTGCTTCTTGCACTTTTATTAGTTCGTAAACTTGGGCCTGGGTTGGTGACCTGAAACTCGAGAGGCAAATGGTTCTGCGCATGTGTCCTGTGTGCCTGCCAAATGAAGTCAATCTGGACGTCGTCCAAGGCCGCGACCCGATGGCCGAAGATGCTGTACTCTTGCCTTTCCTGTTGTACATTGATACATTGTCTATGAAAATTGGTTTACATTTGTCATGAGACGGGTGGGAAATAAAGCGAATGTATTAATTTGAAGGGGTGGGAATTTAAAGACAATAGGCTTTACAATTTAGGCCAAATCGATATGGTGCGACAATCCACCCCTTGTCCTTGTCCAATCAGAGGTAGTGGCCCCATATTTTAGCAACATTAAGGGGAGGTACATGGGCGTAGAAGGGTATAATAGAATATAGCATTAGTTAATTAGTTAGAGCATGCGTTCACGAAGAACAGGCGTCCATGCTGTCAGAGCGCTCTTAGCTACAGACTGCCAAGCTGATCGATTGCAGACCGAATTGCTGTCCAGAGAGGTCCTGAGGAGGGGGCGGCGGAGTCTATTAGAAGGAAGGCACGGGCGAATCGAGGAGAAGTCGAGTATCAGATAGGGGAACGACGCAGGCGTCGTTGTAGAGAGGTCCCCGGTCCTGTCCTGATCTTGGAGGAAGTCTTTGCTCTTCATCCTTCCTGGGTCCTATTCTTTCAACTCCTTGGCTAAGGGGTTTGGTTCTCGCACTTAGGTAAATATAATGCAACCTTTAGTTGCGCTGCTGTCTCTATTCTCTCCTTTTCCTTAAACACGGTCATTTATTAGCAATAATTATTCTATGCTTCATCTTGGGTATTTCGATTAAGTACCATGTGTTTTCTGTATTTTACTCTGCTAAATCTTTAGATAAACATTTTAAAACTTCTTGACTCAGTGGTTATTTCAGGATTACGTACTATAATGAATGTCACTCATTTTAAACTTCCCAATTAGCAAAGGATTCATTGGTAAGTCATTACTCTTCATTCAGAAGGTAATTGGTAGCAGGGATTTTGATAGAGAGTAACAACTGATAAAACCCAGCGTAAGTATTAGCGTAGTATGAATGTATGGGCCCAAGTGAGTATCTGGTGTATGAATGCTGTTTGCTAATATCGCGCTGGATCAGTTTTCTGGTAATCAGAGGATGGTTACTCTTTGTTAATTGGGTAATGAGAATTTTATTTTTATGAACTAACATCCGTATATTCGAAGTTTTGTTTTATGTTGTCCAGAATACCCAGGGGTAAAAAGAATAGCGGATGGTAAGTGGAAGCCATACTGCAGTGAGGTTATCTGCCAGGCAGAAATAGTACTGAAAAGTTAAGCAGGACTTTCAGTACTTGTTAGGGACTCTATGCGTGTGAGTAATAGCAAAAGAGTACGCTGGTGAAAATTTGATGTTATATCACATAGAAAGGGTAACATTGGAGAAGTAACAGGTACTTCTGGAGCTTGTGTGAAGAGTAGACGGAAGTGTTTTACTCGTAGTATATGTTAGTAAACGGAAAGGTTTTACTAAGTGTGAGAGAAAAACTATCATTTCGAATTTAGAAGAAACTGGCACGATAGCGAATGTTTTATGTTGTTACTGAAATTAAGAATTGTAGAGAAAATAAGTTTGCGTAAATTTTTGTAAAGGGAGGGTCAGTTGCCGGAGAGGGAGCTGACGTCACAAAACGCCGTGATGGGATTGGTTGAATCAGCGGGTGTGGAAAGACCCTTGTAAAGGAGGGGTCAGTAGTCAGGAGTAGTACTGACGTCACAGGTGCCGCGCTGGGATTGGTTGAACCAGCAAGGACAGGAAAAGAGCAGATTGTAAAGGAGGGGTTGACAGACAAACGTCACCATAAAGCCGCGCAAGGATTGGCTCGGAAATAAAAGATAGCAGACATTTGATTGGTCAAAATTATAGAAGCGAAATTCTTAGTGGATAAGGATTGCATGTTAAAACGCGATCCGACTTTAACAGGAATTCGTCAGGATAGGAGATATTTAGGCTTTGCAGAATATAATTTTATACATCGGTACTTACCCAAGATGTACGGAGAAAGGAGAAAAATGTCATTTTTATAAAAGATTAAGAATTATTTTAAAAAGGACAAACCAATCAAAACTAGAGAAGGAATTATTATTCCACCAGCTAAAACGCCCGCTTCATTCATGATGATGGAGAGAGGTTATCATACTTGTGTATGGATGGAGAATTGGATAGAATATACCAAAAATGATGGAATACTAGCATTTCCCGAGAATGGCACGTTCAATGGGCGAATTCTACAAAACTTGAGATTGAGGATGAATGACTTAGAACCCAGACCTAGATTAACTCAGTACGAAGCTCTAGAGGAATGGGAAACTGAGGCATTTGAGCGGGACCGATCTAGGAGTAATACGGGTTATCCAGGATTTTTTCCTAGATACCTACATGAGTCTAGGAGCGGTCAGATGAAACAATGGAGAAGGGCAATGATAACAGAAGGATTATATCCATTGTTCTCAGCAGAGGAGAAATTAGGAAGAAAATGCACAGAAAAAACAAAACATTTAATGAGAAATGAGGAGTCTGAAGACGAATTTATGGAGGAAATGTTAAGAAACCCCCACCATATCAGGAAGGAACAAGTGGATGCACCCCAAGTGCACCACCAAAAACTCCATTAGTGCCACAGGTAATGCATGAATTCACCCCGAGTAGAATACTTCATGACAAAGAAAAAGAAGCCCTAGAAAAGACCAGAACAGAATTAATACAGAAAATAACTCAGATAAAAGTACATCCTGATTCGTTGACCATACCTGTAACAATTGGTCCAGTAGTTCCATTATATGGTACTCAGGAAGCTGTCCTCCACCGATACTTGCACCTACTCCTGTGAATAATCCCAAACCTGAAGCTCCAGTTATAATTGAGGATAAATTTAGTGCCTGTGAATCCACAATATCACTCATGGACTTGCCTATTCGAGGTACTGTAAATAGCACTCCCAGAAAAGATGTACCTGGATGTTTAAAAGATGTAAGTTTAATAACTTCATCGGGAGCAAAAAGTGCCACCATAGTAACACCTGAAGATCTAGAAAGATGGGTGCAAGGGTCAGTTAAACAGTGCACACCTCCGAAAATAATGGACATTCATAAATTGAAAGTCGAATTAGAAGAAATAATAGCAGGAAATGTAGGACTAGAATGCTTAAATACCTATGATGAAGAAGAATTATTGTTCCTGTGCAGGAGTATCACCAGAAATGTAAGGTTATTTCATGAAAAATTATCCAATTTAGCACTACAGATGGGAATAGAAATAGGGAGATCAAAGGTACTACAGAAACCCTATAGAGCAGAATTTTCAGACAAAGATTTAGAAAATATGAATGCCTCTGGAAGATTACAAATAAGAGAATTAATGTTAGTTTTGCAAAAATGGGGAGACCTAGATAAATGGAGAACTAGGTGGGCCAAGAAAAAGGAAGAAGCACGAACAAGTAGAACAGCAACTGAATATGTGATGAAGGAAACAGGGAAAGCAGATCAAATGTATCCAATGCGAGAAGTTGCGGGAGGAGGATATGTACATGTCCCATGGAGCAGACAGGATATTTTGTCATTTACGAATGATTTTCCAAAGTTGAGAGAAAAACCAATTGAATGGTACAAGCAGGTTGACAGGTTTGTGAAGGTGTCGAAGGTACTGTTGAAGGATTTGGATGGGTTGTTTGATATAGTGGTACCTGCCGATTTATGGACAGATTGCAAAATCACAGTGGATTGGCCAAGTGATGAATATCCTAGAGATCCGAAGACAGGTGCCCCGTCAAATGATGTGATGAAAAAGTATCAGCAGGTGATAACTTACCTGAAGGGAAAAATACCACCGAAAGAAACAGATTGGGTAAAAATAGATCGAACTACCCAAGAAGCTAATGAATCAGTACACTCCTACTATGAGCGTCTATTGCAGGTATTTAAACAGTATAGTGGATTTGAGGACATTGGAGACAAGAACATGAGTCAGTTTGTGTATCAATTTGTTTACGGTTTGAAGCCAGAGATTTGTCAGATGATTAAACAACACATGCTGTGTTGGCAGGGAAAGCCCATTGATGAAATTTTGAAGTATGCAAAATATTGTGGAGACGATATTGAGGATAGACACAAGAAATTGCAGGAAAAAGTGATGTGGGCTCAGGTGAAAATGGCTGAGAAACAGGGAATTAATTTGGAAAATCCAAGTGAAAATCAAGGAAAAGATTCTGGAGCGAATGGTGATACTGGGAATGGTGGAAAATTTAGAGGACGAATGAGTAGAGAAGAAGCTAAAAAGAAATTTCCTTGTCATGGATGCGGAAAATTGGGGCATTGGAAGGATGAATGTAAAAAGATTCGGAATAATAATGGCCCAAATCAAAATTTAAATCCACAGACGCAGAATGACTCACAGCAGGGTGTAAATCCTCAGAGTCAGTTGCCAACTGCACCTATTCAGGGTAATGTAAGCAGAGCAAAGCATGGTACAGACATCGGATATCAAGGAGGAAGTGGTAAGAATGATTATATGACATCACAATTTCTTTTGCAGGACGATTTCTGTCAATTCAGTCCATGACGGTGCCTAGGAGAGGGGAAGAAGGAGTGCATACTTGGCGCATCCTTACAGGTAGATCAGTCAGGTCCATATGTTGAAGGGAATGTGAAAGGTAATAATATTACTTTCCTTTTGGACACTGGTGCTACCCGGTCTACTGTGAGAACAGCAGACATTCCAGACCTTCCTCTCTCTGGTGAAGATATCCAAGTAGTAGGGGTAGCTAATCAAAGGATTAGAACACCTCTTACCGAACCCATGGAAGTTAAAATCGGAAATTTCAGAGAAATGCATCAATTTGTAGTGTGTGATTCTAGTCCAGTAAACTTATTAGGTAGGGATTTATTGTGCAAGATGAATTGTACCATTTTCTGCACACCAGATGGTGTGGCAGTTCAGACACCAGATGAAGACAAAGGGGCCGATTCCGATCTTGGCCGTTAGTGCTCCGAATCGGATCCGGATTTACCGGATCCGATTCGGAGCCCTGTTTCCCGACCGAATCGTACGCGGGTCCGGCCGAGCGAGTACGATGCAGGCACCCGCGAAATCTCCGACCGACTCGAACGCGGCTTCAACACGCTCCGACTGACTCGCATGGACACGACTCGCACCGCGCTATGGAGACGTTTCCCGGCCGGGTAAGTACGATGCGCGCCGCGACCACTCCGATCGACTCGCGCCGTCCGGCTCGAAAAAGCTGTCGGAGCCGGACTTTGGGGGTCCGCGTCGGACCCCCCTGTACGCGTAGGCGCGTGATTCGCACACAGGGGGGGCCCATGGGTCCCCCCTACCTGTGCATGTACACCGCGATGCGCATGGACGCGTACACGCTGTAGGGGGCGCCCTTGACCGCCTCACACCCATTGAGTCAATGGGAGCCCGCGTACGCGTCGTACGCCAGGCTCCCATTGACTTCAATGGGAGTCCGACCGAATCGAGTCCGATGGCATGCGAACGCATTGTACTCGTTCGGTCGGACTGCTAGGGTCCGATTCGGTCGGAATTCTCTCCGGGTCCGGCTCGGTCGGAGAGAATTCCGGCCCGAATCGGAATCGGCCCCCATGTATATAAAATTATGATTGCAAAACAAGGTACAGAAGTGGATGAGATGTTTTCGTTAATAACAAAAGTTGAGTTGCCAGAAGAATTAAAAGGTACAGTAAACCCCATAGTATGGGATTTCACCGGAAAGGAAGTAAGACTTATGGCTAAAATAGATCCAGTTAAAATTACTGTAAAGGAAGGTGCAATTTTCCCAAATACCAGACAGTACAAAATGAGTGCAGAAGTAAAAGCAGGAGTCATTGAAGAAATAAATCGAATGGTAGAACAAAATATCCTAAAAGAAGTAATGAGTAGCCCATGTAATTCACCTATAATGGGGTTAAAGAAACCTAGTGGAAAATATAGGATTGTTCAGGACCTGAGAAAAATAAATAAGATTGTAGAACCATGTTGTCCCATAGTGCCAAATCCTGCAGTAATTCTATACCAGATCCCTTGGAGTGCAGGATGGTTCACAGTAATTGATTTGTGTCAAGCGTTCTTTTCAATACCATTACATCCAGACAGCCAGTATCTTTTCTCATTTAAATTTGAGAACAAGGTCTATGTGTGGAATCGTGTTCCTCAGGGGTACACAGAAAGTCCTTCTATTTTCAACCAGATACTGAAAAAGTGCCTTGAAAAATTAGTGATGCCAGGAAGCTCAGTCTTAGTCCAATATATCGACGACTTATTGGTGGCATCGAATACCAGAGAGGACTGTGTTGTTGATTCCATAGCATTATTAAATCTTTTGGTAGAAGAAGGACATAAAGTCTCACCTGAAAAATTGCAATTCTGTACAACAGCTGTTAAGTATCTGGGACACCAAATTGAGAGGGGAAAAAGAAGAGTAACAGCTGAAAGGGTAACTTTAATAAAGAAAATGCAAATGCCTGTAACACAAAGACAAGTGAGAATGTTCCTAGGAATAGTAGGTTACTGTCGACAATGGATACCAGGATTTTCCATGTTAGCTAAGCCCTTAATTAACATGACAAAAAGAAAGCAAAGGACCCTGTTGAATGGGAGGATGAAAGTGTAGAAGCCTTTGTAAAATTGAGAAATGCCCTATGTTCAGCACCTGCCTTAGGCATACCTGATTATAAAAGAGAATTTGCATTGTTCTGTCATGAGAGAGAAAATTGTGCACTTTCTGTCTTAACTCAGAGACATGGATTAGAAAGACGTCCTATAGCATATTTTTCTGCTACATTGGACCCAGTAGCAGCCGCGTTGCCAGGATGCTTAAAAGCAGTGGCGGCTACGTGTTTGAGCATTGAACAAAGTGAGTCAATTGTGATGGGACACCCTGTAAAAGTGTATGTTCCACATGCAGTTGTCATTCTGTTGACAAGAACCCGAACTCAGCATCTTACTCCTAGTCGGCTGACTAAATATGAAAGAATAATAATGGGTGCTGAAAATGTGAACATGGTAAGGTGTACTATAATAAATCCAGCAACCTTACTACCAGACCCATATCATGAGAGAATTAAAGATGATGAAGACGATGAACATGATTGTATACAAATTACAGAATTATGCGCAAAACCACGCCCAGATATTGAGGAACAGCCTCTTAAAAAGCCAGACAGGGAGCTATTTGTTGATGGTTCATGTCAAAGACATGAAGACGGTAAACTAACTGCTGCCATGCGGTATGGGAATTAACTGGAATAGTTGAAGCATCTTATTTACCAGGAGTCAAATCTGCAAGAGTAGCTGAATTGATTGCGTTGATAAAAGCATGCAAAATTGGGAGGAATCAGAGAGTAACCATATTTACAGATAGCCAATATGGTTACGGGGTTGTGCATGATTTTGGCCAACTATGGATGCAGAGGGATTTCATGACTTCTTCAGGATCCCCCATTAAAAATGGACAATTTGTAAAGGAATTGCTAGAAGCAATCCAATCACCAAAAGAATTGGCTGTGGTGAAATGTGCCGCACACCAGTCAGGAGATGACTGGGTGGTAGTCGGCAACAGATATGCAGATCTGGTGGCTCAACATTGTGCCAAAACCAGAATGTCAGTCAATAAGAGGGTGGAAAGAATGGGAATCAGCTGCCAACTTATGCTGTATATGCCACCTGAAACTTGGAATGACGTCAAGAAATTGCAAGATGAGGTTGATGAAAGTGAGAAGAATTTGTGGATCAAAGTGGGTTGTTCCCAAAGAGGAAATGATGAAGTGTGGATCAGTGCTGAAGGCAGACCAGTCATGCCAGACTGTTTACTCTCACAAATGGCTAGGATGTATCATGGAGACACACACATAGGGAGAGATGCCATGATTAGGCTGTTCAGACAAAATTGGTATAATCCTAAATTCAGGGCTGTTGCAGAGAGTCTTTGCCAGAGATGTCTAACTTGCCAGATGCATAATCCGGGGAGGAAGACAGTAATTGGATTTGGGAAAATTGGAAAGGCAGAGGGTCCATTTATGAGACTTCAGTTTGATTTCATACAGTTACCACCATGTAGAGGGCTGAAATATGTACTAGTCATAGTGTGCCTGTTTTCAAAATGGGTGGAGGCTTACCCTACTAGGAGAAATGACAGCATTACAGTTGCGAAACTGTTGCTACGAGAGCTCATTCCTAGGTTTGGTTTTCCAATAACTTTGGAATCAGATAGAGGAAAACATTTTAACAGTGAAGTGATTCAAATAATCTGTGAAGCATTTCAAATCAAACAGAAACTACACTGTGCATATCGTCCAGAAGCTTCTGGAGTGGTTGAACAATTGAATGGCACTATAAAGTCAAGATTGGGAAAAATGTGTGCATCCACATCATTAGAATGGCCAGATGCATTGCCACTTGTTCTAATGGGACTCAGAAGTATACCTGACAGAAACACAGGATTGAGCCCCCACGAAATAATGATGGAAGAGCAATGAGACAAACACATGTTCCCACAAACAAACTGGTGAATATATCTGATGATATGGTTCTGGACTATTGCAAAGGATTGGCTGACCTAGTGCGTTCTGTCTCTCATCAGGTTGGAGAAGACGCAGTTTCCAGGCAGCCTGAACAAGAACATGATCTGAATCCTGGTGACTGGGTGGTAGTGAAGAATCACACCAGAGAAACGTGTCTATCACCTAGATGGGGCAGACCGTGTCAAATCATACTGACAACGAATACAGCAGTGAAGTGTGCCGGATTTCCTAATTGGATTCATGTAAGTCACACCAAGAGAGTACCAGATCCCGAGGAAGAGAATCCTCAGACAACGCCAATCACTGAAGCTGAAGGTTGCCCAGCTGAAGGATCTCAGGTTCGAGATTCCAGAAAAGCTGAAGAAGAACAACCAAGCACAAGTCAGGATTGGATACCAGTGGTAGAAGTTCCTGAAGTATATCACAGAACAAGAAGTCAAGCGAAATTGGAAGAAATTGAAGAAGATCAGATAGGTGAAGAAGAAGCAGTTCAGGAACAAGAAGAAAAGACATTAAGAAATCCTGAACAAGGTCAGATAGGGAACGGAAACTGGACTCAAAACAGTGAAGATCTAATAGACTTTGAACAGGGACAGACAGGTCTAGAAGAATCCGGTCAGGCTGCAGAAGTTCACAGTGCAATAAGCCCTGATCAGAACAAGTTAGATCAAGAAGAGTGCACAGAAGAAGAAAACGTTGAAAAACATGAACTTGAAGAAATAAACAAAGAACAAAGTCAATTATTGGAAATCCACAGTGGAGCTGTTACAGAGAAACCAATCAGACCTGAAAAAGAGCAAACAGAAGAAAAAGTAATAAAAGAAAACGAAGCAGTGCTAAGCAGTGAAATTAAAAGATTTCTGAAAACGAAGATAAAGAGACAGTTCAAACAAAGAAAACAAGAAAAGGAGATCATTGG
This sequence comes from Calotriton arnoldi, assembly GCA_963921515.1. Classification (NCBI taxonomy): domain Eukaryota; kingdom Metazoa; phylum Chordata; class Amphibia; order Caudata; family Salamandridae; genus Calotriton; species Calotriton arnoldi. The sequence continues at coordinate 3,187,752 of CAWUFW010000169.1, read as the reverse complement.
CCAAGTGTCATTAAAAGAGTGAAGTACCACATAACAACCAGAAGTGAAGATCCAGATCAAGTGAATGAAGTGACAAGTCAAACTGACCAAGAACATAAAACTGTGAAAAGAAGAAGTAAAAGACTGAAACTTGTGAATAACAAATTCAAGGGTCCTGATCGGAAGAGGAAAGAAACGAAAGGTAGATGAAATCGAACTTGAAGAGTGGAGAAGTGAATTATACAAGAAATTGAAAGGTGATGGCAAAATGGAAAGTGTAAGAATGAGAATGAAGTAATTTGCTAGAAGTTGGCATCTGATTGAGGGTAGTGTTTTGATGGCTCAGAAACGCCATCAGAGAGGGGATTGCTCCATCAATCCCCTCTCTGATGGCGTTTCTCCTTGCGATGGAGCCTTAAGCGGCGTCCCTGTGCCAATCGGATTGGATAATATGTATTCCCACATCCGAAGGCCCCTCAACACTATATTTATATGCAAATGACATCTTACTCACCTTTTCGGCCTTACCCTCCTCCAACTTCGTGGTGCTGCAGACCATTGATACTTTTGCAGCAATATCTGGCTACAAGGTGAACTGCGGAAAGAGTAAGGCCTTGCCGCTGTCACAGATGCGCTGCCATCGCCGGTTACCCATTCCTGTGGAAGAATGCCCACCTTAGTTATCTGGGCATTTTAGTTAACAGTGGCCTGGATCACATGCTGGCGGATAACCTGGACCCACTTATGGATCGAATGTGATTGGACTTCGCGAAATGGTCCCACCTGAATCTCTCACTCTGCGGATGGACTCAAGCGGTGAAAATGGTTACTCTTCTCTGATTTACGTATGCGTTGGACATGCTTCCCCAATTAATACCCTCTTGTCCCTCCATAAGATAGATAAGACCATAGAAGCCTTCATCTGAGGTTCAGGGAGACCTCGCCTGGCAATTTGGAAGCTTATCACTCATTGATCAGCAGGGGGACTGGGCCTGTCTTCTGTGGAGCATTACTGTCTAGCCCTACTTTTGGCACAAATGGTGTACATACGCTCTTGGGTCCAACACCACCTTTTATGGGTCAAGATTGTACGCAGACTCCAGGAGGCCTCGTTGGGACTAGGCCCTCTATCTTCCTGGCCCCACCGCCGCCGGGTCCTCCAACCCCATGCAGAAATTCATGTACGCCGCCTGGATGCGAGTCCATAAGCTCTTTTCAGTGGATGCACATCGCCATGACAAAGCTTCCCTTTGGAACAATACTGGTATCCGCATAAGTGGCCATGCTTGATTGGGGCTGCTGATGCAGAGCTGGGATCCTGACTCTTACACACCTGATCTCTGGTGGTGAACTCAAGCCCTTTGAGATGCAATGAGACTAATGTGGCCTGTAGACTACTCAACAGAGGCGCTGTACACAACTACATCATTGCCTTCTGAGCAAACTGGGTCCCCAAACCTGGATCATCCGTTGTTCCCTGGTTCTCTCTTACCTTAATGCTTGGGGTCAGTTTAAAGGTGTGATGTCCGGATTCTATAATCTCCTGATTCACCACCACTACTCCCAGCCACAATTGGCTAGCCCCAGGATGACCTGGAAGGTTCGCCTGCAGGTAGAATATGATGAGAAGAATTGTGCAGAACGTTTGGAGGCCCTTGAACAGGGAGTCCGGGAGGCACGGATGAAGCTCAGTCTTTTTAAGATCCTTCAGTGCTGCCAATGGACATCAGCATGGCCTCAGTTTGCAGGGTTGCTCCCTCACTCTGCCTGCTTGCGATGTGATCACGCGCCCTGTGATATTGTTCATAACTTACTGGACTGTTCTTCTATTTGCCCCTTCTGTACAGCAATGTGGTCTGCACTCCTGGAATCTATGGATTTACCCTTGCCACTTCTGGACCCCCTAATTCTCCTGCATGACTTATTGGAATTTTCTGAGCCGACCCGCCATGCCAGTTGTTTGCTCGTCATTGCTTTGATAGCTGCCAAGATCTGTATTCTGCAACACTGGTGTTCTCCACAATTGCCATTGCATGAGGAATGGCTTGCGGAGATGTACAAAACTGCATCCTACAAAATGGTAATTTACAATTTAATGGACAAAGCAGATATTTTTCTTCTCATATGGTCCCCCTTTCTGTAGGATGCCCCCTAATTTGCATTGAATCTTGATTCTTCCTCATCACTATCATTGCATTCCATTCCCCTTTTTCAGGTCTCGGCCTGGCGTTGGAGCGCGCATGCGCTCCTCGCCTGCGAGAGCTATAGTAAACACTAGAAAGAAGGGGACTTAAATCCACGCCCTGTGTCCGAATCGTTTATGATTCGCTCGCGTCCTGATTTATGTTTAATTCTGGCTTTCAATTTGCTGGACGTCATTTTTGTTACCGCCCTTGCAGTTTTGAAATGCCCCATCGCGACAAGCGCATCTGTTTTCACTCAGCCCAGACGCAAAGACTTTTCTTATCTGCTTGTTTATTTAACAAGCAGATAAGAAAATTCTTCACGAGGGCTGTGAAGCAGAGAGCCACGGCGCACAGGCATTCCGAGGGCGCCTGTTCCCAGCAAACTGAGCTCCATAGTTTGTTCTCTTGAACGCCCCTGGCTGTCACCTGACAATGGCAAAGTTCACGGCTCTACAGACTTCTAACATTTCACCTCTAGCTGCCAGACACTATGATCTGTTAGTTTGTGGAGCTATGTGTAATTCCAGCGCCCGGAGCTTCTTTGAGCTGTGTTTATTTCTATTATTTTTTGGCTCTGGTTTAAACGGTTTCGATGATGTGTTTTCTTTAAGCCTGAACCCAGAGATCATTAAACCATAATCAGCTTGAACATTTACGGGTACTCCCGGCTAGGTTATGAACATATGTCGATATTTATTTTACAGACTGTTTTTCGCAGCATCCCCCATTATTTGCTGAATTTCCTTGGTCACTTTCTAGTTTTTCTGTTGCTGCCGCATTCATTTCCAAAAAAGAAAGGGTACCGTTACCTTTATGGAAACTTTGTTATTCTTAAATCATTGTTGGCTCTTTCCCATTAGCAACTTCTAGGTATCCCGCCGCCTAGTGGCAGGTCAGAAAACTGCTCCTAAACAGGTTATTCAGAGGTTTGAGCGCTGGTTACAATAACGCACGAGTCCCTCTCTCAGCCGTACTTAAAAGCGCGCTGTAGCCAATTTCCTACTTGGAAAATAAAGGAGACAATCAATTTGTTTCTTTTGGTCTATTGGTGAGGGGTCAGCAGGAATGATGCCTTCTGGGAGGTTGTTGCCATCTTATTCTGCACTCAAGCCAAACCTGGTTCAGATGAGGGCACGCAGACCACAAACGTACATCCGATGACTGCCCCCAAGCAAGAGACGCAGGGGTTAGGCCGGCAGCTCTGTAATCTGTCAATAACAACTGGACGGCTTAAAGCCGGAATGGTAAGGAATAGGCTACCCACGCTCAAGAAAGAAGGAAATGGAGGGAAAACAGGGAATTATGATTGAAAGTAAAATTAAAAGGATCCAATGTTTTTGGGAAAAGGGAAGGAGCAGGAATGTGTCTCCATGAGAATTTGCTGAGCAAAGAGGCAGGGTCTATCTAGTGGCTTAAACACGAAGCTGATGAGTGTGAGCAGCCCATAGGGAAACATACCTGATGCTTGCATAGAAATGGCATGCAGAGCCCTGAATTAACAGTTATAGCAGTAGTTTCCAGTCCCAACACTTGGTAACAGCGAGAATAGGAAAGAGCAAGTGCATAAGAATATATCAAATTGAAACAGAGTAAAAACACAGATAAAATGTACAAAAAAACGTTGTGTACATTATCGGATCCGTCCAAAGTTACCGAACTGGATTTTAGGGCTAACATCAAGTGAATAACATGACAATTTATTTTCCGCATAGATCTGGTTTATTTCTTTACATTTTCTGAATTACCCGGCATCTTAATCTATGGACTGCAGTTTTTGTTTGGGGTTTGTAGTGTCTCTTCAGCACCTCAGGAAAGCACACCTTAGATTTATTCGACCTTGTTTTACCTTAAAGTATATACCAGGCCCAGAGCCCTGATTAGCGACTCTTTCATAAGTACACGGAGTCGGCACAGTTAATGAATTAAGGGGGGATGTCAATAATTCCCCCACATTTCAGTAGTATTAGCTGTGTAGATATTCTGTTCTTCCACCTACAGATGCTCGACAGCATTACTGCTTACCCGACTGTTGCATTGCTTGCTCTGGGTACCTGTCCTACCAGGCCTGGTCCCTTGCCTTCTCCTGTTCTGCTCACACTGGCAGAGGGGTTTACATCCCTTTGTTCCACAACTGCGTCCTACAGATAAGAGCCCCAACTCCTTCCTTATTGGTGTACATTTCTGTAAATTACCTTTCTATCAATAACAGGGCTATTCAAAGTTATTTCATGATGGTACAACAGTACAAGACCATGCAAAGGACTGAAAAAATATGCTAACATTTAAAAAAATTCCAAATATGGCACCTATCCATGGGCACTCCTTATTCATCCAGTTACTCATCCTGGCCAAGATCAGAAAAAGTCTATCCCGCTACTATTTATCATGTCATTATGCACATCCCATGTGAGCTCGGAAAAGTCGGTCGGTGCCACTCTTCTGAAGTCGGACCAGAGGGAGCAAGAAGACAAGGCAAATGAACCGACGGAGAGTGTTAAAATAAAAGAGCTTCAATGTTAGAAATTGTCAAGCACTCTGCTACAACAGTTCTATGGAACATCAATGACGATAAACGAAGACGGTAACCAAGACAACGCTGCAAGCAGTTGAAAGGGGCTAATCCAAATGGGAACCAAGGAGCAGCCTGACATGCACCTACTCCTCACTCATACATGAATCACTAAAACAGGCAGTGCTTTGAAGCCCCACAGAAGCTGAACTACAAGGTTCACATCAACCATCATCTTTTAGTCACCCAGTTCATAGCTTTATCAGCTAGTGTTTATTGAATCGCTCACAGTGCTCCGACCTAGAGAAAGAACTATGAATAAGAGCTTCTAAAACAAGCATTTGCAATGCAATAGGTCTCGCAGTTGTGAGAGTTTGAGCTATTGGCATTGTAAATGGCAATGCGTTTTATTTACGTGTCGGTTTTTAAAACATAAATAAAAGGCATTGTCATTTACAATGCCAATAGCTTAAACTCTCGCAAATGCGAGACCTATTGCATTGCAAATGCTTGTTTTCTTTCCCGCATTACTATACTTGGGATTTGCATGACTGGCCTACTCGTACTTGTAGTTTCGTCTTTCCTGTCTTCTTTTGTTTCCTCCCTTCTTCCCTTCTTCTCTTTACTATCCTCTTTCTCTAGCTTATTTTCTCACCCCTCTCTTTCTTTTCTCCTTTTCTTATATATTAGGATTGTTTGTTATTGGTGCATGTATCGCAATCAACATTTGTATCTCAATATGAGTCCATGCTGGACTTGCATGTCACTGTATTCGCTGTTATTATTCAGTACTTAACTTCTGGCAATAAAAATAATTGGTACAAAAAAAAGAGAGATAGTATCAGGATGAAGATGTCAATGTTTCACATTTACATAGAGATGAAAGTGGGGAAGATGTTGGCACCCTAATGTTCCCACGGAGGGGATCTCAGTCACACACACCAACAATATGACAGAGAATTAATTCACTGAAGTTCGGCTCTATAGCCATGGCTTTCTCAGCTTTGACCCCAGGACTCGAATACACTCTTAGGCAATGACAGGTCATTAGCTATTAGCCTCAATCTCTTCTGCATTCTCATATACAGAATGACCTGATCTCTCCATTTCATTATCAGGCTTGAAACATGAAGAAGAACAATAATCATACTTTACACCACAGACAGCAAGGTGATTTCTGCACTGGCATTCATGCAGGTGCATGGGAAGCACCCATCTTTCAGCTGAGGCACACTGGGAGAAGAATAGAGAATCCTAATGAGAGATGGAGTGTCAAGGCTGTGGTTGCCAAATGGTAAGGCTGTTGACAGCTGAAGGACAGCATCATAATCAACAGGGTACTTAGTACTGTCAGCCCCTCTGTCTACTCCTAATAGTTGTGGCTAATGAACTTTGAAAGTGGTGGTGCATTAACATCAACATTGAATAGCAAAATGTTCTCATAAATTGGCTAAAGAGGTTCAGAATGAACTATTCCAATACTTTGGGTGGTGCGTCAGGTAAGCTTTCACCTCCCTAGAAGTTCTGGGACTTACTCTCCCCAAGAATACTTTGAAAAGTGGTGGCAAAATAGTAGCTTTTTGAAGCACAACATCCCAAGTGGGCCAACAATCTCTGATTCATGGCTCTCTGACTAAACTGCAAATACTAACAAAAACATTTACACAGTGATAGACAATATAATGTGTTATATATACTGATATTTATGCATGCTAATTAGTGTCATTTGATATTGACATTTAAAATAAAATATCATTTAAAAATCTTAATGAGTCTTAAGACAAACATCTGTGGTATTTCTCATGATTGTTCCCCACTGAGACTGCAACATTGGTTGAAATCTTTAAAAAAAATTGAGAGACAGTACTTACCCATCATCAATGAAAACGTTTGGGAAGAGGCAAGCCAGGATGCTACGAGGGCTGATGGAGAACATGTAGATATTAATTGTGTGACCCACCGTGTGGAACACTGTAAAGAAAAGAAAACATCCTTCAGTCATCATTCAGGTACTTCCCAATGGACAGCACAATAATTTGGACCTTCATAAAAAAAGCTCCACCCCACCCTCCCCCAAGGTTACCAACCACGGTAGCAATCAACTTTGCCATGTAGTATTGAATCCTGAACCTTCTATGAATGTTCCAGATTTATGGAGGGCAGTGCTAGTATTCCAGGCGTTATAAAAGAAAGTGGTCTGCCAAAGCAAGAACTTAGAACTGGTCCTTTGCCAGCGTATTCTGTCACCTTGTCCATTGCCGTCACTTGCATCTGGGAAAACCCATTTAATGTACAAGGGCACCTATAGATCCGCCCCCGCTGCCTGTGATGTGGGGCGCGCAACTGAGAAACATTGATGAGTGTATTACTGTTTTAATATGAACTTCAGCTCTTCTAGAAGTAAGTTATTTTTTTTTCTTGGCTCATCAACAAAGAGTTTGAAACCAGTACACTTGTTGCTATCCCATCAAGCCCTAAAGGAACCCTCTTTGGTTCGTAATGAAAAATTATTACATTTACTGTGGACTCCAACCGTTCTTTTCATGCACATATTTATTTTAAAACTCTTTCACAGTGCTTGCTAAAAACAACCTTCTACTACACAAAGTGGTACCCTAATTCTCTTTCCATACCTACTGGCTTCATGGCGAGCCATAATCTTTCTTCTTATTGATGAGAGGCATATCTTCATTATTGATTTTCCGGCATCACCCCTCAAATCGAGGAAGCCAGTTTCACATAGATGCGTACCCGATTGCCCATAATAAGAAATAGTCTAGCTTCTGTCTATGGATGGAACGTTCACCATGAAGGCTCGTGTAATGCATTCTTTTGAGGGCTAGTCAACGTGAAACAATATAATGCATTTTGTTAAGAGTGCAGGCAGGAGCACTGATGCTGAACTGCTTATTCTAAAAGCTGACAACACAGACAATACATTTTTCCAAAGCTGAGGAGCATTGCCTCTGCGTTTAAATAAAGACAATCAGTCATGTTTCAGTTGGCAGATGCTCTGCAAGAAATGAGAGAGGGGCATGTTTACAGCTGCTTTGGGATTTTGATATTCTTTATGCTTAACTACTGAAATGTGTTTCTCTTTCCTTCGCCTACTTGTTAAAATATTTTGATCTGAATGTCGTAATAGTCGCTGCATGCTTCTACACAGCTCTTAAAAAGGATTGATGCCGACACGTCTTGCGTAAAGCTCCAGTGACTTTTAATCTACCAGCAATCTGCGCGGACTGGACGCCTCTTTTATTGAGGCGGCAGCGACTTTTTGACGAGAGCCCACAACTCTTGATGTTTCTACATCAAGAGTTGTGAACTTGAGATTGAGTGCTGTGATGTGTTTGCCAAAAGGACTTGAGGTCGATGTCTCCTCAAACGTGCCAGGTCACTCAAATTAAGAAGATTCTGTTCTTAGACCGGTGAGACTGAATGCTTGGCTGATGCGTCATTTACCAGCCAAGATGAGACCTTTAACGCGTACATCTACTAACAGTGACTCGTTAATAAAGTTAGCAGACGTTTTGGGTCCGAGCTGAAAGAGTAAGGTAGCTGGAAGTAGAGCTGTTCATTCACTGCGAACCAATATGGCTTATTTTTTAAATTGCACTTCAATTAGAAATTAGTTTTAATTACGAGAAATGCATGTTTTATTTTATACATTGCCCGCCCATTTTAAGATTATATTGCCTTCAAGGTTTATTTTTCGTGCACATCTGTAGGTACAGCATTCGTGTACAGAAATCCTGAACTATGCAGATATACAAAATTCCATTCATAGCTGCCTCGCGTCATGCTTGCCACCTCCAGTCAGTTCCGGGTTGTACAGCTTCATTTTTAACATTTCGGTATATGTTCAAAAGGTGCAGCAAAGTACATGCTATTGGCTGATCAAGGAAACTGGCTGAAGGTGCCACTTATGACGTCTGACGGCTTGACAGCTATGCCCATTATTTATGTGGCACACTTACCATTCGAGTGCAGTAGAACCGAAGGCCAAATGTGCAGTCGGGGATTTTTAAACATTGCATTTTCTCAGCATATAAATTACACATCATTTAACAATCGGATTTGCTGCTTTCAGAGATATCATAGCAAAATTTCCTGGAGCACCACCTGACCCTTTGACCAGTCCTAGCCCTAGTCAAACAGCTGTACATGCTGAGAAGAACAGGATCTAGGTGGTGGCGGCGGCACATATGACATGAGGACTTTTGGCAACACAGTTATTGAAAATATAGCGGAAATCAATTACTAAATTCTAGAGATTCCTCGTGTGATTTGTAGTATAAAATATGGCAGATTAGACTGGCACAACAAGAGACCAATAGCTAAAGAGAGTTGGCTGAATGCCCCTATATTGTATATTTAATTATAGTAGAATCAAAAGGCCTTGGCTAATGACAGACCAAAAAATACATACATACACACAGACATACATAGAAGGACTTTGGGTCTGCTCTCTTCATCCATAGGTCTTTTCAAATGACATTCACATTTTCCCACTACAGTATAGGTCGATGGCTGAGCACACTTCAGCCATTGGCTGTGTTGCACTGTTCTAGTTTTTTCCTGATCACATATGCACATCCACATAAACAGTAGGCTACTTCAGTGCCAGATCTAGGCTGATGGATAGGACAATAAATATTCCAGCACACGTCTCTCGGGTGTTTTTCTTCCCCATTCTGGGGCAGAGGGGGTTGCGAGACTTACTCGGCTTCCCCGGAGAGAGACGGAACTGTCTCATTAGCGTCTCTTTCATGACATGCTCAGGCCACCTCGGAGATGATAACTCCCCTGCTCGTCGCAGGGCATGCCGGGATGATGAGGCTGCTTTATCAAGGCACCTGGACAGCCAGCTGGTGGGAGGGAACACGAAAGAAGCACGGCACAGGCCTCACCCCCACTGAGTGGATTCGGTGAATGATGGGTGCGGTGAAGGGAGCGAGAAGCATGCAGAGCAGTAGGGAGGGATGCAGGGTGAGACACCTCAAAAGCGATTGAACAAGCTCGAGATAGAGAGACTGTGAGAGAAAGCATGAAAGATGGATAAAAATGAGAAGGGAATTCTCAGAATTTGGTCTTGCTGAATGGCTTTTTCAAAACTATTTAGTGAAAGACATAGGTGAGAAAATTCCACCAACAGGACGTTAGGCACTTAGGCACAAATTTCTCCGCTGTTTCTGATAGCAAAGTATGTGTATTTGTATAAACTGGAAAGCTAATGTTTGGGGACAAAATGATGGCATTAAATATATTGGATTCATACATTTCTATGGTTATTCACGTTCAGATCCTGTTGTTGGTCTTGGTATGAGTGTCCGCTTAATGTTGACGCTGTTATTTTATTATTTGTTAACACACACATGCCACATGGTGATACCCCAACTCTCCCCAAACTCCCTTTAAAAGCCGCTGCTGCTGCCCCGCTTGCTGTAAAGCAATACAAAAGGGGATGATGGACGGAACGTTTGAGCCAATCAAACACTCACCCCCAGTCAACTGATCTGGGTTTAATCCATCATCATTCTTTAGCTCACTCCACCACCCCAGTTCAGACATGGCCATATGCAAATCAGTCTGACCCTGTGCCTCATGGGAACAGTCCAGCCCGAACTGCCAAGCCATGTCTTCCCTGGACCGGAAGCAAGCATCCTAGGACCGGTTTCTGGCATTCCAGCCGTCATCAGCCAGGCTTGCTTGAATCCAGTGGCAAAGTGAGCAAGGGACCCACGTCTGGGCATACCCCCGCCAACTTACGGCGAACAAAGCAATACAAAAGGGGATGATGGACGGAACGTTTGAGCCAATCAAACACTCACCCCCAGTCAACTGATCTGGGTTTAATCCATCATCATTCTTTAGCTCACTCCACCACCCCAGTTCAGACATGGCCATATGCAAATCAGTCTGACCCTGTGCCTCATGGGAACAGTCCAGCCCGAACTGCCAAGCCATGTCTTCCCTGGACCGGAAACAAGCATCCTAGGACCGGTTTCTGGCATTCCAGCCGTCATCAGCCAGGCTTGCTTGAATCCAGTGGCAAAGTGAGCAAGGGACCCACGTCTGGGCATACCCCCGCCAACTTACGGCGAACAAAGCAATACAAAAGGGGATGATGGACGGAACGTTTGAGCCAATCAAACACTCACCCCCAGTCAACTGATCTGGGTTTAATCCATCATCATTCTTTAGCTCACTCCACCACCCCAGTTCAGACATGGCCATATGCAAATCAGTCTGACCCTGTGCCTCATGGGAACAGTCCAGCCCGAACTGCCAAGCCATGTCTTCCCTGGACCGGAAACAAGCATCCTAGGACCGGTTTCTGGCATTCCAGCCGTCATCAGCCAGGCTTGCTTGAATCCAGTGGCAAAGTGAGCAAGGGACCCACGTCTGGGCATACCCCCGCCAACTTACGGCGAACAAAGCAATACAAAAGGGGATGATGGACGGAACGTTTGAGCCAATCAAACACTCACCCCCAGTCAACTGATCTGGGTTTAATCCATCATCATTCTTTAGCTCACTCCACCACCCCAGTTCAGACATGGCCATATGCAAATCAGTCTGACCCTGTGCCTCATGGGAACAGTCCAGCCCGAACTGCCAAGCCATGTCTTCCCTGGACCGGAAACAAGCATCCTAGGACCGGTTTCTGGCATTCCAGCCGTCATCAGCCAGGCTTGCTTGAATCCAGTGGCAAAGTGAGCAAGGGACCCACGTCTGGGCATACCCCCGCCAACTTACGGCGAACAAAGCAATACAAAAGGGGATGATGGACGGAACGTTTGAGCCAATCAAACACTCACCCCCAGTCAACTGATCTGGGTTTAATCCATCATCATTCTTTAGCTCACTCCACCACCCCAGTTCAGACATGGCCATATGCAAATCAGTCTGACCCTGTGCCTCATGGGAACAGTCCAGCCCGAACTGCCAAGCCATGTCTTCCCTGGACCGGAAACAAGCATCCTAGGACCGGTTTCTGGCATTCCAGCCGTCATCAGCCAGGCTTGCTTGAATCCAGTGGCAAAGTGAGCAAGGGACCCACGTCTGGGCATACCCCCGCCAACTTACGGCGAACAAAGCAATACAAAAGGGGATGATGGACGGAACGTTTGAGCCAATCAAACACTCACCCCCAGTCAACTGATCTGGGTTTAATCCATCATCATTCTTTAGCTCACTCCACCACCCCAGTTCAGACATGGCCATATGCAAATCAGTCTGACCCTGTGCCTCATGGGAACAGTCCAGCCCGAACTGCCAAGCCATGTCTTCCCTGGACCGGAAACAAGCATCCTAGGACCGGTTTCTGGCATTCCAGCCGTCATCAGCCAGGCTTGCTTGAATCCAGTGGCAAAGTGAGCAAGGGACCCACGTCTGGGCATACCCCCGCCAACTTACGGCGAACAAAGCAATACAAAAGGGGATGATGGACGGAACGTTTGAGCCAATCAAACACTCACCCCCAGTCAACTGATCTGGGTTTAATCCATCATCATTCTTTAGCTCACTCCACCACCCCAGTTCAGACATGGCCATATGCAAATCAGTCTGACCCTGTGCCTCATGGGAACAGTCCAGCCCGAACTGCCAAGCCATGTCTTCCCTGGACCGGAAACAAGCATCCTAGGACCGGTTTCTGGCATTCCAGCCGTCATCAGCCAGGCTTGCTTGAATCCAGTGGCAAAGTGAGCAAGGGACCCACGTCTGGGCATACCCCCGCCAACTTACGGCGAACAAAGCAATACAAAAGGGGATGATGGACGGAACGTTTGAGCCAATCAAACACTCACCCCCAGTCAACTGATCTGGGTTTAATCCATCATCATTCTTTAGCTCACTCCACCACCCCAGTTCAGACATGGCCATATGCAAATCAGTCTGACCCTGTGCCTCATGGGAACAGTCCAGCCCGAACTGCCAAGCCATGTCTTCCCTGGACCGGAAACAAGCATCCTAGGACCGGTTTCTGGCATTCCAGCCGTCATCAGCCAGGCTTGCTTGAATCCAGTGGCAAAGTGAGCAAGGGACCCACGTCTGGGCATACCCCCGCCAACTTACGGCGAACAAAGCAATACAAAAGGGGATGATGGACGGAACGTTTGAGCCAATCAAACACTCACCCCCAGTCAACTGATCTGGGTTTAATCCATCATCATTCTTTAGCTCACTCCACCACCCCAGTTCAGACATGGCCATATGCAAATCAGTCTGACCCTGTGCCTCATGGGAACAGTCCAGCCCGAACTGCCAAGCCATGTCTTCCCTGGACCGGAAACAAGCATCCTAGGACCGGTTTCTGGCATTCCAGCCGTCATCAGCCAGGCTTGCTTGAATCCAGTGGCAAAGTGAGCAAGGGACCCACGTCTGGGCATACCCCCGCCAACTTACGGCGAACAAAGCAATACAAAAGGGGATGATGGACGGAACGTTTGAGCCAATCAAACACTCACCCCCAGTCAACTGATCTGGGTTTAATCCATCATCATTCTTTAGCTCACTCCACCACCCCAGTTCAGACATGGCCATATGCAAATCAGTCTGACCCTGTGCCTCATGGGAACAGTCCAGCCCGAACTGCCAAGCCATGTCTTCCCTGGACCGGAAACAAGCATCCTAGGACCGGTTTCTGGCATTCCAGCCGTCATCAGCCAGGCTTGCTTGAATCCAGTGGCAAAGTGAGCAAGGGACCCACGTCTGGGCATACCCCCGCCAACTTACGGCGAACAAAGCAATACAAAAGGGGATGATGGACGGAACGTTTGAGCCAATCAAACACTCACCCCCAGTCAACTGATCTGGGTTTAATCCATCATCATTCTTTAGCTCACTCCACCACCCCAGTTCAGACATGGCCATATGCAAATCAGTCTGACCCTGTGCCTCATGGGAACAGTCCAGCCCGAACTGCCAAGCCATGTCTTCCCTGGACCGGAAACAAGCATCCTAGGACCGGTTTCTGGCATTCCAGCCGTCATCAGCCAGGCTTGCTTGAATCCAGTGGCAAAGTGAGCAAGGGACCCACGTCTGGGCATACCCCCGCCAACTTACGGCGAACAAAGCAATACAAAAGGGGATGATGGACGGAACGTTTGAGCCAATCAAACACTCACCCCCAGTCAACTGATCTGGGTTTAATCCATCATCATTCTTTAGCTCACTCCACCACCCCAGTTCAGACATGGCCATATGCAAATCAGTCTGACCCTGTGCCTCATGGGAACAGTCCAGCCCGAACTGCCAAGCCATGTCTTCCCTGGACCGGAAACAAGCATCCTAGGACCGGTTTCTGGCATTCCAGCCGTCATCAGCCAGGCTTGCTTGAATCCAGTGGCAAAGTGAGCAAGGGACCCACGTCTGGGCATACCCCCGCCAACTTACGGCGAACAAAGCAATACAAAAGGGGATGATGGACGGAACGTTTGAGCCAATCAAACACTCACCCCCAGTCAACTGATCTGGGTTTAATCCATCATCATTCTTTAGCTCACTCCACCACCCCAGTTCAGACATGGCCATATGCAAATCAGTCTGACCCTGTGCCTCATGGGAACAGTCCAGCCCGAACTGCCAAGCCATGTCTTCCCTGGACCGGAAACAAGCATCCTAGGACCGGTTTCTGGCATTCCAGCCGTCATCAGCCAGGCTTGCTTGAATCCAGTGGCAAAGTGAGCAAGGGACCCACGTCTGGGCATACCCCCGCCAACTTACGGCGAACAAAGCAATACAAAAGGGGATGATGGACGGAACGTTTGAGCCAATCAAACACTCACCCCCAGTCAACTGATCTGGGTTTAATCCATCATCATTCTTTAGCTCACTCCACCACCCCAGTTCAGACATGGCCATATGCAAATCAGTCTGACCCTGTGCCTCATGGGAACAGTCCAGCCCGAACTGCCAAGCCATGTCTTCCCTGGACCGGAAACAAGCATCCTAGGACCGGTTTCTGGCATTCCAGCCGTCATCAGCCAGGCTTGCTTGAATCCAGTGGCAAAGTGAGCAAGGGACCCACGTCTGGGCATACCCCCGCCAACTTACGGCGAACAAAGCAATACAAAAGGGGATGATGGACGGAACGTTTGAGCCAATCAAACACTCACCCCCAGTCAACTGATCTGGGTTTAATCCATCATCATTCTTTAGCTCACTCCACCACCCCAGTTCAGACATGGCCATATGCAAATCAGTCTGACCCTGTGCCTCATGGGAACAGTCCAGCCCGAACTGCCAAGCCATGTCTTCCCTGGACCGGAAACAAGCATCCTAGGACCGGTTTCTGGCATTCCAGCCGTCATCAGCCAGGCTTGCTTGAATCCAGTGGCAAAGTGAGCAAGGGACCCACGTCTGGGCATACCCCCGCCAACTTACGGCGAACAAAGCAATACAAAAGGGGATGATGGACGGAACGTTTGAGCCAATCAAACACTCACCCCCAGTCAACTGATCTGGGTTTAATCCATCATCATTCTTTAGCTCACTCCACCACCCCAGTTCAGACATGGCCATATGCAAATCAGTCTGACCCTGTGCCTCATGGGAACAGTCCAGCCCGAACTGCCAAGCCATGTCTTCCCTGGACCGGAAACAAGCATCCTAGGACCGGTTTCTGGCATTCCAGCCGTCATCAGCCAGGCTTGCTTGAATCCAGTGGCAAAGTGAGCAAGGGACCCACGTCTGGGCATACCCCCGCCAACTTACGGCGAACAAAGCAATACAAAAGGGGATGATGGACGGAACGTTTGAGCCAATCAAACACTCACCCCCAGTCAACTGATCTGGGTTTAATCCATCATCATTCTTTAGCTCACTCCACCACCCCAGTTCAGACATGGCCATATGCAAATCAGTCTGACCCTGTGCCTCATGGGAACAGTCCAGCCCGAACTGCCAAGCCATGTCTTCCCTGGACCGGAAACAAGCATCCTAGGACCGGTTTCTGGCATTCCAGCCGTCATCAGCCAGGCTTGCTTGAATCCAGTGGCAAAGTGAGCAAGAGACCCACGTCTGGGCATACCCCCGCCAACTTACGGCGAACAAAGCAATACAAAAGGGGATGATGGACGGAACGTTTGAGCCAATCAAACACTCACCCCCAGTCAACTGATCTGGGTTTAATCCATCATCATTCTTTAGCTCACTCCACCACCCCAGTTCAGACATGGCCATATGCAAATCAGTCTGACCCTGTGCCTCATGGGAACAGTCCAGCCCGAACTGCCAAGCCATGTCTTCCCTGGACCGGAAACAAGCATCCTAGGACCGGTTTCTGGCATTCCAGCCGTCATCAGCCAGGCTTGCTTGAATCCAGTGGCAAAGTGAGCAAGGGACCCACGTCTGGGCATACCCCCGCCAACTTACGGCGAACAAAGCAATACAAAAGGGGATGATGGACGGAACGTTTGAGCCAATCAAACACTCACCCCCAGTCAACTGATCTGGGTTTAATCCATCATCATTCTTTAGCTCACTCCACCACCCCAGTTCAGACATGGCCATATGCAAATCAGTCTGACCCTGTGCCTCATGGGAACAGTCCAGCCCGAACTGCCAAGCCATGTCTTCCCTGGACCGGAAACAAGCATCCTAGGACCGGTTTCTGGCATTCCAGCCGTCATCAGCCAGGCTTGCTTGAATCCAGTGGCAAAGTGAGCAAGGGACCCACGTCTGGGCATACCCCCGCCAACTTACGGCGAACAAAGCAATACAAAAGGGGATGATGGACGGAACGTTTGAGCCAATCAAACACTCACCCCCAGTCAACTGATCTGGGTTTAATCCATCATCATTCTTTAGCTCACTCCACCACCCCAGTTCAGACATGGCCATATGCAAATCAGTCTGACCCTGTGCCTCATGGGAACAGTCCAGCCCGAACTGCCAAGCCATGTCTTCCCTGGACCGGAAACAAGCATCCTAGGACCGGTTTCTGGCATTCCAGCCGTCATCAGCCAGGCTTGCTTGAATCCAGTGGCAAAGTGAGCAAGGGACCCACGTCTGGGCATACCCCCGCCAACTTACGGCGAACAAAGCAATACAAAAGGGGATGATGGACGGAACGTTTGAGCCAATCAAACACTCACCCCCAGTCAACTGATCTGGGTTTAATCCATCATCATTCTTTAGCTCACTCCACCACCCCAGTTCAGACATGGCCATATGCAAATCAGTCTGACCCTGTGCCTCATGGGAACAGTCCAGCCCGAACTGCCAAGCCATGTCTTCCCTGGACCGGAAACAAGCATCCTAGGACCGGTTTCTGGCATTCCAGCCGTCATCAGCCAGGCTTGCTTGAATCCAGTGGCAAAGTGAGCAAGGGACCCACGTCTGGGCATACCCCCGCCAACTTACGGCGAACAAAGCAATACAAAAGGGGATGATGGACGGAACGTTTGAGCCAATCAAACACTCACCCCCAGTCAACTGATCTGGGTTTAATCCATCATCATTCTTTAGCTCACTCCACCACCCCAGTTCAGACATGGCCATATGCAAATCAGTCTGACCCTGTGCCTCATGGGAACAGTCCAGCCCGAACTGCCAAGCCATGTCTTCCCTGGACCGGAAACAAGCATCCTAGGACCGGTTTCTGGCATTCCAGCCGTCATCAGCCAGGCTTGCTTGAATCCAGTGGCAAAGTGAGCAAGGGACCCACGTCTGGGCATACCCCCGCCAACTTACGGCGAACAAAGCAATACAAAAGGGGATGATGGACGGAACGTTTGAGCCAATCAAACACTCACCCCCAGTCAACTGATCTGGGTTTAATCCATCATCATTCTTTAGCTCACTCCACCACCCCAGTTCAGACATGGCCATATGCAAATCAGTCTGACCCTGTGCCTCATGGGAACAGTCCAGCCCGAACTGCCAAGCCATGTCTTCCCTGGACCGGAAACAAGCATCCTAGGACCGGTTTCTGGCATTCCAGCCGTCATCAGCCAGGCTTGCTTGAATCCAGTGGCAAAGTGAGCAAGGGACCCACGTCTGGGCATACCCCCGCCAACTTACGGCGAACAAAGCAATACAAAAGGGGATGATGGACGGAACGTTTGAGCCAATCAAACACTCACCCCCAGTCAACTGATCTGGGTTTAATCCATCATCATTCTTTAGCTCACTCCACCACCCCAGTTCAGACATGGCCATATGCAAATCAGTCTGACCCTGTGCCTCATGGGAACAGTCCAGCCCGAACTGCCAAGCCATGTCTTCCCTGGACCGGAAACAAGCATCCTAGGACCGGTTTCTGGCATTCCAGCCGTCATCAGCCAGGCTTGCTTGAATCCAGTGGCAAAGTGAGCAAGGGACCCACGTCTGGGCATACCCCCGCCAACTTACGGCGAACAAAGCAATACAAAAGGGGATGATGGACGGAACGTTTGAGCCAATCAAACACTCACCCCCAGTCAACTGATCTGGGTTTAATCCATCATCATTCTTTAGCTCACTCCACCACCCCAGTTCAGACATGGCCATATGCAAATCAGTCTGACCCTGTGCCTCATGGGAACAGTCCAGCCCGAACTGCCAAGCCATGTCTTCCCTGGACCGGAAACAAGCATCCTAGGACCGGTTTCTGGCATTCCAGCCGTCATCAGCCAGGCTTGCTTGAATCCAGTGGCAAAGTGAGCAAGGGACCCACGTCTGGGCATACCCCCGCCAACTTACGGCGAACAAAGCAATACAAAAGGGGATGATGGACGGAACGTTTGAGCCAATCAAACACTCACCCCCAGTCAACTGATCTGGGTTTAATCCATCATCATTCTTTAGCTCACTCCACCACCCCAGTTCAGACATGGCCATATGCAAATCAGTCTGACCCTGTGCCTCATGGGAACAGTCCAGCCCGAACTGCCAAGCCATGTCTTCCCTGGACCGGAAACAAGCATCCTAGGACCGGTTTCTGGCATTCCAGCCGTCATCAGCCAGGCTTGCTTGAATCCAGTGGCAAAGTGAGCAAGGGACCCACGTCTGGGCATACCCCCGCCAACTTACGGCGAACAAAGCAATACAAAAGGGGATGATGGACGGAACGTTTGAGCCAATCAAACACTCACCCCCAGTCAACTGATCTGGGTTTAATCCATCATCATTCTTTAGCTCACTCCACCACCCCAGTTCAGACATGGCCATATGCAAATCAGTCTGACCCTGTGCCTCATGGGAACAGTCCAGCCCGAACTGCCAAGCCATGTCTTCCCTGGACCGGAAACAAGCATCCTAGGACCGGTTTCTGGCATTCCAGCCGTCATCAGCCAGGCTTGCTTGAATCCAGTGGCAAAGTGAGCAAGGGACCCACGTCTGGGCATACCCCCGCCAACTTACGGCGAACAAAGCAATACAAAAGGGGATGATGGACGGAACGTTTGAGCCAATCAAACACTCACCCCCAGTCAACTGATCTGGGTTTAATCCATCATCATTCTTTAGCTCACTCCACCACCCCAGTTCAGACATGGCCATATGCAAATCAGTCTGACCCTGTGCCTCATGGGAACAGTCCAGCCCGAACTGCCAAGCCATGTCTTCCCTGGACCGGAAACAAGCATCCTAGGACCGGTTTCTGGCATTCCAGCCGTCATCAGCCAGGCTTGCTTGAATCCAGTGGCAAAGTGAGCAAGGGACCCACGTCTGGGCATACCCCCGCCAACTTACGGCGAACAAAGCAATACAAAAGGGGATGATGGACGGAACGTTTGAGCCAATCAAACACTCACCCCCAGTCAACTGATCTGGGTTTAATCCATCATCATTCTTTAGCTCACTCCACCACCCCAGTTCAGACATGGCCATATGCAAATCAGTCTGACCCTGTGCCTCATGGGAACAGTCCAGCCCGAACTGCCAAGCCATGTCTTCCCTGGACCGGAAACAAGCATCCTAGGACCGGTTTCTGGCATTCCAGCCGTCATCAGCCAGGCTTGCTTGAATCCAGTGGCAAAGTGAGCAAGGGACCCACGTCTGGGCATACCCCCGCCAACTTACGGCGAACAAAGCAATACAAAAGGGGATGATGGACGGAACGTTTGAGCCAATCAAACACTCACCCCCAGTCAACTGATCTGGGTTTAATCCATCATCATTCTTTAGCTCACTCCACCACCCCAGTTCAGACATGGCCATATGCAAATCAGTCTGACCCTGTGCCTCATGGGAACAGTCCAGCCCGAACTGCCAAGCCATGTCTTCCCTGGACCGGAAACAAGCATCCTAGGACCGGTTTCTGGCATTCCAGCCGTCATCAGCCAGGCTTGCTTGAATCCAGTGGCAAAGTGAGCAAGGGACCCACGTCTGGGCATACCCCCGCCAACTTACGGCGAACAAAGCAATACAAAAGGGGATGATGGACGGAACGTTTGAGCCAATCAAACACTCACCCCCAGTCAACTGATCTGGGTTTAATCCATCATCATTCTTTAGCTCACTCCACCACCCCAGTTCAGACATGGCCATATGCAAATCAGTCTGACCCTGTGCCTCATGGGAACAGTCCAGCCCGAACTGCCAAGCCATGTCTTCCCTGGACCGGAAACAAGCATCCTAGGACCGGTTTCTGGCATTCCAGCCGTCATCAGCCAGGCTTGCTTGAATCCAGTGGCAAAGTGAGCAAGGGACCCACGTCTGGGCATACCCCCGCCAACTTACGGCGAACAAAGCAATACAAAAGGGGATGATGGACGGAACGTTTGAGCCAATCAAACACTCACCCCCAGTCAACTGATCTGGGTTTAATCCATCATCATTCTTTAGCTCACTCCACCACCCCAGTTCAGACATGGCCATATGCAAATCAGTCTGACCCTGTGCCTCATGGGAACAGTCCAGCCCGAACTGCCAAGCCATGTCTTCCCTGGACCGGAAACAAGCATCCTAGGACCGGTTTCTGGCATTCCAGCCGTCATCAGCCAGGCTTGCTTGAATCCAGTGGCAAAGTGAGCAAGGGACCCACGTCTGGGCATACCCCCGCCAACTTACGGCGAACAAAGCAATACAAAAGGGGATGATGGACGGAACGTTTGAGCCAATCAAACACTCACCCCCAGTCAACTGATCTGGGTTTAATCCATCATCATTCTTTAGCTCACTCCACCACCCCAGTTCAGACATGGCCATATGCAAATCAGTCTGACCCTGTGCCTCATGGGAACAGTCCAGCCCGAACTGCCAAGCCATGTCTTCCCTGGACCGGAAACAAGCATCCTAGGACCGGTTTCTGGCATTCCAGCCGTCATCAGCCAGGCTTGCTTGAATCCAGTGGCAAAGTGAGCAAGGGACCCACGTCTGGGCATACCCCCGCCAACTTACGGCGAACAAAGCAATACAAAAGGGGATGATGGACGGAACGTTTGAGCCAATCAAACACTCACCCCCAGTCAACTGATCTGGGTTTAATCCATCATCATTCTTTAGCTCACTCCACCACCCCAGTTCAGACATGGCCATATGCAAATCAGTCTGACCCTGTGCCTCATGGGAACAGTCCAGCCCGAACTGCCAAGCCATGTCTTCCCTGGACCGGAAACAAGCATCCTAGGACCGGTTTCTGGCATTCCAGCCGTCATCAGCCAGGCTTGCTTGAATCCAGTGGCAAAGTGAGCAAGGGACCCACGTCTGGGCATACCCCCGCCAACTTACGGCGAACAAAGCAATACAAAAGGGGATGATGGACGGAACGTTTGAGCCAATCAAACACTCACCCCCAGTCAACTGATCTGGGTTTAATCCATCATCATTCTTTAGCTCACTCCACCACCCCAGTTCAGACATGGCCATATGCAAATCAGTCTGACCCTGTGCCTCATGGGAACAGTCCAGCCCGAACTGCCAAGCCATGTCTTCCCTGGACCGGAAACAAGCATCCTAGGACCGGTTTCTGGCATTCCAGCCGTCATCAGCCAGGCTTGCTTGAATCCAGTGGCAAAGTGAGCAAGGGACCCACGTCTGGGCATACCCCCGCCAACTTACGGCGAACAAAGCAATACAAAAGGGGATGATGGACGGAACGTTTGAGCCAATCAAACACTCACCCCCAGTCAACTGATCTGGGTTTAATCCATCATCATTCTTTAGCTCACTCCACCACACCAGTTCAGACATGGCCATATGCAAATCAGTCTGACCCTGTGCCTCATGGGAACAGTCCAGCCCGAACTGCCAAGCCATGTCTTCCCTGGACCGGAAACAAGCATCCTAGGACCGGTTTCTGGCATTCCAGCCGTCATCAGCCAGGCTTGCTTGAATCCAGTGGCAAAGTGAGCAAGGGACCCACGTCTGGGCATACCCCCGCCAACTTACGGCGAACAAAGCAATACAAAAGGGGATGATGGACGGAACGTTTGAGCCAATCAAACACTCACCCCCAGTCAACTGATCTGGGTTTAATCCATCATCATTCTTTAGCTCACTCCACCACCCCAGTTCAGACATGGCCATATGCAAACACGTTATCG
The DNA here is from genome assembly GCA_963921515.1 of Calotriton arnoldi. Classification (NCBI taxonomy): domain Eukaryota; kingdom Metazoa; phylum Chordata; class Amphibia; order Caudata; family Salamandridae; genus Calotriton; species Calotriton arnoldi. Next base: position 3,165,604 of record CAWUFW010000169.1, on the reverse strand, counting down.
TCTATAACCAACATCCACGGTGATGTGTACTGTTTCAACACTGATGTCCCATAGTGGACACTGTCTGACTTCACAACATTCATTTAGGGCCGGGCAAACGCAAGATGTGTCCTGCATTTCGGCCTTGCAGTTACTTGTGGTTAAAACAGCAGGAAATGTAAGCTGAATCCGGTGCCGGCTTCTCTTATGTTGGGTTGTGTTCTGTTGAGTTGTGCGGTATGTTGAGGTGGTATATTATTTGACATTTTGTTATGCTGCTTTAAGCTATGCTATGCTGTGCTATGTTAAGTTACTTAAACTATACCATGCTTTGTTATGCTATGCCGAGTCATTTGTTATGTTAATGTGTTGTGACGTGTCACATTAACCTATGTTATTTTAAGTCACAGTGTGCTATACTGGGTTGTGATATGTTATTTTGTTGGGCTTCGTTGAATTATGTTATGATATGCTTTGCTGTGTTTTGCTATTCTGCTGTGCTATGCTTGCTAGGATGAGTTATCATATGTCGAAACTTCAAAATCCTTGAATAGATTTTGAATTACCCTCTCTTATTACACAGTGTTGGGTCAAAACCGAAGTAACCCTTTGCTTCTTAAATTTGTTAACACAAAGCATTTAATATCACTACGTTTACACGTCTCATTTCTTTAGTTCTTAGAAACAGAGTTGATGCAACAGCATGCACCCTACTTTTCATAATATTGGCAAATACGAAATCAAGATTTGTTTTATTAACTGTTTAGCTATACGATTTTTAATCGAGAAGTTGCACATCAAGTCTAATACTAAAGTGATAAATTAGAGACTCCTACACAACCTGTAGTATTATAATTATACACCAGAAAGACTTACACAAAGTCAAGTCTCACATTTAGGCATCAAGAAGTGTTACACAAAGTGTAATCCTACAGCTATACACCAGGAAGATTTATACTTTATGTAATCTTATAGTTATGTGCAAGAAACCGATAGTTATTGTAGATTTATAATTAGTTACTAGTAAAGCTTACACAGAGAATAACCTTGTAGATATACAACAGGAATAGTTATTGAGTAGTCTTATACACCAGCAAACCATATACAAATTATAAAATTAACGCATACACCTGGAAAGCGATGAACATAGAAGAGAGACATACAAGGTTGTGCTGGTGTTTGACAGGGACATAGCAAGGCAATGAACATAGAAGGGAGATGTACAGGGGTGTGATGCTGCTTGACAGGGAAATAGCAAGGCAATTAACAATTGCTTTATTAACCTTCCTGCTTTCTCAAATTTGCTTGAAAATGCACCATTTGTCCACTCTTTTTTCAAAATTTTCTCGGGGGAGAACCCCCCGAACCCTCCGTAAGTTGTTCGGGCTCGCTCGCTACGCTCGCTGCATTGCAGTGCAATACATTTTTTACACCTCACCACTTTCAAATCTCACCAGCCGCCACTGGAAATTTTATTTCACTTACCTCCCTATCCCAAGGTGCATTGAATATAGATTTTATTTATGAAGCGCTATAAAAAAACTTTCTGGGGGGCATCACTCTCTCCAGAGTAAGTTAAGTCTTACTTTTTCAGATTCCTGTTTTTAGAAAACCATTGAACCCTTAACCAAGCTTTTTTACTTTACACGACAATCTTTTGAAACTGCCTCCCATTTGGTCTGTAGTTCTGAACTTTGTACACTTTGAATGTTTTAATCACGTGACATTCATTCCACACTGAGGGAGGAGGGCAAAGAAGTAGCCAATGCCTACATGTATCACATACCATTCGACAAAAACTCTCTTATATACATCTAAATTTCACTTATTGCAGTCTCTCCTTCATATACATCTATTTCTCACTCGTTCCATCAATGCTGTACTGCAGTATCTGAATCGTGCATACTGTGGCAGCACTAGCTTTTTATGCTTCTAGGTGTCACTTCTTTCAACAGTTCCGTCTTCTTATGCAATTAGTACTGAAGACCACTCCACAGCTTCTCATACATATCTGGATTCTAGAGCATCATGTGTCGGTGCTGCACTTATTGGCTTTAAGCCTAGCTTGTTTCAGTGTGCTACGATGGAACTCAAATGATCCCACATACTGCAACAACTAGAAGCATAAGGTCTGATGTGCCTACATATTCTGAGGTTGCAAATACTGTGATTTGCAAAATAAGTGTGTTTACAACTGATAAATAGGGTCTTACTATCATGAAACACTTAGGGGCCGATTCCGAGTTTGGCAGTACGTTGGCGGGATCGCCCCACCTCCGCACCGCCAAACCAGCGTGAGAACCGCGGTGGTGCTTATAAAATAGGCACTGCAATGGGAATGTCTAAAACAGTTCTAGCATGGCATGGACTGAAAAGTCCATGCCGTGCTGGAACTACTGTGCATGCACACATAGGGGCACATGTTGTGCCCCCCTGTGTGCATCCACAGGTTGTGAGGCACAAGGGGGGGGTCCTTCTTTGTTTCCTCTCCCTGGCAGAGAGGAAACTCGTAATATGCTTGGCGGGACCACGATGGTCCCGCCAAGCATATGGATGCCTCTCGACCTCAGTGCCACAGCCAGGGAACAGCAGGTCATCCACTAGCGTCATAATGTGGTGGTCGTAAGACCGCCACCGCCGCCCCACCACAAGTCTGGCGGTCCGAGGATCACCAGACTCGTAATTAGACCCTTATTGACTCCAAAATGACTCCTATAATGGGATTGCAAATGAATGTCTTTCACAATTTTGAAGGTGTATTTTGTAGGTGTCCCTTCCAAATTGCTAAGTGGCATGAGATGTATCAATGTTTTGCATCTATAATCCAGTCAGAAAACATTGAAAGAGTACTGACTCCTAAATTGGGGTGGTAATTTATTTGTAAAATGGAAGGCGTCCATTTGAGTCCCCTTCCCCTTTTACAAATCTATAAAAACGTTTGTTGGGGGTCAATGGGACCACTGTCATCTCTTAAACTTTAATAAATGTTAATGTTTTAATTTAAATGCAAGTTTGTTACCTTTAAGGAAAATGTGCTGCATTTAAAAAAACATTTACTTTATTTAAAGGCAGTCACAGACATGATTGTCTGCTGACTGGAGCAGGCCACCCCTTTAATTATGATCAGCTATAGTGAGCCACAAGTTGCAAACTGCCTAGTGAATATTCATTAGGAAGGGCAGTCGGCAACTCACTGCAATTCTTTAATTTGAGAACCAACCGATCAATGCAGAGGTCAGTTTGCAAATCAGATTTAATTCACAAAAATTTGGTGCGCAATTTGCAACCACTGTTTGCAAATGAAATCATCATACATCAACAACATCTACCATCATCATACATTCATCGAAGACATCTATTTGTTCATCTTGCTACAATCTTTGCCAGAGGTGTGAAAAGTAGTGTGAAACATTGTGAAAATGCACCTGTGAGAACAATGGCTGTCATCGCAATGAGACGATGAAAATCCACAGCCGCATCAAAGGGGATATAACAGTTGAGGAAGGTCTCGCGCAGAAAAGTGATGAGGTTTCGGCACATCGTGAGCAGGATGTACGAGTACATGAAGGAGATGCTGGCAGCTGAGCCGCGCGAAATAATGATACCCACAAGGGACACCTCTGAAATCCCTGAGTCCTGTGACTCAAAGGCATAGTCTGAAAGAAAAACAAAAATAAAGATTAGATAAATGATATGAAAAAAACTAGTATATGAATGTATCCATCTCTAAGATGATACATTTGGGTATCCACTTGGAAGTCGATACCCTAATGAAAACCCCTCATAAAATTTGAAACAATTTATCTGCTTAGAACTGGGCTAAAAGTCAAGTAATATTTGATTCCTATTTACTTTTACTCAAATTTTTAATACGCAACTTGATGGACCAGACCTTATCGAGGAGCAAGGAAATTCATGAGGAAGGCCAGGAGAAATCTGAGAAATTAGCATAATCACATTTTAATGCGTTCATGTCAGATGCTGGGGAGTGATTTACTCCCAGCTGGACCAGAAGACTGTTCCTCAGCTAAAACCTGTGGCCCCCTCGAGTCATGCTTTCAATTCTAGGACCCATTAATAGGGATAGACCTACAGAGACAGAGAGTAGTAGGAAGGCAGGACCATGACAGGATCTTAAAGGGCTTGTATTTGAGCACAAAGTCTTGTAGGCATTTTTTGATCCAGGGTCAGATTTTTAAAATCCCCCATGCCTTGACTGGAAGCAAATGCTGAGCCTGGCCCAGGAGTCTTGGATAATCCTTCCCCCAAACCCCCAAAATAAGTTAAACACCAGCAATTTAGACGCACAGAAGCCATGCTAATTTGTAAGAGTTGAGGCCTCCGAAAAAAAGGGTTCCATAATCAAGTTTAGATGACTAAATCTGTGTCAATTGCAGGGAAGTGAAGGACTTTTCAAAGCTGACATTATCATTTATTAAGCAAACACAAGGAGATGATGGACGGAGTGCTGAAACTTTTCAAACACTCACCCCCAGTCACAGATCTGGGTTGAATCCATCATCATTCTTTAGCTCACTTTGCCACCCCAGTTCAGACACAGCTATATGCAAATCAGTCTTGACCCTGTGCCTCATGGGAACAGTCCAGACCGAACTGCCAAACCATGTCTTCCCTGGACCGGAATCAAGCATCCTGGGACCGGTTACAGGCTAACAGCCCTCATCAGCCAGGGTAGCTTGAATCCAGTGGCAAAGTGAGCACGTGTTTGCTTTGTTCGCCCAAAGTTGGCAGGGTATGCCCAGACGTGGGTCCCTTGCTCACTTTGCCACTGGATTCAAGCTAGCCTGGCTGATGAGGGCTGTTAGCCCGAAACCGGTCCCAGGATGCTTGATTCCGGTCCAGGGAAGACATGGCGTGGCAGTTCGGTTTGGACTGTTCCCATGAGGCACAGGGTCAAGACTGATTTGCATATAGCTGTGTCTGAACTGGGGTGGCAAAGTGAGCTAAAGAATGATGATGGATTTATCCCAGATCTGTGACTTGGGGTGAGTGTTTGAAAAGTTTCAGCACTCCGTCCATCATCTCCTTGTGTTTGCATTATTATTTATTAAACATGTTACAGTAATAACATTTATTGTAATCACTGCACATTATTTTACAATGTGACGGGCCAATGCCATGGTGCACCATTAGGTCACACCGTACTCAAGTGCTGCATCCTGAAAAATTACACACATAAACCACTACTTTCTGTTTGGAAATAACTTGCCACAAAGTCAAAGGAAAGACGCCCAGAAATTACATTAAAAGTAGTTACAACCAAACTGATATTTCTTTCCATACTGTCTAACAGGTTTTTAGGGAGAAGGACCATTTTTGCTGGCACCATTATAACTCATCAATTTATTATGCATTTTAGGTGAAATATTTTTTATATCTAAGCAATGGGTGTCACCTTGCCAACAACGTGGGTAATAGTAGAAGCTGTTTTTTTAAACAAACTTAGAGACAGCAGCAGTATGAGGCAATGCATACCAATAGTTATTGCTAAAAGAGTTATTATTAAGTTCACAAATGCATTTGAAATATTATATGCAAATACTGAATCATGGTTTTATTTTTTGCATTTTCATTACTTTAAATTGGGATCTGAGTTTGGCGGATGGTGTAGTGTCCGTCGGATGGCAGAGGACATTAACTCTGTCATCATGAGGGTACCCTAACTACCAAATTTTTGAGATAACCACCGGCTCTGCAGTCATACCTGTACATCGAAAGGTACTGGCATCACGGAAGTCCCTTTCAATGTATTAAACGTTTAGTGTACAGCCGCTCTTGGATTTGGGGGCTGTCCACCAAACGTTTGAAATGTTTTCATTTTTCAAAAACAAACTCCCAAAGCGGGAGTTTGTTTTCGAAAAACAAAACGAATTGTCCCACACACTGGGAGTATTCTGGAGCTATTCCCCCAGGATGTGGGGGTCATTACTGTTTTTTCCTATCCCTCAAAGCCTGGTGGTGACGACAGGAAAAAAAGGCATTACATCTTCAGCCCTAGATAAGGCGGATGGTATGATGTCCTTCCTCTGACGGCTTCTCCTTCATCGAGTAATTGGAGCAAGTATTCGGTCGACAGAGTCAATGGCGGCTCCATCGATGGAATACTTATGGTCTGTCCATCTCTAAATGAGCGAGGAGCAGGCTGAAGATTTGGCAGGTAGAGTCCTCTGTTGCATTTCTAACTAAGTACTCTGCCCACTAAACGCTAAATACGACCTATATCTAGTAAACTATATTCAGCATGTGCACTCTGAATCACTATTCATTTGTTCAACCAGTTAATTGGCCTGATCAGTGATCATGCATAGAAATATTTTCTCATGATCATTTAAAAGAAGTCAAGTTTGTCAGTCAATATCAATTGAAAACCGCTATCTGTGACTATCAGTGACTATACTATAGTATTATGAACACAGTCAATAAATGTGGTTGTCATCACACTACCACACCCAGATAGGAAGCACATAAAATTGAACTCTGCTACACCAGCAAATATTTACCCTTTTCCTCCAGTACAGGAAATGGTCCCTAATCGTCCAGTGACACATTTTCTCCGAGTCTTGAAGGACTTTTCACTGGTACTGATTGAAAGTCTATCACTGCTCAAATTTGTTTTTCAATCTCAGCACTTTCATGACAATTTTTCATTATCTCCTCTAACTAAACATTAGTAACCACACTCTAAAAGGACTGTCTCGACCATTTTCTCTTGTCATATTCTACTTAAATGATCATCATCTACTAACCTCATGATATGCTTCTTTGACACAGACTCAGGAAGTACAAACTGAGACCTCTCTATAAGCCTCTCGCTTTGAATGTAACTTGATCACTTCACAATCTAAACCCTCAAGATGAGGTCATCCATTAATCTCTAGTTACTTCACCTTGTTGACATTTTCAACTCCAGTGTCACACGTATCTATTCTTCCTCAGTTATTGTGACTTTGTGTCATACCATCATAACCTCACTCAAACTACTATTTTCCCATTCATCCTCATCGCCTTCAACCAAAAATGGTAGACTACAGCCTCTGTTTTTTAAAGTTTTCTATGGAAGGACACTCCCAAATGGTGTCTCACTCACGGCAATAGTCCTTACAATTCGGAAGAGCAACTTCTAGGCTCCAACTTTTCATATAAGGTCAGCTGCCTGTAGGCAACGCAGATGAGGGGTTCGAGCAGCCTGCGTACAATACATGTGAACTTGTGTGCAAACACGTAGCCTGAGGGAGAAAAACTGTTGTCTGACTCTACACCATCTGCACACAGATGGCACTGTGGCAGATGGCACCCAAACTAAATGTATGTAGCTTGATGAATAACAATGCAAAGAGCTTATAATTCGTTTGTGTATTGAAAAGGAATGCACCTTTCCTTTATGGAAAAAATAAATACATTGTGGTGTTTTCAGTTGTTGAAAAAGCGAGCAGTGAAAGGGAGGTAATTTTCAGTAGCTGCTTGTGTTTACTACACAGGGAATAGAGTTGCTGCCTCATATATGGGTTTCTGGGTGCAGATTTCACATCTATGGTCAGAGTTAATAGGCGAATTATTTCATACGCGTATATGTAATGCATGGTGTGGAAGAGTCTCTTACTAATGGCGTTTGCCCTTTGACTGCCTTGCTGAGTGGAGGTAATGAGTGTCCACCAGATGACAGATCATGTGCTTCATTGAAGAACAGGCTAAGTCTGGGGGGATTTCATTCTGCTTCTGCAGAAAGGGGATTGGGTTTCAGGCGGTGTTAGCATCAAGTCCCTGTTAATTATGAAATGAAATGAAATGAATTTGTACTTGTAAAGCGCACTGCTACCCTGAGGCTTCCTGGCGCTGAACGCATACCGCTGTGGAACCCTTCCTGGCTTTTCCCTGTGAAATGTCCACTCCTGGGCACCCCCAAGGTGAAGCCAGGCATCCCAGCGCTGGTGGGGCCGTTGTGGAGATTAAGCAAGCTATTGCCCAGAGTTGCAGAGTGGGACCCATGATTAGAATAGGCACCGAGGCGAGAATTATCAGGTCTGAGGAAGTTGAGCCCAAGACCCGCCGAGGCGGGAATTGAACCCTGGTCAATTCTGGGACCATTGAACCCTGGTCCCAGGCCAGATTAGGGAAGGGGAAGGTCTCAGAATGTAGCAAGAATGCAAGAATGCAGAGATGTCCGTCATCATGTTTAGCAGGGTGCTTTTTTGAAGTTTTGGAGAGAGGAGGAAGGTCTCTGTGGGTGAAGGCAAGGGCAGAGCACTGACAGGGTTCTGATTTCTATAGGATTCTCCACCTTGGACCTTTTCCAGCATGCTGTTTATGGGTGAGAGACTTAGGTCCTCTTTATCAGTGGCCTGGTGAGCGATCAGCTATTTATCAGCACAATACCAAGGGATTGGTATGCATCGGGGCCAATAAATATCTGCTGTCACAAGTCATCCCCTTCAAATGGGAACACTATGCTGAGTTTGGTTGTGTAAGCACCATAATCTGGTGCACTTGCATTTTCTAGCCATTTTACCTGGTAATATCATCAGGTTTGACCTGACGGAATTCAGCTGGGGAAATAAAGGGGGGATGGGTTAATTACTAATAAACTCATAGATCCGGTCTTTGTGCAAACGTGTTTCAGGGGCATTGGAAAATAATGGCTACTGATAATACGGACCTTACTGGGATGGCTCCTGTTAGTATCAGTTAGGGTGGAGGTATGACATGGCAACTCAAGATTGGATGGCTGTCTGGCCAGTGGCAGAATTCCCAGCCTACACTTAAAAATTCCTGCACAGGAAGCATAAACTGAAAAGTAGCTTTGAATGAAGAATGAAGGATCAGCTCAGCTGTCAACGCTTGTCAAGAGTTTTGAAGGTGCACCCTCTCCTGACCTGTATCATTGGACTGTCTCAGACTCTCCAGTAGTGCTGGTACGCTATCCCCAACATCAATCCTAGTGGTGTGTGGCCCTAACTGTGGACTCTTGTTGTGACTGGACCTGCTCAGGAGCCTTGAAGGATCCAACACTATAGATTTGTGTTTTTGAACTGTGATTAAGCACATAAAAGGCAATAGGAGGAATGCTTGCAATAAGTCTAACCACTAGTAATCGCTCAGGGTAGCATTCCAACCTATCATTCTTTTGCCCACCAAACCACTTAAGTTTAGACCCAGCCGTATGCAAATCAGTCTTGATCATGCTCCAATAGGAACAGCCAAGCCCAAATTGCCAAGCCAAGTCCTCCCTGATGAGGAACACAAGTCACCGGTTGCCCTGCTTGGGGCTCTTCATTTGGGTGTAGCTTGGTTCTAGTGGCACAGTGAGCATGGGTTCCACGTCTGGGCATACCACAGACACATATTGTGTTATTTAAAACACACAAAAGGTGATAGGAAGAATGCTTGCAATAAGTCTAACCACTGGCAATTGCTTGGGGTAGGCATAGTGAGTGAAAAATGATGGACTGGAATGCCACCAGAGGGATTGCAATTGGTTCGACTATTTTTAAGCATTCCTCCCATCACCTGTTATGTGTTGATTGATGTAATGCCCTAAGTGGCTCAGGGTATGCCCAGATGTGGGTCCCTTGCTCACTGTGCCATAGGATCCAAGCTATACCTCATTGATGAGGCCTAACAAGGTTGAAACCAGCCTGGGGTTGCTTGTGTTTCCTTCTGGAACAGGCTCCTCCTGGTAATTCAGGATGGACTCTTCTCATGAGGAGTAGGGTCAGTATTAATTTTCTGTCTAGAGTGTTACAGTGGGCGAAAAACAATGGGTTGAAATACTACCAGAGTGACTGCCAGCAGTTAGAATATTTGCAAGCATTCCTTCTGTCACCTTTTGTGTGATTTTTGCACACTGTCATCCTGCAAGAGGATGACGGATTAGGTGGCTGAGGAGTGCAAGCATGGAGTGTCATATGTCATTCAGCACCTGTGGGGCGCTGCTTTGGAGCTGACGCACTTCAGATCAGGAGGTCACCTGTGCTTAGAAGACAGGAAGAACCAGAGGCCTTACAGTGAAGCTTATGCTTTTAGGATGAGGGAGCAATAGTCCCCAAGCTTGCGTATGATAAAAAAATGAAGGGCCTCATTTAGCATGTGGCAGGCAGCTTGCTGGTCTGAAGGTCAGGACAGGCTATGGCCTACTTTTCCCTTGCAGAGGATAGTGCACCATATTTATATTTCCAGACAGGTAGAGATCTCTATTCCTTCAACTAAGCCGCCACCGAGACAGCTCTACTGAAGGAACTGAAGTCTTGCCAAGCGGCCACCATGTTAGATGCCACAAAGTGAAATTGTTTCTTGAAAATAAAAAATCAACAGCCCTGATGTGCAATGCGCTTTATCCCTGCACATGGGGCCATTGTGCATTTTTTCTACCTGGGTCCCAGGTGGAGAAAAAGAGTGACTGTTACCCTACACTGAATAGGGAAGAGTGAATACCACTTTGAACTTATAGCCCAGAGACGGATGGGCCGCCAGGTCAGAGGTTTATACTGAGAGGATCTGTCGGTGTAAACACAGCGCTTCCCATCACTGAAACCAGTGCAGCGCCACTGTGAGTTTGGCAGGCAGAGCACCATCAATTTGCAGCTGTGCGCTTCCTCAGCCAAACTCTACATGAGGCCCCAGGTCTGGCCAAACGTTCTGTATGTGTCTATAGAGAGCTACTCTATGTTAACGTTGTTATATTTAGGCCTGGCCATTGATTTATAATTGTGGCTCCAGAGGGAGACTTCATTGTAATCACTTTAGATCTGGCTGAACTATTCCGCACTCTCGTTAGAGCCTCGTGCTAATGTAAAAGCCTGCGGGCATGCTTTTAATGATTGTAAAAAATATTTGTTAAAGCCATTTGCCCTTTTTTTTATATTGTAAATAGCATGCTGAAGCTTGCAAAACAATGCTTTTTGATAAAGAAAACATATGCTCTTGTATCTACTCTTTCTATTGCATGTCCAGAATAAGGAAAGACTGTCACCAATAGGAAGTTAGAGCAAGCCAAAGTTATACACTACAAGTGAGATTTGTGAGGAATAGAAAGGTCCATCCACCACCCATGAGATGTATTTTCATAATGGTTTTGCCCAATGCTCACGGTATGCCCGCTCCATGAATAAACCCAGGGACACGCCATAGAAGATGAGCACACAAACAATGTGCCGCCGGTAGTTCTCCACAAAGCGCTTGAACTGCTGGATTTTTTGGTGAATCTTGCTCTTTTGGTACTTGTCCTTCCTGGCCTCAGTGTACAGGTGAGCCTCAGAGGACCCAGCCCTGGAAGAGAAGGAGACACATGAGAGCGATCAGCGGTATACACAATATCGCACAGTGATTATGTGCAACACCTTCTATTCTATACCAGACTACAGGCGAGCAAGGTGATTCTGCATCATTTCTGTCGCTTTTAAGAGCGCATTCAGAGCTGAAAGACTGCAAGAGTGAAAGTAGACAGTAGAGGAGCATATTGTACCTTAATTAGCTTTGAAAACTAGAGTCAACTCTGGCTCAATAATAGTTGTATTTACTAATATCGTATGCCTCAATGCTTTTTTGAAGATGTTTCAGATAGACAGAGGTGCAGCAGTGACACCTAGTTATTATTCAAAATCAGGCATTGAGGACACACAGGAGCCGTGGACTCCCACTATTTAGTGAAAGCATCATAGTTCTTTACTGAAAGATCTCAGCACACCCGCTGCCAGGACACCATCAGACTGCAGACTGACAAATATAAAAAACACAAGACAGCAAGCCTTTTACATCGATGCACCAAGGATCTGGAACAACATCCCCGTATGCATCTGAACCACCCCAACGATGCTCTGATTTCGGAAAGTTGAAGACTCACCTCTTTAAAGAACACTATATAGCAATGTGTTCATGATCAACAACCCAGCTTCCTCTCCTCTTACTCGTTGACTTTATACTTGTCTTTGACCATGCACAGCACTCTAATGCCTTTTGACTAGGTTTGCACTATAGAAATACTATATACATATATACAAACAAACATACTTACATACATACATACATACATACATACACCACTGTACATCCGACATGGATGGAAGCAGGAAAGTTTGTATGGTAATAGGATAATGGGCATCCTACATACCTACCTCTGGTTCCCTGCAGCTTCCCTACAGGTACTACATTAGAGTGTTGACACAAATTTTGTTATTTGCAAAATGATTTACTAAAAATACAATGTGCAGAGTTTACGCTTAAAAATGAAATGTGTTAAATGACATTTTTTAGTAAGCAGCCATTCTTAAAAAATATAGGTCTGTAACATGGAAATGAAATATGGATTCTTAACTTGACATAATTGAAGAGGCCATGAATGAATAAGAAGACAAATTAATAGTGAAATGATTGTTTTTCACATTAAACAACCATTGTGCAAGATGTTTTTCTTCTCTTTGTTGCAGATATTGCAATTACAGAAGCTACTGTTTATTAGCCAATTAATACAATTGTTGTATTAGACGACTGATAGTAAGGTTCTCACCACAAAAGATGTAGAAGACAGAGAAGATGATTCATGGGAAGAAGTTTTGGAAAACAAGAAAGGATGTACTGTAACATTTAATGACACATGGATAAAAGACAATTGTACTTTGGTGAGAAAATGGGGAGTCAACCTTTTCCCAGGAACGTGCTGAAATTTTATTGGTCAACATGAAGAAGAAAGAATATTAATGTTGAAACATTTGAAAATGTGTGTTTTTATTAGTGCGTGGTACTAGACTATTTTCAGCTTTTGTTTTGTTAGACTCAGATGAGTAGGTGTGTGTCCCTTATTCCAGACTCTCTGAGAGGAGACTCTTTACTGAGTTTTTCTTAGACATCTCTTCATGAGAAGTCTTAGCTTATTTCTTGATCTGCTGTTATTTGAGCTGAGAATACTTTCCAGCTTATTACGCTAAAGCTTCATGCTTATGCTTGATTCTTTCATCAAGACCCTTCACTGGTTTCTGAACTGACACCTTTTTATTCCTTCTTGTATTTAACTTAAACTTGATTAGATTATGGGAGTTTCTTTATGGAATACGCTGGTTGCATTATATTAACCTTTGATGATGACACAGATAAAAATATTTAATAAAAGAATGAATGACTAAACAATCTTAAAATAAAACCCTTTAACTCACCTTAACTCTCTTTATTGACTGAACTAAATGAAATAATTGATACGGATTTATATTGACTTCAGCTCCATACATCTCTGTCGACATCAAAGATCCATTTACCTGTACACGGGGTTTATGATTGATGAGTAAGTGGCAGTGAAGCCACGTGGTCCAACAAAAGTGAACAGGCTGGCCGGGAATTTAACTTGGCCAAGTGCTTGGTGGCAATGATCTGCATTCAATGCACAAAAGATAAGTATGGCGTAGCACGTGTGATGAACAAACACAAGTTTTAAAGTGGAGGAGCAAGAAAACGTTACCAGAATAATTGGGGCTATTTTATTCCAGATGAAGTGGTAATCTCTAACATTTACAACAAATCAATGAGAACAACATTCAATAGATAGTTTAGAAAGATCAAATAAGCTAGTCTAGTGGCACTGGAGAACTGAATCTATGCTGCTGACCTATTATAACTCTTTAGATATAAACATTAGGGTCACTTCCTCGAAAGTAGCAGCGTGGAGGAAAAATTCTCAAATTCTAGATTTTCATAAAAGACATGACGAAATAATAATTCAGCTCAATTATACTTACATAACGGCCTATCCCAAACTATCAGTAAAATGACAACCAAGTGGAGGGTAATTTTTATGTTGGTAGCTTTCTCCCACTATATTGACACCAATCTGTGAGTTCATACCAATCACCCTAGTGGTGGAGCCAATGATTAATAATGTAATTGTGTGGTCAATGCAAGAATCTTGTCAACCACCAGATAAATGCACCCCACTAGTTTCCCTAACAGATCATTGTGAGTTATAGAGATTTTGATTCTCACTTATTCTCATCTCTTGAACCAGATGAGGACATAATTGTCCAGATCGAACTGTAGGATGCCCCATTTTGAGGGTGAATTTTTTAACCATGAATAAAGTATATGCATCTTAAAGGGAGCGAATCATCCTTAGAAAGCACAAATGCATTTAGGGGAATGTTAAAAGAATTTGAATTATGGCTACATATATATTTTATTCTTATCTGGTCCAGTAGTCATAGTTTTCCATATTCATTCTTTTTTAGCTTACCATTATAGTTTGGCGTGATATGGAGCAACTGCCTGCACTTATAGTTTTTAATTTATTTAATGAAATGAAGGCTCTAAGCAGGATGTTTAGTCATTTTTCAAATTATGAATTTTGTGAGTGAAATGATGGGGTGACTGGTCACAAGATGATACTTGAAGGACTAATGGTGGTTAACGGTGGGTTTACTAGAGCTTAATATTATGAGCTACTATTTAAATGTCAACATATTTGTTATTATCCTACCTTAATGCAGCAGGTTATGAAACAAAAGAGTAATACATTGTTTTGGTTATTGGTCCCTGAAAGTCTTCCAAGATGCATCACAAATTCGACTGCAGATCACCTAAGGAGCAATGACAAATTGATTGTGTCTGCATCGGCAGTCCGGGCAGTGGATGACATGCAAATTAAGATGCAGGATAGTAACCATAGCTCTGTCTCAGCAATTACAACTGAGAATCAGTTTGAGTTCTGCAAATCTTCATGAACCCTAGGCCTTATCTCAGGCATGCTAACAAACTTCTCAAAGTCTGCTTAGCCATAATTTGCCCTAGCATTATGATCTTTAGTTACTATTAGCAAGTGAGGATCCACTTGATTATCCTCTTACCATTAGTAGGATCTTTGCCAGGACCCTCTTGCAGCGTCTTAAATAGTGGGTGAAAGAGCCTGACTGGTAATCACCATTCATGATGACTTTCAGTGAGAAATGGTGTAGGAAGGTAGGATCCTTCTGCATGGTTACCCCCACTTGTTTGCCTGGTGCTAAGCTGTTTTTGACTAGTCTGACTGGGATCCTGCTAATCAGGACCCCAGTCTCTCTGCTTTCTCCCTTAAATTGTTATGTTCAGTACTTAGCTACATCCCAGATTGGATACTGGGGTACCCTTATCAGTCCCTAATATATGGTACTAAGGTACACAGGGCATAGGTACCTCAGAGGACCCCATGGGCTGAAGCATGTATGATGCCACCCATGGGAGACCATTCAAACTGTCACTACAGGCCTACCATTGCAGTCTGTATAAGCTGGTGCTAGCATCACTTACGAAAGATATAGGTTTCCTATATCTAGGGTCACTGCACTTAAAACCTATAAGTCACCCCTATAGCAGGCTTTATCAATTCTGAAGAAAGGGTGCTTGGTTCTAAGTGTGAGGGTGCCCCTGCATGAGTAGGACACCCCTACAGCCTACAGAGTCCATTCTCCCGGGCTGTAAGTGAAGCAGCCATATACTATATAGAGGGGTGCCGCGTAATTATGTGATGACCATCTCGAAATTGGCTGCAACAAATACTATCATGTTTGGTATCAAACATGTTGTAATCATACCCCCACACTTTAAATGGTGTGGGAGGTATGATTCCAAGCACTGGAAGAGCCCTCCGTTAGGCTCTCAGTGCTCCCGATGCCAGTCTTCTAGACCTGGACATCACAACATGGCTGCTGCCGACCAGAGACACGATTCTGCCCTCCTGCTGCTGAAACAAGCTCGAGCAGGGGAAGGCAGAAGAATAGGTATCTTGTCACAGGGAGGTGTGACCACCTCCCATATAGGATTTAGTGTACTGGGGCCGGGTGGGTGCGCTTGCCAGCGCCACTCAGTCTGCATGGGGGGCACATTTGGTGTCCCCGTGCATATTCCAGTTCAAACCAGCTTTGGCAGCCATTGGCTCCCGCTCTGGCGCGAAAATGGACAAAAGACATGGGAGTAACCCTCTCCTGTCCAAACCCTCCCCTGTGAGGGTCCCCTGAATCGTCCCAACCTTTTCTTCAGGGTACTTAAGGGCTTACCTGGGTGTAGGTCCCTAGATTCGTCGTGGGACAAGATTCAATTCAGACACCACTTCTACTTCTACCGTCTGGGCACTCTGGACTTCGCTGGACTTCGTTTGAGCTCGACTTCGTCCCCCTTTCAGTATGCTGCATCGTCTGTGCCTGTACATCATACAGGAACCTCCCAAGGCCTGTAGGCATCCAAGACACCTGAAGAAATCTCCCTTGAAGTGAAAGAGTCACTTCCCTGCATTCGAAGGCACCGCAACTAAGCTGACTGGTCTGCTGATCCCGAGCTCCTACGGACTCTGAAAGGTTCTGCAACACAGGTGGTAATTCTTCACAGCTCCCTAGGCCTGCCCTGCCCTCTCAGCAAGTTTGAGGCCAGTATCCCTCGTGGGAGCCTCAGGAACTGAACCCCCGTGTACCGCGTTGACTTGCTGTGCAAAGGCTTGTTGACTTCCTTCCACCAAGATCTTCGGGCTCCAAGTAGCCCCAACCACAAGCATTTCCAGTGAACAAAGTCTTCATCCACATCGCATCGTTTGCACCGTAGCCTGCATCTTTTGGTGAGCTGCTCGAGGTCCTCTTGCAACTCCAGGGCCTCCAGCCCGTGGGTCCTATTGAGAGTCACCTTTGTTTCTTTTGGGCTCCCCTGATTGCTTGGGGCCTGCCCTGACTCCCCTGCTTGCGGTGAGTCCCATGGATCTTGCTGGTCCCGACATTGCACCTTCTTCGACTTCTAATTTGTTTGCAGTTGACAAGGCTTGTTGGTGCCAGCCGGACACCGACCCCTCAACTCTCGACATCCGACATGGGGCAGCTCGTGCATGGCTCCTGGTCTTCCTCAGCATCGCCTGGTCCTCACTGCTGCAGAGTCAAGGTCACCGTCAACTCTCCTGCAACACCAAACATCGGTGGGCATTCGTCTTCCAGATCTCCTGGTCACTCCTGAGTGACATAGACTCTGTCCCCTCTGCTTGCAGGTACTTCTCATCCTGAATCCCCCTTCGGATTCCACCGGACACTTTCTCCAGCAGTGACACTTTCCTGAAGTCCTCCATTGGGTTTGACGGCGGTTTCCAACACCACTTCACACCTATGCACCCGGCTTCCCTGGTGTAGGTAACGTGGGTACTAGGGTATCCACCGGTGGGGTGGCTCTCCAACCTTTTGTCTTCCAAGGGGTTTCTTCAGGGTCCACTGCGAAGGGTCCTTAATCTTTAAAATTTCAACCGCGACTTACACGTAGATTTGTATGGAGAACGCGGTCGTGTTCCCACACTGCACACGCTCTCTGTGGGGTCCCTATCTACTCACCTTGGGTGGTTCCTTGGGTCCCCAGCACTTCTACGTCCTCTCGACACTGTCTTGATCCTGTTGTGGTTCTAATACCACTTTCTTAGTATATGGTTTGGTCCCCCCCTGGGGTCCACTGTGTATTTTGTGCTATTTACGTAATTTCTATGCAAAGTATTGTGTGCATTGTGCATATCTCCAGGTAGGAGATATTTGTATGTGTTAGAGAGTATTGTGTGATAAATACATATTTTTATAAATACCATGTGTGTTTTTTTCCCACTTAATCTATACATATAAGATTGCAAATCTGGTAAAACAAGCTGCTTTACACTCCTTCTGGACTAGGCCTGAAGGCTGCTCTTCACAGCTACCACTTAGAGAGCTTTCTAAGGTTGTCTAAGACCTCTGAAATCACCATAAGGGTTGTCTGGACTGGCACAGGGGGCCCACTTACATAAGTGGACATCATATACCAAGCCAGCCTCTCACAAATGGGTATAAACAGTCACTGTTTTGCAGTCACGAATATTGACTGAAAATCAATGGGCAAAGGTCGTCAGTAATATTTCTAGTTTTAGATTTTGAAGAGAATTTAAAATGAATGAAGAGTATACCAAATGGAATAATGGTAATATAATATATGTCTACCTCACTTGATACTACTAATATTACCCTTAAAGATAGCAGATATTGTGTATCTTGGAAGTCTTTGCCGATGACAAAATGTGTCTACAAGTAACACACAGACAAGTTCTGATCATACAATACCAATTGCCTACTAAATGCCTGTTAGACTTGTCAGCCGTAGGGTGGTTTTCCCCCCTCCATGTTTGCTGATCTTGTTTTTGTTGGCCTTAGGAATCTGTGTACTTTGCCACAGCTAATAGTGCTAAAGTGTGTGTGCTCTCTCTTTTAAAGATGATAAAAGTGGCTTCACCCAATTGTCACCTTTAATTTGGTTGTAAGCCCCTAGTAAAGTGGTACTACATGTACCCAGGGCCTGTAAATTAAATGCTACTAGTGGGCCTACAGCATTAATTGTGCCACCCCCTTAAGTAGCCATTTAAACATGTCCCCGGCCTGTCATTGCAACCTGTGTGTGCAGTTTTAAAAATTCAATTTCGACCGGGCAAGCCAGGCCTAGCCTTCCATTTTAGGTCGAGGCTATACAGCTCATGCGCTGTCTGGAAGACCTGCTGTAGTCAAAAAGGACTTATGTCCCGCCTGCTGCCTTCCGATTCGTTCAATTCATTGTTGCTCTTCTTTGCTGCTTCCTAAATGGTTTATGCAGCGATACCTCACTTCTGTTTTTCGAAGAGCAGCACAGACCAACTACAGTTACCTTCCGCTTACATTCTTAATCTCCTTTTCGGAGGTACTCTTTTGCCTGTTTTCTGCGCGCCACGACTTCAGCTGCATCCGCTTTTCTTTACACCCATCGCGGTCAGTGAAATCGGATTGTTTTTTTTTCAAACCTATGATATCGCGGGGAGCGGCGTGGCTGTTAGTGTGCTTTGCTCCTGCTGCTGCGAGGTGGAATGGGTAAAGCAGCAACTCCGCTTTCGCTGAACGCACTGCTCTCTTGGTTGGCGCTGGGTTATTCTGCATGTCTCAGTGTCCTCTTCCTTGGCATGCATGTGTGGCAGTTCACCACGGAGGATGTGTTGCCTAGTGTGGTGGATTGTAGTGTAGTGGGCAACAGGGAATGGTGCTTGTTGCTCACAGTGCACTTTGATGAGTGCAGTGGGCTTTACTTCCTCGTGGTTCAGCATGCCTCCATGTCGGGGGTCTATGGGTGGGGTGCGATGCGGAGGTTGTTTAGCCCGGTGGGACCGCTGCCCTGCTGGGGGTCGCTCAGCAGGTGTTGAACTGGCACATATTTGGTGGTGTTGTCACGTTCTCTCGGTGGAGTGTTTTGTCATGCGGTTTAGAGCGCCAGTGCTTGTTTGAGTTACTGTGCCGGTGGTGCGCTTTGCACGGAGACTGACGCAGTGTTTCTCTGTTCTTCTGTGGCTCTGAGCGTGGCCGGGGCCGAGGAGAGGTCAGCCGTTTTCAGCAGGTCGCGGACTCTCCTGGCTGGCAGCTTTTGGAGGCCACATTCTGTCTGGAGCACTGCCGGTCGGGATGGGTTCTGGGTCCTGGCACACTGCACTTGTCAGCTTACAGTGAGTGACGTGTGGGCCTACAGGAGTGTATGCTCTATGCTATGCTGAGTTTTACACAACACAGGGGCTCGCTATTCAAACCACTACAATAGACATCTCACTCAATTCTCTGTCACAGCCTCCTAGAGAGAAGGCTCATGTGCTGTATGAGAATAGAAACCACCTCCACCCGCCATCCCAGCACAGAATTTGAGAGTGGTTCACTGAGCACAATGACCCCTTCCCTTACAGGCTGACGCAGATCTTCCCTGAGTGAAAGAAACCTTGCTGCATGGGCTGAAGCAGACCATCGCAGAGCAGAGAGTCACAGAGGAGGCTGAGCATAGGAGCCCCTGTCTACAGACTGAAGCAGGTTTCCCCACATCAGTGACCCCGGAAGTAAGTGATTACAAAAAGTTGAAATACCATCCAGACCTGGAAGCTTCACAGTTGTCTTAGCCACAAGGCATACTGTTGTAGACAAAGAATGGTATCTCTGGAAATGGTGCTCGGCACATAGTAGCTGCCAGTGTGGTATGTACAACCCCCTTAATATATACGCCAAAGTATTTGAGATAATCCATCGCATTTGTTTCATACTGTTATTTTACAAGCGCCTCATAAAACTGAGGCAATTCGATTTTATCGGACACAGGCGTGCTACTGGACTTTCCTGTAGACTAGCCTTGCAGACTTTCTATAAATATTCTGTAAATATGTATTAATAATTCATTTTCTGAAAGTAGAGAGTGGTTGCTGGTTGTAGTACAAATTCATTTGCACGAAGTAGCCTGTCAATAAAAAAGGTTAATAAATAGTCAAATGTAGTATGAGACTAAGCTGTTTTAATATTATGTGTTACCCTCCAAGAATTGTGCAAACTTGCTTGTGCGAGTGAAATGAATCTGCACCCTGTCCTGGTGGTGCAGCATGTTGTGTAAACACTGATTTACAGCTGTGGACACCGGACGGAAGAGAAGGGAGTTTTCTCAGGCAGCTGACCCATCAAGGTGGCTGGTGCACAGGACATTACCTCATAATTTATTGAATCGCCGCTCCAAAACTCCAGTGTAGAAGAGGGCACGGATTGTGAGCACAGTCGAAGATAAACATTGTGGGGCTTATTTACAAGTCCCTTGCGCCACTTTTGCGTCACTTTTAACATGGGAAAAATGACGCAAAAGTGGCGCAAGGGGCTTGTAAATCTGCCCCTGTACCTTTAACAAAATCATTCATAAACGAAGCAAGGAGAATGGCATGTTCTGCAGATGAAAAATCTGTTTTAAAACTGGTTTAAAAAGGCTACAGTACCGAGATTTTGCTTTCATCAGGCTAACACATCTTCGATTCCTATCAGACTGTCAGAAGATGCCCGTTTTCAGTATCCTACAAAATTAAAAGTATCTGTATTTGTAATATCACCAGCTGTGCTTGCGGGGGGGGTATTCAAACAGAGACATAGTTTATTATTTAATGAAAGAGACTCTATTCAGTTATTATTATGATTATTTTTTTAAAAATCACAACTGTCACTTATTTAAAAAGTTAAATTGCTAGGCTACGTTAATCTGGCATAATGGCCTTTTCTGATGATATCAGGTATAACATTATGGCCATAAACTGTAGTTGCATTTGAAAAACTGTTCTGAAAAGGTGTATTGTTTTGGTTGTAATAAACCATGAGAACTCACTGTCTTACACATATGATTTGAGTAAATACCAACATGTCCTGCAGGTAAATACTGAAACTAATGCTACACCACTGCAGGACCGATGTGCCACTTGAATAACTCAGCTTCTTTTCCACGATTCGGTGCTGGCTCTGTGGTGTGATACTAGATGGACTGTCCGACTCGGTTGAAGTACGCACCGACATACTTGTATGGCTTACATCCTTTATATACAAATACAGCGAAGAACAATTATTTGTTATCAATTCAGCTATGCAAACATGACGTGGGGTCCCAAGAGTGTATCTCCTTTGACCAGACTTCTCCCTGACGGTCACTATTTTACTAATTCAGCACGTTGCCTCCAATATCATGCTGAAACAAAGTAAAATCAGTGGGGAAATCCCTAATGTGCCCATACCCCTAAAACACTAGCTTAGTGCCTACCTGCCATCCTGAAGTGGATGAATGCCACATCACGCGTTATTGCGGGAAATCCAACAGTTGATAACACATTTTGATTCCAAAATAACTTTTGCTTTTCGCACCAGCATAAATTGATGGAGGTAATTACACCAAAGTTGGCATGATGGTGGAACCATACAGAAGATTCTAGCTCTTTTGGTTGGTGAAATCCAATCAGTAGTCTTCAAGATATTTGCATGACAAAAAGGTGCGGGTGAAACTGAAAGAGTTAATATTTTGTATATTTAGACCACAGTTATGAGTTGTTCACAAACCGTTTTCACATAAAGCTGACCTAGTTAGGCAGATTGCGTTGTAATTCAGAAACTATTCAAAGACGATCTGCTCGGTTGCTACGACTTGAACAGTTTTGTTGCGCTATGATAAGGAGGTGCAATGCAGTTTTCAGGCCATTTATGAGCTCACCATCATGGAAAAATCATGGGGAAGGTGAGGATAGTTGTGTGGCAAACCAAAAGCCATCAGAGTGTGGTTAGTCTCAGAGGGGAGCAAAGGCTTAGAAAAATGCAAGAAAATAATATTTGTCAGAGTTCATGAACCATAAAGTGACATTCTCAGTCAGCAAGCTGCCGATGCAGTGCTTGAAGTAATCTCAGTCACTGGCAATCGCTCGGGTCGCATTCCAGGCCATGGTTTTAGGACACTGTGGCACCTTTTGCCAGTAAAGATTGGTAAACTGTTTACAAACAAAAATCTTCAAACCCTCCCCCCCTGTACTCAAATGGGCACTTTAACAATCCAAAACGTAAAAAGCATTGAAGTTTGTAAATTATGGTGTTACGCAACCATAACTTCCCTTTACCTCCCCAATGCATTGCTCATGTCCACATATAGCACAGCCAAGGTGTCAGAACCCCTTTAAGAGGGCCCCAGGGTAAGCAGGAGTTACTGGGCCCACCCGTGGGGGTTGAGGCTCCAGATGTCCTGGAGCCTGACCTGCTGGTGGGTCCTGAATAACTGGGCCACGTTCTACCCCCTTACAGCACCTGATTGTCAGTGGTAGTGTGGGTCGAGCAATCTAAGGCTGTTTGAGAGGGAGGTAGATGTGTGGCATACAGAGGTTCAAGTCTTAAAGTAACAGCAATAAGATGATTTTCCAGCCGAATACTTTTTAAAAAAAATAATGCTTTTATGAAAATAGGAATAGTTTAATGTGATTACACGAAGCATAGACCTGACACATTAAATAATCACTACACGTACCATTCTACTGGTGCGCATACAGGTTAAACGTTGTTTTGGCTCTGAATAGTTTCAAATCGAGGCTTGGCAAGAACTGTTTCTGTGCCCTGGAAGTGTTTTGCTTGCACTCTTAGCGCCAACCACAACTACCGGTTACAAGTGGTGATTTCCTCTTCATTCTGCTTGTTGTACATCCATGGCAGTAATCCCACCAGATTCAAGGCAGCCGCCCAGTGTGGTGTAAGAAACCAGGTAAGATTAGCACCATCATACTGCTTAATGTTATTAAATACCCACAAACAAAATAATCATGTGACTCCTGTTCTCTTGGACTGAATATGTCCATACCCACCATTTCCGTTTATATAATAAAGCATTTCTTGTTGTGTCCTCAATGGCTGCATAGTATCGATTTGCTAAAAGAAATCCAGCATTGCTTTAGACTGTAACCCAGTAAGCCCCATACACCAGAACCCACAATCAACACACTTCCTTTTAGATTAATTGTAAAACATACACTTGCCATCACATCCATCCATCCACTACAAAACACATAGGTAAAAAAGATTTACAGCGCCAATAGCTCTAACTCTAAAAAATGCGAGACCTATTGCATTGCTAATGCTTGTTAAAATATAAGAGTCACCCCTTGGTAGGCCCTAAATAGCCCACAAGAGAGCGTGCATTGTATTAAAAAAGTTGGACATGTACTTTTAACTTTTTCATGTTGTGGTAGTGAAAAACTCTTACATTTGTTTTTCAATACTGCAAGGCCTACCTCTCCCATTGAATAACATTTGACTACCTTATTACATTTAATAAGTGATAACTTTCAATTGGGAGCAGAAAGGAATATCATGTTTGGTGTCTGAACAATTGTAATTTAAAATACTCTTTAATGGTAAAGTCGGATTTTAAGTCACAATTCGGAAAATACTACTTTCAGAAAGTCTGCATTTTCTTGTCTCAACTATTTGGTGCCTGCAGCCTGTATCCTGGGTCACATGACTCTAGCTGGCAGTTGGTCTTTGTGTATTGCTCCCAGACAGGGAGACAAAGGGGGAATAAGTGTTGGTGGGATGGGACATCCCTGACTTGAGTGGGGGCGGAGCTGATATCTACCACACAAAGACTCTGCTTGAGCACACTCACAAAGGGTTTGATACTGGTCTTTTGTGTCTCCAGACAAGCTGGGGCCAGGGCAGGGAGGCAGGAAATTCCAAACACCTCTGGGGGTGGAAACCTCCCGAATGTTTTCCTACTTCAAAGATGGCACCAAGTATCAATATTGGATCCTAAGACCCAACCCTTCAGTACACCTCTGGACCTGTGGATGCTACAGAAGAAAATGTGTTGTGCTGCTTTGCAGCCAGAAGAACTGCTACACTTCTGCCATGCTACTCTGTTGCCTTGCTGCCTGCTGCCTACTGGGAAGGAAGACTGGACCTGCATCCTTCATCCCAGGGTGAAATTACACCAATGGTCAGGTGACTGACCTCTTTTTCTGAACAACAAGGACATAAAAAGCTCCAGAGGCCTCCCAGCTTGCCTGCTACCTGGACCTGCAACTGTACCTGCACTGGACCTGCTTGAGCCCTACTGGCCTCTGCTGGAGTGAGTTCCTCATTCCCAAGAGGTGTTCATCAGGTCCTGGACCCTATGTGTGGCATTAGTTGAGACCACCCTTCAAAAAAGGAGAAATCTTGACGTTTTCTGCACTTTGTGACTGTGAACGGGGCTGTTTGCACCAAGATCCTGCTGCCTGCACTGCCCACCAACGCGAAGCTCCAGTAAACCTGAGTCTTCATGCCAAAGCGACCACCAGTGAAGCCCAGCAATGCGTGATCTGTAATTTGCGCTATAGAAACGACAGCCCCCTGTGACCACCAATGTGAATCTCCAGCAAAGACAGTACACGGTGCCCAACAGGATATTCCAGCTACAGCGACGACCTACTGCAAAACTCTCCCTGCTTCTCATAGCCCCTTCTACCGTGAAAGGAACTCTTCTTACTGGACTTTTGAAGGTAACTCTTTCAGTTGGACTAACCTGGTCTCTGTATCCGGCTTCAGGTCCATCGTGGCCGGCCTGAACTTTTGACTTTGACCTGGTCTCAGACGACCAGATAGCCACAAGTGGAGCTTTGTGCTTTTAGGCACTATACTTATGTCAAATCTTTGTAACTGCATAGCTCATTGGATTTTTGTTGTTTTGTTCTCAAATAATTTATTACATTTTTACTCTATTGTCTTAATTACTGTGGGATTTTTAGTGTGTTGTGTTTTTACTTTATTTTAAGTGCTGCATAAATACTTTACACGTTGCCTCTAAGTTAAGCCTGACTGCTTTTGTGCCAAGTTACCAGAGGGTTGAGCACATGTTAATTTGGGGTTTGCTTGTGTTTCACCCTGACACGAATTGTGGGGTTTCACCTCCTCCGGTCGACCAGTAACCCAATTTCCTAGAATGCTATGCTAATAAATGGATAAACCTAAAGGACCACATTCTAATCAAATACTTACATAACATCTCAATTAATCTTTTTAATGAAAACATAATTATCGATTCAAAAAATATCGTGTGACATGAATATTCTGTCAAAAATATTGTCTCTACAAAAATATTCTTGAACAGAATTTCAAAGGTAACAACATAATTTTTATGTTTATAATATGGGTTTTAAGAATCTTTTTGTATTTAATATTGTTTACTTTAATATAGTTGTATTAAATATTGGTATATTTTTATTTTATCAGCTTGTGTATTAATTTTAAGTGTTAGCTTTATTAAAATAATGTTTCCATTTGTTTTTACTGTACTTCTTAAATTTTAAGTGTTTAATTTTTTTTTTTAATGTAATTATAAATTTATAATGTACTAAGGAGTAGTTGGGTTTATAGGAAATAGAGTGGAAAGTTAATTAAATTATAAGTTATTGTTTTTGAATGTTAATTTTTTACTGCAAGTGTAATAGTTAACTGGTTATTAAAAATAATAATAAATGTATTTATAGAGCCCAACAGCTACCTCAAACAGAGGTGTCCCGGCGCTTTAGCGGGCAAGCAGGCGAGGAGGATAACCACAAATTCTAACTTTGGCTAAAAAGCCAAGTCTTCAAGGTCTTTCTGAAGTCAAGTTCAGATTGGATCAGGTGCATGTTGGTAGGCAGGGAATTCCACAATCTGGCCGTCACCACCGTGAAGGATCTGCCCCCTATTCGTGACTTTGCATAGCGAGGGTCACAGAGCAGGTGCTGAGAGTTAGACCTCAATGATGGTTTTTATAAACACTGTTTCATTAATTGCTATTTTTTTTACTTAATTTTAATTTGTGATTTTTTGTGTATTTTTTTACTCTTTAATTAGTAACTTATATTTTTGTAGTGGGTTGTTGGGTTTGTATGGGAATAGAGTGGGAAGTTAAATTAATTATAAATTACAGGTTTTTAATATTAATTTCATTTTAATGCAAATTAAATATTTGTTTATTAAATATTTCAATTCTGTTTGATATTATGCCGGATAGGCAAAAGAAACATTAAAACCATCTTTTTGGCTCAAAAGTGCTCTGAGAACCAGGAAAAGACCGGAACCAACGTACTCGTCAATCCGCCCAAAGATTGACTTTGCAGTAACCCTGGGCAGAGCTGGCGGAGCGGGACTATGCGGAGGTCCACGGAGTTGGGAACAAACTCTGCTCCGCCACCTGCCTCCACCCCCCCTATTAACAATTAATTACAACTAAATTAAAAGAAAAAGACTTACCTGGACTGCGGCGTCCCCGGGCTGCCCTCCTCATCTTCCTCGCCTCGCATGGGCGCGCGCACATTTCTCGCAGTATTTATGCCTCTGGCAATCTGGGTTCCTTTTGAGCAAGGGGTTGAGATTCTAAATAACTTTGCAGTGGTGCCCAGATGTTCTGTGGTCGCGACTGTGCGGGCAAGAGTTGCCAGTAGTCGGACAGCTGGCCGTGGCAGAACTCCGCATCCTTAAGCCACTCTGCCAAGGCTGGACAGCGCCTGCGACCCCAACAGACTGCCACCCTTCTTTTCGCTAGCAGTAGCAGCATGGCCACCAGTTTCCTGTGCTCAGCGGCTACTCTACGTACGTACCCCAACAGGGCCACTAGGGGGGAGCGTTCAATGTCTTCATTCTTTATTACAGCCAGCACCTCAAAGACTTGTTCCCAGTACTCAGCCACTGCCGGGCATTCCCAAGCTAGATCCATAAAAGAGGCCTCTGTGGCGCAGCATCTCATACACCTTGCATCCTCACTCAGCCCAGCCTTGTGCAACCAGACCGGGGTCCTATACAGCCTGTGGAGGAACTTGAAATGAATAAGTCGCAGCCTATAAATGGGTGACAGTGCTTTGAGCTGCGCGCAGCAGTAAGCCCATACGACCTTCTCCAGGGGGCCGCCCAGTAGCTTCTCCCATTCGCACTGCGCTGAAGGGACACAAATCGGTGATGCGCGCTGCATTCCCGAGTACAGGCGGGTAACGAGTTTCCTCAGCAAGGGATTCATCAGGAACTCCTCTAGCACTTGAAATGTTGGCGGCGCCACAGGGAAAGATTCAAAAAGTGCGCGCAGCGCAGCTCTTAATTGAAAATATGTCAGTCTATCCAGCATCCCGGTGTGTTCTTCGCCAAGCGCCTCGTCTATGGTAATAAACACCCCATTAGGGAATGCCTGCCCCATTGTATGGAGCTGCAGGTTCCGCAGTCTTTGGCCTACTCCGGGGTCTGTGGTGAGGGGCAAGTCTGGATGTCTGATTAATGGTATCGAGGGGGCAAACACTGTCTTCAGTCGCGCTCTACGCCTAAGCTCCTGCCACGCCCACCCCGTGCATTGCACCGTATCAACTGTGGCCCGGGGTCTCTTTTGGGGTCCAAAAAGCACCAAGTGCAGAGGGGTCGGGTTAGCACTATCACTCTCCGGGGCGGTGTGTGCCATGAAAAGGGTCGGATATATCCAGTGGTAGCCAAACTGAGCCTGAGCACAATTGTAGTACAGTTCCATATCAGGGGCACCCATCCCACCCTGCTCAAATGGCAGCGTTAAAATTTCCCACGCGACTCGGGGCTGTCCACCCGCCCTCGCAAGCGAAATCAGATTCGAGCGTAGTCGCTGTTTAAAGGCAACTGTAAGGGGAAGCAGCAGATTAACAAAGACATATAAAAATTTGGGTAGAACCACCATCTTGTCGATCGCTAATCGGCCCGCCAGTGACAGTAGGAGTGTCTTCCACCTATTTAGTCTACTTTCAAACCATTCAATTAGCCTGCCGTAGTTGTAAGACCATAGTTCCTCATTGTTGCGGCTGAGCTAAATACCAAGATACTTAACCGGGGAGTCCACCCATTTAAGTGGAAACTCTGACTGGAATGGATCAGTAGCCTGGGTGAGTGGGAAGATGATGGATTTTTCACAGTTTATGGTAACGCCCAACATGCCCCCAAAGCGGATGACTTCCCAGATGAGTGTGTCTGGATCTTCCGCTGGCCGTTGGACATACAGTGTCACGTCATCTGCATACATCGATACCAGGATCACCTGAGGGGTGAAGTCCAGTTCCCTCCGCGTGTGATGCTGCCGAAGCCTGGCCGCGAGCAGCTCTGTCGCGACTGCAAACAACAAAGGGGAGAGTGGGCACTCCTGGCGCGTGCCCCGTGTCACCGGGATGGGAGGAGAGACCAGTCCATTGACTCTCAGTCTCGCGGTCGGAACCGAGTACAGCAGGGCGATTTTTTTAAGGAAAAAGAGGGCTGATGCCAATGCACGAGAGGAGCGCGAACAGGTATGGCCATTCCAAGGTGTCGAAGGCCTTGGTGGCATCCAGGAAGACCGCCGCGGCGGGAAGAGTATGATCTACCTCCTGCATGGTCGCAAAGAGGGTGCAGAGATTGTGGGTTGTACTTCGTCCGGGCACGAAGCCACACTGGTCAGGCCGCAACACCGCCGGCAACAGGGGAAGTAGACGCGACGCCAGTAGTTTTGCAAGTATCTTATTATCCAAATTTATCAATGCTAGAGGCCTGTAGGAGTCGCACAGTACTGGTTCCTTATCAGGCTTGAGGATGGTGACAAACAACACCTCTCGGAGGGAGGGGGCAGGAAGCCGCGCTCCAGCAATTCCTCATACATGTTGAGGAGGTGGGGGACAAGGAGCAGTGCGTATTCATTGTAGAATGAAGCTGTGAGTCCGTCCAGCCCGGGAGCTTTATCCCCAGGCATGGCCCAAATCACCCCAATAACCTCTTCCTAGGCATAGGGCTCATCAAGATAGTTGCGCTCACCGTCGCTTAACCAGGCTAACTCGATCGATTCCAGGAGGGAAAGCAGATCCGCATGTGCTTCCGTTTGTCTAGCCGTGTACAGTGGGGTGTAGAATTCCATCATTGCTGCTTGCACCGCTTCCTGCCCCGCAATCACCTCTCCGCTACTGGTGCGCAGCTCACTCACTTATGCACTGGCCCACGGCTTCTTTAGGAGCCCTGCTAACGACTTCCTGGCATGGTCCCCCTCCCCGTATTGGCGTGCCCGCGCCTCCCTGCCCAGGCAGTCCATCTCTCTCTGTGCGGCCTCTTCAAATTCCACTATTTTCTCTTTGATGTGTCTCAAGATTTCCGGGCTGTTAGACTCAAAGTACTTAGCCTCAAGATCCCGAATTTCCCTTTCCAAACGTCGGAGGTCTCCCCTGAGGGAGCGCAAGACCCCCGCCTGCTTAGCTATGAACTTGCCCCGGATAACCGCATTAAAGGCTTCCCATAACACCGAGGCCGACTCCACAGTCCCTCTATTTAGTTCAAAGTATTCTATGATATCAGCACGAATTGATTCTCTGAAAACCTGATCCCGAAGCGCACTTGGGGGTAAGTCTCCAGCAAAAGGGCTTATGAGACGCATCCGGCATTATAGATTTCAGTAGCACTGGAGCATGGTCAGAGAGGGACCTAGCTAAATGGACGGCCGTGAGTGTCCACGAGTCTACATCGCGCGACGTGAGCCAATAATCAATTCTGGACCAAGTTGGGCCTGCCGAGGAGATGCAAGTACCCTCTTGTGTGAGTGGGTGTCGACGTCACCAGACGTCTACCAACTCGTGGTCTTCCATAATGGCTTGCAGTTGTTCTGCTGCCTTCGGATGTGGTCTACGGGAATCACCCGACCGGTCCACCCTCGCATCCAGAACCACATTAAAATCCCCCCCAACAGGATGGCCCCGGGTCCGAGTGATTCTGTGAGCCTCCAGACTTCACAAAAAAATTGCGGGTCGTCTGTATTCGGCCCGTAAACCGACACGAGTCTAACCGGCCGCCTCCCCAGCTCGCCCACAACAATTACATATCTCCCCTGTGGGTCCCACAGCGCGGCACGCGTTTGCCAGGGGAGCCCCTTCCTGAGGATTATGGCTGTGCCTCTAGCATAATTGGAGTATCCTGACACGAACTTCTCTCCCATCCAGCCAGCCCGCAGCCGCGCGCAATTACTGCTTGTTAATAAAGCTCTTGTAAAAAGCTGATGTTCGCCCCAAGTCTATGCAGATATGCCGCTACCAGACGCACCTTACGACAGTCATTCAGGCCACGCACATTCCATGTCACTGCTTTAATCGCATTCACCTCTGCAGTGCCCTCCACCATCACTGGGGGTGTACCAGTCCTGAGTCTCTGGGTGCCTCCGCACCGCCGCTCGCTAGCAATCCCGCCTTACGGCTGTCGCTCAGATCGTGCACAGTCCCTGTCACTGCTTTGATCTCAGACATCTCTTTGATACTCTCATTCGTCCTTTGTAACATGCAGGTCCTGACCCCTGAGGACCCCCGCCCCACCATTCTTCATTGCAGGCCAGAGAGAAGGAAAAAATGAAAAAAGAGGGAAGGAAGAAGGAATATACGGTACATTGCAGTCCCCTCAAATCAGTCCCACCCCAACAACGCCACCCACCACCCACTTCAGCCCCCCAACATGGCTGACAGCCAAACCCCGTGAACCCAAAAGGCCAACCACGGCCAACAATTAGAATGCCCAAGGGACTCATCCCTGAGGGAGGCACTAGGTGCTCAGGAATACCCAGCAAAAATACGCTGGGCGGCTGGACAGAAAGCGTTCGGGAAGAGCATCCCTCCTATCACCCGGCTGGCCGGGCAAGCCCCCCGCCCCAGTTGTAGAAATAGCAGTTAGTCCATACAGGGAAAGAGAAAAAAGAACGGGGGATGGGAAAAAAACAAGCGGAAGTGGGAAATTGTGTGATGCAGACCCCTCCCCGCCTAAGCAGTCAAACCAAATCCTTGTCATCCTGGTGGCAGACTTCATGGGGTCTCAGTCATGGTTGTTTGGGGCTTCATCTCTGGCAGGTTCCTTTCTCGCCCTCGCAGCCAATGCTGGTTGTTTCAGGGAGCGGGCAAACTTGACGGCAGCCTTATGGTCAGTGAAGAACATGGGTTTGGCCCTGATGAAAAATGCGAAGCTTCGCCGGATATAGGAGTGAGTATTTGATGTCCAGTTGCTGCAGCATTCTCTTCACTGGTACAAATTCTCTCCGAACGGCCTGCACTGTTAGGGTAAAGTCAGGGAAAAAGGAAACCGCGTTGCCCTGATACTTCGTGTCCTGTAAGTCCCGGGCCCTGCACAACACAGTGTTGCGGTCTCTATAGTTCAGCAGGCGCGCGATAATTGGCCTGGCCGGAGCACCTGGCGGTGGCCTCGGGCCCAGAGACCTGTGGGCTCATTCTACAATGCAGACCTGTGAGAGGTGGTCTCCGAACAGCGCCCTAAGCATGTCCTTGACATAGTCTTCGACTCTGGTCATGGCCGTGGTCTACAGAACTCCCATAATGCGCAAATTGTTGCGGCGTGATCTCGCTTCGAGGTCTTCGTTCTTGCTGTGTATCACCTCCAGCACTTTTTCCATGTGGAGCAGCTTCTCTCGAGCGGCGGTGCCCTCGTCTTCGAGCGCGGACGTGCGCTGTTCAACCTCCGCAATCCGCTCGTCGTGGCTTGAGACCTTGTCCTTGAGCCGATCAAGGTGATCTGACATGGAGTCGATCTTGAGATCAATGGTCGAGAGGGACTGCTTCAGTTCATGGAACATTTCACGTATGTTTGGCTCTGCTGACTGCGCAGAGGCCATGTCCACCGGCGACTGCTCTCCTTCGGGTGGGGTCCCCACACAGGGAGGCTTGCGTTGGTCAAACGAGAGCTTAGGCTGTTTGGCATCTGTCTTGCCCATGACTTACCACCTTGCCACCAAGCGGGCGCCTCGGCAGCACTGCTTATAATACGGCCCTCACCGACCGTAAGTGTGCACCTTAGTGGCTGTGATCCCAGGTTCCTACGCCTCACCGCCAACTGGTCCGCTGCAGCGCCCCTCTAGCACTCTACGATTTTCATAACGACCTCAGTGGGGGCCAGTCTGTCCAGTCTGGGTTGTTATCTGTGCCCACGGCCCAGCCTCTCCGGTCCGTACTCGGTGCCCTGCCCACGTGGGGAGGCAATCCGGTCCCACCCATCTAGTCTAGCTGCGGCATCGCCCTGACATCAAGTAGGCCTCAGTGCACTGCGGGGCGTTATTGGGATTTCTCGGTGTTCTGTAATGTGTGCTTCCCGGGGGGGGGGCTATGTTTCAGATATAGTCTCTGTGGCCCCCCTCCCGCAGCTGCTCTCACCGGGTTCCCACCCGGCCTAAGATCTGGTGCATGGCGGTTCAGCAGTTCCCCAGGGGGATGCCAGGCCGTTACAGGCCCAATGAGAGTTTCAGGCCTCCTCTGCTATATTTGGGCTATTCTGTCTTGGCCGCTGAGCAACCGATGGCTGTGCCTGCAATTTGGCGGGCCGGGCCCACGGTAGCTCCGTCAGGGGGAGGCCGTCGCCACCAGCCGCCCCCCCGCCCACAGTGCGCACCCACTTGTGGGGCCGTCGCTCTCTCAGGTGCTCAGCAGGCCTACCTGCATGCCACAGGGTCCCGCTGGTCTCGGTCCCGCATCCGTTCCGGGTCCCGATCACGCCGTCAGCCGCACTCTATCCACAGCCCTGCTGCCGATTACTACATGTCCAGGTAGACAGCTCAAGCGGGTCCATGCCATAACGATGTGGGACGCCGGCAGCAGGCCATCTGACCCGCAGCACCAGCGCGGCATTCAGAGTGCGAGGAACAGGGCCGCCATCTTGATCCCGGGGCAGATCCGGCCTCTGGACTCCAAGGCGCTGTTTTTCGTCACACTCGGGGCGGTCGGCTCCCAAAATTCATTCACCCGTAGCCCCAGCTCTCCGACGCCACCGCCTCTGTTTTGGGGTCCGCAGCACTCGCCCGTACCGCCAAATATCTGCCAGATTGATGCCCAGCCTGCAGAGCCTCACTAGGTGGCGGCCATTTTGCAGCAGGCACACTAGCGCCCCCCTATTTTTGCTACTCTTGTTTATTTTTGATTGTTGTTATAACAAATTTCTTTTTCTAATGTGTGTATTTTTTTTATTTTTTTATTTAAAATTAATTCATTGTCAAATGTTTCATATGTTTTTTACTTTTTATTTTTATGATACTGATAATATTATTCATGTAATTGTTTTAATTGTTTAAATATTGGTTTGATATATTTTTTTAAAGATACAAATGTTATGAACTTAATACAATTAACTAAAAATATTTTTATATTTTAATTTTTAAATTATGTTACATATATTTATTCTCCAAGAACATTCAGGTTGGTGTTCACTCATGTGCTGATGGTATCCACATTTATATCAAATTTGTCAGTGATTACTCCACTATCATAAATCTGCAGATTATTGTGATCAAATTCAAAAGCCTTGATGAGTGAAAACGTCCTCAAACTTAATAACAAAAAAACAGAATTTATTATGTTTGGGTAAAGGTAGGCATAGTCTACCCCCTCTTCCTATTTTCTAACATCCTAGGGCAAACCCTGGCAATCTCCGCAAAGGTGAAAAAAGTAGGTGTCACCATTGATGTTGACACTACTCTCAACACCCAAGTCAGCACAGTAGTCTGCATTGTAACCACCATATGGTCGAACTGGTATCCATTCTCTCTCTCTATTATGCACCCATGGGGTCACTAATAATGCCAGACTTGACCATGGTAACAGCCTTCTAGTCACTGAGACTAGTTGTTTTCAGATGATTCACAATTAAGACATTAGATTAATAACGGGATTTGGGAAGAAAGCTAATGAGTCAAACACAAGGTCTCAACACTGACTCCCTGCACAGGACAGAATTAATTTAAAACTTGTTTTTAGGATGGACAAATATACATGCACCTGACTGGAGGCATTTGACCCTATCCACACCCCTATTTGCTTTAATTAAAGTCCATTAGTGGGCATGCATTGTTCAGGTCTCCCAGCTATGCTTTCGTCTGTATAGCTCTAAAAACACCTCTTAAGAAAACACAATGACTAGTGCCAAGAAACCCAATGGTGTGTTTAAGGAAACAATGGCTCTGATGTGGCCTAAAGGTCCAAGTCGAAGTGACCCTGTGGGGGGCACTAAAGGTAGAGGTTAAGAACTTAATTCTTAAATGAGAGCGGTAAGCAATATAAGCAGGGACATGTAGGTCAGTATATGACAGGTTTTTATTCCACAACAATAGTATTCAGGTGCTCACACTTTAAGTGACAGTAGGCGTGACGTGATAAGTGAGGGTGAAGTTAAAATAAAGACATCTCATTGACAACAATGACAGAAGCTCCTTTAGAAAATTTTAACAGAGTAAAAGGAGTTCATGTTGTAGGGGGTCGACGGCGTTTCGAACTCAGTTATTTGAGTTCATCTTCAGGACATACATAGGTGAGCAAGCTGAATTAAAAGGAATCCTGTGAATGAAAGTATCCAGGTTTCCAAAGCGTTTCTAAGAACTCAGGGCTCCTAAGTGATTTAAGCCTCAGAGACTAATGTTTAGGGAGTGGATCGGAAAGGCAGCTGGCCGCCATGTGGCATCGCGCAGTGCCGGGGAGTTGTTACTGTAGATAACAGGGCAATGAATGGGAGCCTGTGGACAGAGAGCAGAGCGAGTCCTGCTGCTTCTTTCGTCCGCGCTGAGTGCGAGAGAAACCCAATGGGGTTGCTTGGAACAGGGGGTCTGAGAACAACGTGATCCCTGGGAAATCATGTAGGAGAAAGGGCAGGAAGAAGGAGAATTGGAGAATTTAGACTTTTGGTCATTGCTAGCTGTTGCACAGATGGATTAGGTGAGCCTTCCTAGTCAGATAAACAGAGAAACAATCAGAGCAATGGCTCGATGGAAGGAATTTAAGAATCAACAGTTGTAATGGCCAGTTGCCCTGCAACTACTTATCTGTATGATTCCAAGTTTGTACTTATTTTTCCATTGTTCTCTTTGCATGCTCTTTTGTTGTATTCTCCATTTTCTCCTTCCCCTCTGCAGGCCGCTACCGGATGTGTGTGCTGATACTTCTGTGTGTACCAAACTCATTGATTCTGCTCAACTGTTGTATAAACTTGCTGGCGTCCTCCTGTGGTGCTCTCCAGTTTCAGCATTTCTCTGATACATTACCATCCACACATCTGTCTACAATCCGCTCCAGTCTCCAAGTTTTCCAAGTAGCAGGGGGTATACCTGTACTCCTTGGTTCGTTACTGACATCCCTCTGACGAGACCTAGTAATTCCAGGTCTGTATTACAGTATGTTCTTGAGCATGGTGTGTGCCTATTGGCCCCTCCTCTATAATCCCGGCGTACGTAGATTGTGGTGACGAGTGTTTGATTGATGCCCTTTTGCTTGACAAAACGTACCTACCTGAGACATTTGTACTTCATCGCTGAGAAGCCGCCTGCTGTGTTTTCTTTCACCATACCCTCACCTCCATGTACCTCAAAGGGGATTGTGGAGTTCCATTTCAAACCACGCTTGTGACTAGGTGTCTCTCTGAGGGTGGAGGCTTAGGGCGTGGCACTGGAATCCAGAGGTTTGTATTCCCAGCACACATCCCCACAGGTGCAGAGTATGCCAGATCGATAGATATATAGATCCCTGTAATTTTCAATTTACATTGCAATAGGTGACCAGGATCTTTGATACACTCACAGCGAGTTGCCCTATCTAAAACATTGCCTGTATAGTGCGAACAGTCTATAAAATATTTTACGTTAAGGGATACATTACTATCTGTAAATGTGCCACTTTTATAAATATGGCAATTACTGTGGCAAGACTTTCATTTTTAACAAATTTAAAGTACACCTTTTCTGATATAGGACAGGAAGCCATAGAAATTGAAGTTAATGTTTGTGTCTGTGAACCGACTCTTAAAAAGAGAATTAAAAATCATGAATATTTGTTGCGCCAACGTCTTTTGAAGCTAAGAAATCCTTGATTATTTTTTAGTTGTATTATATTAAGAAAAAATAAATAATATGATATGACTGCTGTTGATGGTTGGTAGTTTGATGTTTTTGATATTATGATGCATTGTTGATGTATAACACATATAGGGAAACCTACCGGCTCCTGCCAAATCTCCTCCGTAATGGTTCCTGTCCATGCAGCTCTGTTGGGGACTTGCTTTTATCTGCTTCCTCTTCTATGGTAATCCTAATGAAAGAGCGGTTTATTTGAATTAGCATTTAAAGCAGCAAGATGTCATGTTTCAGAAAGAAAGGCAAATTTCAAATCTATTCCGCAGAAATGAGACAGCATAATCAAAATGGGAAAAAAATCTGTATTACTCATTTGTTTTTTTATCATAGGATAATGCATTCTGGTTAATCATTACAATATTTTGTGCAATTTGCCTAAGGGGCTTATTACAAGGCTGGTGTTCCACGGACCGGCAGACTAGCGGGGGCGCGGTGGTGGCGGTCTTCCAACCAGTGTAATAGGACCAGGGTGGTTGGACCGCCCTAGGACCACCGCAACCGCCAGGGATCAGAGATCCCTGGCAGTGGCGCAGCAGTCTTGAGGCCGCAACATGCTTGGCGGGGCCCGCTGCGGCCTAGCCAAGCATATTACAAATTTCCTCACCGCCACACTTTTCATGG
Organism: Calotriton arnoldi; assembly: GCA_963921515.1. NCBI lineage: Eukaryota > Metazoa > Chordata > Amphibia > Caudata > Salamandridae > Calotriton > Calotriton arnoldi. The sequence goes on along the minus strand of CAWUFW010000169.1, from coordinate 3,128,812 downwards.
TGTTGCGACCACCATGAAAAGTGTAGCAGTTAGGAAACAAAGGGAGCCCTACAGGGTGCCCTGGTGCCTCCCACCATGTGGATGCACACAGGGGGGCACAAAATGTGCCCCCCTGTGTGCATTCACACCACTACCTGCATGGCATGGACTGCAGCAGTCCATGTCCTGCAGGTACTGCCTTTGACGTTCCCATTGTGGTGCCTATTTCATAGGCACCACCCTGGGAATGCCAAAGAACCACCCGCCGTACCAGGATAAAACTCCTAATCTGGCTGGCTTTTACACAGGTTTGACGGTGCGGGAGCAGGGCGGACCCAATCCCGCACCGCCAAACTCATAATAAGGCCCTAAGTGTCTTTTGCAATGGTGAGCAAATTAGGATAGCAAAACATCAACACTAATCAAATTATCAACCAATAAAGAATATTTAAATTTCATTTGTATTATTAAACCTACCCAATTCCTACATTTATTTTATGCTGGATTACTCCCATAGTCCATTGGATGCATTATTCTCTATTGCCTAGGTCTTTGGTCAATAGCCCATTAGTTCAATTGTTTACTGTTCCCAAATTTCCAAGGCAGAAATACTCATTCGAAGTTTCAGATGGAATTTTATCCTTATTAACGTTATACAAGTTTAATGTCAAACTCTCAGCTTAGAATTTATAGACCTCAATTTCCCTGCAATCATTGCTGCAAGGTTCCCTCATGATCCCCACCACTTTAAAAGATCCCTAGATAAATAAACATCCTTTTGAATGTAGTTTCGTTATCTTGTCCTAGCACGGGGAAAAGTTGGTGACTGGATGAGACCAATATCTGGCACTGCCCTGAGCAAACTCACGCCACCATGTGAAGCGTGATACGATACTGGAGATTGAAGTGGAGGACAGTGAACACACCAAGAGGAGAAACACCATAGAAGCTTAAGCCATGATACTGACCTTCAACACTGGTTGACAAATTATGTGAGTAGGCGCTGTGGATGCGGATAACATCTCCAGGGAATCAGGATAGAAAGGATGTGCCAAATGAGTTTCTTGTTTCATTTGGCAGGAAGCTTATAGGGCTAATACAGCTGGAGACTCCAGTGAACAGATGCAGCAAGAGCGTCTGGCATCGGTATCACAGCCAGAGCCTCAGTTCTTCTCCCAAGATTCAGTGAGGCTGGCATCTGCCTTTAGGCCCTGGCTTGACTACAGTCGTTTCTTGAGAACAGGAGGCATGTTATATCTTTTGGTCAGTTCTCTAAAGAAAAAACCCTGAATTAGAGGGTTCCGCGGGGCTCAGCACTAAGTCCGACTCTTTCCAATGTCTATTTATCTCCTCTAATGACTCTTATTGACTCCTTTGGTATCGTCTCTACATCATATGCCGCGATACCCAATTGGTTTTCTCATTAGACAAGAATTCTTTTGGATCTAAGTTCAATTAAAAAAATTGTTTTCTGAGTATCGTTCACTGGATGGAACGTAATTCCTTGAAATGTAATACTGAGAAGACAGAGATACTTTTATTTGGTCAGGATAATTAACTCCTCCCCCTACATCCTCAGCCCCTGGAGTGGCCTGATACTTTCCCTCCCCTCTCTCTTCAGTTAAAGTGGCTCGCAATCTTGGCATCCAATTCGATTGCTCACTCCGTTTTCATTCTCAAGTGGTATCTGTCTCCGGTACTTGTTTATTCCTTGATGAAATCCTTAAAAACATTTTTTTAATACCTTCCTCTGACAGACAAGGAAAACAGAAATCTTATCACTTATTACTTCACGATTGGGCTACTGCAATAGCCTGTACCTAGCAATGACCAAAACACCTATTAAATAAACTTCAAGTGGTCCAAAATGCTGCAGTCGGATTAGTACTGAAGCACCCATGTAGGAGTTTAGTTTCAATGGGAATTAGACTAGCTTCTGGTCCATAAATGGATTCTTTCTAAGACTCTGACCTTGGTTTTCAGAGTCTTTCACTGTTTAAACCATCTATATCTGTCCGACCGTTTCAAACATTGTCAGCCTTTAAGAACTTTAAGATCTTCTTTCATCAATTGACTAAACATCCCTGTTTTCAGATGCAAAGATTGGGAAATCTCTCTCTGTACTGAGGTCCAAAATCTGCAATCAGGTCCCAGTTCCACTCAGATTTATTAATAGTGAAACAGTATCCAGGAAACATCTCAAAACTTGGCTCTTTTCTCTTTCTGATGATGCTTGCAGACTTCTGACCGACTGATTTCATGGTTCACTTTACTTCTCGTGGGACTTAATATTACATTTTCCTGTGTTAGGTGCTGGTTTACTCTGACTGTTTCTGAGTCAGCTCCAGAATGCTCAGTCTTGAGTGGCAGTGCGCTTTATAAATACCTTCTATCATATATCATATCACATCATAACATTTTATTTTCCGATAAACTATCGGCCGTGCACACATTTTCATTATTTTGAGTTCTGTGCTATGTAATGCAATTGCAGGGTCTAGCAATGTTCTTCTTTGTCTTATATTTACTAGTTCTGATGTGTGAGAATAAAACATCTTCATATCACCACCTGTCTCTAGAGTTTCACGTGGCTATGAGCAGTGAAGTCCTTGCTATTAGAAAAACGAAGCAACCAACCAAAAAGAACCCCTGCTGAGTGACACTGACTTACCTCCCTCGACATTAACATTAATGCAGCCTAATTATGGCTATATAGTTAAAGGTCCTCCCACAGACATTCGCATGCTGGCTAGCAACACTCGAGATGTCCACACCAATGATAAAGAAATGTCAACATTTTGTGGACTGATCACTGTCATCATCAGGCTACATGCATGTGGGGACCAATCAGCAGGGGAAGCAGGGGAGACACCATAGCAGCAATTTTCAGTGTGAGTGTATGAGGTGTTGACGCGAGTTTTCAATAGGTGTATTTATAGAAACGTCTTGGCCAGGTGCTACATCTGCATGTGTAGAGACGCATGGAATGGTTCACTGGAGATAACCAGTTCATATTTGCATGAAGAGTTGCAATGTGTAATGAGAAACACAGTTCTTAGTGGTTGGTTGTTCTGCAAGGAAACAGGAATAGTTGGATTTCTGGGCTGTGAACGCAGGCGTGTACCAACTTATGAGGCATGGGTGATCTTGTTGTGGGTCAGTCAGCCCAATGCTGTGGTATGCTGACCTGCTGTGCTGGGGTATTGCAGCCAATAAAAACAAATTCCTGCAAGTGTTAAGGAGAATTTGCAAGAAAATGTAATCAAGTATCATGTATGTTTTTGGATACAATTCCCTTTTAATAAGCTTATACTGAACTTCTAAGAGAGACTGACAAGTTATTTTCTCCAGTTCACTGGACATTGATGCACCGAACTGCCATAAATACTGTGAATTTGTGCTACATTTGCTTATGATATTTCTCCATTTGCAAGATTTTGTGGTGAATTTGTAAATTTCGTTTAACAAATTTATATTGTGAGCATTGCTGGGACTATGTTGAGACTTGAAAACTCTACTATGAGGCTTAGCTTTACCATACAGGAGCACACAATCAACTACTGGGTACCATATTCAAGCAATGATAAGGTAGGATTAGTTATATTAAAATTATTATATTTTTTTAATTTCCATAGCTGTGATTTGAAAGGTATCCCGGTGCTTAGCTGGCACCCTCAAGAAGATAGACACCTATGCTTTAAAGAGCCATGCATTTAAGGTCTTCCTAAAGGGCAGTAAATATGGGGCAGCTCTCTGTGAGTGAGGCAAGCTGTTCCACTGCCTCGCTTCCAACACTAAGAAGGCAAGGCATCCTACGCTGAATTTCCTAAACTTGATGACCACTAAAAAGGCTGTTGCTGATCGCAGAGTTCTCTGAGAAAAATTGTGATTAAATTTGCAGTGACGAAAGCTGGGACCAACCTTATGTATTGCCTTGAACGTGATGAAAAGATATTTAAAATTAATCCTCTTTGAGACGGGGAGCCAGAGTAATCTAGAGGACGCAGCAGAAGTGGAGGAGGACCTAGGGAGAGAAATGGCAGTGGCAGCCTGTATCTGGTACAAGCGATTGAGCAGAAATGCTGGTGCTCCCAAGAATACGGCATCACAATAATCAAGTCTGCTCAAGACGAAACTCTGCAGTTCTGCACTACCAGCTAGCCCGCATGACCCAGCAGTAAAAGAAGAATGTTACGAATCACTAACACTAAGGGAAATCAAGAAGAGGAAAGCTTATTAACTTCAGACATAAGACATAGATCCTAGTCCTGGTGTAATCCCGGATTCGGAAAGAAAGTAATGACCATATCAACTGAGCTGTCTTCTGGGGACCAGACGTCTGTTGGTAATGCACATAGAGGCTTCCAAACAGAACATCACATCACCTATTGTCCCCGTTGAATTTCAGGGTGTTTGCTCAAAGCCAGGAAGAGTTTTGCTCATACATTTATGGACAAATTTTCAGGGCGCCTTCTCAGAATGGTCCAAAGTCAAAATTAACTGAGCATCATCTACATATTTTATCAATTTGATGTCATAGGAATTAATAAAAAAGGTCCAAAGGATGTGCTAGACATTAAACAATGTCGTGCTCAGTGCCAGACCAATTCCTGTAAATCTAGACTGGAATGGGGGAGGTGGATAACTTCCATTCTATTCTCCAGGTGGGATTTACACCAGCTTTAAGCTCGACCACGGACACTGACCTCTGACAACCTAGAGATCAAGCTGTTATGATAAACGGTGTCAAAAGAGGCCAACAGATCTAATAGCACAAGGGCCACTGCATGACCTTTGTCAGCCACAATCCTCAAATCATCCATAATCGAGACCAGCTCGGATTACGTGCCATGAGCTGGGCAGAAACCCATTGGTGCCTCATCAAGTAGAGAATGGACTTCAAGATAGTTAGATAATTTCTTATTGACATATCTTTATGATTATAACTGGAAAGGATAGCCAGGAAATCGGTCAATAGTTACTAAAGACCAATGCATCAGCCATTGGTTTTTTTCACAACAGGAGCACCAGTCCCTTTTTCTACTCTAAAGGAACAATGCCAGTTTCCAACGCAATGACTGATTGCAAATAGCCAGGAGAAGCGGAGTGAGAAAAGCAGCCAATTCCTTCCAGGCCCAGGCGAGTGGGGGGTCAAGAGAGGAACCCAAAGAAATAGAATTGACCAGTGACTACAGACACATCCTCATCATCAAGCCAAAGTCATCTAGGACTGATTGAATACAATTGCCAGTGGTTGATTGGTGGGTGTTTCTTTGGGTGGGACATGCGGAGGTAGAGTATCGATTTATGGTAGAAATTGTATTCTTAAATTTATTGTCAAAAAAATCTGCTACGGTGTTGCACATATTTTGCAAAGGAATCACTGACTGGAATGAATTTCGGGGGGCAATTGGGTTCCGGGCAATGTCAAATATCTTCTTTGTCCCATTCCGGGCTCCTGCTGTATCACTGGAGAAGAACCCGGCTTTGGCAGTTTGAATCTCTTTTTGTAATCCCTTAATGCTGTCTTTAATAGCTTTTTCTGATCTGTAGCATGGTTGGCCGGCCAAGATTTCTCAAGTTTTTTTATATTCGTGCTTGGCAGATCTCAAGGTGCACAAGGCCTCTGACAAGAGATTTCATTCTTAACAGGCAGAGCCAAATCTGATGCTGTGGTAACCCAGAATTGTTAGTTGATGAGATCATCATCTAAAGACAAGCTTGAAGGTTGGACAGGAGAGGATGAAAAAAATTCTGCCCAAGCCTGGTGATGAAATTTAGACTATGGTCTCATAGGACCAGATTGAGTCTTGCTGGAATCTTGTGGAAAAGGATTCCAAGGACCCCAATATTGAATACTATTATATGGTGATCACTCTAAACTTGAGGTTTCATTTTCATTACAGAGATCAAACCTTCTAGGGAGAAAATTAAATCAGATTGTGAGTAGGGTCTAAGACAAATTGTTGTAGCCCAAGGGCATCTAGAGAGTTCAAGAGATCCAAAGTGGAAGAGTCTGTCGGGACTTCAGGCCAGATGTTACCAGGAAAGCAGAATGTGAGACAGTTAGCAACGAGATAAAATCAAAATGAGCAGCCCCAATTAAATCGAAACTGGTCTTGGGTTGCTTATGTTCCAGTTCAGGGAGGGCCTGGTCCGGATGTTCAGGCTGGACAGCTGCTGTTGGAGCAAGGCCAAGGGAAATTTGCATATGGCTGGGTCCAAGCTAAAGTAGCATGGTGAACAAAAGAATAATGGGTTGGAACGCTAATCACATGATTGCCAGTGGTTAGACTTATTGCAAGCATTTCTCCTGTCACCTTTTGCCTGTTTGAAGAGATGCATAAGAGGGACTTTTCAGCACAGACCACCACTCAGGAAATATTTATTACACTGGAAATGCAGAAAGTCTGTTTTCATGCGCACACCACTCTCCCACTACTCCACAATCATGTAAGGAGAGGAGGCAATTGCAGGTGTTTTATAGCAACAGATGATGCAGCCATTACCCAAGAAGCTGAACATATCTCTGCAGGATGAGACCCTATGTAAAGCTGCTTGGTGTTGTCCAGCCATGATAGCCCTTGTGCTACAAGTTGCAATGCATCTGGTCCTTTCACTTAATGCCCTTCACTTGGTACCAGGTAAACTCTGGCCATCCACTCCACAATGCATGTCAAGACATAGAAATGGTGGACGTAGCACCATCAATGAGCCATGCTGTTGAAAGGTGATTATTTTTGTTTAACCATAAAAAGTCATACATTTCAAAATGTCATCCCATTATATTTTTGTCAAAGAAATGAAATTCCATTTCCTCTATCTTTTATTAAGGAGAGAAAAACTGTTTGCTTAAAGGGTGGAAAAAAGCCAGGTAGTTTGAACAAATTACGATCTCAGAGAAATGCAGTTGCCACATCTTGGCATGCCTTCACAGTTAGCCTCCTTCGTTTCATCTTCTACTAATATGTCTTACAGTCTTTTTGTTTGTAATACTAAAAGACAGCTAATTTTACATTCTCTCTCTTTTTCTTTATAAATGTTTGTTCTAGTTAAAATGAATAATTAAGAAATTCTAGCCACTAAACTTGAACAGCATGCCACATCCAGCAGACTAAGAATAAACAAACAAGTGGTAGGTGGAGTGCTTGAAAATATCTTAGGGCCTGATTTAGATCTTGATGGACGGGATACTTCATTACAACGGTGACGGATATCCTTTCCGCCGAAATATAAATTCAATAGGTTATAATGGGATTTATATTTCGGCGGATGGGATATCCGTTACCATTGTGATGGAGTAACCCGTCTGCCAAGATCAAAAGCAGGCCCTTAGTCACTGGTAATTATTCAAGCTGCTTTCCAGTCAATTGTATTTTACCCAGTATGCCCCTTACACGGAACATGAGGTCATGAGAAGCAACAGGAGCAGCAGTATTCACGATCTCTGTCTGTGCTGGGTGTTCCTTCCATTGGCTCTGTCAGCGCAGACAGGAACAATGCCTCATATTAGATAAAAATGCTATGTCCCTAGTGAAGGCTCAAACAGTGCAACACTGAAAGGCACTCCAGTGAATCTCTCAATGCCAAGGAACTAGCAGCACTTTGATTTAGGGGCCGGGATTAGTGGCGTAACAAAACTTGAGGGGGCCCACGTAAAGTACATGGAGGCGCCCCCCCCCTCATGACCCAGTCAGAAGGTCTCAGGCCAGGGGCCCACCAGAATTGCACAGTGCCGGATCTCAGGTCCCCCACACACACTATTAGATGGCCTGTTTCTTCTATTTTAGTATCTCTAATAAGGCTTGGGTATGTCACAAAAAGTTCTTCCATCATTATTATGGAGTCACACTCTAGGGCAGCATAGAGGTATGCAATTCCATCTGTAGTACCAAAGTGCCCTAGGGGAACAAGAAACAGATGGAAACTCCTGTTGCACTTCCAATGCACATTCTGTAATATGGCCCCTTATTTCCAATACTACATGCAGTTTCAGCAGCTAAATACATTCATATTTACTAACATTTATTTTAGTGGCAAAGCACCCACAGGAGTAAAAATGGCATATTGAAGGGTTGGTCATGGTTTCCTTGAAGAACGGATAGATGAGAGGAGATGAGGGTGCAAAGGAATCTGAAAGAACTTATCATACAATAACTATTCCCTTTCCACCCTTACTTAAACTCTTGCTAAATTAGTCTAACCCCTTATTAATCCCTCTTTTGTCATCTTACTTACCTGTTTCTTATGTGGATTCTCGCTTGGTATATAAACGAGAAATGTACAAAATTTTCACACTGAATTTCCTGACTTCTGAAAACTATTTGGCAGAAAAATACACACTCCATTAATAGGGTAACGCTGGGTACTGAAGCTTAACCTGCAGCTCTGATCTATTTCTTGGTAAGATGTTTGAATCTGTTCAGCTCTGAGATTTATTAAGAAACTTTTTGCTCTTGGTTTCTGCTGCTAGCAATTGTTTAGCTTTGTTATGTTTTTAAGGGAGAATTCATGCGTTGGGGGAAATTGAGTGCTTTGCAATGTATATAACATTAGGAGCAGTCCTCTGATGGTTACAGGACCAATGGCAGATGTTTAAAAAAGCAACGGGGATGGGCAACATAACATCACTGCTATTGGGTAACATACATAAGAACACTACAGGTTATCACATACTTACAAAATTGCAAGTTACATTTTTATATATTTTAATTTATTCGAATATTTGGTTTGTCGACATGGGGTCATTTTATATTATGTACATATTTGTATAACGGCCGGCCCGGCCGTGAAGTGCACCACCGCGAGATGGAAGCTGGCTGCAGCATGCTTATTGGGGCCGTAAACATGCGGATCAGAGAGAGGTCACCACTGGGGACGATTTTTGGTGGCAGCTGCATTTGCACAAGATCTGGCACACAGGACTGTGACAAACCCACTTGGGCTGGACATGAACTACCAATCCCAGCACTCATTGCACTGGTGTGTGCTCACCTGAGGAGTATAAAATTATCATTGGGAATGTATCGGTGGTTGACGATTGCCGCTTTGCTTGTGTGCTGCCTTTGAGAAAGGGAGTGAATTTCTCGAAACTTGTCAGGCAAAAAAATGCTTTGTTTGTTTTTATGAACTTACCATGGAAATCTCCAGTCAATAAAATGTTTTGAGGAGTGCGCTTTGCCTGGGGGCAACTCTGTTTATATATATATCAGGCCTGGGCGTTGTTCACGGAGTTTCGCTACATGGAACTCCGTGAAGTAACAAAAAAACTCTGCAAAGTTCCTCAAGTGGCGGAGTACAGTGCAAACTGACATTCGCGCTGATCTTCCTGCCGCTCAGGTAGAAATTCTACCCGAGCAGCAGCTCGCGCTTGCCAAAACTTACCGTTTGCGAGCGGGGGAAAAAAACACTGCTGCACTACGCGGAGCAGAGTGTTCTGCACTACGTGAGCTCTGCGGAGCGTGAAGTGCAGAAAAACTCCGCAAACTCTTCGAACGGAGTGGAGTTCACCGTCCAGGCCTAATATATTTATATTTATGCTGCATATGCGCCTGATTCTGAGCATTTCACCATACGGAAGGCTATGTATAAGATGTTTAGGATGGTGGCTGGAAGCATGCAGTAACGTGTTTCCTGCAGTAGGTTTTCTGTGCATTTTTGTTTCAAGTTTGCTCTCAGCCACATAAACATCCACATCTAAAAAGTATATCGATTGTTTGCTGACACTAGCCGTAAATCTTAAGTTCAAATTGTTCTTATTGATCTGTTCAATGAACTGGAGAGCACATTCCTTCGTGCCCCTCCAAATCACGAACAAGTCATCAATGTACCTATACCTATACCACAACATTACATGATTTTGCAATACAGTCTCAAATTTCACTTTCAGCACTTGTTCCTCCCAGAATCCCATGTGGAGGCAGACATAACTAGGAGAAAAACATGCCCCCATAGCTACCCCATGTGTCTGATGAAACATTTGATTTTGAAAAAGAAAGTAATTATTTTCTAAACAAACTGAAATCATGTTGATCAACATTTTGTTGTGTTGGTACATCTGCATGGGCCTTGTGCCTAAGTAGTGTTCAATCACTTTGATGACGTTGTGATGGTGAATGCTGGTGTAGAGTGACGTAACATCAAGCACGATCAGCACATATATATATATATAACCTATTGGCGGTCGCCAGTAGGTAGTTATAGTTAGGACCTAGTTTCCATAGGAAAAGAGTTTTTGATTTGCCAATATCTTTGGCGCCATTTGACGAATCGTTGCGAAATTTTCAAAACTAATGGCCCGCTCCAGTCTGCTCCTGTCTTGAAAGTTTCGGGGTGATTCGTCAAGTGGGGGCTGAGAAAAAAGGGGGGTTCCAAAACGCATTTTCTCCATGTTCATTTCCATAGGAACTTTTGTCGTGGCTACAGCCCGAACTGCTGAATGGAATTACACCAAATTTGTCAGAGAGGTAGCTCTTGGTCCAGAGTGCACTCTTTGCTTTAAATAGTGTAAATCCATTCAGTAGTTCCTGAGTAATTAAAAAATTTAAAATATCGATATCTGGTGACCGAGGAGGATTCGCGAACCCTCCCGATCACAAGCTTCATTCTCATTGGCTGCCAACACTTCAAACCAAGAAGTGTTGACAGCCATCTTGTAAAACCGAGTCATAAGCAAACAGTAAAAAAAAGAAAAGGGGGCAGGGTAGAAACACCCTGACCCCCCAGGCCCAAATAAAGCATTTTTTTTAAAAAAAATTAGGCCGGAGTCGCGCTGGGTGCATCATATTATCACGTGGATGATGTCATCAGTGATGTCATTTGAGATGTCATCAGTGATGTCACTGACCATGTCATGAATGATGTAATATGTGACGTCATGAGCAGTGCATTGCGGGGGCGCGAGTTATAGTTAGCTCAACTAACTATAACGTCCGAATTTCCCTGGTTTTGTACGAGTGAAATGTCCAACTAAATATAACGTCCCTGAAACCTGTGGTTTTTTCAGTGAATATATATATATATATTTTTTTTATAGAGAGAGAGATTAATAGATTATTCAAATAAATAAAAATATTTAAAAGTATGTGATAACTTGTAATGTACATACTGTTCTCTACTAATGTGTGTGTATATCTATCTATCTATCTATCTATCTATCTATATATTTATCTGAAAAAACCATAGGTTTTAGGGACAGTTATAGTTAGTTGGACATTTCACTCGTACAAAACCATAGAAATTCCCCGTTATAGTTAGTTCAGCTAACTATAACTCGCGCCCCGCAATGCACTGCTGATGACGTCACATATTACATCACTCATGACATGGTCAGTGACATCACTGATGACATCACTGATGACATCTCAAATGACATCACTGATGACATCACTGATGACATCATCCAGTGACTGTGTGTTTCTGTAAAGTTTAAATATGTTTAATATATATAGGGAAAGGCGTATTGAAGAATGAGTGGGTGTATAAGTGTCTGAATGGATGATTTAGTACGTGCGTGACTGACTCTACAAGTGAGTGATTAAACATATCTTACTGAATGCATGGGTTAGTGACTAAACTGTGTGAATGTCTGTATCCGTCTGTTTGTTGGTGTGTAAGTGGATGCATGGATTTGCGAATAGCTACATGAGTGTCTATATGGGTTATTGATTGGTTCTCTGAGTATCTGTTTGGCTGCCTGAGTGTTTGTGTGGGTGGGGTGTGTGTGACTCTGTACATAGATGGGTGCATGATTTCAAGAGTGCATCTGTGATGGACTGCTTGGGTGGGTGAGTGTGTGTATGGGTGTGTTAGTGAGTGAATGTATATCTCAGTGGTCATGTGCGAGTAACTACATATGTAAAAGGCAGTATATATGTGTGTTAGAGTATTTAAATGGCTATAAGTGAGAGTGTGTGATTGTGAGAGTGGCTGTATGCGTGTGTGCTTGCATCAGTTATTGTATAAGAGCGTAAGAATGTGCTAGTATTTCTATGAGTAAGTGAGCTGGTGTGTGTATAACTGTATAGGTGAGTAAATGGGTGTGTGATACATTTTTTGCATGACTGTCTAGGTGTGTGAGTACCTCTATGGAAGAGTGGCGGTGTGTGAATGTTTATATAGGTGTATGAGTGCATATGATAGTCCTGTACTGAGTGACTGTAAGTATGAGTGACTGTACGGGTGAGTGAGTAGATGTGTGTGTGTAGACCTAAGAATCAGTGAGTGGGTATGTAGTTATTGGTATTGGAGTGTGTATGGTTTTGAGAATGGCAGTCTGTAATTTAGAGTGGGTGTATCAAAAGTTATATTAGGGTGTGAGAAGATGCATGAAATTATCACATGGATGATGTCATCAGTGATGTCATCATTGATGTCATTTGAGATGTCATCAGTGATGTCATCAGTGATGTCACTGACCATGTCATGAGTGATGTAATATGTGACGTCATCAGCAGTGCATTGCGGGGGCGCGAGTTATAGTTAGCTGAACTAACTATAACGGGGGAATTTCTATGGTTTTGTACCAGTGAAATGTCCAACTAACTATAACTGTCCCTAAAACCTATGGTTTTTTCAGTGAATTTCAAAGGTTTTTTAAATGCTAATTTCTAACTATAACATGTCTGAAACCTATGGTTTTTTCAGTGAATTTCAAAGGTTTTTTAAATGCTAATTTCTAACTATAACGTGCCTGAAACCTATGATTTTTTAAGTGAATTTCAAAGGTTTTTTAAATGCTAGTTTCAAACTATGCCTACAGAGGTAGGACATGTGAAGAAAGAAGAAAAACGCACAGAAAGAAGCAAAAGAAATGCAGAAAGAAGCAACAGAAGTCCACAAAGACGAAGAAAAGTGCAGGAAGAAGCAAAAGATGTGCAGAAAGAACCAACAGAGGAGCAGAAAGAGGCCTTGTTGCAAAATCATCCTGTGCCCACAACTTTTTCAGACGGGTACTGGTGGTAACTGACTCTGACTAACCAGAGTCAGTGCTATGCTAAAAGACACTTAGAATACAGTGAAAACACCTACATACACTAGGGAACACTATGCGTTTGGGTACCCCTGTGATTAGCATGACCTCCTCTGTAAGTCCCTAGTACATAATAGGGCAGGGGATTAAAACTACCTCTTAAAACGCGCTACAGGGCGCGTTTTAAGTTGCGGGATTAAGTCCCCTTGAATCCTGAGGGTCCCTGGGGCCCAACTAGCCCCCCAGGTACCTACAGTTAGGACCACAGAGCTGAGTTGCAGAGAGGCGTTCCGAGGCCACGCACCTTTTTTCACCTCTCTGCAACGCAACTCTGTTGTGCTTACTGAAGGTAGTTGGTGGGCTAGTTGGCCCCCAGGGTCCCTCAGGATTCAAGGGGAATTAATTCCCCAACTTAAAACGCACCACAGGGCGTGTTTGCGCACATGTCACCTGAGGCCCCGCCCCCTCCCTTCACCACTGTGCAAACGCGCCCCGTGGTGCATTTTAAGTTGGGGGATTAGGTCACCTTGAATCCTGAGGGTCCCTGGGGCCCAACTAGCCCACCAGGTACTTCCAGTAAGCACCACAGGCCTGCGTTGCAACGCCTGTAACAAATTGTGCAGTTGTGTTTAGGTAGTGAAGGGGGTCGTGCTGGGGGTAGTGTTTTAGGGTTTAAGGTAGTGCAGTGGTGTTTGTGTAGTGTAGGGGGTCATGCTGGGGGTAGATTTAGGGTTCAGGGTAGTGCAGTGGTGTTTGGGTAGTGTAGGGAGTCGTGCTGGGAGGAGTGTTTTAGGGTTTAGGGTAGTGCAGTGGTGTATGGGTAGTGTAGGGGGTCGTGCTGGGGGTACTGTTTTAGGGTTTAGGGTAGTGCAGTGGTGTTTGGGTAGTGTAGGGGGTCATGCTGGGGGTAGTGGTTTAGGGTTTAGGGTAGTGCAGTGGTGTTTGGGTAGTGTAGGGGGTACTTCTGGGGGTAGTGTTTTAGGGTTTAGGGTAGTGCAATGGTGTTTGGGTAGTGTAGGGGTACTGCTGGGGGTAGTGTTTTAGGGTTTAGGGTAGTGCAGTGGTGGTTGGGTAGTGTAGGGGGTACTGCTGGGGGTAGTGTTTTAGGGTTTAGGGTAGTGCAGTGGTGTTTGGGTAGTGTAGGGGTTCGTGCTGGGGGTAGTTTTTTAGGGTTTAGGGTAGTGCAGTGGTGTTTGTGTAGTGTAGGGGGTAGTGTTTTAGGGTTTAGGGTAGTGCAGTGGTGTTTGTGTAGTGTAGGGGGTCGTGCTGGGGTAGTGTTTTAGGGTTTAGGGTAGTGCAGTGGTGTTTGTGTAGTGTAGGAGGTCGTGTTTTAGGGTTTAGGGTAGTGCAGTGGTCTTTGGGTAGTGTAGGGAGTCGTGCGGGGGTAGTGTTTTAGGGTTTAGGGTAGTGCAGTGGTCTTTGGGTAGTGTAGGGGGTAGTGCGGGGGTAGTGTTTTAGGGTTTAGGGTAGTGCATTGGTGTTTGGGTAGTGTAGGGGGTCATGCGGGGGGTAGTGTTTTAGGGTTTAGGGCAGTGCAGTGGTGTTTGGGTAGTGTAGGGGGTCGTGCTGGGGAGTGTTTTAGGGTTTAGGGCAGTGCAGTGGTGTTCGGGTAGTGTAAGGGGTCGTGCTGGGGGAGTGTTTTAGGGTTTAGGGCAGTGCAGTCGTGTTCGGGTAGTGTAGGGGGTCATGCTGGGGGAGAGTTTGAGGGTTTAGGGCAGTGCAGTCGTGTTCGGGTAGTGTAGGGGGTCGTGCTGGGGGGAGTATTTTAGGGTTTAGGGTAGTGCAGTGGTGTTCGGGTAGTGTAGGGGGTACTGCTGGGGGTAGTGTTTTAGGGTTTAGGGCAGTGCAGTGGTGTTCGGGCAGTGTAGGGGTTCGTGCTGAGGGTGGTGTTTTAGGGTTTAGTGCAGTGGTGTTCGGGTAGTGTAGGGGGTCGTGCTGGGGGTGGTGTTTCAGGGTTTGGGGCAGTGCAGTGGTGTTCGGGCAGTGTAGGGGGTCGTGCAGGGGTGGTGTTTCAGGGTTTACGGCAGTGCAGTGGTGTTCGGGCAGTGTAGGGGGTCGTGCAGGGGGTGGTGTTTCAGGGTTTAGGGCAGTGGTGTTCGGGCAGTGTAGGGCGTCATGCTGGGGGTGGTGTTTCAGTGTTTGGGGCAGTGCAGTGGAGTTCGGGAAGTAAAGGGGGTCGTGCTGGGGGTGGTGTTTCAGGGTTTTGGGCAGTGCAGTGGTGTTTGGGCAGTGTAGGGGGTCATGCGGGGATGGTGTTTCAGGGTTTAGGGCAGTGCAGTGGTGTTCGGGCAGTGTAGGGGGTCATGCAGGGTTGTGGTGTTTCAGGGTTTAGGGCAGTGCAGTGGTGTTCGGGCAGTGTAGGGGGTCGTGCTAGGGGTGGTGTTTCAGGGTTTAGGGCAGTGCAGTGGTGTTCGGGCAGTGTAGGGGGTGGTGCAGGGGGTGGTGTTTCAGGGTTTAGGGCAGTGCAGTGGTGTTCGGGCAGTGTAGGGGTGGTGCAGGGGGTGGTGTTTCAGGGTTTAGGGCAGTGCAGTGGTGTTCGGGCAGTGTAGGGGGTCGTGCAGGGGGTGGTGTTTCAGGGTTTAGGGCAGTGCAGTGGTGTTCGGGCAGTGTAGGGGGTCATGCTGGGGCTGGTGTTTCAGGGTTTAGGGCAGTGCAGTGGTGTTCGGGCAGTGTAGGGGGTCGTGCTGGGGCTGGTGTTTCAGGGTTTAGGGCAGTGCAGTGGTGTTCGGGCAGTGTAGGGGGTCGTGCTGGGGCTGGTGTTTCAGGGTTTAGGGCAGTGCAGTGGTGTTCGGGCAGTGTAGGGGGTCGTGCTGGGGCTGGTGTTTCAGGGTTTAGGGCAGTGCAGTGGTGTTCGGGCAGTGTAGGGGGTCTTGCTGGGGTTGGTGTTTCAGGGTTTAGGGCAGTGGTGTTCAGGCAGTGTAGGGGGTCTTGCTGGGGGTGATGTTTCAGGGTTTAGGGCAGTGCAGTGGTATTCGGGCAGTGTAGGGGGTCTTGCTGGGGGTAGTGTTTCAGGGTTTAGGGCAGTGCAGTGGTGTTTGTGCAGTGTAGGGGGTCGTGCTGGGGGTGGTATTTCAAGGTTTAGGGCAGTGCAGTGGTGTTCGGGCAGTGTAGGGGGTCGTGCAGGGGGTGGTGTTTCAGGGTTTAGGGCAGTGCAGTGGTGTTCGGGCAGTGTAGGGGGTCTTGCTGGGGGTGGTGTTTCAGGGTTTAGGGCAGTGGTGTTCGGGCAGTGTAGGGGGTCTTGCTGGGGGTGATGTTTCAGGGTTTAGGGCAGTGCAGTGGTGTTCGGGCAGTGTAGGGGGTCTTGCTGGGGGTAGTGTTTCAGGGTTTAGGACAGTGCAGTGGTGTTTGTGCAGTGTAGGGGGTCGTGCTGGGGGTGGTGTTTCAGGGTTTAGGGCAGTGCAGTAGTGTTCGGGCAGTGTAGGGGGATGTGCAGGGGGTGGTGTTTCAGGGTTTAGGGCAGTGCAGTGGTGTTCGGGCAGTGTAGGGGGTCGTGCTGGGGGTGGTGTTTCAGGGTTTAGGGCAGTGCAGTGATGTTCGGGCAGTGTAGGGGGTCGTGCAGGGGGTGGTGTTTCAGGGTTTAGGGCAGTGCAGTGGTGTTTGGGCAGTGTAGGGGGTCGTGCTGGGGCTGGTGTTTCAGGGTTTAGGGCAGTGCAGTGGTGTTCGGGCAGTGTAGGGGGTCTTGCTGGGGGTGGTGTTTCAGGGTTTAGGGCAGTGGTGTTCGGGCAGTGTAGGGGGTCTTGCTGGGGGTGATGTTTCAGGGTTTAGGGCAGTGCAGTGGTGTTCGGGCAGTGTAGGGGGTCTTGCTGGGGGTAGTTTTTCAGGGTTTAGGGCAGTGCAGTGGTGTTCATACAGTGTAAGGGGTCGTGCTGGGGATGGTGTTTCAGGGTTTAGGGCATTGCAGTAGTGTTCGGGCAATGTAGGGGGTCGTGCAGGGGGTGGTGTTTCAGGGTTTAGGGCAGTGCAGTGGTGTTCAGGCAGTGTAGGGGGTCATGCTGGGGGTGGTGTTTCAGGGTTTAGGGCAGTGCAGTGGTGTTGGGGCAGTGTAGGGGGTCGTGCACGGGGTGGTGTTTCAGGGTTTAGGGCAGTGCAGTGGTGTTCGGGCAGTGTAGGGGGTCGTGCTGGGGCTGGTGTTTCAGGGTTTAGGGCAGTGCAGTGGTGTTCGGGCAGTGTAGGGGGTCGTGCTGGGGCTGGTGTTTCATGGTTTAGGGCAGTGCAGTGGTGTTCGGGCAGTGTAGGGGGTCGTGCTGGGGCTGGTGTTTCAGGGTTTAGGGCAGTGCAGTGGTGTTCGGGCAGTGTAGGCGGTCGTGCTGGGGCTGGTGTTTCTGGGTTTAGGGCAGTGCAGTGGTGTTCGGGCAGTGTAGGGGGTCGTGCTGGGGCTGGTGTTTCAGGGTTTAGGGCAGTGCAGTGGTGTTCGGGCAGTGTAGGGGGTCGTGCTGGGGGTGGTGTTTCATGGTTTAGGGCAGTGCAGTGGTGTTCGGGCAGTGTAGGGGGTCGTGCTGGGGCTGGTGTTTCAGGGTTTAGGGCAGTGCAGTGGTGTTCGGGCAGTGTAGGCGGTCGTGCTGGGGCTGGTGTTTCTGGGTTTAGGGCAGTGCAGTGGTGTTCGGGCAGTGTAGGGGTCGTGCTGGGGCTGGTGTTTCAGGGTTTAGGGCAGTGCAGTGGTGCTCGGGCAGTGTAGGGGGTCGTGCTGGGGGTGGTGCTTCAGGGTTTAGGGTAGTGCAGTGGTGTTCGGGCAGTGTAGGGGGTCGTGCTGGGGCTGGTGTTTCAGGGTTTAGGGCAGTGCAGTGGTGTTCGGGCAGTGTAGGGGGTCGTGCTGGGGCTGGTGTTTCAGGGTTTTGGGCAGAGCAGTGGTGTTCGGGCAGTGTAGGGGGTTGTGCTGGGGGTGGTGTTTCAGGGTTTAGGGCAGTGCAGTGGGGTTCGGGCAGTGTAGGGGGTCGTGCTGGGGGTGGTGTTTCAGGGTTTAGGGCAGTGGTGTTCGGGCAGTATAGTGGGTCTTGCTGGGGGTGATGTTTCAGGGTTTAGGGCAGTGCAGTGGTGTTCGGGCAGTGTAGGGGGTCTTGCTGGGGGTAGTGTTTCAGGGTTTAGGGCAGTGCAGTGGTGTTCGGGCAGTGTAGGGGGTCATGCAGGGGCTGGTGTTTCAGGGTTTAGGACAGTGCAGTGGTGTTCGGGCAGTGTAGGGGGTCGTGCTGGGGGTAGTGTTTTAGGGTTAAGGTAGTGCAGTGGTGCTTGTGTAGTGTAGGGGGTCGTGCTAGGGGTAGTGCTTTAGGGTTTAGGGTAGTGCAGTGGTGTTTGTATAGTGTAGGGGGTCATGTTTTAGGGTAGTGCAGTGGTGTTTGGGTAGTGTAGGGGGTCGTGCTGGGGTAGTGTTTTAGGATTTAGGTTAGTGCAGTGGTGTTTGGGTTGTGTAGGGGTCATGCTGGGGGTAGTGTTTTAGGGTTTAGGGTAGTGCAGTGGTGCTTGTGTAGTGTAGGGGGTCGTGCTGGGGGTAGTGTTTTAGGGTTTAGGGTAGTGCAGTGGTGTTTGTGTAGTGTAGGGGGTCGTGCTGGGGGTAGTGTTTTAGGGTTTAGGGTAGTGCAGTGGTGCTTGTGTAGTGTAGGGGGTCGTGCTGGGGTAGTGTTTTATGATTCAGGGTAGTGCAGTGGTGTTTGTGTAGTGTAGGGGGTCATGTTTTAGGGTAGTGCAGTGGTGTTTGGGTAGTGTAGGGGTCGTGCTGGGGGTAGTGTTTTAGGATTTAGGTTAGTGCAGTGGTGTTTGGGTAGTGTAGGGGGTCATGCTGGGGGTAGTGTTTTAGGGTTTAGGATAAGGCAGTGGTTTTTGTGTAGTGTAGGGGGTCGTGCTGGGGGTAGTGTTTTAGGGTTTAGGGTAGTGCAGTGGTGTTTTTGTAGTGTAGGGGGTCATGTATTAAGATGCAACGCTCCAATACCTGACCAGTCTGCACTATATAAAACTGCAAAAAAAACTAAAAATAAAAAGTGTTTTGCACACTTTTGTCATTGGGCTATATGTGGTCTACATCTGGGTAATATTTGTGCTACATTTGGGCTCTTTTTTCTCTGGTGGCCATCTTGGAAGACTTCTTTGTTATGAAGTTTCCTAATTTCCTCATTTACTGCAGTCTCTTCAGTAGGAAATGCTTTCAGTTTTTACTTTGATTCCATCAAGAAGGCATTCAGATGTGTCTCACATTTGCCATAAATTCAGAATGTTAGCACTCTAGTTGCTCATTAGATCACTGTAGTAAAGCTACTGCTCACCAGGGAGTTAACTGGAAGTCTGCTGCTGGTATTGAAAGTGATTGTTTCAGTCTGCATGTCAGAATTTTCTAATGAAATAGAAGAGGATTTGAGATCTCACTTAAAACATGCCCTAATTTTTCTTTCTGCAGCACTAACCATAATTTCTATTTAAAAAAGAACCCCTCATTTTGTTCCTTTTTAAATTAAATGTTTTAAGTGTTACCGGTTTATTCCAATCAAGATGGTTTCAGGTGTGCCATACTTTTGTCATAAGTAAGGCTGTTAGCGCTCTAGTTGTTCTTTAGAACACTCTGGGAAGCTGCAGTAGAACACAAAGGCATAAACTGGCAGGCTGCTCCTGTTGAAATATAACAGGAAGATATTTGAGATCACACTTGAAACATGTCCTAATTTTTCTTTCTACAGCACTAACCATAATTTCTATGACAAAATGAACCCCATCATTTTGTTCCTTTTTAAATTAAATGTTTTAAGTGTTACCAGTTTATTCCAATCAAGATGGCTTCAGGTGTGCCATACTTTTGTCATAGGTAAGGCTGTTAGCACTCTAGTTGTTCTTTAGAACACTCTGGGAAGCTGCAGTAGAACACAAAGGAATCAACTGACAGTCTCTGCCCTTGTTGGATGTACATGTTTTACTGAGAATGTCAGACTTCATTCTCACATGACTGAGAAAGATAATGTGAATTTTCAGAAAATATGCTCTCATTTTAGCTTCTAGAGCACCTTCCAAAACTCTATGGGACAAGCATGTGAAAATAGTTTTCTCTCAAACATGATTCATGATATCCCAGCAGAAGGTTTTTCACAGGGTAAAATCACCTTAGAACACACCACAATTCCTGAAATTAGTATGGTATCATCAACAAATGAATTCTAATGTAACTAAAGTCTGTTATCACCCTTTATAGTTCTCCTTTTGGTAACCCTCAAAATCTTTGATTCACTACAATGCATTTCAATGGGGTACTATCATGTATATTGGTCCCAAGATGGCTGCCAGCAATTCCAGGATGAAGTGCTGACAGCCAATCAGATCTCACAATGACGTGTGGTTAGGCTCCGCCCAGATGTATATGTGATTTTACTTTTGATTTTCTCAGGAACTACTGAATGGATTTACACCATTTAACAAAAAGGGTTCTTTCTGAACCAAGAACTACCTCTTTGCCAAATTTGGTGTAATTCCGTTCAGCAGTTCGGGCTGTAGCCGTGTCTAAAGTTTCCTATGGGAAATTGATTTTTTGACTCTTATTTTTTGAATTTCTCCGCAACTACTGAACGGATTTACACCATTTAAAAAAAAGGTGGCATTCTGAACCAAGCGCTACCTTTTTGCCAAATTTGGTGTAATTCCGTTCAGCAGTTCGGGCTGTAGCCGTGTCTAAAATTTCCTATGGGAATTAACATGGAGAAAACACGTTTTGGGACCCCCCTTTTTTCTCGGCCCCCACTTGCCAAATCACCCCGAAACTTTCAGGATAGGAGCGGACCGGAGCGCCCCACGAGTTTTGAGAATTTCGTGAAGATTCGTCAACCGGCGCCAAAGTTATTTCAAATAGAATGTTGTGAATTTCCTATGGAAAATAGGTCCTAACTATAACTATCTACTGGCGACCGCCAGTAGATAATAGAGATATATATCTATATCTACATATCTATATCTAAATCTACATATCTATACCTAAATCTACATATCTATATCTACATATCTACATCTACATATCTACATCTACATCTCTACATCTACATATCTACATCTCTACATCTATCTAGACAGACAGACAGACAGACAGACAGACAGACAAATAGACGGATAGACGGATAGACGGATAGATAGATAGACAGATAGACGGATAGATAGATAGACGGATAGATGGATAGATAGATAGATAGATAGATAGATAGATAGATAGATAGATAGATAGATAGATAGATAGATAGATAGATAGATAGATAGATATATGCACTGGGTTAGAACTCCACAGGAAACTCCGATGCCAAAAGGGGTGGAGCGTCACAACGGCAGAGCACACTGGCACACAAATTGCGTTGTTTCAGTCAAATTAGAACGCTCACTCAGAGAAAGATTGCTGTAAATGTACTTTTTTATTCCGACCATGAAGCGTTTCGGCCATGAAACGGCATTGCTCGCATGTACCATTACACCAGGAATATCGTGATTTTGAGACCACGCAAAACATAGAAAGTAGACTAATGTGCATTAAAAGTAAAACAACACATATTCGCAACAATAATACAATGCAGCCAGTGTATAGACAATTCTAAAGTGAATATGCCATTGATGCATTTATATGTTAATACAACATTGTTCTGCAATTAAGATGTGATGAAATTTATTCGGTATTCAGACTGGGATGGCACGAATATGAAGGTATTTGTGACGTATTGGGTCTTGTCTAAGATGGTGCCACTGTTGAGAATATGTGTGGGTTACTTTTAAGCACTTTAGTCCACTTTCTATGTTTTGCATGGTCTCAAACTCATGGTATTCTGGGTGTAATGGTACATGTGAGCAAGGATGTTTCATGGCAAAAACGCGTCATGGTGTTAGAATAAAGAAGTACATTTGCCGCAATCTCGACCTGAGTGAGTATTCTATTTTGACTGAAACTACGCAATATATACATATATATATCACCTAGTGGCGGTCGCCAGTAGCCAGTTATAGTTAGGACCTAGTTTCCATAGGAAAAGCGTTTTTAAACTTGCCTATATCTTTGGCGCCGGTTGACGAATCTTCACGACATTTTCCAAAGAAGGTGTCATAGTAAGATTTGTTGTGCATGGGAAGCTTCGGGGTGATACATTAAGCGGAGGCCAAGAAAAAGGGGGCTCAAAAAAAGTGCGTTATCCAGTTTTAATTCCCACAGGACGTGTAGTCGAACCTACAGCCTAACCGCTGGATGGAAATACACCAAATTTGACAGAAAGGTAGATGTTGTTACGCAGATTGTGCTTTTTGTTATTTGTTGCAAATCCGTTCAGTAGTTTTTGAGAAATTTAAGTAGAAAAAGTTTATGGGACCTGTGGTCACAAAGCTTTCGTGGAAAAAAGATGAGCTTATGCGCCCCCCTCCCCCGCAGCCCTGGAGACCGCCACCTCCCCAGGAATTAAAACTTAAATAATGCAGGGTGTCCATTGCGGACCACCACCTCCCTGGGGCTAAAGTGAAGAATGGAAGGGGAGCGCGCAAACCCCCTCCTGGAGCCAAAGATGGCCCTGGGGACGGCCACCCTCCAGGGCTGATTCCTGCTATGTACCGGGGTACCCGCCCCCAGGACATAGCTGTTTTCTATGGCTTGGCGGGAGCATTACTCCTCCTGTCAAGACAGAGCAAACAGTCCCCACTTTGAGCAAGCAAGAGCATTTTGCTCTTGCTTGCTCAAAGCTGCGCACAATTGCTTTGAAAGAAACTGAGCTGCATGTTAGCAGCTCCCTCTCTGTTAAAGCAATTCCGGCTCCCACAGGAGGCGGGTAGCCGGCAGGGACTGCGAGGGCCATCAGGCTCCCCACGCGGTCTCCAACATTGGCAGTAGGTGCCCTGGGTTGGGACCAGGGCACCCACACTACAGGCCGGGCCCTGGGGGATGGGGTTCCCTGGGGCCGATATCAGCCCGGGAGGGGGCTGCGTGGCCCCTCCAATGATTTATTCATTTAATCTTTTTTAAATTAAAAAAAGAGGTCGGGCCCCATGAGATGGGGTCCCCGGAGACGCAATCAGCCAGGAAGGAGGGCCGCGTGGCCCCCCTCCCCTATTACAAAAAGGCCTGGCCCTGGGGGATGGGTTCTCTGGGGCCCATATCGGCCAAGGGAAGGGCGGCCAAGTGGCCCTCCTCCCGTAAAGAAACAAAAAAACAAATGCGTGACCGGCAATTTACCGGAGGCCCCACTCCTTTTCTCCACTACTCTGCAAACACAGTGCTGGTTTGGGGATGAAATCCCATTGGATGCTGAGGGTCCTTGGGGTCCAGGAACTCCTTCTGTTACCTCCAGTAAGTCCCAGACAGCGGGATTGCTGAGAGTACTTGGAGTGGGCCAACAAGAGAGGTCATCATAGGCCACGCCTCCTTTCTCCACCAGACTGCAAATGCACCTCCTGGTGCACTACTGGCTGGGGGATGAAGTCTCATTGGCTGCTGGGAGTCCGTGGGGGCCAACAAACCCTCCTGTTACCTCCAGTAATTTCCACACATCGGGATTGCTGAAAGGTCTTTGGAGGCCATGCCCCCTTTCTCCACCATTCTCCAAACGCTGCTCCTGGCGCACTACTGGTTGGGAGATGAAGTTCTTTCAGAAGCTGCCAGTCCTTAGGGGCCAAGAAGCCCTCCTGTTACCTCTAGTAAGTTTGACACAGTGGATTTTGTGAGAGCTAGTACGAGGCCCGCCCCCTTTCTACAAACGCGACTACTAGTTAAAAAACCATCGAAACTCTATGGGTGACTGACTCAGTGTGTGAGTGGCTGTATGGGTGTATGAGTGGATATGTCAGTGACTGTATTAGTGAGTGAGTGGGTGTATGAGTGGCTGTATGGGTGAGTGAGTGGATGTGTGTGTAGATCAATGAATCATCGCGTGGGTGTGTAAGTACTGGTATGGGACTGTGAATGGGTTTGTGAATAGTTGTATGGGAGTGGGTGTATGAAAGTTTCTATGGGGGTGTGAGTGGGTGCATTAGTAATTTTGTGGATGATGTCATCAGTGATGTCATTTGAGATGTCATGAGTGATGTCACTGACCATGTCATGAGTGATTTAATATGTGAGGTCATAAGCAGTGCATTGCGGGGGCATGAGTTATAGTTAGTTCATCTAACTATAACTACTAAATTTCACTGGTTTTATACGAGTGAAACCTGAGCCTAACTATAAGGTCTCTATAAACTTTGTTTTTTTTCAATGAATTTCTAAAAAAAAAAAAATTCCATTTTCTACCTATAACGTCCCTGTAAACTTTGTTCTTTTCAGTAAATTTCTAAGGTTTTTAAAGGCTAATTCCTAACCATAACATCCCTGTAGCCTTTGGTTTGTTCAGTGAATTTCTTTGGTTTTTAAGTAGTAATGGCGTTTGCAGAGTGGTGGAGAAAGGGGGCGGACCTCTGACCAGCTCTCAGTAATCCCTCTGTGTAGGACTTACAGAAAGTACCAGAAGGGCTTCTTGGCCCCCAAGGTCCATCAGCATCCAAGAGGACTTAATTCCCCAACCAGTAGTGTGCCAGGAGATGTGTTTGAAGTGGTGGAGAAAGGGGGAGTGGCCTCTCAAGACCTATTAGCAATCCCGCTGTGTGGGACTTACTGGAGGTAACAGGAGGGGTTTTTTGCCCCCAAGGACCTTCAGCAGCCAAGGGGACTTAATCTCCCAACAAGTAGTGCTCCAGGAGGCGTGTTTGCAGAGTGGTAGAGAAAGGGGGCAGGCCACAAAGACCTCTCAGCAACCCCGCAGTGTGGGACTAGGAAGGTAACAGGAGGGGTAGTTGGCCCACAAGGATGTCTTTGGGGGACAACAACTCCTCCTGTTACCTCAAGTAAGTCCCACACAGCACAATTGCAATTTGGACCCATGCATCCACTCATAAACCCACTCACAGACCAATACAGCCACTCACACACCCACTCACATACATACACTCACACACCCACTCTCAAAGGTTACAGGTTACAGTAAGGAAATACAATTTAAAAATCTTTGAAATTCACTAATAAAAACAAAGGTTACAGGGATGTTATAGTTAGGAACTAACATTAAAAACCCATAGAAATTCACACAAAAAAAGTTACAAAGACAGTATAGTTGGTAATCAGAATTTAAAAAAACCTTAGAAATTCACTGAAAAAAACAAAGGTTACAAGGACGTTATAGTCAGGCTCAGATTTCACAAGCACAAAACCATAGAAATTCTACAGTTATAGTTAGCTGAGCTAGCTATAACTTAAGCCCCGCAATGTACTGCTTATGACCTCACATATTACATCACTCATGACATGGTCAATAACATTACTGATGATGTCACTGATGACATCTCAAATGACATCACTGATAAAATCACTGATATCATCCAAAGAAACACTCACTCATATACCCACACAACCGCTTATACACTCATACAACCTCTCACTCACATACTCACACACACACCCATACAACCACTCACACACTCACTTTCAGACCCATACAACCATTCACACACCCACTTACAGACCCATACAACTGCTCACACCCACAAACCCCCTCACATGCCCACTCACAGACCCATACAACCACTCACACACCCACTTATACACCCATACAACCTCTCACTCACATACTCAGACACACCCCCATACAACCACTCACACACCCACTTTCATACCCATACAACTGCTCACACACCCACTCACACACCCACAAACCCACTCACAGACCCATACAACCACTCACATACCCACTTCCACACCCATACAACCACTTCCACACCTATTCACACACCTGCACACCCAC
Organism: Calotriton arnoldi; assembly: GCA_963921515.1. NCBI lineage: Eukaryota > Metazoa > Chordata > Amphibia > Caudata > Salamandridae > Calotriton > Calotriton arnoldi. Next base: position 3,103,111 of record CAWUFW010000169.1, on the reverse strand, counting down.
TGACACACCCATACAACCACTCACACACCCACTGATATACCCATACAACCACTCACACACCTGCTCACACACCAACATAGCTACTCAAACACTTACTCACACACCCATACAGCCACTCACACACTCACACAACCACCCACATACCCATACAACCACTCACACACCCATACAACCACTCATACAACCACTCACACACCCAGAACACCACCCACAAACTAATTCACAGACCCACTGACTGACCTATACAGCCACTCAGAGACCCACTAAAAGATCCATACAGCCACTCACAAACCCAGTCACATACCCGTATAGCCAGTCAGACATCCACTCACACACTGATGAAGACAGGCACACATCCACTCAGGTGACATATGTTAGAAATAGTATCACTCATTAGTAGTACAGAAAGAATAGTAATTTAACTTATGCAGTAGCTTAGTATATATCTTTAAGGCTCAGAAACATCACTGACCATGTCATGAGTGATCTAAAATGTGCATTGCGGGGGTGTAAGTTATAGTTAGCTCAGGTAACTAGAACTGCTGAATTTCTATGGGTTTGTGCGTGTGAAATCTGAGCCTAACTATAACATCCCAGTAACCTTAATCATGCATATATATATATATCTATTTCTATGTAAACAAATATATATAATTTCCACAACCATAATGACCGTGAAGCCTACTTCAGCTGACACGGTTTTGCAGGTTTGGAATATCAGACAAATCATATGAAAATTATTATGGGGAGGTATATTCCGTAGATGACAGTGTGAATATAAATTGTAATGGAGTAGATTTTACAAACAATGACAATTCCCTGTCATAATGAAAAAGTATTGCTTCTATGTCCATGTTCGAGTTGGGAGATTAAAAATAATAAAATGGCGACCGTAAGGTTCATACTGTCCTCTAATAATGTGTGTGTGTGTGTGTGTGTATATATCTATATACAGATATATATATATACACACACACACCAGATTAATGGCAGAATGAACATAAGCTATTGTACAACATTAACAGGCAATGAATCCCGATAAGGTTGATCTTATGAAGGGTTGTGAAGGTTCCATAACATCAAGCCTGTACTGTTTCTATGTTCATGATTTAGCTGGATTTTGTCTGTCTTTGCTGTTCAGACATGGTTGTGATCAAGGTGTTTTACTGAAATGCGTGTTAAGCTGTTGATTCACTAATAATTGTTGATATAACAATAAACTACAAGGCCAGGGACCTATGGTTATGCCATTTATTCAATTTGGTGGTAGTGGATGTTTTTCACATTTCATGGGAGGCGTGGTGAAGCCTTTGTCTTTTCATCAAGAAAGTGATTGGCTCTCACTTTGTTTTTCCACTAAAACAAGGGTGGCATAAACTTCACTCTTTCACACTACAGTTGTTCTTGTGTAGTTTGTGATTCTTTCATTAACATAGAACTGATTTGACTATGATCCCTGACAGCAGAACTTGTTTATCTTGTTTGCTCTGCCACCAATGTGTGCCTATGTACAGTGTTTGGAACTTTCATAGTGCATGATGTCTGATTCCATACCTATGTCTGTCATCCGTGTTTAAAAAGGAGACTCTTCTGCACATCTGATTGAGCACTTCAGGTACTTCAACACCTGCCAAGACAAGAAAAAATGTTTTAACATTCAAAGCATTTAGTTGATGTGTTCATGGTGGCCGATTAGTAATTTATTGCTGTGTACATTAACAGTAGACATCAATATCTTAATTCTCTTTGTTGGGTAAATTAGAACAAGCGTTGACAAAGCAAATAGGTCTGGCTTAGCAGTGTTCTGACTTGATAAAATTAGAATTTTTTTAAAGATTATGAAATAAAGTTTAGGAAAACACGTATTAAACTGTGTACTTTAGTATGGAAAGAGGAATAAAAAAATCTTTGAAAAACGATTTCAAAGATTAAAAATATAACAGATTTTTAAAAGTGTTTGAAACTTGTAAAGATGTCACAATAGAAAACATTAAACCATGAATGTAAGTAGTGCATCATAAACAGGCACATACTTCAAAAACATATGTTGTCGTGGTACATTTCAATATTGAGCTTGCAATTTCATTAATACTTGTAGCAAATGGCATATAATTCATGCAGTCACCTCTTAAGTAAACAATCAAATGGAAACAATAAAATGGAATGCATGCACACAGGTTAGTTTTTAAAGCATATGTTATTAAAAACTAAGAATTAAGGATTTTTATAATCACCCATACAGTGCCACTGGAAATTTTCATTTATAAACGCATTTGAATAAAAGAGGAGAAAGCTGTTTAAAGACTTGTAAAGAGATTTAATGTACGTTAGATTAAAGGAATGTAGGGAAACAAAGTCAATGGAGTTTTGTAATTATTCACAAAAACGTTTATAAGTACAGGACGTGGTACCACAGGAGCACGCTTTTACATACTCTTTGGGGCCGATTACGATGCCGAACGGACCCGAGTCCGTCTGGCATCGTTCTGGAACTGGAACCGAACGACCTCCAGTCATTGGTTCCATTCCAGGAATTAGGATGCGACCGAATCCTGTTCGGTCGCAATCCTATACTTTGCTATGGGAGCATGCATTCCGAACGGAATGCATGCTCCCATTGCAAAATGCTAAGGTGCAGTTCATCCCGGCACCCCGAGGCAGGCGCGGGTGCAGGGATCAACAGGGTGCCACCTAGGCCGCCATTCGGCAGCCTTGCACCCATGGGGGCCCTGCTGGGGGCCCCCAAAGCTGTTTCCCACTGCCTTATGGTGCCGGAAAGGCCGGCACAAAAAGGCAGTGGGAAACTGCCATCGTAATCCCTCAGCTGGAAAGAGGCAGCCGGGGGATTACTGTGGGCCTTCCGAATGGCAGACGGGTCCTCCAAGCCCGTCGTAAGCCATTCGGAAGACTGGTTCGGATTTCTTTCCGACCGAGCCCATCGAAATGGCTCGGTCAGAAGGGAATCCGAACCAGTGATTACGATGAATTCCTGCCCGCATCGGAATCTGCCCCTTACTTGCCATTGTGGTTCTAAAATGTCCAATAACCTATTAGTAAAAATGTGAAGAGGGCACAGACCTTTCTATTTGTTTATTGTATATGAGTACCCATTTAAATTTTGGGCCATTTACAAATGCATGCAAGAATAGTATAACAATAATTGGAGGAATTGTCCTCCATGTCTTTATCCTTTAAAATACTGTGACAGGAAAGCAAATTCAAATCAAGCATAGGAAAAACATAAAGTAGTAAAATATAAAGAATGCTTTGTTTTAGAGTTTAAACATATTTATAAAATGATGTAGGGGGCGTGGCCAAGATGGCGGCGAGGTGAGACGTGTCCTCCCGTCTCTCCCTCTGACTGTCCGGGGAAATCACAGGCTTGGGCCAGCTGCAGCCTAAATTCGGCTGAAATTTTGCTTGAGACGCCACGCCGAGAGTCGGCGGCACCCGCTCCACTGGTGAACGTCATCTGGGCTGAGGTGCAGAGCGGAGACTGCCGCGCATGAGTTCTGGGCCTGCAGCTGGAGGCGGAGCCGCTGCCTCGCGTTGGATGTCTGCACCGGACCGGCGCTGATGTGAAGTGGCCCGGTGGCTGGTGACTGGCGTGTTTGGTGCCTCGGCCCCGCTCTCGACACGGGGCGCCGAGCTTGCCGCCTCAGCGCTGTGGCCGACGATGTGAGGAGCCGCGTCTGGAGTGCCCCGGAGCTGTGGGATGTATGCGCCGAGGCCTGTCCGACATCCGGTGCCCGCGCCTGGAGTGTCCGTGATGGCGCACACCTGCATTCGAGCCGGCGGACAGTGGGGCCGATAGCGTAGGTGCCTTCCTGCCTGTGGCATCGCGCAGATCCACCCGACGACCCTGAGACGCACCTGAGGTGAGAGGGAGCACTTGGGGCGGCCTAGCAACACGCCGCACGTGGCGCCCTACGTCTCGGCGGACAGAGCTCACCACCTACCTGAAGTGCCCTGGGGAGAACTTTTGGCTGCTGCCCGCGCCCTCTAGAGGAGCCACACGCACGATCCCTAAACTGGTGGCCTGAACCGGGAGACAGAGACGCGGCTGCGGCGTGGATGTGCCTTGAAGGGGGCTGGAGGCTCCCCGCTTGACCCCCCCTTCGGAGTGTACACAGCGGTTTCCCGCTTCAGAGCACTGGATACCTGTGGAGGTGACTGTACCCTGATGGCCGTTGCCGGTGCGTCCTTGTCCCTGCGCCTTGCCAACAGTGAAGGGCCTTTGTACTGCAAGTTTCAGCCGGGACCAGCGGCGGCTGCCTTGGGAGGGTGGGGTGGCCCTGTCATCTACACGTTTGGTGAACTGTGCACTCTGGTTGGCCCCCCAGATAACCAGTATTGGAGCCATCATCTGGGCTGGAGTTGTCCCTCCCCTTCTGTTGACACTGGAAGGGCTCAGCCTTGAGAAGGTCATCGTTCCTGCCCCACCGCGTTGATCAAAGCGATAACGGGGCCTGTGGTGACCTCACCGGCTCTGTCTGGTCCTGAGCCTCTCTTACTAGGCTATACCCCCTGCCGTGACACTTCTCAGCGCCTTAACACTTATCCCAGGTGCTCGATCAGAGCGGCGCAGTGGCATACATCCTGCGATCTCTCATACGCCTCTTCCTAGCTTGGGCAGCACGATGGCCTCTACGTGGGGGAAGAAGAGTAAGTCACTTCAGGAGCTCTTCGCGCGACCCCAGGGGGGGGGGAACGCCATTGGACTCTACAAAACAGACCGGCACTACCTCGACTTCTGTGGGTGGCCCTAGGGAGGAACCAGTTACACGGGCCTTCCTGGAATCCTTGTTCTCGGCCCTACGGGATGACCTGCACGCCGTGAAGCGGAACCTTACTGCGGAACTTAAAGACGTCCGTAAGGACCTAGACAACATTGGGGACCGGGTAGTTGCTTTGGAAGACAAAAGTGACACGCGCGATGAGGAGGTCACCTTCCTACAGCAGGAACTAATCCGTATACACGATCAACAGGTGGACCTCCAGACTCACTTGGAGGATTTGGAGAACCATTCCCGACGTCATAATGTGCGGATCCGGGAAGTGAGACCAAACGCAGAGGCGGGCGATATCTTCCTGTTTGTGCGTGAACTTTTCAACCACATCCTGGGTAACCCCTTGGATACTGAGCTCCGGATCGACAGAGTGCACCGTGTGGGTCCCCCCCGCTCTGACAACGCCCCGCCGGCAGACATATTAGTCTGTGTACATGATTTCCGCACCAAAGAGGAAATCCTTCGGAGGGCCAGGTCGCAACACCCAATCACGTTCAAGGAGCAGTCTCCGGTTCTGTACCAGGATCTCGCCGCCCTCACACTTCAAAAACGTAAGACTTTCCGCCCCATCACTGCAGCTCTTCGCCAACTTAACATCGCATACTCCTGGGGCCACCCATTTCGTCTTATATTCCGCTACAATGGCAAGCTTTACCAACTGTGTTCTCTGGCGGAGGCCTGCAGGGTGCTGGGGATTGACATTCCTGATGAGGAAGATAGTGGAGACACGCAGGACCGAGGTCCCGACGATGCAAAGCCGCGCTGGAGACAGCAGCGACGTCGACGCCGCCCCACCCGCCCGCGGCACCCGGACCCCGACGAGATCGCAAAGGGACAGCAGGATGCCCTTGAGACACTGCCACTAACCCTGGATAAGACACAGTCCTCATAATAGGCCTGAGCCTTGTAGCTATCTCTTAGCTTTGATGCTCCTTGGGTGGTCGGGGGGAGGACGGGGAACGGTGTTGGCCACGTAATGCCCGTATTGATGTTTCACCTGATCTTCCATGGAAGATGGACTGTTGCCAAGACTTTTGTTTCTGGTTGGCACCTGTTGTGCCGGGGTCTTCTCTCCACTCTTCCAGGGCTATTCTTCTCTCTTCTCCCCCCCTGCGCTCCTCACCGGTTCCCCAGCACTGCCAGGAATGGTCTCTCAAGCTGGCGACAGATACTCCCCCACCTTTTTCCGCTGCTGCAGCCGCACGCTCTGCTCTGCCCCGGGACGCGCATGCCTTGCCACGCAAGATATCCCCTGCTGTAGATGCCCCCTCATAGTCTTAAAGTCCTCACGCTTAACGTGCGGGGACTCAATAACCCCATCAAGCGCCGAGCGATCCTTACGTATCTGGAGAGCTCAGGGGCTGATGTATGCCTATTACAAGAAACGCATTTGCTGGCCAAAGACTGTCACAGGTTGCGATCCCGTGCCTTTTCCTCTGGATCCTCTAAATCTGCGGGGGTGGAGATGCTGCTCTCCAGGGCCTTTCAGGGGAAAGTGGTGCAGAAGGAGGCAGAAATCAAAGGCAGCCTACTTACCTACCAGTTTATGGTTGGTGGCAACACGCTGATTATAGGGTCCATCTATGCCCCTAACGAAGGACAGGAACGGTTTCTCCATGACGCCTTGCTCGAAGCCACTGCGACTCCTGTACGTAGTTTACTCCTGGGGGGGATCTTAATCTAGTTTTTAACAATGAGTTGGACAGATCCGTGCAACGCTATGGGCAAGTGGGTGCCCTGTCCCGCGCTGGGCATACTAGACTAGGTGAGCTAGGCTTGACAGATCTGTGGAGGCACCACCACCCACACTCCAGGGAGTATTCTTACAACTCGAGCGCCCACAAGACTTATGCTCGACTGGATTATTTCTTAGGCACTAAGACTCTCACTGATATCACAACCTCTGCTGACATTCTGGTTGCCGCCTTATCAGATCACATGCCTGTTGTGCTCACCCTGACCTTACCCCCCATTCGGCTGCCCACCCGGCGATGGCGCTTCTGCGATACCCTTCTGCACCGTGCGGACACTGTTGTCCAGATTCAGCGCACGCTCGATGACTACCTATCCCATAATGACAACTCTGACACGCCCATCTCTACTAGATGGGAAGCCCTGAAGGCAGTGGTTAGAGGAGCCATTATTGCTCTCTCCTCTGCGGACAATGTGGAGCGCAAGCGCAAGAGAGAGGATCTCACCCAGAAAGTGCGTGAACTGGAACAGATCCACCGGCGAACGGGTGCCCCGCGTATCTGGCGACAATTGAAAGCGGCTAGATCACAGTTAGCTGCTATAGATCGTGACAAAGCCGAATACGCGGCGCTACGCCTGCGTCATTCTTTTTACGTCGGTGGAGACAAGTGCGGTCGGCTGTTAGCGCACAAACTGAGGGAAACCCGGCTGCGAGAGGGAGTTCAGGTAATCACAGATCATGTAGGTCACACACACACAGAAGGCTTCGACATAGCTGAGACGTTCAGGGACTTTTAAGCACGACTGTATGATGTGCAGCACCTAGAGCTGAAGGACATCGACGCATATCTAGAACAGGTTACTCTTCCCAGCCTGTCCCAGGCGCAGACCGAGCATATAGAGAGGGAGATCCGCCCAGAAGAAGTCGTTTTGGCTGTTTCGCGCTTAAAATTGGCTAAATCTCCTGGCCCGGACGGCTACACGGCGGCTTTCTATAAACAATTCTGCTCTACTCTTGCTCCCCTTCTCACTCGTCTTTTTAATTCTTTCGCGTCTGCGGGGGCGATCCCTCCCTCAATGCTCGAGGCGGATATCGCGGTTATTCATAAACCCGGTAAGGACAAGACATTATGCGGGGCGTACAGACCCATCTCACTTTTAAACATTGACCTAAAGCTTTACACAAGCATCCTAGCGGCTCACCTAGCTCCCTATATGCCCGGTATCATTGACCCTGACCAAGCGGGTTTTATCCCTCAGAGGCAGACCAGCGACAACACAAAGCGAGTGCTCCACCTTATTGAAAAAGCTTCCCGCATCCCAGGAGATTATATGCTCCTGACTATTGACGCCGAAAAGGCGTTCGACCGAGTACACTTGCCCTACCTGGAGCAAGTGCTGACCCGATTTGGCCTTGGAGAAAAGATGAGAATGCGCGTTCTCAATTGCTATCGGGGCCCTACGGCCGCAGTACGGGTAAATGGACACACTTCGACCCCCTTCCGTATCCATAGAGGCACTAGACAGGGGTGCCCTTTGTCGCCCCTGCTCTTTGCCCTATACATGGAACCCCTGGCGCAAAAGGTGCGGGAACACCCCCAGATCACGGGTATACGCTTTGGCAGCGACTTTCATACCATTAGCTTGTACGCGGACGATGTCCTGGTCACCCTGACAGATCCGGCATCGGCCCTGGGTACCCTTCTGGGGGAGCTGGACTCCTTTGGGAAGGCGTCCGGGTTCAAAATTAACGTTACGAAGTCCACGGCTTTAAATCTTTCTTTAACGCCTCAGATGCTGGCAGAATTGCAGGCGCGTCTTTCCATTCAATGGTCTACTGACACAGTCCCTTACCTGGGTATCCGGCTCGTCCCCACGCTTCAAGCGACAAGGTCGGTCAATTACAACATCCTGCAATCTCGCATCCGCGCTGACCTGCGGCACTGGAAACACTACCCCATCTCTTGGCTGGGACGCATCGCCGCAGTCAAAATGGCGATCCTTCCCAAACTCCTCTACCTCTTTCAAACACTCCCTCTCCAGCCTCCCACCAGTTGGCTTCAGCGGGTGCAATCAGAACTTTCTCACTTTATATGGCAGGGTCACAGACCAAGCATGAAGCAGTTGGTCAGCTTTCTCCCACCAAATGAAGGGGGTCTGGGGATTCCTAATCTCGCGCTTTATTATAAGGCTGCACAACTACAGCACTTAGTGGAGTGGAGTAGGGCTGAGTCAGAGAAACACTGGCTTTTCCAGGACCGTGCGGTAGTGGGCACCTCTCTGATGAAGATCCCCTTTCTTCGGAAGTCCCAACGTCCCCCCAATCTGTATGCCTCCTATGTGACCCGTTCCACCATGTTGGTTTGGGATCAGACGAACAGACGACACGGACTGACGACTTTCCCCTCCCCACTTACTCCTCTTTTTGGCAACTCTGACTTTGGACCGGGGATGAGAGAGACCTCCTTCCCCCTCTGGAGATCCACTGGTTGCCGCGCGCTTGGTACTCTCTATGGCGCGGACGGGGTCGTGCCCTTCACACAGCTGCGCACTGACTATGGCCTCCCTGAATCTGAACGTATGCACTACCTGCAGCTGCGGCACTGGGCCTCACACCCTGACAATAGATCGCAGGCTCAGAGACATCTCACCCAATACGAACGATGGCTGATAATGCGCTCCTCAGACAAGAAGTTAATCTCAGACCTATACAGAATGCTTCTGTCTCATTACACTCATACTTTCCACGCAGGTCGAGCCCGATGGGAAAAGGACCTGGGCTGCGACCTTACCAGTAAGGAATGGGAGGGGATCTGAAACAGAGCACAACACTCTGCGACGCACACCGGTCTCACTGAAACCTATACTAAACTAGCGTATTATTGGTATTATACCCCCGAGCGACTGCATCACTTTGACAACACGCATAGTCCAGATTGCTGGAGAGGATGTGGGAAGGTGGGTACACTTGTTCATCTGTTATGGGATTGTGAACTCCTGACCCCCTATTGGACTCAAGTCCTTGATGAAATCGACCAGTACCTAGACACGGAACTTCCTCGGCTCCCGGAGTATGTACTTCTAGGGGTTCCCAACCCGCTCACCTACCCGTTGAAAACCGGGCGAGGGAAGCAGATCGCGCTCGCGCTGGGCACGGCCACACAAACCATCCTCACACATTGGAAAACAACCCGTATTCCAACACACTCCGGGTGGCTTCATCGACTGTGGCACATACTAGGCATGGAAAAGATTGCACTCACCATAGCAGGCAAAGGCTCCGGGTTTAGTGAATTATGGCAGCCATTTCTGGTCCTTTTAGCACAGGACTTTAGGGAACTAACATGCCCAAGGTACCTGCGCCTTCTACACCTGACAACACCGAACACTCTCACGTCAGAGGTTAGCCCCTCGAACTAGGGGGCCTCTCACATTTAGACATACCGGGATGGGGGGGCGGTGGAGGAGGTAGGCGAGCGCTATCCTATTCCTTCTTTCTCTTTTTGGGCTAGGGTGGGGGGCTGTGTTGTTACTCTTATTTTCATAAATTGTTTTCTTTGTAACTTAGTATGTCATTACACTGCACTGGGGCCCTGCGTGGCCCGATTGGCCGCATAGCTCCTTTTTTGCTGGTATACAACAATTGACACCTGCTTTAATAAAAAGATTTAAACCATAAAATGATGTATATCCATATGAAAGGACCATACAAACCACATACTAAGTGTATTTCTTTGTCCAAGAGTTGAAAAAGCTTCATTTCCTTGCATGTGTAATATCTGAGACTGAGAGCGTAGTTAAGCACAAGTTACACTGTTCCTGTTAAATTGCGTAAAAGGACTTTTGTTTAAAAATATTACAGGGAAGATGCATTTCTTCATACATAATGGATTCTAGAGACTGGTATCAACAGCAGAGCTCTCTTCACATAATGATGTTTTAAAAACAAAAAATGATTAATGGACACACATTTCATATTATTGCATGATCTATGGATTCCCTGGAGTAGGAGCAACGGCAGAGCTAACTACAGACAATGAAATCTTAGAAACAAAGCTTTGAACCTGCTCCCACTTCGCGTTACTGCAAGTATGTTGGCGTGTTCATTATACTTGCAGGCAAAAAGAATACTAAAGATTAACGAACACAATTAAATTAGAAAATGCCATCCATAGGTGCATGGTGGCCATGTCCATACCCAGCAATATACTTTTAGAGAGGGCATGGTTCCCTTGAATTTACAACATATAAAGACTGAATTCGAAATAGCGTTTTGCCTCACAATCCATGCAAATTCATATTTAAACATGGACACATCATAAAATAGCTGTAGTTTCAAGTTTTTATCGTATAGCTGGAATATGTAGCAATATGTTGCGTTCATAGACAATAGCTTTTTTGTTGGTGAATGGGATCTGCTAAATTATTATCCTTTTGTTCTTGATAAGCCTATGTATTTTTATAGAACAAGGGCTCCCTTTCGAATCTGTTCTAAAAAAAATTTTTTTTAAACCTGGATAATAATACCCCAGAAAGTGTCAAATAATTTGTCTGTAATCACATAACTTTATTTATAATTTGCCTTTGCTTTTCTTTGTGCAAATCTACTTTTCCCTTGCATATAAGTTATGTTCTCCCCTCCAACATAGTTTCAGTGGTCCTGGGGTAAATGCAAACATTTGATGAGCCTGGCTATAAAAATGGGGGCTTATTTATTAGAGGCTTGAGTCACCGGAGCGTCACTTTTTTTGATGCTCCGTGGAGTAAGCCTTTCAATCATATCTATGAGGCGACACAAAGCCACTCTGCGTGGTTTTGCATGTCCTCATAGATATGGAGAAAGACAAAGCAGCGCAAGTCGCTGCCTTGCCTTACTCTGCATCAAGTAGGCATTCCATGGGCGTTGCAGTGGGTTTCCCAAGCAACATCCATGGATTTTGACGCTGCCCCAGATTTGCATAATCACGTAAACCTGGGGCAGCGCCAAAACCTTAAGCCTCCCCAGAGCAGACGTAATGAGGAGAAATATTTGTATTTCTCCTCGTTTTTTCCTCTTTCCATGTGTGCTGCATGCAGCACACATAGAAAGAGAAAAATGGCTCTTGGGATTGTTTTTGTGCAGGAAGGGGCCCCTTCCTGCACAAAAACAATCCTGCCTGTAATGGGGGCACCCTTGCACCATGGTGCAAGGGTGCCTACGTTGGCGCTAGGCAGCAAATTGTGCGCTAGCGCAGCAGGAAAGGACAGGAGTGCATCGTATTGCATAAATATGGTGCATTCCTGCCCATTCACATTGGTGAAGGGCAGCGCAGCAAGAAGACTTGCAGCGCTGCCCTACGCCAATTCCTCATAAATTAGGCCTCTGCTGGTCTTCATATGCAAGCACAAGGAAAATCTCCTTTGACAGCAGAAACTCTCTTTTGTTTAATATTACGAAGCAAAATGATCCTAAAAATAAGGATGGTCAAAACACACTGAGATGTATATCAAGGGCTCCAGTCGAGGGTAGATGTGGGTAGATGCCATCTACCCACTATTTTCACAGGGTTGATGCCATTTACCCTGAAGCAAAGCTGGCCACTTTCAGCAGAGTGCCATGTTCCTTTCCCACTTCTTATGGAATTCTCAGAAATATCCTGAACTCATCCCAGTGCACGTATGTTGTCTACCTTTGCGCCAAGCAGCAACGTGCAGGCAGGGAAGGGGCTTATAAGATTCCAGCTTCACCCATAACAAAAGCAGGAGTTTAGGGGCCATTAGGTCTCTTTTTGTTGGAGTATCCTGGCCGGGAGCTATCGGGAGCCTCACACCTAGATGCAAAGGAGGGAAAAAAAGGCTCACATCTCATCACTTCACAAGTACTTAAGAGAGAAATGCTTTTGACTTTGTTAAGAGATATGCATACACTGTAAGACTGTCAGATGCGTTGGTCGCTCCAGTATTCACACAAATAACAATTTAAATACCACTATTTTGTTTTATTTCTTTTATAGCGCTTTACTACTACTTATCCCAATGCAGAGTGTCAAAGCGCTTTATATCACACGTACAGATTATACATTGACAATAAATCATATGAGTGTACATCAATATAAAGGATGTGTTACATAAGACAGTGAGGGTTACAAGATGTAGGAGCCACGTCCTTTGTACCTCACTGTGCTATATTAGAAGGATTACAATTTACGAACTGCAAGTAACAAAACGATCTCTACCTTAAAAGCAGTAACCCACCTGCCCATTTACATGAAATAAAAGTATGTCATCTGGGTGTTACATAATGTGCCTTGCATGAGACATATTAACCCTCTATGCTACTTTGATGCAAAACTAGGACTAGGCAAAACACAGATCTCTCCAGCAAATAAGTTATCCTTCAAAGTTTTCTTACCACTTCCTGTGATGCCACATGGGATGTCACGCACCGTGATGTCACACGCGGTGATGTCACACCCATGCTGTCTAACTTGGTGGGTCCCCCCACTTCTTTTTCTAGGACATGAGCCCTACGTGTATCGAAATGTTCCACGAATCACTGGCAGTTAAGGGAAATTATTTAGAAACATTGGCACTTTCTAGTACAAGATAATGATTTAGAAGTACCGTAACCTCCGCAAATAAACTTTAATAAACTGCCCAACATTGGTGATTTACTAGCAAAGTCACGCTGTTCTCTGCGTTTAAAAATTGCAGCACTGAAGGGATGTGGTTACCTCCCCTGCAGCATGTTTGTTTTTACTTGTCAACATTGTAAAAACTCATGTAAATTTGGTTTCAAAGACCCATAGCGTTTTGACAATGACTGTAAATTAAAGAAAATCATTTTCATAAATGTATTTATTATATGTTAAGCAATCTATCTGGTTTACGTTATTGTGTGGACCTACGTGCTCAAACCTTTTGTGGGAAGCACGATCCGTCAACTTAAAACCCGAATGGCACACTTAATTCAAAACAAAGGTTTCAAATATACAGTTGCATCGCATATACATATGCAACCTATTGAGAATTCTGTCGGTCTAATACTTCTCCCTCTGGAACATGTATAACAGGACATTCGTCATGGTGATAGCGTGTGTACTTGGACGGAAATAGTCCAAATATATGCGGAAGCTAAAAAGTATGGAAACTAGAGGCAGCCCTGCCAAGTATCACGCATCAGGCGTTAGACTGACGCATTTCAGTGTGGTGATCCGCATCACTGCACTGAAATGCATTGTCACGCATTTATAGAGCCCCAGCTGTCCGCAGGAGTGCTGCTATTTAGCAGCTCGTCTGACTGCCAAAGCTCTTCGCTTGGGGGTTGCTGGCTCAACTCATGGCAGGCTACAATGTTTTACCCGCCACCGTGACCGGCAATTACTAACGTCAGGTCGCGAGTCTGTCCCATGATTTTACTTTGCCCAATCACTCTAGGCGCAGTGGTGGGTGGGCGTGGGCGCGGCTCCGCGCCATAGTTTCAGTTCTTTGGCAGCTGCGCACTTGGTGCTACTGCAGCTCGCAACATGCGGCCGCCGCCCAGGCAGCGTAATGATTCGGCCGTTGTTGGAGAGTGGTGGAGATGCATGACTGCCTCAGCAGCCACCCTGCAGTCAAGTGCAGCCAATGCTAGGCGAGTCGGCCGTCGGAGTGTCCGATTATCTGGATTCCGGTCGCGGCTCTTCCCGGGTTGAACTGTGCCAGTGCAATCATCAGCAGGCCCAAACCGTCAATGGAGTTCTCAGCCGTAACAGAGTAAGTGAAGTCTCGCGCATTGTTTCTTCTCCCCTGGCTTCCAACAGCATCTCCGTGAATGAACTGTAGGCATCGCGGCAGGCCCAGCCCTCAATGCTTAATTATTACACATATCAAGCTGACCGCCTGTGAGTGTACCTTTAAGGTCTTTAAACATTCTGGACCGGCAGGCAGTTTGGCCAGGGGCCGGTGCCTTTATTTGTCTGGCCTCGGGTTGATAATTCTGCTGCGCAGTGTTGGCGCATTATGTCTGACTCTTGAACAGTTTTATAGATAGCGCGAACTCGGGAAGGTCTTTTTACAGTGCTACTTTGTGATGAGGTAAGGCACCTGTAATGTGCGCTCACTTACAATTCCATTGCAGCTCATTTAAATGTTTGAGCTGCTTTGCTGGACTGATAACAAAGAAGCCGCTCCTGTTCCCCAGCTTCATATTGTAAGCAGGAGTCCTCGTAGCTTTCTTCAAGTGTCACACTGAACTCCTTTCCGTGACCTCGAAGCCAGTAAACAGTTTGGTACATAATTACCGAGAGGAGTGGTGCATATTTTGCTTGCTCAGCCCCTTCCAAAACAGGACGTACTTAGATGGAGCAACACATCTTTGACTGAACAATAAGCACATCAAAACAAGCCTCGAGAAGGAGGCTAAAGCTGATTTACAAAATGACTATTAAAATAATGCAAGCACTAGCAATGACCATAGGTCTGCTTTTTTAATCAACACTGTTTATATTGATTGGCGAGTTTGTCCATGTGAGTGTCTCTGGGGGTATATGTGTGAATGTTTGTGCATCTGCATAGATGTATGTATATATGAGCACGCCATTCATGGATGGTTGTATGGATAGTTGAATGCAAGAGTAGATGAGGTATTGGTGTGTGGGTGCATAAATGAATGAAAGGGTGCGGCTGAGTGCATGGATAAGTGAGTGAATATAAATAAGTGCTACTTGGATAGATTAGTGGATGTATAGAAGAATGCATGGAGTGACAACTTTGCATGAGCAGTTTAATGGGTGAATAAGATAACAAGAGTGCATGGATGGACAAATGAGTGAGCAAGTAGATGAGAGAATGGATGCCTATAAATATGTTAGTGAGTGCATAGGAAGATAAGCAAGTGCATTTAACTCACTCGCACCTGCACTCCTAAAACCACTAGTATACTTACGCCAGCAACCTCATTCATACCTCACTGTCACATGCACCAGTGACCTTCCTCGCACCTGCAATGGAAGTTGCAAAGTATTCTCATTTGCACCTCACTCACGCAACTGGAACTTTCACCAGGAAGCTCACACTCACCTTGCTCACACCTTTACTGTCACTTGTACCAGCACCTGTACTGGCACTTTAACTCTCATATGCACTCACACTTGGACTGGCATCATTAATCTCTCTCACAGCAGCGCTGACCTCTGCTCTGGCACTAGCGTTTACCCCTGCTCTCCTACTTGCAGTCACAGCTATTCTGACACTTGCACCAGTAACATCTGGTCACTGCTAGATGATTTGAAAAAAATTAATTGGTGGCTTCATGCAGCGTCTCAGTCTCTTGCAGCCACACTCACTGCAGAGTGATGGAGGAGGTGATTCCTAATCCTCAAAGAGCAGAAATATCTCTAGGAGACTCCTGGTAACTTTGATTCTACCGACTACCAATGTTTTGCAATTTAATTTCAGAATTGCATGGTCTGAGTAAACCAGCCCTGCCAAGTACCACGTGTCAGGTGTTACAGTGACTGTCACTGTCTGCAGTCTGTTGTGTTCTGTACATGAAGACACTGGTAGCCATGTTGTAAGTTTCTAAGTCTTCTTTATTAGTTCCAGGACATGTGGTATAAATCAAGGTTCAGCTATGTAACAGCTCCTACATCTCCTACACCAGTCCCACCAGGAGCAGCCTGCCTAGCTGCTCAGCCCATCTCCAACTGTCATCCACTCATCCACACAGGCACCCAGGCATTCCATTCATCACATTCACACCAACATTCCGTTGCCATCTCTCACTCTGGCTGAGCAGCTAGGAAGACCTAGGCTGATTACATATGAGTGTAAAACTTAGGATATAACATTATCCCTTTCCTTTAAATAGAAACCAAAAATTACAATACTAAAGAAAACTATACACAAAAACAGAAATGTACATAACTCAGGGATGCAACTAAAAGTAAAACATCACAAGAGAATGTACATGCAAATCAAGAAAAGATGGGCAAAATACGACATAAAAACGTGCATCAATATCCCCCATCCTCCCTCATAACAAATTATCAAAATATTTAGAAGCGTAAACTTGTAGAAATCAAATACACATTGTAATACTTTGAAACAAGCTGTAAAATATATACCATAATGCAAAAGGTAAAAACCCCGCAACGCCAACCCCAACAACAGGGGAAACTGCCAAGAAATGGGACAATGACCCATAACTCTGTGTGAGGGGCAAGCACCCAAACCCACACCCTAGTTGTACTTTTGTACTGCGCGCAACTGTAAATGGGGTATACCCATGATGTACATTAGTACTGCGCACAACTGTAAATGGGATATAAACCCATAACTAACCCTGTGAAAGGGTTACCGTAAGAACGATTGAGTATGGGAACTAACCCATGACCTAAACCTCATGTAGAGGTTACTAACTGGGACTCAAACCCAACACTGTGATAGGACTTATTCCATAGCCCCAAACCCATCCTTCATTAAAGAGATCTTCTGTGATGTCCACCCACTATGAGACTAGGACGTCCCAACCATTAAACATTGTATAACTGTGGCAACACTACATAATAAACTTTGATATTGGTAATACAATTCCATCTAGTGTAAAACACAAGTGACCTGTGCCCCACGCCGGTGAGCGACCTCTCACCCGAGTTGTAGAACACTGTGCACACTCAGATACAGTGCACGCAACCAGAAGCTTGTTGTAAAGCAAACACAACTTGTGTAACAATGGTAACAATACTTTGGTTGGCAGGACTCTAACAATACAGAATTGCCAAGTTGGAATAAACCAAAACAGAAAGTTTCTGAAGCTGTAAACCCCAGAGCAGCAGTATGTAAAAGTCACAAAGCACTGTAGAAGCCATATTAGCAGATGAAACCATTTCCATATGTTGTACATCAAAAACCGGGTCTTCTCCAAAATAATCCAAAGCTAGTGCAGCAAACTGAAACACATGGTCCTTGCGACGTGCGTAGTTTTAAACATGCTTCAAACCGAATGTGCAGAAAACAGATAAATGGCTCCGCAAAGAAACCAACAAGATAAAGCTGGAACGAAACTCAATGCACATTACCTGCGACATACATGAAACGGAGTACTTCACCAAAAATGAATCCTTTGTGGAAGACTCTTCAACTTGATCTGCCGAACCCCACATAGTAGTTTCCTCACTTGTGCTGCGCAAACGAACCCCACGTTGTCCCGGACTTCATGTTGAAAAAAAAACTTTATTCCTTTGACCGGAAACAACGTGGTTGGCAACACGAAAGAAAACATCCATCAGAATGTGCCAGCCCCAAGCTGGCGGCACGCTTTTTGCGTTGTGCCGGGTGGTTCATGGTGCGTACATGCACCAAAACGTCCTATCGGCCGAGAAGCATCGCCAGAGCAGAGGCAGCCCTGCACGTCAGAATGGAGATGACGCAGGGCACATCGCAGGAGAGGCTACCAGCTGGAAAGAGGTAGGCACGCGAGTTGCTTGGCTCGTGCCAGGTTTTTTTTTTAAACTGAGCAAGGCGGTTAAACGGGCATTAGCGCAGCTCTAATGGACGCATGTCCAACTTGAATAAAAACTTTGACAACCAGCAACCGGCACCGAACAGAGAAACAACCCTGTAGACGGCACAAAGTCCAACATCAAATATCGTTTGCCTTTTGCAGAAACTAGCATATTAGTAAAACGCAGGCCACTTTGTAACATGCCATAAAATAAAGTCCATTGAATGGTACCACTATCAATACACCATCTGTGTAAACACTGCACGGAGTATGTTGTGACAGTAGATCCAGGGCAGTCACCATGTAAAAGAAGCACTCCCACAGTAAACACAAACAAAGACACAGTGGCTTGCGCACTCCATGTTCATCCAAGGCAAAGAATGCGTGTTAGAATTAGAGATGTAGCTTCCAGTCATCCACTTTGTAAAATGTACTTACTTGTGCTTTACTTGAGACCAAAGCACAAGACTTAGCAACACCACACTGCTCTTGTGTTGCCCATGTGAATTAGCTTCACAGAGTTAGACTATAACTCACATCTTGAACAGCCACAATTCCTTTACGCTACAGATACATCCATGCAGCACATTAAAAGGACATGGTAGGGCAGACATACCCTAACATAAGAGACCGTACCTGTGGTCAAGTCCATGGAGCAAGTTCAGGCTGGTGGGAGGGCCGTCCGTTGACTTGGACACTGGTGGGACTGGCTTGCCTGTTGCTCCATACACGACGCTCTTTACTTGGTTCCAAGTTGATTTCTTCCGTCAAAGTTCTCAGGTTTCTCTTGGTCTCTTGGTTTCTGTAATCTTTAGAATATCTTTGTTTCTGTTTCAATCCTTGAAGACGCATGAGTCCAGGTCCGCTCGTCGCCAAAAAGATGTTGTGTTCTGTACATGAAGACACTGGTAGCCATGTTGTAAGTTTCTAAGTCTTCTTTATTAGTTCCAGGACATGTGGTATAAATCAAGGTTCAGCTATGTAACAGCTCCTACATCTCCTACACCAGTCCCACCAGGAGCAGCCTGCCTAGCTGCTCAGCCCATCTCCAACTGTCATCCACTCATCCACACAGGCACCCAGGCATTCCATTCATCACATTCACACCAACATTCCGTTGCCATCTCTCACTCTGGCTGAGCAGCTAGGAAGACCTAGGCTGTTTACATATGAGTGTAAAACTTAGGATATAACACAGTCACTGTCTGCAGTCTGCACAAAGTTGAGTTCAGCAGTGAGGCTGGCTCAGGCTCCACGCTGGGGCCTTTCTCACATCCTAGTGCCCTTCCATTTCTGGTGCTTTGCAGCATTTTTCAGATTTTCTCAGTGTTTCTTGTTGCTCAAATGGGTGTAATTTCTGATATTTATATATTTTCCTCGTCTTCATTGCTTGATTTTGCTCGCGAGAAAGTTTCACTCATAGTTGTTAAATGTCACTCATAATTACACTGACTTTATGAAAATGTCACACATAAGCAATCTGAAACCTTAGCAGCTATGAGAGGTCTGAATAAATAATTCAGTCTTTCAGTATTCCTATGGTGGGGGACTATAGTATTAATTAGTCTTAATAACGTTGTAGTTGTTGTTCTGGATTTGCTGTTAACTTGATGGCAATAGCTTTAGCTTCGATACCGCTATTTTTTGCAACACCTTCTTGTGGAGGCATTTTGAGTTTTCACTACGTAACTGTCTTACATAAACTATCCAGTAGATGGAGGAAGCGGTTTAAAAATATATCTTATCTTGCATCCCAAAAGAACGTTTTCAGAGACGTGTTAACAAGAGATAATTAATTAAATTGTTTAAAATTTAAAACGCAGAATAATGGTTGGTTGAAAGAGTGGTACCTATGGAATGTTCAGATAACTCAGACATTTAAAGCATGTTGGAGCCCTCTGTTATGTGCTGCGATTAGGCTCCTGTGAAACCCTGACGAAGGAAGAGGTTTATCTCCCGAAATACGCCCTTTCAGTGTGGAGCGAATCAGATGCAAATATTAAATAGCTTTTTACTGGAATGCTGTGAGGTATATATATATTTTTTCTACAAATAAAAAAGAAAATGCACTTTTCCAAACCGGTAAGCAGAGCTATTATTTTTGGCTGATTGTGTGTGGTGAACCAACCGAGTGCTATGGTTGGCCATTATCATATATTTCATCAGCGCAGTGGCTGGAACTAGGAAGATATTATTGGCAGCAGCGTGGTAGTTTGGCAGCGCAAACAAATGGGACAGTTGGTGAAAATTGATATTTTTATCATGTATTACAAATTATGAAACATAAATAATGTATAAAATTAATTAAAAGCAGTGCAATTATTCTTAATAATTTTTAAACTGAAAAAATGTTATTCAAATATTATATATTACCTTATATTAAAATTAAAAGGGAATGTATTTATTTTTTAAAATACTTTGGATCATTAATTTTAACATCTTTTATGGGGTTTTATTTTAAGTCCCTGCTAGGACCGGACTGGAAGCCCGAAGCAGCCCTGGGAATTTTGTAGGACCAGTTTTGACTGGGGGGGAGGGGGAATGAAGCACTGCTGCTTTTGTTACTAGGGGCCGATATTGCAGCACCACTGCAAAACTGGCCTCCAGTAACAAACAAGCTATTTGCAATGCAATAGGTCTAGCATTTGCAAGAGTTTGAGCTATTGGCATTGTAAATAACAATGGCTTTTATTTACGTATTTTGAAAACCTGTAAGCAGTGTGTAAACACCCACTTTGTACTTATAGTCCTTGCTTACGAGAAGCAAGGCTGGCAGTAAAAGAGGCACAGTGACTGCCAACCTTGCTTCTCATAAGCAACCACTGTAAGTACAAAGTCGAGTTTACGCACCGTTTGCAGTTTCAAAACACATAAATGAAAAGCAGTGTCATTTACAATGCCAATAGCTCAAACTCTCGCAAATGCAAGACCTATTGCATTGTAAATGCTTGTTTACCTATTCTTACTAATGTATCAGCTAGTAGTGCCTGGGAATCTGAATTAGGAAAAGCTAGTATATTCTTACGTTATTTGAGCCCAGGTGTGGTAAACGACTTTTGGGGGAGTGTTTGTGAGTTGGAGTGAGTGATAGGATGTGGGGAGGGGAGTTGGCCTAACGGCTAGGGCGGTCGACCTCGCATCTGGGAACTGGGTTCGAGTCTCGGCAATTACACTGAACATCCAGTGATTCTGGGCAAATCACTTAATCTCCCCGTGCCTAACAAAAGTGAATGTGTGTCCTCATGTAACGTAACTGGTGCTATGTAAAGCGCTCTGATACCCGATTCGGGTCAAGTTCGCGCTATATAAAACTCCGTAAAAAAAAATATATATATTGTTGTCTTTATAGAAGGGTTTGCAGTACTTAATCTGTGACAGAGGTTTGCTGGTGGCGGTAGTTGGGCTTATTTTTCATCAGCAGACTTTGACCCAGAGCAACAGAGAGAAAAGGAGGAAAGAGGACGTGCTAAAAGACAGCTCAACGGGAGAAAGTAGGGATGAACAGGAAGCTGCTAAAGTAAAATTAAGAGATAGGTGGTGTATGGTATTTTTAAAGAGGCATGAGGTGAAATTGAGACAAAGCAACTTGATGTTTGGCAAAAGTTACATCAAAGAGAGGCACCATGCTGTCAACTTGATTATGTCACATACAGGGGTATAGATCAACTTAAGACAAGCTGCTCTGGTCCTCAGATATCCCAGTTAGAAATGTATTTTGGAAAACGTATTGCAATATGCGTGTGGGATTTTGAGCACGGGTGCAAATACTTATGCACTTTACATTCTTAATTGAGAGTCTGTGACTTAATTGAGTTGGTAGCATTTAACACTAGCCCTGAAGAAGCTCATTTATTTGCAGAGTGAAACGCATTGGCTGTGATGCCTGTTCATTAATTGAATGATTTAATAAAGTTCATGCTAATATGAATTGCTGCAAAAGGAGTATTTTTGTACAGCAAATCAGATTTTTGTGAATGAACTTGATTCAAGTTCATGATTAGCAGATGGTGCCTCTCGGTGGTCTATCTCTTGGAATTTCAAGGCTGTGGACAACCTCTCGGTGGTCTATCTCTTGGAATTTCAAGGCTGTGGACAACCAGCCTTCAGAGGTGGGCATTACCCGGCTTGATAAGGGAACTAAGGGATGGTGCAGTGGATAAGGCACAAAGTCAGATTATAGTCTGAATAATTGGTATTTGACAATACTGGCGTTCTGCAGGACTGTCATCTAGCTCCAAAGAAAAAAAAGTTACACCCCCCTTATTTTTATTTATTTATTTTACGATGCAAGCACTGGAGAGTTTGTATGAATTTATAATTCCTCTGAATGAAAAGCTGTGTAGCTAAGCTTCAATTCTACGGCTACTTTTAATTTGTTGCAAAGCTCCCTGACAATCGCTTCAAAAAGCCTCATCTCTTATTATGGAGCTGTCGAGAAAATTAAAGGAAGTGGCTGGTTAATTATGTGGCTTGGCTATTTTGTAAAATAAAAAGGTGTCACCAGGAAACATTGATGCGGAGAATTGGCTAGGCCACATAGTTCAGAAATGCGTACAGTGATGCTTGCAGGTAACCTATAGCAATGTACACGTGTCTGATACTGACATGAACCCACTGAGTATATTTACAGCCGGCTCTTGCAAAATAAGAACTCTTTGTCTGATCTGACCTCCATGCTTCTAGGCCCGGGCCTAAAAGGGGAGTTGTGTGCAGGGATGGATGGATGATGATGGGGGCGGGAAGGGTGAGGGGGGCGTTGGGAAGGAAGGAGAGTAGACAAAAGCTGTAAGTAGGGCATATGTTACCAAAAGATCATTCATGGCAGACACTGGAGGGGAGGTGCGCAGAGCAGAGCGAATGTGGGTGATGACAGCAGCAGTTTATATGAAGAGGCTGGAGCTTGGCTAGGCTTGTGCCCAGTGCCATTTTATTTCCACAACGGTTGATTGTCAGGCAGTTTGTGGCTGTTATTATCCGGCTACATCACGGCTGCACCGCACCGCTTTCAGTTTGCATTCTAACGTGTAAAACTATGTGTTTGCAAAGATTATCCCTGGCGCCTCAGTGCATACATAGGCTGGCCATTTTCCCTTGTGCCATTTACGTTTTCTGAATATTGCGCTAAAGGATAAGGCGGGGTGACGTCTGAATTAAGTAGATTAGTTGAAATACAAAATGTCTGTAAAATCGGTAACCATAATGAATTCATATACAATAACGCATAGAATACTAAACAAGCATTGGATTGGTAAATGCAGGAAAATATGCTACAGCCAATGGAACTGGAGGAAAAGTAAGTGGCCCGCACAGGAACCAAAGAAAAGCCAGGAAGGAAAGGGGGTGGGATGTAAACCTCTTGCAGGCGAAACCTTAAAAAACGAGCCCAATCCCCCTTAAAAAGGGAGCCCAATCTATGAAAGCTCAAGTCCAATCAGTGGTGAGAACGTGCTTTGGCCTCCTTATGATGCTGAGGAAGTTCCTTCCACTCCTGTCTTTGGACGGCAGGAAATCCGTGGTCCAGGCGTTGATTACCTCAAGATTGGACTACGTGAATATACTTTACCTTGGCCTCCCGGAATACCTTCTCAAGCATCTGCAGGTGGCGCAAAATGCTGCGGCCAGAGCCATTCTCAGGCTGAAAGCTAGGACTCATATGTCCCCCCATCTCAGAGCTCTTCATTGGCTCCCAGTAAAAAATAGAATTAGATTTAAGGCCATGGTGTTATTCAGAGGCGTAGCTAGAGCTTGTGGCGCCCGGGGCTATCCCTCAGATTGCCGCCCTGGGGTAGGGGGTGAGGAGGGAGGGGTGCTGGGGGAAAAGGACCGAGAGACACGTAGTATCGCCGCTAATAGTTACCTCGATCATGCAAGTTACATGCACATACATGACACGGTCCAAGGCTACACAGTTGAATACACCGGTGACCAGCAGTACAAAGGAGAACACACAGACTGCCACCCTGCAGGATTCCAGGAAGGGCCTAAAAACATGGTTATTCGATTAACGTCCCTCATCAGCAGCACCGCCCCCACACCCCCCAGCGCCTAGATACCCTCACAGGTGATAAGTAGCGCTATGCAAATCCTGTTTGTTTGATTGATTGACACCCGATTTCCACATATCGTTTGTGCGCTATATTAGTTTTATCTGTAAAACTGTATGTCTTTGCAAGTTAAGTGACCCCTTCAATGGAGATTGTGCTGTCTATAAATGACAGTGCGCGAACACACCATGCTTTAATGATATATGTGCAACATTGTGAATTCAGTGATGAAGCATTGATGGCAGCGACGCCACTCTGAAAATTGTTCGAGCACCACTGGGTGTTCCCAATCCTGTTTCTCTTGGTTATTACCTTCTCTGACTCAAGGAAATTCTAGTCCCCCTCCCATATGAATGTGTCACAAGCCCTCTGGACATTATTAAGGCAGGTATTGTCCTGATAATGTGGTAACCAGATATTTTACTCATTAGCATTTTTAAAGAAAGGGCGCATGTTGTGTGTGTTTTTAGTGTCTCACCAGAGTGGCCAAAAAAAGAAGCCTGCTGTGGTAGGTCCTTTATAGTTTTCAGAGCTCGATACAGTCTCTGACAATTCTATGTTTATTCGTAAATTGCTGGCCTTTGTGCTAAGGCTGGGTGTTAAGCAGTCTGGATTCCTCCTTGCACAATAGTTGGCGTGCGCAGGCCTCTTTTGCGTCTCCTTTTTAAACTGTTTCTTATCCTCCTGTCATTTATAAGACATGATACGTTGGCACGACATTAATGAGCACCATTTAGCCTTATCTCCTTGATATAATCTTTTACTAGAGTTTAGTAAAGTTATTGTGACACATCGGCCCCTGGGGTTGCAGTAAATTTCACGGAACCTGGCAGGAGAGCTGCGCGTGATACCTAGTTTGTCTGTCAGATTCGCCAAATTAGTGCCACACTGACACACTCTAGTCTAGCCAGTCGAAAAATCACTGAATAAAGAGACAAGAAAATATTTGCGCCAAACGGAAATTTTGAAGCAAAAGTGGGTATTTCTCAACGTAGGCACTAGGGTCATAAAAACAGGCAGCACAGTCCACAGGCACGCATAGGCTCTGAGTGGCAGCATGTCCCGTGTTATTAGTGGTCGAGGTCGTGTTTTTTTTAAACATGCAAGCGCGTCCCATGATGCATTGCAGTGGCGCAGAGAAAGAGCGCCGTGCCCTGTTAGCCACTGCGCTGCTTTTGCTCACACCCATTCCCAGCGTCTCGAGCTGGAATGCGGCTGCTTTTAAAACTGCGATGTAGCAGCAACATTCCTGCCCTGAACCCTTTGATCTAAGAGTTGAAAGGCATCTGCCTGCCCCCACTTACATGCCTGTGTTCCCTTTTACAATAAAGTGATGGGAAGCGTGGATAGGTAACCATACTGTACATTTATACAGCTCTCTCACAGGTCCGGGAGACACATGTTTCCAATCTTGAGCCATGTTCACAGCAATGACAACCAGGCCTGGCTCTCACACGCTGTCACAGCGCCTACAACGAACTGTAAGGAAATTGATGTCGCTGTGACGTGATATCTGCAGCAACACTGAGGAAGTGACTTTATCATACCATATTTCACCCATATGCTACATTAAACTGTCATTTTGGGAAACTATGGCAAAGGCAAAGATAACATGGTGAGTGTCACCACAGACGTAGAAGAGTGACTAGAAACGAGCATTATGAGGGCGGGAAGTGTTCAGCTGCACAGTTACACAATTGTTTTACTGTACGATCAGTTTGCAAGGTTACTAGGTGAGTGCCCTTCGATTTCAACTGCTTCAACATCTTACAGTTTTTTGTTGTATATATATATATACATATATATATACACACACAAATATCACAGACAGCCCTGCCAAGTATCACGCATCAGGCGTTAGGCTAACGCATTTCAATGCGGTGGTCCGCAGCACCGCATTGAAATGCAATATCACGCATTATAGCGTCTCCTCTATGAAGCCGGAGCTCTGCTATAATGCACCACACTGAGAAAGCTGCAGTAATGCTGCTCCTGGCAGCTCTGGCTGGCTCATCTGCATGCAGGCAGCTCTCTTAGCTGCTACAATGTATAGAACCCAGTACACGCATCTGACACCACTGGCACACATTCACTGACTGACGTCAGAAGTAAGAGCCTCAACTTCCGTTTCCAGCCAACCGCGAGTTTGAGAGAACAAATCGGCTGGCGCGAACGGGCGTGTAGGTGTGTTAGCGTCGCCGGGGTGTGAGAGACCACAAGATGCCGTATTATGGTGTACGTGAGGTCTTTATTTATTTTCCTTCAGGCGTTACGTGGGTAAGGGTTGTCAACACAAACTAAAGAAGGTTAGAGGCAGTTTCTCTTTTCAGCCTCTGGTTCCGGGATGTCGGGGTTGGATGGGCCGGGGTCCTCCTGGGTTTCTTTCACCGTGCTTGGACTCACTCGGAGGGCGGGGAAAGAAAAGAACACAAAACAGGTCAGGGTCAATAACTGTGCTTGTGTAGGTTTGGCTTTGTGCTACCGTCACCAAGTCGTATGTGCGGGGAGGGTTCGTGTGGGTTATTTCTATCAAAGGGGACCCTCACCACTTCAGTGCCCTACCTCCCCATACCTCCCCACCTCCCCCACCAGAATGATCCCCGGAGGGCCACTTGCCTTGGGCCACGGCCCGTCTCCGGGACCGTGGCAGCGGGACCCGGGGCGTCTTCTCCTTCCTCCGGCCCACCGGGTTTGTTAGCGGTGTACGATATACTCCTCTGTCCTTGTCTCATCTGCTCCTCCTCGCTCTCGCCTTCCTCCGCTTTACTGCTCTCCCACACGCTCTCCGTCCCTCTTCCTCCGATACCTCTCTCCGTCTCCTCCGCGTCTTTTGTGCAGCCCTCTTCCGCCTTCGTCATGGTCTCCTCCCCACTCGCCTGAGTCACTGCTAGACCGCTGCCGGCTTCCGGTCCGCATGGAAGCGTCGCAACCTTTCTCCACTTCCGGTCCGCCCCTGCGTCGTCCTCCTTACAGGGCGGCATTTTATTAAGTTTGCAGTCAGTTAATGTGTGACTTCTGTAAGTCACTTAACGCCAGGTTCTGTTGCCTACACATGGCTTAGCTCCAATCCTGGAGTGCAAAGCACGTTAAAACAACCGTCTAAGGACTTGAAGCAGAAGTGTGAACTCTTTTGAAGCGTGATAATTATCCCGATCTTTCCAGGGGCAGACTCCTTGTGAAAGTACCTCCTGCTGGCAACATGGAAGAGCCGCTTGCACAGCGGCGGTATTTATTAATTGATTATGCTAAGGATTGACGCGACACACCCGGCACAGGTGGCCAGCAGGCTGAGTGTCACGAAGTATGAACCACGGAAAGCGGCAGGCGCACGAGTGGTTGCTCTGAGTCCAGCGCACTGTCACCAGTCAGTGTGTGAGCCAGAATGTGGCGTGGCATTGGTTGCAACGGAAGTCCACGAGTGCGGGCGGCAACGGTGCCCGCCTGTTGCCCAAAAGAAGTAAGTTGCTGTGCTTAATTCTCCTAATTGTACTACTTAAGTTCACTATGCTTTTAAAAGCGCGGTCATGATCTGGAGCTGCCTGCGGCCGTGTTACTGAGAACTGCCCAGTCACGCAGTCTGCCTCAGTAGTTTTGTGCTCACTAACTCGTTTTAGGCCGTGACCATGACTTAGAGCCACTGATTGTGGTGCCACTAAACTTGCAGGTAGTGGGCAGTGTGGCAGACCCCGGGCGCTAGGCGGCCGTTCAGCTGTTAATGATTTTTAGCAGTGTGAGCTAAAAGTCTTTTTGAAATAATACAGCTTTTGCAATTTATGGGTTTCCCATTACTTGATTTTACTTGAGATTAAGTGTCACTCATAGGCGTTGAAATGTCACTCATAATTGCTCTAAAATTATGAAAATGTCACACATAGCAATCTGAAACCTTGGCAGCTATGCACAGAAATAAAAGTCAAAGCCTGTAGGCTGTACGTACCACAAATACAGACAGACCCTTGCGCGCCTCCGTTCGACTTCGATTGCCTGTGCACGCACTGCTGCACACATGTACGCCAAAGAAGGGGAGGGCTCGTCAGCTGGAGGATACCTGAGCTGAGAGAGCTCATTGGAGTCTTTCCCCTCTGACCTCGGTGACCCGGTCGCGCACGCACGCACCACACCACACCACACCACCACCACTATGCTAGGTGGTGGTGCGTACGCTGCAGGCAGCAGTTGCAAGCAGGTGAGCTTGCTTGCACTTCAAACGGGGCCGCGCGCGCGGCACTGGTGGCCCGTTGCGGCGGCCTTTATAATTTATTTGGGGACTGGGGACACTGACTGACACTACTGTAAAGTGTCAGACAGTGAGTGTCCCCAAATAAAATATAAAGGCAGCTGCAACGGGCCACCAGTGCAGCGCGGCCGCCGCCCCCAAAATAGTGCCGCCTGGGGCGGTCCGCACCCCCCGCACCCCCCTAGCTACGCCACTGGTGTTATTCTTTAAGGCCTTTCACAGAAAGGGTGCTAGGTACCTTTGCAGAAGGATTACCCACTATGCTCCTTCTAGAATTTTGAGATCCTCCTCTATGAATCTGGTAGCGGTTCCTAGAATATCTCATGCCCGTTCAGGCGGCACCTCTTTTAGGTTCCTCGGTGCGCAGGCCTGGAATGCACTTCCAGCATCGTTGAGAGCGGTGACAGATTTAGCTACTTTTAGGAAGCTCCTTAAAACTTTGCTTTTTAATCAATAATTGAGTTTCCCTTAGCTTCTTCATTTATTTCTCCTTCTCTTCTGTTATTGAGGTTGGTGTAGGTGGTTGCTCTCTGGGCCTTTGATGCGCCGGGACACTCTTCTGAGTAGCTGTGCACTAAATAAATGCATTTTATTCATTCATTATTCATTCAAGCAAATATCCTACTAGAAAAAGCCCAAATGATGGTGGAGATCGAAAAGTGCACAAAGCCTAATAATAAAAAATGCAAGCGGGAGCCACGGTGGGGGAGGCAGGAGTAACACAACTGTGGCATTAAGAGGTGGTCGGAGGAAGAATGCTATTTTTGAATGTAAGCTGCTAGGGTGCTGAAGCTAAACACAGACAAACAGTAACAGAGCAGGAAACCAAGAAATAAATAGACCCCAAAGAACAGATAAAGAAACATAGCGGAATGAGACAGTACTAAGTCTGTGCTATGTGGGACGAACAGAAGAGAGAAAGTAGGGACAAAGTGGCAGGACTGACCACTAGCAAGAAAGGATTTTTAAAGGATATTGACATAGACAAATAAAACGCAATGGCAAGAATGGGGATGGACTTAAAGCCCAAAGACTGATTACAGCAGGTCTCAAAGAGACAGCGCATGTGCTGTCTAGCTCGACCTAAAAAATGACCCTACTGCTGCAAAACCGGTCCCGATCCTTCCAGCCTCTCGGGAAAATGCCTGAGGCCCGCTACGGCCAGTCCGGCCTTGGTCCCTACCTCCATTATTTTCTATAGGAGGATGTTGCAGTGTCAGTGGTAGACCATGTGTGGTTCTGGGATTACTCCATCTCTGAGTTGAAGTACATTTATGACAGTTTTTGGTCCTTTTTGACTGTAGTAACCACAGAAGGACAGTTTTTGAATAGCAATGTGCTTACTCTCTTGTGGGCAGGTGCATGCCACTCCATTAACCCCTCCATAGCCTTCTTAAACCCTTCCATACTACTTCCTTAAACCCCTTCCATTTAGTAATAAGTATTCCCCATTTTCCAGCCTCTCACCCCATCCCTCCCACATTTGCTGCTAAAACCTATACCTACGTGTGCAGAAATGTCTGCAGTTGGGACATAGATCTCTGCTGGAAATCTTCGCACAGGAAAGATAGGATAGGCAGAGACTGCCAGACGTTGGTTTGTGAAAAGCATTTGTAGTGTGTTAGTAGTACTAGTGTAGTACTATTAACATACTACAAAATGCAGTTCACGAACAGGCCTCTGAACACCTAAAATAGTTCTGCTGTTTGAGGCCTGAGCTGGTGAAAGCTTTGGGCAAACTCGTGGGAAGCCTGAACCTGCAAGGTTTGCGTCTCAAGATAGATTTTCTGTTTAAATCCACATCCTTTGGGTCTACATACCTTGTGGTACAGTTCAGAAGTTTTGTGTCCCCATACTCAATTGTTACTGGAAATTGTTCTTGAGGGAAGGAACCTCTGTGAAAATTTGGAAACAACTAATGCATTTCTTTAATAACAGGACCTCACCATTCAAAACTCCTGAGCCCTACAGAGCTTTCAGATTTCCCGACATTGAGTGAATAGCTCATCCAGTCAAGGTTTTTTCTTTGCATTGTGGTATTTGCAGTCCTGAATTTATAACTGGATAATGAAGACTAAACATCTCAGAATGTAAAGATAAAATCTGGAGTGGATACATTAATGCAAAGAATCATGAATCTTTAGAGCTTGAGTACTGTGGGAAAATGCCCTGCCTTCACTATCATCAGCCAACATCTCCTGATCTATTGTTCTCAGTCTCACTCCTGACCTCAGCGCCCACACAACAGAGGGGCATACTGCACCCTCAAACTGCATTATGCCCCTGTACTGGAGGGAGACAAATGAAGCTAGTTGTGAGCATTTCACATAATAGTGTAGTGCACAATTTGTGCAACACAGGGGCATTTCCAGCCTCTCTCCATCTCACAGTACTGTGCCAATAATCACTTGTGTACTGCAGGAGCAGTCTCACCCACACTCCATTATGAGTCCACAAATACCAAACACTTGTGTACTACAGGAGCAATCCCATCCATACTCCTTCATGCAGTGCACAAGTACTAAGAGTTTATGTACTGCGGGAGTGTTGAAAGGTGGTTTATTAGTACGTGCAGGTAGGTACCTACAGCTAGTAATAACACCACAATCCCAAATAAGATACAGTCAAGTCTCAATAAATTAATCCTTGCTCAACCCTTGGTAACTTGGCTGACCAGCAGTCCGGCTTAATTTAGGAGACAGGTGTGTAAATATTTAATATCACCAAAACAATAAATAAGTAAGAAGCAAAACATAATACAAATCCAACACCAATTTATAAAAATAGAGAATATTTTGTATCTTTAAAATGACACTAAAATGACAAAAATCCAATTTAGGGAACTAGAAATATGAATTTTAAAGTTGAAATAAAAAATTTGCTTTCTAGCACCTAAAAGTGAAAGGCCCAACTGTGGCTATCGGGTAGCGCCGGACCAGGGCAAAGTAAAAGTTTCAGGCCAACTGCGATGGAGCGTGGGATGGCTACGATGAGCGGCAGAGCCGGATAAAGGTCAAAATTAAGTTTTACCTTGTGACTTAGTCACTTTTTTGGAGCTTTTTCACTCGACGTCGAGTGGTCATCTTCAGCAATCCGGCTATTAGTTCGATGACAGTGGCCTGCTGCAGTGTGATGCTGCGGTGAGCCCTGGAGGGCTTTGTCTTCGTCGCCGACATCGAGGAGCTCTGGAGTTTTCAACAGAGCAAACCTGCAAAATCAGGTCAAGTTGTGGTTCGACATCGCCAACTTGACTCTCATCATCAAGGTCGGTGGACTTAAGGAGCTTTTTCCCAAAAGTTGTCCAATGGTTCCAAACTTCCAGAACTTCTTCTTGAAAGTCTCTTGAGGGTCTTTGAGGGTCACAACACCCGCCAAGGGTCAAGGGGTTTGGGACTACAATTCCCACAATGCATCTGGTCAAATCCAGTAAAGTCCAGGTGAAGTTGGGCTGGTCTTTGTTGGAGAAGATGCAGGTGACTTCTTCCAGCACTTTTCTTCCTGTTGCTGATCAGGGAGTCAACTCCTTAATCTTGCAATCTGGAAGCTAGGCAAAGTCCTCTTTTGTGAAGTCTTGAGTGTGCAGCAGTTGCAGTCCTTGTGAGTGCAGTCCTCTCTTTGTGCACACCGAGGGTTCAGCATGGCGGTCCTTCTTCTCCCGATGTCTCCAAGCAGGGATTTGAGGTGCTATGCAGCTCACCCATATTTATTCCAGTTTCTGGCTGGCCAGAGGGGGGCACCCCAGACCAATGGGGTTCAAGTTGCGAACCTCTGTGATGACCACTTCCTTAGAAGTGTGGCATATGTTTGTCCCAGAATGTACATCTCAGTCCAAATCAAAATAGAGAAAATCTCTCCTGGGAGTTCAGGTATGCCTAACCCAACCCACAGATGTGGCTAACTTTTGCCTACACTCCCCTTTCAGCACCTCTCCTAAATGAATTACAGTGGCTCCCTTCCCGCTGGAGTGCAGGAAGTGGGGGTGGGCCTGGTACCAGTACTATCTGAGCTTCTCCCTTTGAAGACCAATTTGGCTACCCAGCACCCTTCTTGTGCTGGCATCTGCAGAAAACAGATCTCCTCCCGCAAAATGGTCTCTTTGTTTCAGCCCACGCCACTTCACACCTAATTAGGAGCTTCTTGGCTTATCCTGTCAAAGGCTGGC
This sequence comes from Calotriton arnoldi, assembly GCA_963921515.1. Lineage (NCBI taxonomy): Eukaryota > Metazoa > Chordata > Amphibia > Caudata > Salamandridae > Calotriton > Calotriton arnoldi. The sequence goes on along the minus strand of CAWUFW010000169.1, from coordinate 3,070,722 downwards.
TAATCAGAAGAGGCTGCTACAGGACTGCTTCGGGAAACTTCAGGAAAGCAAGTTCCAAAACTACTTTCCTGCAATAGTTATAATACATCCAACCTTGGCAATTTGATGGATTTATTGTAACTATTATTTTGATACTTTGATTTATTGTTCTAGCTCACTCCTGTCAAAAGTTAGACTTAAATAAATCCTTCCCATTTAAGCCTATAGAGCTAGCACACTACAATGGGGAAAATGAAATTGGCAGTTTTTAACTCACCAGGGCATATGAAACTTATGGTGACATATGTAATAAAAAGGCAGTTTTGGACTTTGGAAGTATTTTTACTTCCAGAGGCAAACTTGGAGGGCTGGCTTTAAAATGGCAGCAGACACCACAGAAGTGCACACTTAAGTGTATTAAATCCACTGTGTTCTCCAAACCTACATGCCTTACCGTATAATAGAGGCTTACAAGTAGGTTGTCAGAACCAATTGTGATTTCACCTAATTACAATATACCTTTTAAACAAAGCACTGGTCCAGGGCTGGTTAGTAGAGCCCAGAACACAAAATCTGTAACCACCAGTATCAGTGAAAAAATTTAGGTGATCAGGGCAGTAGGGAGAACTTTCTCACAGGGAGCAGTTCCCATCCGACTTCATCATATAGTGCACAAGTACCAAGCACTTGTGTACTGCATGAGCAATTCTACCCATACCCCATCATTCAGTGCACAAGGACCAATTACTTGTATGCTGCAAAAACAGTCCTTCATTTACTTCCAAGCACTTGTGTACTACATCAGCAGTCCCTCCCTCACTTTAACGTACAGCGTGCAAGTTTCAAGCAATTGGGTAATGTAGGAGCAATCCCACCCATACTTCACCATGCAGTGCACAATTTCCAAGCATTTGTGGTCTGCAAAAGCAGTCCCACCCTTGCTTCGTCATGCAGTAGACAAGTATCAAGCACATATACACTGAACGATGGTTCCAGCATCACTCCACCTTATGGTACTGAGTTTGTGACACCTACATTCCAATTCTCATCATCAGTATATGCACTAAAGCAGATATCCCGGAATGTACTCCTACTCTCATTAGAGTCCTTGAGTTCATCTTTTCCGACTGGAGTGATGGGGGGGCTTCATTAACACAGCACTTTATTCAAAAAAATAAAGCATTCTTCTTTAGTCTCATCCCGTTTGTTCTCACACGCCAGCTCAGCAGGTGCTGATGGGGCTGCTGCTGGTCTGAGCCTCATTGTCGAGTTCCTGATTTCTGGGTTGGGCAGTATCACAGGTGCATATGCCTAGTGGCAGAAGTAAGGCATCAGATGATGGCAAGCAAGAGCGCATGGCGTGGGGCAAGCAGAAAAACATTGCTGGGCGGGAAATTAAAGACTGTTCTAACGGACACTCCTTGCCATTTTGTAGATGCGCAGTGTCAGAAGGTTCATGCCTGTGTCACTGGAAGCCGCAGACTCCACAGTGACAACACATCTCCAGCAGCCACCCCCAAATCAAGAGGCCCTAACCTCCTCTGGCCTAATGATACTTTGGTCCAGCACTGGTACTCTGAGCAAAAACCTTTCAATTAAATGTGATTCATACATAGCTGCCAAGTTTTCATTTCACTCATGTGTGACATTTCCATGTTTTCCATGTGTTTATGTGTGACATGTCGTTTTCATGTGTGATACCTTCGTGTGATACCGCAGTGCAAACAGATCAAAACCCTTATGTCCATATAATGATACACAGAATCACCTTTTGATATAATAGCCAAGAAACAACCTTTAAAAAGCTGCAACCTTCCTGAAGTGCTCAAGCATAGTCCAGTAAGCTACTTCCCTTTTCTAAAAGGATTAGATGATGTTCCTCATACACAATGAATTTCAATATTATAAGGTTTTCTCTTTACTGATATAGTTTTTTGGAAAACAATAATGCCAGGTAACAAGGTGTATAATATTGTGGGATTCTTTATTTGCCTTTACTGAGTGCGTTATGGTCCTGACTAGGCGTCATGCATCATTGGCTACGCGACATATTTGCTGAGGGAAAGATTTCTGAAATGAATGGGTTCTTTAATTACTTGAATGAAGTCCATAAACATGTCCAAATAAAAAGGCACAAATGTATGCATTTTCTTCCCACAGCCTTGTCAATGTTACAGCAGCTAATGCTTTATACAGTGCATCCAATGTGTATGTCCGTGCATTTAATGCAAAGAGATACACATGTATGGAAATAGCATAAAACATAGTTTAAAACAGTGGGCAGGTCCTATTAAGTAGTCTCTGGCTGGAAGAAAAAAGAAAAAAAGCAGGATTGCTCTGGGAGTAATTGATAAACTCTCTGGGTGGAAAAGAGATTGAGAGGGCACACTGGCCTAGGCATCACAGATGTCCTCTCTGAAAGGGGAAACAAGAAAAGCGGGACAGGCATGAGAAAAACAGAAAAAACTCTTGTGGAAAAAAGAGAAGTATAAAGCAAAACTGGCTCGAACAAGGCTGCTGAACTCTGGATGTGTAGCATAAGCTGGACTGGCCTGTGTAGAACTGCTAATCTCCCTAACAAAGCAGGACTGGCCAAAACATTACAGCAAGGCTCTCAAGCAAAGAAGGACTGATGTCAGAAGTTGTACATAATTCAGCCTTGCCCAGAACAACATGACCCTAAACTCAACTCCTGCACATTCTCCATGTCACCCTGCAACCCCAACCTTTACTACGTGTTAGAAATGGGGGTCTCTAGTTGGCAGAGGTAGGTAGCTTTTTCCAAATAGAGGCCCTTGCTTCTAGTCAGGGTAAGGGGGATACACTCCTAAAATAACCCCCGCTCACCCCTTTGGTAGCTTGGCACGAGCAGACAGGCTTATCTCAGAGGCAGTGTGTAAAGCATTTGTGAACACATACAGTAATAGAGTGAAAACACTACAAATGGACACCACACCAGTTTAGAAAAATAAGTAATCTTTATCTAAACCAAAACAAGACCAAACAATAAAAATTCACAATACAGTATTAAAAATAAGGCTTTCAAATGGTAGAAATAGTTCAGTACAATGCAAGTTGTAAATGCAACACTTTTCTCACAAAGTACCTTAGATGCGTCACGCAAAAAAAAAAAGAAATGGCAGCAGGGAAGGTGATGCGTCGGTTCCTTACATGCAGGGAAGGTGATGCGTCGGTTCCTTGCTTTGGGGGAGGTGATGCATCGGTTCCTTACTGCAGCGCAGGGGAGGCGATGCGTCGGTTCCTTACCGGAGAGGAGGTGATGCGTCGTTTTCTTACTGCGTGGGGAGTTGATGCGTCTGTTTCTTACTGCGTCCCCCAACGAGGCGTCAGTCTTGGCGCCTCGATGTGATGCATCGATCTGGTACGATGCGTGGCTCCAAGCAGCCGCACAGCAGGCTTGGGTCGGGATCGGTGCGGTGATCTCGGACTTCGGAGATCGTTGCACCCAATGCGTCGTGCGGCGATTTCTCGAGCTGCGGCAGGCGCTGCAACGGCTTCTTTGGCGATGCATCGGAAACAGGTGTGGATGTGTCACGCTTCTTCGATGTTGCGTCGATTTTTCAGCTCCCAGCGACAAACAGTCTCTAGAGGTCCTAAACAGCAGCAGGCACCTCTTTGCAGGTTGGAATTCCCAGCAAGGGAATTCAGGGGAGCTGGTGGTGAAGTCTTTGTTTCCCTGAGACTTCAGAACAGGAGGCAAGCTCAGTTTCAAGCCCTTGGAGAACTTTTCTTTTCAAGCAGGTGACATAGCAAACAGCAAAGTCCTTTTTCTCCTTTCCTTGGCAGGAAGCAGCCACTGCAGGCCAACCACAGACAGCAAATAGCACAGGGGCAGTATTCCTCCTCAGCTTATCCGGCTCTTCTACTTGGCAAAGGTTCCTCTTGATTTCCCAGAAGTGATCTAAAAGTCTGGGGTCTGGGCCCCTCTTTTTATACCCAAAAATCCTTTGTTCTCTGAAGGCAGAGAGTGTCTGTACCCAGCCAAAACCAGTTCTGTGGGGCACTTTGTAAGTGCACAACAACCTCCATTGTCAGTGTGGGCCCTGGCTCCTGACACACCACAGGGGGCGGAGCCGTCATTGTGGAAGGCAGGCACAGTCCTATTCAGGTGCAGGTGCTACTCCTCCCACCACTCCAAATGCAGACCAGGCCTATTCAGCCAAGCCCTGACTCATCAGACTTCTGGAGCCGCTGCCCCTCTCCAGCCCCTGTCATCCAAACGCCAGACATGCAATACACAAACCTAGCAGAGGCACACTGGTTGGTTAGTCAAGAAAATACCTACTTTCTAAAAGTGGTATTTTCAAACACAGAATCTAAAAATCACCCTCACTAAAAGATGCGTTTTAACATTAATTTCAGGCATACTAAGCTTTATTTTTCTACCTTGTTCCAAGGGCCAGTTATGTTTATAAGATGTTATAAACAAACTCCCCAATCTGTCCTATGGGAACAGGTAGCCTTGCAATAGTGAAAAACGAAATTGGCAGTATTTCACTATCAGGACATGCCACACACATCAGGGCATGTCCTACCTTTCACATACAATGCACCCTGCCCACAGGGGTACCTTGGGCCTACATTATTAGGGGTGACTAATATGTAAAAAAGGGAAGGTTTAGGGACTGGCAAGTGTGGCAAGTGTATGCACTTGCCAAGTCGACATGGCAGTCCCAGAATGCACACAGGCTCTGCAATGGCAGGCCAGAGTTACATTTTACAGGCTGCTTTTGTGGGTGGCACAATCAGTGCTGCAAGCCCACTATTAGCATTTGATTTACAGGCTCTGGGCACACACAGTGCACTGTACTAGGGTCTGACTAGTAAATCAAATAGCCAATCATGGAAACACCAATCCATAACAACAATTTACAGGGAGAGCATATGCACTTTAGCACTGATCAGCAGTGGTAAAGTGCGCAGAGTCATAAAACCACCAAAACAGGTCAGAAAAAATACAGGAGGAAGGCAAAAAGTCCTGGGTTGACCCTGCAAAAAGGGCCAAGTCCAACACGACACCCTTCCAGCCTAAAGCCAGGGTTGACTAATCAATACCTTGATGGGCTTCCCTGCTTGGGGCGATAGAGCATGGACCCTGGCCCGCAACTGCAGGGGCATACTCCAGTTCTACGCCAATCTGAACCCATTTTGATCCCTCTGTCCATACTCTCAGGGCCCACTAAGCTAACCCATGGGGAACCCTTTTCCTCACCTGTGGACACCATCCGTGCAGCACCTAACCTTAGCTTGCTCACATGTGTATCCCAACAGACAGTACCCATATGGCCAACACAGTGGTGTGGCCCAGTCCACTCCCGGGGTGTGACTCCTGTCCCCCCCAGGGGCCACTCTGTCCACCAGGACAGCAAGCCACAGTGGCTACTGACAGCTGTCAGTAATGAGACCCAGGCCTTGTGCCTCTCAAACCTCTGTGGTCTCAGAGAGCAGGGGGCAGTAGCCCCAGGTGCCTGGCACCCTTTGTCCCCTCTCCCTCCTGTCAGGTCAGGTATGACGTCCTGACACTGACCCACCAGCCCCGGGCCTGTACCCGGCGGCTGGACAGGAGACTGGGGTGGGCTTTCCCACACCCGGTCCTCCTCCTCAGGGCTCGGCACCCTCCCACCTTCCAGAATTGTCAGGGCACCTGTGGCAGGTGTCCTCCACAATTCGCCCACCAGTTCAGGGGTTCTATCCTGCAACTGAGATCCCAGCCTAGGGTCTGTACCCTCAGACTGGGCAGAGGTCAGGGGTGAGGCTGCCCTCTCCACGCCCCCCTTACTGGTGCCCTGCACCCTCCCACCTGGAGTGGTGCCCCCAGAAGACAAACCGGTAGGGGCACTGTTAGCAGTTGCCCCTTTCTCCAGGTCAGGGGGGACACCCTGAACCTGGTCTTCCAACCCAGGGTCTGTACCCTTAGGCTGGACCTGTGCCTGGCAACTCAGGACTTCTGGGGGAGTACACCAACCCCCCCAAGGAAAACACACTCCTCTGGAGTTGTGTAAGAGTCTACCTAGTGCAGGTCTCCAGCCTCCTGAAAGAGCATGAAGACCCCCCAGGCCAGAAGTGGCCTTACCAGGGTCAGTCCTGGGGTGCTCTGACTCCAGAGCTAGCAACCTCTGACCCACTGGTGCTTCCACTGGGGACTGCGTCCCCCTCTCACCCCTCTCTCTGGCCTCATGCCCTCTCCCTACTGGAGAGGTGCTGACAGACACCAGAGCTGGTGGAATGCTGGTTACAGCAGTCTCCCCCAGCTCAACTGACACCTTAGGATCCCCCTTAGGGGATGGCCTCCCGGAACAGACCAGGCCCCCCTTCCTGGTGTTCCCTCATGGAACCAACCAGGCCTTGAGACTGGGTTTCGGGCACCTTGGGACACAGCCCCCTCCCACTCCTTCTCCTCTGAGACAGGACATGGGACCCTACACCCCTCCCATTACTCTGCGACCTATCTTGGCCACCACAATCTTCAGGATCACCCCCAGATGCTTCTTCAGACCCTCTGGAATCCAACTAAAGGTATTCCGCCAGTGGGAGCTCCCTGCGGTCAAAGAACCCACACTTCACCAGGTGTTGGCATAGCACTGGAAAACAGGGACTTAAAATATGCTCTCCATCAATTGAATCATACAGCCCCACACAAGTGTTAACCAAGCTACCCTTTGCCTTATCATCCAGTGCCTCGCACACGTACCCCACACCACTCTCCTGAGATTTGCAAGACAGTGTCTGACTGTCACTGTCACTCAACCCACACTCTTCTGAGCGGTCTCCACACTCACACACCAGGACTTCTACTATGGGGGAAACCCTCTCCCTGCACCTCTCATCTAGTCAGTAGAGTGTCCCTCCCACCACTAGGACTATGAACCTCTGTGCCAGTTCCCCAATCCACCTCAGGGACACTGCGCACCACTGGAGCTACCTCATATCCTTGAACCCCCTGGTGTATGTTAACCCCCTCCTTCAAGTCAGGCGCCACATCTCTGGGTGTGTGTACTGCTCTCTCAGCACTAGATAACACCATTTTGCTGCCACCATCTGAGCTGGACTCCACCTCCAACCCAGCCAAGCTCACTTCCTGAGCTATACACATTTCTTCTTCTTGGGTTAAGGCCCTCTTGGCCTCAACCCTCTCGAGCGCCTCATCAAGCTCTCTCAGCCTCTGCTCACAAGCTAGAAGCCAGCCTTCTTTTTCTGTTTCTCCCTCACTTTCAGGGAAGTCCTCTTCCTCAGACTCCACTGGTAGTGTTGACCCCCAGCGGGGTAACTCATAATGAAATAGGGATGCCTCTAGATCCTCCCTGGACCTTCTCTTCACAGGCAGCCCTCTTTCCTTGCAGAACACACATAACTCCTTCATTGTGTAGATGAACATGTGCCAGTAGTCAAGTTCCATTTTGCAACAACTAACCAGAGTCCTAGTATCAAAAAATACTTCCAGGAGGACACCAGAAAACAGCAAAAACAGTATGTGGTTGCGTAATGGTCTGCACTATACTAGTAGTATACACCAATCACTGTATGTAAATCACAAATGCAAGTCCAGGATCCTCACCGCTGACCACCAATGTTAGAAATGGGGGTCTCTAGTTGGCAGAAGTAGGTACCTTTTTCCAAATAGAGACCTTTGCTTCTAGTCAGGGTAAGGGGGATACACTCCTAAAATAACCCCGCTCACCCCCTTGGTAGCTTGGCACGAGCAGACAGGCTTATCTCAGAGGCAGTGTGTAAAGCATTTGTGAATACATACAGTAATAGAGTGAAAACACTACAAATGGACACCACACCAGTTTAGAAAAATAAGTAATCTTTATCTAAACCAAAACAAGATCAAACGATAAAAATCCACAATACAGTATTAAAAATAAGGCTTTCAAATGGTAGAAATAGTTCAGTACAATGCAAGTTGTAAATGCAACACTTTTCTCACAAAGTACCTTAGATGCGTCACGCAAAAAAACCCAAAATGGCAGCAGGGAAGGTGATGCGTCGGTTCCTTACATGCAGGGAAGGTGATGTGTCGGTTCCTTGCTTCGGGGGAGGTGATGCGTTGGTTCCTTACTACAGTGCAGGGGAGGTGATGCGTCGGTTCCTTACCGGAAAGGAGGTGATGCGTCGTTTTCTTACTGCGTGGGGAGTTGATGCGTCTGTTTCTTACTGCGTCCCCCAACGAGGCGACAGTTTTGGCGCCGCGATGCATTGATCCGGTATGATGCGTGGCTCCGTGCAGGTGCACAGCAGGCTTGCGTCGTGATCGGTGCAGTGATCTCGGACTTTGGAGATCGTTGCACCCAATGCATCGTGCAGCGCTTTCTCGAGCCGCGGCAGGCGCTGCGATGGTTTTTTCGGCGATGCGTCGGAAACAGGTGCGGATGCGTCACGCTTCTTCGATGTTGCATCGATTTTTCAGCTCCCAGCGACAAACAGTCTCTAGAGGTCCTAAACAGCAGCAGGCACCTCTTTGCGGGTTGGAATTCCCAGCAAGGGAATTCAGGGGAGCTGGTGGTGAAGTCTTTGTGTCCCTGAGACTTCAGAACAGGAGGCAAGCTCAGTTTCAAGCCCTTGCAGATCTTTTCTTCAAGCAGGTGACAAAGCAAACAGCAAAGTCCTTTTTCTCCTTTCCTTGGCAGCAAGCAGCCAATGCAGGCCAACCCCAGACAGCAAACAGCACAGGGGCAGTATTCCTCCTCAGCTTATCCGGCTCTTCTCCTTGGCAAAGGTTCCTCTTGATTTCCTAGAAGTGATCTAAAAGTCTGGGGTCTGGGCCCCTCTTTTTATACCCAAAAATCCTTTGTTCTCTGAAGGCAGAGAGTGTCTGTACCCAGCCAAAACCAGTTCTGTGGGGCACTTTGCAAGTGCACAACAACCTCCATTGTCAGTGTGAGCCCTGGCTCCAGACACACCACAGGGGGGTGGAGCCGTCATTGTGGAAGGCAGGCACAGCCCTATTCAAGTGCAGGTGCTACTCCTCCCACCACTCCAAATGCAGCCCAGACCTATTCAGCCCAGCCCTGACTCATCAGACTTCTGGAGCCGCTGCCCCTCTCCAGCCCCTGTCATCCAAAAGCCAGACATGCAATACACAAAGCTAGCAGAGGCACACTGGATGGTTAGGCAAGAAAATACCTACTTTCTAAAAGTGGTATTTTCAAACACAGAATGTAAAAATCACCCTCACTAAAAGATGCGTTTTAACATTCTGAGTTCAGGCATACTAAACTTTATTTTTCTACCTTGTTCCCAGGGCCAGTTATGTTTATAAGATGTTATAAACAAACTCCCCATTATGTCCTATGGGAACAGATAGCCTTGCAGTAGTGAAAAACGAAATTGGCAGTATTTCACTATCAGGACATGTCACACACATCAGGGCATGTCCTACCTTTCACATACAATGCACCCTGCCCACAGGGGTACCTTGGGCCTACCTTAGGGGTGACTAATATGTAGAAATGGGAAGGTTTAGGGACTGGCAAGTGTATGAACTTGCCAAGTCGACATGGCAGTCCCAGACTGCACACAGACTCTGCAACGGCAGGCCAGAGTTACATTTTACAGGCTGGTTTTGTGCGTGGCACAATCAGTGCTGCAAGCCCACTAGCAGCATTTGATCTACTAGCCCTGGGTGCACACAGTGCACTGTACTAGGGTCTGACTAGTAAATCAAATAGCCAATCATGGAAACACCAATCCATAACAACAATTTACAGGGAGAACATATGCACTTTAGCACTGATCAGCAGTGGTAAAGTGTGCAGAGTCATAAAACCACCAACAGGTCAGAAAAAATACAGGAGGAAGGCAAAAAGTCCTGGGATGACCCTGCAAAAAGGGCCAAGTCCAACACTACGCACTTAGGCTCTCAGGCCATCTGCTGCCGATTTCACTGACTGAATGCAGTGTGACTGACCTCCCGGGGGTTCTGATTTCCAGACGCTCAAGATGATGTAGGTTCATGTACTGTCTGTCGCAATGAGGCTTGTAGGCTCTGGAGGAGTGGCACTACCAGTGTGGCCAGAAGTTATGGCACCAAGTTTGAAAATCATCGGCATTAGCGAGCAGCCTAATCACACAAGAAGAGCGGTATTGAGGGGCCTTGTTGCCACAGGCAGATACATTGGCAGCTTGGACCTGCAGTTACTATGGCAACCACCTCTCCTCGACCATGAAGGCAAAGCTTGATGGCAGCAGCTAAATGCTAACTGTTGTTCGTATGGCAATTGTTTTCGCATTTAGTTGCATCAAAAGTGACTTCAAAGGAACTCCAAATTGTGTGACAATGAGATGGCAGTGTGAGAGTGCAGGGACAAAAGCAAACAGATAACTGGCTAAAGGAGGATATTCTTCCTATATTAGATCAGGATAGGCAGCAGTATCTTAATCAAGAAATTAGTACAGCAGAAGTATACAAAAGTGTCAGAGGATTAAAAAAGCAGAAGGCACCAGGCCCCGACGGTATACCAAATGAGCTATATAAGGTTTTGAAAGATGAACTTACTCCCATTTTGACCAATCTAATAAATGCAATCTACGTGGATGACCTCCCCGCCCCACCATCATGGAATGAAGCTACAATAACAATATTCTTAAAGCCTAATAAAAACCCAAAAAGGTGTGAATCATATAGACCCATATCATTGACTAATAATGATTATAAGATTTACACACAAATATTAGCTAAAAGACTAAATGAAGTGATTGAAGGGCTTGTTCATGAGAATCAAAAAGGCTTCATGAAACATAGACAACTATATGAATTGACTCACGATTTGGTGAGTGCAAAACACATGGTTACAGAAACAAACTCCCCTCTGACCATCATAACTGTTGACGCCACTAAGGTCTTTGATAGAGTGAGTTGACCCATTCTACACGCAGTCATCAAGCGAAGCAGTTTAGCCAATAATTTCCTTAAGGCAATAAGAACTATCTACAAAACACCGACTGCCAAGATATTATTCAATGGTTCTCTCACATCGCAATTCCGAATAGGGAAAGGCACTCTACAAGGGTGCCCACTACCTCCCTTATTGTTCATCTTATACATTGAACCACTCGCTAGAAGGATCAGGAAAGAACAGAAGTTCATACCTTTTCAATACCATGAGTGGTTTAAAAAAGAGGCCCTCTATGCGTATGACCTGATGATTTATACACAAGACTTTAAGGGCTTCTTTCCCATAATTTTAAATATTCTAAATGATTTTGGGAAAGTCTCTGGTTATCTAGTAAATAAAGACAAAATGGAAACCAAGAAACTCCTGCATCTATGGGCCTACCTTCCCCTTTCTATTCTAGCAAGAACTAACCTATTTAAAATTAAAATGGATGATCCTTCCAAAATATATTTTTATTTTCAATGCATTAACTTTACACTTCAGGATAGAGTGATTTAAAAAATTACGGGGGCAGAAAACAAAGTGTTAGAATTGACTTGAAAAAATTATGCAAAAAGAAAACAGACGGAGGCAGAGCTTCTCCAGACTTTTTGTTATACTGTTGGGCTTCCCAAATGAAGAATGTTAGGCTACTATTGACAAATGGCCATCAACTGGTAAACCCTTGTTACCGTGCACTAACAAAAGATCTTCCTAAGCAATTATTTCCTTTTAAAATTTGGTCACCCTAAATATTTTAAAAACATTTGATTCAGAGTGCTAAGTGCAGCATGCCAAGTATGGATCCAAGTCAAAAGGATCCTGGGGATCCCATACTACAGTGACATGGCTTCAATATGGAAGTCTCCCAGAACCTCACAGTGTTTATAAGATGTATTAGCCATCCCACTTGTGGATGCGTGGATATTAAGATGGGGCCAGTTGTTTGAGGAGGGTACCTTGAGCTCATAGGATTCTAGGATAGTAAGGTTTACGAACAGTAGGCTCTCCAGATTTAAGTATTACCAAATAGTGAGTTGGTCCCGGGAACAATCTGAAATAGGGGACAGAACAGAATTGAAGAAGGAACTACAAAGTACCCGGACACAGAAAAAGGAGGTATCTAAATGCTACTGGGTTTTGGTACATGCAGAAGACAGCCACCTCACAATGCCAGAGGAGATTTGGAAAGCGGACCTGCCCTCGTCAGAAATATTACACCTCAGGGAAGTATCAATGTCTACACTTTGGTCCTCTGTGAAATCTGCATCTCTCAGGAGAAACCATATGTTTACCATATACAGGGTCTACTGGTCTCCTAAAAAGCTCTCGAAACTGGGAGGGCAGAAGAAGTGGTGTTGCCCTAAATACGCCCTTGAGAATGCAGATGACGTATATTTACTTTGGCAGTGTCCAGGTATCCAACTCTTCTGCAAGAAGTGGGTAAGATATTAACAGAAACAATGAAAAGAGATATAGAGGTAAGCCTGATTCTGATTATTTTTGGGATTCTAGAAGGTGTAGGGCTAAAAGGAAGACTGGTGAAATCAAACTCCCACTTACTCTTTATTCTAATAATAATTCCATGCAGGAAAATTTGTATTAAATGGAAATCCAACACTCTACCTGCCTTCACGGATTGAGTTAACTCAACGAAGCTTATTGGCAGGATGGATTGTATAAATTGTTCAGTAAAAAGGGTCAAGATGTGGGAACCCTTTCTCTCCCCTTCATCAAGTTAGTATTTTAAGTGGGAAGGGAGAAAATATCACGAGGCTGGATAATGATTTAAAAAAGTCCAAGGATTAAAGACAGACCTCAACATAGTAGGAGTTGAGCTGTGGCTCCGGCAAACTTTCCATTAAATGTTGAAGGAGGCTTGATCTAGGAGGTCATAACCCTCAGCTATTTGAGCTATGTTTGGGCTTCGGAATGTACCTACCACCTACTGTCAGATATGAGGATTATATATTTTTTTAAAAAGGACTTGAAAGGAACTCCAAATTACATGAGGGGACATTGACTAATTTGAGTTAGTCTTACTCCAGATGCGTGATGCTTGGCAGAGCTGCACGCATTCTCACCAGCACAGAAAATTCTCATAAAGGGCATTCAAGTTTAGGTGGAGAGCATATATAAACGTGCACTTGCGTGGCCTTGCTGGGCCACACATTGGCAACGGCCCTGATGGCAGGGAAAGTGTTAAAAGCTGTGGAAAAAAATGTTTATGTATTTAAAAAAAAGGTAGAAGACTTATGGAAACTAATATACACGTTTGTGCAAATGTTATGGATTCTAGGGAGTGGAAACTAGATATCATATAATAGGAACTTAAAAACAAAATATGATGTTCCCATGCACATTTCATATTCCTGAAAGCGACAGCAGCACGTACTTCATATACTATGTTTTAAACAATGAACTACAATGTAGCTGCTTGCATAACATGAAATAAAAACCACACTATATAATTGGGCTATACCTTAGCAAACCAGTTCATTATGAAAGCCCCCAACCTTGAAGCTTACTTTCTCTCTATACAGAGCATCATTCTCTCAGATGGTTCCCCATCAAATCCGGCTACCCAAGCCCTAAACCTATACTCAGAGCATTCAAACTTCTAGCACCAAAAGAGATCTCTGACTTAATTAAAGTTACTAATATGACTGGTTCTCTATCTGACCGATGCCTGCCAAACATCTTCATATCATTCATACTTAGGCCCACTGCAGCCACACCAGCAAGATCGGTCATCAACTCTTAGCAATCAACTTGTGAATTTTTAAGTCAACTGAAAACAGCATATTAAACCCATTCTAAAGAAACAAGGACTTGACTGGGCTCACCCATCTAATTACAGACCAATAGCTGATGGTCCTTTATTAGGCAAGCCAATCCGAAAATTCAACGTTTGGTCAGATATCAACTTTAATTGAACACAACAACCTACTGTCAGGCAGATACAATGGATTCAGTCCAGGAAGAAGCACAACATGTGCACTGATCTTTATTTGGGGTCACCTTAATGCCTCTCTTGACAACAATGGGGTTATTTTTACTGTTAGTTGACATGTCATCAGCTGTTGGCCAGCAGCTACTTGCCCAGAAGCTGCATAGCATGCAATAAAGAATAGAGCCCGTGACTGGATAAAACGCAGCTCTTCAAAAATAGAAATATTCATACATGAATTATAGCGAAGTTATAACCCAATATTCTCTTAGCCCAGCCGCCTTCCACTTCTACTGACGTCAAAAACCTTTACAAAAGTGATTATGGACTCCAACCTCCCTTTTCAGTCCCAAGTCAACAAACTGGAAAGAGGCTCATTCTATACGGTACAGGTTCTACAGCAACTGAGGGTCCTACCATTGGATACAGGCAACACAGGCCCAGGTGATATCAAGAATGGATCATGCAAATAGACTCTACTCTGACAATTCATCAATTTAAACAGGGGGGAATATATTATACCTGTCGTAAAAGCACTACACTGGTTACCAGTAGGCAGAATATTATCCTTCAAACCTCTTTGCATTGCACAGCAATTATCACCCATGGGCAGGGACAGAGGCTCCCTCAATCAAACCTCAGACTAAATTAGCAAAGGCGAAACCTCAGATTAGGAATGGCCTCAATGCTGATAGATTCTACTTACTACAAAATCTACAAAGGTGGTAGCTGCTTCTTAGTACAAACATGCAAATTATGGATTAAACTGCCCAGGAAAATCAGAGCTATTAATAATCATTTACACTTTAGAAGGACCATAAAGTCCAGCATTTTCCCATAAGTAAGACCCTGGGCTTCTAAGGCAAAAACCCAGATTGGTTTCTATATGCTTCTTCTAAACCTTTCCTCGCAATGCTTCGCTTTCCACTACATGCAGAAAATGCACTCTCACACTTCTGCTTCAAGTTTGGAGCACTCTCTTTGGGCATCACATATCAATCCAATACTCAACATTAACAGATGGCAATGCTTACAAAACCCTTTTTCCATGACGGCACATCTAAACAAAAATGTGTTGCAAAGTCCTTTGATACCTTGACAAGAGGAAGGAACGGGTTATAGAAATCCTGCAACAGAATAGAGTACCAAACATCCGCTCCCATGAATTGAAGCCAAAAATGAAAACAGGGACTCCAAATAGGAAAAAAGTCCTAAACATGTAATTTGCCCAAATACAAATTCCCATCCATTAAGGAATGGCGAGAGAGTAATATTCCAGTGAGTTGGACAAGAGGCCTCTCTAGGTATTACCTAAGAACTTGTAACAATAGGTCTCCCAACAGACTAAAGATGTCTGTAGCCAGTGCTGCAAACTGCAGTTTTAAATCTTTTTACCATATCACAAAACTTTTTGCACAGGGCAAAAATGAAGCAAACTGAATGGTGTTTTTTAATGTGGTTACATAATAAGCAATAATTCAAATACAGTTTCCTAAAATTTTAAAATGTGAACAATAAAATTATTTGGGATAAAATCACTTACCTCCATTTCTCATTATTAATGCAGCGTAAATGGTGCAAAATCAATATTCTATCAAAACATATGTTCATTAACAATTTTTAGGTCGAGCATTCGAGACCTCTTGTATATACTTTAGTATATACTTATTATATACTTATATGTGTATGTACTTTGTGGGCTCTGGAGATCAGCCCTAGGACTTGTCTGCTTCCGCTTAGGGACTTTTTTTTCTGTTCAACTGCCTCTATTTAACTGTCTCGATAGAAAACGACCAGCAGAGGTCAGTAAAATGCCAGAATTGCTTTCTGCTGAGGGACTTTCTTTTTTTAATTTTTCTGGCAACTGTCTATATTTAACTTTCTTGATAGAAAACGACCAGCAGAGGTCAGTAAAATACCAGAATCACTTAGCATTCTCTAGATTCCAGTCCATAGAAATTGTCTTCCAGGAGCACCCGTAGACAATAATATTTTTTTCAAATCTTGTATTTTCAGTGATATGACCACGGAAGGCCCTGAATTTATATTAAACACAGAGCTTTGGACTATACCATTTCCCGCTGAAAGGCAATATTTCTCTCCATATGTTCCCATACCTGGCGTATCAAGCAGTTTGGTGCTTACTTTCCCTCATGTTAAAGAACAGTAGATGTTTCAGCACCCAGGTTAATGTGCTGCATAGCTAAATACATGTAGGGTCCCGAAGGCGAGACCGATTGCATTGCAAATGCTTGTTTCCTCAGTGAACTGTATTGCAGTGTTGATTTATAAGCAAAATTTATCATTTTTTTACAAATATTTCACAATCAGTTTCCTACATTATTCAACAGGTACAAAAGGTAAATGTGAAATACATTGGACCAAAATATGTTTCCTCCATTCACTATTTCACGAGTACCAAAAACAGAGGAAACAAACATTTACTCGATATTTGCAGCAGTGCAAAGTGTATCTACTTAGGCGGCCCATGGGAGTAATGGAGGAAGAGCTAATACTTCCACCAGTGGGACAAAACCATCTTCTGAGCTAGGGTCACAGGGACTACTGAGCTCTCCCTTCACTGTTTTGGTGTAATGTGAGTGTGTTTGTTAGGAAAATATGTAGTGAATAGTGTATTTTAACCACCTTCGACCAGTATATTCGGTATAAGCATCAACAGGACTTAACAGTGGCTTTAAAGTTATCTCTGAAGATATGTCAGTGGAATGATTGGCTAATGTTGCATTTTAATAAACAATGTAATTCTGGGCAAATTTCACATAATTTCCTTAGTGGAAATTACACAAACTGCGTAAACAATAATGCAAAATTACACTTGAATAGGTGAATTGCCTATTTTGACATTTTTCACTATTTTTAATGTAAAATGTTTCATTTTGCCATATTTTCATGCAAGGATGCATTTCATGCAAACTCGGACATGATGCAAACAGCCGTTCATGTTCAGTTCATATGAATTCTTCCTGTGCTCCCCAACAAGATTTTTACCCAAGGTCTCAATTACGCAATGTGGGTTAATGGCGTAATCTTGGGCAACAATCATAACGTGAAAGGATGGAAAATACATGGGATTTTGTTGCAATAAATTTCATTTGGGCGTATTAAACATTCGTTCAGTAAATTCCTGCTTTTCTCTTCCATTATTTCGTTCTCACAATTTATGTTTTTCTCAGTCCTCATTTCTCCTCTCCTCTCATCACTCTCCTTTTTGCTTTCTCTATTACTCTCCATCACCCCTTTTGTCAGTCCCTTCTATTTGTCATTCTCCCTATTTTTCCCTTCCCATCCATTCTTTGGCTAGCTCTATATCTCTTTTTAGGTCGAGCCTTGCAAGCGCGCATGCACTGTCTGCAAGACCTGGTGTATTCACTAAAACGACTTTATTCCGCCTCCTGCTTATCATAGGTTCACTCCAGCGTCGCTCTTCATTGCTGCCTCCTTACTTGTTCGCGCAGCTGACACCTCACTTCCGGTCAAGACTGAGGAGCACCAGCCATGTAGTGTTTCCTTATGCTGGCATTCTTCAGCTGTTGTTTTGGGAGAACTCTTTTTCCTCTGCTGACTTTCACCCCAGATCGGAGACAATGTGTATGTTTTCATCATCACAATCAGGGCCAGCTCTAGGGCGGTGCAATCGGTGCCACCGCACCGGGTGCTGACTTGGGGTGGGGGCGTCCTTTTTGCAAGTATATTAACATTTTAAAAGCACCTGCTGCTGCGTTCCTGGCCTCCAGCAATGTTCAGGCATCAATTAAAATGTCAAGATAACTCCTGTGATTAATCGCCTTCCTGGAAAGAGACCGAAGGTTTGTCTAGTGGAAGTTTTGACTCATCCTAAGGTAGCACAGAGGGTTAAATTGCCTGCTGCTAAGCATGTGTACCATGCAGATCACAAAGTGCATATAATGTAAATGGGTCAGTGAGTTACTGCTTCTGTAAAAGAGCTCTTTTTGTTACCTGTAGTTTACAAGTCAAAATCCTAATATAGAACATTGAGTTATTAACTGTCAATAAAGAGCTGCTGCAAACTGCAAGGTATATGTTAGAGCTATATGTTTTTGCAGTCTTTCATTATCCTAATCTTCCCAAAAGGGTTCATTTGGGCAGAAAACAATTCTTATTATTAAAGAGAACCCTTAACAATGGTGTTATGTGTTAAATTCTGAATGTGCTTTTCCAGAATAAGGACTCAAACTATATTCCCTACGAGTATTGATGACATGTCACTCCTACACTACACCTTGTAGTCCTGTCTGATGTAACATTTCCTATACACTGATTTACACACATATGATTGTCTCTGTGCAATGTGTGTGTGATGTAAAGTGCTCTGACACCTTACACTGGTATGAGTGGTGCCTTAAAACTAAATGAATCTGAGAGACAGTGGTTATGGAGACTTGAGGGGCACTGTTAAAGGGTGCTAGTGAGGGAATCCGTGGTAGAGTTGGGCATTGGGGGGGCGCCAACAAACATTGTCGCACAGGGCGCCACCAGTGTTAAAGCTGCCCTGATCACAGTTGCATCTGGTTTAGGAGCTTATTACACATCAATGCGCCGAATCACAGCTTGCTTTATTTATGGTCCTGTGTGCACTATGTATGCGTACCACAGCTGTCTTTTTTTTTTATCTTGCCTATGCTGAGACTCGAACACGGTTCCCCAGTTCTAAAGTCGGCAGTTCTGGATGTTAGGTCACATCCTCTTCCCAAGACAATATGCTTTTTTGTTTTTTTTATCTGTTTCCCTCACTGAGTCACCCTCCCACCATGCACCCACCCTTAACCCCTTGCTCCCTTTTGTTTCACTGAGAGCCCCCGTGAGCTTATGGAAAGTGTGTTCTCTTTATTACACAGAAGTGTAGAACAAGCGCTTTCACTTTAAATTTACAGAACCTCGGATCCTGAGTGTCTCTTCCAGGGACCCTTCCTGCCAGCCCTCAGAAAATCCACACACTGCGCATTAAACAAGGTACATTTTATTGGCTTTCAGCCCAGCCCGTGTTTTGGGAATGATTGCCTTTGTTCCGTTTTAAGTGGGACTCCGTGTGCACACTTTTTGTTGTTATTTTCAGCCCGGATCGTGTTTTCGAAATGTCCGATTTTGTTCTGTTTTAACATTGGGCTTTGTTTACTTTTTGTGCATTAGCATGTCCCCTCCCCCTCGTGACGTAAGCTGCTCAAATGCCTTCAACATTTTTCATTGCGTGAGAGGAGGAGCGGGGCGTGGGAGGACCGGAGCTTAATGCTAAACTGCTCTTTGGAAGCCTTTCCCAGTTGTAGCATCCTTCTTTTGCCTTGGTGATTGCTTTCCTGTATGCTCTGCAAATATTCAGCAATGTTTATTCCAAGTCTACTTCCACCCGAACGAAGACTACCGCCTCCAGAATGCACTCGGTACATTAAACATAATGTATTTCAGTGACATGGAGTTACCTACAAGCAACATACATCTACGTTATCGATTTAGGAAAAAAATGTGGCTGCACCCCCCCACGTGATGTAAGCATGGCACGAGTCGGGGGTACACGCGGGTGGACGGCATCCACCCACTTTTTTCACAGGGTGAACGCCGTCCACCCTGCCAAGAATTTGGGCCCCACTGAATAATGCGCTGAATTCATCCCGGTGTAATTTCCAAATACCGGGACACTTTCAGCAGCGCCTGCACGTTGTCTGCTTTCCATCTGCAACAAGCAACAACGTGCAGGCGGGGACGAGAGCTTTCTTATTTAAGACTCCTGCTGGGCCCATAACAGAGGCCGAATTTGAGGCGTCATCAGGCCTCCTTTTGTTCGAGTCTCTTGGCTGGGAGCAGTCAGGAGCCTCACACCTAGAAGCAACTGCAGCAGAGGGGAAACAAAGGCTCATAACTTGTTAGCACTTCAGACATACTTAAGAGAGGCTGCTTTTCACTGTGTTCAGGCTCTGTTTACGAGATATGCATGCACTGTAAAAATATCAGAGGTATTGGTCTTTCCCAGTATTTACACAAAGCAAATTGCATTTATATAGAGCTTACTTCCCCTGAGGAGGCGTTGAAATAATTTAAGAACCACTATTTTTTCTTGTATAGCCCTACTCATTCCAATGCAGGGTGTCAAAGCGCTTTACATCAACACGTGCATATTACATGTACAATAAATTATATTCGTTTGTAAATGAATGTACAGGATGTGTTACATAAAACTGGGGAATTGCAAGGTGTGAAGTCACATATCATCTTCCATAGCTCACTGTGCTATTATCCTCGCAATGCGCTCAAACGTACACATGATAGACCTGCTAAAATATGTGAGGGCTTTAGATCTGATGTCACTTTTTGTGATGCAACTTCCTGTAAAGTCGTGGATTGAGATGTCACTTTCTATGATGTTAATTCCTGTGATACTATGTGTGATGTCATGCGCCGTGATGTTGCGCGCCGTGATGTCGCGCGCCGTGTTGTCGCGCGCTGTGATGTCACTTGCATACTGCCTAACCAGGTTAGTCTCCCCACTTCTTTTTTTAAGACTAGTGCCCTGGATGTAAGCTGCTAAAATGCCTTGAACATTTTTCATTGCGTGACAGGAGGGGCGGGGCCTGGGAGTAGTGGGCCTTTATGCTAAACTGCTCTTTGGAAGCCTTCCCCTGTTGCTGCGTCCTTCGTTTGACTTGTTTCTTATTTATGCAGTGTCCTCAACAGCCGAAGTGGCTAAGCGCATTGGATTGTTTTACACACGTACCTATTACATTTCTCAAGGTCAGATCCTGCATATCTTTTATGTAAATGTATTTATTTATTCACGCTGGAAAGTGACTGCAAATCATATTTCTTTCTGTTTGAACCTGCCATCATACAATGTGCGTTAACCCTCTGAGCTATGGTAATTTTGCATGACAGGATTAAAAAGTAATCTACGTGATTCACTTGGCTGTTTTCCTTCTTCTTGTGGACATAATAAACAGTGGCCTTAATGCAAATGTATTTTTATTTTCTATGTACATATGTAATATTTGTCTCAGCTGAGCCTAGCGGAATGGCAGCAGAGCGCTTTCAACTGAGATGTCTGTTATCCATTGATTGTTGCATACAGCGCCAAAGGCAGTAGAACTCCCAACGACTTGCTTGCTTCCCCTTGCTTTCTCTCTCTCACAGCTGCCTCAGAGGCAAAGTTCTCTGCTGCTTTGTTTCCCCAGGCCCTGCACGGCCTACTTAATCTCTCTCTACACGGAGATGGACAGTTCTCAGAGGCTGCTGCCCCCAGGCCACCCATTCCTCTTCAGACATTAAATCACTTACACTTTTGTGCTAGAGTGTGAGTGAAGAGAGTGGGGGGGGACACATTTCAGGGAAGGTGTGGATGGAAAATGTTTCAGCATGGCCGAGCTTGCACAAAAGCAGCTTCTGCTTGGAAACAGGAAGTGGACCAGAGAGATGTTTTTCAATATTCAGCTCAGCTTGCCTTCTCAAACGTGTGACTCAGCATCACGTTATTTCAGTGAAAAACAGATTATATCTTTAAGTGTCTATTTTATGTTCAGATTTATTCAACTGTTGCATGGATTTTAGGAGGCCTATGCAAAATAGTATGTTGCCATTCGATTGCTCTACAGCCCCATTATTTTAGGCTGCTTGGTGTCATCTGATATGTGTTCAGCATCTGTGTTCACTGTTTGTTTTGTCTTACCAAAAACTTAAGTTGCTGCTTTTGGCTTTTTTGACTTTGGAGTAAATATGTATCGGGTGATTAGCCGCGCTTTATAAATCCTGATTGATTCATTGATTGACTAAAAAACAATAAGGGAAATCCTGCATTTATAATGAAATGCACAATTTGATATTGCAAAGTCATCTAAAAATATAGTCTGGGGAAGCATGTATTCCTGAATCAGACTGCACACCCACTGTATAGTATTTGTATAGCTATTCAATCCCTGGCGGCACTGCACCCAGAATAATATACTGCATCTTTAAAAACTTATAAGATCAAAAAGGCCACTGCACTGTAAACCTAAACACATAGGTAAAACACCTTATCATTTACAACGCCAATAGCTCTAACTCTCGCAAATGCAAGACCTATTGCATTGCAAATTCTTGTTTCTTTATCTTCCTTTCACTGCCTGTTGAACACTTTTCTTTGCTTTCTTCACTATTTCCTGGGCAGTGTGAAGGCTTTCGTGCACTCCCAAGTGCAGCACCTGCATGCCACTGCAATATGCACTGCGCCTTCAAATGATGCAGTTTATGCAGTAAAAGGTGCAGTGTGCAAGCTGCCAAATGTTACCTAATATTTATGGATTTAGAGGAAGACAGGAACAGAAATTCTGCAACAATGCCCTGATAGCAGAGCCGTCATTAACTCCTTCAGTCATGTGCAGGGTGTAGACACAGCTAAAAACGTTTTCAGATCTGCCACCAAATTTACCCTGGCAGGGCAGGTCTGGTGTCTACTTCTGTGCAGTCTTACACAGAGCTGTACATAAATAGACATGAAATGATAGAAGAAAAACTACTAGATATAAATGTATCCGCACTTCTTGGCGTGCTTCCAGTGGCAACATCAAGCCACATGGACATAGTGGCCATAAGCCACATGGGCATGGTAGAATGGCCACCACAAAGGTTTCCCCCTTAAGGTGGATCATGCCACAGGGACACAAGCTGTCTCAAGGGAAAATATCTGCGGCTATAGTGGCACTTCAACATTCGGCACACCTTTGGCTACATTAAGGTAGAGGTTATTTTACCACCATAACCGTGCACGGAATGTCCACTGTAGAGCCTATGAAGAAAGTCTCATATATATGAAGCTGCAAATTAGGGAGGTCTGTTCTTCCTAATTATGTGAGTAGCTTGATCTGTGCATGGTTGTTTGCCCTGAAAGAGAGCACATGGTACTCATGCCGAGGTCTTTGGGATGGCAGCAAGAATGTTTGGAAAACAACAGGCAGTCTCAATTCAAGCCAGCCTTCCGTTTCCCAGAACCTCCACCACTCTGCTTTCTTATGTGTTCCTCTAACAAGTGTATGTCTGTGTGAGCTGGTGATGTGGACTGAGGAGCTGTTACAGCCCAATGAGTGGTCCTTAGTGTAGATTGGGGTCATCACAAACTAAAGATGTTGGACACCGGATGCTAACTACTATTCTGTATGCAAGTGCTATTTGCATTACGCACATCTAGCCAAATGGCAGATGAACACTGTATAGGGTCAAAGGCAAGGATTCAGTCAATGGGAGGTAGCTGGTTTCCGTGATGTTACGGTGCGGTGCTGTAGTGTTCTTTAAAGATGTGTGTCTCTAACTCTTTACTGATGTGAATCAAGGTCGGGATGGTCCTGAAGGATGCAGGGTTGATGTTCCAGACCCTGGATGCAGACAAGGCAAGGGCGAATTGCATTGTCTTTCTTTTTTACACTCCTCTCTGATGGTGTCCTGGCAGCAGGTGTGCCTACCGCAACCAGAGTTTGTGAACTTTGCAGGCATGGGGTGCAGTGTGTGGCGTTCTCTTGATAGCAACAAACCATCAAGCCTTGCATGGAGGACACCACATTCCACAAAGGAGATAATTACACTAATCCCTGACTAGGAAGATGTCCTAAAAACGACAGCAAGCAACTACTATGGCTCTCAATCCAAAACCATATTGCACAGTTAGGGGAGAGAAACACAGCAGAACCCTTGACTCTATAAAGATTATGGACAGCTCACAGACGAAACACAGCTGAGAGAGGCTTTGTGTAAAATTGTGGGAATGAGCAAGGGAGGGCCAATATTTCCTTGATCTGCCTGGCAGAAACCTCTGCCTCAATGACTGAGGGAAAAATTATTGTCTAAACGAACCTACAGTAAGAGGACACTGAGTTTACAAGAAACACAACTTGAAAATACAAAGGGAAGAAAAATGGACCGTGTGGTTTTTTTTGTGTTCAACTCTAATATGGAAGTCCAAAGAGAGGTTTGTCAAATAAACATGTGCTTCATGCGTAGTGCCACATCCTTTGAAAACGTATTGGCTGGCATAATTCTACTGTTTCCCAGTAGATGGTAACAGCTGCCCTGTTTCCCACCTGCATGGTCACCTTTTCATGCTAACCTTTGAACCGTAGCTGGGTGAAGCGCAGTTCCTTGTCGTGGTCCCGCAGCATGTAGTGGAAGTCCTCCCAGGTCAGCTCCTCTTTATTCTGGAATCCTGCCTCACGAAACATGGACTCGATGACCTGTTTCGTCTGATCTCTAGATAGACAGTTGTTGGACATCTCGATGAAGGACCTAGAATGAGTAGACAAACCATTACCGGGAGCCCTATATCCAACACAATGAGCTGGTAGCGTTTACTGCTCCAGTTTCCGTGGGTCTGGTGGCTCTGTAATAACAAACAGTATTCTTACCTCAGAATTCTGAATTTATTAGATGGGATGGGTGAAAGTATATTTCAAACTGAATTTAAAAGCGTGTTTAGTTTGTTTCTAAACGATGTCATGCTGAATAACAGATGTTCATATTTTTTTGGACGTTTTACATACACACGTATATGTTTTAGTTTTTATCAATTTTCATTGTCCTTTTTGTCGAATTGATTTAAGTGGTGGGTGTGGCTCTTTAGAGAGTAACATGTATAGAAAGGCTGTCTTTTTTGACAGTCGAACAATTATATTTTTCATACTTATTGTTAAACTGTTCCAAGATGGCTGCCATGTTGTGTCTAGATACTAGATGATCTTGGAATTATACAAAGTATCAATTGCAAATATTAGCTTTAGCATTGCTTGTGGCTCCATTTTGCAAGCATTGGTAAGTCTAAATCAGCAGCAAGCAACCATTAGAAAAGCAGGACTGGTTGGGCATGGCAGCACCTATTTTAAATATTTGACAGCTTTTCAACAGTTATTTACTTTGTCTACGTTGAGTTTCAAATTGAATTCAGTGAAAAATCAAAACATGCAATGTAAAAAAACCTTTCTGAAAAATTGCCTTTCCTTAGAAAAATGAAAGTGCAACTTGTTGGGTATTGAATAGAGGCGGGCATGATTGGCGCATTACTTGTATTTATCGTAAAATTACTTGTAAGTATGCATAATTCTATGAGAAGAGTAATCCAGCATTTAACGCTACGTTCTTAGTGCAAAATGCACGTTTGCGTCTAAAATGGCCCAGAAGATGCATTTTGCACTAAGAAAATAACACTAAATGCTACATGACACGAACAGTGGTAGCTAGCCACCCCTTGCTCTCTCTTAGTTCGCTGTTCTTGTGCTCCTGCAGTAGGATTTTTGCCTCAAATTATTCTTAATTACTCAAGATGGCGTAATCGCATAATTTGAGTTATTTTTCATCACAAATGTAATGCGTAATTACTCAAAGTACTCTGATTACTCCAGTGTAATTAAAATTCTCCTCGGCCTAGTATTGGGCCACCTCTATCACTTTTACCAGCACTTCATGGAGGAATAGCTCGCAAAACCATGTATATAAATCGGGTTCGAACACAGGTGCGTGAATGAGGATGTAGCTATGCTCCACTGGAATGATTCCCGAGCATCATATATACAACATCAAAACATGTAAAACATGCAAGTAATTTGAAGAAAAATATTTAACATGGGTGAAAAGCAATCATGTAGTAATACCTACAACTTGGAAAGAATTGAGCAGAGAAAAAGAAGCTGGAGTGAAAGAATAGCTGATTAGTTAAAGTGATGGGGTGTCACAGGTAAAGAATAGGGGTACTTGCATACCCTTACCACAAAAATTGCAAATAGTGATACAATGAAATATGATTGACAATGCCTGTCCCAGTGTTCATAATTCAAGTGTTTAGGATAGGTGATTTGCCATTTTGTAAATGATCTATTCATTCATGAAGGCTGTTTGCCTTTGCGTGGATGATTGCAGGAAGCACTTTCCACAGACTTGGCCCACCCACATTTATAGGGTGGCAGAAAAAGCATATCTGCCATACATTTGCAGATGTCATGTGCTCTCCCCCCCATGCAGTTACCTCAAATCATTTAGAGTCGGGGGACCTGTCAAGTTTTGATAGAGGAGTCTAGGTAATTACCGGCAGCCTGTCCACCAAAGGACATCTGGCCCTATCTAGGAGGAGCCCTCCAATGCTCAATCTTCCTTATTGTTTTCGTCACACAAGGCATAGCATTGGAAAGCAGGCAGAAACTATAGTTTCCAGGAAAAACTCCCCATGCATTCTGGAGATAATAGGTCTCTTTCTTAAAAAAAAACCCCAAAAATAATGGCCAGCGCGCTGCATGAATTAACAGCCTGTTTGGTATTGCACTGA
Source organism: Calotriton arnoldi (assembly GCA_963921515.1). Lineage (NCBI taxonomy): Eukaryota > Metazoa > Chordata > Amphibia > Caudata > Salamandridae > Calotriton > Calotriton arnoldi. The sequence continues at coordinate 3,044,594 of CAWUFW010000169.1, read as the reverse complement.
CAGCAAGAGATGTCCCCTGCTGTCAGGGCAGTGCTTAATTTGTAAAATATTAAGTGCCAGAACTCTGACCAGGAGGCCACTGCAGCTTGCACCACCCATTGCCCTTGTCATTGCTGCCAAAACAACTACTAACCATCTCTCCCGCATGTAAATGCGACAGTTCAGATTATTCCAGGTCCCCAAAGCTAAAGGAATGGCTGGGGAGGCAAGTATTAGCAATTTTTTAATGTATATTGTTTTCCTAAACAACAGTTATACTGATCATCTCTAAATTACATGAGCAGCGCCACCTTGTGGCAGACTGCCCTAAGTGTGTTGTTGATAATTAGGTGCCGGTGCCGAGCACCGGACACCAATTAGGTGCCGGTGCTCAGCACCGGAAAGCACCGGCTCAAATGAAGCACTGTGTTAGGGAGAGTATTTCCGGCACAAAATCCCAGCCATAATGAAAAGGATCTCCCAGTAAGCAACAGGTGCTTCTTCTCCATTATAGCCCCACTTAATTGCCCCCAAAGACGGAAAAATAAAATGGTAATAAAGTGAATTTGTTACAGTTTTATTTTTCGTCACCCCTTCCTGAATGGAGTGTCAGGACGGGAGCGGGCTGCTGCTAAATGGCAGTAGAAGAGAGTTGGCTGCCTTTTGCACTTGTTTAAAGTAAGCATGTCTCTGTGGCTGGCCATCTTCCGATGGCCAGCCACACATGCGCAATTTAAACCTCTGGTTAGAGAAAGCAAAAGCCTCCTGTGGTCTTGTGAGCGCTGATAGACAGGGGCGTAACACAGGCCCCCGCAGCCCCCGCTGTGCGGGGGGCCCCCAAGTTCCAGGGGGCCCCCTCAGCACAGCACTCTGGCTGCAGAGCTCCTGATTGAGCCCGGAGGGGGCCCTCCACGTGCCTTGCAGGGAGGCCCCCTCAAGTTTCGTTATGCCACTGCTGATAGATGCCACTCCCATCAATCCTGGTGCTGCTCTGATGATGTGAGAGCAGCTCCAGGATTAGTTAAGAGAGTTAGCTAGGGCTTTGGAGTTACGAGGAAAGAAGACTGGAGTGAGGACGACACAGCAGCAACCACAGTAAATACATTTTTATTGTATTTACTTAATTGTTTTGATTTTATGAAAACAAACCCACTTGCCCACTTCTCCACTTGCCGAAGTTGGCAGCCGCCACTGCTAAGCAAGCTCTTCAGCATCGCCAGATGTACATTTTCTGCAGCTCCAGCAGTTTGGCCCTTGAACTCTTTATTGTCAAACAATAGGTTGGGTTTCAGGGTGAGACAGCATTGAGTCTTGAAAGCTTATAGTCCAGATGAAAGCATTTTTTGGCTTTAATTACTACCAAGTTGTCTGCTGCAAGATGAAACTGATCAGGCAACAGAGGAAAGTGGTAAAATGATAGAAAGTGTTAACTGTTGCTGATTATTCGGTTCCATTGTCTTGAGTTGTGAGTGACTGTAAGAAACTGCTCTATATATATACTGCACCAAAGTGAGGTACAGTGTGTATAGAGTCCAAGGGTCTCCAGAGGTTTGGCAGAGGTTAAAGTTAGATAGAACCTTACTCTCTAAAGTGGTAGCTTGGTCGAGCAGTAAGGCAGTATCAGAGGACAGTGTAAAGCATTTGATGTACACACTCAGTCAGCAAATGAATACACACACTCAAGAACTGAACTCTAGGCCAATTGTTTTGTATAAAAAAATATACTGTTGTTTTATTTCTAGAACTAAGCAAGCATGGCACAGGTAAGCATAAAAATACTTTTCAGTAGTAAATTACTTGTATGAACACAGTTCAAAATTGCAGTGTAACTTGTACTGGTTTTGGTTACAGTTTTAAGTAAGCAGTTTGCAACACATTGCAGGTATAGTACATTCAATTGAATGGGCTTTTTAAGTAAAATGCAGTTAATTACTTTTCAGATTACTTTTGCTAACACAGGACTGGATACTAGATTCAGCCCTGGGACATTTCCTGAAAACAGGTGAGAAAATGCGTTTTGGTTAAAGGTACGATTTTTAAAGAATATTATTGCATTTCAAAAGTTGACACTTAGAAACTTTTTCACATAGAATCACCAATGTTATCCTATGGGAGGAAATTCACTTAGCAGGTAAGTTATGTTATCGATACTTTTTCTTACTCAGTGCTGGATCCTGGATTCAGCACTGGGACATTCCTGAAAACAGTTGAGAAAATGCGTTTTGTTATTCGGCTGATTTTTAAGGAATATTTGTAGTTTTCAAAAGTCGACACTTAGAAACTTTTTGGGAGAAAAAGTGTCCATGTTATCCTATGAGGAAAAATGAGTTATCGGTTTCAAGGTAAGTAATCGGTCTTTTGAATTAGGGTTCTGGGGTTAGACTCAGGGGTCTCCCAGGGTCAGTGATGCACTGTTGTTGCACCCTCAGCGGGGCTAGGGCAGCCGGGTGCAGAGTGTTGAGGCCCAATGTTATCCTATGGAGGATAGGGGGACTCCGGTTGGTGGCTGCTGGCAAGCAGGTCACGGGGTTGTGGGAGCAGAGCTCCTATGGTTAAGCTCAGGGCATGTTGGGGACCAAGTTAGCACCAAAGGGGCACCCTCAGCGGCACTAGGGCGGCCGGGTTCAGGGTGCTGTTTTGAGGTCGGGTGCCCTGTTGATTTCAATGGATATTCTCCGGGACAAAGAAACACTGCAGGCTCGGGGACGAGGATCTTCCAGGAGCTACCACCACTTCGAGGGGTAAGTTGGGATGTAGAGGGTTGGTTAGGCACCGTTGGTTTGGGCACACAAGGCCGTGGGGCATCGGGTGCAGGGGTGCCTTGGGACGTCGGATTTTCTTACCCGCTCTGGTCGCGGTAGGGGGGGTCCTCTGGATTGAGGCTGCAGGCGTCGTCAGGAGACTTGAGGCAGGTCAGGGATTGCCGGATCTCGGGTCAGGATCGCCGGGGGGACCTCCTCTGGGTATTTGCCCACTTGAGCTCGGGCCGGATTCGGCGGGTGCAGAGTGTGCGGGATTCGCGGTTCCTGGCTGGCACCAGAAGCTGCAGTTCAAACACGTCCGGTGTTCACTGGAGAAACAGCTTGGAAAGTGAAGGCAGGCAGGTCCTCCGGGGTTTTTTGAGGTTGCTGGCTGCTGGACATGCCGGGGTTTTGCAGGAGCAGGTTCGAGGGGAGACAGGCCTGTAGGGCTGGGGCCAAGTCAGTGGGCGTCGTCCTCTTGTTAGCTCTGCACGGCTTCTCGTCCTTCTTCTTCTTCTTCCTTTTCTTGTTGTTGCTGGATCTGAGGAAGGAAGGTTCAGGGTGCCCCTAAATACTGAATTTAGGGGCGTTACAGAGCTAGGTAAAGGGCAGGGACCAATGGGTCCCTTCCTAGAGTGGAGTACACCCCTATTCTGCCACTCTCCAGTGGGAGGGGAAGGAGCCTGTCCTTGGTTGGCTGGGTCCCCCCATCCTCAAGATGGCGAGGACTCGAGGTTCTGCTTCACCTCGCCTCCTCCACCTTAGGGGTGGAGTTGGCAGCGGTGGGCACACCTCTCTTCCTCACTTTGTTTTTCCCGCTGGGTCTCCCGCCCAAAGTGGGTGGGTAGAACCAGTGGGGACCAGTTGCTGAGTACAGCAAGTGGTCTGGAGAGGCTCACAAAGGCCGTATGCCTTTGAATCTTCTCCTTCGTGAACCCTGCCCATCCTGGGGGAGGAGGCTTGGCACCTCGTCCCAGGATGTGCATTGTTTCAGGCCCCCGAGAGCGGCAAGCTCTCGGCCCAGGGGTTCAGAAACATGTCTGGTGGTGGCAGCCTCTGCAGCCACTCAGTCAGGTCACTGGGAGTTGGTCAAGTTTCAGGAGGCATCTCTAAGATGCCCTCTGTCGTGCATTTTACATTAAATCCCACACTGGCATCAGTGTGGGTTTAATGTGCTGAGAAGTTTGATACCAAACTTCTCAGTCTTCAGTGCAGCATTATGGTGCTGTGGAGTTCGTGGTGACAAGCTCCCAGCACCATATACTCTTAATGGCAGCACTGCACTTACAGTGCCCAGGAATGGACCTGGGTACTGTAGGGGTACAGGGCTCATGCACCCGTACCCTCACCACTGGCATAGGGCACCCAGCTAGAGGGGTGACTGATGGATGCCAGGGCAGTGGTTTGTGGGCATGGCACACAGGGGTGTGTGCCATGTCGACTCTTTGTTCTGCACCAAGACACGCAGCCTGCAAAGGCAGGGTGTGTGTGTCAGGGTACAGGGCCTCTAAGGGTGGCACAATAAGTGCTGCAGCTGCAGCCCTTGGGGGCCTTCTCTGGTCACAGTGCCCTGGGTACCTGTGGTACCATTTACCAGGGGCCTACCTGTGGCCAGAGATGCCAATTGGGTTTTGGCTTCAATGCAGTTTTAGGGAAGGAACACAGGCCCTGGGTACCTGGTTGGCAGGAACCCAGGGCACACTCAGTCAAAGCACATCAGCAATTCAGCAAAAAGTGGGGGCATACCATGCAAGAAAGAGGGCACTTTCTAACAGTGACCCCTAAAGCCCTGGTGGTGATAGTTTGTCTTACAACTGGAAGAAAAGCAAGTGTATGATAGCCTTTTGGATACCATGTCATGGTATTCTATGTTGGTGTTCTTTAGTATTCAATCCCTGTATAATTATCATCCATGTAATGTATGATATTGCCTATTAGGTCCTGTGATATTTTGTGTGATTTCTTTAATGTCACATGCTTAACAAAACCCACTTTGGTCCAGACCATAGTCATTCCTCAACTTGATGGCATATTATTACAAAGGTCAGAATTCTATACTGTCTTAACGTTGACCCTTTATATAAAACAGGAGTTTCTCAACCGCCATTTATAGTTCCCATGCCCTGATACCCTGCATCATCTAATGTAGCTCAGATTCAGAGAGACGTGGATAAGAGAGCAGCTGTACCACTTCATGTACCACTTGGTCGCTTTCCAAGCCATGCTTCTTTCGCTCCCCATGAGAGCATCAACTGACTGGAGTGCTTCTCACTCAATGAGTGGGAGATAGCAGGAGTAGGTCAGCTTTACTTCTGTTTTGTTGACGTCTGGACTGTTGTAATTGAGTAGATTATGAAACACTTTGGTACAAACTGAGGTTCTTTGAGATAGGGAACAGTTTACTAAAGCCTATAAAATCTCGATTCAGGCCACCTGGATGCCGGCAGCCCTGGCAAATATAGTCAGTGAAGAGCCCATGTTCTCTTAGGAGGTAGATTAAACTCGACTCTATACTGGCACCAATATTATTTTGCCTCTAGCTAGTATATCTTTTAAATGTATCAAAAGAGTAGAGTTTGTAGCTAGGAAAGTGGGTATTGGCACAACAATCTAATTTATTCAAATGATTGGTATGTGGTCATTGCTATTAAATACAATAAATGTTTGAAAAACTAAAACATTCGGAAGAAATTTGTGTGAATACATGGATTTAGAAATCTGTTAAAAACAAACGTTCTGTTGTTTGTCTTCAAGTGGTAATACATTTTGGTGGCTCAAAATACTTTTGTTGCAAAGATACATTCTTGAGAGTACTGTTTACAAGATCACAAAACTGTTGTTGCAAAAAGATATATTCTTGAGATCACTCCTTACAAGATCATTATCCTGAACCAGCTGTAAGCAATACCTAGCAGACCTTGCTCCACTGGATCATCTGAATCCTTCGAACTGCATTTAGGGGTGTATTTCAATTAGTCCATCAAGAGCAATGCACTTATCCCAGGTGGTACCTTTGTCGATGTCCAGGCTCCTACTAATTGCATTGGAAAGTCTGTCTAATTTCACTGTAATAGAGGCCTTTCACTATTGTCAGTCATGCATGCTGCAATTTGATTACAGGTGAGATGCCTGCAATGCATACTGTGATAGGAGGTGCAATTTTAAAATTCCTTCTAAGGAGACATGGCAAGAAGAGATATTCGGTTCCGATTCTGTATTGAAGGCTGGAAATAAGTTTAGACTAGTGGAACTCGAAAATTAATTTGGGGTTTTCTGCTATTAACTTCAATGAGACGATATTTTAGTAAGCAACATTTAGGACATGACATTTATGGCAGACGATATTCTTCTGACTATGATATTCTGGTACCACACAGCAGGGAGTATGTTGAAAGTAAATTATCATTGTCTTTATTAGTGAAGCATAAAATAAGGTCTGGCATTAATGACACTCTCCTAATTAGCCATGGTAAAGGGATACAAAAGGAATGTTAATAATCAGACTACGATTGATATCTACTGTACCAGTTACGGGTGCATGGGAGAAGTTGCTGAATGAGAGGTGATTTGTTTGAAACATGCATGATGTTGAATAGTACACATAAACAGTGTCTTTGTATTCCAGTCGGAACTTTGGCAAAAATATGAATTGTGTTAAGAACCGCCTTCACAAGTTGATGTCTAGCTAAACGTTATTAATAAGACCTAAATAATCCAGGCAATGGGGTGGGGCGGGGTTGTCATGAGGTTGCGAGACTGAGGGTGATTGATATAAAATATAAATGATGACTGTGTAGTTCTTTTCTACCATCATGGCAGTTTTCCTATCAAGAGAGTGGCTGATCTGTCTGCCAAACTGTGCTTAATTTAAGCCGGAGGTTGTAGGTGGGACGCCCTAGCACTCTATTTTGGTGACTGACACTTATTTGTCCTCATCATACATTCGCCCAGAGCAAGAGAGAGAAAAAGGAAAAAGAGGAAGAGAACGACGGAAAGGACAGTGACAAAGGGAGAAAGCAGGGATGAAAAATAACTCTCAGACGTGAGATAAAGGGAGAGGCAGGATCTGAGGGTGAATGAAAGGGGTGAGAGGTGAACACAAGACTCTTCAGCCTTGGGATTCTGTACCCCAGTTAGTTGTAGCTTCGACTGTGGGCTTCTAGATAAAACTCTGGGCACCGGCACTTATTGTTTTACAAATAAAGCACTGCTGCCAAAGATCACAGATGGTAGAATGTGCATTACATGTGCAGATTGACAGATATCTAAACATATCTTTGGAGCCCCCATTCACACCCCTCTTTGAGGAGTCCATTTCAAGAGCACGTCTTGTTTCAGAAGCCTCTCAGATAATGCGTTCTATGAAGCTCTCCTGTTTTTGTTTTGTGGAGTCTGAAGAAATAACCTTAGTTGAGAATGCTCTATTACTTATCGGTAATCTTCATTACTCCGGGTCCCGTTGTCCTCGTCCCATTCATTACAAAGTAGAGATATTCATCTCCCGACAGAAAAAAAGAAAAGAGGAATGCTGGGACCCTAAGCCTAGCCCCTCCCACCGGGAGTACATAAGCAGTACTTACCCAGCATCCCGTCTGAACAACCAAGCCCATACAGGAAGGCCGGCCGTCTGGGAGGGAGGGGCGTATGAATGGGACGAGGACAACGGGACCCGGAATAATGAAGATTACCGGAAAGTAATAGAGCATTACCCCCAGGCCCCTTATGTCCTCGTCCCATTCATTACAAAGTGGAGAATACCAAAGCAGAAAACCCGGCCTTCCAAACCCCCAAGCACAGGAAACCACACCAGAGGCAGCAACCCAAGAGAAGCAAAGGGAGAACTGCAGGAAACAACAGGCAGAGCACCCAGACAGGAAAGCACCCCACCAAAGCAGGGCCGTACCCCCAAAGAACGGGAGACGACCAACAGAGGGCAGACAGCCCAAACCAGGAGCCCCCCCCCGAGAACAAGGAAGGGGGAGAACACACCAAACAAAAAACCCCAACAGAGGCCGTCCACAACAAAAGGACAGCGAGGAGGCCACAGAAAGAAGAAGACCCCCAGAGACCCAACCGGCCAGGAAGCCAGAACAGGCCAGCAGGGAAACAACCAAGGACCGGAAACAGGGACCAAGGAAAACCGGAGGCGACAGCAAGGAGGCAGCCAACCAGTGAAACAGGAAACAGAGGACCCAGGCCAACCAAGGGAAACCCCAACAGAGCAGAGCATGCCAAAAGGGCGACCAGGCCAAAAAGAAGCCGAAAAGGAGGCTCCCCAAAGAGACCCCAAAGGCAAAGCCCCCGAAGGGAAACATGCGCCAAAGAAACCAACACTCCGGACCGCAGCGGACCAGAGAAGAAGCCCGAACAGGACACGCCCAAGGAGCGCACCGGACAAAAAAGGGCCAACAAGCCCAGCACCACCAGGCAGGCACACAAGACCCCGCAGCAGCACAGACAAAGAGCCAGCCCCAACAAGAAAGAAGGCAAGCCCCGACTGACAAAGGGACACACAAACAGCCCCAAAAGGGAAGAAAGGAAGGCCCCACAGCCGACGATGCACAAAGCACGGAGGGTGAAAGGGGGCCAAACCAAACCCAGAAGGAAGGAAGCACCGGCCAGGCCACCAGCCAACCCCCCCCCCCCAAGCAGAACGACCAGGCCCCCAGAGAGCCCAGAGGACAAAGCCCCCGAAACCCCACAGAGGAGGACCAGGCCCCAGGAAAGAACGGCCAGCAACAACCACCAGAGCAGCCGAACGACCACCACCAACCACCCCGCCAGGAAGCCGGAGTCACAGGGAGAGCCCAGGAACCATCCAAGAGCCAGCAAAGGCAAAGGCACACACAAGAAAGCCGGCGAAAGAAGAACACAACCCCAGGGACACCACGCCACAAGGCCCACAGAGCCAGAAAGGAGCAGGCCGACAACCCAACAGAACCAGTCAGAACACCAAGAGGACCAGACAGCCAGACCCCAACCAAACCGAAAAGGACAGGGGAAGAGCCAGAGACCAGAACCGCAGGAGGCCAAACGCCCCACAAGGAACAAGGCCCCAACCGAACCAGGGACCGACAGGAAACCCCAGAGCAGCAGGGGCAGGCAAGGCCAACCCCCAAGGCCACAAAGACCAGGGCAGAAGAGGAAGCCAGCCAGAGACGCCCCCAAAGAGACCAGATAGACAGCTGACCAAACAACAGACAGGCCATCAAAGACCCGGGACCAACAACCCGGAACCCGCACAGGCCCGGAAGGGGTGGGACAGAGCCAACGGCCCAAAACCCCCGACCCCCGAGGGGAGGAAACGAACCCCCAAAGTCAGCCCAACCAGGGAGGCAAAAGAAGCCACAACGGAAGCCCAGCAGACCGCCCAGGCCCACAAACACCACGGCCCAGCACCCACCAAGGGAGGGCAGGAGCAGGGGAAAAACAAAACCCCAGGACAGAACCCAGACAACAGAGCGCCAGGCAGACAGGAAGCCAGGGCCGAAGCCAAGCAACCTGCCAGACCAGAAGGACCCAGCAGCCCAACCCACAACCGTGGAGGACCCAAACAGGGAAGGCCCCAGCAACGCACAGGCGAAATCAAAGGCCAGGGAGGGCCAGAGGAGCCAGAGGCACAAGGCCCCCAACCACACCCTCAAACCACAGCAACCATCCCCGGGATACCAGCAGCCAAGCAGGCAGGCAAACCAAGGGGCAAGACAAAACACCCAGCGACCGCCCCACCCGAACAGAGGGAGGGGGGCACAGAGAGACAGACACAGCACTGAAAAGCACAATCAGAAATCCAGCCACCATAGGCAGGAGTCGAACCCCTGTCCTGCTAGAGCCGATGCCACCAAAGGCATAAGACTTGCCACTGAGAAATAGCACCGTGGACAAGGAGAGCGGGCCCCAGAAAGGGGAAGGGCACACCCGGAAGACAAAAACAGCCGCCCAGGCAGAAGACCACGGCAGCCGGAAAGGGGAGGCCCAGGTCACAAATGGCAAAACCCGCCCACCCCAGCAAGAGCCAGGCACACCCAGCAACCAGGCAACACAGGGGGCGGACAGGGCGGCAAAGACGTAGCCCATAACCAGACACAGAGTGGCCAGAGAACACAGCCCCCGCAAAACCAGGCAGACCCCCAGGGAAACAACTCCCAAGAGAAAACGCAGCACAGGAGAGGCCAGGAAAGCAACGTGCGAGGAACCAGGACACCCAGGAGGACAAACCAGGAACCCACAGCGGCAGCACAAAAGACAAATTAGAAGAGGCCAGACGGAAGCCCACAGCACCGGGCATCCCCAGGCGGACACCCAACCATGCACGAACCAGGCCAGACCCCGCACAACCCCCGAGAGCAGACGCGAGCAGGAGCCTCCAGCGAGGAGCGGCCAGAGGCCGAAAGCAGGCAGCCAGCAACAGCACACAGGGGACACAGCCCCCCCACATGGAAACACAACGGGGGCAGAAACAGGAACAAGGCCCTACCCCAGGCCGACAAGGCCCCATACTGGGAAGCCAGAACCCCAGCGCGACAAAGAAACACCGCAAAAGACCAGTACCAGAAGGACAGACCAGGCATAGCAGGCAGAAGCCACCGTAAGGAGGGACCCAGACAGGGCCCGAGGGACCCCGAGCCGAGCCAAAAGCACGACATGAGCCAGGACCACCCGAACGCGACCAAGAGGGCTGCAGGGGAGACAACCACCCAGAATCCACAGTACTCAAACATGCAGAGCCAAACGTGAGCCAGCGGCGTCCGAGGCACACCACAGGCACAGCCCTACAGCACCAGGCATGCCCAGGCAGCATCCCATCCAGGCACCAACCAGGCCCGCCCCAGACATACTGCACAGAGCAGACGAGATCAGGAGGTACAAAGCAGACTGCACGGAGGCCCAAGAAGCGGCCAAAGCAGGAGCACCAGGAAAATAGGAAAAACTCCCCATGCATTCTGGAGATAGTAGGTCTCTTTCTTTAAAAAAAAACCAAAAATAATGGTCAGCGCGCTGCATGAATTAACAGCCTGTTTGGTATTGCACTGACAGCAAGAGATGTCCCCTGCTGTCAGGGCAGTGCTTAATTTGTAAAATATTAAGTGCCAGGTCTCTGACCAGGAGGCCACTGCAGCTTGCACCACTCATCGCCCTTGTCATTGCTGCCAAAACAACTACTAACCATCTCTCTCACATGTAAATGCGACAGTTCAGATTATTCCAGGTCCCCACAGCTAAAGGAATGGCTGGGGAGGCAGGTATTAGCATTTTTTTTTAATGTATATTGTTTTCCTAAACAACTGTTATACTGCTCATCTCTAAATTACATGAGCAGCGCCACCTTGTGGCAGACTGCACTAAGTGTGTTGGTGACAATTAGGTGCCGGTGCCGAGCACCGGACACCAATTAAGTGCCGGTGCTCAGCACCGGAAAGCACCGGCTCAAATGAAGCACTGTGTCAGGGAGAGTATTTTCGGCACAAAATCCCAGCCATAATGAAAAGGATCTCCCAGTAAGCAACAGGTGGTTTTTCTCCATTATAGCCCCACTTAATTGCCCCCAGAGACGAAAAAATAAAATGGTAATAAAGTGAATTTGTTACAGTTTTATTTTTCGTCACCCCGTCCTGAATGGAGTGTCAGGACGGGAGCGGGCCGCTGCTAAATGGCAGTAGAAGAGAGTTGGCTGCCTTTTGCACTTGTTTAAAGTGAGCATGTCTCTTTGGCTGGCCATCTTGCGATGGCCAGCCACACATGCGCACTTTAAACCTCTGGTTAGAGAAAGCAAAAGCCTCCAGGGGTCTTGTGAGCGCTGATAGATGCCACTCCCATCAATCCTGGTGCTGCTCTGATGATCTGAGAGCAGCTCCAGGATTGGTTAAGAGAGTTAGCTAGGGCTTTGGAGTTACGAGGAAAGAAGACTGGAGTGAGGACGACACAGCAGCAACCACAGTAAATACATTTTTATTGTATTTACTTAATTGTTTTGATTTTATGAAAACAAACCCACTTGCCCACTTCTCCACTTGCCGAAGTTGGCAGCCGCCACTGCTAAGCAAGCTCTTCAGCATCGCCAGATGTAAATTTTCTGCAGCTCCCGCAGTTTGGCCCTTGATCTCTTTATTGTCAAACAATAGGTTGGGTTTCAGGGTGAGACAGCATTGAGTCTTGAAAGCTTATAGTCCAGATGAAAGCTTGTTTTGGCTTCAATTACTACCAAGTTGTCTGCTGCAAGATGAAACTGATCAGGCAACAGAGGAAAGTGGTAACATGATAGAAAGTGTTAACTGTTGCTGATTATGCGGTTCCATTGTCCTGAGTTGTGAGTGACCCCTAAAGCCCTGGTGTTGATAGTTTGTCTTACAACTGGAAGAAAAGCAAGTGTATGATAGCCTTTTGGATACCGTGTCATGGTATTCTGTGTTGGTGTTCTTTAGTATTCAATCCCTGTATAATTATCATCCATGTAATGTATGATATTGCCTATTAGGTCCTGTGATATTTTGTGTGATTTCTTTAATGTCACATGCTTAACAAAACTCACTTTGGTCCAGACCATAGCCATTCCTCAACTTGATGGCATATTATTACAAAGGTCAGAATTCTATACTGTCTTAACGTTCACCCTTTCTATAAAACAGGAGTTTCTCAACCGCCATTTATAGTTCCCATGCCCTGATACCCTGCATCATCTAATGTAGCTCAGATTCAGAGAGACGTGGATAAGAGAGCAGCTGTACCACTTCATGTACCACTTGGTCGCTTTCCAAGCCATGCTTCTTTCCCTCCCCATGAGAGCATCAACTGACTGGAGTGCTTCTCACTCAAAGAGTGGGAGATGGCAAGAGTAGGTCAGCTTTACTTCTGTTTTGTTGACGTCTGGACTGTTGTAATTGAGTAGATTATGAAACACTTTGGTACAAACTGAGGTTCTTTGAGATAGGGAACAGTTTACTAAAGCCTATAAAATCTTGATTCAGGCCACCTGGATGCCGGCAGCCCTGGCAAATGTAGTCAGTGAAGAGCCCATGTTCTCTTAGGAGGTAGATTAAACTCGACTCTTATTTTGCCTCTAGCTAGTAGATCTTTTAAATGTATCAAAAGAGTAGAGTTTGTAGCTAGGAAAGTGGGTATTGGCACAACAATCTAATTTATTCAAATGATTGGTATGTGGTCATTGCTATTAAATACAATAAATGTTTGAAAAACTAAAACATTCGGAAGAAATTTGTGTGAATACATGGATTTAGAAATCTGTTAAAAACAAACGTTCTGTTTGTCTGCAAGTGGTAATACATTTTGGTGGTTCAAAATACTTTTGTTGCAAAAGATAAATTCTTGAGAGTACTGTTTACAAGATCACAATACTGTTGTTGCAAAAAGATATATTCTTGAGATCACTCCTTACAAGAGCATTATCCTGAACCAGCTGTAAGCAATCCTAGCAGACCTTGCTCCACTGGATCATCTGAATCCTTCGAACTGCATTTAGGGGTGTATTTCAATCAGTCCATCAAGAGCAATGCACTTATCCCAGGTGGTACCTTTGTCGATGTACAGGCCCCTACTAATTGCATTGGAAAGTCTGTCTACTTTCACTGTAATAGAGGCCTTCCACTATTGTCAGTCATGCATGCTGCAATTTGATTACAGGTGAGATGCCTGCAATGCATACTGTGATAGGAGGTGCAATTTTAAAATTCCTTCTAAGGAGACATGGCAAGAAGAGATATTCGGTTCCGATTCTGTATTGAAGGCTGAAAATAAATTTAGACTAGTGGAACTCGAAAATTAATTTGGGGTTTTCTGCTATTAACTTCAATGAGACGATATTTTAGTAAGCAACATTTAGGACATGACATTTATGGCAGACGATATTCTTCTGACTATGATATTCTGGTACCACACAGCAGGGAGTATGTTGAAAGTAAATTATCATTGTCTTTATTAGTGAAGCATAAAATAAGGTCTGGCATTAATGACACTCTCCTAATTAGCCATGGTAAAGGGATACAAAAGGAATGTTAATAATCAGACTACGATTGATATCTACTGTACCAGTTACGGGTGCATGGGAGAAGTTGCTGAATGAGAGGTGATTTGTTTGAAACATGCATGATGTTGAATAGTACACATAAACAGTGTCTTTGTATTCCAGTCGGAACTTTGGCAAAAATATGAATTGTGTTAAGAACCGCCTTCACAAGTTGATGTCTAGCTAAACGTTATTAATAAGACCTAAATAATCCAGGCAATGGGGTGGGGCGGGGTTGTCATGAGGTTGCGAGACTGAGGGTGATTGATATAAAATATAAATGATGACTGTGTAGTTCTTTTCTACCATCATGGCAGTTTTCCTATCAAGAGAGTGGCTGATCTGTCTGCCTAACTGTGCTTAATTTAAGCCGGAGGTTGTAGGTGGGACGCCCTAGCACTCAATTTTGGGGACTGACACTTATTTGTCCTCATCATACATTCGCCCAGAGCAAGAGAGAGAAAAAGGAAAAAGAGGAAGAGAACGACGGAAAGGACAGTGACAAAGGGAGAAAGCAGGGATGAAAAATAACTCTCAGACGTGAGATAAAGGGAGAGGCAGGATCTGAGGGTGAATGAAAGGGGTGAGAGGTGAACACAAGACTCTTCAGCCTTGGGATTCTGTACCCCAGTTAGTTGTAGCTTCGACTGTGGGCTTCTAGATAAAAGTCTGGGCACCGGCACTTATTGTTTTTCAAATAAAGCACTGCTGCCAAAGATCACAGATGGTAGAATGTGCATTACATGTGCAGATTGACAGATATCTAAACATATCTTTGGAGCCCCCATTCACACCCCTCTTTGAGGAGTCCATTTCAAGAGCACGTCTTGTTTCAGAAGCCTCTCAGATAATGCGTTCTATGAAGCTCTCCTGTTTTTGTTTTGTGGAGTCTGAAGAATAACCTTAGTTGGGAATGCTCTATTACTTACCGGTAATCTTCATTACTCCGGGTGCCGTTGTCCTCGTCCCATTCATTACAAAGTAGAGATATTCATCTCCCGACAGAAAAAAAGAAAAGAGGAATGCTGGGACCCTAAGCCTAGCCCCTCCCACCGGGAGTACATAAGCAGTACTTACCCAGCATCCCGTTTGAACAACCAAGCCCATACAGGAAGGCCGGCCGTCTGGGAGGGAGGGGCGTATCAATGGGACGAGGACAACGGGACCCGGAGTAATGAAGATTACCGGTAAGTAATAGAGCATTACCCCCAGGTCCCTTATGTCCTCGTCCCATTCATTACAAAGTGGAGAATACCAAAGCAGAAAACCCGGCCTTCCAAACCCCCAAGCACACCCAGGAAACCACACCAGAGGCAGCAACCCAAGAGAAGCAAAAGGGAGAACTGCAGGAAACAACAGGCAGAGCACCCAGACAGGAAAGCACCCCACCAAAGCAGGGCCGTACCCCCCAAAGAACGGGAGACGACCAACAGAGGGCAGACAGCCCAAACCAGGAGCACCGGCCAGGCCACCAGCCAACCCCCCCCCCCTAAGCAGAACGACCAGGCCCCCAGAGAGCCCAGAGGACAAGGCCCCCGAAACCCCACAGAGGAGGACCAGGCCCCAGGAAAGAACGGCCAGCAACAACCACCAGAGCAGCCGAACGACCACCACCAACCACCCCGCCAGGAAGGCGGAGTCACAGGGAGAGCCCAGGAACCATCCAAGAGCCAGCAAAGGCAAAGGCACACACAAGAAAGCCGGGGAAAGAAGAACACAACCCCAGGGACACCACGCCACAAGGCCCACAGAGCCAGAAAGGAGCAGGCCGACAACCCAACAGAACCAGTCAGAACACCAAGAGGACCAGACAGCCAGACCCCAACCAAACCGAAAAGGACAGGGGAAGAGCCAGAGACCAGAACCGCAGGAGGCCAAATGCCCCACAAGGAACAAGGCCCCAACCGAACCAGGGACCGACAGGAAACCCCAGAGCAGCAGGTGCAGGCAAGGCCAACCCCCAAGGCCACAAAGACCAGGGCAGAAGAGGAAGCCAGCCAGAGACGCCCCCAAAGAGACCAGATAGACAGCTGACCAAACAACAGACAGGCCAGCAAAGACCCGGGACCAACAACCCGGAACCCGCACAGGCCCGGAAGGGGTGGGACAGAGGCAACGGCCCAAAACCCCCGACCCCGAGGGAGGAAGCGAACCCCAAAGCCAGCCCAACCAGGGAGGCAAAAGAAGCCACGACGGAAGCCCAGCAGACCGCCCAGGCCCACAAACACCACGGCCCAGCACCCACCAAGGGAGGGCAGGAGCAGGGGAAAAACAAAACCCCAGGACAGAACCCAGACAACAGAGCGCCAGGCAGACGGGAAGCCAGGGCCGAAGCCAAGCAACCTGCCAGACCAGAAGGACCCAGCAGCCCAACCCACAACCGTGGAGGACCCAAACAGGGAAGGCCCCAGCAGGGCACAGGCGAAATCAAAGGCCAGGGAGGGCCAGAGGAGCCAGAGGCACAAGGCCCCCAACCACACCCTCAAACCACAGCAACCAGCCCCGGGAAACCAGCAGCCAAGCAGGCAGGCACACCAAGGGGCAAGACAAAACACCCAGCGACCGCCCCACCCGAACAGAGTGAGGGGGGCACAGAGAGACAGACACAGCACTGAAAAGCACAATCAGAAATCCAGCCACCATAGGAGAAGCCGAGAGCAATGGCAGGAGTCGAACCCCTGTCCTGCTAGAGCCGATGCCACCAAAGGCATAAGACTCGCCACTGAGAAATAGCACCGTGGACAAGGAGAGCGGGCCCCAGAAAGGGGAAGGGCACGCCCGGAAGACAAAAACAGCCGCCCAGGCAGAAGACCACGGCAGCCGGAAAGGGGAGGCCCAGGTCACAAAGGGCAAAACCCGCCCACCCCAGCAAGAGCCAGGCACACCGAGCAACCAGGCAACAACGGGGGCGGACAGGGCGGCAAAGACGTAGCCCATAACCAGACACAGAGGGGCCAGAGAACACAGCCCCCGCAAAACCAGGCAGACCCCCAGGGAAACAACTCCCAAGAGAAAACGCAGCACAGGAGAGGCCAGGAAAGCAACCGTGCGAGGAACCAGGACACCCAGGAGGACAAACCAGGAACCCACAGCGGCACCACAAAAGACAAAACAGAAGAGGCCAGACGGAAGCCCACAGCACCGGGCATCCCCAGGCGGACACCCAACCAGGCACGAACCAGGCCAGACCCCACACAACCCCCGAGAGCAGACGCGAGCAGGAGCCTCCAGCGAGGAGCGGCCAGAGGCCGAAAGCAGGCAGCCAGCAACAGCACACAGGGGAAACAGCCCCCCCACATGGAAACACAACGGGGAGAAGCCAGAACCCCAGCGCGACAAAGAAACACCGCAAAAGACCAGGACCAGAAGGACAGACCGGGCATAGCAGGCAGAAGCCACCGTAAGGAGGGACCCAGACAGGGCCCGAGGGACCCCGAGCCAAGCCAAAAGCACGACATGAGCCAGGACCACCCGAACGCGACCAAGAGGGCTGCAGGGGAGACAACCACCCAGAATCCACAGTACTCAAACATGCAGAGCCAAACGTGAGCCAGCGGCGTCCGAGGCACACCACAGGCACCGCCCTACAGCACCAGGCATGCCCAGGCAGCATCCCATCCAGGCACCAACCAGGCCCGCCCCAGACATACTGCACAGAGCAGACGAGATCAGGAGGTACAGAGCAGACTGCACGGAGGCCCAAGAAGCGGCCAAAGCAGGAGCACCAGGAAAAGTCACCAGCAAACACGGCAGGCCCAGGAGGAGCAAGCGAGCCCCCCCGCAACACAGGACAGTGAGCCGATGCCGAAACAAACAGGCAACCCCGCAAAAACCCACAGGACCAGGCACCCACAGGCCCCAATAGGTACGAACAAGGCCTGACCCAGCCCAACAGCAGAGGACAGAAGGCAGCAGACGCCGTCAGGGTAGCAGGATCGGAGACGGGCCCCAGAAACCACAGGAGCACCCGGCCAGCCATCCCCCCCATGTAAAGAAAAAGGGAAGACAGGAACACCAAGAAAAACCACCATGACTTCATGCAGGAACGGGGAAGGCAGCGCGCACCAGCAAAAAAGGCACAGACTACTCGCGGGACTTACCCGGAGGGGGGTGGAGACAGGAACAAGCCCCCTCCCCCCAGCCGTAGACAATCCACGGAGTCGCACAAACCCCCGCCAGGACTGGGGAAAAACAGGACAGCATCACGGGTCGGCCAGCGGAAGGACCCGGGAGGCCGGCTCACCAGCGGCAGCCGCGCACACCGCCCCCAGACCGGGGATGGACAGCCGGAAAAACCCCCAGCCGGAACAGGCAGCAGCCCTGAGGCACCCGCCACAGGGAGCCCGAGGAAGCCGCTGTGCACCGCAGGCGACCAAGAGAGGCAGAAGGAGGCAAACAGGCACCAACCCCAGGAACAAGGGCTGAAAACAACTGTATAGCCCGTGACCAAGACTGCATGTCGGGCAGAGCAGAGAAACGCGCCTTCATTCGCTCCCCAGGAGGAAGGAAACGGAGCACGACAGCACACCAAGCGTGGCGAAGACTCCAACCCCCAGCCAACCAAACAGAATGCAGGAAGACGTGCCTGCGGACAGGTCATGAGTGCCTCGCGCTTCCCAGAACACCAACAGCGCTTGCACCAAAGAAAATAAAAGTACATACATCTGAGCAATGAGGGGTCCAGTTGGCAACGAAGAGGAAACAAAAACGCTATGCGGGACTCACCCGGGGGGGCGCACACAGCCACAAGGCCGCCCCCTTGCAACTGCCAGACTCCAGGAAGCCGCCGCCATCCATCAAAGGCAACAGAGAGACACCGCCGAAGAGGCCGGAAGCACGGACGCTCTCGATGCAGCAGGCACATCACACAGCCTGCCAGCAGACCGCAGCGCTCACCAAAGAAGCCACAGCGGTGAGAGCGAAGACCGGCAGGAAGGCAGGGGAACCAGGAAACAGCTCGCACTCCACCGGGCCAAGCCCCAGGAAGACGAGCCTACAGTAACCCGGAAGGAGACGGGAGGCCGGCACACCAGCCGCAAAGGGCCGCCAGAAACCACATGGTAATCAAAAAGCCGGCCCAGAAACCAAGCCACCCAGCAATCCCAGCAGACCGGGAGGCAAGGAACCAGACATTCCAACCGCACAGCCAGGCAGCCGGACGGGGTAGAACAGGAACAGAAGCCACTCAAGCCCAGCAGGAGCAGCACCAGCATCCACATCCAAGTCTGTCGACAGACAGAAAAAAGAACAGACGGGATGCTGGGTAAGTACTGCTTATGTACTCCTGGTGGGAGGGGCTAGGCTTAGGGTCCCAGCATTCCTCTTTTCTTTTTGTCTGTCGGGAGATGAATATCTCCACTTTGTAATGAATGGGACGAGGACATAAGGGACCTGGGGGTAATGAATCACTTGGGCGACTCCTCCTTCTATCGGACGTCATATCAGCAGCCAGAAGCCTGGGCTTCCTGCACTTATGGAGCAGGAATGCCCTCAGCCAACTCCATGCTTACTCTTCTGGCTAATTGCATCAGGGTACTAATGGTGGCTTTATTTTACAAACAAGACCAATTATTTTGCATCCCACATACTGAGGGCTAATAATTCCGACATCAGACCTCTCATGCAGGCACATTTTGGCTGCCACCGGCCACCCTAATTAAGTTCAAATTTGGTTGTTTTAATTCCATGGATGTGCACCCATTAAACTATAGAAAAAATAACCCTTGTTGAAGGATGAGAAACTAGATGTAAGGCTGTTGCCAGACTGAAAACTCCTAATATGAAGAAAGTCTAACCCTGTGCCATCCCTTGACTGGAGAGCTTGATTTACCTTGAGACAGGAGCGTCGCTCAGAGAACTGAATATTTCGACAAACGTGTTCCAAGTCACCTCTTAGTCAAACTCTGCAGATCTAGTCAGGCTTTGATGCATATTCTCTTTCTTTTGTTATCTAAAAATTTCCATTCTTAACCACTTAACAATATATAAATGACATAAGAAACACAACAGATTAGGAATAACAGGCGTAAGTAGCAGGCATAGGAAACTTGCATCCCTACATACAGGTATGGCATTGTAGGGAATAGTATAAAACCAATTGTTGCGACACAAAACAATGATACAAGGTGATTTGCGAAAACGACTTGATATCTAGGGATAATATGTTTTCATCTAAGTCATTCCTCTATTTCCTCCAAAGTTAAGAGAATAAAATCTTCATCACGTCAAGGAGAAAGTGCCTGTAAATAGCAGGTTATTTGCAATTTTGTATAAAAAAAAAAAATGGAAGAATGACAGATTGCTGTGCACCATGAATGACTTTTTCTTATTGCATCACCTTGGAGGTATTCAGGTGTATGGGTCGGTGCTTCATTAACATGTCATGACCAAAACAGACTCATTCAAGAGCTGCACAGTGCTCTCAGATAAAGAGGATTCTTTCTGAATGAACAAATCTGAGGTGAAATGAACTTTACTGCTTCCCCTATCAACTAGAAGCCAACATTATTGTGTAAATGTCTCTGTGCATGCTCTTTAAGTACCAGCTCACCGTTCTAGTTTATTTCGTCTTTTAACAATGCAAAACGTTTCTATAAATGAAGAGCAAAGGAAGGGGAATAGGATGTAGCATAGAAACTTTCACATGAAAAGTAATGACAATGAGGAGAGTCGGAATGAAGGATGTACAGAGACTGGTAGGCGGATTTAACCTCATTTTAGCTAGACCTATAGGCCATCCCCACTTATGCTATAGACAGAAATATCTGATTACTTCAGCATGATGAAGAACTCTTCCTTGGACAGGAATCCATTTCCATCTACGTCATACATGGTAAACATCAGCCTGGATTTTTCCTCTGGCGAGCCTGTTGAACAGAGAATTGGGTTAAAGAGAGGGAACTCCAGTCAGAAACACAATGCTACAACTCTGGTGAAGTGTCCTTTGGCATTCAGAATAGGGCGACCGAGGCCCACATGTGCATGCAGTTGTCTTCATCCTGACACAATTTGTGTACAGGGAGGTCTTTGGGATACACAGATTTCAAGAGAGGGAACCTCTATTGATCATGTCTGCAGTATATGGCATATTATGTTGTTTAGGGCCCTTTCTAGATCTTCAAATTAATTTTGTTATCAAAACTATATTCTATCACTTGTGTCCCATAGGTTATCTTCCTACTGCTGCTTTCATTTGGTGTAGCAGGTGCAGCTTAAGAGTGCCTGAAGCAGTAAGGTTCTCCCTGGATTACTTATGGACAACTGTAACAACATCTTATTTGCCCTCACAATGGCAAAGCCGATAGGTTTGGCTTTTTGTTAGAGCAGTGCTACCCAAACCTTTCAAATTCCCAACCCAATTTTTTTAGAACAATACACTTTTGCGATCCACGTAGCTTTAATGGACATGTGGCAAACAATTTTTAATGTACCTAAAGCATTGTGAAAAAATGAAGTTTCAAGTTTCTTAGTAAAGTGCTTAGTAAATAAAACAATTGCACATAAAAGTTATACATTAAAACAACAAATATAGTAAAAGAAAAATATTATTTACATTATTTGGTCGACTGAGTGTTCTATGGTTCCAGGTTTGCGTATTTCTAAAGGGGGCATTTTGTGGTAGAGCACTGTCATTTACAGACGGCACATTTTCCGTTGAAATGTCCACTATGTTTGTCTAGACACACAGTTTTACTGATAAAACTATATTGCACACAAATTGAAATGTGTGGAAATCGGATTCAGTAAATATTTGTCATTTGTGCATCACCAAGCAAAGTGTCTTGATTTGTTTTGATCCTATTAAAATCGTTGTTTCCCTCTCACTTCTGAGTTACAAAAGAGTGCTTTATTTTTGCTTTCCTAACTGCTCAATGTGCACAGTTAATTTTTTTAAGGTATTTACATTTTGTTGTGTGTTACAAAAAATACATTCTACGGCTGCACCTTTCACTGCCCCTCTCCTTGTGCAAGATTTTCACATAATTCACTTCACTTGTCTTTCTCTGACTGCTAAGTGAGAGGAGTTTGTAAACTCCAATTCCCATGTCAAAAAAGTAAGCAGCAATTTGTCAGAAGATGTAGCCTGACATTTTACTTCTCTCTTTGAAGTGCAGCTAATGTGACAAGATAAATTCAGAATGTAAAGGCTTCGGTATTTACTGCTTGGAATTTTGCGACCCACCAAAAATCGGCTGGTGGCCCAATAGTGAGTCACGATCCATAGTTTGGGAAGCACCATGTTAGAGGACATGTTTGGAAATAGTCTGATGACTTTTGCCTTCATCATGAGTGGCTTTTGACCAGCTGCGGCCGGCACAGGTAAGCTCGGTGGGGCAGCGGGACGGGGCGCGGCAGGGGGGGAAGCCGACAGCCGATAGATTAGGTATTATTTATTTATTTATTCATACCTATTTTGTCATCTGTCGACTTCCCCCACTCCCACCCCGCCCGCCACACCGCGCTTACCTGTGCCGGCTGCTGCTGCTTTTGACGTGATAACTATCACATGGATAAAATGCGACACCAATGTGTTGGGATTTTATTGAATGCGATAATTATTGCATATTCCTGTTTTTACGGGATGACATGCAGATTTTGGTGCATACTGCACCAAAATCCACATGTCCTGGTGAAAACAGGGCCTTTTTCTCTTGTTGAATTCCAGATGGTTTCACCTGTTGATATTTAGTGAATGGTACGATTTTTATGGCACCTGTTTTTTTTCTGGGTGCACCACTTGAAACTGCAAACCAGCACTATTAAACCTGGCATCCTTGGTATGGTTTCCCCAAACGTTTTGCCTTCAGACCTCCTGTTTTTGCTGACTTCGTTTTTGCTGGCCTTAGTATTCTGTGCTTTTTACCACTGCTAACCAGTGTTAAAGTGCTTGTGCTCTTTCCCTAAAATGTGGTATCATTGCCTTATCCACAATTGGCATATTTAATTTACTCGTACTAGTCCCTTGTAAAGTGCACTACATATGCCCAGGGCCTGTACGTTAAATGCTAGTAGTGGGCCTGCAGCACTGGTTGTGCCACCAACTTGAGTAGCCCTTTGAACATGTCTCAGGCCTGTCATTGTACAGTTTAAACTGCGCTGCTGACCTGGCAAGTTAAACCTCTTACCAGGCCACCACCTTCCTTTTTGATGCATATAAGTCACCCCTAGAGTAGGCCTTGGACAGCGCAGGGTGCAATGTATTTAAAAAGCAGGACATGTAATTATAGTTTTACATGTCCTGGTAGTGAAAAACCCTTAAATAGTTTTTTCAGTACTGCAAGGCCAATATCTCCCACTTGGTAACATTGGGATTAGCTTATTACATTTTATAAGCATAATATCCAAATGAAAGCTATAATTGCTTTATGTTTGGTGTCTCTGGAATCCTAATTTTAAATCCTAGCTTATGGCGAAGTTGGTTTTTAAATTACAATTTTAGAAAAGTGGGCATTTTCTTGCCTTAGTCATTTGTTACCTGCAGCCTGTCTCTGATCACATGTCTGAGTGTAGTTGACAGTTGGGCTTTGTGTATTCCACTTAGACAGCCACACACAATGGGAGCTTAGGTGTGACTTGATGGGCCATATTGACAGGATTGGAGGGAGGAGCTGGGCAGAGCCTTACTTACACCTGAATAGGCTCTGTACTGTCCACAGACAAAGGGCTGCATACCCTCATGTAGTGAGCCTGGAGCCAGGGCAGGAAGAGAGAATGTCTGTACACTTCAAAGGCATCTCTTTGATGTCTCCCCCACTTCAAAGTCACCACTGGGTATAAATTCTGAACCTCAGACATCACCACTTCATTACAGTTCTGGACCTGTGGATGCTCTGCCAGGAAAAAGGACTTCTGTGCTGCTGAAAGGACTGCTACTCTGTTGGATTCCTGCTTTGCTGTGCTGACCTGCTGCCCTCTTGCCTGGGTGAGAAGGACTGGACCTGCATCTCTTGAAGCTAGACCCAGAGTGACTCCAAGGGTTAAGTGGCTAACCTCCTGTTATGAAGCCTCAGGGGTATAACAGGCTTCCAGCAACCTTACATCTTCACCTGGACATCCCTGAGCAAAACCGACGCATCACCTTTGCTGCATGGATTGGACCTGTTGCAAAAGACTCACATGGCTGCCGACTTCCGCTTCTTGGGACCAACATATCACCTTGAGAACCACCACTGCGCAACGCTTTCCCTGGTGCAAGCTACTAACATCCCTCGTCAACAGCAACCTTAACAACGATGCTGAAACCCCACACTGAAGCTTCACCGCTCATTGGAACCAATGCATCTCACTGCATCCTCGACACTGTGTTCGCATCGCAAGATCCGTCGACAGGATCCTCGACGTCAACTCATCATGACCCTGCACCTCAGCCTCGTCGCATCTCAGAACCGACGCATTGTCTCTGCTGCGCAACACATCTTCGACGCAGAGCCATAAAATGCTCCGCAACTAGGATTTAAGGTACTTTGTTCAGCGGGCCTAACTAGATTCATGTATCTGGCCCATGCCTAAACTTGTGGCTTTGTTCCTATCTGGTGCGACCAGATCTTCCTCAATAGTGCTTTATGCATTTTGGTGCTATTTGTCCCTATAAACTTTAAATATCAATATCTTCAGTTCTACTAATTGGATTTTTGTAATTTTGGTTTTGTTGTATTTATTAAAGTTGGCTCTATATTTCTACATCTAGTGTGGGATGTTTTTGTGTGGTGTTCTTACTGTTTTACTGTTTGAAGTGTTGCACAAATACTTTACACATTGCCTCTATGTTTAGCCTGACTGCTCTGTGCCAAGCTACCAGAGGATGAGCACAGGTTCATTTAGGGTTTGCCTACCTCGTACCCTGACCAGGAATGTGGTTGCTGCTTGACCAGGTCTCATGCCCAAGTCAACCAACAACCCAATTTGTAACAATGGTTTATAGCAAAAGTTGTTTATGAATGCAAGAGACCAACAGCATCACTTCACAAGCTGTCAACCCAGTAGGAGACCAGTTTATAAGAGGCCAAAGATCTTATCTGTTTCCAAGGATACCTAGTTCTCACATTGCCACCTTGCTGGTAAAGACTATTTGAGTGCTTACCTTTCATAAAGATAACCAAGATGTTCAGAAATTCCCTGAAGGAGAGGTATCCATTTCCATCTTCATCGGCAAGAGAGAACATGGATTCCACAAACATGGACTGTGGCTTCAATCCGAGGGACTCTGCAAATTCTGTCCGGCTAAGCTCACATTTCAGGGCCTCTTTCACTTTCCGAGAAATTTCTGAGGGGAACCTGGTGTTGTCCGACTTGTCAATGTTCAGGACCTGTTGTTTTTTAATGAAAAAGTATGAATGAATGCTTATTAAATAGGCCACCCCAGATTCCACAAACATGACTGACCTTCAGAGGAAGGGCCTAATATCCTACTATCTGTTAAGATTTAATTGGATGTAGGGCATGTCCTAGGGCATTTCAGTGAGTCTTGTGGGGGTATGAGGTATCCCAATATACCATCTTTTGACTCTTTTTCTTGTGGAGGATTGACAAGCAAAAATAAAAAAATTGTCTAATTTAAACTTGACTAGACAGAATTCTTCCAGTAGATGAACTTTCATATTTAAGTATTCTATCAGTGATGTTGTTTTGCCTCTCCCAAATCATGTGTATTTATTCATTATTTTGAAGTATGTGAAAATGTATAAGACAATAAAATATGCAAACATTGACTACCCTGAGCAGCAAAGAGTTCCTCCGGAAGCCCTATCCTTTTAAAAAAAAATCTGTTAAGGACTTGGAAGCCCACTGTGACAGATTCTGAGATACTACAAAACAAATTCATGAAAGGCTGCAAACCACTGCCTAGGCCTTAATTGGAAGCATGACAGTGTACACTAAATTGACACCATTTGCATGTGGAAACGTATCAGTGAGGGAGCTGGAGAAAGCATGTTAATGTCAATGATCCATAATCCACCATTGTCATGACAGGAGGATGGCTTGCCCCAATCTAGGGGGTACTAGGTCCCGTGAACACCAAAATGGAATGTATGGTCATATCTGGACTGCAGCATACAAGACTAGTGAAGTCTTCTTGATGAAAATTTGTTTGCAATTCAAATTAGAGTACCTGTGCAAAGGAGTGTCTGAAGAAAGTCTCCAGAATCTTGTTTCTCTGCCTCTTGGTGACAGCTTCCTTTAGCAAGTTCTGTTCCTTTAGTATGGAGAGGCTGAGAGAAAGACCCTTGCTGCTGAGATGCCTCATGAACCCTTCTCTTTCTTCCTCCCCATTGAACAGAAGGACCTAAGATGAACAGAAATCATGCAGAAAAAAGAGAACATTTGAATGGGAGTACAGCCAACATATGCCTACTATCTTTTAATACAGTAAAACCATGCATAGATAATCGCCTATATCTCAATATTAATGTTGTTCCCACTCTCTCACTTCAAGACAAAAATGGCCATTCATTTGACTGCTATCTAATTAGCCCTGCATTATTTACTCATTTAGTTAAATTAAGAAAAAGCCAAGTTAATCTCACTTACAAGCAGTATTAATAGAGAATTTTAAGTTGGTCAGACCTTCTTAAAAGGTTTGGAAGATGTCTCAAGCCTGTACATGCATAGATTACATTTATCTATAATGATGTTTAATATACATTCTTTGCTTAGTTTTAAAATAAGTTTAATGTAAATAGTTTACAATGAGACTGAGCGATTTTGCATTCTAAGAAATATGTGAGAATGCTTCTCAAATTAAGGATCATGGGTTCAAAGTTTTTGAATGGCATCTGAATATGCTTTACACCAACTCAGTGTTTGGTTTTAGCACAGTGTTATAAATATAACATTAACATTATTATTTAAATATTTTTATTGCAAACAACGTAATAGCAGCACATCAGTAATACCATCACTTTACATATAATCCAACCAAATGGTTGCCAGCTTCTTTTCTATTGTCGGAGCGGGTATCTCACAAGTAATACACAGCCCTCCCTATATGTCTAAAGGCCCTGTTACAGCCCCTGATAGGTTTGCCACTGCCCCCAGATCTTTTACAATTTTTTCAGACAACATCTGTTATGATAAATAGTTCATTCTGCCAACCAGCACCAGTCTAGATCTGTCTGCCAGTCCTCCAGCTTGGGTAAAGCTTGGGCTCCCCAGCACCTGGCTAGGTTGCATTTAGCCACCACCGCAGCCAATGCCAGCCAGATCCCAGTGTATCTTGGCCATGCCACTTCCCCAGGGATCTTCAGCAGGAACCACTTCGGTTCCAGGGGAACCTCCACCTCGCCACTTGTGCCATTATTGTTCCAATTTTACCCCAGTATGTCTGTGGGCATTCCCATATTAGGTGGTAAAATATTCCCTCCTGGCCACAACCCCTGTGGCACTGTGATGACTTTGACCTGCCCAAATGATGTAACAGCCGGAGGCCCTTTAATTGGATAAGGCAGAAATGGGAGCTAAATGCTACCTCTCTTGGTCCCTGTAGGGCCTCCATCAAATCTTCGTCCTCTATCGGGCCAACATCTCCCACCCATGGGGGTCTGGTGCATTTTTCACCAGTTTTTTGTACACTAATGATATCGCCTTCCCCTCCAAGGGGTCTGTTAAGAGTCTATCCTCCAAGGGGGAGGCCTCAGCCAGTTATTTACCCTCGCCGATGTGTTCCCTAATGGCATGGCCCAGCTGCAAGTATCTTAACCACTCCACCGGTCCTAGTTCATAATCTTTATGGAGAGTCTCAAACTTCATGAACGCGATATTCCTCGAACCATCACCTAGGTTTTTCAAGCCCCAGCAATTCCCATTTCCCAAAGCCCTTCAGTCTGCCCACTTTCTCTAGTTGCGCACTTGCCCACAGGGGGGTCATCTCTGTCAGTTTCCCCCCAACCTAAGTGTTTTGATGCCTCAGGCCAAGCTTTAATTACCGTTTGTGTATGTATCAGTAGCTCCTTATTCATTTTCTTGCCATAAAGTAGTTGTACGCAACCCCTTGTTCCCATATACGCTCTATCCACTCTACAGGCTGGTTAGGTCCTGTCTCTGAACATCCAGTCATTCACCGTAAGTAGCTGGGCAGCCCAGTAATAGTACCTTAAGTTTGGTACTGCCAATCCTCCATTGTAGGATTGGCAGTACCAGGCAAGGATTTTGTAAGGCTATCCTTGCCGCATCTCCCATCCATAGAAGGGAGCGCAGTTCCACCTCCACCGCTCCAAAGAACGATGATTTGATAAGATATGGAGAGTTTTGCAGGACGTAGATTAAACGGGGAAGCGTCATCATTTTAAATAGGGTCGCTCTGCCCATTAGCATTAAGGGTAGTGTCTTCCACCTCCTGGCATCACTTTTAAATCTGTCCTGTTGGTGTAGCAGGTTTCTTTCATAGAACTTCTGGGGTCCCTCGCAATATTGATCTCAAAATATCTAAACCCATCCAATTCCAAAGGGACCTCACACCTCGATGTCAGGTTAGGAATCCCCCCGCTAATGGAAACAGTAAGGATTTTTCCCAATTGATGCGATAGCCTGAGTAGTCCCCGCATATACAAAAGATTTGCAGGATTCTGTCAATGGATTGCCTCGGATGCTGGACGTATAGGAGAATGTCATCAGCATATATGGAGATCTGCTCATCCCACTCATCCCCAATTGGGATTCCCCATATCAACGGGTCTTGATGAACCCACACTGCCAATGGCTCCAGTGCCAGGGTGAACAATATCGGGGAGAGCGGGCAACCCCGTCTTGTTCCCTTCTGCTTAATGAACTCGCAGGATACCGTGGCATTGGCTCTCACCCATGCCAACAGCTGCTCATACAGCAGCTTTATCCAACCAATAAATGTCGGTCTAATCCCCATACATGCCAGGACCACCCACAGGTAGTTCCACTCTATGCTTTCAAACACCATCCTGGAATCAAAGGACAGGAGCGGCGAAGGCGGCGTAGGATCCGGCCTAGTAACATGCAGCTCTCCAAACAACCTACGCAGGTTGAGTCTGGTGTTTCTGTGTGGAATGAAGCCTGATTGGTCCAGGTGCACCAGTGAACTAATTACATCCGTAGGCACGTGGCAAGTATCTTTGCCAGAAGTTTGACCTCAAAGTTCAAGAGGGATATAGGCCTAAACAATCCACATTTCAACAAGGCCTTGCCCTCCTTAGGTATCACTGTAATCAGCGCCAAGCGCTGATCTTTGGACAAAACCCTGATCTGATGCACTTCTTGAAACATTGAGAGAAGATTTGGGGCAACTTTGTCCAGTAAACATTTTAATAACTACGCCGCATTCCCAGACTGTATGGCCCGGGCTGCCGTGCCAATCTCCTCTACTGTCAAGTCGCCTTCCAACCCATCTCTTTCCTCAGTCGTCAAGCCTGGCAGGCTGATATCTTTGAGGAATTCCATGCAGTCTAGTTTTGTATACCCAGATGTAGATGTGTAGAGTTTTTCGTAATGGGAAGCGAATGCCTCCACAATCTCCTGTCCTGTCACATGTCTCGATCCTGAGTCATCTAATATCTCCGGGACCCATCTCCTTAAGGTCTCCCGCCTATCCAGCCATGCCAAAAGTCTGCTGGCTTTGTCCCCAATTTCATATATTCTGTGTCTAGTTGCCCTTGCTGCCGCTTTGGCCCCGTCCTCCAAAAGCTCTTTGAGCTCCTTTTGTCATAGTCAGAGTCGATTACGTGTCTCTCTTGATATCACACTTTCACTCCCTACCTGGGCTTCTAGCCCTAGAATCTCTTTCTCCAGAGCCGTGCATTTCAGTGCTTTCTCTTTTTTTGAGGCCCCTACTAAGGCCTGGGCAGGGCCCCTGAGTACCATCTTGTAAGCCTCCCAGAGTATCAACCCTGAGTGCATTGACCCCATATTTCCTGGGTCCACTGACCCCATATTTTCTGTGAAGAAATGATCCGTGCAATCTCGGATGCTGGACCTAAATTTCGGGTCTTTAAGGTACCATGGAACTATCCACGGGGGCAAAACATGTTCCCGTGGGGGCATAACATTAACATCATTCTCTGCAATGAGTTAAATTACAGCACTTCCAATAACATCCTTAACAATTTTGATGAGCAACATATTAAATTATATAGCTACAATTCTCAGGAAGTGATATCTGGGGATATAGGTAGCTGGGTTACCCAGTACGAGGGAAGTATTGGAGAGACTTATTTGGTCATACAGACTTCAAGCTCAATATAGTGCGCTTTTATCACCTGTTTCAATGTAAAGCACTGGGTAGCTACGAGATGATCGAGAAACGGATACCAAAGAAATTCATCAAATATTTTTAAAAATCAGAACCACAATATGGTGCCATGAGATCTAAATGCAGCTAGAAGATGGAAGTTGGAATATTGTAATGGCTAAGGGGAAGTGGCTGTGAAATTACAGTGAATGGGTACCTGGGAGTAGTGGTGGTAATAACTCTGAATAAAATTCTGAGTAGTTTCAGATGAAGGCTATAGATTGGATATCAGTATGATGAGTTTGGTGAGCAATGGAGGAGGGTATAGATGATATGGGGGGGGGTGAAACTGAGAATTTTTGTCGGGAAAGGAAGGCATTTTAGGGGAAATCTACTAGTAAGCACTACACTAATCAGGTTAAAACACCACACATCACCTTTACGTATTAACTTGGTGTGGGTAGCTCTTTGATGTGGAGTAATTGGATCCATGCCAAAGTAGCAGGAGAGCGAACAAACAATTTCAGGTACTTGCTGCAGTAAATTGAACATGTGTAGGTTTTGAGCAGAATTGTGGTACTGGGGTAAAAGAGATGGGTAGAACAGATATCATAGGTAGGAGTGGAAGTAAATGATCTAGGTTTCTTAGGATTTGAGAATTAGAGAGCAGAGACCATTTATTGTTTGATGGAAGGAATACCATCAGCAATAATTTGTGTTGACTGAAATACAGGCCTCATGAGGAGCAGGGTCAATGCTGATTTGCATCTGGATGAGTCCAAACTGACTTTCATGGTGGGCAAAAGAATAGTGAGTTGCGATGATATCCGAGCAATTGTCAGTGGTTAAATAAATTACAAGCATTCCTCCCATCACCTTTTGTGAGTTTGATAACCTACACCATGTGATGTCACCAACAGCAGAGGTGTACAGGAAGGCCACAGGACTAAACAATGAGATACATCACCTGATGGAGTGAAGAGCACCAATAGAAGCATACTAGGGCCTTGCCCGTAAGCCTAGTGCATTAGGGTGGTTAATAGCAATGAAGGCTGCTGAAAGATTAAGGAGGATGGAAAAAAAGGAAAGATGATAATAATTAGCAGAGTGATAATGTCTGAACTGTGAGGTCTGTCTCAGCAGAGTGAAGATGGCAGAAACCCAGATTGTTAGTGAACTGAAAGAGAAAAGCTCAGAGGTGAGTAGGGTGACTACAAATAGTTCAAGAGAAGGGGATAAAAAGGAGATGATAGAGTGGGATAGATTCTCGGTTTAAATGTAAGAGAAGGAATTGAGTCAAAGTAGTATGCAGATTTGGTCATATCAAGGACAGAACTTTTTGTAGGCATCGAGGTGTACTAGTGTAGAAATTAACACCATTTTCTTTCACAAGAGAGAAAGCATTTGTCTTTTCAGTGCTTTGGTAAATGGCCTCATCCAGGCTGAGGCAAGGGCCCTAGTTGTGAAGATCAGATCTTAGGGTGTTGTGTGACCAGTGATATATTGAAAATGTTTTATTGAAGATGTTGAAGGCAGTTTTAAATGAGAACTTGATATGGTCATGGTGACAGTTACACCTGAATTGTGCTGTGAGACATTTTCCCCTTTGGTCATGGGTGTTTTACTGATAGTAGTTTGGGTGGGGAGGATGATTTTAGTTGGTCATGGGGATCATGGAGTGATCAGAGAGGAACATGTTAATGGAGAGGAGTTAATTAGTTTTGGTGATAAGGTGATAATGAGGTCATGGGGTTTTGAAGATGGCTGCTTTTATTTCAATCCATGGTAATGCATTCAAGAAAGTGTTTTGTCAGCAGTTCTGCTGAGTCATGTCCTGGTGCTCTTATTTCATGTCTTTTATACTCATCTTTGTGTTAAGAAAAAGTGGCAGTTAGTGAGGTCCGAAACATTGGTGGCATAAATGCCATGTTGAAGTTTGCTAAGCAAGCACACCCCCTCCCATCCCCCCTCCTCATGAGGAGTTCCTGGATATCTCTGCCCGAGAAACATTTAGAAAAGATGTGACCAAATTAGTCCATTTTAAAGGACACTTTTCCAAGCAAATTGGGTTGAAAGCCATATGCTTTACAGGCAGGTTTTAACAGGAATGAACAAACATTCCCACACTTCATGATCTGCCACACAAGAGAAAAACTCACAAATGGTTTTTGAGGAGATCTTTCTCCAATAAACATTGGAATAATATACCAACAAGGCTTTTTGAACAACAATTTTTCAAATATTTTGGCTAAAGTGTGCGATTTGATATTTTAAAGCATCTCCGTTCATCTCAGCCTTGTACTTCCTTCCATTTTCTCCCCTCCCCCAGCTCAAAAGGGCTAAGAATCTATTTAGAAGAGAAAAATGGGAAACCTAAATGTTACCAAGTTGCGTACGCTATAGTCTTGTTGGATTGTGAAAGGGATTCTTTTTGGAAGGATATCAGATTGAATAATAGGCACTGATCACCCACAAATATTCTTCTGATCCACACAAATTTGATTTGTGGTCTATTTTTATTTCAATGGCCTCTGGAAGCTATCATCAGAATGTCTGGGTTCATATCTGACAGTATATGTCTACTCAGATGTGACTAACAGGCTGGATCACTTCAATAACCTGAGGAGTCACCAGTGGTCTACTGTTTTAACACAATCCATTCCATATGTGCACACATGTGAGGGCTGCACGTGTGAGACTACTGTGGTGCATAGCCCGGTAACTGCGCACAGGTAGCCAGGTGCATAGTGGATTCTGCACGATTAGATATTGACCTGTAGTAGGCCTTATAATGTTAATGTACACTCATAGGGAAAGTCAGTGTGATTTACTGTTTTGTCTGTAGTGATACTTTATTATACACATAGGGGGAAAACTGCCTTAGAGTGCAGTTTCACTTCCTTTTGTCCCACAAAGTTCAGTGACATATCAAAATGGGGTGGAACCTGTGCGAGGAAGTTAAAGGCCTAGTCCTTTTTTCATCCTGCTGTGCCAAGATAATTACATTTCTTTCTAGCATCAGTAACAAAGTCTGCCCCACACAAAAGGAGCAATTAACAGCGCTTCCCTCAGCTTCTGAGAAGGGAAGGGTAGGAATAAGAAAATCTGCATCTGTTAATTACCTGTTACACTGCACCAGGGTTCGGGACAGCCCAGGCCCACTGAACAAAGAAGGAGCCCAGATAACTAGAGCCAACACAGGAGGGGGATCCTCTTTGAACTTTTGGTGGCCAGGGCCCTTTCAATTATGTCAGTGAGGGGAGCAGATGTGACCAGTGACTCTGGATGACGGCATCTTGAGCTTTCCCATCATGCTGTGCAGGAGGGTGTGGACAGGGGTGGAGAGATGATGTGGCACCCCAGTACTGGCCAGGGTTGCCTGGCTTCTAGAACCTTCCATCCCCCCTTTAAAACATCTTGCATAAGGGGAAGACTCTCTTTCGGTTGGTGTGTTTGTACTTCGTGCTGATGGACCTGGGACTGCGACAGGCATGAACAACTGGAAGGAAGAACCCTGGGATACCCAAAAAGGACTATGCCTCAGCTGACCCCAGGACTCCTAGTGGGCTACCCGAGGGCCAGTTCAGTTGACTCCCTTACAGGCCCTGAGGACCAGTTGGGAAAAAGACGTGGACTTCTGTGTCCAGAAACAAAGACAAGGAGGAAGGCTGGCGCAGGCAGCCATGAGAACATGCTCCCTGTAGTTTAAACCACTTTGGAGGTGAGGAGGTCTGTTACAACTGCTCCTGGTGGCCAGAGCTTGCCACCAGGAGTAAAATGAGCCCAAAATTGTCCAAATCTACCCAACGGAGCCCGAGTTATAGCATTATCAAGATCAGCAACCTTTGACCTTTTTATTGACTACGGAGCGCAAGGGGCTTTGCCGCATCGCCTTTTCCAGTACAGCCTGGATGTGCCACGGTCCAGGAATTGGTGCACGATATATTACCCAGGAGGGTGCATGCATGGGTCCCCTCCCCGTTTCTACTTTTTCCTCCAGGGACACATATCTACCCAGTGGCTGACGACACCGAGAGTGATGGAGCACCGCCCTGCTCCCCCAAGAAGAGGAGATGGTTGCCTGGGATCCCAAATACAGCCCCGGCACCAGCATGGTGTGCCTGACCCCTGCTCCTCGTGCCCTTGGGGAACGGAGCTGCCACCAGAGATGAGATCTGCATCACTGCAGGAGCGGGCAGGGGAGAAGTGCTGCTGGCTCCCGCGGGCAATGGAGAAGATGCTTCACCCGCACAGGAAGCCGGAAGGGGCAGCCAGGGTTGGCTCCCTGATCTGCCCCAACCAGTAGAGGCATGACTGAGGTGTCCCAGGTAGGACTGAGCATGCCTGAATTAAGGACAAATCATAAGTCGATGCGAACACGTCCGACTAATATAGACTAATATAGTCAGACGTGTTCGCATGGACTACGGAGACGATTCAAATTAATTTGGATTCGGTATGCAATATACAGATTCTTGGCATTTGTCTTGAAATCGATTAAGAATTAAGCAAGTATTTACAGGATTTACTTTTCTGCAATGCTGATTCCTGAGGATGGTCTCGCTAACCCATTTGGCCATTGAAGACCGAAACATCGACACCACATCCTTTTTAACTTGAAACATTACAAATTGTTTTTTGTCATGTCCAATTTATGCGCCATCTTCATTGGGATTGAAGATGATTTCTACACTGTTTTAGTTAAAAGGAGTGACTGCACTTCCATCAATCCCTTGATTTGATAAAGTCTAGAGAGTTGAAGGGATTGTTTGGTAGTGCCAGTGTTGCTATTCATTTTATGTATATACTGCCTGTATATATAATGTGGATTATTTGAATGATGTGTATAATATAAATGTAATTAATTGAATGTAAATGAAATAAAAATATTTGAATTTTGGAATAAGTTTGTAACTGTAATTATCAATTGTGTGATTAATCACTCGTATCACATATGTGACAGTGATAAAGTGTGGAAATAATCTGGATGTAAATAATTCCTCAAGGGATATATTTTGTATGAGATAATTGTCTTACCCAGTTCCTTGGGGAAAATTGGGTTGCCCTATTGTGTTAATAAACCCAGTACATCAGGGGCACCACCAACACATTTAAAACTGTTGTGGGGGGCTGTAGAAGTGACAGCAGCCCCCTGAAGTAAATTTGGCACAACTGACATTCTGTTTGTGGGGTGAAGCAAATCATGACTTAATTTCCACTCAGTTTTCAAAGCATTCCCAAGGCTGGATCTTCTGCTAAACAGGGGCTAGTTTCATGTTTACATTTATTGTAGGCTGAGAGTATATAAGGGTGGTACATGGCGTGCAGTGCACCCTAGGGACTGCATCTATGGTTTCTGGTTTTGTGATCAGAAAGTGATGTCCCCTAGGGTCTGTTTTTATGATTTCATTGCATTCTATATAATTTGAAAGTGTACAAAAAGTACAGACGGGTTTTGTTCATTTTTTGTTCATTTTAAAATGCTTGATTGATACAATAACGCGGACAGTGATTACTGGTCAATGTTGACAGTGATTACTGATCAAGGTGAATATGTGTAATTGACATAATAAGTGCATTTATAGATGATTAATATTGATTATTGCGTTTATGCACAAATTATGGTGTTTGTAACCTGTGGTTTGTTGATCTTGAACCTTTGACCAAGCCAATAGATTTACCTTCTTTGTTTTTATGACCCTTTAGGGGGGGTCAAAGGTGATTACGCTTTGTCATCTATTTTATTTTCAATTGCTTGGTTCCCAGTGAGGGGAAATTGTGGACCTATTACTTGTGCGGGCCACACAACTAATAACCCAAGTTCCTACAGATGGACAGTATCTACACCAAGAATAATTATTAAAAGAAGGGACTAAAACATTAGAGGGAGATAGCATATTTTTATTAGATTAAAATTGTAAGAACATTTTCTTGGGTTTGCAGTTTTGATAAGGTACACACAATATTGTGGGTCTGCCCCCATTCATTTTGGACTTACGGGCCAAAGTCTGCTTCTTATTCTCAACTGATTATTTTTCTGCATTTATGCATATTAGCACATGACTGTATGTTGTATATATTCTTAGTTATGCTATAGTCATGATAGTGTGCCTGCCATATGACAGCAGGTATTTTAAATTGCATTAGTTGAGTTGTATATGTATTACGGTAGAAGAATTCCCATTAATTGTCTCTCACATTACATCATTGATTAATCAAATACAGTTTCCCGCAATGACTGTGCGAATCACTATAACAACAGTACCTTTAGCTCTTTCAATGAAAGAGCAGCATTTTGACTTCAGGGATCATAATGTTTCTTCACCAAGTTTGCTGGCTGAGAACACACTGGATTTACGTAAACGGAACTTGTCCTTGCACGCCCCTGTCTGACTGCCTTCAGCTTTCATATATGCAACAAACGTGAAGCATCCCTCTCAAAACCTCTTCTCGTGCTAAGGATGACCAGCCATGACTCAGTAACAAAGGAATTCAAATAATGTAATACGCCGTTTGCATTAATAATATGTAATCTTTGTTCATTCATGATTGCCACATTTCTTTTAATAGCGGCTCAAATGTTTTTGCATATTGTCTGCATGAGAATGGCTTCTAATAAAACCTTATAAAATGCAAGTTCAGATTCCCTGTTATGTGAGCTGTCTTTAGAGAAGGGGTGAAGGGGGTCTCTCACAGGTAATCCAACGTTCTGGGTAAGTTCATTGGAGTGTTGTGTGTGACAGGGCTTTTTCCATGAAATACGTGCGTGTTACACATAAGACAGGCTCATTGTGTTACAACATGGCCGCATTAACTCATCAAGGTATTTGTGTTGCAGAAAATGGCCTAAAAACTGAATTCACTGATTGGTGATTTTAATAGAGTGCACTATCAAAGTTCCTTTATTTTCAATTTCAATTCCATTTACTTCTGCGTTCACTCTAACAAGGCAGAGAAGGTTAAACTCTCTGTTGTCTGATACACATGTTGCAATCACAGCTGCCAGACGAAGTGACCTTTTGTAGATCCAAGATAAGACATTGATTGCCTTCCCTGCACTCCTGCAAAGGAAGCATTGTTAGTGTATTGAAATAGCAACATGAGAGGGAAGCATGAATCTCAGGGGACTGTCATATGAAGATATGCCAGGATCTGGGAGGGGTGGCACAGATAAACCCATTGCTGTTGAGTACATACTGAAATATTGAAGCCCGACTGCAGACCCAACAGCAGCATGATGTATACGGGATACTGACAAAACTTGCCAAAGCTTTTTTGAATGACTCTGCCATCTGTACAATGCTTATGCAAATTAGGTAAGATTAGGAGTAATAGAGTAGGTATGTGGGATGAAATATGGTTGGAAATTTTTAGGGTTTGCCCTAGATGTAGTTGATATTTTTATGATAATTATCATTATTCTGATACTTATGATTTGTAGATGAATTGTGCATAATAAATTACCAACTGTTGGTGTTTTATATGTTTCTGGGAAGACAGATGAGGCTCCACCTATAATACCCCTGCAGATAAGAAATGCCCTGACACTCAGATTTTGTCTGACTCTTCACAGTCCACTTCTGATAGAGCAGAACTAATTAGGGGAGGAGTGAAAGACACCGGCCCCTTCTTCTTTTCTCCGAAAAGGGTGCAATATGCATTATTTTATTTTAGACTAAGTAGATCTACCAGATGTGTCACATGACACAGCACCCAAAAACGCGAGGCTCAAACCTTTCAGGCCCCTGAGGACCCAAGACCCTAAGCACAGCTCTCTCCTAACACAAAATAAAGCCAAACACATCTGAGGGTATTTTATAATTCTCTGAGCTACAAGAGGTGTCCCCTTCCCTGGCTGAGGTTTGTTAAGGGGTAAACAGAGACAAGGTCCAGCCCATATCGCTAGTACCATAACTGAGTCTTTGTGAGCTACAGCTCAGTGAAGACTAAGATAGTGACGGCGGAAAATACTCGTCTTCCTCTTACCACCGATATGATAGCAAAGGGATTCCATTAACTGAGGCGAAGTTGCACTTGTGATTGGAGCATACCTGATATACCTGATACCCCTGATTTACTTGAATGAGGTATTGTATTCTTGGACTGAAACCAAGGCTGCTGCTGCAGAGGGCTGTTGACAAAATATCCAAGAATTGATCCTCCAAGCTGAACATATGACCCTTGTAGAAAAAGGGGTTATTTGTTGAGAGGGGTGGAAGCCCCACTGAAATAATGAACACAATTCTTGTCAGGGTGAACCACAAAAGTCACTAAAACCTGTGCTTAACCGTCTGGTAGCTTGGTGCAAAAGCAGTTCAAGCTTAACCTAGAGGCAATGTGTAAAGTATTTAAGCAGTAGTCAAACAGTAATAAAGTGAAAAATTAACACCAATAAAATCCCAAACGAATTTAGAACAATAGAGTACGTTGTACTAAATAAGATGATATCAAAACAACAAAAATCCAATCAGTAGAATTTGAGATATGATTTTTTTGAAGTTTTAGGTGAAAATAGTGGCAAAAAGCACAAAGAGCCACTCATGGTTATCTGATCACACTGAACTGGGGAAAGTCACAGGCTGAGCACAATGGAGCACGGTTCGGATACAGGGACCAAGTTTATCACACTGAATAATTGCCTTCTCAAGTCCAAGCGAGGAGCTGCTGTTTTTGTTGGGGGGGGCTGTGAGGAGGTTGCTGTCAGCACAGGGAGCAGGTTTGGCGCTGTGGACGGTTGCTGGTTTGGTGCAAACAGTCACTTGTCACTGGAGCTTCGCATTGGCAGTTGACACAGGTTGTTGCTGTCGCCTGAAGTGGAGTTCCTGCCGGAGCCCCTCATTGGTGGTCATCATGTATGGTTACTGTGAAAAGTAGGGGCAGCTGGAGCTTTGTGTTGATAGTCGTCACAGGCGTTTGATTCTTGGAGCAAAGAGGTAACTTTGCAGTCACGAAGATCTCAAAACTGCTGCAGCTTCACCTTTTCTTCAGGAGATGTACACTCTGATGCCAGTTAAGGGTGCAGGACCTGGGGGCACCTCTTGGGGGTCAGGACACATTCCAGCAAATGACAGCAGCAGGGCTGAGGCAGCTCCAGTTAGTGCTGGTCAGATGGACAGTTGCAGGGAGGCCTCTGGAAGCTTGTTGTGTCCCTGTAGTTCAAACAAGAGGTAAGTCAACTGACTCTGGGAGTCACTTCTGGAGAGCCTAGGTTCAAGGCAAGCAGGCCTAATCCTTCTTCTTAAAACAACACAGGAGTCCGTCTTCTGAATATTCCACAGGTCCAGGAGTATTCTGATGAGAGGCTCTGAAGATGCTACCTTTTATACCTGGTGCCAACCTGTGTTTGGGGGAATACCCTGACCTACCCCCAAAACTGGTTTTGGTCATTTCTTCCAGTTCCCCTGGTCCTGGCTCCAAACTATCCAGGGTGTCAAAGGCAAGGGCAGGTCTGGTGTCCGGTTCCTGTGTGTGTGCTGAAGGCAGGGCCCTTTGGAGGGCAATCTGGGCAGGGCACAACTCCTCTCCATCCATCCTGTCAGAGTGACCCTCCCCCACTCACACCTAGGCCTCTTTTATCCCCATGTCAGGAACGAATACACAACCCAGAACAGGAAATCCATTTACAGTCTAGTGCCCAGGACACTGACAGAAAGGCACAGTTTGTTTGAGCACAAAAATGACAATGTTCCAAAAATCTGAGTTTAGCATTAAAGAAGATTTTAAATTACACTTCAAATTGAGTGGAGACAGCATTGCTCAATCTGGTTCCAAGTTGTAGTTATCACTTATTATTTGTAATATGGTAACCTAGTGTTAGTCTATAAGAGAAAATGGGAAAACTTTCAACTGGGAAAAATGGCTTACTTTCGCTGTCAGGACATGTAAAACTGAAGTGCACATATTCTACTTTTTAAATACCATGCACCTTGTCCTATGACCCTTTAGAGTCTACCTTAGAGGTGACTTATAAGAATAAAAAATGAAGGTTTAGGCCTGGCAAAAGGTCTATTTTGACAGCTCGAAATGGCAGTTTAAAATTGCACTACAGGCAGGATTGGCAAGCCTGAAATATGTTTTACAGTGCTACTTTAGTGGGTGGCACAATGAGTGCTAAAGCCCATTAGTAGAATTTACATTACAGATTCTGGGTACATGTAGTACCATTCACTAGGGACTTAGAAATAAATTAAATGTACTAAATAGGTGAGGCCAATTGTGCCATGTTTTAAGGGAGAACACAAGCACTTTACCAATGGTTAGCAGGGAAAACGTGTACAGAGTCCTAAAAGCCACATACAATGGGTTCAGCTAAGGAAGGGGGAAACCTGGGTGAACATGCAGAAAGTGGGAGGTCCAACAGCCCTGTTTCAGGGAAGATTGCCACATATAATA
This sequence comes from Calotriton arnoldi, assembly GCA_963921515.1. Classification (NCBI taxonomy): domain Eukaryota; kingdom Metazoa; phylum Chordata; class Amphibia; order Caudata; family Salamandridae; genus Calotriton; species Calotriton arnoldi. The sequence goes on along the minus strand of CAWUFW010000169.1, from coordinate 3,004,270 downwards.
CAGAATGTGTGCTTTGGTCTGTTAACATTGCTAGAGCAAAGATGGCCAAAACTAGCCACATGTACACCTAATGCCAAATTGGATCATCTTTTCATAGAAGAAACAAGGAAGCTGCTCACTGATTAGTACATATATATAGATAATAAACTATGTATTTCAGCACAGAGGTAGTGAAGTAGTTGGAGGTACTCAAACACCTACACAAACACAGCCTACAGCCATAAATCCTCAAACTATAAATGCTATAGTGGAGCCTTGCCTAATCAAAATTAAATCCTATTCTGATTATCTAGGAAAACGTATCAATTAAAAGCGTTACATCCTCATTCCATTGCTCAGGATAAACACTTAATACGAATACGTGCTTACCAATGGGGAAGGTACCATATCTACAATGGTATCAATCATGGGGAAGTGTATTTGCTACTGTGTACATGACTACACATGGCATACCCTCAATGGCTGTTTTGCCATAAATATTGAGACAGATCTACAAAGAACATTGGGCTTCACCTGCTGTAGATTTAGGAATAGGTCATGGATAATATAGCTACAGTTGCAGAGATTTTTCTTAGAAATATTAAATGTTGCCAGAAGGGGAGGAGTGCCGGACCCCTCTGCTCCTGCTATTCCTGCCTGGGGGCTCTTCCTGGGTGGTGCTCTCCCCCCTCTGGACTGCAGGCGGCCACCGGGGACACACGCGGTCCTTGATACTGGACTCTGGATGTTTTCATTGCCAGGGGCACCTATCAAGGCCGCAACCATCTTCTGGAGGTAAGGAGCGATCGGCTGTGGGGGTCGCGCAGCGGGCCTAGCTTCCCCCTCATTAACGCTGGGTCGCCGCCTGGTCCCTTTGCATACAGCCTTACCAGATTCTGATCTCCCTGACACCCCCGGCTGCTCTCTAAGCCTGGAGACCCTCCGATAACCTGGGTTACCCATTGGGTCTGTTATTGTGCCACTGGGGGGAAGGTCCGATTGACTGCTAGATCGCGCAGTGAGTGGGGCCCTCTCTCCTACCCCCGAACTGTTGCACAGCCTCTATCTATTTCGACTGAAGGGATCATTTGTGGCCACAGTTAAAACACCGATGTCCTCCTTGTGTGTCTGACCCTGCCACAGAACTTTACTTGCCTTGGGCGGACGAGAGATGTAATCTCCAGGAGTGGTAGGCCTCGGCGGCAACCTGACGGCGCACTGAAAAGGGGGTGCTCCCGGGAATATGCCGCGTACCAAAACTTGCAAGGAATCCACATCAACCCTAACGAAAGACAATCTGGTCACTTCCCTGTGGCTTAAATCCGGCCCCCCTACCCCTGCTACTATGGAGTCCGTCCCCGAGGTGCAGGCTGAGCCGATCACGCAAGCATATATGAACTCCTTCCTCCAAGAAATTAAAACAGAGATTGGATCTCTCAAAACAGAATTCAGGACTTGCCTTAAGGAGCTGAAGAGACATATCACAGAAATTGGGGAGCGAGTAGATGACCTGGAGTGCACCGTAGACAATCGGACGGAAGATCAAGAAATCCCCTGGAAGAGTATGGCGGCATTGGAAGACCAGCAAATCAAACTCCAGATTAAGCAAGAGGACTTGTAAAACTGAAGTAGAAGAAACAATATCCAAATCAGAGGGGTCCCTAGGGGAACCGAGGGCTCGGACATTATGGCCTTCACAGCGGACTTGCTTCACGAAATAAGAGGTGTTGATGACACCTCCCCATCTGCCCTGGACAGGGCCCACTGAGTTGCCGTGCCGCAGGGATGTCCAGACCTTGTACCGGACATACTCACAAGAGTACACTTCTTCACTAAGAAGTAGATGATTCTGAAGGCCTCGCAGGGGAAGGCAGAACTAACCCACAAGGGGCACGCTATCCAACTCTATCAAAACATTGCCCCAGTAACATTGCGCCACTGGAGGGATTTCAAGCCAATCACAGACAAGTTACGGGAACTAGACATCAAATATCAATGGGGCCACCCTTTTGCATTGATCTTCACCTGGGAGGGCAGACGCCGAGTAATGCGCTCCCTACAAAAGGCCAAACAGCTCCTACAACTCCCAACATCCTCCAGAGAGGCTACCCTCCTCCGCCACTCGCTTCCTCTAGGGAACCCATGCACCTGGAATGGTCCACAGTGACTAGGCCACGAGGGGAGCACGAGACAGAGAACAGCACCTTTGGACTCTGGACGGAGGGAGGTCACCTGTCCACTCCTCAGCGCCCTCTGAGTGACACTATACACCCCTCAGCCATACATGCACCATAGACTGCATGTCTTTTCTAGATGTACCCTTAATCCAACATTCTCGGCCCCCCTCCCTTGAGGGGAGTCAAGCCGAACTCCTTCATCCAGAAACGTTGCCTCCCAAAGCAGACGACCATACCTGTCCCCGGAGCCCCACACTGAACATAAAACGATACAACGAGGGGACTCTCCCCTTACCCTGACAAAAGCTGGCTGCGGGGGACGGGACCCCAACATTGGAATGAGTCTTTCTCTATTGGCCCACCCTGACCATCCCTGCCCAAGGGAGACTGACATCTCCGGAACGGCCCGACCCCTTTCATCGGAGCCTTCCCTGGACTGGAAAGGACGCTGTTGGCCCTGTTGGACGCTTGTTATTGATGATTCTCTTTTATTCCTTCTCTCTTTCTTTTTCTACGTTCCCGAGGGATGGGGGTGGAAGGAAAATCGGAACTGGTAAGCTTCATGGACGGAGTTGGGTCTCACATTGGGATTACTGCGATTCCTGCCCTTGGTTACTAACCGTGGCCTATGCTCCCACGAGCTTACTTTGCCCTTCTCCTTTTATAGACACACGGGCGACATAAAACCATGTACACTGTCGACAACACTGGGGGCTGGCGGCTGGCTCGGAGGAATGCTCCCTTCTCAGACCAAAAAGGTGCCACTAGCAATCTTTCCCGACTCTAACAATGGGCACCACCTCTTATGTTAAAATTCTCTCCCTTAATGTAAAAGGTCTCAACGCCCCCAATAAACGACGCCAGGTATAGCGCTACCTACTTCTGCAGGATCCGAATATTATATTTCTACAAGAGACTCACCTCCTACACTCAGACACATGCCGCATAGCACACCCAAAATACCCGATGTAATATTGGGCATCCTCCTCGACCAAGACCACGAGGGTAGCAGTCTTACTCAAAGCCGGAACTAGCCGTGGGACACCAAAGGTGGTTAGAGACAAGGAGGGTAGGTTCATTAAAATTAAACTGCACTACGGGACACAACCTCTCACTCTCCTCAACTTATACGCGCCAAATCAAACACAAGACCTCTTTCTTAGGAATGTGTTAAGAGATCAGGTGGCGCAGGACGGCAACCAACTAATCCTAGGGGGTGACTTCAATCTAGTCTGGGACCCCGACCTGGACCGTAGCTTTAACTATTTCCAGGGTATTGGGGCGATGTCTGCAGCACTGAAGCGGACCCTCAATGACCTTGGCCTTATAGACGCGTGGAGATATCATTACCCTAACACAAGAGATTACTCTTACTACTCCCATGTCCACCGCACATACTCCCGCACTGATTACCTTTTTCTCTCCCACTCACTCGTGTGAGGTATGGAAACTGCCTCTATATCAGATATCTCCATCTCCGATCATGCTCACCTGGAAGTGCTAATGCATGGACTTGCCAATCTGACCCGCCCCATGCCCCGGTGGCGGCTACCCCATCATGCTCTGCTCGACCCGGTGGATGTGGCAGAGATTCACACAGAGATCTCGGCCTTATTTCACATCGAACGCCCTCCCTGAAACCCCCTGCCTGTCCTGTGGGATGCCTTCAAGGCGACAATCCGGGGTGTTATTACATCAATAGCAATAGCGCGCAGTCGGGAGGCCAGGATAGTGGAAGCAGGCTTGACCAGCGACATTAAAATTTTGGAGAGACTAGACCACTCGACACCTTCCAGGGCAAGTAAACGGTGCCTAGCTATACTAAGGGGCCAACTAAGGTCCCACAGAACAAACAGGGTGGAATGAGCGTTGCTAGCACTGAAACAGAGGTATTATGACGGAGGGGACAAGGTAGGGTCCATTCTTGCGCGTAGATTGAAGCGGCGAGAAGCAAGGGCACATATCGCAAAAGTTAGGACTGCGGACCAAACCGGGGCCATATCAGAACAAGACAAATTAAATGCCTTCCACACCTTCTACACCACTCTGTACGACAGTGGCTCCTCGTCCCCGGATCAGGCACATTCTCTTCTCTCAACCTGCCCGTGGACACCCCTGTCCAAGGAACATTCCCAGGTTCTAGAAGCACCTATTACGTTAGCTGGGCTCCGAAGGGCATTGAAGGACTTACCTGTGGGCAAAACCCCAGGCCCTGACGGACCCCCAGTTCACTTCTACCGCATGTTTCTACCACAAATGCAGGACTAGTTGCTGCAACTTTTTAACTCATTTGCAGACCGTCCTGGGCTCACCCCCACAATGGCAATGGCAGAAATAGCCCTCATCCCTAAGCCAGGCAAGGACCATACACTGTGTTCGTCATAGAGTCCTATCGCACTCCTCAACACAGATGCCAAAATCTACACAAAGATATTGGCCAACCGACTGGAGCCCTACCTGCCCGGAGTGATCGACCCGGATCAGGTGGGGTTCATTCGCCAACGCCAAGGAGCAGACAATGTGTGTCGACTGGCCACCTTGGTGGAAACAGCCCACCGTCAGGACATCCCCGCCTGTTTATTGTCATTTGATGCTGAAAAAGCATTTGACCGGGTGGATTGGGTCTTTTTACAGGCAGTTCACCAGAAACTAGGGCTAGGACCGATAATGGTTTCTAGAATCATGGCATCATACGCCGCCTCTCAGGCACAGGTTAGGGTCAACGGTCATCTTACACACCCAATACATATACCCTGAGGCACCAGGCAGGCTGTCCGCTCTCCCCCTTACTCTTTGCCCTTGCGATCGAGCCACTAGCGATAGCGATTCGCCAATCAGAAGATATTCGGGACATCCCTTCGGGGGTGCTACGCATAAAAATCCACTGTCCGCAAACAACCTTTTACTCACTGTGACGGTGCCTAGGACCTCGCTCCCGGCATTGATACCAATTCTGAGAGCATTTGAAGTAGCCTCAGGCCTCAAAATTAATCTGACCAAATCATGGGTGTTGAACCTGACAGTCCCTAGAGAGGACATGCCGGAACTACTAATCCTTACCCCCTTTCAATGGGCACCACACTCGGTTCGCTATCTCGGACTAAATTGACCTCCTCCCTGTCAACGTGGATGCAGGCGAACAGGCCGGAATGTAGGAGGACTGTGCTTGAGGACTTACGCATTTAGAGGTCACTCCCGCTCTCCTGGATGGGATGGATTAACGCAATTAAGATGTCCATTTTACCGAAAGTACTATATCTGTTTCAAACACTCCCCACACCGATACCGCAAGCTGCAATACAACGCTTGCAACGGGATTTCACCAATTTCATATGGGGAGAAAAGCGGCAGAGATTTCCAAATAAAGTCCTCATGCTGCCCAGGGATAGAGGGGGGCTGGCATGACCTAATCTCATAGAGTACTACTGGGCCTCACATCTTCGGTACATGTCGGAATGGGCGGTTTGCGAAAGCGAGAAGCACTGGTTCAATATGGATCGGGCAGTGGCCTGTAGACCCCCGTGGGACCTAGCTTGGCTCCCGTGGGGTTCCCGCCCTTGGAGTCCCTACATAGCAATACCTACAAAGACAGTACGGGACATCTGGGACAGAATCGCAATCTCCAGGGGTCTCACCTCTTTTCCATCCCCCAGCACACCGGTGGTGCGCAACCTGGATTTCCCCCCAGCTCGGCAGCCACAGTCCTTCCCGGCTTGGAGAGAGGGAGAATGCCGCACAGTCAGGGATCTCTTTGAAGGCAATAAGCTAAAAACCTTTGATCAGTGTAAAAGAGAATACAGTCTCCCTGAGGAGGCTAGACTACAATATTATCTGCTCCGCCACTGGCTACACACACCACTAAACACTCAAGGGGCAACTAGGCCTTTCACACCCTTTGAAACGCTAGTGCGCTCATACGACGGCTCGGGGGGCCTGATCTCCCGCACCTATCAAGTACTACAAGCACTCCACGCCGGCTAGGCCCCACATGTACAAAGTACAATGGCAGGCAGACCTAACAGACGAGGTTACCTCAAAGCAATGGGAGCAACTATGGAGCAATATACCAAAAATATACAATAGCACACCTCAGCGAGAAACCGCATACAAACTCATGTCAGATGGTACTATACCCCTCAACGCCTACATAAGATGTACCTCACCTCTTCACTTAGTTGCTGGCGTTGCCAGGCTGCGGAAGGGAGCTTTTTACATATTTGGTGGACCTGCCCACTCCTAACTTTATTCTGGAAGGAGGTGCTAAGCCACATCAAGGACACCATAGGTTTCCCCATACCTAATACCCCCACTGTCCCTATCCTAGGAATCAGGCCTTTGGCGCTCTTAGCTATGACTCATGCGGATTGGTGCCTCATCTCGCACATGCTCGGAGCAGCCAAACAACTAATAGCCCTTTATTGGAAAAAGCCAAATGCACCGCCCATCGCCCTGTGGATCACACGGCTCTGGCACACCATGGCGATGGAGCTTCTCACATCCCGAATGACACACACTAAACCTAAATTCACAGGCACATGGCAGCCTCTGTTGGACCACTACTCTAAATTGGAGCATATATGCTTTTCCCCACCTAAACTTTGTGCCCTTCAATTATTTGAAGACGCCCGCTAACCCAGTACTTTGATGCTACCCACGAGACTCTCCATCACAACACTACAGAGAGCCCAACGCCCAGTCCTTAACTCTTGACAGGAAGTATTGAGACCCTGCGCCTGAAATACCCCCCTACTCCCCTCCCTTCTATCTCTTTTTGTTATTCGTTCCTCTCTCTTATTGTTCTTCCCTTGAATGTTTCACACTACAGCCAGTAGTCAATAGCAGGATACAACTGAACACTCAACTACTAAGATGATAGAAAGATGAAGTATAGTAAGAATGCCATTATTGAACCAGTGTAACCATATGATGACGGCTGTATATTGTGTTGTAATCAGTTCATTACTTTCACATGTGATATGAAAATTGAAAATAAATAGATTTGAAAAGAAATATTAAACGTTATGCAGCATTATTGGCCATTTCCAAAATGTATACTGCAACATCGCAAGATGAAAGGTAGAGAAGATACTGAAAATAATTTCTCAGATTTACGTCGCTATAGGAAAGGACACTTTTAGTGTTAGAGATCACAGAACCCTCAATCAAAAAGTAGACTGGAAAAGAGAATAGCCAAAATGAAGAGAAACAGAAAGCACAACAATCTCATGGGCAGAGGGAAAGTTCCAGAGTGGATTCAAAAGAAACCACAGTTCTATCATAGGGATAAAGAACCAGGGGGTATAACCTGAGGGATATGTAAGAAATAAGAGCACCAGAGACATATCCATTCTCTGATGAAAGTTACTCTCATTCTTCATAGGACCATGGAGATAAGAGACCAGGGGCCATATTACGCATGGTCATTGTTTGCGCCGGGTGCACCTTTTAAAAAGTTTGCCGGGTGCAAACAATGACAATACGCTTTATTATGATGTATGCGCTGCCCTCAGGGCAGCCGCAAACCCACACTGGCCTGGGGGCAGCACATTCATGTGAAAACACGGAGCGGCTGCTGGCAGCCGCTCCATGTTTTCACAGTGCAGGCGGCAACCCGCCTGCAATTTTAAAGGGGATTACAGATCCCCTTGCAGGCGGGTGCAGTCAGTGACTGCACCCGGCTTCAAGGGGATGTCTTGGGGGTCCTATCCCCCTCCAGAGGGCTGCTCTCATGGGGCGCACTCACAGTGCGCCCCATGAGAGCTGCTTTGCGTCTGCGCCCACGTCTGTAATATGACTCGGGCGCAGAGGCAAAGGAATTCCCTCATTTGCATTGGGCACGCCCCGATGCAAATGAGTGAACGCCCCCTGAAGGTAGCGCTGGCTATCTGTATTACTGAAGGGGACGCAAAAGCGTCTGAGCTCCCTTCTGTAACACCAAAGTGTCCAGAGGCGCACATAGCAGGCTCGAACGCCCGTTCCCGCCCCGGTGGCACTTATTGTAATACGGCCCCCAGAACAGAGTAGAGGTGTCCATCCTTCACCAGACCTATCAGTAGAGGATAGGGGGATACATGGGGATTGTGAACACCAGAAGCTCAATGTCAATGACTATGTTTAAGTTAAAACACTAGATGGGCGATTAACTAAACAAGTTTATAAAGTTTAGATTCAAATTAAAGGAGGAGTTTAGTGGACAATGTCAATGATTTTCTGGACTCAATTGACGGATCCCCATGATATAATACTTGGCAGAGGGATTTATGAAAAAGGTGTTGTCTTCTTTTGTGGCCCAGCCACATAAGAACAGGTATGCCACAAAGTGGGCGTTATAACTGTATTCAATGCTATAGAAAAATCCGACAGTATGGAATAAAGGTGCAGCAGACATCTTATTCCTTTTAGAGATTAACTATTGGGCTCAAAAACAATATCCAACAAAGCCAGACCGCAAGCACATCATGAATGAATTGCAGCATCAGTGATTCGTTACCTCATGCCCATCAACAATGAACACTCCGATATTAATGATGGCCCTACATAAGTAATACAAAACCACAATAGTTATAGACTTTTCTTTGGCTTTACAAGATTGCCACAGGAGTATAAGAATGCTGTTTGGTGTCAGGAGAACGTATATACCTGACCTTTCAAGTAGGGAAGGATCTACATGATCAGTCATACCTCAATCTGTTACAGGATTGGCAGCTCACACAGAGCAGCCTAAGCCTGACTGCAAGCAATGCAAGCAATCCAGGGTTCTATCCTGTGACCATCTGGTTAACAAAGGCTGGCAAATGTTCCTCCTCCATTTGCTCTTTGGTCTCTTCTCCTATTTATCTGGGTAGAGAAATATCCAACCATAATCCCCTACTGGTGGATCTGCAATGATGATGAAGCCCCTCCCCGGTCTGCACATAGAAAGAACAACCCAATGCCCTGGAGAGCCCAATCTTCATGGTCATGATCTCAGACCAGATCATGGATTATTTTGAACACAATAAAGGGTTCACCTCCTCCCCGACCACCAAGTGGAAAGCTTTCAAAGCAGTCCTCAGAGGCTCTTTGATCAGCACTGTTTGTGGCGAACGCTGAAGCATGCTGGATGCCCCAAAAAAGGCAGAGCAGGCATACATGGCCATGGAGAGATGGGTATGGATAATCTGGGACAACGGACCTCCCTGACTCCACTTCAGGAAAACGTGGCCCAGATACTTGAGTGTGATACATGTACTACTGGGAATACACAACCGCAACCCATTTAGAGGGAGACAAGTCAGGTCGAATTGGTTGATCAAGAATGAGTCGCATCAACCCCCAATACTAAAATTTCAAGGGGTGGATGGTGTAGACCTCTACTCCTAAAGGGGATATCCATGAGGACTTTATGCCTTTCTACGCCTCGCTCTATTCTCCCCTTCCGACTGCCCCAGAGGCAGGCATATAGAGATCCTGGCCGCAGGTCCCCTTCTTCCTTCTCCATGATTGAGAAGCTAGAAATTGATGCCCCATTATGGTGACAGATGTTTGGGAGGCGATAACTGAGATGGCCAAAGACAATGGGGACCGATGGACTCCTGACAGAATTCTACAAACTGTATGTGGCGACTCTGATCCCTCACTTGGTGAAACTGTATGAATCTGTGCCAGAATCGGGCCACCTTCTGGGGACTCTATGCGAGCCACTGCTGGTCTCACTGCTGAAGCTAGGTAAGGACCCCCTAAACCCATCCTCCTATTGTCTCATTGCTATTTTAAACACGGATTAAAAAATCCTCACAAAGATTTTGGCCTCCAGAATCCAACAGGTTCTTCCTGACCTCGTCTACACAGACCAGACCAGCTTTGTCCTGGGCTGCAAAGCAGCATTTAATATTAGCCATTTTTTCCGAGTCTTAGAAAAGGCAAAACCTTATTAGACTCGAGCCGCCTCCCTGGTCTTAGACCTGGAAAAGGCCTTTGACTCACTTGGCTGGACATTGCTACATGGTTTCGGGTTTACTGACCGTACCATTAGAGTTTTAAGCTCAATTAAGCTTATCCAGCTGCTCTATGCATCCGTACGGGAGGCCTTATATCACGCGCCATGCCTATGGGGATGGGCACCCACCAGGGGTGCGTGCTATCCCGCTGCTATTTGCTCTTGTGATGGAGACACTGGCTCCTCAAGCTCGACATGTCGGTAACCAGTGAGGTATCCTCCTGCCAGACGGCACTCCCTCTATGCCGATGACGTTCTATCCTATGTCATGGATCTTACTATGGACCTCTCCAGTCTGGCCGGTCTTCTATCTACTTTCAGAGACCTCGTGGGGCTCTGAGTGAACTGTAAGAGGTCAAGTGTCGATCATCTGATGCCCTCGGTACCCTATGTCCCAGCAGTTATGGACAGAATGCCTCTGCGATGGGAGGACCATTGGGGGAGCATTATCAATTTTGAGAGTGGGAGGGTTTTCCAGAAAGTGACACCGTCCTCGTCAAGTTGCCCTTGGGAAGGTCTGGGTCTGTATGGAAAATGTTGACTCTAAGCTTCAACCTGGTTGACCTTCATCTTTAGGAGTTTCTTGCTGGGATACATTCTGCTACATCATCAATACTTGCACAGTCAGCAGTGGTTTTGGAAGTCGCACTTGTCTGGTCTACAGGATGGGCAACAATATATGGTTTATGGTATTAATGGACACTAATTGTGTTCTCTTTCTCACTGGCAATGGTGGCAGAATTGCCATTATTATTTCTTTCATTCCAAGCACTAACAGAGGGTCTCAATAGTCTGGGCCAAAAACTTCCTTTAGACCCAATCCCTCTACTACAAGTTTGCCAGCTTTTGTGTTTTTTAAACTGGTTTTATTGAGTTTATCAACAAGTAAACAATCAGAGGTTATAGGTTTAGGATACCACCCATCAGCAAATAAACAAACACACAGAGGGTAGATATCTAGGATACAAAATGGTACATGTGTTATGTAATGATACCATTCAACAGACGTTGGACCCGATTCACAAAGATAAACTGAGACAAAAGTCTAACTTTACAACTTTCGGTATTCACAAAGGGCATTTCCGAGTAATAAAGTTAGACTTTTGTCTCAGTTAAACTTAACTGAGACCAAAAGTCTAAGGTCAGTTAAACTTAAGACCAAAACTTAAGTTTAACTGAGACAAAAGTCTAACTTTACTACTCGTAAATGCCCGTTGTGAATACTGATACTCGTAAAGTTAGACTTTCGTCTCAGTTTACCTTTGTGAATCGGGCCCAATGTGTTTTGGTTTTGCTGACATTGTAGCATTATGAACACCATCAGTCCCATACAAATATTATTCCCACTCTATAAACTGGAGGAGGAAAAGAGAACTGAGTAATGATGAAATGCAAATGTCAACTGCTAATGATAAAGTTAAAAGTGTACCTGCTGTGCCAAAAGGGGCATATGTTTTCAATTTGTACAGAAATGAATGTCATCAAAAAATTGCTAACAGGCGTACCAGGACCACTAGCTAATAGAGTGGATGCTAGATACAAAATAGTACATATTGACACTTAAGGCATATGTACTGTTGGACTTGGCCCTCTCTATTGGGTCACTCTCAATCTTTTTGCCTTCACTACTCCTATTTTTGCTGAATTTGTATTTGTTGGTCTTAGGAGTCTGTCCACTGCAAACTAGAAACAAGCATCCTGGAACCGGTTTAGGTGAAAGTGGGTCCAGGGCTCACTGTGCCACTGGATTCAAGTTAGCCTGGCTGATGAGGAGTGATACCCCAAGATGCTTGTTTCTGGTCCAGGTAGTACCTGGCTTGGCAGTTTGGGCTGGACTGTTCCAATGAGAAGCAGGGTCAAGACTGATTTGATTATGGCTAGGTCTAAACTAGGATGTCATGGTGAGCAAATGAATGATGAATTTAACCCAGATCTCTTGACTGGGGGTGAATGTTTGTTTTGTTTCACCACAGTAGCAAATCCTGTTCAGTGGTCCGTCGCCTAAGGGGTATCCTGCCTCCTGGAAACTCTCGTCGGCTACAGTCTCCTGCCTCGCCTCACTGGAGATTTTCAACTTCCAGAAAAGTGACTGGGTCCAAACTCAGAAATCTTTACTTCATCCAGCGACAACGACGCTCCCTCCGCAGACATCACTTGCAGCAGTCGTGGGCATTACACTTTACCTTGTCAGAGTATTTTTCTTGAAAATTCTTTCAAGTCCAAAGGTAAGGGCTGACCGTGCCCAAACCACTTCTAGTATTTGACCCACGCTCAATTGCATTGAGCCATATTTTTCAACTCTGACCCTTTTATCTCTTAGACGCTAGTTTTTACAGTTTAAAAATTCACAACTCTGGTTCTACTGATTGGATTTTTGCCATTTTGGTGACAAATAATGTATTACATTTTACTCTATTTTTCTAAGTTAGTGTGAGATTTTTCTTGTGCTGTGTTTTTACTTTATTACTTTTTGTGTGCTGCATAAATACTTTATATATTGCCTCGAAGTTAAGCCTGTCTGCTTTTTGTCAACCTAAAAGAGAGTTAAGCACAGGTTAATTTAGTGAATTTTGTGGTTCACCCTGACAGGGATTGTGGCTGTTGTTTGAACAGGAGTCATCCTCCCATCAACCAACAACCCAGTTTCTCACACATATGCTTTGCCAAAACTGGTTCAAGGATTACTTAATAGCCACTATAGAATAAATAATAAACAGACGTACTACACGAAAATATACTTTTTGCTTTTGTAAAGGTCCAAAGCAAAGAAAAACAAATCAAATGAGATATGATTGCTCTAATTGTAATGGTTGTAATGCAGAAATTCGCAAGAGAAGCAAGTAAGAAAATTAGAAAAAAATAGATATTGAAAACATCAAGGGAATGTTTAAAGTGATAGATAGTGGCACTGACTGCTTTTAAAGTTTTGAAAAAACATTCGACAATTATAAATATAATAATTATCAAACAATTATTAGACATTAATAAACAAGAGCAATATAAAGTTATATTAGCACTGTAGACTTATTTTGAAATTGTTGATGTCGCACAAAATACCATGACTTCATATTGCTGTTTTTGTGATTTTTGAACCTTATAATTTAAGTGACCATCAGAAAATGTGAAACAAAAGAGATATAAAATATAGTTTAGTTTTAGTGCAGGAGTTGGAATTTTCTCCATTTACTCTATATGAACATTTAAGCAGAGTAGTATATAGGTAATACATAGTTTCATTACAGTACTTTTACAAGTTGATTGTTGTCCCTTGAGAACATATGCAGGATGGTACACACAATTAGTGAATTCACCTTTGAAGTACACTTGAGAAATTCCATAATCTATGCTTTGCTTACTTGAAGAACAACTTGTGTTCTTAGACACAAAAGACTGTTTTAACTCCATAGGGAAAATCTCTTAAATGCAAACAGATAAATATATCTGATGGTAAAATAAAAAAATTCACATAATATTTGTGAATTGAACATTTCAGCAAAAACAAAAATTACTGAAATATTTGTACAGTGAAAAACGGTTCACATTTAGGGAGGTTCGCAGAAAATTGTTGGAAAGAGACTACATACAGGTAATGGCTGTGAGCGAAATTATTGAATGTTGTGATTCTAGGCTGTACCCACCAATACAAGGAACAGTTATGTTCCATTGGCCGAATATAAACAAATTAATGTGTGCAAAGTTTGACAAGTTAGCAAACATAGGTGCAACTTTTTCAGTGATTTGCAGTGGTGCAAAGTCATAAAAAGTTATGGAAACCACCACTAAGCCTTAATATATATTTACTTTCCAGCACAAAACTTTATTTGCACTGGAGCATCAATCAATCAATTAGGGGTTTTATAAAGCGTGCTACTCACCCTTGAGGGTCTCAAGGCGCTGGGGGGGGAGGTGCAGCTCCGGGTCAGCCGAAAAGCCAGGTCTTGAGGCTCTTCCTGAAAGTGTGCATGGTAGGGGAGCGCCTGACGTTGACTGGGAGCTTGTTCCAGGCCTTGGCCACGACGTAGGAGAAGGATCTTCCGCCTGCTCTGGTCCTGCGGATGCGCGGGGTCTTTGCTAGGGTGAGGTCGGCGGAGCAGAGGTTTCTTTTGGGTACGTGGAAAGAGACTCTTCCGTTGAGGTATTCGGGTCCGATGTTGTGGAGCAATTTGTGGACGTGTGTGAGTAGCTTGAAGGTTACTCTCTTCTCGACCGTGAGCCAGTGGAGGTCTCGCAGGTGTTGGGTCATGTGCTCGTGTCTTGGGATGCCTAGGACGAGTCTGGCTGCGGTGTTCTGGATGGTCTGGAGTTTGTGTAGAAGGAATTTGTTGATTCCAGCATAGAGGGCGTTTCCGTAGTCCAGTTTGCTTGTTATGAGTGCATGGGTGACAGTCTAGCTGGCTTCGGGGGGATCCACTTGAAGGTCATGCAGAGGGTGTTAAAGCAGGTGGAGGCGACGGTGTTGATCTGGCGGGTCATGGTGAGCGAGGAGTCTAGAATGATGCCGAGGTTCCGGGAGTGGTCAGTCGGGGTGGGTGTGTTTCCGATGGCGGAGGGCCTCCAGGTGTTATCCCAGGCAGTGGGGGAGGGTCCAAGGATGAGGACCACTGTCTTCTCTGAGTTGAGCTTTAGGCAGCTGCTGCCAATCAGGTTGCGAGGTCTTTCATTCCTTCCTGGAAGCGGAGTCTGGTGGCTTCGGGGTTCTTAGTGAAGGAAAGGATGAGCTGGGTGTCATCGGTGTAGGATACTATGCTGAGCCCCTGATGGCTGCGAGGGGGGCCATGTAAATGTTGAAGATCGTGGGGCTGAGCGATGATCCTTTGGGTACCCCGCAGTTGATCTCTGCGGGTTCGGAGAGGAAGGGTGGGAGACTGATCCGTTGGGTTCTGCCGGAGAGAAAGGAGCAGATCCAGTCGAGGGCGGTTCCCCGTATGCCAGCGTCGTGGAGTCTGGCTGCAAGAGTGCGGTGGGAGACTGTGTCGAAGGCTGTGGAGAGGTCTAGCAGGATGAGGGCCTCAGTGTGGCCCTTGTCGAGTAGCGCACGAATGTCATCGGTGGCTGCGAGGAGGGCGGTCTCGGTGCTGTGGTTACTGCGGAATCCAGACTGGGAAGCGTCAAGGATGGTGTTCTCTTCGATGAAGGTGATCAGCTGGGCGTTGATGAATTTCTCGGTGACCTTGGCTGCGCAGGGAAGGAGAGAGATGGGCCAGTAGTTTTTTAGGTCAGTCGGGTCGGTCGAGGGTTTATTGAGGAGGGGCTTGACCTCTCCTCAAAAGCATCATCTAAAAAGAATGCAAACCTGTGTCAAGGGGGCATCTCGTGGGTGGTACATGGGCATTCCAACAATATCACTCATGGTTTTTCATGTAAAGCCCTATCTAAAACATTTGTAGACATTGCTTGGCGCCAAACAAAATAATGTCTCCATGAGGCAAGTGTTAACTTGGAGAAATATTTTAATTTCTCCGAAGTTCTAAAGTTTATATGTGTGCTGAACTTTGCAGCACACGTACAATGTTTGAAAAGTTTTAAAGTTAGTCTAGGCATAATTTTTGTACTGGAAGGGTACCCTTCCAGAACAAGACCTGTGCTAAATTCCCCCAGACACCTTTGCACTATTGCATATGTGTGTGTGGTGCCAGGTACCCTTAACCCGTTCTGTGCAGAGGACAGAACAGTTCGGTCCTCGGCCACAGTGCTCTGGTGCCGAGGACAGAACCGTTCCGTCATCTGCACACGACCACCAAGGGGCATATGTATCAAGGAATGTATTTGCGATTCTCAAATAGCGATTTTTAGAGAATCGCTATTTGAGAATCGCAAAACGAGATGTAATTAGAAAATAGCACATTTTTTGCGATTCCCTCGCATTCCTTAATTGCGACTCTCAAATTGCGAGTCGCAATTAAGGAATGGCTTCCCATTCATTCCTATGGGCCAAGAGGCCCATAGGAATGAATGGGAATTGCGCGCGCAATTTGCGAGTACCCAATAGGTACTCGCAAATTGCGCGCGCAATTTCAAGGGTGCAAGTGTTCCAAAAGGACACCCTGTTGCACCCCTGAAATGTGCATGTGTGCACATGTGGCGCACATACATGCCCTAAGGGCATGTATGTGTGCCACATGGCACTTTGAAAAAAGCAAAAAAGTGCTTTTTTAAAGGAAATCGCAAATTACCACCAACTTGAAGTTGGTGGTAATTTGCGATTCCTTAAGGCAATATCGCGATTCCTTATTTTGCGAGTAGGTATTTGCCTACCTACATAGCACACAGCTAAATTGCGATCGCAAATGCTGAAATTCTGCGAATTTCAGCGTTTGCGAACGCAATTTAGCTTGATACATCTGGCCCCAAATCCCTCTGCTGTACACAGCATTAGGATTTCCTTTTCGGTTTTTCAACATCGGGAGCTGGGGAAGAGCTTCCTCAACCTACCGAGGTATATATTTTTTCCAATGTAATGCTGATCGCGTGCATGGTTTGCTGACGTCATTACATTGAAAGTGAAAATGAAATGAGCCGATTGGCTCATTTCAGTTTCAATGCTTTGGTGATCACAGGGCTATCTCAGCCCTCCGAACACTGAAACATACAGGAGAGGTATCGTTGGAAAGGGGAGAATTTCCCCTTTCCAACGGTACCATTCCTTAGTGGATCCCTGCCTGGGATCGCCGCAGGAGAGCAATCCCCAAGCAGGGTTCCTCCACTAGACACCAGGGAGGGGGGAGCGGCCCCTTGAGCAAGGACTTTTGCTCCCTCCATATTTCTATGGGCATATTCAGTCTTTCAGCCTCCCCGGGGGGGGGG
This sequence comes from Calotriton arnoldi, assembly GCA_963921515.1. Taxonomy (NCBI): domain Eukaryota; kingdom Metazoa; phylum Chordata; class Amphibia; order Caudata; family Salamandridae; genus Calotriton; species Calotriton arnoldi. The sequence continues at coordinate 2,987,332 of CAWUFW010000169.1, read as the reverse complement.
GGGAGGCCATTAGGCACTGGGGATTATAGTTTTTGTTTTTTAAAAGAGGGGTGGGGGCTGCCCACAATGGGCATGCCAATGCCTCCAACCCCCCTACAGAAAAGGGACGGTCTTTATGCCCCCCCCAAGGGGCAGATGGGGATTATTACCCCCGATCTGCCCGTCAGGGGGGCAGAAAGGGCACTAGACACCAGTGATTTTTTTTATATAAAAGAGGGGTGGGTGCTGCCCATAATGGGCATGTCAATGCCCCCAGTCCCCCCAAAAAATGGGCACAGTCTTTCTTCCCCCTCTGGAGGCATATGGGGGCAATTGACCCCGATCTGGCCCCTGGGAGGGAAGAAATCCCACTAGACACCAGTGACTATTTTATTTCCTTGCACAGGGATGGCTGCTACGCTAAAAAGGCATGCTGATGTCCACAACCCCCCCAAAAATGGACACAGTCTTTCTGTCCCCCCGAGAGGCAGATATTGGTTAGTACACCCAACCTGCCCCCTGGGTAGGGGCAGAAATCCCACTAGGCACCAGGGATTTGTTTATGGGCATGTCAGGTACCGGCCCCATAGGCAAGGGTCGCTCCCCTTTTTTTTAGGCACACTTTTTAGCTGTTTCTGTCCTACTTGGGGGCAAATCAGTGATATCTTTAGGTACATCTTGCCTCAAGGGGGGCAGAAAACCACTAGATACCAAGGAAAGTTTCTGTGTGTGTGTGAACTGGAGTTCGGCGGACGGTCTGCATGTACTGACGTTTGGCTGGCTGTGTGTGCACTGGCATTTTGCTTGTGGTGTGTGTAAACTGGTGCTTGCCTTGCTGTGCGTGTGGACTGGCCCTTGGCTGGTGGTGTGCGTTGGATGGTGCTTGGCAGGTGGTGTGCATAGATGGCGCTTGGCTGGTGGTATGCGTGGACTGGCACTTGGTGGTTGGTATGTGTGGACTGTTGCTTGGCTGGTGGTGTGGCTTGTGTGGATCCTTATTACTATAAACAAGGAGAGAGTGGCCCCACTATCCAAGAGACAGGGTACGGTATACAATAAATGTATCAAAAAGAATTTCTCTTGGATCACAACATCAAGAATAATCCACACTCAATCATTCAAAAGGCGTTCAAATATCCTCAGTCAACTTATTAAACTAGGACCCAAAATTCAATTATTAAAAAAAAAATTGTATGTATCAAAAGCACATTTATTTAAAAAACAACTTTGATCATGTAAAACACAATTTATAAATACAATAATTTTACAAAAGTTAAAAACAATCCAATAATTAATCTCATATGCATGAAATTTGAACCTCAATAAACACAAAAACAAGAGACAAAACAAGTGACAACTTTAAATCATCATAACCAAGTTAATTCGATTGAATCAATGTTGTTAAAGTCTGTGAATTCTTTTGTGGTTAGACCTCAAAGTTCCTCGAATTTAACCATAAAAAACAGAAGCATCGACGCGTTTCGGTGGACAATATATTTTTAAGCTACCTTCTTCAGGACTCTCAATCTTAAAGTCTATCTCAGTGATAACATAATTTAGTGTATGCCTGTATTAAAACAAAATATATATCACATAAAACAAGCGGATACATATTGCTCTCATGACAGCCTAAACATTTCTAAAAAGACATTCAGTATCCGTTATGTATGGGATAAATAGTCTATACATATTGTTTATAATTGATTCAAGGGCCCCTCCTTAACGTGCAGCAAAACTACCACTCATACTCATTCAACGTAGTCATCAAAACCAACTTTATATAGCCTACAGAGTCCTACTCATATAATGTCGAAGTAGGATGTGGCGACATTAAGGAAACAGGTGCTCATCCTTATCCCTCACTCAAGCATTACTGCTTTTAGAGAAATGATCCACATGTCACATCCAAACAGTACCGATATTCTATCATTATTTATTACTCGGTATTGTATCACATTCCTTTCCAGGGGACATATAGATCTCCCTTCAATTATGCCTATCTCCTATCAATCCCTCTGATGATCATAATGATGTAAATCGTACCTTATAATAACACTGTTCCATTTGGTAGTAGAGGTATCACATATTTTTCCCTCTGCAGTGTGTGGCCCTTTCTCCCATCCTGATACTGTTAATATAAATCAGACGGAAGTAGATGAAAAATCCAGGAGACTGTACAAATATTTGTCCCTCACCAAAATAGTGATTCTCATAATGTGACACCCACCTCAGCCACTGTCAATCAATATTTCACCCAAGGTCAGGATTAAACGTTCATGCTCCAGGTATTCACCTCGTTGTCTGGGGGACTGATATAGATAATGACCCAACAGAAATAAGAACACCTAGAAAGTAACCATAAGGATCACACTCCCATATCAGATCTATATGTATTATTTCAACTATATTCGTTAAAATACACTATTGTGAAAACAGAGTCACCTACCTCCAGATAAAAATGATTAATTATCCGAAATGGAGACTAAAAAGTCCTCCACTTTTTTTAAACGGCTTCCAGTGTCTCTTGGACCACCAATATCGTTTCTGGTATATTAACGGGGCCTTGAGAAAAATAGAAAATACTGAATAGAATAAAAAAACAACTATGGGCAAGGTTTAAGCTATTCCTACTGTGAGCACAAATTATATTTGTGTCCTATGGGAAAGGGAAAACGAGTAATCCAATAAACCCGTAATGTGATTTAAAAAAATGAGTCACTATGTCTCAATGTGACAACCCAACCCCACCATGGTACTTCCTATCTTTTTATATCTATTGAAGTTCAAATTTCATGCATATGAGATTCATTATTGGATTGTTTTTAACTTTTGAAAAATTATTGTATTTATAAATTGTGTTTTACATGATCAAAATAGCTTTTTAAATAAATGTGCTTTTGATACATACAATTTTTTTTTTTATAATTGAATTTTGGGTCCTGGTTTAATAAGTTGACTGAGGGTATTTGAACGCCTTTTGAATGATTGAGTGTGGATTATTCTTGAGCTTGTGTGGATCCACCAGCGTTATTTTACACAGTATCCTCTGCAAACCTCAAATTTTGCTAAAAAGTCACATTGAACGATCACCGCACCGGCACACATTTCCTACCACCCAGTGTTCTCCTCGATGTCCTGATAAAAATTATACCTCAATTGTGTGGGTGCCCAAAGAAGAGTCACCCTAAAAACGAATAAAAAAAACTGCCCTAATGGACATGATTTGGTTCCCCATCAGTTTTTTATTTTATATGTTTTTAGGCTGAGCCTGCTTTGGGCAGGAGACAGAGGGGAACACTGGGTGGTAGGAAATGTGTTGGTAGGCACGCTGATCCCATGGAGAAATATCTGGAAAATGTGATTTTTTTTTGCTGAATTTGAGATTTGCAGGGGATTCTGGGTAAGAAAACGTCAGGGGATCGACGCAAGCCACTTCTGAAATCTAGGCATTCGGGGAAGTCCAGGGTGGTGTGGCTTCTAAGGATCCCCCAAACCTTCTTACTAAAAATCTCCTTTAAACCTCAAATTTAGATAAATAAAATCCCATTTTTCTCACATTTCTGCATCTGATCAATCTTATCGATCAGAAAACGACCTGGTTTTGCAAGGGGGTCACATGAGGTTTTGGTCCCGGGCTCAGTGGCCATCTAGAGAAACCTACCAAACTCAGATAGTTCTAAAAACTAGACACCTGGGGGAGTCCAGGGAGGTGTGGCTTGTGTGGATCCCCCAACATTTTCCTACCCAGAATCCCCTGCAAACCTCAAATTTAGCTAAGAAATCACATGTTCCTCACATTTCAGTGTGGGAAAGCTGTGGGATCAGCGGACCATTACAAATTTCCTACCACTCAGCGTTACCCCAGGTCTCCTGATATAAATGGAACCTCACTTGTGTGGGTTTGCCAAGTGCCCGCGACAGGGATGGGCCCAAAACGTATTGTGAAGGCATCAACATTTTCTAGCACTAAACAACCTGGTTTTTCAAGCGAGTCATCTGCGTTTTTGGTCACGGGCTCGGCGGCCATCTAGGGGAACCTACCAAACCTAGACATCTCTGAAAACTAGAAACTCGAGGGAGTCCGGGGACGTGTGGTTTGCATGGATCCCCCAAAGCTTGAATTTGGCCTACATCTGATATGTACCTTTAATTTACTCATAAGTTCCTACTATATGGTACTACATGTACCCAGTGCCTGTAAATTAAATGCACAAGTGGGCTGCAACACTACTTCTGCCACCCACTAAAGTAGCTCTGACAAGCATGACTCAGGCCTGCCATTGAGCCTGCAGTGCAACTTTAAACTACCATTCCGTCCTGGCAAAATTAACCTTTTGCCAGGCCTAAAACTTCCTTTTAAAAACATATAAGTCACCCCTAAGGTAGATCCTTAAGAATCACAGGGAAGGGCAGATGTTATTTAAAAAGTAGGATGTGCATTTAAGTGTTACATGCACTGACAGTGAAAAATTTCCAAAGTCATTTTTCACTCTAGCAAAATTGTCTCTCCCATAGACTAGAACTGCATTACCTTATTATACTTAATAAGCAGTAACTTCACTTTGGGAACAGATAGAGAAATACTTCTTCGTGTCATTTGAATTGTAATTACAAATCGTCTTTAATGGTAGAGTCAGATTTTAAGTTACTATTCTGAAAAGGCCACTTTTAGAAAGCCTAAACCAAATGTTCCTTGCTGCCAGTGTCCAGGGTCACATGACTGTAAAAGCTCTCCTGCAGTGTGATGTGTATTCCTTTCAGACATGGGGACAAAAGGTCCTTTGATGTGGGGCAGGGTGTTCTTACCCTGAGCAAGATAGCCTGGGATGGTTGTACATATCCATTCCTGAGCTTCAAACGGTACCCTGGGGGGCTATGCCTACCCTTTTCCTGACTTCTGAAGCTGCCTGCCCCACCACTGACAAATGCAGCTTGCACCTAAGCCGGCCGGTATTTGTCCCACTAGACAGACTGTAGCCAGAACTTTGAAGGAGGAAAGTTGGAGAAAGGGAACATCCCCCACCCATGGACTGGCACTGGGTATAAGAAGGACATCCTCAGAACCTCTCATAAGCACATTTCTGGACCTGTGGAATATTCAGCAGTGGGACTGACCTGCTGTTTGAAGAAGGAAGACTTGACCTGCTTACCTTGAGCCCAGGATCTCCAGAAGTGACTACAAAGGTCAGTTGGTTGACCTGTCAGAGCTACAGGGACATAATAGGCATCCAGATGCTTCCCCCAACTGCCTAGCTGACCAGAACGCCTGAACCTTCTATGTCCTTCTGCTAGCCTCTGCTGTACTGAGTTTGGATGCCCCCCAAGTTGTGGACCTTTGGCTGGCATCAGAGTGTACTCCTCCTGCTTCAAAATGAAGCTCCAGGTGAAAATCCAGATGTTTTGGGCTTTTCACAACTGCGAGGGGGCTTCTTGCATCAGTACTGGTCACTGCATCTCCCGCCAGACTTGAAGTTCGGGAGACGACCTGCTCTTCGCATCAAACAGCGACCGCATGTGTGTCCTGCCAACATGAAGCTCCAGTGATGGCTGCTCTTTGTGCCAGTAATGACTTCCTGGTGGCTCCCACCAATGCGAAGCCTCCTCACATGGACTTGAACTTTGAGAAGGTAAACTCTTCAACGGGTGAACCTGGTTCCTGTATCCAACCTGCGCTCCATTGTGGTTGGCCTGAACTTGTAAGGTTGAGCTAGCCCAGTGTAACCGGATACTCGCAAGTGGTTCTTTGTACTTTTTGGTGCCATTTTCACCTAAAGCTTTAAAAATTGATGACTCCAGTTCTACTGTTTGGAGTTTTTGTTATTTTGGTGTGATTTTAATTATTACATTTTACTCTATTTTTCTAAATAGGTTTGATATTTTACTTGTGTTATGTTTTCACTTTATTACTGTTTGAGTACTGCATAAATACTTTATACATTCACTGACTGCTTTTTGTGCCAAGCTACTAGAGAGTTATGCTAAGGTCTCTGACTCTTTTCAACTAACAACTCAATATCTTTCAATTATTTTTTTACTTTAGGTGGGGATTCTATTTTTGATTTAAACTTCAGAAAAATAATTTAAATTCAACTCAATATATTACGAATAATTATGTTTCCGATTAAAATGAAGTTATCAGTGCTGAAGCATGTTTTTATTTTTGCTTCACAATTAAAATGAATATAGAAAATTAATTTACAGTAATATTTAACTTAAAAATATTTTTATTAGATTTTTTCAAATACATAAATTGTTTTTCTTTTCCCTATACTTTACCATAGCGAGATCTCTGCAAGGTATCCATCCTAAAGTAAATAATGATATTTATTTATTATGTATTAAAAAGGACAAAAACATTGCGTATAGAAGAGAACAAATGTATTTTAAATATTCTTTAATAAAGTTATATTTATTAAGTTACAAAAGTTATTGAAATGTGTTACCATTATTTATTATTTTCAATATGTTAAAATTATTAACATTAAATCATTAAATTAAATAGATATACTTGAAAATCAAAATAAATGAATTTAATTTAACACTATTTCTGAATGGGTGCTATCGTAAGTCCCTTCCTCCAATGTTTTCTATGGGAGGGTGTTGCAGTTTCAGTGGTTGGCCATGTGTGGTGCTGGACTACTTACTATTGCTCCTTTTTGGCAGTAGTAACTTACATTCATAAATATGGCTTGTTTCCCTGTTTCAGGGTGCTGGAGGCATGTAAGGCTGCACTTTTGCAAAACTATGCACTCATAAATGGTGAAGAGTTGAAAGTAGTAAGAGCGATACTCATGCTTGGCCCCAGAGCTCGTATGTCCACACAGTTGAAATCCTTACACTGGCTCCCTGTCCGCAAAAGGATCCATTTCAAGGCCATGGTTTTGGCTTTTAAGGCTCTCCATGGCATAGGTGCTGGGTACATTATGAAGAGAGTTCCATTTTATCACCCTCACCGTGCACTTAGGTCTGCAGCGCTTCAGCTGGCACTGACCCCCAGATACCTCCGGACACGTATCGGGGGTCGCTCCTTCCAGGTGCAAGCAGCAAAACTGTGGAACAATTTACCGGTGGATTTAAGGTTGACTCAGGATCTCCTTGCATTTCGGAAATCATTAAAAATTTGGCTGTTTCAGCTTTAATATCCAGTGCGGGGATCTCACTCCTTAGCTAGGCCTCATCCTGCTTCAGCGCCGGGACACTCAATTGAGTAGCTGCGCGCTCTATAAATAGTCATTTAACATAACATAACATAACTCAAAAGTGAAATATAAACTTACACATGTAACTTACCTCCATATGCAAGTTACAGTTGTGAAAATTGGGTAGGTTTTATGCTAACAGAGTAAGGATTCTTAATTAAATATGTTTGGAGTATTTTTAGTATTTGCTCTAACTTTAGTAATGACAGATGAATTTATTATAACAATAATCATTATTCTGATATTTATAATTTGAAGACAAATTATGCATAATAAATATTTATTAATTGTAACTGGCCTACTGTTGGGTGTGTTATTAGTTTCTGGTAACTAAGGAGTGGTTTCACCTATACTACCTCCAGCAGTTGTGAGATCATCTGACAGGTTTTTTCTGACTCCTAACACTCCTCATTTGACAGAACTTAACTCAACAGAGGGAGGTGCACGAAACACCTACCCTTTGACCTTTTCTCAGAAAAGCGCACAATATTGAGTATTTTGCAATGAAGTTACTGGATGCAGTAGAACATTGATGAATAGTTATTTATTAAAAGTCCTGGTTAATACACCTCAGCTATCAAACAGATACTCTTCTTCCATTCTCCCCTAACTCCAACTGACGCTAACACCTTTTTAGAATGTTTAATCACAACAAAGCTAACTTTCTAACAGGAGGATGCCATACACCTACCTTCTTTTAACCAACAAACTCTAACTTACTATGTACAACATACTCTAATAAGTATGAGACTCTAATAAGTCAAACTCTATATTACAATGTACCCCATTGCACTAATAACATCACAATATATTCAAATTCTTCCTTTAAATACTAAAATGTTGAGATCAAACATAATTATTGAAGTGTAACGGTTTTTTAACTGTTCTGCTACTTCTCCTCAAGACATGTTGAATCAGACTCCACCCTTCCATTATCCTCACTCTTGTTCATAACTTCATCTTCATTTCTCTCATGTCTCACACCACCCACTTCTTTACACAGAAGCATAACTGCATTGTCAAGTTTCATACCCTATGATCCTCAGTTTTATTGGAATTCCTGAACTCTTTGATTACTTTCATGGGTGACAAGAATGCCGAATGTGATCTGTTCATCCTAGGATTTCTGAGTTTTACAGAGTCACCACATCCAATCTCCGCCCTCTCCACAGCCTTATGAGTATCAAACAATTCCTTTCTTTTCTTTTAATCCAACTCTCTCCAGACATCAGTTTTGACACATTCGGAACTCACATTGACACCATCTGTTCACTTGTAATCCACCCAAGCAGGACAAATATTGCTGTTAGCTATCCTTTTGTTAATGTTATGTTAATTGGGCATTTATAAAGCGCACGGCTACTCCCAGGAGTGTCCCGGCGCTAAGCAAAAAACCACGTAAACAAGCACAACAAAGGAAAGCCGTTTTCCTAAACAGCTCAAAGGGAGTGACCAACGTGGAAGAATGCAGAGTTAGGCTATTGATCTTCATTGTGTCCGTCAATTCCTTCTGCTAACAGAAAATTTTGCTGCTGCTCTCTGCTCTCTGAATCGTCTTTTTCAATACTTTGTTTAATCTCTCTATCATACCATTTGCCTTGGGATTATGCAAAGTGGCAGTCTTGTGTTTAATTCCTCTTTCCAGTAATTTTCTTTCACCTCCCTGGACACAAGCTGGGAACATTATCCATGCAAAATGTTATTGGAAAACCCTTCTTTAATACAAATGCCCTCCAAAAGCTTCATCACATTTCCAGACTGAACTGAATTGGTTAATTTAACTTCAGTCCAGCCTCAAAACATATCAATTAAGACAATGACATACTTATTTACACTGGAGATCCTTATGGGACCAACTATGTCTAGAGAAATATCGCCCCAATTGTTTTTGGGACAATTTCCTATTGACGAGGGGTTGGGTCCTGCATCTCAAAATGTCATCACTGCTGAGACATTAGCCACATTCTCTTACAAACCTCTCCACTTGCATGTCCATGCCAGACCACCAGTACCTTTCCCTAATTCTTACCTTGGTTTTGGATATCCTTCAATGGCATTTATGTGCAAGATTAATCAAATCCTTCCAGAGACTGACCAGTGGAACCAACCTCAAGCCATGATAAACTAAGCCATCATTATGATAGAGCTCATTCCTCACATTTCAAAAACCCATCTTTTATTTTCTTGAGTATCTCTTATAATACTGAATCATTGTTTATGTCTCTAACCATATCTTCTCCATGAATGCAGTCCCCTCTCACAGCACACACAATAAAATAATCATCATCGTCAACACCGACTTTATCATTTTCCACATTACCACTTGTAAGATGATAGCTGCAGTCAGCCAGACAATGTTTTGCACCGGGTACAAATGTCACGAGAAAATCACATTCTTGCAGTAATACCACCCATTTTCTTATTCTCCCTGATATAACATCAATACCATTCTTTTTGAAAACTTTAAAAAAAAAGATTATGATCTGTCTTGATCTCAAATTTACTCCCCGCACATATTTCTGCAATTTGATTATAGCCCAACAAGCAGCCAATGCCCGTTTTTCAAATATGGAATAATTTAGCTCTGCTCCTTGAAATACCCAGTATGTTACATTCAATTCCACCAACGTTTTGCAATAGAACAGCACCAAGACCCTTGGATCTAGCATCAGTCATTATCACAATGTAATCTCCACGCTCAAAACTTTGAAGACGAGGTGCTTTTCTCAACATTCATTTAAAGGTATTTAACTTTCACACTGTGCACTCCACAGGAAACAAGGCACCTGTCTTTAACAAACTGCCTCACGCTCTTGCACCATCAGTAAAGTTTGGAATTAACTTATTGTACTATTCACACATACCCAGAACATTCACAACTTCATCTTTCTTCTTAGGACTAGGCTTGTGATTTGTGGCCCTGATCAAATCTTCTTAAGGTTCAGTGCCTCCCAAAATGAGTTTGTGTCCAGGATACTTTATTTCAGACAAGTGGAATTTGCATTACTTAGCATTTAAAGTGAGACCTCTATCCCTCAAATGTGACTTCACGTACTCTCTGGTCATGTTTCTCAACATTCTTGCCAAATATTAACTCATCATCTTAACACCTGATAATCCTCCCAATACATTTTCCATTGCTATTTATAAAACAGACACTGCAGGTATCAAACCAAGAGGCATGCTCAAACACAAAAATGCACAGTACTGTGTTGCAAATGCTGTTATATCTTGCAATTCATGATGTAATTCCACAAAGTGGTATGCAGAAGTTATATCCAACATAGAGAAATATGAAGCACACTTTAGCATAGAAAACATTTCAGATATTTTCGGAAGAGGATAATGATCTACAACTACATTTTTGTTTAGCTCCCATAGATCTACACATAGCCTGTTTTCTCCATTAGTTTTGCATGCCATAAACACTGGAGCCATTCACTCAGTTACTTCTACCTCTTCTATTATTTTATAGTTTTTAAGTTTTTTTGAGTTCGCTGAACATTGCTTCCCTCACCAACATAGGTACATTTCTGACTTTCCCAACATGCAACACATAGTTTTCTTTTAGTTAATCTTATGGACACAGCCTTTTAGACATCACAGTTTTTTATTGAAACACCTTTGGAAAATATTTCTCGTACTTTGAGTGATGTATAGTTACCTACTCTACCTGTTCTAAACTATCTACCACTTTCACTCTCACTGCAGAGGTTGAATTAGGAACAAGATAAACCATTAAATCTCTTTGATGAAACCAGCTTATCAATGAATCTCCTGTAACAGAGATGTATATTTTCATAGATGTATACCTTCCTTTAAAATATATACATCCTATGAAATAGCCCTCCAATTTGAGGCTCACCACCATACACCTTTAGTCGAATATCAGGCTTTAAAACCTTTATCTGTCCCTTTAATTTTTCATCCAAACCTTCTTTAGGTTTCAAAGTAATGTTTGCTCCAGAATCAACAAATAACACCTGTATAGTCACATTTTCAATCTGAACCTCTTCTATGGGACCTTGCATATCTTGTAAAACTATTTAATCACACATGAACTCTTCATCATCGTAACTAATCTCCCATACTTTCTTACTCAGAGAACCAGACTTAAATGATTTTGTGAAGTGTCCCTTTATCCCACATGCCTTGTGTACAGCCTTCCATGCTGGACAGTCTTTGTAATTTGCCATATGCCCATACGCACCACACCTGAAACAGCTTCCTTGATAGCCTTTGTTATTCTTTGTCTGAACGTTTACTGTTGTTTTATACTTCACTTGATGTACCCTGTCACTATCAATCTTAAACTCACTATTATGATGAGAACTATTATTCAAATCCTTTACTATTACCTCCACACAGGCTTGACTGTGTTCACAAGGCTTATTTATGGATACAACATCAGTAAGTGACTGACTATTTTTCTGCCAAATATTTTCTTTTTGCTTTCTTTAAACTACACCCCACCATAAACTGGTTTCTCAGTTATTTTTTAATGCTACTACCAAAATTGCATGTTGGAGCACGTTTTCTTAACTCTGTTATGTATTCTCCCAGAGATTCACTTTTCTCTTGAAAGGTTTTCTAAAATTATATCTTTCTAGTACAATAGAAACTCTCAGAAGAAAATCTAAATATCTACAGCATCTTCTTCAGGACCTAGACAGTGCAACAACAAAGAAGTCTTCCTTTCTGTGCTCAAAGATATTCCATAAATCCATGCGTAATGTGATTTTTTTTCTCCATTTCCCCCATTTTAACACGGGTTCCCCAAGGGCTTGTTAAAAAGAAAATTGGAGGCGTAACATTCTGTATATTAGCAGAGGCGGAAGTGTAACAAATACAGTGCTTTAGTGAAATAGATTCTTGTCCTGGTATCCGACTAGAAACCAGAGAATAATTCCTACATCCAACTTGATACCCAAGATACCTAAACTGAAAGGAAAAAAAGGATACCAAACACACACCACACCTGTATCAAATGGTTAGCCAATTTAAAATGCTTGCAAAATGTTCTGGTAGAAACAAGCAGGTTAGCCAAAGAGGAAAATCTTACTGTGCATCCACTAGAAAACTCTGTTCGGCTTTGCCATGAAAAAACCAGAGTGTAACAAAGTTATCAGAAAATGGTCTTGCAGTCCCAAATGTGAAATTCGGCCTGATGACCACTTGTTCAGATAATGTGAATGTTCATCACAAGAAATGTCAAGCATCCAGTTACATTAATGTGGGAGTCGGTGAAAGATAAAGTTGCTGGTCTTGTGAGTTTCTGAAAATGCTCAATCCAAAATAACCAATCCAAAATGGCAGATACTTAATAGATGGCGCAATACACAACTAATATGATGTCAAAAAGATGCCAAGATGCTCCGGTGTTTAACAACCGCAAGCTCCACCAAGTCCTGCAGGAAGAGATTGTGCTGGTAGTGAACCGATATGATGTGTCTCACTTGTTTTTATTGTCTCACTAGTTTTTATTGATATCTGGTTTTCAATCATTAAAATTGTTTTGGGATTAAACCAGGCATCTTTTAACTTGCACTATCTCACTGCTGCACTGACACTATCTCACCAATACCTGCTCCGCTGTAATTCAGGCGTCGTAGCACACCAGGGAGGCACTCGGCCTCTCTGGTGGGAACCCAATGATGAAGCATGTCACCAACTAGGTTGGTGAGTGAGTGTTCTTTTAAATAAGAGGTATTCCTTGTGCTGTTTTGCCCTCTTTACTTACTCTTTTGTTGTTATTTAACTAGATGATGTAATATACATCTTCTGGAAAATATTTCTACAAATTTTCCTAATAAATTTCATAGATTTGAAAAATTATGAAAACCACTTCATGAATATTTACCAGAAAATATCCAAAATTTTCTTGAAGACACGTGATTAGACTAAGGGCCTTATCACGAGTTTGGCGGTCCCATGGACCGCCGTATCGTCGTGGTGGTCTGAGCGAGGAGAGTTCAGCGGTCCGACCGCTGTATTACGAGGTGACAAATGCAAAAAAAACACAGTTGATGGACAGAATGCAGAACAATGTCATACATTCACCCCAGTACAGAGATCTGGGCCTAAATCCATCGTTTTTTTGCTCACCATGCCATTCCAGTTTGAACCCAGCCATATGCAAATCAGTCTTGACCCTGTGCCTCATGGGAACAGTCCAGCCCAAACTGCCAAGCCAGGTCCTCCCTGGACTGGAAACAAGCATCCTAGGACCGGTTTCGGGGTTTCACCCCTCTTCAGCCAGGATAGCTTGATTCCAGTGGCATGGAGAGCACGGGACCCACGTCTGGGCATACCCGTCCCACTCGGGGTGACAAATGCAAAAAAACACAGTTGATGGACAGAATGCAGAACAATGTAATACATTCACCCCAGTACAGAGATCTGGGCCTAAATCCATCGTTTTTTTGCTCACCATGCCATTCCAGTTTGAACCCAGCCATATGCAAATCAGTCTTGACCCTGTGCCTCATGGGAACAGTCCAGCCCGAACTGCCAAGCCAGGTCCTCCCTGGACTGGAAACAAGCATCCTAGGACCGGTTTCAGGGTTTCACCCCTCTTCAGCCAGGATAGCTTGATTCCAGTGGCGTGGAGAGCACGGGACCCACGTCTGGGCATACCCGTCCCACTCGGGGTGACAAATGCAAAAAAACACAGTTGATGGACAGAATGCAGAACAATGTCATACATTCACCCCAGTACAGAGATCTGGGCCTAAATCCATCGTTTTCTTGCTCACCATGCCATTCCAGTTTGAACCCAGCCATATGCAAATCAGTCTTGACCCTGTGCCTCATGGGAACAGTCCAGCCCGAACTGCCAAGCCAGGTCCTTCCTGCACTGGAAACAAGCATCCTAGGACCGGTTTCGGGGTTTCACCCCTCTTCAGCCAGGATAGCTTGATTCCAGTGGCATGGAGAGCACGGGACCCACGTCTGGGCATACCCGTCCCACTCGGGAGGACAAATGCAAAAAAACACAGTTGATGGACAGAATGCAGAACAATGTCATACATTCACCCCAGTACAGAGATCTGGGCCTAAATCCATCGTTTTTTTGCTCACCATGCCATTCCAGTTTGAACCCAGCCATATGCAAATCAGTCTTGACCCTGTGCCTCATGGGAACAGTCCAGCCCGAACTGCCAAGCCAGGTCCTCCCTGGACTGGAAACAAGCATCCTAGGACCGGTTTCGGGGATTCACCCTTCTTCAGCCAGGATAGCTTGATTCCAGTGGCATGGAGAGCACGGGACCCACGACTGGGCATACCCGTCCCACTCGGGGTGACAAATGCAAAAAAACACAGTTGATGGACATAATGCAGAACAATGTCATACATTCACCCCAGTACAGAGATCTGGACCTAAATCCATCGTTTTTTTGCTCACCATGCCATTCCAGTTTGAACCCAGCCATATGCAAATCAGTCTTGACCCTGTGCCTCATGGGAACAGTCCAGCCCGAACTGCCAAGCCAGGTCCTCCCTGGACTGGAACCAAGCATCCTAGGACCGGTTTCGGGGTTTCACCCCTCTTCAGCCAGGATAGCTTGATTCCAGTGTCATGGAGAGCACGGGACCCACGTCTGGGCATACCCGTCCCACTCGGGGTGACAAATGCAAAAAAACACAGTTGATGGACAGAATGCAGAACAATGTCATACATTCACCCCAGTACAGAGATCTGGGCCTAAATCCATCGTTTTCTTGCTCACCATGCCATTCCAGTTTGAACCCAGCCATATGCAAATCAGTCTTGACCCTGTGCCTCATGGGAACAGTCCAGCCCGAACTGCCAAGCCAGGTCCTCCCTGGACTGGAAACAAGCATCCTAGGACTGGTTTCGGGGTTTCACCCCTCTTCAGCCAGGATAGCTTGATTCCAGTGGCATGGAGAGCACGGGACCCACGTCTGGGCATACCCGTCCCACTCGGGGTGACAAATGCAAAAAAACACAGTTGATGGACAGAATGCAGAACAATGTCATACATTCACCCCAGTACAGAGATCTGGGCCTAAATCCATCGTTTTCTTGGTCACCATGCCATTCCAGTTTGAACCCAGCCATATGCAAATCAGTCTTGACCCTGTGCCTCATGGGAACAGTCCAGCCCGAACTGCCAAGCCAGGTCCTCCCTGGACTGGAAACAAGCATCCTAGGACTGGTTTCGGGGTTTCACCCCTCTTCAGCCAGGATAGCTTGATTCCAGTGGCATGGAGAGCACGGGACCCACGTCTGGGCATACCCGTCCCACTCGGGGTGACAAATGCAAAAAAACACAGTTAATGGACAGAATGCAGAACAATGTCATACATTCACCCCAGTACAGAGATCTGGGCCTAAATCCATCGTTTTTTTGCTCACCATGCCATTCCAGTTTGAACCCAGCCATATGCAAATCAGTCTTGACCCTGTGCCTCATGGGAACAGTCCAGCCCGAACTGCCAAGCCAGGTCCTCCCTGGACTGGAAACAAGCATCTTAGGACTGGTTTCGGGGTTTCACCCCTCTTCAGCCAGGATAGCTTGATTCCAGTGGCATGGAGAGCACGGGACCCACGTCTGGGCATACCCATCCCACTCGAGGTCACAAATGCAAAAAAAAACAGTTGATGGACAGAATGCAGAACAATGTCATACATTCACCCCAGTACAGAGATCTGGGCCTAAATCCATCGTTTTTTGTGCTCACCATGCCATTCCAGTTTGAAC
The DNA here is from genome assembly GCA_963921515.1 of Calotriton arnoldi. Classification (NCBI taxonomy): domain Eukaryota; kingdom Metazoa; phylum Chordata; class Amphibia; order Caudata; family Salamandridae; genus Calotriton; species Calotriton arnoldi. Next base: position 2,971,428 of record CAWUFW010000169.1, on the reverse strand, counting down.
CCAGCCATATGCAAATCAGTCTTGACCCTGTGCCTCATGGGAACAGTCCAGCCCGAACTGCCAAGCCAGGTCCTCCCTGGACTGGAAACAAGCATCCTAGGACCGGTTTCGGGGTTTCACCCCTCTTCAGCCAGGATAGCTTGATTCCAGTGGCATGGAGAGCACGGGACCCACGTCTGGGCATACCCGTCCCACTCGGGGTGACAAATGCAAAAAAACACAGTTGATGGACAGAATGCAGAACAATGTCATACATTCACCCCAGTACAGAGATCTGGGCCTAAATCCATCGTTTTTTGCTCACCATGCCATTCCAGTTTGAACCCAGCCATATGCAAATCAGTCTTGACCCTGTACCTCATGGGAACAGTCCAGCCCGAACTGCCAAGCCAGGTCCTCCCTGGACTGGAAACAAGCATCCTAGGACCGGTTTCGGGGTTTCACCCCTCTTCAGCCAGGATAGCTTGATTCCAGTGGCATGGAGAGCACGGGACCCACGTCTGGGCATACCCGTCCCACTCGGGGTGACAAATGCAAAAAAACACAGTTGATGGACAGAATGCAGAACAATGTCATACATTCACCCCAGTACAGAGATCTGGGCCTAAATCCATCGTTTTTTTGCTCACCATGCCATTCCAGGTTGAACCCAGCCATATGCAAATCAGTCTTGACCCTGTGCGTCATGGGAACAGTCCAGCCCGAACTGCCAAGCCAGGTCCTCCCTGGACTGGAAACAAGCATCCTAGGACCGGTTTCGGGGTTTCACCCCTCTTCAGCCAGGATAGCTTGATTCCAGTGGCGTGGAGAGCACGGGACCCACGTCTGGGCATACCCGTCCCACTCGGGGTGACAAATGCAAAAAAACACAGTTGATGGACAGAATGCAGAACAATGTCATACATTCAACCCAGTACAGAGATCTGGGCCTAAATCCATCGTTTTTTTGCTCACCATGCCATTCCAGTTTGAACCCAGCCATATGCAAATCAGTCTTGACCCTGTGCCTCATGGGAACAGTCCAGCCCGAACTGCCAAGCCAGGTCCTCCCTGGACTGGAAACAAGCATCCTAGGACCGGTTTCGGGGTTTCACCCCTCTTCAGCCAGGATAGCTTGATTCCACTGGCATGGAGAGCACGGGACCCACATCTGGGCATACCCGTCCCACTCGGGGTGACAAATGCAAAAAAACACAGTTGATGGACAGAATGCAGAACAATGTCATACATTCACCCCAGTACAGAGATCTGGGCCTAAATCCATCGTTTTCTTGCTCACCATGCCATTCCAGTTTGAACCCAGCCATATGCAAATCAGTCTTGACCCTGTGCCTCATGGGAACAGTCCAGCCCGAACTGCCAAGCCAGGTCCTCCCTGGACTGGAAACAAGCATCCTAGGACCGGTTTCGGGGTTTCACCCCTCTTCAGCCAGGATAGCTTGATTCCAGTGGCATGGAGAGCACGGGACCCACATCTGGGCATACCCGTCCCACTCGGGGTGACAAATGCAAAAAAACACAGTTGATGGACAGAATGCAGAACAATGTCATACATTCACCCCAGTACAGAGATCTGGGCCTAAATCCATCGTTTTTTTGCTCCCCATGCCATTCCAGTTTGAACCCAGCCATATGCAAATCAGTCTTGACCCTGTGCCTCATGGGAACAGTCCAGCCCGAACTGCCAAGCCAGGTCCTCCCTGGACTGGAAACAAGCATCCTAGGACCGGTTTCGGGGTTTCACCCCTCTTCAGCCAGGATAGCTTGATTCCAGTGGCATGGAGAGCACGGGACCCACGTCTGGGCATACCCGTCCCACTCGGGAGGACAAATGCAAAAAAACACAGTTGATGGACAGAATGCAGAACAATGTCATACATTCACCCCAGTACAGAGATCTGGGCCTAAATCCATCGTTTTTTTGCTCACCATGCCATTCCAGTTTGAACCCAGCCATATGCAAATCAGTCTTGACCCTGTGCCTCATGGGAACAGTCCAGCCCAAACTGCCAAGCCAGGTCCTCCCTGGACTGGAAACAAGCATCCTAGGACCGGTTTCGGTGTTTCACCCCTCTTCAGCCAGGATAGCTTGATTCCAGTGGCATGGAGCGCACGGGACCCACGTCTGGGCATACCCGTCCCACTCGGGGTGACAAATGCATAAAAACACAGTTCGCTTAGGGAAGACCGTCGATGTACAACAGCAGACCGCTGACCGCTGGGTTAGCGATCGGAAAAAGGCAGCCACAATAGCGCGGTACAGGTGAGCTACACCGCTGTGCGTATTACGAGTTGCCTGATCCATGAGTGAACCAAGGCGGTCCTATCTCCTGCTTCAAGGTGGCGGAGATGAAGGATTTGGGGAGCGTGCTCACCCCTTGCTTCTTCTTCCAGGCAGAGTCTGATGTGGATCCGTGTCTCAGGTACCCCCTTTACAGCAGGATCTTCACCCCGAGAATTATGACCCTGTGTGCGGCAATGTACAGCTTAGCCTTTTTCATACCATATACCCATTGCCAGGACTGCCCATATATAGGCTGAACCCCGGTAATGGGCATATGGTATTTTCCCCCATATGTCATGCATATATGTGAATCCGACACATATGCAGTCGGAATGCACACACAGGGATCAATATATTTGGAAGAAGTACTCACCATCGCTGCAAAATCCCCCGCTCCACACCGCCAGCCCCGTGGACAACTTGTAATGCAGCGGTCTTTGTATTGCCAGCGCCATGGGCTGCAGGGGGCAGATGCAGTTCTACAGCGGTCGGACAGCCAAACTCGTAATGAGGCCCTTACTGAAGGGTACTTGATCATCTACTTCTACGCTTCAATACATGACTATTCATTATTGTGAATTCCTCCTGTCCCAAATATCTATTCTTTTGTTGTCTTTTCTCATATTGTTTCATTGATAGTATTGTTGAGTTCATTTTTTTTATATGAAATTACATATTCAGTATTTCATTATATACAGAATTGCTGTTTGATAAGATCTAATGGAAGTACTGTTACTGCTTGGGGTGGGGGGAATCCCTACTCAAGCAGCAATCACAATCTCTGTCAGAGTGAAACACAAGAAAACTCCCAATTCACCTGTGCTTAACCCTCCGGTAGCTTGACACATAAACAGTAGGCCTTAACTTAAAGGCAATGTGTAAAGTATGTATGCAGCACTTCAAACAGTAATAAAGTGAAAACACAACTCAAGAAAAATCCCCACACCAATTTGGAAAAATAGAGTAAAATGTTATCAATTATTTGAGACCAAAATGACAAAAATCCAATCAGTAGAATCAAACATATGCGATTTTGAAGATTTCAGGTAAGTAAAACGCCTAGGAGCACAAAGCACTACTCATGGCTATCTGGTCATGCGAGACCAGGTGAAAGTCACACGTTCAGGCCGACCGCAATAGAGCGCGGGCTGGATAGTGGGACTAGTCTACTACTGATGAAAGAGTTGTCTTCAAAAGTCCAGCGAGAAGAGTTCAGTCCAGAGTGGAACGGGCCGGTTGGAGCAGGAACAGCATTGTGGTTGGTCGTTGATGTTGCGGTAAGAGCACGCCAGGCATCATGGACGGTCGTCGGAATAGCACGAAGATCCTGTCGGGCAACGTGGATGGTGGTGCCAGAGATTTGTTCTTGTTGTCATGAATTGGGCTGTCGATGCAGTAGCGCAAAGTGCAAATCTTGCATTGCCGGGTTCGCTGGCAGTCCGGTTCACCGGATCTTTGTGTTGGCGGGTGGCACGGGTGGCAAGATCTTGGCGCAAACAGGGCCGTTTGAGGTCACGAAGTGCCAAACACTTCAGGATTTCTCCTTTTCTTGGGAAGGGAGCTCAACTGATGCCACACCAAGGGCCCAAGAATTGTAAGGCACCTGTTGCAGGTCAGGAACTTACTCCAGCAGAGTATTGCAGTGATCAGGCAGGTCCAGGCAGCCGGTCAGCTAGGCAGATGCACGGAGTCCTCTGAAGCTTGTTATGTCTCTGTAGCTCACAACAGGTCAGTCAACTGCACATATCATGGGTACAACCTATAAATATTTGTAGAAGTTGTTGATATTATGGTCCTTTGCAAACAAAGTTCTTCTCAAGAAAGAATGAATTCTAGAACAAGCTGACATGTGTCCTATTTTTACTTGCATATATTTTTCAACTATGCTTTAGACAGAAAAGGGGTGTCCTGTTACTTTAAAGTGTCAAACTAGACACAAATGGTGATCTTACCTAAATTAAGGAAAAATGACGAACATTTTGGATTTTGAGGCCATGAAAATGAAAGGCTTAGTGAAAAAGACAGAATGATCTGGAAAATACAGGCACTGAATACATAGAGAAATTAGACTTTTCCTTGGAAAAGCTCGATTGACAGATTTTTGCATGGCTATTTATTGGTGCAAACCGAGGAAAAATATCACTTTCACTAAAGGACAACCATAAATCCCAGAACACAAACCAGGAATTGCTATGAAAGTAAGGTCCTATACAAGACATTTCCCATAGTGGTTGTAGTCTCTGGAACTAATGTCAGAGAATTATGGAAAACCAATGGATGTGGTCCACTGTTTGATGACAAATAATAACATAAGAAATATAGGAAAATATTGGAGATCATTTATTTTCCTATTTTCTACACCCTAAGGGCCTAGTTACGACTTGAGTTGCACAGTAGTGATGTATGGTAAATCCACATCCGAAAGTTATGTTACTGTTGGGTAACACCAAATCAGTACAGTTTAATTATGAGTTAAATCCCATGGAATGGGGGAATTACACGGAATTCTCAATTAGATGAAGTTTAATGCGTACTTTTCTGCCTTCTCTGAGCAGACGGCAAATGTATGGGGAACTGATGTGTGGAGTGGGGGTGTAGTCAGGGAGTATGGGGAGTAGGTGAGGGTATGGGAAGATAAGATATGGCAAGGGAGAGCTTTGAATGCTCTACCCAGACTGAAAGAAAATCGGGGGATGGGGCTTGGTTGGCACTGCAGCTAAAAGGTTATGCAATTTTACTGAGTGGAATTACCGTCCACTAAAATCGGGCCCAGTCCTCCAACACCTAATTAAACAAGGGTGCGGGAACACCAGCACACTCATGATCAGGCGTGGCTTCTCTGTTTGAGCGGATGAGCATTGCCCCGCCAACTAAAATGCCCCCAAAAGCCCCAGAGATGAAAAAAAAAGGTAATAAAGTTAGTTTATTACCATTTTATTTTTCATCCACCCTTCCAGAATCGAGTTTCAGGAGGGGGGAGGGCTTGCTGAGTGGCAGCAGCAGGGAGGAGGGGGGCTGCCCGGGCACTTCAGTTCAAAGTGCGCATGTCCCTTTGGTTGGCTGTCTAGCAACGGCCAGCCAGACAAGCACACTTTAAAACCTCTCTAAACCAGCTGTCTTAAGACAGCTGGGTTAGACCAAGCACCGGCCCTCGGTATAAACGAGAGAGGCCGCTCCCTCCAATCCTGGTGCTTCACTCATGCTGGTTAACAGCATGAGAGCAGCGCCAGGATGGTTAAGGGAGTTGACTGGGGCCCACGCTGAACACTGGACTACAGCGAGGAGGAGGACGTGCAGCGAGGAGGATGTGTCATGCATGTAAGGTAAGTGGATTTTTATTATTTTACTTGTTGGGCGCAGTGTGATAGTCCATGTAATTAGCCACCATTTGCCCGCCCCACTACTCTCCTTAGATGCCAGCTGCTACTGTCAAGCTAACTGCACATTCACTGTAAAGTTTTACAGTGCACAGTGAGTAATTACGTGAAGTGGCAAAATACCATAATTTCAGAAATTTGCATAACATAGGTAACACAAAATAATGGTAATTACGTGAGAGTAACACAAACTTCTACCGGCCTAACCCCAAAAACACCCTTATTACGTGTAGCCCACAGCTGCATCCTTTCGGGGTACAGTGACACCACTCTGAGGGCCTCATTTAAGAGGGTTTTCCGTAGAGCAGTGCTGCAGGCCTTTCTGCCTCGCTGGCCTTCGGCAAATGAAAAGGGCAGGAATGCACTGTATCTATCCATGCGCCAACGCAGGCACCTTTGCACCATGGTGCAAAGGTGCCTGCGTTGCGGGGATGATTATTTTTGTGCACAAAGGGAAACTTTCCCGCACAAAAACAATCACAAGAGGCCTTTTTCTCTTTTTACGTGTGCTGTAGAATGCAGTACACATAGAAAAAGTGAAAACCAGGAGAAATAAAGATATCTCTCCTCCTTGTGCCTCCCCGGGGGAGGCGTAGGTTTTTGGCGCTGTCTCAGATTTACGATTTCTCTTAAATCTGGGGCAATGTCAAAAAGTCATGGAAGTTGCTGGGAACGCCCCCAGCAACACCCATTGCACGCCCCTTTAACACAGAAAACTGCGTTAAAGGAAACAATATTTACGAGGCAGCATTAAGCCAAAAAAAGTGGCTTAGTGCTGCCTCGTAAATATAGAGCAGGCTCCTGCGCCATGGAACGTCACAAAAAGTGAGTTCCGGTGGCATAAGGGGTCTCATAAATGAGGCCCTGAGCGTTTATGAGAAGCAGTGTTTCCAGACCTGGAATTACTTCGTCTCAAAATACCAAATCCGGTAATCTCAGGTGTAGAGACAGCAGACCAAGAGGTTTGTGTGGTGTGACTGAGATTGTGGCCGGCTGCTGCATCTGTGGCCCAAACCACACTCCTTCTCTACAACAGGGGTAGCAGCAAATGTTTTCACAGTTTTGCCCTCACTATGCCTTTATTCCTCCTACTCTTGCCACCATCATCATGGCCCTGAAAATAGTCCCTGCATGTATTTAGCATCTACTGCAAGGCCATTATTTTCACTGAAGGAATGTCCACCTCAGCTCCCAGGTCAGACAAAGGATAATTCCTTGACTAAATGTACTTATTCTTGTGCATGTTGGAGGTTCCTGAAACCTCTTACCCCATAAACAATATTTTCATAGCAGTCCTATTTCAAAATATTCAAGGGTAGTCTAACGTACCAGGTCATACTCTTTGGGGATTTTCAGCAGCAGAGCCCTGCACCCTTTGTTACTGGACTGGATGATGTTCAGCTCCTGTTGGGTCTCCAGGTTGATGCTTCGGAGCACAGCACTCCTGCCGTCCAGAACTCGGAGCAGCTTTCCGGATTGTAACTGTAGGAACACATGGCGCCGGGGCTCGTTTGCACCTTGCCATTCCAGAGCTGACAGGAAGAAACATGAGGTTATGCATGAGGTTGGATGAGTTGTTAACGTTTTTCTTCTCACCCAAAGTCATTTGAACTTTTCAATTACTTACTGCACTGATGTACTGTTTGAAATCATAAATGCCTTATTGATATAACAAAAACAAATTATATTAATCCAAAAATATTTATATATATTTGTTTCTTTAACAAAATGGCACTCATTAAGAACAAGCCATAACATACAGGCAATGAAATGAATGATGAGAGATGTTACCTTAATTATACACTCTCTCAAAAATGTGACAACAGGTATAATTTCTTTCTCATTACTGTGTAAGGGTAATTCCTCTTACAGAAATGGCATTCCCTCAAACCGCTGTATCCTATGGCTGACATAGATCAGGCAAACGTTCCAGATTCTAAATTCTCTGTAATTTTGCAGACAATAATCAATGAATTTTTCCATGTTCTCTTAACCACAGCAAATTTATTTTAGCGAGGAAAGTTTTTAGATAATCACATTGTTATGAATACTATGTGCCTGATTCATGAAGTTAACTTACTTTTACATTTTTGCTTGACTTTACTTCTTTGGGCTATTCACAAATTTTTTACTCAAACGTATAAAAGTAAATTACATATTAAATTTCCCAAAAGTGTAAGTTACTTTGGGATTAATCCTCTGATCTCTCCATTTGTTGGAGACCTTTAAGTTACACTTTTGAAACAAATCTACACTCTACAATTTTGAATGGCCAACAAGCAGTAAATGTACTCAAAAGTGTAAATTACTCAAAAGTGTAAGTTGCCTTTGTAAATCAGGCTACTTTTTCTACTCTAGGCATTTCCCTACTTGAGCTGCACATTTCAATCAATCAATCCATAATGAGTGCATGTGAATAATATGATTCACATTGAGTTTATATCATTATGTTCTGTAATATGATAATCACATTTACATTAATATATTTCCCAGTATTTAATCAAAATGCTGACTGCTCTGTTTTACATTAGTTTGTTATTGCTTTCTAAGAGTTTCTAAGAGGTTGACAAATACATTTCTTGTTTATGTTGTTATTCAAATAAACAGTATTGCAGAATGAAAATCATTGAAAGGGCATCAGGCCACTTTCTGTTAATTGTTTATGTTAAAAGTTTTAATCTTCATGGCAGGGGACACTGGGTCAGTCAATACAGAATCATATCTCCAGTTCCAAATGAAGGCCACCGGGATGGGAGGCATCTAGCCTTCACTCACTGATTTATCAGTGTAGTTGGTCTCCTGAGACGAGAATAGCAGACCTTGCGATGTGGGTGTCCATCATTTCTGAAACTCTAAATACGTTTTATTTTCTGCAATGCTAGAATTAGATTAGAGCTTAGAGGTAGCAGAATGAGGTAAGAATTGGTACAGAGAGATCGCCACATTCATGTTCGAGCAGTTCTTCTTATATTATGCTGATGGTGAACGTTCGTGCTGCCATTTTATTTGTCTTCATGTTTTGGGCCTGATTTACCGGCCTATCTTTTTATCTATGGAGTTCTCTACCCGACTACGGAGACCTCGCAGTCGTAAACTTACTATTAGCTCGTAGTTTGTGAATAGCCAAAAATAGTAAACTTACACAATAGTGTAAGTTTACATTTGTGAATCAGGCCCTTAAAATGCACCTCTTGTGTTCTAGTGTCCCTGAGCTTGTACTTATTTAATGAGAGCAATTTTGGGATTCAACTAACTATCCTTGTCTCATGGGATTGATCGTTACTGAAAACATATCGCTCAAATATTGCTCAGTGGGTTGTGAAACCACTGCAGTTCAACTGATTTTCTGATTCAGGTTGGCACACTGACTAAGTTGTTTGTGCCTGGGGCTCTAGAAAACTGACCTCTGTGTTTCTAGAAAAATATAGAGACTGTATCAACATTTCAACTTTAGTTTACTCCCCATCCTACTGTAGACTTTTTAATCCATATAATCATGCAGTCTCATTCGAATCAGAATGGTAGATTAAGCATATAGTCCAGATCCCCTTTAAAGCTAACTATAGATGTTTTTTCTCTAGCTATTTCCTTCCAGGACAAAGAGCATTTAGGGTACAGAGGCCTTTCAGTTGCCATTAGTTGTCCACCTTTATAAAACCTAGGCAAAGATGTACTTTGGTGCTCATTACCAGCACACTAATAGATAAGGAGATGTAGCACAATGATTAAACCACCATCACAGGAACAATTTCATCACCATACAACATGTTTATGTTAGACGCAAATCTCGCCAAATAGTTGCTAATGGAATGCTAGATGGTACAAATGAATGAGGTCTCCAAAAGGGGCTTAATGTCTATTCAGTTTATTAACAGCATCTGGTAGGGCACTGTAGCCTATATTGACGCCTTATAAAGCATTATGAACATTCCTTTGATTGTGTTTGATTGCCCACCACAACCAGAAAATAATTTATTTTTAGGCATGTGCTAACTTCATAAATGAATCCATCCTTATTGGACTTGCCAAACATCAATTATCTGGAAAAGTATAAAAAATGTATAGCTGGTAACTTGAACAACTTTGTAATGACATAAAGCACCACAAAAACCATCTTTCAATCCCTAGAAACTTGTATATGTATAGCTTTAGTATATTTTTTATCTGTAAAAGCATATAGAACTATAAGTTGCTTCTTGAGACCCATCTGTTAAGGTAATATGCCGTTGTCCTTGCTGGTTATCTTCTTTTCTTCACAAAGTGACAGAGTTTTGCTAATTGTGTCCCATTTTATTGTTTTTATTTTATGGAGTTTCCTCCAACAAAAGACTCACAGTCCTGAAGAAGATATATATTATTGATGAAAGAAGGTATGATAAGTGTAAGGATAAATCCAGCATGTACATACAAGACTCCTTGAAGGCTGTCAAATATTATGGTAGCTAAAGTCTCAGAAAAAGGAGATTTGGGCCTTAAAAATCAGTGACATACATTACCAGTACCTTCACCAGGGAGAAGTAAGCGCCTGAGGCCTATTTGTTTCAAGTCAGCATGAGTTGTTCAGCTGTATTATTTATGATTGAACAGAGAGAGAAAGGACCTGTTTGATATGAATGTGTATAGTATTCCAGACTTTTGCCATGTTGCCAGAGAAAGGTTTCTTGAGTGTGAATTTTTCCTTGAATCTGGTTCTTTTTATTCTGAGGTTTAAAATGTACTAAAGAGTTTGTGAGCAGGACATGTGGGAGGGTTTGGGTTGACAGTATTAGCCAGTCAGACTAGCTGTTGTGCAGAAGGATCAAGCTCCTCATGGTAGCCATCTTAGTGATGCCAGGAAGGGTATGATGAAATCAGACTTGTTTGATAGGTATTAGTCATGCTGCTGCATGTGATGCTAGAAACATACAAAACAGGGATGGATGGAATGCTTGAATTAATCTCAGCCACTGGTAATTACTCGGGCTACATCCCAATCCATCATTATTTTGCACACCATGCCACCTCAGTTTGGACCCAGCTATATGCAAATTAGTCTTGTCCCTGCTCCAATAGGAACAGTCTAGCCCGAACTTCCAATCCAGATCCTTCCTATACCAAAACACAAGCAGCCCTGAACCGGTTTCACCTACATATGGGCTCATCAGCCGGGTACAGCTTGGTTCCAGTGACATAGTGCGCATGGGACCCATGTCGCGGCATATCAGTCCCACTTGATTTTGAATAATTTATTATTGTTTTTTTTTCCCCTTTAATAAAACTCAACAAATCATAAACAAACATATATAAACAGCAGCAGTGAACATGGCAGTAAGGTAACATTTTCACTATCAAAGGACGTAATGTTAGCACAATGCTAAATTCGATAACAGGATTACATAACAGGAATAGGGTTTGCCATTCAGATATCGTGTCACAGTATTGCTTACTGGTCATAGAGACTGAAAATTGTTGACTATCTGGAAAGTATAAATGAAGATGTAGATACAGCATAGAACAGAACGGGCCAGCATGTAGCCCTGTATATATAGAGAAAATGCTCATGTGTTCCAATGTCAGAGCCTTCTTGTCTACCTGGGTCACTATGAAGTAGCTAAGTTCTAAATGGGCCCCATATATCTCTAGATCTCAAGGTGGGTATCCCAAAAACTCTCAGACGTTGTGTGTCTCATGCAACTGGTGTCTCCAAGGGGGCTGGGAGAGACAAGAATGGTTTATCTTTGCAGAACAGTTGTAAACTTAGTAATGGACAAATAAAGTATAATTCACAATTAGTATCCCCAAGCACAGCAATCCACAATAAGGACCTATATTCAGTTCCTTGTCTAGTTGTGCGAGGCCCAGACGCTGCTCGGGAACTGCTGGGTGCGTCCAGCATATCATATTGCCACCTCTCGCCAGATCGCCTGCCTGGCTGTACTACGCTGCCCTTCCACACTGGCCTTGTGCTCTCCGACTGTACATGGGGCCAGCCATGATGTAGATTAGCCGGAAGTTGGGGTTTAGGGGTATTCCAAGATAGGCCTTTCTGACTCGACAGCAGGTAAGCGAGTCAGCCTCAGGCTTTCCAGCAGCTCCTGTCTCCGCCGGGCTCAAAGGTCTGACCTTCTGACTAGGCTGCGACTAGGTGAATTGCCGTGATTTGATTACACGTCCTACTCCCCCGCCACCCAGTCCTGCACGTTCCAGCTCCTCTCACCAAATACTAAAATCAACTCCATTCGCATGGATCATCGTCCCGCCACTGAGGTTGGTCTTTGCCAGATGAAACTCCGCTCCAGGCCTCCAACTTGGTTGCTTGCATGACCACACTCTCATGATGATGTTGAATAATTAAATTTAAAAGAATATCCCTAAAACTTCAAATTTATTTCAAAATAGATACCAACAGCAAATTAGTGTTTGAGATGAATAACAAGTAAATGTAGTCACTAGTTGGTGGGAAATATTACTGTATTCTAATGTTAATCAATCTTTATTTAATTCTGTTTGTACTAACAGTATACTTTACCGGTGGTGCATTCTTTTAAGATAGTTAATAAAGTTAAAACTAAAATCTTACCAGAATTACCCATTAGTGATCACAAACAAAAATATTGTGAATTTAATGTATCCATTTCTTTTGTGAAAGGAATCAGAATACTATTCTTTCAAGGCCCAAGGTAATTATACTGTCAAGACAACAACAATTCATTGATGGCAGATACCAGCATCTAAGCTGGGGGAATGTTATGTACAGCACTTATTGCTCTGGTGTTCCACGAAAAAAAAACATTAAAATCCCTTCTATGTGTAGTCCTAGAAAAATATAAATGCCACACTACTTGCATTTAGGATAAAAGTTCCATACTGATAAAGGGCTTATCTTAGGACACCTACATACAGTAAAGAGTAAGACAGAGGCATCAAAACTAATTAAAGCCCTAGTCTCTAGCAGCTCACTGGTTGTGGAGGTGATAATGCTAAGTGAATTATACCAAATTATTCACGACCAAAGCCAATTCCTAGGTCATGTGTCACACAATAAATCTCAAATGCTACACATAAGTTACTTCAAATACGGTAGCTGAAACTCCTGCACATCTAGATTTCCTCAAGGCTGTTTAAAGCTTTAGTATATCACACGGAGTGCAATTTAAGGAATGATTTTTAGTAAGAGTGTGATTGACTAATCTGTGAGATACAAGTCAAGAACTAAGCATACATTTTGTAGAGTTTGTCCATTTTACACCACTTTGATCTAACTTACTTGGATACTGCACTTGATTGGCATCATCAAAGTTGTGCACCCATGACAATGTACAATGCAGTAAAATGGGTCTCTTGATTCTAAACAAAACATCAGTGGAACAATTCTTTCTAACTCTATCTCTATGTTGTAGGCAAAGCATAGCTGAGCAGTTACTAGACACATTTCTTTGTTCTGAAGTGCTTTCTATCTCCACTCCCTGACACTGTAACCCATCTCTTTACCTTCCACTCCTTCAGCAAACTCCTCCTTCCTTTCAGTGGCACGGCTCTGTTTCTTCTGTATTTTCTTGAAGTCTTTCTTCCGAGACTGAGCTACAGCCAGAGCGATGAAGAAAGTGACTGCAGGGGTAGAAAATTGTAGACGAACATCAGGGGTGAGTCACAAACAGGGGTTAAAGGATGCAAGGTATATACATTGTACACACTCACATATCAGTCCTATTTTATTTTTAGATGTACCAGAATCATCAGTTTCGCTTATGTCCGTTCTCCGTAGGAGCATTTAGGCAAAACAACTTTTCAATTTGTTTACCGTGTTCCCCTTCTTTTTGCACTGCAGGACATGTTTTTCATTTATGGCATTTTATGTCAATGTTTTAGTTATTCATTGGATTTTGTTAACAACTTTTAAGTTCATTACAGTATTTTCCCCCTTCAATGACTCTCGATGCACTTGACTACAAAAGTAATTGGTATCCGGGCAATATCGTAATTAACTGTAATGGAACTCAGAACTTCTCTTTCATTAACTCTTCCATGTACTTTTCCTGCTCCGTACCTTAGCTGAACTTGTTGCATCTTAGTCATTATAGTCATACTGGGCCAGATGCACTAAGAATCGATTTGCAAATATTGGCCTCAAATTTATGAATTGATTCTGATTTTGAGAACTGACCTATATACATACTAATAGGTCAACTTATAAAAATTCTATTCTGAATTGGTCGCAATCTGACCTACCTCTGATATATTATTGATGTGGGTCGCAAATTGCGACTCACTCCGATTGGAGGTTATCACAGCGAAGGTGGCTTGATATGGTCAGTAGACCACCATGTCTATGACTGCCTTTTAATAAAGTAAACTTTTTTTTTTCTCTACTAGTTTTCCTTAATGGAAATTGTTGTGTTTAAAAAGCAAAGTTTGCTTTCTTTGAAGGCTCGCAGTGGTCCCATGGACTATTGCCTACTCCCCAACAAGCTTTTTTTGTAAACATTCACAAAGGGGAAGTGTCTCAAGGGAATCCATTCCCTTTTTCAAATGTGTTACTACTACCTTTGAGGTTTCAATAACTTTATAATGGTTTGCGACTGGAATTCGAGTAGCAAACCATTGATGCTTCAGATAACGAATCGCAGTTTGGAAGAGGCAGTCTAAACATCTCCATTTTAAACTGCAATTCAGTATCCATTTCTAAACCCATTTTGTGATTCGTTAAGCCTCTACCGAATCACAAAATTGATATACTGAATCTCAAAAAGACATTGTGTGGGCACAATTCTTCTAATTTTGTGAATCACAGGGTTTGTAGCTACAAAATGGCTTAGTACATCTGGACCATAGTGAATTCCCTCTTTTTTGCATATCGTCTGTATAAGGTTTTGCTGCTGTTGTTCTCAGCATCTCAATAACCGTAGGGTATGTGCAGTACTTGTTAACATATATTTGCATTGTCACTATGCTTCTATTACACAACTTAACCCAGCATCTTGTCAAGGTATGTTGCATCTTCAGTGCACTTGCTTAAATATTACAGAATGGTTAGTGTGAGCCAAACGATGCTCATTGACTGTAATATCTTCACTCGCTGCAATAATGTTTTTCGGTTTTACATGAACCGCTGGGTTTACAGAACACCTTTGTAGATTTGTTTCAACACGCGTGTATACTCAAACCATATTATGGATTCCACTGTTACAGTATCATATACAATCATGACATGAGGCAAGTGCACTTTTGGTGAGTATGCACATTTTTGAAGTTGCTGTAGGAAATGCATGATTTTTAAGTACTATTAAATGAAGATGTACTGTTTTAGGGTAGTTTGAAGATTTTCACTTCTGTTGTATTATGTTATGTATGTATGTTAAGCATAAAGAACTAAGTGAGAGCACCTGGATGTACAGATTCCCTTCATCTAATATTGGTGAGATGCTTCCTTAGGTTAAGAGTGTCTAGCACAACAGACCTAAGTTCTGCTTACCATCAGATGCTCTCACACTGTGAGTCTAAACCATCACCGGCATTCATAACATCTTTTGGATGTTTCTAATTCAAGTGCATGTCTTTCAGTCTGGACTTGGTGGCAGCAGTTCTTTAACGTTTATTGCATGGAGTATTTCAAGGGTTAAGTGGGGTGTAGTAGTTTTAAAGAAGATATTGAGTGTCAGACACTCACAAAAGTAGCAAACTGAAATGGATTGCAGGGACTGGCAGAAATTACAAGAAATTATAATCGACTGTTGACTTTAAAAAGTGAAAAACTGTGTTAAAATCTGTAAGTTATTTGAGTCATGGTTTAGGATGCTGTGGGATGGCAACCCAAGAAAACTTTGGTTGACACTTTGTTGAGTTGAATCCTACCAACCACTAAATATAGACTAAGTCATGACTAGGTCACATTGAATTCCATAAGTAGCATTTGAGAAATACTACAATCAAATCCACCTTTTGAGATTACTGATCAACAGAAATACTTGCTTAAGAGTGGGAGTAAAGTATTTTTATCTTTTTTTCATTTTTAAAGGAACCACATACTGGGCACCATTACAATGGTGGTTGGACGAGCGTCCGACCGCCATCCTGCCGCGAACGGGACTGGCCGACAGGGAGTCAGCGGTCCCGCCAGGGGAATTACGATCCGACCACCGTGGAGGCAGTCCGAAACATGCCTCTCAGCATTGAGGCTTGTGCTGCGGCCCAAAAAAGGACTGCAGCACTAGCCTCAATGCTGAGAGGCATTTTTGCGAACATCCCTGCACCATGCGGTGCCGGCCACACGGCGCAGGGATGTTGGTGCCTCCCAGACCCCATACCGGAGGACCAGGGGAAGGGGGGTCCGATAGGGGCCCCCAAAGTCCTTATCTACCTACCTGTTCATGGCGGTTTAACCACCATGAAACGGCCAGTGGAAAGGGACATTGTAATCCCTACGGCGGCGGCTGAGCAGACACCGCCACTGTTGTAGGGATTGCAATCCCTCCAACGGTCGGACAGGCTCAAGGAGCCCATCGGATGCATGGCAGTCAGTCTCTCCGCCATCCCTACATCCGCCCACCATGGTAATGCGGCGAACGGTCCTGCAGGGTCCGATGGCAGTGAGGCCGCCATCGGAGGCCTGACAGTGGCGGTCCCACCTCCATGGTAATGGGGCCCACTGTTATTAGAAACAACTATACACCGGACTACCTTGTTGACAACAAAAATATGTCCATAAAATTGGATCAATATATTAATTATGTAGATTATGTCCCAGGTGTAATTGGATTGACCGCAGATTTCAATTTTCCAAACCTGTTAAAGGATACTGTGAAAAAGGAAGATGAGTGGGATGATTGAACAGTACTGGCAGAATTGCATGAGTCTGAGAAAATCATAGCTGAGTGAATCGAGTAAATGATATGGAGAAACTGAATATTTGAAAATGGTAAGAAGGTATGCTTTGGAGAGTTGGCAGCTGAAAGTTTAGTTTTCAAATAAGTCAAGGGGTATTGGAAGGTTAGGCCTGAGTTTTCATGGAAAAGGAATTCCTATGAAGAGATGGTATGTGGGTTTCTCTAGGGTTAGTGAGGGATAAGGTGGTAAAAGTGGGTCATGTGGGACATATAGGTATATATATATAGCAATCAAATATAAAAGGATTGGTTTGGATGGCCAAAACTTTCTTATTAAGTTGAAAATGCAACAAGGAATTGTATTACATGCGAGTCTTCGGACAAGCTGCTAAGCTATCCCTTTCAATCTATATCATGTCCAGACATGCAGGCGACTTTAGTATGTGGCCAGTTGTGACCAAAGCTTAACAAATAAGTATGGAGTGAATTATTCATTTTTGGACAGAGTTTTTTAGAAAAGAAGTGGTCCTTGAGTGCCTACGCACAAAGGGTTTGTGGAGAGACTGAATTGGGAATTGTAGGGGACTTTATATGATCAGAATGGAAAAATGAAGACTGTGATTGAATGAGGTTTTCTAGGCTTATCAAACATGAAAAAGTCAACAAGTGGATTTTCACAAGTTTGATGAAGGGTAGAACCTTGATTCTGAATATGTATGTGAATTGTGTTACTAAGGTAGTTTTGGTTAGTGATGTTAAAGCAATGATTACATAGGATCTGGAAAGTATGAGGTTTAGCACATCAAAAGAGTACTGTGCACTAAAGGTTAGGAAGAAGGTCAGTGAGTGAAAGTCAGGAGAGGAGTAAAAGTGTGTAAATGTTTGATTCACTTTTAAAAGTGTTAAGGATTGTTGGGATCCACATGCAAGGTGGAATAGTATGGTACGTGAGTAACATGCCCCAATGTGTAGAATTAACGACCATAAGGAAGGAGGATCCTGAGGAGAGTAGAAGACTGATCATAATGGAGGAATACTGGGATGTGGGGGAACCACAGGATAATACTAAGAAAGCATGCATGTGTTTGTAATATTGGTATTTATGTAACACAAACCTAACTATAAAGCAATAGAGCACTGTAAATTAGATAAGGGATAGGGAAATGATCTATAGGATCGTGTAGATCAAGTATAGAATGTAGTGGCAGTGGGAGTGGATGAAGCCATGGAGTGATGTAACAAAAGTGCGCAAGCTGTGATTAATCAGGATGAGGAGGACAGTCTTGTTTTATAAGTTGCCTTTCAATACGGTAGTGAAGAGAGTGGGGATGGAAAAGAAGAGGTGTTCAGTTCAGTCCCCATATGGACTAGTGTAGTAAGAGCATCCCTAGGAGGTTAGTTGGCTTTATTATGCTTGGTTTTGGAGAGATAACAAGTATTGTATGTAGAAAAGAGACGTTTAATGTATCTTTTAGTGTGTATTCTATGTACTATGTTCTTACAGGAGAACTTTTTGTATTAAGCCAGTTGTTCAAAGGTGTCATAATAGAGCTGCTACTTGCATATTAGCTTTCTTCAAACTGCATACGTACGTACATAAATACATATATACATAAATATATTCATAGATGCATTCATACATACATACACAAACATACACAATCAGATTCTATAGGAGGCTGGCAAGACATTTTTTTACAGAAATTTGAATTAGTTTGAACTTGATATGCTCATAGACTGAATCCATTAAAAACACCTGATGTACGGCCAGAGAAAGCGTACCCAGGGACATTACTAGTATAAATATTCGACCACCCTTTGAAGGACTGAAATAGCTGGAACAGGGCAGCCTTACGTCAGAATAGCCCAACACATGCCAGCACTATTGCTACTTCTAAAAATGCTAATCTGACTTTAATAACACACAGGAAATTGGAACAGAAAGCAGAGATCTATGGACAGGATATGTGTAAATGAGTGAAGAAGCAGAAGAAAGACTCAAGAGGTCATTTCGGTCTTGTAGATGGCCTGAATTTGACTTTACCCCTTGGCAAAGTACCATCTTCCAAACTGAGAAATCCCCTCACACCTGCCGTGCCTGCAAAAGAGCCAAAAATCAAAAGCTCTAACTCCCTGCGCATGAGTCTATATCTTTTTTCACTGTCTCACATGGCGGATCTAAATAGAGAAATATGCATGGGAAGCACTGCCCTAAATAGGACACATCTCCTCATGCATGAAAGGTGGCATATCTATGGCGGACTACTAGTAGAGCCAGCAGTGGTGCCACTGATTGTCAACTAGCTGTTATTCCCCTCTAAATAAGGTGGGAGGAAATCACAAGTTTATTGGGGGCGAAGAACGACTGATTTACTGGGGGGTTTTCAAACCCAAAAAACCCTACTTAGCCCACTTAGACAGCTGAGGGAAAGAGACGAGGGAAAAGATAAGGGTATGAATGAAGAGTTGGAAAAAAGGTTATAAATAACTAGTTGAGGAGAGGATAGACAAGCAATTGGAAGTTGCCCCATTTCTGGTTTAACCAAGTTCCTGGTCTTGGTTTTCCTTTGTATTTTTGGATGTGCAGTGTTGCATTTGTATGTATGTATGTATGTATGTATGTATATATATATGTGGTAGTTGTTGTACAAGGTGAAAAGCAACGATACTGGTAACCAGTGATTATAGGGGTAGCTAAGTCCTGAAAGTGGAAGTGGACCATTCCTTTGTCATGCTGTACTATTCTTTAAAGAGGTTTCTTAAGTTCTTTACTAAATTGTAATTTCCAGTTATAATTTCAAATCTACGGATTCAAAACAAAAGGTAAAAATAAAAAACACATGTTGGGCATGGCCCTTCTTACAGGGATTTCCCTAAAAATTTAGCTTTTTGTCCTCCTGGTTTTTCCCAACTCTCTTTCCCGACCTTAGGACTCTGGGCACTTTCCCACTGTACTGCAACGGGTAAGTGCGTGCTCCCTTCCGACACATGCCAGGATAGGGTGCTTACTTGATTGGTTTAGGTGTCGTATCTGTGAGTGTCCTTTAAGATGCAACACCACATACCCCGAGTGGGTGCGACACTGGCTAATAGGGGTCGCTGAACTGATCGTGCCACCCACCTGAATAGCCTGTCAAAAATGTCTCATATGTAGGCTGGCCAGTCACACTCTATAGCCAACCCTGAGGGGGCCATTCACTACCACCAAACTGGGGTAGGTGAGTTGCCGGGTAGGTACATCTGCATGTGGGTTTTCCCTACCTACGGGGTCGGCTCTCCCTCTGGAACACTTCCCGGGTGTGTCTGATTCTCTTTTTAGGTCCTTAGGGCCTGGGGAACTTTCCCAATGTAAGTGCAATATGAAAGTTCATGCGCCCTTCATACACATGTTAAGAAGTGGTGCTCACCTGAGGTTTCTAAATCATCTGTCAGGTCTGCCTTGGCCGGCCAGTGGGTGCACACTCGCACCTATAATGTTTTAAGTGTGCGTACTTGCATGGTGTCTTTGAATATGTGTACAGTTTGCCATTGCAGGCTGGTGTGCGCTCGGCACCGTGGGGTTGCTAAGCATGTGTCCAGCCTGCCATTGCAGCCAGGGGTGTGCACTGGCACCGGTGGTGTCCCTACGTTTCCATCCTGCCATAGCAGGCTGATGTGTGCTGCGCACTGATGGTGCTCTTAAATATGTATCCAGTCTGCCATTGCAGGCTGATGTCCGCAATTGCATGTTTACTCAGACTGGTCTGTTTAAGTCACTGGCCAATCTGAGAGGACCTTTCACTTCCACCCGGGGGTGAAGTGAGTGGTAGGTGAAAGGCAAGACATGTACACATTGTGTTCCCTGCCCAGGTAGTGATAAATACCCATGTGTGTTTTCACTACCTATGAGGTTTGCTCTTCCCATGGGGAAATTGTTGAAATCACTTCAGGATGCACTAGTGGAATGCAGTGGAGCAGCCTCATGATGTTTTCTATCATTGGATTTGCAGCGGCAACCCCTTGCCAGTGGTAAAGGTGGCTTTTCTATAATTTGCATAGAAATGCAACTACTAGAAAGTGGGCATTTCTGTGCTCTAAAGTTCTTTGTGTGCCTTGGTGCTTGGCTCCAGTCTACACTTGAGGTTGGGGAGCATATCTGGGCATTCCCCAGTGACAGCTTTAAAACACTGGGCATGCAGCCGGAAAGGCAGCTCTCTGCCATTTGCATGGAACTAAGAATTGTGCCGGGAGACCGATTGCCTTGTGTGGAGACCCGAAGTCTGGCCCACATCTAAGGGGTGTGGCCCTAGCATTGTGGGGATCTTGGCATGCATAAGCGTCTCGTTGGTGGTGAGAGGATTCACCGGTTGCGGGTCCCAGCGTGGCCCGCTTTGTCTATTATGCCACATCTCTCTCGTGCGACACACCAACTGCATGCTCATTGCGTTCGGTGTCCGATTCACAGGTTGCGACACCCGGAGGTGGGGGCATCACTGTAGTAGTGCCTCATTCTACTTCATGAGGCACTGCTGAAGTTGACCCTGTGTGTGTGACAGGAACTGTCTGGTGCGACCAATATAGACGTGCTCCAGATGCTGTGCCTTATTTCCAGCAAGGTACGGAATTTGCAACTCTTTGTTTTGTGTGCGACCGAAGCTGTATGGTGTGCCAAAAATCCACGTGCACCGGACATTGTCCTTTATTTCCAGGGAGGTACGGAATTTCCAACTCTTCATAGCGAGGCTGCGCACGAGTTGTCTGGGTGCAACTCTGATCAACATGTACCTGACAGGGTGCCTCCTCCTTCCGAGAGGCCCCCCTACTTCATTCTCCATTCATCGACTGTTCCATTTTTTGGACCTCCATGCGGTGGAACAACTACCTACTTCCCACCTGGCCTTCCCTGAGGACTCCGTGTTTTGCCAGGAAGTATTTCCCGGCTCGGGCCTGGGTGGTGCAAGTGACTGACTGGGCGGGATGAAGGTTTCTGAGAATGATCGGATGCGGGTCAAGAGACTGTGTGACCTCCCTGTGCTTTGCAGAACTGGGCTGGTGCCGGAAGGCCCCAGGGACACCTTTGGGGTGACCATCTATTGCCCTTGAGCCATTTCTGTACCGCTTCCTGTGGGTGAACTACTCAAGTGGCTGGCAAACCCCTTTTGCTGACTGCTTTCTAATTGACCTTACTGCCTATCCCCACCTTCTTTCCTGGGACCCTGACTAAGAGTGACTTCAGCTGAGTGCGGCCTTGTGCTTGGGGTGAGGACGGGGTGTCTCCAATCCATGGGTGTAGGATAGCTGGGGTCAGTTGGAGGGCAGAGGAAGGCTTGGGGTCACAGGGTCAACAGTGTGTAATCAGTTGACCTACTGGGTATCAGTTGCACCGCATTCGGGTGCTGAGTGCATGTGTTCCAGCGCTTTCCATATGGACTTGCCTGATATCCATTGCACCATGTATCTGTGCGGAGTGTGAATGTGGGAGTGACAGTCAGGAACCGCCCGTGATTCACGGCACTGTACAGCGGTTTACCTGATGCGTTGATTTCTTGCCAAAACATTACATTTGGCATTGGGTTTTCCCAACGGGGGCTGTTAAAAAGTGGTTTAATTCTGTGTATGCACCTATTCCTGATATCGTTTTGACCAGGGATGCATCCTCGAACTGTGTGGGATTGAATTATAAGAACTGCTCGTGTGATCCCAGGGGGGACAATGTGTTGTACCATATAAGGGTGCTGGGGGGCATAGAGTAGGATCTTTCCCAAGTGTGCCTATTGCTGATGTCATTCTAACACAGTTGGGTCTAGTACTGCTAATAATAATTTTAAATGTGATTTATGTCCAAAAATATCTGATGTTCATGTTATGTGCTGAAAACAAAAGTTACTTACATATATAATGTGTGAACTGTCTTTTGTGATTCTCAAGGGATTTATCGTGAGTGAGTGCTGTGCCAATGGTTTACACCTTGTCTCTGTGGTAAACCTGACTGCTCACTGCCAACCTACCTAAGCGTGAGCTCAGGTTATACAGCCCGTGATGGGAGTGGTAGGTTCTGCCTGGCTGGGGCACTGCCTCAGCCTACCAGAAAGTGCCAGTTCCAACAACACATGAGATAATTATATTTGTGCTGGGGCAACTTGAAATCTCTGCGAGAATATGGATTGTAGTATGGAGTGGTAACGGGAAGGGAGAAGAAAGAGATAGTGATAAGGACAAAAATGAAGGTGAAGAGTGGAGAAATTCAAAGAGAGGGTTGGAGAGATGGGAGGTACAGAAAAGGGAGGACTTGAAAGGGATAGAGTTACGAAAGGTGAAAAGGAAAGAGAGTGAGGGACATATAGAAAGAGAAGGAGAGAGTGATGTGAAAAGGAAAGGAAGGCAGAAGAGAGAAGAAGTAGAGAGGAGTGGAAGACACAGTAATCTTCATTTACTCGAGCACAAGGCAAGAAATAGAGAGAAGAATGGTTAAGCCATAATGTAGATGCCAGGAATAATGATTTAAAATAGTCCTAGGCCTAGAGAGAGGTGATTTTCCAGATCAAAATAGGTCTTTGCTTTTTGGCATTTGCAGTTTACCATATCATATTCAAAATGCAGGACTTTAAATGCCAGTATGCAAAGGAAAAACATAAATGGACGAGCATGCACTTCTCAAGGGACACCATGACATCTCTGATTGGAAAGGGCAAAAAGACAGAGGGCAATGAAATGGTGAAAGGATGGAAGGTGATTGAGGGAGAGAAGCACGAGTCAGAGAAAAAATGAAGGGGAGTGAAGAAGTGGGTTGGCTGAGGATCAGCAACATAGAGAGTAGGAAGGGGAATACTGCTAGAGGGGACAGGAAGAGGTGAGAGGATGAATGGAAATGGGGTAGTTGAGTGAGACAGCCTCCTTAAGACCTTTGCACCACAGCAATAATCAACACCCATTTCCTGCCTCCATGTCCAGCTTTCGTCACTACAACCTAACCCCAAAATCCACTCTCATAGGGCCCAAGTCCACCCCATTTCCAGCATCTATGCAGTCCACCCCTCCCCAGTACTTGTCCTTCATGGCAGTCTCAGTGAATCCTCCATCTTCGTCATGATCAGCCTCCAAGTGCAGAAGCACTGGCACTATTATCAACTTACCAATCCTGAATTACTGTAAATTAAGCACCCATGCATCCTCTGCTACGTTTTTGCACACAATCCCGCTTATGATTGGTGATTCCTCACAGTGCATCCTACCATGTAATGTTACTTCATATGAAGCCATTTCCTGTGATAGTCTTCTTATGACATGCTACTTGCTATCCCCACACCCCTGGATCCTCCCCTCTGTCTGCAATGCCGATACAATCCTTGTCAGCAGTCCTACTAGACTTGCAAAAGTCCAAAAACGGTAAAACCCATGGGGGTATATTTACAGTAAAATGTTGGAGTGCGGTGTTACGCTAAAATTGGTAATGCCACTCTCCGACATTTTTTAACTGCAGGGATGCACTGAAATTAGAAAATGGGTGCACCTTTGCATTTCCCCTAGCACTGGTGCTAAAAAAGCAGCTAAGCGCCAGCACAGAAACTCTTGTGCCATGTTGCAAGGGTGCCTGCGCTGCAGGGGCGATTGTTTATGTGCAGGAAAGGACACCTTCCTGAACATAAACAATCTTGAAAGGCGATTTGCTGTTCCCATGTGGGCTGCACAATGCAGCACACATAGAAAAAGCAAAATACGAGGAGAAATTAATAATTTCTCCTTGTATCTCCACTCTAAGACCAGGTTTTACCTGACCGTAGTTTTTGGCGCTGCCCCATCCTTGTAAATATGGGGCAGCGTCAAAGAGCAATGGGTGTTGCGGTGGAGTGAAGCGTGAAAAGGGGCCTTATTTACAAGTGGCTTAACGCCGCTTTGTAAATAAGGAGAATGGGATATCGCCACCATAATGTCGACAAAAGCGACGTTACGTTGGCGATATCCCCTTGTAAATATGCCCCATAGTGTTTTTATAAAAAAGGCTGAAAAACATAAAATCCCTTCTAACCCAGAGGCAGAGAGCAGAGGGCGATGATGAGGATGCCATATTTGACCCAGCTGCCCTTGAAGTAGTCGGTGACGGTGAGTGGCGTGCAGCTTGGAAGATGCTCCTCTCTGATTTGCTGTGGCTGAGGACAGGGATCACCTGCAGGGAAGGGAGGCAGAAAGAAAAATCACATTAGAGCCGTTTCAAAAGGAAAATTACCAGAGATCAATATTTTACATCTATTGAAAAAGTATTTTATAGCATCGCTCCCATAAGTTGCATTTGTTTAACCATTTATTTAGAATGTATGTCACTATTTGTTTTATGTTAGAATAGATGTGCAAATCAGTGAGCAGAATGAAGACAGCACTTTTCACTGAGCTCCAACAGACAGTTGGGTAGATCCACAGAAAATGACTAAACTGGCACGTGCGTTGCCACATGCATATGATCTGCATAGACACAAATATTTTTGTTTTTCTCAAAGATGACGCTCATATGAGAGTGGAAACTATGACTTTAGTATGTGTTCTAGCGCCTACATCTGCATGCGCTAACCCTATGACTGTGGACTGCCTGCAATGCAGGCAATCTGCAAATGCAGTGCTTTGGTTTAGCCTGAATGTTCAATTAAACATTTTTATTTATTTCACTGCCATGTGTCCCTGATTTATGTTTGTTTGCTACATATTTACATACTCAGTTATGGCGTTTTACCAATTGATTAAAAGTGCAATAGGCGTTGAAAAAGATGCCGCAAATGTTTGTGAATACTGACATAACTGCGACTTTGTGTTTGTACCACATTGAGAATGTCTCCGCCGCCATCACTTTATGACGGCGGCGAACATATATTTTGCTGCATACAAACTACACTTACTACTCTGGTAAAATGTTCCACCTCGTGGATATTCCACTAGGGTAGAACCAGTTTGAGTAAGGGGGTAGTGGCCAAGATGGCGGCGTGAGCGGACGCTTCTGAAATTAGCTCCGCACCGGCCCACCAAACATCTTAAAATTTAGCCTTCATAAATCTGCTGAAACCCCTGCAGCTGGCGGTAAACTGTCTCCTGAGAAGGCAGCGGCACAGCAACCGGGTGCGCTACTTGCCTTGGTCTCCTGGATATTGCATCTGCCACGAAGCGGTGTATTCTGTGTGCGGTGGCCTGGCCCTAGGGACAGACAGTGCATACTCCCCGGACTCGCGTACACCATCAACTGGAGGCAGGGATGATCGAGCCGGCGTGGGCTACATCCGTCATCCGCTCCTCCCGGATCGCGGGAGTAAGATACCGCCTGGAAGTCCGAAGCGGATATCCCCACTGCAACCGGGGGTATCCAGAGCTGCTTCACTGCATGATCAAGACTTTATCAGGCTCCCTGTTGAAAACCCATCTTCCACACCCGGTAAGCCGCTGCGTGGGGAACCCCGAGGCTTGAGAGAGCCCGATATACCCACCGTACCTTCAGGCCCACTTAGCTCGTGCACAGGGGAAGTCCAGCGACTCCACGGACCATTTTGAGGGCGTGAGCTCTATGCGCCGCAATGCGTTTCACACCGGTCCGCACACTCAGGCTAAACAAGCACTGACTCCTGCAAGTGATGCTACCTTGCACCGTCGTTCCCACTGCATTTCAGCGTTGAGTAAGCTGTGGCCGCCATAATCCCATGTATATGTACTGGTGAACTCGAGTGCCTCCTCTATCTCTGGCAGTGCCACACGGCACCTTGCAACCACACGTTGCACCATTGTCTGGCCCAGTGGTGGTGCAGACCCTAGGACCCTTCACACTCCACTTGGATACACACGGCGCAACGCTACCTGTGAACACACCCTTAAGCGGTTCCCTTTTCTGGAGGTCAAAGACGCCGTGCTAGGGGCACTGCCACATAGCATTTCTACTGCCAGGATGGGTGAACTCAAAGTGGATAAACAGCAACCACAACCAGTGACACAATGGGGCAATCTCCTTGCACCGAGGGTACCGAACAGTCAAAGGCAATTCAATCCGTGCCCCAAGCAGACCTCTCACGCCCTTTTGATGAACTCATGGCAGCTGTAATGGAAATTAAATCCACTTTGGTCCCCAAAATAGACACATTATGCACCGAGTTGGGATTTCTAAGAGAAGAACATAAAAAATTGAAAGATAAAGTAGAAGACTCGGAGTCGACAATAGCCTTCCTAAGACCCTCAGTGGCTTCATCATCAGCCCAGATCATATCGCTACAGGAGGAGGTGGAGTATCTTAAGAACCGAGTTGATGACCAGGAAGGTAGGTCCCGCAGGAACAATGTGCGCATAGTGGGACTACCAGAGCGCATTGAGGGGGCAAGTATGGAGCTGTACCTCAAAGACCTGGTTCTCCGAAGTCATCCTTAAAGGCAAACACTCCAAGTTCTTATCAGTCGAACGTGCTCATAGAGTGACGGGAGCCCCCCCCGACCGGTGGTTGCACGCCTCTTCAATTACCGCGATAGGGACCATATTTTGCAGGTCACACAAGCCCATGGCTAATGGTCAATTGAGAATGTCACAGTACACATCTACACGGACTACATGGTATTGGTACAGCGCCGCAGATCCTCCTTCACAGAAGTTAAGCAGTGCCTCCGCGACCATGAAATAAAATATGCACTGCAATACCCTGCCACTCTATGCATATGCTCCGGGCAGACTCTTACGTTCATCGAACATGTGCTTGGCCTCCATACCCAGAATCCGTCTGAAAAGAAAGAGGGGCAGCTCTCTGTACTATCTGGCAGCTAAGTCTTGGAACTCTCTTTCCCTGGAGCTCCGTAGCCTTCAAAACCCTATTCAGTTCAGGAAAAAACTCAAAACTTTCCTATTCAATTAAGCTCGTTTCCTTCCTGCCATATCTCTGTTCACTGTTCTCGTTCTTTCCAGGCTCGCGCCGGGACACTCAATCGAGTAGCTGTGCGCGTTATAAATCACCACTAACATAACATAACATACAACACAAAAGTAGTACAACCTTCTGTCATACTCCCGACAGCGCCTGGACCTGGATGGAGCAGAATGGCTTGTCACATGCCCCAAGGACAACAGTAGAACCCCGGCAACAGTGGAAAAAAGTTGTACACCGCGTACGCTGTGGCATGGGTCAAGGGCAGCGCCCCACGAAAGCTCAAGTGGCGAAGGAAAGGGAACAAGCTCTTAAACACGCCAAGAAACATGGAACTTCTACCTCTCTTTCACACTCGGAATTGGAGATAGACAACACACCGGACCAGGAGTACCAACTTCGAGACTCACAATAACTGGCAATTCTGGGTGGAGGCCCTGCCATAACGCCGCAAACCTCGGATGAACTGGGTTAATCGTTCTCAGCTACTTATGTCCTGCACGATATACTCAAGAATTGCAATGATGCAACGCATGCAGGGGAAGCGACCTAACTGTGTGGTCAATTCATAATTTCTACGGCTAAAATTGCATAAGTATAACCAAGGTGGCCATGTGGTTCGTGCTCATAAAGAAGAAGAAATACCACGCCCCACACACGATAAGTGACTGTTATAGACTTACCTTGATTGACCTTTTCCTTGAATCTTCTTTTCTTTCTATATTCTAAATATTTTTTTTCTTCCAGTTATTAGGATATTTTTTCAAGTTTACTATGATTGCATGTCAGTGCAGATGGCCTTTTGCCCGTTTGGCGAATAGGCCTGGGTGGGGGGTTCAGTTTATTGTTTGCTTTTTAGGTCCTGTCCGGTCCACACAATCATATGTTGCACATATTAGATGGGAGGCTACCAATATATTAATCAAGATTACGAGCTACAAGGGAAGGGTGAATGTGCGCTGCCACCTATGCACACGCAATTTCCATTTTTCCTCAAATAGTCTGATACTAACTCCATAAATGCAAAAGAATAGCTTCCTATTGCTGACCTGGAATGTGCGTGGCTTGGCTGGCTGTGTTAAACGCCATAAAGTATACCAATACTTACGTAGGCATAAGATATCAATAGCACTCTTACAAGAGACTCACCTTACTCAACAAACACTCACATCATTGAGCAAACGATGCAGGGGCACAGTAATTGGGACAACGTACTCTGGATATGCTAGAGGCGTCTTGATCTGGGTGGCCCCAGGGACCCCATTACAGACACTACACACATGAGAGGACCCCCAGGGCCGCTATGCGGTCTTGGAGAGTTCCCTAGATAGCCGCCCACTGTCATTGATCTCCCTCTATGTACCTAATTCTGGACAATCCGCATTCCTGCAAACATTGACTCCAACATTGCTTAGAGACCCGTCTGTACCAACATACTGGGGAGGGGACTTTAATGGCATCCCCAACATTGGTCTGAACCGCTCACGTCCACCACTTCCAGGGGCACAGGCTATTGGACTTGCACAAAACATGAAGACCTGGGCCATCCAGATGCAATTAAGTGATAGCTGGCGCGCCAGACATCCCATAGAACGGGTATACTCACATTATTCTAAACTTCATGACCTGTACACAAGAATTGATGCCATCTATTTTTGAGAACCTGCTATAGCCCAAGTGTCTCATGCCGAGTATTTAGCTTGTACACTTTCGGACCACAGCCCCCTACAACTGCAGCTGTCCTGGGGTACATACAAATCCAGTATACCACTCTGACGTCTTCCCCTAGAGGCACTTCGCGATCCCACCCTTCGTGCCTCTATATCACAATCCATAACAACGTATTTCCAAACTAACGCAGAACAGCAACACATGCTGGCATTGAGTGGGATGCGCTCAAGGTGGTACTACGAGGGCAGGTCATTAAAACAGTGTACGGGTCGCGTATGTCCCTCTCTAAGGAACTGCAGGAGCTAGAAATGGAAATAAAACGCTGCGAGCGCATCGCCCCCACATAATACCTTTGTTAACCAAGGCCAGACTGACCCATAAGGAAACACTGGACAAACTATGTGCTTTAGATTATAAACAATACTTAGCTAGACAACATGAAGAGGGCGACAAAGCAGGTTAGACACTAGCATGGCTACTGAAAAATGATCACTCACAATCCCCCATTACGGCTATTTACACCACAGACGGCCAATTGGTGAATACACAAGAACAGATAAATGGCTCTTTCTATCACTACTACACTGCACTGTATAAAGCCCCAAACCCAGGTGATTCTCAGGCAATGCAATCCTTCCTAGAGCGTGCAGCTCTTCCACATATAACACAAGCTCAATACACAGTGCTTGAAACCCCTATCACAGAGGCTGAAATCTCTTAAACAATTAAACAACTAGCAAACGGTAAAGCTCCTGGGATGGACGGATGGCCCTCAGAATTCTATACCACTTATTCGGCGCAGTTGGTTCCCCGCCTATCAACCGTCTATACGGAATCATTTAATCGAGGCGTACTACCGCCCTCTCTTCGTGAGGCGAAATTGGTGGTCTTCCCGAAACCCAGCAGGGACCCACTCCTCATGAGCTCTTATCGCCCATTATCTTTATTAAATTCTGACTACAAAATCCTAGGTAAGCTATTGGCCAATAGGCTAATAGACATCGTTCAATTACTGGTACATACAGACCAAAACAGGTTTATCCCAGGCAGATACACAGGACTGAATCTACGTCGATTATTTAAAATGTTAGAATGGGCGCAATCGACATATGAACAGCACTGGATTGCTGCCTTGGATACCGAGAAGGCATTCGATACCCTGGGTTGGGACTATCTGCTAGCAGTGCTGGCAAAGTTCGGCATGGGCCCCAAGTTTCTAAAATAGGTAAAGATATTATTTACTAATCCACGAGCTCGGGTAAAGACGGGTCATATTGCTTCGCCCCCTTTCGAGATAGAGCGGGGAACCAGACAGGGTTGCCCGCTATCACCAATTATTTTCGCATTGGCCATGGAACCTCTGGCGTGCGCATTATGCAGCCGTGTCCTGGACTGGGGCATACAAATGCACACACAGTGGCACATAGTCACCCTCTACGCTGATGATGTGGTGACCTATCTTTGTAACCAAAATGAGGCCTTACGATACCTTACTGAACTGTTGGATGCACACGCTCGACTATCCGGCTTGAAAATAAACTGGTCCAAGTCAGTGCTGTTCCCAATGACACCTATACCCATACACCAGAGACGGCATCAACCCCATGCCCCACTTGCCAGGGCATACAACTCCTTTAAATATCTGGGAGTCCAGATTTATCACTCCCCGATAGACCTCGTTGATGTTAACTTAGGCAAAGCGATCGCCGGTGCTCGTGCTTCACTCCCGTTCTGGACGAATCTGCCACTGTCCCTCATGGGCCGAATAGCTATCTCCAAGATGCTCCTCTATTTCTTTGCAGTTCTCCTCCATAAGCTCCCCCAGAAAATATTTCAAGATCTGCGGTTGTTGCTTATATCACTGATCTGGGGTGGTTCCAGGGCCAGGGTAGCACTCTCGAAATTATATCTCCCCCTGTAGGAAGGCGGCCTAGGGGTGCCCAACTATGAACACTATTAAGCAGCTGCGCAACTCCAGTGGCCCATGCGATGGTTGGCAAAAAACAGCTTTACCAAATTAGACACTTGGGCAATATCGCTACGACAACCAGCTATGCTAGAATGGCTATCTGGCACCAAAACGCCACTACAAATGAAAAACTGCAGCATCCTAGTGCTAGCAGCTCGCAATGTTTGGATGAAATATGTTCTTCCCAGACGCCAATCACCACCATATGCCTCAGACCCGCGGGGTGACCCCTGGCTCATACACCTGCTTAATACATCCAGAATTGGCTGAGTGGCTAGCAGTAGGTTTAACCACATGGGGGGTCTATTCATAGATTCAACATTGTGTGACTTTGACGCTTTGATGGACGACTACAGTGTGTCACCTGGGTCCTTCTTATTATATGCGACGTTAAAGCAACAAGCACTACAAATATGGGGAGACATAGGCACTGAGCCTATAGCCTCCGGTGCCCTGCAGACATTACTAACGCATGGTACGGGCAGAAAAGCAATTACAGCCATTTATAACTCCCTCAGAGCAGACACAGCCCCCTCACAGACACCACTGTGCGAATTTTGGAATGCAGCATTCTCAATCGAAATCACTGACAAACAATGGGCGCAATGTATGGGAATCCCCAAGATTATATCCACAAATGTTAGATTAAAATATAACCAATTCAACTATCTTCATCATACATATCTTACCCCACATAAATTGGCGCGCATGTATCCAACATCCATTGATCTTTGCCCTAGATGCCAAAATACAGATAATACATTCCCGCATATGGTCTGGACATGCCCTCAACTTTTGACATATTGGGGTGGCCTCTCCGAAATACTAACAGCAGCAGTGGGAACTACAATTGCAGCTCAGGGAGTACACTTCCTTTTTGGTATCACGAAATGCAATGAATTTTAATAAATTCTTGGACTTAGCCCTGGTTTTGGCCAAACGCACACCGGCCATGGCCTGGAAGTCACCTGCAGGCCCCACTATACACGCCTGGTTGTTGGTCCTCCGTCGGGCCTTAGTGGCTGAACACGAAATGCAATCATCCCATATTCTGCGATGGCCCTCAAGGACCCAGCCTGTAGACTGGCAAAGCTATTTATCTATAATAGAAACCCAACTTATTGAGGCGCACACAAACTCGTAACATATCAGTGGCACTGCAGCCATGTTTCACTAAAATGCCAACAGGAAACAAATACCCATATAGGCTCTATTAAGGGGTGTATCCCCCACGTGTAACTATACCCCCCTTTTTTTTCTTCTCTTTTTCACCCCCCACCTTTCCTTCTTCTTAGATATAGAGCCACACACTGTTCATTTAGGGCTCCCGGTTTTATGGTATTTATTTTTCTGCCATTTCCGTCTGTATTTATCCATATTTATTTTTTGCTAATTTTATCTGTATTTATCCATATTTATTTTGGGTTTTGTGGAAAATGTAAGCTAAAATTAGCATATTTCCACATTTATTTAACCAATAAATATGCACTCATGCTTGAAGGTCTGCCAGGTTTCAGTGCTGTGAGCACCCGCAGAAGATAAATCAGTGCAATTATATGAAAAAATGCAAATTTCACTATCAACCTTGTGCATATCTGCTGCTGTTAAAGCCTCTTTACTAAAATTCCTTTCTTTTTTAACCCGCTTATCTATCAATCCACACATCTATAGGCCTGGCAGTTATGGCAGACAGTATTTAGAATTACACAAAAAGCAACCCAATTTCCGTTTTTATCCACATTTAAAAATAAAGACAGACAAGAAAATGAATGTTTTCTGTCTGTATTTATCTCTAAAAATCAGTAAAAACGGAAAACAGGGCGCCTTATTCATAATACACACGTGCACCTATTTATTTATGGAAATCAGCTATGTCACAAGGTGATATTACCTACGCACCCATGCTCATCGCACCTGGATCACTCCGAGAAATTATGGTTAAGCAATCTTTTCCCTCACACTCTTACATAGGTTTACATATTTTGTAGAAATCAATGTTGGCATACAGCAAAGATAGCCGGCACTTATGTATGTTACACACCGGACAGGCACCTCAGTTATAGTGGATACTGTTTATTGTTGTAAGAATGTACAGTTATTAATGTTAAAGTACTCAGGAAAAACTCTGGCAAAGATTAATGTTTCCGACTTACGACTATTGCTTCAACCATGATCTGTTGCTCCCACCACGAGGGCATTGGTATTCATGTCGATATGTATACAATGGGTATCCTGATACAATTCTTGTACTATTATATGCTTTTGTGAAAACTTAATAAATATTTTTTTTTTTTAAAAAGAACCAGCTTGAGTGGCATGAAAAATCCATTAAGCGCGTCTGAATTTGTGATTTGCGATCGCAGATGACACTTTCTGCAGGAGTAAACCGTTTTGAGGAATGGACCTAAGAAGTCTAATTAACCAGGGCTTTAAGTCCCTCTGGGCCTCAGACCCTGTAGCAGTGGTCTTCAAACTTCTTAATGCTGTGCCCTCATGTAACAAAAAAAATATACTCGCCCCCTCACAATTATTCTGTTAAATTGGCAGTGTTTAAATATTTCTAAACATACTTAAACATTGCAGTTAAGTTCTGCTACTCCTTTTACACATACTCCCAGTCTGGTTAATTGGGAATGGGAGCGAAGGGCAACTTGAAGTCACTCAAACAGGGGAAGCGTAAGTACATTAGGCCAGAGAAGCAAATTGCCAAAAACCTGTTCGTTTTGTGATTTCTCAAAAAAGATATCTCACTTCAATGTCATTTGTTTTAGTGTTTGTGCATCATTGTTGTGAGAAATCATACCGAGGTGGCTGTTTGAGCTATGTTTACAGGGAGCGCGACACAGATATTTCCACACATCTGTCACTTCATGTTTGATTTAAAAAAGAATATGCGAGGCAGAATTGGGGATATGAAAGCAGTCTACGTGTCGTTTGCACTTGAAAATGTGCTTGGAATATCTAACAGCGTTGCTTTGAATCCCACGTTCGGTACTTCATGAAGGCTGCGCTGTCTGTTCAGTGCCACTCAAACATATTTCCTTTGTTAGAGTGCATCTGAAATCATATAAGAAGCAAGGTCCGTAATACCTATCTGGAAACTTTAACGACTAGGCCATGGTTTTTAGTGAGAGTGTAATATAAAAAAGTTATTTTGTTTAAAAAGGAATCCTAGGCCCTGATTGAAAGATAGTCCTGTTTGCGCAGGGGTTAGCATTACAAGCTGGGAATTATTTATAGGGGTGGGCGAGTGGAGCGAGCAACTCTGTCCGCTTGCAGAACTCTGTGGAATTCCACTGAGTTTTTATGCAACTCCACGGAATTCAGCGTAGTGTAACACCGCGAGCTCCTCCCACCCTTAGATGTGATGCGAGGTCCTGCTTCGTCATCGAATACACCGTAGATGAGGGGCTATTGATGCGAAGGCCTGTAGTGAGGATATGTCACACAGTGCAATGCGAAGCTCTGTTTCCCGGAGATTAATCATGCATCGGTCCTGATGCAGAGTTTGGTGACGTGATGAGTCTTAAAGCAGCTCAGATGCGGGGTTTCTGGTCAGTGTTATATCGCGCTGCAGCTCCGATGCGTGCTTGCAGAGCACCTTCAGGCCCACTTCCAAGGGCCCAAGGCTGGAGTGGCACCACTTGGGAGGGTAGGACTTACCGTTGATATAGTCCAGGTGCTGGGTAGAAGATGAAGGAAGCTTGTTCTGTCCCTGAGGCTTCTAATCAGGAGCCTAGCCAACTAGCCCCTGGAGTCACTCTGGTGGTCCTTGGTTCAAGATGCAGGTCCAGTCATTCTCACTCAGGATGGAGGGCAGCAGCACAGCAGGCAGCACAAGTAGGGCAGAGAGTGACAGTCCATGCAACCAAGCAGCACAGCAATCCTTCTTCTTCAGGGTCTTCTATAGGTCGAGATGTGTACTGAAGAGTTGGGGTCTGAGGTCCAATATTTATACCTGGTGCCTACTTTGAAGTAGGAGAAGCTGCTAGAGGTTTCCAAACCCCCCCCCCGCCCCCAGAGGTGCTTGCAATTTCCTGCCTCCCTCCACTTGCCCTAGATTGAGTGGGGTCACAATAGACTAGTGTCAAACCCGTTTGTGAGAGTGCTCAGGCAGTACCTTTTTGATGTGCAAGTGTGATAGGTGACAGCTCCTCCCCCACTTTAACTCAGAGTGGCCCATGCTGCCAAGACCTAGCTTCTCTTTGTCTCACTGTCTAGGAGCAATACACAAAGACCAACTGCCAAATATACCTAGTCATGTTACCCAGGATACAGGCAGCAGACACCAAATAGTTGGGACAAAAAAACACCAAGTTTCCAAAAGTGGCATTTTCAGAATTGTGACTAAAAATCAGTCTTCATCATTAAAAAGGGCTTTTTAATTACAATTCTTTAGACACCAAACTCAATCTGTCATCCTGCTCCCAATTGGAAGTTATCACATCATATACAATAAGGTAACTTAGGGCCTGATTCACAAAGGGCCTCCACACTCATGGCGGGGGCCCCACAGTCATGGTGAGGGGCCCACACTTGTGGCGGGGCCCCACACTCATGTGCTGGACCTTCGCACTGCAGTTACTTATTGCGGAAGTTCTGCAACAGCTGTGGGGCCCCTGCCACGAGAGCAGGCTCCCCTGCCATGACTGCGAGGCCTCCGCCACAAGTGTGGAGGGCCTTTGTGAATCGAGCCCTTCATGTTATCCTATGAGAGAGGCAGGCCTTGCAGTAATGAAAAACGAATTTAGGAGTTTTTCCTCTATCTAGACATGTAAAACTTAAAAGTACATGTCCCACTTTTTAAATACACTGCACCCTGCCCTCTGTTTTGTGTAGGGCCTGTCTTACGGGTGACTTATATGTATTAAAAAGGAAGGTTTGGGCATGGCCAGAGGTTTACTTTGCCAGGTTGAAATGACAGTTTAAAGCTGCACACACATGCTGCAATGGCAGGCTTGAGACATGTTTACAGGGGAAACGTCTTTTAGGACTAAGCCCCAATCCCGCTGTGCCTCCAAAGCTCTGGCAACAGAACGAATGCGTCTTTAGCACGCATTCGTTCTGGGCGCAAGTCGTTACAACAACTTGCTTTAGGGTGGCGCAATGGTGGAGTGGTGTTGGAATTAAAGTCCAACACCTACCCTACTGTTGCGCAGGCTGGAGTTGGAATAGTAAATTAAACTATTCCAGTGTCCAGCGCCCCCCAAAGGCAATTTGTTAAAATGACTTGCGTCTAGAACAAATGTGTCCTAAAGACGCATTCGTTCAAATGACTGAGTTCTGAAGACATGCGTGAAAAACGCATTCGGAATTCCATCATACATTCGTTTGCAGAGCTACTTAAGTAGGTGGCACAATACGTGCTGCATCCCCACTAGAAGCATTTAATTTACAGGTGGTGGGTACCTGTAGTACTACTCTACTAATTACTTGCAAGTAAATTAAATTAAAGCCAACTTTCTCATGTTTAGAGGAGAGAGCAAAAGTACTTTAGCACTGGTTATCACTGGTAAAGTGCACAGGGTCCTAAGGGAAGACCTCCCTAAGTCTGACAGGTCAAATAGTCCGGATCAAGCAATGCTTTCTGAATAAAGTATAAATTTGCAAAAGAGGATAAAGTGCAAAGTTGACTGGGATGAGTGGCAATTACAATGCGCTCATCCACACCAAATTAATTATTATGGAACACAGTTTGAACCGATTTATATGTTCGAATGCTGGACTTTATTTATTTATTTATCGAGTTCTGTATAGCACGAACTTGACCTAAGGGTATCAGAGCACTTTACAGAAAAATTACAGCAGCAATTATATGAGATACATGTGAAGTAAATGCAAATACATAGTGACAGTATATAAAAGTAGAATACAACTTATGATAGGATATGTGAACAAAGTAGTATGGAGGTAGTTAAGGTAGAGTGTTACATAGTTGGAGGGAATAGACGCACAGAGCTAGCACAGCAGCAATTACATGAGTTACATATGGAGTAAATAAAAATACATCATAATATTAATATATCAAAGAACAATACAATATAAAGTAGGATATGTGGATGAAATATTTCTGAGGTAGTTAAAGTAGGGTGCCGCTGAATTGGGAGGGTAGACTCACAGTTTTTTTCGCTGAGCTAGTGACGCTCAGATTTATTTGGAGGGGTGTGAGGTGGGAGCACCAGGCCAGTCAGATGATTTGGGGGGGAGTTTAGGTATTTATTGAGCAGAAGTTTAAGTTTATTCCTGAAGTGAGGGAATGATTTATTGTCATGCAAATCCTGTAGAAGGAGAAGGAGAGGGTGCAATATTTTTCTTTCTTGAATTTGGGCGCAATCAGGAATAGATTGTCAGAACTTCGGAGAGGTCTCTTATGACAGTTTGACAGTTTGTTTGCTACGTAAATTGTTTTTTCAGCAGAGAGCTTTGTGGGTTATGCAGGCAGTCTTAAGTATACATCTTGCCTCGATTGGTAGCCAGTTGAGTTTCTTGAAAGTGGGAGTGATGTGGTCAGAGTGACTCTCACTTGACAGTAGTCTGGCTGCTGCGAGGAGTGTAGTTTTCAAAGGTATGAGGTGTGTTTTTGGGGCACCCGTGATTGTAGCGTTACCGTAGTTCAACTTGGAGAGGACTAGGGATTGCACCACAGTTTTTAGGTCTTCGAGGGTGATGAAGAGTTTGACTTTTTTAAGGTGCTTCAATGTGTAGAAGGCACTTTTAGCTGAGGCACTGATGTGCTCTTTCATGTTCAGGTTTCTGTCAAGTGTAATCCCTAGAAATTTGACAGAGTTGGAGAAGGATAGATTGCAGTTTAATGCTGTGAGGTTGGCAAGACAGATGTCTGCAGGAAAGAACTTTTCTTTCAGTTGGATGAAGAAGAGTTTGGTTTTCTTGGGTTGAGCTTAAGGTGGTTGTAGGTCAGCAAGTGCTGTTTAGGTGTTGGATATCTTTGGCCGACGAATTCTGGCTTCTTTTAGAATTGAATCAAGGGGGTCCATATAGAGGTTGAATAGGGCAGGAGTCAGGATTAAGGCAGGATTAAGGCAGGATTAAGGCAGCGTTGTTTATTCTGATTAGATGTGAGTGTTGGTTCAGGAAAGAAGCAAATCTGTAGGACAGTGACATTGATGCATGCACGCTGTGAGAGGGTGTTTAGGAGGATGCTATGGTTGACAGTATCAAAGGCAGCCAAGAGATCCAGGAGGACTAGGAGGCAGGCCTGGACAAAAGAAGAGATCATCAAGAGATCTGTGTAGGTTATCAGAGCTGTTCAGTATTACAGTCTCTGTACTGCATCCTTTCCTGAACCCAGATTGGAAAGTGTCGTGCAGGTTGCATTTTTCAAAATGGTTGTTGAGTTGTGCAAGGACACAAGTTTTGGCAATGTTATAGGTCTGTAATTGTTAAGGTTGTTCTGGTCGTCGTCCAGCTTTTTGAGGAAAGGGGTGACTTGGCCTAGTTTGAGGGAGGCCGGAATGGAACCACACAATAAAGAGGAGTTAATGATTTTAGTCCATGTAGGAGCGATGATGTGACTAACACTTTTGACCAGCGCAGAAGGAAGCGGATTGGAGAGGTGGGATGTCGTCTTCATGCAGGCAAGTAAAAGTGAGGACTTTTTCTACTGGGATGTAATCAAATTCAGTCCAAACTGCATCATTTTTCAGTCTGAAGGGGTTGAGGTTGGTGTTCTGCATTGCTGAGGGGGAGAGTTTGGGGGACAACGATTAGTTGAATGTGGGGCTTTGGGTGGACTCTCTAGGCTAGAGGGGGCATGTTTGGTGCAGGGTGGGGTGGTGAGGTGGATGGGTCAAGTGAGAGTTCAATGTTAGGTATTTTCTCGGAGAAGAATGTTGCGAACTCTTCACATTGCTTGGTAGAGTCATTAATTGGATGTGTAGAGAAAGAGGAGGATTGCTGTTTGGTGATGCTAAAGAGGTCTTTAATTCACTTCCGAGAACAGTTCAGAAGAAGGAAGATTTTTCTCTGAAGATATGCTTTTTGTATTTTAGGCGTTCGGCTCGGAGGAGCGAGAGATTGGTTAACGAGGGTTGTTGTCTCCAGTTTCTTTCAGCCAATTGAAGTTGTCGCCTCTTTTTATTAAGGTCTTCAATGAACCAGGATCTGGAAGGGATGCTTCTAGATTTCTTGAGTTTCAGAGGGCCAACTGTTTCAAGGTGGGAGGTGAGGTCATCAGCAGAAGAGAAGCTGGGTGGGGGTAGGATTTGGTAGCTGACTAAGGGTCTGCCTGGGGGATTCAATGGCTATTCCTCGCCCAGTGCTTTGGACGGATAGTTTGGGGGTGGACCTTAGGGTGTTTGACATTGAGATCGAAAAGGATTAGGTAATGGTCAGTCCAGTGAGTGGGAACAATGGAGTGGAGGGATACACTGTTATGGTTAGTGATGATTGCATCGAGGGTAGAGCCCTTATTGTGAGTTTGTTTGTTACAGTGTTGGGTGAGATCATTTTCTTCAAGGAGGGCAGAAAGGACTTGTACTATTGGGTCTTTGCCATTGTTCAGGTGGAGGTTTAGGTCTCTGAGTATAGAGTCTGTGCTGCCTTTTAGGGAGTTTTGCGTTATTAGGTCTGTTACATCTTCAAGGAATTGTAGCTTTTCACCAGGATGGTGATAGACGACATAGAATTTGATAGGGTTACGGCCTTTGGAGGCGAGCTGGGCTCCAAAATATTAGAAGGTAGGGTATTTGGTAGTGTGGAAGGGAGTTAGGCAAAGACCATTTTTGTATATCATAGCTAATCCACCGCCAATGTGATCCTTGCAGTCACAGTGAATGACTGAGAAGCCCGTTGGGATGAGGAGATCGATGAAAGGGGATGAGTGGTTGTTCAGCCAGGTTTTGGTTAAAAAGCAGATGCCAATATTATGTCAAAGAATGATTTCAGCTATGGCAGTGGCATGCCTGATTGCTGACCGACAGTTTAATAGCATGCAGCATAGTGTAGGTAATTATCTCAGATCAGGCTGACTGGGTTGGATGGAAGTTAGTTAGGCAGGCGGCCTGGGAGGGCGAGTGGAGACCGAGGTCCTACTATTGCCAAGGATAACCGGGATCTTGCGATGGTAAGGTTGGCTAGGAGCAATTGTCATATGTGTTGCTTGGACTGGGAGGGCGGGTGGACTCGAGGACCTATTAGAGCCAAGGATGACCAGGATCTTGTGGTGGCAACGTTGACTTGGCGCATTGTCATAAGTGTTGCTCACCCGTTTGGCTTCCCACTGTGACATTCCAGCCATGGTGTGTCTAGGTTTGAGGTGGTGATGAATGTAGGGGATAGTTCGCCTAGGGGTTAAGGATGGGGGGGTGTCAGGGTGCATGCTTGTGGTCGTAACAGTGCTTGTCTTGGATGTGTGAGGATGGGACAGGATGAGACGAGTCTTTACATCCTTATGTAGTAATGAGAGTTCATCCAGAATAGTGTTTATTTTAAGTTCTAGACGGGTTATTATAGGGATCAGATGAGAGGCGGTTGGGTCTGTGGAAAGGAGTGGAGTATGATGGAGCACGTCAAACGCTGGGGTAGGGGCTAAGGAAGTAACTAGCCTGCTGTGGTTGTGGGCCTGAGACAATTCAGATGTGGTAAAAACATATAGCATCAACTTGGGACATCCGGTCATGCTTGACTGGGACAAAGTCAAAGTTTGTGGTCGACCGTGATTGAGCCCTGGTCGAGAACACTAAGCAGGAGGCCTCAGTCCCAATTTTACCTTCAAACTTTTCTGGAAGATTTTCCCTTGACTTGGAGCGGGCATCTCCATCAGGCCAGATTCGCAGTTGCTTGGTTCAGCGGCATCCCCCGGGTCAACTCCTGGAAGTCTTGAGCTCCGGAGCTTCCAGCGGAACGAACCTCAAATCCAAGCCGGATCGCGGTGCGAGATAGTCGGCTTGACTCTTAACGTTGGGTCGGTCAACTTATGGAGATTTTTTCAAAAGTTGCTCCAAACATCTGGAACTTCTTCCTAAAGTTCCTCTTGTGGGTTCAAAGTGTCCACAAAAAATCCAATGTTCCAAAGTCTCTGAGTTGCTCCTCGGAAGTTGGGGCTACAGTTCCCACGATGCACATGGCCAAATCCTTAAAAGTCAACTGGACACACTCAGGCTGGGGACTCTTTAGGTGAGAT
Organism: Calotriton arnoldi; assembly: GCA_963921515.1. Lineage (NCBI taxonomy): Eukaryota > Metazoa > Chordata > Amphibia > Caudata > Salamandridae > Calotriton > Calotriton arnoldi. Next base: position 2,930,332 of record CAWUFW010000169.1, on the reverse strand, counting down.
GGTGCAGGTGAGCTCTGTTAACCTGTTACTTTCAGGAAGTCTACTCCTTAATCATTTTTGAAGCAAGGCAAAGTCCTCAGGGCTGTAGTTCCAAGTGTGCAGCAGGAGCAGTCCTCCAGAGTGCAATCCTATGGGGTGCAGACCAGGGTTCCAGCAGGACAGTCCTTCTTCTCCTTATATTTTCATGCAGCTGATTTGAGTTGCTATGCAGCTTTCACATATTTATCTAGTGTTCTGGAGCGACAAGCAGGGGGGCACCCCTGACCAATGGGGTACAGGGTGCCCCCCAACAGCATGACAGCTTCCTCCAAAGTGTGGCATCTTCTTGTCCTACAAAGCACTACACTTTAAAATTCAAGAGGGAAAATCTCTCTCCTTGGGAGAAAGAGCTGGCTAAGCCAACCTACTGGTGTGGCTCGTTTCCCGTAAAACTCCCTTTCTAGACCTCCTGAAAATTCTATTCCCAGGGCTGCCATCTGGCTGGGGGTACAGGAAGAGGGGGGTAGGCCTGGCTGGAATTCTTTATTATACTCCTCTCTTTGAAGCCCAGCTTGATTACACCGCCCCCTTCCTGGCCGGTTCTCTGCAACTACATAGCTCCTCCCATCAGATAACCTCTGTCTCTGTGCAGGCCACTTATCACCTTATCAAAGCAGTTTGGCTAAGCCTTTTGACTGCTGGCCAACCAGGAAAGGCTGCTAGAAGGCTGGATTTTGGCTCACAGAAAAAACAGTTTTATATCTTCTTTTCTGTATTAGTTATGGTAAATCCGACAATAGTAAGTTGTTGGATTTTTCATTACCAGTCTTTGAAATATTATTTTAGCTCACCCCTATCAATAGTTACCCTGTATTACAGTATCCCTAAGTTAGCCTATGGAGCTAAAGTGCTACAATATAAGAAAAACGAAATTGGTAGTTTTTCCCTCACCAGGGCATATAAAACATCTTCTAAAATGTCCTTGCTTATTTTTTACATGGCACTCTACCTTGGGGGCACATACAGTAGAATACTCAAAATGGTACCAGTTCCTAAGAGAAAGTGAGAGGCCGGCAGCCTGTTATGGTTGCAAGTCAGGGTAGGATGTCTCCAAAGACAAGGAATGAGTGTGTCAGAGTGGGGAGTGGTACTCCTGTGTGTGTTGTGCCCTCACACACCCTTGCGAGTGTAAAGCATCATCATTGGGCACTGCTCCTCGTGGGGGTGGCGCTGCAGTCCCTCACGGGCCCTACAAGAGGGCACTCTAGTGGAGATCTTTTAGGAGTTGCCGCAGTTGTGCATGTGGGTGTGTTGGCCAAGGGGTGAGTGAAAGTGAAGATAAAATAACCCGTTGGTGCCCTAATGAGTTTATTAAAGGGTCCTCAGGGTTAGGCTAAAATCTGGACGGGGATGGAGATGCACTTATTGGTGATAGAGAGGGGAGAAAAAAATAGATTCCCACTTCTCTCAACCCGTGTGACAGTGTTGTTGTGGTATTAAAAGTGAAAGGCAGACATGTTTCGCGCTACTAATGGGTCCCTAGTGGATCCCGGCGGACTGGGCAGGCTGTTAGGTCTCCAGGATTCGGTTGGAGGGTGATAACTTCCCCCTTCACTAGACCGCTATCCGCCGAAGAAGCCCTATTCCACCTCGGGGAGGGTTTGAACCAGAGCACACGGATAAGACGTGCCTCTAACATATTCTATTCCTCCTCAACGAAGGTACGGTAGGAATATAGGGTGTCTTTTCCCTGATTCCTCCCTTCCTCTTTCACCACTCACGGTCCTGATGAAACGCTCCGGGATCCACTAGGGACCCATTAGTAGCGCGAAACATGTCTGCCTTTCACTTTTAATACCACAACAACACTGTCACACGGGTTGAGAGAAGTGGGAATCTATTTTTTTCTCCCCTCTCTATCACCAATAAGTGCATCTCCATCCCCGTCCAGATTTTAGCCTAACCCTGAGGACCCTTTAATAAACTCATTAGGGCACCAACGGGTTATTTTATCTTCACTTTCACTCACCCCTTGGCCAACACACCCACATGCACAACTGCGGCAACTCCTAAAAGATCTCCACTAGAGTGCCCTCTTGTAGGGCCCGTGAGGGACTGCAGCGCCACCCCCACGAGGAGCAGTGCCCAATGATGATGCTTTACACTCGCAAGGGTGTGTGAGGGCACAACACACACAGGAGTACCACTCCCCACTCTGACACACTCATTCCTTGTCTTTGGAGACATCCTACCCTGACTTGCAACCATAACAGACTGCCGGCCTCTCACTTTCTCTTAGGAACTGGTACCATTTTGAGTATTTTACATTACCTTTAGGAGCATCGGTACAGGACCTATTTCCAATTAGCTCCTTGTCCCTCGTTCTTTAAGAATTGTGGTTACAGCACATACAGTAGACCTGAGGGGTGACTTATATGTAGAAATAAGGTAGTTTAATACTTTGTATGTGATTTCAATGTAAAAGCAGCTTGCAAAGCAGGGCTGACTTTTAAAATTATAGCAGGCAGCACGGCACTGCCCACTAAAGTGCCTCAAAGCTGCTGGGCCTCTAAACCTATATGTCCTACCATATACTAGAGATTACAGGTAGGTTGTCAGTGCCAATTGCAAGTTCACCTAATTACCATGTACCTTTTTAATCAGCCACTGGCCCTGGGCCAAGCTGGCAGAGCCAGAGGAAAGTCAGAGTCAGTTACCACCAGTATCAGTAAAACATGGGGGTGATCAGGGCAAAAAGGATGACTTTGTCACACAATGTTATTGTGAGAAAGCTTTGCAATCAACCCACAGAAAAAACTTTAAACAAGTATTCAATTACAGCATGAGCAGTGGAGAGACGGCAGTGGGGCCGGCAACACGAAGAAATAGTGGGTGGGAAGGGAAAGAAGCAACACGGGTAAATTAAAGAAAAGTGCTGGAATCCCATTACAAGCAGCAGAGAGACACTAATTAGGAAAAATCAATCTGTGCTTGGTCCGTGCACCAGAGAAGAAGCAGGAAGAGACACCTGGCCTGCGCTGTCCAATTAGGAGGCAGCAAAGAAGTGACACTGAAGTCAACGAATGTTAAGCAATGGGTTGGCTCCAAGCCCTTTTTGTAAAAAAGAGTGGCTCGCAAGCGAGAGTGCATGCGCTAGCACATGGCTCACGCAGAGTCGACATGGATCGGAGATGATGCATATTTTAGGAAGGATAACCTTCCAAGAAAGTTTGGAAATAATGTTTATTTTAGAGACACTAACTATAAACAAGCATATGCAGTGTAATAGGTCTCGCATTTGGGAGGGTTAGAGCTATTGGCGTTGTAAATGACAATGTCTTTGGTTTGGAGTGTAGTGGATGTATGTGGTGTGAAATTATGAGGGTTGTATTTGAATTGTTAATTGTGGAATTGTGTGAGGTGAAATTGTGTGGTGTGGAGTGTATTTGCATAGTGGAATCATGTGGCATGGTGAAAAGATAGGGGTAAGTGCTGCACAGAATAGATAGAAAGTAAGATAGAGAGGGATAGGTAGTTTGTGCAGGAGCTGGTGAATGAAATCAAGGCAGAGGATCAGAAAGAGTGTGTGAGAAAGAGAGAAAGAAGGGAAGAGCAGGCCAAAGATGCATAAAGAGGGAGGACCTGTGTATGCAGAAGACACCCTAAGATGAGGAAGAGAGCGTGGGTTTGAGGGCAGCTAAATTTTTTGTAAAGTGCTTACATATCATCTATTTTATCAGTGGCTGGTTCTAAATACATATGGGATGAAAATCAGATAAAGGCTGGAGCGTCAACAAAGCAAGTAGCTAGAGGTTCCCGGACAGGATCCAGCGCTGGGTGAACTATGGTGCACTACCACAGGCTGTCACTAGAGGTTCTTGGATAGGGGTATACTGTGCTGAGTGATGTAGGGTGCAGTACCACAGGCCGCCACTAGAGGTTACCGGATAGGAATATACATGTGTAAACTCCTGCTTCACTCTCAGCAACAGCAGAAAATCGCTTGGAAATTTGAGGTAGCGGAAATCTCACCATGTTCATCCCAATGTCTAGTTATTGTCTACGATATTGATACTATGGAAAAATTGTTTGCAAGCAGTAGATTTAACAATTCAACACTTGAAACTGACAGCCAGTGTGACATGGTGGTCAGAGAATCTCTTGAGACCAAACTCAGGTATTTACCCCAGGGAGTTGAGAGAGGTCCACTTGTCAAGCCTCGAAGGGCAGGCTGTCACACAAATCATGCCGTGGAAACAGAATGTTCTTCTTCAACAAAATGTGCTTTAAACGTCAGTACATCCTATAGTATGCCGAGGGTTCCATCCAAACATAGGCAATTAAGTCCAAAAGGGCAGCAGACACAACTGTATTATTTTTTATGTACTCTAGCCACAAGTACCATGCCTCACACCTCGCAAAACAGCAGCGAAAGACCAACAAATGCCCCAAAAAGTAATCCTAATCATGTTTTATTAACAAAACCCACATCTCACTATGCAATGGAAAGATTGCCCCTATCTCCAGAGTTTCTGGTGCTGCTGCCTGCTTCCCTGGGAAAGAACTGCTTTGATGGACCAGAAAGTGGAGAGGCGGCAATGCCTCCAACACCGGGAAGGAACCATGTCATGCTTAACCGTTAACTTGCAGAAAAGAAACAACGATGCTCCTTAAAAAGATAAAAGCGGTGAATCGGCTCCGAAAGACCCCTGGTGTTGCCTGCACCCCCAGCAACCAAGCCATCAATACCTCGTGAAAACAGTCTGGTTCTCATCATCTTGGATCCAAGGGCCAAAAGAGGGCCGGAAGTAGATGCGTTTAACTTATATCCTTCCGCCAACAGAATATACTCTCATTAATATAGTAAAAGTACTGCATATGCAATCAGTTAGCTCTTGTCCCACACTGGTTCATGAAGCAGTGTCCGTGAGTGGCAAATTCAACAGTGGCCATCTTGGAACGGAATACATCTGATAATAGAATTCATTTTTTAATATCACAGGTTCGCTCCACTCCAAGTTGTTGGCTAGCTCATTATGATTTCTGCTTCCCTTTAAGAAGGACTGTAGCCATGTCTTCAATAGAATTACAAGAAAACGTTCAATTTGCTATCACAGCAACTTAACAAGTGGATCTCTCCCGTGTATCTGGGGAAACTCACTTGATCTTCATGCGCTAAAATATTTAAAAAAACAACATAATGTAATTGAATACTGTGGTGCCATTGATCTACAGACTCGCTATCTAAAACTGCTCTTTAAAAACTAGATATATAAAGTATGCTTTATGTAGGCAGCTCCATTTGGGGAGGTTCTGCGGAAAGACCTGAGCACAATATTGTGTTTGACACAAGCAGGATTGATTGCAGTGTGGATGATCGGGGTTTTGCCGAATTATTAAAAATATGCTTTTTGTAGGCAGCTCCATGGGAGGGGTTCTGTGGAAAGACCTGTGCGCAATACTGTGTTTGACACAAGCAGGAATCATTGCTGAGCCGATGATCAGCTGTGGTGCCATGCTGGAGCAGGAACAACATTCCAGAGCTCGAAGAGCAGCGAGTGAACAAAACAAAGAGTTCCAGACCAACAAAACATAAAGATGACAGCGTGAAGATATGGGAAGTTAGGCGCTGCTCCGTGGGAGGATACAAATGACAACAAGGCGGGACATTGAAGAAGGATTAACCATTAGCAAGTAAGGATTTTGAAAGGACACTGACATAGACAAATGAAAAGCAATGGGAGGTAATAGGCAGAGTTGAACTTCAAAAAGCATATACAACAGGTCGCTAAGCGACAGCGCAAGCGCTATCTATGCTCGACCTAAAAAGGGAGCGTTGGTAAGTAAAAAAGAAATTTCACAAATGCACACATTGCAGTGACTCATACTGTGCTATGAATATCTCCCACACCATGCTAATTTTTAAAGATTTTCATGCATGAGCAGTTTCATTGTGCATTTGAAAATTAACAGAATGGTTTGAAGTTTGTTTTACAATACAGTGCAAGTCTTTAATTTGAGTTTATATGCTGTACGCATTGAGGGATGAAGGAAGTTTTCACATGAGCTAAGCTTTTGCTTTGAAACAATCTCTTGACCTTCCAGTTCGGCCAGCTGTACCTACTGCCAGTTGCATCTAACCAGGGGCAAGATTAATATGGGGATGCTGGGCACTGGCAGCTCCTCTCCCGCTATAAACCCGCTTTCCACTCCAAGTGGCCACACACCTGGATTGGTTATGCAAGATGACTGGGCAACCAGAGACACTTGCAGGTTATATTTTCAAGAACATATTCCCAATACTATCTACAAAGTACATTTTGTTTACATATGCATTTTTTTCCTAGGCCAGCAAAGGGCTCCATGAGGCAGTATGTTTGTGCTAGATCAATCAAAGTAAGCAAATAGATAAAGTGAAATGGGATTAAAATATTGGTTTCCTGTGATAATGAACACTTGCTGTTACAAATGAGAAGTTGTTTTAAAGTAAAGAAGTTCTAAAAGATTAGAAACAATTAGAAGTCTGGACCTTTGCAAAGAGGTGCCATGAAAGCTCAGTGGGTTGTGTGTCAACTGCAGATATCTATATAGAGCCTTTAGAATACATTTTGGTAAATGCTTTCTTGGCCTTTCGCCCTTTAGAAGTTTATAAAAGCATTGTCTTTGAATTTGGTAAGAATAAAAACATTTTAAGCTTCAATAGACAATTCAGTGTGTTGGTTGCAATATATAAGTGTAAATATTGGTATATTAGCAATATATTTTAATGGGTAGGGCAAACAGTTGAACCTAGCAGCTTAGAATCAGACTGAACACCAGTATTATGTACTGACTAAAAATACTGGGCCATGTTGTTCAGCCTCAAAGTACCAAGAGACAATTATTTTCTTGAACCTTTATTATGAGTGACCATTTCATTTGAATGTACAGTACTGTTGCTTACAGACGTTAATGGAATTATGTGATGCTTAAGAAACTACAGATCTGTTTACTTACCATCTACACCTATTGTATCTCTCTTTCCCTTATACTCCATATCTATCTATCTATCTATCTATCTATCTCTCTCTCTCTCTCTCTCTCTCTCAGTCTATCTACCTATCTATCTATCTACCTTCCAGTCCCAATTTCTTTCTCTTTCTAACCCTCTTTCTGCCCTCTCTCTAACTCATACGTTTTCCCATCTGCCTCACTCCTTGTTCCTCACTATACCTATCCATCTCTCTCTCTCTCTCTTTCTCTGTGCTCCTTCACACATCCTATGCTCACCATGTATCTCTCTCTCTCTCTCTCTCGCTCTTTCTCTCTCTCTCTCTCTATCCCTTTCTGTCACTGTCACTCTGCCTCTTCTTCTTATACTATCCTCCTCTCTGTCCCTCACATTCTCTATGTCTCTACGTAACTGTCCAAAAGAAATCAGAGAGGTCAAGAGAAATAAAGTATTGCTGGATGTGATTAACTCAAACCTGTACTGTGGGGCAAAGACGTTCTTCAGTGTTTTCAAGAAAGTAGAGATGAGAACGTTGGCATTCCTCAACGGGTAAGAAGAATTTCTAAACTGCTTGATGATTATGTATGTACCTAATGCAGTTTTCTTGCAGCACAGAACCAGTGAGCTTTCCACGCGGTATAACAAATGTAAACAGCAATTTATTTTCTTGTAATTCTTTGTATGCTTTTTATATTTTTTGTTGTTGTTTATGCTATATTACTTGTTAAGTATCTTTTGAGGATCTTTTATTATTTATTTCTGGAGAGGGAGATGTGTTGTAATGATATATGATATATTTCATGGTTAGTTATCGTTGCTAAGCAATTGTGGGGAATTCAGTTAAGGATTCTGAAATGTGTGGTGAACCGTTGGTCCTGCCAGGGGTTGCATCGTGTAGACCTGTGTTTTGAATAAATATTCTTCAATAAAACTGGAGACTTTGTCGATGAAAAAAAGTGCCCACTCTTGTTCTGTTCTTGTCCCTGTCTCTCTATATGTATGTCTCTGTCCTATCTGACAAATTCTATCCATCTCCCAGGCCCTCTCAATCCCTCTCTGCCCCATAACTATCTCTGTCCCTCTCACTCCATTACTCTTGCTATCTCTTTTCGCAGCTGCCCCTCTCTCCGTCTCATCTGTTTTTCTGTTCCTCTCTCATTCCCTATATGTGCTTCTGCCCTCTGTCTTTCCCCCTGCTCTTCTCTAAGATGCACTCATTCCCTCTCTATTTGTCTAAATCCATCTTTCTATATCTCTGTTGCTGTCCTCCTTTCTCTCTGTCTTTGTTTCTGCTCCTCACCGTTTTGCCTTTGCTCCTCTTTGTGTCTTTGCCCCTTTCTCTGTCCTCTGTCCCTCTTCTCTCTGTGCCTGTCTCTATCTCTTTCCCTCTGTCTGTCTCTCTGTTTTTTCCTTTCTCCCTCTTTCTCTGCCTCCTTATCCCTACATGCCATACTTTGAGCCCCATCTCGCTAATCTAACTGTGCTTAAATTATAACATATGTTTGGACATAAGAGCAGTTTTCTCTCAAGTACGTCCAGTATTTGTGCAACACTTCAAACAGTAAAACTGTGAAAATACCACTCAAAAAATCTCCACACTATGTTAGAAAAATAGAGAGTAATCTTATCAATAAAACAAGACCAAAACAACAAAAATCAAATAAGTAGAACCGCAATTAAGTATTTTTAAACAGTAATCTGTAAAATAGCACTTAGTAGCATAAAGCGCCAACCGAGGGTATCTCAAATCCAAAAGTTCAGGCAGACTGCGATGGAGCGTGGGTTTCTACAGTTCCAGATTAGCCCTGCTGAACTTTTACCTTTTCAAGTTTTGTGCCAATAATCCCGTTCACTGGTGAGATGTTCGCTGGGAGCATGAGAGTGTCGCTGGCAGTGATTGGCAGGACGAGAATAGCAGGCCGAGCATCGCAGACAGACAGGCTGGAGCCTTGTGGTGGCGATTCTTGCCGGTGGATGATGTGTGCTGTCCGAAGAGACAAACTTGCAACGTCTCACACTGTTTCTTTGTGCGAGTGGTGCAGTTCAGGTGCAAACAGGCCCATTCACATCCGCAAAGAGCCAAAAAGCTTACTTTAAGAGGCGTAGATCCACCCAAGGGCCCAGGGACCTGAGAGGTGCGCCCAGGAGCTGTGGGGAGCCTGTTATGACCCTGAGGCTCAGATCAGGAGGCCAATTTAAAATCTGACTTCACTATAAGCTTTGATTTTAAATGGCGACTCCAGAGACACCAAACTTAAATCAGTTGTATCTTTCGGTTTGGAAATTACTCTTATAAAATGTAATAAGATAATACCAGTATTACTCTATGGGAGATATAGGCCTTTCAGTAGTGAAAAACGAATTTAAGAGTTTTCACTACCAGGAAATGTAAAACTTGCACGGCACCCTGCCTTAGGCTGTCTAGGACCTACCTTAGGGGTGACTTATATGTATTCAAAAGGAAGAATTGGGACTGGCAAGAGGTTTAACTTGCCAGGTCAACATGGCAGTGTAACCTGCACACACAGGCTCTGCAATGGTGGCCTGAGACATGTTTAAAGTGCTACTTAAGTGGGTGGCACAACCAGTGCTGGATGCCCACTTGTAGAATTTAATTTACAGGCCCAGGCACATGCAGTGCACTTTACTAGGGACTTATAAGTAAATGAAATATGCCAACTGTGGATAAGCCAATCCTACCATGTTTTAGGGAACGAGAACAAGCACTTTGGAACTGGTCAGCAGTGGTACAGTGTGCAGAATCCTGAGGCCTGCAAAAACTAAGTCAGCAAAACAGGAAGCCTGAAGGCAAAACGTCAGGGGAACCACGACAAGGATGCCAGGTCTAACAAACACAAACTGTATTTGTCACCAAGATTACCTCCTTCTAACTTAAGTAACAATGACAAATAGTGATTTATCTTGTAATCATCATAAATGAGAGTATGTTTTATATTATTTTGGACAATAAGTATTACAATTCATTTTAATTATTGTGTTTAACAAATTGACGTAAGATTCATGTCGTGGTTACTATTTACATATGCAATGTGTAATAAAAATGAAATGATAAAATAGAACCATTGGTCATTCAGCATAGAAAGCGCTGCATGTATAGAAACAACATCTGATAGATCTTTATATGTTGATTGCAGACATGATCTCTTCAATGTTGTATACCGTGGTTTCTCACTTTGAAGCTGGTTAGGACCGCGCCAATGTGGGGTAAACCCAACCTCTAGCATGGGGATATTGGAAAGTATTCCTTATATAGAGTGTTCTGTCAGGGTGACAGAGGCAGAATTTAATCTCGGCTCTTAGTTTATTTGGCAGCTGTTGCAGTTTCAGAATGGTTGGTTTTAAGGTTGGTTTGGATATTGTGGTCAAGTGCTCTGTATGTACACATTTTAAATTATTAGTGGATTCATATTAACGGTTTTCTAGTGAAACTACGTGGTACCAAATCATTGTATATATTTAACAACATTATTCTAAATCTCTAATCTCTGTGTACACTACATGCAATACACAAGTCTTCAAATGGAAGTTTCATTAGGTTTAGAAAGCTGTGACAGAAAACCACTTTGCTGGGGTGTGCAAATGCATTTCTTCATGGGCTGGGTGGAATGGTGCCTCCTAGTTTTCAGACATAATCCTATAACCTCTTTTGTGTTGAAAAAAGAAGCGTCATGCCAGTTCCATGCACACCACTTCTGAGTTTATGACAGCAGTAGTCGACTTGGTACTTGCAAGGAGTTGGGATTCAATGGAACAGGGTCAGGGATGAGACATTCACATTTGAACTGAATGGGGAGGAAATTCAACTCATTCAATCACAGTGAACATCTTAGCCTTCAGTCAACATAGATACCAGTTCTGAACTTTGCCCTCAATAATTTGAGAGGTAGTGATTCAATGTCTATAGGTCTGTCTAGTCAGCTGTTGTGCATAGTGAAGTATTTTGTTATTGTAAATCGTCCTATGTGGGAATGTCATGTCTGACGCTTTGAAATGTTACATGACTGGGTGGACCCGGTATCACTGCACTTGCTGCACTAATGATGCTTGTGTTACCACTTTAATGCCTAAGCAAAGTCAGACCTTTTGGCTTTGCCAATTCTTGGTGTCAGTTGACTCCACTTTGCTCTTTCTTTACCTTTGCTTTCTGTTGCCTCTTCCTATACATCAGCTCGACCGTGTCAAGGGATGCTCGAACTTTTGGAAGGTCGACGCTTCTCTTAACTTTAGATGCAGTTAAGAGGTCGCACATATTGTTTCCAGGACCCCTGTGTTTTTACGTTGGTGTCTTTCAAAAAAGTTTCAAGGGTAGGAAGAGGCATCAGAATTCTTTTTCGTTTGTTTTTCTACTTACTGTTACTACAGCGGATTATGTCAGCATGAAATGCGAGGGAATTGCTTTAAAGCAATTCTGTTTCTTGCTTTATTTTCTTGCATATATTTGGGAAAGGATGCGGTGACGTCAATGCCCTTCATTGACACAACATTTGGGAGGCTCTACAAGACACTCGGGAACTGAGAAAAGTAAGGTTCCTGGAAAGGAATCTTCAAACGGTTCTAGGTCAGCATGTATATTATTGCAGAACCAAATGTCTGAAGTTTAGGGCGGGTTAGAGACTGGAATGGCCCTGCGAGATGTCAGCAGGAGGGCGCCCGCTATCGACTGTTCTGTCTGGCTTAACGCCTAGGAGCGTCCATGCCCCTCCATCCGCAGCCGGTCCTGCTGGCCAGCTAAACATTCTTCTGTTCAGTAGCAGCATGCAGCTTAGTCTGCTTCACACAACAAAGGTCTTTTTCTGTAAGGCATGAAAAGCAGATGTAATGGAGCAGCATGGACAGGGCTGGAGCTTCAGATTTGTCAGCTAATAAAGACAGTTTAGCTTGCTGTCGGAGACTTCTGTAAATACTTTAAAATCAAAGTTTTCTTTCAAACTATACCTGCAGTTGAACAATGTGCAAAGTGTGTGATACTATAACTCGGCTGGCATCCATGCACACGCATACCCATGACCTCAGAGCCGAAACACAAACCTCAACAAACTTTGAAACCTTTGCTAGAGACAGACAAGCTTTTTTAGGTCTCGGATAGACAGCCCATGCGATGTCTCGAAGAGACATGTTGTGTTTAATCTGTAGGCTCAGCCCGCCCACAGGCTTCCCATTTGCTCGCTCCATCGTCTGTCTCACATTCTTTGATACTATTTGTCCGTGGCATGCATGGTCATGCCTCTTCTTGTGTTTAGCCCTCCCCCCACGGCATGGACCAAGTACTTGTAAACATCCACTGCTCCTGTTTTTAGGACCCTTTTAGGACATACTTTTTTCTTATTCAGCACTCTATACAGTGCTCGTGCTTTTACTGGCTCTGTCTTCTCTCACCTGCCCTCTTGCCCCGTCCATTAATCACCCTCTCCCCATCAATACTTTTCCTTTCGTTGCTGCTTTCATTTTCCCCACTTCCTCCCTCCCATCTCTGCTTGCTTCCTCGTACCTCCCGGTGCTTGCCCCGTCCACAAATCACCCCCTACCACTACCCAGTCACTGCTTTAAGCCCCAATTGTAATCTGTTGTGTTTTAGTGAGTGGTGGTGTTCTGCCTTTTAATGTCATGTTAAAGTTTAGCTGACATGATGATTGGAGCATGTGTGCATGGCTGCTATTACTTGGCACACATGTAGTCTTTCTTTATTTTCCACGCTTGTGAGTACTAGGTGTGTGCATGTTTACACAATATGTGGTCGTTCAGCAATGGTGTTTATAGCTGGAAAATCAGACCTCAAGTGAATCAGGTATGCGTTATCACAGGGCATTTCACTGCTTCTAAAGTATCTGTGTCTTCTGCTGCAATTGCATGTCCATGTTTCTCCTGTGCAAAATGATTGAATTGTTTGTGTTCACCTTGTTGCTTCTCATTTCATAAGTGGGACTCAGTTCAGTTCAATAAACTTTATTCGGTTTTTGTTTAAAAAACCATAAAAGTTACATAGATACAATACATATGAGCAACAAATTAAAACATATCAAACTCCGCTACCACACAAAAAATCATCTAAAAGCATGTCTAGATTAATAGACTCTACATGTCCATAAAATGCCTGGAATTCATAGATGCCTTTAAAAACCCTGCAATAAAAATAATACATTCATCCTTCAATAATTGTAAATACATTAGTGCTGGTCTAACCTGATTAAAATTCAATTTCTTTAAAATAGGGACTAAAAAATGCCTCCTGGGGACTTCATATAGTTTACAAAAAAACATAAAGTGCAGCAGGTCCTGAGGAGACTTTCCGTCGCAACCACAGGGAGCTAGCACTTGACCTCTGGAAGCCCCCTTGGGTCTTGCTAACAGGAGATGGAAGAGATTCATCCGGAACCTAGTTAAAAGAAATATTTCATGTGTCGTCAGGGACCCCATGAGGTATGGTTCAGTCAATGGTGTCGATTTAAGTAATAAATATGCCCGAACACTAGGTTTCCGAGCCTCTTCTGCTTCCCGATCAGCTTGCCTTCTGCTCAAAAAAGCTGCCTTAGTTATTTCCACGTCCTTTCTAACAATAACGTCTGGTTTAAAGAATAAAACTCCCCGCCCAATCCATTCAAATCCTCTTTTAATATAATTAAGCCAGGGGATACGAGCCACATTATCTAGGGACAGGCATTCTCTTAAGATCAAGTGAGTGAGGGTTAAATCTTCATTTAACCAACACGTTAGCCAAAAAATCAAAGGACGCAAGGCAATAGTGTCACTTAGGTAAGAGACCCCCAATTCCTCATGTACCACCAAGTTCGAGGTTCCTTGCGGGACACATAATAACCTTTTTAGAAACCCATTTTCCACGACCTGGAGGGGTTCCACTACCGTGTATCCCCAGATCTCACTGCCATAAGTTGCTATAGCTAAGCTTTTTGCTTGGTACACTTGAAGCATAGCTCCTGTCGGTTTCTTTCCCACTTTAGAGGCAAAGTTAAAAATTGCAGCATTGACCCGCGCCAGTTCCCCTTTTTTCCTTTTAATTAAGGGGTCCCACCTGAGTTGATCATCAAATAAGACCCCTAAATAAGAGAAAACATTCGTGCGTGGGATCTTGTCGTTACCAGTTCTAAACAAAAAGTTCCTCTTCATATTTTTCCCTACCTTCATGACGTAGGACTTTGAATTATTAATGGTCAGGTCCCGGTCTGTCATGAATTTAGAGAATGCAGTTAAAAGGGATTGTAGGCCCAATTCAGTTCTGGATATTAGGACGGCGTCATCCGCGTAGAGCAAAACGGGAATGCCCCGCCGTCCTACATATGGAAAATCTGCTCCAGTTGCCCTCAGCTCGTTCTCCAATTCATTAATATAAAAGTTAAATAAAAAAGGCGCCAATATACAACCCTGCCGGACCCCCTTCCTGATCTCAAAGTCCCTGGATACCTGCAAATTTTGTGCGAACCTGACGTTAGCTTTAGTTGATAGATGCAGGTCCTCAAGAAAATTAACAATACTACTTTCTACCCCCATTGCCCTCATGGACTGCCATAGTTTGACTCGATTTACACAGTCAAAAGCAGATGACAAGTCCATGAAGGCAAGGTGGATAGTTCTGGGGTGCGCAACAGTGTATTTATTCAATATCATGAATAAATTGAGACACTGTGCAACTGTAGAACGCCCTGGCCGAAAGCCATACTGGACGTCCGACAGAATCCCATTCTCATCTGCCCAGGTTGTTAATCTCTGTAAAATGACACGACCCACCACTTTGACCACTGAATCAATAAGCGAAATTGGTCTGTAGCAGTGAGTACTATTTCTGTCACCCTTTTTAAAAACTGGGACTATAGTTGAGGAAGCCCAAGACTGAGGGCACCCCTTCTTAGCTGCCGCATTAAATAGTGACTCTAAAATCGGGGCCCAAAACAAGGGGTCTGACTTAAATAAATCCGGGGGATCCCATCTGGACCTGGGGCTTTGTTAATAGTTAACCCTCGGATTCCTTCCAAAATCTCACTCCTATTGAAGCATATCGGAGCATCCAACCTGTTCTGGAGTACACTACGAGTAGGCTCGGACGAACAATCAAACATGGTTTTAAAGTGAAGTACCCATTCTTCCTCTAAGATATGAGCCTCGAGACCCTCCCCCATCCTTAACAAACAAGGGCCCATTCACGACACTCCAAAACCTCGAGCTGTTCCTCAAAATACTAGAATCAATCAGCTCCTTCCAGGCGTCTTCCTTCAGTGCTCCCTTACGAGTGGCCAGGGCTAACTTATATTCCCTGCGACAAGCACAAACCTCAGTTTTAATTCTTGGTTTGGCTGCCAGAGCCGCCCTCAGTCGCTTGGCTGATTTAGAGCAATCCGAGTCAAACCATCTGGGGCCAGAGAAGACAGTGCCTCTGGCCGGAGCACTTAACAGTTCACCAACTGTTTGCGCTATTGTCTCATAGGCACAAAGGATCTCTTCGGGAGAGGACCTCACAGAAGTACATAATGATAACTCATTGGCACAGGATGTTTTCACCTTATTATAAAAACTAACAGGGGACACCTGAGACCATTTTAATCTTCGCTTTCCATCCGTTGGTTTCAGAATGCCCCCGTTCGATGCCTCCCCAGTTTTTATCAAAAACGGGCCCGACAATTGAACAATTAAAGGATTATGGTCACTAAATTCACTAAGTGCAATATTAAAACCATTAAAAACAGATAACAGCGATGAAGAGATTAAAATAAAGTCAATAAATGATCCTCTTCCCCCTCCTTTAAACGTTGGTACAGTGAACTTGGTATAAGGGTCAGTTAAAGACATCGTGACCACCAGATCTAATTCATTTAACATATTGTTCAACAATTCTCCTTGGAGATTGTGGTCAAAGTGAAAGCCCCTCATAAGGGGGCACCCAAGCTCCGAAATACAGGATGTTGAAGGGTTACCACAAGGGTGTATATTAAAATCACCAGACACCAAAAAATTATAAAATTCACGACCCATAAGTTGTTTTATGAGGGCTCCCAAACTAGTGATGTTACACACCTCGTTTGAACAAGCCACCGAGTTGTAAAAGTTAAGAATTCCCCATCTGATGTCCCCCCTAGTTACTGACAATGCCAGAATTCCCGGGTGTGTGGTTGGGATCACCTGTAACTTGCAGTCAACGGCTACAGAAATGTAAGTAACTAGACCACCCCTTGGTCTTCCACTCGTCGATGGAATAGCCGGGACAAAAAATGCCTTATAACCTTCTAGAAAAAGATCGCAATCCACCGACCATGTTTCCTGGAGACTTATTACAGTGTAATTCTTCATGAAACATACCCACCGGGGGTCTAGAAACTTATTAGCCAATCCTGCGATGTTCCAGGATAAAAAGTTGTTACACCTCGTAACTATGTGACTCGCAGATACCTCCCCTGAGGACTGGGAAAATGCAACCGACTGAGTTCCAGGAAAAACAGGGGCCCTCAGTCAATCGCAGTTTTCCAATCCAGAAAGAGCTGCGAATCTGTTATCTAATGCCAATGCATGAGTGTTACTGGACTGCCCATCCAACTCAGAGGTCAAGTGTGCAAGGGCGGGAGGTTGTTGCCTGAGAACAGGTTTATTTAACCAACCTCTTCGTTGTAAAGCCCTATAACCATTTTTAGGCAGTTCCCTATTAAGGGCTGGCTTGTAGAAATAACCCAGGGGTAAAACCTTAACAACCGAACCAATTAGCGGGGTAAGACTGATTTCCCTAGATAAGATACACCCAGCAGTAAAGGGGTTGTCAAAGTTTATAATGACACAGTCTCCAGTATCCAATTTCCGGGAACTCCCTATCCAGTTGACCCTACGTGCCATAAGGATATTTGTGGATACTCGATGGCCCCAAGTGGTAGTGTGTGTAAGCCAGTGATTTAATTTATTTTTCAACTGCACAAAATTTTCCTCGACCCCATTGGGGAGAGGAGGTACATTCCCCAGCACCACTACGTAAGGGGTAGATTCTGGTGGAAGATCTATAGTCGGGAGACTCAAAGACTGAAGGTCCCTCCCCTCTAACCCCCTTTCCAAACATAATTCTCCTCTGCTA
Organism: Calotriton arnoldi; assembly: GCA_963921515.1. NCBI lineage: Eukaryota > Metazoa > Chordata > Amphibia > Caudata > Salamandridae > Calotriton > Calotriton arnoldi. The sequence continues at coordinate 2,913,281 of CAWUFW010000169.1, read as the reverse complement.
GGGTGCTGGCACGTGGTAACCGGGGTATCTAGGCTGCTGGGCTTACTCCCAATAAGTCTATTTCTGTCATGTGCCTCTCCATTCACAGCAATCCTTGCAGTAGACCCACCCCCTGCACCTTCCCCCACAATATTTATACCCCTCGCGGCTGTATCAACTATGTTTGTGGATGAGCTAGCTAACAACCCGGCTGGGGGGTTTCAGCCAATAGGCCCCTCTAATTCGGCCAGCCTAGCTTCTATCGCACTTATTTTTTGGAACATCGGATCTAATAATGTGGATAACATAGTTTCTAACCTGCTCCAAAAATTCCCCTCCACAGTGCTATCAAATGATTGTCCTGGCACAATCTGAATCATAGGGGTAGAATTACTCACATTTGCACCACTTGTGGGGGGGACAACTGATACCGGCCCTTCTAAAATTTCCTGTGCATTATTTTTTTTTGTGCGCCCTTGGACCTTTCTTTTCGTAGAGTGGGATTCATTATTACAGTCTAATTTAAGCTTTGCTTTTTGCCCTCTAGTAGTCGCCTTGGGTTGCACAGGGATAGGTTCATTCTCCTTAGAGAAGCAGGGATCCGGGTTTATCAATATGACTGGGGCTACAGATGATGGCGGACTCAACCTAACTGGGGGGGCATCATGATTCAAAGCCGTCAAAGGATCGGGGAGTGTAGGGGTTAGGGAGAATCTCCCTAACGGGGAATGTGGGTCAAGGGATAACCTACGTTCTGTCAGTTGTATTTCGTGGATGAGGGCAGATTCAGCTCTCAGAATGAAGGCATCTAAAGTGCCGACCACATTTCTTCCCGTACTTGCTTTATGCTTACTCATTTCCCAACGGCCTAAAAACACACTTTTTTAAAAAAAATACACCAGCCCAGATAAAATATAATCTAAAAATAATTAACCAAACACTTAAAACAATGTGCAAAATACAATGTGTAAGCCACAACTCAGGGACTCCTCGAAGCCTTGATTGAGGTCCTCAGAAAGGTGCCATTTGCAGTATAAACTAATTGACAAAATAATTAAAACCAATCCAACAATAAAATAGAACAAAGTGCAAGTGCAGTGCAAAATCCAGACAAATAGGACAGAGTCTTAAGTTATAAGTCCAATAACTCTCACATGGGCACGTTTAAAGTGTGACGGGTCAAACACACATTATCCATCAGGCGCCTTTACTGCCAGCCAGGTAATGTTTGGAAACACAGATAAGGGACAACGATACCTGTATCAGGGTCCTTGATCGTAATTAAAAGAGAGGTGGCCCAGCCCTGCCTCTGCCTGGCGATGACGGGCAAGGACGGGCCCGCCCTTGGCCCGGGCTTCGCCCGGGCGAGCCCGCGCGCGTCCCACGCCACGGAGGTGACTCGCGCTCTTTAGCGCGTTTTCGGCGGCGATACTCCTTCCCTCCAGGGAAGGATCCTGGGACAGGTAGTCCCCAACAGCAGCAGTGCTAGAACCAACAGGATTCACTGGCGTCCCGCGCCGCGGAGGTGACTCGCGCTTTTTAGCGCGTTTTCGGCGGCGATACTCCTCCCCTCCAGGGAAGGATCCTGGGACAGGTAGTCCCCAACAGCAGCAGTGCTAGAACCAACAGGATTCACTGGCGTCCCGCGCCGCGGAGGTGACTCGCGCTTTTTAGCGCGTTTTCGGCGGCGATACTCCTCCCCTCCAGGGAAGGATCCTGGGACAGGTAGTCCCCAACAGCAGCAGTGCTAGAACCAACAGGATTCACTGGCGTCCCGCGCCGCGGAGGTGACTCGCGCTTTTTAGCGCGTTTTCGGCGGCGATACTCCTCCCCTCCAGGGAAGGATCCTGGGACAGGTAGTCCCCAACAGCAGCAGTGCTAGAAAGTGGGACTCTATATCTTCAAATTTCTCTCACCGGGACACTTTTCAACTTTTTCCGCATTCACCAGTGATGTGTTTCCATGCATCATTGTTGCTTAACTTGAAGTCTCTTTAAAGGAGCCAGACTGAGTCTTGTTGTCAACACCACCAAAAGGTATTGGAGTGCTTTACATTAGCACCAGTAACTTTTTTGTGTGTAGTTATTATATCACCAACAACACCTAACGGTATTGGAGCACTTTACATTAACACCAGTTACTTTTCATGAGGACACCGTAAATTTAGAGAAATTACTTAATCTCCACGTGGCAGCCTGCATTTGCTGTTAGTTGCCCGCCAACCTCCCGCCTGTCGCTGCTTACCCACAATAAACTCCAGTTGTACAGATCCCCTCTTCCCCCAGATTACACCCCACTCTGCTTTTCACATTTGTTTTCTTTGTGCAGATATTGGAGCGCTTTACATAAGCACCAGTTACTTTTCTTTTGTACAGTTTTATATAGCTCCAAACACCACCCAAAGGTAATGGAGCACTTTACATTAGCACCAGGTACTTTACACAAGGACACATTAATTAAGCCGACAACGAAACTTAAACCTGGTATCCCAGCTCTATAGTCAGCAGCTCTGGCCCTTACACCACATTCTATCCCAAGAGGATGCACCACTGTCTCCCTAGCCTTGGCCTCAGTTCCACAATTAGTGATTACGGGCAAATCCCTTAATCGCCCCATATCTGCCCGCATTTTCTGTTGGTTGCCCATCCACCTCCCACTCATCGTTGCTCCCCCGCTGAACTCCGTTTCATAGATCCCCTCCTCCACCAACTCTGTTTTTCACATTAATTTGTGCAGTTTTATGTAGTGCCAACACCACCAGATGGTATTGGAGTGCTTCACATAAGCACCAGTTACTTTGCTTTGTGCAGTTTTATGTAGCGGCAACACCAACTGAAGGTATTGGAGCGCTGTACATTAGCACCAGTTACTTTTTTTGTGCAGTTTTGTATAGCGCCAACACCACCCGAAGGCACTGGAGTGCTTTGCATTAGCACTAGTTACATGTTTTGTGCAATTTTATATAGCGCCAACACCACCCAAAGGTATTGTAGCGCTTTACATTAGCACCAGTTACTTTACACAAGGACACATTCATTTTTGTAGGCACGGCAAGATTAAGTGATTTGCCTAAAATCAAGGATGTTAAGCAGACGCCAAAACTCAAACCCAGTTTACCAGCTCCATAGTCGGCAGCTCTGGCCCTTACGCCACATCCTGTCCCAAAAGGTCGCCATATGATCTCCTTAGCCTCGGCCTCAGTTCCACATTTTGTGATTACGGATAAATCGAAGCACAATACTTTACTTTACTCGGCATGGTGAGATAAAAGTACATATGAAACATCGCAAAAAAACATGAGCTAGAATCAGAGATAAAATATCAATAAATAAGGAGAATATAAAAACCCGTAAAATTCAGCCATCGGTAATTCCATTTCATTACATTAGAGCAAGTATAAAAATGTGCAAAATTCATAATAAACATATGGAAGTCTTTGGCATATCCTTACTCGATAAAGTTCTATGATCAATAACAATGATAGGACATAAAATACAGTACTATATGGGCATTGATTCCCTATTGCACTACCGGGGTACTCAGTTTCTTTCCAGTCCTCCCCATCAGCATCAGAAACCGGGAGACTTTAAAAACTATATATTGTCTTGTGTCTGTTTAAGATTCTTATTGCTTCTTTGTGTTCCCTAACTCCCAGATTATGGCAAAGTGGTAAAATCCATTTCTACCTGCTGCTCTGATAGGCTGGACAAATGAATAGGGCATGCTCATCCATTTCTTTGGATTCTCTACAGATTGGGCACGGCAAATCTGTTGCCCTAGGATCTTGTGCCCATTTAGCAGTGAATAAATGGAACGGCAAGGTCCAGTGCCAAAATTGCAGGCAGAGCTTCCTAGCAGCTACAGTTTCAATTTCATCCAGGAACTGCTCTTCCGCTAGATCATCCTTCATCTTAAGAAAAGCAGAAGTTAAGGAACTTAAATTTGTGCCCGTTTTGTATTGCCAATAATAATTCTTAATGGATTGTTTAGTGATCATATGGGCCTCATATGGGCCTCCCCTGGGACAGCCCATAATCTCTTGTTCCCAATCTTTATGAGGGTCGTTTTTACATACCTAATCCAGGGTATATTGCCGGAGCCTGGGATACCTAGCACTTCTTCTAGTCCCTGGTGATATGAGCATAGCTCAGGTGTAGCCCAGAGCTTCCTCCAGTACAGGATGGGCCTTACTACGGTTCTGTCGGAGATTGATCTAAGCCCCAGATCTAACCTTAGGGGGAGCAATGGGGTACTAATAGGGAGACCTGTCAGCTGTCGCATATATTGGTGTTCGACTGCCACCAAGGAAGTTGCATCCATATGGCCCCACAGCTCTGCACCATAAAATGCTGCTCCTAGGGCCTGATGATTGTAGATTTGAAGTGCTAGGGAGATGGGGCGAAATTGGGTGCCTAGGTGCATTTTTTCTATTACCTCTGTTATTTGCTCTAATTTGAGCTGTGCTGTGCTATGTGGGTATGACATTCAAGTCGCTCTGTTAGGGTAATCCCCAAATATCCAAAGGTATGCACATGCTCTAGTAGGGACCGTCTTAACGTAGGATAAGGTCTGGTGGAATGGCATGGGTGCAGAACCATGTATTTAGTTTTTTCTATGTTAATCACCAGGCCCCTTTGTCTGCAAAAGCATTCAAACTGATCAAGAATTCTTTGCAGCTCCATTGGTATTTTATGAAAGCAGTAGCGCGTCATCTGCAAACATTAAAGCAGGGACCCTGATATTTGCCAGACTTAGTGCATCCGTCTCACATTGTTCCAGGTAGGCTACTAGGTCATTGATATACAACGTCAATAAGGTAGGGCAACGACACAACCCTGTAAATTCACCCAGCTGGCCACATCTTACTTGTGCATATTTATTTTCATGGAGCCTGATTAAGATATCCAGGAGATACTGGGGGACCCCTATGTTGCTGAGTACCTGCCAAAGAGAGAATCTAAGCACAAGGTCAGAAGCAGATTGTAAATATACGAATACCATGCAGAGACGTCCGCACCCTGAGAGAACCGTTTTCAAAAATAAAAGCTGGAGACGGAACACTTGATCAATTGTGCTGGTGCATTCTCGAAATCCAGATTGCAAGGGTGTCAAAATATCTTTCGTGGTGAACCATTCTTTTAGTCTCTCCAATATTTTCCTACAGAACAGCTTTTTGGAACTATCTATGAGACTTATAGGGCTATAGTTAATCGGGGGAGCTCGAGAACCCTTTTTGAAAAAGGTATATTTTCTGCCCCGGCCCGTGTCGGGGGTGGAAGCCCCGTTCAGAATGGCATTAAAAATTAATGCAAAGTAAGAGCTCCAGATGTCTATCTCATCTAGGAATAGATCCCCTGGGATCTTAGCTAGCCATGGTGCTTTATTAGGGACGATTTTCTTAATGGCTTGACTTAGCTCAATAGATGTGATCTAGGTTGCCTCCAGACATTCACTCAGCTCTACTCACGGCGGGTCTACTCACATAAGAATGAAGCCCTGCAAATCTGTTGATGTAGGGCTGGCATAGTGCCTTTTGTCCTGTCAGAACACCTTCCCATCTCCCACGCTCCCAATCCATTTTCGCTTCTATAGTTGTATTTTTATACACCTACCTAGGTATTTGAATCTACAATCTATTTTTTTGCTGTATGGAATCAGTGAGTGCTGCCTTCGCTCCTCTACACTGCTTGTTGTACCAAGAGGGGGGCCTTTTCCTCCCTATTGCCTGCTTAGTCTCCACAAAGAAATTATTTCCTAATCTTAAAAACATCTGGTTGTGCAAGGTGTTGCTAGTGTCCAATGTCTCCCGTTTATCCAACAACTGGTCCAGTAATAGCAGCCTCCCTATGCTACTATTTTATAACTCTCCCCAACTTACTCCTTTGACCGGGTTATTGCACTCCATTTGACTCTGCACCAATTATTGGTCATTCTCAACCTTCTGTCGAATGGCTCGGTGCAGTCAGTATAGCCAGTGTGGGCTAGAATCCTGAGATCAAGGACGAGGACATTACGGTCGCTATATTACAATCATGTCAATTTGGGGGGAGCTAGAGCCTTACATCAAGCAGTATATAGTCAATAAGACTGGTACTCTGTGGGCAGTTGAATGTATGGCTGCCCTCTCTATCAGAGATTGTTCTGCCATTACAGGCCCGTAATCTCTGGTTCAGGGTGAATGCATCCAATTGGACTGCCAATGGGGACCATTTCTTTATAGGTGGAATTGCTAGTCCCGGTATGGACCATGCATTATCTTCCTCATATGTGAGGGCCTCACTTCTCGCATCCAGAGGTTCGTATTGACAATTGAAGTCCCTCGCCTCAATTTGTATCACCCCAACAGGTAATGCTGTTAAATGGAAAGTCTGGATCTCTATGACCAAGGATTCTGTTTTACTTCCCGCTGGTCTACAGTACACGTTATAAATATTGGGACTACATTGTGCTGAAAAGACAAATTGATAAACAAAATATCAGGTGAGCCTAACTTGATTTCCTTGACCATGCAGGGTAAGATGGTGTTAATCCAGATCATGAGCTCCCCGAGGGCCTGCCTTTCTCAGTTGTTACAGCTTCCTGGCTAAAGTTAGCAAATCATGCATGGAACAGGGGTTTTAATGACCAAGTCTCTTGGAAGAGACAGAGGTCATGTTTGTCAATAAATTCACATAATTCTGGGCAGATTAATTTGGAAGAGAGCCCTGCAACATTCCAAAATACTAGGATGGTTTTGGGAGCTAAGAGTCTGGTAGAGTCTGGCAGAAATAACCCCACCATTACCTGGGCAATGGGATGTAACCCAAATCTCTATTATTTCAGAAGGCAAGGAAAGAGTGATACTATCCTTGGTAGGTCTAGGATTCACTTGTTGCCCATGGTTAAATATTTTACCTTGAGGTTGTTGTCCCACCCCTAAGGGGGCTATCTATGGCCATGGTTGGGCATGCTTGGAAGTGGGATATCACTGGGGATCCCTAGCTCAGATGATACTTGACCATTGGCGACTTTGCACTTGATCTGGCAACAATTGATGGAATCATGCCTAATTCTGGCATCACAGTGGGCAGTAGTAATCTGCTGCCCACTCCAAAGGCCCCTCGAATAGGCACCCCTGGTGTCTCTCCCTACTGCGCTAGCACAAGTGCTAAAAGGAGCAATCTGGATGGCATTATCAAGTCAATCTACACCAGCCAGAAATTTTGAGGTGCAGTAGTGTGCTGTTACTCCTTGTTATCTGTGTAATTAATTGCGCAAAAAACAGTTCCTGCACCAATAATGGGGATCTAAAGTTGACAATGACACAATCACTACACCGGTCCATCAGCCCCGGCCCGATCCATTCCTCCCTTCTTGTCAATAGAATATTGCTAGCCAGGGAGCGGCAAAAATCCCCATGCCACTCAAGCCAGTTCAGGTTTTGAAAAACAAAAAGTTCTTCATGCGATTCCTTCTGGTCCACGCGCAAAGAGGGAACTCCAGATAGTATTGCCACATAAGGGCAGGAGGTAGATTTTACACAGGTTGATTGACCATCTGAAGAGTTCCAATGGGCCCAGAATTATCCAAGGGGGTTCTTACTAGGGAAGAAACCGCTCTGGCTGGTTCAGATTTTCACAATGTGATGGAGGAATAGGCAAGCACGGACGGTTCTATTAAGGGCCTCAAGGGTAGCGCAGGTCCCGATGTGTAGAAGAGTTGCTTTGGCCAGCCACCTGATCCTGGTTTGCCCTTCTGACCATACTTGGCGATTGTGCAGCTAAGGTTTTATACAGCCTTATGGCGCACACAATGATTTAAGAATTCAGTCTTCAGTCTTGTGCACCTAAGGTCAGAATACATTTTTTTCCAGTCAATTCATGCTCAATGGCTACCAGGCAGGCAAAGACGGGAGATAGTTCTGCTAATAACAGTTCCTTTACCCAGATAATACAGTCCTCCATCAGTTATAGTTATATTGCCATGATGTTATATGCATAGTTGCTCCCTCCAAGCCCTCCAGAGGAGTTAATGTTGGTTGTAACAGAACGGGAGGCATGAGAAGGAAACTTGTTTGGCTTGCAACCTCAATGGTTTCAGTTCGAGCTGCCCACTTGGGTCATTTGGCGATATCGGAAGCCTGAGGGCTATCTAAGACAGGTGGCACGAGGTCACCTAGCACAACCCCATTACTCACAGTGGAGGAGTCTAAGGATAATGGCACAGATGTATTAAGTGGAGGAGGAAAGGGAGTCATATTGACACCTGGAACATTAGCAGAGCTGAGGGAAAGACTTATTTCTGTAAGTTCAATTTTGGTGCTAATGACCCACATAGCTCTTTGTATCATCCTGTCTTTTGAGGTACGTTTTACTGGAGGTGTGGAGGGGCCTCCTACAGCTTTTCTCTTGCCCAGTCCCACAAACGCTGTAAAACACAAGACAAAGAAGAGAAATATTTATAGAAGGTACTTGCAGACAAGGCCTAAGGGGTGTGGCCCAGTCCAGCCTCCTCTGGGCTCTGGCGGGCATGGACACACCCGCTCTTGGCCTGGCCTTGGTATTGGTGCTGAGGAGTTGGTGTCAGCTCTAAAAGCAGTTAGGGAGGCTTGCCTCTCCCCTTATATGTGCAACTAGTCGCCTCCTCCTGGCACATGAACGAGTGGAACAGGTAGTCCCCTGGTAGCATCCCACACTGCACCCCAGAGATGCGATATAGCCCACACTCCAAAAATCTCCGTAAGCAAGAAACCAATGTGTCAGGGACTGATCTGCAATTGGAGGTAGCAAGAGAGAGTCCACCCGAGACCTGTTGGCACAGGTCGGCAGCACGAGTAGTCAGGGTCTCCGCATTGTCCAAGTCACCAACCGAATGCCCCAGAGCAGAAGAACAGTGAGTGGGAGGAGGGCCCTGCACTTAAAGACGAAGAAGGCCTCGTCAGTACCAAGCAGGACAAGGCCCACTCCATAGGCAGGCGACCGTCGACAGCAAAATCTCAGTGGGGGGAGACTGCCGGTAATGTCCCAGCAAGTGCCCCAGCAAACGTCTCTCCCACGAACCCTCAGTCACAGGAGGCAACCAGTCAATTCAGCACTCTCTGGGGTGAAGGAAACAGCCTCCAATCAACCCCAGGCTCGAAACATTGTACCTCTGGCAGGCCGCAATTCACCACCACGGTAGCCTCAAGGGTCTCCGCGTGTCAGGAGATCCACGCCGGTGGCCCTGGCAGCTGCAAGAGACCCAAGGAAGGATGTAAAGCAACCGCCTACTCCTGTGGCACTGCGGGCATGCGTGCCTCGGCCACCGCTCAACCTCTTGGGATGGCCCATAGGTCGCTCGGCAATCCTCATGCAATCCTCGGGCAGGCCACACACATTTCCAGAGCCATTGATGTCAGTGGACAGCATGCAGCGATACAGCCCTGCAGCTTCGAGGTCACAATGGGGGAAACCCCGCCACACACAGTCAGCCGCCATCAATCATTGCACCCCGGCGGTCCCGGGAGAGCGACCAAGCCAGCTCTCTTCATGGTCGGCAGCAGCAGTGACACAGGCATCAAAATGCGGTTATTCCTCTTCTGATAAAGATGTGCGGACTGCTGATGAATCAAACCTCATGATAAATCACTTAATTTCCCCGTTTCTGAACACAACAAGCATTGGCAAGCATTGGTAAAGCCAGTAGGTTTCACCTGTAAGAAATCTATTGTTTTTAGGTCTAAGCTAGATAATGCAAGCAGGAGTACTTGTGTTTTCAGGCCGTCTCCCTTGTATTGTATACATACACACATACCACTAAAATGCATGCATGTGTACATAAACGAATGCATTTCTTAAAAAGTTGTTAAAACATGAATAGGAATTGTTTATTTCTTTTGCACAATCTGATGATATTGGGGCTCTCGCTTCGTCCTCCATCTTGCCATTGCACAAACATAAGCCAATGGTAACGGAGCGCTTTAAGTACTTACCAGTTACATTCCACAATGACACATTCATTTTTGTTGCTGATCCTGCTTTAATTAAGGTATTTTTTGCCCTTTCATTGTAGCTTCCTCTCACCCTCTTCCTTCCTTGCTTGCCCATCTCTCCATCCCCTCCTGCTTCCCTGGTTGACCAGTCCCCCTAATACCTCCCTCGTCGCTGCCGCTTAAATTAATTTTTTTTTTGCTCCGATGGTATTGAAGCGCATGTTCCGTTCTCCATCTTGCCACAGTGCTAACACCAGCCAAAGGTGTTGGAGTCCTTTAAGTGCACACCAGTTACATTATACAATGACACATTTATTGTTGTACGCAGGGCGAAGGGTAAGTGATTTGCACAGAATCACAAATTTTTTAGCCGACCTCGAGATTTGAACCTTGTTTCCCACTTCCCCCGTCGGCGGATCTGGCCATAACGCCACATATTCACTTCAATTCAAAGCTCCTCAACTGTTTCTCACTATCACAACCACATTTGTTCAGCATGACCCTGTTAACACCGAACAAGCACTGGCAAAGCCAATAGATCTCAGCAATTCCCAAGCTATTGGCCTTATCTATGTGAATGTCTTTTAGCTATGTTGTCTAGCAGCACATTTCCTATTCAGCATGGCTAAAAGTCACTGAAAAAAAGTGCTATGATGCAGCCAGCGCATGCCACGTCATAGTGCTTTTTGTGTTAGGCGGGGCAGGACAATAAACTCAACATGGAGGGACAAAGAGACTGAGTGTTGGCTCAACATTTTGTGATATTATGCTTTCAGTGACTTTCAGCCATGCTGAACAGCAGATGTGCTGCTAGACAACTTGGCTAAAAGACATTCACATTGACAAGGCCAATACCTTGTGCATTGCGAGACTTATTGGCTTTGCCCATGCTTGTTATATGAATGCCCATGGCAGGGCAGCAACTTTGGTGCTATAAAGTCCTTGACTAACAGTAAGAGTGCCTTTGTAGTTAAGGTTAGGTCAGAGTCTGACGCAGGTTAGAGTTTGACATTGTTAGAGATTTTTAGAGATATCTTAACCATTAATCCGCGGGTGCGGATCCATGGAGAATTTGCAAATCCAATTGAAAAAAGTAAAGCCAAACTATTGGACTATTTTTCTCTCATTATGGATTTGGGAATCTGGATGAAGATTACCAAATCCACAACACTCTGACTGACTAGCCATCATAGTAAAAAATCTCCTGGGGCCACCACTACCCAACACAGTGCACTGAGCACCATTTTAGGAAAAATAAAATCAAAAACGACTTAAGAGGGCAGGGTAAACCTAACCAGACTCCAAGGCCCATGTGAGGAGGCCCTGGCACTTAAAGGAACATTACACAAATCAGTGTGATGGGGATGAGTAACAAATCCTGTGTCCGAATCACAGATGACGCAAATCTGGTTTGAAAATGAATTTGGTGCACTACAACTGTGTCTGGCCAACCACCACTGTGCTTGACCTTCAGCTTTGTGCAGTGGGGGATGGCTGCATTGTAAGGATCCAATTCAGCCTGTAGTTGTTCTGTATAAAAGACTTATTGGTCGCAGCACAGTACCCATCAGACTGCATCAGGCAAGTCCTCTGGAGAACCTTTTCAAAATGAAGGGGGATTGGAGCACACTGCTTCACCGCCCAGCACAGTTCACTCCTTACCATTATGGCAAATGCAGTTCACTTGGAACTTAAAACATGCTACGTAGCAACAGTCTTCTGACATCATTTAAACATATACATGCAATTCATGCAACAGCAATAAAAGGGATACATCATTTATAAAGTGAATAGAACACATTCCTTCCCTTAACCAAACCAACAGCTAAGAAAAACATTAACCATAATCCCTCAACCTCACAGGAGGACTACCAATTCTACTACCCACTTTAACTCTGAATGACGCAGACTCTGCAGGCCTGATTCATAGAACTAAATTACGTCAAAAACGTAAAGTTAGTACTTTTGGTATTCACAGAATACACTTACTCATTTTGGTATTCACAGAATGAACTTACTCATTTCGGTATTCACAGAAGTTAGTAGTCGTAACTTTAGGACTCCTAAATGCCTTTTGTGAATACCGAAAGTCTTAAAGTTAGGATTTTTCTCAGTTTAGGAGTAGTAAAGTTAGGAGTCTACTTTACTACTCCTAAACTGAGAAAATCCTAACTTTAAGACTTTCGGTATTCACAGAAGGCATTTAGGAGTCCTAAAGTTACGACTACTAACTTCTGTGAATACCGAAATGAGTAAGTTCATTCTGTGAATACCAAAATGAGTAAGTGTATTCTGTGAATACCAAAAAGTACTAACTTTACGTTTTTGACGTAAGTTAGTTCTGTGAATCAGGCCCTGCATCAATGGGTTCATTGACATTACTTCCTGAACTTCCTGAACACCTCTAGTAGGTACTCTCTCTTCCACATGATCTGACCAAAACCTAGCATGCCTGTTAATTCTGACTATATGCTGGTTCTCCTCAGCAAGGCTCATATTGTCCCCTCTTGACACCTCACCTATGCACTTGACAACTCTCCTCACATTTCACACTCTACCACCCTGGGTTACCACACCGTTCATATTAACTTTTACCACCTTAAGTGCCCGACCAAATATTGAAGTACCTTTCACCTTAAAACCAGGTCTAAGTATCCTCACCCAATCACCCACGAAAAGGTAGGCTCTTCCACCTTCCACTTGGCATTGTACAGGTCTTTTATTTTCTCCTGTTTCTCCTTCACTCTCAGCGAGGTACTTTGTACATCATAACATCAGCTCCAGGCATCTTCTTCCTTATCCACAATGGGCATTACTTAGACATAGGATCCCTTCCCTTCAACAAACGGAAAGGACTCACTTCCGTGAGGGAATGGGGTACATCCATAACCTCTCTCCCAACACATTTTTCCACTCCCTTCCAGATTTCGTGGCCCAGTCGATAGCATCCTTAAGAACACGTTTGAACCTCTCAACCTGACCATTACCTTGAAGTTCATATAGTGCTGTAGTAACATGTCTAATACCACATCTTCCTAGAAACTCCTCCATCTCTCGTGACTTCAGCTGTACCCCATTGTCAATTACCAAAACTTCAGGACTGCCTTCACAGACAAAAGCCTCCTTAAAGAACTCAATTACAACCTCCAAAGTAGCGTGAGTGACAAATTTAACTTCCGACCATTTACAGTGATCATCAAATAGTAGCAATGCAAGGTGTGCGTCCTGCGGTAAACACCTGTAAGGACCAGAAATATAAAATGCCACTTTTTGCCACGGAAGTTTGGGCCATGTGACAGGTTTCAATGGGGCTGGGAATGGCTTTAGCATCTTGTCACTGCTAATACACACACCATATTCTCTCACCACCCTATCTGCCATTTTATCCATCCCGGCCAACTAAAAATTGGCTTTGGCAAGTCTTTTCATGGAAGACATACCCGAATGATCTTCATCTTCAAGTCTTAAAATGTCATTCTGCATAGACTATGGAGGCACACACTTCCCTTCTTTAAATATCGAATCACCTTCTACTCCCAGATCTACCGATACGCGATGGGAAGGCCTCATCTCTGAAGGCACTTCTTTTTCTCTGGTCCACCCTTCCATATCATATTTTTAAAAGAATTGCCATCTCTCATCCTCAGCCAGGCTTTTTCTCCATTCCTCTTCCAAAATACTGCCAAACTCCCCAGTCACATAATCCCTGAGTGGCGTAATCATATCAATGTCATCACGCCCTTCAGTGCTCTTGTCACCAGGACCCGGCAAACTGGACAGACAATCAGCAGTAATATTGCACTTGTCTGGTACATACTCTACACTAAAGCTGTACTTCTGTAATCTAGACATGAGACTATCTATGTCTGCTGTAGCATTCCATCCCCTACCAGGTAGCAAAATCACCACAAACGGTTTGTGATCCGTTCTGAGTATGAATCTACTTCCCCACAGAAAATTCTGGTAGTGGTCGATGGTCCACACGCACCCCAAAAGGTCTTTTTCAATGACAGACTACCTTCTTTCTGTGTCACTGAGCATTCGAAAGGCAAAAGCAACACACCATTCATCCTTTGCACATTTCTGAGACAAAACACCACCAATGCCATATAACTAGCATCAACAGTAATAATACAAACTTTGTTTACACAGAAAAGTTTCAGTGTGGGAGCTTGAACAATTTCCTCTTTGATTTGCTAGAAAGCATTCTATTGTCTCTCCATCCAACGGAATTCTGCCTTATTCCTAGTGAGCTTACGCAGTTGTTCAATCTTAGTGGCAACGTTCTTAATAAACTTGCTATAATATTCGCATAACCCAGCAAATGACAAATGTTTTTCCTTGTTAACTGGAGCAGGAGCTTTAACAATAGAATCTACAAGTGACTTCTTAGGAACTACTCCATTCCCACAAAGCATGTGCCCCAGGTACTCAACAGAATTACAGAACATTTCAAACTTATTCTACCTAAGAGTCAGACCATGTGACTCCAAACGTTTACAAACATCCATAACTTGTACCATATGTTCCTTTTGATTCTGGGAGAATATAACTATATTGTCCTGGAAGCACTTGACAAACCTGTCAACCTATTTGAATATGCGATACATAGCCCCTTGGAAAATGGATGCCGCAGAGGCCAAGCCAAAGGGCATGATAAATCTGCACAAGTTCAAAAGTAGCAAGAGTAATCTAAAATCCTAAACACCTGCCAAATTTTGTTCAAATTCTTCAAACAGCACTAAAGTTATAGGCACATCAAAAACCTTCTTTTCAACTGGGAAGATATCTCTAAATTTTTAACGCATACAAGCTCACCCAACACATTTTGTAATTCTTATTTCTCAAAAACTACTGAACAGATTTACACCAACCCAAGCAAAGGCACTTTCATGAGTAGAGTTCTAGTTTCAAGACAGGTTTGGTATATTTCTGTTTTCATTGTTAATGACGCTTTTTTAATCCTCCATTGTATTTAATCCCTCCTTGACAAATAAGCATGAAATCTTGCATGCTGAACCAAACAGGATAAACTCCTTTTTACAAATTTGGCAAACAGTGCCCGAGCTATTAGCAACATAAAAATGGATTTTCAATAGAATCTCTTACCAAAAGCACACACTGGTTATTGCCATTGTGAAACACACATATAATCAGTTAAGAAGCATAAACACTGAGCAAGTAGTATTGAATATTGGCCGGCACTTATTGTCTAATAAACAGTTTTTACAGTTTACATTTTGGCTGTTTGTCATGAATTGTTTCTGTGAAGTTTCTGTGAAGTTGTGAAAACCAAGATCAAGGTTTCTGGACATATATAAATTAAAGAACTTTTATATGAAAAGATCACAAGTATCACATTGTGTTGCTTCCACCTCTCAGGGGATTAATGGTGGACTGATTTATAAAACTAGGACAACACATACTAGGGCAGCAGCGGCTGGCTTCTAGGAAGAGTGGGGGGGTGGGCAAATGGGTGGTGGGTTGGTGCATGGATACAAGGTGAGTGGAGACTGTAAATAAAAAGAAATAGCCACTTACCTTGCTTGTTGCACGACGTACTCGCTCCGGTCCGTGTTCTTCTCTCTCTCCTCCTGGCTTCGCAGGCTCCAGCAAATTCCCCTAACCGGTGCTCTCACGCTGGTAACTAGCATGACTGGAGGCCTGTGCTTTCTCTCAGCCAGCTGTCTAAGACAGCTGGGTTAAGCTGGGTAGAGAGAATTAAAATGTGCTTGTCGCAAGACGGCCGGCCAAAGAGACATGCACACTTTAAACTATGTACAGGCAGCCGACCGCTCCTCCCTGCTGCTGCTGCCAATCAGCAGGCCCCGCCCCATCCTGACACTTGGTGCGGGACGGGTTGACAAAAAATCAAATGGTAATGAATTAACTTTTTCTCCTCTGGGGATTTTATGGGGGCATTTCAGTGGGCGACGCTCTTCCGCTCTAATGGGGAAGCCGCCCCTGTACTAGAGTGCTCAGATATGTTTCTTTTAGTGACAGCAAGGAAAGACATGTTTTTGTTCCAAAAAGCACATTGCGAGTGCTGTAACTGCCCTAACTGGGCACCAATTCGATGCAGATGAATGTGGTTTAAAACACCAAACCCAATGAGAGTGAAGGTGAAATAGTATATATATATATATAACCCAATGATGCCGTACTGCTCAGATAAACGAAGGGGTTATTGGTCCTTGTAGTTCGGTTTGAGTGGAATCACGAGGGGACTGCTGATGAGGTCGAAGCGGCTCCCGTAACAACAGAGTGTGTGATTCTTTTCTCTGTCCAACATCGGCAACGCGGCAAAACAGCCAGGGTGTTCACGCTTTGTCTCTCCTTCTAAGATGAACTGTGCATCAGAAACAATGTGTTTGTTTTTTGAGGGAACAATTTGAAATTGAATTTCTATTGAAACAGTTGCAACAGCTAAACAAGGACGCTTTTTAAATCGATCTGTGAAATAGGACGCAAGTATTGCGTAGGCATCAGATACCATTCTTTGAATAAAGTTGCAGTTTACACGAACGATAAGAAACTATTAAAATAATGGCGGACCGCTGGACCAAACGAGAACAACTCTTAAAGGATATGTTTGACGATGAAGGAGAATTAACAGCGGCACATAGCCAGCATGGCACTAAAAAACGGGGTCAATGAATTCACCAAAACAACTGTTAAAAGAATTGGAACAAGCGAGAATAGTAGAGATTAACAAATGGTGGGAAAGTGTCACTCTAAAAAATATATCGACTGCAAGAGAGTCCCTAGAGGCCTACGAATTTTTGTTCTACCTACTCGGAGTGACTTGGACCCAGACCTATTGTTGAAATGGCAATCAGATACTAATGAATGTTCTATGAAATTAATTGATACCCTGATTATACATGCAGAAAGGAGACTGTCACAAACAATGGATAAGATAAAAGATTTGGAAAAAACACTGGAAAATTTCAAAGAGACACCTGAGGGTAATAAAGCATTTGAAGACATGGAAAAGAAATTGAATAAACATGAGGAGGAGGTACAAAACAAAAAAATACGAAAGTTTCAGCGTGACAAAATAGATTACGCTACAGGAAGAGTTTACACCTTTGCTAGGAGATATGATACGAATTATAAGAAACAAGCAATGGATCGAGCTTTAGACCAGACAACAGCACATGTGGAAGTTGCCAGGATATCAAGTGCGGAGAGCTCAGAAGTAAGCTCAGGAGATGAAGGACTACCAACGAACAGATGTGCATTGGATTTTTCCGGGGAAATGCGTCTCGTGAGAATGACGACGCGAGGAAGAGGAAGAGGTATCCCCCAAAAAACGGAAAACCAATCAAAAGAACCAGACTGGGGCGCAAAAAACAAACCCAAAAAAATGAGAGATTCAAAGAAATAGAGACTCCATCACTGCTCGACTCGCTTCAACATCAAGAAAATAACCTGGTTGTTAACCTCTCCTCAAAAAAGCTGACAAAAAAACACCTCAATCTACTAAACAAAGGATTAACGTTCTGCCCTTCCAACAGTATGGACTTAGCAATGTCCAGGGTAGATCTATACCTCTTCTGCCGTAAACTCAAATTGAAAAAATATTTTGCGTCAATGCCAACAAGAACTGTGGGACAGCAAAACCAAGAACCTCTAACACCACTTACCCTCAATGACCTTGTGCCATTAACAACAGCACATAGCTTATTGTCTGAAAGTGATATGAATGCACCACTGGAAACAGAGGATATGACGAACACACAAATTTGTGAAGCAATGGCAATTACAACAAATTTAACCATCAGCAGCGAATGTAAATCCAGGTCGAGATTTTGCTCACAGCTACCAGTGGGCAATAGAATTGATATATTCCAGGAATTAATGACAGAGGAATTACGTACTATTTACATCAAAGAAAAGAAGAGGAACCAAAATAAATTTGGAAACATGTCTCATGACGATAGGTGGGCCTTGAATGACTTAAGATTGGATGACAAGATCGTTATAAAATCCTCCGACAAAGGGGGTAATATAGTAGTTATGGATGCTCAAAAATACTACTCTGAAATCAAGCGACAATTGAACAATCTGTCTAATTATGAAAAATTAAAGGAAGATCCGACGCCTATGATCATGAGCAAGTTCCATAAGATGCTTCAGGACTGGCATCAGGATGGTTTACTTGATGAGAATGAGTTGGACTATCTTTTGATAAAACATCCGGTAACACCAACAATTTATGTACTACCCAAGGTACATAAAAGCTTAGATAATCCGCCGGGACGTCCAATCGTCAGTTCCTGTGGTTTCTTATTAGAGAACACCTCAAGATTCCTGGATATTTTCCTATTTCCATTTGTACAAGATCTACCGTCCTACATCAGAGACTCGATGGACTTTTTAAACAGAATCGCCAACATACCCTGGAAAGATGAGTATACAATGATAACCATTGATGTTGTATCACTGTACACTTCAATTCGGCATGAAGATGGGATCAAAGCCTGCCAATCCTTTCTTCGATCAAGATCATTAAATGTACTCCAACAGACCAATATGTTAGTGGAAATGTTACGGTTCTGCCTCACGAATAACATCTTTATTTTTGATAATAAATATTATAAGCAAAGCAAAGGTACAGCAATGGGGACTTCCTTTGCACCCACATATGCAAATCTCACCATGGGCATGTGGGAGGCAGAACAAATTTGGTCAGACAAGAATAAACCGATGATGGAGCACATTGTACTTTGGGTACGTTATATAGACGATCTGTTTTTAATTTGGGAGGGAGATACAGAGGATCTTACAATCTTCCTCAAAAGTCTCAATAACAACATCTTTCAATTCCAATTCACTTACAATATCAGTAAAATAGAGATAGACTATCTGGACATTCATGTTTACATAAAAGATCAGAAAATCTGTACAACACTTTTTCGAAAAACAACTGCATGTAACAGCATTTTATCAGCTAACAGTGCTCATCCAAAGTGTTTAAAATGGAGTGTCCCATATGGGGAATTTTTAAGAGCACGGAGGAATTGCTCGGAGGAAGTGGAGTTTCTTTTACAACTTGATGAGATGTATCGGAGATTCCTAATCAGAGGATATCCCGTAACAGTGTTAGATAATGCTAAATCAAGAACTTTACAGAAAAAAGAGAAGCCCTATTACTTCCAAAGAGAACAACTATGGAACAGGATGAGGATTCAGAGAGGAACAAAATAAGATACATCACGCAATTTAACTCATCCAGTAAAATAATAAGGGACACACTTCAAGATCATTGGAAAATCCTAAGGAAAGATGACGACTTAAAGGAAGTGACAACGGGTCATCTTAACATCACATATAAAAAGGCACCCTCCTTGGGAGAAATTCTTACACATAGTCACTATCGAAGAATTGACCAAGATGGAAGTAAAGCACAATGGCTAAGAGCAAAAGGATTTTTAAATGTCCAAAATGCAAAGCATGCCGTCACGGCATGAATCAACAGAAAATTAACATCATGTCTGGCGAACTAAAAGTAATTAAAGAAAGAATCACCTGTGAAACCACCTATGTGGTCTATGCCCTGAAATGTGAATGCGGGAAGGAATATAAAGGTAGCACTGTCAATAAATTGAAACTACGCATATTACAACATTTGAGGGCAATAAAGAATAAAGATTTTGCTTATGCAATCGCCAAACACATTTGGAACGTACATGATGGTAACTTTGATAAATTAAAATACTATGGTGTAGAACATATCCCTTCGAATATCAGAGGGGGAGACCGTGATCAATTATTGAGACAAGCAGAAACTAGATGGATCATCATGAAAGGAATGGAGATACCATTTGGCTTGAACGCAGATGCCGAACTGCACAATTTCTTATGATTGACATTATGGATAAGCCCGGCATTAAAGACCATGTTCCTTAGTCAAAAATTTTATCTTGTTAAAAATACAAGTCTATTCTCAATTTAGAGTGGTACTGTGATCTAGGCAATAGCTACACCTTACGGGTAATATCAAGCGTCAACTTTATTATCAAAGGGGTGTCCTTTCTCAGATGTCCATCTGTAAGAATAGAAATATAGATTAAACCCAGTGTAGATATAGGGATTCTCTTATGACTGGCTTTTTTGTAGGTGATACATGTCAACTGTTATATGTTGATCTAGTTGATTCAAGAGGATGTAGAATTTTCAAGAGAAAGTAGATCAATTGTGGTATATAGTAGAATTTGGACACAGTGAGGTACTTTACCGTATGTGTTGGAATTTCTTTCCTTATGGATAGAAAATATACCATGTTTTGATAAAGTTAAATCCCTACATTTTTTCTGTTAATCTGGTATTTTACCGGATTTTGATAATAATTTCACATGTCATATGTAGTGCCCATATGTTCACAATGAATTGGGTTTTGTTACATCGCCTATTTTTTGATTGAGTCAATATGGGCTATATATATATATACATTCTTCTTATGGACATGTCAGGAGAGTAACCCAGAAGTTGGGCTTATGCTATTGTTTTTGCAATAGAAAATAATAATTTTTTATGTATATTTAAACTTTTGATGACTCAATAAGATTATCTTGCCTTAAGTACTTTACAAGGTCATATAGGATGTCATTTAGTTTAAATTCATCGACTGTATTTGAATGTTATACTTAGAATCTTTATTCCCTCAAATAACATGTTTTTAATTTGGGATTTTGTTTTTTGTAATTGGGGGCGGGTCTAACCAACCCCCTTTTTAAAAACACCCCACACATGTCATCACATGATCCGGACGAAGGCCTCTGGCCGAAACGCGTAGGTCGTCTTTTTGTTTTCTGATGCACCCTGCACTTTGCATGCTCACACTGGAGAAATAATGAAAATGAGAAAAGAAAAATAAACAAAAAGTGAACAACGTTAACTTGCCTGGGCTTGCTGATGTAAGTGCTGCCTTTCTGTGACTCTCTGGGACTTTGACGTAAATCATCGAGGGTTTACACGGAAAACTCCTGTATATATATATATATATATATATATATATATATATATATATATATATATTCACTGAAAAAAACATAGGTTTCAGGGGCGTTATAGTTAGCTGGACATTTCACTTGTACAAAACCATAGAAATTCCACTGGTATAGTTAGTTCAGCTAACTATAACTCGCGCCCCCACAGTGCACTGCTCATGACGTCACATATTACATCATTCATGGCATGGTCAGTGACATCACTGATGACATCTGTAATGACATCACAGATGACATCATCCAGTGACTGTGTGTTTCTGTAATTTTTAAATATGTTTTACATATATTCTTAGGTGTATTGAAGAATGAGTGGGTGTATAAGTGTCTGGATGGGGGATTTTACAGGTGTGTGACTGATTGTATAAGTGAGTGATTAAACGTGTCTTACTGAATGCATGGGTTAGTGACTAAACTGTGTGAATGTGTGTATCAGTCCGTCTGTTGTTGTGTAAGCTGCTACGTGGGTTGGTCAGTGGCTACATGAGTGTTTATATGGGTTATTGATTGTTTGCCTGAGTATTTGTATGGGAGACTGAGTGTGTGTGTGGGTGGGTTGGAGGTGTGTGACTCTGTGCATTGATGTGTGAGTGGTTGATTCACTGGGTGTATGGGTTCAAGAGTGCATGTGGAAACAGCTGTATGGGTGGGTGAATGTGTGTATGGGTGTGTTGGTGAGTGAATGGATGTCTCAGTGGTACATGTGTGAGTAACTACATATGTAAAAGGCAGTATATGTGAGTGATGCTGTATCTAAATGAGTATATGTGAGAGTGAGTGATTGTGAGAGTGGCTGTATGGATGAGTGTGTACTTGTATCAGTGATTATATAAGAGAGTAATTATGCGTTAGTATCTGTATGAATTAGGGAGGTGGTGTGTGTATAACTGTATAGGTGAGTAAATGGGAGTGTGATTGATTCTTTACATGACTGACTAGGTGTGTGAGTAACTCCATGGATGAGTGGCGGTGTGTGAGTGTCTGAATAGGTGTATGAGTGCATATCATAGTGTTGTATTGATGAGTAACTGCATGTATAAGTGAATGTATGGGTGAATGAGTGGATGTTTGTGTAGACCTAGGAATGAAAGAGTGCGTATGTAGTAACTGGTATTGGTGTCTCGATGGTTTCGAAAATTGTAGTCTGTATTTTACAGTGGGTGTATTAAAGGTTATATTAGACTGTGAGGAGGTGCATCAGATTTTCACGTGGATGATGTCATCAGTGATGTCATTTCAGATGTCATCAGTCATGTCATCAGTGATGTCACTGACCATGCCATGAACGATGTAATATGTGACGTCATGAGCAGTGCATTGCGGGCGCGAGTTATAGTTAGCTGAACTAACTATAACAGTGGAATTTCTATGGTTTTGTACGAGTAAAATGTCCAGCTAACTATAACGCCCCTGAAACCTATGGTTTTTTTCAGTGAATTTCAAAGGTTTTTTAAATGCTAATTTCTAACTATAACGTCTGTAAAACCAATGGTTTTTTAAGTGAATTTCATTGGTTTTTTAAATGCTAATTTCTAACTATAACGTCCCTGAAACCTATAGTTTTTTCAGTGAATTTCAAAGGTTTTTTAAATGCTAATTTCTAACTACAATGTCCCTAAAACCTATATTGTTTTTAACTAAATTTAAAAAAGACGTGCATACTTTTTGTAGTGAAAAACTAACTGTAACAGTAGTCTGTTATAAGTTATAATTTAACAATGTTTAAAACTTAATTAGCACTAATTAACATATAAGTGTGGAAAAAGTGTGACGGAGCAGCTATGATACCTGACTTCGAACAACAGTGTTCACAGTTCGATTCCTGGCTCCAGCTGCACTTTACCCACCACTATGTCACTGTGGGCAACACCTTGCTTAATCTTTCCGACACCCCCGAGCGCCGGCACACCTTTCCAGGGTTAGCTGTACGCTTTACAAATGCTCGCATTTTTTAATTTAAAACCATAGTGATGAGAAATATTATCACATTTTTTTTTCTTCTATTCTGATAGATCTTTTTTTATGTCTTCTATTTAGAATTACGGCAATCAATAAATGTATTTACTCATGAGAATGGAAATGACACGGTATTCCGGGTAACAGTTTTTAAGCTCTCCAACGTATGTACATATTAAGGACCTTATACGTGTTAGGTTCGAAATCGAAACTTTTTCCGCTTCACATTTTTTTACTTTTCCCAACACGTGCACAAGTGAAACAGTTAAAAAGTGAGCACGTGTCAACTGTAAAACGTGACATCTAAATGGGCGGAGCCGCATCTTCCTTCAATAGACTACTGAATAACCAAAAAGTATATAAACCACACCAGTTGATAGATTAGTTTCGTTTTTGCGAGTTATTTACGCGTCTCCATTCAGTGATGCAGGTGCTCTTTTCTACAGTCGGATTCTTCTTTTGCGGCCACAAAACATAATCCTGAGTTGTAAGTTGTTTGATTATGCAATACTAGATATATATAATACGTAGCTATTTGTCAATCTTTAAACACTTGTATTTAGAAAAAAGTGTTATTGGTTGTTTTTGCCATTTATATGTAACGTCAGCAGCTTGTTTTCAGAAACAGACAGAATACAGCAAACATTGTTCCTGTTCTGGCTCCTTTGAGCTCATATAGTGTGACTTTGTATATTATAATATTGACACTGTACTTGACCTCAGAAGTGTTGGTGACCCGTCGGCGCGAAGACTAAAGATTTATATGTAACGTCAGCAGCTTCTAGTTTTTAGTCTATTTCCCCTTGACATCATATAATGTGAGTATGTATATTATAATAACCACACATTATGATCTCAGAGGAGTTTGTGACCCGTTGGCGCGAAGACTAAAGATTTATATGTAACGTCAGCAGCTTCTGGTTTTTAGTCTATTTCTCCCTTGAGATCATATAGTGTGAGTATGTATATTGTAATATGAACATTTATACTGACCTCAGTGGAGTTTATGACCCGTCGACGCGAAGACTAAACTTTATGACCCGTTGTGGCGAAGATGAAAGATTTCGAAGTCCCGGAGAAAAGAAGCTCTCAACATACTCATCGCTGGAAAGTATTTCGTTATTGATCTTGTTTTGTATTGATGACTTCATTTTCATTTTCCTTTTTGTGTGCCATCAGTGACACTGTGTATATTGTAAGAGTGTGATATTTCCACACAACAGGAATTGGAGATTTCTGCCGCCAGGAGTAAACCATCTGAAATACAGTTTACTGACCTTTATAACTTACTTGATCAGATATTTTTACAGTGACAATATTTTTGGAAATTGCAGTTTATAAAAAAATCGTTTCCATAGATACTTTCTTAGGGAATACCTTTGATAAACCCTACATTTCTGAATGTTTTTTTACTATTTCTATTTTTGTCTGTTGCGGTTCCTATTCACCTTCTCCCTATAGAATATATACGACCAGTAGTGTATATTATTATACTACTATCCTATATATTCTTAAAGGAGTACGTGATCTAAGCACTACGACCGAACTTTCCCGAATTCCACAATAATAGAAATTATAAAAAATGATGAAGCGTAGATTTCTATGTAATATAAAGTGATTTGTGTTTAACTGTTTTTTACTTGTTATTGTTCTTGTGACCTGAGATGATGTAGTGCGGGAGTGTTTCTTGTAGCACTTCTTTTCTACTTTATCTAAAAGTAACTCATGCCCTCTTATATTATCAAGAATATGGGACAACACTTTTACAAACTATAGCAGAAAAAAAGGGAGGGTGTGCCCACGCTTAAGGGATATTTTATGAATTGCGTTTTTATTTGTCACCCCTTTGATATATACAGCTTCAGTTTCCGAACAAAATATATTTGTAATTGCTTAATAAAAACTATTTCAAACCTAGACTGAAATTTTTGCTGCGCAACCACAGCTCCCCGTTAGAAAAGTAAACACCACATTATAACTAAACAGTGCTCCTGGGAAGTATCCCACCCGCAAACTTAATAAAAAGAAGACCGCAACACACTTTGTTATTTTCCCGCCGTGATTTGTACACCCCACGCCAATTATATAAATGGCCCTTAAAATATATAAAAAACTATTTTTACCTTCACAATCCCTCTCCACCACCTTGTGACCACTGTACAGAGTTAATAGTGTTCCTACCCGCCCCGCTACTACTTTCTTTTCCCGTACTCCATTGAAGTGCGTCACAAAATGGTTCACACCAGTGAACCGTTCCCAGCCAATAATGAGCAAACTTGTACTAGGAACAGTTTAGCCAATAAAATGTCCATGGTGTTCCGCAGAGGGGGAGGGAATAGCTGCCAACACTTCTACTTTCAATGGTTTACAGCCAATGAACATTAAGCTTGGGTAGGTCCTGCTTGGAACAAGTTACCCAATCAGATGTCCCTGATGCTCCGTGGAGGGGGAGGGAATGGCTGGCAACACTTCTACTTTCAATGGTTTACAGCCAATGAACATTAAGCTTGGGAACGTCCTGCTTGGAACACGTCAACCAATAACATGTTCCTGCTACTCCGCGGACGGGGAGGAAATGGCTGGCAACACTTGTACTTTCAATGGTTCACAGCCAATGAACATTAAGCTTGGGAAGGTCCTGCTTGGAACACGTCAGCCAATCAGATGTCCCTGCTACTCCACGGACGGGGAGGAAATGGCTGGCAACACTTCTACTTTCAATGGTTCGCAGCCAATGAACATTAAGCTTGGGAAGGTCCTGCTTGGAACACGTCAGCCAATCAGATGTCCCTGCTACTCCGCGGACTGGGAGGAAATGGCTGGCAACACTTATACTTTCAATGGTTCGCAGCCAATGAACATTAAGCTTGGGAAGGTCCTGCTTGGAACACGTCAGCCAATCAGATGTCCCTGCTACTCCGCGGACGGGGAGGAAATGGCTGGCAACACTTCTACTTTCAATGGTTCGCAGCCAATGAACATTGAGCTCGTTGTTGGAACACCTCAGCCAATTAAACGTTAATTTTGTTCCAGACACACGAACAGAACACGCCCTCCCACATAATATTAATTTTCGTGTAATAATGTGACACTGTCCGTGATAAAAGTGAACACCGCAGTATAAGTAAACATTACTGCACATTATATTAAAGGAAGGCTGCAATACGGCGCATTGTTATTTTCCCGACGGGATTTCCAGAGCCTACGCAACCTTACCGCAATACCGCACACCGTTGTTCTGCGGACGTGATTTCCACGGCCTACGCAACATTCAAACTCCCTGCCTCTGCACCGTACAGACTGCTTAAACTATGACCACAGTGTTCCTACTATACCCTCTTATACAATTTTTCTCTTTTGTTTCGCCCTACGCCTTTCAAGTCAGTCACAAAATGGCTGCCAACACTTCCTAGTTTCAACAGTTCGCAACCAATGAGCCGCACGCTCGTGCTCGTAACGCCTCAGCCAATCAGATGTCAGAATTCTCAAATATCGATATCTGTAAATTTTGATATTTCTCTAAAACTACTGAACGGACTTACCCTGTTTAAACAAAAGCGTGCTTTCTGGACCAAGACCTTTCTCCCTGCCAAATTTGGCGTAATTCCGTTCAGCAGTTTGACCTGTAGCCTTGTCTAAAGTTTCCTATGGACATTGCATGGAGAAAACACGTTTTGGGACCCCTTTTTTCTCAGCCCCCCCTTCACGAATCACCCCCAAACTTTCAGGATATGAGCTCACCTGAAAAGAGGAACTTTTTGGAAAATTTCGTAAAGATTCGGCAAACGACGCCAAAGTTATAAGCACATCAAAAAATGCTTTTCCTATGGAAACTAGGTTCTAACTATAACTACCTACTGGCGACCGCCAGTATATATGTATATATATGTATATATATATATATATATATATATATATATATATATATATATATAAATTCAGTTGTTCTCAATAAAGAGCCACTGGCACTCCAGGAGTTTGGTCAATTAGTGCATATTTGATATCCTTGAGCCAAAACATCAACGCATTTTAGTATATGTTTGATGATTTGGGTGCGAGAAATCAAATAAACACTAAACAACAGTACTGCTCGAGAGCAAGCACCTTTTATTCAAAGCAATAGGATTTCAAAAATGATTAGGAAGGTGGCCTTCATAGGCTGAATAATCCTCCTAATTTGGTGCATGTCTTCAGCCCTGCTACATTTGTGCTGTGCATGTGCATATATTATGCTAATCCTAACACCCTACCTATATGCTTACCAGTATGACATTATGGCATCCAAAATTAGTTGACTCAAAATGTTGTAAATTCGAAGATCTGGATCCAAATAAAAATAAAAAAGTATCCCAATTTGTGGATCTGAAATTGTGGAGGTACACCTCAATATCTTCGCAGCGGTATTGTGGCAGACATTTTGAAAGTCTTCCTTTGTCTTTTACAAAGGTAACTAATCATTTCAATTCTATGCTTCACTTATTGTCAGTTAATCTCACCTATGTAGGTTTTTTAAATGTTACATTTAGCACTAAAAATGTAATTACCACTCAATTCCAACTAACCACTCATCTTATCTGATAATCTTAATATATATGCAAATGCTTATTCAGCGTTCTTAATGTTGCATCCACCAACTTCCACAACATTTTAAATTGTATGTTGCATTAATTATTGCTGTTGGGTTCTCTTTAAAATGTTTACAAATAAATTGTTAAACATTTGTCAAGCCCTCTCTCACATTACTGTTAATAAGACGGTACCCGGACAACAGCAACCAAATCCTTTAAGGAGATCATCCTCAGCGTCCATATGTTCTTTGATGTCAGAGTCCATTGACTCACCTTGTATTTAGCCATAAAGAGAAGGGAGGCAATGGAAGCCTAAGCAATGTACCAAAAGGTTTCCAGTTTTTATGTTGTTCGCATTGTATACATTCTCTATGGTAGCTCCCTTAACCTCCGTTTGAGAGGGAGGCTAGTGCGCTGGATTGCTTTTCTACTTTACAATATATTCACACCTGTTGGAAAGATCACCGGTCTCAATGTAATGAGGGCTGTACTGGGAACCCAAAGCAGCCCTGACAATTTTATAGGAGCCTCCCTCTTCCCCACCCCCCGTAGGGGGCATAGCGGCGGGGCTGTAAGTGTGAAGCGCTGATGCTTTTGTTACTGGGGCCTAATATTGCAGCACCGCTGTAAAACCGGTCCCCAGTAACAAAAAACGGGCCCCACTGCTGCAAAACCGGCCCCCAGCCTCCCGGGAAAACATCCGATACCCGCTACGGCCAGTCCGGCCCTGAATGTAATTCACCTAGCTTTGTCCGACGTGATAGTGCTATAAGAAATAGAGATGTCTGTGTGAAAATGAAGGAACAGTTTCTATTATGGTTACAAAATAGCCCTGCCAGGCCTTACTATTTCACAAAAATTTGTGCTATGGTGAATTCCTTTTAGGGACAAAAAACGTCTTTGCACCGACAATTGAAAATGTTAATGAGGGTTAATTGCACTTTGTGACTTGTAAAATATTTAGAGGCACAATAGAAGTAAATGGTTTTTGGGTCCTCAAGAGGCAAGGTCCAAAGCATCACTTCACTAGGCAATGCTGATACCATGCACAGATCAGCCAATCCTAGAGCGATCAAGACTCTTCATTGCCATCAGCTCAAGGATGCCAATACAGATGCTTCAGAAAAGAAGCCTAACGCAGTAGAAGTAGCAGCGTAAAATATGACCCCTCTCTGATAAACTGGCAATGCTACGCAGAAAACATCCTTCACAACGCAGAGAGGCTGGCACCATTGTTCAACATCTGTTAGCTCCACCACAAATGCTTTATCCATTCCACCCTGCAGAAATTTAGTAGGGGTTTCAAAGACTGTTCTTTGGAGGCTACTCATTAGCAATTATACAACTTGGGCCCGATTACGATGCGGTTAGGAAAGCATTCCCACCTAGGGCCAGATTACAATGCGGTTAGGAAGGCCTTCTAACGGCATTTGCTCCTTCCGAATCGGAACGGGAACATGTCTTCTCAACCGAGAGCCAGATTACGATGCGGTTAGGAACATAGGCTCCCATAGAAGTCAATGGGTGTCCAACCAAATCGTATTTGGAAGCATCCGGATGCATCATACTCGGTCGGTCGGACTCTCCCGATCCGAGTCGGTCGGAAACCATTTCCAAACCGATTTGATCTGGAAGATTTCCTAACCACATCATAATCAGGCCCTTAGTGGTGAGAAAGTTACATCTGCATTTCCCTCCGTAATAAAGAGGAATTTCCATCACTGTTCAACAAGGGAACACATAAACCACATGACATTTTTCACAAGGCTGCATTTGTTTTGACTCCCAGGAGGGATGATCGAATGTCTGTGAAGTGCAATGTTTGGTCTTGGCTCATGTTGGCAGCCACATTGAGGACATGAAGAGTATACATTATACTGTTAAGGAATTAAGATTAAGGTGTTAAGATCTTACTTTATGTATGTTGTAACCTTGTAGCTGCAAGCTTTGGATGGGATTCAACTCCATGCCTTCATCTTCATGGCATCAACCAGTCACCACAACAAAAATTGTGTTTTGGCACAACCCCAAAAAAATGAAAAAGCAATCCGAGCTGTCTTCATTATCAAATGAGTAGCAGTGTAGAGAGTTTCTACACAATCAGGGCACAATTGCCTTGCTGAAGATTAGACTGCCTTCATACAACGTAATGCTGAGACACATTGGAACGATTCATTTAGGCAGGGCTGTAAAGAACCGTGTTAAAATCAGAATGCAGTTACTGGGTAACCTTGAACATTTGAAAGCGGATTGTGTTCCAAAATGCTCATTACCTCTATTGAACCAGTGACATATCAACAACAAGTACTTCAAGCAACTTTAAACAGTTTTTAAATGCTGCTAATAATTTATAGTGGATACACTGAGGAATGGAAGAGTAAAGGCACATGGCCAAATTAACACAGTGCACACATTCCCTAATGATGGAGGCTGTATGTGTATATGTTTAGAGCAACAGCTCTTGATCTTTTGACTTTATGATGCCCCACTGAATCATTATTGGAATCAGGGACCCCCACTGAGTCATTATTGGAAGCGGGAGATCCTTGGCCACAGCAATTTCTATGATTTGAACCTCAAAACAATACGCAAAAATATATAAACAAGTATATGCTAAAAAAATATTCAAATCAGGTTTTTTTTCACAATCAAATAAGGAAAAAGTTTTCAAATTTTCAATGTTGCTTCTTTATTTAATGAGAAATTCGGTTGTTGGTTGAGTGGGGTATTAACACTCCTCAAGCAGCAGCCACAATCCCTGTCATGGTGAAAGACTAAAGTCACTAAATTAACCTGTGTTTAACTCTCTGGTATTTTGGCACAAATCAGTCAGGCTTAACTTAGAAGCAAAATGTAAAGTATTTATGTAGCACACACACAGCAATAAAAAAACAACACAAGAAAAATCCCACACTAATTTAGAAAAATAGAAAAAATTATTAGACACCAAAATGACAAAAATCCAATCAGTAGTACCAGAGTTATGAATTTTTAAAATTTAAGGTGAAAATTAGCGCCTAAAAGATCTAAGTACAAACCGCAGACAGATAGTAGCGCAAGACCGGGTCAAAGTAAAAAAATATGGCTGACCACGATGGAGCGCGAGTTAGATATAAAGAGTGGATTGGGCCCAGTCTGCGCTTACCTTCTGACTTAGAGGAAATTTGAAGAAAAATATTCTGAGCAGGTAGAAGTTCAGCAAGACAAGGCTGAAGTCGGTGTCAGAGGAGGAGGTGTTGTCGGGGAGCCTCTAGATGCAGTTGCTGTGAAGATTTATATGTTCAGACTTAGGGGCTTATTACGAGTTTGGCAGCCCGACTGCCATAGGACTACGTCCACCCCTCCCAGCAGTCCAAGGCGCTGGCAGTTCAAAGACCGCTGTATTACGAGTTGGCCACGGGGCCAGCCATGTGGAGACAGGTATCTTGCAGAGGTGGTGAGTATTTTTCAAAAATAAATCATTGCCTTTGTGTGCATTTCAACTGCAGATGTGGCGGATGCACACATATGCATGATATATGTGGAAAATACCACATACCCATTACTGGCATTCAGCCCATATGAGGGTAGTCCTAGCAATGGGTATATGGTTTGAAAAGGACTCACCTGTAGATCGCCGCAAACTGGGTGGTAATCCTCAGCGTACAGATCCTGCGGTGAAGGGGGGACCTGGAGAAAGGGATTCATGTCGGAATCTGCCTAGGAGAAGAAGAAAGGGGTGAGTATGCACCCCAAATCCTTCATCACCACCACCTTGAAGCAGGCGGTCGGACCGCTGCGGTCCACTCGTGGAACAGGCAACTCGCAATACGGATGGCGATGTCGCACCCCTGTACCGCCCTATGGCGGCTGCCGTTCCCTGACTGCAAACCTGGCAGTCAGCAGTCTTATGGCGGTCTCAGCGGCCCAGCGGCAGCCTTCACAAAGCCGATCCACCCAACTCATAGTACGGCGGTCGACCAACGATATCACCACTGACACAGCAGTTCATGGGTCCACCAAACTTGTAATAAGGCCCTTAGGGCCAGATGTACGACCACCCAATTTGCGACTTGCAAATTGCGTCGCAATTGCAGTCGCAATTTGCGAGTCGCAAATTGGGATGTACAGCAGTGTCAGAGACACTGTTAGCGATTCCCAATGGGGACGCAAAATGCGAGGCTCATGAATATTAATGAGCCACTCGCAATTTGCGACCCCATTGGGAGTGGCAGGCCCTCCCAGGTATGGTGGCCTGCTGGGCTCAGCAGACCACCATGTCTGGGACTGTTTTTAAATAAAGCAGTTTTTTTTAATGCAAAACATTGGTACATGGCTTATGCGGTCGCTATTAGGAAGGGAACCCCTTCCTAACAGCGAAGTCGCAAAACCTATTTAGCGAGTTGCAAATAAATTGCGACTCGCTAAATAGGCTTTGTACATGGCCCATGAGGTTTTTGCATGCGCAAACGGGTCGCAAACCCGTTTGCGCATGCCAAAACGGGTCTTAGTCTCTTTTTCGGAAGTCAAAAATATCCAGTGGGACAATGCTGGAGGCTGTAGCCAATGAGAGTTCAACAAGGCTGATACCGCTTTGGTGAGGGACCGCTATACAGGATTTGCTGCTGCAGAGAAGAATGTAGCAGCAGCTGCCACAAAGTCAGACCAACCGGCGATGCACCTTGGGCAGATAGCTGAGCAGGCTGGTCCCGGTCTCCTCTCAGTTCTCAGCATAGTTTTAAGCCAAAAACATTTTTAGCACCAGGTTTGGGAATTTTGCTATCTGGTTACCTTTAACATTAACACCAAGGGTCCAGAGCTGGAGGGGCACCACTTAGTGGATTAGGACTCACTCAGACTGGGTCCAGGTTAAGGTTCAAGATGGTTTGAGCCTTTTCTGTCACTGAGGCTCGGATCAGGAGGCCAGCCAACTAGCCCTTGAAGTCACTCTGGTAGTCCTGGCTTTAAGCAGTGAAACAGGGCTCAAGCAACAGGGCAGGCCTCTGAGAGTTCAAGGCACGTTCCAGACAGCAAAGCAGTCCTTCAAGGTGCAGAAAATCAGAATTCCGAAGTACACAGCAGGCCACAGCAGCAGGCAGTCCTCTGAGAGTTCTTACGCAGGGCCAGAAAGTGAACTGAGAAGTGGATCTTCGGGACCTATTTTTGTACCTTGTGCCTTCTTTGAAGTAGGAGAAGTTTCTAGAAAATTCCTGTTGAAGTGTTTGAAGTTTTCTGCCTCCCCTGACTTGGTTCCAACTCGGCTGCATGAACAATGCAGTAGTAACATGTCCTTTGTGTGAAGGCAGGGCACAGCCTATTCAGTTGCAAGTAGTGCTGTGCCCAGCTCCACCCCTCATCCTGCCAGTGATGGCCCATCCAGACACACCTAATCCCTCTACTGTGTGGCTGTCTGGGAGGAATAAACAAAGTCCAACTGCCAACTACACCCAGTCATGTGACTCAGGAACAGGCTGCAGGCACCAAATAGTTAGGTCAGGAAAATGCCAACTTTCGAAAAGTGGCATTTTCAAAACTGTAACTTAAAATCCAACTTTATCATTAAAGAGGGTTTTAAATTACAATTTCTCAGACACCAAACATGAGATGCTTATCTGTTCTCAATCAAGGATTAGCACTTATTAAATGTAATAAGGAAATCCAATATTATCCAATGGAAGAGGTAGGCCTCACAGTAGTGAAAAACAAATGTAGGGGTTTTTCACTACCAGGACATGTAAAACTTAAAATTAAATATCCATCCTTTTAATGACAGTGCACCCTGCCCTACGAGCTACCTTGGGCCTACCTTAGCAGTGACTATGTAATAAAAGGGGAATTTAAGAATAGGCAAGGGATTTATTTTGCCAAGTCAAATTGACAGTTTAAAACTGCATTCAGGCTGCAATGGCCGACCTGGAACATGTTTTAAGGGGTTACTTAAGTGGATGGCGCAAAATGTGCTGCAGGCCCACCAGTAGTAATTAATTTACGATCCCTGAGTATATGTTATACCACTTTACTAGGGACTTATAAGTAAATTAAATATGCCAATTACGTATAAGCCAATGTTACCATGTTTTAGGGAGTGAGCACAAGCACTTTAGCACTGGTTAGAAGTGGTAAAGTGCACAGTTATACAGCCAACAAAAACAAATTCAGAAAAATAGGAGGGTGAGTGCAAAATGTTTGGGGGTGACCCTGCAGAAAGGGCCAAGTCCAACAATCTGTATATACTTTAATATTTTAATTTATTATTTTAAGCATTATTCAATTGTTTAAAACAGTCGCGGATCCTTTGAGTAGACCTCGTGGACCCCTAAGTTGTCCTCGGAACACAAGTTACAAACCACTGATTTAGAGCATACATTCAGCCTTCTTGAAATGGATATAGAACAAACTGCAAAATAAACGATCCAACAGAACATATGGCCAGATATACGACTATCAGGGTTTACGACTCTTATTTGCGAGTTGCAAAACCTGATGTACAACAGTGTCTGGGACACTGTTTGCGATTCCCAAATGGGTCGAAAGGGACCTGCCTCATTAATATTCATGAGGCAGGTTGCAATTTGCAACTCATTGGGAATGGCCGGCACTCACAGGGATGGTAGCCTGCTGTAGTCAGCAGACCACCATGTCTGTGACTTCTTTTAAATAAAGCAGTTTTTTTTTAAAATGCAGCCTGTTTTCCTGAAAGGAAAATGGGATACTTTTCAAAAATAAAAATGAAAAGTTTTCTTTTCATTTTTTCAGAGTGGGCAATGGTTTGTTGGACCACTGCCTGCGCTGAAAAAATGTTGGCGCCCCCATTCGCAAAAGGGAAGGGGTCCCTTTGTGACCCCTTCCTGTTTGCGAATGGCCTACCCCCAATTTGAAATTGATGGCAAACTGCGAATGTTTTGTGACCGCATTCACATACACATACCAGTGTGACTCGTTATTAGGAAGGGACACCGTTGGCATGCCCCTTCCTAATAACGACTCGCAAATTCTATTTAGCGAGTTGGTAATAGGTTACCAACTCGCAATAGGGTTGCTACATTTGAAAAATGCATTTTACTGGTTTCAAACGGTCCGATGGGTCATTTGGAACCGGTAAAATGGGTCGTATACTGGCCCATAGATCCTTATAGACTTGGAGGCAGAGTTGCCAAGAAGTCAAGCAATGTAACCCAGCAAGACAACTTGCTGTGGTGCTCTGAAGGTTAGAGAGAGCAGAAATGCACCATAGCTACTAAGATATGACACATTCCTGCTCTCTCCTTGTGCTGGCGAATTGTGTGCTGCCTAGCACCAACTCAGGCATGCTTGCGCCATTGTGCAAGGGTGCCTGCGCTACAGGCAGGCTTGCTTTTGTGAAGAAAAGGATACCTTCCTGCACAAAACAATCCTTAGAGGCATTTTCCTCTTTCTACGTGTGCTGTAGAATGTAGCACACACGGAATGAGGAAATAATGAGGTGAAATAAAGATATTCCTCCTCATTACACCTCACTTTGGAAGGCGTACCATTATGACACAATCCCAGGTTTCCTGACTTCAGTAAATCTGGGATTGCATCAAAATCCATAGATGGATGCATGGGACCGGCCATGCTCCCCCGTGAAACACCTTCTCAACGCAGAGTAACGCCAGGCAGCGATTTGCGCTGCCTTGTGTAACTCTGAATTTACTAAGCTACGCAAGGTGGCTTGGCGTGGTTTAGTAAATCCCATTGCGTTGCCTATCATTGCTTTGTGTAGCGCAAGGGCAATGCAAGCCCTTAATAAATCTGCCCCTTGATTTATAAAAAATAGTGTGAAAGGGAGTCATGACAGGTCAACGTGTAGGAATGTGAACATTTTCGTTATTTATGCCTGGACGGAAGTGGGATAATTTTTGCAAGTGAATGTTATCATTTATTTGAGCCTGTAGGGGACAGGGGTTTTAACTTCAGCACTTTGCTGCACGAAAAGAATGTATTGTATAGCCTCATTAAATATTGTGGTGCTCCCACCACCATTCAGGAAATTGTTTTATCCTCTGACGAGTAAATTTACAAATTTTTCTATGGTGGCAAACTGCCTGCAAGTGATTTATGACTACCTATTGTCACTCATGGTCCATTAGCATGCAGCCTTTCATGTAGTATAGACGTATGTGTTACAATATGTTTATTTATGATGTCTCAGCCCTAATGTTCTTATAAAATATATTTACAAGGACTATCCTATTTAGGACCCTATACATGTGCTATTCCTACCATACTTTAGCATGCATGTATTCTCAGGCACATCATGAGTCCCAAGAACTTACTTCTCAAGATTTAGTATAAAAACCCCAAAATTCAGTTAGCAAGCAGAAAGGAACATTTCCATTGAAGGGAGCTGATCTGAAGAACAGTTGGCACCAATGGGCTACCCACGACAAAGGCTGCATTCCTAGCAATGGTATGCTGAAATAATAACGCGCTTCTCATTATGGCAGACTCATAGGATGTCAGGAGATACATGAATATGTTTAAACAATGTTTAGAATGTTAATTTTATTGATAATTCTTATAATTGCCTGTGCTAATGCTGTATTATTTATAATTGTGCTACATATATCCTGCACTTGGGAAATGCATATTAAAGACCTGTGCATACAAAACTAAGAGAAACCAACCTACAAATGATCTGCACATTAATTGTAAGCCTTATTGCATGTCTTCATACAGATTCTACTTGTAGTATAGCCTATGGCAGTGACCGTGTAGCCTCTTCTGTTCTTTCTGCCCTGCCGTATCCATAGGCTATGACTGAGACTCTAGGCCAAGAGAGATCTACCAGGTGTCTCCAACATTTTGGCCTTCCTCACCACAAACATATAAACCTTCCAGGACTGCCCACAAACCCCAATCCACCCTAAACACCGACTTTGGGAATTCATGAATTTTACTATGGTGGCAAACTTTCTTTATTTGCAAATTCCATATGCAAGACAAAAATTCTGACAAGCCTGGTTCTGTGAATCAAAATTGGAATTTTGCCCTTAAAGATTTATTAATTTGTACACTGAATATGAACTTAACTGTGGAAAGGGCTTAGTGAATCAGTAAGTGAACGAGAAGTGTGGCACAACCTCAGATGATTTCTTCCTCATGTCGTCTGGGAACCGTGGGCATTCTGTCACACATTGTAGGTGTTATCGTAGTTGTCTTACTAGAAATGATCAATGACCAATTTATGATTTACATATATTTGATGAGAAAAACTCTCTGACAGTGTCACTTTCACTTGACATCCACAACGTCCAATGGAAATCAAGACGATTGCATGGTACAGTGTTATAATTGTAAGCTGTAATTCATACAGCGCTTTCACCAGAGCACTCAACATGGAACATTGATGTACACAATTATTAATGACTACATGAGAAAGATGAAAGGATGAGTAGCTCTTACTGGAATTTTAATCTGTGGCAGAAGCATTCAACCCAACAGCTATCTTAGCAAGTTAAAGTATGAAAAGGGATAGCATGATGGCTACACGTGCATTCATGTTTGGAATACTCCATTATATTTATAACAACATAAATTAACGTTTCTAATAAGTCGCAAACTGCTGACATAAAACCTGCTTTAAAGCGAACAGTTACACATGCTTCAGAAAAACCACAGTACGGAAACCGCCCTCCTCGCTGCAACAGACGACATCCGCACTCTACTGGACAAAGGAGAAACAGTAGCCCTCATCCTCCTCGACCTCTCAGCGGCGTTCGACACAGTCTCTCACCGCACCCTAATACGCAGACTCCACGACGCAGGAATCCAGGACAAGGCCCTCGACTGGATCCGCTCCTTCCTCTCCGGCAGAATGCAGCGGGTCAGACTCCCCCCTCTCCTCTCGGACCCTACACCTACCACCTGCGGAGTCCCCCAGGGCTCCTCCCTCAGCCCGACGCTCTTCAACGTCTACATGGCTCCACTTGCACCCATCTTCAGAACCTACGGACTCAACATTGTGTCGTACGCAGACGACACCCAACTCATCCTCTCCCTATCCAACAAACCCAACACCGCCAGACACAACTTTTTCGAAGGCATGGAAGCCGTCGCCAAATGGATGAAAAACAGCTGCATACAACTAAACACCAACAAAACAGAAGTACTCATCATGGGCCCAAACCCCGACGCCTGGAGCGACACCTGGTGGCCCCCGCCCTCGGAAACCCACCAACCCCCACGGACCACGCACGCAACTTGGGAATCATCCTGACTCCGAGCTCAAAATGGACCGCCAGATCAACTCTGTCTCGTCTTCCTGCTTCCACACCCACCGCCTCCTACGTAAGACCTTCAAATGGATCCCCCTCGAACACAGAAAGACCGTCACTCACGCCCTGGTCACCAGCAGACTCGACTACGGCAACGCACTCTACGCCGGAATAAACAAAAACCTCACCCGCAAGCTACAGAACATCCAGAACGCCGCCGCAAGACCGGTCCTCAACCTGCCAAAACACTGTCACATCTCCCAACACCTGCGCACACTCCACTGGCTCCCCGTCGAGGTGAGAATCACCTTCAAGATACTCACCCACACACACAAGGCCCTCCACGGCACCGGACCAACATACCTGAACAGCCGACTCAAATTCCATGCACCCCAAAGGACCCTACTATCAGCCCAACTCTCCTATGCCGTGGTCCCCCACACCAGAAAGACCAGATCAGGAGGCCGCTCTTCTCCTTCCTCGCGGCCAAAGCCTGGAACGCCCTTCCGCTCCACCTCAGACAGACAACATCGCTCCCCATCTTCGTAAGAAACCTCAAAACCTGGCTCTTCGACAGACCCCCTCCTTGATGGAATGGATCCTGCCCCCTCCTACTCCCAGCGCCTTGAGACCCTTACGGGTGAGTAGTCGCGCTTAACAAACCCCTGATTGATTGATTTTGGGTAAAACTTATGTGGTGGCAGAGTTCCACATAAGATTTAAAAACACTAACTGAAATGAGCAGCCTGATCGAGCAAGAGAGGCGTCACTTGTTCTGTGCTGCAAAGATTTTCTGAAAAGATCTGTTTTGAAAATTATAGAAATGCAGAAAATGCGGCTTTTCTTTCTTATGAGGATCTATTGTAAATAAACTATTTTGGGTCTGTACTCTCAATCAACAGCGACCATGTCTTAGTCGTCTGAAAGGTCGTTCCCAGATAAGATTAGCTGTGATCAAGCATAGATTCTTGGTAGGTGTGGGATCGGAAGCTTTTTCCCCGTACGCCTTGTGAACGAACCGTTTTAAATACAATCCTTAACTCGAAGAGACTGTCACACTAGCAGAGGGTTTCCATGCCCAGTTTCCGAAAGTTATGGCACAGCCTGGCTGCCTCATTCTGGAGTTTCAGGAGCCTGTCTATGAGTTTATGGGACAGTGCTATACAGGTGAGATCCCAGTACCCCAGTCGAGTCATCGCCAGACTAGTGTTTCAAGCTCCCTCTGTGGTCTTTGAGAGTCTACTAACAGGTTGCCATTTCTTTCAAAGGTGTCAGTATAATCCTGCTCATTGCACAGTACAAGGGGGTAGGATTTTCAGGTGCTCTTTCTGCCTTAGGGTTTCTGCGCCTATGGCCCAAGGACATGTTTCTTGCCTTGGAACACAATGCCACAATGCTTGACCCGGACTGCCTGTCCTCTAGCAAGAGAGATTTAGTGCACAGTTTGGAATTTCATCATCAGTACGGCATGAAAAGGAGTCCCTTAAGTCAGGGGGAGACCAGGATCATGAGACAGAGAGTTGGGAATATTCTGTAATCCTACAGCGAGGGGCGACATGGGAAGCATGACATGTTGCCGCGCTGTCAAAATATATTCAAGTAAACCTGTAACCTTAAATCACAAATAGAGTTAAAGTAAGGTGCTTAGACTGCTGAGAAAGAAAATGCTGGTTGCCAGAACCATTTTCCTAATAGGTTATTTGCCAGTCTCCAGAAAAGCTGTAATGATCTGCAAGACATTGCATTGATCATGTCTAGATATAATCTCCCATCCTAAATATTTCACCTGTTTATAGTACCCTTATGGAGGTAGGGAGTCAGAGACTTGGCAAACTCCTGTTCTTCTACAACTGCTGGTGCTTCTAAGGTACCAGTTGTTCTTAAAGTAGATATTGGCAGCAAATCCCTATTAAAGTCCCCAATCTCTGCATGTAATGTTGAATCTCATGGCTCCGAACCTGAACATACCCTATGACTACAATCAGATGAGAAGCACAACCAAGCCTGCTCTAAAGTGTAAACTGATTTCATAACTGTTTAACTGTGAGGAGGACTTTTTGTCATCACCGTTCCTGAATTTGCTTAGTGAGAAATTTAAGGCTCTTGTAAGAGAACTCAAGTGCCCCAGGTAACCTTCTCATCCTCTCGTTTTATCAGGAAATATCAAACCATGCACTATATTTGACCCATCACAACCTAACAGTATAAAGGGGCAGGATGCTATTTCAAAGGGCACCCCTATCCAAATGTGGGTAACCACCCACTGTCTGCGGAAAGTGCACTGGTGTGCACTTCCTTAATTTGTTAAGGGCAGGTTAGCCTATATGTACAGAGATTACCTGGTGCCCATATGTGCTAAACACTTGTATGTGGCATACATTTTTGGAAATCTTGGGTTTATTTGCATGGAGGAGGCTCCATGCTTATTAGCTCAATCTTCACGTAGACTACCTTGTAAAATCCACCCTGGATTACACACAGTTTGCTCTGCACATAAGCCAGGTGGTCGTAAAATTAGCGCAGTGTCAGAGCCTGAGGTGGCCAGATGGATTTGGCAGAGAGAGTGTGAGAGTTCACTGCATGCCCATTAATACCAATCAAAACCTGAGGGAAGGAGAGTGTTGCAGGGATTCTGCACATACACAGAACTATGCGCAGGATTATGGGACCTCTGTGCATAGGGGCTGTGCCTTCCTACCACCTTAGTGCCCACGAGCCCAGGACCGACTAGCTATAGTGTCTCACTCGCTCTCCTACTCATAAACTGAGAAATAAATTATTAGACACCCCAGAACACAGCACTCCCAGATCTCTCAGGAATCGCGGTAACAAGACACACCTTTTCGTTCACACTCTTGTACTTGTCCACAATAAATCTGTCAGAGACACGAAGATAGTTTAAAATATTTATTTTAACTAACGTGCTCTAAAATGCAGTATGTGTGCCACAACAAGTATAAAGATGCATAACACAAATATCGTTAGCATTGCTGTAAGGCCATATATCATAAAGGAAGACGTCATTATACAAAGACTATGGAGAAAGGACTACAGTGCCTATGCTCCCTCCCCTTGGTAAGAAGAAGTATTATTATATAATAGAAGATCTCTGGGCTTTGTCAGCAGACCCCATACCTCAGGCCATAAATCGTATTTCTACATCACAGGTGCGTGTTGCTCTTCTCCCTGGAAAGGTCCCTCTCCAAGTGTGTGTTACCTAAGCATGCATCCCCATAATATCAAAGTATGAGTCTCCAGCAGCAACAGCTACATTGGTATGTTTTGTCTAGGTGCTAGGGCCTGACCAGAACAGAATAACAAGGGGCATTGTTTATCGACCTTGCTCACAGGGCCAGACTGGGAACCAATACCGGCCCAGGCAAAGTGCTCGGCCGGCCCCCTGGAGGGTTTGGGGGTACGGCCGAACTGTTTGCCAGGGCCGGTTGCGGCCGATTTTGTTACAGGGGCCGGTATTGCAGTTATGCTGCAAAAATGACCCTGTAACAAAAACGGCCCCCCAGGGGCCCAAAACTGGCCCCCACCATGGCGGCCCACCGGGGAAATACCCAGTGCCCACTAAGGACAGTCCGGCCCTGCTTGCTCACAATGTTCAGACTAAACTCCAGGAACAGGCAGAGAACGAGCACAGCAGAGAGTTCTCATGTGAAAGGCATAAGCAGAGTCGTGCAAAAATAAAGGCATGTAGTAACGTGCGCAAAAGCAGCATCATGGCTACTGGGCTCATGCTAACTTAAAGATGTCGACAATATCCCCAGCGGCCACGTGACACCCTCCCATTGGCCAGGTTGTAGTACATAGACCAATAATATTCAATGATGAGCAGAGCCAAAAAACGCATCCATTTCAAGCAAAATGGAGTTAATCAAAAAGGAAAAATCTAAACATTTTCCTAAAAAATAGGCTCATTTGGGCTAGTCAGAAAAATCCAAAAGATTATTTGCACCGTGGAATGTAAGGTGTTCCAAAAGGGCATCATTTTTGTTCATAAAAAGAGGGATGCTATCCAATTCAGCAGATCGAATGAACATTCATGTTCCTCGTAATCCAGTGCATCCAGTAGCAGAATAGGGCAACTTGCGTGATATTCTATGAAGCTCTCCTGCAAGAGACGCTGGACCGCCTCACAGGTATTCCAACATGCCAATACTCCAAGTGCAGCCGCACGCATCATACGAGCATCACCAGAACAGTCCTGATCATGGGCCAGCAAGGGACCCTTCAACAGATCATAATCCGGGTCAGCGCTTGTTATTATGGAGAGGCAGATATCCAAGGCCCAATAGAAAGGGCACTGTCGGCAATGGAACACAGGTTGCACGCAAGTGAAATAGGCAAAGCGAAAGGTAAGCCCATAGCTCACACTCAGCGTTGCCAGTGGCAAGCATCCAAAACGTTGTTGCATTCGTTCACGGTACAGTCATAATTGGCCTGCTCTGTGCAGAACCACCGGATGTGCATCCATTGCGTAACAGGAGCCGGAGTACCAGCACGCCACACGCCAGCAAGAGGATAAGTGGAAAACCTCCGAAGGCGCTGGAAAAAATAGAATGGATAAAGGCCGGCATTACTCCAAAAATCGTCTGAAAAGATGAAACAAGGCCGGAGCCTAAAGGTTTAAAAAATGTGCAAGGCCTTCAGTATCAGACGCATTAAAGATTTGATGAATCAGTTCCCCAAAATGTGGGAGATTCGTATTCAGCAGTGACTGAATCTCACTAGATGTTCTAGCCAACTGCAATTCGAAGGTCTCTCAAGCAGAAGTGAGAGCGACTTCTTGTTGAAACAATAGCCCTTTGAGTCTGCTTGGTTTATTGAAGTCTGTTTTCAAAGTGGGAATGGAAGGCCATAGAGAGCTATCTACAATCCCATGTGGGGGTGGAAAAAGAGCATTGCTGCAACAAGTAACCCGTTCGGAAACAGTCACAATATACGGTATGCCTGCCCATAAGCCGCAGCAGTTGTGGTTATTCAGGATAAGATAACTACCATTAGAAAGCAATGTGAGCGTGGCTATTATTGAAGGGACTGGTGTTCCTTTTAGAAAACAGGCCAAATTGGGCGCTGATACATTGTAAGCGCCGTGAAGTTGAACTTGTGTACAGACTAAAGCATGTCCCACTGTAGAATTACATTCCTCCCCTGTCAGGAAAACTTCTTTATCTTCACGTAGACAGTGAAAAGAAAACCGTAACAACCACAATTCGTGCAGGAAAGTACTACCCAAGGGTTCAAATCTACTGATTGGATAATATTTTATCCATGCAGTAAATTGAAAGAGGGAAATGGGCAAAGAAATAACCCTGTGTATTAACCATACTGAGGAATCAGTCTCTTCTATTGAGAAAGGTAGCTGCTCTAACTTCTCAGTATGTAACAGTGTGCATGTCGAATCTTTCATGGAAATAAGTTTTTGTTCATCTGTCAAATTAAAGGGAAAAAACAGGGCAGTTGTGTTTAAATAATCCCAAGGCACTTGCCAATTTTTCAATGTTTGCAAAGTCCAGCCGAATTGCATTACACAGCACAATTGATTTTGACCATGATACAAAACAGACACATCATTCTGCACAATGTCAATAACAGATGAAACAATATTGTCCAAAGTGTAAATACATGAAGACAAAGTATTAATGCTGTTGTCGACCACATCTAAAACTTTACGCAGGTTGTCTTGATCCAGTTGTCGCAATCTGAAAGCTGCCTCCATTCGGGACAGTTTCCAGATTTCACTATATGCTGCATATGCAAAACGTTTCGGGCGAGGGGACCTTGGACCTAAAAGGAAATCTGCCAGATCAATGGCACCAGATAAACGCGAGAGATGTTGTTTCACAGACAACATAGTTGACTGTACCAACCATTGCTGACATAATTTACCCACAGAATAGGTTGTAACCGAATGTGAGAGTGGGAAACGAGGATCTGGTCTACTGAGAGTAAATCCATCGGATGAATTCGAAAAACGCAGCTGGCAAGCATTAGTACTGAGGGGCCATATTAACCAGCCCAAGGGATTAATAGTGGACGAGGTAAGGG
Source organism: Calotriton arnoldi (assembly GCA_963921515.1). Classification (NCBI taxonomy): domain Eukaryota; kingdom Metazoa; phylum Chordata; class Amphibia; order Caudata; family Salamandridae; genus Calotriton; species Calotriton arnoldi. The sequence continues at coordinate 2,869,543 of CAWUFW010000169.1, read as the reverse complement.
TACCATTGTGGACCATACCGTTCAAGGCATCTAAAGAGTAATTTGTATACTGCTTCCAGTCGTCATAAGCTGCTAATGACGGGAATGAGGAAGAATTTAAAGTTTTAGCAGAAGCTAAACCAAGGCATGTAGTTTCTTGCACAGTCTGATTCAGGAACATCAGCTGTGATGGTATCAAACATGCACGATGCAAGGATTCAGTTCCCTGCACCTGCCAATCTTTGGTACCCCATATTGATTTTAAATCAATCGTGTCTTTCCAATAATCATAACCTCTTAAGGATAAATCGATTATGAAAGTCGAAGAATATACCAATTTAGTATGGGTCAGCATGAATTTCGTGTGTGTTTGTGCACTCAATTTGTAATAATAGGATTTGGGGTCAGACAGATTATAGCCTGAAGAGTAGACAAACTTATTTTTCTGTGTTTGGGAACTACCCTGAATTTGAGCAGGACAATGTTCCCATTGCGCATAATTAACCTGATTTCTGACTGTGTTGGACTTATGTAAAAAATGATGACCATAATGTTGGAAACAGAATAAATCAGCATAATTGGCAGAATTTAAATACAACTCCTCAGTTTCAAAAGCAGTGTAATATTTTAAATCTGAAAACAACGAATGTACGGCATTAACATCCCAGTCGTCGGAATGCATCCCAGGTGTGATGACGACACCTAATGAGACACGAAAGACGTATGGCATTCGAATCGTTTCCGTCGGGCCGTAGATTTCGTATGGAACATTATCCCAAACAATGCCATCAACTACTGAAAATGCTGAAATGTTAACGTGGGTTGGATCTCTTTTCATTTTATGAGATGACGTGTGTGGGGCCAAAACTCCATCAACCAAATGGACAGCAGAGCGTTCAGGTAAATAATGACCATTATTCAAAAGGGAAAAAACAGTCACAAACCCAATCCACATGAGGAGGAATACCATTGTAAGCACCATCCAAATGTAGGTCCAAGGCGGAACCAGATACGTTTTCCGGAACCAGGAAAGGAAAATGCAAATACGACTGGGGGCTCCACCACAGTAGAATTCGATGAAGAAGACGAAGAAGTTAAAGAAAAGTTGTCTCTGTCCATGTAATAACCACTAGTTCCTAGTCGAAGTAACGGGGGTCAATCAGCGTTAAAAGATGACTGGGGTGCAGTATCAAGAATGTCTACAGTAAGCTCCAGATGCGTTGAGGCATATTCATGAGGGGTAGCAGTTGAAGTTGACGACAAAACTGGCAGCACATCAATTGAGGTCTCCACTTCGTGCTCCTGATAAAAAGGAGGCGCCGTGGATGACATCGCAGGAAGTGAAACTTCCCTCCGTGGGACGTTTTTACGCATACTATTCAGTATCGGCCAAATGGTGTAACTTGACACGTTCACTGGAAATGTATCGATTCTCTTTGTGTCCCGGCAGTGGAGGCAAAATTACAGTACGTGTACCCTTTAATCCAAGAAATGGGACTGGAGCACGGTAGGAGGGACCAAACTCTTTTTGTTCTATATCTTCTCCCGGACCAGATCTCCAAATTTAGGAAGCCATCCTTTGACAGGGATCAGTACAGCTGTGTCTTCGGACGAGTGCAACTCAGCTTTTGCAAGAGTGTCTTGAGTCTTTTGTAGATCCTGTAACATAGCACAATGGTTATCTACATCAAATGTTGCGGCCGCTGCCGCAACGTCTAGACCATCAAGGTCTGGCACAAACATTTTGATGCCAAAGAGCATTTCGTATGGGGTCCGCCCACCCAGAGATCTTCTTGGGAAATTATTTAGTGCACATTGAACCCCATATAAATGAGTCAGCCAACCCCTGCCAGTACCTAAGACCCTAGCTGTCAAAGATTGCTTTAAGGCCCTGTTCATTCGCTCCACTACTGAATTGCCCTCAGGCCTGTATGGAGACGAAAATGTCAATAGCACCCCCAGTGACCTCATCGCATCCTTGTAAGCCTTAGAGGCGAACGCCGGATCTTGGTCAGAATGGAAGGTACCACAATAAAATGTTCTGATAAAGACACGCAAATCTCTAATGACATATCGAGCGTCAGCAATACGTTGCGGCCAAACCCAAAGGAATCTAGTGCACAAATCTACTGCAACCAAAATATGTTTATAGGCAGTGTCTGAGGTCAAAGGACCACAGTGATCAATGTAAATACAACCAAATGGTTGATTTGAAATGTATAGCTGCGTGTGAGGCGGACGTGCAGAAGTGGATGGTTTAATCTGTTGACAAATGTCACAAGAAAGAAGGTAATTACGAGTCTGTCTATACAGACCATGCCACCAATAACGCTGCTGTAAGAGAGGCACTGTCACTGAAACTCCAGCATGAGCAGATGCCATGTCTTCATGCGCGGCAATGATTAAGGGAAGCCTGCGGTCCTTGTTGGGAATCAGCCGATGCCCAACGGATGGAATGGAAGCAAGGGAACTTGCTCCGGTGATAAATAATAAGAATACTTAGAAGGGAAGCCTTGTGGGAACACTGTCCCATCCTTCATAGCAGCTATAGCCGCAAGAATTTCATTATCAATTTTAGTCATGGACCTTGTAACTGCTGCTACTGAACACGTGGTAACTGCAGATTTGGCTGCCTCATCAGTCAAAGAATTACCAACAGCATGTGCTCCCACACGCTGATGGCCAAGAGTATGTATAACATGTGTGAGTGGCAAGCTTTCCTTAAGAGCTGCCACTCGAACCCAAAGCGTCTTATGCTTTATTGCGTTACCTCTAGAATCTCGATAATTGTTTTGAGACCAAAAGAATAGATTGTCATTAAAGGATTGTACACAATAGAAAGAATTGCACACTATAAGAGTAGGTACATCTGGATCAGCAAATTCGAGAGCCAAAACTAAAGCCTGCAGCTCAGCCAACTGAGCTGTGCAGTCTCCAAGAGACTGTGTGTGGACTAAGGAAGACTTAAACTCACCGTCAACCATAGAACCTGCCACAGTAGCACAGGCGGCCGAGTAAGCATGTTTGGAGCCAACGGCAGACTGCGCAGAACCGTCGGTATAAACTATACACTTGTTCTGGTCAAGAGGAAGTAAAGACTGTGGCGCAGGATGAACTTGTTCATACTGTAAAACTCCTGCGTCTGCAAGGATGGGTCAAAGATAAAAGTGACATCTGCCGATGTCAAAGAACGCGCCCACTGAATCCAGCGTGGGTGTAAAGCCTTAGAATTCGGTACGCTCGCCTTTGTGACCGCCTCGAGAGTAGGCACAGGCGATACCATAAGAATGCGTTTTCCCTGAGCCAGAGAGCGTTCCTTCAGGAACGCCATCTATACTGCCTTAAGAATTTACTCAATGGTGGAAAACGCATCTCTGCTGATGTGTACAAATGCGGTTTATATGCAATGGGGACCATAACGCCCTCATTGAATGTCAGGTAAGTGAAACCCACTGTACCAGGTACAATCCGTATGACTAAATTAGTCGTGCTGTCACGAGTTAACAAGAAGTTGGTCGCAAGCAGATTAGACTGCAAGGACTGAAGAATTGTTTTATGTTCCAGAAGCCAGCTGGAGGACGAAAAAGAGGGTTGTATCAACGCGTATGGTGGTTTGATACGCTGGGCATAATCAGGAATGTAGTCCTCCTGAAATTCAAAAACCCCAGCAAAGATTGTAACTTCTTAAGAGTGGAAGGAGGTTGCAATTGAGCACACTTCTCCAGAAAGTGGGGGCTAACCCCCTACCTTCATTGTTGAGTTTGTAACCCAAAAGAGAACCGCCAAGTAGGCGATGTGAGACTTAGCAAAATTGAATTTGTACCCTAAATCTGAAAATGCCAATATGATGCGGTCAACACGCACCAGATGCCGTATTAATTTGTCATCCGTCAAATGATTGTCATTGACGTATGAGAAAGCATCAGGATCAATGTCGTGTAAAAGTGACACAACATGCGCAGAAAACGCACCAGGACTATTATTATCACCCAAAGGCAACTGTGTAAATCGTTTCTGATTGCCGACCGCAGTAAATGCAGTCCAGTTGTGACTTGTGACTGTAAAATCCATTGGAAATATCTAAAGTGGTTTTTTACTTTTTTCAGACTATTTTATTTATCAACGCAGAGCTGTGGGTGTTCTGTATGGGAAACGTACGAACATGACTGTTCAAATTTCTGTAATCCAAGACTATGGGATATGAACCGTCCGGTTTCGATATCGGAAAAGAGGATTATTCATGGATTCGATTACACCCTGATATTCCAACTGGGACAAAATGTCACTAACGGAAGCTTTCGCCTCTTGTTTGATCGGATATTGTGCCTGTGGCTGTGGCATTGATCGCAAAGGGATCTCATGTGCCGGTGAATCTCTAGCCCAGCCCACCTGATTACGAATCACAGCCAGCGCAAGGGCTAATGCCCATTCCAATGCGGATGCTTGTTTAGCCTCCTCAGAGACATAACGTGAAAAGCTCGGAAGTATCACGTCCTCCCCTCTGGAAGAAGCCAAGACAAATGGAGGAGGCCAATCCGCCTCCGCCAACAAAATGTCATATGATGAGGTAAGGTTGTCCCAAAAGACACCCTTAATTGTACGTTGTATATCACCTTCAATTTGGAAGACTATCTTGTAAAGTCTATCCGGGGGTGCAACTCTTGTATCAGCTGTTTCCATTGTAATAAATGTGTAAGTTGCTCTCGCCTCCAGACAAGGACGGAGTACCTCCAGCACTATGGTAACTTCTGCCATGCTGTCGAAGAGTGTCACAGCCCATCTCCAATCGAGGAGCAGGGTTCTCACCGTCTGAGGCATACTTCGCTGTTAAAGCGGCAACTTTTTTCTTCTGAAACGGGGCACGATATGGTGGCTGTCCCTCCGGTTTGGCTTTTACGTCAAACTGGAGTGGCGGATCATGTCGTTGTTGCGTGGTCTCGCCTTGTCTACGATCCTGTCGCTCCCTCCACTGAACTGTTGATCCAACGAGTCCTGTAAGGAACGAGGAGAGTGAGGATCAGAAAACTGAAACCTCTCTTGTGTCTTAATCTTAGAGCAGTCACTTAAATCATACCTGCGCTCAGAAGCATCAGGTGTCGGTTAACCAGTACGCGAACCGTGCTTCTGCTGTTGCTGTTGTTGTTTATTCTTATTCCAAGCCTTTTAAGAAAGAATGGACGCCCCTCCTTTTCAGGATGGGGTTTATTTTGCGGTTGAGTAAAAGGTCTAATTCCCAAATTATTGCACCCCAACGATTTATTCACTTTAGCTATAATCTTTGGCAATTCACGTTGTTTATCCACGTCAGCCACTGCCTCAAGGCGCTGACTCACCTGTAAGCTAACTGCTTACCCCTTGACGTTAGCAAGAATCATGTCGGAGACTATAGGGAATACCACAACCAGTCTCATTCCCAACTCCAGGACGGCCTCCGCCCCGTGTTCATCCTGAACTTTCTTAAGAACCGTCGGAAGCACAGTCACGGAGGGGGTGCCAAAGCATAGGGAATACACCGCTGCAAACACCTTCCCCCAAGTGGTGCAATCTGCTAAATTGGGAATAAGGCCTTTTGGTAAGCTCATTGTAAGTATCCTGTGTTTATCCACGGGAGCAGTATTGGGAAATACAGCTTTGAGTTGCTCAAATTTCTCTGCTAACCAGAACGGTAAATCATCCCTATTTTGAGGATGCTTCCCCATCACTGAATTAATCATGATAGGGCTTATTAGCATGCCACCATGTCCTGGTTGCTGTGGAGGGGCTCCAGCCGTAGCCGCTTGGACAGTGCGAGACTTATATTGCATCACACTTCTGTGTATATGGACTAAGGATTCATGCAATTGACGCAGCTCTGCGTGTGTAACACCACGATAACTTGGATGAGGTGTAAATCCCGCCCAAACGGGCCATGTGGCTCAGTCGACCGATAAGGGGCCTAAACGGACCTCTTTGACAGGGTGAGGTAGGGCGCCATTAAACCATATGGTGGGCTACCAAGCTGACAACGGAACTTCAAGTAACCGATAAGGTCGATAATCCCGGGTAACCGCGGCACGTTCATATTCATGAAAGAAATTATCATTTCCATCAACCGCAATATTAATCGCCATTATCGAAATAGAAAGGGAAACAAGGAAAACAGTAGCGCAACAATGGGTGTCAAACAATAAAAACAGAACCTTTTAAAATCCAAACTTGAAAAACCTATAATCTCTAAAATAGGAGGTAAACCCCTCGCACCACTGACGTCTCCGGTAATTTGTGAGAGGGTACTGTGGACATGCCCAAGCGCTACTTAGGGGTCTCGTGAATAAGTACCAGACCAAACGTTGGTTGCGCCATATTGCAGGGATTCTGCACATACACAGAACTATGCGCAGGATTATAGGACCTCGGTGCATAGGGGCTGTGCCTTCCTACCACCTTAGTGCCCACGAGCCCAGGACCGACTAGCTATAGTGTCTCACTCGCTCTCCTACTCACAAACGGAGAACCAAATGATTAGACTCCTTAGAACACAACACTCCCAGATCTCTCAGGAATCGTGGTAACAAGAGACACCTTTTCACTCACACTCTCGTACTTGTCCACAATAAGATCTGACAGAGACACGAAGATAGTTTAAAATATTTATTTTAACTAACGTGCTCTAAAATGCAGTATACGTGCCACAATAAGCGTAAAGATGCATAACACAAATATCGTTAGTATTGCAGTAAGGCCATATATCATAAAGGGAGACGTCATTATACAAAGACTATGGAGAAAGGACTACAGTGCCTATGCTCCCTTCCCTTGGTAAGAAGAAGTATTATTATATAATAGAAGATCTCTGGGCTTTGTCAGCAGACCCCATACCTCAGGCCATAGATCGTATTCCTACATCACAGGTGCGTGTTGCTCTTCTCCCTGGAAAGGTCCCTCTCCAAGTGTGTGTTACCTAAGCATGCATCCCCATGGTATCAAAGTACGAGTCTCCAGCAGCAACAGCTGCATTGGTATGTTTTGTCTAGGTGCTAGGGCCTGACCAGAATAGAATAACAAGGGGCATTGTTTATCGACTTTGCTCACAATTTCCAGACTAAACTCCAGGAACAGGCAGAGAACGAGCACAGCAGAGAGTTCTCATGTGAAAGGCATAAACAAAGTCATGCAAAAATAAAGGCATGTAGTAACGTGCGCAAAAGCAGTATCATGGCTACTGGGCACATGCTAACTTAAGGATGTCGACAAGTTCCCCAGCGGCCACGTGACAAGAGTAAGGCTGCTCAATGTCTATCTACTAGCAGGTGCTACGTCATCATTCAAATATTGTTTTGCAGTCAAATACAGCACACTTTTTGCAGAACTCTGTGCTAACGCCTTCCAGTGCTAACGCCTTCTTTGGAACCAATGGAAATGTATGCAGATGAATTGGTGGGTAACATTTACATGTGTACAACGCGCATTATATATTAGGATTCTAGAGTTAAATATTGCGAAGTGGCACTTTTCATGGGTTTCGTCCTTGACGGTGGTAGAGGGTAAATGTTCTCGCCATTATATACATCCAATTTCAGGCGAATGGGGGGGACTTCTTAAGCTCTTTTGGGGTATTTTATGGAACTGATTTATGAAACCCATTAGCATACACTACTTTTTTCTTTCATTTTACAAAATGGGCATTAAAGGGTATATCCAATAAAGACCTCATAGAAATGTTGGACGTAATTTCCAAACCTTTTACAATGCATTAGACATTTGACTGGAAAAAAGGTTAAATCTGCATGTGTAATCTGATCCTAATTCACAAAGGTAGGATCAGAATTTTTTACAAGCGGAAATGCCACTATGAGTGTGGAACTTCTGCCAAGTATGCAGTTTTTAGGTTTCGCTTTCACGTCGCTTGCGCTGTGCTTGTGAAGTCCATTGAATTTAAAAAAAATCTTCATGGATTCCAATGTCGTTCTAATTTACTAGCTTTTCATTGGCCAGCATGTCGTCTGCTTTTAATTCCTGCTCTTCCCGCTCTGCACTGCTTTTGCCGTTGGTGCCATCAAATGGAGCTTGGACCAAATACAGCTTCTGGACACTGGCCACTGGCTACTGGCCACTGTCCTTCCACTGACCACATGCGTTCCAAGGTCCTTTTTAAAAAAACTTTTACAAATACACTCTCTAGGAATGCACCGCTGCTCAAGTGCGCTGTATTATTATTTTTTTTGTCTCTTGGGTGCTCAGGCTGTGCACGACGGACTGCACCATTACTAAAATGAACTCAGGAGGATCCTCTTCAAACAGAAACCGAACGGCTTTCTGATATAAAATAAAATTACAAACATTGGGTCTAATTCACAAATGGCCTCCGTAGTCACGACGGAGGCCTCGCAGTCATGGCGGGGGTCCCTCACTCATGGCGGGACCTCCGTACAGTTTTCCTCTGCGGAGGTCCTGCAACAAGTGCAGGACCCCCACCGCGACTGCAAGGCCTCCGCCGCGACTGCAAGGCCTCCACCGCGACTGCGTAGGCCGTTTGTGAGTTACGCCCATTATTTTTATTTGTCTCCAGGGCGCTCACGCTGTGCACGACGGGCCGCTCCATTACTAAAATGAACTTGAGAAGAGCATCTCCAAACAGAAATCGAACAGCTTTCTCGATATAAAATAATACATGTGATTACAAACATGCGATCGTTCTCTCCCTTTATTTGTTGAGTTGCCACCCAGTATGAGGCAGATGTATTCCATTCAGAGGCACATTTTCCGTGCAACCTAAGTAGTACGATCCGTGCCATGGTGTGGGAGAGTTGTATCTGCTCGATACGCCCCCTTAGAGCACTGCATATTGATAGGTCCATCTTAGAATGACAATGACCTACTGAGAGTATGCACACTGAAGAGAACAGCAATTTTGTGTTTGCAATTAGGTACACCGCACAATAAAAGCGTTATAGCTGTATGACTCGAATAGATTTTTATTTGTGTAGCAAGAATGTGTGATATAGAAATACTATTTTTTGCAGATTAGAAGATATTCTATATATGCCACAAACCTTCAATGACTAAATACTGGAAACACTTTACAATGACACTGAATTGTGATCCATGAAGATAAAGGTTTCTGTTACCTTTGCATGATGGCCGCTGCAATGTAGTCCTCCTTTTTCTCACCTGAGAAAGTGATGGCTGATAGTGTTTTGACTATAAACTATTCTGCAGTTGGGACGACAGACAACGTTCAGCAAAACTGCCTTAATCTTAGGCATAAACACATACACACGAAGTGTGAAGTAGGGATTTGCTTTACAGTGCAAGGGTATTTTTTTTAGGTTTGGCCTGCATAGCGCTTGCGCTGTGCTTGTGAAGTCTTTTGTAGTTAAGAAAAATCTTAAAAGAGACTTAGAACCCGCCCCTTGCTTACCTGAACTTTCCATTCGTGGATTACAACGTCGCTCTCATTCACTCGCTTTTCATTCTCACGGATACTAATAGCCTTCGATTGAAAGGAGAGCCATAGGTGCTACTTCCAGGGTGCATGCCAAGGCTTTTCCCTTGTATCCTTGCGCTAATCTTCTTCTCACGTGCAAACAAAGTATACGATCTTGTGCAACTGCAAAGTTGTTTCATGGGGGTGTTGGGTTTATGAACTTTGATGAAATGTCGTACTTTTCTCCTTTGATACTGGGTGGCAACAATATCAGGAAAAACGCCTTAAATCCAATCACTTAAGCATCTCTTATTCACACAATGAAAGCTGCAACTTTTAAATCGATCTACCAAGTACCACCCACATTTATTTAGGTTTTGCCTGCACCGCGCCTGTGCTGGACATGTGATTAGGTTCATCTACACAGCGCTTTCTGTATGTCACAGAGCCCCTTGCCCTCATCCCGCTCTCCGTTATGTCACCCAGCCCCACACACTCCTCCCTCTCTCCATTGTGTTGCCCAGTGCCCCCACACTCCTCCTGCTCTCTGTTATGTTTCACACTCTCCTCCCTTGTGTTGCTTGACACACCGTGCTGTTTTTATACCTATTGCACAGCAGCACAGGGTACCCTTCCGAGATGTTCACACTCACCTGCAGTCCACATGAAGACATTCTGCTGGAGGTCCTCAGGCTCGGCATAGGTAACATCAACAAGGACCTTGTGCATGGTGACATTCCTGATCAGTTCTATTTCTTCCTTCGTGAAGAGCCTATAATGCAAATATCAAGGCAGGGATTCAAATGAGTTCTAGTCACCAATAACCTACAAGGATTAAGTATCCAGTGCTGAGGGCATGCAGTTTTGATTTGTGAACCATGAAATGTTGCATTTTCAATGGATGTCCTTGCCCATGAACGTTCCTGCTACCAACACCAGTCTTTGTACTATGCAATCCTTTCTTTTTTTCAGTCAAATATGACATCCTCTTCATTTTGCTGATACTGCTTCACCCTCCTTTAGTAAAAAAACAAACCTATAAGAAATTTAGTGCAGCATCGGCAATCACCTTCCTATTTATTTCATTTAATTTAATTTTGGGTCTCTTTGAAGAGCAGCATTCACCATGCTGAGGTCTGTTGAAGGCTTTTTATCCAATTAGCAAAGGTGCAAAACTTCTTGACCAGGGAGCAAGCCAGGAGACTCCAGGACCACTAACCAAACAATCCATTGTATGAAAATAATTTTGATCTGCCAGGGAGCCTGATAGACTCATTCAAAGTAAGGGAACTGTTGAAGTACAGAGTTGAGAAAGTTTGATTTCAGGGGAATGTGATGTCCAGGAAAGTGGACATTGCTGTAAAAGCGCAGCACGCCTTGCTCAGGGCTGGGGCAGGAACTGGGAAAGAGGTTGAGAGCGAGCTTCATGACGGGCTTAAACAGAGCATGCAACAGAGTATTTATACGGCCAAGATATAAATCAGGCCCTAAGGCATTAAGGAGTAACCATCTTTAATCTGGCATTCAATGGCAGGTGACCTATATGTTATTTAGAAATACAAATGCAACTTGTAGTTGTCATGTGCACATTCCCAATATTCTCTCCGGTCACGCAGGTGCACTCAATGAAGCAGCAGTGCTGCCAACTCTGGATTGTTCATGCTGTAAGGCAGAAACTGTACACCTCAGATTGAAGTCACGGTTAAAATACAATAGATTGAGCAATTTCTTTCTTCCAGGGCAATGCAGAGCACTAATGGTTCACAAAGACTGGACCTTTGGAGTGTCTTCCAGAAAAAAGGTAACATTTCAATTATACAACAACATGCACTGCTCTGCAGCAACACACTAAAAAGACAGTTACAACTGAAACATAGTCAAGCTCTCTCAACCAAAGACAATAAACCCATTCGTCTTGAAAAGTGACTTTAGAACTGCCTTGTTGTCTCACATCTGGATAGTGGCAATGTCATCATGCTTCATGGCCTCCTAGACACCACCATGGCGAACCGGGAAGGCACCCTACATATCATAGCATGCCTCATCAAGGATCTGAAGAAATCTGACCACATTACTCACACCCTGATGCAACTCCACTGGCTTTTCTTGCCAGCTAAAACTGTCATCAGGATCAGCTGCATCACCTACAAAGACATTGCGAATGTTACCCCTTCCTTACCTCAAAATAAAAATAAAATATTGCCTGCCAAGTAGAGCATCATGGCCCTGAAGAGCAGGCAAGAACCTCCTCATGTATCGTTGTAATTGATTTTTGGTTTCATCAAAAACTTCTACTTTGGGAGTTTATTTCCTGAAACCAAAAACTTTGCCAAGTGGGAGCAGTGAACATTACGTCCGGTCAGCAAAGTTCAGTGCCTTTAGCAGAGTCACTGCACCAATAGCTCTTCTGAAGGCACAGATATCCCCAACTGCCTGGTGGGGGTTTCTAAATTTGATGGACGATCTTCCATTGAGGGAGCCGAGGCTATGGCCTCCACTGACCTGGTGGACAAGTAGACTGTCTATTCAATGGAGTGGACTACTCTTCCATTCATCACGTTGCACAGCTTGAGTTTGAATTTATAGATTTGTTATCAATCATACCTCCTATTAATGGTGCCAGATAAGCATTTCCAAACAGTGCTGCATGATTAACAAAGTCTACATAGTTGCCTGCAGTTCTGTTACTTAAACTGAATCTTTGGCTTAACTCTAAAAGTTGTTTTTTTCACATCTCCGGCTGATATGATTGAACTTAGTTCAATGCACCAGTGCTGATTGCGAAAGACAGGTTATTGTAGCCTTGTAGAAGCCCACCCAATACATAAGTGAGGTAGTGTCAATGGTTTTGGGTTAGTACCGGGAGGCAGTGGTAATCCCAACGATCATTCATTAATGATTTACAGACTCAAGACCACTAGGAACGAATATGTATTTCAACATATTTAATTTAAAAAGTTATTTTAAAATTCCAGGATCTAGTGCACACAATAATGGTAGCATCACAGAAAATAAAGCAGCTAATCTTTTCAATAGCAGTAAAAACAGGGGAAAATCATAACATTACAATGTATAGTCCTTAACAACCTCACTGTGCTATCTCTAAGTGCTATGCTAGATCTAGCAGATTAATAAATATAAGCCTGAGTTTAGGAGGTGGTGCGCATACCTGGACAACATGTTTTTTTGACTGTTTGGAATAGCTTGTCATCTATTTTTGCATAAGGTCAAGAGCTAGGAGATTGGGTCTATGTGAGAACACAATCCTGGCACCAGTTTGTGTAGGCATAAAGGAATGCTTTGCAGAGCCTCAGAGAATCTTGCTGGAGAATTCTTTAGTCAAGATGGAATCTGGTGGTGTGCTCATCTGCGATCAGTGTCTGTGTCCTGGATGAAGTTTCTCTCCTAAATAAGTTGACAAGTGGCAGTCCTTATATAGTGTATCTTATCTGAGATGGAATTAGCAATAAGGTAAAAACACACATAAAAATAGACTGCATTGCTTGAGTTATGGTTGTTATCTGACTTTGACAAAGGCACCTTTTATAGATTGATATTTTACTGGGGTTTTTTGTCTATGTCATTGACCAGAGGAAATAACAGATTTAGGGCCATATGCATCAAGCATTTTTTGCCTTCGCAAACGGCCGATTCACAGAATCGGCCGTTTGCAAACGCAAAAAATGCCTTTCTGATGCTGCAAACCCTATTTTGCGATTCGGTAACCTGTTACCGAATCGCAAAATGGGTTTGTGATTCGCTATTAGGAAGGGGCGTGTTTAGGGCGTCCCTTCCTAATACCGACTCGCATCGGTATGCATGAATGTTTTGCGACCGGAATGTGGTCGCAAAACATTCAGCGTTTTGCCACCTACTTCAAGTAGGTGGTAACCCATTCGCAAATGGGAAGGGGTCCCCAAGGGACCCCTTCCCCTTTGTGAATGTCTGTAAATTCATTTTCTAAGAGCAGGTAGTGGTCCCACTGACTACTGCCTGCTCTTAGAAAATGAAAGGAAAAGTTTTCATTTTCTCTTTTGTAAAGCATTCCGTTTTCCTTTAAGGAAAACGGGCTGCTTTACAAAAAAAAAGATTGTTTTATTTAAAAGCAATCACGGACATGGTGGTCTGCTGACCCCAGCAGGCCACCATCCCCGTGATTTTTGCGATTCCTAGGGGGTCGCAAATTTCGACCTACCTCATTAATATTCATGAGGTAGGTAATTTGCGATCCCCTAGGAATCGCAGAAAGTGTTAAACACACTTTCATGCATTCCATTTTGCGATTTTCTAATTGCGAATTGCAAGAATTCGCAATTAGGAAATCGCAAAATGGATTGTTGCTGCATCTGGCCCTTATTGAACAAAAGGATGTAAGATATTTGCAGTTCCTCAGGAAGATAAAGACTGCCATATTTTAGACCTTGGAAGCTAAAGACCATCATGTGCAAGACAAGACAATGACAAAATGGAGTCTGCATATAAGTGTTCAAGAACCTAAAACTAAAATAAAGAGGCCTAAAAGCAAGATATTAAAATAGATAAAATAATAGAATTATGGAGAGAAATAACCATAAGATTTGACATTCCTGGAATAATTTCTGAACTAAATAGTCAATTAGGGGCTCATTACGATGGCGGATGGACTTCAGTCCGTCCGCTATCATTGCAGGGCTTGGGACCGGCCGTCTGTAAGGCAGCGGTCCCGCGCATGAGATTACGATGCGACCGCCGTCGTGGTGGTCGCATCGTGTATCTCTAACATTGCAGCGGGTGCTGCTGGTTGCAGCACCCGCCGCAATGTTTGAAATGCACTGTTTGCATTTCCCTGCACTACGTGGCAGGCACCACGCGGTGCCTGCCACCTGGTGCAGGGAAATGTAGGGGGTACCATAGGTGCCCCCCCCAGTGCAAAACAAAAGTCCCCCGGCACAAGGGGGGCCCGCAACGGGCCCCCAAAGTACACCCCGACCAGCCTTTCCATGGCAGTTTCCCTTTCCATGGCAGTTTCACTGCCATGGAAAGGCTGGTGGGGATGCAGCATCGTAATATGGCGGGCGGTGCCTGCTAGGCACCGCCACCATTCTACTGATGCGATGCGGTCCGACAGGCAATCGTTACGATTGCTGCTGTCGCACCCGTTTACGTCTGCCACGCAAGCCGCCTGCCATCGCAATCTGGCGGGCAGGATTTGGCCGCACGATTGCAGTGTATCTGCCACTGGCAGGCTGCCGGTGGCGGATTCACCGCAATCGTAATGACCCCCTAAATTATCACTGAATGTGCTTTGATTGATCTTGCTTATCAGATATATTCATTATATGTTTACAAAGTAAGAGCACATGTCAGAAATGTGCATTTGATAAAATAGCTATTCATTATTTGTTACATTTTCAATAGCACCTCTTCAAACTGAAATGAAAAAGGGGTCTTCAAACTGAAAGACATGACCCTTACAACAGTTTATCCTCCACCATAATATTCAGTCGAGATTGCTGACAGGAAATAGTCTGTTCTGCCCTGAAAGAATGTGAAATATTCTGTCTTTTACACATGGTTCAAGTACTGTCCTTTCCAGATGTAGAACATATTCCTTCTTCCACTAACCATAAACTGTACGTGGTTATGATGCAAATTTGCTGTATTGAACTTTAAGACAATCATGAAAGTCAACATCAAACATCTGCATCAGATCTACTTGTAATTCCTATTCCAAACAATGTGAATCACCTTTATTATCCACGTTAATTTAAAAGATTAATTTCAGGTTTCATTCTCAATGTAATTATAATCCATATTTATATACAGAACCCACCACTACTCAGTTCATTGAGGGTCTCAATAAAACTTAATGAGGAGAATATTGCATATGAGTTTTATCTCATTACATATTGTAAATATCATATGAACTTAATTGAGCTGATTAAATTTCAGCAAATAAAACAATATTCCGAAAAAAATAACATATTACCACCCTTCTTACTTTTACAAGGTTTATGGAAATGAAAATTTGGTGGATAAAGTACCAGGATTAGAAAATCATGAGATCATCTGTGACAAGTGCAAAAATAGATTGCTGGTGTCCGTTCACAAGGAAAGGTCTATCTAAATAGAAACACACTAGGCCAATATTATCAATGACTAATCAGATCAATTTCTACCATGGAGATTTTATTCCACAAATTTACATTTCCATAGTCGATTTTTGTTTTTATAAAATTAATCAGTTCATTTTAATTGCAGACTGGCATGGATGGGTGAAATCATTAAACTTTATGTACTAGACGAAGACCAACAGTTATTAATATTACATCAGACCAATACAATCATAATGTTTTTATTAACTATATGATGAGATACAAGGCATGTGAAGTTTTTTTCTGATGTAGAATTTATTACACCTGAAACAAGTTAGAAAGTGTTGGGATTTATATATAAGCTTAAATTATAATTCCATTGATATTTAGAATGACATTAATCTTCTGAATTAAAGGGATCAATGAATTTGAAGAAAAATTTCTTTTGAAAAAGTATCCCATAAAAGTGTTTCTTTTGTACTTTGATGAGGAAACTAGTTATTTATTATACAGTCCAGGTGCAGCACATCTCTACTCTGCCCTGCCGTTCGTTAATACAGAATGGATGTCTGACATAATATCGGAACAACAAATAACGTGCTACACAAATATTGTGTAAAAAAATCAATGTCAAAAATATTGTCTACCTATACTTGTAATAGTAAGTACAAAAATATCTGAACAAAAATATCGTTCACACTAATATCATTAAAAATAATACAAAAATATTATTTTCATTATATATATATATAGTACAAAATAGTAAATCCAAAATATTTTAACATAAAATATTAAAATAATGTAAAATAAATATGTAAAATATATCATTTTAAAGAGTTAAAATATATATAAATATGTACTCATATAAACCACACACACACACACACATATATATATGTGGAATAAACTTGGATTAACTACATTTGTGTCCTGCTTCTTATCCTGAGAGCGTACTTCATTGGATTTTTGTTTTGGTATATATATATATATGTGTATATATATATATATATATATATATATATTATCTACTGGCGGTCGCCAGTAGATAGTTATAGTTAGGACCTATTTTCCATAGGAAATCCGCACCATTCTATTTGAAATAACTTTGGCGCCGGTTAAACGAATCTTTGCGAAATTTTCCAACTTGTTAGGGCGCTCCAGTCCACTCCTATCCTGAAAGTCTCGGGGTGATTCGGTAGCGGGGGCCGAGAAAAAGGGGGTCCCAAAACGTGTTTTCCCCATGCAATTTTCCATAGGAACCTTTAGTCGCAGCTACAACCCGAACTGCTGAACGGAATTACACCAAATTTGCCAAAAAGGTAGCCCTTGGTTCAGGGTTGTGCCTTTCGCATAAATGGTGTAAATCCGTTCAGTAGTTCCTGAGAAATTTGAAAAAGAAAACACATATATATCTGGGCGGAGCCTAACACACATGTCATCGTGAGATCTGATTGGCTGTCATCAGTTCATCCTGGAATTGCTGGCAGCCATCTTGGGACCAATATAAATGATAGTACCCCATTGAAATGCATTGTAGTGAATCGAAGATTTTGAGGGTTACCAAAAGGAGAACTATAAAGGGTGATAACAGACTTTAGTTACATTAGAATTCATTTGTTGATGGTACCATACTAATTTCAGGAATTGTGGTGTGTTCTAAGGTGATTTTACCCTGTGAAAAACCTTCTGCTGGGATATCATGAATCATGTTTGAGAGAAAACAATTTTCACATGCTTGTCCCTTACAGTTTTGGAAGGTGCTCCAGAAGCTAAAATGAGAGCATATTTTCTGTAAATTCACATTATCTTTCTCAGTCATGTGAGAATGAAGTCTGACATTCTCAGTAAAACATGTACATCCAACTAGGGCAGAGACTGTCAGTTGATTCCTTTGTGTTCTACTGCAGCTTCCCAGAGTGTTCTAAAGAACAACTAGAGCGCTAACAGTCTTACTTATGACAAAATTAAGGCACACCTGAAGCCATCTTGATTGGAATAAAATGGTAACACTTAAAACATTTAATTTAAAAAGGAACAAAATGAGGGGGTTAATTTTGTCATAGAAATTATGGTTGGTGCTGTAGAAAGAAAAATTAGGACATGTTTTAAGTGAGATCTCAAATATCTTCCTGTTATATTTCAACAGGAGCAGCCTGTCAGTTGATGCCTTTGTGTTCTACTGCAGCTTCCCAGAGTGTTCTAAAGAACAACTAGAGCGCTAACAGTCTTACTTATGACAAAATTATGGCACACCTGAAGCCATCTTGATTGGAATAAACTGGTAACACTTAAAACATTTAATTTAAAAAGGAACAAAATGAGGGGGTTCATTTTGCCATAGAAATTATGGTTAGTGCTGTAGAAAGAAAAATAAGTGCTAAAACACTACCCCCAGCACGACACCCTCCACTACCCAAACATAACTGCACTACCCTAAACCCTAAAACACTACCACCAGCACGACTCCCTACACTACCCAAACACCACTGCACTACACTAAACCCTAAATATACCCCCAGCATGACCACCCACACTACACAAACACCACTGCACTACCCTATACCCTAAAACACGACCCCCTACACTACACAAACACGACTGCACTACCCTAAACCCTAAAACAATACCCACAGCATGACCCCCTTCACTACACAAACACCACTGCACTGCCCTAAACCCTAAAACACTACCCCAGCACTAACTCCTACACTACCCAAACCCCACTGCACTAACATAAACCCTAAAACACTACCCCCAGCACAACCCCCTACACTACACAAACACCACTGCACTACCCTAAACCCTAAAACACTACCCCAGCACGACTCCCTACACTACCCAAACACCACTGCACTACCCTAAACCCTAAATCTACCCCCAGCACGACCCCTACACTACCCAAACACCACTGCACTACCCTAAACCATAAAACACTACCCCCAGCATGACCTCCTACACTACACAAACACCACTGCACTACCCTAAACCCTAAAACACTACCACCAGCATGACCCTCTACACTACTCAAACACCACTGCACTACCCTAAACCCTAAAACACTACCCCAGCACGACCCCCTACACTACCCATACGCCACTGCACTACCCTAAACCCTAAAACACTACCACCAGCACGACCCCCTACACTACTGCACTACCCTAAACCCTAAAACACTACCCCCAGCACGACCCCTACACTACCCAAACACCACTGCACTACCCTAAACCCTAAAACACTACCCCCAGCACGACCCCCTACACCACCCAAACACCACTGCACTACCCTAAACCCTAGAAAAGAAACCCCCACCCCATGCCCAATCCCCCTTACCTCTCACTCCTCATGGTTCCTCTCTCCTCGTGGTTCCTGCTTCACGTCATCTCTGAGGGGCGGTGCACGTCGTTGTGAGGAAACAGAACAGCCTCTGTTTCCTTACAACGACATGGATCGTCTACATGTTTTAGAACGCATGGTCATTTACCATACATACCTTTACAACAAAATTCGTTGTAAAGGCATGCGTGGTAAATGACCATGCGTTCTAAAAAATGCGTAGTAATGACTTCGTGATGTACAACGCATGCGTGGTAATGCATGCGTTGTAATGGTATCGCAAAGAAAAAAGTCGTTGTAACGGCTGTTTACCGATCGAAGCTGGCCCCTGTTCTTCAGTGAGACGTTTATTTGATTAATTAGGAGGAAGGAATGTGGTTTTTACCGAAAAGTGCATTCCCGGCTGTTGTATTGTGAAAGTGTCCGCGTGGCCTGGTTTCACTTCCGGTGAAAGAGTGGAAGAGTCTGTTTGGATCTAAAGGAGTTCTGTTGTTGGACGGGGCCGGCGCGACATGTCATCAGAAAACATAGCTAATGGAAAGCATCCTCCCTGAAGTGTGGAGCAGTGCCATGAGAGGTCAACGAGTGTGCGTCCCACCGCAGTATGACCGTACCGCGTGACCCATGTGCCGCCTCCAGGGTACGGGAGGCAGAAGCGGCATCGCAGATCCTCTTGAAGACCGTTGTAGCACTAATTCTACATTTTGGTACTAGGGCATTTTAACTTCGTTGTTCAGATACAAAGAGAAGATCCTGTGTTATTCAGTGCCCTCGTTACCTTTTTTGTGGGTTGTGGTGCTTGTCACTTCGCTGCCTCGCCGGTGCACACGACTGGGCACCCCACCTTGTGTGCCATCTGCAGGGCCTCTGCCCTCGGATCACTGGTTTCGGTTTCTGGAGTGGCAACATAAACAGTTGCTCCCAAAGGACTAGCCTGAACACTTAGGTGAATATCCCCTGCACCAGCATTCCACGGAAATTCTTTCCTAGCTCTCCCACGTCAACGAGCACAGCTCCGCTCGCGACACCGTATGACGTCATCGAAGCCATAAGAGGACCTCGTCGGCGTGCTGACGTCAGTTCCACCCATTTTTTCCGTGCCACCGAGGGCAAACAGGGGACCGAGACATTTTCACATGTATACATAGTATAATAAATATATATATATTCACTGAAAAAACCATAGGTTCCAGGCACGTTATAGTTAGAAATTAGCATTTAAAAAACCTTAGAAATTCACTGAAAAAACCATAGGTTTCAGGCACGTTATAGTTAGAAATTAGCATTTAAAAAACCTTAGAAATTCACTGAAAAAACCATAGGTTTCAGGGCGTTATAGTTAGTTGGACATTTTACTCGTACAAAACCATAGAAATTCCCCCGTTATAGTTAGTTCAGCTAACTATAACTCACGCGCCTGCAATGCACTGCTGATGACGTCACATATTACATCACTCATGACATGGTCAGTGACATCACTGATGACATCATCCAGTGAATGTGTGTTTTTCTGAAAATTAAATATGTTTTATATATGTATATCTCAAGGTCGATGGAAGAATAAATGGGTATATAAGTGTCTAAATGGATGATTTTTTGTTGTAAAATTGATTGTATAACTGACTAAGTGTATCTTAGTGAATACATGGGTTAGTGAGTAATGTTTAAATATGAAAATATCTGTATCAGTCTCTCACTTTGTGTATAAGTGGCTGCATGGGTTGGTGAGTAGCTACATGAGTGTCTATATGGGTTATTAGTTGGTTTTTTGAGTATCAGTATGAGTGTCTGAGTGTCTGTATGGTTCGGTGGGGGTATTACTTAGTGCATAGATGCATGAATGAGTGACTCACTGTTTGTATGTGTTGAAGACAGCATGTGTGCAGGACTGTATAGGTGGATGAGTATGTGTATGGGTGTGTTAGTGAGTGAATGCCTGTCTCAATAGTGTCTTTATGAGTAACTACATATGTTTTAAACTAGTATATGTGAGTAATGGTGTACATAAGTGAGTATATGTGAGAGTGAGAGATTGGAAGAGTTCCTGTACAAATAAGTAGGTGTTTCTATAAGTGATTGTTTAAGAGAGTAAGTATGTGTAAGTTTCTGTAGAAGTAAGTGTGGTAGTGTGTGTATAACTGTATATGCAAGTAAATGGATGTTTGATACTTTGTTTGCATGTGTGACTGTGTGTGAGTAACTCTATGGATGAGTGGCGGTGTGTAATAGGATGTATAGGTGTATGAGTACATATGATGAGTGAGTACATGTATGAGTGACTGTATAGGGACTGTTGGTGAATGAGTGGATGTGTGTGTAGAACTTGGAATTAATGAATAGGTGTGTTGTAACTGGTATTGGTATGTCCATTGTTTTGAAAATGTTAGTTTGTATTTTTGAGTGTGTGTATCAAAGGTTATATTAGGGTGAGAGGAGGTCTTCCACTCTATCACAAGGATGATGTCATCAGTGATGTCATTTGAGATGTCATCAGTGATGTCATGAGTGATGTCACTGACCATGTCATGAGTGATGTAATATGTGACGTCATCAGCAGTGCATTATGGGCAGCGCGAGTTATAGTTAGCTGAACTAACTATAACGGGGGAATTTCTATGGTTTTGTACGAGTGAAATGTCCAACTAACTATAACGCCCCTGAAACCTATGGTTTTTTCAGTGAATATATATATATATATGTAGAAACAAACAAACTCCTGATAATCCCCAGTCATCCGGAATCAGGAACGGACCACACAACGGCTTGAATTCAGGTGCTTTATTCAACGTGGGTGTACAGCATATATATATATATAACCTACTGGCGGTCGCCAGTAGGTAGTTATAGTTAGAACCAAGGGGGTCATTACGATGCCGGACGGATCGCTGCCGCCCATATGGCGGTGGCGATCCGCCCGCCATTTTCAGTCCGCCGGCCTAACATTTCCCCCCGCCATATTACGATGGCGGTGGGGACCCAGGCGGACGGAAAGACCGTCCGCCAGTTTTCCGCCGGTAGGCAATCCGCCCGATTGCCTACCGGGCGGAAAAGGCCTGCAATATGGTGGAGGTGCCTTGCAGGCACTGCCATCCATATTACAGATGCTGGCGGTCTCATGCCTTTCCATGGCAGAGACTCCGCCATGGAAAGGCATGCAGAGGATGCCTTTGGGGGCCCATTGCGGGCCCCCAGGTGTTTGGGGTGGTGGGTGGCTGCACTTGGGGGGTACCCAATGTACCCCCCGACATTTGCATGCACAAGGTGGCAGGTACCGCGCGGTGCCTGTCACGTTGTGCGTGCAAATGCACAACATGCCCTTTTCACATTGTGGCGGGTGCTGAAGACAGCACCGCCCGCCACAATGTTAAACATACAGGATGCGACCGCCATGGTGGCGGTCGCATCCTAATCGACACAGCGGGACCGCCGCACCTCTTGCAGGCGGTCCCTTTTACGTTGCGATGGCGGGCGGACTTTGTCCGCCCGTCATCGTGATGACCTCCCTAGTTTCCATAGGAAAAGCATTTTTTGATTTGCTAATATCTTTGGCGTCGTTTAACGAATCTCTGTGAAATTCTCCAAAAAAAGGTCTATCCAGGTCAGCTCCTATCCTGAAAGTTTGGGGGTGATTTGTCAAGCGGGGCGGAGAAAAAGGGGGTCCCAAAAGTGTTTTTGTGTGTTAATTTCCATAGGAAATTTTGAGACAGGCTACAGTTAGAACTGCTGAACGGAATTACACCAAGTTTGGCAGAAAGGTAGCTCTTGGTTCAGAAAGCTACCTTTTTTTAAATGGTGTAAATCCGTTCAGTAGTTGCTGAGAAATTCAAAAAATAAGAGTCAAAAATCAATTTCCCATAGGAAACTTTAGGCAAGGCTACAGCCCGAAATGCTGAACGGAATTACACCAAATTTGGCAAAAAGGTAGTGCTTGGTTCAGAAAGCGACCTTTTTTAAATGGTGTAAATCCGTTCAGTAGTTTTTGAGATATTAAAGAAAAAAATATATATATATATGTGGGCGGAGCCTAATCCCCGAGCACGAGCTTGGCTCTGATTGGCTGCCAACACTTCAAACCAGGAAGTGTTGGCAGCCATCTTATGCTCGGACCGAGGGAGAAAGAAAAGGTGAGGAAAAAGATAAAAAAACAAGAAAAGGGGGCAGGGTAGAAACACCCTGACCCCCTAGGCCTGCTCAGGGGGTCCCACAAGGACCCCCAGGCCAAAAAAAAGCATTTTTAAAAAAAACAAATTGGCCGGATTCGCGCTGGGTGCGCGAATCCGGACAAAACATTTTTAAAATGAGCGCGGACTCCGCGCTTCATTTAATTGAGGCCCCGGGTGGGCCAGGTCCCGGGGGCATTTGTAACAAATATATGCGAGGGCCGCGGGCCTCCACAGCCCCGGGACCGCCAACCCCGGGGCTTTCTTAACATTATGTGCGGGAGGGCACTCGGCCCTCCCGCAGCCCGGGACCGCCACCCCCGGGCCTTCTTTTAATGTGTGGGGGCCTCCAAGGCTCCAAGCCCGGGGACCGCCACCCCCAGGGCTTTTATTTTATTATTTGCGGGGGCACACGGCCCCCGCTGCCCCAGGGACCGCCACCCCCAGGGCGTTTTGAAAAAAATAATAAACCTGTGTGGGGGCTTGATACCGGGAGCCAGTGTAGCTCCTGTAAATGCGGAGAGACATGATGTCGAAAAGGAATGCGTCTAATTAGTTTCGCAGCCGCATTCTGCACCATCTGCAGACGTCTAATCGACTCCCGACCTGCCATAGCAAACACTGGTTTGGATTTGGGAAGCGAGAGCAGGTTTCCTGCTCTCGCTCCAAATCCAAATCAGATTAGCTTTCCACACGGGGAGCTGCATGTTAGCAGCTCCCCGTGTGGAAAGCAATGCCGGCTCCCGCAAGAGGCGGGGAGCCGGCGGGACCATGGGGGCATTGGGGCTCCCCCCACGGTCCCCAACACAGAGGCCAGGCCCCGGGGGATGGGGTCCCCGGGGCCAGAAGTGGCCCAGGAGGGGGGTTGCGTGGCTCCCCTCCTTAAATCAAATTTTTTTTTAAACTGTGGCACAGGCCCGGGGGATGGGGTCCCCGGGACCGAAATTGGGCTTGGGAGGGGGGCCGCGCAGCCACCTTCCCATTTTTAAAAAAAAAATTGTAAAAAAGCAGGCCCTGGGGATGGGGTCCCCAGGGCCCTAATTAATGTAAAAGGAGGGAGGCCACACAGCCCCCTTGTAAAATTAAATAAAAAAATTAAAAGCTGCAGCGCGACGGAGGCCCCGCCCCTAACTGCAGCACTCTAGCAAACGCGCCCCTGGGGCGTTGTAAGTGGGGAATTAATTTCCTTGAATACTAAGGGTCCCTGAGGGCCAACTAGCCCACCAGGTACCTCCAGTATGCTGTCAGGAGCTGCGTTGCAGAGAGTTGTTCAGAGGCCACGCCCTTTTACACCTCACTGCAATGCAGCTCTGTGGCGCTAACTGGAGGTACCTGGTGAGCTAGTTGGCCCCCAGGACCCTCAGGACTCAGGGCAATTAATCCCCCAATTACAACGCGCCAGGGGGCGTTCACAGTGGTGCAGGGAGGGGCGGGGCCTGACATACCAAGTGTGCAAATGCACCCCTGGCACATTGTAAATTGGGGGATTAAGTCCCCTTCAATCCTGAGGGTCCCTGGGGCCAACTAGCCCACCAAGTACCTCCAGTAAGCGCCAAAGAGCTGCGTTGCAGAGAGGTGTAAAAGGGGCGTGGCCTCTAAAGACCTCTCTGCAACGCAGCTCCCTGGCGCATACTGGAGGTATCTGGTGGGCTAGTTGGCCCCCAGGGACCCTCAGGATTCAAGGGGACTTAATTCCTAACTTAAAATACACCACAGGGCGCGTTTGCACACTTGTCACATCAGGCCCCGCCCCCTCCCTGCACCACTGTGAAAACGTGCCCCGTGGTGCATTTTAAGTTGGGGGATTAATTCCCCTTCAATCCTAAGGGTCCCTGGGGACCAACTAGCACACCAGGTACCTCCAGTAAACACCACAGGGCTGCGTTGCAGAGAGGTGGTCGGAGGCCAGACCACGCCCCTTTTTATACCTCTCTGCAACGCAACTCTGTGGCGCTTACTGGAGGTACCTGGTGGGTTAGTTGGACCCCAGGGACCTTCAGGATTCAAGGGGACTTAATCCCCCAATTTAAAACGAGCCACGTGGCGCGTTTGCATAGTGGTGAAGGCAGGGGGTGGGGCCTGATGTGATAAGTGTGCAAACGCGCTCTGTGGCGCGTTTTAAGTTGGGGGATTAAATCCCTTTGTATCCTGAGGGTCCCTGGGGGCAACTAGCCCACCAGGTACCTTCAGTAAGCACAACAGAGTTGCGTTGCAGAGAGGTGAAAAAAGGGGCGTGGCCTCGGACCACCTCTCTGCAACACAGCTCAGTGGTGCTAACTGTAGGTACCTGGTGGGCTAGTTGGGCCCCAGGGACCCTCAGGTTTAAAGGGGACTTAATCCCCCAACTTAAAACGCGCCACGGGGCGCGTTTGCACACTTGTCACATCAGGCTCACCCCCTCCCTTCACCACTGTGCAAACGGTCCCTCTGGTGCGTTGTAGGTTGGGGGATTAAGTCCCCTCGAATCCTGAGGGTCCCTTGGGTCCAACTAGCACACCAGGTACCTCCAGTAAGCGCCACAGAGCTGCGTTGCAGAGAGGTGTAAAAAGGGGCGTGGCCTTGGGCCACCTCTCTGCAACACAGCTCTGTGGTGCTTACTGGAGGTACCTGGTGGGCTAGTTGGACCCAAGGGACCTCAGGATTCAGGGAATTAATTCCCCAACTTAAAACCTGCCAGGGGGTGCGTTTGCAGAGTGGTGAAGGGAGGGGCGGGACTGATGTGACATGTGTGTACTTATCCAATCACTCCGCCAAAACCCAAGCACTTATAAATTCACCATGCACTCTCCTTGCAATACTCTAATCATCCAGTCAGTACCCATGCACTCATGCAATGACCCATGCACTAACACATGCACTGCTACAATACCCTGAGCACTACCCATGCAGTCCAGCCATCGCCCTGTCAGTACCCATGCACTCCTTCAATCACCCAGCCAGCACCATGTCATTATCCAATCACTCCACCAAAACCCAAGCACTTATATATTCACCATGCACTCTCCTTGCAGTACTCTAGTCTTCCAGTCAGTACCCATGTACTCATGGAATGGCCCAGGCACTAACACATGCACTGCTACAATCCCCTTAGCACTTCCCATGCAGACCTCTAATCACCTACACACTACTGATTCACTCCTCCAATTACCCATGCACTCCAGAAATCCCTCTGTCACTACCCATGCACTCCTCCAATCACCCAGCCAGCACTATGTACTTATCCAATCACTCCGCCAAAACCCAAGCAGTTATAAAATTACCATGCACTGTCCTTGCAGCACTCTAATCATCCAGTCACTACCCATTTACTTATGCAATGATCCAGTCACTAACACATGCACTGCTGCAATCTATTGAGGACTACCTATGCAGTCCAGTAATCTCCCTGGTACTACCTATGCAGTCCTCCAATCACCCAGCCATTCCTATGTCCTTATCCAATCACTATGCCAAAACCCAAGCACTTATAAATTCACCATGCACTCTCCTCGCAGTACTCTAATCATCCAGTCACTACCCAATAAGTCATGCAATGATCCAGGCACTAACACATTGACTGCTACAATCCCTGTGTACTACCCGTGCAGTCCTCTAACCACCTACACACTTCTCATTCGCTCCTTCAATTCCCCTGGTAGTACCCATGCAGTCCAGCAATTACCCAGTCACTCCCTGTGCAGTCCTCCAGTCACCCAGCCACTACCATGTACTAATCCAAGCACTCCGCCAATACCCAAGCACTTATAAATTCACACAGGCACTCTCCTTGCAGTATTCTAATCTTTCAGTTAGTAGCTATGTACTCATGCAATGCTCCAGGCACTACCTGATCACTGTTACAATCCCATATGCCCTACCCATACAGTCCTGTACCCAGTTACACACTTCTCATTTGCTCCTTCAATTCCCCAGGTAATACACATGCAGTCCCGCAATCACACTGTCACTCCCTGTGCACTCCTCCAGTCACCCAGCCACTACCATGTACTAATCCATACACTCCTCCAATAGCCAAGCACTTATAAGTTCACCACGCACTCTCCTTGCAGTACTCTAATTATCCAGTCAGTACCCATGTACTCATGGAATGACCCAGTCACTAACACATGCACTGCTGCAATACCTTGAGGACTACCTATGCAGTCCAGTAATCTCCCTGGTACTATCTATGCAGTCCTCCAATCACCCAGCCAATCCTATGTGCTTATCCAATCACTGCGCCAAAACCCAAGCACTTATAAAATCACCATGCACTGTCCTTGCAGCACTCTAATCATCCAGTCACTACCCATGTACTCCTGCAATGACCCAGGCACTAATTCATGGCAAATACAGAGTAGGTCATGCTAATCACAGGGGTACCCCAACGCATAGTGTTCCCTAGTGTATGTAGGTGTTTTCACTGTATTCTAAGTGTCTTTTAGCATAGCACTGGCTCCGGTCCTGGTTAGTCAGAGTCAGTTACCACCAGTACCCGTCAGTAAAAGTTGGGGGCACAGGAGGACTTTCTGCTTCTCTGTTGGTTCTTTCTGCACATCTCTTGCTTCTTCCTGCACTTTTCTTCGTCTTTCTGGACTTCTGTTGCCTCTTTCTGCATTTGTCTTGCTTCTTTATGCGCTTTTCTTCTTCTTTCTTCACATGTCCTACCTTTGTAGGCACAGTTAGAAATTAGCATTTAAAAAACCTTTGAAATTCACTGAAAAAACCATAGGTTTCAGGCACGTTATAGTTAGAAATTAGCATTTAAAAAACCTTAGAAATTCACTGAAAAAACTATAGGTTTCAGGGACGTTATAGTTAGTTGGACATTTCACTCATACAAAACCATAGAAATTCCCTCGTTTTAGTTAGTTCAGCTAACTATAAGTCGCGCCCCCGCAATGCACTGCTGATGACGTCACATATTACATCATTCATGACATGGTCAGTGACATCACTGATGACATCACTGATGACATCTCAAATGACATCACTGATGTCATCACTGATGACATCATCCACGTCAAAATCTGATGCACCTCCTCACACTCTAATATAATCTTTGATACACCCACTGTAAAATACAGACTACCATTTTCGAAACCATCGACACACCAATACCAGTTACTACATACGCACTCACTGATTCCTAGGTCTACACACACATCCACTCATTCACCCATACAATCACTCATACATACAGTCACTCATCAATACAACACTATCATATGCACTCATACACCTATACAGACACTCACACACCGCCACTCATCCATGGAGTTACTGATACACCTAGTCAGTCATGCAAAGTATTAATCACACTCCCATTTCCTCACCTATACAGTTATTCACACACCACCTCACTTATTCAAACATATACTAACACATACTTACTCTCTTATACAATCACTGATACAAGTACACACTGATCCATACAGCCACTCTCACAATCACTCACTCTCATGTATAGTCATTTATATACTCCAACTCTCACAAACACTACCTTTTACATATGTAGTTACTTGGACATGTACCACTGAGACATCCAATCTCTCACCAACACACCCATACACACACTCACCCGCCCATACAGCTGTTTCCACATGCACTCTTGAACCCATACACCCAGTGAATCAACCACTCACACATCTATGCACAGAGTCACACACCTCCCACCCACCCACACACACACTCAGTCTCCCATACAAATACTCTGGCAACCAATCAATAACCCATATAGACACTCATGTAGCTACTCACCAACCCATGCAGCAGCTTACACAACAACAGACATACTTATACACACATTCAGACAGTTTAGTCACTAACCCATGCATTCAGTAAGACACATTTAATCACTCACTTATACAGTCAGTCACGCACCTACTAAATCCTTCATCCAGACACTTCTACACCCTCTCATTCTTCAATACAGCTTGGCATATATATATAAAACATATTTAAACTTTACAGAAACACACAGTGACTGGATGATGTCATCAGTGATGTCATCAGTGATGTCATTTGAGATGTCATCAGTGATGTCATCAGTGATGTCACTGACCATGTCATGAATGATGTAATATGTGACGTCATCAGCATTGCGGGGGCGCGACTTATAGTTAGCTGAACTAACTATAACGGGGGAATTTCTATGGTTTTGTACGAGTGAAATGTCCAACTAACTATAACGTTTTAAATGCTCATTTCTAACTATAACGTGCCTGAAACCTATGGTTTTTTCAGTGAATATATATATATATATAAATATATATATATATATCCTCACTTATTTCAAACTTTCAATAACGCACTCTCAGGACACGGAAAGGAATGCTGACAGTAATCCATTTATTCAGCTTCACATTACGCATTTTGGCTGTCCCGCAGCCTTGTTCACACGTCTATTAATATTTATATATATATATATTCACTGAAAAAACCATAGGTTTCAGGAACGTTATAGTTAGAAATTAGCATTTAAAAAACCTTAGAAATTCACTGAAAAAACCATAGGTTTTAGGGAAAGTTATAGTTAGTTGGACATTTCACTCGTACAAAACCAGAGAAATTCCCCGTTATAGTTAGTTCAGCTAACTATAACTCGCGCCCCGCAATGCACTGCTGATGACGTCACATATGACATCACTCATGACATGGTCAGTGACATCACTGATGACATCACTGATGACATCTCAAATGACATCACTGATGACATCACTGATGACATCATCTAGTGACTTTGTGTTTCTGTAAAGTTTAAATATGTTTAATATATATAGGGAAAGGCGTATTGAAGAATGAGTGGGTGTATAAGTGTCTGAATGGATGATTTAGTAGGTGTGTGACTGACTCTATAAGTGAGTGATTAAATGTATCTTACTGAATGCACGGGTTAGTGACTAAACTGTGTGAATGTCTGTATCCGTCTGTCTGTTGGTGTGTAAGCGGCTGCATGGGTTTGTGAATAGCTACATGAGTGTCTATATGGGTTATTGATTGGTTGTCTGAGTATCTGTATGGATGCCTGAGTGTTTGTATGGGTGGGGTGTGTGTGACTCTGTGCATAGATGTGTGAGTGGGTGATTCACTGGGTGCATGGTTTCAAGAGTGCATCTGTGATGGACTGTATGGGTGTGTGAGTGTGTGTATGGGTGTGTTAGTGAGTGAATGTATATCTCAGTGGTACATGTGTGAGTAACTACATATGTGAAAGGCAGTATATATGTGTGTTGGAATATATAAATAGCTATAAGTGAGAGTGTGTGATTATGAGAGTGACTGTATGGATGAGTGTGTGCTTGTATCAGTGATTGTATAAGAGCGTAAGAATGTCCTAGTATTTGTATGAGTAAGTGAGCTGGTGTGTGTATAACTGTATAGGTGAGTAAATGGGAGTGTGATTAATTATTTGCATGACTGACTAGGTGTGTGAGTACCTCTATGGATGAGTGGTGGTGTGTGAGTGTCTATATAGGCGTATGAGTGCATATGATAGTCCTGTACTGAGTGATTGTAAGTATGAGTGACTGTATGGGTGAGTGAGTGGATATGTGTTTAGACCTAAGAATCAGTGAGTGGGTATGTAGTTATTGCTGCTGGAGTGTCTATGGTTTTGAGAATGGCAGTCTGTTATTTAGAGTTGGTGTATCAAAGGTTACATTAGGGTGTGAGAAGATGCATCAAATTATCACATGGATGATGTCATCAGTGATGTCATCAGTGATGTCATTTGAGATGTCATCAGTGATGTCATCAGTGATGTCACTGACCATGTCATGAGTGATGTCATATGTGACGTCATCAGCAGTGCATTGCGGGGGCGCGAGTTATAGTTAGCTGAACTAACTATAACGGGGGAATTTCTCTGGTTTGTATGAGTGAAATGTCCAACTAACTATAACTTTCCCTAAAACCTATGGTTTTGCAGTGAATTTCTAAGGTTTTTTAAATGCTAATTTCTAACTATAACGTGCCTGAAACCTATGGTTTTTTCAGTGAATTTCAAAGGTTTTATAAATGCTAATTTCTAACTATAACATGCCTGAAACCTATGGTTTGTTAAGTGAATTTCCAAGGTTTTTTAAATGCTTGGTTCTAACTATGCCTAAAGAGGTAGGACACGTGAAGAAAGAAGAAGAAAAGCGCAGAAAGAAGGAAGACAAATGCAGAAAGAGGCAACAGAAGTCCAGAAAGACGAAGAAAAGTGCAAGAAGAAGGAAGAGATGTGCAGAAAGAACCAACAGAGGAGTAGAAAGTACTCCTGTGCCCCCAACTTTTTGCTGATGGGTACTGGTGGTAACTGACTCTGTCTCTGGTGGTAAAAGACACTTAGAATACAGTGAAAACACCTACATACACTAGGGAACACTATGCGTTGGGGTACCCCTGTGATTAGCATGACCTCCTCTGTATTTGCCATGAGTTAGTGCCTGGGTCATTGGATGAGTACATGGGTACTGACTGGATGATTAGAGTACTGCAAGAAGAGTGGATGGTGAATTTATAAGTGCTTGTGTTTTGGCGGAGTGATTGGATAAGTACATGGTGCTCGCTGGTTGATTGGAGGAGTGCATGGGTAGTGACAGGGCGATGGCTGGACTGCATCAGTAGTGCTCAGGGTAAGTTGGAGGATTAATTCCCCTTGAATCCTGAGGGTCCCTATTTGATAAAAGCCCTGGCGGTGGCGGTCCCCGGGGCTTGGGGGGGCCTTGGAGGCCCCCCCAAACATTAAAAAAACACGGGCCCTGCATATATTTGTTGGCAATGCCCCCGGGACATGGCCCACCCGGGGGTCTCAATTAAATGAAGCGCGGTATCCCGCGCTTCATTTTTTTTAACATTTCGGTGGGATTCGCGACCCCAGCGCGAATTTCGCCATTTTTTAAAAAATGAATGCTTTTTTTGGCCCTGGGGGTCCTTGTGGGACCCCCTGAGCAGGCCTAGGGGGTCAGGGTGTTTCTACCCTGCCCCCTTTTCTTCTTTTTCACCTTTGTTTCCCTGTTTTCTTGTGACTCGGTTCTACCGAGTCACAAGATGGCTGCCAACACTTCCTGGTTTGGAGTGTTGGCAGCCAATTAAAATGAAGCTCGTGGTCGGGAGGGTTCGCGGATCCACCGCGCCTCTAGATATCGATATTTGTTTTTTTACAATTTCTCAGCAACTACCGAACGGATTTACACCATTTTTAAAAAGGTCGCTTTCTGAGCCAAGCAGTTCTCAAATAGCGACAAAGCACTTTTGAATTATTTGTTATCTCTATGTTTTTTTATCCAGTTGACCACTTGATTAAATGTTACGCTTAGGGGAGCAAATGTGGTGTTACCAAGTTGGAGTTTCTGCTTCAGCTCGTCATTCTGTGATTCTGGTCAAATCACTTAATCTCCCCATGCCTACAACCAAAATGAGTTTGTCCTTGTATGATGTAACCAATGCTCATGTAAAGCACTCCAATATCTGACCAGCCTGCACTATATAAAACTGCAAAAAAACAAAGGATAAAACGTGTTTTCCACACTTCTGTCATTGGGCTATACGTGGGCTACATCTGGGTGATATTTGTGCTACATTTGGGCTCATTTTTCTCTGGTGGCCATCTTGGGAGACTTCAATTACATTCATTAAACTTTATTCAATCTGATTTAGAAACATAGATCATAAAAGTGTACATAAAAACAGTAAATCCTCTTTCTTAATACAATACAGTGAGAATTAATTAAAACCAGTAGGTAAAAACGGGTGTTACAAAGCCCGGTTCAGAGCAACTTCAGGTTAACAGAATAGTAAAGTTCAATGTTTCGCAAGATCAGTCTCATGTACTTCGTGCAAAATACGCAATAAGGGGTCCAAGTAAGATGCAACGCTCCAATACCTGACCAGTCTGCACTATATAAAACTGCAAAAAAACTAAAAATAAAAAGTGTTTTCCACACTTCTGTCACTGGGCTATATGTGGGCTACATGTGGGTGATATTTGTGCTACATTTGGGCTCTTTTTTCTCTGGTGGCCATCTTGGGATACTTATTTGTTATGAAGTTTCCTAATTTCCTCATTTACTGCAGTCTCCTCAGTAGGAAATGCTTTCAGTTTTTTACTTTGATTCCATCAAGAAGGCATTCAGATGTGTCACACATTTGCCATAAATTCAGAATGTTAGCACTCTAGTTGCTCATTAGATCACTGTAGTAAAGCTACTGCTCACCAGGGAGTTAACTGGAAGTCTACTGCTGGTATTGAAAGTGATTGTTTCAGTCTGCATGTCAGAATTTTCTAATGAAATAGAAGAGGATTTGAGATCTCACTTAAAACATGCCCTAATTTTTCTTTCTGCAGAACTAACCATAATTTCTATGGCAAAATGAACCCCCTCATTTTTTTCCTTTTTAAATTAAATGTTTTAAGTGTTACCGGTTTATTCCAATCAAGATGGCTTCAGGTGTGCCATAATCTTTGTCATAAGTAAGACTGTTAGCGCTCTAGTTGTTCTTTAGAACACTCTGGGAAGCTGCAGTAGAACACAAAAGAATCAACTGGCAGGCTGATCCTATTGAAATATAACAGGAAGATATTTGTAATCTCACTTAAAACATGTCCTAATTTTTCTTTCTACAGCACTAACCATAATTTCTATGACAAAATGAACCCCCTCATTTTGTTCCTTTTTAAATTAAATGTTTTAAGTGCTACCGGTTTATTCCAATCAAGATGGCTTCAGGTGTGCCATAATCTTTTCATAAGTAAGACTGTTAGCGCTCTAGTTGTTCTTTAGAACACTCTGGGAAGCTGCAGTAGAACACAAAGGAATCAACTGGCAGGCTGCTCCTGTTGAAATATAACAGGAAGATATTTGAGATCTCACTTAAAACATGTCCTAAATTTTCTTTCTACAGCACTAACCATAATTTCTATGACAAAATGAACCCCATCATTTTGTTCCTTTTTAAATTAAATGTTTTAAGTGTTACCAGTTTATTCCAATCAAGATGGCTTCAGGTGTGCCATACTTTTGTCATAGGTAAGGCTGTTAGCACTCTAGTTGTTCTTTAGAACTCTCTGGGAAGCTGCAGTAGAACACAAAGGAATCAACTGGCAGGCTGCTCCTGTTGAAATATAACAGGAAGATATTTGAGATCTCACTTAAAACATGTCCTAATTTTTCTTTCTACAGCACTAACCATAATTTCTAAGACAAAATGAACCCCATCATTTTGTTCCTTTTTAAATTAAATGTTTTAAGTGTTACCAGTTTATTCCAATCAAGATGGCTTCAGGTGTGCCATACTTTTGTCATAGGTAAGGTTGTTAGCGCTCTAGTTGTTCTTAAGAACACTCTGGGAAGCTGCAGTAGAACACAAAGGAATCAACTGACAGTCTCTGCCCTTGTTGGATTTACATGTTTTACTGAGAATGTCAGACTTCATTCTCACATGACTGAGAAAGATAATGTGAATTTACAGAAAATATGCTCTCATTTTAGCTTCTGGAGCACCTTCCAAACCTCTGTAGGACAAGCATGAGAAAATTGTTTTCTCTCAAACATGATTCATGAAATCCCAGCAGAAGGTTTTTCACAGGGTAAAATCACCCTAGAACACACCACAATTCCTAAAATTAGTATGGTACCATCAACAAATGAATACTAATGTAACTAAAGTCTGTTATCACCCTTTATAGTTCTCCTTTTGGTGACCCTCAAAATCTTCTATTCACTACAATGCATTTCATTGGGGTGCTATCATGTATATTGGCCCCAAGATGGCTGCCAACACTTCTTGGATGAAGTGCTGACAGCCAATCAGATCTCACGATGACATGTGTGGTTAGGCTCCGCCCAGATATATATAGTTCATTTTCCTTTAATATTTAAAAAACTACTGAACGGATTTACACCATTTTTGAAAAGGCCGCTTTCTGAGCCAAGCAGTACCTTTATGCCAAAGTTGGGGTAAATCCGTTCAGTAGTTTCCGCTGTAGCCTTGCACAAAGTTCCCTATGGGAAATTGATTTTTTGACTCTTATTTTTTGAATTTCTCAGCAACTACTGAACGGATTTACACCATTTAACAAAAAGGGCTCTTTCTGAACCAAGGGCTACCGTTTTGCATAATTTGGTGTAATTCCGTTCAGCAGTTCGGGCTGTAGCTTTGTTTAAAGTTTCCTATGGAAAATAACATGGAGAAAACACGTTTTGGGACCCCCCTTTTTTTTCGGCCCCCGCTTGCTGAATCACCCCGAAACTTTAAAGATAGGAGCGGACTGGAGCGCCCCACGAGTTTTGAAAATTTTGCGAAGATTCGTCGACCGGCGCCAAAGTTATTGGGAATAGAATGTTGTGAATTTCCTATGGAAAATAGGTCCTAACTATAACTACCTACTGGCGACCGCCAGTAGGTAATATACATATATATACATATATACACATACTTGTTTATATATGCATATAGATATGTAGAACATTTAATGAAAATATATATTTTAATCTATATTAGATTTTTAAATTATTCTTTTTAATTTACTATTATAAAAACCATAAATATATAAAATTGAATATCTATATATATTTATACATTTAAATAAAACACAAAAAATATTAAAACACAAGTACAAAACATTAAACTAAATTACTGAAATACTTAAATATAAAAAAACTACAAAATTAAAAACAAATAATTAAACATATTACGAACCTTTTAAAAGAAATCTATATATAAACAAAGGATATAAAATAAATAAAAAAACAACTAATACTAATAAATATTTTAACAATTTAAAAATAAGTATTTAAATAAGAAAATAAAAATACACTATTCTCACTCCAATCTGTGCAACTATAGGGAAAGCGTTGGAAATCAAAGGGGTGAAATTTACTATTACCCCCCGCCAGTCTGTGCAACAGTAGGAAAAGTGTTGAACTTCGGAGGTGTTAAATTTACTGTTCCCACTCCAGTCTGTGCAACAGTAAGGAAAGCGTTGGACTTCAGAAGGATTACATTTACTATTCTTACTCCAGCCTGTCCAACAGTGGGGAAAGTACTTCTGTACAAACACATAACATATTTTAATAACCCTATAAGTTGACCAGAAATAGACAACTCTTAATATAAAAAAATATGTAATATTAAAAATACAATTAAACAATTTACATGATTATTACAAATTTTAATAATTAATTTTGAATTACAAAAATTATTATTAATTTAATGTTCACTATACACCCACAAACCTAGCAGCCCATACTTAAAATCTGAGTAAAATAAAGAAGTATAACACAATGAACATATCTACTGATCAATTAAATATTGATTAATAAATGAATAAATAACTGTTAATTATAGACTAAATAATATTTAAAAAACTATAAAGGGGGGGCGTGGCCAAGATGGCGGAGAGCTAAGACGCGCCTCGCCTTCTCTCCTCCGCCCAGCGATTCTTTCGCAGCAGCCCAGGCCCCACTCTGCACGGGCGACGGTGGATTTACAGACCCTTGCATCCTGGCGCACTTGGCGACTCACCGGGTGAGGCTACAGAGGCTCCCGTAACTGTATTCACGCCTCCGGTGCCGAGACGGGCGAGGCGGTGGCGAGCAGCGGATGGCGGCGCGGCCGCGACTGAGGGGGCTGAAGACCTGGGCCCGCATCGCGGAGCGTCGCTGCCTTGACGGGGAGCCGGCCGGCCCCGGGAGCCTCACTTGCTGTTCTGGGAGGCGAGAGTGACGGCAACAGCCAGTGACGGAGCAGTGGGCACCATTTTGAGCAGAGCGGTGGCCTCCTGGGTGGAACCAGAGCACCCGGCGGATTCACACGTGTGCCGGGGATCCGGCGGAGAGTGGATCGCGATCAGAGGGCATCTCAGCCTCCGGATTGATGATGCAAACCCGGGGTGCTGCAGCGGTAAGTCACTCTCGGCTCCCTGCCCCCGCTGTGACTTTGTCTTCCCGGAGCCTCACTGGGAGCGTCTAGGCCACACTAGGCCTTGCGGTGAACTTCCCGCACACCGGGCCACCAGCGGACATCCCTGCCCGGCACCCTATGGAACAGGCACTGCCAGCCCCGCTCCCTGTACATATTTGGGCGGGCCCCTCGCCGAAGCTCTGCATGGGACGGATGGTGGCCCAGGGTTGACGACGCCGCCTTACCGCCTCCCACTCTCGGGCCCACAGAGGTTAGTACTGTGTCCCCGAGGGAACCCCTGAACCCGGCGGCTACCATTGCGCACCAGCGGGTGCTTGGCTTGGCTCCCCCTTTGCACAGCCGCGTTTTCAAGTCGGCCGCTAGACTTGCTCCCCCCGCCCCTCTCTGGCACCTGCTGTGCCGAGTCCCGAAACGCCTAGGTTTGAAGGGCAGGGAAGCCCCGGAGCGCTGCTAAGGGCCCATCGAACTGCTGCCTGTCTTCCTGCAGCACCACACACTGGGAGTGGGGTTGCGCTGGACCACGTAAGAGGGGACCCTGCAGCTACCGCGTCTGGGGATACCGCACTGTAGTGGCACGCCGCGCGGCCTGGTGGTGGCGGCCGGTGCCCACGACATAGGAGGACCTTAGCATGACATCCACCCGGGGCAGGAAGGATAAATCAGCCACAAGAGAAAAATCTCTCAAAGATCTCTTCGCCCGGGCACAGAGCGGGGAATCGGCAGACTCTGGACGATCGGACACAGCGACACAGATGGCCACCTCTACGGAGGCCCCCGTAACGCGGGCTTTTTTGGAGTCCTTGTTCGCTGCTCTAAAGGATGACCTGCAGACCGTGAAACATGATCTCACTGCAGAGATTAAGGACATTCGCAAAGATGTGGACGATATTGGAGAGAGAGTAGCATCCCTGGAGGACAGGAGTGACGGCCGGGACACTGAGCTGGCCGCCATGCAGCAGGAAGTAATCCGCATACATGAGCAGCAAGTGGATGTTCAATCCCACCTGGAGGACCTTGAAAACCGTTCCCGCCGCCACAACATCAGAATCCGGGGAGTAAGCACAAACGAAGAAGGCAGTGACATTTTTAAATATGTGCAAGAACTCTTTAACCACATCCTGGGCAATCCTTTGGACTCTGACCTTAAACTGGACCGAGCACACAGAGTGGGCCCTCCTAGGGCGGCAACGGCACCTCCGGCGGATATCTTAGTATGCGTGCAGGATTTCTACACCAAGGAAGAAATCTTATGTAAAGCTAGATCGCTCCAACCTATCACCTTCCGCAATCAATCGCCCGTCCTCTATCAAGAGCTTGCTGCCATTACTCTCCAGAAGCGTAAAACTTTCCGGCCTATCACAGAGGTCCTGCGCCAACGGAATATCTCCTACTCCTGGGGGCACCCGTTCCGCCTTGTATTTCGCCATGACGGCAAGCTGTACCAGCTTCGATCTCTATCGGAAGCCAGCAAATTGTTGGGAATCCCTACCCCGGAGGACACAGCCGAAGAGGAGCACTCGGACCATGGGTCCAACGATGGTCGACCGAAATGGAGGCAACAGCGAAGACGACGTTGTGTCCAGCGACCAGACCCATTGGTGGTCAAGAAGGAGCAGCAGGCCGCCCTTGAAGCTGTGCCAGATGCCCTGGCCAAGATATCAACTACCTGACTGAGTCTGGCTACCATGGTGTATCCTTCTATTGATATCTGGCGGGCTGGGGGAGAGGGGGCTTGGACTACTACCGGTCACGCAACAACCCCGTAGACTTCTTCTCTGTTCATCCTTGGATGACGGACTAATGTTTGAATTTGGGACTTATTTCGGCACTCCTTGTGCCTTGTTTTCCCTGTTTTCTTACGGGTTTCTGTTCTGTTCTTCTCTTTACTTTCTTTCTCCTTCTGTTCTCTTTTCTTTGAGGGTCCCCGGTCCATAGGGTGCTACTGCTTTCTTGTTCCTGCGCTGACGTTGAGGGTTGGCTCTTATAGGCTTCCCCAGACTCTTGACTTCCCCTTGCTGCTGGGCGGTGCTACCCCCCTTTTCGAGGTACTAGATGCCACCATCTTCAGTTAAGGTTCTCACTCTCAATGTGAGAGGGCTTAACAACCCCATCAAACGCAGGGCACTCCTTTCCTACCTAGAGAGCACGGGGCGGATATCTGTCTCCTTCAAGAGACACATTTGCTTCCCAAGGACTGTCATCGACTAAGATCCCGCGCCACCCTGACACAGTTCTTTTCTTCCAACTGTTCCAAGACGGCAGGGGTAGCTATCTTAGTTTCCAGGGCCTTTCAGGGGAAGGCGGTGCAGAAAGGGGTTGAGATAAAAGGCAGACTTCTCACTTACCAATTCACCATTGGAGGCATCTCTTTAACAGTGGGGTCCATTTACGCTCCTAATGAGGGTCAGGAACGATTTTTACACGAGGCTCTTACTGAAGCTATGGCAACTCAGGAACGTCACATACTGTTAGGGGGGGACCTCAACTTGGTGTTCGACAATGATTTAGATAGATCAGCACAGCGCACAAGTCAGGTTGGCACCCTTTCGCCCTCGGGACACACCAAACTACACGACTTAGGACTTACAGACCTGTGGAGACAACACCACCCTAAAACACGTGAATTTTCGTACTACTCTAACGCACATAAAACGTATGCCAGGTTAGATTATTTTTTGGGTTCGAAGGCTCTCCAGGATGTCACACTATCCACCGACATATTGGCGGCGGCCTTGTCCGACCACGCACCAGTGGAAGTCACATTGGCTCTTCCTCAGATTCGGCACCCGACCAGGCATTGGCGCTTCCGAGACACCCGATTACACCGATCCGACACAGTTGCCCAGATACAACGCGCACTGGAGAACTATCTATTACACAATGACAGCCCCGACACAGCTCTCTCCACCCGATGGGAGGCCCTTAAAGCAGTCATTTGGAGAGAAGTTATCGCCATCTCCTCCGCAGAAAACGCAGAGCGCACGACGAATAGAGAGGAACTGACACAGAGGGTACGAGAATTAGAGCAGATCCACCAGCGCACCGGGGCCCCTCGTATATGGAGACAGTTGACAGCGGCTCGGGCACAAATGGCTGCCCTCGACCGTGACAAAGCGGAATACGCCGCGATGCGCCTGCGGCATTCCTTCTATACTAGCGGAGACAAATGTGGGCGACTACTCGCGAACAGGCTCCGGGAGGCGCGACAACGTGAAGGGGTGCAGGAGAACAGGGATTGCGCTGGTCTGTCCTACTCAGATGACGTGGCGATCGCCGAGGTCTTCCGCAACTTTTATGCCCGCCTCTATGATGAACAACCTCTGGAAAGGGCGGATATAGACGAATACCTAGCACAG
Source organism: Calotriton arnoldi (assembly GCA_963921515.1). Taxonomy (NCBI): domain Eukaryota; kingdom Metazoa; phylum Chordata; class Amphibia; order Caudata; family Salamandridae; genus Calotriton; species Calotriton arnoldi. Next base: position 2,829,345 of record CAWUFW010000169.1, on the reverse strand, counting down.
GCTCGGCTTCCCACCCTGACACCAGAACAGGCAGCCCATGTAGAGAGGGAGATCAGGCCAGAGGAAGTCATAGCGGCCATTGCTCACCTGAAGCTGGGCAAATCACCTGGCCCTGATGGCTACACCGCGGCCTTCTATAAGCAATTTTGCTCAACGCTTACTCCCCTACTCACCCGGCTCTTCAACTCTTTTGCAGATCCCGGGGCAATTCCGCCTTCCATGTTGGAGGCGGCGATAGCCGTTATTCCTAAGCCAGGAAAGGGCAAGACAGACTGCGGATCATACCGACCCATTTCGCTTCTGAACATCGATCTGAAGCTCTATACTGGAATTTTGGCCAGCCGGCTCGCCCCCTATATGTGGACCCCGACCAGGCTGGATTTATTCCGCAGAGGCAAACGAGCGACAACACCAAACGTGTCACACACCTCATAGAGAAGGCCTCCCGCATCCCCGGGGACTATATGCTCCTCACTATAGATGCAGAGAAGGCCTTCGACCGGGTCCACTGGCCCTACCTTGAACAGGCACTGGCCCGTGTTGGCCTGGGGGAGAAGATGCGGACGCACATTTCTAACTGCTACCGGTCTCCCACAGCCACCGTCCACCCCATTTCCCATCAGTAGGGGCACGAGGCAGGGGTGCCCCTTGTCATCCTTGCTCTTCGCCCTCTACATAGAGCCTATGGCGCAGAGAGTCAGAGATCACCCTCAGATCACTGGCATTCGCTTTGGAGGAGACACCCACACTATAAGCCTATATGCGGATGATGTGCTAGTCACCCTCGCAGACCCGGGGATAGCCTTGGGGTCTTTTCTGGAGGAACTGGACACCTTCGCGAACGCCTCCGGGTTCAAGGTGAACTTGACGAAATCTACTGCGTTGAACCTTTCTCTGTCACCCCAGGTGCGGGCAAACCTTCAAGCCCGACACCCCCTGCAATGGTCGTATGATGTCGTCCCCTACTTGGGTATTCAATTGGCCCCGACCCTACAGGCCATGAGGACGGCTAACTATTCCCACCTCCACACACACATATGCCCCGAGCTGCGGAGATGGAAACATTATCAGATTTCGTGGCTGGGTCGCGTCGCGGCTATTAAAATGACGATCCTCCCCAAAATTCTGTACCTTTTTCAGACGCTCCCTTTACCGCCCCCAGCCGGTTGGCTGCACAAGGTGCAATCCAAACTCTCTCACTTTATCTGGCAAGGGCGCAAACCGAGAATGAAAAGGTTAGTTAGCTTTCTTCCTCCTCACGAAGGAGGTCTTGGAGTTCCGGACCTCTCGCTCTACTATAACGCTGCACAGCTTCGACACTTGGTTGAATGGAGCTGGGCTAAATCTGAGAAACACTGGCTCTTTCAAGACCGTGCAGTCGCGGGCACATCCCTCATGAAAATTCCTTTTCTCCCGAAGTCCCACCGTCCCCCCAACCTATACGCTTCACAAGTGACACGCACAACTCTCACAGTCTGGGATAGGACTAATATACGCCACGACCTTGTGACCTTCCCTTCTCCACTTACATCACTGTTTGATAACACGGATTTTAGCCCCGGGATAGGCCCGCAGTCCTTTTCACGGTGGAGAGAGGCCGGATGCCGAGCCTTAGGCCTTTTATTTGCTAAAGGGGACATTATCCCCTTCTCGCAGCTTAGGGCTGCTTACGGCCTCCCAGAATCCAAACGCTTGCACTACTTACAAGTGCGACACTGGGCTATGCACCTTGGCAATCGCACACAGACGTCTCGGCTTCTCACTCCCTATGAACGGTGGCTTATTACACGAACTTCGGATAAGAAGCTGATCTCCGATCTGTACAAGATGCTTATGTCCCGATATACCCACACTTATCATGCGGGCCGTGCACGTTGGGAGAGGGATCTTGAACGTAGCCTTAGTCCTGAGGAATGGGAAAGTGCATGTTATAGAGCACGCCACACAGCAACACATGTAGGCCTCACTGAAACATTCACTAAACTCGTCTATTACTGGTATTACACTCCAGAGAGGCTACACCAAGCTCACACGAAGCTGAGTCCTGACTGTTGGAGGGGGTGCGGGGAGAGGGGTACACTGGTTCACCTTCTCTGGGATTGCGAACATCTCCGGACTTACTAGACGCAAATACTTGACGATGTTGACAAATACCTTGACACTGAACTTCCTAGATTTCCCGCCTATGTCCTCTTAGGGGTACCTAATCCGCTTACCTACCCTTTGAAATCCAGGCGAGGGAAACAGATAGCCATAGCACTGGGCACGGCCATTCAGAACATATTGATTCATTGGAGAACGCCTCGCATCCCTGCACATACCGGGTGGCACCAGCGATTGTGGCACGTACTGGGCATGGAAAAAATCTCTCTTACCTTAGCTGGGAAAGGCTCCTCCTTTAGCGATCTCTGGCAACCGTTCCTCGCCCTACTTACACCGGAATTTCGGGAACTGTCTTGCCCGAGATACTTATGCCTCTTGCGCCTGACTGCACCGGATTCCTCCACTTAAGTTGGCCTAAATTTATGAACGACACTCCGCTTGGTGCGACCCCACACAGAAATATGGGACCGGGGGAGGGTGGGGGGTGGTTCCTTTCGTGTTTTCTTTCTTTTTCTTTTCTCTCTTTCTCGGGGTGGCGGGAGGGATTGTACCAGGTATTTGTTGATTTTTGTAATGACAATGCGCATGTCCGTCCCTATGGTGGGCTCTGCGTAGCCCGTTTACTGCAAGCCTGCTTCCTGCATTGTTTAATAAAAAAAGAGTTAAACCATAAAAAACTATAAAATGAAAAACAAATTATTAAACATATTAAACATTTAAAAACCAAATCTAGATATAAACAAATTAAACAAACAAATAAATAATACTAATATATATTTTAACAATTTAAAAAATAAGTATTTAAATAAGAAAATAAAAAATACACTATTCCCACTCAAATCTATGTTGGCTTTTGGAGGGGTTAAATGTACTATTCCAATTCCAGTCTGTGCAACAGTAGGGAAAGCGTTGGACTTTGGAGGGGTTAAATTGACTATTCCCACTCCAGTCTGTGCAACAGTAGGGAAAACGTTGGACTTTGCAGAAGTACAATTTATTTTTCCAACTCCAGTGTGTGCAACAGTAGGGAAACAGGTGGACTTTGGAGGGGTCACATTTTCTATTTCAACCCCAGTCTGTGCAACAGTAGGGAAAGCGTTGGACTTCAGAAGGGTTAAATCTACTACTCCCACTGCAGTCTGTGCAACAGTAGGGAAAGTGTTGGGCTTCAGAGGGGTTACATTTACTATTCCCACTCCATTCTGTGCAACAGTGAGGAAAGCATTATACTTCAGAGGGGTTCATTTGACTATTTCCACTCCAGTCTGGGCAACAGTGGGAAAAGTGTGGGACTTCAAAGGGGTTACATTTTATATTCCCTCTCCAGTCTGTGCAGCAGCCGGGAAAGCATTGGACTTCAGGGAAGTAAAGTTGACTATTCTCTCACCAATCTATGCAACAGTAGTGAAAGTGTTGGACTTCAGAGAAGTAAAATTGACTATTACCACTCTAGTTTGCACAACAGTAGGGAAAGTGGTGGACTTTGGAGGAGCTAAATTTTCAATTCCCACTCCAGTCTGTGCAACAGTAAGGAAAGCGCTGGACTTCAGAAGGGTTAAATTTAATATTCCCACTCCAGTCTGTGCAACAGTAGGGAAAGTACTTCACCACAAACACTTAACATATTTTAATAACCCTATCAGTTGACCAGAAATATACAACTCTTAATATGAAAATTATATATATAAAATTGAAAACACAATTTACATGATTATTAATTTTGAATTATAATTTTTAAAAATAAATGTATTATTCAATTAAGTTCCCACACTTTACTCCGACAAACATTGCAGCCCACACTTAAAACTTTAGTACGAGGAAGTATAACACAATTAACATATTTAATGATCAATTAAATATTTAGCCTAAATAACTTCCCAACCCTGGCCCCTACAAACACAACCACCCGCACCTAATATATAACTTAAAAAATATATAACTGTTAAGCAATTTGCATAATTATTTATAAATTAATTATAAATTGATAATTAATTATCAATCATTACTTAATTAACTTCCCACCCTATACCCCTACTAACCCAACAACCCATACCTAAAATATACCTTACAAAAAATTATAATGACACAATTTACATAATTAATTATCCATGAAATAATTAATACTAAATTAAAAATGTATTATTAATTAATTAAACTTAATTAATTTCCCACCCTGTACCCTTGCAAACCTCACAACCCACTTCAATACTATAAATTACTATCAACAATTTAATTAAAAATTATAATAAGCTTAAAATTACAAACTATATTTAGAAATATTGTCAACAATTATACAAACAATATTTAACATATGCAAATAATATATGAACTAAAACACAAAGAAAATTAACTTTTATTTAAAACGATACTAAAAACACAGATATTCTTGAAAACAATATTACTTATCTAAAAAAATCAATATTCTTGTCAATGATATTTCTGCATTATGATATTTATGTGCCACAATATTAAAAAACTCGATATTTGTGTATCTTGGTATTTATAATTCGATATTTTGTCCAAATACCTACAGAACTCTGGGCCAACTGTACTAAGCATTTTAATTATTGTAAGTGCTCAAATTCAGAGAAATGCTTTTTCTTATTCACTAATTCCATTTTAGGAGTCAGAAAAACGTTTTCCAACTCCGAAACTGGGAGTCTAAATATAGATGTATATATGTAGATGTATATGTAAGGGGTATACAGTAGGGGTGCGCTGAAGGTATTCCTTTAAAATACTGAATCAGTAGCTAATGTATCAATGTTTTGCAACCAAATGCTGTCTCAAAACATTATTTCTTTGCAGATACCTCGCAACATTGTGAATGTTAAAAAAAGTTTGTTAAAGAGAAGGCAGTTGTCCAAGAAACTTTTCTTTTTAAATGCAATTCTGTTTCCTTTAGGGACAATTGGCTGGTTTTAAAAAATGTTTTGCTTTATTTAAAAGCAGTTACAGACATGGTGGACAGCTGTCCCCAGCAGGCCACCATCCCTGTGAAGGCCTCCAATTGTGGAGTCGGAATTTGTGAACTATATCATTAATTTGCATGAGGTATGTCAGATTCCGACCCATTACCAATTTGATCAATCTTTTAAGAACTGACCTATTAGAACATAGGTTGGTACTTACAATTCTTTATTGGTCACAAAAATACTGGTACGGGAATACTACCAATGACGGGGCCATGTTAATATGGCTCGGGGGCTCACCTAGAAGATGGAACCACTTATGCTATCTCCACAGGCTGTAAGGGACCAAGCTAGGTCCCCCCACCTCTAACAAGCATTTGCAATGCAATAGGTCTCGCATTTACGCGAATTTAAGCTATTGGCATTGTAAATGACAATGTATTTTATTTATGTTTTAAAAACCAAAACATAAATAAAAGGCATTCTCATTTACAATGCCAATAGCTCAAACCCGCGTAAATGTGCGACCTATTGCAAATGGTGCTATAATGTCCCAGCTTGTTATAAAAATCACTGTGAATATGTAAGTCATTACTTTTAACTTGCATTACATACAGTGTAAAAGGAGGTGCCACTAAATACGTAAAACAATAGTTTCAAGATTACAAGCAGCCTTTACATTTGCAGATTAATGAGTCGCACACAGTTATATTCCTTTCAGGCACCAGGCACCCTGGTAAACCTTACCATACTGGTTTAGTTGTCTGCCCCTCTCTCCAAAGAACAGGAGATTCCCTCCCTTCCGTGAGTACTCCCAGCTTTAGAAATAACTATTAATATTGTTTTTTGTCTATAGGTTAATATGGCGCGAACTAGACGGTATCAGAGCGCTTTACATGAGCACCAGTTGCATTACAGACGGCCACATTCATTTTTAGGCGCGGGGAGATGAGTGTTGTGCCCAGAATCACAGCTAAGCCTCCAATCAGACTCGAACCCGGTTCTCCGGTTTCAAAGTCGGCCGCTCTAGCCGTTAAGCCAGAGATTCGGGATGGTCATCTTGTAACAAAAAACAGGGAAGCTGTTTCTGTTAAATTAAGAATGTACGGGCATGTGGTGCTCCTCATATCCGGCCCACTTTGAAGTGTGCCTGAACCTAGAGATAGAAAGGGCTTTGCAGGGGCACAAAGTGGCATGTCAGTGGCAACATCTGCTACCATCGTCTACCTAATTGACGTCCGCGAGATCGTGCCATTCTGCTGAAAATGTCCCTTTGCCCTTGAATCTTAATGTGCTTCTTGCCTTCCTTAGCTTTAATAAAGCCAAATGATTAAATATATAAATCGCACCACGTGGATGCATTAATTCACTCCTTAGGGCTTGTTATATTTGCATAAAGTAATCACATACTGCTTATTAAATGACCCTGGGATACTGGCCATTATCCTTTTACATCCCTTTGGTGAACTGAGCTTGCTCTCAGCAGCAATCTGCTGCTTTGGTAACTGCATGAGAAACGCGTTGTGATTACGAAGGCAGAAATGAGGCAGATTGTCTTCGAAAGCGAGCACGGCAGCCCCTGCCACTCCCCCGTCGCCAGTTCCTGGAGCGGTGCATGTCAGCTCCTCAAGGCACACCCAGGTGTTTTAGGATTTTAAAAATTTTGCTGGGGTGCAATACAACGGAATGTAAAATAGCTATTACGTACTGTGAGATATCGGGTGCAACTGGGATATGCAGCTTTTTTTTAAGAGGACAGCACTATGGTTTTGCTGCGGGCTCCGGGGTGCGCCCTGCCTGTGACGCTGGTGTCCTAACTCTGGCATCCTTTTGAACTGTTTTGTGCTGTGGCTCCATGAGGTGGATGCTGTACAGCCACAAGCGTTGAGTTAGGCGGCCGCGCGCAACAAAAGGAAAGACGCGCGGCTGCCATTGATAAAGAAAATGTTTGACACAAAAAACAAGCATTTGCAATGCATTTACACGAGACCTATTGCATTGGAAACGGGAATGTGGGCGGGCAAAAAGGCACCAACGGGAGTGTGGGGGCGGGGGCCGAGACGTCACGGACTGCGGGAGGGGAGGGGGGAGACACGGGAAGAAAATAGTGTTGAAAGTAAAGGGTCCAGTAGCCATGGAAGGATACAAATGACGACATGCTCGTCATAAGGAGGGACTAACAAGCCTAAAACCAATCGGAAGCCAGCATTTAGGACCTAAGCCAATAAAAAAGATGGGCAGAGCTTCCACGAAGCTTCCACGCTATACTGAATACTGCATGCCTGCAACGCTAGGCTCGACCTAAAAAGGAGTTGTCAATTAAACCACCCACCGCAGTTAAGTTTTTATAAGTGCTGCCACTTTAAACATACCTTGTCGTAAAATCATTAGTCACGAGTAACTTTTTTCACAGGTGGTGACATTAGATAATGCTTATTGTCCACATGTCATGAGGTTTATGGTGGACTTGTTTCAAGCACTGATGCTCCAAAAAATCATGCTGCATCAAGCTGACCATGTTGCTGCTAGCTCATGCAACATGAAAAACTGCTTTTAATGAACCACAAGTAGCAGTTTCTTGTTTTTGTAATCAGTGAGCATTATAAGACTACAACTCTAATGCTGTTCATGCACTTTTCAATGCGGATGAACTACAATGGAACTGCAGTAGACCACTGTTGTTCAGTAACAGGCTTGTAGAGAAGGAGATCAGCATCTGGTTGGAACCTAAGCCCTTCTCTTATTACTGTTTTTTAAAATAAGTCCTGGTTCACTTCTGACTGTTTAATCAAAACTGAAAACATACTTTCTCTTTCAAGACTGTATTAAAAATCAGTTGATTATTTTGCAAATTTTTTTGTTTTTTAGAACATTGGAATGTTGTTTTCCTTTCACAGCTGCTGCTGTAAACAAAGGCCTCTCGGAGCCCAGGGGATTTAAACCCCCTTGGGCACCAAGAGGCCTTTGTTTTTACTAATTAGAATATTCTGCCCTCTAGGGGTGAAATATTCTAATAACCTTTAGCCTTAGAGCCCTCCCAGTGGGCTCAATCGGCAACCAAAGGCCCACTCCCTTGGTAATGCTGGAGAGGGCCTTTAATGGCCGGTAGAGCCCACTAGGTTGGGCTCTAATGCTATATTAGAATTACTGAAGCATGTTACATGTTGCAAGAAAATTGTTTACCTATAAAAAATAAAAATCAACAGGAAGGTGGAGTAAAGTAACATACTGGGCTTCAATCAGGGAATTGTAAGCACGCTACTCACCCGTGAGGGTCTCAAGGCGCTGGGGGGGAGTGGGGGTTTTGCAGCTCTGTTCAGTCAAAAAGCCAGGTCTTGAGAGTTTTCCTGAAGACGTTCAGGGAGGGGGCGCGTCTGATGCTGATCGGGAGCTTGTTCCAGGTCTTGGCCGCAATGTAGGAGAAGGCTCTTCCACCTGTCCTGGCTTTGTGGATGCGTGGGGTTTCGGCGAGGGTGAGGCCGGCGGATCGGAGGTTTCTCTTGGGTACGTGGAAGGAGATCCTCTGGTTGAGGTATTGGGGTCTGATGTTGTGGAGGCATTTGTAGGCGTGGGTGAGTATCTTGAAAGTGACTCTCTTCTCTACGGGGAGCCAGTGGAGGTTGCGCAGGTGTTTGGTGATGTGCTCGTGTCGGGGGATGCCAAGGGCAAGTCTTGCTGCGGTATTCTGTATGGTCTGGAGTTTGTGGAGCAGAGACTTCTGAAGTTTATCATTTGTGGAATTTAGGCAAAAGTACAAACTTTGTCAACATTTGTCAATATTATAGTCCATTCTGTTCCCTCTAGAGAATGACTTCCATTGCTGTGATTCCTCCTCAGTATGAGCATTTTCTACATATCTTTTACACATTTCCAATAGTCTTAATGAACACTTACATGAGCCTGTTCTTCTATAACATATTTCTTCCATAGCCATCATCTTCTTCATTTGTATTTCCCCTACTTTGAATGATGGTGGTTCTTCCATTTCTGAAGTATCAGAGGCCTAGCTACAATGGACCCTCAAAATTAAACTTTTTTTCCCCTAATTTGATGGATGACAAGTTTTCTCTTCCAATAGTCTCCAGAAATATAATCCTAGAGTCTAGTGGGAAGTCATTCCTAATATTCCCACCCAAAAATCAAGGGAAAAAAGAGCCATCAGGCATGGAAAACAGTGTATCTAATGACAGTAAAACAGGCTTCCATTGAGAGTCATATCATTAAACATCTATGGTTTGAATAAAAAGCTGAAGTGCAGATCTGCCATGCGCTTTTTGGAAAGAGAGAAATCAGAAATGTACTTTTACAAGAGACACATTCAATGAGAATCTATAGAAAGAATGAGAAAAGGAAAGGGGACACAGGAAGTACTACATGGAACTACGGGCAATGCAAATAGTTTTGTAGCTGTTACGGTTCACAAGGGTAGATGAATGCGTCAGGTAAATCAGAACTGAATACTTAATGGAAATGGACTGTGACCCAGACGATAAAGAATAGGTGGGTAATACTCACTCTTGCCAGCTTTATTTTCCAATACAGGATATATTGTTTAGGGATGGGAGTTTAATTTAGCTTTGACAAAATTAGACTGTGTTCTCCCCGAGAAAAGGAATATGAAAGAGGTTGCGATTCGAAAGCCAAGAAAACAGTAGTGCTATCCTGAAATAATGAAATATTTAAGACTTGATGATATATGGAGTTAAATCAACCTGGAGTTTTGGGCTACACTTTTTTTATAGTTATTATTTTAAAAGCTGATCGAGGATCAATCACCTTCTGGTGAGGGAGAAATATGGTAACTTAGGGCCCGATTACAATGGTGGGTGGACATACCCTATCGGGGATTGGGACCACCAGACAGACTGTCGGCGGTCCCACAGTAGGCATTTTGATGCGACCACCACCACGGCGGTCGCAATGCCTATATTTTGCATTGCGGCGGATGCTACTAGCTGCAGCACTGGCCATAATGCAAAAAAGGGACACTTTACACATCCCTGCCCCCAATGTCGCTTTCTGCCAGCCTTTTTATGGCGGGTTCATCCCCATGAAAGGGCCGGCGGAAAGGAACATCGTAATCCCTTTGGCGGTGCCTGGTAGGCACGGCCACCATTGTAGGGCAGTAGCGGCTCCTGGTGGGAGTGCTACCGGGCGGTGACGTGGGGAGGGGGGTAGTAAACACCGGAATAGGGATGAATGCAGGTTAGTAGACAATTAAATCAATAAAACGAATTTCGTTGCGCTCGCTGCATCGCCAAATGCGATGCAGCGCGCAACGAAATTCGTTTATTGATTTGGTTGTCTACTTGCCTGCATTCATCCCTATTCCGGTGTTTACTACCCCCACCCTGCCCCTCCCCCGCCCCACGTCACCGCCCGGTAGCATTCCCACCAGGAGCTGCTACTGTTGTAGGGACTATTAGCCCCTCCGCCGCACCGGTTGGATGCGTGGCAGTCAGTTTTTCCAACCGCCAACACACCGCAAGCCATTGTAATGTGGCAGGCGGTGATTCAGTCACCGATGGCGGTGTGACCGCCACCAACAGGCTGTCAGTGGTGGTCTCATTGCCATCGTAATCGGGCCCTTAATTCCTGAAATTCTAAACTCTTTGCTCACCAACCATAGTATGATTTTGTTGAAGTTAATCAATATATACACCAAAAAATTGGTGGATATTACCTGGATACAACAGTGCTCTCAGTTTCCAGGACTATAGGCTATAGTACACAGATATCTGGGTTTTTTTCAGAATAAATATGGATTCTTCATCCATATAGATGGTCTGGGAGAACTTCAAAGCATATTTACAGAGGCTAGCCACATCTCAACCAGTTTAGTTTAGGTTTCCTTCAAATACTGTAACAGACGTATTACACTCCAAACTGCAGGAACACCAAGCTTTCTTCACAGAGAGATTTAAAGTACTTGGACGGAAACAATTAGATAAGATATGGGTCTCTAAAAATTATAAATACACAGACATTTTGACAGAAGGTGACAGAAGAACATGAGAAGTTAGGGAAATTGCTAGCATTGCATAGTAAAACTAAAGCAGCATGAAACAAAATATGCAAAAATAAATAACCAGTGGGTCAACAGATCATGCAGGAAGATGATGCCATAGTAATCATTTTTAAAACTTCTAGCAAATGTTATTTAAAGAAACCACAGAACATAATGATGTAGCAAAGTCCATATTTTGTCAGGAATAAAACTTCCTAAAATTTTAACAGAGGCACCAAAAAAAAAAAATGGAGATATCGAGGAGCTAGAAGTCACCAAGCCAAGTAAGACTTTGCACTAGGCAAATTTCAAGGACAATATATTATAATAGATTGGTATAAAGAATTGGTTGAATTACTTGTTCCCATCTTAGCAAATCTCTTTCCATGCATTTGTGTGGGTGGTCCTGTACTTAGTTCGTATGAGAAAAGGCACCTTGATCATTTTCCGAGATTCACTACTTTGCAGCTCAAACACTCTTCTCAATGGAGACTACAAGCTATCAAAGAAAATCATTGTAAAACAAATCGCAACATTCATATAGCAGCTTAATAAACTCAAACCAGGTGGGGTTTATCCTGGACAGGATCCTCCTTTTTAACACCCACTATCTTATAGAAACCATTATTATTACTATGAAAATACAGATGTTTTCAAGGATATAGAAAAGGTATTTGTTCTGGTGAAGTGAGAATTACTATGGCTGACTTTAGACCACAATTGCCAGATCAGTTGCTGTGATGGGCTCAACTGGTGATAAATAAGAAAAGGCAGGGTCAGATTGACATCCCTGGCAGGACCAGGTAGGGCTGAAGTATATCAGCCCTTTTATTCTGACTTTTTAACTGAGTCTTTAGCCTAGCTAATAAGAAATGCTAGAGGTATTTTGAAACCCTCTGGTCTTAACGAACTATTCAGAGTTAGGTTTTTTTACAGATGATATTGTGTCATATTTAGATCTGTCATTGGATTAACTAAAAAGAGTAATGTTATTTAAAGAGAAAGTTTAACAAACATCAGGATATGACATTAAAGAAAATAAGACCAAAATAATCATTATCCATGCAGAATCCGAGACAGAAGTCATAAACTAGTCCTAAACATAGGGATCCTAGTTTCAGAAGATCTATCTAAATACTTCTACGTAATATATAAGCTATTTTTAATATAATTAAATAACACTTTCATGCAAGGGAAAGACTATCTCTTTGTTAATAAAATAAATCTTAAGAAAATGTAAGCACTTCCATGATTACTTTTTCTTTTTTTAAACTCTCCTGTGATTCTTGAAGGAAGGGTTCTTTATCAGGAAAAATAAAATGCTAACCAGTTTTATATGGGCCAATAAAAGTCCAGTGACAAATATTAAAATGATCTGTGCAATTCGGAGTGCTGCAAAGCAAATCTCACGTAATATTAGCAATAGCACAGTAAAGTACGTGTTTTTAGGAAATGAGTTTACAGTTGGCAGTTTTGTTAGTCAAGCAGCATAGGAGGGTTTTGCTTAAAACATCCTCCACACCATTTGCATGATGTTCAAGATTTGAAACCAAAACATTAAATGCATGGCAATGTATTGCATTTGGGGCACTAAATGTTTGAGAAGCTACCCAAACACTGCACCTACGTTCTTCCTTTAGAAAGGATTTGTTACAGAATTGGAATCTGCCAATCTTCTGAAATAGTCCCCAAGTGTGCTTCAACTTGCTTGGAAAGCTTGCCTGCTGGAGGACCATGAAACCTATGTGTTAGAAATTGGGTTCTGGTTGGCAGAGGTATGCACCCTGTCCAAGCAGGAATAACAATTCTAGTCAGGGTAAGTTAGATGCACACCAGATATTAACCTGTGCTCACCCTCTAATAGCTTGGAACACAGCAGGCAGGCTTAACTTAAGAGGCAATGTATAAAGTATTTGTGCAACACTTCAAACAGCAAAACGGTGAAAACACCACACATAGGGGCCGATTCCGATCTCGGCCGGTAGTGCTCCGAATCGGATTCGGCTTTACCGGATCCGATTCGGAGCCCTGTTTCCCGACCGAACCGTACGCGGGTCCGGCCGAGCGAGTACGATGCGAAATCGCCGACCGACTCGTCCGGGCGTCCCGACCGCTCCGACCGACTCGCTCCCGGCTCGAACCGCTCCGACCGACTCGCTCGGACTCGACTCGCACCGCGCAATGGAGACGTTCCCCGGCCGGGTAAGTACGATGCGCGCCGCGAGCAGTCCGACCGAGCCGCGCACTCCGGCTCGAAAGAGCTGTCGGAGCCGTACTTTGAGGGTTCGTGTCGGACCCCCTGTATGCGTAGCCGCGCGAGTCGCACACAGGGGGACCCATGGGTCCCCCTACCTGTGCGTGTACGGCGCGAATCGCTCGCCGCGTACCCGCTGTAGGGGGCGCCCTTGTCCGACTCCGCACCCATTGAGTCAATGGGAGCCCGCGTACGCGTTGTACGACCGGCTCCCATTGACTTCAATGGGAGTCCGACCGACTCGAGTCCGATAACATACGGACGCATCGTACTCGTTCGGTCGGAATGCACGGGTCCGATTCGGTCGGAAATCTCTCCGGGTCCGGCTCGGTCGGAGAAATGTCCGGCCCGAATCGGAATCGACCCCATAGACTCCACACTAGTTTAGAAAAATAGATTATGATTTTATAAATAAAACAAGACCAAAAAGACAAAAATCCAAGAAGTAGAATTCAAGATATGAATTTGAAAAAGAATAAATGTAAAAATAGTGTTTAGAAGCAATAAACGTCTATGGGGGTTATCTGGTCGCGCTGGACTGGGGCAAAGTCAACAGTTCAGGCCAATTGTGATGGAGCGTGGGTCGCTTACAGGAGCCACGCAAGGCCCACTGAACAAAAGTACCTTGATCCTGGTCGCAACAGGGGTATGCAGGGTGCAGCTGAGCGATGCATTAGTGTCGATCCGTCAGTCATGGTGCAACGATTTTCTCCACGCAATGATGGCGATGCACCAGTTCCTCAGATGAAGCGCTTGTTACAAGATAGATTGGTTCTGAAGTTGATGTGCCGGTTTTCTCCATGTTGTCGACGAGATGCGTGAATCGTTTCTCACTGCAGTGGTGGTGATGCGGTGGCCCCGATGACGATGCACTGGTTCCAAGTGTGATGCGTCAGTTCTGCTCCCGCATCAGCAGCAATGCGCCGATTCTGCTTTATGTGCCAGAGGATGCATCGGTTCCACTGGAGCAAACACCTGTATCCACTTCCAATGGACCAGGCACAGGAGTCAGTGTGTAAGACTTTGATATCCCTGAGTCTTAAAACAGGAGACAAGCCAACATGCCCTTTGAGAGCACTCTGGATTCAAGTAAAAGAGTCCAGTTCTTCCTCAGCAGGGCAGAGGGTAGCAGGCAGTAGGCCAGCACAGCAGAAAACCAGTTCTTCCAGAGCAGAGGTCCAGGAGAGTGGCAGTCCTTGTAGCAGCACAGCAGTCCTTCCTCCTAGCAGAGTTCCTTCACAGGTCCAGTAGTATCTAATTTGGTGGGGTCAGAGACCCAGTACTTATACCCAATTGTGCCTTTGAAGTGGAGGTGACTTCAAAGAGGGGCTTTGAATTGCATACAGGTCCTTCCTCCCAGCCCTGGCTCCAGACTCACTACAAGGGGGTAGGTAGCCCTTTGTGTGGGAACAGGACACTGCATATTCAGGTGTAAGTGTCAGCTCCTCCTTCCCATCTTTCCCAGGATGACCCATCAGGATGTGGATGGGCACTCAGTCACACCTAACCTTCCTTTGTGTGTGGCTGTCTAGAGGGAATGCACAAAGTCCAGCTGTCACCCACCCCAGATGTGTATTTGAGACAGGCTCCAGGCACACAGAGCTAACAGCAGAGAAATGCCATCTTTCTAAAAGTGGCCTTTCTGAAATAGTAATGATAATTTCAACTTTGTCAGCAAACAGATTTATCATTACCATTCCAATGAAATGAAACATGACAGTGCTACTCCTTCTCACTCAGAAAGTACAGCTTTTAAGTGTAATAAGGAATTCCCAATGTTAACCTGTAAGAGGGCTAGGCCTCACAGTAGTGAAAAACGAATTTGGGTATTTTTCACTACCAAGACATGCAAAACTTAAAAGTACATGTCCTACCTTTTAATTACACAGCACCCTCCCTATGGGCTACCTAAGCCCTACTTCAGGGGTGACTTATATGTAACAAAAGGGGATTTAAGGGGCTAATTACAAATACAGTGGTCCTCAGGACCGCCAAACTCATGGTGGTGGTCCGAGCATCATCACCACTGCGGATCCACCCATCGTATTTGGTGTGTGGTGGTCGGACTGGCTCCTCCGCCGGGATCCAGGATCCTGCAGCAGTAGCGCAGCGGAAAGAGGCAATAATATGCTGGTGGTTCCGCTGCAGCACCGCCAAGCATATTCCGAGTTGCATTTTCACCACCCATTTCATGGCAGTGAGCCCACAATGAAAAGTGTGGCAGAGATGCAACTAAGGGGGTCCAAACCCGACCCACAGCCACTTCTGGGTCTGCGGGTACATACGGGGGGCATGTTTGTGTTGTGCATGTTTCTGGATAAATTATTATGTCAATTGTGGATGAGTCTATCAAACCATGTTTAGGGGAGAAGCACATGCACTTTAGTTCTGGTTGGCAGTGGTAAAGTGCTCAGAGTCCTAGGGCCAACAAAAAGAATACAGAAAAAAATTGAAGGTAAGCAGCCAAAAGTTTGGGGGAAGATCACCTTAAGTCTGTCAAGTCTTACACTTTGGCTAAGGAAGTGACCTCTATGCCTGTTATTCAGCACAAAGGTGCCCCCAATGGTGAATTTGTTCATTGCCAATACACAGGTTTTGTTAATTATTTTTGACTTCCCATTAATTTTTAATGAATCATCTTCTTCCTATTTGGTATCTAGTTGTGATATTTCACTGCAATAACTTTGGAACTACTGTATGTGCATTCCTTTTATTTTTCATATAACAAATTTATCTTTTACTGAAACTTGAAATGGACATTGAAATTTCTCCACTTCTAATTATAGTTTTGTTGGATTTTTTTAATGCTACCTACACCCACTTTTACTTACATCTACTTTTTATCTCAATTAGAGCTAAAAGGTTGTTTAAGAGAGTTGCAGTGGAAATGTCCAAACAACCAAACTTAGATGAAAAAGGATTTCATGTGTGTGGATCAAATCACTAGGGCATATTGGGCACTGGGTAAATAAGCGGTTATTAAACATACTCACCGCCCAATCACTAGCTTCAACACCAAGAAAGTAAAAGCTTGTTTCAGATGTCATATTTTCCAAAAGCCATTCAACACACTTGTTTTCAAGTGTCATTAATGTTCAACAAAGAAATTCAACAGCAATAAAGAAAGGATATTTGAAATGTCTCACCCATTGCGAATGTTCTCAAACCAGAACCGGTCACCATCCCGCAAGCGCTCTAGCTGGTCCTGGATGATGGCACTGAGTAGTTCTCCAATATCGCCATCACTTTCAAGCATGGCTCCGGGAAGGAATTCCAACTTTGATATGTCATTGCCATAAAGTGCAGCCAAGGCATCCACGAGCTGGGCAAAAGAACAATGTCAAAAAAAGTTCTTAGAATATGGTAAGGTTAGTTACTCAGTAAGTTGCTCATCAGCATCTCTATTTTCTCAGTGTATTCCAACTATCCAGTTTGTAATGTGTAATAGGAAAACGCTACTTATTTCATTTTACATACCACTATAAATCTATCTTGTGATGCTTCTGCTTCAGATATATTACAAAATAGAACAAGCAATCTTTGCTACAAACGTGTCTGACAGATTTTACATAAAGTGTTGCAATGTCACAAAAATTGAGAAAGCTGCATTGGTACTGTTTTTTAAATATCCTTATTGAGTTTCTAAAAGATTATATACATGCACACACACACACACACACACAAACACACACCTATATCTATATATAAGCTGAGTAGTTATAATTAGGTCAGAGTTTCTTCATGAAGATATTTTGCTAATAATTTTTGTGCCATTTGACAAATCTACGTGAAACTTTCTTTTTAAGAATGTGCATTCACCTTGGCTCCTTCAAGGAACGTTTTGCACTGATCTGTCAAGCTGGGGCCAAGAAAAGGGGGGAAGGGGTCTCAAACATTTATTTCCCATGGTAATTTCCAGGGCAATTTAGTTTTTCACTATACAGAAAAAATGTGTACTGTAGTGATATGCAGTTGGATTGCTGGACCTTGTAGTTCTTTTATTGTGTTTCCATACAGAATGAATGCACCCTTTTTGTGTTGGTATGAAATGTATTTTTGTGATGTGTTTCTGTACTGCACTGTGTTGTCTTGTGCTGATTGATATCATATTGTTGCAGTTGGTGTTGAGTGTTGTGTTGTATTTGCTGTTTGCATGAGGTTTTTGTAATGTTCTGTTGTTGCATTGTTTTATATTGTTTGTGTTGTGCTATTGTTTTTGTATGCTATGTTGTTGTGTTGTATTGTTGTGTTGCTGTAGTACTCTTTGATTCTTATCATATATTGTACTGTATTATTTTGTTGTGTTAAGTTGTTTTGCATATTGTGTCACCGTCTTGTTCAACTTGGTCGTTTGTGTGATGTTGCTAGTATTTACTGTTGTATTTTGTTCTGTTGTTCTGTTTCAATTGTTTTGTGCTGTATTATTGTGTTGTTTTGTGATGGTGGTGTTCTGTTGTTGCATTATTTGGAGAGGTGCGTTATTGCTGTGTTGAACTTTTCTTTCTGGCTATTTTCATGTTGCCTGTGTTGTTTATCTTGTGTGGCGCTGAGCTGATGTTCTGGTATTGCATAGTACTGGTCCCAGCAGCGTTTGGGTAGGTCCACTGACGATCTCGCGGTGAGAGCACGACACTGTATTACAAGGTGTCTTTACCTGCCGGGAGTCGATGGTATGAGTCACCAACCCAACTAGGGTTGGCTCACCATATTTACAGGTACCACATTTAGGGTGCTGTTTGTGGTCTATCACTGTTACCTAACTAGACAACCACAACCAGTGTAGATAGACTGTTTTTAGGTCCTGAAGAATTGCCGTCAAACTGACACTATGGCAAGAAATATGTTGACCACTTTATAGAGCGCGGCATCCTATAGCATTACAACAGGAGTGTGCCATATCTATTTTTTAATCAGGTTAGGAGCCATTTTCATTAAAATTGTCTTGATTGGACTTCTATTTCCTGTTTTAATCCTTGCACGGTCTAGTGACCCACATTCCACACATCTACACCTTTAGGTCCCTTACACCCACTGCACCAAACGGCATGGAATGAAAGATCTCCGCCAAAGAGCCCCTCATAGGGTGCCCGTCAGGTATTGCAGTGCCGACCTGACGAGGAGCAAGCCCTATGATGAAGCATGACACCTAGCTGGCTGGGTGTGTGAGGCCCTAATTCCGAAAGGAGGAATTACCCTTTTTCTCCCTCCACTAAGTGAGTACTATCTCACACTTAGCCAACCTTTCCCTCTTGCCTGTTAGAAACTGCATACCTATCCTGCCTGATTACATTTGGGCATGTATGCTGGACCTATATAAATCCCCGAGTCCCCCCTTTTCGTTTAATATGGTATTGCATAGTGGCATCTTGCTTTAGTGTTGGCTTCTGCTATTGAGTTGCGTTGCACTATTATTTTTTGTTTTTCTGTTAATGTTGTAGTTGTTTGAGTTTGCAATATCTGCATGAGAATTTGTCCATTGGCACATAGTATGGGACTGCTTACTGTTATAAGACAATGAATCTTCATAACTATAGATAATAACTAGTGATTTTAGGCCTCACTTCCCATAGAAAAACGTTTCAGTGATTTGTGATCTTTTTATGCCTTTTATGTATCTTAAGGAAATTTGGAACCCTGTTAGTGCATTCAGCTAAATGTGGGTATGCAGGTTTCATGCAGATCCAACTAGAGGGAGATAATAAATGGAGTGGGTCAGAAAAGTAGTGTTCTCAATAGCTTCCATGCAGATTTTTGCTGAAAGTTCTAGATTATCTTCTAAATATTAGGGGTGTGTAAAAGTACAATTCAGCTGCAGAGTTCTGTGAATCTGACACCTCCACATTTTCATAATGTTGCTAAGTTTCTGAACTTTAAACATTTTGTAGCAAAAAGGTTATTGCAACCTATGTTCCCCACAAAACAGTTTTTAGCAGGAAAATTCTTCAATAAAGCCTAGGGGCCTGATTCACAAAGGTTTTGTGTAAATTTACAATTGTTTTAGAAATTCACAAACTCTGAAGTAATAGTAAGCTGGCGACAGCAGAGCCTAAGAAGTTGGGCAGAAAATCTGGCACATAAAAAGATAGGCCTATCGTCTCTTTTTATGTGCAGAGTTCTCGGTTCTGACTGTGGAGTTTGTGAATAGCAAAAAATGTGTAAACTTACACAAAAGTGTAAGTTTTCCCTACGTGAATCAGGTTTTGCATGGTTTTCTCCGGCAAAACCTCTCTATGCAGAGGGATTATGGTCAATATTGCTTTTTTAAAATAATTTTGAGAAGTTGATGAAGTTGGTGAAATTTAAAAAATTCTTTCAGAGGTGACGGAACCCATGTTTGACAACCTCGCATGCCCCTAGTAAATAAGCTAGTTCTCAAATTAATCTTGCCTGACATCATTAGGTATCATCTTTAGCAAAGAATGACTCACCTTTACATCTCTGTGTTACAATCTTATTCGTGCTGCTATGCCCATTTTGGCTATTTTATTTAGGAACTCTATTAATTCTATCTGATTTTGAAATGCCCGATTTATTCATATTGGATTAGTCTATTCCTATATTGTCCATTTTAAACCAATAGTTTTAGATTCTCCTTAAAATACACTTTGCAGGTCCAGATCCCAAAATACTCAGACTAAGGACTACCAGGTAATTCTGAGAAGGTAGGCATGGGAAGACTCAGAAGACTTTCTATACACTAAACAAGCAAATACATGTAATGCTAAAGTAGATCCCACAAATGTTTGCATTTTTTCTATATACTTGCAGCAAAATTCCTTGTAGCACATAGAAACATTCTTTCTCTTAAGAAATTGTATGGTACCATTTTGCGACGTAGCTCTTTTACAACATCTTTGATTACAAGCAAATAGTATTAAAGGTAATATGGATCCTGTCCTGTCACCTCATATCTAACCCTTTTTCTTCTTTCATGGAACTTAGCATAACTTGTCCTTCAAGGCACACCTTATTGCTAGGTGTTAGAAATGGGATTTTTGGTAGGCTAGGGTGTGGGCCAAAGCCAGGCAAAAACCGCCACTCTAGTAAGGATAAGGGAGTTACACGTCTAAAATAACCCCTGCTCACCCCCTTGGTAGCTTGGCACGAGCAGCCAGGCTTATCTTAGAGGCAGTGTGTAAAGCATTTGTACATAACCAACAGTAATACAGTGTTCGCACTACAAAAGGACACCACACCGGTTTAGAAAAATATCTAATATTTTTATAGAATTAAAACAAGACCAAAAACGATAAAAATCCACAATACTATACTTAAAGGTTTACAGTTCAAAAATACGTTGATTAAAAAGAGTTCCTTGTGTGGATAGTTCCGTCCGGACTACCACGGCGTCGTGAACACACAAATCCAAAACAGTTCTGGCTGACCGCGGGGTCGCAGGCCAGCTACGGTGTCGGGAAGACCCGCAAACAGTACCTTTCAGAAATGCAAAGCGATGGGGCCCTTGAAGTCACTCGCGTTGCAGGTCGAGCCCCTTTCTGATGGGATCAAGAGAGCTGACGCCAACAGGCATCGGGTGCTGCGGTGCGAAGCGCAGCAGTGCAGCGTGCGGTGCCCCCAGGTCACGGTGTGAGCAGTGGCTCGGTGGCGGCGTCAGATGGCGTCGTTGGTGAGACCAGGGTCGCGGTGCGAGATGAAGGCGGAGCCCGTCACGGTGCTAGCAGGTCGCGGTGCAAGCAGTGGCGTCGTCGCGGCTGAAGCGCTGTCGTCGGCTGACGAGGGGGAGTCGATGGTGTCGGCGTCGGTGGGCCAAGGCTGCAGTGTGGGATGAGGGCGGTGCTTCGTGTGACTTACGAGCGGTGCCCTCGAACCACGGTGCAAGCAGCGGCGTCGATTTTGGCGGGAAGTGGCGGCGTCAGGAAGGCCACGGCGTCGCCGTGTAGCGAGGCGGTGCCCACAGTTCGCGGTGCGAGCAGCGGCTCGGTGATGGCATCAGCAGGCGTCGGTGAGACCAGGGTCGCGGTGCGGCGTTGCGGCGGTGCCCTCTGCGGTGCTAAAGCAAGGCGTGAAGCAAGGCGGTGCGGAGTGCGGTGCTCACAGGTCGCGGTGCGAGCAGCGGCTCGGTGATGGCGTCAGCGTCGGTGAGACCAGGGTTGCGGTGCGGCATTGTGGCGGTGCCCTCTGCGGTGCCTTCAGGACACGGAGTTGGCAGTGGCGTCGTAGACGTCGTCGAGTTGGTGTTCTTCGGGTTGCAGCACAAAACACACAGTCCCCAGTGCTGCGGGTCGAAGAACTTGAAGTCTTTGCTGTTCCTGAGACTTCGTGAACAGGGGGCAAGCTCTACCTCAAGCCCTTGGAGAGACTCACAAATTAGGTTGCAGAAAGTCCAGTCCAGGCCTTTCACTGCCCAAGACAGAAGCAGCCACTGCAGGTCAGCCCAGCAAAGAAGTCGTTCCTTTTCGCAGCTTCTCCGGCTCTTCTTCTTGGCAGTCTTCTTTTCCAGATGAGTTCTAAAATTCAGGGGTCTGGGACCCTTCATTTATGTCCAAAAATCCTTTGATCTCTTAGGCAGAGAGGGCCTGTGCCCGGTCAGGACCAGTTCTGCCTTCTCTGGTGTGAATTCCTGGCAGGAGGTGGAGACGGCATTTGTCAGAGGCAGAGCAGGCCCTTTGAGGTGCAAGGAAATCTCCTCCCCCTTCCCCCATCGTAACCCAGGTCTCTTCAGCCCTTTCCTGACCTACCTAGACCATCTGGCACCCCTCCTGCTCCCCCAGCCTTCTGTCATCCAAAACCCAGACAGGCAATCCACATTCCAGGAGAGGCACACGGGATGACTGAGCAAGAAAATACCCACTTTCTAAAAGTGGTATTTTCAAACACAGAATGTAAAAATCACCTTCACTAAAAGATGCATCTTTAGATTCTGAGTTCAGGCATACGAAACTGTATTTTCTTACCGAATTCCCTGGGCCAGTTATGTTTATAAGATGTTATAAACAAACCTCCCATTCTATCCTATGGGGAACTGGTAGCCTTGCAATAGTAAAAAACGAAATTGGCTGTAATTCACTATTAGGACATGCCACACACACCAGGGCATGTCCCACCTTTCACATACACTGCACCCTGCCCACAGGGGTACCTTGGGCCTACCTGAGGGGTGTCTGACATGTAAGAAAATGGAAGGTTAGGGACCGGCCAGTGTGTGCACTGGCCAAGTCGACATGGCAGTTACAAACTGCGCGCAGACTCTGCAATGGCAGGTCTGAGTTACCGTTTTCAGGGCTACTCACAGGGGTGGCACAACCAGTGCTGCAGGCCCCGAGTAGCATTTGATTCACCAGCCCTGGCACACGCAGTGCACTTTACTAGGGGCTAACAGGTAAATCAAATATCCAATCATGGAAACACCCATCCATAACACAATTTACACAGAGAGCATATGCACTTTAGCACTGATTAGCAGTGGTAAAGTGCCCAGAGTCCTAAAACCAACACAAACAGGTCAGGGAAAAATAGGAGGAAAAAGCTAAAAGTTTGGGGATAACCCTGCAAAAAGGGCCATTTCCAACACAACCCCCTTCCAGCCTAAAGCCAGGGGAGACCAATCCATACCTCAATGGGCTTCCCTGCTTGGGGCGATAGAACCTGGAACCTGGCCCGCAACAGCAGGGTTTTTTTCCCGTTCTACGCCTTCCTGAACCTAGTTGGATCCCTCTATCCATACTCTAAGGGCCCACTAAGCCGACCCATGGGGACCCCTTCTCCTCACCTGTGGACCCCATCTGTGCAGCACCTAAACTTACTTGGCTCACAGATGTGTCCCAACAGG